>JAIOJX010000005.1:46497500-48997500 GCA_022376925.1 Tragulus kanchil
ATAAAAGTGTGTTTATGGTATTTGTCTTTGACTTACTTCACTTATTATGATAATCTCTAGGTTCATTCATGTTGCTACAAATGACATTCCATTCTTTTTTATGGCTGAGTAGTATGTGTTGTGTATGTGTATGTGTGTGTATGTGTGTGTGTATCACATCTTCTTTATCCATTTATCTGTTCATGGACATTTAGGCTGTTTCAATGTCTTGGCCATTGTGAACAGTGTTGCAGTGAATACTGGGGTGTCTATATTTTTCCAAATCATTGTTTTCTCTGGATATATGCCCAGGAGTGGGATTGCTGGATCATATGGTAGGTCTAGTTTAGTTTTTAAAGGAGCCTCCCTAATGTTCTCCTTAGTTACTGCACCAATTTATATTCCTGCCAACAGCCTAGGAGGGCTCCCTTTTCTCCACACTGTCTCCAGCATTTGTTACTTGTAGACTTTTTGATGAGGTGGGCATGGCAACCCACTCTACTGTTGTTGCCTGGAGAATCCCCATGACAGAGGAGTCTGGCGGGCGGCAGTCCATGGCGTCACAAAGAGTCGGGCACGGCAGAGGGACGAAGCACAGCACAGCAGAGCACAGGCCTTGTTTTATCTGAGGATTTCGATGTGTCACCTCTCCGTGATCCAGATAAAGACTATTTTGTGGCAGTCAGACCAACATCTTGACTGTTCTTTGTAACTGCATTCTTCCCAGTACCTTGGAGATGGACTCTGCTTAATTATCTTTCATTAGAACTGTACATAGCCCTCTTTATTTTATGTTGAGTTTTCCATTTTTCGCTTCAGAATTGAATATACATGAGAGCTCCTAGTCCCTTCAAAATGGCCTGTTAGCCAGAATATTTTGGCAAGACATTGTCCCTTCCAAATTTTTTTTGTATCTTCTCTATTTGAGCCATTTCTACAGTGAGTTGTGCGTAGGGTTGGGCTCAGTGATGTTAACGTTTATCTCCACATAGATAGTGTACAATTCTTTGAACTGATCTTAAGCTTAGACTTAGTTTAAGCCTCTGCCAAGAATTTCCTGTGTCCTGTGATATTTGTCATTCTTAGTGTAGGTGACCAGCCCACCTTCCTTTTAATCCTTGCTACCATAAACTGACCTTGAGTGGCCTCCAGGCTCTGGGGTTCTGTGGAGGGAGTTCAGCTTCCTTCTCTTTGATTCATGGACCTACTAAATGTAAATGGCATAGCATGTGATAGCTTTACTAGGGTAAGTAGATATAAGTGAATGAAGAGGTATTTGGGATTTAGATATGTTTTGGAAGTGAAAAACACTTTTACACACATTTTATCTTTTGACATTCTTAAGAACTGTATTGTTGTTCAGTCACCCAGACATGTCCGACTCTTTGTGACCCCATGGACTGTAGCACACTGGGCGTCACTGTCCTTCAGTATCTCCCTGAGCTTGCTCAAACTTACATCCATTGAGTTATTGATGCCATTCAACTGACTTATCCTCTGTCACTCCATTCTCCTCCTATCCTCAGTCTCTCCCAGCATCAGGGTCTTTTCCAATGACTTGGCTCTTCACATCAGGTGGCCAAAGTATTGGAGCATCCAGCTTCAGTGATAGATCTTCCAATGAATTTTCAGGGTTGATTTCCTTTAGGATTGACTGGTTTGATCTCCTTACAGTCCAAGAGACTCTCAAGAATCTTCTCCAGCAACACAATTTGAAACCATAGCCTTCTTTATGGTCCAGTTCTCACATCCATACATGATTACTGGAAAAAACATAGCTTTGACCATGCAGACCTTTATTGGCAAAGTGATGTCTCTGCTTTTTAATACACTGTTTAGATTTGTCATAGCTTGTCTTCCAAGGAGCACACATCTTTAAATTTCATGGCTTCAGTCACCATCTGCAGTGATTTTGGAGCCCAAGAAAATAGTCTGTCACCGTTTCTGTTGTTTGCTCATCTATTTGCCATGAAGTAATGGGACTAGATGCCATGGTCTTTGTTTCTTGAGTGCTGAATTTTAAGCCAGCTTTTTTGGCTGTCCTCTTTCACCTTCATCAAGAGGCTCTTTAGTTCCTCTTTGCTTTCTGCCAGAAGGGTGGTGTCATCTGCATATCTAAGGTTATTGGTGTTTCTCCCAGCAATCTTGATTCCAGCTTGAGCTTTATCTAGACCAGCATTTCAAAGCTGTGAATTTTAGTGGTCTTGCTACCATAAACTGACCTTGAGTGGCCTCCAGGCTCTGGGGTTCTGTGGAGGGAGTTCAGCTTCCTTCTCTTTGATTCATGGACCTACTAAATGTAAATGGCATAGCATGTGATAGCTTTACTAGGGTAAGTAGATATAAGTGAATGAAGAGGTATTTGGGATTTAGATATGTTTTGGAAGTAAAAAACACTTTTACACACATTTTATCTTTTGACATTCTTAAGAACTGTATTGTTGTTCAGTCACCCAGACATGTCCGACTCTTTGTGACCCCATGGACTGTAGCACACTGGGCGTCACTGTCCTTCAGTATCTCCCTGAGCTTGCTCAAACTTACATCCATTGAGTTATTGATGCCATTCAACTGACTTATCCTCTGTCACTCCATTCTCCTCCTATCCTCAGTCTCTCCCAGCATCAGGGTCTTTTCCAATGACTTGGCTCTTCACATCAGGTGGCCAAAGTATTGGAGCATCCAGCTTCAGTGATAGATCTTCCAATGAATTTTCAGGGTTGATTTCCTTTAGGATTGACTGGTTTGATCTCCTTACAGTCCAAGAGACTCTCAAGAATCTTCTCCAGCAACACAATTTGAAACCATAGCCTTCTTTATGGTCCAGTTCTCACATCCATACATGATTACTGGAAAAAACATAGCTTTGACCATGCAGACCTTTATTGGCAAAGTGATGTCTCTGCTTTTTAATACACTGTTTAGATTTGTCATAGCTTGTCTTCCAAGGAGCACACATCTTTAAATTTCATGGCTTCAGTCACCATCTGCAGTGATTTTGGAGCCCAAGAAAATAGTCTGTCACCGTTTCTGTTGTTTGCTCATCTATTTGCCATGAAGTAATGGGACTAGATGCCATGGTCTTTGTTTCTTGAGTGCTGAATTTTAAGCCAGCTTTTTTGGCTGTCCTCTTTCACCTTCATCAAGAGGCTCTTTAGTTCCTCTTTGCTTTCTGCCAGAAGGGTGGTGTCATCTGCATATCTAAGGTTATTGGTGTTTCTCCCAGCAATCTTGATTCCAGCTTGAGCTTTATCTAGACCAGCATTTCATAGGATGTACTCTGCATATAAGTTAAATAAGTAGGGTGACAGTGTACGGCCTTGACATATTCCTTTCCCAGTTTGGAACCAGTCTGTTGTTCCATGTCTGGTTCTAACTGTTGTTTCTTCACCTGCATACAGGTTTACATCAGGAGGTAGGTAAGGCGGTCTGTTATTCCCATCTCTTTAATTCTACAGTTTTTTTGTGATTCACACCAACAAAGACTTTAGCATAGTCAATGAAGCAGAAGTAGGTGTTTTTTGAAATTTCCTTGCTGCTTCCATGATCCACTGGATGTTGGTAATTTGATTTGTGGTCTCCCTTTTCTGAACTGAGGTTGTACATCTGACAGTTTTTGTTTCATGTGCTGTTGAAGCCTAGCTGAGCATTACATTACTAGCGTGTGAAATGAGTGCAATTGTGCAGTAGTTTGAACATTCTGTGGCATTGCCCTTCTTTGGGATTGGAATGAAAACTGACCTTTTCTAGTCCTGTGGCCACTGTTGAGTTTTCCAAATTTGCTGGCGTATTGAGTGCAGCCTTTTAACAGCATCATCTTTCAGGATTTGAAATAGTGCAGGGGATTCCATCACCTCCACTAGCTTTGTAGTAGTGCTTCCTAAGTCACATTTGACTTCACACTCCAGGATGCTTGGCTGTAGGTGAGTGACCACACGGTTGTGGTTATCTGGGTCATTAAGAACTTTTTTATATAGTTTTTCTGTGTATCCTTTCTGCCTCTTCTCAATCTCTTCTGCTTCTGTTAGGTCCTTGACATTTCTGACCTTTATTGTGTCCATCCATGCATGAAATGTTCCCTTTGAATCTCTAATTTTCTTGAAGAGAGCTCTAGTCTTTTCTCTTCTGTTATTTTTCTCTATTTATTTGCATTGTTCACTTCATAAGGCTTTCTTATCTCTCCTTGCTATTCCCTGGAACTCTGTAGTCAGTGGGTATATTTTTCTCCTTCTCCTTTCCTTTCACTTCTCTTCTCAGCTATTTGTAAGGCCTCCTCAAACAACCATTCTGCTTTCTTGCATTTTTTTTAAACATGTTTATTTTTATTTATTTCCATCCATTTTTATTCTTTGGCAATTGTGGGCCTCCATTGCAGTGTCCTCTCTCATTGTAGAGCACCAGCTCTGGGTGCGCGTGTTCCAAAGTGCTGGCTTGTAATTGGACACACTGGTCCAGCCACTCGACAGCACATGGGATCTTCCCAGGCCAGGTATTGAACTGGTGCCCCTTGCATTGCAAGGTGGACTCTTTACCCGCTGGACCACCAGGGAAGCCCTCTTGCATTTCTTTTTTGGGGGATGGTTTTGGTCACTGCCTCCTGTACATTGTTACAAACCTCCATCTGTTCTTCATGCACTCTCTCTACCAGATCTAATCCCTTGAATCTATTTGTCATCTCCACTGTTTAATCATAAGGGATTTTATTTCAGTCATATCTGAATGGCCTAGTGGTTTTCCCTACTGTCTTCAATTTGAGCCTGAATTTTGCAATCAGGAGCGAGAGAATGATCTGAGCCACAGTCAGTTCCAGGTTTGTTTTTTTCTGACTGAATAGCTTCTCCATCTTCAGCTCCAGTCTGTTTTCAGTGTTGACCATCTGGTGATGCCCGTATGTAGAGTAGTCTCTTTTGTTGTTGAAAGAGGGTGTTTGTTAGGGTGGTGTGTTCTCTTGACAAAATTCTGTAAGACTTTCGCCTCCTTCATTTCTAAGGCCAAACTCGCCTGTTACTCCAAGTATCTCTTGACTTCCTACTTTTGCACTCCAGTCCCCTATGATGAAAGGGACATCTTTCTTTTGGTGTTAATTCTAGAAGATCTTATAGACCTTCATAGAATTGTTCAGCTTCTTCAGTATTAGTGGTTGGAGCATAGACTTGGGTTATTGTGATATTGAATGGTTTGCCTTGGAAGTGAACTGAGGTCATTCATTTTTGAGATTGCACCCAAGTGCAATCAGACTCTTTTGTTGACTACAAGGGTTACTCCATCTCTTCTAAGGCCTTCTTGCCCACAGTAGTAGATATAGTGTTCATCTGAATTACATTCACCCTTTCCTGTCCATTTTAGTTCACTTGCATTGTGGCCTCCCCACTTCTCTTCTCAGCTATTTGTAAGGCCTCCTCAAACAACCATTCTGCTTTCTTGCATTTTTAAAACATGTTTATTTTTATTTATTTCCATCCATTTTTATTCTTTGGCAATTGTGGGCCTCCATTGCAGTGTCCTCTCTCATTGTAGAGCACCAGCTCTGGGTGCGCGTGTTCCAAAGTGCTGGCTTGTAATTGGACACACTGGTCCAGCCACTCGACAGCACATGGGATCTTCCCAGGCCAGGTATTGAACTGGTGCCCCTTGCATTGCAAGGTGGACTCTTTACCCGCTGGACCACCAGGGAAGCCCTCTTGCATTTCTTTTTTGGGGGATGGTTTTGGTCACTGCCTCCTGTACATTGTTACAAACCTCCATCTGTTCTTCATGCACTCTCTCTACCAGATCTAATCCCTTGAATCTATTTGTCATCTCCACTGTTTAATCATAAGGGATTTTATTTCAGTCATATCTGAATGGCCTAGTGGTTTTCCCTACTGTCTTCAATTTGAGCCTGAATTTTGCAATCAGGAGCGAGAGAATGATCTGAGCCACAGTCAGTTCCAGGTTTGTTTTTTTCTGACTGAATAGCTTCTCCATCTTCAGCTCCAGTCTGTTTTCAGTGTTGACCATCTGGTGATGCCCGTATGTAGAGTAGTCTCTTTTGTTGTTGAAAGAGGGTGTTTGTTAGGGTGGTGTGTTCTCTTGACAAAATTCTGTAAGACTTTCGCCTCCTTCATTTCTAAGGCCAAACTCGCCTGTTACTCCAAGTATCTCTTGACTTCCTACTTTTGCACTCCAGTCCCCTATGATGAAAGGGACATCTTTCTTTTGGTGTTAATTCTAGAAGATCTTATAGACCTTCATAGAATTGTTCAGCTTCTTCAGTATTAGTGGTTGGAGCATAGACTTGGGTTATTGTGATATTGAATGGTTTGCCTTGGAAGTGAACTGAGGTCATTCATTTTTGAGATTGCACCCAAGTGCAATCAGACTCTTTTGTTGACTACAAGGGTTACTCCATCTCTTCTAAGGCCTTCTTGCCCACAGTAGTAGATATAGTGTTCATCTGAATTACATTCACCCTTTCCTGTCCATTTTAGTTCACTGATTCCTAAAATGTCGATGTTTACTCTTACCATCTCCTGTTTGACCACTTCCAGTTTACCTTGACCATTCTAGATTTGTATACAATATTGTTCTTTACATCATCAGACTTTACTTTCACCACGAGAACTATTAAATAGGTGATACAGACAGTTCCTCTTTTCTGGATGAAGAAATGGGAACTCGGGTTAAATTAAGATCCTTAAGACAACACAGTAGGTGAAAGTAGCTGAGTTAAATGATGCCATAGCATCCCACATGAACTGTCAGAGTTCTGGAGGAGATGCTGTGAGCTTGGAGCAGAGGTTGATGTTTCTAAGAGCTGATGTTCACTGGGGAAGAAGATAAGTGTTACCAACAGAGGTGGTCAAAGCAGAGCCTATTTGGGGGCAGGGAGCAATGAGCTCGGGGACCCCTTCTTTGTCTGACTCACATGTTCCCTGAACTTGTGATGAAGAACTTGCTTTTACACTTGAGCTGTTCCCATGAAGCTTTCTTCCTTCTTGAGTTTCACAAATGCCATTTCTTCACAGTCTTGTGATGTGATTTCTGCAAAGATGGTTGTTTTCTTTGTTCATAGGTTGTTGGTTTTCTAACTAACCATGTACAAGTGCTACCCAAGGAGATTTTAAGGAATATAAGTGGCTGTGGGACTTCCCTGGTGGTCCAGTGGCTAAGACTCCTCTTTCCCAGCATAGGGGGCCCGGTTCCATCCCTGGTCAGGGAACTAGATCATGCATGCCACAACTGTGAGTTTACATGTTGCAACTAAAGACCTCATGTGCTGCAGCTACGATCTGGCATAGCTGAATAAATAAATTAAAAAAAAATACACACACACACGCACACACACACACGTAGCAGGATGTCAACTCCAGTGATTCTGATACAATGGATCGCTGAGGACTGGTGATTCTGATGGGCAAGACTGTGGCCAGGGCTCTTGTTACATTTCCTGTTCTCCAAGGGTCCCCCCTGCAGTGGTGCAGTCATCACCATGAAGCCTTACCCTGGATTGTACTCAATCACACTGTGTCTGGTGGAATGTGAGAACATTGTGAATGTTTCAGGTACCCTCTCATGCATGTCTAAAAAACACACTGGGGCTTCCCTGGTAGCTCAGTGGTGAAGAGTTCGCCTGCCAATGCAGGAGACACGGGTTCAATCCCTGATCCGGGAAGGTCCCACATGCTGCTAAGCCAGTGAGCCACATCTATTGAGCCTGTACTCTAGAGCCTCAGAGTCACAACTATTGAGCCCAAGTGCCGCAACTACTGAAGCCTGTGTGCCCTAGAGCCCGAGTTCTACAACAAGAAAAGTCACTGCAACAAGATGCTTGCTCACCTCAACTGGAGAGTAGCCCCCACTCTGTGCAACTAGAGAAGAACATGTGGCAGCAGTGAAAACCCAGAATAGCCAAAAATAAATAAAGAAATAAATAAAAATTTTCAGATACACACACACACACACACACACACACACACAATTGTGAGCACCAGCATCCCCCTTGTTTTCTTTCCACCATGGTTTCTGACAAGCTGTGTTGGTCATGGGCCTGGAGGCAGGAGGTGCGAGTTCTCACCAGGCCTTGCCACCAGACTGTGCCTTGGACACCTCCTTTGTTTTTCTAGGGCTTGACTTCACTTTTCAGAAGAGGAAGATGCGGGACTGGATGAAGACATGACTGTTAGCAGGCACAGTATTTGTGGAGTTCTGCTACCTCCAGATACCCCCAGTGGGTTGCTCAGCCACCATGAAATGGTTCTGTTGTTTGCTCCCGTTACAGAGGGCATGGAGCCTTGTAGTGACTTGCTCAAGTCACCCAGCTAGAGTGAGGAAGGGCTTAGATCTCACCTAGAATTGTCTCCAGCTGAACTCTGGGCTGTTTCCACTTCCCCACCTTTCCCCACATGCCCATCTTTCAGTTTTACATTCTTACAAATCCCGATTTCACTGTATACCCGTGTTGAGTGTTTTCACCCCTCCCTCCACCTCCCCTCTTGTTTGAACTCTCTACAAAACATTTATTCTGTGACTGTTATATATGGTATACCCTAGATCCCCTGCAGTGGTGCAGTCATCACCATGAAGCCTTACCCTGGATTGTACTCAATCACACTGTGTCTGGTGGAATGTGAGAACATTGTGAATGTTTCAGGTACCCTCTCATGCATGTCTAAAAAACACACTGGGGCTTCCCTGGTAGCTCAGTGGTGAAGAGTTCGCCTGCCAATGCAGGAGACACGGGTTCAATCCCTGATCCGGGAAGGTCCCACATGCTGCTAAGCCAGTGAGCCACATCTATTGAGCCTGTACTCTAGAGCCTCAGAGTCACAACTATTGAGCCCAAGTGCCGCAACTACTGAAGCCTGTGTGCCCTAGAGCCCGAGTTCTACAACAAGAAAAGTCACTGCAACAAGATGCTTGCTCACCTCAACTGGAGAGTAGCCCCCACTCTGTGCAACTAGAGAAGAACATGTGGCAGCAGTGAAAACCCAGAATAGCCAAAAATAAATAAAGAAATAAATAAAAATTTTCAGATACACACACACACACACACACACACACACACAATTCTGAGCACCAGCATCCCCCTTGTTTTCTTTCCACCATGGTTTCTGACAAGCTGTGTTGGTCATGGGCCTGGAGGCAGGAGGTGCGAGTTCTCACCAGGCCTTGCCACCAGACTGTGCCTTGGACACCTCCTTTGTTTTTCTAGGGCTTGACTTCACTTTTCAGAAGAGGAAGATGCGGGACTGGATGAAGACATGACTGTTAGCAGGCACAGTATTTGTGGAGTTCTGCTACCTCCAGATACCCCCAGTGGGTTGCTCAGCCACCATGAAATGGTTCTGTTGTTTGCTCCCGTTACAGAGGGCATGGAGCCTTGTAGTGACTTGCTCAAGTCACCCAGCTAGAGTGAGGAAGGGCTTAGATCTCACCTAGAATTGTCTCCAGCTGAACTCTGGGCTGTTTCCACTTCCCCACCTTTCCCCACATGCCCATCTTTCAGTTTTAAATTCTTACAAATCCCCGTATTTCACTGTATACCCGTGTTGAGTGTTTTCACCCCTCCCTCCACCTCCCCTCTTGTTTGAACTCTCTACAAAACATTTATTCTGTGACTGTTATATATGGAACCAGCGCCAGCACTTACATCCCGTTGTTTCTTCGTTACTAATGATGGGGATGTGGCTATAAACTTAGATACCTGAGAGGCTTTGGGGACCAGGATCATGGGTATCATGGACCCCTTTTCATCTGCAGGGGACACATTTGAGGGATCTGAGTGAATGCCTGAGGCTGGATGGTGCTGAAGTGTCTTTGTTTGCACTGTACTTTTGCTGTACTTACCCACAGGGAAGTTTCCTTTACCAATTAGACACAGTAGTAGAATAATCGAGTTGCTGGCCTTGCTGCTTCTGCTCCTTGGGGCTATTATTAAGAGTTCCTTGACCACAAGCACTGGGAGACCACAGGAGTCAGTCTGGACAAGTGGGATGATTCCTATTTGGGGTGGGACAGGCCTGGATGGAATTTCGTCTCACTGCTCAGAATGTCGTGCCATTTAAAACTTAAGAATTGTTTATTTCTGAAATTTTCCATTAATATTTTCAGACTCTGGTGGACTGGGGTCATTTAAACAACAGAAAGCAAACCTGTGGATCAAGGGGGAATTTTGTCATTTTAACTCTGTCGCACAGTCATGGAAACTACTGCAAACTGACCTCTTTTCACATTGCTTTTCATCCTTGGGTGATTTGCCGTGAATGGGGCCATGAGGCACAGGGAGGAGCCATGCAGAACGGGTGGGGAGGGGGGTGCCTAGCATACACGTGACATTATCAGCATCCAGGGAAAGAAGGGCTGGATATTTTTATTAACTGACTTTCTGCATTATCAAAACCTAACAGCATTCAGAAGCATCTCAAAAGGTTAGAACAGTAGTACATGAAGAGTCAACGTCACTGAAATGTAATACTTGTTCAGGAGTTTTTTCTTGAGCTAAATCTTCTGTGAATCTTAAACTACAGAATTGTGCCTAGAATTCAAGGTCTAGGATAGAATCTAAATATTTCTCCTTTTCTGTGGTAGCCTTGCTCTATAGATCTTTTTAAAGTAATATATTTTTAAGTGGAGGATAATTGCCAATGTTGATTTGATTTTGGCCATACAGCAAAGTGAATCAGCCATAATTTTATACACACACACACACCCTCCCTCCTCCCTCCCTCCTGAGCTTCCCTCCCTCTTTCCTTCCCACCCCTCCAGGCTGGCAGAGGGCCAGGCTGGGCTCCCCGTGTTATAAGCAGCTTCCCGTAGCTCTCTTTTACACGTGGTAGTGTGTATGTCTGTGCTGCTCTTTCAGTTCATGCTGCCCTCTTTCCCCTGCAAATCCAGTCTCTATGTCTGCATCTCTTGTGCTGTTATACAAATAGGTCCATCAGAACCATTTTTCTAGTTCTTGAAAGCAAATGTCATTTAGTTTCCAGTTGACTAACTCATTTCTTTTTGAAACATTTCATCTCTTTAAATGAAAATGCATTTATTTCTACTCTTCATTTAGAATTTATGACCTGTTTGTGAAATTTTAGTTATAAAATCATTGTGCCAAATGTGGGTGTCTATCAGCATTAGAATGCATCTATTTTTTCTTTTAAATGAAGGACATGTCAAACTTCCAAATCCTTTGCTGTACAAGAGAAATAGTTAAATCTGTTAGTTTCCCCCATATTTGAATAAGAAATAAATGAGCACTTCCTCAAGGTAACCATCTATGTAGAGTATCAAGACTTGAACTTTGTTCATCAGCTTTTATTTATTTAATTTTATTTTATTTTCTGCTTTTATCCTCTATTTAACTCTTCCTTTTAGGGAGGCAGTTTTTTAACCAGTAGAATTTTTAAAATATGTGAGCCATCTTTGCAGTTCAGGATATTTTGTAGAGCTTTTTCACACATTTTTGAAACTTGGAAGCGGAAACTAAAAATGTGTTGATTACATTGGTTTCTGCCAAAATAAGCTGAAACATGGTTGAAGAGATTGTTGTTGGAAGCAGATATCTTGGCTTGGAAATATTTGTGTGTTGTGAAACATTTAATATCGAGTTTGCTTTTGCCTCACTTGAGTGTCCGGCAGTGTGAGTAAAACATTGTAAGGAATAAACCTCAGTCTGGTGCAGTCACTTCCGCTCACATGGGGCAGGAACCCTTCTGAACCATGTGTGCATGTGGGCAGCTTGAGAGGAAACTAAGGCCCAGTTAGCAGTGGGGTTAGGGTGGAGTCCAGGTCACCACCTCCCGTGGCTCTGCACTGGCTTTCCTCCCAAGGATCAACCTTCCTTCTTGAAATCATTGTATCACAGGTGGCAGCATCTTGAGATCACCTTTTCTTCTTTTATCCTTGGTAAGACCTGAACTCTCGTAGAGTATGAACTCTCTTGTTGATTTTAACAGGGGCTTCCAAGGTAGCTCAGCGAGTAAAGAATCCACCTGCAGTGCAGGAGACCCTGGTTCGATTCTTGGGTCAGGAATACCCCATGGAGAAAGAAACAGCCACCCACTCCAGTATTCTTGCATGGAGAATTCCCATGGTCAGAGGAGCCTGGTGGGCTACAGTCCATGGGGTCGCAAAGAGTTGGGATGACTAAGCAACTTTCACATGAAGAGATTGAAATTCCTTGAAGCAACTTTCACATGAAGGGATTGAAATTCCTTGGATGATGCTTGTGTCCAACCCTCTGAACCAGTATGGATTTGTGTTCTGCAGGGAAGAATATTTGACAACTACGTCTCCCATATCCACTGTTTCCTTATGTCATTTTTTTGCTTCTGTGAAACGAGCTGGTTTCTCAGTAGATAAAATTCTTCCTGAAATGTTGGCGTCGCTGTCGTTTTGGTGTAGCAGAGGAAAGGGACTTCGGAGGTCTTGAATCAGAAGAACTTAAATGGTTTCTACAATTCACATTTTTTAATTGAAGTCTAGTTGATTTGCACTGTTGTCTTAATTTCTGCTATACAGCACAGTGATTCATATATATATATGTATTATATATATATATATATATATATATATGTTCAGATATATATGTATATATAGCATTCTTTTTTATGTTCTTTTCCAATATGGTTTATCATAGGGTATTGAATATAGTTCCCTGTGCTATACTCTAGGACTTTGTCTATCCCTCCTGTATATAATAATTTGCATGTGCTAATCCCAGACTCCCACTCCATTCCTTGTTTCACCTCACCCACACCTCAGCCCAAATTTTCTCTGGTGCAGTCACTTCCGCTCACATGGGGCAGGAACCCTTCTGAACCATGTGTGCATGTGGGCAGCTTGAGAGGAAACTAAGGCCCAGTTAGCAGTGGGGTTAGGGTGGAGTCCAGGTCACCACCTCCCGTGGCTCTGCACTGGCTTTCCTCCCAAGGATCAACCTTCCTTCTTGAAATCATTGTATCACAGGTGGCAGCATCTTGAGATCACCTTTTCTTCTTTTATCCTTGGTAAGACCTGAACTCTCGTAGAGTATGAACTCTCTTGTTGATTTTAACAGGGGCTTCCAAGGTAGCTCAGCGAGTAAAGAATCCACCTGCAGTGCAGGAGACCCTGGTTCGATTCTTGGGTCAGGAATACCCCATGGAGAAAGAAACAGCCACCCACTCCAGTATTCTTGCATGGAGAATTCCCATGGTCAGAGGATCCTGGTGGGCTACAGTCCATGGGGTCTCAAAGAGTTGGGATGACTAAGCAACTTTCACATGAAGAGATTGAAATTCCTTGAAGCAACTTTCACATGAAGGGATTGAAATTCCTTGGATGATGCTTGTGTCCAACCCTCTGAACCAGTATGGATTTGTGTTCTGCAGGGAAGAATATTTGACAACTACGTCTCCCATATCCACTGTTTCCTTATGTCATTTTTTTGCTTCTGTGAAACGAGCTGGTTTCTCAGTAGATAAAATTCTTCCTGAAATGTTGGCGTCGCTGTCGTTTTGGTGTAGCAGAGGAAAGGGACTTCGGAGGTCTTGAATCAGAAGAACTTAAATGGTTTCTACAATTCACATTTTTTAATTGAAGTCTAGTTGATTTGCACTGTTGTCTTAATTTCTGCTATACAGCACAGTGATTCATATATATATATATATGTATTATATATATATATATATATATATATTCAGATATATATGTATATATAGCATTCTTTTTTATGTTCTTTTCCAATATGGTTTATCATAGGGTATTGAATATAGTTCCCTGTGCTATACTCTAGGACTTTGTCTATCCCTCCTGTATATAATAATTTGCATGTGCTAATCCCAGACTCCCACTCCATTCCTTGTCTGCACCCCTCACCCACACCTCAGCAACCACACGTCTGTTCTGTACTCTGTGTGTGAGACTCTTACTGTTTCATAGATATGTTCATTTGTGTCGTATTTTAGAGTCCACATATAAGTGATATCATGCGGAACTTGTCTTTCTCTTTCTGACGTGTTTCATTTAGTTGACTGTCTCTAGTTGCATCCATGTTGCTGCAGATAGCATTATTTTGTTCTTTTTTATGGCTAAGACTCCTTGGTATACGTATGCTACATCCTCTGTATTCTCTGCTTTGTTGATGGACACTAGGCTTTTTTCCAGGTCTTGCCTATTGTGAGCAGTGCTGCTATGAACATAGGGGTATGCGTATCTTTTCGAGTCACAGTTTTGTTGGGATATGTGCCTAGGAGTGGGATTACTGGATCATATGGTAATTCTATTTTTAATGTATTGAGGAACCTCTATATTGTTTCCTATAGCGACTGTACCATCATACGTTCTCACCAACAGTGTAGGAAGGTTCCCTTCTCTCTACACCCTCTCCAGCATTTGTTGTTTGCAAATTTTTTAACAATGGGCCATTCTGACCAGTGTGAGGTAGTACGTTATTATATATAGTTTTGATTTGTATTTCTTTGATAGTTAGTGATGATGGGCTTCTTTTCATGTGCCTCTTGGCCGTCTGTATGTCTTCTTTGGAGAAATCAGAAAACTTAAATTTAACTCAGGTCATTCTTTCTACATCTGTGAACTAGGATGGTTTCTTGTTCTCAGAAAGACTTCCGAGGCTGCAGGTGCTTTGTAACTTCTCTGTGACCACTGTCTCCTGCTCCTGTAGAAAATGGGGCACATCTTGTGACAATCTGCTGTGAAGACCATGTCTTTCCTGGGAGCGAGGCCTCCTTCTGTACCTGCAGATCTTCCTCTCTACCCACAAGGAGGCATTCTTCTTCTGATTGTTTGTTTCTTCAGCAGATGTTTAGTGTGTCAAACAGTATCTTTTTCTAACTACACCTTTAGCTTAAAATTCTGTCAACTTGACAGAACTAACCTCTGGAAGGAACTGAGTCTTGAGACTGGTATATTTATGTGCAGCTCAGCCCAGATGCGTCCAGATGTCCTTTTGCAGCAGCTCTGGAGGGAGTGGATGGACATGAGCCTTGGGGCATCCCTGTTGCTCAGCGTCAAGGCAGTGTCAAGGGCAGTGTCTGGTAGTGAGGGGACCTCTGTGAATCAGTTCCTGGTAGAGATTAGGGGTTGATGCCACTCTGAAAATGAGAAGTGGTCTGGGGCCCCGGTAGAGGGGAATAAAGGGGCCGGGTTGGGCTGCCATGTTGCTATGCATAGGGGAAATTGCGTATGCTACATCCTCTGTAGCTTTGTTGATGGACACTAGGCTTTTTTCCAGGTCTTGCCTATTGTGAGCAGTGCTGCTATGAACATAGGGGTATGCGTATCTTTTCGAGTCACAGTTTTGTTGGGATATGTGCCTAGGAGTGGGATTACTGGGTCATATGGTAATTCTATTTTTAATGTATTGAGGAACCTCTATATTGTTTCCTATAGCGACTGTACCATCATACATTCTCACCAACAGTGTAGGAAGGTTCCCTTCTCTCTACACCCTCTCCAGCATTTGTTGTTTGTAAATTTTTTAACAATGTGCCATTCTGACCAGTGTGAGGTAGTACGTTATTATATATAGTTTTGATTTGTATTTCTTTGATAATTAGTGATGATGGGCTTCTTTTCATGTGCCTCTTGGCCGTCTGTATGTCTTCTTTGGAGAAATCAGAAAACTTAAATTTAACTCAGGTCATTCTTTCTACATCTGTGAACTAGGATGGTTTCTTGTTCTCAGAAAGACTTCCGAGGCTGCAGGTGCTTTGTAACTTCTCTGTGACCACTGTCTCCTGCTCCTGTAGAAAATGGGGCACATCTTGTGACAATCTGCTGTGAAGACCATGTCTTTCCTTGGAGCGAGGCCTCCTTCTATACCTGCAGATCTGCCTCCCTACCCACAAGGAGGCATTCTTCTTCTGATTGTTTGTTTCTTCAGCAGATGTTTAGTGTGTCAAACAGTATTTTTTTCTAACTACACCTTTAGCTTAAAATTCTGTCAACTTGACAGAACTAACCTCTGGAAGGAACTGAGTCTTGAGACTGGTATATTTATGTGCAGCTCAGCCCAGATGCGTCCAGATGTCCTTTTGCAGCAGCTCTGGAGGGAGTGGATGGACATGAGCCTTGGGGCATCCCTGTTGCTCAGTGTCAAGGCAGTGTCAAGGGCAGTGTCTGGTAGTGAGGGGACCTCTGTGAATCAGTTCCTGGTAGAGATTAGGGGTTGATGCCACTCTGAAAATGAGAAGTGGTCTGTGGAGCAAATGCCTTGCTGGTATAGAGCCTGGGACGCTAGGGGTTGAGGAGAACCAGGGCCTGCCTGTCCGAGACCCATAACCCTAACCAAATTCAGGTGGAGACGTCTCGCCGGCATGGAGAGTGAGCACCTGCTGGGGCTCCTGAGCAGCAGGGAAGACCAGTGTCAGTGGGAAGGATCGATTTCTGTTCTAAATGTGAAGGAGAGATTTCACTCTCCTCCTGCACATTCTGAGCTGGAATTTAGGAGACTGAGGTCCATACATTGGTCCTACCAGCTCACATGCTGAGACCCTGGACGTGTTCCACAGCCGCCTGTGTCTTCAGCTTATTCACCAGTGAAAACAGGGCAGACAAAGGGCTCTGTGATCTTTGAGTTAGAATTCCCAGTATTCCTTAATTCTTTACTATATTCATAGCTTCTCTAAGTTACATTTGTTAGTTCTCTCAGCCTCAGAGATGTTGCGTTTCTGCTGTTACACATTTGATTATTTAGTAAATTTGATTTAACTTTTTGACCTTGAGTGTAATTATTTTTAAAAATTTTAAACATTGCATTGTTTGCCTTATATAGAATAAAATACAAATGAAATGTGACTACTCTTCTAGGGAGTATGTCAGTCAACTTTGGAAATTGGCTGTTGGTGAGTCCGGCCCTCCTGCATGCCAGACCTATGACAGCATTGTGGTAAACATCGGGCGTGGCTGCCGCCCAGTCTCCTCGTGGCTTTGACTTTGCCCAGAGGACTTTGAGGCTTGCAGCCTCAGCTGCCGGGGGGCGGCAGCATCCATGCAGCCAGTAGCGGGCCTGCCCGCTGTCAGCCCATCTTTTCTAACTACACCTTTAGCTTAAAATTCTGTCAACTTGACAGAACTAACCTCTGGAAGGAACTGAGTCTTGAGACTGGTATATTTATGTGCAGCTCAGCCCAGATGCGTCCAGATGTCCTTTTGCAGCAGCTCTGGAGGGAGTGGATGGACATGAGCCTTGGGGCATCCCTGTTGCTCAGCGTCAAGGCAGTGTCAAGGGCAGTGTCTGGTAGTGAGGGGACCTCTGTGAATCAGTTCCTGGTAGAGATTAGGGGTTGATGCCACTCTGAAAATGAGAAGTGGTCTGTGGAGCAACTGCCTTGCTGGTATAGAGCCTGGGACGCTAGGGGTTGAAGAGAACCAGGGCCTGCCTGTCCGAGACCCATAACCCTAACCAAATTCAGGTGGAGACGTCTCCGGCATGGAGAGTGAGCACCTGCTGGGGCTCCTGAGCAGCAGGGAAGACCAGTGTCAGTGGGAAGGATCGATTTCTGTTCTAAATGTGAAGGAGAGATTTCACTCTCCTCCTGCACATTCTGAGCTGGAATTTAGGAGACTGAGGTCCATACATTGGTCCTACCAGCTCACATGCTGAGACCCTGGACGTGTTCCACAGCCGCCTGTGTCTTCAGCTTATTCACCAGTGAAAACAGGGCAGACAAAGGGCTCTGTGATCTTTGAGTTAGAATTCCCAGTATTCCTTAATTCTTTACTATATTCATAGCTTCTCTAAGTTACATTTGTTAGTTCTCTCAGCCTCAGAGATGTTGCGTTTCTGCTGTTACACATTTGATTATTTAGTAAATTTGATTTAACTTTTTGACCTTGAGTGTAATTATTTTTAAAAATTTTAAACATTGCATTGTTTGCCTTATATAGAATAAAATACAAATGAAATGTGACTACTCTTCTAGGGAGTATGTCAGTCAACTTTGGAAATTGGCTGTTGGTGAGTCCGGCCCTCCTGCATGCCAGACCTATGACAGCATTGTGGTAAACATCGGGCGTGGCTGCCGCCCAGTCTCCTCGTGGCTTTGACTTTGCCCAGAGGACTTTGAGGCTTGCAGCCTCAGCTGACCAGCACGGGGAGGCGGCAGCATCCATGCAGCCAGTAGCGGGCCTGCCCGCTGTCAGCTGGGAGTGAAATCTGAACGAGCTCTCCGATAGGGGTGTTGGCTTCTGTTCTTTGATTGAAAAGACGTTTCAAGGCTACATCCTGGGTCAAGTTTATGAAATTGTTTTACAGAAATGGCACTTGGGTAATGTTGGGCTCTCACTGAGTCATCTCCAGGCCTGGGCTCGCTGCCAGGCACTCATGGGCAGTGGTTGGGGTGTAAGGCAATTATTGCAAAGTGAGGTTAGTTGGAAACCGTTTATTTTCTAAGATGACAAGGTTTGCATGAGAGGCTAAAACTGGTTCATCTCATATGAAAGCGTGACACTTCTGATCCTTCCTCCTTCCTCTTTCCATCCCTCCTTCTTTCCTCCTTTTGTTTTTCTTTTCTTCCTTCCTCATTCCCTCTTTTATTTTCCTTCTTTACTTTCTCCCCTTCCCTCTCCCCAGTCTCCCGCCCTTACTCAGGAGTCGGTAACTGAGTACACAGTCTGACTGTATTGAGCAGGGTATAGAGGGACGTTCCAAGGGGAGAAGTAGCTTGAACAGAGAACCCGAGGAGAGAAGGGGGAGTGTGGTCCACGTGATCTGACATTGTATGGCTTGATTGTGAACAGAAGAGTGGCCCGGGTCTGGACGGATCAACCGGCCAAGGCTGACCTGGCTTAGTGTGTTTGTGGAGGGAGAGGAGGGCAGGTGTGGCGTACTGTGGTGAGCCTGAGTAGGAGACTGTTATTCATCAGACACTGAGGCTCATTCTAGAGGAAGGGGAGTCTCTTCTCAGCCTGATAGTGTCCTAGTGTTTTTTGTGGGTTTTTTTGGCCACTTCTATTGGTCTTTCATTTATTTATTTCCATACATCTTTGTTCTTTGGCCTGTGTGGGCCTCCCATCACAGTGGCCTCTCTTATTGCAGAGCACTGACTCTGGGCGCATGCGCTCCAGAGGGCTGACTCGGTAGTTGGTCACATCGGTCCAGCCGCTCCGTGGCACACGGGATCTTCCCAGGCCAGGGATTGAACCAGCGCCCCTTGCACTGCAAGGCGGTGTCCTTACTCACTGGACTACCAGGGAAGCCCCATCCTAGTGTTTTAAAAGATGTTGACGGGGCTTCCCTGGTGGTCTAGTGGGTAAAGAGTCCGCCTTGCAGTGCCAGGGGCACCGGTTCAATCCCTGGTCTGGGATGATACCACATGCTGAGGAGCGGCTGGGCCGGTATGTCTAATTACGTGCCAGCGCTCTGGAATGCGTGTGCACAGAGCCAGTGCTCTGCAATGAGAGAGGCCACTGAAATGGGAGGCCCACATAGGCCAAAGGATAAAGATGGATGAAAATAAATAAATAAAAATAAAAGAGAACAAAATTTTTTTTAATTATATATATATAAAGAGATGTTGATACTGACACTGGAGACTAGAGTTGATGGTCTTGACTAAAGATAAAGAGTTACTTTGTTCCCCTGCAACCTTGGGGCAGCTCATGGACCCCTGGCACCAGGTGCTCTGTGTCTCTAGGTCCTGGGAAATTCATAGGTTGGGATAAGCAGGTTTCACAGGACTGATGCCTCGGTCATAACCACCATGCTGTCTCTCGGTGCCGGATCCCCTGCATTATGTTCCACAAACCATCTGTTTTCCTCCTTTCATGAAAACAGAGTCATGAGCGAGAACCCCCTGTTTTTGTCTACTTGACTCTTCTTTTCATGGAGTGATTAGCATATAAGCCAAGTCTCCACAGGTTGAGGAGTAAAGATAATAAACATTACAAGGCACAGAATGTTCTTTCCAGTTGCTTTACTGAGAAGAGAGCGAGAGATGGTGCTGAGTACAGAAAACTGGGTTTATGAAGGTTACTCGTTTTTATTCATTTTAAGATGGAAGAGACTTGGGCATTGTATATCCTGAGAGCAAAGACCTGGATAGGAGCCCCCCACAAAGCTTAAGGGTGACAGGGCAGGCCTCTTAGGTGTCTCTCTCTTTTCTCTGGAAAGAAGATGAAAAAGTGATGCCAGACACAGTAGAAGATGGGGAGAGATAGACGTTTCACCAGATGGTGAAGAGTTGCCAGAAATACTGTGAGGGATAGAAAAACTAGCCATTTAGGACACTGAGAAGGAAAGCCAGGTTTTCCTGGAAGCCTGAAATCAGAGCTGGGATTCCTGGAGGCAGTGGTCCATGTAGGCGTGTGGGTTCTTCTAATTAGGACAAGAGTGGAGGAGACTTACTGCTTAGATCAGGGTTGAGGCTTGTCGGAGTGGTTGCAAGATGAGGAGGTTGAGGACAACTTGTCTCAAAGTGATGGATCACATGGTGGAGACAAGAGGCAGAAGGAGATGAAGACAGTGGGGAACTCAGAGATGGGATGGAATTGAGCCAGTGGAGGAATGCATGATATTGCTGAGCCTCTGGTTGGCCCAGGGGGAGTCCAGAATGAAAGTGCTAGAAAAATGGCCATTGCTGACAGACGTCACAGACTTGTAGTGGGCTGGATCAGGTTCAAGGTAACAAGATCCAGCCGAGGGCGTGTGAACGGTAAGCATGGAGAGAAGACTAAGGCCTGTGAGAATGGGGTGCTGGATGCAAATGGGGACCCCCGGCAGGTATTAGATGCTGGAGAGCATCTTGAGGCCAGGAAGAAGGCAGCGGCACAAGAGTGACTGGCTGTGTAAAGGCGAGGTCTCTGTGCCACAGATAATGATCTGAGAACTCCTGGTTTTCCTCACTGGGGAAAGTAGAAAAAGTGTGCCCTGCCCATGGGCATGGTGGTGTTCAGGACTTGAGTTAACACAGTGCAGGGTAGAGGGGCCTGGGGTTCAGTGGAAAGACAGAAGCAGGCCAGGGAAGTGAAGGAGAGCAGACTTTGTTTCCTGCAGGATAGATCTTTCTGGGAAGTTGGGAGTGGAGGCAGACTGGGTCAGGGGGGCGAAGCAGCGATGAAGTGAGGTCTGAGAGGCTCCTAGGAGGAAGAACTTGCACTTCAGTGGCAGCTGGCAGTGACTCGGTTGAGAGTCATGCAGGCTTCCAGTTGCCAGGGGGAGCTCTGGTCTGAAGCATTTGTGTTGTGTTGGGTGCTTGGATGACAGGTTACTGATGAGAGGCTTGGAACAGCAAATACTGCTCATGAAATGGTGGGAGAAGGCGGCCTTCGTTGAATTTTCTACCTGCAGGCCCTGTGCTGAGCATCATCTTGTCTAAACTTTAAAAAGTTGTTATTGTATCATCATTTATGTTTTAAAAATGAGAGAAACAGATTTTAGGGAGATGAGTTCTAGGTCTTTTTTGAAAAATTGAAGTAGAGTTAATTTACAATGTTGCATTGGTTGCAAGTGTACAGCGAAGTGATTCAGATATATATGTATATACACACACACACACACACACACACACACACACATATATATTCTTTTTCATATTCTTTTCCTTTATAGATTATTAAAGGTACTGGATATAGTCCCCTGTGCTAAACAGAGTCCTTGTTGTTTACCTCTTTTATATATAGTAGTGTGTATATGTTAATCTTAACCTCCTGATTTATCCCCCCCCGTTTCCCCTTGGGTGACCATAGGTTTGTTTTCTAAGTCTGTGAGTTTCTGTTTTCTAAATAAATGCATCAATTTTTAAGATTCCACACATGAGTGATTTCATATTTGGCTTTCTCTGTCTTCACTTAGTTTGGTCATCTCTCGATTCGTCCATGTTAAGTAGCCCTGGGTCTCAGTCCTGTTAGCAGTGTGAACCCAGACAGCAGGAACTGAAACCTTCTGTGACCTCTGTGTGCCTCTGGGATTTGGAGGTAGAGCCCTGATTCCTAGAATCCCACCTGGCCTGCCCGTGGTAAAGGAGTCAGGTCATTTTCCTGAATGCACAGATTTTCTATTAGGAGTCATGAGTGGCAATTGCAGACTTAGAATGTTTAGCATTTCGTTTATTTTTTCTTTTTAATTTTGCTTGCACTGTATCATGAAAAGTTATATACACACAGGTAGGCAATGGCTAGTAGGTAACAGTATATCTAAAATGCCTTGACTTCCATGTGGGGAATAATAGTTGGAAATTGAAGAAGCTGAAAGACTTAACAGGTTAATGGTCTTTGATATGTTAAAGTTTGGTTTATAACATGTTTGAATATACCTTTTATGGATTTTAAACTAGTGTCTGCATGTGTAAGGGTCTAATATAGTGTATGTGAGAGTAACAGACTGAAACAAGACTTTGGAGCTTTCAGGGACTCATTTAATAAAATCTGTTACTTTCTTTTGGTTGATGTTTAGCCATTTTCAAGCCTGTTAACTCTTCTTCCTTAATATCTTACCGTGGATGTGCTGGGCAGCACTGTAGCCTATTAAACTTACCCTGTAGTTGAAATGTGTTGACTTTCCTTGTTAATAGGCAGTTACCTTTAGGACTGGACTGAATTGGAACATTCTTGACCCAGTAGAGACCAGCCCCTGGCTCTACCCAGCTATTTCCCTTTTCTTTATACTGCTGTAAATACCACCTTGTATCCTCAGGGTTTCTAGAAACAGCTAGTTTTACATGTGTGAGCATATGTATATAGTATGTGTGTGTGTGTATTATCAAAGTGTATACAGTGTTGTGTGTTTATTTCAGCTGTACAGCAGAGTGACTCAGTTATACATGTATATATTCTTTTTCATATTTATTCATAGGTAGGCTCATTTGTGTCATATTTTAGATTCTGCATATAAGTGGTATTGTATGGTATTTGTCTTTCTTTTTCTGACTGACTTCACTGACTTGGATAATCTCTGGGTCCATCCATGTTGTTAAAAATGGCATTATTCCGTTCTTTTTATGACTGAGTAATATTCCGTTGTATGTATGCACCACATCTTCTATCCATTCATCCTTCTAGACTAAAGGCCTTCTTTGCTCCAGGTTTTAGGTTTTCTACTCTCAGTTGCCTGCCTGCCTGTTTGAACCTCTGCCTTCTGTGTTGTTTTTACAGTGTCTTAGCCTCTCAGACTTTAGACTGAAAAGAGCCTTAAACAGTATCTCCTTCTGACTCCTCCCTCCTCGTTTTGGAGGGCAGGATGTTGACTCACAGACATGAAATGACGTGCTTTAAGCTATGGGACTGGGGGCCAGGATGAGAGGCGGGGTTGGGACATCTGGGGGTTTCTTTCTGGTACAGGGTGACCCCTCCCCCACTGTCTAGCTTTCCACCTGAACCTCATCAGCGACCTGTCCTCCTGATCCCCTGGCTTTGGATCATGCACTAAGCTTAGGTTAATGGTCTTTGATATGTTAAAGTTTGGTTTATAACATGTTTGAATATACCTTTTATGGATTTTAAACTAGTGTCTGCATGTGTAAGGGTCTAATATAGTGTATGTGAGAGTAACAGACTGAAACAAGACTTTGGAGCTTTCAGGGACTCATTTAATAAAATCTGTTACTTTCTTTTGGTTGATGTTTAGCCATTTTCAAGCCTGTTAACTCTTCTTCCTTAATATCTTACCGTGGATGTGCTGGGCAGCACTGTAGCCTATTAAACTTACCCTGTAGTTGAAATGTGTTGACTTTCCTTGTTAATAGGCAGTTACCTTTAGGACTGGACTGAATTGGAACATTCTTGACCCAGTAGAGACCAGCCCCTGGCTCTACCCAGCTATTTCCCTTTTCTTTATACTGCTGTAAATACCACCTTGTATCCTCAGGGTTTCTAGAAACAGCTAGTTTTACATGTGTGAGCATATGTATATAGTATGTGTGTGTGTGTATTATCAAAGTGTATACAGTGTTGTGTGTTTATTTCAGCTGTACAGCAGAGTGACTCAGTTATACATGTATATATTCTTTTTCATATTTATTCATAGGTAGGCTCATTTGTGTCATATTTTAGATTCTGCATATAAGTGGTATTGTATGGTATTTGTCTTTCTTTTTCTGACTGACTTCACTGACTTGGATAATCTCTGGGTCCATCCATGTTGTTAAAAATGGCATTATTCCGTTCTTTTTATGACTGAGTAATATTCCGTTGTATGTATGCACCACATCTTCTATCCATTCATCCTTCTAGACTAAAGGCCTTCTTTGCTCCAGGTTTTAGGTTTTCTACTCTCAGTTGCCTGCCTGCCTGTTTGAACCTCTGCCTTCTGTGTTGTTTTTACAGTGTCTTAGCCTCTCAGACTTTAGACTGAAAAGAGCCTTAAACAGTATCTCCTTCTGACTCCTCCCTCCTCGTTTTGGAGGGCAGGATGTTGACTCACAGACATGAAATGACGTGCTTTAAGCTATGGGACTGGGGGCCAGGATGAGAGGCGGGGTTGGGACATCTGGGGGTTTCTTTCTGGTACAGGGTGACCCCTCCCCCACTGTCTAGCTTTCCACCTGAACCTCATCAGCGACCTGTCCTCCTGATCCCCTGGCTTTGGATCATGCACTGACTGAGGGAACAGTTGTTTGCTGGTGTTAATCCCAGTTTGGGAGTCACTTGGTGCCTTAATGTCATTATCAGCAGGTTAAGTCGGACCCTAACAGAGGGTGACTTGAACAAATACAGGTCATGTGAACTGGTGACTGTTTTAGTATCATTCAGTGGAAGAGACTTAAAAAAAACAAAAGCAAAGTATAGGGAAATTTATTTGATGAAAGTTTCCCATTGAGTAAGTGAGTGAGTAAGCTTCAAGAGGCTTCATGAGAAAATTAGAAAGATTTCCGGCCAAATGTTTATGTAGTGTGGTTAATTACAGAGGGGGCTGTTTTCCTTTCCTTTACACAGAATGCCTGTTGGATCAGACTCTGCTCTGCACGTGGATAATGCAGATTAATTTGTAGGTTCTACTGTGATCCATTTGAACTTGGAAAAACATGTACTTAAGTTTGAACAGATCTAATTAGTAGAAAGAAATGGAGAATTTTCAATGCTGGGATGTTTTGGTATAAAAAAAATGAGATGCTTGGGTTAAATCCTAACTTTGCCATCTATTAACCTCTTTGAAATTCAGTTTCCCTCTGTGGAAATGGGGGAAACATAGTCATCTTACAAGTGAGAGGAGGATTAAGTAAAACCACACTTGTGAAGTGCTTGGCACATAGTAGGTTCTTCATCTGTGTCAGCTTCCTTCCTTCCTAATGGTTTACTGTTTTCTGTTCCGTTTAGATATCTGATATCCATGTTACTGGTGAGTCAGAAGACATGTCTGCAAAAGAGAGACTGTTACTGTGGACGCAGCAGGCCACGGAGGGCTATGCAGGAATTCGGTGTGAAAATTTCACCACCTGCTGGAGAGATGGAAAACTATTTAATGCTATCATTCATAAATACAGGTATGAGAATTGGTGGGTTTTCGCCCCCTTCAACAAATATGTGTTTCTTTCATTTCCAGATTTTTTTTTTATGGCAGCTACCTTGTTATTTATTAGTTGTCAGAAAGCTTCACCATTGGTTTCATGATCAGAAAATAAAGCAAAATTTCAGTTTGTTTTTTCTGCAAAATTGTTGAATTTCTGAAATATAAAGGATCTAAAAAAGGTTAGCGTTGTACATGGTGTTCCCAGGATCCGACCTCAAAAACTTCTCAAGTAAAAAAAAAAAAAAAACTTCTCAAGTTTTACTTTCCACAGAGTCTTTGTATGTCCCTGAGACCCATCTGTTATTTTCCATCTAAAGCTTCCTCAGCAGTTGATAGCAAAGTGAGAGAAGTTGACCCAAAACAACCATTATGGATCTTGCCTTTGTAAAATATACTTATCAACCTTTAGAAGCACCTACTTCTGCAGTAGTGTCTTAATTGTTGTCAGGGAGCTGGTGGCAGAGAGGGACAAGCTTACTAATTTCCAGGAGAAGCATCAGCTTGTCATCATCTTTCAGCTGTTTTGAGAAAGCTTGTACACTTGAAGCAAGCTTCAGACTTTCTTCAACAAAAACCTCTAGTTGATGAATGAAATCCTGATACATTTTTAGTGGCTCCTCTCCCAGTAAATTAGTACAGATAATAGGACATCCTGGATGTGTTCCGTCCATATCCTCTAGTTGATGATTAGAAGCTTTGGAAATGGAGAATTTTCAATGCTGGGATGTTTTGGTATAAATAATGAGATGCTTGGGTTAAATCCTAACTTTGCCATCTATTAACCTCTTTGAAATTCAGTTTCCCTCTGTGGAAATGGGGGAAACATAGTCATCTTACAAGTGAGAGGAGGATTAAGTAAAACCACACTTGTGAAGTGCTTGGCACATAGTAGGTTCTTCATCTGTGTCAGCTTCCTTCCTTCCTAATGGTTTACTGTTTTCTGTTCCGTTTAGATATCTGATATCCATGTTACTGGTGAGTCAGAAGACATGTCTGCAAAAGAGAGACTGTTACTGTGGACGCAGCAGGCCACGGAGGGCTATGCAGGAATTCGGTGTGAAAATTTCACCACCTGCTGGAGAGATGGAAAACTATTTAATGCTATCATTCATAAATACAGGTATGAGAATTGGTGGGTTTTCGCCCCCTTCAACAAATATGTGTTTCTTTCATTTCCAGATTTTTTTTTTATGGCAGCTACCTTGTTATTTATTAGTTGTCAGAAAGCTTCACCATTGGTTTCATGATCAGAAAATAAAGCAAAATTTCAGTTTGTTTTCTCTGCAAAATTGTTGAATTTCTGAAATATAAAGGATCTAAAAAAGGTTAGCGTTGTACATGGTGTTCCCAGGATCCGACCTCAAAAACTTCTCAAGTAAAAAAAAAAAAAAAACTTCTCAAGTTTTACTTTCCACAGAGTCTTTGTATGTCCCTGAGACCCATCTGTTATTTTCCATCTAAAGCTTCCTCAGCAGTTGATAGCAAAGTGAGAGAAGTTGACCCAAAACAACCATTATGGATCTTGCCTTTGTAAAATATACTTATCAACCTTTAGAAGCACCTACTTCTGCAGTAGTGTCTTAATTGTTGTCAGGGAGCTGGTGGCAGAGAGGGACAAGCTTACTAATTTCCAGGAGAAGCATCAGCTTGTCATCATCTTTCAGCTGTTTTGAGAAAGCTTGTACACTTGAAGCAAGCTTCAGACTTTCTTCAACAAAAACCTCTAGTTGATGAATGAAATCCTGATACATTTTTAGTGGCTCCTCTCCCCAGTAAATTAGTACAGATAATAGGACATCCTGGATGTGTTCCGTCCATATCAAACAATCTCATTGTCCTGATCCTCCGATTTCTCACCTTCACAGTTGGCGTCAGAGGTGGGCAAACTCAGCCTGAGTACAAGCTTTGCTCTCTTGGCTTGCTCCTGGAATTGAGCCTGTCTGGCTTTAATGATCTCAGGTTTAAGCTATTCCTCCTTGGCTTTGGAAATGAAAGGCAGCCATACTTCTCCCCTCATCTTCCTTCAGACACATCATTAATTTCTCTCAGCAGGATTGACATGCCACTAATTTGGGATTCCTAGGCTTCACAGAATGCATCTAGTTTTTCTCTTTAGTAATTTTACTAGAGGAATGCAATGTCAGAGTTTTAGCAGCAGAAGCGATCGTTGGCCAGTCACCTGAAATGCCTCCTCTGCATGTAGACATTGTTTCAAGAGGTTCTGTCCCAGATACCTGTCTCAACAATCGACAGGTCTGCGAGAAAATATTTTTATAGCTCAGCTTTCTCATTCTTCACAATACATAGCATCATTTTATAATTAATAGAAAAAATAAAACAGGGCTTCCCTGGTGGCTCAGAATCCACCTACTAAAACAGGAATTATGAGTTCAATCGCTGATCCAGGAAGGTCCCCCATGCTGTGGAGCAGCTAAGCTCGTGCACCACAACTACTGAGCCTGTGCTCTAAAGCCTGGGAACCACAATTGCTGAGCCCACATGCTACAGTTACTGAAGTCTGTGCACCCTAGAGCCTGTGATCTGCAACAAGAGAAGCCACTGAAATGAGAAACCGGTGCACCACAGCTAGAGAAAAGCTCAGGTGCCAAAATGAAGACCCAGCACAGCCAAAATAAATAAATATAAATAAAATTATTAAAAAATAAAACATTGGGGCTTCCCTGGTGGTTCAGTGGGTAAAGAGTCAGCCTTGCAGTCCAAGGGACACCAGTTCGATCCCTGGCCTGGGAAGATCCCACATGCCAAGGAGCGGCTGTGTCCAGTTATGAGCCAGTGCTCTAGAGCACATATGCCCAGAGCTGGTACTCTGCAACAAGAGAGGCCACTGCAATGGGAGACTCACACAGGCCAAAGAATAAAAATGGATGAAAATAAATAAAAAAATAATAAAAGAGGCCAATTTTTTAAAAAAGTAAATAAAACGTTAATGCCTATAAAAATAAATTTGTACATAAATGAGAAGATTGTTATTATACTTTAAGATTCTCTAGGAGCAAAGCCAGAACAAATAAGGGTTTAGAATATACCCTATTGTTTCTATTTCCCATCTGAACATTGTAAGGTGGTCACAAAGTATTAGAACCAGGAGGAATTCTGAGACTTTTCTGGTGGTCCAGTGATTAAGATTCCGTGCTACCAATGCAAAGGGCTCAAGTTCAGTCTCTGGTCGGGAAACTAAGATCCCACATGCCACACAGTACGGCCAAAAAAGTAGGAACTCTGAAAGACTTTGTAGTGCCCACATATTTTATGAAGAAGCGTGGCTCAAAGAAGGACTTAGCCAAGATATCTCAGTCAACCTATGTCATTTACCACAAGCAACAAACACTTTTGTCAAGTAAGACACCTTTTACTGGAAAGAATCTTGGATTAGGCAAGATAGATATAATAAGTAAAGAGTCTGTCTCAGTGAAAATTATTGAAAATTTTGAAGCTTAATCATCTGAACTGATCTAGACCAGTCTGATCTGAGCTATTCTGGTCCAAACCAGTCAGAACCAGTCTAAAATTGGTATGTACCTGCTGTGCCTTACTTAAATAAGTCACTGCCCTGTTTAATGTTTCCGAGCCCACATGGCTTTAGGAGAGGATTTCAATCTTCTAAACGTTACTTGCTTTGGACTCTTGTTTTGGCAGAGTGGCCACTTTAGAACAATGCTTAGCTTTAATTTTTTTCTTAAGTTTTTATTTAATTGAAGTATAGTTGACTTACAGCATTGTGTTAGTTTCAGATGTAAAGCACAGTTATGTACATTTCTATTCTTTTTCAGTTTCTTTTCTCTTTAGGCTATTACCAAAGTATAGTTTTCCGTATTCTGCAGTAGGTCCTTGTTGGTCATCTAATTTGTATATATTAGTGTGTTTAGCTTTAACTATGAACCAGATTCCCTAGTGTGCTTTGTTTTCCTTTATTAGAATTCATGGTAAAAATACTATCTGGTTAAAAGTACTATCTGATACTGTTTTTTTCTAGTAATTAAATGCTTACAAGATTTTTTTGTTGCTGAAGTTTTAAGTTATCCCATGTCTACAATATTACTGTGATTTCTTTAACTAGAAGAAACCTTTCATCTGTGCAACTGTATTTTTTAAAATCTTTGGGCCTTTCTTTTTACTTAAAATATAGTTGCTTACTTTTTTCTTTGTACATGTAATAATTGAGCAGATGACATTTATTTATATGTGGTTTTCATTGTTGTTTGCCTTGATTTACTCTAAAGAGAAAAGAGACAAAGTTATGAACAAATAAGAGATCACTGTTAAGATTTTTGGCTCTTGGACAGAAATAATAGCATTTGGAGAGTTATGTTATAGTTAACATTTGTTCTTTGCTTGATAATTATTCTCTTAAATTGTATGATGTATTTATTTGGATTTTGGAATTTTGATGTATTTTGGATTTTTTATGTATTTTAGATTTTATGATATATTTATTTGGCTGTGGAAACACAGCCACTTAATTAGGCTTTTTGGACCTTTTAAGATACAAAATTTATTATTTGCATTAATTTTATTTGAATTCTGTAGTAAAAACTACCTGAGGTGGCACAAGGGTTTGGTCTCTTCTCAGGTACCAAGCCTAACCTTGTAGGGTATTTGTTGAGAAGGACCTCATGAAGGGGTGAGGGCTTTGCAGGAAATGACAATGACAGGGCAGGGTGGCTTTAGGAGAGGATTTCAATCTTCTAAACGTTACTTGCTTTGGACTCTTGTTTTGGCAGAGTGGCCACTTTAGAACAATGCTTAGCTTTAATTTTTTTCTTAAGTTTTTATTTAATTGAAGTATAGTTGACTTACAGCATTGTGTTAGTTTCAGATGTAAAGCACAGTTATGTACATTTCTATTCTTTTTCAGTTTCTTTTCTCTTTAGGCTATTACCAAAGTATAGTTTTCCGTATTCTGCAGTAGGTCCTTGTTGGTCATCTAATTTGTATATATTAGTGTGTTTAGCTTTAACTATGAACCAGATTCCCTAGTGTGCTTTGTTTTCCTTTATTAGAATTCATGGTAAAAATACTATCTGGTTAAAAGTACTATCTGATACTGTTTTTTTCTAGTAATTAAATGCTTACAAGATTTTTTTGTTGCTGAAGTTTTAAGTTATCCCATGTCTACAATATTACTGTGATTTCTTTAACTAGAAGAAACCTTTCATCTGTGCAACTGTATTTTTTAAAATCTTTGGGCCTTTCTTTTTACTTAAAATATAGTTGCTTACTTTTTTCTTTGTACATGTAATAATTGAGCAGATGACATTTATTTATATGTGGTTTTCATTGTTGTTTGCCTTGATTTACTCTAAAGAGAAAAGAGACAAAGTTATGAACAAATAAGAGATCACTGTTAAGATTTTTGGCTCTTGGACAGAAATAATAGCATTTGGAGAGTTATGTTATAGTTAACATTTGTTCTTTGCTTGATAATTATTCTCTTAAATTGTATGATGTATTTATTTGGATTTTGGAATTTTGATGTATTTTGGATTTTTTATGTATTTTAGATTTTATGATATATTTATTTGGCTGTGGAAACACAGCCACTTAATTAGGCTTTTTGGACCTTTTAAGATACAAAATTTATTATTTGCATTAATTTTATTTGAATTCTGTAGTAAAAACTACCTGAGGTGGCACAAGGGTTTGGTCTCTTCTCAGGTACCAAGCCTAACCTTGTAGGGTATTTGTTGAGAAGGACCTCATGAAGGGGTGAGGGCTTTGCAGGAAATGACATCATGATCAGGGCAGGGTATGGAAAGAGGGGTGTGGTACCCTGATGTAGCCCTGGGTAGAATGCGAGAGATTTCTCTGGAGATGAGCAGGAAATAGATAGTATTTGTCATATAAATCAGTATTATTTGTAACAACTGATTTAGTAAGGTTTTGTATATAATTGTCCCTTTGTATCCACTGGAGGTTATCCCACAGATAACAAAATCCATGAACGCTTAAGTCCCCTATGTAACACCGTGTAGTGTTTGCTTATAACCTCATGCATCCGCCGTGTACTTTAAATCATCTGTTACTGAGCTATGGATTCCTTTGTAGCTTAGCTGGAAAAGAATCCGTCTGCAGTGCTGGAGATCCTGGTTTGATTCTTGGGTCAGGAGGAGTCTCTGGAGAAGAGAATACCCACTCCAGTATTCTTGCTGGGAGAATCCCATGGCTTGTCCATGGGTTGGTCGCAAAGAGTCGAACACGACTGAGCAACTTCACTTAACGCTCTCAAGTTACTTCTAATACAAAGGCAGTGCTACGCACATAGATGCCAGCCCACAACAAACCCAAGTTTTGCTTTTTAGACGTTTCTGGAATTTTTTTCAAATATTTTTGCTCTGTGGTGAGTTGAATTTGAGGATGCAGAAATCACAAAGGGCCAACTGTGTATAATATCTTCTAAAGATCCCAAAATAAGACCTGAAATGGAAAGAGTAATAGCATGGCTCAGATTCCTTATGTGTGTGAATAACATCAACAGTTAGGAGTCAAGCACATTAATTTGAATTTTCTAACATATTTCTATTAGTGTCCCTCATAGAATATAACTTTTGAAAGTGGAGAGTGTTTGTTAACCCCAGTAGCAGTACTTTAACAATAATTCACTTATTCCTAAGGTTCCATAGAAACTCAATTTTTAAAAATTCTGTTTCTTGAAACAATTATATGAAGTAGATAATAATAAATAATACTATCATATGAAATAAAAACAAAGAGAGATTTATGTAGTAAGACTTATTCCTAGATGTTAGGCAATAAAAATGAAGGTGAAAAGAAACTATTGTATAGTAGGTATTGCAGAAATAGATGCAGGATGTGAACAGATGTTAGTTCCTGACCTGTCTGTTTTTCAGTATATGGTAGCTTTCAAAATTATCACAGTTCTGTGAAATAGATGGCACTGTTTCCATTGTTGTCAATTTATTAAATTGTCAAATTGTTAAAGTATTAAACCAAGGCTCAAAAGGTAACTCATGCTTCACATCAGATATCCTTTTAATAATGGACATGTTTGCTCTGGATTCTCAAGTCCTCATATCCTTCTGTGTAAATACTTGCTGTCTGACAGGACTGAGTTTCTGCATAATTTTATTCTCTTAAGATCATTTGTTTACTGAGACCTGTTCAAGAGCAAGTATGGTAGCAAGGCTTAGATCTTAACATGGCTAAGGTCAAAAATGGCGTCTCTTATGCCAAGAAAGCCATGGGCCTCTTGAATACCCACTCCAGTATTCTTGCTGGGAGAATCCCATGGCTTGTCCATGGGTTGGTCAAAGAGTCGAACACGACTGAGCAACTTCACTTAACGCTCTCAAGTTACTTCTAATACAAAGGCAGTGCTATGCACATAGATGCCAGCCCACAACAAACCCAAGTTTTGCTTTTTAGACGTTTCTGGAATTTTTTTCAAATATTTTTGCTCTGTGGTGAGTTGAATTTGAGGATGCAGAAATCACAAAGGGCCAACTGTGTATAATATCTTCTAAAGATCCCAAAATAAGACCTGAAATGGAAAGAGTAATAGCATGGCTCAGATTCCTTATGTGTGTGAATATCATCAACAGTTAGGAGTCAAGCACATTAATTTGAATTTTCTAACATATTTCTATTAGTGTCCCTCATAGAATATAACTTTTGAAAGTGGAGAGTGTTTGTTAACCCCAGTAGCAGTACTTTAACAATAATTCACTTATTCCTAAGGTTCCATAGAAACTCAATTTTTAAAAATTCTGTTTCTTGAAACAATTATATGAAGTAGATAATAATAAATAATACTATCATATGAAATAAAAACAAAGAGAGATTTATGTAGTAAGACTTATTCCTAGATGTTAGGCAATAAAAATGAAGGTGAAAAGAAACTATTGTATAGTAGGTATTGCAGAAATAGATGCAGGATGTGAACAGATGTTAGTTCCTGACCTGTCTGTTTTTCAGTATATGGTAGCTTTCAAAATTATCACAGTTCTGTGAAATAGATGGCACTGTTTCCATTGTTGTCAATTTATTAAATTGTCAAATTGTTAAAGTATTAAACCAAGGCTCAAAAGGTAACTCATGCTTCACATCAGATATCCTTTTAATAATGGACATGTTTGCTCTGGATTCTCAAGTCCTCATATCCTTCTGTGTAAATACTTGCTGTCTGACAGGACTGAGTTTCTGCATAATTTTATTCTCTTAAGATCATTTGTTTACTGAGACCTGTTCAAGAGCAAGTATGGTAGCAAGGCTTAGATCTTAACATGGCTAAGGTCAAAAATGGCGTCTCTTATGCCAAGAAAGCCATGCCTGGCTCTTTTTCTCTGGGAACTCCTACCCTATCTGCTTACAGAATGACGATATGAATAGTACCATATGTAACTGCCAACTAGGATCTTGGTCTCTTGTAAGGAATTAATGAGGACAATTTTGTTTTATCTATAATCAGCCATCTCTGAAAACAGCATCTCAGATAACTGTCTGTGAGAAACATTATGGATAGTAAGAGAATATTAAAACAGTGCCAGCAAGAGCAGAATCAGAGATGCAGTGTTCCGTGGTTTTACTGTGTCATGCTGTCCTAGAGGTTGAGGCCTGGATTGTGATGGATACTGAGGATGCTCAGTTTCTGTGCGCCCATGCTGGATCAGATCTCGGAGACAGAGTCTGGGGGAAGAGAAAAGAATAGCTTTATTGCTTTGCTGCAAAGGGGGCCACAGTGGGCTTGTGCCTCTCAAAACTGTGTATCCTGCCCTGCAGGACTGGTGAGGAGTTTTCTAGCAGTGGTTCAAGGTTGAGGCGGGAAGGGGTGGGGGGTGGCTGATGAGATTAGGGGGTTGAAGGGCCTCTACTCCTTTAATCTGGTCTCAGATAATCTCTTGATGAGCTTCTCTGGCTCATTTAATTTGGGTTCACATGGTCTTCTCTAGAATGAAAAATGCTGACATTTTCCACTTGCTGGGAGTTTTATTTCTGTAAAAAGCTTGTCAAAGATATTGTTATGTGTATCCCTTTTGAGGTACACGTAACAGAACCCTCTCCCGAGACTGCACTGTTGTTTCTTGACTGCTCCTCCCTGTCTCTGCATACCTTCTTTTCCCCGACTAGCTACTGTTCAAATCTGCTCTTTGGGACTCAGGGAAGGTCATAGAAGCTAGATCTGTTCCCTACAAATGAGAAACAGGTAACAGAAAGACTTCTGTGCTCAGGAGCCCTGCAGGGTCCTGCTCTATTTCAATAGTAAGAGTGATAAAGTAATATGATTTAGAGATTAAAAGGGATAGTTCTATGGGTTCTATTTAAATAAGTCACTGTTAAATATATTGTTTTCATATTAGTTCCATCTTAGGAATTTCTGCTCTTGGTTCCTTCTAGGAACATTCATTTGTTATGTTCTGTTTTCAATGCAAAGGGGGTTCAGATAATAAAAATACCGTATGTCTACACTAGTTTCTGCTTTTTTTTGTCTGTATGGTTTAGATTTTCTTTAAAGCATATTAAAATCTCTTCACCAATGCCACGACTGGTAAGAAATCTTAGGTGAGCAAGCCTGACTGTTGGCCCTCATAAACTACTTTTCATGTTGAAAGAGGAGCAAAGGAAAAATATTAAAAAAACAGTGCCAGCAAGAGCAGAATCAGAGATGCAGTGTTCCGTGGTTTTACTGTGTCATGCTGTCCTAGAGGTTGAGGCCTGGATTGTGATGGATACTGAGGATGCTCAGTTTCTGTGCGCCCATGCTGGATCAGATCTCGGAGACAGAGTCTGGGGGAAGAGAAAAGAATAGCTTTATTGCTTTGCTGCAAAGGGGGCCACAGTGGGCTTGTGCCTCTCAAAACTGTGTATCCTGCCCTGCAGGACTGGTGAGGAGTTTTCTAGCAGTGGTTCAAGGTTGAGGCGGGAAGGGGTGGGGGGTGGCTGATGAGATTAGGGGGTTGAAGGGCCTCTACTCCTTTAATCTGGTCTCAGATAATCTCTTGATGAGCTTCTCTGGCTCATTTAATTTGGGTTCACATGGTCTTCTCTAGAATGAAAAATGCTGACATTTTCCACTTGCTGGGAGTTTTATTTCTGTAAAAAGCTTGTCAAAGATATTGTTATGTGTATCCCTTTTGAGGTACACGTAACAGAACCCTCTCCCGAGACTGCACTGTTGTTTCTTGACTGCTCCTCCCTGTCTCTGCATCCCTTCCTTCCCTGACTAGCTACTGTTCAAATCTGCTCTTTGGGACTCAGGGAAGGTCATAGAAGCTAGATCTGTTCCCTACAAATGAGAAACAGGTAACAGAAAGACTTCTGTGCTCAGGAGCCCTGCAGGGTCCTGCTCTATTTCAATAGTAAGAGTGATAAAGTAATATGATTTAGAGATTAAAAGGGATAGTTCTATGGGTTCTATTTAAATAAGTCACTGTTAAATATATTGTTTTCATATTAGTTCCATCTTAGGAATTTCTGCTCTTGGTTCCTTCTAGGAACATTCATTTGTTATGTTCTGTTTTCAATGCAAAGGGGGTTCAGATAATAAAAATACCGTATGTCTACACTAGTTTCTGCTTTTTTTTGTCTGTATGGTTTAGATTTTCTTTAAAGCATATTAAAATCTCTTCACCAATGCCACGACTGGTAAGAAATCTTAGGTGAGCAAGCCTGACTGTTGGCCCTCATAAACTACTTTTCATTTGAAAGAGGAGCAAAGGAAACTTAGATTTGATGGACATAGATCAAAAGGACGTCACAATAGCATTTGAGGAGTAAGGCACTTAATAGCAAGAGAGAATGAAAGAACGTTAACTGAGAATCAGTAGCTAAGGGATTCTAGGAGGATCTCCTAGACACGAGTGGATTGATGTCACCCAGAGTTAAAAGACACAGAGGAGTCAAATTCCCAACAGTAATGCACGTTTCTTGAGAGGCAGATGTTCCAGCAGAGGGCTTAGCCGAGACTTCTGTGTGCTCAGGTAGGCTCAGACACAAAAGAAAATGGACTTTTTTCTTTCTGAGAAATAACACTCTGATTTCCAGCTTGAATTCAACCCCCAACTTGTCTGAATTTATCAGTCTCTACTCTGGAACACTGATGAAAGCCAAGTTCAACTCAGCTGTGCCAAGCATCACTCAGTGTGAAAACATTCCTGCCTGACAGGCAGAGACACGAACAGGCGCCCACGGGCCAGAACAACCTGTGCAGCAGGCCGGGTGCGCCTCAGGGGGTCACATGAAAAGATGCTGATGCGTGTGTCAGGACTGAAATGCTGGGGGTATTTTGCCGAGAAACCATTTCACTCTCTAGTTTCTGCTTGTCCCCTTTCTGTTCTTCATTTATCCCATTCATGTATTTAACTCTCCTTTTCAGGCCCCCAACATGCTTCTCACAAGCATGTTTTAAATCTCTTAAACAAGTACAGTTCAGTACTTTTTGGAACAGGTTGTGTTTTAGAAGCATACCCTTTAAGTATTTTTTTTTTTAAGATTTATTTATTTATTTATTTTGGTAGGGGTGGGGTGGGGAGGGAGGGGAGCAGGCGGGCCACCTCTATCAGTCTTTCATTTGTCCATTTTCATCCATCTTTGTTCTTTGGCCCTTGTGGGCCTCCCATCACGGTGGCCTCTGTTGTTGCAGAGCACCGGCTCTGGGCGCATGCGCTCCAGAGCTCCAGCTCAGCAATTGGACACATCCGTCCAGCCGCTCCGCGGCACGTGGGATCTTCCCAGGCCAGGGATCGAACTGGCACCCCTTGCACTGCAAGGCGGTGTCCTTACCCACTGGACCACCAAGGAAGCCCTAAGTATTTTTTTAATTAGGCAGTCAGGAATTTTTTTACTCGTCTTGAGTGTGTAGATGGGTAGCAGTGATTTTGTTCATTATTAAGTTTGTTTGAACTTAAGCTTTAATGAGACCAGCATCCTATTCCTTTCTATAAAATGCTTAAAGATGCTGTAATTGCAAAGGTTGGGCTATGAGGCTGTGGTCTAGTCATCTCCTTTAACAGGATTTAGAGGCTGTGATTCATACCTGGAGTCAGTCACAGCTTATAAACTAAACTGGATTGGACTGGTTTATACTGGGAGGAGGCCCTTGAGGGTTTGAAACATTCCCATAGGAAGCTGGATCAGTGTTAGCTAGAAGGTTCTTTTCTCTCAGAACCTGATCTTCCCTCAGGGAAGAAGCCAGAAATACCGGGGTGTGTGTGTGTGGGGCGGGGGCGGTGGGGGGGTGCGCGTGTGCGTACATGGTTTGTATGGCCACAGGCTAGACATAGACTGAGCCCTGGCGATTGTTGATTTTTTTTTTTTTTAAATGTCACAAACATGTCAGTCTGTGATGGAACATCAATTTCTTATTTAGCTTACCAAATAAACTTATACTCTTGAGCTCTGAGAGTATATGTGTGTGACTTCTGTTACATTATCACATTTTAAAATTGGTAGGGAGCTCTCTTGCATGGCTTGTAAAGCATCTGTATCTAAGTAAAGTGTGTGAGTTAGTGTCCACATCCAGGGGATGTTTTTAATATTTTTGCATGTGGTTTTGGAACTATAGTTTAGCCTGTAAATATTAATATTTAGAGGAGTAGGTGCTTATATTACCTTTTTCCTATGATCCTCGCCCTCTTGCTAAGATTAATTTACAGAAATTATCTCCTGCTCTAAGCCAACCATTATTCAGTGAACTAGATCCTTGAGGCTCAGAAGTAAGGCATAGCCCCAGTTCTCCTAGTTGCATTTTGGAGTCAGAAAACTGAAAAACTGACACAGCGATAGGAAGATGTCTCCCCTGGCCTTACCATGAACGCCTGGTAAATTTTGAGGCAAATTCTGTGCTAGGCATTCCTTGCCATAATCCTGCTTTTTCTTGTTATGATTAAAAATAATAGCAACCAATAACAGCAAAAAACCAAACATTAACATAATAAAACATTCCAGTAGATTAAGGTGGTATGTATTGAAATATGATTTCTTTCTCCAGATTCCCAGAGGCAGCTGTTAAGTTTCTTTCCTATTCTTCTAGGAATGTTCTCTGCATATTCAAACACTTATTTTTCTTTTTGATAGGGAGGATCAGTTCTACTGAGGTATAATTGGCCTAATTACCTAATTATATGATTATTATAATTAGCACCTAATCTTTATTTTAAAATAATAAAAAAAGACTTTTTATTTTGTACTGGGGCATAACCGATTAACAATGTTGTGATAGTTTCAGGTGAACAGTGAAGGGGCTCAGCCATCCAGATGCATGTATCCATTCTCCCCCAAATTCCCCTCTCATCCAGGCTGCCATACAGCATTGAGCAGAGTTCCTGAAGGTCCTCGTTGGTAATCCATTTTAAATATAGCAACATGTACCTGTCTACCCCGAACTCCCTAACTGTCCCTTCCTCAATGCAACTATAAGTTTGTTCTGTAAGCTTGTGAGTCTCTTTCTGTTTTGTAAGTTCCTTTGTATCATTTCTTTTTAGATTTGACATGTAAGGGGTGTCATGGTATTTCTCCTTCTCTGTCTGACTTACTTCATTCAGTATGGCAATCTATAGGTCCATCCGTGGCATTATTATTAATATTTCATTCATTTTAATGGCTGAATAGTGTTCCACTGTAAATGTGTAACACATCTTCTTTATCCTTTCATCCATCCATGGTCATTTAGGTTGTTTTCATATCTCGGCTATTGTGAACAGTGCAGCAATGAACATTGCAAAGGTACATCAGCACCTAATCTTTCATATGTTTATGGAATTTTCTAAAACACAACTGAAAGAATAGCATATGTTGTGTCACATTTTTCTTTTCTTCCTTTTATTTTTGCATGCCTTTATATATGAGCACAAACAGCCTTACCTGATTCTCTTAAATAATGTGTAGTATTCTATTTTGTGGCCATAACAGATTTTCTCCTAGTTGCATTTTGGAGTCAGAAAACTGAAAAACTGACACAGCGATAGGAAGATGTCTCCCCTGGCCTTACCATGAACGCCTGGTAAATTTTGAGGCAAATTCTGTGCTAGGCATTCCTTGCCATAATCCTGCTTTTTCTTGTTATGATTAAAAATAATAGCAACCAATAACAGCAAAAAACCAAACATTAACATAATAAAACATTCCAGTAGATTAAGGTGGTATGTATTGAAATATGATTTCTTTCTCCAGATTCCCAGAGGCAGCTGTTAAGTTTCTTTCCTATTCTTCTAGGAATGTTCTCTGCATATTCAAACACTTATTTTTCTTTTTGATAGGGAGGATCAGTTCTACTGAGGTATAATTGGCCTAATTACCTAATTATATGATTATTATAATTAGCACCTAATCTTTATTTTAAAATAATAAAAAAAGACTTTTTATTTTGTACTGGGGCATAACCGATTAACAATGTTGTGATAGTTTCAGGTGAACAGTGAAGGGGCTCAGCCATCCAGATGCATGTATCCATTCTCCCCCAAATTCCCCTCTCATCCAGGCTGCCATACAGCATTGAGCAGAGTTCCTGAAGGTCCTCGTTGGTAATCCATTTTAAATATAGCAACATGTACCTGTCTACCCCGAACTCCCTAACTGTCCCTTCCTCAATGCAACTATAAGTTTGTTCTGTAAGCTTGTGAGTCTCTTTCTGTTTTGTAAGTTCCTTTGTATCATTTCTTTTTAGATTTGACATGTAAGGGGTGTCATGGTATTTCTCCTTCTCTGTCTGACTTACTTCATTCAGTATGGCAATCTATAGGTCCATCCGTGGCATTATTATTAATATTTCATTCATTTTAATGGCTGAATAGTGTTCCACTGTAAATGTGTAACACATCTTCTTTATCCTTTCATCCATCCATGGTCATTTAGGTTGTTTTCATATCTCGGCTATTGTGAACAGTGCAGCAATGAACATTGCAAAGGTACATCAGCACCTAATCTTTCATATGTTTATGGAATTTTCTAAAACACAAGTGAAAGAATAGCATATGTTGTGTCACATTTTTCTTTTCTTCCTTTTATTTTTGCATGCCTTTATATATGAGCACAAACAGCCTTACCTGATTCTCTTAAATAATGTGTAGTATTCTATTTTGTGGCCATAACAGAATTTATTTAATAGTGCCTTGTTGATGGACTGGCTTCCCAGATGGTTCAGTGGTGAAGAATCTGCCTGCCAGTGCAGGAGATGCAGAAGACAGGTTTGATCCCTGGATCAGAAGGATCCCCTGGAGGAGGAAATGGCTGTCCGCTCCAGTATTCTTGCCTGGAACGTCCCATGGACAGAGGAACCTGGTGGGCTACAGTCCATGGGGTCACAAAGAGTCAGACACGACTGAGCACGCACACACTTGCACTATTAATGGACATTGCTTTTTGGTATTAAAACAATACTGTTCTGGGCTTTGTATGTGTCTCTGCAGATGTGTGAATGTGCCTATATTGGATAAGTTCCTAGAGGTAGAATTTGTGGGTCATTTAAAATCGTGGGACTTGTGTCTAGACAGAGTTGCGTTGATCTGTACCTCCTTCTATATTGTTTGCCCCACATGTAGCCTTTGAGAAAGAACTGTTTCCTTACTTTTTCATTGCATCCTAGCAGATGTAAACCCCTTTCATTTTTTTTAGCCTTCTTTTTAAATTGATCCCTTTGTTCATACGATTGGTTTTCTTCAGCTTTTAAACTCTGTGCCAGAGCTGAAATGGCAAGCCTGCATTTACTTTGTACTGGGGTATAATGGCTTAACAATGTTGTGATAGTTTCAGGTGAACAGCATGTTCCTCTGGTGTACGGCCATTAGTCTAACCATGTATGGGTTAAGAGTTTGGGGGGTGGCTTTCCTGGTGGTCCAGTGGGTAGAGTCCACCTTGCAGTGCAGGGGGCACCGGTTCAGTCCCTGGCCCAGGAGGATCCCACATGCGGCGAAACGCCTGGACTGGTGTGTCCAATTACCAGCCGGCCCTCTGGAGTGCATGCGCCCAGAGCCAGTGCTCTGCAGTGAGAGAGGCCACTGCAATGGGAGGCCCACACAGGCCAAGAATAAAGACGGGTGAAAATAAATAAATAAAAAAACCAATAAAGGAGGCCAAGATTAAAAAAAAGAGTTTAGGGGGAAAATGACCAAGTAAGTGGGCACATTTCTGAGTGATGTGCTTATTTAAGAAGTTCCAGTACTAGTGGGGAGAGAGGGAGTGTCTTGAGATAACAGAGGAGAATATGCCTGTCTTGTGAGATTTAGAAAGTGTGTAATAGGTGTCAGTTTCCTTCCCTCCTCCATGCTGCTGCAGCCCCCTAATAACAGGGTTGTGACCAGGAGGCTCAGGAGAAGATGGACTTTGACTGGAGAATCCCCTTCCTGTGACCCTGACACTGGCTTCCTTCACCGTCTTCCCCTCTACTTTCTCTGACCACCTCCCACCCCTCCTGCAGTGCCGGACCCACGGCTGGCACTCTCCAGCCCTTTGCCTCTGTGCTGTTGAAAGACTGCTTTTATTCTGGCTTACTGATAGGTTCATATTCTCATGCTGCTCTGTGATAGAAGCAGTTTAATATTTTCTCCCAGAGTAAATAAGATGATTCATCACCCCACCTTTTGCCAGGATGGCAGTATTTATATTGTTTGCCCCACATGTAGCCTTTGAGAAAGAACTGTTTCCTTACTTTTTCATTGCATCCTAGCAGATGTAAACCCCTTTCATTTTTTTTAGCCTTCTTTTTAAATTGATCCCTTTGTTCATACGATTGGTTTTCTTCAGCTTTTAAACTCTGTGCCAGAGCTGAAATGGCAAGCCTGCATTTACTTTGTACTGGGGTATAATGGCTTAACAATGTTGTGATAGTTTCAGGTGAACAGCATGTTCCTCTGGTGTACGGCCATTAGTCTAACCATGTATGGGTTAAGAGTTTGGGGGGTGGCTTTCCTGGTGGTCCAGTGGGTAGAGTCCACCTTGCAGTGCAGGGGGCACCGGTTCAGTCCCTGGCCCAGGAGGATCCCACATGCGGCGAAACGCCTGGACTGGTGTGTCCAATTACCAGCCGGCCCTCTGGAGTGCATGCGCCCAGAGCCAGTGCTCTGCAGTGAGAGAGGCCACTGCAATGGGAGGCCCACACAGGCCAAGAATAAAGACGGGTGAAAATAAATAAATAAAAAAACCAATAAAGGAGGCCAAGATTAAAAAAAAGAGTTTAGGGGGAAAATGACCAAGTAAGTGGGCACATTTCTGAGTGATGTGCTTATTTAAGAAGTTCCAGTACTAGTGGGGAGAGAGGGAGTGTCTTGAGATAACAGAGGAGAATATGCCTGTCTTGTGAGATTTAGAAAGTGTGTAATAGGTGTCAGTTTCCTTCCCTCCTCCATGCTGCTGCAGCCCCCTAATAACAGGGTTGTGACCAGGAGGCTCAGGAGAAGATGGACTTTGACTGGAGAATCCCCTTCCTGTGACCCTGACACTGGCTTCCTTCACCGTCTTCCCCTCTACTTTCTCTGACCACCTCCCACCCCTCCTGCAGTGCCGGACCCACGGCTGGCACTCTCCAGCCCTTTGCCTCTGTGCTGTTGAAAGACTGCTTTTATTCTGGCTTACTGATAGGTTCATATTCTCATGCTGCTCTGTGATAGAAGCAGTTTAATATTTTCTCCCAGAGTAAATAAGATGATTCATCACCCCCCACCTTTTTGCCAGGATGGCAGTATTTATCTTTTAGATTTAAGTACAATTTACTGTTTTAAGTTCGCTTAAATATGGAGGCAGAAGAAGTTGCTCCTCTGTTAAATTTGGTACTATTCTTTGTATTTAGTGAAGTCTGTGAGGCTGTTAACGGGGGTTAATTGTTCTCTGTGAAGTGGGAATCTTAGCTTGTTACACATCTTCTGACGTCTCCAGTTAGGTTCTGATCTTGAAGTCCTGACGAAGCTTACAGTGAATCATAGTGCTTTTTGTTCTTTGCTTTCTGCTGTGTTGGTAGGAGAGAGTCGCTTTGTAGGAAAAAATAAGAATATAGGAAGTAACTTCAGACATCTCCTTTTGAGACAAGGGAAAGTTACCTCTGTAGCTTGCTCTGCTGCCTTGGGGTTCCTGGGCTCGTTCCTTCCACATCGTGTACCCAAATATGAGCATTAAGGACTGTCTCCACCCAGTTACTCAACAAGGGGTGGGTCTCCTGCATGTTCTTAGTTATTTATTGGGGGAGGGGAAGGGCCATACTATAGGTGAGATGCTTTTCCATTAGTAAGAACAGTGAGAATGTGCTAATAAGCCTGAACATGATTTAGTCTACGCAGTCATCTTAGGAGTTTGTTACGGTGACTGTCCTGCCATCCGAGGCTAAGTGTATATTCGTATGTCTAATGTGTCTGAGTGGATGTGAAGTGACACAGGTGGCTTTGGCATCTGTGTGTGAGTTGGTGCGCTGTTGGAGCCCAGAGGCTGGACTGCGACTGATGTCTAGCAAATGGAATGTGTTCCTTCTCCTTCCCTCCTCCCCTCTCCTTTCTTCCTCCCTCCTTCTGTCCTTCCTTTCTCTCTCTGTCTCCGCTGCCACCTCCTTCCCTCTATCTCTCTTTGCTTGCACAGAATCCTTTTTAGTGCCTTCTAGGCTGCTGAGTACAAACCAGTTCCTCAGAAAAGCCTGTCCTGCCTGAACCTAGCTCTCTGCTTGCTTGGGGCCTGTGCCCAGCAGGAGACAAAGTTCGACTACAGGGTGGATCCCCAGCCTCATGGTTCCCCTGGCAGTCTCTTCTGTACCTGTTAACCCGCTTCTTCTCTCCCTGCCACCACGTGTCCTTCCTCATGCCTGCTTTCCAAGGATTTGGAAGCCAGTAAAGTGGAAAGCTTTTCTTTGGCTCTCAAAGGAACAAACCCCTTTCCTCTCCCTCCTGCTTGCCATCTTTGCCCATGTTTGGTAGATATTCTCTCTCTACCTTGTTCTGGCCTGAACCTCCGATCCCATGTCAACTATTGCCTCAGAAACCTTCTTTCTCATTCTAGTGAATTTCGCTCTCTCTCAATAGATCTTTCTCATTGGGCGTGACTGATGGGATCTTAGTTCCCTCCTGTCCCCTGCAGAAGCCAAGCCCTAAACACTGGACCCCCAGGAAAGCCCCTCTCATTGGATTTTAAGCATGCCAAAGCCTCTTCATTGATAAAATAACAATTTTAAAACTTCCCTTAATCCTTCACTTTCTTCCCATGTGGTGCTCATTGACTTTCTTAAAGGCCAGATTTCTCAGAGAAGTCCTCTACATGCGTTGCTTTTATTTCTTCACCCCATACTTATTTCTTAGCCTACTTGGAGCCTGGGTTCTGGCCTCTCAAACATCAAAACCACTTCCACCATCACAAGTGATTTCAGGATGAACATGGATGCATCCAGTGTGTACTTTCCAGGCCTCAGCTTACTTGTCAGTATTTGACTCTGTTGACCATCCTTTTATTTGTGAATTGACCCTTTTCTTCTCCAGCCCCACATGCCCTGGGTTTCCTCCTGTTTCCTGGGCTTTTTCTGCCCGACACCCTTTCTGCACTCTCCTTCTTGCAGATTGGTGGACGTGGGAGTTCTCAGGGGTGCCTGTCTGCCTCTTTTGTTTCTGTTGAGCTGCATCCGTGCCTTGGCCTTGGTTACTGTAACCAGGGCTACACAGCTAAGCTCTATGCACTTGACCTTCTGCTGTCTCCCAGCCTGTCTACCTCTCCGCACTGCAGCCATGTTCCGCGAATCACCAGAGCCTCTCCCAAGCTCATTTTACATTTCTTCTCCACCTGACCTCAGAGCTGATTGCTTAATCTCTTAATCCTCCGTAATGTACTGTAATGATTTTCCATAGTTCTTGGGAAAACGTTCAGAATCCTTTAAGAAGTGCATGAGATTCTGCATCGTCTTGGCTCCTGTCTTGAATCCAGCCTCATCTTTCCGCATGTTCCCAGCTACTTGTTCCTGATCAGACCTGGGGACCTTGTACACAGCTTCCCTAACACAGAGCACGTGTGTGCTTCCCTCTGTCCTCGGTGCATTTTATGCCCCCAGCTCCCTTCAGAGTTTTCTTTTTTCTTTTTTTTTTTACATTTTGGCCTCTTTTTTATTGATTTATTTTTCATCCACCTTTATTCTTCAGCCCGTGTGGGCCTCCCATTGCAGTGGTGTCTCGTTGCAGAGCACCAGCTCTGTACATACTTGGTCCAGCCGCTCCGTGGCACGTGGGATCCCCCCGGGCCAGGGATCAAACCAGCGCCCCTCTCACTGCAAGGCGGACTCTTTACCCACTAGACCACCAGGGAAGCTCCTCCCTTCAGAGTTTTGAGCCCTCCATATAGAGTCCTATATATTTTTTTAAGCATTGTTTTCTGTTCTGCTGAAGTATGGTTGATTTATAGTGTTATTTTGATTGCTGCTGTACAGCAAAGTGGTTCAGCTGTACATATATATGTGTACATATGTTGTCTTTTTCATATTCTTTTCCCTTATGATTTATCATAGAATATTGAATATAGTTCCCTGTGCTGTACAGTAGGACCTTGTTGTTTATCCATCTTATATGTACTGCTTTGTATTGAAAAATGACCAAAAGACCTGAATAGATATTTCTCCAAAGAAGACATACAGATGGCCAATAGGCACATGAAAAGATACTCAACATCACTAATTATCAGAAGAATGCAAGTCAGAGTCCTATATTCTTAACACCTCACAGCCAAGACACACAGTAGATGCTTATTAAATATGGAGTGAATGAATGAACTGCTAGTTTGTAGCCCGGAGAGGATTATTTATAATTAACATGCCAAAGTGCCACATTCTGCCTTCTCTGATTGCATCATGTAACATGGTTTATATGCACGTAAGAACTTCTTAGTAACTTGTACACGTGACTTTGTGTACTTAATTTCCCAAGTAGTTTCACAGGGTCTTCTCTTGAGACTTGAGGCAAATCAGTGAGGTTCTTCAGGCCAGTCTAAGGGTTGCTGGAATCCACTGGTGCACAGCTGCCTGTATGAGGAGGATCATTAGAGACCTGAGCATCAGGGCACTTGGGTGTCTTTGTGGGTCTAGGAACTGATCTACTGCAGAGACTGAGGGACCATGGTATGTAAGATAAAATTACCATCTTAACCATTTTAAAAATATTTATTTGGCTGCTCTGGGTCTTAGTTGCAACGCACAGGATCTTCAGTCTTTGCTGTGGCATGCAGGTTTTTAGTTGCAGCATGCAGCATCTAGTTCTCTGACCAGGGATTGAGCCCAGACCCTGTGCCTTGGGAGCACACATTCGTAGCCACTGGACTACCAGGGAAGTCCCCTTAACCATTTCTAAGTGTGGAGTTCACTGATATTAAACACATTAACAATGTTGACGCCCTCTCACTGCAAGGCGGACTCTTTACCCACTAGACCACCAGGGAAGCTCCTCCCTTCAGAGTTTTGAGCCCTCCATATAGAGTCCTATATATTTTTTTAAGCATTGTTTTCTGTTCTGCTGAAGTATGGTTGATTTATAGTGTTATTTTGATTGCTGCTGTACAGCAAAGTGGTTCAGCTGTACATATATATGTGTACATATGTTGTCTTTTTCATATTCTTTTCCCTTATGATTTATCATAGAATATTGAATATAGTTCCCTGTGCTGTACAGTAGGACCTTGTTGTTTATCCATCTTATATGTACTGCTTTGTATTGAAAAATGACCAAAAGACCTGAATAGATATTTCTCCAAAGAAGACATACAGATGGCCAATAGGCACATGAAAAGATACTCAACATCACTAATTATCAGAAGAATGCAAGTCAGAGTCCTATATTCTTAACACCTCACAGCCAAGACACACAGTAGATGCTTATTAAATATGGAGTGAATGAATGAACTGCTAGTTTGTAGCCGGAGAGGATTATTTATAATTAACATGCCAAAGTGCCACATTCTGCCTTCTCTGATTGCATCATGTAACATGGTTTATATGCACGTAAGAACTTCTTAGTAACTTGTACACGTGACTTTGTGTACTTAATTTCCCAAGTAGTTTCACAGGGTCTTCTCTTGAGACTTGAGGCAAATCAGTGAGGTTCTTCAGGCCAGTCTAAGGGTTGCTGGAATCCACTGGTGCACAGCTGCCTGTATGAGGAGGATCATTAGAGACCTGAGCATCAGGGCACTTGGGTGTCTTTGTGGGTCTAGGAACTGATCTACTGCAGAGACTGAGGGACCATGGTATGTAAGATAAAATTACCATCTTAACCATTTTAAAAATATTTATTTGGCTGCTCTGGGTCTTAGTTGCAACGCACAGGATCTTCAGTCTTTGCTGTGGCATGCAGGTTTTTAGTTGCAGCATGCAGCATCTAGTTCTCTGACCAGGGATTGAGCCCAGACCCTGTGCCTTGGGAGCACACATTCGTAGCCACTGGACTACCAGGGAAGTCCCCTTAACCATTTCTAAGTGTGGAGTTCACTGATATTAAACACATTAACAATGTTGTACAAACATCACCACCACGCATTTATAGGATTGTTTTCATCTTGCAAAACTGAAGCTCTGTGCTCATTAAACAGCCACTCCTCCCCACCCAAGACCCTGGGAACCAATGTACTACTTTCTATTCCATTTTTTCCAACTGAGAAAGAAAATTATTGCTCAGTGTCATTTGAGATAATCAATATCTCAAATCATAAGGTTTATTTCAGTGGTTTTGATCTTATTAAAAAGAAATCTGTTATGAATGATGGACATAGGGAAAAGACTGGTGGTTGCCAAAGGGGCAGGGGTGGCAGAGGGAAGGACTGGGAGTTTGGGACTAGCAGATGTGAACTACCTATACAGATGGACAAGCAACAAGGTTCTACAGTTGGCACAGGAAGCTATATTCAGTACCAAAAAAGAATATATAAAAATAGAATGCATATATATGAATAATTGAATCATTTTGCTGTACACCTGAAGCTAACACAACATTGTTAATTATACTTCAATATAAAATAAAATGTCGAAAAAATGAAAGCTATAACTATAGAACTCTTAGAAGAAAACTTAAGAGAAAAACTTCTTGACATTGGATTAGGCAGTGATTTCTTACATGTGATACCAAAAGCATAGGTAACTAAAGAAAAAATACAAGAATTGGACTACATGAAAGCAAAATTTTCTCACTGTCAACAGAGTTGAAAAGCAGCCTACAGAATGGAAGAATGTATTTGTAAATCATACATCTGAAAGTGATTTAATATCTCAAATATATACAGTCCTACAGTGTAACAACAAAAAACCAAACAACTCGATTTGAAAATGGACAAAGGACTTGGATAGATACTGTCTAGAGAAGATGCACAGACAGCCTGTAGGTACATGAAAAGATTCTCAACATCATTAGTCATTAGAGAAATGCAAATCAAAACCACAGTGAAACATCATCACATCCATTAGGTTGGCTATTAGCAAAAAATATAAAAGAGCACGTGTTGTTGGAGATGTGGAGAAATTGAAACCCTATGCTCTCATGATGGGAATATAAAATAGTATAGCCACACTGGAAAAGGGTATGATGTTTCCTTAAAAAGAATTAAACATAGATTGACCTTATGATCCAGTAATTCTACTTCTGGGCCTATGTTACCCAAAAGAATTGAAGCAACCTCTTGAACAGATATTTGTACACCCATGTTCATAGAAGCACTACTCACAACAGCTGGAAGCAAACCAGGTGGACGCAAACCAAATGGCCATCAGTGGATGAATGGATATGAACTGTGTGATACTTAACACAGTGGATTATGATTTAGAAATTCTGACACATGCTACAGCATAGGTGAAACTTGAAGACATTATGCTAAATGAAAAAAGCCAGTCACAGAAGAATAAACATGTGTGATATTCATAGAGCAGTGTGATGGATGCCAGTTGTAGGGGTGCTGACGTTCATGTTTAATGGGTATGGCGTTTCAGTTTGGGAAGATGGAAAAGTTCTAGAAACAGATGGTGACGATGATTACACAAAGGTGCAGTGCCACAGAATGTACACTTCTTGTTTAGTTGCTAAGTCGTGTCCAGCTTTTGACATCATGAATTGCATCATGCCAGGCTTCTCAGTCCTTCACTATCTCCTGGAGTTTTCTCAAACTCATTTGAGTTAGTGATGCCATCCAACCATCTCATCCTCTGTTTCTCCTTCTCCTTCTGCCCTCAGTCTTTCCCAGCGGGTCTTTTCTAATGAGTTGGCTCTTTGCATCAGGTGGTCAAAGTATTAGAACTTCAGCTTCAGTCCTTCCCTTGAATATTCAGGGCTGATTTCCTTTGGGAGTGACTGATTTGATCTCCTTGCAGTCCAGGGACTCTAAAGAGTCTTCTGCAGCATCATAATTTGAAAGCATTTGTTCTTTGGTGCTCAGCCTTCTTGATGATCCAACTCTCACATCCATACATGACTGTGGAAAAACCATAGCTTTGATTATATGAACATTTGTAGGCAGAGTGATGTCTCTGCTTTTAATATGCTGTTTAGGTTTATCATAGCTTTAGAGCAATGTCTTTTAGAACATGAAACCATCACATCCATTAGGTTGGCTATTAGCAAAAATATAAAAGAGCACGTGTTGTTGGAGATGTGGAGAAATTGAAACCCTATGCTCATGATGGGAATATAAAATAGTATAGCCACACTGGAAAAGGGTATGATGTTTCCTTAAAAAGAATTAAACATAGATTGACCTTATGATCCAGTAATTCTACTTCTGGGCCTATGTTACCCAAAAGAATTGAAGCAACCTCTTGAACAGATATTTGTACACCCATGTTCATAGAAGCACTACTCACAACAGCTGGAAGCAAACCAGGTGGACGCAAACCAAATGGCCATCAGTGGATGAATGGATATGAACTGTGTGATACTTAACACGGTGGATTATGATTTAGAAATTCTGACACATGCTACAGCATAGGTGAAACTTGAAGACATTATGCTAAATGAAAAAAGCCAGTCACAGAAGAATAAACATGTGTGATATTCATAGAGCAGTGTGATGGATGCCAGTTGTAGGGGTGCTGACGTTCATGTTTAATGGGTATGGCGTTTCAGTTTGGGAAGATGGAAAAGTTCTAGAAACAGATGGTGACGATGATTACACAAAGGTGCAGTGCCACAGAATGTACACTTCTTGTTTAGTTGCTAAGTCGTGTCCAGCTTTTGACATCATGAATTGCATCATGCCAGGCTTCTCAGTCCTTCACTATCTCCTGGAGTTTTCTCAAACTCATTTGAGTTAGTGATGCCATCCAACCATCTCATCCTCTGTTTCTCCTTCTCCTTCTGCCCTCAGTCTTTCCCAGCGGGTCTTTTCTAATGAGTTGGCTCTTTGCATCAGGTGGTCAAAGTATTAGAACTTCAGCTTCAGTCCTTCCCTTGAATATTCAGGGCTGATTTCCTTTGGGAGTGACTGATTTGATCTCCTTGCAGTCCAGGGGACTCTAAAGAGTCTTCTGCAGCATCATAATTTGAAAGCATTTGTTCTTTGGTGCTCAGCCTTCTTGATGATCCAACTCTCACATCCATACATGACTGTGGAAAAACCATAGCTTTGATTATATGAACATTTGTAGGCAGAGTGATGTCTCTGCTTTTTAATATGCTGTTTAGGTTTATCATAGCTTTCATTCTAAGGAGCAAGTGTCTTTTAATTTTGTGGTTGCAGTCACCGTCTGCACTGATTTTTGAGCCAAAGAAAATAAAATCTGCCACTATTTCTACTTTTTCCCCATCTATTTGCCATGAAGTGATGGGACCGGATGCCATGATCTTAGTTTTTTTGAATGTTGTGTCTTAAGCCAGCCTTTTCACTCTCCTCTTTCACCCTCATCAAGAAACTCTTTAGTTCGTCTTCACTGTCTGTGAAGAGTGGTATCATCTGCATATCTGACGTTGTTGATATTTCTCCCAGCAATCTTGATTCCGTTTCTGCTTCATCCAGTCTGGCATTTTGCATGGCGTACTCAGCATATAAGTTAAATAAGCAGGGTGACATTATACAGCCTTGACGTACTCCTTTCCCAATTTTGAACCAGTCTGTTGTTCCATGTCTGGTTCTAACCTTTGCTTCTTGACTCTCACACAGGTAAGGTGACCTGGCATTTCCATATCTTTAAGTATTTTCCACAGTTTGTTATGATCCACACAGTCAAAGGCTTTAACATAGTCAATGAAGCAGAAGTAGGTATTTTTCTGGAATTCTCTTGGTTTTTCTATGATCCAGTAGTTGGTTGGCAGTTTGATCTCTGGTTCACCTGCCTCTTTTAAATACAGCTTGTACATCTGGAAGTTCTCAGTTCGTGTACTGTTCTCGCTTCACTGAGGCCTAGCTTGAAGGTTTTTGAGCATTAATTACCTTGGTAGCATGTGAATTACCGTGGTAGCATGCGTACAAGTGTATGGTAGTTTAAACATTCTTTGGCGTTGTCTTTCTTTTAGATTCTACATATAAGTGAAGTCGTATGATACTTGTCTTTTTTCTGTCTCCACTTATTATGGTAATCTCTAGATCTATCCAGTTGCTGCAAATGGCATTATTTTGTTCCTTTTTATGGTTGAGTAATATTACATTGTGCATATGTACTACATCTTCATTCATTCATTCATGTGTTGATGGATATTTAGGTTATAACAACTCCATGGATTTAACTTTTTCTACCATAATTCGGAAAAAGGGCTGATTTGGACTTTTGACTACTGATATTTCTTATATATGTCCTTTTAGCATTCTTTCATTTTTGGTTCAGGATTTGATCATCATGTGTCTGTACTAATGCGTTGTTCTCTTAACTGACTTGCATCTGTGCCCCTCTCAGATGTTTTCGTGGCAGTTTCTAAGGACTTTTTTTCCAGGTGTTTGACTTTGCTTCATGCTCCTCATCATTGGGCTTGTTGGTGTTTGACATGATAAAATATGAAGACATTTATGATACTAAGTCACATTTTCTTGTAGAATTCCATCTAATTCTTCTATTGAAAATATATTAATAAAGTATTTGGGGACTGTAGAGTTATTTTGGGGCATCTATACCAAAAAATCTCTTAAACAATTTTAATGTTCCTCTATTTGGCTATCAATGGGAGTGTTGAAATCTTTATAATATAAATATATATATATCCAAATGCCTCTATATACATAAATGCCATACATATATATCTATATATGCCTATAAGTTAGTCACTCAGTCTTGTCTGACTCTTTGCAACCTCATGGACTGTAGCTTTCCAAGCTCTTCTATCCATGGGATTCTCCAGGCAAGAATATTGGAGTGGGTTGCCATTTGCTTTTCCAGGGAATCTTCGCTACCCAGGAATCAAACCTGGGTCTCCTGTATTGTCGGCAGATTTCTTTACTGTCTGAGCCGCCAGGGAGGCCCATATATGCCTCTGGGTATGTGTGTATATATATATATGGGTTTTTTTCCCCAGGAAGAATCCTCTTTTAATTTGGGTATTATATGAAGATTAGCACTACTTTTATCCAAGATTATTTTGTATTATGACAATAGCCATTTGGTTTGATACCTTTTTGTCCTGTGTTTTTGAGACAAAGGCTTAATTAACTAAGCATGCATAGAAATGGCTTCAGCCTGACTTACAGCTTCATCATATAGCCTCTCTTGGTTTCATACTTGCAGTGTAAAAAATGTATGCGATTGCCTCCTGTTTTTATTTCATTTAATGGGAAAAGAACTGAGATGTAAAGGTATGTTTTTAAAAAATTGCTATCCATAATGATGGAGTCATTAAGAAAAGATGACATCATCATAGAAAAATAATGCAGGTTAGATTAAGATAGCTTTTTTCCCCATAAAAAGACTGGTATGTATTATTTTAGGTGGCAGGGGTTACATTATATAATTTTGAATGGTTTTCAGAAAACAGGGAAATTGGAGTAGCTAATACTCAATGATGTAAACTATAATACAGTAACATAGTAGCTTACAATGGAATATAGTGTTTGCTTAGTGAAGCCTAAGATGAGAATAAAATAAAAATTTCCATAAAAGGGGATGTCACAGTGAAACGAAACCTTTAGAATGAAAACAAAAGTCTTCTGTGTGTGTGAAATAGCTGAAGTTTTTAAGGGCTGTATGATCCCAGTGAGGCTGTGAAGGAAATGAAGGTAGGTCACAGCACACGCAGGTCTGAAAACTCCAGACAGACGGAGGAGAAGCATGATGGGAGACTGAGGAGGGACACCAGGGGAGGGTAGAATTCTGACAAGGTTTAGGCGGCTACTTCTTCCTGGTGATTTTAAAACACAGTTTGCTTCATTAAGGTTTGTCCACTGGAGTCTTTTAATGGAGGAAAACCATTGCAGCTTTTGTTCCATGAAAGAGTTAAATATCAGGATAAAAAAGAGGCAATTTACCCCAGATTGATGTATTACACAGCCGGCTTTGTGCTCAAACAACTATGACGTTCTGAAGGAGGCTTTGTGCTTTGTTCTCTCAGTGGAGAGGCGCGTTCCTCAATGACTGGATTCGTTCTCCGGGATTACTCAGTGTTTATCTGTTAATGGCAGGCTTCGCTTGACAGCAAGCCCTTTCTTGTTGGGAGACTTGGCAAACTCAGAAACACTGGCTTTTGTTGCTTCAAAATGTCTCAGCTCTGTGGATGCAAAACAGTTTTTTGAACTTCAGAGATGCTTTTTTTGTCTAGACTGTTATACACTTCTATTTAGTAACCTTGAAGTTGGCAGATTCTTCAGAATACTCATTTGTGAATAAAAAGTGTTATTTTTTTTGAGGTTATGTCATTTACCCATATTGTTGTCAGTGGAGTCATTGTTTGTATCATCAAAGTGGGATCCCTTTCCAGTGATCATAATGGTGGCAATGTGAAAAGTGTTAAAGAATTTCCAAATAACTCCCAGGGAATAGGTAGGCAGGTAGGTACATTTCAAGGTAAGGGACATTTTATAAATTAGTGCAATAAAATGGTGATTAGATTTCTTTGGAGGTCTTCTTTCTTATCAGATAAAAATAAGAGTACAGATTGCTATCTCCATCCCTAAGATTAATGATATGTTTCCCTCGTGTAGTCTGTCTTCTCACTGTGTTTAAAATAATTATATTTCATCCTCTCCTCCTGCCTCTGAACGCTCCCACTCTTTACAGATCCATAGAAGGTTATTTTGAGAAAGGTGTTTGGAGGTTGGAATGAATGCCTTTCCTTAGGAGTTAAGCAACAGGTTCTTAGAGATATGGGGGCTGGGTACTGTTCTTTTTGAAGACTTTACTGTTTCTAGATTTATTTGTACATTCTTTTAATGATTTTAAGAGGAAAATCTCCTGACTGACTTCTGGCCTTGAGTTAAGTTTCCAGCTACAGTGCTTTGTCACTTAATATTCAAGGAGCATTTGAGAAGTCTTATCTTATATGTTGACAGAGCCAGCTTTAAGTTATCTCTATGGTTTATAGCATCATGGGAGTCTCACAAATTAGAGCTGAAGTCTGGTGTGTGTGTGTGTGTGTGTGTGTGTGTGTGTGTGTTGTGTGTATGTGATGTATGTTTATGAAGATACAACCTAGTGCTTCGTTTTTCATTTATGATTCTGTTTAATAACCAACCTACTTACCAGCTTATCTGTAGATATTTATTGAATGTCTACAATATATATGTCACAGTTTATCCCAGCAGAAGAATAAAATGCAAATGTCTATTGAAACCGCATGGTTCCTGCAATCTTGGAGCTGACCAGTTAGGAGAAACAAGATGTGCCTGTACATTAAACAGTGAATTTAGAGAGCAAAGTATATGATTATTCTAGACTGTTATACACTTCTATTTAGTAACCTTGAAGTTGGCAGATTCTTCAGAATACTCATTTGTGAATAAAAAGTGTTATTTTTTTTGAGGTTATGTCATTTACCCATATTGTTGTCAGTGGAGTCATTGTTTGTATCATCAAAGTGGGATCCCTTTCCAGTGATCATAATGGTGGCAATGTGAAAAGTGTTAAAGAATTTCCAAATAACTCCCAGGGAATAGGTAGGCAGGTAGGTACATTTCAAGGTAAGGGACATTTTATAAATTAGTGCAATAAAATGGTGATTAGATTTCTTTGGAGGTCTTCTTTCTTATCAGATAAAAATAAGAGTACAGATTGCTATCTCCATCCCTAAGATTAATGATATGTTTCCCTCGTGTAGTCTGTCTTCTCACTGTGTTTAAAATAATTATATTTCATCCTCTCCTCCTGCCTCTGAACGCTCCCACTCTTTACAGATCCATAGAAGGTTATTTTGAGAAAGGTGTTTGGAGGTTGGAATGAATGCCTTTCCTTAGGAGTTAAGCAACAGGTTCTTAGAGATATGGGGGCTGGGTACTGTTCTTTTTGAAGACTTTACTGTTTCTAGATTTATTTGTACATTCTTTTAATGATTTTAAGAGGAAAATCTCCTGACTGACTTCTGGCCTTGAGTTAAGTTTCCAGCTACAGTGCTTTGTCACTTAATATTCAAGGAGCATTTGAGAAGTCTTATCTTATATGTTGACAGAGCCAGCTTTAAGTTATCTCTATGGTTTATAGCATCATGGGAGTCTCACAAATTAGAGCTGAAGTCTGGTGTGTGTGTGTGTGTGTGTGTGTGTGTGTGTGTGTTGTGTGTATGTGATGTATGTTTATGAAGATACAACCTAGTGCTTCGTTTTTCATTTATGATTCTGTTTAATAACCAACCTACTTACCAGCTTATCTGTAGATATTTATTGAATGTCTACAATATATATGTCACAGTTTATCCCAGCAGAAGAATAAAATGCAAATGTCTATTGAAACCGCATGGTTCCTGCAATCTTGGAGCTGACCAGTTAGGAGAAACAAGATGTGCCTGTACATTAAACAGTGAATTTAGAGAGCAAAGAAGTATATGATTATTCTAGGTGCCAAATTAATTGACCCAGACTCTGGAGTGTAAGTAGGACTTCGCTGGTGTTTCCAATGATAAAATATCTGGCTGCAATACAGGAGAGTCAGGGGTCAGGAAAGATCTCCTGGAGAAGGAAATGGCAACCCGCTCCAGTATCCTTGCCTGGACAATCCCATGGACAGAGGAGCCTGGCAGGCCGCAGTCCATAATGTTGCAAAGAGTCAGACATGACTGAGTGACCGCATGCAGGAGTGTAAGTAGCTCAGGGAACAGAGAGGGAAAATGGGAGCTGGCAAGTGGTGAGTGGGGGCACCACAGAGGAGGTGGGGACTGACGTCTGCTCCCGGGATGAGGAGGATTGTGGAATTGTGCAGCGACAGGAAAGGGTGTCCTTCATGGAGGCTAACAGTGCAGTGGGCCTGAGCTCTTTGTGTTTGGGAGAAACATGGAGAAATTGCCATTGGATTAGCAGCAGTTGAGGTAGTGGGACGATACTCATACATGTTCTGATCATGGGGAATTTGTGGATTTTGTTGAAATTTTATACATTAAAATTGTTATATTTTTCTACATTTGCTTTTGGGACACAAACATTTCTGAGAGAAGTGAAAAAAAATACACAGTCTAAAAGTTGAGACTTGTATTTGGCAAACAAAATTGAGGACATAATCCCGGGACATGACCTCTCAGACAGCTCTGAGGGACGGCTCTGATGAGGCAAGGGGGGATCCAGGATGTATGAAGGTTTTACAACAAAGATCAGAACATCAGAAGATTAATTCATTAAAGGAAACAGGGTATCTCAAGTTAATTAATTCAGTGTTTTTCTATGTATGGGGAGATGCAGGCTTCTGGGCTCATTGAACTCATTTCTTTGATTGTGCCTCAGCTGTCCGGGGCCAGTATCCAGTGCTTTCTCACCCTGAGGCCTCTCAGGGTGCCCCTTCAGGGCTGGCTGCAGGCCGGTGGTTTGGTGGTGTTCTCGTCCTGAGCTCCCGCAGGGCTCATGGTCTGGGGGGCTGCAGTCTGATGGCTTGATGGCCGCAGCATCCTTTGTTTACTGATACGGCAGGCAACATTCTTAGTTCACTTGAGCAGTGTTAAAGGTTGGATGAAAAAAATCTGTATTTCAATGTAGGCTTAGTATTAGTATTTGCAGGAGTTGTTATGTCAGTAGGTACACATGTAAATTTCATGTTGAATGGGCAAGTAAGAGACATCATTAATATGACCTATTGTTTCTTCCTAGGCCGGACCTGATAGACATGAATACTGTTGCTGTTCAAAGCAACCTTGCAAATTTAGAGCACGCTTTCTATGTAGCAGAAAAAATCGGTGTTATAAGACTTCTGGATCCTGAAGGTGAGTGATTGTCTTGGCCAGATGTAGACGGGCTGGAAACTCTGATCTAAAGGAACTGATCAGCATTTTGAAATAATCCATGTCGCTGCTTTTAGATGTTGATGTCTCCTCACCTGATGAAAAGTCAGTAATAACTTACGTATCATCTCTCTATGATGCATTTCCCAAAGTCCCTGAAGGTGGTGAAGGCATCGGGCAAATGTGAGTATTGATGTGTCCATTCTCAAGTTACTACCTCAGCAGCAGTTGAGGTAGTGGGACGATACTCATACATGTTCTGATCATGGGGAATTTGTGGATTTTGTTGAAATTTTATACATTAAAATTGTTATATTTTTCTACATTTGCTTTTGGGACACAAACATTTCTGAGAGAAGTGAAAAAATACACAGTCTAAAGGTTGAGACTTGTATTTGGCAAACAAAATTGAGGACATAATCCCGGGACATGACCTCTCAGACAGCTCTGAGGGACGGCTCTGATGAGGCAAGGGGGGATCCAGGATGTATGAAGGTTTTACAACAAAGATCAGAACATCAGAAGATTAATTCATTAAAGGAAACAGGGTATCTCAAGTTAATTAATTCAGTGTTTTTCTATGTATGGGGAGATGCAGGCTTCTGGGCTCATTGAACTCATTTCTTTGATTGTGCCTCAGCTGTCCGGGGCCAGTATCCAGTGCTTTCTCACCCTGAGGCCTCTCAGGGTGCCCCTTCAGGGCTGGCTGCAGGCCGGTGGTTTGGTGGTGTTCTCGTCCTGAGCTCCCGCAGGGCTCATGGTCTGGGGGGCTGCAGTCTGATGGCTTGATGGCCGCAGCATCCTTTGTTTACTGATACGGCAGGCAACATTCTTAGTTCACTTGAGCAGTGTTAAAGGTTGGATGAAAAAAATCTGTATTTCAATGTAGGCTTAGTATTAGTATTTGCAGGAGTTGTTATGTCAGTAGGTACACATGTAAATTTCATGTTGAATGGGCAAGTAAGAGACATCATTAATATGACCTATTGTTTCTTCCTAGGCCGGACCTGATAGACATGAATACTGTTGCTGTTCAAAGCAACCTTGCAAATTTAGAGCACGCTTTCTATGTAGCAGAAAAAATCGGTGTTATAAGACTTCTGGATCCTGAAGGTGAGTGATTGTCTTGGCCAGATGTAGACGGGCTGGAAACTCTGATCTAAAGGAACTGATCAGCATTTTGAAATAATCCATGTCGCTGCTTTTAGATGTTGATGTCTCCTCACCTGATGAAAAGTCAGTAATAACTTACGTATCATCTCTCTATGATGCATTTCCCAAAGTCCCTGAAGGTGGTGAAGGCATCGGGGCAAATGTGAGTATTGATGTGTCCATTCTCAAGTTACTACCTCAGAACTGACTGAATTCTCTGAGAGTACTTTTTACAGGTTTTTTTGTTAATATGACTTAAAAAACAATTGAAGCATTGTTGGTTTACAATGTTCTGTTAATTTCTGCTATCCAGCAAAGTGATTCAGTTATCCATGTGTATGCACTTTTATAATAGTCTTTTCCATTATAATTTATCTTAGTAGATTGAATATAGTTCTGCTAATCCCAACCTCCCACTCCCTTTCTCTCCCAGGCTCCTACCCCTTGGCAGCCAACAGTCTGTTCTCTGTGTCTGTGATTCTGTTTCATAGATAAGTTCATTTGTGTCATATTTTAGATTATGATACTATTCATATCATATATTATCTGCCTTTGTCTGTCTTACTTCACTTAGTATATAATCTCTGGGTCTGTCCATGTTGCTACAAATGACATTATTTCACTCTTTTATATGGCCAGTAATATTCCATTGTATATATGTACCACATCTTCTTTTTTAAAGAATCTTTTTATTTTGTATTGGCCAGTTAACAATGTTGTGATAGTTTCAGGTGAGCAGCAATGGGAGTCAGACATACATACATGTATTTTTTCTTCCCCAAATTTCCATCCCGTCCAGGCTGCCATAGAATATTGAGCAGAGTTCCATGTGCTGTACAGTAGGCCCTTGTTGGTTATCTGTTTTAAGTATAGCAGTGAGTACACGTCTATCCCACACTCCCTAACTACCTCTTTCCCTCATCCTTCCCACTGGCAACCATAAGTTCGTTCTCTAAGTCTGTGAGTTTCTTTCGGTTTTATAGGTTGCTTTGTATTATTTCTTTTTAAATTCTACATATAAGAGATGTCATGTGATATTTCTCTTTCTCTGTCTGCCATACTTCACTCAGTATGAAAGTCTCAAGGTCCATCTATGTTGCTGCAAATGGTATTATTCCATTCTTTTTATTGTCTGAGTAATATTCCACTGTATATATGTACCACATTTTCTTTATCTATTCATCTGTCAGTGGACATTTAGGTTGTTTCCATGTTTTGGCTATTGTGAGTAGTGCTGCCATGAATGTAGAGCTGCATGTATCTTTTTGAATTAGAATTTTGTCTGGGTATATGCCCAGAAGTGGGATTGCTGGATCATACGGTAACTTTATTTTCAGTTTTCTGAAGAACCTCCACACTGTTCTCCATAGTGACTTTAACAACTTAACATTTCCACAAAGAGTGTAAGAGGGTTCCCTTCTCTTGACACCCTCTCCAGCCTTTATTGTTTGTTGACTTTTAAATGATGTCTATTCTGATCGATGTGAGGTGATACCTCATTATGGTTTTGATTTGTATTTGTCTAATAATTAGCAATGTTGAGCATCTTTTCATGTACCTGTTGGCCAAATGTATGTTTTCTATGGAGAAATGTTTATTTAAATCTACTTTCATCTTTTCAGTTGGGTTGTTTGTTCCGTTATTGTCAAGTTGGATGAGTTCAGTCTTTAAATGTCAAATATTTTTTAAAGGATTTGAGTTAATAGGCCATTCAGTAAATTGATACTATATGCATTTTGATGGCACCATTCCACCATTACAGTTCAAGTATAACTCAAACATTTCTTCATGTCATAACATAGATTATTCAGAGTTGCATGTCATTCTATAAACAAAAGCCAGAGCCACTCAATTTAGAGATCTTCTTGTTTAACATGCTGCTGTTTGCCAGCTGCCCTGTTTCCTGTCCTTCTCTGTGTAAAGAGTATTTCACTTTTCACATCACTTTCAAGTTTGTTAACTTATATGATCCAAGGAAATAAGGTTGCTCTATGTTGTTTTCTGATTTGAAAGTGAGGCTCAGAGGAATGAATGTTATTGGATTTTGCCAATCCAGAGCTTCTTTGGAACAGGGCCACTGCTTCCCAAAATCATTGGTTTATTTTAGCCTAGCGTCCCATGCTGGTCCTGCTGACAACTGCTGTGCATATCTGGAGGACAGGACGCCCCATACATGTTGTGCTTTTGGGGCCCCCTCACCTGGCTTCTCCACTCCTCCTGCAGTTGCCTTCTAACAAAGAGGGCAACTGTTTCATCTAGGGATTTGGGAGCTCTCCTTCCGGGTCTCTTTTCCGTTTTTTGGCCCCTCCCCATGTGATTTTCTTTATCTATTCATCTGTCAGTGGACATTTAGGTTGTTTCCATGTTTTGGCTATTGTGAGTAGTGCTGCCATGAATGTAGAGCTGCATGTATCTTTTTGAATTAGAATTTTGTCTGGGTATATGCCCAGAAGTGGGATTGCTGGATCATACGGTAACTTTATTTTCAGTTTTCTGAAGAACCTCCACACTGTTCTCCATAGTGACTTTAACAACTTAACATTTCCACAAAGAGTGTAAGAGGGTTCCCTTCTCTTGACACCCTCTCCAGCCTTTATTGTTTGTTGACTTTTAAATGATGTCTATTCTGATCGATGTGAGGTGATACCTCATTATGGTTTTGATTTGTATTTGTCTAATAATTAGCAATGTTGAGCATCTTTTCATGTACCTGTTGGCCAAATGTATGTTTTCTATGGAGAAATGTTTATTTAAATCTACTTTCATCTTTTCAGTTGGGTTGTTTGTTCCGTTATTGTCAAGTTGGATGAGTTCAGTCTTTAAATGTCAAATATTTTTTAAAGGATTTGAGTTAATAGGCCATTCAGTAAATTGATACTATATGCATTTTGATGGCACCATTCCACCATTACAGTTCAAGTATAACTCAAACATTTCTTCATGTCATAACATAGATTATTCAGAGTTGCATGTCATTCTATAAACAAAAGCCAGAGCCACTCAATTTAGAGATCTTCTTGTTTAACATGCTGCTGTTTGCCAGCTGCCCTGTTTCCTGTCCTTCTCTGTGTAAAGAGTATTTCACTTTTCACATCACTTTCAAGTTTGTTAACTTATATGATCCAAGGAAATAAGGTTGCTCTATGTTGTTTTCTGATTTGAAAGTGAGGCTCAGAGGAATGAATGTTATTGGATTTTGCCAATCCAGAGCTTCTTTGGAACAGGGCCACTGCTTCCCAAAATCATTGGTTTATTTTAGCCTAGCGTCCCATGCTGGTCCTGCTGACAACTGCTGTGCATATCTGGAGGACAGGACGCCCCATACATGTTGTGCTTTTGGGGCCCCCTCACCTGGCTTCTCCACTCCTCCTGCAGTTGCCTTCTAACAAAGAGGGCAACTGTTTCATCTAGGGGATTTGGGAGCTCTCCCTTCCGGTCTCTTCCGTGGCCTCCATGTGCTCTTGTTTTAGACCTGTTTCCATTCCCTTCTGGGTTCTCTCTCTCCTGGTCCCCATGCGACTTGCTCCCATGCTCATACTCTGCTCCGGTGTCTGCTGGGACTCGGGGTGGAGTGTAGCTCCAGAGCCTGCTGCTGGCCACTCCTTGCTCCTCCTCCTTGCCGCCTGCATCCAGCTCCTCACTCTTATCCCTTCACTAGCATGAGGATGTGAGCTTTTGTGTGGCTTTACCGGCTCCATTGGTTTCATTCTCCTCTCAGTTCTGCACGTTGTCGGCAGATTAGCTTGGAAACCTTCCATGGCTCCATGTGGCTTGCGAGGTCAGCCCAGTCGAGATGTTCTGACGTCCACAGTTCTGAATGTATCAGTTCTGCTTACCAGCATCAGTCCCCACGTAGGCTGTTTGTGGCACTCAGGACGTTCCTGTTTTAGAGTCCTTACTCCCTTCCCACTCGCCCTCATCTTTTATCTGCTCCTCCTGCCACCCACTAATAATAACTGGTCACTGTACAACTGCTCAGAGACTGCCTCTCCCAAAGAAGCCTCAGTTACAGTTTTGAAGTGCTTCTGTGCTCACCTGATTTTTATCTTGACATCTCACATAAGCTATTCATTTTTGTTATTTCAACACTACTTCTTAAATACTGCTTTTTATTTTATGTTACTATTTATATTATGACTGTATTCTTGCCTCCTCATCTAGACAAAAACACTTTGATAGAAGAAATCATGTCTTAAAATATTGTATTTTTATTACAACACTTATCACAGTGCTTTGAACATCATAAGCACTTCCTCAAATACTTAATTGGAGATAGCAGTGAGGCTAAGAGGAATGAATGTTATTGGATTTTGCCAATCCAGAGCTTCTTTGGAACAGGGCCACTGCTTCCCAAAATCATTGGTTTATTTTAGCCTAGCGTCCCATGCTGGTCCTGCTGACAACTGCTGTGCATATCTGGAGGACAGGACGCCCCATACATGTTGTGCTTTTGGGGCCCCCTCACCTGGCTTCTCCACTCCTCCTGCAGTTGCCTTCTAACAAAGAGGGCAACTGTTTCATCTAGGGGATTTGGGAGCTCTCCCTTCCGGTCTCTTCCGTGGCCTCCATGTGCTCTTGTTTTAGACCTGTTTCCATTCCCTTCTGGGTTCTCTCTCTCCTGGTCCCCATGCGACTTGCTCCCATGCTCATACTCTGCTCCGGTGTCTGCTGGGACTCGGGGTGGAGTGTAGCTCCAGAGCCTGCTGCTGGCCACTCCTTGCTCCTCCTCCTTGCCGCCTGCATCCAGCTCCTCACTCTTATCCCTTCACTAGCATGAGGATGTGAGCTTTTGTGTGGCTTTACCGGCTCCATTGGTTTCATTCTCCTCTCAGTTCTGCACGTTGTCGGCAGATTAGCTTGGAAACCTTCCATGGCTCCATGTGGCTTGCGAGGGTCAGCCCAGTCGAGATGTTCTGACGTCCACAGTTCTGAATGTATCAGTTCTGCTTACCAGCATCAGTCCCCACGTAGGCTGTTTGTGGCACTCAGGACGTTCCTGTTTTAGAGTCCTTACTCCCTTCCCACTCGCCCTCATCTTTTATCTGCTCCTCCTGCCACCCACTAATAATAACTGGTCACTGTACAACTGCTCAGAGACTGCCTCTCCCAAAGAAGCCTCAGTTACAGTTTTGAAGTGCTTCTGTGCTCACCTGATTTTTATCTTGACACCTCACATAAGCTATTCATTTTTGTTATTTCAACACTACTTCTTAAATACTGCTTTTTATTTTATGTTACTATTTATATTATGACTGTATTCTTGCCTCCTCATCTAGACAAAAACACTTTGATAGAAGAAATCATGTCTTAAAATATTGTATTTTTATTACAACACTTATCACAGTGCTTTGAACATCATAAGCACTTCCTCAAATACTTAATTGGAGATAGCAGTTGACAGTCTTCCAGGCTCCTTCATTTAAAACAAACAAGGTTTGGTTAAGGAGTACTGAATCATTCCCACCATGTACATTTTCTGTTGCTTTCATTCCTGTCAGAGGGCTTCCCTGGTGGCTCAGATGGTAAAGAATCCACCTGCAGTGCAGGAGACGCAGGTTCAATCCCTGGGTCAGGAAGATTCCCTGGAGAAAGGAATGGCTACCCACTCCAGCATTCTTGCTTGGAGAATTTCAAGGAAAGAGGAGCCTGGCGGGCCACAGTCCATAGGGTCACAAAGAGTTGGACACAACTGAGTGACTAACATTTCCTTTTTTCATTTCATTTCACTTTTCATTCTGTCGAGTTTCCTGCGTTTTGTGTAAGCTCTCTGCATTTCAGGTATAAGGTAGTCTTAGACAGGCTGTCAGCGAGGACAGCTAACCTGTCTTACGCAGGATATTACTCACATTCTTGAGTGCCTGGGAGACACCCTAGATTGATCATGGTGTTTTTTTCTGCTACATTTCAATGCAACCCCAGAAGTCTTCTTAATACGGTGCTTCGGTCAGCCTGGATCCTGGGATCAGAATTGGTACTCTTTCGGCTAGTCATAGTGGTTAGCTGTTGATGGCATGTTTTAGAGCTGTTTAAGTGGACAGGACTGGGAGGGAAGGAAGGAAGCACTGAGCTGGTCCTCTCTGTCAAGCTTAAAGACTTGCAGATCCACAGAATGACCTCTGGCCAGATTATGTAGACGTGAATGTTGCAGTCTGCAGATTCAGACCTTCTTTGCCATCTCCTTCGTAGGATGTTGAAGTCAAGTGGATTGAATACCAGAATATGGTCAACTACCTCGTCCAGTGGATCAGACACCACGTGACCACTATGTCGGAGAGGACGTTTCCGAATAATCCGGTAGAACTCAAGGTCTCTGTCCCCATAGATTTTAAGTAGGGTCAAGTTTATTATTAGCATTTTAAATAATGCTGAAATAGTTCTATCATTTCAGAAATTGAAGAAAGATTACCCTTGGCAAGGTTCCAGTCAGCTGGCACGTTATGTATTCATCTCCTATTATACAAAGAGAGTAGACATCGACAATAAGTAAAACATAAAGAGCAAAAACATCTTAAAGAAATTTAAGTCCCTTTCATTTGCACTGTTGAGAGTTTTAATGTTTAATTTGGGAGGGTCTCTGGAAGTGACCTTGCTGGGTTCTTTTTGGTACCTGGGAGAAACCTGGAGCTAGCACACGTCAGGAGCAGGAGCCTGTCAGGAAGCTTGTGCTATTGCAAGGGTGCCTGGCATGTGCCTGTGGTCACATTCTGTTAAAGAAGGCCTCAGAGGCTTCTCTGGTACAAGAGGTACATTCAGTGTTTCACCATGAACTTGAAAATACGTACCAGACTCCCAGTGTCAATGAGTTCCTGGGTTAGTGGAACATCTGCTACTACCTGAGAAATTGGATTCATCTCTTTGACAGAGACAATATAGACATATTAAAAGATGGTACAGGGGCTTTCCTGGTGGTCCAGTGGGTAAAGAGTCTGCCTTGAAGTGCAAGGGGCACTGGTTCGATCCCTTGCCTGGGAAGATCCTGTGTGCTGCAGAGCGCCTGGGTTGGTGTGTCCAATTAAGAGCCAGCACTCTAGAGCGCATGTGCCTGAAGCCAGTGCTCTGCAGCAAGAGAGGCCACTGCTATGGGAGGCCCACACAGGCCAAACAATAAAGATGGATGAAAATAAGTGATGACTTAGACGCAAAAAAAGAGATGGTACAGGTAATATAAACACATGGAAAATAAGTTGTCTCATTTTGTACCTTGGGATTTGTCATAGCGAAGTAGTGGCCTTTGTATCAAGAAATGGCTAACGCGAATATGAACAGTAAAGTGAAATTCCTTGAATTGTAGACGTTGTTTTCCTGATCAGAATTGCAGGAACAGTTCTAATCCAGAAGGGTCCCTGGTAGCATTAGTCGTGTGTCCACAGATCTGTACACAACATCTGTGGAACAATTTCTATTCCTGCTACCATGGGGAGCTAGTCCTTGGCAAGAGATTCCTTGGCATGTGTCCACATGATGCTCTCTGAGTTCTTTCTGAAGCTGTTTGTGGGATGTCTTCAGTGTGGAGGCAGCCTCTCCCAGTAGGAAAGCTTTCCTTCCCCTTTCATGACCACATTCACTGTGAATGGTGTCAGCACACGGTGGCATTCTATACTTATTCACCAATGCATATCCTGAAATGTTGCACTTAGAGTTTAGCCAACTTTTAGATCCATGTTCCACTTACTTCCAAGTGGATTCTGTTGTCCAGACATTTGAGTAAAATTCACACTGGCTTCTAATCAGTGCAGATACTTCAATTATTTAAAGAAGTATGAGTGACTATGCAGATTACTTGCTGGTGCCTGGCATAAGGTATGAGATAGGAAAAAAAATGTCATGGGAAAATACCAAATATTGGGTTTGCCGAACAGTTTGAGTTTTTCCATAAGTTGTCACAGAAAAACTCGAACAGACGTTTTGGCCAACCCAGTAATTTTATTAGCCAGCAAAACATTAAATGGGATCCTTCAGAGAAATGTGTCTCCTCGAATTTTTGCATAGACTTGTTTTAAAGCAGCATGAATTAGGATCAAATAATGAGTATACACTTATTAAATGTGGGGCTATTTTATGAATATAATTTTTATAAGCTCCTTGTTAATAAATATAATAAACATATATTCAAGAGATTCCCAAGTTAGTATCTATAAATAAGATAGTAATTTAGTTATATGGTTCACACTTTTATAATAATAGCAGAAACCAGTAGCATCTATCTTTTACTGTAAGATCTGCTTAATTTGGCCAATGTGACACTGAAAGCAAGTTTTAGCCCTGTCTATCTGATGAGAGTTCTGTTTGCATGGGTAGACCATGAAATTGAGAAGAATGCTCCCCACCCCTTTTTATAAGAATTGCATCAAATGATTTTTCCAAAAAGTAAAAGCTAAAGTACAGCATTTGGAAAGTACGTCCTTTAAAGGCCGTGTCTTCTTGTTTGGATGATGAGAGATCATTAGCAGAACCATGGCAGACACTGCTGTGGTTTTCATTGCCCCAGTGCCTGGGCAACACATGATGAATCACAGCCATAACTGCATCCTCTTCAGATCCCTTCGAACCTGTTCACCAGGCTCTGAATTGTCGTCCTGGATTGACTCTTTCATGAAGGAATGCTTCATGACAGGTGCTGTATGAAGAAAGGCCTCCCCAGGTGGCACAGTGGTAAAGAATCTGCCTGCTAGTCTAGGAGATGCAAGAGGTTCGAGCTGGATCCTTGAGTCAAGAAGATCCCCTGGAGTAGGAAATGGAAACCCACTCCAATATTCTTGCCTGGAAGATGCCATGGACAGGGGAGCCTGCTGGATTACAGTTCATAGGGGTCATAAAACGGTGGACATGACTGAGCATACATGACAAACTACCCAGGACAGGCGGCAGAGTAGATAGCATTTGAAGTAGCGACGTTATGTGATAATGAAAACATATTTTTGAAGTTCGGCCCTTCATTTATTTTTCCTTTCATTTTAGGCACTTTATAATCAGTATTTACAGTTTAAAGAAACAGAAATTCCACCAAAGGAGACAGAAAAAACAAAAATTAAACGCCTATATAAATTATTAGAGGTAAGCAGAAATTTTCTTTGAATTGTCAAATGTAAGTCCTCTTTTAAAAAATTTTATTGGTGTAGTCATATTCTTTTCTATTATGGTCCGTCACAGGATATTGACTATACTTCCCTGTGCTATACAATAGGACTTTCATTCTCTATATAGAATATATAATCCCAAACCAACAGTCCTTCCCTCCCCAGTCCCTCCCCCTTGTCAAGTACAAGGTGGTTCTCTGTGTCTGTGATTCTGTCTCGTGAATAAGTTTATTTGTGTTGTATTTTAGATTACATCTATAAGTGATATCGTATGGTATCAACTGTGATCTTTTAAAATAATCTATCTTGATTTAAGAAACATAATTTTTTATGTCTTTTCTTCACATTAGTGTTTTTGTTCTTTGCTGTAGATTTGGATAGAGTTTGGACGCATCAAACTCCTTCAAGGTTATCACCCCAATGACATAGAGAAGGAATGGGGAAAGCTCATCATTGCCATGCTTGAGAGGGAGAAGGCTCTTCGTCCTGAAGTGGAAAGGTGGGCAGGGGCGCTCTCTGCCCTGGTGTCCAGTGGTGGTGGGGTTGGTCAGCTTGTACTGTGGAAAGAGCTTAAGCTCTGGAGACATGCCAGCCTGGACCAACATTTACTTTGTCCATTTGCTAGGCTGTGTAACCTTGGCCTGCGCTTGGCCTTTGTGTCAGGTAGTCTTTCTGATTTTCCATTTTCTTATCTAGAAACTCTTCCAGATAATGAAGAAGGAATCAGTGAAGCAATCAGTGAAGTAATGTAGGCGAAGTAGTCTAGGTTGTGCAGTTACATCTCATAGGGTGGTTACAGATTTAAAGTCCATCAGGATGACGGACTTTAAATCTGAAAGTGAAATTCTTTCAGCAGTTCTTCCAACTTTTAAGTCACTAGGGTCCAGATGCTTGTCCATACCTAACTTGGGTTAACCACGCACTTGTTTCTTGTACTTTTGGCTATGGCCCTCTTTCTATGAGAAGTGAACCCTCTGTTTGCAGGGCAGTGAGACGGCCATTAAATGACACTCCATGATTGCTGGCTCAGGGTCCTGCTCTGCCTTTGTGCCCTGAAGCCATCACCTTCGTCCTCACCCTCCCGCCACACCAGGCTGCTGGGGTGCTACCACTTGTCCTCCTGGAGGTGTTTGCTGGATGTGTCAGTCTCTGTGACCGTCCTTAGATTTCAACCTGTGGTGTGTGGGGCTTGGGGTCTGAGTCCACAGGGCTGGCCTTCTAGTGTGGTGCTGAGTGGCCAGGCCAGCCCTGCCCTCAGGCCCTCCTCGCCTCTGTAGTGCTGCCATGCTGTGTCCTGTGAAGAGCTGACCCACTGACGTCCCAGCCTCCCCGTTTATGAGGCCTCTGAACTGTTTGTTCCCCTGGCCAGATGCTTGGTTCATCCTCTCCGAGCTCCTGATCTTCAGATCTGAGCTCCAGCGTTATTTCCTCCAGAAGCTCTCCGTAGTCTCCTGAACTGGTTCAGATGACTTGGTATTGACGCTCCTGTTTACAGGAGGGCCTCCTCCAGAGCCCTCATCTCGGTGTAACTTGTCTATTTCTCTGTGATTGCTTGAATGAGACCCACCAGTTCCACAGTGTGAGCTCTAGTAACATGGAGACGCATTCCTGTTTTTATTGTTGCTTGTATTGCCAATGATGGACACTGGCCCTGCACCTGGAGGCCCTCAGTATACTGATGTTCTCTACACCCATTCGTAACTTCCACGTGGAAGAAGTGTGAGCCAAGGCATTGACGATACAGGGACAGGTCTAAATGGTCAGGCCTGTATTCCCTTGTAGCTCAGATGGTGAAGAATCTGCCTGCTATGCAGGAAACCCCAGTTTGACTGCTGGCTTGGAAAGGTCCCCTGGAGAAGGGATAGGCTACCCATTCCCGTATTCTTGGGGCTTTCCTGGTGGCTCAGATGGTAAAGAATCCACCTGCAATGTAGGAGACCTGGGTTTGATCCCTGGGTTGGGAAGACGGTAGTATTCTTGCCTGGAAAATTGCATGGCTCATCCATGGGGTTGCAAAGAGTTGGACACGACTGAGCGACTTCACTTTATTAAGTCACTGATGACACTCTTGTTAAAGCAGAGGATTCTGTCTACACAACTGGATCATTAGAACCAGACCAAGCTGGAAATAGCCAGATGAACCTATTAGGGAGGAGATAATTCTGGGTGGAGATAATTCACACCCAATACTCAGCCTCTAACCTGAAAGAATGGAAAAGGTGTCAGGGAAAGGGAGCAGAGTAGCTTTTAGTCGTCAGAATGGCAGCTGGATTTTAACATATGTTAGTAAAAGAATGCCATGTTTAAGAATCAAGGTCTGGGAGCCAGTCAGTCCTGGATGAATTATTGGCTCAGTGTATATGCCATGTAATCTTAGACAAATTCACTAACCCCTATAAGCCTCACTTTCCTCATTTGTAAATAGGATGTCATAGTAGGAACCCCATTTGGTGGTTCTGAGTATGTCTGTTGCATGATTAGTTAATGTTCTGGCACCTAACAGTTGCTTCAGAAATGTTAGATGCTGCCTGCTTTATTTTGTGCTTTTCTGTTTACTGACTATATTTGACACGGCACTCTCAAATTCCCTTCTCCTGGCCTTCTAAAAAGAACAGTTGGAGAAGCAGCAGTTTGGCTTTGCATTGTTGGGGATAGGAAACTATTTAGGAGCTAGACTGATCCAATGCCTTCATTTTCTTGAAGCAACTAGCTTTATTGCAAAATAATGTGTGCATTTGGGAGTTTTTTTATTGTTGCTTGTATTGCCAATGATGGACACTGGCCCTGGAAAGGTTCTCTACACCCATTCGTAACTTCCACGTGGAAGAAGTGTGAGCCAAGGCATTGACGATACAGGGACAGGTCTAAATGGTCAGGCCTGTATTCCCTTGTAGCTCAGATGGTGAAGAATCTGCCTGCTATGCAGGAAACCCCAGTTTGACTGCTGGCTTGGAAAGGTCCCCTGGAGAAGGGATAGGCTACCCATTCCCGTATTCTTGGGGCTTTCCTGGTGGCTCAGATGGTAAAGAATCCACCTGCAATGTAGGAGACCTGGGTTTGATCCCTGGGTTGGGAAGACGGTAGTATTCTTGCCTGGAAAATTGCATGGCTCATCCATGGGGTTGCAAAGAGTTGGACACGACTGAGCGACTTCACTTTATTAAGTCACTGATGACACTCTTGTTAAAGCAGAGGATTCTGTCTACACAACTGGATCATTAGAACCAGACCAAGCTGGAAATAGCCAGATGAACCTATTAGGAGGAGATAATTCTGGGTGGAGATAATTCACACCCAATACTCAGCCTCTAACCTGAAAGAATGGAAAAGGTGTCAGGAAAGGGAGCAGAGTAGCTTTTAGTCGTCAGAATGGCAGCTGGATTTTAACATATGTTAGTAAAAGAATGCCATGTTTAAGAATCAAGGTCTGGGAGCCAGTCAGTCCTGGATGAATTATTGGCTCAGTGTATATGCCATGTAATCTTAGACAAATTCACTAACCCCTATAAGCCTCACTTTCCTCATTTGTAAATAGGATGTCATAGTAGGAACCCCATTTGGTGGTTCTGAGTATGTCTGTTGCATGATTAGTTAATGTTCTGGCACCTAACAGTTGCTTCAGAAATGTTAGATGCTGCCTGCTTTATTTTGTGCTTTTCTGTTTACTGACTATATTTGACACGGCACTCTCAAATTCCCTTCTCCTGGCCTTCTAAAAAGAACAGTTGGAGAAGCAGCAGTTTGGCTTTGCATTGTTGGGGATAGGAAACTATTTAGGAGCTAGACTGATCCAATGCCTTCATTTTTCTTGAAGCAACAAGTTTTTTTGGCATTAGCTCTGTATTGCAAAATAATAGCTGTGTGGCATGGGAGTGTGTAAAAGGCAAATGGGAAACAGCCAGTGATCTTAGGCCAGGTAATAACCTATAGAAAGGAAAAATAAGCACAGACAAATTAAATCTGCAAGCATTGCACTGGTATTTTTCTTAGCCCTTTGCTTTTGAAAATAAAAAATACCTTCAGTGAGAGTAGACCTAACATTTCTGGGAGTGGATCCTGTAAAAGAAAGGCAACTGGACAAATTTCCAGTCAGTGTAACCTAATCAACAAACACCATGGTGGTTGGAAAGGAAAGGTGCTTTGCTTCTTGTCAAATTCTTTCCTTTGTAGCTGCCTGTATCTGTTTTTGACCCTGTGTTGTTCAGTATAGATCTGGGCTTTTAAACGGCTCTGGTGAGGCTCTGACTGACTACTTGTGTTCTTTTAGCTGATGATTAGTATTGCCAGAGTAACCTTTACTGATCGTACCTCGGCTATGGTGAGGCATCGGAGTTGTTTTTGAGGAGGTTGCTAGGGGATGACGCTTGGTGAAAATATTTGGCATGTCCTGTCCAGTGACGCCCCATCAGCCTGCCTTGTCCATACATGCAGGGCTTTAGTGCAGGCTACAAAAGGCAGACCTCAGCTAGCAAACCCATGGCTCTAGGCAGGATTCTTTTAAATAGTTATCAGTGTATTATTTGCTGCGTGTTGAATATGCATGTTGGGGCATATTTAAGGAGCCATTAGAAGCTGTAACAGCTGCCTCTTTTCACCGTTACAAGTAGCACTTTCTACAGACCGTGTACTTTTGAGTCTACTTTTAATGGTGGAAGAAAAAACCACACTGCAGGGATAAAAATGCACAGCAGCAGATACAGCTACCGTAGCAGTGACTCTGTGTTTAGTAACACGACCAGCACTCGAACTAGCCTTGATTCAAATGAAAACTTCCTCTCGGTTCATTGTGGCCCGACACTCATCAACTCCTGCATTAGCTTTGGCAATGAATCCTTTGATGGACACAGGTATGGAGTCCTTGGTGTGCGATTGTGGCTTTTCTTTCAACAGACTGACGGGATAGGAAACTATTTAGGAGCTAGACTGATCCAATGCCTTCATTTTTCTTGAAGCAACAAGTTTTTTTGGCATTAGCTCTGTATTGCAAAATAATAGCTGTGTGGCATGGGAGTGTGTAAAAGGCAAATGGGAAACAGCCAGTGATCTTAGGCCAGGTAATAACCTATAGAAAGGAAAAATAAGCACAGACAAATTAAATCTGCAAGCATTGCACTGGTATTTTTCTTAGCCCTTTGCTTTTGAAAATAAAAAATACCTTCAGTGAGAGTAGACCTAACATTTCTGGGAGTGGATCCTGTAAAAGAAAGGCAACTGGACAAATTTCCAGTCAGTGTAACCTAATCAACAAACACCATGGTGGTTGGAAAGGAAAGGTGCTTTGCTTCTTGTCAAATTCTTTCCTTTGTAGCTGCCTGTATCTGTTTTTGACCCTGTGTTGTTCAGTATAGATCTGGGCTTTTAAACGGCTCTGGTGAGGCTCTGACTGACTACTTGTGTTCTTTTAGCTGATGATTAGTATTGCCAGAGTAACCTTTACTGATCGTACCTCGGCTATGGTGAGGCATCGGAGTTGTTTTTGAGGAGGTTGCTAGGGGATGACGCTTGGTGAAAATATTTGGCATGTCCTGTCCAGTGACGCCCCATCAGCCTGCCTTGTCCATACATGCAGGGCTTTAGTGCAGGCTACAAAAGGCAGACCTCAGCTAGCAAACCCATGGCTCTAGGCAGGATTCTTTTAAATAGTTATCAGTGTATTATTTGCTGCGTGTTGAATATGCATGTTGGGGCATATTTAAGGAGCCATTAGAAGCTGTAACAGCTGCCTCTTTTCACCGTTACAAGTAGCACTTTCTACAGACCGTGTACTTTTGAGTCTACTTTTAATGGTGGAAGAAAAAACCACACTGCAGGGATAAAAATGCACAGCAGCAGATACAGCTACCGTAGCAGTGACTCTGTGTTTAGTAACACGACCAGCACTCGAACTAGCCTTGATTCAAATGAAAACTTCCTCTCGGTTCATTGTGGCCCGACACTCATCAACTCCTGCATTAGCTTTGGCAATGAATCCTTTGATGGACACAGGTATGGAGTCCTTGGTGTGCGATTGTGGCTTTTCTTTCAACAGACTGCATTTTTCAGGATGGCCAGCTCTCTGTCTACAGAGTAAGAGACTTTATTTTGTTTCTTCTTTTAGGTTGGAAATGTTGCAGCAGATTGCTAACCGGGTGCAGAGGGGCAGCGTCATCTGTGAAGACAAACTGATGCTTGCCCGAAACGCTCTCCAGTCTGTAAGTTCATTTCAGACTGGGGTTGTGGTAGGAGGGTTGGTACATTCTGATAAACTAAAACTTTGCATAATATTAAGTCGATTTGTCTACTGAAACTTTAAGTTTGTTAAAGATATTGATCACTTTGCTCCTTTGAGCGAAAACAGATTTTTGAAGCAAAATGAAAAGCAAGAAAAATCCAACTAGTTTCTGTTTCAATATGTTTATCCTTGAGGCCAGTTTTTTTTTATTGTTTTTTGGCTCGGGATCTAGTTCCCTGACCAGGGATCCAACGTATGTTCCCTGCAGCGAAAGCTCAGAGTCCGAACTATTGGACCACCAAGGAAGTCCCTGAGGTTAGTTTTGAAACTTGTTTAATTAATGTAGAATTAATATTGAGGTTTTTTTTAAATATAGGATTCTAAAAGATTAGAATCTGGACTGCAGTTTCAGAATGAAGCAGAAATTGCTGGATATATCCTTGAATGTGAGAACCTTTTACGCCAGCATGTAATTGATGTACAGATTCTTATCGATGGAAAATACTACCAGGCCGACCAGATGGTACAGAGGTACGAGCGCTTCTTAGTCCACCCTGTCCTTGTCTGTGACTGTTGCATGGCGCCCGCATTACGAATGTAGAGTTTGACAGTTTACTGAACATTTCTCAAGCTCTTTGATTCTGTTATCAATTCTGTGACAATTCTTCAAAATGTGTCCCTTTAATTCTGTCACATTTGGGTGTGTTTCATAGGTTTTATTCTTCAAAGATACGTAATAGAAAAATTTTTATGATATTTAACACTGTAGTAACTAACATACAATTGAAATATTCATGTGTGATATTTGAAAAAGGGGCAAGATGAGAAAATTTATCTTGTAAGTCAACTTTTCAGTTTTCTGTTTATCTTATTACAAAAACATTCATAACGAAATATTGGAAAAATAGGTGTATAAAAATCTGTGTCTCTGAGAAGTGGATTTGGGGATAGGAATGAAACATTTCTGGTTGTGTATATATATATACATATACATATAATGTAGAGATATATATAAAGCAGAAACTATAAATAATGTTTTAACCCAGTAATTCTGCTTTCAAGAATCTACAGTAATTATAAATATAGAAAGTATCTAAATAAATATCGGGAAAAAAGCATTTGTTCGTGTCAAAGATTTGGGATCCTACATGTCAAATAATATGAAAATGAGTATATACTGCAGTAGTATAGTAATTGTGTTCATTATAAATTACAAAGATCATGTGATAATATAGAGTACTTATAGTACAACATTGAGTGAAAGAATTGTGATGCATACTTTTATTAGTATGATTACAATGACATTTTAAAATAACCTTTATTTTTCGAACAGTATAGGTTTATAAAAAATTGAGTGGAAAGTCCAGAGTTCCCATAACCCTTCCTCAGAGCCTCTTCCCCTGTTACTAACATCTTTCACTATGGGGTGCATTCGTTACAACTGATGAGCCAGTATTGATACATTCCTATCAATTAGTAATTAGAGTCCCAGTTTACACCAGGGTTCAGTCTTTGTGTAAAACTCCTCTTATGTTATAGCTTAGGTATTTTGATTTTCTTTTCAGGGTTGCAAAACTGCGTGATGACATCATGGCCTTACGGACTGAATGCTCTTCAGTGTACAGCAAGGGCCGTGTGCTGACGGCGGAGCAGACGAAGCTCATGATATCTGGAATCACTCAGAGCTTAAACTCAGGATTTGCACAGACCTTGAACCCCAGTGTGAACTCAGGGCTGACACAGGGTCTCACGCCTTCCCTGACCCCATCTAGTGTGACTTCAGGCCTGTCGTCGGGGCTGACTTCCCGCTTGACCCCATCTGTCACTCCTGCGTATACGCCTGGTTTCCCATCAGGGTTAGTTCCAGGTTTCAGCTCAGGAGTGGAGACTAATTCCCTGCAGACGCTGAAGTTGATGCAGATCCGAAAGCCCCTTGTCAAGTCGTCTCTGCTGGACCAGAATTTAACAGAAGAGGAAATCAACATGAAATTTGTTCAGGATCTTTTGAATTGGGTGGATGAGATGCAGGTAAAAATATTTACTTTACCCTAGTTTAAGACTTTGTTGCTCCTAGTTTTTTTCTTTTGTTTTTTCCAAACCTCGTATCTTCCTGTTTAAAGGTGCAGTTGGACCGCACTGAATGGGGGTCCGATTTGCCAAGTGTTGAAAGCCATTTAGAAAATCATAAAAACGTCCACCGAGCTATTGAAGAGTTTGAATCTAGCCTTAAAGAAGCTAAAATGAGTGAGGTATGTGAATTTAAAATCTGTATATATTCCATCCTAGCTTCTGTTTTGCTGTTTCTACTAAGACCCTGTTATCATAGGATAAAAGATACATTGCCAGTGAATCAGAATTTCTTTAAGATTCCCATCCTGCTATCTTTTTATCCCATGTTATAGATCCAGATGACAGCACCTCTTAAACTAACTTATGCAGAAAAGTTACACAGATTAGAGAATCAGTATGCAAAACTCTTGGTAAGTTTTGTTTTTTTAACTTTTCCTTCCTGTTATGGCAAAGACAAGGTTCTTACCATGACTCTTTCCTTATAAAGAATGCATCCAGAAATCAGGAACGGCACCTTGATACACTCCACAATTTTGTAACTCGAGCAACGAATGAACTTATTTGGTTGAATGAAAAAGAAGAGGAGGAAGTTGCTTATGACTGGAGTGAAAGAAACACCAGCATAGCCCGGAAAAGAGATTATCATGCTGTGAGTGCCGCTCCGTAGCTGAATGTTACAAATGCATCTCAGGCTTTATCATGTTCTAACATATTTATTTCAATTAGGAATTAATGAGAGAACTTGATCAAAAGGAAGAAACGATTAAGTCAGTTCAAGAGATAGCAGAGCAGCTGCTTCTGGAAAATCACCCAGCCCGGTTAACCATCGAGGTGAGTCAGAAAGTGGAATACGGATATTTGAACATTACCCTTCAGACTCTTTTATTGTGTGTGGATAAACAGAAAAGGCAAACTGTCAAACTTTTACTACAATCTGGCTCAAAAAGCTTCTGAAAAGATACATATTCACCCTAAGCTGAAGTTGATGCAAGAATGCAGCGCTAAGAATTTAACAGAAGAGGAAATCAACATGAAATTTGTTCAGGATCTTTTGAATTGGGTGGATGAGATGCAGGTAAAAATATTTACTTTACCCTAGTTTAAGACTTTGTTGCTCCTAGTTTTTTTCTTTTGTTTTTTCCAAACCTCGTATCTTCCTGTTTAAAGGTGCAGTTGGACCGCACTGAATGGGGGTCCGATTTGCCAAGTGTTGAAAGCCATTTAGAAAATCATAAAAACGTCCACCGAGCTATTGAAGAGTTTGAATCTAGCCTTAAAGAAGCTAAAATGAGTGAGGTATGTGAATTTAAAATCTGTATATATTCCATCCTAGCTTCTGTTTTGCTGTTTCTACTAAGACCCTGTTATCATAGGATAAAAGATACATTGCCAGTGAATCAGAATTTCTTTAAGATTCCCATCCTGCTATCTTTTTATCCCATGTTATAGATCCAGATGACAGCACCTCTTAAACTAACTTATGCAGAAAAGTTACACAGATTAGAGAATCAGTATGCAAAACTCTTGGTAAGTTTTGTTTTTTTAACTTTTCCTTCCTGTTATGGCAAAGACAAGGTTCTTACCATGACTCTTTCCTTATAAAGAATGCATCCAGAAATCAGGAACGGCACCTTGATACACTCCACAATTTTGTAACTCGAGCAACGAATGAACTTATTTGGTTGAATGAAAAAGAAGAGGAGGAAGTTGCTTATGACTGGAGTGAAAGAAACACCAGCATAGCCCGGAAAAGAGATTATCATGCTGTGAGTGCCGCTCCGTAGCTGAATGTTACAAATGCATCTCAGGCTTTATCATGTTCTAACATATTTATTTCAATTAGGAATTAATGAGAGAACTTGATCAAAAGGAAGAAACGATTAAGTCAGTTCAAGAGATAGCAGAGCAGCTGCTTCTGGAAAATCACCCAGCCCGGTTAACCATCGAGGTGAGTCAGAAAGTGGAATACGGATATTTGAACATTACCCTTCAGACTCTTTTATTGTGTGTGGATAAACAGAAAAAGGCAAACTGTCAAACTTTTACTACAATCTGGCTCATAAATAATGCTTCTGACAAATCATACTGATACATCACTTGTCACTTCCAGCCAAGGTAATTTGTCAGCCCTTGTGGCCAAAGGGATGTATCACGGTAACTCTGAAGGACCTTGACTTGTCAGGCTTTGGGTTAGTTTCTTCTAGACCACGTGATGCTGCATCAGGATGGAATCTTGCTCAGTGCCATTCACTGATCTAAAATGGGGAAAATTGCTCCTGACTGTAGAGTTGTGTGAGAAGGAAAAAAAATGTAGTGCTCGATTTAGTTCAGTTCTTGGTACATAGTCGGTTCTTAAGAAGTCCTAGTTATTATTACGTAGTTTAGTAATTGTGTCTCTGATCTGGTTCTGTGAGATGTGTCCTCTGGGTGTAACATGCACGTTTCAGATCCAGAAGGGGAGGGTTGACCTGGAGTTTATCAGGCTGCCCATGGGTTGCAAGTAGGGCTGGGGGGTGTTTATTTTTTAGGGCTGATATCTATTAGAGTTAGTGACTTTCTAAATGTGAAGGAGGTTATGTAAGAAGGGGAGAAGTATCGAATATAGATAGATGTGGTGTTTTTCCAGACATAAGAAAATGAAGCTCTGCTTACAATGGGACATGCAGTTGAGGAAAGGGATCTGAGTGAGGATCTTTGTTCACTGAAATAAGTCGTCATGACGATCTGTAAAATGCTAGACCTCACTTGAAGGTTTATGGGACATAATAGTTGACCTCCTTTCATATAGAATGTGGTTTTCATCCCCAGGAAATGCTATATAGGAATGTTAAAGACCTAAAAGGGTAGAGGGGCACTAGGGAAAGGTGATTAGCATCGTGAAGGGTCTTTTATACAATGATCAACTAAAGGTGGGATGTTCCTTAGAACAGAGAGGTGAAAGCTGCTAGGAAGTATGGCTGTAGTTTGAGGATTTTGATAGGAATGGAAGCTGTGGATGTGAACCCGATTTCCTTTAGGTAGAGCTATCAGTCAGATAAACTAGGAGCCTCTGGGAGAATAAAATTAAGCCTTCGTCATCTTTGTGGTTCCTTGGGCCCGACCAGTGTCTTGTAGGCAATGGATAGTAGTTAATTATCAACACTATTTTATATTTTATGTGAAAAAGAAGCTAATAATGTAACAATGCACAATGTGTCTTTTATAGCCTATTTACTCTTAAGTAACTTAATTGGAGGGAGCAGGTAATGTGATCAGAAAGTGTTGCCAAATTCCCAAGGTTGCCTTTTACACTCCATCCAGAAAGCTGCCTGAACAGAGCTCAACAGGCAAGATTTTCCAGAAGAATTGGCTTACATAAGACTGTCATTAGCGCATCTAGGGCGCCCTCTTCTGGAAGCCATGTAACTGCATCTTGTTGTGTGAGAAGGAAAAAAAATGTAGTGCTCGATTTAGTTCAGTTCTTGGTACATAGTCGGTTCTTAAGAAGTCCTAGTTATTATTACGTAGTTTAGTAATTGTGTCTCTGATCTGGTTCTGTGAGATGTGTCCTCTGGGTGTAACATGCACGTTTCAGATCCAGAAGGGGAGGGTTGACCTGGAGTTTATCAGGCTGCCCATGGGTTGCAAGTAGGGCTGGGGGGTGTTTATTTTTTAGGGCTGATATCTATTAGAGTTAGTGACTTTCTAAATGTGAAGGAGGTTATGTAAGAAGGGGAGAAGTATCGAATATAGATAGATGTGGTGTTTTTCCAGACATAAGAAAATGAAGCTCTGCTTACAATGGGACATGCAGTTGAGGAAAGGGATCTGAGTGAGGATCTTTGTTCACTGAAATAAGTCGTCATGACGATCTGTAAAATGCTAGACCTCACTTGAAGGTTTATGGGACATAATAGTTGACCTCCTTTCATATAGAATGTGGTTTTCATCCCCAGGAAATGCTATATAGGAATGTTAAAGACCTAAAAGGGTAGAGGGGCACTAGGGAAAGGTGATTAGCATCGTGAAGGGTCTTTTATACAATGATCAACTAAAGGTGGGATGTTCCTTAGAACAGAGAGGTGAAAGCTGCTAGGAAGTATGGCTGTAGTTTGAGGATTTTGATAGGAATGGAAGCTGTGGATGTGAACCCGATTTCCTTTAGGTAGAGCTATCAGTCAGATAAACTAGGAGCCTCTGGGAGAATAAAATTAAGCCTTCGTCATCTTTGTGGTTCCTTGGGCCCGACCAGTGTCTTGTAGGCAATGGATAGTAGTTAATTATCAACACTATTTTATATTTTATGTGAAAAAGAAGCTAATAATGTAACAATGCACAATGTGTCTTTTATAGCCTATTTACTCTTAAGTAACTTAATTGGAGGGAGCAGGTAATGTGATCAGAAAGTGTTGCCAAATTCCCAAGGTTGCCTTTTACACTCCATCCAGAAAGCTGCCTGAACAGAGCTCAACAGGCAAGATTTTCCAGAAGAATTGGCTTACATAAGACTGTCATTAGCGCATCTAGGGCGCCCTCTTCTGGAAGCCATGTAACTGCATCTTAAATAGGAAAGTATTTTTATTTCATATTTTCCCTAGTAAGTAGGTGTCTTTCCTACATTTTTGCTCTCATGAAAGTGGCAACTTGTACTAAATAAAAATTCAAGTAAAAAGCATTTGAAGTAAGATTTACTAGTATTATCATGGATAATTCCATAATTACACTGATAAGGAATTGCATATGCCTTTTCCACCCTCCCTAAACAGTCCCAGTGAAAACAAACAGATCCCCCTACTCCTCCCAAGAACTTCAGGACTAATTTTGGAAGCAAAGACCAAGAGAAAACTACACACCATGTATTTTGATGTCAGAAGTGGTATTTTATTATCTAATAATATAAAAATTTTAATTAAAAAAACAGAAAGATGAAGGAAAAAGTGACAAATGAGTTGTATCTGAGGATTCCACACAGAAAGGTATTGGCAGGGAGGGCGGGGAGGGAGGGTTTCCTAAAAACCGAGGAGAGCTCTCATCCATTTCAAACATTAAAGAAGTTTGCCTGGAAAAACAGCCATAATTAGCTTTTCCCATATATTTTAAGAAAGATATATCAAGATGCTTAAAATTTGAAAGAAATTGACAGGATTGATTGAAAAATGTTTAGGACTGGCTTTGTGCAAGTGGGGATGCTTATCTTAGCAGGACGCTTCACTACCCTGATTTTCAAGTCTTACGCTGTTGAAGGGATCTCATCCTCTGTGTAGACCACAGTGTCTTTTATCCTTGACAAGCATGTGGGTGTCTTATGGCCCAGACGGCAGCACTGATGGTGTTTTGTCCGTCAGGCCTACCGAGCGGCGATGCAGACTCAGTGGAGCTGGATCCTGCAGCTCTGTCAGTGCGTGGAGCAGCACATCAAGGGTAACGGTGCTTACTTCGAGGTATGGAAGCAGAATCACCATGTCGACCGATGGTATTGCAGTTTGGGCCAAATGACAGGAAGCATTTCTTTGATGTAATGTTAAGATGCATATATGTAATGATAGGGCGGAAAGAAACCAAAATGTCTTCATTGTAGGATAGAAGGGTCATATGTCCTTCAGGATAAATAGGAGCAGTCTAGTAAAGAAGAAGCACTTTTAAAACCAATTAAAATGTCAGGAAATCTTAATTTTGTCCATGCTTCTATTTTTGAGGAGCTGTTACATCAGAGGGAGCTTTTTTTCTGTTCTTCAAAATTTTTAAATGTTCTTGGAGTTTCACCCTTACTTCACAACTGTTTGGATCCTAAAGTGAACTGGGCATTCAATCAAAGTAATACAGGGCCGAGACCCCACTATAGACACCAACTTTGTTTATATAGATGTACTGTTTTTCATATTCTTCATTACGGTCTATAACAGGATATTGAATACAGTTCCCTGTGCTATAATAGTGGGATCTTGATGTTTATCCATCCTATATATAATAGTTTGCATCTGCTAACCCCAAACTCCTAGTTCTTCCCTCCCCTACCTCCCTTTTCCCTTGGCAACCACAAGTCTGTTCTCTGTAGACATAAACTTTGGACAGTTAGTCTTCATTCTTCATCACCCAAGTTCAAGAGTTGGTGTTTGGTTAAAGGAAGATTCTGGATAAGAATTCCTGTGATCTTATGTTCCCATGGTAGGGGGTTGCTCACAGGGCTCTGGTATGCAAATCCAACAGCTATGGGCTTTGCTGACATTTCATACACTTTAACTGCTAACTTTCATCTTTTCTTAGTTTTTCAATGATGCCAAAGAAGCCACGGATTACTTGAGGACTCTCAAAGACGCCATTCAGCGGAAGTACAGCTGTGACAGGTCCAGCAGCATCCACAAGCTGGAGGACCTCGTTCAGGAGTCAATGGTACGAACAGGAAGACCCCCAGGTTTCATCAGTGATGCATAGCCGGGGCTAGATTCATGCTTTATTATGTTTTCTGTTTGCAGAGCTTCATGTTTTATTGGTACTGTTGATGTTTCCACCTCACTCCAGCACTGAAACATTCAGTTTTAGCATTTTTTGGTAACACAACAAAAGTGTTGTTTTCTGTGATTGCCTTAATATTTTAAAATGTTCTCACAGTGGTTTTGTGTATGTGTGTATGTGTTTAGTCATTTATTTCTTAAAGACTTGTTAGCATTTCTATATCCTAGACACTATTTTAGGTGCCGGGGATTGAATGCAACAGGCAAGAATCCTGCTTATGTGTCTGGAGTGGGACACTAATCACGATAAATTAGTAAAATATTAATGTTTAGCATGTTATATAGTGGTAAATATGAAGAAGGAGAAAACAACCAAACGGCACCAGGGAAGCGGTGCCGAGGGAGTGGAGAGGCGTGGACAGTTTGGACTGGGCAGTGAGGGATAACTCTTCTGGGGAAGTTGCATTCGTGCACAGCCCAGAACGAACAGAAAGCACTGGTTTTTTACTTTTTAAAACCCTCTGATTTATTCCTTAGGAAGAGAAAGAAGAGCTTCTGCAGTATAAAAGCACAGTGGCGAGCCTGATGGGGAGAGCAAAAGCAATTGTTCAGCTGAAACCGAGAAATCCAGACTGTCCACTCAAAACTTCTCTTCCGATCAAAGCCATCTGTGACTACAGACAAATTGAGGTACTTTACTCCTAGAAACAGACCAGTTTCTGGCATTATTCATGTATTTAAAAAACCAAGTCCTATTGTTCACTAGTGGTAAAGTTTTCCACCTTGAAAATACAAAAACAATTCCCAAAATTGGGTATGGAAAGAAATGAAGACCACTGACCTCATCTGGTTGTTCTGTTCTTCTTTTAAAACCAGATAACCATTTTCAAAGACGATGAATGTGTTTTGGCAAACAACTCTCATCGTGCTAAGTGGAAGGTCATCAGCCCTACTGGGAATGAGGCCATGGTCCCGTCAGTGTGCTTCACCGTCCCTCCTCCAAACAAAGAGGCAATTGACTTTGCAAACAGGTTTGTGTGCCTTAGCTCCAGACTACAGGGCTGGCTTTGGGGGTCTCTGCTGGTTAAAGAAACAACTGATGCTTTGACAAGGCTCATAGGACAGGACTTGGAGCAAACTCTGGGAGATAGTAAAGGACTGGAAAGCCTGGCGTGCTGCAGTCACTGACTGACTTAGCGACTGAACAGCAACAAAGGATCAGAAGGACCTAAAACTAGTAAGCCTGGGATATTTCACAAACAGAAAGACTGTCACATGTGTTCATAGGGAGTGGAAGGGCTGAATCTGAGCTTTCTTTCATCTTTTTCAGAATTGAGCAGCAGTATCAGAATGTCCTGACCCTTTGGCATGAGTCTCACATAAACATGAAGAGTGTGGTCTCCTGGCACTATCTCATCAATGAAATTGACAGAATCCGAGCTAGCAATGTGGCTTCAGTAAGTATAGATGTGCACATCTACCTAACCTGTCCAAAGATGCGGGGCCCCTTATCATGAAAGGCAGGCTTTGTATTTTCCCTTGAGTAGGATGGGGTCCAGCAGATCCCTGATAACCATCATTCATTTAATGAATATCTGTTATATGCCTGTTTTATATGAGGTACTTTTTAAGAATTGGGGGATCTGAAGTCACATGCTTCATTTGGGACTTCCATTTTCATTGTGGGACACAGTATAGTGTTTGGGAATATAGAGATGGGTATAGTTTGATTTCATTTATTAAATTTTATAGTCTTATTTTTCCTGGTCTTTTAAAATCTAAAATTGTGGATGAAGAAAGCTTTAATTTCCAATGGTTTACTACACATGACTATTTAATATAAACTCATGCCCCATGGTAACGACTTGAGATCTGTCCTATTGAAATTTTGCTCTTAGTACTATAATGGATCATTGGTCTTCTTTAGATCAAGACCATGTTGCCCGGTGAACATCAGCAAGTTCTGAGTAATCTTCAGTCCCGTTTTGAAGATTTTCTTGAAGACAGCCAGGAATCCCAAATATTTTCAGGCTCAGATATAACACAGCTGGAAAAGGAGGTTAATGTGTGCAAGCAGTATTATCAAGAACTTCTTAAATCTGCAGAAAGAGGTAAAGCATGGGGGCAGTTCTGGCCTGTTTTCCCCATGGGTGTTTAGTTCAGGTTAGTTTCTGCGGTCATTGGGAAGGTCAGTCTTAGGTATATTAGGTCATTTATCCTATAATAGGTAGAAACAATTGCTGGAATATTAAATGGATGTTTGAGGTAGGAAGATTCAAAGAGGGCTTCATTTTTTTCCAGATGATGAAGTAGTTAAAAAATGCAATCAAGTCTTCTGACATGAATTCTTAATGCATCTACTTTTAAACATTTTCACTAGTTTCAGTATAATGTTCAGAATGATGATATTTTAGTTTTAGTTACTTTTCCATATATCAAGTTTGGGTCTTTTGGGTTTTTTTTGGCTATTCTGGGTTTTCACTGCTGCCACAGGCTCTTCCCTAGTTGCAGGGAGTAGAAGGTACTCTCTAGTTGAGGTGAGCAGACTTCTTATTGCGGTGACTTCTCTTGTGGAACTCAGGCTGTAGGGCACACGGGCTTCAGTAGTTGCAGCACATGGGCTCAGTAGTTGTGACTCCAAGGCTCTAGAGCACAGGCTCACTAGTTGTAGCTCAGGGGTTTAGTTGCTCTGCAGCATGTGAGATCTTACCAGATCAGGGATCGAACCCATGTCTGCTGCATTGGCAAGTGAACTCTTTACCACAGAGCTACCAGGAAAGCACCCTCAAGCTTAGAATTTTTTAAAGAATTTTTTTAAGAGAAGTTTTAGATTCCCAGTAAAATTGAGAGCTAACGGCAGAGGTTTCTTGTAACCAAACCTGGATTTTATATAGGGGTTGAAGGAAAAGATTTTATCTTGTTAACGTTTGTTAACTATAAATTTTATTTCAAATTCTTGATATCAGTATAACTTAGAGACCAAAAAAAACCTTTGTAGTAATACTTTCTTTAATTTTTTTAAACATTAAAACTCTACCTTTCATTTTAAAGGATTTTAATTTAATTCTTTTAACTAATCTGCTACTAACATAATCCACATTTTTGTGAACACAGAAAGACCAATGTTTTCTTTCCTCAGACATCATAAATCAGATGTTGGTACTTGAAGTGGCATTAGGAAAATTATATTAACTCTTCATAAATTGTAATTTTCACAGTTTCAAGGTTTATATCCTTGGTGTGGGTTTGTCGTGATAACTGGTAACATTAGTCCGACCAGCTGTGTCCCAGTAGTGGTATAATTGCCTTATTAAATCAGGAACAAGAACATCTAAAAGAGAGAAAACAAGGTGTTATCTAAACATTATTTTTACTTTCACAGAGGAGCAGGAGGAATCAGCTTACAATCTCTACATCTCTGAAGTTCGGAACCTCAGGCTTCGGCTGGAGAACTGTGAAGACCGTCTCATCAGACAGATCCGCACCCCTCTGGAGAGAGACGACCTGCATGAAAGCGTGTTCAGAATCTCAGAGCAGGAGGTGAGGCTGAGAGCGTGTGGGGACAGGGTTAGCTCAGATTCTGTGACCTTCCCTGGTGACTGCGACCTCTCACGCTCTCCCTTTGCCAGGGATCACATTGTGAGGTTTTTATAGCTGGTGGCAGATGAAGAGTTGATAATTCAGTCCTGCCTCTTACTCGGGTAAACATGGAACACATGCTTTCTCACCCATTTATATGCAAGGGCTTCTCACAGCTTAACACTTGACCAATGCGCAAACTCTAAATTAGATGTTTGGGCCTGAGAAGATGGGCAGCGAGGGAATGATTGATTATAAAACTTGACTGCCATGACTTCATTTCTTTGATAAAGAAAAAATGAATATGTAAATGTCTTGCAACTAGAGATGATCATACAAAGCAAAGTAAGTCAGAAAGAGAAAGACAAACACTATATGATGCCACTTTCATGTGGAATCCAAAATAGGACACACATGAACGTAGCTGCAGAACAGACACAGACTCACAGACATAGAGAATGGACTTGTGGTCGCCAAGGGGGAGAGAAATGGGAGAAGGATGGAGTGGGAGTTTGGGATTCGCAGATACAGATTATTATGCATAGGATGGATGAACAACAAGGTCCTACTGTATAGCACAGGGAACTATATTCAGTATCCTGTGATAAACTATAAAGGAGAAGAATATGAAAAAACAATGTGTGTATGTGTTTAACTGAATCACTTTGCATTACAGAAGAAAGTAACACAGTATTGTAAAATAACTATATACTGCAATTTATATCCTTGGTGTGGGTTTGTCGTGATAACTGGTAACATTAGTCCGACCAGCTGTGTCCCAGTAGTGGTATAATTGCCTTATTAAATCAGGAACAAGAACATCTAAAGAGAGAAAACAAGGTGTTATCTAAACATTATTTTTACTTTCACAGAGGAGCAGGAGGAATCAGCTTACAATCTCTACATCTCTGAAGTTCGGAACCTCAGGCTTCGGCTGGAGAACTGTGAAGACCGTCTCATCAGACAGATCCGCACCCCTCTGGAGAGAGACGACCTGCATGAAAGCGTGTTCAGAATCTCAGAGCAGGAGGTGAGGCTGAGAGCGTGTGGGGACAGGGTTAGCTCAGATTCTGTGACCTTCCCTGGTGACTGCGACCTCTCACGCTCTCCCTTTGCCAGGGATCACATTGTGAGGTTTTTATAGCTGGTGGCAGATGAAGAGTTGATAATTCAGTCCTGCCTCTTACTCGGGTAAACATGGAACACATGCTTTCTCACCCATTTATATGCAAGGGCTTCTCACAGCTTAACACTTGACCAATGCGCAAACTCTAAATTAGATGTTTGGGCCTGAGAAGATGGGCAGCGAGGGAATGATTGATTATAAAACTTGACTGCCATGACTTCATTTCTTTGATAAAGAAAAAATGAATATGTAAATGTCTTGCAACTAGAGATGATCATACAAAGCAAAGTAAGTCAGAAAGAGAAAGACAAACACTATATGATGCCACTTTCATGTGGAATCCAAAATAGGACACACATGAACGTAGCTGCAGAACAGACACAGACTCACAGACATAGAGAATGGACTTGTGGTCGCCAAGGGGGAGAGAAATGGGAGAAGGATGGAGTGGGAGTTTGGGATTCGCAGATACAGATTATTATGCATAGGATGGATGAACAACAAGGTCCTACTGTATAGCACAGGGAACTATATTCAGTATCCTGTGATAAACTATAAAGGAGAAGAATATGAAAAAACAATGTGTGTATGTGTTTAACTGAATCACTTTGCATTACAGAAGAAAGTAACACAGTATTGTAAAATAACTATATACTGCAATTTAAAAATTATGTACGTATTTGCCTCCACAGTAATAATGAGAAATGCATATTTTTAAAGCATTTGAAGAAAGAGGCCCCATCTGGAGTAGGAGCCTAATCCTTATGTTTATTTTCTGTTGTGTAGAAACTAAAGAAAGAACTAGAGCGACTTAAAGATGATCTGGCCACAATAACAAATAAATGTGAAGACTTCTTCAGCCAAGCAGCTGCCTCCTCCTCGGCTCCCACCTTGCGATCCGAGCTCAGCGTGGTCGTCCAGAGCATGAACCATGTCTATTCCATGTCCTCCACCTACATAGAGAAGTATGGAACGACTTCCTTGATAGAAATCATCCAAACTGGCTTCCTATAGACTGGCTGTCTATACAGAGAAGCTGTTTAGCTAAAAATGTTCATTTTTAAGAACATCATTTTTTTTCTTTTCTTTAAAAAATGTTTTGAATTTTAATTTTTGTCTGCAGTGGATCTTTGCTACACGCGGGCTTTCTCTAGTTGCGGCCAGTGGGGGATACTCTTTGTTGGGGTGCTTGGGTTCCCCACTGTAGTGGCTTCTCTTGTTGCGGAGCACAGGCACTAGGCATGCGGGCTTCAGCAGTGGTGGTGCACGGGCTTAGTTGCTCTGCAGCATGGGAATCTTCCCGGACCAGGGATGGAACCCATATCCTCTTGCATTGGCAGGCAGTTGCTCACCCACTGTACCACCAGGGAAGTCCCTAAATTGGTTTTTCTTAATAACAAATATCTTCAATGCTTCTGTGGATGTCTGGTGCCTTTTCATGCTTCAAGGGGATGAACTTCGGAGACTAAAGCATTAATGGTCTTTCCACATGTTGCCTGTAGTTTGGATAACTCAGCCTTGTGGCCTATTGAACTTTCTTCCTAGACTTGGTCTAAACTAGACTTGAAAGAAGCCTCTCTTCTGTTGAAATCTCCTGCTGCAGACCACTTGTGGGCAGGGCATGAGTTCTATTAGAAGACAGTTAGTGGGATGTTAATCTTGTTAAAAAAATTGTATTGATCTATAGTTGTATTAATTTCTGCTGTACAGCAAAGTGATCCCATTATACACATGTATACATTCTTTTTTATATTCTTTTTCATTGTAGTTTATTACAGGGTATTGAATATAGCTCCCTGTGTTATAGAATAGGAGCCTGTTGTTTATCCGTCCTGTGTAAAATAGTTTGCATCTGCTCACCCCAGGCTACCAATCCATCCCTCTTCCAGTCCCCATCCCTCTGCCACCACAGGTCCATTCTCTATGTCTGTGAGTCTGTTTCTGTTTCACAGATAAGTTCATTAGTGTTGTATTGTGGATTTCACTCGTAGGTGATATCATATGGCCTTTGTCTTTTTCTTACTTACTTAGCGGGAATATTAATCTTGTAATAAAAATGTCAGTGTCTCAGGATGGGGGACATGCCGCCTCATGCACCCTCATGGTGCTTTGGGGCTGTATTGTGAAAAAGTAGACACTCACCAAAAGAGGGGGTATTGTTTAATTCTCTTTTTCAGGTTGAAAACAGTCAACTTGGTGTTAAAAAACACTCAAGCTGCGGAAGCCCTCGTAAAACTCTATGAAACTAAACTGTGTGAAGAGGAAGCAGTTATAGCTGACAAGAATAACATTGAGAATCTAATAAGTACTTTAAAGGTAGGAGTCTCACTGATGGCTGGTTTTTAAGACTGTCCTCTGAAAGTATTTCTCTCGCACTTGGCTCAGGTCTTCAGACTTCAAGTATTAAATACCTGAACTTGAATACATTTCTATTCATTTCATGTCATTTCTGGGTAATACTGTTGCTTACTGTAAATAAGTATGTTCCCCATTTTTAGTTTGAGGTGAGTTCATTGAAGCTTGGATCTTTTTGACAGTAGGTTTTTATATTTTTGTATTCTATTCATGTTGACAGAAGAATCAAAGCTAAAAAGTAAATTGTTTTTAATAGATGCTCTTGCCGAAAGAGGACGTTATTTTAAGAAATTAAAGAGGGAATAGAGTAGTTAATCTAAGAAGGTAAAGGACTGATAGTTCTTGCCTGTTCCTGTCCTTCCATTCATAAAGCCCTGAGTGAAGATACCGTGACACAGTCGTGAAAAGTTGTCTCAGTGATTTTTAATGCATGTGTTCAGTTTTAAACAATGGGATCAGTAGATAGTTAATAAATAAACAATGAAAAAGACTTATCGAGGTGGCAGACCTGCTTGTAAAATATATTTTTTTGATGTGCAAAGTCTATTAGGCTGAAATCTAAAAAATTAATTTTTTAGGTCAAAATACATCCAGATACTGTCAATTTTATAAGTTTCAACCTAATGTAATATTTTCTATATGAAAGATACTCTTTTCATTGTCTGATTTTATATCAGTCGTTTGTATTGTGGATTTCACTCGTAGGTGATATCATATGGCCTTTGTCTTTTCTTACTTACTTAGCGGAATATTAATCTTGTAATAAAAATGTCAGTGTCTCAGGATGGGGACATCGCCTCATGCACCCTCATGGTGCTTTGGGGGATTTGAAAAATGAATAAAAAGCAGTGTTGGATGGGGACATCCGCTATCCCTCATGGTGCTTTGGGGCTGTATTGTGAAAAGTAGACACTCACCAAAAGAGGGGGTATTGTTTAATTCTCTTTTTCAGGTTGAAAACAGTCAACTTGGTGTTAAAAAACACTCAAGCTGCGGAAGCCCTCGTAAAACTCTATGAAACTAAACTGTGTGAAGAGGAAGCAGTTATAGCTGACAAGAATAACATTGAGAATCTAATAAGTACTTTAAAGGTAGGAGTCTCACTGATGGCTGGTTTTTAAGACTGTCCTCTGAAAGTATTTCTCTCGCACTTGGCTCAGGTCTTCAGACTTCAAGTATTAAATACCTGAACTTGAATACATTTCTATTCATTTCATGTCATTTCTGGGTAATACTGTTGCTTACTGTAAATAAGTATGTTCCCCATTTTTAGTTTGAGGTGAGTTCATTGAAGCTTGGATCTTTTTGACAGTAGGTTTTTATATTTTTGTATTCTATTCATGTTGACAGAAGAATCAAAGCTAAAAAGTAAATTGTTTTTAATAGATGCTCTTGCCGAAAGAGGACGTTATTTTAAGAAATTAAAGAGGGAATAGAGTAGTTAATCTAAGAAGGTAAAGGACTGATAGTTCTTGCCTGTTCCTGTCCTTCCATTCATAAAGCCCTGAGTGAAGATACCGTGACACAGTCGTGAAAAGTTGTCTCAGTGATTTTTAATGCATGTGTTCAGTTTTAAACAATGGGATCAGTAGATAGTTAATAAATAAACAATGAAAAAGACTTATCGAGGTGGCAGACCTGCTTGTAAAATATATTTTTTTGATGTGCAAAGTCTATTAGGCTGAAATCTAAAAAATTAATTTTTTAGGTCAAAATACATCCAGATACTGTCAATTTTATAAGTTTCAACCTAATGTAATATTTTCTATATGAAAGATACTCTTTTCATTGTCTGATTTTATATCAGTCGTTTGTACATGGGTTGTATAATTAGGTGAATGAAGTGTTTGCCTGGTGAGCAGTTGACACACTTTCATAACTTTGTAAATTGCTGTGTTTTAGCAATGGAGATCTGAAGTGGATGAAAAGAGAGAGGTCTTCCACGAGCTGGAGGACGAGCTTCAGAGAGCAAAGACCATCAGTGACGAGATGTTCAAAACCTACAAAGAGCGCGACCTTGACTTTGACTGGCACAAAGAAAAAGCAGATCAGCTGGTTGAGAGATGGCAGAATGTTCATGTTCAGATTGACAATAGGTTAGTGCCCTTTACATCCTGTCTTAGCTCAAATTTCATCTCTGTCTCCTGAGTAAAGTCGAAACATATTAGGCTTTTTGCTCCCATATGTAATTCATTCCACAGAGTTAATTTCTACACATAATTACTTATGCTAATTGCAAGAGCTCTGTCTAATTGTGTTTCTTTTTTCTAGGGTGGACTTTCTAATAAGATATTTAATTTCCAAAAAGTGGTTTTTCAGTTCTGTATTGTGACAACTACTGATGTGCTCTGACATTCATATTGTTACTTCTGAAGGAAAAAAACAATGTAGTTCTCTAGTTATTACCAACTGATAATATCCAGATAATCATGATTTAGTAAGAGGAGTGTGGGTTATGCATTTCCTAGTGCAGGATGCAGCATCTGTAGTAGGCAAGAAGGGTGAAAGAACCTGAAATGGCCTGATGCTCATTATAATTGAAGATACAAGAAAGTCCAGATCCATTTGCCCAGTGACCAAAATAAAAAAGTGAAAGGGAATGGGATAGTTTGGGGACAAAATGAAATAGGGTTTTTTCTCATTTATTTTTTATGTTTTTATTAATGCAGCTGTATTGCTTTTATAATATAGTGCCATGTGTGAGAAATAAGTTATGTTTAAATATATAGTATCTGACCTCTAAAATATGTGACCTATAGGTTTATAGTGATGATTCTAAAGTCATAGAAACAGGGTGTTCAATCTTAGCTCCTGGGAATTACTCTCGGAGTCCATGTCGAACCATTCATTGCTACGACCTCATGATTTCAAAAGTGAAATGGCCGTTGCTGCGAGCTTTGGGTCTTCAAGAGTTGCTGACTAATGATCAGTGTGATTTAGTTTCCATTTTTCCTGCTTTTTAGCTTTAGTCTCTTGGATTTGCCCCTAAAGCAATCAGTGCCAATAAATCACACAAGTCCTGGGGGAAAGTAACAGGAATGCAGGTACCCTCAGAGGTCGCCTAGGGTGCCTAGGCCTTGAACTGGACACCCCTGTGACCGCACTCAGTGCATCTCAGGACAGCTAGATTGCCCTCCTTCTTTCTACATCTTCCAACTCCCAGTGAGTTGCCCTTGGAAACTGACTGTGCTTGTATCAGTTACGGACTTGAGGCATTGGCAAGTCGCTGAAGTATTACAGAGTTCAATAGTTAGGCTTAGTGCCCTTTACATCCTGTCTTAGCTCAAATTTCATCTCTGTCTCCTGAGTAAAGTCGAAACATATTAGGCTTTTTGCTCCCATATGTAATTCATTCCACAGAGTTAATTTCTACACATAATTACTTATGCTAATTGCAAGAGCTCTGTCTAATTGTGTTTCTTTTTTCTAGGGTGGACTTTCTAATAAGATATTTAATTTCCAAAAAGTGGTTTTTCAGTTCTGTATTGTGACAACTACTGATGTGCTCTGACATTCATATTGTTACTTCTGAAGGAAAAAAACAATGTAGTTCTCTAGTTATTACCAACTGATAATATCCAGATAATCATGATTTAGTAAGAGGAGTGTGGGTTATGCATTTCCTAGTGCAGGATGCAGCATCTGTAGTAGGCAAGAAGGGTGAAAGAACCTGAAATGGCCTGATGCTCATTATAATTGAAGATACAAGAAAGTCCAGATCCATTTGCCCAGTGACCAAAATAAAAAAGTGAAAGGGAATGGGATAGTTTGGGGACAAAATGAAATAGGGTTTTTTCTCATTTATTTTTTATGTTTTTATTAATGCAGCTGTATTGCTTTTATAATATAGTGCCATGTGTGAGAAATAAGTTATGTTTAAATATATAGTATCTGACCTCTAAAATATGTGACCTATAGGTTTATAGTGATGATTCTAAAGTCATAGAAACAGGGTGTTCAATCTTAGCTCCTGGGAATTACTCTCGGAGTCCATGTCGAACCATTCATTGCTACGACCTCATGATTTCAAAAGTGAAATGGCCGTTGCTGCGAGCTTTGGGTCTTCAAGAGTTGCTGACTAATGATCAGTGTGATTTAGTTTCCATTTTTCCTGCTTTTTAGCTTTAGTCTCTTGGATTTGCCCCTAAAGCAATCAGTGCCAATAAATCACACAAGTCCTGGGGGAAAGTAACAGGAATGCAGGTACCCTCAGAGGTCGCCTAGGGTGCCTAGGCCTTGAACTGGACACCCCTGTGACCGCACTCAGTGCATCTCAGGACAGCTAGATTGCCCCTCCCTTCTTTTCTACATCTTCCAACTCCCAGTGAGTTGCCCTTGGAAACTGACTGTGCTGTTGTCAACCTCTTAGGTTACGGGACTTGGAAGGCATTGGCAAGTCGCTGAAGTATTACAGAGATACATATCACCCATTAGATGACTGGATCCAGCAAGTTGAAACTACTCAGAGGAAGATTCAAGAAAATCAACCTGAAAATAGTAAAACTCTGGCCACTCAGTTGAATCAACAGAAGGTGTGTAAACACAGTTTCTCATGCTAAAGTTGTGTCTGCATTTGGTGACTCATGACCTTGACCGTCCTTTCTCTTGTTAAGATGACAAGTCAGCAGCTAGAGGAAGGCAGGGAATAAATCATAAATGTTAAAACTTTGCACTCAAACCTACATACATTACTTATTTGATTTATTGGTTACTTATGTGATTTATCTTATTCTGTAAGAAATAAGAAAGTGTCATGTTGGGACAGTTCAAGTGTCTAATGATCATTGAGATAATCTAATGTAGGATCCTAAATTTAAAAAACTGGTTAGTCATAGAAAATTAAATAATCACACTTGACAAGAGAGTTAAATGCTTTAAGATTTTTCTTCTATCTTGTGGGGCCAGTAATTTCTAGCTCTCAATTCAGATCAAAGTAAGGATTAAGGGACTAAGGTTGCAAGCCTACCTGTGAGTAATTCCCAGGGAGTTTAGTAATTTCTGCTTCGTAAGTCCCACATAGGGGTGTCACTTGGTGGCTTAAGCTTGAATGTTTGGACTTCACCATAAGGCAGATGACATTAAGTGAAGTGGGACAGAGAATTCCCTGGCGGTCCAGCAGTTAGGAAACTGTGCTTTCATTGCCGAGGGCATGTGTTCAATCCCTGGTCTGGGAACTAAGATCCCACAAGCCAGGTGGTGCAGCAAGATAAATAAGCAAGCAAACAAACAACTTAATTCATTAAGGCTATGTTTAAAAGTACAGTGGGGTGGAGAGCTGTAGTCTTAACAATGTAGGTATTTCTTAGTGCCTGAAATCTCGAGTTTTGTTGGACAGCGTAGAATTCCTTGTCACTCTTCTCCTAACCTGTGTGCATTTATAGATGCTGGTTTCTGAAATAGAAATGAAGCAGAGCAAAATGGACGAGTGTCAGAAGTATGCAGAACAGTATTCCACTGCGGTGAAGGTGAGAACAATAGTTCTTGCATCAGATTTCCTGTTCAGGTGTCAGGGGGTTGCTTCCACAGTGCACTTGCAAAGCCTTCACAGGTCCTTCAGTCTGTGTTGAAAAGCGAAGCAGAATCTTCTCTGTCACTTATCTGTCAATTCTTCATGGAAATATGAATCATATGGTTCTTTCATTCTCTCTGTGCGTCATACCCATGCACAACTCGGCCACACCCCATGTACGCCAGGATAAAACGTAGCTCTGTGACCCAACTGTTTCCACTTTGCTTGCTCCTTCCTTCCTTGCTGGAGTATCCATACCAGCATTGCCAGGGTATCCATGGAAGTATTGCTGTAATATTCCATGGAAGAATGTCTACCTTAGGGATGGCTCCTATGTGCTCTGAGTCATCCTCCACATCCCAGCTCTGGCCATCTGGGTCTGGAATCCCACTTTTTATCTAGAAGAGACCGAGGATAGCTGGCGTAATGCCCCCTGAACTCCTTAAGGGACTTAGGAACTTCCCTGACCACCCTAAATGTTTCTGATTTTTATTACCACCTTGGAAACATCTCAGGATTGGATTAATCCTGAAAATGTAGTGTTGCAATATATATATGTATGTATATATATGTGTGTGTGTGTATATATATATATATATATATATATATATATTTTTATTTTAAGTTATTCTGTGAGACTGGTTTCCCTTTCTTTGTATTAAAGATCACTGTAGAATGAAGTGTTAATGCTTTGCTGTAATTAATCTTAGCAATTCCTTCACATAGGACTATGAATTACAAACGATGACCTACCGGGCCATGGTGGATTCTCAGCAAAAGTCTCCAGTGAAACGCCGGAGAAGGCAGAGCTCGGCAGACCTCGTCATTCAAGAGGTGGTTCCCATCCAGAGATGGGGAGGGAGCAAAAGAGAGGAGCAGTACTTCAGCAATTTTACATTTATGCATTTGTATTATGGTGAATTACATATAGTAGAAAATTCACCATTTTAACTGTTTCCATGCAGAGAATTTAGTAACATTCAGTACCTTTGTACAGTCTTGACCACAGTCCAATTCTGGAATAGTCCATCACTCCAAATAAATGCCCTCGACCTATAACAATAAATTTTATTAGTGACTTTAAAAAGTTTTTCAATCCTCATTCAAGATTCAGAGAATAACAAATGCTTGTCATGATTAAGAGGAGGAAGGGCATTACTGTGGTAGTTATTACTGGGAGTTATGAACTTCTCTGTCCCAGAGCCTGGTTCATGTTTTAATTATAACTCATGTTCATTCAATCCATTTAGGACAAATGGAGTTTATATTTATCTTTTTTTTTTTGCTTTACTTACAGTTCATGGACCTGAGGACACGATACACAGCTCTGGTCACCCTCATGACACAATATATTAAATTTGCTGGGGACTCATTGAAGAGGCTGGAGGAGGAGGAGGTAATCATTAACCATGAGCAGGTCACTGGCAGGGAGCCCAAGTATACCAAGTATACCAGGCAGTTTCATGGTATACTTGCAGGGTTGAGAGCTGATGTAAATATGATTAGTTATAAAATTGCAGTGAAGAACAGAAGAGGCCTAGGATTTTTTTGGTTTGTTGTAAAGATTCTCTCAAATTGAAAAACATTCCAAAAAAAATGAACAATTATTTTGGGGAACAAAAGAAAAACATTTATTTTCACTCTAGGACTCTGGTATGAGAGGGGTAGTGTTCGAAGATGTTGTCTGCAGAAATATTACATAAACACTTTTGTGCATTGTAAATTAATTCATATCTTCAAAGATTTAAAGCAGAAACACTGTTAGAAGTAGCAGGTTTTATACAAAATGGTAATGCTTTTTAAGAATCAAGGATCTTTGTTTTATTTTTATTTTTGCCAAAAGATATGGTATATGTTAAAAAGACTGTGAACATTTAATAATCAGAAACAGAAAGAATAAGGAGTTATTTGTGAAAGTATGTTTTTATAAAAGGTTATTTCTTGTGTCTAATTTTGAAGGTATTATACTATGTTCTGTTATCTTGATATGCTTATTATTCCTGACCTCAGAACAGACAAAAATAGTAAGTTGAATGCTGGAAAAAAGTAAACTGTGGGGAATTAAATTAGACCATTGTTGAAATTCTGAAGGTGATTATACTTCTAACTCCATTCATGTAATGAGAGAACCAAAATGGTAGAAAATGTTTAATAGGTGTTGCTTTCTTAGTTTTTAAAAGTGACTTTAAGTGATTTTTGTAAACTATTTTTGTCTGTTCAGAGTTAATAGTTTTCTGTAACTAAAGCACTAACCTAGCTATTTGCAAATCTTTATAACCAACTTCCTCTGGTCTTATTAGAAAACAGAACCAAAATATTTTCACATCCAAATAATTGGATAGATACAGTTCCTATCCATGCAAGAAGGTCTATAATTCTTTTACATTCTTAGTTTTTAAGAGCTAACTCCATTTTAGGTGGTAGGCAGATCTTTTAAATTGTATATTTAGTAGTTAAGTATAAAATGAAATAATGTAAGAGTTTCCTTTTTAATTGTTATGTCTGATTACACATATATGAACTACTTTGCCCAGTGTATCTGATGAGGTAGAGTACCAGAAATTGATAGAACCAAAAGGTATTTCAAAAAGCCTGAAATATATTCAAATTATGCTTGTCATCCTTTGAAATGTAAAAGATTTAGATTGAACTAAAAGTCAAAATAAGGGCTTCCCCTGGTGGTCCAGTGGGTAAGGACACCGCCTTGCAGCGCAAGGGGCGCCGGTTCGATCCCTGGCCTGGGAAGATCGCACGGAGCGGCTGGACCCATGTGTCCAATTACCGAACCAGAGCTCTGGAGCACATGCACCCAGAGCTGGCGCTCTGCAACGACAGACGCCACCGCCATGGGAGGCCCGCGGGGGCCAAAGAACAAAGACAGATGAAAACAGAGAAACGAAAAACCCCAATAGAAGTGGCCCGCCTGCTCCCCTACCTCCCCAACCCAACCCCCGCCCAAAAATAAATAAATAAATAAATCTTTAAAAGTCAAAATAATATAATTTGTGGAAGTCCGTGGAAAGACTATGGTAATTTCAAATATATTTTAAAATTCTTTATTAAAAACTAACCACTTAAAGGTCTTAATCATGGACTTTCTTATAAAATAAATTTGCTCAATTTTTCACAAAGAAGTGTTTCTAAAACAGGAGAAATCTTGGTCAGAGAGCAGAATTTTCCATAATAAACATGAAATCAAAGAGGAAGGCACGTTAATTTCAAAGATAATACCCAGTTTGCTACAGAAATATTAGTAGAGTATCTGTAATGGCTATTCAGTGAATAAAGAGATCTTCCTAGTCTGTACTGACAGCAGACTATGTTAATTGCTGAGATTAAAGGACAGCATGTCTCCTTGGGGCACATTTAGACAAAACTTGAGATGTGAATAAGTTTGTGATACACAAGAAAGTCTATAATTCTTTTACATTCTTAGTTTTTAAGAGCTAACTCCATTTTAGGTGGTAGGCAGATCTTTTAAATTGTATATTTAGTAGTTAAGTATAAAATGAAATAATGTAAGAGTTTCCTTTTTAATTGTTATGTCTGATTACACATATATGAACTACTTTGCCCAGTGTATCTGATGAGGTAGAGTACCAGAAATTGATAGAACCAAAAGGTATTTCAAAAAGCCTGAAATATATTCAAATTATGCTTGTCATCCTTTGAAATGTAAAAGATTTAGATTGAACTAAAAGTCAAAATAAGGGCTTCCCCTGGTGGTCCAGTGGGTAAGGACACCGCCTTGCAGCGCAAGGGGCGCCGGTTCGATCCCTGGCCTGGGAAGATCGCACGGAGCGGCTGGACCCATGTGTCCAATTACCGAACCAGAGCTCTGGAGCACATGCACCCAGACTGGCGCTCTGCAACGACAGACGCCACCGCCATGGGAGGCCCGCGGGGGCCAAAGAACAAAGACAGATGAAAACAGAGAAACGAAAAACCCCAATAGAAGTGGCCCGCCTGCTCCCCTACCTCCCCAACCCAACCCCCGCCCAAAAATAAATAAATAAATAAATCTTTAAAAGTCAAAATAATATAATTTGTGGAAGTCCGTGGAAAGACTATGGTAATTTCAAATATATTTTAAAATTCTTTATTAAAAACTAACCACTTAAAGGTCTTAATCATGGACTTTCTTATAAAATAAATTTGCTCAATTTTTCACAAAGAAGTGTTTCTAAAACAGGAGAAATCTTGGTCAGAGAGCAGAATTTTCCATAATAAACATGAAATCAAAGAGGAAGGCACGTTAATTTCAAAGATAATACCCAGTTTGCTACAGAAATATTAGTAGAGTATCTGTAATGGCTATTCAGTGAATAAAGAGATCTTCCTAGTCTGTACTGACAGCAGACTATGTTAATTGCTGAGATTAAAGGACAGCATGTCTCCTTGGGGCACATTTAGACAAAACTTGAAGTTATTTTATGTGAATAAGTTTGTGATACACAAGAAAGCAAATCAGCAATAGAAATAAATTATTTCTAGTAACATTTCTAACATTTGTTTAAAAAATTCATAGCTATCCAGGAAACATGAGATTATTGCCAGTCGCTAAAATGATTCCAAGACACTGAGGATTTAACAACAGACCTTTTTGTTTTCTGAGAGAATTTTCTTTTTTTTTTAAATAATTTATTTTTGGCTATTCTGGATCTTCCGAATTTTCATTTTTTTTAAACCTGAGAATATGACCAAGAGAAAAAAAGGGAGGGACTCAAAACTTCTTCACAACAACTATGTTTAGAAGGAAGTCTGATGAGAAATTGAGAAAGACCCTTTTAGAAGTTGTCTACTCAAAATATTAACCTATTGAATACTTTTAACATCTAAACAGATAAAATACTTCAGTGTCATTAAGAGTTGACCCTGGTAATAAGTAGAGCACTAAATATTACAGACTGTGATGAGATCTGTTTTCATATTAATTCTTATTAATCATATTCAGGTTAGCAAAGGAAACAACCAAAATTCTCATCCAAAGCAAATTAAATTCTTAAGATTTACTAAGACTTTTCAATGAAAATAAAATCTGCTATTTAGAATAATTTCCCTCCTGTTTAAATTATTTCTATGATGATTTTTAGCTGATAACACTAATAAGGTTATTTATTAGTAAATAAAGAGAAATTAAATTGTGATTATAAAGTAGCTCTAATCACATTGTTTTGTAGTCAAGTGTATTCCTCCCAGCTGAGGTTGATTCTGTAATCAATAGAGTGAACAAATTGTCCTCATTGGAGCTGAATCCCTAAGTATACTTTTATAAGCATTTATATTTAACAAAGATCTTTATGTTTGTGGAGTATCTGAAGGTACTTGTCAAGGTGGATTCGTATGAGCCATGTCATTAATGACAGCAGCAAAGTCTGTGAGTATACGAAGCACATCTTTTCTAAAGCTGCTAGGATGGTGGCTGCCTTTGCATTAGCAATTCTGATTATTGTAAGTATCATATAGGGTAAATATAAATTAATGAGGGATTAGATTGTAGATGTTACACATTTTTATATAATTTCCTCCTTTCTCATGTTTAGTATTCTTTCTTCAATTGACTCTTTGTTCCAAAGTTCTGTATCTTGTTTCTTTAACTCTAAGACAGGAAGATGTAGAGATCAGTTTTAATTTCTACTGGGCTAGAAGCTGAAAACTGAATTCTCTGTTGTCATTCAGTTCCCACACCTTGTATGTTCTTCTTAGCTCCTAGGACAAAGTTGTGTGAGAGAGTGTGAAAGAGCACTGTTGTGAGACTTGTGGTTCCTACTTTGTCACTTGCCTGATATGTGAGTTTTCAAAATTATTTAACCTCTCTAGACTTCAGTATCCTCATCCAAGGTGAGGGTCATGCTGTAAGGTTCCTTCTTGCTGTAAAATCCTGAGCTAGCAAATTTTAAAAGCAGAATTATTCCTAAGAGACAAAAGAAAAGATTCCTTGGCTCTGAAAACTTGATATGCAGGGTCTGTCCTTTCCTCCCACTGCTGACTTTCTGGAGCTTCTTCACTGAAGACGGTGCTGGCATTGGTGGTGGGGCTTGTTCCGCCTTCGGTTTCACTCGTCTGTGTAAGTCCTTTCATGAGCATGGCTTCAGATCCTTGAAGATAGATTGGAGTCGCACGGGTTTGACCCTTGTAAACGTCTCTCCTAGATGAAAAGGTGTCAGGAGGCATCTGAGCAAGGGGTGTACTCAGATCTGCTGCAGCAGCAGGAGGCCACCCTGCGGGAGAATCGCAAACTCACAGGGAAGATAACAGAGCTAGAGAGGATGCTGGCTGAGCTGGAGAAGCAGAAGTCCCGGGTGGAGCAGGAGCTTCCGAAAGTCCGGGAGGCGGCGGAGAACGAACTGAGGAAGCAGCAGAGGAATGCGGTGGACATTGCCCTGCAGAAAATGCGGGCAGAGAGCGAGGCCCAGCGGTACCGCCGTGAGTTGGAGGCCGTTGAGGGAGAGAAGGAGGCGACGCAGCGTGAGCTGGAGCACGTGCGGAAGCAGACAGCTGAGGCTGAGGCCCGGAGGGAGGCTGTCGAACAGAACCTACGCGGCTTCCGGAAACAGCTGGAGGAGCACTCCGCCACCAGGAAGGCCCTGGAGGATCACCTGAAGAGGAAAGACTCCAGCCTCTATGAGCTGGAGCAGCAGAAAGATAAGTTGATGGAGGAGCTAAGGAGAAAGAAGGACCATGAAGAAGAGCTCCTGAAGCTGATGGAGCAGATGGAGAAAGACCTCACATTCCAGAAACAGGTGGCAGAGAAACAGCTGAAAGAAAAACAGAAAATTGAATCAGAAGCCCGGAGAAAAATAACTGAAATGCAGTATTCATGCAGAGAAAGCGTGCTGCCAGCTTGTCCGAGCACTGAGGCCGAGGAACTGAAGCGGCAGGTAGATGAGCTGATGGTGGCCAATAGAAAGGCTGAGAAGGACATGCGGGAGCTGAAGTATGAACTCAGTGCCCTGCAGCTCGAAAAGACCTCATCAGAGGAAAAGGCTCGCTTGCTCAAAGAGAAACTGAATGAAACCAACAGTACGCTGAAGTGCTTGAAGCTGGAGCTGGAAAGAAAGGACCAGGTGGAGGAGGGGTACTCCCGGCAGCTCCAGGAGCTGGGCAGGCAGCTGAGCCAGACCACAGGGGAAAGGGAGAAGAGGTCAGGCAGGAGGCTGATGACCTCAAGAAGATAAAGCACAACTATGAGCTGGAACTGGAATCTCTGCAGCAGGAGAAGGGGAAGCTGCAGAGGGAGGTGGACCGGATCACCAGGACGCAGGCCACCACCGAAAGGAGCATCCAGCATTTAAATTCGCAGGTGACTTCTTTGCAGGATGGTAAGACGTTCTCTAGTGAACGAGCCCGGTCCTGCCAACGCAAGTCAGATCACCTGAAAGAGCAGTTTGAGAAAAGCCACATGCAGCTGCTTCAGAATATTCAGGCTGAAAAGGAAAACAATGAGAAAATCCAAAAGCTTAAAGAGGAATTGGAGAGAAGTAATGAGCATGCAGACAAGCTAAAACACAAGGTGGATGAGCTCACGAGGCAGAACAACGAAACCAAGTTACTGATGCAGAGAATTCAGGCAGAATCGGCAGACGTGGTCTTAGAAAAGCAAGCCATCCAGCAGAAATGCGAAGTGCTGAAAATCCAGGCAGATGGTTTTAAAGATCAGCTCCGCACCACCAATGAGCACTTACACAAACAGACAAAAACGGAACAGGATTTCCAAAGGAGAATCAAATGCCTGGAAGAAGACCTCACATTCCAGAAACAGGTGGCAGAGAAACAGCTGAAAGAAAAACAGAAAATTGAATCAGAAGCCCGGAGAAAAATAACTGAAATGCAGTATTCATGCAGAGAAAGCGTGCTGCCAGCTTGTCCGAGCACTGAGGCCGAGGAACTGAAGCGGCAGGTAGATGAGCTGATGGTGGCCAATAGAAAGGCTGAGAAGGACATGCGGGAGCTGAAGTATGAACTCAGTGCCCTGCAGCTCGAAAAGACCTCATCAGAGGAAAAGGCTCGCTTGCTCAAAGAGAAACTGAATGAAACCAACAGTACGCTGAAGTGCTTGAAGCTGGAGCTGGAAAGAAAGGACCAGGTGGAGGAGGGGTACTCCCGGCAGCTCCAGGAGCTGGGCAGGCAGCTGAGCCAGACCACAGGGAAGGCAGAAGAGGTCAGGCAGGAGGCTGATGACCTCAAGAAGATAAAGCACAACTATGAGCTGGAACTGGAATCTCTGCAGCAGGAGAAGGGGAAGCTGCAGAGGGAGGTGGACCGGATCACCAGGACGCAGGCCACCACCGAAAGGAGCATCCAGCATTTAAATTCGCAGGTGACTTCTTTGCAGGATGGTAAGACGTTCTCTAGTGAACGAGCCCGGTCCTGCCAACGCAAGTCAGATCACCTGAAAGAGCAGTTTGAGAAAAGCCACATGCAGCTGCTTCAGAATATTCAGGCTGAAAAGGAAAACAATGAGAAAATCCAAAAGCTTAAAGAGGAATTGGAGAGAAGTAATGAGCATGCAGACAAGCTAAAACACAAGGTGGATGAGCTCACGAGGCAGAACAACGAAACCAAGTTACTGATGCAGAGAATTCAGGCAGAATCGGCAGACGTGGTCTTAGAAAAACAAGCCATCCAGCAGAAATGCGAAGTGCTGAAAATCCAGGCAGATGGTTTTAAAGATCAGCTCCGCACCACCAATGAGCACTTACACAAACAGACAAAAACGGAACAGGATTTCCAAAGGAGAATCAAATGCCTGGAAGAAGACCTGGCCCAGAGTCAACATTTAGTAAGTGAATTTAAGCAGAAATGTGACCAACAGGACCTCATCATCCAGAACACAGAGAAGGAGGTGCAAAGTCTGAGCGCTGAGCTGAGCGCATCCAAGGAGGAGAAGCGCCTCGGGGAGCAGACGGTGCAAATGCAGCGGGCGCAGGTGCAGCAGCTGAATGACAGGCTGAAGAAAGTGCAGGACGAACTGCACTTAAAGACCCTGGAGGAGCAGGTGACCCACAGGAAGATGGTTCTGTTCCAGGAGGAGTCTGAGAAATTCAAGCGCTCCGCAGAGGAGTTTCGGAGAAAGATGGAAAAATTGATGGACTCAAAAGTTATTACGGAACGTGATATTTCGGGTATCCAGCTGGACTTTGTGTCTCTCCAGCGGGAAAACAGCAGGGCCCAAGAGAACGCGAGGCTCTGTGAGACAAATATCCGAGAACTTGAGAGGCAGCTCCAGCAGTATCGCGAGCAGATGCACCAAGGGCAGGACGGGCAGGCACGTCACTACCAGAAGTGCCGGAAGCTTGAGGATGAGCTGGTGGCCCAGAAACAGGAGGTGGAAAACCTGAAGCAAAAGATGGATCAGCAGATCAAGGAGCATGAGCATCAGTTAGAGGTGCTCCAGTGCGAGATCCAGAAAAAGAACCCAACCTTCAAGCCAGACTGCGAGGTGGCAGTGAAGGAGGGTCTGCGCCCTGGGGACCTCGCCTCCCCACACTCTGTGGCTGGGAACCCTCTGCTGAGGCCAACTCAGGAGCCACAGGCTTCGGAGGAAAGGTGGCCACGTTGGGGTGCTGAGCAAGTGCAGGAGGAGGTCCAGGGCAGGCTGCCAGGGGCTCCGATTGAGAAAGAGAAAACCCAGCAGTGTTACTCGGAGTACTTTTCTCAAACAAGCACCGAATTACAGATAACCTTTGATGAGACAAACCCTGTTGCAAGACTGTCAGAAATTCAGAAGCTAAGAGATCAAGCTCTGTACAGTTCCAGACCCACTATCAGGTGTCAAGATGACAAGTGTGAAATAGACCTGGTGACGCTTCTGGCACCCTTAGAGGTATTCTCTGGGTTCTGGGACTTTTTTCAAGTTTTCACTCTTGTTTCCTTTCTCTGCTAGCCTATATTTTTAGCCATGTTGAATGTGATTGGCTTTTTGTAGTTCCTACAGAAAATCATGCTATCATTTTCTAATGATTTATTGACTCTTTACTACAAATGACAGTCTTTAATTTTTAAATGTTGGAACTGAAAAATGCAGATGGTATGGCTATTCTGTTATATCTATGGGATTCTATTCTGAAAATTTTGACCCTAGAGAAAACTAGAAAAAGCAAGAAGTTGACTTTAATTTCTAACACATGCTATGGACAGGTTTCCTCTCCCATCTTTTTCAGATATACCATTTCCATACCATAATCACCATCTAAAGTTTAAACTTCAGACTCTCAAAGTAGTATTCCTTATTCTGAACCTTCTGGGGCTTAACAATTTTCTTCTCTTAAGTCATCTTTGTTATTCTAGGAATTATATTTGGATTAGGAATGGGTAATGTGACAACGTTCTTTAGATGACTTTTAATGTCTTATAAATTCCCGTTACAGATAGCTAAGAGCAAGCAGTGTGCGATGCACACAGAAGTCAGAACACTAAAGCAAGAGAAGAGTCCAGTCCCTGGTGGTGACGAATGGATGCTTGAAGGGTGCCCGGCAGTGGGAGGGCTCAAGAGAGATTTTCTTAAGAAAGGCTCAGAACCAGAGGCCTTTCAGAACTTTGATGGCGATCACACATGGTCAGTCAGGGATGATGAGTTTCAGTTCCAAGGGCTCCGGCACACCGTGACAGCCAGGCAGTTGGTTGAGGCTAAGCTTTTGGACATGAAAACCATTGAACAGCTACAACTTGGTCTTAAGACCACCGAAGAAGTTCAGAAAACTCTTAGCAAGTTTTTGACAAAAGCCACTTCCATCGCAGGGCTTTACCTAGAAACCACAAAAGAAAAGATTTCCTTTTCCTCAGCTGCCAAGAAAATCATCATCGACAAGATGATGGCTTTGGCATTTTAGAAGCTCAGGCGCCACGGGCTTCATAATTGACCCCTTTCAGGGCAGACTTATTCTGTTGAGGATGCAGTCCTTAAAGGTGTGGTTGACCCTGAATTTAAACTCAGGCTTCTTGAGGCAGAGAAGGCACCCGGACTTTTTTCAAGTTTTCACTCTTGTTTCCTTTCTCTGCTAGCCTATATTTTTAGCCATGTTGAATGTGATTGGCTTTTTGTAGTTCCTACAGAAAATCATGCTATCATTTTCTAATGATTTATTGACTCTTTACTACAAATGACAGTCTTTAATTTTTAAATGTTGGAACTGAAAAATGCAGATGGTATGGCTATTCTGTTATATCTATGGGATTCTATTCTGAAAATTTTGACCCTAGAGAAAACTAGAAAAGCAAGAAGTGGACGTTAATTTCTAACACATGCTATGGACAGGTTTCCTCTCCCATCTTTTTCAGATATACCATTTCCATACCATAATCACCATCTAAAGTTTAAACTTCAGACTCTCAAAGTAGTATTCCTTATTCTGAACCTTCTGGGGCTTAACAATTTTCTTCTCTTAAGTCATCTTTGTTATTCTAGGAATTATATTTGGATTAGGAATGGGTAATGTGACAACGTTCTTTAGATGACTTTTAATGTCTTATAAATTCCCGTTACAGATAGCTAAGAGCAAGCAGTGTGCGATGCACACAGAAGTCAGAACACTAAAGCAAGAGAAGAGTCCAGTCCCTGGTGGTGACGAATGGATGCTTGAAGGGTGCCCGGCAGTGGGAGGGCTCAAGAGAGATTTTCTTAAGAAAGGCTCAGAACCAGAGGCCTTTCAGAACTTTGATGGCGATCACACATGGTCAGTCAGGGATGATGAGTTTCAGTTCCAAGGGCTCCGGCACACCGTGACAGCCAGGCAGTTGGTTGAGGCTAAGCTTTTGGACATGAAAACCATTGAACAGCTACAACTTGGTCTTAAGACCACCGAAGAAGTTCAGAAAACTCTTAGCAAGTTTTTGACAAAAGCCACTTCCATCGCAGGGCTTTACCTAGAAACCACAAAAGAAAAGATTTCCTTTTCCTCAGCTGCCAAGAAAATCATCATCGACAAGATGATGGCTTTGGCATTTTTAGAAGCTCAGGCGGCCACGGGCTTCATAATTGACCCCCTTTCAGGGCAGACTTATTCTGTTGAGGATGCAGTCCTTAAAGGTGTGGTTGACCCTGAATTTAAACTCAGGCTTCTTGAGGCAGAGAAGGCAGCCCTGGGCTATCCATGTTCTTCCAAGAGGCTGTCGGTCTTCCAAGCCATGGAAAATAGAATAATTGACAGAGAAAGAGGAAAACATATATTGGAGGTGCAGATCGCCAGTGGGGGCATCATCGACCCCGTGAGGGGCATTCGGGTTCCCCCGGAAATTGCCCTGCAGCAAGGGCTGCTAAATAATGCCATCCTGCAGTTTTTACATGAGCCCTCCAGCAACAGCAGAGTCTTCCCCAATCCCAATAATAAGCAAGCCCTATATTACTCCGAATTACTGCACATGTGTCTTTGATGTAGACAGCAAGTGCTTTCTGCTTCCATTCGGAGAGAAGAACATTTCCAATCTCAGTGTAGCAAAACCTCATAGGATTGCTGTCGTAGATACTAAGACAGGAGCAGAGCTGACTGCCTACGAGGCTTTCCAGAGGAACCTTATCGAGAAAAGCACATACCTAGAGCTCTCGGGGCAGCAGTATCAGTGGAAAGAAGCCACGTTTTATGAGTCCTATGGGCAAGCTTGTCGCATGCTGACCGATGCCAAGACAGGATTACAGTTCAATATCAGCGAGGCCATAGAGAAGGGAACCATTGACAAAGCCTCCATCAAAAAGTATCAGGAAGGCCTGCTTACTCTCACAGAACTCGCCGATTCCTTGCTAAGCCACTTGGTTTCCAAGAAGGAGGTGCACAGTCCTATTGCAGGGTACTGGCTCCGCACACGTGACAGCCAGGCAGTTGGTTGAGGCTAAGCTTTTGGACATGAAAACCATTGAACAGCTACAACTTGGTCTTAAGACCACGAAGTTCAGAAAACTCTTAGCAAGTTTTTGACAAAAGCCACTTCCATCGCAGGGCTTTACCTAGAAACCACAAAAGAAAAGATTTCCTTTTCCTCAGCTGCCAAGAAAATCATCATCGACAAGATGATGGCTTTGGCATTTTAGAAGCTCAGGCGCCACGGGCTTCATAATTGACCCCTTTCAGGGCAGACTTATTCTGTTGAGGATGCAGTCCTTAAAGGTGTGGTTGACCCTGAATTTAAACTCAGGCTTCTTGAGGCAGAGAAGGCAGCCCTGGGCTATCCATGTTCTTCCAAGAGGCTGTCGGTCTTCCAAGCCATGGAAAATAGAATAATTGACAGAGAAAGAGGAAAACATATATTGGAGGTGCAGATCGCCAGTGGGGGCATCATCGACCCCGTGAGGGGCATTCGGGTTCCCCCGGAAATTGCCCTGCAGCAAGGGCTGCTAAATAATGCCATCCTGCAGTTTTTACATGAGCCCTCCAGCAACAGCAGAGTCTTCCCCAATCCCAATAATAAGCAAGCCCTATATTACTCCGAATTACTGCGCACATGTGTCTTTGATGTAGACAGCAAGTGCTTTCTGCTTCCATTCGGAGAGAAGAACATTTCCAATCTCAGTGTAGCAAAACCTCATAGGATTGCTGTCGTAGATACTAAGACAGGAGCAGAGCTGACTGCCTACGAGGCTTTCCAGAGGAACCTTATCGAGAAAAGCACATACCTAGAGCTCTCGGGGCAGCAGTATCAGTGGAAAGAAGCCACGTTTTATGAGTCCTATGGGCAAGCTTGTCGCATGCTGACCGATGCCAAGACAGGATTACAGTTCAATATCAGCGAGGCCATAGAGAAGGGAACCATTGACAAAGCCTCCATCAAAAAGTATCAGGAAGGCCTGCTTACTCTCACAGAACTCGCCGATTCCTTGCTAAGCCACTTGGTTTCCAAGAAGGAGGTGCACAGTCCTATTGCAGGGTACTGGCTGACTTCCAGTGGGGAGAGGATCTCTGTGCTGAAAGCCTCCCGTCGGAATCTGATTGATCGGATCACTGCCCTCCGATGCCTTGAAGCCCAAGTCAGTACCGGGGGCATCATCGACCCACTGACTGGCAAGAGGTTCCGAGTGGCCGAGGCCTTGCACAGAGGCCTGGTGGATGAGGGCTTTGCCCAGCAGCTGCGGCAGTGCGAGTTAGTAGTCACGGGGATCGGTCATCCTGTCACTAACAAAGTGATGTCCGTGGTAGAAGCTGTGGGTGCAAATATCATAAGTAAAGACATGGGCATCCGATGTCTGGAATTTCAGTACTTGACCGGCGGACTATTCGAACCCCAGGCTCAGTCCCGCTTGTCCATTGAGGAAGCTCTGCAAGTAGGAATTATAGATGTCTTCATCGCTACAAAGCTCAAAGATCAAAAGTCCTATGTCAGAAATATCCTCTGTCCACAAACGAAAAGAAAGCTGACATACAAAGAAGCCTTAGAGAAAGCTGATTTTGATTTCCACACAGGACTTAAACTCCTAGAAGCATCTGAACCCTTGATGATGGGAATTTCCAGCCTCTACTACTCTTCGTAATGGGATGTGTTCACATAGCCGGGCACAGGGGGTGATGCTGTCTTAGTTCCTTGACTGTGGCCATAGCTTGATGATAAGATCCACAGCCTAGTCACATGTTGGAAGCTCTGTTCATTTCCTAAGGGCTGGAAACACTTGACTGCTCAGAAGAGAATACTTTTAATCTTTTTATTTTTTTTTAATAAAGTTTTATTGGAACACAGACACACTCTTGTGTACCTACTGTCTTTGGCGACTTTGGGTACAAGGACAGAGCTGAGTGGTTCTGACAGTGACCATGTGGCTTCCAGAGCCTTAAATACTTGCTCTCTGGGCCTTTCCATAGCATTTTGCTCTCTCCTGACTTGGAGGAATTCACATCACTCCTCTAGTCTGAAAGTCAGGTTACTTGAATTTTAGACTCCAATCTGCCCAAGAGAGAATACTTTCAAAGTTGAAAATAATGAAAGGACCTGTGCGTAAGCCACTTGGTTTCCAAGAAGGAGGTGCACAGTCCTATTGCAGGGTACTGGCTGACTTCCAGTGGGGAGAGGATCTCTGTGCTGAAAGCCTCCCGTCGGAATCTGATTGATCGGATCACTGCCCTCCGATGCCTTGAAGCCCAAGTCAGTACCGGGGGCATCATCGACCCACTGACTGGCAAGAGGTTCCGAGTGGCCGAGGCCTTGCACAGAGGCCTGGTGGATGAGGGCTTTGCCCAGCAGCTGCGGCAGTGCGAGTTAGTAGTCACGGGGATCGGTCATCCTGTCACTAACAAAGTGATGTCCGTGGTAGAAGCTGTGGGTGCAAATATCATAAGTAAAGACATGGGCATCCGATGTCTGGAATTTCAGTACTTGACCGGCGGACTATTCGAACCCCAGGCTCAGTCCCGCTTGTCCATTGAGGAAGCTCTGCAAGTAGGAATTATAGATGTCTTCATCGCTACAAAGCTCAAAGATCAAAAGTCCTATGTCAGAAATATCCTCTGTCCACAAACGAAAAGAAAGCTGACATACAAAGAAGCCTTAGAGAAAGCTGATTTTGTTTTCCCACACAGGACTTTACCTCCTAGAAGCATCTGCACCCTTGCTGATGGGAATTTCCAGCCTCTACTACTCTTCGTAATGGGATGTGTTCACATAGCCGGGCACAGGGGGTGATGCTGTCTTAGTTCCTTGACTGTGGCCATAGCTTGATGATAAGATCCACAGCCTAGTCACATGTTGGAAGCTCTGTTCATTTCCTAAGGGCTGGAAACACTTGACTGCTCAGAAGAGAATACTTTTAATCTTTTTATTTTTTTTTAATAAAGTTTTATTGGAACACAGACACACTCTTGTGTACCTACTGTCTTTGGCGACTTTGGGTACAAGGACAGAGCTGAGTGGTTCTGACAGTGACCATGTGGCTTCCAGAGCCTTAAATACTTGCTCTCTGGGCCTTTCCATAGCATTTTGCTCTCTCCTGACTTGGAGGAATTCACATCACTCCTCTAGTCTGAAAGTCAGGTTACTTGAATTTTAGACTCCAATCTGCCCAAGAGAGAATACTTTCAAAGTTGAAAATAATGAAAGATGTACTGCTCCATTTAGCTTTGAGACTCATTTTCTTGACTCCTACCCACACTAAAAAAAAAGTCTGTTACCTGAAATATGGGACAAACTTGAGAAACAGTCCATGGATTTACAGCATCCTTGCTTCAGAATTTTGCATCCCTGAGGTGACCCATCCTGCTGCTAGGGTTCCCATTTGTGAAAGGATTCGTTATACTTGCTGAAGAAGCACTTCAAAAGCACCGTGAAATCAAAGGGGAAAATGTGTATTTGTGTCCATATCCATGAAGCTGTGGTGGTTCAGATCGCCTTGGGAAATGCATGTTTTTAGTTTTTCCGAATGTTGTAATCTTCTTTACATATTGTATGTTTACCACCATCTCCCATTTCTAGTTAGGACTTTGTAATTAAAACCAGCATTATGCATGGGTTACCTTTTGCAGGCGGGGAAGGTTTTTTCTTAGTTCTGTGTTGTGTAGACTTTATTCTTTCAGCTTTCCATTGTCTTAGACTTTTCTGTCTTGAGAATTATGATTGCAATGCTAATGCAAAGGCAGCGATTCAAAGAGCTGCAAGTGCTTCATGAATAAAGTTGAGTATTTAAATGTATTTTGTTAATGGACCAGCTGGGAGGTTAGACTGATTATTCAAGAGTGCTGTCAAAGCTTGCTTTGCTACCATAACATTTTAGAAGTGTATCTGCCACGTGATGTGTTGACTATGGTTAAGTGAATAAAATGTCTTGGTAACCTGTGTGTGATGAAAACAAATATTTTTACATCCTTGTTTTTTGTGGAGGCATCACTTTAGTAGCTCAGTCATTTACTGGAATCTCTCTTTTTGAATCACTCACACTTGTCAGAAGTCACTGGAAGAAGAAAAGAAAGAACACGTTGAAAAAGCAAAAGAATTACAAAAATGGGTATCAAATATCAGCAAGACATTGAGAGATGGGGAAAAGGCTGCAAAATCTTCCTTTTCTAAGCAAAAGGTATTCACTAAGGTCCTGGCTTAATAATTGTAGTGGGGAGAATGTCCCAAGGTGGCATATAGTCCATCTAAAAAAATCTTTGTTTCTTTAGTTTCCCCCATTTCCATAGGCAACTATAATGAGGATCAGAGAGGTGAAGTAACTTGCTCAAGGAATCATAGTACATGGCAGAAGAAACTGCCTCTGCCTCAAAGCCTGAACTGTTGGCAGGCTTTAGTCTCACTGTCAGGCAGCCAGTGTGTGGTCCTGTTCCTCCTCGCAGTGAACTCCGCCTCCTGGTGGTTCTGATTAGCATCGCTGGAGAAGAGCCGCTCTGTTCAGTGCCCTGAGTACATCCACACACACTGTGTCATGAAGAGATGCAGGCTCCTTGTTACAGTACAAGTTTCAAGAGCAACAAAATATAAAACAAGATGTTAACGGTTGAGAATGGAATTCAGTTGTGTATTTTCTGGTCCCTGAGGAAACATCCACCAGAAGTGCTAGCCTCTTTCCCTTCCTCAATTCCCATTCTAGTTTAAAGGACTTTGTAATTAAAACCAGCATTATGCATGGGTTACCTTTTGCAGGCGGGAAGGTTTTTCTTAGTTCTGTGTTGTGTAGACTTTATTCTTTCAGCTTTCCATTGTCTTAGACTTTTCTGTCTTGAGAATTATGATTGCAATGCTAATGCAAAGGCAGCGATTCAAAGAGCTGCAAGTGCTTCATGAATAAAGTTGAGTATTTAAATGTATTTTGTTAATGGACCAGCTGGGAGGTTAGACTGATTATTCAAGAGTGCTGTCAAAGCTTGCTTTGCTACCATAACATTTTAGAAGTGTATCTGCCACGTGATGTGTTGACTATGGTTAAGTGAATAAAATGTCTTGGTAACCTGTGTGTGATGAAAACAAATATTTTTACATCCTTGTTTTTTGTGGAGGCATCACTTTAGTAGCTCAGTCATTTACTGGAATCTCTCTCTTTTTTTTAATCACTCACACTTGTCAGAAGTCACTGGAAGAAGAAAAGAAAGAACACGTTGAAAAAGCAAAAGAATTACAAAAATGGGTATCAAATATCAGCAAGACATTGAGAGATGGGGAAAAGGCTGCAAAATCTTCCTTTTCTAAGCAAAAGGTATTCACTAAGGTCCTGGCTTAATAATTGTAGTGGGGAGAATGTCCCAAGGTGGCATATAGTCCATCTAAAAAAATCTTTGTTTCTTTAGTTTCCCCCATTTCCATAGGCAACTATAATGAGGATCAGAGAGGTGAAGTAACTTGCTCAAGGAATCATAGTACATGGCAGAAGAAACTGCCTCTGCCTCAAAGCCTGAACTGTTGGCAGGCTTTAGTCTCACTGTCAGGCAGCCAGTGTGTGGTCCTGTTCCTCCTCGCAGTGAACTCCGCCTCCTGGTGGTTCTGATTAGCATCGCTGGAGAAGAGCCGCTCTGTTCAGTGCCCTGAGTACATCCACACACACTGTGTCATGAAGAGATGCAGGCTCCTTGTTACAGTACAAGTTTCAAGAGCAACAAAATATAAAACAAGATGTTAACGGTTGAGAATGGAATTCAGTTGTGTATTTTCTGGTCCCTGAGGAAACATCCACCAGAAGTGCTAGCCTCTTTCCCTTCCTCAATGACATCTTCAGTTCTGCGGGCTAAACCCGTCAACTTGGCATTGATTGAGTGACTGCATCTCGTGACATGTTACTGCTGTGAAATGTCCCCTGGGCCGCCACACAGAATCTCTTAGGGCACTGGGTAAAATGAAGTAGGATTACTGTTGCTGGTGACTACGCTGGAGTTGCTGCTCGATTTTAAAAAATAAATTTCCACTAAGCTAAGCAGCATTCTTCTGGGGTACAGTTCCTATAGTGCCCAGGTTCTGCTCCTGCCTGACCTATGGAAATCACAGAGGTGCTCGTTACCTTTTTACCTTCAAGCTCCACATCAGCACACTCTTTGTGATCACTCGAAAAACGTTGTTGACATTATCTCATAGCAGAGAACTCCAGCGTATTGGCTCCTTTCGCCAGGGTTGGAGGCAGGTGTGCCCTCTCTGAGGTTTCCCTGGGAGAGGTTTATAGGCCTGAGTATTTATTTGAATTCTCATTCAGCTGAAATCAAACCAACTTAGCCCAGAGTCTAGCAAACAACATTTTATAGAGTATGGAGGAAATAAACTGGAAAGCAGAATTACATTTAGTGTTTTAAACCTAGAAGCCTTCAAAGTCATTGTGGGTACCTAGCTTAAAACATCTTCGTTTCCCCCTGTTAAATAGGAAAAGACCTAAAACAGGGACACAGACATTAGCAAGGATTTCTTGGGAGAACAAGTTCCTTTTGAGGAATGCAGTTTATAAACCCTTGGTATTCCCTCATTCTGTAGTTTTATTTTATACATCAGTTTTAGTTTCAGACCCAGAAAACTTAAGAATAGATATCATGGCAGAAGAAACTGCCTCTGTAAAGCCTGAGTGCACTTTAGTCTCACTGTCAGGCAGCCAGTGTGTGGTCCTGTTCCTCCTCGCAGTGAACTCCGCCTCCTGGTGGTTCTGATTAGCATCGCTGGAGAAGAGCCGCTCTGTTCAGTGCCCTGAGTACATCCACACACACTGTGTCATGAAGAGATGCAGGCTCCTTGTTACAGTACAAGTTTCAAGAGCAACAAAATATAAAACAAGATGTTAACGGTTGAGAATGGAATTCAGTTGTGTATTTTCTGGTCCCTGAGGAAACATCCACCAGAAGTGCTAGCCTCTTTCCCTTCCTCAATGACATCTTCAGTTCTGCGGGCTAAACCCGTCAACTTGGCATTGATTGAGTGACTGCATCTCGTGACATGTTACTGCTGTGAAATGTCCCCTGGGCCGCCACACAGAATCTCTTAGGGCACTGGGTAAAATGAAGTAGGATTACTGTTGCTGGTGACTACGCTGGAGTTGCTGCTCGATTTTAAAAAATAAATTTCCACTAAGCTAAGCAGCATTCTTCTGGGGTACAGTTCCTATAGTGCCCAGGTTCTGCTCCTGCCTGACCTATGGAAATCACAGAGGTGCTCGTTACCTTTTTACCTTCAAGCTCCACATCAGCACACTCTTTGTGATCACTCGAAAGACGTTGTTGACATTATCTCATAGCAGAGAACTCCAGCGTATTGGCTCCTTTCGCCAGGGTTGGAGGCAGGTGTGCCCTCTCTGAGGTTTCCCTGGGAGAGGTTTATAGGCCTGAGTATTTATTTGAATTCTCATTCAGCTGAAATCAAACCAACTTAGCCCAGAGTCTAGCAAACAACATTTTATAGAGTATGGAGGAAATAAACTGGAAAGCAGAATTACATTTAGTGTTTTAAACCTAGAAGCCTTCAAAGTCATTGTGGGTACCTAGCTTAAAACATCTTCGTTTCCCCCTGTTAAATAGGAAAAGACCTAAAACAGGGACACAGACATTAGCAAGGATTTCTTGGGAGAACAAGTTCCTTTTGAGGAATGCAGTTTATAAACCCTTGGTATTCCCTCATTCTGTAGTTTTATTTTATACATCAGTTTTAGTTTCAGACCCAGAAAACTTAAGAATAGATACTTTTCCAGTGCAGATCAGTTATACGTCTTGAATTATACTTGGTCTCCCTGTTAAAGGAAATTTTAGGTGACTTGATGTCAATAAATGTCTTTCAAAAAATTAGTATGACCTCATACTTACCTATAATCATGAAAGACAGACTTTAAATTGACTCAGTAGAATATGTCTGGGGAAAATATACCTTTTCATTGTCCTGTCACTTCATTTCTGCTCACTTAAAAGAATGGCAGTTACTTTAGTCACTAAGTCGTATCTGACTCCTGTGACCCTGTGGACTGTAGCCCACCAGGCTGCCCTGTCCATGAGATTTAGGGATTCAGAAATGATATATAGAGAGGAGTTAGGAGAAAGTAATATAAGAGCTTGCCTTCCCTCCAACAGGATAATTTTATTTCTCTGACTGTCACAAGCTACTTTTGAAAGCAAAAGTCTTAATAATAGAAATTATTTAACATTGATCTGCAGATCTAATTTTCCAAAGGAGCATTGTATCCAGGAGCTTAGGGGAATGATGGGAAGGTTTTGTTCCACATTTGTGTAGAGGATGGCGATGTTCCAGTGCTGAACATCTGCCAACTTGGAGTGTCATCTAGGCATCCTTCATTCATGGTTAGGCTGGGAAGAATGCAGGACTCATATCGTGCAGTATTATTTCCTTGAAGAAATGGTGGCCTTAGGATTAGAGGGAGAGGCTTCATTCATTGTCCATTCTCAATAAAATACTTGTGTTATCCTTGCCTGCAGACCAGGAAAAACTCATGGATTATTGACTCAAGTCACCTGAAAATGGACCCATCGTGCAGGTCTTGATGGAAGCTAAGATTAGTTTTTTAAAGTGGCTGTTGTTTAGTCTTTGTGAAGGAAGAGCTTGAGTGTGTTTTCTTTACCTTGCAGATATCCAGTGAGGAAATTTCAGTCAAGAAGGAGCAATTATCTGAAGCACTGCAAACCATGCAGCTCTTTCTGGCTAAACATGGAGACAAGTATGTTGGTTTTCATTAGATCTTTTGCTTGAAGTAGGGAAGTGGTCCTGAAAATGCTCAGCAAAGTTGAAGATGGTAAATTTTAGTGGAGGGTTTTATAATAGAACTTGGTCACAAATTTAGTTAGTAATATAATAACCTAAGATTATAAAAAGTGATTTAATTGTCATTTTTCTTCACAGTCAGCCTTTACCAAAATCTTGAAGTGTACTTATTATCCCCATACATTGCTGATAAGAAAAGGTAGGCTCAGCATTCAGGATAAGTCGCTAGTTCATTGTAAAGACTTCAAGCCATGTCTTGATTATAAGTAGTACTTACTCTCCAAGACCTGCCTTTTAGAAAATGTGTATAAATGTGTTCTTAACATTCTTAGCTGAGACCTTTGACAACCTGATTTCTCATGTTTTTGTCTTATTTTATGCAATGGGGCACTTCATATATTTCAGCCTCAGGAAAGGATTAATTCTGATGACAGCCAAACCCATTCCTGGCTGTCAAAGGAATTAATCTAGAAGGATTTTGTACTTTATGAATCTGGTTAATTTCCTTATAAATTTCATCCTTATTCATCCTGTGCTTGAACAAGTTTCATTTTGAGTCACGGAACCTTACTTGCGATGTTGCTTTTCATGTTGGAACTAACAATGGGAACTTGTCCTCTGATCTAACAGTAATTGTTATTTTAGGAATTTGTATATGCTTCAGAGGTGCTGATATTAGTTTGTACTCTTTCCCTTAGACTCTTTCCTTTAGTCCTTTTTTAGATAAGAGAGGATTGCTTGATGTTTTAGGGCCATCCTTAATTCTCATATACAACTATTCTAAGATCTGAGCAATCTGTATATGAGATTATGTTAGGTCATATTGTCTTATATTACATTATATTGTCTGACTCTAGGCTGATTTTTAAGAAGTATTCTTCTTTACAAAATCAGTTGTTTAGCCTGCAGACCAGGAAACTCATGGATTATTGACTCAAGTCACCTGAAAATGGACCCATCGTGCAGGTCTTGATGGAAGCTAAGATTAGTTTTTTAAAGTGGCTGTTGTTTAGTCTTTGTGAAGGAAGAGCTTGAGTGTGTTTTCTTTACCTTGCAGATATCCAGTGAGGAAATTTCAGTCAAGAAGGAGCAATTATCTGAAGCACTGCAAACCATGCAGCTCTTTCTGGCTAAACATGGAGACAAGTATGTTGGTTTTCATTAGATCTTTTGCTTGAAGTAGGGAAGTGGTCCTGAAAATGCTCAGCAAAGTTGAAGATGGTAAATTTTAGTGGAGGGTTTTATAATAGAACTTGGTCACAAATTTAGTTAGTAATATAATAACCTAAGATTATAAAAAGTGATTTAATTGTCATTTTTCTTCACAGTCAGCCTTTACCAAAATCTTGAAGTGTACTTATTATCCCCATACATTGCTGATAAGAAAAGGTAGGCTCAGCATTCAGGATAAGTCGCTAGTTCATTGTAAAGACTTCAAGCCATGTCTTGATTATAAGTAGTACTTACTCTCCAAGACCTGCCTTTTAGAAAATGTGTATAAATGTGTTCTTAACATTCTTAGCTGAGACCTTTGACAACCTGATTTCTCATGTTTTTGTCTTATTTTATGCAATGGGGCACTTCATATATTTCAGCCTCAGGAAAGGATTAATTCTGATGACAGCCAAACCCATTCCTGGCTGTCAAAGGAATTAATCTAGAAGGATTTTGTACTTTATGAATCTGGTTAATTTCCTTATAAATTTCATCCTTATTCATCCTGTGCTTGAACAAGTTTCATTTTGAGTCACGGAACCTTACTTGCGATGTTGCTTTTCATGTTGGAACTAACAATGGGAACTTGTCCTCTGATCTAACAGTAATTGTTATTTTAGGAATTTGTATATGCTTCAGAGGTGCTGATATTAGTTTGTACTCTTTCCCTTAGACTCTTTCCTTTAGTCCTTTTTTAGATAAGAGAGGATTGCTTGATGTTTTAGGGCCATCCTTAATTCTCATATACAACTATTCTAAGATCTGAGCAATCTGTATATGAGATTATGTTAGGTCATATTGTCTTATATTACATTATATTGTCTGACTCTAGGCTGATTTTTAAGAAGTATTCTTCTTTACAAAATCATTGAACCTAGTGTGTCATGTTTATTGCTTGAAAACTTATGTTCCTCTTTTCCTACTTTCTGGTTATTTTAGAATGACAGAAGAAGAAAGAAATGAATTGGAAAAACAAGTTAAAATGCTCCAAGAAAGCTACAATGTATTCGTTAGTGAATCTCTGAAACAACTACAACAGTCACAAACCCTAGGAGACATAAAGGTAGAGGAGAAGGTAATGTTACTTATTTAGACAGGAGGCTGTTTCAAGACGCCAAGGTTAACTGCATGGTGGTTATGTGTTAACGACAAAGAAATGACCTGGATTGTGTACATGGAAGAAACGTGGGTGGTGTTTGTTAAGTTCTTGGAGATTGCTGTGTTGTTTATTCAACACGATCATACACGTGCCGTCATCAGTTTTGGTGACATCTTCATCTCTGCCTTGCATGGTCAAAGGAAACAATCATTCATTTTTCTAACTCTTCTCTTTCAAAGCCATCCTTCTGCTGCTACAGTGGGTATTTTGCGGTATAGATGTGATGATATAAAATAGTCTGTGAATCATCTATAAAGGTGGCACTGGAGTATTATGGGGTTTGACTGCTTTTTAGAGATTTCCAGGACTTTTATTTGAGAAATACTGGGCCATATGTTTTTAGTAAGGATGCTCTAGCATCTTCGTAAAATATAACAAAAATTGCTTGCAGTTTGGCTTCTTCTTGAATTTTTAAAACTTGAAAATACTCAATATTCAATGTAATATCCAGAATTCAAAAAGTTATCTTTACATTCAATTCTTTTACTCTCTCGAGTACTTTGCACACTGTGTGTCGCATTTTGACGGTACAGAGCGATTATTCTGGCTCCTGGGTTTTGGCTGTTTGTGAAAAAGTCTGTATGCTGTAAACATTGATAGCATGGGGGTTCAAAACTTTCTCTTGTGTCAGGAGACTAATCTCATCTGGTTGCCGAGAGCATGGTTTGCCTTCTAGGTGTGTGTCCTATTTTCTCACCCTCATCTTTTCCATGTCCTCACTAACCTATTGATGTCCACAATATGAAGTTTTCAATTCACAGATGCATGTCGTTTTCAAAGCTTTATCACATCCTGTGCTCTCGATAGATCACTGACTTAGATCACTTGTGCATTTGAGCTGCCTAACACTCACAGCCTTGCCGCATCTCGGTAAGTAGAGCATTTTTATGTCAAAGGTCTTTTTTTTATTTAAAAAAAAAAACAAAACTGTAAACTAAATTTCATGATGCTCTGCTCACCCTCATGCCCTGACTGAGGCTCTCATGCTTTCCTTTCAGCTGGATAAAGTCATCGCGGGCACCGTCAATCAGAGCACAGGGGAAGTCCTTTCCGTCTTTCAGTCGGTGCTCAGAGGCCTCCTTGATTATGACACGGGGATCCGATTACTTGAGACCCAGCTCATGACTTCTGGTCTCGTTTCACCAGAACTAAGAACGCGCTTTAACCTCAAAGAAGCCCAAAGTCATGGCCTTATTGATGAGCAAGTTCTGGGCCAACTCCAAGAACTCAATGAAACCAAAGAGATTATCTCTGCTGTGTCGTCCAGCACGGTTCCGGTGCTGGATGCCCTGGCTGAAGGTGCGATCTCAGAGCCCATGGCTGTTAGAGTGCTCGAGATCCTGCTTTCCACTGGCTCTCTGGTTGTTCCAGCCACAGGAGAACAGCTGACTCTGCAGAAGGCTTTCCAGCAGCACCTGGTTTCCTCAGCCTTATTTTCTAAAATCCTGGAAAGGCAGAATCTGTGTAAAGATCTTATTGACCCCTCCACCTCTGAGAAGGTGTCTTTAATAGATATCATGCAAAGAAGTATTTTGCAAGAAGACTTAGGGGTGCGGCTTCTGCCTGTGAGGCCACAGGAAGGAGGCAGAATAACATTAAAATGTGGCAGAAACGTAAGCATTTTAAGGGCAGCGCACGAAGGCCTCATAGACCGTGAGACCATGTTCAGGTTATTGGGCGCCCAGCTGCTCTCAGGAGGCCTGATCAATTCCAGGTCTGGTCGGAGACTGACTGTTGAAGAAGCCGTGGCCGAGGGGGTGATGGACAGAGACACCGCCAACAGCATCCTCACCTACCAGGTGGAGACGGGCGGAATCATCCACTCCAACCCAGCCAAGCGTTTAACTGTCGACGAGGCGGTCCAGTGCGATCTGATAACATCCAGCAGTGCCCTTCTGGTTCTCGAGGCTCAGCGAGGCTACGTGGGCCTCATCTGGCCTCACTCTGGGGAAATCTTCCCCACGTCGTCTTCCCTGCAGCAGGAGTTGATCACCAATGAATTGGCATCCAAGATCCTGAATGGCAGGCAGAAAATCGCTGCTCTTTATATTCCAGAGACTTGTCAAGTTATTGGTTTGGATGTTGCCACGCAACTTGGAATTATAGATAATCACACAGCTTCAATTTTAAAAAACATAACACTGCCTGACAAAATGCCAGATTTGGGAGACTTAGAAGCTTGTAAAAATTCCAGGAGATGGCTCTCTTTTTGTAAATTCCAACCATCTACAATCCTTGATTACAGGCTAGATGAGGACGCCTTTGATGGAGAAGAGCCAGTGGCAATTCAGAGCACAGAACAAACTAAAAAATTGTTCCTGTCTTATTTGATGATAAATAGTTACATGGATGCGCACACAGGGCAGAGGCTTCTGCTGTATGATGGAGACTTGAAGGAGGCAGTTGGGATGCTCCTGGAAGGCTGTGGTGTAGAAATTGAGGAGGACACACCCATAGAAGAGTGTCTTGATGTCTTAAGGCTCCCTGGTGTATTTCTGAATAACACTGCAAGTAAAGAAACGGCTGAAAATACAGCTTCACCAAGTAGTTTTGATAAATGTCATTGCAGAGAACTGAAACATAAAGAACCCCCTGAAAATACCGTAGATGCAAAGTTTCGGGAATTGGAAACTAATGTTATCAGGAGTGAATTTTGTCCTTCAGAAAACCTGGCAGATTTAACAACTGATCATAAAGATAAGAACTCACCCAGTGTGTGTGCTTCCTGTTCCAAATCATATTTAACACAGCTTGGACATGCTGACGTTCACCTGCTCAGACAGCACTCTGAAAACAGACTTGAAAATGGTGAGACTCAAAGTCAGTTAGAAACAAAGGAGCATGCGGATGAATGCAGTTGTTCTCAAAACCTTCAAAACTCTGCGAGAGATTTAATAACAAGTCCTATCATAAAATCAAACAGTAGTAGCATCTATGATTTGAATGACAGAGAGAATGAAGATAATATTAGTGGGGGTTCAGCTCTCTTTGACTATTCACCCAGGCTGAGTGCTTTGTTAAGTCATGATAAACTGTGGGCCAAGCAAGGAAGTTTTCATGAGGTCCACAGTGCAGAGGACAATGGAAAGAAAAGTGAAACCTCTCCACTGCCATTTAGCGACCAAACAGGGTCATCAGGTCAAAGAAGAGAAAAACTTCAAGACCAGTTTCTGGGAATTGCAGCTATTAACCTCAATTTGCAGGGAGAACACGATGAACAAAAGTCTTTCAGTGCTGGTTCCAGTAATCCTCAGGTGAAGGGTCAGAATGATGAAGGTAGTTCAGATACTTGTGGTGAAGATGAAAACATGCTGGCTGCTTCTCAGCAGGAACGCAAAGACAAGCAGAGTGAGTCCATAGTGGGAGTGTCCTCCAGTGCCCTGACCCCGAGGGCTTGCAGTGATCACATCAACCTGGCTCACGTTTGTACCCCATCTACTGAAGAAACTGTCAGGGCCACGGCTGCCGACTATGAAACATCCCTGCTGGATGGGCGGCAGAGCGACACAGAAACAGACACGGACAGCGATGCTGACTTTTATGACACGCCCTTGCTTGAAGATGACGACCACGATTCCCTGCTCCTGGAAGGGGATGACTGTGACTGTCTCCTACCGGAGGACTACGACTCGCTGCCAGAGGAAGACAACTGGGCTGCTCCTCCCACAGAGGTGTTTTACGATGTTTCTAAGGAGGATGAACTTTCTGTGGGGACCCAAGCGGGGCTGGTTGATGGCTTAGGTGTGAGGGGAGAAGCAGAGTCTCTGCAGGCTTTTCTCATAGATGCTGAGAAAGCAGAATTCGGTTCTGGTGAAAGAATCCACTTAAATTCAGTTGGGTCCTACGAGGTGTGTGGACCGTTGATGGAAACTGTGTCAGAAAGGGACAGCACAGATGACCTTGAAGGTGATGAGTCTGACTCATTGACTGACTATGAAACTGTGGGAAGAAAAGAGAGCTTCAGGACTGTGTTAGAACCTGAGAATCCCAGCTGTTGGGAAGGGAGGGAAAAAGACTATGTGAGTGGACTAGAATTTGAATCTGCACCTGATCACTTAGATTCTGTACAAAACAAAGAAAGTTATGGGGATTCTGTGTCTGACGGTAACAACCAGTTCGACGATGACGACAGCAGTGCTGAAGACGGAGCAGGAGATGAGGGCAGAAAGCCTGTGTGGCAGGATGAGGCTGAGGACGTGGCTGTCCCTGGGCATGTTGCCACTTCTCCTGAAACAGAAAACAGCCATACAGGTCAAAGGAGCGATAAAGTGATTCTCCCAGATCAAAAGCACCATCATAACTCTTTACAAAAACAGCAAAATGTAAATGTTTCACAGACAGAATCAAGTAGTAAATGTAGCTTAGCTTCTGAAAGAAACCACTTTCCGGAATCTGCAAGTAAGGTTGTTGGAAAAAACAGAGATCTCTTGAATCATGAGATGGCCGTTAAGAATGAATTACTGCTTCTCGTGAAAGACACTGAATCAGAACATATCTTTAGCCCTGTTGGTGCCTTGCCTAATACTAACGTCAGTTCAGCTTCTGAACTAGAGGCCCATCTAAAGAACACAGGGGTTAAGGCAATTCAAGACCCAGCATCTGCTGACTCTGTGAAAGGTAGAAATCCATATTATGAGAGTGTGACACTTCAGGATGACTCACCTTCTGACAAAATCGTTTGTTCTAAGCTCAGTTTAACTGGAAAACCTTCAGAGGAAAGCCATTTGTCACCCACAATGTCTGTAACTGACAAAGATCCTCCAGGCAGTGGAAGGGATCTGATTAAAAGGAGAGTTGACAAAAACAATATACTAACAGAAGATGAAGCTTCCATTCATAAAATGTGCACAGGTAAAGGAGAAGTTCTCATAGCAGGTCCCATGGATGATAATGAATATCCTAAACTGTTGCCCAGTCAAAATAAAAGGGAAAGTCTTGATTTAGTTACTGGTCCATTTCCATTCCCACAAACCACACACAGTGAAGAACATGACCAAAAAGGAAGCCTTAAAAATGCAGCAGTAGCTCTTAAAGGTGAACCACAGAATCTACCAACAATAATTCGTAAAAGTCCCGTTCAATTTGAGAATCTTGAAGAAATATTTGAGTCATCAGTGCCTCAAGTGATCAGTGATGATGACAAGACTGCAGGCGTGACTTTGTCCAAAGGGTTTACAAGGATTGAGGCCGAGTCACTCACCGATAAACCTGAAAATGAGCTTGATTTGTTTACCTGTTTAAAGCATTGTGCTAAAGATGAGAAAGCAATGGATGTACTGAATCCAAATGAAGATACCCCAAGCTGTATTCCTGTAGCTTCCCCGCCCAGGAAAGAGCTTTTGCAAGTAGGAGTTAATAATGCAGAAGAGAAAGCAGCTCTTGTCCAAGAAGACTCAGATCCAAAGGAGATGGTCCGGCATAAGGACCTTCCTTCTAAAGAAAGTGTCTCAGGAGGCAAATCAGAAATTCCCAAGTTCACATCAGAAGAAAATGAAGACACACTTTCAAGCTTCCCACTTGGAAATGTGCAAGGCCTTGGGAAACACATGGATTTTGTGTCATCAGAACTCTGTGCAGATGGAGTAAGAAATAACTCCAGTAAGGCTGTGAGCACTGCCTGCTCATCCTTAGAAATTAACAGTGAGAAGAAGGAAATTGAACAGCAGGCATGGAAAGAACCAGCCTCGTCTCCAGGAGTCCAGGACAGTGAGACTGAGATTCCCGAGTTACCTCAGCTCTTGGTGGAGGATGTCAGGGACACTTTAAAAGGCAGATTGAGAGAAGGTTGTGTGAATCCTGAAGAGCCTGGAGAACCTTCAGCTGCAGATACTAACATTTTAATTCAAAGCTTAATTAAAAGAGTTAGCACGTCACAGTTGGTAAATGAAAGACCTTGTGTGCCTGGTGACTCTAAAACCAGTGACTCTGGCATTTCCCTCACAAAACACTTACCAGAATTAAAAGCAGAGAGTAGAGAGGGTCCTCTCTGCCCTGCAAACCTCAAGTCTGAGCTGCTCCTGGATATACTTAAGGAAAATCGGTATAGCCAGAAAATTATCGGAGTCTTTGAACTGATGAAAGAATTAACCCAGATGAAGTGTGATCTGGAGAAAATGGGTGGGACATCTAAATTTCTTTCTCTGCAACTTGAAAACGTTTTCTGCAAGCTGCTCGCTGATGGATATTCAGAGAAGGGAGGACAGGATGGAGGCTTGAATCAAAAATCGTCTGCAGCTTCTGAGGTGATGAATGAGGAGCCACACCTTCTTGATGGTCTTAACAGCAAGGAAGGAAATCCTTGTTCCCTGAATTCACCAAGTGTGAGAGAAAGTGGACCAGAAAACTCTTCTGTCTGTGCATCAGCGTTGCCAAGAGATGGGAGGCTGGAGGAGCTATCTGCTGAATCCCCAAGCTGTTTGGAATGTATTTCAGGATCAAAACACGTGGCTTCTGGAGACAGCTCAATGGAGCGAGTAAGTGGCCTTTGCATTTTATAAGCAAGTAGCTGAATGGACCAATTGGGAATAATCACATACGTTTTATTTGCTTGAAAAGTCTGCATAGAGCCTATTGAAGTAAATGTTCATATCTATCTTTAGTTTTCCAAGGAGCTGCAACAGTGTTCACAGCACCAATCAAAGATGTGGGAGTACTTGACTTTTATTCAAGATATGAAGCCCCCCTTAGGCAACCAGGACTCCCTTGATAACAATCTGGAAGCTCTGAAAAACCAACTTAAGCAATTAGAGGTAGGAATTTTTATGGAAGACTATGGAGGGTGGTCGGCTGATGTTAATAAGGCAAATTAAGAAGAGTGCTTTTATATTTTGAATATTAGTTATGCTTATGTTTTTCACCAAATAGATATGAAAGATGTATTTTTCTCTGCAGGCATTTGAATTGGGATTAGCTCCAATTAGTATGATTTTAAGAAAAGACATGACCCTGGCAGAGGAATTTTTAGAGTCTATGCCAGGGGACTTCCCCAGGGAACCCCTTGAGGACCTGAGCATGAGCCTCCAGAGTCTGCAGACAGCCTTCTCTTCCCTCCAGGCCACGTCTTCAGAAAGAATGAACCACATCACACTGGCCGTAAACTCCGAGATGGTAGGTCGCAGACCATCCCCTGCAAAGTCCAAACTAACATTTGGGAGAAAATGGAGGGTTTGCAAATGTAGTCATAAGACAAAGTATTTTGTTCTTAAATCATTAAACCCATAACACGGGATCATTATTTGTAGGAATTTAAAATCTGAGAAAAACAGAAATGAACATGCAGTTTTTATTTTCTAGTCTAAACTAGCCGTTTCCCATGAAGAGTTTCTGCAGAAACTTCATTCATTCTCACATTGGATATCAGAGACAAGCAGATCTGTGAAGGATGTGGAAGTCTTGACAGTTCGAGATACTGAACACAAAAGACAAAGCTTGGAGTTTCTCAAGGCAAGTGTCACAGTCAATAAGACAACGTGTTGGGTTGGCCAAAAGTTGGTTAGGATTTTTCCATAAGATGTTACAGAAAAACCCAAATGAACTTTTTGGCCAACAAAAGAAAAACTGTGAATTTAATATAACAAAGATTTAGGGAAAAGGTGGCTTCCTTAACGCTGTAAAGGATATTATTTCCTTTCTCAGTAAGAGATGTCTGTTCACAGAGGAGACAGCTGTAAAATAATCGCAGACTTACAGCTGTCGTTCTGTCTTTCCCCACTCCCTTCATGAACCTGTCACCACTGACTGCATGTTGAGATTCGTATTTATGAATTTATTTATGTATCAGTCACATAAAGACATAATAATTTAAATCAGTCCTGTAGCTCCATCATAGTATTAGTCACTCTTGTCCCACATTTTCCCTGAGTTCTCACTATGAACCATGTCCCTCATGAATGACTAGGCAAGGAAAGCTGGATGGTCGGCTGATGTTAATAAGGCAAATTAAGAAGAGTGCTTTTATATTTTGAATATTAGTTATGCTTATGTTTTTCACCAAATAGATATGAAAGATGTATTTTTCTCTGCAGGCATTTGAATTGGGATTAGCTCCAATTAGTATGATTTTAAGAAAAGACATGACCCTGGCAGAGGAATTTTTAGAGTCTATGCCAGGGGACTTCCCCAGGGAACCCCTTGAGGACCTGAGCATGAGCCTCCAGAGTCTGCAGACAGCCTTCTCTTCCCTCCAGGCCACGTCTTCAGAAAGAATGAACCACATCACACTGGCCGTAAACTCCGAGATGGTAGGTCGCAGACCATCCCTGCAAAGTCCAAACTAACATTTGGGAGAAAATGGAGGGTTTGCAAATGTAGTCATAAGACAAAGTATTTTGTTCTTAAATCATTAAACCCATAACACGGGATCATTATTTGTAGGAATTTAAAATCTGAGAAAAACAGAAATGAACATGCAGTTTTTATTTTCTAGTCTAAACTAGCCGTTTCCCATGAAGAGTTTCTGCAGAAACTTCATTCATTCTCACATTGGATATCAGAGACAAGCAGATCTGTGAAGGATGTGGAAGTCTTGACAGTTCGAGATACTGAACACAAAAGACAAAGCTTGGAGTTTCTCAAGGCAAGTGTCACAGTCAATAAGACAACGTGTTGGGTTGGCCAAAAGTTGGTTAGGATTTTTCCATAAGATGTTACAGAAAAACCCAAATGAACTTTTTGGCCAACAAAAGAAAAACTGTGAATTTAATATAACAAAGATTTAGGGAAAAGGTGGCTTCCTTAACGCTGTAAAGGATATTATTTCCTTTCTCAGTAAGAGATGTCTGTTCACAGAGGAGACAGCTGTAAAATAATCGCAGACTTACAGCTGTCGTTCTGTCTTTCCCCACTCCCTTCATGAACCTGTCACCACTGACTGCATGTTGAGATTCGTATTTATGAATTTATTTATGTATCAGTCACATAAAGACATAATAATTTAAATCAGTCCTGTAGCTCCATCATAGTATTAGTCACTCTTGTCCCACATTTTCCCCTGAGTTCTCACTATGAACCATGTCCCTCATGAATGACAGGCAAGGACACTCCTAGCCTGCAAGTCAGAAAACTGAAATTCTGGCCCCTTGGACTTAATGTTTTGAATTCTCCATAGTCTGATGTCCGTACTGCCACAATTACATAGACATTATAAATATTAGCAAGTAATAGTTTAATGTTGATGTTTCCTTGCAACGTGCTAAACGTGCACAAATTGGATCTTTACCTTTTGCTGTGGTTACATTTTTAAGTAACTCTCCCAAACAAGGTTAAAATATTCTGAGAGGGACTTTCATATTTTTAATAGAATGTTAATGACCAGAGTATCAAAACAATTTCATTACTACCATTCATTACAGATGAGTGGCTTGACCCAGTGAATCATCGAAAAATATCAATAAAAGCTTGAATCCTTGATAGAAGAAGGATATTTTGTAATGTTATTATTGATAGAGAGTTTTTATTGTGGGCAGTTTGCTGTTGGTAACTCATACTACTCTGTTCACAGAGTGTGTTAGAAGACCTGGGACACACCAAACTGCAGCTGGAGACCATTGCCTTTGACGTACAGTTCTTCATCTCTGAACACGCACAGGATCTGTCTGCCACCCAGAGCAGACAACTGCTGAGGCTGTTAAACACAACTCAGAAGGGTTTTCTTGACGTGCAGGACTCAGTAACTACCCAGGTGGAACATTTAGAGGCTCAGTTACAGCTAGAACGAGATCTCAGTCATCAGAAGGTCTGCCTTTCTTTGTGAAATTCTTGGCTTTTAGTGCTTCAGTGTGAAACCTATAATGTAGACCCCAGGGGTTGTGAGTAGGAAAAGATAGGAAGGATTTTCTGGAATGGCAGTGAATGGACAACATATAATTCAGTGATCCTGCAATATATAAAAGTATTGTTTGCCCTAAGAGGGCTAGAATTCATTGATTTTAATTTTAATGACTCCCTTAAACTACTGTTTTCAGGCGAGAGCTGTGATTTTTTTTTCCTTGGAGGAGGAAATGTGGATACACTGAGAAATGTCCAGGGGTGTGGATAGCGAAGGTTAAGGGTATCTTTTTCTCTGGGGGACAGGCTGGCACAGCAAGGTGGGGTCAGGCTCTGGAGCTAGGCTGCCTGAGTTTACACCCTGTTTATACTACTCACCCACTTTAGGGCCTGGGGCAAGCCACTGAACCCATTTCCACATAGGGAATTTAGACATTGTAATAGTGCTTATCCAGTAGTATTGTGGGCATCAATGAAAGAAAGAATTAAAACTTTCAGGGCCTGGCCCATCAGGTGTCAGGCCCGTAGTCAACTTGACCTGTGGCTATAGAATAAGTAACTAGATTGTATGTAATAGGAAGACAAAGATGCAAGCGATGGCTCAATTAATCTCTTAGGGTGGTTTAATGAATTTTATACTGAGGTGATCCACCGGTAGCAACAGTGAGCAGAAGTGGGGACAGAATGAGCCATAGCCTTTTAAACGATTTTGATTTCCTTTGAAGTACAACCATGGTCTCCAGCATGATATCCTGTCCACGTGTGATGTTGGTAACTCATACTACTCTGTTCACAGAGTGTGTTAGAAGACCTGGGACACACCAAACTGCAGCTGGAGACCATTGCCTTTGACGACAGTTCTTCATCTCTGAACACGCACAGGATCTGTCTGCCACCCCGAGCAGACAACTGCTGAGGCTGTTAAACACAACTCAGAAGGGTTTTCTTGACGTGCAGGACTCAGTAACTACCCAGGTGGAACATTTAGAGGCTCAGTTACAGCTAGAACGAGATCTCAGTCATCAGAAGGTCTGCCTTTCTTTGTGAAATTCTTGGCTTTTAGTGCTTCAGTGTGAAACCTATAATGTAGACCCCAGGGGTTGTGAGTAGGAAAAGATAGGAAGGATTTTCTGGAATGGCAGTGAATGGACAACATATAATTCAGTGATCCTGCAATATATAAAAGTATTGTTTGCCCTAAGAGGGCTAGAATTCATTGATTTTAATTTTAATGACTCCCTTAAACTACTGTTTTCAGGCGAGAGCTGTGATTTTTTTTTCCTTGGAGGAGGAAATGTGGATACACTGAGAAATGTCCAGGGGTGTGGATAGCGAAGGTTAAGGGTATCTTTTTCTCTGGGGGACAGGCTGGCACAGCAAGGTGGGGTCAGGCTCTGGAGCTAGGCTGCCTGAGTTTACACCCTGTTTATACTACTCACCCACTTTAGGGCCTGGGGCAAGCCACTGAACCCATTTCCACATAGGGAATTTAGACATTGTAATAGTGCTTATCCAGTAGTATTGTGGGCATCAATGAAAGAAAGAATTAAAACTTTCAGGGCCTGGCCCATCAGGTGTCAGGCCCGTAGTCAACTTGACCTGTGGCTATAGAATAAGTAACTAGATTGTATGTAATAGGAAGACAAAGATGCAAGCGATGGCTCAATTAATCTCTTAGGGTGGTTTAATGAATTTTATACTGAGGTGATCCACCCGGTAGCAACAGTGAGCAGAAGTGGGGACAGAATGAGCCATAGCCATGAAGGAAAGAGATTTTGTGCACAGCGATTTTGATTTCCTTTGGAAGTACAACCATGGTCTCCAGCATGATATCCTGTCCACGTGTGATGAATATAAGCTCACAGACCAGTCGCAACTAACTTCTGTTTTGATGTCCTTTTGCAGAATTAATTGTGTGTGTCGCAGGTTTCAAGAGCTTCAGAAAATGGGATGTTTCTTCCTGTCGGTCAGAAGCTCCACCTCTTGCATGTATGCGTGGCCAGGGCTCTGTGGAGTGGTGTCATCCAAACGTGATCTTCTTCCTTGCTCCTGAGCCACGCTCTCACGTTCTGTGTCACTTGCTCAGTGTGTACCCCACTGCTATCGTGTTTACAGCATACCTGAGGAAGCTTATGTAGAGGAAACTTGCAAAATGTGTTTTGGTAAACAGCTGTGACGGTAGTGAGCTGATGACCGTGTTCATGAGGCTTTGGTTTTCCTCCCTTCAGATGGTGGCCGAGCGTCAGCAGGAGTACAGAGAGAAACTCCAGGGCATTTGCGACCTCCTCACCCAAACTGAAAACCGCCTCATCGGTCACCAAGAAGCCTTTGTGATTGGAGATGGCACGGCCGAGTTAAAGAAGTACCAGTCCAAGCAAGAGGTAGAGTCTAGCTTTGCATTAGTGGGTCAAGCCCATGTTAAGATTGATTACTGGTATTTGGAAATCAGTTAGGGTTACTGGAAGACAGTCATCCTTTTAACTTTTTGGAGGCAAGGTGCACCCAAGACACGCCTTGACATGAGCTGGAAACTTTATCCTATGAGTTGTATCTCAAGCTTTAGCAAGCCAGGTATTTTCTTGACTCTTCTGGGGAAATACTGAATGGAGGAGACATCTAGGAGGTTTGGTGGGTGAAAAATCCTCATGTGATAAGTAAGAATCTGGATCCACTGAAGACCAATCACTCACAGATCAGGAGACATGTTCCTGAGTTTGGGTTCTTGGTCTCAGGCTCATCTTATGCCTTGCATTGTTCTCTGAAGTTTGCTGCTTTTCCTTGAAGGAACAAGCACTAGTAATAGATAAAGAAAGCTATATTTTGGAGTCAGGAGAAGGAACATTCTCTTTGATGTGAGATGGTTCCTGATTCTGACCCCAGACTCTACATGCTGTTGGCTTTGTAGCTCTCTGACATGGTTGCTCATGCTTCTGTTGTTGTGTTATTGTCAGAGTTAAATAAATATTCTATGTCTAGGGACTGGCACAGTTAGTATCATACGGTAGTGGCTCAGTGAAAAGTATCTCTTTCTTTCGTAAAAAAAAATTTACTCATTTATTTTAAAGATTTATTTGTTTATTTATTTTTGGGCGGGGGTCAGGTTGAGGAGGGAGGGGAGCGGGCAGGCCACTTCTATTGGTCTTTCATTTCTATTTTCATCCGTTCTTCCTGTGACGGTATGCTCAGTGTGTACCCCACTGCTATCGTGTTTACAGCATACCTGAGGAAGCTTATGTAGAGGAAACTTGCAAAATGTGTTTTGGTAAACAGCTGTGACGGTAGTGAGCTGATGACCGTGTTCATGAGGCTTTGGTTTTCCTCCCTTCAGATGGGGGCCCGGCGTCAGCAGGAGTACAGAGAGAAACTCCAGGGCATTTGCGACCTCCTCACCCAAACTGAAAACCGCCTCATCGGTCACCAAGAAGCCTTTGTGATTGGAGATGGCACGGCCGAGTTAAAGAAGTACCAGTCCAAGCAAGAGGTAGAGTCTAGCTTTGCATTAGTGGGTCAAGCCCATGTTAAGATTGATTACTGGTATTTGGAAATCAGTTAGGGTTACTGGAAGACAGTCATCCTTTTAACTTTTTGGAGGCAAGGTGCACCCAAGACACGCCTTGACATGAGCTGGAAACTTTATCCTATGAGTTGTATCTCAAGCTTTAGCAAGCCAGGTATTTTCTTGACTCTTCTGGGGAAATACTGAATGGAGGAGACATCTAGGAGGTTTGGTGGGTGAAAAATCCTCATGTGATAAGTAAGAATCTGGATCCACTGAAGACCAATCACTCACAGATCAGGAGACATGTTCCTGAGTTTGGGTTCTTGGTCTCAGGCTCATCTTATGCCTTGCATTGTTCTCTGAAGTTTGCTGCTTTTCCTTGAAGGAACAAGCACTAGTAATAGATAAAGAAAGCTATATTTTGGAGTCAGGAGAAGGAACATTCTCTTTGATGTGAGATGGTTCCTGATTCTGACCCCAGACTCTACATGCTGTTGGCTTTGTAGCTCTCTGACATGGTTGCTCATGCTTCTGTTGTTGTGTTATTGTCAGAGTTAAATAAATATTCTATGTCTAGGGACTGGCACAGTTAGTATCATACGGTAGTGGCTCAGTGAAAAGTATCTCTTTCTTTCGTAAAAAAAAATTTACTCATTTATTTTAAAGATTTATTTGTTTATTTATTTTTGGGCGGGGGTCAGGTTGAGGAGGGAGGGGAGCGGGCAGGCCACTTCTATTGGTCTTTCATTTCTCTATTTTCATCCGTCTTTGTTCCTTGGCTCCTGTGGGCCTCCCATCGCGGTGGCGTCTGTCGTCGCTGAGCGCCGGTTCTGGGCGCATGCGCTCCAGAGCTCCGGCTCGGTAATTGGACACATCGGTCCAGCCGCTCCGTGGCACATGGGATCTTCTCAGGCCAGGGATCGAACCAGCGCCCCTTGCACTGCAAGGCGGTATCCTTACCCACTGGATCACCAGGGGAAGCCCTATTTATTTTAAAATATAGTTGATTTACAATATTAGCTTCAGTTGCAGAACAGAAATTCAATATTTAACAGAATGTACTCCATTAAAAATTATTCAAACATGTGACTGTCTTCACAGTGATGTACAACATATTCTTATATTTTTATGTATTCTATACATAATAGTATTTATAGATTGAAAGAATTAACACTGTTAATATGTTCAGATGACTCAGAGAAATCTACAGTGTGATCCCTATCAAAATATCCGTGACATTAACCTGAATGGGAGGGAGTTTGAAAGAGAATGGATACATGTATATGTATGGCCGAGTTCCTTCACTGTTCATCTGAAACTATCACAACGTTGTTAATTGGCTGTACTCCAATACAAAATTTTTTTTGGTGTTAAATAATTCATTTAAAATTTTAAAAAATAAAACAGGAAAAAATACCCATGACATCTTTCTCAGAATTATAGCAGGTAATCCTAAAATTTATATGGAACCACAAAAGACCTTGAATAGCCAAAGGAATTTTGAAAGAGAACAGAGATAGAGTTATCATACTCTTGGATTTCAAACTGTCCTACAAAGCTATAATCATAAAACAGTATGGCATTGGTACAAAAAAGACACAGAGATCAGTGGGATAGAATAGAGAGCCCAGAAATAAACTCATACACTTATAGTCAATTAGCCTATGACAAACGAGGCAAGAATATACAACGAGGAAAAGACAGTCTCTTTACTTAAGTCATCCTGGGACAACAGGACAGTATCTTCTTCAATTCATATATTTCCCAGAAAAATTTGGGGAGCCTTAAAATTATGGGGAAAAAGAACATGAGGACTCAAACATAATGTAATATAGAGAATGAAATTGTGAAGTAAAAGATAAAAAGAAAAGGAAAAATTACATAGAGAAATCTAACCAGAGGAAACTGTAACCTTTGAGGAGAGATCTTGATCTGAACTTCCTAGCAGCCAGGGCAAAGAAGCAAACATTACATTTTGTAGAACTCTGACCTTTAGAAGAAAAAATTCATCTTTATGTAGAAATCATCTTAGGAACAACTTAGCTCATAGTTAAGGGAGTTGTTTTTATTCTGAGTAGTAGATATATGTTAAGAAATAAAGGTTTAGAAACAGAATTGATAATATCAACATGTATTTAAAAGGTTTTATAAATATACTCACATAATGGAAAAAAATCTGGTGTGTGAAAATTTATAAATATTATATACTAGATATTAAATTGTTTTCAGCACTCTACAAATCACACCCATTTATTAACCATACAAATCTTATGCCTTTCTTTAATGTTCTTTGAGGTTTCAAATCATATTAAATATGGTGATGTAAACAAACCCACTCAAATTGGCATAGTATTGAATATGCATTTTCAACCTGTGTTAGCTTCTCCTCTGGTCACACCTCCCCTGCCCCCTTTTAGAATTATGATTCTGGGAGAATTGAATAGGTTTACTAATTTACTAAGATTTCTTTTTCTTTTGTGTTATAAGGAATTACAGAAAGACATGCAAGGAAGTGCACAGGCATTGGCAGAAATAGTGAAAAACACAGAGAACTTCTTAAAAGAGAGTGGTGAGAAGCTGTCACAAGAAGATAAGGCTGTGATCGAACAGAAACTGAATGAAGCCAAGATCAAGTGTGAACAGCTGAATTTAAAGGCAGAACAGTCGAAGAAAGAGCTGGATAAAGTTGTGACGACGGCAATCAAGGAGGAAACAGAAAAGGTCCTCATTCAGATACGTGCTTCCCTGTGCCTGGGGCTTTGCTGAAACTGATGAGTGCAGCAAGTGCCTAGATTTATTATGTGCTGTCAGGCGGCCATAGCGATGATCGGCAACAGAGACTAGCATTCTGGGTTTTCATGCATGTAATTGACCAAATACTATAAGTTTGAAGAATTGGCCTTTTTGAACTTAAAAAAAAATTTATTATTGAAGTGTAGTTGATGTGCCATATTATATAAGTTATAGGTGTACAATATAGTGATTCATGATTTTTAAAGGTTATATTCAATTTATATAATAAAATATTGGCTATATTCCTTATGCTGTACCATATATCTTTGTAGCTTTCTTTTTTTGACTGTGAAGCTTTTGAAATCTTAGTTTCCTGATCAGGGGTCAAAACTGTGTCCTAGGACAAACCTGTGTCCTCGGCAGGGAAAGCGTGGGGTCCTAACAACTAGAATGCCAGGGGATTTCCTCCTTGAAGGATTTTTTCCTCCTTGAAGCTTATTTCTTTACACATAGAAGTTTGTAGGCTTTGTTGAGCTTTTTTTAAAAAAATTTAAGCGGGATTGTGAGACTTTGTACTTGTGAGATGTGAAGTGTCGTCAATTATAGGGATAATTTTGAAATATACTTTTAAGAACACTGGAAACTTAAGAGTAACCACCTCTTGCTGTAAGACATAGTTTCATCGTGTTGAGTTTTCAGCGTGGATCTGGTTTTAGTTTCCCTACTTCGATTTTTCAGTGATTTACATGTTTGCTTTAGGAATGGGTCAGCACTCAAGGCTCGACCCATGTTCAAGGTTGCCTGTCGTGACCTTTCCTGCCCAGGTGGCCGCTGTGAAGCAGCTGGAAGAAAGCAAAACCAAAATTGAAAACCTCCTGGACTGGTTGGCGCACTTTGACCGAGACTCAGGAAGGGCAGCAATGGAGCCAAAACAGGTCATTGAGCAGAACGGGACGCACTTCCATGAGGGTGATGACAAGTCGATGATGGGAGAAGAGGATGAAGTTAACGGTAACCTAATGGATACGGATGTTGACGGGCATGTCGAGACCACCGAGGAGAACCTGAACCAGCAGTACCAGAAGATGAAGGTTCGTTGTTTTCATCATGAGATTGTTAGTCTGTTTTCAGGTCCGTAAAGACAGGAAGAGTGTAGCACGTGAGTTATCTTCTCAAACCTCAGGGACCTTTGAGAGTAAAGTCCTTTTTTTCCAGGTTCATCATGATGTCACCCTAAGTGATGCTGAGAATTGTAAGCAAGGCCAAACGAGTAGCATGTCGTTAGATGGGGTGTTCCAGATTGTAAGGAATTCGCAATAATAGCGAGCGTTTGTAGAGTAGTGACAGTGGTCCAGGCTTGCTTTAAGGCTCTTCACGGCTTGACCCATCCCTTTGTCCTTTTCATCCTCCCCACCACTTTGTAAAATGAGAATATAATTATAATGGTGATGAGCTTATTATTGTTAATGATATTAATATTCTCATCTTACAGGTGGGGAAGGGCTTCCCTGGTGGCTCAGTGGGAAAGAATCCACCTGCCCATGCAGGAGATGTAGATGTGATCCCTGGGTTGGGACAGTCCCCTGGAGAAGGAAATGGCAACCCACTCCAGTATGTTTGCCTGGGAAATCCCGTGGACAGAAGAGTTGGAGGCTCTAGTCCACGGGGTCACAAAAGAGTTGACTTCGCAACTAAACAACAACAGAAGATGGGGAACTAACTTACAGAATGAAGTGTCTTGCTTTGTTATGCTTCTCACAAGGAGTGGAGTTGGGGTTTAAAACGAGGCTGGGAGCTCAGTCCCTCTGCTCAATTCCCGCCTTTGCTTGCTGTATCCTCTTGAGTTGATGCATGTGTTCTTCAGACCTCAGCTCATCTTTTTGGTGAAAGCTGTTGAGAAGCGGAGTGAAAACTCACTGCATGAAGGAAGTCATAGCTAAGATGAAAACTGTTCCAGGAGCCAAGGGGACGTTTTAAAGTTATTTTTTTAGAGAGTCACATGGTTAATCATTTTGTTTCAGTGTTTGGCTTTTGGTGGATGGGTGCCTGGGTTTCTGAAACATTTGTGGTTCTGTTGTTTGCCTCCGAGTCTTTGTCTTTGGTGTCTTGGGAACAGAGTGCTCTCTGTAACCCTCTTCTATTACAGGAGTTAGAAAGTAACCCAGGAGAAAAGCACAGGTGTTCATTACATCACGATTTCAAGAGGTTATTTCAAAACCTGACTGTAATTGCATCTGAAAATGAAAACTGTAATGAATTCCTAAAGGAACCTTAGGAGTCAGTTACCGAGGAGTCAGGAAAGGTTAAGAACTTGACTGAAGGAGTGTGAAATGCCAGGGTGGACCAGACACTCAGGTGCTGCTCAGGAAACCCTTGTTTTTGGCCACCACATGAAGTTTGCCTTCTGAACTTTTTATTGCTAAGAAGACGGGAACCTGAAGGTACTTCAAAAATTCCTGCTCTCCTGGCAGAGTGGCGAGATGGCCCAGAGGCTCAGGAGACACAGGGTTTTGGGGCTAACTGTTTGTGCCACATGTCCTGGGCCCTCCTGCAGCCTGTCTCCCCTCGTCTGTAAAAGAAAAGGACGGACAAGGTGACTTATAGGTGACATACACCTGTCCAACCCACTCGATGGAGGTGTGGTGTGGGTATAATTCAAATATGGAAGACACTGCCTGTGGGGGAAAAGTTATTTAGACAAAAGTATTTGTCATGTGTGCCACGTGGCAGGTGCTGTTACAGACAGTGTGGGGACCAGGATTGATGAGTCTGTTCTCCACTGGTGGCTGGGATCTGTTTTCCCAGAAGTCGCTGGCCCACGGCAGTGCTCCTTGGCCCTTTGCACTAAAGACAAGAGTGGTATGTTCTCAGCCCGAGTGCCGGCTCTGATCTAGGTTGCTCAGTGCTTGCCTGCTGGGGGTGAGGATGGCAGGGAAGGCAGTACACATCCACATTCTATGGGATGCTGGAAGGTAGCAGTGTTTTGCTGAGTTGTATTGGATACAGGTAGGTGAGTGTGGGGCTGGGACCCCCTTCCAGGGTTAATAGAATCATCAGAGGATGACCACACAAGGGAGATGAAGTTTTTGCAAAGGCTTAGAGGAGATGGGGGGTTGCCAGGCAGGTATATGGGTGTAGAGCTGGAAGCAGACAAGAGACCAGCTGGAGAAAGAGGTCCCAATGCACCCGAGGTGGGGGTGGGGTAGAGGTGGAAGGCTGAGTGCCTGGTTAGAAAGTAACCCAGGAGAAAAGCACAGGTGTTCATTACATCACGATTTCAAGAGGTTATTTCAAAACCTGACTGTAATTGCATCTGAAAATGAAAACTGTAATGAATTCCTAAAGGAACCTTAGGAGTCAGTTACCGAGGAGTCAGGAAAGGTTAAGAACTTGACTGAAGGAGTGTGAAATGCCAGGGTGGACCAGACACTCAGGTGCTGCTCAGGAAACCCTTGTTTTTGGCCACCACATGAAGTTTGCCTTCTGAACTTTTTATTGCTAAGAAGACGGGAACCTGAAGGTACTTCAAAAATTCCTGCTCTCCTGGCAGAGTGGCGAGATGGCCCAGAGGCTCAGGAGACACAGGGTTTTGGGGCTAACTGTTTGTGCCACATGTCCTGGGCCCTCCTGCAGCCTGTCTCCCCTCGTCTGTAAAAGAAAAGGACGGACAAGGTGACTTATAGGTGACATACACCTGTCCAACCCACTCGATGGAGGTGTGGTGTGGGTATAATTCAAATATGGAAGACACTGCCTGTGGGGGAAAAGTTATTTAGACAAAAGTATTTGTCATGTGTGCCACGTGGCAGGTGCTGTTACAGACAGTGTGGGGACCAGGATTGATGAGTCTGTTCTCCACTGGTGGCTGGGATCTGTTTTCCCAGAAGTCGCTGGCCCACGGCAGTGCTCCTTGGCCCTTTGCACTAAAGACAAGAGTGGTATGTTCTCAGCCCGAGTGCCGGCTCTGATCTAGGTTGCTCAGTGCTTGCCTGCTGGGGGTGAGGATGGCAGGGAAGGCAGTACACATCCACATTCTATGGGATGCTGGAAGGTAGCAGTGTTTTGCTGAGTTGTATTGGATACAGGTAGGTGAGTGTGGGGCTGGGACCCCCTTCCAGGGTTAATAGAATCATCAGAGGATGACCACACAAGGGAGATGAAGTTTTTGCAAAGGCTTAGAGGAGATGGGGGGTTGCCAGGCAGGTATATGGGTATAGAGCTGGAAGCAGACAAGAGACCAGCTGGAGAAAGAGGTCCCAATGCACCCGAGGTGGGGGTGGGGTAGAGGTGGAAGGCTGAGTGCCTGGTCGGTAGGGAGAGGGGGAGATGGCCAGGTCCAAGAAGGGGCTTGGAGGTGATAGGCTTAGGCCACCTGGCCACATGTTGGGTCATTATAAGAAATGTGGAAATGGCACAAAAAGATTATTATACTTTTTTGAAACTGAAGTACAGTTGATTTATAATGTTTTGTTTCTACTGTATGACAAAGTGATCTGGTTACATATATGTATACATTGTGTTTATATTCTTTTTCATTACATTTTAAGCCACATTTTAATGGTATAATGGGATGGGTGGAAGAAGCTGTTAAGGCTGGAAAGGAAGAGGTGCCTGAAGCCCACACAGCTCCCCTGAGGCGGAGGGCAGGTAGCTGTGGACGGACACCTGTGACCTGCTCTGGGCTCCGCCTCCAGGGTGGACTTTGGCAGGTGCCTAGCTCTGTGGGCAGCGTTCTCTACCACAGTTTCCTGTGCTCCTCTTCGCACACCTCTGATCTGTACGGTCATCGTCCCCTTTTCACACATAGGAATCCGGGTCAGCTTCTGAGTAGCTCCAAGCAGCTCCTTTACTGCACGTGATCCCCTGACTTCCTTTGTAAGGCTCCTGCTCAGTCATGTCTGACTCATCACGACCCGTGAACTGTAACCCCCCAGGCTCCTCTGTCCGTGGGATTCTCCAGGCGAGAATATGCCATGCCCTCCTCCAGGGGAATCTTTCTGACCCAGGGACTGAACCCACATCTCCTGTGTCTACTGCATAACAGGCAGACTCTTTACCCACTGAGCTACCTAGAAAACCCCTCTGACTTCCTTTGGTCTTCTCCAAATGTGTACTGTTCTTGTTTACTGCTTATCATAGTGTTTTTAAAGCTTTAATGTTATAGATTATTTTTCCTGTTATTTTTCAAGATCATTTTCTAAGCAAAATATTAGACTTCCTTGGTCAATAATTAGGTAAAGACACTGGCAGCCCCTTAGGGGGCTCATGAGGAAAGGATGAGCAAAACGAGGGCAGGTTGTAGATGCTTGTTTTCAAGTTGGAAGGGTAACTTGTTCCATTGGGTGATGCACACCTGGAGAAAGAGGTCCCAATGCACCCGAGGTGGGGGTGGGGTAGAGGTGGAAGGCTGAGTGCCTGGTCGGTAGGGAGAGGGAGATGGCCAGGTCCAAGAAGGGGCTTGGAGGTGATAGGCTTAGGCCACCTGGCCACATGTTGGGTCATTATAAGAAATGTGGAAATGGCACAAAAAGATTATTATACTTTTTTGAAACTGAAGTACAGTTGATTTATAATGTTTTGTTTCTACTGTATGACAAAGTGATCTGGTTACATATATGTATACATTGTGTTTATATTCTTTTTCATTACATTTTAAGCCACATTTTAATGGTATAATGGGATGGGTGGAAGAAGCTGTTAAGGCTGGAAAGGAAGAGGTGCCTGAAGCCCACACAGCTCCCCTGAGGCGGAGGGCAGGTAGCTGTGGACGGACACCTGTGACCTGCTCTGGGCTCCGCCTCCAGGGTGGACTTTGGCAGGTGCCTAGCTCTGTGGGCAGCGTTCTCTACCACAGTTTCCTGTGCTCCTCTTCGCACACCTCTGATCTGTACGGTCATCGTCCCCTTTTCACACATAGGAATCCGGGTCAGCTTCTGAGTAGCTCCAAGCAGCTCCTTTACTGCACGTGATCCCCTGACTTCCTTTGTAAGGCTCCTGCTCAGTCATGTCTGACTCATCACGACCCGTGAACTGTAACCCCCCAGGCTCCTCTGTCCGTGGGATTCTCCAGGCGAGAATATGCCATGCCCTCCTCCAGGGGAATCTTTCTGACCCAGGGACTGAACCCACATCTCCTGTGTCTACTGCATAACAGGCAGACTCTTTACCCACTGAGCTACCTAGAAAACCCCTCTGACTTCCTTTGGTCTTCTCCAAATGTGTACTGTTCTTGTTTACTGCTTATCATAGTGTTTTTAAAGCTTTAATGTTATAGATTATTTTTCCTGTTATTTTTCAAGATCATTTTCTAAGCAAAATATTAGACTTCCTTGGTCAATAATTAGGTAAAGACACTGGCAGCCCCTTAGGGGGCTCATGAGGAAAGGATGAGCAAAACGAGGGCAGGTTGTAGATGCTTGTTTTCAAGTTGGAAGGGTAACTTGTTCCATTTTCCCCAAACTTCTCAAAAACAGTTCTTGGGGCTTCCCTGGTGGTCCAGGGGGTAAGGACACCACCTTGCAGTGCAAGGGGCTCCGGTTCAATCTCTGGCCTGGGAAGATCCCATGCGCCGCGGAGCAGCTGGACCGATATGTCCAATTACCGAGCCGGAGCTCTGGAGCGCATGCTCCCAGAGCCGGTGCTCTGTGGCAACAGAAGCCACCACGATGGGAGGCCCACACAGGCCAAAGAACAAAGATGGATGAAAATGGACAAATGAAAGACCAATAGAAGTGGCCCGCCTGCTCCCCTCTCTCCCCACCCCACCCCCACCAAAATAAATAAATAAATAAATCTTTAAAAAAAAAAAACAACAGTTCTTGTCCTGTGCGGTTATCTAAGTACTTTCCAGAGAAGACTGTAAATCTTAATATTAGATGAGCATGTGCACAACACAGCTCTTCCTTTTGGGAAGTTCATCAGTGAAAGGGAGAGAGTGGGCACCTAAGGCAGCTTGAAGGGAAGCCAGTCTGTGTGTCCTGAGTCTGCAGGTCCTGCATCCACATGATACCCAGACCTGCTTTCCCACAGGCCCAGCATGCGGAGCTCGCAGCCCAGCAGCAGGCCATCCTCCTGGCCACCCAGGCAGCCCAGGCTTTATTGGAGAAGCAGGGTCACCACCTCTGCCCGGAGGAGAAGGAGAAGCTGCAGAGGAACGTGAAGGAGCTGAAGGCGCATTACGAAAGTGCATTGGCCGAGTCCGAGAAGAAGATGCGACTGACCCACTCCCTGCAGGAGGAGCTGGAGAAGTTTGACTCCGATTGCGGTGAGTTTGAGCAGTGGCTGCAGCAGTCGGAACAGGAGCTGGAGAACCTGGAGGCCGGAGCTGACGACCTCTGCGGTCTGGTGGCCAAGCTGAAGAGGCAGAAGAGCTTCTCCGAAGACGTCATTTCCCACAAAGGGGACCTGAGGTACATCACCATCTCTGGGAACAGAGTGTTGGAAGCAGCCAAGTCCTGCACCAGGAAAGAGGGAGGTGGCCAGGTGGACACCTCTGCCACCCACAGGGAAGTGCAAAGTAGGCTGGACCATGCCACAGACCGCTTCAGGTCCCTCTACACAAAGGTAATTTCAATTTTTAAAATTGAAGTCTAGTTGATATACAGTGTTGTGTTCATTTCTGCTGTACAGCAGAGTGACTCAGTTATGCACATGTATACATTCTTTTTTATATTCTTTTCATTATGGTTTGTCATAGGATATTGAATATAGTTCCCTTTGCTATACAGTGGGATCTTATTTGTCCATTCTGTATTGTAATAGCCTGCATCTGCTAATCCCAAACTCCCAGTCCTTCCCGCCTCTTACCCTCCTTGGCAGCCACAGGTCTGTTCTTCTTCGTCTATGAGTCTGTTTTTATTTCTTAGGTAACTTTGTGTCATATTTTAGATGCCACATACAAGTGATATCATATGGTATGTGTCTTTCTCTGTCTGACTTACTTATTATGATCATCTCTAGGTCCATCCCTGTTGCTGTAAATGGTACTATTTCATTCCTTTTTTAGGCTGAGTAGTATTCCATTGTATATATGTACCATATCTTCTTTATCGATTCGTCTGCAGATGGTCAGTGTTCTCTGTGTGGGCAGTGTTCTCTACCGTGGGTTCCTGTGGTCCTCTTCGCACACCTCTGATCTGTATGGTCATCGTCCCCTTTTCACACATAGGAATCCGGCTCAGCAGCTGAGTAGCTCCAAGCAGCTCCTTTATTATACATGGTCCTCTGACTTCCTTTATAAGGCTGACTTCCTTCCTGAGTGGGTTGTTCCCTTGCCTCGGCTATTGTGAATAGCACTGCTATGAACCTAGGAGTGCCTGTATCTTTCTGAATTAAGAGTCTTGTCTAGATATATGCCCAGGATTGGGATTGGTGGGTTTTATGGTAGCTCTGCTTTTAGTTTCTTGAGGAACCTTCACACTGTTGTACCTATTGGCTGTACCAGGTTGCATTCCCACCAACAGGGTCAGTTCAGTTCAATCGCTCAGTCATGTCCGCCTCTTTGTGGACCTCATGGACTGCAGCGTGCCAGGCTTCCCTGTCCTTCACCGTCTCCCAGAGCTTGCTCAAACTCATGTCCATCTCGTCCTCTGTTGTGGCCTTCTCCTTCTGCCTTCTATTTTTCCAACATCAGGGTCTTTTCCAGTGAGTTGTCTCTTTGTATCAGGTGGCCAAAGTATTGGAGCTTCAGCTTCAGCATCAGTCCTTCCAATGAATATTCTGAGTTGATTTCCTTTAGGATTGACTGGTTTGATCTCCTTGCAGTCCAAGGGACTCTCAGGAGTCTTCTTCCAAGACCACAGTTCAAAGGCATCAGTTCTTCAGTGCTCAGCCTTGTTTATGGTCCAGTTGTCACATTTATACATGACTACTGGGAAAGCCATAGTTTTGACTGTGTGGGCCTTTGTCAGCAAAGTGGTGTCTCTGCTTTTCAATAGGCTGTGTAGGTTTGTCATAGCTTTTCTTCCAAGGAGCAAACGTCTTTTAATTTCATGGCTGCAGTCACCATCCACAGTGATTTTGGAGCCCAAGAAAATAAAGCCTGTCGCTCTTTCCGTTATTTGCCCGTCTATTTGCCAGGAAAGGATGGGACTGGATGCCATCATCTTCGTTTTCTGAATGTTGAGTTTTAGGCTAGCTTTTTCACTCTCGTCTTTCACCTTCATCAAGAGGCTCTTTAGTTTCTCTTCGCTTTCTGCCATAAGGCTGATGTCATTTAGGAGGGTTCTGTTTTCTCTACACTGTCTCCAGCATTTATTATTTATAGATTTCATTGTGACTGGTCTAAGGTGGTACCTCAGTGTAACTTTGATTTGCATTTCTCTAATATTTAGCAATGTTGAACATCGTCTTATATGCCTTTTGGCCATCTGTATGTCTTCTTTGGAAAAATATCTATTTAGTTCCATTTTTTGATCAGTTTATTGGGGTGTTTTGGTATTGAGTTGTATGAACTGTTAGTATATTTTAGAAAGTTAAGCCCTTATTGGTTGCATCATTTGCACATATTTTCTTTCTCCCATTCTGTAGATTGTCTTTCCATTTTATTTATGATTTCCTTTTCTAATATGGCTATTTCATTTTTAACTTTTTAAGGGACCATGAATCTGTTCTTAAAGTTTTCACTCTGTCATATTAAACTTTAGTTTTGGAATTAGAAGCAAGAAATCTGAAAGCTGAAGAAGGAAAAACAAGGCATATTCATCTTGCTTCCATCAGTCTTATTTGCTTTACTTCTGAAGCATGTATTTAAAGATATCATAAAAAGTGAAGTAAGTCAAAAAGAGAAAGACAAATACAGTATACTAACACACATATATGGAATCTAGTAGGACGGTTTTGATAACACACGCAGTGAACTCATGGAAAAACAGACAGAGCATAGACATAGGGACATTGTGGGGAATAGGGAGGGGGAGGCATGGAGGGAGTAACATGGAAACCTATACTGTCATGTGTGGAAAAGATAGCTATTACTTTTCAATGGCATGGGGCGATAGTCCGGAGGGGAACTGTGAAGGTTTGTCATAGCTTTTCTTCCAAGGAGCAAACGTCTTTTAATTTCATGGCTGCAGTCACCATCCACAGTGATTTTGGAGCCCAAGAAAATAAAGCCTGTCGCTCTTTCCGTTATTTGCCCGTCTATTTGCCAGGAAAGGATGGGACTGGATGCCATCATCTTCGTTTTCTGAATGTTGAGTTTTAGGCTAGCTTTTTCACTCTCGTCTTTCACCTTCATCAAGAGGCTCTTTAGTTTCTCTTCGCTTTCTGCCATAAGGCTGATGTCATTTAGGAGGGTTCTGTTTTCTCTACACTGTCTCCAGCATTTATTATTTATAGATTTCATTGTGACTGGTCTAAGGTGGTACCTCAGTGTAACTTTGATTTGCATTTCTCTAATATTTAGCAATGTTGAACATCGTCTTATATGCCTTTTGGCCATCTGTATGTCTTCTTTGGAAAAATATCTATTTAGTTCCATTTTTTGATCAGTTTATTGGGGTGTTTTGGTATTGAGTTGTATGAACTGTTAGTATATTTTAGAAAGTTAAGCCCTTATTGGTTGCATCATTTGCACATATTTTCTTTCTCCCATTCTGTAGATTGTCTTTCCATTTTATTTATGATTTCCTTTTCTGCGCAATATGGCTATTTCATTTTTAACTTTTTAAGGGACCATGAATCTGTTCTTAAAGTTTTCACTCTGTCATATTAAACTTTAGTTTTGGAATTAGAAGCAAGAAATCTGAAAGCTGAAGAAGGAAAAACAAGGCATATTCATCTTGCTTCCATCAGTCTTATTTGCTTTACTTCTGAAGCATGTATTTAAAGATATCATAAAAAGTGAAGTAAGTCAAAAAGAGAAAGACAAATACAGTATACTAACACACATATATGGAATCTAGTAGGACGGTTTTGATAACACACGCAGTGAACTCATGGAAAAACAGACAGAGCATAGACATAGGGACATTGTGGGGAAGAAATAGGGAGGGGGAGGCATGGAGGGAGTAACATGGAAACCTATACTGTCAAGTGTGGAAAAATAGCTATTGTCATTGTCCTAAGGGAATAGGAGTGCTTACAATGGCATGGGGCGATAGTCCGGAGGGGGAACTCGGTGGGTAGAAACCAGGGATATGCATATGACTGATCTGGGAACATACATGTCTGTGAACAACAAAACTCTGTAAAACCTTTAAAATAAAGAATTAAAAAAAATAAAGATTAAGAACATAAAATTATTTAGTTCATTTAGTGTGATTTCCAGGCAGCCCTAACTATAAAACTCTGTAATACCTGTTTTGACCAGCAGAGGGTGTGTATATTTTGGCTCTGAGCAGAGTATAATTGCCTTCACAAGTGTTTGTTTTACGTGTAATTTGATCATTGTGTTATTTTAATACTCGATGGCTAAGAGGAGGTTTCAGTTTCTATTATTCTTATGAACTAGTAAGAGAGTTTAGTTTTTAAAAAAAGCAATATGGAGAAACCACATCCCTGTTCAGAATATAAACTGAAGAACCTGACCAGGCTGCACACATGGCTTGTGGAGCATCACTGACTATTCGCCTTGGCTTCCTCCTGGTCTGGATTGTCTGCCCTCCTTGTGTTAATCAGTCCTTTGCAGCATATAGAAGTGATTCATGAAACACCTTGACCACCTTTCCCTCTGATACACACTGGACACCTGGTGTGTGAGCTCCATGTGAGAAGACCTCTGATGACTGACTCATCGACCATTCTGAGTTAAGACTCAGCCCTGTGCATATGTTTTTGAACTGGCATAAATCTCAACTCTGCTCATTTTATGGCAATTTACTGACTTGTTAGAGGAAACATCTTCCTATAAAGGAGAAACACTTTGCTCAGCAGTTTTTGCTCGCTTTGATCGCAGTCTGATGTTCTACAGGTGGTATATCCAACTTTCTGCTCGATTTGAATTCTAAGATTTTTCATAAAAGTGAAGTAAGTCAAAAAGAGAAAGACAAATACAGTATACTAATACACATATATGGAATCTAGTAGGACGGTTTTGATAACACGCAGGGAACTCATGGAAAAACAGACAGAGCATAGACATAGGGACATTGTGGGGAAGAAATAGGGAGGGGGAGGCATGGAGGGAGTAACATGGAAACCTATACTGTCAAGTGTGGAAAAATAGCTATTGTCATTGTCCTAAGGGAATAGGAGTGCTTACAATGGCATGGGGCGATAGTCCGGAGGGGGAACTCGGTGGGTAGAAACCAGGGATATGCATATGACTGATCTGGGAACATACATGTCTGTGAACAACAAAACTCTGTAAAACCTTTAAAATAAAGAATTAAAAAAAATAAAGATTAAGAACATAAAATTATTTAGTTCATTTAGTGTGATTTCCAGGCAGCCCTAACTATAAAACTCTGTAATACCTGTTTTGACCAGCAGAGGGTGTGTATATTTTGGCTCTGAGCAGAGTATAATTGCCTTCACAAGTGTTTGTTTTACGTGTAATTTGATCATTGTGTTATTTTAATACTCGATGGCTAAGAGGAGGTTTCAGTTTCTATTATTCTTATGAACTAGTAAGAGAGTTTAGTTTTTAAAAAAAGCAATATGGAGAAACCACATCCCTGTTCAGAATATAAACTGAAGAACCTGACCAGGCTGCACACATGGCTTGTGGAGCATCACTGACTATTCGCCTTGGCTTCCTCCTGGTCTGGATTGTCTGCCCTCCTTGTGTTAATCAGTCCTTTGCAGCATATAGAAGTGATTCATGAAACACCTTGACCACCTTTCCCTCTGATACACACTGGACACCTGGTGTGTGAGCTCCATGTGAGAAGACCTCTGATGACTGACTCATCGACCATTCTGAGTTAAGACTCAGCCCTGTGCATATGTTTTTGAACTGGCATAAATCTCAACTCTGCTCATTTTTATGGCAATTTACTGACTTGTTAGAGGAAACATCTTCCTATAAAGGAGAAACACTTTGCTCAGCAGTTTTTGCTCGCTTTGATCGCAGTCTGATGTTCTACAGGTGGTATATCCCATAGATTCTGAGAATTATACACGGAAGTAGCAGATTTTAATCCTCACTCTTCTCTTGTTTGATTCTCAGTGCAATGTCCTTGGGAATAACCTCAAAGATCTGGTGGATAAATACCAACACTACGAGGACGCCTCGTGTGGGCTTCTCTCTGGGCTCCAGGCCTGTGAGGCCACTGCCGGCAGACACTTATCAGAGCCCATTGCTGTGGACCCTAAAAACCTGCAGAGACAACTAGAAGAGATGAAGGTGAGAAAAACAGGAAAGAGAGAGAGCCAGCCCCACAGTGGTCCCGTGGGAAACCTTCATTTCTCCCCCGCTTTTATGATCCTTCCTCCAAAGGCAGGGGAGGAAGGGCTGGGAAGGTGGGCATCTCCCTCTGGGGGAGTCCTGACTTGTTTTTCTGATGTTTGTGTGTTTATCTTTCTTCTTCTGTGGTGTAGCTGGTCTGAATTGCTGTCATGATTTGTATCCCCCACCCCGTCCTCCTCAGGCAAAGACCAGCCCTGCCTGGACCACTTTTGGTCTTTACGCTTAGTGACTTTATTCACCAACCTTCTCCTGCATTAGCAGCAAGCTCCACAGGGCAGATTCTTGGTCTGTTTTGTTCACTATTGTATTCCTGGGTCCTCGTGGGTCCTCGCTGAGCGTTTACTCACAAATGGACAGGGGTACGGGGGTCTGTCACTCTCAGATTCCTTGTGGTTCCCTGTTTTGTTATCCCCTGATCCACAGAAGTACACACTTCAGTTGTCACCTTGCCCACTTCTGAGAGGCCACCTACCCTTTTGACCATGCAGGCTTGGTGGGGGATTGTGTAATCGTGGGGGTCTCAGCCTTTCTTACCTTTCAGGTGTATTTTAAAATCCTCATGTAAGAGGAGACGATTTTGGAAAATTTTTATTCTTCTTCCATGTGACCGATAATTTTGAGTTTGAGGGACTTTTCTGGTGGTCTAGTGGTTGAGACTCCATGCTTCCACTGCAGGGACACAGGTTTGACCCCTGAATGGGAAACTGGTGTCTCACATGTCACGAAATGAGGCCAAAAAGGGATGAAAAAGAAAGAAAAAAGTTTTGAGTTTGCAAGTTTCATTTCTTTATCTATCCTTTGTTTCCTTTTAGCAGGTGGGTAGCAATAATTGTTTCCATCTTGATAGAAAGTAAACATTAATGCCTTGAACTATTCCCTTTCAGAAGTTGGTTGCATCTATGAGTTACAGAGTCAGAAATTATTTTGGATTTCCCTAGGCTCAGACCAGGTAAAGAATCTGCCTGCAATGCAGCAGACCCAGGTGTAATCCCTGGCTTGGAAAGATCCTCAAGAGAAGGAAATGGCTCCCCAGTCCAGTGTTCTTGTCTGGAGAATTCCATGTACAGAGGAGGCTATAGTCCATGAGGTTGCAAAGAGTTGGACATGACTGAGAAACTGACTTCTTTCGTCTTACTCTAACAAGGGAAGCAGGTCCCCTACTGACTTAGCTGACTGTTATGTATTGGGGGAGACCAGTGTCTTCTGGCAGGAAAGAGTGCTAAGTCATACCCTGGGGTGAAGTGTGGCAGGTTAAAGCCAAGCAGAAAGAAGAGGGAGGAGGCAGGGGTGAGAAGAGGGAGGGGCAGAGGCTGAGGGGTGGGGCACAGTGGTTGCCTGGGTGCGGGCTGACCCAGTGCTACACGAGGCACCAGGCCCGTGTCCTGGGCCAGGTCACCAGCCAGGGTGAAACAGCTTCTCCGCTTCAGGGGTACATTTTTGATCCTGAGGCTTTTTGTGCATATGTGTGTGGTTTTTTTCTCTCTTTTCCCACAAGCCTGAGAACTGATCTGTCTTAATGAAGTTTTCAGTCCCCACTGGATGACAGGTCCAAGGACAGTGCATGTTGGCCAAGGAGATGTTGTGACATAAAGGCCATTATTTTAATAAGAAGTGTCAGGAACTGAAAGTTATTGATTGCCTGTGTTACATGTAATTAGAAAGTTAGGTATTTTTAGCACTGGAAACTATGTGAAATAGAAATGATACATTTGTAGTTAGATCTTTATTAGCAAACTGACTATATCCTGTATAAAAGTAGTTTTAATGTAGCTAAAGCAGAAAAAAATGAAATGAACCCTGTGACTTTTTAATACAGTAGAAACATGGGTTAATTTTAAAACTTGAAGACTTCCTTGGTACGTACTGAGGAAGGAGACTCCTCTACTCCAAAGGCAGCCGAAGAAATAGAAAAAGAGAGCAATGTCTCCAAGGAGAGTGAATTCCAATTAATCTACAGCATAATTTTAGAAAATTAATGTTGGATTTCCCTAGGCTCAGACCAGGTAAAGAATCTGCCTGCAATGCAGCAGACCCAGGTGTAATCCCTGGCTTGGAAAGATCCTCAAGAGAAGGAAATGGCTCCCCAGTCCAGTGTTCTTGTCTGGAGAATTCCATGTACAGAGGAGGCTATAGTCCATGAGGTTGCAAAGAGTTGGACATGACTGAGAAACTGACTTCTTTCGTCTTACTCTAACAAGGGAAGCAGGTCCCCTACTGACTTAGCTGACTGTTATGTATTGGGGGAGACCAGTGTCTTCTGGCAGGAAAGAGTGCTAAGTCATACCCTGGGGTGAAGTGTGGCAGGTTAAAGCCAAGCAGAAAGAAGAGGGAGGAGGCAGGGGTGAGAAGAGGGAGGGGCAGAGGCTGAGGGGTGGGGCACAGTGGTTGCCTGGGTGCGGGCTGACCCAGTGCTACACGAGGCACCAGGCCCGTGTCCTGGGCCAGGTCACCAGCCAGGGTGAAACAGCTTCTCCGCTTCAGGGGTACATTTTTGATCCTGAGGCTTTTTGTGCATATGTGTGTGGTTTTTTTCTCTCTTTTCCCACAAGCCTGAGAACTGATCTGTCTTAATGAAGTTTTCAGTCCCCACTGGATGACAGGTCCAAGGACAGTGCATGTTGGCCAAGGAGATGTTGTGACATAAAGGCCATTATTTTAATAAGAAGTGTCAGGAACTGAAAGTTATTGATTGCCTGTGTTACATGTAATTAGAAAGTTAGGTATTTTTAGCACTGGAAACTATGTGAAATAGAAATGATACATTTGTAGTTAGATCTTTATTAGCAAACTGACTATATCCTGTATAAAAGTAGTTTTAATGTAGCTAAAGCAGAAAAAAATGAAATGAACCCTGTGACTTTTTAATACAGTAGAAACATGGGTTAATTTTAAAACTTGAAGACTTCCTTGGTACGTACTGAGGAAGGAGACTCCTCTACTCCAAAGGCAGCCGAAGAAATAGAAAAAGAGAGCAATGTCTCCAAGGAGAGTGAATTCCAATTAAACTACAGCATAATTTTAGAAATTAATGTGTGATTAAAGCTGTTCCTGGCACATGGACATGTCTTCCTCACAAATGATCTCAGCAGGTAGTGAGGATGCATTTTTATGAGGATGAAGGAGTCTGCATTCCTTTCATTTTTATTAACACCATCTTATAATCATCTTTCTTTTAACAATAATGCAAACACATAAGACTGCTACAAAACAATCCATCTTATCTACATTTAAAATACAAACTTCTATGTATACTCTGTTGTATGACGTATGTAATTTGGAGCACCCAGTGGGTTCATTTGGAATCTTTTTGGCCAATAGCATCTTGCTACTAGTGTTATTGTTCAAATCGCCATTGACTGTGTTGTCGGCAGTCTGGTACCACTGGGCTAGAGTGATGCTTTTGAAATCAGAGAACAAGACGAGATTTTTAGCTCCATATGAGGCACAGAAAGACATGACCCCGGGACCCATCTAGAGGCCTGGATCTGGAGCCAGGCATGGGGCCAGGTCACATGGGTAACATTGACCTTCCAGGCTGGCTCTGATCTCTGGGAGGGTGATGAGTGTCCAGAAATCTTTATGAGCTGGATGAGTGCCCATGGCTTTATAAGCTCCACTATTCTCTGGTCCGGGAGACCAAGGTCATCATCTTGTACCGTTCCCTGTCACGGAGGCTGCTTTCATGTTTTAATTTCATTGAAAACCATTAAAAGCAATTTATGGCACCCATTCCAGTACTTCAGTTTGCAGTGCATGTTGGCCAAGGAGATGTTGTGACATAAAGGCCATTATTTTAATAAGAATTGCTGAAAGTTATTGATTGCCTGTGTTACATGTAATTAGAAAGTTAGGTATTTTTAGCACTGGAAACTATGTGAAATAGAAATGATACATTTGTAGTTAGATCTTTATTAGCAAACTGACTATATCCTGTATAAAAGTAGTTTTAATGTAGCTAAAGCAGAAAAAAATGAAATGAACCCTGTGACTTTTTAATACAGTAGAAACATGGGTTAATTTTAAAACTTGAAGACTTCCTTGGTACGTACTGAGGAAGGAGACTCCTCTACTCCAAAGGCAGCCGAAGAAATAGAAAAAGAGAGCAATGTCTCCAAGGAGAGTGAATTCCAATTAAACTACAGCATAATTTTAGAAATTAATGTGTGATTAAAGCTGTTCCTGGCACATGGACATGTCTTCCTCACAAATGATCTCAGCAGGTAGTGAGGATGCATTTTTATGAGGATGAAGGAGTCTGCATTCCTTTCATTTTTATTAACACCATCTTATAATCATCTTTCTTTTAACAATAATGCAAACACATAAGACTGCTACAAAACAATCCATCTTATCTACATTTAAAATACAAACTTCTATGTATACTCTGTTGTATGACGTATGTAATTTGGAGCACCCAGTGGGTTCATTTGGAATCTTTTTGGCCAATAGCATCTTGCTACTAGTGTTATTGTTCAAATCGCCATTGACTGTGTTGTCGGCAGTCTGGTACCACTGGGCTAGAGTGATGCTTTTGAAATCAGAGAACAAGACGAGATTTTTAGCTCCATATGAGGCACAGAAAGACATGACCCCGGGACCCATCTAGAGGCCTGGATCTGGAGCCAGGCATGGGGCCAGGTCACATGGGTAACATTGACCTTCCAGGCTGGCTCTGATCTCTGGGAGGGTGATGAGTGTCCAGAAATCTTTATGAGCTGGATGAGTGCCCATGGCTTTATAAGCTCCACTATTCTCTGGTCCGGGAGACCAAGGTCATCATCTTGTACCGTTCCCTGTCACGGAGGCTGCTTTCATGTTTTAATTTCATTGAAAACCATTAAAAGCAATTTATGGCACCCATTCCAGTACTTCAGTTTGCAGTTTTATAGAATTATGAACCACTGCTATAGATAAATTAAAACCTGATAACATGTTGTTGTTGTTGTTCAGTCAGTGTCTGCCTTCGTGAGCCCATGAACTGCAGCACGCCAGGCTTCCCTGTCCTCACCATCTCCCAGAGCTTGCTCAAACTCATGTCCGTTGAGTCAGTGATGCCATCCAGGCATCTCATCCTCTGTCGTTCCTTCTCCTTCTGCTTTCTGTTTTTCCCAGCAGCAGGGTTTTTTCCAGTGAGTTGTCTCTTCACATTAGGTGGCCAAAGTATTGGAGCTTCAGTTTCAGCATCAGTCCTTCCAATAGATATTCAGGATTCATTTCTTTTATAATTAACTGACTTGATCTCCTTACTGTCCAAGAGATTCTCAAGAATCTTCTCCAACACCACATTCTCTTGTCTGAGAACAACTGTCGGGTCAGGTAGTCAGATCACAGATCCATGCTGGTCCTGTTCTGTTGGACCTTTGGGCGTATGCACAGCTGCCTGTATTTTATCACAGCTTCTTGGATATGAGAATTAATTGAGGAAATTTTTGCCATTGGCTTTAGGCATTTTCTTTTTGTTGTTGTTGAAAGCTGAAATAGAGGAGAATGTTTTACAATGTTAACACCTAATAGCTTCATTTATTTACTTATTCATTCATTTATTCATTTACTCCAGAAACTGTGTGTGCCTAGTGCTGGGTGAGGCAGTAATAATGGAAACCTGGATAGTATCAATTCCTAGTTTACACGGAAGTTCCATTTTGATAGAAAAGACAAATCAATACAGTGATAATCATAGGGAATTAGTGGGAGCTCCCGGGGATGGTGCTCCAGGTAGAGGTGAGGAGAGGGTCCTCCCAGCTGAATTTTTTTTTTTTTAACATTTATTTATTTATTTATTTTGGTGGGGTGGGGAGGGAGAGGGGTGGGCAGGCCACTTCCACTGGTCTTTCATTTGTCTAGTTTCATCCGTCTTTGTTCTTTGGCTCCTGTGGGCCTCCCATCGCGATGGCGTCTGTTGTCGCAGAGCACCAGGCTTTTCATGTTTTAATTTCATTGAAAACCATTAAAAGCAATTTATGGCACCCATTCCAGTACTTCAGTTTGCAGTTTTATAGAATTATGAACCACTGCTATAGATAAATTAAAACCTGATAACATGTTGTTGTTGTTGTTCAGTCAGTGTCTGCCTTCGTGAGCCCATGAACTGCAGCACGCCAGGCTTCCCTGTCCTCACCATCTCCCAGAGCTTGCTCAAACTCATGTCCGTTGAGTCAGTGATGCCATCCAGGCATCTCATCCTCTGTCGTTCCTTCTCCTTCTGCTTTCTGTTTTTCCCAGCAGCAGGGTTTTTTCCAGTGAGTTGTCTCTTCACATTAGGTGGCCAAAGTATTGGAGCTTCAGCTTCAGCATCAGTCCTTCCAATAGATATTCAGGGTTGATTTCCTTTAGGACTGACTGGTTTGATCTCCTTGCTGTCCAAAGGACTCTCAAGAGTCTTCTCCAGCACCACATTCTCTGGTCTGAGAACAACTGTAGGGTCCGGTAGTCAGATCACAGATCCATGCTGGTCCTGTTCTGTTGGACCTTTGGGCGTATGCACAGCTGCCTGTATTTTATCACAGCTTCTTGGATATGAGAATTAATTGAGGAAATTTTTGCCATTGGCTTTAGGCATTTTCTTTTTGTTGTTGTTGAAAGCTGAAATAGAGGAGAATGTTTTACAATGTTAACACCTAATAGCTTCATTTATTTACTTATTCATTCATTTATTCATTTACTCCAGAAACTGTGTGTGCCTAGTGCTGGGTGAGGCAGTAATAATGGAAACCTGGATAGTATCAATTCCTAGTTTACACGGAAGTTCCATTTTGATAGAAAAGACAAATCAATACAGTGATAATCATAGGGAATTAGTGGGAGCTCCCGGGGATGGTGCTCCAGGTAGAGGTGAGGAGAGGGTCCTCCCAGCTGAATTTTTTTTTTTTTAACATTTATTTATTTATTTATTTTGGTGGGGGTGGGGAGGGAGGGGTGGGCAGGCCACTTCCACTGGTCTTTCATTTGTCTAGTTTCATCCGTCTTTGTTCTTTGGCTCCTGTGGGCCTCCCATCGCGATGGCGTCTGTTGTCGCAGAGCACCGGCTGTGGGCGCATGTGCTCCAGAGCTCCGGCTCGGTAATTGGACACATCGGTCCAGCCGCTCCGTGGCACGTGGGATCTTCCCAGGCCAGGGATCGAACCGGCGCCCCTTGCACTGCAAGGCGATGTCCTTACCCACTGGACCACCAGGGAAGCCCCCAGCTGAGTGTTAATGGTGAGAGCCAAGCTCAGAGTTGCCTTCCAGGCTCAATGTGTAGAGATGGTGGCGCCTTGGGTCCAGCAAGAGCAAATTGATAGCTGTGTCATGGGACCCATCTGGAATAGGAAATGGAGGAAGATGAGACTGAAGATAGATTGAGGAATAGATTTCCTTTGCCATTGATGGCACTCTCCAGTACCTCTTTATTCTGAAGCAAAAGGAGACTATGAAAGGCTTTCAAAGGGGAGTGATGCAGTCAGGGATGTGTCTTCCGTAAAACACATGGGGGGGTGTCTTAGGGGAGAGAGTGGAGGCAGGCTGCATGGTTAGGAGACTTTTTCCAGTTAAGTGAGAGACTATCCTGGAGTGATTCAGAAATAGAGAACAAAAGCCCAATTTAAAAAAAAAAAAAAAAGATTAAGCAGGTGAAATTGTCAGGGCTTGCTAGTTGGTTTGTAGGGAAGAAGGAGGGAAGAGGCTCAGTAGCTCACCTGAATGTCATAGGAGGGTGCCCAAATCCATATTTTCCCCAGGACCTGCCCCAGGTCCACCCCATGGAGGAGGCACCGTACCCTCCCCAGATACTCCACCCTCAACCTTTTTCTTGCTCGTCTTTGGCCTTTAACCACTTTCTGCCTTGGACTAGAAGACACGGTGGGTAAGCTTTGTGTCTGATTTTTATATTTTTCACACAATGTAGCAAGCATTTTTGAAATTTGTTAGATGTTAAATAACTTTGTTTGCATTAATGGGAATAAATATGACTCAGCATTGAGCTGGAATGTGCTAAAATGAGAGTCCTTAACTGTCTCCTTACCTGGAGTCTGAAATGGTTCCAAGGTTTTTCTTGTTGCTTTTTTTCTCTTTTGTCTTTGTTTTCTCATGGTTGTGGGGAACTTAGGCTGAGGGTGGAGGGTGGAGGGTTTCAGGATCAGGAATGAGGCCAGTTATCATAAGCATATGCTGAGGGTTTATTCACTGGTTGAATTTGAATTCTGACAATTCTGGTGTGAGTTTCTGCTGATGACAAATCTACTACGTCCAGTTTAAGTTTGTCTTACTGTGAGTCTTTTTTTCATATGGAAATCTATGATTTAGTCCTCCTGAGTGTAATTAAGGCATTTGATCCTCCAGGCTCTGCAGGGACAGATATCAAGTCAACAGGTGGCTGTGGAGAAACTGAAGAAAACTGCAGAAGTGTTGTTAGATGCCAAGGGATCTCTACTTCCCGCCAAGAATGACATCCAGAAAACACTAGGTGAGTGTGCATTTCCTCGTGTCTGGTCTCATGGGTACGTTCCAAATGAAGGTCTCCTTCCTAATGGACATGGAGACATTGCTTGCTGGCATGTTTTGTTTCACTCGACCTTTTCACTGTGAAACGGCTCCTCTCAGTCTGAATGAAGACACACCCTCTATAGCAGGTGTATTAGCATCTTGGGAGTGGGAACTGGGCTGTGTGGTTTGGAAAGAGGATACTTTAATTTTAATTTTTAATTCAGAAAATATAGAAAAACTCTTTTTAAAAAGTTTAATTTTAGAATATAGTTGATTAACAGTGCTTTGTTAGTTTCAGATGTACAGCAAAGTGATTCAGTTATATAAACACATATATCTGTCCTTTTCAGAATCTTTTTTCATATAGGTTATTACAGAATATTGAGTAGAGTTCCCTATGCTATATAGTAGGTCTTTGCTCATTATTTTATGTACAGTAGTGTGTACTTTGTTAATCTCAAATTCCTAATTTATCTCTACCCCCGCATTTCCCCTTTAGTAGCTGTAAGTTTGTTTTCTGGGTCTGTGAGTTTGTTTCTATTTTGTATATAAGTTCATTTGTATCATTTTTTAAAGATTCTACCTACAAATGATATCATATATTTGTCTCTTTCTGACTTTGTTCAGTATGATAATCTCTGGGTTCATCCATGTTGCTGCAAATGGCATTATCCCATTCCTTTTTATGGCTGAGTAATATTCCATTATATGTATGTATTAATACCACACTTGCTTTATCCATTCATCTGTAGATGGACATTTAGGTTATTTCCATGTCTTGGCTATTGTAAATAGCACTGCTACACACATCGGGGTGCATGCCTTTCAAATTATGGTTTTCTCTGGGCATTTGTCCAGGAATGGAACTGGTGGATCATGTGGTAAACAGAGTACCATATGATCCAGCAATCCCACCCCTGGGCAGGTATCACTATGGAGAATAGTATGATGATTCCTCAAAAAAATAAATAGAGTTTAGTTTTTTGGTTTTTTTAATTTTTATTTTACTTTTTACTTTTACAGAGTTTTGTTGTTTACAGATATGTATGATTCCAGATTAGTCATATGTATATCCCCCCCACGCCCCCCGCAAGCGTTTAGTTTTTTTGAGGAAGCTTGGTACTGTTCTCATAGTGACTGCCCAAAATTATATTCCCACCAACAGTGTATGAGGGTTTCCTTTTCTTCATGGCCTCACCAGCGTTTATTGTTTGTGGACTTTTCAGTGATGACTATACTGACCAGTGTGAGGTGAAACCTCATTATAGTTTTGATTTGCATTTCTCTAATAATTAGTGATGTTGAGCATGTTTTCATACACTTTTTGGCCATTTGTATGTCTTCTTTGGAGAAATGTCTGTTTAGATCTTCCGCCCATTTTTTGGTTGAATTTTTTTTTTTTTTAATATTGAGCTGCATGAACTATTTGTATATTTTGGAGATTAATCCCTTACTGGCTGCTTCATTTGCAAATATTTTCTCCAATTCTGTGGGTTGTCTTTTAGTTTTGTTTATAGTTTTCTTTGCTGTGCAATAGCTTTTAAGCTTAATTAAGTCCCACTTGTTTATTTTCATTTTTATTTCCATTACTGTAAGAGGTGGATCCAAAATCTGCTGTGATTTAGTGTTCTGCCTGTGTTTTCTTCTTAGAGTTTTATAGTATCCAGCCTTTCTTTCATGAATTTAAATGATGATGTAGTACAATTTCTTTATCAGTGTTTTAAGTTGAAGTATAGTTGATTTACAATGTTGTAATAATTTCTGCTGTACAGCACAGCAATTCAGTTTTACATATATATACATTGTTTAAATATTCTCTTCCATTATGGCTTATCACAGGATACTAATATAGTTACCTATGCCATGCAGTAGGACCTTGTTGTTTATCCACCCTATATATCAATGTTTGCATCTGCTAACCCCAGGCGCCCACTCTGTCCCTGCCCTGACCCCTCCCCCTGGCCACCACCCACTTGTTCTCTGGAGACCTGCACAATCTCTTGATCACACATCCTGTCATGGAATTTTCATCATGGAGATGCATGTGTATTTATAAATTACACATAGTACTATCTTAACATATTATGTGCATTATGATTATAAGACAGAAAAATATAAATTATTAAAGTAGAAGATAAAAATGTGAACAGAAGTTGTAACATGTTGCCTCTCTGTCCCGTGCCCTGTCTTGACGTCTCACATTGGCAACCATTGCTGGAAGTACTTGGTGAGAAAAAAGAAAGGCTATCTTATTTGTAATTCTGTGATTTGAAGAGACATTTTGACAGTTTCCCCATTTTTAAGTATACACAATTTGCTTGCATTTGTTTAAAAATGTATATGACATTATTTAACGTATGTTACATTATTTTAGGACTAAAACTTCTCTCTGGCATAGTTTTTCTAGGAAGATGTGAAAGTATATTTAAGATATAGAGGGGTTTCTCTAAAACAAGTTGAATTCTAAGAAAACTAACCACTTAAAAAAGTAATATTCTTAAAGTAAATTTTATTTGTACCTCTTTCTAGAGTAATTTTTACTTACTAAAATTAAGAATTTAGTTCAGTGATAATATTTCATTGCTAAGTCCCAAAATAAACTACATTGATTAAAAATGCTTTTAAATTGAACTGTAGTTGATTGACAATGTTATGTGTGTTAATTTTATTAAAGTAGTTGACTTTGCTTGGAAAATCATTTACCATGGCTAAACAGACAGGATGCTGCCCTGGTGAAGCACAGAGCTGCCCATTTGAGAAACAGCTCACCTCCCGGTATGACCTGCAGTTCAGGCTTCCTGCCCTGTGACCTTCACAAAAGGGTGGACTTGAACCTGCTGCTTGTCTCCCCTAGTCATCTTGGTGCATACCAAAGGCTGTCCCCACCCCATCAGCCTTTTCAGGGGCTTCTTTGTGTTTTCATTAAAGGATCATGACTATCTCTTTAAATCAGCCAAACTTGACTTCTCATTTTGATGAAAATTTGTCAAACTGTTTTCTTATAATATAATGTTAGAACAAGCAAAAGGAAACATAGTTTGTTTATATGAATTATGTTTTGATGTTTCAAGTCAAAATGTTCTTCCATTCACTGCCCTGACCCCTCCCCCTGGCCACCACCCACTTGTTCTCTGGAGACCTGCACAATCTCTTGATCACACATCCTGTCATGGAATTTTCATCATGGAGATGCATGTGTATTTATAAATTACACATAGTACTATCTTAACATATTATGTGCATTATGATTATAAGACAGAAAAATATAAATTATTAAAGTAGAAGATAAAAATGTGAACAGAAGTTGTAACATGTTGCCTCTCTGTCCCGTGCCCTGTCTTGACGTCTCACATTGGCAACCATTGCTGGAAGTACTTGGTGAGAAAAAAGAAAGGCTATCTTATTTGTAATTCTGTGATTTGAAGAGACATTTTGACAGTTTCCCATTTTTAAGTATACACAATTTGCTTGCATTTGTTTAGAAATGTATATGACATTATTTAACGTATGTTACATTATTTTAGGACTAAAACTTCTCTCTGGCATAGTTTTTCTAGGAAGATGTGAAAGTATATTTAAGATATAGAGGGGTTTCTCTAAAACAAGTTGAATTCTAAGAAAACTAACCACTTAAAAAAGTAATATTCTTAAAGTAAATTTTATTTGTACCTCTTTCTAGAGTAATTTTTACTTACTAAAATTAAGAATTTAGTTCAGTGATAATATTTCATTGCTAAGTCCCAAAATAAACTACATTGATTAAAAATGCTTTTAAATTGAACTGTAGTTGATTGACAATGTTATGTGTGTTAATTTTATTAAAGTAGTTGACTTTGCTTGGAAAATCATTTACCATGGCTAAACAGACAGGATGCTGCCCTGGTGAAGCACAGAGCTGCCCATTTGAGAAACAGCTCACCTCCCGGTATGACCTGCAGTTCAGGCTTCCTGCCCTGTGACCTTCACAAAAGGGTGGACTTGAACCTGCTGCTTGTCTCCCCTAGTCATCTTGGTGCATACCAAAGGCTGTCCCCACCCCATCAGCCTTTTCAGGGGCTTCTTTGTGTTTTCATTAAAGGATCATGACTATCTCTTTAAATCAGCCAAACTTGACTTCTCATTTTGATGAAAATTTGTCAAACTGTTTTCTTATAATATAATGTTAGAACAAGCAAAAGGAAACATAGTTTGTTTATATGAATTATGTTTTTGATGTTTCAAGTCAAAATGTTCTTCCATTGAAACATTCTACAGTGTATCAGATGGTGGCATTTGGACATTATTACAATTCTTTTCAGATTCTTAGGCAATAAGTGATAATTGATGATTGTTTTTCAGAAAGGCAGGTCAGGGAAAATAAAGGAGAGATGAATACATTAAAAACCATTGTTCTTTGAGCTTCTAATCAGTCTGCAGTAGACTGTAGGATGTTAAAATGTAGAGCTTTATATACGAATGAAAACCAACCAGAAAGATTTTTTTTAGCATCTTAAGTCTTTATAATAGAAACTAAAATTAATCGATACATCAGTCTGTTAACTTTGTTTTTTTCTTCCCTTTTGCCTGCTATTAAATTTATGAAACAGATTCTGTAGATGTTATTTCAGAAGCATAATCTCAGCCTTCTTTACTTTGTGTGAATTTTCACTGTAGTCTGTTTTCTCATAACATTTGCCTCTGCCTGCTTCTGTGTATTTGAATGCTTTGCTTAGGATACGAAGGATGACAGGATCTTAATGTGTTTGTGTGTAAGAGAGAAAGCAAAAGACAGCAAGAGAGAGAGATTGAAATAAATTTCATGTGTAAAGGTTAATTCTTGATAATGAATTCTCAGAAGTATGTATTTTCCTTGAGATTAGCTCTGCACAGTTGTCACCTTTTTCACCCCATATAGTTATGATGTGTGGCTAATTGAAATGTCACATTGAAAACCAATATTTATTCCAAAGATTGACTATATAGGATACTTTCTTTTTTTAAAAAAAAAACTGTTATTTTACTTTTAATTTTTATAGAATACTTTCATTTCTCTGGGACAGTTCAAATGTTTACCCAGCCCAAAATCTTTCTTCAAATGCAGATGATATACACATACATCCTGTTTAAAAATCGCTACTTTTTTATTTGCCACTGAGATCTTTTCTTTTTTTCAAGTTTTGGTGGTGCTCTGATGATGCATTATGAGTTTATCACTTCAGCTCTTTTTTCTTCTGTCAATTCTAGTGTGGGAATTTGAGGATTCCCCTTAGTGTGTTCTGCAGAGGAATGGGACAAAGAGAACTTAGGCGTTAACGTTTCCTGATCCTTTTGGACTAGATGACATTGTCGGGAGGTACGATGACCTGTCCAAGTCTGTTAGTGAGCGGAATGAACAGCTGCAGATAACCCTGACGCGCTCGCTGAGTGTGCAGGATGGCCTGGACGAGATGCTGGACTGGATGGCGGGTGTGGAACGCTCCCTGGACGAGCAGGGCCAGGTGCCCTTGAACTCCTCCGCACTGCAGGATGTCATCAGTAAAAACATCGTAAGTGACTTCAAACAGAGCACTTTTCAATGAAAAAAAAATAACCCAGCATCTCAGACTATTCAAAAACTGTGGATGTTTTCATGCTCTGCCTGTATCAAAGCCTTTCACTGATGCTCACTGCACATTCTCACCCCTGAAATTCATACATCCTGGATTTTTTCATGTGCACACATTAATCTGTATTATATAAAGTGTTCATGAAACATTATTTGCTCTCTTATATGTGTATCTGCCTCAATGTATGGATCTTGAGGTATAAACATCATTCTAGATAGCAGAAAGAGCGTCTAGTTTTCTTAGGATGTGACAGGATCTTAATGTGTTTGTGTGTAAGAGAAAGCAAAAGACAGCAGAGAGAGAGATTGAAATAAATTTCATGTGTAAAGGTTAATTCTTGATAATGAATTCTCAAGTATGTATTTTCCTTGAGATTAGCTCTGCACAGTTGTCACCTTTTTCACCCCATATAGTTATGATGTGTGGCTAATTGAAATGTCACATTGAAAACCAATATTTATTCCAAAGATTGACTATATAGGATACTTTCTTTTTAAAAAAACTGTTATTTTACTTTTAATTTTTATAGAATACTTTCATTTCTCTGGGACAGTTCAAATGTTTACCCAGCCCAAAATCTTTCTTCAAATGCAGATGATATACACATACATCCTGTTTAAAAATCGCTACTTTTTTATTTGCCACTGAGATCTTTTCTTTTTTTCAAGTTTTGGTGGTGCTCTGATGATGCATTATGAGTTTATCACTTCAGCTCTTTTTTCTTCTGTCAATTCTAGTGTGGGAATTTGAGGATTCCCCTTAGTGTGTTCTGCAGAGGAATGGGACAAAGAGAACTTAGGCGTTAACGTTTCCTGATCCTTTTGGACTAGATGACATTGTCGGGAGGTACGATGACCTGTCCAAGTCTGTTAGTGAGCGGAATGAACAGCTGCAGATAACCCTGACGCGCTCGCTGAGTGTGCAGGATGGCCTGGACGAGATGCTGGACTGGATGGCGGGTGTGGAACGCTCCCTGGACGAGCAGGGCCAGGTGCCCTTGAACTCCTCCGCACTGCAGGATGTCATCAGTAAAAACATCGTAAGTGACTTCAAACAGAGCACTTTTCAATGAAAAAAAAAAAATAACCCAGCATCTCAGACTATTCAAAAACTGTGGATGTTTTCATGCTCTGCCTGTATCAAAGCCTTTCACTGATGCTCACTGCACATTCTCACCCCTGAAATTCATACATCCTGGATTTTTTCATGTGCACACATTAATCTGTATTATATAAAGTGTTCATGAAACATTATTTGCTCTCTTATATGTGTATCTGCCTCAATGTATGGATCTTGAGGTATAAACATCATTCTAGATAGCAGAAAGAGCCGTCTAGTTTTCTTTAGGAAAAAACACAGACTTACTTTTTCCCAGGACCTTGAACTGTAGGTGCTGTTAGGTTTTCTTTCTAAGATAGCATTTGATATTGGATAAATTAAAAATAATTGTAGGACCGGTACTAAGAGAGTAGATCTTAAAAGTTCTCATCACAGAAGAATTGTAACTATGTGTGAAGATGGACATTACCTAGACTTACTGTGGTGATCATTTGACAATATTTACAATTGTTGAATCATTATGTTATATGGGCAGGCAAACTTAGTTGCTCAGTCATGTCCGTCTCTTTGAGACCCATTGGACTATAGCCCGCCAAGCTCCTCTGTCCATGGGAGTTTTCAGGCAAAAATATTGGATTGTCATTTCCTTCTCCAGGGGATCTTCCTGATCCAGGAATCGAACTCACATCTCCTATGTCTCCCTGCATTGTTGGTGGATCTTTACCTGCTGAGCCATCAGGGGAGCCCCTTTATGTTGCACACCTGAAGTTAATTTACTGTTTAACGTTATTATAATATAATACATGTATCAATTATATCTCAATTAAAACTTATAATATTTTGAAAAAAAAAACAGTGTAATAAGTTCCAAAGATGAGTGGCTATAAGATGAATTTAAGGTGTTGAGATATTTCCTGAATATAATAATGTGGAAAGTAGTTCTTGCACAGAGTTAAGTGTACAGAGCAATTTTCTGTGGAGGAGCAGAGAGCGGCTGCTTGTACTTTTCATGAGTATCACTCATGGCAGAGGGCATCCCAGCACACTGGGTCCTATGTGTTGATCACAGCTCCAGCCAGCTGCCCAGGAGGTTAATCAGATCAATCTTGTTGTTGTCTAGCCTTTGAAAAACCAGGACCGTGGCTAATCCCTGGGCTGCAGGAGATCCCGGGGTTGCCGAGTGGCAGCCGCCTCCTGTGTCTCTGGGGCGGCCAGCCAGCTGTTCTCTGGTCTTAGGGGGGTTGGGAATGGGCTTCTTCCCGTGGTCTATCAGCTTGTCTGTCACTCCCTTTAGCGTCCTTAGTCACAGGTGGCTCACGCTTCTGTTGTTATAAATAGTAATTTTTACTACAAATCTGTGATGCTATTTGTAAATATCATGAATGGGAACTTGGTTCATTTCAGATGCTGGAGCAGGACATCGAGGGCGGCAGAGCAGCATAAATGCCATGAATGAGAAAGTGAAGAGGTTCACAGAGACCACGGACCGTACTAAGAGAGTAGATCTTAAAAGTTCTCATCACAGAAGAATTGTAACTATGTGTGAAGATGGACATTACCTAGACTTACTGTGGTGATCATTTGACAATATTTACAATTGTTGAATCATTATGTTATATGGGCAGGCAAACTTAGTTGCTCAGTCATGTCCGTCTCTTTGAGACCCATTGGACTATAGCCCGCCAAGCTCCTCTGTCCATGGGAGTTTTCAGGCAAAAATATTGGATTGTCATTTCCTTCTCCAGGGGATCTTCCTGATCCAGGAATCGAACTCACATCTCCTATGTCTCCCTGCATTGTTGGTGGATCTTTACCTGCTGAGCCATCAGGGAGCCTTTATGTTGCACACCTGAAGTTAATTTACTGTTTAACGTTATTATAATATAATACATGTATCAATTATATCTCAATTAAAACTTATAATATTTTGAAAAAAACAGTGTAATAAGTTCCAAAGATGAGTGGCTATAAGATGAATTTAAGGTGTTGAGATATTTCCTGAATATAATAATGTGGAAAGTAGTTCTTGCACAGAGTTAAGTGTACAGAGCAATTTTCTGTGGAGGAGCAGAGAGCGGCTGCTTGTACTTTTCATGAGTATCACTCATGGCAGAGGGCATCCCAGCACACTGGGTCCTATGTGTTGATCACAGCTCCAGCCAGCTGCCCAGGAGGTTAATCAGATCAATCTTGTTGTTGTCTAGCCTTTGAAAAACCAGGACCGTGGCTAATCCCTGGGCTGCAGGAGATCCCGGGGTTGCCGAGTGGCAGCCGCCTCCTGTGTCTCTGGGGCGGCCAGCCAGCTGTTCTCTGGTCTTAGGGGGGTTGGGAATGGGCTTCTTCCCGTGGTCTATCAGCTTGTCTGTCACTCCCTTTAGCGTCCTTAGTCACAGGTGGCTCACGCTTCTGTTGTTATAAATAGTAATTTTTACTACAAATCTGTGATGCTATTTGTAAATATCATGAATGGGAACTTGGTTCATTTCAGATGCTGGAGCAGGACATCGCAGGGCGGCAGAGCAGCATAAATGCCATGAATGAGAAAGTGAAGAGGTTCACAGAGACCACGGACCCGTCCACCGCATCTTCGCTCCAGGCCAGGATGAAAGACTTAGCCCTTCGCTTTTCAGAAGCAAGTCACAGACACAAAGAAAAACTTGCCCAAATGGAGAAACTCAAAACCAAAGTGGAACAGTTTGAGAACCTCTCAGAAAAGCTCCAGACATTCTTAGAAACCAAAACGCAGGCTCTCACTGAGGCAGACGTGCCCGGGAAGGACGTTACTGAGCTGTCTCAGTTTATGCAGGTGTGTCTTCCATGGAACTCATGAGGCTGATTGAATATATGAGCAGCTAAGACAAGCACATACATTCACTGGCAAAATTATGATTAGCAAGCATCATTTAAATTGCTGGTGGATTGGTTAAGACGAGATGGTTGGATGGGTCACTGAGTCAATGGACCTGAGTTTGAGCAAGCTCTGGGAGATGCTGAAGGACAGGGAAGCCTGGCGGGCCACAGTCCATGGGGTCGCACAGAGTCAGATGCAACTGAGCGACTGAACTGATGCTTTTCTACTTTGAAAACTTTGCAGCCCATCTCCTCCTTGAAGCCTTTGCTCGTGCTCAGAAGTGAACACCGCCTCTCATTTTCTATATATCGTAGACGATACACATGCCTTATTCCAGAACGCACACAGCAGAATGTAAAGAGTGCATTTTTAAAGTAAACCTTACAGTATTCACTTTCAAACAGCCTGTCTGCATGTTTGTTTATACTTAGTCTGTAGGCAGGATCATTCTGTGAAATTCTGGCTCGAGTCATTTGGGTCCCATACCTACAACTTGATGGCATGACCTTTGAAGATCTGGCAGTATCATACATATTTAAAAAAACTTTATTGAAGTCTAGTTGATTTATAGTATTGTGTTAATTTCTGCTGCACAGCCAGATGATTCAGCTATATATACGTGTGTGTGTGTTTCTATATATATATATTCTTTTTCACTTTCTTTTCCATTATGGCTTATTATAGGATGTTGAATATAGTTTCCAGTGCTATACAGTAGGGCCTTATTGTTTATCCAGCCTATATATAATAGTTTACATCTGCTCACCCCAGACTCCCAGTCCATCCTTGCTCTAGCCCCCTCCCCTTCAGCAGCCAACTAGTCTGTTCTCTGTGTCTATAGCAACATCTTATATTGATGCAGTATCTAAATGCTTTGTAGGAATCAACATCTGAATTGCTACAACGCAAGAAGGATCTTGAAGTTTTGCAGAATCTCTTGAAGGAGATCTCCAGCCATGGCTTGCCAGGGGATAAGGCTCTGGTTTTTGAAAAAACAAATAATTTGTCAAAGAAATTCAAGGAAATGGAGGACACTGTCAAAGAAAAGTAAGCACCACTTAAGAAACTGTATTTTATTCTACTTGATACTGATTGGAATGCATGACTTTTATTTCCTTATGCAGATACCTGGAACAGTTATGGAAACTTGAGAATAAGCATAGGGCTACTTGATAAGTACTTCTGTATTTATAATTTTTTGCTGTTAAAATGAAGTGTATGTTTGTTAAAGTATTTAGGAGGGAAATTCAAGAATTCTTACATGAAAATAGAAAGCAATATGTAAGGAAAATGCTGGTGATAGAGTTTTACTGAAAATAGTCTAAACTCACTGTAGTCTGAAGTCGCTGGCAATAACCTTGAAATAACCTTAAAGATAGCTGGTACTCATGGCATTCTTGACTCAATTCAGAAATCTGCATCAATCCATTATAGTTCTGGATAGCCTTTAAAAAAAAAAAACCCAAAACAAATAGTTTGATTTTTAAGGAATTATAGAGGATACCTGATTTCATGAACAAACAAGAAACAAAAGAATGAACCTTAAAAAAAAAAAAGAATGAATGTAAATGAAGGAAGAAAGCCGCACAGGGGTGTGCGCCTGGTGACAGAGCTTTTATTGAATATACTGTTGATCTTATACTAATTTAGAAACTATGTCTGGTTTTGCCAAAGTTCATACAGAAGCCCCCCAAAGATAGAAAGTAGTCATTTCTCTTTCAATCCTTTTTATTTCTTCGGAATTCCCTACCCGAAACTTCTGTATGCTCAGTCGACTACTCAGAGCTACCATTTCCATTCCAGTTGGTTCACCTTGCACAGTAGGAGTTCCGGGTTTCCCTGGGTCAACTCTGTGTGGTTTATCCTGTCATTTGGGTCCTGCTGTAAAACCACATGGTCATTGGAGATCAGTTTAGCAGCCACGGACTCTCTGCCAATAGTCCACACCCCTGCACACGTGCACATTTTTCTATGCAACATCTTATATTGATGCAGTATCTAAATGCTTTGTAGGAATCAACATCTGAATTGCTACAACGCAAGAAGGATCTTGAAGTTTTGCAGAATCTCTTGAAGGAGATCTCCAGCCATGGCTTGCCAGGGGATAAGGCTCTGGTTTTTGAAAAAACAAATAATTTGTCAAAGAAATTCAAGGAAATGGAGGACACTGTCAAAGAAAAGTAAGCACCACTTAAGAAACTGTATTTTATTCTACTTGATACTGATTGGAATGCATGACTTTTATTTCCTTATGCAGATACCTGGAACAGTTATGGAAACTTGAGAATAAGCATAGGGCTACTTGATAAGTACTTCTGTATTTATAATTTTTTGCTGTTAAAATGAAGTGTATGTTTGTTAAAGTATTTAGGAGGGAAATTCAAGAATTCTTACATGAAAATAGAAAGCAATATGTAAGGAAAATGCTGGTGATAGAGTTTTACTGAAAATAGTCTAAACTCACTGTAGTCTGAAGTCGCTGGCAATAACCTTGAAATAACCTTAAAGATAGCTGGTACTCATGGCATTCTTGACTCAATTCAGAAATCTGCATCAATCCATTATAGTTCTGGATAGCCTTTAAAAAAAAAAAACCCAAAACAAATAGTTTGATTTTTAAGGAATTATAGAGGATACCTGATTTCATGAACAAACAAGAAACAAAAGAATGAACCTTAAAAAAAAAAAAGAATGAATGTAAATGAAGGAAGAAAGCCGCACAGGGGTGTGCGCCTGGTGACAGAGCTTTTATTGAATATACTGTTGATCTTATACTAATTTAGAAACTATGTCTGGTTTTGCCAAAGTTCATACAGAAGCCCCCCAAAGATAGAAAGTAGTCATTTCTCTTTCAATCCTTTTTATTTCTTCGGAATTCCCTACCCGAAACTTCTGTATGCTCAGTCGACTACTCAGAGCTACCATTTCCATTCCAGTTGGTTCACCTTGCACAGTAGGAGTTCCGGGTTTCCCTGGGTCAACTCTGTGTGGTTTATCCTGTCATTTGGGTCCTGCTGTAAAACCACATGGTCATTGGAGATCAGTTTAGCAGCCACGGACTCTCTGCCAATAGTCCACACCCCTGCACACGTGCACACACCATCCACACAGTATCCAGGTACCAAATCCAGACACCAGATCTGTCTTTTCAGCTGTGCGTGTGCCTGGTGTGTGTCCTCCGTCTTTGGTGCTGAGTGTACAGAGGAATACGTGTACAGTTCACTGTAGAGCTTTCTGAGTACCTGTTGGGAAGGCACCAGTAAAATTCTGCATCATCTCGTTTTTGGAAACTGAACCCTGTCCTCTCTAAAAAGCGGGTTGACCCATCCACTAAATCGACTGTAGTGCAGCATGTATGCCACTGGGTGGCGCTGTGTTTCCCTCATGTCTGTGACTTGTATTTCCCCTCTGGTTCTCAGCCTGCTGGCATTTAGTACTGTATAAAGTGGACAGATCAAAGCACACTGACTCTAAATCATGTTAAAGCTGTTTATATGGCCTTAGAGTTTATGTAACATTGTAGAGAGCTGTTCCATATGGGTTGCAGACATCTTAACTGTTCTTTCTTGATCTACGGACTCTACCGAGGACATTCGCTGATTTCACTTGCCACGAAGGAAACCTTTCCTCCTGTATCTGAGGGTTGGCATGTGCATGGGGGGAGACTTTTTTCTTTAATGTTAAGTCTGACATTGGGATAATAATTTGTTTATTAGTTATGAGTCCTTTGGTGGAGTATTTCCCTTTGTGGCTTAAATTTGTCAATGATGTTTGTGATCTAGAAAAGAAGCAGTATCTTCTTGTCAAGAACAGATGGATGCCTTTCAAGTCCTGGTTAAATCATTAAAGTCGTGGATAAAAGAAACCACAGAAAGAGTTCTCTTTGTGCAGCCTTCTTTTGGTGCAGAAGATCTGGAGAAATCTTTGGAAGAAACAAAGGTGAATCACTGTCCATATTTGACACTTAAGTTCTCACAAGCCTTTTTATTTCTTCGAATTCCCTACCGAAACTTCTGTATGCTCAGTCGACTACTCAGAGCTACCATTTCCATTCCAGTTGGTTCACCTTGCACAGTAGGAGTTCCGGGTTTCACTGGGTCACCTCTGTGTGGTTTATCCTGTCATTTGGGTCCTGCTGTAAAACCACATGGTCATTGGAGATCAGTTTAGCAGCCACGGACTCTCTGCCAATAGTCCACACCCCTGCACACGTGCACACACCATCCACACAGTATCCAGGTACCAAATCCAGACACCAGATCTGTCTTTTCAGCTGTGCGTGTGCCTGGTGTGTGTCCTCCGTCTTTGGTGCTGAGTGTACAGAGGAATACGTGTACAGTTCACTGTAGAGCTTTCTGAGTACCTGTTGGGAAGGCACCAGTAAAATTCTGCATCATCTCGTTTTTGGAAACTGAACCCTGTCCTCTCTAAAAAGCGGGTTGACCCATCCACTAAATCGACTGTAGTGCAGCATGTATGCCACTGGGTGGCGCTGTGTTTCCCTCATGTCTGTGACTTGTATTTCCCCTCTGGTTCTCAGCCTGCTGGCATTTAGTACTGTATAAAGTGGACAGATCAAAGCACACTGACTCTAAATCATGTTAAAGCTGTTTATATGGCCTTAGAGTTTATGTAACATTGTAGAGAGCTGTTCCATATGGGTTGCAGACATCTTAACTGTTCTTTCTTGATCTACGGACTCTACCGAGGACATTCGCTGATTTCACTTGCCACGAAGGAAACCTTTCCTCCTGTATCTGAGGGTTGGCATGTGCATGGGGGGAGACTTTTTTCTTTAATGTTAAGTCTGACATTGGGATAATAATTTGTTTATTAGTTATGAGTCCTTTGGTGGAGTATTTCCCTTTGTGGCTTAAATTTGTCAATGATGTTTGTGATCTAGAAAAGAAGCAGTATCTTCTTGTCAAGAACAGATGGATGCCTTTCAAGTCCTGGTTAAATCATTAAAGTCGTGGATAAAAGAAACCACAGAAAGAGTTCTCTTTGTGCAGCCTTCTTTTGGTGCAGAAGATCTGGAGAAATCTTTGGAAGAAACAAAGGTGAATCACTGTCCATATTTGACACTTAAGTTCTCACAAGCCTGTGTTAGGAACGAGCAGCTTCCTCTTATCTAATAGCACATGTTTGATCTTCATGTATGTACAGTGTATTTTGATGATATTTGGAAAATATGACATGGGTCTGACCAAAATTTTTGACAGACACAGACTTTCAGTTACTTTGCTTTTTTGTAGAGGCATATTAGTGAGTCGCTAAGTGGTCCAAGTGTCTTTCCCTACTACATCTCTACTTAGTTTCAGTTATTTTTTATACCATTTCTCATAATGTTAATACAAAATCGTTCTCTTCAAGTCAGCATTTTGCCCTAGTTTGGACATATCACTCCAACCAGAATCTGAAGATATAAATTGTTTGAACCTTTTGTCATCTTATTCAGGTCTAAAACTTAGGATCATTATGGCAAGATTTTCACTCCAAATTTGTGCAATTGTGTGTATTTTAAAATTCACTGAAGCTTTTTGTGTTATTTTTGAGTGTGTTTGCTTTCTTTTGAATATTTACCTAGTGTCTTTCTATGAATTTCTTTGTTTTTAATTCTTTCTGTGATAGCTTTAGGTATGTATAATTTAAGTAGATATACATGGATGTTTTGATTTTTTTATCATTTTTATGCTTTATATAAAAATATAGGTATTTGTCCTTTGATCTTGTTATTTAACATATGCACATTTATTGTTTTTCTTTTGAGCTTATATTTATTCTGTTTATTGAATATTTGAAAGTCACTCTCTTGTCTTAAGTTTTCTTTTTAAAACTTTGTTGGGCTACTTGAAATTTCCTTTGTTATGCACTATTTAAAGTTAAAAAGTATATGTCCTATTGATTAATTTCAATGCTGGAAGAATTTAATGGAACATGTTTTAGATATTTAAAGCTTTATTGAAATTTTGATGGTTAAAGTTCACTATTAAGTGGAATTCTGAATGTACATTTCTAAAAACTGTTTCTATAGTAGAAAGGAGTTTGGCTATTACCTAATACAGTTTTGCAGACTTACAGTTGACAGTTACTTTGGAACCCATGGCAGCTGGGAGTAGCCCAGCTTCCATTGTGGCTGGGAGCAGAATTCAGGATGGACTCCCCCACTCCTCACTGCTAACAGTGTTAACAGTCACCTGGGCTGTTAATGGAGATGCTGTCCTTTACTTCCATCCACTCTCCCATAAGTCAGAACCCACAGTCATCACTGCATTGAGATATGTGTAAGACATTGAATTATAATGTGTAACTTGGAAAAAATTACTAAGACTGAAAAATAATGTATTCTTATATCTCAAGAAATTACAAGAGAAGTGGAGCTTAAAAACACCAGAGATTCAGAAAGTCAACAACAGTGGCATCTCACTATGTAACTTAGTAAGTGCCGTGACCACCCCTGCAAAGGCCATAGCAGCAGTTAAGTCAGGTATGCGCTTTACTTACATTTGGGGCAAATCCTGTGGCAATTGGGTCCACCCATGTTGATTTCATTTGTGCATGTTGTTTTTTAAGTTGATGCATAAAATAACCTCAGAAGTACACATAGAAAGTGACAAGAAATATGACATGTCTAAACACACTAAATTCTGCCATGGAAAATGTCTGTACTCTTAAAATTTCAGATCTCTTAAGTTTCACTATAGTTTAAGATGTACCCAAATTAATCTGTAAGAATAAGGAGCATTATATTGGGGCAGGGGAAAGATCAGGTTCTAGTTTGTTTGTTTTTACCTTCATTGATAGAAATATAGAAATTCTATTTGAAATATCTGATAAAGAAATGAATCTAGTCTCCTGGGAAAGAAGGAAGTGAGGGGAGGAAACAGGTTTTTTTTCTTTTTTTGTCAAGTGGACCTCTCTTAATTTATTCCCATCTGCTTTATTCTTTTATTCCCAAAGAAAACAGTTCTGTCTTGTGTTAGCCAGCATGTCTGAATCACCATCTTATCATGCTTCTCCACAGAAGGGGAGAGTCTTGTATAAATAATGATTCTAAAATTTAAGTTGTGGAAAGGATTTTAAGTTTAAAATATATTTATACTGTTGTCACTATCAGCTTTAAAAATAATCCAAGAGTAGACCAAAGGCATATCTTGTATCTTTATTCTGAGAGTTTTTGAGGATCTTCTGTGGTTGATCTGCTCTGCAGCCCCCACCTGTCTTCATTGTGAGACTGACATTCAGCTGGGCCCCTCTCCACCAGCCATTTATTCTGCTCTATTAATCTCATTTCAGGCAGTCCTCACAGTATGTGTGTGATGATCGCTCCTTTTGCTCATAATCAGATTTCCTGAAATGTCAAGTTTTTTGTTTTTTTTTTTTTAAGGAAAGGAATTCTGTGGTGTTTTATATTAGTTCTTCATATCTCTTTGTATTTGTAATAAACAAAAAGCATTTTCCCCTGCTCTTTAACAACTCCCAAGCACAGTAGGAATTAATCTTGAGTATCTACAGGGTATTTTCCATCTGAAATGCCATGGTGTGTGATTTTTTTTTAAAGGGACAAAACTAAGATTAAGATTCAGGTATTTAAATGTTTTATTCAGGCTTATTCTTGTCTGGTTAGTTTGGAGAAATGTCTGTGTTTTGGAGAGAGAACCAACGCATAATCACTTGAGACAGTCTGATTTTTTTTTTTTAATATTCAGATTATGAAAAAAGTACTGGTGCTAGGTGTTTAGAGAATTAAAGAAAAAGAATTAGTGCCACTCACCAGTGGTTCCTGTTTGCTCGGCAGTGGAGTGACTGTCTTTAACTCCCACGGGAGTCTCGTGACGGAGGTGTGATTCTCCCAGCAGGTGGGATGGCTGGATTCACTTGTACAGTTTCACAGGGTGTCATTAGTGGGACTGGGGCTTAAGTTGAGGTGAGTCATATGCCAGAGCCCAGGTGCCTCAGCTACTGTGCCTCCTCCCTCTGTGTTGAAACAGTATGGTTTCTTTCACTTCTAACTTCTCTTTCATGTCTTTTTATGTTATTCTACCTCCATTAAACTCGTGAAAAATCTGTCACCAGAGCAGACAGTTTTAGTTCCTTAACTTGAGACCTTCTTCTGCCCGTCAGGCATTTATGCCTCCAGCAGTGCACATTGTAACCAGCTTCTGTGCCTCAAGGACTGTACCACTGAGATAGCTTCAGCATTAAAACAACCTTGCTCCAGAATTGCCTTTTAGATTGAGTTAATGATTAATGTATCAGTAATCTAAAGTTTGTGAAACTCTACTGTTTAAATTGATCATGTTGTAACTTTAGGAATAAATTTTATACAGAAGAAAGGATATAGCTTGATCTTTTAGACCTTCATTTGATTTTGAAATTGAATCAGTATTTTACATTTTTAAATAGTAATAACATTGTAAAGTAATTACTGTTTATGGAGTTTGCTTTAATGCCACCTGGGCTTCCCTAATGGCTCAGACGGTAAAGAATCCTCCTACAGTGCAGGAAACCTGGTTTCAATCCCTGGGTCAGGAAGATCCCCTGGAGAAGGGAATGGCAACCCACTCCAGTATTCCTATCTGGAGAATTGCATGGACAGAGGAGCCTGGTGGGCTACAGTCTGTGGGATGGCAAAGAGTTGGACATGACTGAGTGACTATTTTTTTAATGCCACCTACTATTAATATATATGTAATATGACAGAAATCTATGATGACTTCAGTTTTAATGTTTTTGCAGGTGGAGTAATATTAAATGGTGAAGGAACAGCTACAGATACTCAGGAAATTTTGGCAAATAAAGGTAAATAGTAACTGTAAAGTTTTTTGATTAAATAACTTAATTTTTTGAGAAAGAAAATCATTTTAGGGATGAAAAGTAGATATATCAAAATTTCAAACTTCGAATTAAAATAGTATGAGAATAGTCATGTTCTCCAGAAATAACATATTTATATAACATTCCATACAATTTTGTTCATTTGGACTTAATACAATCTGGTCATTCAGTTTGATATGTGGTTTATGTTGCCTTCTTTGGGGTTAATTTGAGATACTTTCTCACTTGGGATAACATTATTTGAGCTATTTTTTAATTTGCCTCAGCTACTGTGCCTCCCTCTGTGTTGAAACAGTATGGTTTCTTTCACTTCTAACTTCTCTTTCATGTCTTTTATGTTATTCTACCTCCATTAAACTCGTGAAAAATCTGTCACCAGAGCAGACAGTTTTAGTTCCTTAACTTGAGACCTTCTTCTGCCCGTCAGGCATTTATGCCTCCAGCAGTGCACATTGTAACCAGCTTCTGTGCCTCAAGGACTGTACCACTGAGATAGCTTCAGCATTAAAACAACCTTGCTCCAGAATTGCCTTTTAGATTGAGTTAATGATTAATGTATCAGTAATCTAAAGTTTGTGAAACTCTACTGTTTAAATTGATCATGTTGTAACTTTAGGAATAAATTTTATACAGAAGAAAGGATATAGCTTGATCTTTTAGACCTTCATTTGATTTTGAAATTGAATCAGTATTTTACATTTTTAAATAGTAATAACATTGTAAAGTAATTACTGTTTATGGAGTTTGCTTTAATGCCACCTGGGCTTCCCTAATGGCTCAGACGGTAAAGAATCCTCCTACAGTGCAGGAAACCTGGTTTCAATCCCTGGGTCAGGAAGATCCCCTGGAGAAGGGAATGGCAACCCACTCCAGTATTCCTATCTGGAGAATTGCATGGACAGAGGAGCCTGGTGGGCTACAGTCTGTGGGATGGCAAAGAGTTGGACATGACTGAGTGACTATTTTTTTAATGCCACCTACTATTAATATATATGTAATATGACAGAAATCTATGATGACTTCAGTTTTAATGTTTTTGCAGGTGGAGTAATATTAAATGGTGAAGGAACAGCTACAGATACTCAGGAAATTTTGGCAAATAAAGGTAAATAGTAACTGTAAAGTTTTTTGATTAAATAACTTAATTTTTTGAGAAAGAAAATCATTTTAGGGATGAAAAGTAGATATATCAAAATTTCAAACTTCGAATTAAAATAGTATGAGAATAGTCATGTTCTCCAGAAATAACATATTTATATAACATTCCATACAATTTTGTTCATTTGGACTTAATACAATCTGGTCATTCAGTTTGATATGTGGTTTATGTTGCCTTCTTTGGGGTTAATTTGAGATACTTTCTCACTTGGGATAACATTATTTGAGCTATTTTTTAATTTGCTGGCTGAGGAATTAATATGTAATGTTTCATGGTTTGGATAGTTTATTCCATTTAAAATATCTGTATCATTTCACTGGTACTATGCAGTGTCCCTAAAATACTGGTCATAAATTAGCATTGTAAGGTGATATGACATTTTAGTTGTAAAAACTCTGTGACTTTATCATAGTAGGACTTAAGCTGGACAAAATATTGAGTTGGCCAAAATAGTTCATTCAGGTTTTTCAGTAATATGGAAGAACCCTAACAAACTTTTAACCAACCTGATTGAAGGAAACAGCACACATTTTTATTTTTAGAACTTAAACACTCTGAAAATGTGTCACTATGATTTTTTTTTTTTCTTGCATTTAGGATTAACATCCATTAAAAAGGATATGACTGACATAAGTCATGGCTATGAAGATCTTGGCCTCTTGCTTAAGGACAAAATAGCCGAACTGAGTACCAAACTCTCCAGATTGCAGAAGGCTCAGGAAGAGTCCAGTGCCATGATGCAGTGGTTACAGACCATGGACAACACTGCCAGGAAGTGGCATCAGGCGCCGACACCAACGGACACTGAGGCTGTCAAGAGCCAAGTTGAACAGAACAAGGTATCTCTTGTGGGTCCATTTGCAGAAGACGCAAGAGAACAGATCAGCGCTTAGAATGAGCCCTCAGGCTCACAAGCCCCCTTCTGGCTTCTTGCTCTTTGGTACAGTCCAGTAGGGTGAAGGACAGGGAGGCCTGGCATATGGCAGTCTGTGGGGTCACAGAGAGTTGGACATGACTGGGCAGCTGAACTGAACGGATAGTATGGTGAAAGTCGCTCAGTCATGTCTGACTCCGAGAGCCCATGGATGAGCCATGGAATTCTCCAGGCAAGAATAGTGAAGTGGGTAGCTGTTTCCTTCTCCCAGGGATCTTCCCAACCCAGGGATCGAACCCAGGTCTCCCGCACTGCAGGCGAGTTCTTTACCATCTGAGTCACCAGGGAAGCCCAAGAATACTGGAGAATTGCCTATTCCTTCTCCAGGGAATCTTCCTAACCCTGGATTCGAACCGGGACCTCCTGGAATTGCAGGTGGATTCTTTATTAACTGAGCTACTTAACCTTCAACAACTAGTTTGCCAGCTTTGTTGAATGTGCCTTTCTGTATCATTTCACTGGTACTATGCAGTGTCCCTAAAATACTGGTCATAAATTAGCATTGTAAGGTGATATGACATTTTAGTTGTAAAAACTCTGTGACTTTATCATAGTAGGACTTAAGCTGGACAAAATATTGAGTTGGCCAAAATAGTTCATTCAGGTTTTTCAGTAATATGGAAGAACCCTAACAAACTTTTAACCAACCTGATTGAAGGAAACAGCACACATTTTTATTTTTAGAACTTAAACACTCTGAAAATGTGTCACTATGATTTTTTTTTTTTCTTGCATTTAGGATTAACATCCATTAAAAAGGATATGACTGACATAAGTCATGGCTATGAAGATCTTGGCCTCTTGCTTAAGGACAAAATAGCCGAACTGAGTACCAAACTCTCCAGATTGCAGAAGGCTCAGGAAGAGTCCAGTGCCATGATGCAGTGGTTACAGACCATGGACAACACTGCCAGGAAGTGGCATCAGGCGCCGACACCAACGGACACTGAGGCTGTCAAGAGCCAAGTTGAACAGAACAAGGTATCTCTTGTGGGTCCATTTGCAGAAGACGCAAGAGAACAGATCAGCGCTTAGAATGAGCCCTCAGGCTCACAAGCCCCCTTCTGGCTTCTTGCTCTTTGGTACAGTCCAGTAGGGTGAAGGACAGGGAGGCCTGGCATATGGCAGTCTGTGGGGTCACAGAGAGTTGGACATGACTGGGCAGCTGAACTGAACGGATAGTATGGTGAAAGTCGCTCAGTCATGTCTGACTCCGAGAGCCCATGGATGAGCCATGGAATTCTCCAGGCAAGAATAGTGAAGTGGGTAGCTGTTTCCTTCTCCCAGGGATCTTCCCAACCCAGGGATCGAACCCAGGTCTCCCGCACTGCAGGCGAGTTCTTTACCATCTGAGTCACCAGGGAAGCCCAAGAATACTGGAGAATTGCCTATTCCTTCTCCAGGGAATCTTCCTAACCCTGGATTCGAACCGGGACCTCCTGGAATTGCAGGTGGATTCTTTATTAACTGAGCTACTTAACCTTCAACAACTAGTTTGCCAGCTTTGTTGAATGTGCCTTTCTGTAGAGGTGGATCCTAATAGTCACTTATTTTTACACATAAATGTTATAAAGATGAGTGAGCTATTGGGTGCAAGCAGCTTTGACACCTTTAAAATCAGCTAAAGTCTGGTATTTTAACAAGTCCTTATTGGAAAAGGTGTATTTAAGGGCTAAGTATATTAGGAATCTGTTCTGTCCAGTATAAAATAGGGGAGCTCACACTTTCCCTTTTTTTTTAATAGACAGTATTTTTTTTCTACAACTATCAGGGTTGGGAAAATGGTTTTGCACTCTGGTAGTGCTGGCAAAAACATCTCCAGATGACTAACTTATCTTTGATCTCTGTACTGTGTTGTCCAAAAAACTGCTTGTTCACTCTAATAGAGTCTTGAGTCTTACAGCCTTTATTGAGACTCATGCTCTGATTAATTGCATTCTTACTGGTGTCATCTTCCTTCTTCCAAAGGGATTTGAGAATGCATCAAGTTCTTCCTAGGCGGTGGGGTGAGCTCTAGCATTTCTCTTTGGGATTCTTTTATCAGCTAGTTGAAGAATAGTGACAAGGAGGAACGGAAGTATAATTTATTTCGGAATCTAGTCCTCACTCACTTCAGTCTCTAGAAGGGCTATTTTCCCCTCTTTTGGTCATTTTAGGGAAAAAAAAAATCCCACTCTATTATAATTGTGTCTTTTTGTCTTTTGATGTTTACATACTTTAATGTAGTTACATTTTTATTTCCTTGTTAGTCGTTTGAGGCAGAACTGAAGCAAAATGTAAACAAAGTGCAGGAGTTGAAAGACAAGCTGACGGAGCTGCTGGAGGAGAACCCAGACGCTCCGGAGGCCCCCAAGTGGAAGCAGATGTTGGCAGAAATAGGTACGTTGCCACTTAACACCAGAGGCCTCGGACAGAAGTGCAGTCATTTAAAAAAAACATCACAGTCTTTATCAGAAACACCCCCGGTCTCTTTACCATCTGAGTCACCAGGAAGCCCAAGAATACTGGAGAATTGCCTATTCCTTCTCCAGGGAATCTTCCTAACCCTGGATTCGAACCGGGACCTCCTGGAATTGCAGGTGGATTCTTTATTAACTGAGCTACTTAACCTTCAACAACTAGTTTGCCAGCTTTGTTGAATGTGCCTTTCTGTAGAGGTGGATCCTAATAGTCACTTATTTTTACACATAAATGTTATAAAGATGAGTGAGCTATTGGGTGCAAGCAACTTTGACACCTTTAAAATCAGCTAAAGTCTGGTATTTTAACAAGTCCTTATTGGAAAAGGTGTATTTAAGGGCTAAGTATATTAGGAATCTGTTCTGTCCAGTATAAAATAGGGGAGCTCACACTTTCCCTTTTTTTTTAATAGACAGTATTTTTTTTCTACAACTATCAGGGTTGGGAAAATGGTTTTGCACTCTGGTAGTGCTGGCAAAAACATCTCCAGATGACTAACTTATCTTTGATCTCTGTACTGTGTTGTCCAAAAAACTGCTTGTTCACTCTAATAGAGTCTTGAGTCTTACAGCCTTTATTGAGACTCATGCTCTGATTAATTGCATTCTTACTGGTGTCATCTTCCTTCTTCCAAAGGGATTTGAGAATGCATCAAGTTCTTCCTAGGCGGTGGGGTGAGCTCTAGCATTTCTCTTTGGGATTCTTTTATCAGCTAGTTGAAGAATAGTGACAAGGAGGAACGGAAGTATAATTTATTTCGGAATCTAGTCCTCACTCACTTCAGTCTCTAGAAGGGCTATTTTCCCCTCTTTTGGTCATTTTAGGGAAAAAAAAAATCCCACTCTATTATAATTGTGTCTTTTTGTCTTTTGATGTTTACATACTTTAATGTAGTTACATTTTTATTTCCTTGTTAGTCGTTTGAGGCAGAACTGAAGCAAAATGTAAACAAAGTGCAGGAGTTGAAAGACAAGCTGACGGAGCTGCTGGAGGAGAACCCAGACGCTCCGGAGGCCCCCAAGTGGAAGCAGATGTTGGCAGAAATAGGTACGTTGCCACTTAACACCAGAGGCCTCGGACAGAAGTGCAGTCATTTAAAAAAAACATCACAGTCTTTATCAGAAAACATCTCTCCAACGGTCTCCCTGACTTTGGGATTGGCTTCCAGGTTTCAGAATCTATTTTTCATATTCAGAAGTGTCATTTCATATCAGCTGGGCTGGGCCTTGGCCTATCTTTTGTTTTTCTCACTAAACAGTAACAAAATATATTTTTACGAAGAAGGCAGATCCTAGTTAACACAGTGCTGTGCGTTGAGTGACACGTTTTCATTATGGTCTATTTTCTTTACTGGATTTTGGGTGCTTCTCCTTTGTTATGAGTTGTTACAGTTTCGTGTAAAGAGTCCTTTTCGTGTATTTGTCTGGAAAAGGTGGGTGCCCTTGTCTGCCGTGGAGCTCCTGGCAGGCCCCTGCCAGCCTCTGCTTCGTGCTGCCGGTCTCTTCCCCCAGACAGGCTGCTCCCCACAGGAGTCTGGGGTTTGCTCTTTTTTTTTTTTTTAAAGATTTATTTATTTATTTATTTGAGGAGGGTGGGGTGGGGAGGGAGGGGAGCAGGCGGGCCACTTCCATTGGTCTTTCATTTGTTCATTTTCATCCATCTTTGTTCTTTGACCCGTGTGGGCCTCCCGTCGCGGCGGTCTCTGTTGTCGCAGAGCACCGGCTCTGGGCACATGCGCCCCAGAGCTCCGGCTTGGTAACTGGACACATTGGTCCAGCTGCTCCGCGGCACGTGGGATCTTCCCAGGCCAGGGATTGAACCTGGCGCCCTTTGCACTGCAAGGCGATGTCCTTACCCACTGGACCACCAGGGAAGCCCTGGGGTTTGCTCTTTACGAAGAGCACTCCTACTGTCGCCAGCCTGTCCCTATGGAAACTGTTCCTTGGAAATGCAGAATTTCCTTCCCAATCCCTGTTATCTCACCACCCCTCTTCCTTATTGTGATGATACTGAAGTGAGTGTAATATCACTGTCAGTTGTTCCATTATATTTATCTAAATCTTACCCTTCCTTTAGACTTAGATATGCTGTGGTGAACTTAGAAGTTTCGAAGTATGTTTTAGTTTAATAAGTCATCCTTACATATGTAACTGATTCATTCTGTTGTACGCCTGAAATTGACACAACATTGTAAATCAACAGTGCTCTAATAAAGGAAGAAAGAGGCATCCTAAAAGATCTTAATGTTGAAAGGTTTATTTTGATAGATACTCTTCCTGCATTATAATTAATTGGGCCCTATTTCAATGACTGTCACCTAGAATATCAGAATTACTTGGGAGAATATTATCAAAGCATTTTAAAATTGGGTAGGAGTGAGGAATATATATTTCAAAAGCTTCCTGATAAAGATCTTGATATTTCTTCTTCATTTATGTTTACTTGCATTATTTCATTGTCAGATTGGAACTGACAAAAACTTGCCGTATCGGAAGGTGGTGTCTAGGAAAGGTTTCAGGGATTGGGTTCCATGAAAAGCAGCTCTTTGCGTGAAAAAAAATCTGTCACAGCTTTGGTGACTGTGGAGTAATTCGTGTTCAAGGACGGTCAGTTACTGTGGGCTTTAGGGAGCGTGCTGTCTTAAGATGCAGGATGAGGGAGCAGGCGGGGCATCCTAGCAGAGGGTGAGACCCAGTGGGGCTGTGAAAGCAAGATGGAGCGTGTGAGCGGAGGTGCCTGTGTGCGCCCACCTCGTTTGGATGAGGATGTGAGGTCAGCGGGGCAGACAAGAGCTACCTCTCCGAGGACAGACTGTCTCGAATGGGCAGACAAGAGCTGGTTTGTGGGGGACTCTGAGGGTCAAGCAGAAGTTGGCAGATTTTGCCATCTAGGTGGTGATGGGTGAATTATTGAAGAGTCTGAGCCCAGGGTGACAACTGAGTTCACTGAAGCAGAGGATCATGGACTGCAAGTGAAGCCAGGGAAGAAGGCTGGTGGCCTAGGTGTGAGTCAGTGTGCTCCTGGCAGCAAGAGCTGAGAACCCCCGTGTATTTCTAGAAGAAAGGAGGGCTTTTAGGGGTATTGCATAGTCTACAGCATCAAACAGCCATCAGGACTATAAAATCTTCTTTGTTTGATGCAATGAACCCTTAAGTTAGGCTTTAATAGACTATGTAAGGAGGGTCCTGAGGATGGAATGATGGCCATTGTGGAACCTTTTGAGTTCTGTTATGCAATCTTCATTAATATATAGTTGTGTTAAATATACAAAAACCAAGCTTCCATTTCATCCTTTACCTTTTTTGTTGTTTTTGTTAGATTCTAAGTGGCAAGAACTCAACCAATTAACAGTTGATAGACAACAAAAGCTGGAAGAATCCTCAAATAATCTAACCCAATTCCAAACTGTGGAGGCTCAGTTAAAACAGTGGCTTGTGGAAAAAGAACTGATGGTCAGTGTCCTTGGGCCCTTGTCGATTGACCCAAACATGCTGAACACACAGAGGCAGCAGGTGCAGGTGAGTACCCTTGGCTTAACAACATAGATGTTTTCATGAGAAATGTATTAGCTTTGGACAGTGTGTTCTACCTGCTTGGGAGGGTATCTGTGGTATATCAGATACCCATATGGTGCTATCTCAGTCATGGGGCCCAGAACATGTGAAGCGCTCTTAAAATCTGTCACAGCTTTGGTGACTGTGGAGTAATTCGTGTTCAAGGACGGTCAGTTACTGTGGGCTTTAGGGGCGTGCTGTCTTAAGATGCAGGATGAGGGAGCAGGCGGGGCATCCTAGCAGAGGGTGAGACCCAGTGGGGCTGTGAAAGCAAGATGGAGCGTGTGAGCGGAGGTGCCTGTGTGCGCCCACCTCGTTTGGATGAGGATGTGAGGTCAGCGGGGCAGACAAGAGCTACCTCTCCGAGGACAGACTGTCTCGAATGGGCAGACAAGAGCTGGTTTGTGGGGGACTCTGAGGGTCAAGCAGAAGTTGGCAGATTTTGCCATCTAGGTGGTGATGGGTGAATTATTGAAGAGTCTGAGCCCAGGGTGACAACTGAGTTCACTGAAGCAGAGGATCATGGACTGCAAGTGAAGCCAGGGAAGAAGGCTGGTGGCCTAGGTGTGAGTCAGTGTGCTCCTGGCAGCAAGAGCTGAGAACCCCCGTGTATTTCTAGAAGAAAGGAGGGCTTTTAGGGGTATTGCATAGTCTACAGCATCAAACAGCCATCAGGACTATAAAATCTTCTTTGTTTGATGCAATGAACCCTTAAGTTAGGCTTTAATAGACTATGTAAGGAGGGTCCTGAGGATGGAATGATGGCCATTGTGGAACCTTTTGAGTTCTGTTATGCAATCTTCATTAATATATAGTTGTGTTAAATATACAAAAACCAAGCTTCCATTTCATCCTTTACCTTTTTTGTTGTTTTTGTTAGATTCTAAGTGGCAAGAACTCAACCAATTAACAGTTGATAGACAACAAAAGCTGGAAGAATCCTCAAATAATCTAACCCAATTCCAAACTGTGGAGGCTCAGTTAAAACAGTGGCTTGTGGAAAAAGAACTGATGGTCAGTGTCCTTGGGCCCTTGTCGATTGACCCAAACATGCTGAACACACAGAGGCAGCAGGTGCAGGTGAGTACCCTTGGCTTAACAACATAGATGTTTTCATGAGAAATGTATTAGCTTTGGACAGTGTGTTCTACCTGCTTGGGAGGGTATCTGTGGTATATCAGATACCCATATGGTGCTATCTCAGTGCCGATGGGGAACCCTCAGAGAAACAATGCTCTGGAGCATTCCTGAGTGGTCCATATAGCCCACGAGTGATCAGGTTCCTTGGTTGTTTCCGTCATATTGTGGTTTGTACGGATCCTGTTAAACAGGACCTTCTTTGAACGATTAATGTGATTACACCAGCAATATCATTTTTATGATAAACTAGTATATTGTTTAGAAATGACTTCTTTGAGGTTTTATTCATTTCGATTGTTGTAGTAGATAATAAAGCTCATATAAAACGGCCTCAAGTTGGGGAGATGGAGAAAAAGGAGAAGAAAAAGGGAAGCAGAGAAGGAAATTTGAAACCCACAGGGTTAGTTAGATTCATCTGTTTATGAGTGGATAAATCCATAGAGGAAAAACACATAAAATGTGAGTCAGATGTGATTGCAGGAGGACTGCTGGGTTCTCAGGGAGCTGCTTTCAGGATGCGGAGGCTGATCCATAGTCTGAAAATACAGATCAGTCCAGACAGTTGGGTCACATGCTATCCTAGGCTTGTACATTCTTCATTTGAATGAATAGGATGGAAACAAAAGGTATAAAGAAACATTTGAGGAGAAATAACTGTCCGTAGTCTCTCAGAGATAGATAAAGTATGTTGGTAAAAGAAGGACAATTTGAAGATCATCTGTTTTATAATGGAAGCCAGTGTGAGCCCGCGCAGTTGGAGTGATGTGATTTATTGGCTGAATCTTTACAAAAATGACTACACATCAATCTTAGGTTTAAAACAAACCTTTGTAAATCAATGAACTGTGAGTTAGTATAGCTTCATACTGTTATCACTGTGTATTTCCTTTGGTGTAAAATGCTATAGAATATTTCTTTTAATTCCTGTAAAAACAAAAATACAAGTAGAAAAAAGTCAAATCTGGTGTTAGTGTGATGTGAACTTGTCAGTGTTTCCCTTTGTGTGTGAGAATTTGTACATGAGTTTCTCTTCCTTTTCCCTAGACTAGCAAAAATATTTACTCTTTCTTCCCCTTTGGGGGATATTATTTTAGACAAAATGCTATCTCTGTGAAGCAGCTTTGCCCTTTGGATTAGTTCATGATAATTACACTGCCTTTGAGATAAAAACTAGGAAAGCAGTAACCAAAAAAATAAAGTAAAATAAAAGCTATATCATTCATTGCCATTTCTGTTTAGAAGCTTAAAGCTGTGTAGCTATGTTTTCTGTAGTTAATTCTCCAATTATTTGTGTGTTTGGTTACCCTTGTTATCTCTTTACCTTAGATTCTCCTGCAAGAATTTGATACCAGGAAACCTCAGTATGAACAGCTGACAGCAGCCGGTCAGGGTATCCTGCACAGGCCTGGGGAGCACCCGTCCTTCCACGGGATTGTGAAGGAGCAGCTGACTGCTGTGACCCAGAAATGGGACGACCTCACGGGACAATTGAGAGACAGGTGTGATCGGATCAACCAGGCCATTGGTAAAAGCACCCAGTATCAGAGCCTGCTGAGAAGCCTCTCTGAGAAGCTCACCGACTTGGACAATAAAGTCAGCAGCAGTGTGGCTGGGAGCACACACCCTGATGCCATGAACCAGCAGCTGGAAGCAGCCCAGAAAATGAAGCAGGACATAGAGCAGGAAATGAAGCAGGTCAGAGTAGCCCAGACCCTGGGCGAGGAACTGGCGTCCCTGGTTAAAGAAGAGTACCTGAAAGCAGAACTTAGTCGGCAACTGGAAGGCATCTTAAAATCATTTAAGGATCTTGAGCAGAAAGCAGGTTGGTGTGTCTTTGAATGGATGTATTTCCTAGAAATAGGAATCAATGAACAGCCCATGTCCAGGCTGTTGGGTAAACCAGGCCCCTAAAGAGACTCTGCCTACAGTGAGAGCGAGAGGTGCGTGTGAGAGGCAGTCATGGCCACGGAGGACAGATCTGGACTCGCATGCACACTCAGTGCTGGGGAGGTGGAATCTACACAGATGACAGTTCTATTTGGCCCATGGAAATTTCAGATGCCCCCAAGTCTTATTTACAGACTCCCAGGCATAGAGAGTAGACTTGCAGATGCCAAGGAGGAGAGGGTAAGGGAGGGAGTGTAAGGGTAGGGCAAATTTAAAAAATATTTACTCTTTCTTCCCCTTTGGGGGATATTATTTTAGACAAAATGCTATCTCTGTGAAGCAGCTTTGCCCTTTGGATTAGTTCATGATAATTACACTGCCTTTGAGATAAAAACTAGGAAAGCAGTAACCAAAAAAATAAAGTAAAATAAAAGCTATATCATTCATTGCCATTTCTGTTTAGAAGCTTAAAGCTGTGTAGCTATGTTTTCTGTAGTTAATTCTCCAATTATTTGTGTGTTTGGTTACCCTTGTTATCTCTTTACCTTAGATTCTCCTGCAAGAATTTGATACCAGGAAACCTCAGTATGAACAGCTGACAGCAGCCGGTCAGGGTATCCTGCACAGGCCTGGGGAGCACCCGTCCTTCCACGGGATTGTGAAGGAGCAGCTGACTGCTGTGACCCAGAAATGGGACGACCTCACGGGACAATTGAGAGACAGGTGTGATCGGATCAACCAGGCCATTGGTAAAAGCACCCAGTATCAGAGCCTGCTGAGAAGCCTCTCTGAGAAGCTCACCGACTTGGACAATAAAGTCAGCAGCAGTGTGGCTGGGAGCACACACCCTGATGCCATGAACCAGCAGCTGGAAGCAGCCCAGAAAATGAAGCAGGACATAGAGCAGGAAATGAAGCAGGTCAGAGTAGCCCAGACCCTGGGCGAGGAACTGGCGTCCCTGGTTAAAGAAGAGTACCTGAAAGCAGAACTTAGTCGGCAACTGGAAGGCATCTTAAAATCATTTAAGGATCTTGAGCAGAAAGCAGGTTGGTGTGTCTTTGAATGGATGTATTTCCTAGAAATAGGAATCAATGAACAGCCCATGTCCAGGCTGTTGGGTAAACCAGGCCCCTAAAGAGACTCTGCCTACAGTGAGAGCGAGAGGTGCGTGTGAGAGGCAGTCATGGCCACGGAGGACAGATCTGGACTCGCATGCACACTCAGTGCTGGGGAGGTGGAATCTACACAGAGGACAGTTCTATTTGGCCCATGGAAATTTCAGATGCCCCCAAGTCTTATTTACAGACTCCCAGGCATAGAGAGTAGACTTGCAGATGCCAAGGAGGAGAGGGGTAAGGGGAGGGATGTAGTAGGAGTTTGAGGTTAGCAGATGCAAACTTTAAAAAATTTTTTTTTTCATTGGAGTATAGTTAATTTACAATGTTGTGTTAATTTCTGCTGTATAGCAGAGTGATTCAGTTCTGTGTGTGTGCTCAGTGGTGTTTGACTCTTTGTGATCCCATGGGCTGCAGTCCGCCAGGCTCCTCTGTCCACAGGATTTTCCAGGCAAGAATACTGGAGTGGGTTGCCGTTTCCTCCTCCAGGGAATGTTCTTGACCCAGGGATCAAACCTGTGTCTCCTGCATCTCCTGCATTGGTAGGCAGATTCTTTACCTGAGAAGTCCATGATTCAGTTATATACATATATATGTATGTATATATATATATATATATATATATATATACACACACACACACACACACACACACATATTTGCACATGTATATTATGTGTCTCTCTCTCTATATATATACACACACACATTCTTTAACTATTCTTTTCCTTTATAGTTCATCATAGGATATAATATAGGATAGATAAATAACACTGTCTTACCGTACAGCACAGCAGACTCTATTCAATTTCCTGGGATAAACTCTAAGTTAAAGACTATGAAAAAGAATGTGTATATATGTATAACTGAATCACGTTGCTCCATAGCAGAAATTAATACGACTTGGTAAATCCTCTATACTTCAGTTTTTAAAGAATATAAAAGAAAATTGGTTTTTAAAGGTGTAGAAGTTTATGCTATGTGACAGTCTGTTTCACCAGGAAAGGAGAGGAAGGCAGTAATTAAAAAGTGTCAGCATCATTTCCTTGCCAGTGGTTAGTTCACCTGGCTCCGTCGTGGAAGCTTTTCCAAAGAAATGTGAGAGAGAAGCGTCTTGCCATGTTCCTTTCTCGCCTGCTGCAGCTGCTGTCTGCTGCCCTGTGGCCACTGAGCCCAGGGTGGCCTGAGGCAGCAGCATGAGTTTCTGGGCCCAGGAAGGCTAGCCAGAGGAGAGCCCATGGGCTGCTGTGTTTGTCGTTTGTAAAGGAGCACTAGGCCCTCAGTCTGTGTTTTTTAATAATAGGTTGGATTTGGTTACTGACACAGCAGCCGTGTCAGACTGGCTCCTTCATTCTGACACGATATGGATGGCAGGTGTTAGCCATGACGATCTCAGTAACAATGACTCTCGTCAGGAGCCCTGCCCCACGCCGGGCATTTAGCTCAGAACCGTACCTGCACGCCTGGTCACCTCCGTCCTGAGACAGCTTCTGTCAGTGTTGCTGGCTTACACATGGGAAGATGAGGCCTCGGGGTTCAGTCATTCACCCCAGGCCCTGCAGCACCTAAGGGACTGGCTGAGACCCCTGTCGCCCCCCTGGGCTGCCTTATTTTGCTTATGTGATGGGCACAGATTACACAGGTGAGAACTTCCCTGGCGGTCCAATGCTTAAGGTTCTGTGCTCCCAATGCCGGGGACACGGGTTTGACCCTTGGTCGGGGGATTGAGTTCCTGCATGTTCTGTAGCCAAAGGGAAAAAATCACAGAGGTGAAAGAGTCACATTTGAAAGGGATGGACTGTTCATCAGCACCACCTAGTGCTGTGAGCAGGAGTCACTTCCCTGCCCTGGGATGGAGGGGTCTCTGGCCTCCAGCCGCAAAGGTCTTTCTTCTCATAGTGCCCTTCTCTGGCTCTCCCCTCCACTCTTGGTCCATAATGTGAGCTCTCTTGTCAGTTTCAGTAGTCACTGCTAGTAGCCTTTCCATCTGCATTTCTCTGTATGTTTATTTGGTGGTTTTTTTCCCTTGGCTTTTCTAAGATTCAGTCAACATTTTGATGTAAAATATACATGTCTGTGATTTCACTTTTTAGAGAATCATGTCCAGCATCTTCGATCAGCCTGTGCCAGCTCTCACCAATTTCAGCAAATGTCCAGGGATTTCCAGGCTTGGCTCGATACCAAGAAGGAAGAGCTCTCAACCCCAATATTTCAGGTCAGAAAGACTTCAGGAAAACTTTGGCCACCCAGGGTGGCCTGAGGCAGCAGCATGAGTTTCTGGGCCCAGGAAGGCTAGCCAGAGGAGAGCCCATGGGCTGCTGTGTTTGTCGTTTGTAAAGGAGCACTAGGCCCTCAGTCTGTGTTTTTTAATAATAGGTTGGATTTGGTTACTGACACAGCAGCCGTGTCAGACTGGCTCCTTCATTCTGACACGATATGGATGGCAGGTGTTAGCCATGACGATCTCAGTAACAATGACTCTCGTCAGGAGCCCTGCCCCACGCCGGGCATTTAGCTCAGAACCGTACCTGCACGCCTGGTCACCTCCGTCCTGAGACAGCTTCTGTCAGTGTTGCTGGCTTACACATGGGAAGATGAGGCCTCGGGGTTCAGTCATTCACCCCAGGCCCTGCAGCACCTAAGGGACTGGCTGAGACCCCTGTCGCCCCCCTGGGCTGCCTTATTTTGCTTATGTGATGGGCACAGATTACACAGGTGAGAACTTCCCTGGCGGTCCAATGCTTAAGGTTCTGTGCTCCCAATGCCGGGGACACGGGTTTGACCCTTGGTCGGGGGATTGAGTTCCTGCATGTTCTGTAGCCAAAGGGAAAAAATCACAGAGGTGAAAGAGTCACATTTGAAAGGGATGGACTGTTCATCAGCACCACCTAGTGCTGTGAGCAGGAGTCACTTCCCTGCCCTGGGATGGAGGGGTCTCTGGCCTCCAGCCGCAAAGGTCTTTCTTCTCATAGTGCCCTTCTCTGGCTCTCCCCTCCACTCTTGGTCCATAATGTGAGCTCTCTTGTCAGTTTCAGTAGTCACTGCTAGTAGCCTTTCCATCTGCATTTCTCTGTATGTTTATTTGGTGGTTTTTTTCCCTTGGCTTTTCTAAGATTCAGTCAACATTTTGATGTAAAATATACATGTCTGTGATTTCACTTTTTAGAGAATCATGTCCAGCATCTTCGATCAGCCTGTGCCAGCTCTCACCAATTTCAGCAAATGTCCAGGGATTTCCAGGCTTGGCTCGATACCAAGAAGGAAGAGCAAAATAAGTCTCCCCTGATATCCGCCAAAGTCGAGGTCTTGGAGTCATTAGTGAAAGGTCAGAAAGACTTCAGGAAAACTTTGGCCACCCAGTCTCACATTTATGAGAAAACCATTGCAGAAGGTGAAAACCTGTTACTCAAAACACAAGGGTCTGAGAAGGTAGCCTTACAGTTACAACTGAACACAATTAAAACCAACTGGGATGGATTTCAGAAACAGGTGAAGGAAAGAGAAGATAGGATGACAGATACACTGGAAAAAGCCCTCAAGTACAAAGAACACATGGACACGCTCAGGCCGTGGATAGACAGATGTCAAAACAGCCTCGAGGAAATCAAGTGTAGCTTGGATCCTGCTGAGACGGAGAACGCTCTTGCCCAGTTAAAGTCTTTGCAGAAGGAGATGGACCAGCACTTTGGGATGGTGGAGCAGCTGAACAGTGCCGCCGGCAGCCTGCTCAGTGTCTGTGAGACGGACAAAGAGACGGTGGCCGAGGAGAAGGCGTCCCTGCTCCAGAAAGTCGATGAGGTTACTGAGCAAGTACACAGGAAGAAATTCTCTCTGGAGAACATGGCCCAGAAGTTTAAAGACTTTCAGGAAGTTTCCAAAGAAATTCAGAGGCAGCTTCAGTGTGCGAAGGAACAACTCGATGTCCACGACACCCTGGGGCCCCAGGCTCACAGCAGCAAGTCCCTGACTGTGCTGCAGACTCAGCAGAAAGCCCTGCAGAGCTTGAAGCCTCAGGTGGATCTGGCCCAGGACCTCTCCCGGGACCTCGTGGCGAAGGCCTCCGACTCCCGGGGCACCGCCGACCTGCTACTCCAAGTGGAAACCTTAGCCCGGGAGCACAGTGCCCTCAGCCAGCAGGTGGATGAGAAGTGCTCTTTCTTGGAAACCAAGCTGCAGGGCATTGGCCATTTCCAGAACACCATCCGAGAGATGTTTTCTCAGTTTGCAGAGTTTGATGATGAGTTAGATGGCATGGCCCCAGTGGGGAGAGATGTGGAGACACTGCAGAAGCAGAAAGAGGCTATGAAAGCCTTCTTGGAGAAACTGGAAGCGCTCATCACAAACAACGCCAATGCCAATAAGACCTGCAAAATGATGTTGGCCACAGAGGAGGCCTCTCCTGACCTCATCGGCATCAGGCGGGACCTGGAGGCTTTAAGCAAACAGTGCAACAAGCTCTGGGACCGCGCACAAGCCAGAAAAGAGCAGGTCGAAGGGACCATTGTGCGCCTTGAAGAATTCTACAACAAACTCCAGGAGTTTTCTACTCTGCTCCAGAAGGCTGAAGAACATGAGGAGTCTCAAGGCCCTGTTGGCATGGAAACAGAGACCATTAACCAACAGCTTGATGTGTTCAAGGTAGGGAGTGCTTCCTTTTGACTCTGTGTTTCAGTTATTCAGAGATATGATTGGGGACTTCTGAGGGTCTAGTGGTTGAGACTCTCTGTTTCCACCGCAGGGGGCCTGGCTTGATCCTTGGTCAAGGAGCTGAAATCCCACATGTCTTGCTGCATGGCCAATAATAATAGTAAAATTCAAATTAATAATAATAAAAAGACACGGGGCTTCCCTGGTGGTCCAGCGGGTAAGGATACCGCCTTGCAGTGCAAGGGGCGCTGGTTTGATCCCTGGCCTGGGAAGATCCCACGTGCTGTGGAGCGGCTGGACTGATGTGTCCATTTACCGAGCCGGAGTTCTGGAGCGCATGCACCCAGAGCTGGTGCTCTCTGACAACAGAGGCCACCGCGATGGGAGGCCCACGCAGGTCAAAGAACAAAGATGGATGAAAATAAATAAATGAAAGACCAACAGAAGTGGCCTGCCTGCCCCCTTCCCTAACCCCCCGCACCCCCCGCCCCTTCCCCCTGCCAAAAAAAGACACAACTGGTCAGCATAGAAGGAGGTGGCCTGTTTTGTAGCATCTTCAAGTCAGATCATCATGCAAGTGCTCAGCACATGAGTACCGGTGTCAAGGGATATCTGAGCATGTAGCGATGGGTCCAAGCTTCCTGGGGCTTTGACCTCTTATGGAGTAAGGCCTGAGATGACCCAGGAGATCACAGAGTGCTTGGAAAGCTGCTATCTATTTAGTTTTGAATGATTTTATTGATTTCTTTTTGGCCATGCTGGATCTTCATTGCTTCTTGGGCTTTTTGTCAAGTGGTGTCAAGCAGGGGCTACCTTCTAGTTGTGGTGGGTGGGCTTCTCACTGCGGTGGCTTCTCTTGCAGTGGAACACAGGCTCTAGGGTGTGCAGGCTTCAGTGGCTGCAGTACATGTGCTTAGCAGTTAGAGCTGTCAGGCCCTGAAGCACAGGATCCGTAATTGTGGTCCATGGGGTTCGTTACTCTGCACCATGTAGGGTCTTCCTGGACTAGGAGTTGGTTGAATCCTTGTCTTCTGCATTGGCAGCCAGATTCTTTACCACTGAGCCACCAGAGAAGCCCTGGGGCCTGTTTCTGATGTCACTCACAGCCTGGAGTGACACCTGTAGGGGCATATGCATGTTTTGAACTTGACCTCAGGGACCAGTCTGTCCATCCATGGTATCACAAGTCTGTTCTCCTTCTTCTTGTGTTCCAGCATTTTCTTTCATGGTGAATTATAGTCGTTTCCTCTTTCCCTTGCTATGGTCTTCTCCTTCTTAACTGAGTTTTTATTCTCAACTTCCTATTTTAAAAGGCAGAGCCCCTGTTGTAATCCTGGGTTTATGAAACTAAGATTTGGGGCACATGCCCCGGAAGATGGTAAGTAAATTCTTTCGGATGCAACTCTGAGCACCTTGAGGCTGAGAAACGTGTACTACCCAGCAGCAGCTAGTGGTGCCTGATGGTGGCAGGAGGCGAGGGCAGGCCAGGTCCAGGGTCAGGGATGTGGACTTGCTTAGGGTTCATGCACAGATTTTGCATCTGGATAGTGACAGAGGGAAAGTCCTGCCTGTCTAGCTCTGTTGCTTGGGGCTAATAGGAACTTGTAGAGTTGCCAGGGTTCCTGTGCTATCCACAAGGTATGTTTTACTTTCCAGTAAAGGCTGATGTGATGCCAAGTCCCACTGCCATCCCGTGAAGCATCACATAGGATCAAATAGAAACAGAATTTGCAAACCTACAAATCATTTCCCAGGAGAAGTGAATATAAATCATATAGACTTCAAAATTCTGTGCTGCTGTATTTGACAGTGACTTTCCTTTGCTTTTCCTTCATGACATTATTTTTAGGTGACTGAATTTTGAACTTCAAAGTAGCTTCTTTTTCTTCTTTGTTACTAACACAATTATTTGCTGTTTATGGAGTGCCTTTGAAGCCCAGTTCCTTCAGGGCTTAAAAGCCTGTGATTCCGTATTTGGATCTTGATTCTGGAGGTAAAGGGAGCTGCCTGACTTAACTCCCTTCATTTCTTTGTCACACTGTCATATGTGTGTTTTGCAGAATAAGGGTTTCCCGTAAGAGAATTATGTATTAGAAAAACAAAGCTCTGTGGCCATTGCAAGACGGGTAGGGGCTCTTAGGAGTGAGTCGGTGGGATTTTCTGTGGAGCCTGACATAAAGCTTGAACACTTACATGACAGTGATCAGGTGGTCTTTGCATGGGTGAAAACACTAAACAAGCATCATTACCATTCATTACAGAGATTGTTTTATTTGACTTTGAAGAAACCCAAAGGGATCCTGTCTTCTAAAATAAGCTACCTGGAGTGCTGTGTCTGTCTGTTTTCTGATGATTTTGGAAGGAATTGACTGATTTTAATGAAATTCAGTAATAAGAATAACATGATATGCCTTCTGTGTCTTGAGACCAGTGACTAAAAGTTTCCAAGGAGATAGCCATCTGCGTTTGGTATATGCCAGTGCCATGGGTAAAAAAGAACAGGAATATTGTGGTAAATAAAGATGGTAGTTTACGCAGTCACTCGTTCTGTTTTCCGTATGTGTGTTGCATGTGTATGTTCTAAAAAATAACCGTTACAACAGTTAACATTTGTTGTGGGCTTCTAGGTGTCAAGCATGATACTACAATGTCTTTGACCTGGCTGACAGTCTTGAGAACTGGGTCCTATTTTTGTCTGCATCTTACTGTAAGAAAGCCCAGACAAGGGAGAGGAAGGGACCTTCCCAGGGTCACATAGGTGCTAAGTATTAGAGCGTGGCTGTTTGGTGGATATAGTGCAGTGTTTTGATCAACTTTATTCATCACATTACACATCTTAACATTTTCTCTGAGAAATGTAATCATCTTTGCTGTAGACTGATTTGGGTGGCCCGAGTAACCAGCCCTTGTTGTTGTTTGTTTTTTTCTGATTTTTTAAAAATTGAAGTATAGTTGATTTATAATATCATGTTAGTTTAAGGTATACAGCCAGATTCAGTTATACATACATTATACATATATATACATGCACACATATATGTGTGTGTTTATGTACCATATCTTCTTTAGCCATTCATCTGTCAATCAAGCGTTATTTAATCTTAATCCAGAACACCAAGAAGCCTCTCTTAAAGAGTGTGTTAGGTACTGGAATTGTCTTGGGAACAGGTCTGTAGATACTATGATGAAGATAAGTATGAGAACACTTAACAGCATCACCACTCCCTCTGGAAGGGAACCAAGCATCTCCTTGTCTTAGGGATTATATCTTTCTTGAGTGAAGTTGAAAATCAATTCAGATCTTAATCTGACTTTTGTTGGCCGTAAACTTTGGTTGAACATGAGTTTTAACACAATATTTTGGGAGGATTCAAAAGTTGTTTTAAGTGGAATAATGTGTATTGAGTAAAAAAAAGAAAAAAACCCTAGTAGTTTGCTATATTATAATTTCTAAAAATGAAAAACTGGGCCTGTTTTCATGGTAGACTTTGAAATACAGTGAAGTTTGACATGCTGCTGCATGCTGCTGCTTAGTCACTTCAGTTGTGTTCAACTCTGTGTGACCCCATGGACTGCAGCTTGTCAGGCTTCTCCATCCATGGAATTTTCCAGGCAAGAATACCGGAGTGAGTTGCCTTTTCCTTCTCCATTGACATGACTCTACCTTGTAGCTTTAGTTTAACCTAACGTCATGGGTAAAATCATACAACAGTTTTTCATGGTAAAGGATAAGCTCTCCTCTGAGTCATTCCGAAGCTTCAGTTACTCAGGAAGGCTGCTTTATATTCACTGGGCGCATAATGGATTATCTAAACTAGGTAAGACAGAGTTCAGGGGTTCCGTTCTTTTGTTCCCGAAAATTTAGCCTAAGAAATAGCAGTTAATTCACATTTAGTACACCCAAACATAATGATTGAAAATAAATGCTGTTCAGAACCCAAAGTGCTAATTCACTCTCAGTAAGAGTAATCATCTTTGCTGTAGACTGATTTGGGTGGCGAGTAACCAGCCCTTGTTTTTGTTTTTTTCTGATTTTTTAAAAATTGAAGTATAGTTGATTTATAATATCATGTTAGTTTAAGGTATACAGCCAGATTCAGTTATACATACATTATACATATATATACATGCACACATATATGTGTGTGTTTATGTACCATATCTTCTTTAGCCATTCATCTGTCAATCAAGCGTTATTTAATCTTAATCCAGAACACCAAGAAGCCTCTCTTAAAGAGTGTGTTAGGTACTGGAATTGTCTTGGGAACAGGTCTGTAGATACTATGATGAAGATAAGTATGAGAACACTTAACAGCATCACCACTCCCTCTGGAAGGGAACCAAGCATCTCCTTGTCTTAGGGATTATATCTTTCTTGAGTGAAGTTGAAAATCAATTCAGATCTTAATCTGACTTTTGTTGGCCGTAAACTTTGGTTGAACATGAGTTTTAACACAATATTTTGGGAGGATTCAAAAGTTGTTTTAAGTGGAATAATGTGTATTGAGTAAAAAAAAGAAAAAAACCCTAGTAGTTTGCTATATTATAATTTCTAAAAATGAAAAACTGGGCCTGTTTTCATGGTAGACTTTGAAATACAGTGAAGTTTGACATGCTGCTGCATGCTGCTGCTTAGTCACTTCAGTTGTGTTCAACTCTGTGTGACCCCATGGACTGCAGCTTGTCAGGCTTCTCCATCCATGGAATTTTCCAGGCAAGAATACCGGAGTGAGTTGCCTTTTCCTTCTCCATTGACATGACTCTACCTTGTAGCTTTAGTTTAACCTAACGTCATGGGTAAAATCATACAACAGTTTTTCATGGTAAAGGATAAGCTCTCCTCTGAGTCATTCCGAAGCTTCAGTTACTCAGGAAGGCTGCTTTATATTCACTGGGCGCATAATGGATTATCTAAACTAGGTAAGACAGAGTTCAGGGGTTCCGTTCTTTTTTTCCCGAAAATTTAGCCTAAGAAATAGCAGTTAATTCACATTTAGTACACCCAAACATAATGATTGAAAATAAATGCTGTTCAGAACCCAAAGTGCTAATTCACTCTCAGTAAGAGTATTCCAGGTTTCTGAAAAGAGGTTGATACTACCTTTTGGGTTACTTGAGCTACATTTTAAAATAATTTGGATCATTTTCCTATATCCTAGTAATTGGAATAAAATGTCTAAAGGCTGAGGTATTTTCTATTACTATTGATAACCCAGAATACCATTTTTCTACTCATACTTCTGTGTTATTACATTCAGTTCTCTGTGCTCTGTCATAAAGTCCCAGGCAGAAAGAAGGAGTCCCTTTGATGTTTCCCATCACTATCTCCTATTGAAGGTTCACATCCTAAGATTATCTTCAAATCAAAAACTACCTGATCAAATAGAATATTAAGGTTTTCACATTTTATTTTGTTTCAAAGACATACCAGTTCTATACAAGGCATATGCGCCAGCCTTCTTACGATGTCACCAATAGCCAATCAGATCTTCTGATCATCATAAAATAACCATTACATGGTAGTTTAGTCACTCAGTCGTGTTTGACTCCTATGACCCCATGGACTGTAGCCCGCCAGGCTCCTCTGTCCATGGAATTCTCCAGGCAAGAATATGGGAGTGGATTGCCATTTCCTTCTTCAGGAGATTTTCCTGACCTAGGGATCACACCCGGGTCTCCTGCATGGTAGATGGATTCGTTACCAATGAGCCACTAAGGAAGCCCACATAATCATTATTATAAGCACATTGAATTGATTTAATGACAGTGAAGAGCAAAGAAACTTGATGTTTTAGCAAACACATACAGTCACATTCCAGGTAAATATATGACCCTCCCCAGCTCCATCTAGGCCATGGTAAAAAGTCTCACCCCCAGCCAGCTTACTGGCTTTTTTGGTCACTCTGTGGCTGCCCCAGTTGTCATTCAGTTTATTCCCACAAATGAACACATCACTGGTATTAACTGGGCGCATAATGGATTATCTAAACTAGGTAAGACAGAGTTCAGGGGTTCCGTTCTTTTTTTCCCGAAAATTTAGCCTAAGAAATAGCAGTTAATTCACATTTAGTACACCCAAACATAATGATTGAAAATAAATGCTGTTCAGAACCCAAAGTGCTAATTCACTCTCAGTAAGAGTATTCCAGGTTTCTGAAAAGAGGTTGATACTACCTTTTGGGTTACTTGAGCTACATTTTAAAATAATTTGGATCATTTTCCTATATCCTAGTAATTGGAATAAAATGTCTAAAGGCTGAGGTATTTTCTATTACTATTGATAACCCAGAATACCATTTTTCTACTCATACTTCTGTGTTATTACATTCAGTTCTCTGTGCTCTGTCATAAAGTCCCAGGCAGAAAGAAGGAGTCCCTTTGATGTTTCCCATCACTATCTCCTATTGAAGGTTCACATCCTAAGATTATCTTCAAATCAAAAACTACCTGATCAAATAGAATATTAAGGTTTTCACATTTTATTTTGTTTCAAAGACATACCAGTTCTATACAAGGCATATGCGCCAGCCTTCTTACGATGTCACCAATAGCCAATCAGATCTTCTGATCATCATAAAATAACCATTACATGGTAGTTTAGTCACTCAGTCGTGTTTGACTCCTATGACCCCATGGACTGTAGCCCGCCAGGCTCCTCTGTCCATGGAATGTTCCAGGCAAGCATATGGGAGTGGATTGCCATTTCCTTCTTCAGGAGATTTTCCTGACCTAGGGATCACACCCGGGTCTCCTGCATGGTAGATGGATTCGTTACCAATGAGCCACTAAGGAAGCCCACATAATCATTATTATAAGCACATTGAATTGATTTAATGACAGTGAAGAGCAAAGAAACTTGATGTTTTAGCAAACACATACAGTCACATTCCAGGTAAATATATGACCCTCCCCAGCTCCATCTAGGCCATGGTAAAAAGTCTCACCCCCAGCCAGCTTACTGGCTTTTTTGGTCACTCTGTGGCTGCCCCAGTTGTCATTCAGTTTATTCCCACAAATGAACACATCACTGGTATTAAGTCTGTCTGAGCCAGAGATTTCTTAAAGCAGAGAATTTTTAAGCCAGTACTTAAATTTTAGGTTTGAAGAATTCATTAACAAAAGAAACCACTTGTTACATACAAAAAAAACAGTTTCAATTTTTTATAGATAATTTGACTTAATCTTGATATACAGTCATGAAAAGAAAAGAAATAGGAATAATAGAGAGAAATAATAGCATATGTGTCACCAAATTCAGCCAACAACCTATATCCAGATTGAACAGTGCTGGCACGCCCCTCATTAACAGCAATCAGGAATCTCATCTGGGAAAGAGTCCCAGTCTGTGAGTTCACTCCATAGGCGAGACTTCAAATTGCAGTTCTGTGGGCTCCCTCTTGTAATCACAGGCCACGAAGTGATACCATCATCAGGTTACATACAAAAATGCATCTCTAGTTTAATTTTTACATTGCTCTTTGTCTCACCTTGTAAGTCATAAGATTTCTTAGACCTTGGGGAATTGACCAGATCCTCAAGGGCTTAAAAGATTCCAGGACCCATCCCTTTCTTATCTAAAGTTCTGCGTGACTTGCTGTGCTTGCAAGCAGGTATGGAATCCAGGGGTCAGAAGTAGGTCAGAGGCCTGCTCTCCTGCTTCTAGAACCTGAACAAGACTTCCTCCACTTAAATTTTCCTAACAGCCGAGTTCGATGAACACATGTAACTGAGCCATGGTGAATGTTCTGTGGCCCAGGGGAAGACGTTTGGGTACCCAGGCACCCTCACGTGAAGGTTGGGTGGACTAAAATGACAGGTACCATGAAGTTGGTTATTTGAGTCCTGTTTATAAATAGTATTGCTTAAAAAAAAAAAATCACTTTCCAAGTATCCTATTAAGATATCTATTAAATGATCCCAAAACAACCTCTGCAATGTCACCATATTTTTCTAGATAAAATTAAACTGTCCAAAGAATGCTTTAATAGTGACTTCTAAGTGACCCATATTGTCACATAGAGATCAGTGACAAATTGTTGGTCACTCTGTGGCTGCCCCAGTTGTCATTCAGTTTATTCCCACAAATGAACACATCACTGGTATTAAGTCTGTCTGAGCCAGAGATTTCTTAAAGCAGAGAATTTTTAAGCCAGTACTTAAATTTTAGGTTTGAAGAATTCATTAACAAAAGAAACCACTTGTTACATACAAAAAAAACAGTTTCAATTTTTTATAGATAATTTGACTTAATCTTGATATACAGTCATGAAAAGAAAAGAAATAGGAATAATAGAGAGAAATAATAGCATATGTGTCACCAAATTCAGCCAACAACCTATATCCAGATTGAACAGTGCTGGCACGCCCCTCATTAACAGCAATCAGGAATCTCATCTGGGAAAGAGTCCCAGTCTGTGAGTTCACTCCATAGGCGAGACTTCAAATTGCAGTTCTGTGGGCTCCCTCTTGTAATCACAGGCCACGAAGTGATACCATCATCAGGTTACATACAAAAATGCATCTCTAGTTTAATTTTTACATTGCTCTTTGTCTCACCTTGTAAGTCATAAGATTTCTTAGCCCTTTGGGGGAATTGACCAGATCCTCAAGGGCTTAAAAGATTCCAGGACCCATCCCTTTCTTATCTAAAGTTCTGCGTGACTTGCTGTGCTTGCAAGCAGGTATGGAATCCAGGGGTCAGAAGTAGGTCAGAGGCCTGCTCTCCTGCTTCTAGAACCTGAACAAGACTTCCTCCACTTAAATTTTCCTAACAGCCGAGTTCGATGAACACATGTAACTGAGCCATGGTGAATGTTCTGTGGCCCAGGGGAAGACGTTTGGGTACCCAGGCACCCTCACGTGAAGGTTGGGTGGACTAAAATGACAGGTACCATGAAGTTGGTTATTTGAGTCCTGTTTATAAATAGTATTGCTTAAAAAAAAAAAAAAAATCACTTTCCAAGTATCCTATTAAGATATCTATTAAATGATCCCAAAACAACCTCTGCAATGTCACCATATTTTTCTAGATAAAATTAAACTGTCCAAAGAATGCTTTAATAGTGACTTCTAAGTGACCCATATTGTCACATAGAGATCAGTGACAAATTGTTCTCTCTTTTGTTGAGAACAGGAGGAAATTCAATAAAGCTTTCTCAGAAGTGGTTTTCCTTGTGAAAATAGTCTCGACTGATTTTTTGTTAATAAGCCTGTATTAGTAGGGAGGTTTCACAGTACCTTCCTCTAGTATTTTCGGAGGTGACGATGTTTTCTATAGAGTTTCTATAGAGAAACTGTACCTTGATGCATGGGCTTTATTGGATGGTCACATTATTCAGTCAGCTATGTCAGAATGTCTAGGATGTTAGGAAGAAGAAATGTCACCTCTGCTGGTAAGACAGAAGGCCCACCAAGGCAGAGGCCACACCAGGTCATGGGAGTGGAGCTGCCATAGTGGCAGGGTTAAGTCAGTGGTCCCACCACACACACCAGCAGAACGGGTGGGCCTCCGTCATGCTTTGAAAGCCTGCGCTGGTGGGGAATGTGGCTCGTGGGCTCTCTGTCCATGTCTGTTCTAACTTACGTCGTGTCCTGGGTGTCCTGTGGCCTCTTAACTCCTGTGGCTTCATTTAAGACCCAGGAGTTAGACACAGAAAACAAACTTACAGTTACCAGAAGGAGAAGGGGGTTGGGGATAAATTAGGAGTTCGGGATTAGCAGATGAGCACTACTATATATAAAACAGATAAACAATAAGGACCTACTATAAAACTGTGAATGATAGTCAATATCCTCTAATAAACTATGTGTGTGTATATATATATATTCACCTGAAACTAACACAATATTGTAAATCAGTATACTGCAATTTAAAAAAGGGTCAAGGAGAGCTTCCCCTGGTGGTCCAGTGGGTAAGGACACTGCCTTGCAGTGCAAGGGGCTCCGGTTCCATCCCTGGCCTGGGAAGATCCCACGTGCCGCGGAGCATTTGGACCTATGTGTCCAACTACCGAGCCGGAGCTCTGGAGTGCATGCGCCCAGAGCCAGTGCTCTGCGACAACAGAGACCACTGCAATGGGAGGCCCATACGGGCCAAAGAACAAAGACGGATGAAAATAAATAAATGAAAGACCAATAGACGTGGCCCGCCCACTCCCCTCCATCGCCCACCCCCACCCCCTGCCCAAAAAGAACAGAAAAAAAGGGTCAAGGAGTTGAAGTAGGTGGTTCTCAACACAGTTCCAGCCAGAGACTTTATGCCAGAGGACTTTTTGGTGGTTTTGTTAACTGGATACATTGGTTTCTTAATTTTAAAGTGGTTCCCACCCCAACCCCTGCAGAGTGCCAGGCTGTAGCACCTTTTGTCATTGTCCTGGGCCTTCCTTAGATAAACGGAAACCTACATAATTTATTTTACTCATGGGAAGTTGCTTAAAGGTATGGGAGAGACAGGAACAGAGAGAGAGGAATTTGTTTTGTTGTTCTGAAATGATGTATGGATTTCTTGATAAGAAAATCTGATGGTTTAATGTTTTTGAGACATTCATTCTCAGTCTCTAGTAATTCATTAAAAATAGCCTTGGTTGCATGTTTAAGACCCTACCTAACGTTCAGGGTAAATGCCCATCAAGATCAGTCAGTCAGTCTGTTAAGTTTCTTTCTTTGCTTTTGTCACAGAGTGTGAATATCCTACTTTTCTTCAAATAAAAAATATTTTTCACCAGAAAAAATAGCTACTGCATATTCACTGGATCGGGCTTCCCCAGTGGCTTAGTGATAAAGAATCCACCTGTGACACAGGAGCCACAGGAGATATGGGTTTGATCCCTGGGTCAGGAAGATCCCCTAGAAGAGGGAATGGCAACGCACTCCAGTATTCTTGCCTGGAAAATCCCATGGACAGAGAAACCTGGCAGGCTACATTTCATAGGGTCGCAAAGAGTTGGATACAACTGAAGCAAGTTAACACGCCCACACGCATTCGTCTGATTCTTGAAAATCCTTCATCCATCTCTATAAAGAAAAAAAGCTCGGTTCCATCCCTGGCCTGGGAAGATCCCACGTGCGGAGCATTTGGACCTATGTGTCCAACTACCGAGCCGGAGCTCTGGAGTGCATGCGCCCAGAGCCAGTGCTCTGCGACAACAGAGACCACTGCAATGGGAGGCCCATACGGGCCAAAGAACAAAGACGGATGAAAATAAATAAATGAAAGACCAATAGACGTGGCCCGCCCACTCCCCTCCATCGCCCACCCCCCACCCCCTGCCCAAAAAGAACAGAAAAAAAGGGTCAAGGAGTTGAAGTAGGTGGTTCTCAACACAGTTCCAGCCAGAGACTTTATGCCAGAGGACTTTTTGGTGGTTTTGTTAACTGGATACATTGGTTTCTTAATTTTAAAGTGGTTCCCACCCCAACCCCTGCAGAGTGCCAGGCTGTAGCACCTTTTGTCATTGTCCTGGGCCTTCCTTAGATAAACGGAAACCTACATAATTTATTTTACTCATGGGAAGTTGCTTAAAGGTATGGGAGAGACAGGAACAGAGAGAGAGGAATTTGTTTTGTTGTTCTGAAATGATGTATGGATTTCTTGATAAGAAAATCTGATGGTTTAATGTTTTTGAGACATTCATTCTCAGTCTCTAGTAATTCATTAAAAATAGCCTTGGTTGCATGTTTAAGACCCTACCTAACGTTCAGGGTAAATGCCCATCAAGATCAGTCAGTCAGTCTGTTAAGTTTCTTTCTTTGCTTTTGTCACAGAGTGTGAATATCCTACTTTTCTTCAAATAAAAAATATTTTTCACCAGAAAAAATAGCTACTGCATATTCACTGGATCGGGCTTCCCCAGTGGCTTAGTGATAAAGAATCCACCTGTGACACAGGAGCCACAGGAGATATGGGTTTGATCCCTGGGTCAGGAAGATCCCCTAGAAGAGGGAATGGCAACGCACTCCAGTATTCTTGCCTGGAAAATCCCATGGACAGAGAAACCTGGCAGGCTACATTTCATAGGGTCGCAAAGAGTTGGATACAACTGAAGCAAGTTAACACGCCCACACGCATTCGTCTGATTCTTGAAAATCCTTCATCCATCTCTATAAAGACGCTTTTATCACTTTAAAACCTAAGAACATAGGATGTGTCAGTTTTCCTTAGCTGTTTTAGGAGGAATAGTAGAAACTGTTGTCTCTAAGGTCTAGCTTTGTACTCACAGCAAAAACGCCACACATTTCTTGTTGGGCTTCTAATCTATATTTCAGGAGCTACTGGGTCAGGAAGATGCTTCCATCAACTTTTATGGATAATATTGCATTTACTCGCAAACATTGTCCACTTTCTGCACTTGAATTTCCTAGTAGGTCTAGCCTTTCAGCTCTGAAAAGTCCATGTTTTGTTGATAAAATTAGTCTTTTACGTTTTCTATGACATGGATCATTATTTCCTATGGTAAGACTTCTCACCAAATGTTCTTTTTTAAAGATTTAATAATTTTAGAAATATAAAATGAGAAAGTGTTACCACTGTCTTGCTAATAATTCAACCAGTACTTGTGTACTTTTCCAAAATCACATGTCTGTAGAAAGTACTTTAACTTGATCATCTCAAGGAGGCTGCGTAGACTTACCTTTTGAGACCAGTTTAACATTGTGATTTCTGAATACTGTTGACTACTTTTTAGAAAAACCTTGCTCATTTTATTCATTGTATATTTCTGTCTTATGAAAATGTGAGAGATCTAGGCAGCATGGTTAGTATCTAGTATAGTTTAATACATCTTGATTTTATTAATACTGACTTTAGAGACCATCACATTGAAAGTAAGCTATATAATAAACCGAATTTAGGACAAAAAGGTCACCCAGTCCAGTTATGCTCTAAATATGAGTTAGTTCTTTTATGTTATCCAGATAGATCTGATTTGGAATCTGATTTCAAGTAATAAAGATAAATATACAAGTTGTTGTCATCAATACCAATATAATAATAAGAGTACAGATTTCAACTAGAATGAAAATCTATTAGGGTTATCTTTTGTAGAGTTAGTTGAAATCAGCTTAATGAAAAAGGAACTCAGTTATTAAATAAATGGCACATCTTTAAACATAGTCAGAGGGTATTTTTCTGAAGCACTTCCTGCTTCGGGGCTGCGCCCTGCTCACTTTCTCATCCGTATTCTCCACTTTACTGTAAGTCATGCAGGGTGAGGGTGGTGCCTCTCTGGGCACCTGCATTTTTCCAGAGCTGTCTGTGTTGTTTGGCAGATGGTGGGCACTGTTTGATGAATGGCTAAATTTATGAATGAATTATTTGTGTAGCTTTAAAAGTGTACTCTTCTTCTCACATGCGAGATTGCTGTTCTTGGCTTTATAGAACGCTAGATGACTAGACTAGAATTGTACTCGTGATCCAGAGTTAGAGTCTAAAGGCGGGTGGATTTAGGGCTGTTGTTTCATCTGAAAATCCTGTGAGGAGCTCTGGTCCACATTCTTTGGAAACTTTCTTATCCACATAGCCATGAGTGAGTAGCTTTCCAGGGGCTACTTGCTTAAGGAAGGTCGTGGCAGCTGGCAGTCAGTCCCTTGGTGTCTGCTGATCCCGGCCTGGTGCCCAACCCATTGTTCAAACATGGTAACAGTGGGCACATTTTCTTTGTCTTAATATCCACGAGTCAGAACACCCTGTGTGCTCAGACAAGATCAAGTGCTTGTTGAAATATTTCACTTCTTGACCATGAAGAGTGGGCATTGATATTATTATGTTGATGGTAGCTTATTATGTATCTTTTCTGTTATAGTTGGCCATATATATTTTCCCAGCTTAATGATGATCCCGTATAGAGTTGCCTGTAATAATTGTTGAATGTAGAGTTCTGGTTATGGATAGTTTTTTTTTTTTTAAAGATTCAGTCTTTAGGTTTATGAAAATCATTTTGGAATCATATTTTCCTATGAAAGGTACAAAAGGTCTTTCCCACTTTTCTGTAAAATTATCAAAGTTTACTGTTGTTTTTACTAGAACTGTCTTCACTTGGGGCCAGCAGTTTTATTTATGTTCAAAAGGTAACATAAGTGCGGTGTGAGTCTGAGGAAGGAAAATCTGCCCTCTGTTATTTTGGCATACTCCCTTATTTCACAAAATAAAGAATGAATAGAGTTTAGTTTATTGAAATAAAACTATGAAATCCCCCCTGCCCCTCCTCCCCTGCCAAAGGCTAAGGTTTGGCTTGCCGAGTTAATTTTCAAACAATGTATTTAAAGAGTGTTTGTTCAGTAGATAAAAATCTGTGGGTGTGATTTTGTTCATGAAATATCCAGAGTCATATAGCTGCCCCTGATCTTTGCCCAAGCCTTGCAGTAACCTCGAGAAGAATGCATAGTTATCAGAAACGACTAATACTCACGTCCGAGGTGCCCAGGGCTCCATACCCTAAGGAGTAATTTACTCTGAAGAACAGTTCGACTTAAACTTGCACTTTAAAAAAGAATGACACAAGATTCGACTTGAAAGTGATGCGCGCTCTTCACCACAGACCCTGAACGTTAGAGGCTGAGTCCGCAGCTGCAACGCACGGATTGTAGTTTCAAATGAAGGATGTGGGACCTGTTAGCCTGTCTCCCAGTTTTCTATTGGGGGAATGCTGTTCCTGCGGGACTCCCGGGCCGGTTGCGCCTGTGTTCGCCCTCCCCACTCCCTCCCCTGTTAGCAGATCGGGAACCCGCGCCACCCGCCCCGCGCCTGCAGGACCCGGTCTGGTTCGCGCTGATGTCACCACCGGGCGGTTGCCTCACAGCCGCCCGCCTCTGGGCACCTCCCACTGAAAGGCTCGAGGGCTCCTGGCCTGACGGGGCCGGAGTCCGGGGGAGATGCCCGCGGAGCCCGGTCTCAAGAGCGCATAGCGGCGGAGCTAGGGGCCCGGGCCTCGCGGCCAAGGGCCGCGCGGCACATGCGCCCCCCAGAGTGCCCAGGCTCAGGACGCCCGCCAGCCCGCCTGCCGCCAGCTGCGTGGTCAAGGCCAGCGGGTCCGGCTTTCACGCTGCTGCCCAAGCCTTAGAGGAAGCCTCTGCAGAGCTCTTCTCTACTGCAATCGCCTCAGGTGGAATCAGCTGTCTAAAGGAAGATCAGATAAGACTCTTTGAAAATGACTTTTTTTTTTTATGTGGAGTTTCTATTACACTATGCTATCTGTTTACTTCAAATGGTTGCTGGATTGTACTGGCCTGGCAGTCCTTAAACCTATTTTTTCCTCTTTGGATAATTCTGAATAGCCTCGAGGAAGCTTAATATGGGAAGAGAGACTGCCTTTCGAATCATGATTATTTATAGCTACTCCCAAAAAGAGTAAAAGAAAATTTGAACCTTCTTACAGCATTAGACTTAACTTATTTTTCTCTGAAGACTTGATCTGTGCCTTCATCGGAATAGTCCATGGTCCCTGGGTCTGTCTTTTAAGTTTTTGGAACCTTGGATTATTTATAAAAGAGATGGAGTTTTGCAAGCTGTCTTTAAGTGGATTACAGTTAACCCAAGCTCTGCTGAAATTAACATTCAGCTGATTAAGATGCTTGCTCCTGGGGAAATTTTAATCTGGAAATCTCAGATGCAAAATTAGAATAAAAAGGAAACAACCGACAATGGAATGTTCATTTTGACGGATAAGTTTGTATTGTTTGAATTGGGGAACCTGTTAGCCTGTCTCCCAGTTTTCTATTGGGGGAATGCTGTTCCTGCGGGACTCCCGGGCCGGTTGCGCCTGTGTTCGCCCTCCCCACTCCCTCCCCTGTTAGCAGATCGGGAACCCGCGCCACCCGCCCCGCGCCTGCAGGACCCGGTCTGGTTCGCGCTGATGTCACCACCGGGCGGTTGCCTCACAGCCGCCCGCCTCTGGGCACCTCCCACTGAAAGGCTCGAGGGCTCCTGGCCTGACGGGGCCGGAGTCCGGGGGAGATGCCCGCGGAGCCCGGTCTCAAGAGCGCATAGCGGCGGAGCTAGGGGCCCGGGCCTCGCGGCCAAGGGCCGCGCGGCACATGCGCCCCCCAGAGTGCCCAGGCTCAGGACGCCCGCCAGCCCGCCTGCCGCCAGCTGCGTGGTCAAGGCCAGCGGGTCCGGCTTTCACGCTGCTGCCCAAGCCTTAGAGGAAGCCTCTGCAGAGCTCTTCTCTACTGCAATCGCCTCAGGTGGAATCAGCTGTCTAAAGGAAGATCAGATAAGACTCTTTGAAAATGACTTTTTTTTTTATGTGGAGTTTCTATTACACTATGCTATCTGTTTACTTCAAATGGTTGCTGGATTGTACTGGCCTGGCAGTCCTTAAACCTATTTTTTCCTCTTTGGATAATTCTGAATAGCCTCGAGGAAGCTTAATATGGGAAGAGAGACTGCCTTTCGAATCATGATTATTTATAGCTACTCCCAAAAAGAGTAAAAGAAAATTTGAACCTTCTTACAGCATTAGACTTAACTTATTTTTCTCTGAAGACTTGATCTGTGCCTTCATCGGAATAGTCCATGGTCCCTGGGTCTGTCTTTTAAGTTTTTGGAACCTTGGATTATTTATAAAAGAGATGGAGTTTTGCAAGCTGTCTTTAAGTGGATTACAGTTAACCCAAGCTCTGCTGAAATTAACATTCAGCTGATTAAGATGCTTGCTCCTGGGGAAATTTTAATCTGGAAATCTCAGATGCAAAATTAGAATAAAAAGGGAAACAACCGACAATGGAATGTTCTGAGTGTTTGAGCCACGGATAAGTGGATAAGTGTATTGTTTGTTTTCTTTTCTTCTGTCTTTTGGAGTATGTGAAAGGGAACTTTAGGGGCCGGTGGAGGAGGAGGAAGAATTAGACTTCTGTTCTCTGTTCTGGATGCACTTTATTTTTGAGAGTCATTCTCAAACGACCAGGTAAAGAGAGGGCACATCAACTGGTGCCCTGCTGCTGGCCTTCAGCACTTCATCTGTGATGACGTGTGTTATCTGAGCTGCATCTTTGGGCTGGAGACACTTTATATTTCTGTTCAGAAGTGTGCTTTGCTGGAAGATGCCTTGCCTTATTTCCCACAGTCTGTGTCAAGAACTGCGATATCTTTTGTAACTGTCTCCAGAATGGGGAAGCCGCTGAGCAGACCAGACTGTTTACGTCAGAATCCCCCCTGTGTAGGGAAGGGTGAGGAAGAGGAGGACCTCAACATTGAGGACTGCTACGTCCCCCAGCGCTCCATCTATGACACGGTTAGGCTCAATGAGCAGATTGACTCCGGTTCCAAGGGGAGCCTGTCTTCCAGACACTTCACAGATCGGACATTACCCTACAGTCACAGAACACTGGATGTCAGTTCTTTATGCTCCAATGGAGCCCTTGCTTCTTCCAGCGTGTTTGAGCTGAGAGGCCGTGAAACTCACAAACTCGATGAAAAGATGATCTTTGATGCCCTCAAACTCAATAGTGATATCATCCGGAGCACAGGATTACCCAAAGCCAAATCTCATGCAGAAAAGAAAGAACATAGACGGTCATGGCGAATGTTCGTCCCGGCCAATTTCATGGATTATGCAAACAAAAGTGAAACCTCTTTTGTTGAACCTGCTGATCTGTCAGATGCTGTTAGGAAGGCTGGCAAGTGCAGAGCGGGTACTAATTCTCTCACGTCGGAAGACGACGACTCTGGGTTGTGCAGCCCTCCAGTTGAGAGGGAAGAAAAACAGGGCATTTTACCTGGAGACCCATCCCAAATTAGAAGCCTGTCTTCTGCTGAAGATATTCGTACAGGAGAGCAATACAGACCCTTTTTTTCTGTTAATTCCATCAGTGAACAGAAAATCCCTTTGTTATCACGCAGAAGTGCCCACTTTGACGACAACTTCAAGATGATTTTACCTGATGTTTCTCCACCAGAGGAAACAAAACACATCCACGGTTCAAGGGAAATCTGCGGTGAAAATCACTGCATGCAGGATGCTGTCAGAGAGAGTGTTCTTAAGGGTGGCCCATTCATTTTGCCAAGAGAGGGAGAAAGCAAGGGCAATTCTAACCCCAGAGATGGAGAAAGAACACGTGGACCAGGAGAATTCCAGAGCACAGCACAAAGTAGGGAATTTATGGGAGATTCTCCCAAGAATCTGGCTCTCTGTCACACAGATCAGGGGGAAAATGATGTAGATTGGAGTAGCTCAAGTTTAGTAGAAAGCCTGACTTTATTGACCCAATACGATTCAGAAGAATCCAATATAACATCCCAAGAAGATGCGGAGTCTCCCTTTCCTGTCCAGGATATGGAGGCTATCCATATGTCGTGCTCCCCAAAGCTCAGAGCTGTCAGAAAGAAAGCTGCTCCCCGAAAAACAGGGGCCCAGGCAGGAATCTTGGACCCTGTCTGCAATGGCTTTCACCCTGCTCAGGTAATTAAGAGAAATGGGGAGATCTGCTGTCAGGTGGCACTGGTGTTTCTAATCATTATTTTTCGGGACACTTCACAGATCGGACATTACCCTACAGTCACAGAACACTGGATGTCAGTTCTTTATGCTCCAATGGAGCCCTTGCTTCTTCCAGCGTGTTTGAGCTGAGAGGCCGTGAAACTCACAAACTCGATGAAAAGATGATCTTTGATGCCCTCAAACTCAATAGTGATATCATCCGGAGCACAGGATTACCCAAAGCCAAATCTCATGCAGAAAAGAAAGAACATAGACGGTCATGGCGAATGTTCGTCCGGCCAATTTCATGGATTATGCAAACAAAAGTGAAACCTCTTTTGTTGAACCTGCTGATCTGTCAGATGCTGTTAGGAAGGCTGGCAAGTGCAGAGCGGGTACTAATTCTCTCACGTCGGAAGACGACGACTCTGGGTTGTGCAGCCCTCCAGTTGAGAGGGAAGAAAAACAGGGCATTTTACCTGGAGACCCATCCCAAATTAGAAGCCTGTCTTCTGCTGAAGATATTCGTACAGGAGAGCAATACAGACCCTTTTTTTCTGTTAATTCCATCAGTGAACAGAAAATCCCTTTGTTATCACGCAGAAGTGCCCACTTTGACGACAACTTCAAGATGATTTTACCTGATGTTTCTCCACCAGAGGAAACAAAACACATCCACGGTTCAAGGGAAATCTGCGGTGAAAATCACTGCATGCAGGATGCTGTCAGAGAGAGTGTTCTTAAGGGTGGCCCATTCATTTTGCCAAGAGAGGGAGAAAGCAAGGGCAATTCTAACCCCAGAGATGGAGAAAGAACACGTGGACCAGGAGAATTCCAGAGCACAGCACAAAGTAGGGAATTTATGGGAGATTCTCCCAAGAATCTGGCTCTCTGTCACACAGATCAGGGGGAAAATGATGTAGATTGGAGTAGCTCAAGTTTAGTAGAAAGCCTGACTTTATTGACCCAATACGATTCAGAAGAATCCAATATAACATCCCAAGAAGATGCGGAGTCTCCCTTTCCTGTCCAGGATATGGAGGCTATCCATATGTCGTGCTCCCCAAAGCTCAGAGCTGTCAGAAAGAAAGCTGCTCCCCGAAAAACAGGGGCCCAGGCAGGAATCTTGGACCCTGTCTGCAATGGCTTTCACCCTGCTCAGGTAATTAAGAGAAATGGGGAGATCTGCTGTCAGGTGGCACTGGTGTTTCTAATCATTATCAGTCCTGCCTTGTCCTTGGTTGGGGGCGGGATAGAGGAGTAGGGACTGGTTGACTGGTACCCAGCCAGATGGCAGATATTGATCCGTTGGATCGTTACAAGTTAATTAGGGATGCTTTTTGAGGGGCCTGGTTATTGCCAGCTGTTTTGGAGTCCTGCTCCTGGTTGTAGGGATGGTGGCTGTTCCCCTTCATTTGAATGCCTCCCTCCACTGTGAACTGATCTTAAACTTAGGTTTCTCCACAAATTGTGGTTTAAGACCCTGTCATTTAAGGGCAGTTATATTGGATTTATTAAGCTTGAACAAGCTTAGTCAGGAAGGTACAAACACAGTGTTGAATTGTTGTGGTCTCAGAAGCACTCTCCTGAAATTGAAGACTGTTTACATGTGCTGAAAGTGTTCTCTCAGCAGCTCTGCCGTGGCGGGGAGAAGCAGTTGTGCTGTATTCTTCAGTCCATGTAGCTCATCTTCACTTTTGCTAAGTGGTGAGTGAGGTAAACAAGTAAAGGGTGCAGCCTTGTAATAGGGAGAGGTCAGTCATCAAGCCTGTAATTTTTTTCTTCCCACTTAGATTGAAGTTGAGCTATTTTGGTCCTTTCCCTAAGCTCTTCTGGTAAACTTTGCCTGAGAGGTAATTTTATTTTATTTTAAGCTTCTCTTGTGTTTCTGTGCTTGTGGGTTAGCTTCGGGGGAGTCTTTTCTTCCTAGGTATTTTGTTACTGAGAGATAAGAAGTTTGGATGCTATCAGTCTATAAAATAATTGATCTCATTAGCGATGCCCTTTCCTGGAGGTTGCATTGAACGATGTGCTAGTTTGAGAGCTTAGCAAAGTGGTTTTTTTGTTTGTTTTTATTGTGAATGATTTGCAGTTTATTTACAGAAAGTCATTAAACTTTTAGGAATATGTAGATTCTTTAGTAGTTATCTTTTTTTTAACTCATAGTATGTTTTGGGGAACACTTTCGAGAATTACTACAGACTCACCCAGACCTATGCTGATAGGCAACTCTGAAAATCATTTTTTTAAAACCAAGACTAGAGGTTAAGACAAGTTACTGGAACATATTTATTAGTTTGTTTTTTGCCCCGAAAATAAGCTGTGAAGGAGAATAAAACTTTTCCCTGAAATCTTACATACCAGACAAGCTGCTGGAATTAAAAATGTAGCAGTATTCCTTCCCCTCTTTTTTGGTAAGTAGTAAAACATATCCACAGTTATTAGTTCCTAGAAATAGTAACTTGGAAAGTGGTATAGAAAAGAAGTAGGATCATAGTACAGAATTCTGTTTTTACTAACTTGCAACAAGTTTCTATTGACTTATTAGGTACATTAATGCCTTTTAAAAGTTATGAAAAACATATGTGCTTTTTCCCTGTGATCTGGGGAGTTCTTATAATTCTTTGTGTGTAATTGACTTTTTATACTGAGTATTCTTATATAGAAACAATTAGCTTGTGTGGAAACTTGTCCAGATTTTCTGTAGAAGATGTTTGGGCCTTTTGCTAAAAGGGGCCTTTGAAAAGAGACGATCATGCATTTGTTTGCTCTTCTCTCAGCAGCTCTGCCGTGGCGGGAGAAGCAGTTGTGCTGTATTCTTCAGTCCATGTAGCTCATCTTCACTTTTGCTAAGTGGTGAGTGAGGTAAACAAGTAAAGGGTGCAGCCTTGTAATAGGGAGAGGTCAGTCATCAAGCCTGTAATTTTTTTCTTCCCACTTAGATTGAAGTTGAGCTATTTTGGTCCTTTCCCTAAGCTCTTCTGGTAAACTTTGCCTGAGAGGTAATTTTATTTTATTTTAAGCTTCTCTTGTGTTTCTGTGCTTGTGGGTTAGCTTCGGGGGAGTCTTTTCTTCCTAGGTATTTTGTTACTGAGAGATAAGAAGTTTGGATGCTATCAGTCTATAAAATAATTGATCTCATTAGCGATGCCCTTTCCTGGAGGTTGCATTGAACGATGTGCTAGTTTGAGAGCTTAGCAAAGTGGTTTTTTTGTTTGTTTTTATTGTGAATGATTTGCAGTTTATTTACAGAAAGTCATTAAACTTTTAGGAATATGTAGATTCTTTAGTAGTTATCTTTTTTTTAACTCATAGTATGTTTTGGGGAACACTTTCGAGAATTACTACAGACTCACCCAGACCTATGCTGATAGGCAACTCTGAAAATCATTTTTTTAAAACCAAGACTAGAGGTTAAGACAAGTTACTGGAACATATTTATTAGTTTGTTTTTTGCCCCGAAAATAAGCTGTGAAGGAGAATAAAACTTTTCCCTGAAATCTTACATACCAGACAAGCTGCTGGAATTAAAAATGTAGCAGTATTCCTTCCCCTCTTTTTTGGTAAGTAGTAAAACATATCCACAGTTATTAGTTCCTAGAAATAGTAACTTGGAAAGTGGTATAGAAAAGAAGTAGGATCATAGTACAGAATTCTGTTTTTACTAACTTGCAACAAGTTTCTATTGACTTATTAGGTACATTAATGCCTTTTTAAAAGTTATGAAAAACATATGTGCTTTTTCCCTGTGATCTGGGGAGTTCTTATAATTCTTTGTGTGTAATTGACTTTTTATACTGAGTATTCTTATATAGAAACAATTAGCTTGTGTGGAAACTTGTCCAGATTTTCTGTAGAAGATGTTTGGGCCTTTTGCTAAAAGGGGCCTTTGAAAAGAGACGATCATGCATTTGTTTGCTCTTCTCTCATGTCCTCATTGATCCTATAGCACAAACGTATCCAGCATGCTGGGCTTGGGCCAGCATCTGGGGAGTTTGGCAGCCTCTACCATCTTTCAAAATTACTTTCCATACTGTACCTGTAATGTTTTCTTAAGTCCTATTTTGATACTTACTTTTATTGAGTTTTCCTGTATTCTGGTTAACTCTTCATTCGCTTGGACTGTTGACATATTTATGTAGTGGCCTATAGTGTAATGACTCGGCACCCAGACCCTGTCTCACCTTCATCTCCAGTAGAAGCTTTCCCTCTGTAGTTAAATTAATTTATTGCCCTTGTGACTCCTTCCAGCCCTATATTAAAAGCATTTGTCTGTGAAGGAGCTGATGTACAGTATTATTTATTGAGGCATTATCATCATCCACCCCAAGATATGAATACAGTTTTCTACACTGATAATTCATTTGGCAAGAATTATCAGGTCCATATTATAAGCTAGGTACTGTGGCAGGTTCAGAAAATAGAGCATCCGTAAGAAAAGCAAATTTGTGTTTTCGTGGAACTTGCATTTACCTCTGACACATTGGATGGATCTTTTGCCAGTTACAGGCAGTGAGGCCTAAGTTGGGTGGGATGGAGGGTCAGTTGGGAGATGCTGGGAAACTGCCAACAATGCCGGCAGGGGCCCGAGGGTGACCAGCGTGGCCGAGCAAGCCACTTTTGATGCGATCCGTGATACGACCTCTGTGCCTCTTGCAAGCTGGTCGGCGTCTTGACAGGCATTGGGGGGCTCGATGTATAGGGATCCACACTGTTGCAGCGCCTGCCTACCCCTTTCTTCTGCTTCTGTCCCTGTATTAGGCCCCTCTGACTTACCTCTTGTCAGTGACCCCCATTTCCAGTGAGGCTCAAATGTCATTTTCCAGCTAGCATTTAAAAGTTAGAAAATGCCCAGTTCTTATAATTCTTTGTGTGTAATTGACTTTTTATACTGAGTATTCTTATATAGAAACAATTAGCTTGTGTGGAAACTTGTCCAGATTTTCTGTAGAAGATGTTTGGGCCTTTTGCTAAAAGGGGCCTTTGAAAAGAGACGATCATGCATTTGTTTGCTCTTCTCTCATGTCCTCATTGATCCTATAGCACAAACGTATCCAGCATGCTGGGCTTGGGCCAGCATCTGGGGAGTTTGGCAGCCTCTACCATCTTTCAAAATTACTTTCCATACTGTACCTGTAATGTTTTCTTAAGTCCTATTTTGATACTTACTTTTATTGAGTTTTCCTGTATTCTGGTTAACTCTTCATTCGCTTGGACTGTTGACATATTTATGTAGTGGCCTATAGTGTAATGACTCGGCACCCAGACCCTGTCTCACCTTCATCTCCAGTAGAAGCTTTCCCTCTGTAGTTAAATTAATTTATTGCCCTTGTGACTCCTTCCAGCCCTATATTAAAAGCATTTGTCTGTGAAGGAGCTGATGTACAGTATTATTTATTGAGGCATTATCATCATCCACCCCAAGATATGAATACAGTTTTCTACACTGATAATTCATTTGGCAAGAATTATCAGGTCCATATTATAAGCTAGGTACTGTGGCAGGTTCAGAAAATAGAGCATCCGTAAGAAAAGCAAATTTGTGTTTTCGTGGAACTTGCATTTACCTCTGACACCTTGGATGGATATTTTGCTAGTTACAGGCAGTGAGGCCTAAGTTGGGTGGGATGGAGGGTCAGTTGGGAGATGCTGGGAAACTGCCAACAATGCCGGCAGGGGCCCGAGGGTGACCAGCGTGGCCGAGCAAGCCACTTTTGATGCGATCCGTGATACGACCTCTGTGCCTCTTGCAAGCTGGTCGGCGTCTTGACAGGCATTGGGGGGCTCGATGTATAGGGATCCACACTGTTGCAGCGCCTGCCTACCCCTTTCTTCTGCTTCTGTCCCTGTATTAGGCCCCTCTGACTTACCTCTTGTCAGTGACCCCCATTTCCAGTGAGGCTCAAATGTCATTTTCCAGCTAGCAGCAGGCATCTTGGAAGAACCTGGTAAGGATTTTTGTCCAGGAAGTCTTGTTTCAGGCCCGTTCTATCATCTTGCTCCTTGGCATTTCCTAAACCTTTTCTTGGAGGGGTGAGGCGGGTGGGGGGGGGGGTTTAATTTTTATTTTATTGAAGTATAGTTGAGTTACAGTGTTGTGGCAAGTTCTTCTGTACAGCAAAGTGACTCAGTTATATATATATATGTATATATATTATATATATGTGTATATATATATATGTGTGTGTATATATACATATATATATATTCTTTTTTATATTCTTTTCCATTATGGTTTATGACAGGATATTGAATATAGTTCCCCATGATATACAGTCAGACTTTATTGCTTATCCATATTACATTTTTCTAATATTTTGGGGGGTGGGGTGGGGAGGGAGGGGGGCGGGCAGTCCACTTCTATTGGTCTTTCATTTATCTATTTTCATCCATCTTTGTTCTTTGGCCCGTATGGGCCTCCCATTGAGGTGGCCTCTGTTGTCGGAGAGCACCGGCTGTGGGCGCATGCGCTCCAGAGCTCTGGCTCGGTCATTGGACACATCGGTCCAGTCGCTCCTTGGCATGTGGGATCTTCCCAGGCCAGGGCTCGAACTGGCGCCCCTTGCACTGCAAGGCGGTGTCTTTACCCACTGGACCACCAGGGAAGCCCATATTTACTTTTAATTGAGGGGTAATTGCAGTTATGTGTTGGTCTGTGCCATATATCAACATGAATCAGCCATAGGTGTACATAGGTATACACATACACATATATACATACACACATAGGTATACATATAGGGATTTGGCTCAAGAGGGAGCCTCCTCCCACATCCCATCCCATCCCACCTATCTAGGTTTTGACAGAGCCTCAGTTTGAATTGAAGCATAGTTGATTTATAATGTGTTAATTTCTGATATACAGCCAAGTGACTCATGTATACATATATGTATATATATTCTTTTCTCTGTTCTTTTTCATTATGGAATGGGTATCAAGTATAGTTTCATGTGCTTAACAGCAGGACTTTGTTGTTTATTTATTTTGTATATAAGAGTTTGCATCTACTAACTCTAAAGTCCTGGTCTGTCCTTCTCACCTTGGCAGCCAAAAGTCCATCCTCTGTATCCGTGAGCCTGTTTCTGCCTTGTAGATAAGTTCATTTGTGTCACATTTTAGCTTCCACGTTTGAGTCACATCATATGGTATTTATCATTTTTTTTTTTTGGCTCTCTGCACTTAGTATGATCATCTGTAGTTGCATCCATGTTGCTGCAGATAGCATGAAAAAAAAGAATGAAATAATGCCACACTAAACCTTTTTTTCTAGTTTAATTGGAGTGATAGAAAGTTCCTAGTGCTATGATAATGAATGATTCAGAGAAGACATATACGGTCTTTTTTTGGTTTCATAGGCAATCTGATGAAATGCACTTAGAATATCATTCTTTAACATTCCTAAGTGGTTTCAATAATATTATGAATTTATGTTCAGTTTGGTTTTTTTGCTATTATTTGTAAAGTAGAGTAGGCAACAAACAACACCCTACTAGGCAACTAGGATTATCTTATCTCTAATCATCTGTACCCAATGGCTGAACAAATATTTATATTTGGTGGCTATTAGGTACTATAATTCAGATAATTATTCTTTCAAATGCAGGTGTTCCAAAAAGAAGAGATTGAACCTTTGCAGGTGAAACATCAGGATGTGAACTGGCTAGGTCAAGGCCTCATTCAGAGTGCTGCAAAGGGCACCAGCACCCAGGCCCTGGAGCATGACCTGGATGATGCCAGCACGCGATGGAAGACCCTCAACAAGAAGGTGAGGTGGGCACCCCCTCCCATCTCAGTTCTGTGACTTGATCTCCAGCGTTTGCTGTGATGTGACCACCAGTTGTATGTCTAGCAGCCCAGCTTCCCTATACCTGCCTGCTCCTTAGCATCCTATGAACTGGTGACCTTGTCTGGATACCCCCAGGCTCAGTGGACAGCTCAGGAGCAGGAAGTGGGCTAGGTGAGAGGGAGCCCCATCAAGATAGGTGGCCAGCTCCACCGTCCTGGGCTGGAGCAGTACACACACCTCTAAGGCCTTGGGGGCTGCTCGACTCCACAGACCAGTGCCACACAGGGGTCTGGGCTTCTTGTTGCCAAAACTGTCTACTTATTTTCCAGAAAACTTGGGAATCCCATTTGTTACATGAAACCTAATTTTCGGATATCAGCATCAGATATCACTATCACTGGGTAATAGGGTCACATGGTGCAGCTGTGTGTCTGGAGTAAGGGTTTGTACCTCACTACAGATCGCTTAGTCCATATATCATCTGATAAGATGTAGAGCCTCCCTTTTTCTAAATGTTCATGACAGAAAACAATGGAAAAGGACTTTCTGATCCCTTACGGAGATGATGCTGAAACACAGCGGCAGCTCTTTATGTGACAGAAATACTCCAAAAAGGGTTTCAGGATGACAGGACTTGTCTGGTGGTGGAGGGGATTGTTTTTGGAGTTTTTGCTGCTTTGAAATCTTCATTTACCCTTCTTTAGAGTGTGATTCATATTGTAGTGCTACTCAGACACACAGGGATGCAGTGTCAGGTATAAAATATATTCATTGGTGCTTAAACTATCTTGCCAACTACTTTTTCAGTCCACAAAGAAAAGACCTTTGAAGGGGTGATAGGGTATCTCTGTGTGGGATACAGAGACTGCATTTACTGGAGGACAAAGGCCCTGGCTTGTCAAGAAAGGCCTCTGTAGAGCTTGGAGCTGGCCGAATTTAATTGGATACTTCATAGTTATTTTGTGTGGCAGAATGTAATTCTGATTCTCTCTAAATAATAGCTTTTTTAAAAATCTTAAGTTTTACAATAACATTATCCTTGATATTCAACAATAGGAAATAATGAATCCCAGGGATAATGATAAAAATGAATAAGGCACTCTTTCTTTCAGTAACCTCAAAATACTTGAACCATTCATTGCTAATCATCGTGTATTAGATATTTCCAAAATCTGAGAGTCCTCCCCTTTTGCATTGACTGGTTGAGAGGGTAACCTCTGCTGGGCTTACTTGCTAATGAGCTTGTTTCTTTTCCATCTGTATCCTGCCTTGTCTGATCCCCAGGCTCAGTGGACAGCTCAGGAGCAAACTAGTCCCCTCAGATAGGTGGCCAGCTCCACCGTCCTGGGCTGGAGCAGTACACACACCTCTAAGGCCTTGGGGCTGCTCGACTCCACAGACCAGTGCCACACAGGGTCTGGGCTTCTTGTTGCCAAAACTGTCTACTTATTTTCCAGAAAACTTGGGAATCCCATCTGTTACATGAAACCTAATTTTCGGATATCACCATCAGATATCACTATCACTGGGTAATAGGGTCACATGGTGCAGCTGTGTGTCTGGAGTAAGGGTTTGTACCTCACTACAGATCGCTTAGTCCATATATCATCTGATAAGATGTAGAGCCTCCCTTTTTCTAAATGTTCATGACAGAAAACAATGGAAAAGGACTTTCTGATCCCTTACGGAGATGATGCTGAAACACAGCGGCAGCTCTTTATGTGACAGAAATACTCCAAAAAGGGTTTCAGGATGACAGGACTTGTCTGGTGGTGGAGGGGATTGTTTTTGGAGTTTTTGCTGCTTTGAAATCTTCATTTACCCTTCTTTAGAGTGTGATTCATATTGTAGTGCTACTCAGACACACAGGGATGCAGTGTCAGGTATAAAATATATTCATTGGTGCTTAAACTATCTTGCCAACTACTTTTTCAGTCCACAAAGAAAAGACCTTTGAAGGGGTGATAGGGTATCTCTGTGTGGGATACAGAGACTGCATTTACTGGAGGACAAAGGCCCTGGCTTGTCAAGAAAGGCCTCTGTAGAGCTTGGAGCTGGCCGAATTTAATTGGATACTTCATAGTTATTTTGTGTGGCAGAATGTAATTCTGATTCTCTCTAAATAATAGCTTTTTTAAAAATCTTAAGTTTTACAATAACATTATCCTTGATATTCAACAATAGGAAATAATGAATCCCAGGGATAATGATAAAAATGAATAAGGCACTCTTTCTTTCAGTAACCTCAAAATACTTGAACCATTCATTGCTAATCATCGGTGTATTAGATATTTCCAAAATCTGAGAGTCCTCCCCTTTTGCATTGACTGGTTGAGAGGGTAACCTCTGCTGGGCTTACTTGCTAATGAGCTTGTTTCTTTTCCATCTGTATCCTGCCTGCGAGCAGGGCTTTGAGTAAATTTTAACTGAAGAGGAAGAGAAAATTTGTGATCAGATGGGAAGACGAGCATGGACAGGGCTGGCTGGTAGGCACGTTGCATTTTTCATGAACAGAGGGAATGATCGAGGCCCCCTGGCGTTGTACAGGTGGCTCAGCGAGCAGCTCAGCTGCAGGAGGCCCTGCTGCACTGCGGGAGGTTCCAGGATGCCCTGGAGTCCCTGCTCAGCTGGATGGTGGACACCGAGGAGCTTGTGGCCAATCAGAAGCCCCCATCAGCTGAGTTCAAGGTGGTGAAGGCCCAGATACAAGAGCAGAAGGTAAGTTAGTGGCGCCTTTGTTCTGTTTCATATTAAATCTTAATAACGAGAGGAAACATTTACCTCGTGATGCTATTTGTATTAATAGGATATCTTCATTAACCAGTTATCTGTATTCCAGACGTTGTTTTGTTAGTCATTCAACAAATATTTGTTGACCATCTGCCACGGGTCAGTCATCCTGCCAGGTGCTTGAGGAATATCCTCAAATAAAACCATAAAAGTTCCTCGTGGAGTTTAAGGTTTAGTGGGAAGGGAGGAATGGAAGAGAGACAGTAAACAGAGTAAACAAGTAAATGGCGGTACCTTAGCCATTGATAAATGGCGCCTGGGTGGGAGGTAAGGACTGGAGAGAGACAGTGCGAGGGTGGGGCACTAAGTGGAGAGGGGGTGTGTACAGTTTTTTTTAAAATAGTGCAGTCAAGGAAGACCTCACTCACCCAACAGGTGACTTCAAACAGAAATATCATTGTTCTTCCATGCACCAGGTAGCCTTCACATTCAGGTGCCTGTTGTATGGGGACAGTACGGGCAGTTTGTAATAGTTCAGCATGAATGGATGACACAGAGAGTTGATTCGCTGTGCTCAGAACTGGGCTCTTGTGTCTTTTGACACCGCAAATACAGGACCCCGTTGGAAAGACACTCCTTAGAGGAAGGGCTGCTGACTGCTTGGGGCCACACATACAGCCTTTGTTGTCATCAGGAAGCATCCACTGACCTGTCCAGTATTGCTCTGTGTCAGCCACGACTTGAAATGACACATGGAGGTGGGGGCAGCTGGCATGCAACACATTGATATGGTTTACCTTTAAAAAGACAAGACCTTTACAAAAAGGGAATGGGTGCAGAGGCTTACCTGCATATGACATCTAGCACTGCTCTGTCTAAAAATTCTTTGAAGACTTTCGTATCTTGAGAAATTAACTTCTTAGAACTAGACTTAGAGGTAAGGATGAAAGGATCATAAGAGAAAACACATTGCATTTAGTTTTTGAAAACAATTTGATATGTATGCTACATAATAAATAATAAAATACATATGTGTAATTTGTATAATGTAATAAATGTAAAATAATATGATGTGGGGTTAAATAGTAGTATGACTGCTACCATTCACAATTTAAACCTTTAGCATTTACCCAGAGTTAATGAACAATGCTTAGCCAACAAAACCTGTCTGTTGATTTTGCCCTCTTCATTACTAGAAGCTGTTTGATAAAAGTTTACTAAAAGTAATCCACTTAATTGTCCCCTTACCTGCCTAAACCACCTGTTATACTTTGATTTTATGATGACTCTGACCTGTGTCAAGACAGGGCATTTGTTCCCCTTTGTTTGGACCCTGTTCCTCTCCCTTCCAGTGTGGTGGTCTTTTTTTCTCATCATTATTAAACATTTAATTTTGTATTGGAGAATAGCTGATTAACAATGTTGTAATAGTTTCAGGTGCACAGCAAAGGGACTGTAGCATATGCATACCTGTATCCATTCTCCTTCAAACTTCCCTCCCATTGAAATGTCGCATCATGTTGAACAGGGTGATGTTGACTGCAGTGTGGCAGAGATAGAGTAGCCTTCTGGCTTGTTATTGTTCAGTGCCTTTGGACCTTTAGCGTCAGTCGGGGTCAGGTTAGGGAAGCAGAGGGTACTCAGTGTTCTGTACACCTGTGCCTTCCTCACACTCTTCCCACGGGGCCTGGGGATGGCAGTTATTACTGAAATACTTGTTTTGTTGGACCCCGTTGGAAAGACACTCCTTAGAGGAAGGGCTGCTGACTGCTTGGGGCCACACATACAGCCTTTGTTGTCATCAGGAAGCATCCACTGACCTGTCCAGTATTGCTCTGTGTCAGCCACGACTTGAAATGACACATGGAGGTGGGGGCAGCTGGCATGCAACACATTGATATGGTTTACCTTTAAAAAGACAAGACCTTTACAAAAAGGGAATGGGTGCAGAGGCTTACCTGCATATGACATCTAGCACTGCTCTGTCTAAAAATTCTTTGAAGACTTTCGTATCTTGAGAAATTAACTTCTTAGAACTAGACTTAGAGGTAAGGATGAAAGGATCATAAGAGAAAACACATTGCATTTAGTTTTTGAAAACAATTTGATATGTATGCTACATAATAAATAATAAAATACATATGTGTAATTTGTATAATGTAATAAATGTAAAATAATATGATGTGGGGTTAAATAGTAGTATGACTGCTACCATTCACAATTTAAACCTTTAGCATTTACCCAGAGTTAATGAACAATGCTTAGCCAACAAAACCTGTCTGTTGATTTTGCCCTCTTCATTACTAGAAGCTGTTTGATAAAAGTTTACTAAAAGTAATCCACTTAATTGTCCCCTTACCTGCCTAAACCACCTGTTATACTTTGATTTTATGATGACTCTGACCTGTGTCAAGACAGGGCATTTGTTCCCCTTTGTTTGGACCCTGTTCCTCTCCCTTCCAGTGTGGTGGTCTTTTTTTCTCATCATTATTAAACATTTAATTTTGTATTGGAGAATAGCTGATTAACAATGTTGTAATAGTTTCAGGTGCACAGCAAAGGGACTGTAGCATATGCATACCTGTATCCATTCTCCTTCAAACTTCCCTCCCATTGAAATGTCGCATCATGTTGAACAGGGTGATGTTGACTGCAGTGTGGCAGAGATAGAGTAGCCTTCTGGCTTGTTATTGTTCAGTGCCTTTGGACCTTTAGCGTCAGTCGGGGTCAGGTTAGGGAAGCAGAGGGTACTCAGTGTTCTGTACACCTGTGCCTTCCTCACACTCTTCCCACGGGGCCTGGGGATGGCAGTTATTACTGAAATACTTGTTTTGTTCATTGGAGGAAGGGAATCCTCATTTTTGGCTTCCTATATCAAACACTCCCTTAGAGGCTTCTTAAGATGAAGAATTGGATTAAATTTTGTTCTGCTGCTCCGTCCTGCAATGTTAGTCTTCTTTAGCTAATTTTGAAGATTTCTGACATGTTTCACTCTGTTCATCATGTAAATGATAGTTAAAGCCTCTTTAGTTTCCATCCTCATAAAGAATTTTAGGAGCTATCCTACCAAAACAACCAAGAACCTCCAGTTTCTGCCTCATTAACTTGTGAACTTGGTCTGAGTCTCAGCTTCCCTTCTGTGGTGGATTGTTTAATGTGAGAGAAAGTTTTGAAGATAGTGATGATTTAAAGCAGTCTTTTCTGTCTCAGTGGGACAGATCATTGATGAGTGTTAGGGTGTTCCCATCTCATTATAATAATGAGGATTTTACACTTCCAGTGCAGTGGAGTTATCCTGAGTAGCACCTTCTATCCCATTATCTTTTATTAAGAAGTTAGCAATGAGTGGTTTGGTGCCCTTATCAATATTCATCTTATTTACTATGAAAAGCCTCTACCACAATGTCTAATATAATAGTAATGAATCATTAAATGAATTTTTTTTGAAAAAACCCTGCTTCTCAAATCCCTTTCTATGTGAATGTATGCAAGATTGTTTTTGTCACATGTCAGAAATACTTAGCATGTATTTTCCATATGTTTATAGTTGTTTCTTTGTTTCCTTTCCATTCATTTATTATTTTTTTATTCACTGTTTTGTTTTAAGCTTCTCCAAAGATTGCTGGATGACCGCAAATCTACGGTGGAGGTGATCAAACGGGAAGGAGAAAAAATTGCAGCCACAGCAGAACCTTCGGATAAAGTGAAGATTTTGAAACAACTGAGTCTGTTGGATAGCAGATGGGAAGCACTGCTTAGTAAGGCCGAAACAAGGTAACATAAATGCTGCCAGGGTTTGTAAATGTTCGTGCACCTTTAGCGTCGGGGTAAAAGGGCAGGGTACTCAGTGTTCTGTACACCTGTGCCTTCCTCACACTCTTCCCACGGGGCCTGGGGATGGCAGTTATTACTGAAATACTTGTTTTGTTCATTGGAGGAAGGGAATCCTCATTTTTGGCTTCCTATATCAAACACTCCCTTAGAGGCTTCTTAAGATGAAGAATTGGATTAAATTTTGTTCTGCTGCTCCGTCCTGCAATGTTAGTCTTCTTTAGCTAATTTTGAAGATTTCTGACATGTTTCACTCTGTTCATCATGTAAATGATAGTTAAAGCCTCTTTAGTTTCCATCCTCATAAAGAATTTTAGGAGCTATCCTACCAAAACAACCAAGAACCTCCAGTTTCTGCCTCATTAACTTGTGAACTTGGTCTGAGTCTCAGCTTCCCTTCTGTGGTGGATTGTTTAATGTGAGAGAAAGTTTTGAAGATAGTGATGATTTAAAGCAGTCTTTTCTGTCTCAGTGGGACAGATCATTGATGAGTGTTAGGGTGTTCCCATCTCATTATAATAATGAGGATTTTACACTTCCAGTGCAGTGGAGTTATCCTGAGTAGCACCTTCTATCCCATTATCTTTTATTAAGAAGTTAGCAATGAGTGGTTTGGTGCCCTTATCAATATTCATCTTATTTACTATGAAAAGCCTCTACCACAATGTCTAATATAATAGTAATGAATCATTAAATGAATTTTTTTTGAAAAAACCCTGCTTCTCAAATCCCTTTCTATGTGAATGTATGCAAGATTGTTTTTGTCACATGTCAGAAATACTTAGCATGTATTTTCCATATGTTTATAGTTGTTTCTTTGTTTCCTTTCCATTCATTTATTATTTTTTTATTCACTGTTTTGTTTTAAGCTTCTCCAAAGATTGCTGGATGACCGCAAATCTACGGTGGAGGTGATCAAACGGGAAGGAGAAAAAATTGCAGCCACAGCAGAACCTTCGGATAAAGTGAAGATTTTGAAACAACTGAGTCTGTTGGATAGCAGATGGGAAGCACTGCTTAGTAAGGCCGAAACAAGGTAACATAAATGCTGCCAGGGTTTGGAATGGCAGTGGCTTTCATGCCGATTTTTTCATATTTTGGTCATACTTTATTTTCAGATTGTTATTTTCTTGTATTTGTCATGTGTGTGAACTTAGAGGGAAAGGGCTGTGATGCCTATCGTTTCTCCATTGGGGAAGTCAGGATCCATCGCAGCTCTTATTATTTATTTATTCGGCTGCAAGGTATCTTGGTGGCAGCATTTGAGATGTTTTGTTGAGGTGCGCCGACTCTCTAGTTGTATCTTGTGGGTTTAGTAGTTGCAGTGTGCGGGCTTAGTTGCTCTGCCAAGTGTAGGATCTTTGTTCGCTAACCAGGGATCAAACTGGTATCCCTTGCATTGAGGGATGGGTTCTTAACCACTGGACAACCAGGGAAGTCCCTACCCAAACTCTTTAAGAAAAATGTTTCTCTCAGGGGTCCTTCATTCATTTGTTTATAGCACAGTTATTGTCTGCCTGCCACAGATCAGGCAGAGCCAGGCCTTCCACGGGTGCACTGGTCAGATCATCCCTACCCTCAGACAGGGGACAACCTAAAAGAGCTTCGTGGCCAATGAAGAGTAAGGGCAAATGTGAGAGTTCAGAGCAAAACCTGCACACAGGGTACCAAGGTAGCAGAGAATGGGGTGGGAAGTGACCGCCAAGCTCTGTTTTTTGTTTCTGTCTTTAATTAAGGTTTGACTATCTAATCATATTTTTTAAACGATGCTCCCAGTCTTTATTTTTGGTGATTCTCTATAATGTGAGATCTGAGTTCCCAAACCGGGGATCAAACCCACGCACTTTAATTAAGTTTGACCACTGTCACATGTCAGAAATACTTAGCATGTATTTTCCATATGTTTATAGTTGTTTCTTTGTTTCCTTTCCATTCATTTATTATTTTTTTATTCACTGTTTTGTTTTAAGCTTCTCCAAAGATTGCTGGATGACCGCAAATCTACGGTGGAGGTGATCAAACGGGAAGGAGAAAAAATTGCAGCCACAGCAGAACCTTCGGATAAAGTGAAGATTTTGAAACAACTGAGTCTGTTGGATAGCAGATGGGAAGCACTGCTTAGTAAGGCCGAAACAAGGTAACATAAATGCTGCCAGGGTTTGGAATGGCAGTGGCTTTCATGCCGATTTTTTCATATTTTGGTCATACTTTATTTTCAGATTGTTATTTTCTTGTATTTGTCATGTGTGTGAACTTAGAGGGAAAGGGCTGTGATGCCTATCGTTTCTCCATTGGGGAAGTCAGGATCCATCGCAGCTCTTATTATTTATTTATTCGGCTGCAAGGTATCTTGGTGGCAGCATTTGAGATGTTTTGTTGAGGTGCCCGACTCTCTAGTTGTATCTTGTGGGTTTAGTAGTTGCAGTGTGCGGGCTTAGTTGCTCTGCCAAGTGTAGGATCTTTGTTCGCTAACCAGGGATCAAACTGGTATCCCTTGCATTGAGGGATGGGTTCTTAACCACTGGACAACCAGGGAAGTCCCTACCCAAACTCTTTAAGAAAAATGTTTCTCTCAGGGGTCCTTCATTCATTTGTTTATAGCACAGTTATTGTCTGCCTGCCACAGATCAGGCAGAGCCAGGCCTTCCACGGGTGCACTGGTCAGATCATCCCTACCCTCAGACAGGGGACAACCTAAAAGAGCTTCGTGGCCAATGAAGAGTAAGGGCAAATGTGAGAGTTCAGAGCAAAACCTGCACACAGGGTACCAAGGTAGCAGAGAATGGGGTGGGAAGTGACCGCCAAGCTCTGTTTTTTGTTTCTGTCTTTAATTAAGGTTTGACTATCTAATCATATTTTTTAAACGATGCTCCCAGTCTTTATTTTTGGTGATTCTCTATAATGTGAGATCTGAGTTCCCAAACCGGGGATCAAACCCACGCCCACTGCCGTGGAGGCACTGAAGGTGTAGAGTCTTGACCACTGGGCCTCCAGGGATGTCCCTAAGCTCGGTCTTAAGGGAGGATTGGGAGTTATCTGGTAACTGAGGCAGGTGAAGGGTGCTGTGACATTTACCAAGGCAGGGAGCTGGAGCACAGCTCCACTGGGTTTCATTACATTTCTTCTTTTAAATTTTTTATTAATGTATAGTTAATTTACAATTTTTAAATTTCTTCTGTATAGCAAAGTGACTCAGTTGTGTGTGTGTGTATGAGTTCTTTTAAAAAATATTCTTTTTCATTATGGTTTATCATTTATCATGGGATATTGAATATAGTTCTCTCTTCATTCTCTCCGTTGGCATCACAGTGACCAATGTCAAGCCATTGTGGCATTGACGTGTTCACATGTTGGGTTGGAAACAGAGGACCCACTGAACAGAATGAGCATCTCCACACCTTCCTACCTTCTTTGGAACTGTTAATCAGATGGTGCAGAGAAGGGTTTGTCTAATCTTGAATTATAGAGTAAAAGGGAGCATTGTTCTTGGACCATTGAATAAGGGGCCCCCAATGAGGATGGAAGTTTTCATGTTCCCTTTAATGTGTGTCAGTAGATTATTCCTTCTGTGTAATGCCCCAGAATGACTGCCGTGGGAGAGATGCTCAATGCTTTTTTAAATAAACGAAAGCCCAGGTCACTGCTCCCAGGACTGGCCTCCTTTTCCTAAGTTTTCCTCTCAGTGGTATAAGTGGGGAGGGGGCCGGGAGGGTGGTCATGTTCTGATGGACACACCGATAAGAGATTCCTTTACAATGTCAATCATAGTCAATTAAACCTCGTCACAAAATAGTTATCGCCAGTGATTCTAGGTAATTGGATACTATATAGTAGGATTTAGAAAAACCGAGTCATAGCTAGTGATCATCCAGAAGTCAAAAATAATACAGTGATTTATTCACTTTTTAAAGGTCAAATGTGTTTCAGCTGAAAGTTTAAAAAATATATGCATATGTAGTTTGTGATATAAAGTTATAGAAATGGTTGGGTTGGCCAAAAAATTCATTTGAGTTTTCCAATAAGATCTTATGGAAAATTCTGAACAAACTTTCTGGCCAACTCAATATGTTCAGTGGCATGTGCCAGTTTTCCATGATTCCCTTTGTGCCTGTAGAAAGCCCATTTCTCAAATCTTACCATTTCCTAAGAATTAAACATGATGACAGATTAAGACAGCAGCTCTTGGTCCCAGTGGAAATGATTCGCAAGATTGGATACTGAATCAGGTCCTCTGTAGACAGGCCAGCACAATCACTTGCCCTGGCTGGAGACCAAGGACAGTGCAAGTGGGTGTCAGCTTCCATGGCACCTTTTCAGTGGAGGAAACAGTGAGTTTTCAAAGAGCATTTCAAACTCTTTTACATAGAATTCAGAGGAACAGTTCTCCTCTTTCATGAAACTTTTTCTCTCCGTTGGCATCACAGTGACCAATGTCAAGCCATTGTGGCATTGACGTGTTCACATGTTGGGTTGGAAACAGAGGACCCACTGAACAGAATGAGCATCTCCACACCTTCCTACCTTCTTTGGAACTGTTAATCAGATGGTGCAGAGAAGGGTTTGTCTAATCTTGAATTATAGAGTAAAAGGGAGCATTGTTCTTGGACCATTGAATAAGGGGCCCCCAATGAGGATGGAAGTTTTCATGTTCCCTTTAATGTGTGTCAGTAGATTATTCCTTCTGTGTAATGCCCCAGAATGACTGCCGTGGGAGAGATGCTCAATGCTTTTTTAAATAAACGAAAGCCCAGGTCACTGCTCCCAGGACTGGCCTCCTTTTCCTAAGTTTTCCTCTCAGTGGTATAAGTGGGGAGGGGGCCGGGAGGGTGGTCATGTTCTGATGGACACACCGATAAGAGATTCCTTTACAATGTCAATCATAGTCAATTAAACCTCGTCACAAAATAGTTATCGCCAGTGATTCTAGGTAATTGGATACTATATAGTAGGATTTAGAAAAACCGAGTCATAGCTAGTGATCATCCAGAAGTCAAAAATAATACAGTGATTTATTCACTTTTTAAAGGTCAAATGTGTTTCAGCTGAAAGTTTAAAAAATATATGCATATGTAGTTTGTGATATAAAGTTATAGAAATGGTTGGGTTGGCCAAAAAATTCATTTGAGTTTTCCAATAAGATCTTATGGAAAATTCTGAACAAACTTTCTGGCCAACTCAATATGTTCAGTGGCATGTGCCAGTTTTCCATGATTCCCTTTGTGCCTGTAGAAAGCCCATTTCTCAAATCTTACCATTTCCTAAGAATTAAACATGATGACAGATTAAGACAGCAGCTCTTGGTCCCAGTGGAAATGATTCGCAAGATTGGATACTGAATCAGGTCCTCTGTAGACAGGCCAGCACAATCACTTGCCCTGGCTGGAGACCAAGGACAGTGCAAGTGGGTGTCAGCTTCCATGGCACCTTTTCAGTGGAGGAAACAGTGAGTTTTCAAAGAGCATTTCAAACTCTTTTACATAGAATTCAGAGGAACAGTTCTCCTCTTTCATGATACTTTAGTTCGTAAAATATTAACTGTTTCTTTGGGGAAATATACCTGACAATGTAGTTGTTAAAGGCGGAGTCACTAGTCATTCCAGTGTAGGGGATTCTGTATTTTTCATAATTTGGATCTAATTTTGACTGACAAAAGCGGTCTCAGTAACTAGTGTTCTGCCTCAATGTAACATAGACAATCTGTTCAGTAAATGCTTCCTATTATTATCATTATTGTTGGTGCTATTCTTATTATAACCTTACTATGATTATAACTGTTATTATTGTAAGTATTCTAACCCGATACTTAAGACTTTTATAAGATTCAGGCACTTGCGGTTAGTCCATTTTTCAGCTTTAAGTATTTATAAATATTTTATAGATATTTTTCTTTTTTTTGGCCATGCAAAATGGCTTGAGGGATCTTAGTTCCCTGGTCGGGGATTGAACCCTAGCAGAGGAAGCACAGGAAACAGAACTATTTTAAACTGCCCACTCAATGTGAAAGATTTTAATTTTAACCTTAGATATTTTCTATAAAAACTGTTGGGAGCAGAACACAGGAGTGTGAGTAAAGATGTCTGTTGACACTTTCCCACATTCCTCATCCCGGATGACCTTCCTCTTGGCACATTTTCAGAAATCGTCAGCTGGAAGGTATCTCAGTGGTAGCACAGCAATTTCACGAAACCTTAGAACCACTGAATGAGTGGCTGACCACCACAGAGAAGAGGCTGGCCAACTGCGAGCCCATTGGAACCCAAGCGTCCAAGCTGGAGGAGCAGATTGAGCAGCATAAAGTAAGGTTCCCATTGCATGTTGCTGAGATCTGGTTGTCTTTTTCCTTTGTGGTTTTATGACACACATTTGAGTTATGTGCTACTGTGCAGTACATACATTGCAGGCTTAGACCCATTTCATGTGTCATCTTTTTGTTCAATTTTTGTTGTCATTTTTATTTGTCCATTCTGTTTCTCTTTTTTTAAACCTTATTTAGGCCTTAGAAGATGACATCCATCATCACAATAAACATTTACACCAGGCTGTTAGCATTGGACAGTCCTTAAAGGTTTTGAGCTCCAGGGAGGATAAAGATATGGTGCAGAATAAACTAGACTCCTCTCAAGTGTGGTTCATTGAGATTCAAGAGAAAAGCCACAGCAGGTCTGAGCTCCTGCAGCAGGCTCTGTGTAATGCTAAGATTTTTGGGGAAGATGAAGTGGAGCTGATGAACTGGCTGAGTGAAGTGCATGACAAGCTGAGGAGGCTCTCGGTCCGGGATTCCAGCCCCGAGGGGCTGTGGACACAGCAGGCTGAGCTGCGGGTATTTTGATTTTTTTTTTTTTTTCATTTCCATTGTCCTTATTTTCTCAGTTCTTTTTATTTCTGTATTGCTTTATGTTTGTCATGATTTAGGTGAATTGCTGTATTCAGAAAAGACATTGCCTGTGTATATGATGACCATTTTTTAAAGTGACATATAGTTGATTTACAGTGTTGGATTAGTTTCAGGTGTACAGTAAAGAAATTCAGTTATATATTCGTCTTCAGATTCTTTTCCCATCTAGGTTATTATAAGATACTGAATATAGTTCCCTGTCCTATATAACAGGTCCTTGTTGTTTATCCATTTTATATATAGTAGTGTTGTATTCAACTACTTTTAGTGAAATCACATGTAAGAAGAGATTCAGTTTATCTAGTCGTTAGGTTGTTCATCTTTCATTTTATTATTTCATCGTTGTATACAAAGGCCCACAATTAACCACTACTTTAGTCTCTCCATGCAGCTCATTTTCTGAGGAAGGTAAGGATTTATGATAGATGAACTGAGACATGGGCACCATGGTGGAAAAAGGAGAGGTAAACATGAGGACAGTGAGGAGTATTTGAAAATGTGAGGTATTTACTCAAATAAATGAAACCTAGTTAAAATTGTCTGAAGATTAACTGACTAATGCTAGTGCTTATTTACATTTCTCCCCCCACATAAAAACTGTACCTGTATTTTAGGTTCTGCAAGAGGACATCAAGCTTAGGAAACAAAATGTAGACCAGGCACTGCTAAATGGTCTAGAACTACTTAAACGGACAACAGGTGAGATACCTTTACAAAACCATCGCGACACCAGCATTGTGCCTTGCTTTCAAAATATTTTAGAGATGGGGAAAACACAAAGCACTTTGGACTTTTGGGGCCAGTCCAAGATTTCATTCTGGAGAACACTTTGAAGGCCGATCTAGGGGGTTTTGGACTATGATTTCACTCTTTCTCATGATCTCACTGAGTTTTTAGTGGAAGTTTTCTGTATTACTCATAACACCAAGCACTGGTCAGAGAATCCCCTGGCAGAATGAAATTAGTTTTCCTCTTGTGGAAGGCAGTTGTTCTAAATGAGCAGATAGGTTGCAGACAGCTTTTTTTAATTTTAAGGGAGGTGGTATTCGGTGACACAGTGTGACTGTACCCAGGCTTCTGTACTTGAACTCACCAAGAAAACAAATGCTGACTTGTTTTCAGTCATTCCTTTGGCCCGTAAGAACATCTCTCTGTATCTGTATCCAGTTCAGCACGTGTGGTGGGGGCAGGTACCATTCATTATGCATAGGTGGAATTTGATATCATATCTACAGCCTTGTGCTCAGAGCCTGAAGCCCAGGACACAATTTGTGTCGATTTACAGTAAAGAAGTTGGATTAGTTTCAGGTGTACAGTAAAGAAATTCAGTTATATATTCGTCTTCAGATTCTTTTCCCATCTAGGTTATTATAAGATACTGAATATAGTTCCCTGTCCTATATAACAGGTCCTTGTTGTTTATCCATTTTATATATAGTAGTGTTGTATTCAACTACTTTTAGTGAAATCACATGTAAGAAGAGATTCAGTTTATCTAGTCGTTAGGTTGTTCATCTTTCATTTTATTATTTCATCGTTGTATACAAAGGCCCACAATTAACCACTACTTTAGTCTCTCCATGCAGCTCATTTTCTGAGGAAGGTAAGGATTTATGATAGATGAACTGAGACATGGGCACCATGGTGGAAAAAGGAGAGGTAAACATGAGGACAGTGAGGAGTATTTGAAAATGTGAGGTATTTACTCAAATAAATGAAACCTAGTTAAAATTGTCTGAAGATTAACTGACTAATGCTAGTGCTTATTTACATTTCTCCCCCCACATAAAAACTGTACCTGTATTTTAGGTTCTGCAAGAGGACATCAAGCTTAGGAAACAAAATGTAGACCAGGCACTGCTAAATGGTCTAGAACTACTTAAACGGACAACAGGTGAGATACCTTTACAAAAAAACCATCGCGACACCAGCATTGTGCCTTGCTTTCAAAATATTTTAGAGATGGGGAAAACACAAAGCACTTTGGACTTTTGGGGCCAGTCCAAGATTTCATTCTGGAGAACACTTTGAAGGCCGATCTAGGGGGTTTTGGACTATGATTTCACTCTTTCTCATGATCTCACTGAGTTTTTAGTGGAAGTTTTCTGTATTACTCATAACACCAAGCACTGGTCAGAGAATCCCCTGGCAGAATGAAATTAGTTTTCCTCTTGTGGAAGGCAGTTGTTCTAAATGAGCAGATAGGTTGCAGACAGCTTTTTTTAATTTTAAGGGAGGTGGTATTCGGTGACACAGTGTGACTGTACCCAGGCTTCTGTACTTGAACTCACCAAGAAAACAAATGCTGACTTGTTTTCAGTCATTCCTTTGGCCCGTAAGAACATCTCTCTGTATCTGTATCCAGTTCAGCACGTGTGGTGGGGGCAGGTACCATTCATTATGCATAGGTGGAATTTGATATCATATCTACAGCCTTGTGCTCAGAGCCTGAAGCCCAGGACACAATTTCTCTGTGTGTCTAAAAGTTAACTAGAGGCGGGTGAGGATCTGTTGGAACAGTGCAGATGAGTTTATGATTTTTAACACACACACACAGATAATATGTAAACAAATATATGCCAGTGCCAGACACTGTTCTAAACACTTTGCAAATAGAAACTCATTTAGTTTTTATCATGACCTTATGAAGTAGGCTCTGTTCTTGTAATGATAAATACTCAGGGCACAGAGAGATCAGGTACTTTATGCAAGGTAATGAGTCACAAACTCAGTACTTGAACTCAGGCAGTTTTTAACCTTGAATACGGAAAGACCGTACAGATAGACACAAGGTGGTGCTTTCCACAAAACAGAAGGTGCTATAGCCCTTGACAGTTTTTGTATTTGCTTCTGCAGAGCTGTTGACACTCGCCAGAAATCCTCAGAAATAGTCACAGCTAGGAAAGAACTTTCCTTGGGTCAGAACTGCTTATGAAAAATGTCTCCTTATCCCAACCCCCAAAAAGCTGAGCCCTTGTTCCCCTTTCATGAGGAATAACATGCCTTTGAAATTCTAGGTGATGAAGTTTTGATCATTCAAGATAAGTTGGAAGCCATTAAAGCAAGGTACCAGGACATCACTAAACTGAGTGTGGGCGTCGCCAAGACCCAGGGCAGCTTGCTCGGCTGCAATCCACCCATGAGGGACTGTGCACCTGGCTGGACATGAGGTCCAAATTTCTTTTGGAAGGCCGATCTAGGGGTTTTGGACTATGATTTCACTCTTTCTCATGATCTCACTGAGTTTTTAGTGGAAGTTTTCTGTATTACTCATAACACCAAGCACTGGTCAGAGAATCCCCTGGCAGAATGAAATTAGTTTTCCTCTTGTGGAAGGCAGTTGTTCTAAATGAGCAGATAGGTTGCAGACAGCTTTTTTTAATTTTAAGGGAGGTGGTATTCGGTGACACAGTGTGACTGTACCCAGGCTTCTGTACTTGAACTCACCAAGAAAACAAATGCTGACTTGTTTTCAGTCATTCCTTTGGCCCGTAAGAACATCTCTCTGTATCTGTATCCAGTTCAGCACGTGTGGTGGGGGCAGGTACCATTCATTATGCATAGGTGGAATTTGATATCATATCTACAGCCTTGTGCTCAGAGCCTGAAGCCCAGGACACAATTTCTCTGTGTGTCTAAAAGTTAACTAGAGGCGGGTGAGGATCTGTTGGAACAGTGCAGATGAGTTTATGATTTTTAACACACACACACAGATAATATGTAAACAAATATATGCCAGTGCCAGACACTGTTCTAAACACTTTGCAAATAGAAACTCATTTAGTTTTTATCATGACCTTATGAAGTAGGCTCTGTTCTTGTAATGATAAATACTCAGGGGCACAGAGAGATCAGGTACTTTATGCAAGGTAATGAGTCACAAACTCAGTACTTGAACTCAGGCAGTTTTTAACCTTGAATACGGAAAGACCGTACAGATAGACACAAGGTGGTGCTTTCCACAAAACAGAAGGTGCTATAGCCCTTGACAGTTTTTGTATTTGCTTCTGCAGAGCTGTTGACACTCGCCAGAAATCCTCAGAAATAGTCACAGCTAGGAAAGAACTTTCCTTGGGTCAGAACTGCTTATGAAAAATGTCTCCTTATCCCAACCCCCAAAAAGCTGAGCCCTTGTTCCCCTTTCATGAGGAATAACATGCCTTTGAAATTCTAGGTGATGAAGTTTTGATCATTCAAGATAAGTTGGAAGCCATTAAAGCAAGGTACCAGGACATCACTAAACTGAGTGTGGACGTCGCCAAGACCCTGGAGCAGGCGCTGCAGCTTGCTCGGCGGCTGCAATCCACCCATGAGGGACTGTGCACCTGGCTGGACAAGGTGGAGGTCGAGCTGCTTTCATACGAAATGCAGGTTCTGAAAGGAGAGGGCGCCAACCAAGCACATGCAAGGCAAAAAGTATGCTCAGACTTATATACTCTTTGCATCTGCTTGTAGTCACTTGTGGGAGCCCTGTTCACATGGGGTAGAAGTGATATTATCACATGTCATTACTGATATGCTCATGGTGCCCTGGTGGGCGTGGACCCAACAGAAACTGACTGCAGATCAGCGGTTTGAACTTTTAGGAACCCAGACAAGAAGACAGTGTATTGTCATTTATTCCAAGAAACTTATGGTGGGACTATAGTTCATTATGCAAGAAACAGAATAATACAAACAGGAAAGAAAGGAAGATGATCATTGTTTCAGAGATACCCATAATTTGGTTAGAATAATTGTGTGTTTATAAGATAGATGCATAGCATGAGGTGAATTTTCTAATTATGTTGTGAAAATGATATTCTCCCAAGCTGAGCATCTTCCTTCTGTGAGTTGTCAGCCTCTGTTTTCATCATCCCTGAAGTATGACCACACGCGGGTGAAGGGAGTTGGGGAGGTTAGATTCACTGAGCCTATGATGATTCAACAGGGATGATTAAAGCCAATGTGTCCTCATTTTGAGGGTCACTCGATTCTGGTTCCTCATTAGTTTTCTCATCCTGATTACTTTTATTTTTATCTATATAACTCAGGCAGTTTTAACCTTGAATACAAGATAAAACACAAGGTGGTGCTTTCCACAAAACAGAAGGTGCTATAGCCCTTGACAGTTTTTGTATTTGCTTCTGCAGAGCTGTTGACACTCGCCAGAAATCCTCAGAAATAGTCACAGCTAGGAAAGAACTTTCCTTGGGTCAGAACTGCTTATGAAAAATGTCTCCTTATCCCAACCCCCAAAAAGCTGAGCCCTTGTTCCCCTTTCATGAGGAATAACATGCCTTTGAAATTCTAGGTGATGAAGTTTTGATCATTCAAGATAAGTTGGAAGCCATTAAAGCAAGGTACCAGGACATCACTAAACTGAGTGTGGACGTCGCCAAGACCCTGGAGCAGGCGCTGCAGCTTGCTCGGCGGCTGCAATCCACCCATGAGGGACTGTGCACCTGGCTGGACAAGGTGGAGGTCGAGCTGCTTTCATACGAAATGCAGGTTCTGAAAGGAGAGGCCGCCAACCAAGCACATGCAAGGCAAAAAGTATGCTCAGACTTATATACTCTTTGCATCTGCTTGTAGTCACTTGTGGGAGCCCTGTTCACATGGGGTAGAAGTGATATTATCACATGTCATTACTGATATGCTCATGGTGCCCTGGTGGGCGTGGACCCAACAGAAACTGACTGCAGATCAGCGGTTTGAACTTTTAGGAACCCAGACAAGAAGACAGTGTATTGTCATTTATTCCAAGAAACTTATGGTGGGACTATAGTTCATTATGCAAGAAACAGAATAATACAAACAGGAAAGAAAGGAAGATGATCATTGTTTCAGAGATACCCATAATTTGGTTAGAATAATTGTGTGTTTATAAGATAGATGCATAGCATGAGGTGAATTTTCTAATTATGTTGTGAAAATGATATTCTCCCAAGCTGAGCATCTTCCTTCTGTGAGTTGTCAGCCTCTGTTTTCATCATCCCTGAAGTATGACCACACGCGGGTGAAGGGAGTTGGGGAGGTTAGATTCACTGAGCCTATGATGATTCAACAGGGATGATTAAAGCCAATGTGTCCTCATTTTGAGGGTCACTCGATTCTGGTTTGGGCTTTGCTCATTAGTTTTCTCATACCTGATTACTTTTTTAAATTAATTTTTATTGGAGTCTAGTATACATAATAGTATATTAGAGTATAGAAGATCCCCTGGGGTAGGGCACAGCAACCCACTCCAGTAGTTTTACCTGGAGAATCTCATGGACAAGAGGAGCCTGGTGGGCTACAGCCCATTGGAGTTGCAGAGTTGGGCATGACTGAAGTGACTTAGCATGCAAGCACATAGTTGCTTTGCAATATTGTATTAGTTTCTGTTGTACACCAAAGTGAATCAACTTTATGCATACATATATCCCCCCCTTTTTTTGGATTTCCTTCCCATTTAGGTCACCACAGAGAACCGACTAGAGTTCCCTGAGCACTATAGTAGGTTCTCATTAGCTATCTGTTCTGATACCTGATTACTTTGAGGTTACCAACAAACAAAGAATAATTCATATTAACTTACTGGGTTTGGATTCGCAATTTTTAAACATTGGTATTACATTTCAAAGCTCAGATCTTGCCATGCTGACAAAGAAATTGGTTTTCTTTTTTTTTTTTAAACATTTAATTTATTTATCTTTTGGGGTGTCGGGGGAGGGGGACAGGCGGGCCACTTCTATTGGTCTTTCATTTATCTATTTTCATCTGTCTTTGTTCTTCGGCTCCTGTGGGCCTCCCATCATGATGGCATCTGTTGTCGCAGAGCACCGGCTCTGGGCACATGCGCTCCGGAGCTCCAGCTCCGTAATTGGACACATCAGTCCAGCTGCTCCGCGGCACGTGGGATCTTCCCAGGCCAGGGATCAAACCGGCGCCCCTTGCACTGCAAGGCAGTGTCCTTACCCGCTGGACCACCAGGGGAAGCCCAGAAATTGGTTTTCTTTTGTATTTTTTAGGGAACAGTTTTGCTTTTGTGAAATGGCTTTAAATAACCAACAGAGAATAGAGCATAGCTGAAACTAAGGGGCCCCATGCGTGGCGCTGGCCTATGAAGGGCTTTAGCCCAAAGGACAGTCTGAGGCAAGACTTGTTCAGACTTGGCATTTCCCACGGGTTTGTGTTTTCTTCCTTCTGTTCTCAGGAGCTGAAGAAGGAAGCAAAGAGCAGCAAAGCCCTGCTGGACTCCCTTAATGAAGTGAGCACCGCCCTCCTGGAGCTGGTGCCCTGGAGGGCGAGGGAAGGGCTGGAGAAGATGGTGGCCGAGGACAACGAGCGCTTCCGCTTGGTGAGCGACACCATCACGCAGAAGGTGGAGGAGATCGATGCGGCCATCCTGAGGTCCCAGCAGGTAGGCGGGTGCTCAGACATCTGGGCCGTTCATATCCTCCACTTGCTCCCAGAGCCTCCGCTGATCAGAGATGTCTGTGAGCAGTGTTTCCATCAACTGGTTATGCTTTCAAAAGGAAAAGAGGGAAAAACTTTATGCATACATATATCCCCCCCTTTTTTTGGATTTCCTTCCCATTTAGGTCACCACAGAGAACCGACTAGAGTTCCCTGAGCACTATAGTAGGTTCTCATTAGCTATCTGTTCTGATACCTGATTACTTTGAGGTTACCAACAAACAAAGAATAATTCATATTAACTTACTGGGTTTGGATTCGCAATTTTTAAACATTGGTATTACATTTCAAAGCTCAGATCTTGCCATGCTGACAAAGAAATTGGTTTTCTTTTTTTTTTTTAAACATTTAATTTATTTATCTTTTGGGGTGTCGGGGGAGGGGGACAGGCGGGCCACTTCTATTGGTCTTTCATTTATCTATTTTCATCTGTCTTTGTTCTTCGGCTCCTGTGGGCCTCCCATCATGATGGCATCTGTTGTCGCAGAGCACCGGCTCTGGGCACATGCGCTCCGGAGCTCCAGCTCCGTAATTGGACACATCAGTCCAGCTGCTCCGCGGCACGTGGGATCTTCCCAGGCCAGGGATCAAACCGGCGCCCCTTGCACTGCAAGGCAGTGTCCTTACCCGCTGGACCACCAGGGGAAGCCCAGAAATTGGTTTTCTTTTGTATTTTTTAGGGAACAGTTTTGCTTTTGTGAAATGGCTTTAAATAACCAACAGAGAATAGAGCATAGCTGAAACTAAGGGGCCCCATGCGTGGCGCTGGCCTATGAAGGGCTTTAGCCCAAAGGACAGTCTGAGGCAAGACTTGTTCAGACTTGGCTTTTCCCCACGGGTTTGTGTTTTCTTCCTTCTGTTCTCAGGAGCTGAAGAAGGAAGCAAAGAGCAGCAAAGCCCTGCTGGACTCCCTTAATGAAGTGAGCACCGCCCTCCTGGAGCTGGTGCCCTGGAGGGCGAGGGAAGGGCTGGAGAAGATGGTGGCCGAGGACAACGAGCGCTTCCGCTTGGTGAGCGACACCATCACGCAGAAGGTGGAGGAGATCGATGCGGCCATCCTGAGGTCCCAGCAGGTAGGCGGGTGCTCAGACATCTGGGCCGTTCATATCCTCCACTTGCTCCCAGAGCCTCCGCTGATCAGAGATGTCTGTGAGCAGTGTTTCCATCAACTGGTTATGCTTTCAAAAGGAAAAGAGGTATTTGAGAAGAACTGAGCTGGGTTACTCGGGTATCTGAGCACTGGACAAGGCTCGTCTCCCCCTCATCGGCAGACACCTGCCTCCTGGTCTCCTAGCCTCATCCTCACCTGTCAGCCAGTACAAGGACCAGCCCCACTCCCCTACTCTCCGTACACAATCCCTTTTGCCTACACGTGTGCATGCTGCTCATGTTGATTTCGTGTCCTGGCTAGGTCTACTCTGTGTGTGAGTAAATATTTTGAATTATCATGTAAGTCACTCTTAATGACCATTGGCATATGTGGCAAAGAAAGACTGATTTTTTTTCTAAAAAGGAAACAGTTGTGTTGGTGAGGTAGTGTATTTTGTTGTTGCTTTTTCTGGAGATGATTGAAAGGGGAAAAAATGATCCGTTCTGACCACTCTACAACACATAGAGTTTCTGGTTCTAGAGAATTTCATAGGCCTGAGCCTTTAGCCACAGCTACGTCAGAAGACTGTGGGCAACCAGGGGGGTCCTGGACCTAGAAGCTTGTAAAACATGTTTTGATTAACTTGTATTGAAATCTTGGCTATTTACATTAAGTCATCAGCCTCTTTGTGCAGACTTTCTCTGATGGGGTTGGTGTGGTTTTGCTGTGTATTGCAGAGCGGGGCTGGAAAGGTGGGTGACTCAGGCTTGACTCATCCAAGTCAAAGGCAAGACACACAAATCAAGCACCTCCTGCAGGAACATCCGGAACTCATTCTCCAAGGTGGCCCTAAAAGTGTAATTTATCTAGTTCCAAAGCATGGGCCCTCGGCCCTCGTCTCAGTGCTGTGCTCTGCAGTCACCAAAGCCAACAGAATACATTAGCAAAAGATCTGCCTGAGATGTTTTTTTGCGAGGGAGGCCTTCATGCCTGAGGAATGCATTTGCATGGCTCTGTTTTCATCGTTGGGAGGAATTTGTATGCCTCATTATCATAGGAAAATAAGCGTGTTTACTTGTGAAGCTACTCAGCTATTTGAAAAGAGTTGGATTATTTTTTCACCAGAATGTCTTGCGAACTTTCTGAGTTGGCACTGAAGACTTCTGTAAATAGCAAGACAAATATTCTATCCTCTGGGGAGCAGGGCTTTCTTGAGAAGGTGATTGTGGTTGGCTAGTTCAGTGAAGGAGGAAGGTAATAAGTGTGTAACCAAACTAAGGTTTGGCTGCTTGTCACTCATAAACCAGTAATTTGAGGGGCGAGTGTTAGGAGAAAGGAAAGGTGCTTTAACTGTAAAAGCGGGCTGATTGAGAAGAAGGTAGACTCATGTCCAAAGACCAGTTCCAAAGATTCTGCTTAGCCAGAACTTTTTTAAAGGAAAAAGAGGAAAGAATCTCAGTGAATCATGGAGGCAAGAGGTGTGTTTTGCATCTGTCTCCATTGAGAGCACACTGTCCGACTCTCCTCAGATGTTATCTTGCTTGCTGTTAATTCCTGCAGAATTGCTTAGGAACTTCTGAGGGTAAAGGGCTACTCATTTTTAACTGCTTAATTCATCATTCTTACTTCCTTCAATCCAGGAAAAGAACCAGCAGGTTGGGCAAGGCATGATGTACATTCAGGAGAACATAAGTCAGGAGTCTGTTTGAATTGCTTGGTGATCTCATTCCTTTAATTAGGTCCTTCTAAGGTGAGTGGGAACTAGAAATTGGCAGACAGGAAAGGGGCAAAGAGCTGCTTTTAAGGGCGGGTGTCAGATTGAGCACCTAGTTGGTTTGTAAGCTCTGCTGGACTCATCCAAGTCAAAGGCAAGACACACAAATCAAGCACCTCCTGCAGGAACATCCGGAACTCATTCTCCAAGGTGGCCCTAAAAGTGTAATTTATCTAGTTCCAAAGCATGGGCCCTCGGCCCTCGTCTCAGTGCTGTGCTCTGCAGTCACCAAAGCCAACAGAATACATTAGCAAAAGATCTGCCTGAGATGTTTTTTTGCGAGGGAGGCCTTCATGCCTGAGGAATGCATTTGCATGGCTCTGTTTTCATCGTTGGGAGGAATTTGTATGCCTCATTATCATAGGAAAATAAGCGTGTTTACTTGTGAAGCTACTCAGCTATTTGAAAAGAGTTGGATTATTTTTTCACCAGAATGTCTTGCGAACTTTCTGAGTTGGCACTGAAGACTTCTGTAAATAGCAAGACAAATATTCTATCCTCTGGGGAGCAGGGCTTTCTTGAGAAGGTGATTGTGGTTGGCTAGTTCAGTGAAGGAGGAAGGTAATAAGTGTGTAACCAAACTAAGGTTTGGCTGCTTGTCACTCATAAACCAGTAATTTGAGGGGCGAGTGTTAGGAGAAAGGAAAGGTGCTTTAACTGTAAAAGCGGGCTGATTGAGAAGAAGGTAGACTCATGTCCAAAGACCAGTTCCAAAGATTCTGCTTAGCCAGAACTTTTTAACGGAAAAAGAGGAAAGAATCTCAGTGAATCATGGAGGCAAGAGGTGTGTTTTGCATCTGTCTCCATTGAGAGCACACTGTCCGACTCTCCTCAGATGTTATCTTGCTTGCTGTTAATTCCTGCAGAATTGCTTAGGAACTTCTGAGGGTAAAGGGCTACTCATTTTTAACTGCTTAATTCATCATTCTTACTTCCTTCAATCCAGGAAAAGAACCAGCAGGTTGGGCAAGGCATGATGTACATTCAGGAGAACATAAGTCAGGAGTCTGTTTGAATTGCTTGGTGATCTCATTCCTTTAATTAGGTCCTTCTAAGGTGAGTGGGAACTAGAAATTGGCAGACAGGAAAGGGGCAAAGAGCTGCTTTTAAGGGCGGGTGTCAGATTGAGCACCTAGTTGGTTTGTAAGCTCTGCTGGTTGCCAAGGTCATTAAAACTGTAGTCTGGTTCTAGTCAAGGCTTTTACAGATGTTTTCCACAGGTTGGTCTGTGTTTTCTAGAATCCAAAATATATATCCTGTAGGAAAATAAGAATTACTGGATTTTTTCCGGATAAAATCGTTCCTTATTGAAAGTTTCAAGACTTTGCGAAAGAATACAGGGGAACTCATGGAAGCAAGATCTTGCTGAGTCTGTGATCTGAATCCTTCAAGCCTTCCTGTGAAAGAGAGGGAGAGTGTTTGGATAAAGTACCTCACTTCTGGTTGGTCATAGCTAATATCATTGCCATCAGTGTATTAATATCTTCTGGTTGTTCATGTATGTATTTATTCAATGCTTATATTTAAATTCCTTTGAAATGCCAGCAAGTCTGTCCAGTGGAATACCTCCAGTAATAAAGAAAACCAATAAAATGTCCAACTCCCTGCAACCCCATGGACTGTAGCACACTATGCTCCCCTGTCCTTCACTGTCTCTCGGAGCTTGCTCAGATTCATGTCCATTGAGTCGGTGATGCTCTTGGACCATCTCATCCTCTGCTGCCCCCTTCTTCTTTTGTCTTTAGTCTTTCCCAGCATCAGGGTCTTTTCCAATGAGTCAACTCTTCATATCGGCTGGCCAAACTACTGGAGATTCAGCTTCACCATCAGTATTCCTTTAGGATTCACTGGTTTGATCTCCCTGCTGTCCAAGGGACTCTCAAAAGTCTTCTTTAGCACCACGGTTTGAAAGCATCAGTTCTCTGGCATTCAGCCTTAAAAATGCATGTAAGCCAATTTTTAAAGAAAGGAAGTTAGAAGAGAAATACCTTTCCCTTAAGGCTGAGATGTACCATTTAGAACCAGTGTGTGGTGAGCTGATCTGCCTGGGGTCCCACAGCTGGTGTGTGGTGGAGTTGTAAACAGGACTTGATCTAGATCACATTCTACTTCCCTATAGTGCCTCTTTACAGATCAGGGAGAGAGGAAAAATCCTGAGGAATGATCCATTTTTTCCTAACCTCCTTCTATAATCTGAAGGAGGGCACCATTATTGTGGCAAAGTAGAAATATGAGGATATTTCCAGAAAGGACTGTGAGCCATGGGAACCCATGCTGAAAGGATCAGGAAAGAACTAGAAGGAAGCCTCCCTCAATGGAAGTGAGATTTGTTTAGACCTTCCAGGTTTAGGGGCTGGGTTATGAATAATATGAAGAAGAATGGAAGGAAATGCTAATATAAAGAAAGCTCTAAGACCTTCACGGAGCATGAGGGTAACCTAGAGGTTAAGGTCTGCTTATCATTAAGTCTTTTCTTGAACCTCTGCTTCGAGTCAAGAAAAACTTGCTAGCGATATCCAAAAGCAATTTGTCAGAGATGGGAGAGACATTTAATAGTAAGTTAAAACCCACCACTTAATGACCGTTGTGGTATCTGAGCCAGTTTTGGTGAAACCACATGAATACTTTGAGGTCTTGGGCTGAGACTGCATACAGGCACAGGGATAGTAAAGGGGCAGCTGCAGGTATGGGCTCTGGGGTCAGACCTCCATGGTTCAAATCTCAGGCCTGGCATTAACAAGCTGGGTAGCTTCTGGTGAGTCAGTCAGTCTCTCTCTGCCTTGGCTTTCTCAGCTACAAATGAGATTAGTGGTAATACCCACTGTATACAGTTGCTGTCAGGATAAAAAAAAAAAAAGGAGGTATTCTTGAATGTTCAAGCACTTAGAATACTATGTTCAGTAGAATGTTGGTAATTACTGTTTTATAGAGTGTTTTTCAGGAATATTTAGAGATTAGCCAATTAAAATGTCTTTCACCAACTTGTAGGAAGTTTCTAAAATACCAGTTCATTTAGGAAAGTTGGGGTAGATGGTTGTAATCCATGGATGATGCCAATTAGAATATTTCCCAGAATGCAGTAATGGATGCTAACATTCTCTCAGTTCATTTGAAGTCTTTTTTTTTTCTTTTGCTACTTACATGAACAGTAAGCAAATTTATTAAAATTCAGTGTAGGGAATTTGTTGTCCATGTTACTCACATGTAAAATAAAGCCAAGTTTTTGGTCAGTTAAGGAACTCTCATGTTAAATAGTCATTTGAAAGAGTCCCAGATATGAATAAAATGCCTTGTTTGACTGTAAGTTGCTTCATGTAGACCCCATAGCTATCCCTTTTGTTGTTGGATAATAAATATTTTCTAACTTAATAAAGTTTCAGAAGACAGAAGGGAAATTTCTGTTTGAAGTCTTGTTTTCTTTTAGCAAAGCAAATATTTGCCTTGGTTAAAGAAACAGTGTTTGAGTTTCAGCTTTCCATTTTAGCAACTTGGGTATCATCATACTGTTTTTCATTGGATGCTTTTTTTCTCCTTAGGAAAGGAAGACTTAGCATTAAACTAATATTAACACTAACAGCCTGACTTTCTTTATTAGGACTGTCATAAATACTAAAAATAGCCTGAACACAAGCAAGGGGCGTTGGTACATGGCTTTTTTTTTCCAAGGGCTAACAGAAAAAAAAAAAAATTATTTATTTTGCAGTACTTCAGTTCAGGTGGAAAGGCCTGAAACTGTTTTTGCACCACTCAGTAGAGCTGTACCTAGAGTTTCATCATCTGAAATTTGAAAGCCAATGATCCAGACTCTTCCACTTGTCTGTCATGAAGATTTCTTTTTCCACATCTGAAGCTGCTGAATTAGTTAAACTTTTTTTCCCCTCTTAACACTAATCTACAATTGCTAATGCATAGTTTCATTTGAAACTTAAGTCAGGTCGTAACAACTATTGAATCAGATGAATTCAGATAGAATTTTTCAGATGACTTACCAAGATCCCTTCTGGAGTCCACATTGTTCTGGCTTGTCCCCAAAGCAGCACAAGTAATGAATTAGTGATCAGAACATTTACCAGCACTGCTACGTGCAGATCACAAGCCTGCTTCTAAAACAACGCCTGGTGTTAGCAGAAACATAGGAAGGAGAAAGGCTTCTCCTTGAGTATATAAATGTGCAGAGTCATTTTAGAAGTACAGTAAGCCCTCTTCCTCATTTGTACTATTCAGACGGGTTCCGTTCCAAGAGCGCTTTCTTAAGTCCAGTTAGCTTGTATGTCCAACAAAGTTAGCATAGGTCCACAACTAACACAATCAGCTGTACAGTACTGTTCTGTAATAGGTTTATAATACTTTTCACACAAATAATACCTAAAAAACAAACACAAAAAATAAAGAAAACATTTTTGATCTTACAGTACAATTCCTTGAAAAGTACAATAGCTGGCGTACAGAGGCTGGCATCGTGTGAACAGGCCAGAAGAGTTAACTGGCGGGAGGAGGAGGCTGAGGAGGTGGGAGATGGTAGAGCTGAAGGATCGTCGTCAGTAGGAAACAGAGGGAAGCTGCAGTTTTACTCATGTCTGATCTTGATGGCACAGATTCTGGTTGCTTGTTGGAACCAGATACACATTAGTGTCTTTGAAAGTTTGCAACGTGAAGGTTCCTGTGTAGGAGATTATCTGTAATTGCTTTTGTGGTGGAGCGCACCCACTCTGAGGACTCAAGCTCTGGGTTTTTCTGACTAAAACAGCTTAGCCTGTCAGTGAGCCTCTCCGATGTGTGACACTTGGTGGAAGACCCATGGGCCATGTGTCCAGGCCTCACGCGTAATGGCCTGACTGCTGCCCATACATGAGAGGACTCTCAGAACAGCTTGACTTTGCATGGTTTTTGGTTAGATGTTGCATTAGATTCAGATTTTTGTTCGGGCAATGAACAAATGTTCATTCTAAATGTTGTTAAGTAAAGGTCTATTAAATTGTATTTTTCCTTTCATATCCTTATGCCACCATTTTTTAAAGATAAATATAAAAAAATATGATTTTCTTCCTGTTTAGTCACTAAGTCCTGTCTGACTCTTTGCAACCCCATGGACTGCAGCACACTGGGCTTCCCTGTTCTTTACTGTCTCTCAGAGTTTGCTCAGACTCATGTCCACTGAGTTAATTAAAAGTTAATTGATGCTATCCAACCATCTCATCCTCTGTCACTCTCTTTTCTTCGTGCCTTCAATCTTTCCCAGCATCAGGGTCTTTTTTAATCAGCTTTTCCTTCACATCAGCTGCCCAGAGTACTGGAGCTTCAGCTTCAGCATAGGTCCTTCTAGTGAATACTCAGGGTTGATTTCCTTAAGGATTGACTGGTTTGATATCCTTGCTCTTCAAGGGACCCTCAAGGGCCTTCTTCAGCATGACAATTCGAAAGCATCAGTTCTTTGGCACTCAGCGTTCTTTATGGTCCAGCTCTTACATCCATACATGACTCCGGGGAAAACCATAACTTTGACTATGTGGATCTTTGTCAGCAAAGTGACATCTCTGGTTTTTAATACACTGTCTAGGTTTGTCATAGCTTTTCTTCCAAGGAGCAAGCATATTTCTTATTTGGTCCCATATTTAAATGATTATCTAAACTTTTTCCTATCTAAACTTGTTTGCTAAGAGAAATTGACCTGCAGATAGCTTCACTACTTATTTACTCATTCATGACTTGGTAAAGATAAAAGCAAGTGTGTACATGATAGGCAGAAAAAAATCTTAATAGATAATAATTCAATAAAAATATTATTAAGGATTTTTCACTTAAATAATAGTGATTTTTTACTTATGAGATTGGAACCATAGCAGTGACTCAGTCGGTACTGTCTTATTTCCACCAGGCTGTGCTGGCAGGTTGTACCCTTATAATCAAGACACGTCTACTGACTAAAGTTATTAAATAAATTATGTACCCCATGTTCATGAGGGAAGGCCAATTCTGCTTGTGGGAATATCCAATTGGGGACAAAAGAAAATATCAGGACTTTGCATGGTTTTGGTTAGATGTTGCATTAGATTCAGATTTTTGTTCGGGCAATGAACAAATGTTCATTCTAAATGTTGTTAAGTAAAGGTCTATTAAATTGTATTTTTCCTTTCATATCCTTATGCCACCATTTTTTAAAGATAAATATAAAAAAATATGATTTTCTTCCTGTTTAGTCACTAAGTCCTGTCTGACTCTTTGCAACCCCATGGACTGCAGCACACTGGGCTTCCCTGTTCTTTACTGTCTCTCAGAGTTTGCTCAGACTCATGTCCACTGAGTTAATTAAAAGTTAATTGATGCTATCCAACCATCTCATCCTCTGTCACTCTCTTTTCTTCGTGCCTTCAATCTTTCCCAGCATCAGGGTCTTTTTTAATCAGCTTTTCCTTCACATCAGCTGCCCAGAGTACTGGAGCTTCAGCTTCAGCATAGGTCCTTCTAGTGAATACTCAGGGTTGATTTCCTTAAGGATTGACTGGTTTGATATCCTTGCTCTTCAAGGGACCCTCAAGGGCCTTCTTCAGCATGACAATTCGAAAGCATCAGTTCTTTGGCACTCAGCGTTCTTTAGGGACCAGCGCATACATCTATCCATGACCCCGGGGAAAACCATCACTTTGACTATGTGGATCTTTGTCAGCAAAGTGACATCTCTGGTTTTTAATACACTGTCTAGGTTTGTCATAGCTTTTCTTCCAAGGAGCAAGCATATTTCTTATTTGGTCCCATATTTAAATGATTATCTAAACTTTTTCCTATCTAAACTTGTTTGCTAAGAGAAATTGACCTGCAGATAGCTTCACTACTTATTTACTCATTCATGACTTGGTAAAGATAAAAGCAAGTGTGTACATGATAGGCAGAAAAAAATCTTAATAGATAATAATTCAATAAAAATATTATTAAGGATTTTTCACTTAAATAATAGTGATTTTTTACTTATGAGATTGGAACCATAGCAGTGACTCAGTCGGTACTGTCTTATTTCCACCAGGCTGTGCTGGCAGGTTGTACCCTTATAATCAAGACACGTCTACTGACTAAAGTTATTAAAAATAAATTATGTACCCCATGTTCATGAGGGGAAGGCCATATTCTGCTTGTGGGAATATCCAGTACAACTTGGCGGCATAGATACAAAAGAAAATATACGCAGGACTTGTAGATGAGCAGTAACCCACACAGAGGTTTTTCTTTTTTGTTTTAAGATCATTATATATTCACATACAGGTAAGATGTAATATGGAGACCCCTCTTGGAATGTTTCCCCATTTTCCCAATGGAAGACCATCTTGTGAAGTTATCGCCCCATGTCACGAGCAGGGAATTGACAGGATGTTTCCATCAGGCTGCGGGACATGTCTAACCAAGGGGCCCCTGTGTAGCTGCATCTGTCCTTCCTGCCCCTGCCTCCTCCTCACTCCTGGCCACAAATCTGGCCTCCATTCTATAATTTTATTATTTTAAGAATGTTTAGGTGTTTTTTCAGCCAGTCGCTATCTCTTCTCCCTCTAGGATTTGGTGACTTGAATTCTAGAGCTTTTATTATGGTTCCTCAGGCCCTGAGCTCTGTCAGTTTTCTTCAGTCATTCAGGTTGGGTGATTTCTGTTCTGTCTTCTACTTCAGTGATTCTTTCCTCTTTCTTCTTGCTTGGTCTTGTCTACTCAGTTTTTATTTCATTTGTTGCATTTTTAAGTTCTAAAATTTCCATTTGGTTCTTCTCGGTACCTTCTGTGTCTTTATGGACTTTATATTTTGTTGTCGAGGCCTTCTTATTTTTCCCTCGTTTCCACCACATTTGCAGTTGCTCTTGGTGTGTGTTCATCATGGCTGCTTTAACATCTGTCTTTAAAATAATTCTCATGCAATCAGGCTATTAGCCTCTGCTGATGATCTTCTCTAATTCGGTTTCAGTTCATCATGTTTCTCAGTGCTATGCGTCTAGGGTCATAGTTACGTCTTCTGTTGTCTCTGGCTTTTCCCGATACCACTCTGGCCAAGACAGCAGGGATACTGCCCTGTGTAGGAATCCTTGCAGGACACCTGAGGATGGGGCGCTCCCCACTGCTGGGTGGGAGTTGAAGCACCCTGACATGTCACCACTGAGTGCTGTGCAAAGCTTGACTATCCACAGGCCTTCCTGATGTCACCCTGATGTGAGGAGGAGGGCCAGCCCATGAGTGCTTGGGGCTGGAAGTCCAGGTTCCCCACATAGTCTCCACTGACCTGAGAGCAGGGATCTGTAGTCACCCAGGAAAGTGAAAGGACCAGCTTTCTACTTCACTGGAAAGGGTGTCACTCAGGCCCATGCCCAGGAGGGTAGACCTCTGGGCTCTGCATTCATCCTTTGTTGTCAGGGCTGTGGGGAGGCCGAGGCTTTTTTCTCTGCTATTTGGTTCGAGTAGAGTGGTTACTGTCTAGAATTTTTTTGTCTTGCAGGGCATCCCCTTTCCTGCCCCTTTGACTGGAGACAGGCTTTCTTGGGGGCTTTGTCTGGCGTCTGGATTCTCTGGGTGGCAGTTTCTCCAGTAGCCCTTGCAGCATGTGGGAGGAAAGGAAAACCCAGGAAACTCACCTCTGTGCTGTTCCTTGGGTCCAAAACTTGTAGCAGTTCTGCCTGCTTCTGTCTTCTCCCAGAGCCTCCTTGTTTGCGTTGTGTATAATGCCCGGGCTCTGAGATGTACCATTACCTGTGAGATGGGGGAAAGTACGTCTGCCCCATCCTCCAGTGAGTCTGTGGAGTGTTGCCTAGTATCTTAGAAGTATGAATTATCTTCCAGTTTACTTTCTTACCTCCACCCTGATCCCCGCCTCCGCTTGTTGTCCCCCGAACCCAAACTGGTTTTCCAGGTACTCTTGAAAAATTACGGGTTCTGTCAGTACTGGACTTGAAAATCACCTTATCCATCCCCCTTCACTCTTTCTGCTGAGGTGTTGTTCGTTACCATTTATGGCCTGCTCTGTGTTGACTGTGGTATCACTTGCCTTCTGTATTTGTTTATGACAATCTGGTGCAAGGTATTGGAAGTGTCCATGTTCTTTGGCTGAGAAGGAATCAACCCTAAGGGGCTCTTCAGAGATGCCAACAGAAATTTATTCACATTTATTTACAAAGATACCCATTTATAGGCTTGTTTATATAAAGTCAGAAAAATGCAGAGAACCTAAGTGAAAATATCCAGATATGCTGGGATACAATGATGGTATTTTAAAAATCACACTTAGTGACATGGGAAAGGTTCATGATAAATGAAAAACCAGAATATGAGACTGTTTATATAGTATTGTCCCAGAGCTTTCCAAGTCTTAACTTCTGAAAGAAAGTTCACTGAAGCCCCGATGGTCTTAACTTCAGCTTTTAATTTTCTTCTACCATAATTTATTCTTGTGATCAAGCAAAGAATAAAAAAAACCTCTTAAAATATTTAAGAAGACTTGAAAATGTTTTCTGCTGTTATTAAATGAGATGTAAAAAAAAAAATGACACGAGTCATTTGGGGTATAGTCTGCTACACAGAGAGATATTTTCCACATGTAGAGCACAGTAAATAAATGGGATTATGTAATTCATTTGGTGGGAATTGTGCACTTTGATAGTGGAATGCCACCTGCATAGTATGTTTAAGTGATAAGGTGAGGGATGAAGTGATGTAAAGATGGGGTCCAACTGCATTTAAAGCTGCTTAATTTATGTAGTATTGTAAAGAGAAAACCCATATATCACCACCAGAGAGAAGGCAGCAGTGTGAGCTATCCTCGAGTCACTAAGGTCATGTTATGAATTCAGCACATTTTTAGAGGTTGTGTTTAATTTCTCTGTGGAAGGTTCTCCTTGCTCTTTTAACCTCAGTCACTCTCATGGATTATTTCAGGTTGCAATGAAGAGACATGCTCAGAGTTTCCATTTGTCTGATAAGGATATTTGAAAGAAGTGTAAATAGGTATTTCTCTAGCACCAGTTACAGGAACTTGCTGACCTGATTATTTATCTTTTGTTTAGTTTGACCAAGCGGCTGATGCCGAGTTAGCCTGGATTAATGAAACAGAGAAGAAATTGACGTCTCTGGGTGACATCAGGCTTGAGCAAGACCAGACCTCTGCTCAGCTGCAGGTTCAAAAGGTGAAGACACACATTTCAAGTCGCATCTACATGATTTGTCAGTGTGCTCCAAGGAAACGCGCTTGCATGATTGAGTGTAACTTAGTCATTTTAACTGCTTTGCCTGATTGTTTTTTAGTCATATACTCTCTAAAAAAAAAATCTTTATTTTGGTAAATACAGACATTCACCATGGAGATTTTGCGACACAAGGACATTATTGATGAGCTTATTAAGTCTGGACATAAAATCACGAGCACATGCAGTGAAGAGGAAAAGCAGCCGATGAAGGTATGATCTCGCCCACATGACCGATGGGAGACCTTTGAATAGACAGCTTGTGTGGGGCTTTCACTATGAGGAAAGCTCTTTTCTTTTATCCACAGCTGCTGTTTAAAACAGCTAAATCATTAGTTTTAAATAGGCATTTTTCAAGCTTATAGAATGACAGGGAAAAGAATACTCCTTAAAGGAATCACCCGGGGCATAATCTTTTTTAATAGACAGAAAAGCTATTAAGGTCTGAATCCTTGAGTAACCAGGACCCATTAGGCATCCAATTAATGTTCACTGTATTATCACTGCTATTATCAGCATAAATTGTTATTCTATACGTCAACTGTTGTTTATGGGCTTGAGGATCATTGGGGCCTCTGGAGCCAAAACAAAACCCGAAATATGTAATTCTCTCTAGCTGAAACCCATTCTGTATAAAATTATAGTAATCCATATAGGGGGAAAAAAGAAGTGGAGTCATTAAGGGAGCATTCAGTTTATGTTGTTGTAATGTTCCTTTACATTCATAGGAAATCTGTCACAAATAAAATTGTTTAATTCAGTTTATAGTCAGATATCTAAGCAGTATAAAGAAATTAATATATATTAATGCTTCTGATAGGAAAATAGCCTATGGCAAAAAACATATATGTTATACAAATGCCTATGCCTAAGATCCCATTGAAAAAAGGGTGCATTGCTTTTAAGGTATACCATAGGCAAATGCACACTGTGTGTTGATATTTTACCTTTTATTTAAATGCTTCACAATGGCACTTGTTTTTTAATATAATCTTTATTATTTTTGCAAAGAGTCTGATGTGAAAAGTATAGACGATCATGAAGGAATCTCTGCTATTCTGTGGTTTATTGGGTTACCGTTGTGCTTTGTCTTTTGCTGTTGCATTATAAAGTGAATTTATATCATAATCGAGATCACTGTGACCATACCATCATACCAGTGTATAGCATAATGTTCTACTTTGCTTCTCACCTATGTAATTAATTTTTCTGACTAGCAGTTCCTTTTAGAATTTCATTTCTGAAAGAGAGTCCTGTGTTTTAACAGAAAGTAATGTTCTTATTGGTCTTTCCAGGTAGTTCAGTGGTAAGCAATCCTGCCTGCCAGTGCAGAAGACATGGGTTTTATCCTTGGGTTGGGAAGATCCCCTGGAGAAGGGAATGGCCACCCACTCAAGTATTCTTGTCTGGAACATCCCATGAACAGAGGAGCCTGGCAGGCTACAGCCCATGGGGTCACAAGAGTCAGACTTAACTGAGCGACTGAGCAGTAATGCAGTGTCCATGTTGCCAGGCCTTTCTCACACATAGAAGAATGGCTGGAGAATTTTGCTTAATTGTGTTGGGGAGTTGAGTGTTATAGTCATAAAAGCTTGAGGCTTTTTATTTATTTTGAGGGGAGTTTGTTACCTGATAATTTTTGAAAAGTCCTCCATGTCATCTAGCCCCGATTTGGATGACTGCATAGAAATTCGTTGCAAGAATGTGTCATGTATTATCCTGATCTCCAGTTGTACTTCTAAGATGTTTCCTACGCTTTTGCTATTTTCTGCATGAAGTTTTTTTATTATTATTATTGTAATAAAAATATAGCATTAGCAAGATAGTGAAGTACTACTCAGCTTTGAAAAGGAGGGACTTCCTGCCATATGCTACAACATGGAAGATTTAAGATGAACTTCTGTACATAGAAACAAACTCTAACTAGCCTCTGTTGATTAGTCATTTACCATGTGTCATTGAGTGCTTACTCTGCACCAGGTAAATAGTGCCAAACAAGCTTTCTGGAATATTTGTATGTGTTCCTTGGCCTGCCTGATGGTTAAACACATTTTATCATCTGATTTTCTAGAAAAAACTGGACATGGTGTTGAAGAACTATGATGCCATCTGCCAGATAAACTCAGAGAGGTATCTGCAGCTAGAACGGGCACAGTCCCTGGTTAACCAGTTCTGGGAAACATATGAGGAACTCTGGCCATGGCTGGTGGAGACACAGAGGATCATCACTCAGCTTCCCGCTCCCGCCCTGGAGTACGAAACCCTGAGGCAGCAGCAGGAAGAACATCGGGTAAGCTCGGTGCCAGAGAGGGTACTGCAGACCCCGTGACAAGAGGGTCATGACTTTCAGGGTCTTTCTTGTTCAGACCCCTTCTGAGATGAGGAAGTATTAGCAGTACAGGTTCTGCTTTGCACAGTCTGCTTATCTCTGAGTTCTGCCTGGCTGTCCAACTCCACAGATGAAAGACTCGTGTGGGCAGACACACTGTGTGTGTCATTATGACATCACAACTTTTACATGGGATCAATGACTCAGAGGGAAAGAATGTGCCTGCCAATGCAGGAGACCCTAGAGATGCAGAGTCAGTCCCTGGGTTGGGAAGACCCCTTTGGAGTAAGACATGGCAATCCAGTGTTATATTCTCGCCATGGAAAATTCCGTGGACTGAGGAGCCTGGCAAGCTACAGTCCATGAGGCCGCCGAGAATCAGACATGACTGAGCACACATGCACTACACTGCACTACTACATGCAGTGTTCACTGAGTGCACAATGAGATCCTCTCTTGAAATGTTAGGGAAGTACTTCCAATTGAATTACTTTCAGTGTACCCTATTTTGACTACGTTTTATACTTTATAGTGGCTCTAGCCATCTGAATGTAGGCAAAAGGCAGAAATATGTGGAAGCAGCATCACACAGATAAGGCCACTGAGCTTGGAGAAAATATGTGCTAGAACAAATACGTCAAAATTGTGAAATTGAATTCTATGAAAGGAAAAATGCTAACATTTAAAGACAAATTGCTCTCCTCCTTTATTTTTTTAAAGGTTTATTTATTTATTTATTTATTGGCCACTTCCATTGGTCTTTCATTTATTTATTCTCATCCATCTTTGTTCTTTGGCCTGTGAGGGCCTCCCATCGCAGTGGCCTCTCGCTGCAGAGCACCAGCTCTGGACGCATGCACCCCAGAGCTCCGGCTGGATAGTTGGACGCATCAGTCCAGCCGCTCCGTGGCACATGGGATCTTCCCAGGGCAGGGATCAAACCGGCACCCCTTGCACTGCAAGGCGGTGTCCTTACCCACTGGACCACCAGGGAAGCCCCCACCCTCCTCTTTTTTTTAAACTTTTGTACATGGAAATCTTTTGAAGTTCTCTGTTCCTATAAGTTTACGTGAGCAAAGGAGAGAATATATTTCCATCTACAGATAAATCCTGTTTTAAACATATAAAATGGCATCATGAAGCCCTCATTTCTACAGTCACAGAAATGTTAAGTAGCTTAAAATTTTGCAATGGTTTGGGCGAGAAGATTCAAGACTGTCAGAAGAAAGTCTAGAGTTCTTGTTATTTATGATCTTGTGAACCTAGTTGCTCTTCCGAATCTGTACCAGATGGACTCCAAGACTACGACTACTTTTCTGAGTCATTGTGTGTGTTTGCGTGTGTGTGAAGCTCAACTCAGGATATGTTACATCATTGTTTAATGTGTGTAACACTCTTACTAGTCTTATTGTCTTTAAATGTATTGGCATTGAAAAATATCTCTTAAGTATTTGTTTAGAAGAGCTTTAGAGCACACTTCAGTGCAAAATAGAAATTTTATGGCATTTATCTAAACTATTCAGACTTATAAACTATGTATAATTAATTTTAGTAGAAAGGTTATTTTGGGCAGAAATCTTCATGCCTACACATTGAATGATTTTCAATGTAAACTATTCCATGGATCTCTTCTATTCTGAGGTGAGATTTCAGTAGCTGTTTTTTAGCATAGCATTGAATAGGATGAAACAGATCATTACTGAATGGAAATTTCAAAATTGAGTTAATTTTCCTTTTTGGCATAATCTTTCAGCTCTCAAAACAAATGTATGGGTGTTTTTTTTTAATGTAAAAAATAAACTTCAAAACTTTGCAGCCAAGTCTTTAAACTGTTCAAACTAAATTGTTTAAGCATATTTACATGATTCTTGTGCAACTTCATTGCATCCACTTCACTGTCCTGAGGAGCATCTTTTTGTTCATCCTAGCCCAGAATTCAAAACAGCACCAACAACCATGTTATAAATAAGTGATAGTCATCTGGAAGTCACATTAAGTACCTTGAAAGGGATCACATCGGCACAATCTTAGTGTGCACTGCAAGGCGGTGTCCTTACCCACTGGACCACCAGGAAGCCTCAACCTCCTCTTTTTTTTAAACTTTTGTACATGGAAATCTTTTGAAGTTCTCTGTTCCTATAAGTTTACGTGAGCAAAGGAGAGAATATATTTCCATCTACAGATAAATCCTGTTTTAAACATATAAAATGGCATCATGAAGCCCTCATTTCTACAGTCACAGAAATGTTAAGTAGCTTAAAATTTTGCAATGGTTTGGGCGAGAAGATTCAAGACTGTCAGAAGAAAGTCTAGAGTTCTTGTTATTTATGATCTTGTGAACCTAGTTGCTCTTCCGAATCTGTACCAGATGGACTCCAAGACTACGACTACTTTTCTGAGTCATTGTGTGTGTTTGCGTGTGTGTGAAGCTCAACTCAGGATATGTTACATCATTGTTTAATGTGTGTAACACTCTTACTAGTCTTATTGTCTTTAAATGTATTGGCATTGAAAAATATCTCTTAAGTATTTGTTTAGAAGAGCTTTAGAGCACACTTCAGTGCAAAATAGAAATTTTATGGCATTTATCTAAACTATTCAGACTTATAAACTATGTATAATTAATTTTAGTAGAAAGGTTATTTTGGGCAGAAATCTTCATGCCTACACATTGAATGATTTTCAATGTAAACTATTCCATGGATCTCTTCTATTCTGAGGTGAGATTTCAGTAGCTGTTTTTTAGCATAGCATTGAATAGGATGAAACAGATCATTACTGAATGGAAATTTCAAAATTGAGTTAATTTTCCTTTTTGGCATAATCTTTCAGCTCTCAAAACAAATGTATGGGTGTTTTTTTTTAATGTAAAAAATAAACTTCAAAACTTTGCAGCCAAGTCTTTAAACTGTTCAAACTAAATTGTTTAAGCATATTTACATGATTCTTGTGCAACTTCATTGCATCCACTTCACTGTCCTGAGGAACATCTTTTTGTTCATCCTAGCCCAGAATTAAAAACAGCACCAAGAACCATGTTATAAATAAGTGATAGTCATCTGGAAGTCACATTAAGTATTTCCGTCATGAGTGGACTCTGAGAGTGGTAACCAAGGATCATGTTGTTACATATGAGGCAGAAGGTGTCTCCTGCCAGGCCCTCTCAGCATGCACACACATGCCCAGGTTGGCATCCTGTGGCTCTTACCTTGTCTGCCATGGAATGACCTTAAGACGGCTCATGGGACTACTTCCCAGCAAAGGGGGCTGCTGGTGATGTGACCCAGGTAAAGGCCACTTAGACTCCAGGCCACTCAAGAGTGCTTAGCAGAGATTCCTCACTTTACTGAGAGGCCCTTGATAACCAAAGTATGAGCTTGTTTTTCACACATGCCTTCTAGAATGCTGAAGCCAGGACTCGTGTGACAAGTTTCTTCATGAGATTGTGTAACAGCCAGTCTTACCATCACTGTCTCCATTCTGCAAAACAGCATGAAGAAATCAAATAATGTAAAACAAAAGGAGGCAATCACTGCCTGGCCCACCCAGGGGCTGCACCTAGCATGTTAGACTGATTAGACCCTCCTTTTTTTAAAAAACAAAAAAAGTTGAGTTTGATCTTACTTTACTCTTTTCCAAAAGAATTTGAAACCACCTTCAGAAAAGCTTCAAAAATAGAAGTTGCTCATGATGTAATGAACGTGTTTTCTCCACCACTCTGGAGATAATTTGTAAGACTGATTTTAGTGGGCACTTTTTAAAAATGTATTTTTAATTGAAGGATAGTTGCTTTACAATACTGTGTTGGTTTCTGCCATACATCTGCATGAGTCAGCCATAGGTACACACGCATCCCCTCTCTCTTGAACCTCCCTTCTGCCTCCCACCCCATAGCTCCTCTAGGCTGTCATGGAGCCCGATTTGAGTTCCCCGAGTCGTAGAGCAAATTCCCACTGGCTGTCTGTTTTACCTGTGGTGGGGTATGTGTTTCTATGCTTCTCTCTCCATTTGTCCCGGGCTCTCCTTTCCCTCGGCTCCCTGTGACCGTAAGTCTGTTCTCTGTGTCTGCATATCCATTGCTGCCCTGCAAATAGGTTCCTCAGTACCATCTTTCTAGATTCCATATATATATGCATTACTATACGATATTTGTTTTTCTGACTCACTGCACTCTGTATAGTAGGCTCTATGTTCATCTACCTTATTAGCATTGACTCAAATGTGCTCTGTAGTGGCCACTGTTTCAATGAAAATCCAGGTATGTAGTTACCTTGGTGATTCTGCTCAGTGAAATTTGGAAGTTTAAATCTTTGCAGGGAAAAATTTTCCTCTAGACTTCTTTCCTGAGTATAAATTCTCTCAGAGGAGCTTTTATTAGGGGCTGGAGAGCAAACAGTGAGCAGAGACACCTTCTAGTGAGAACAGGAAGCTGCCCATTAGGCAACCTCACAAATAATGGGATAAAACAGAGGGCACAGCAATGCTGCATGGAGGTCAGCCTCAGAGAAATCTGTGGGCAGTCACAGGAGGGCCTGGATTCTGAGGGGAGTGCAGATTCCAGATGGAATCTGCCCAGAAGGAATGGATGCACTCCCCTCATTAGTATCAATGTCATCATATTTCTTGATTAGATGATACTATGCAAACTATTCATATGTCACATGTTTTCCCTTAAACACACCTTTTATTTAATACTCAGTACATAGCTGTGTGTTTGATAGATTGATTATCCCTGCAGCCATGAAAATTTAAAAATAAATGCCAATGAATTTGTTTATGTATGGGTATATCATACATATCACATATGTACATAGAATAGACTCACAGGTGTAGAATATAATATATATGGACACAAGTTTTGTTGGTTCATGTGTAGTGACAATGCCTTGTGGGCTCTATCGCAACTGACGTATCTGTCATATTTTCTGTCAGCATCATTCCTGCTGTTTTTCCTTTCCTCTTCCTTTCTCCCTCTCCCTCCCTCTCCCGTCCATCCTAACTTCAACATAATTTTCGTATGTATCACGAATGTGCAGAAAGGCATACTGAGAATTATGCCTGGTCTCTGTAGGTTGGGACAGAGTGAGTTCCTAATCCTTTTATGTAATATGGCCTTTGGCCAATAGTCTTGTTAGAATGTACTGCTCTTAGTAGAAAAGTCATAATGAATTGGGAGGAGGTACTTCACTCATCCAGAATTTTTGTGTGTGCCCTGAGAGGGACTTGACATGACCAGACTGTTGTTTAACCTTCATGTCATGGGCACCTCTTCCTGGCGGAGGGCTGTTCGTTCAGTGCCTTGTGAGGGGAGGGTGTTTGCTTGGAGTTCCTTGCCAGCTGGATGCACTGCGGCCGTTGACAGCAGTACTGCGGAGGTGTGCCTCTGAGATACTGAAATGCTGTTTGCTTTGTTGTAGCAACTGCGAGAGTTGATAGCTGAACATAAGCCTCATATAGATAAGATGAACAAAACTGGCCCGCAGTTATTGGAACTGAGCCCAAGGGAAGGCCTTTCTATCCAAGAGAAGTACGTGGCTGCAGATGCTCTCTATAGTCAAATAAAAGAAGATGTCAAAAAGCGAGCTGTGGCTCTGGATGAAGCCATTTCTCAGTCGACTCAGGTAATGCTTTGCAATCCAAGTGCAGTGGGCTGTCCCATGACAGAGCGTGGAAGGATGGTCCTCAGGTCTTCTCGTTCAATTCCAGCTAAAATTGTTTCACCGCATTATCCCTAAGTATCAATTCACGTTTTAGTCTCAGAGGTGATATCTGCCTTTGTCCAGTCCTTACATTTTCCTGCCTGCTTGTGTAGAAATAAAACATAATTTTCAATGATTTAAGAAATATACAGCTGTCCAGACTTCTAAATAAGTGTCCATCCAAGTAGAACACAATGTTTGCTGTTGGAAAAGATAAAAGAAATTGTTACCATTATTTACAAATCACTTCCAAGATGTCAATAAGAAAGACTATAAATGGTAGACTGAATAAGAAGGAAGAAAAGTTGCAAATTGATTTTTTTTTTCTTTGCAGAAATATCTCTTTCAAAAAGTCAATTTGCAGTTACCTACAAATTTTCCATTTTGAAAACTTGGTTTTTATCGTTCTATACACTGGCATGAGAATGGTCCATTTTCTGTAATCCAAAACTGACAGGTCTTTAATGTTAAGGAAAGTGTGGAATCTATAAATGAGCAAGTGTTTATGACTTTGCTTCATTGTCTGTGGTATCTTTGCCAGTGAAAATGTAAAATTCTTTCATGGATCTAATTTGACCATGACTTAAATACAAACTTCCATTACAGCAGTTTTTAAACATTTTCTAGTTCAGGAGACTTGTACTTTAAGAAATCCCTTTCATCTCATGAAAACTGCCCATGAATTTCACATTAATAATACAACATTTTGAGGAGGCCAAAATCCAGCTGGATGCACTGCGGCCGTTGACAGCAGTACTGCGGAGGTGTGCCTCTGAGATACTGAAATGCTGTTTGCTTTGTTGTAGCAACTGCGAGAGTTGATAGCTGAACATAAGCCTCATATAGATAAGATGAACAAAACTGGCCCGCAGTTATTGGAACTGAGCCCAAGGGAAGGCCTTTCTATCCAAGAGAAGTACGTGGCTGCAGATGCTCTCTATAGTCAAATAAAAGAAGATGTCAAAAAGCGAGCTGTGGCTCTGGATGAAGCCATTTCTCAGTCGACTCAGGTAATGCTTTGCAATCCAAGTGCAGTGGGCTGTCCCATGACAGAGCGTGGAAGGATGGTCCTCAGGTCTTCTCGTTCAATTCCAGCTAAAATTGTTTCACCGCATTATCCCTAAGTATCAATTCACGTTTTAGTCTCAGAGGTGATATCTGCCTTTGTCCAGTCCTTACATTTTCCTGCCTGCTTGTGTAGAAATAAAACATAATTTTCAATGATTTAAGAAATATACAGCTGTCCAGACTTCTAAATAAGTGTCCATCCAAGTAGAACACAATGTTTGCTGTTGGAAAAGATAAAAGAAATTGTTACCATTATTTACAAATCACTTCCAAGATGTCAATAAGAAAGACTATAAATGGTAGACTGAATAAGAAGGAAGAAAAGTTGCAAATTGATTTTTTTTTTCTTTGCAGAAATATCTCTTTCAAAAAGTCAATTTGCAGTTACCTACAAATTTTCCATTTTGAAAACTTGGTTTTTATCGTTCTATACACTGGCATGAGAATGGTCCATTTTCTGTAATCCAAAACTGACAGGTCTTTAATGTTAAGGAAAGTGTGGAATCTATAAATGAGCAAGTGTTTATGACTTTGCTTCATTGTCTGTGGTATCTTTGCCAGTGAAAATGTAAAATTCTTTCATGGATCTAATTTGACCATGACTTAAATACAAACTTCCATTACAGCAGTTTTTAAACATTTTCTAGTTCAGGAGACTTGTACTTTAAGAAATCCCTTTCATCTCATGAAAACTGCCCATGAATTTCACATTAATAATACAACATTTTGAGGAGGCCAAAATAATTAGTAAATAAAACCATCAGTGTTGATAGAGAAACACCCAGATTATTGAACCTGATTTTCAAAATTATTATTATTTTGATTATGTGATAAAGCAATAGTAAATTACTGCTGTCAGGTGGTCCAGTTGTATATTAGCATGTACCATTTCTAAATGAATTTACTCAGTTATTTGCAAGAAGCAGTCCTGTCCTCATAAGCATTGTGGCACCGAGAAGTGTATATGAATTGTGATTTTAGGAATATCTTTGCACACCAGCTGGATATAACTCTTTGTATGTGTTAAGAGAAGAACCAAGGGTTAGTTCCTGACTGTGACATTAAATCGGTGTTCTGTCATTTAATTTAAATTCCACCTTGATGTCCTTCCTCCATAAACGGTCCCTCTGTTTCACTGCCAGTTCCACGACAAGATTGACCAAATCCTGGAGAGCCTGGAGCGCGTGGTGGAGCGTCTGCGGCAGCCGCCTTCCATCTCTGCAGAGGTGGAGAAAATCAAGGAACAGATCAGCGAGAATAAGAACGTGGCGGTGGACATGGAAAAGCTGCAGCCTCTGTACGAGACCCTCCGGCAGCGGGGAGAGGAGATGATCGCCCGCTCCCAGGGCACTGACAAAGACGTATCTGCCAAAGGTGAGCCCTTTTGGGTCAAGGAATGTTTGAACTTTACTCTTCAAATAATTCTGAGTGTCCCCTGACAGTCCAGTGGCATGGCAACACACAGAATTTTAGGAAAACACATCGCAGATGGGATGTGTTTGGGGTAGAAGGGCCGTGTACACCAGTCTCTTGTTAATGTCTCCCTGTCTGTGTGAAATCAGTCCAGTAAATACAACATGCACCATGATACAAAACCATGTATTCTTCAGGCTCTTTAAATCAGGTAGTTGGAGCATAATGCTGATAAGGGCAACCCTAGGGATAGTTTTTCTTTATTACTGTTAAGACTAAGTAATGTAATGGGTAGCAGTCTACAATGGCCACGGGATCCTAACCAGGCACCGTAAAGGTCTGAGCTTAAACATTTTCTAGTTCAGGAGACTTGTACTTTAAGAAATCCCTTTCATCTCATGAAAACTGCCCATGAATTTCACATTAATAATACAACATTTTGAGGAGGCCAAAATAATTAGTAAATAAAACCATCAGTGTTGATAGAGAAACACCCAGATTATTGAACCTGATTTTCAAAATTATTATTATTTTGATTATGTGATAAAGCAATAGTAAATTACTGCTGTCAGGTGGTCCAGTTGTATATTAGCATGTACCATTTCTAAATGAATTTACTCAGTTATTTGCAAGAAGCAGTCCTGTCCTCATAAGCATTGTGGCACCGAGAAGTGTATATGAATTGTGATTTTAGGAATATCTTTGCACACCAGCTGGATATAACTCTTTGTATGTGTTAAGAGAAGAACCAAGGGTTAGTTCCTGACTGTGACATTAAATCGGTGTTCTGTCATTTAATTTAAATTCCACCTTGATGTCCTTCCTCCATAAACGGTCCCTCTGTTTCACTGCCAGTTCCACGACAAGATTGACCAAATCCTGGAGAGCCTGGAGCGCGTGGTGGAGCGTCTGCGGCAGCCGCCTTCCATCTCTGCAGAGGTGGAGAAAATCAAGGAACAGATCAGCGAGAATAAGAACGTGGCGGTGGACATGGAAAAGCTGCAGCCTCTGTACGAGACCCTCCGGCAGCGGGGAGAGGAGATGATCGCCCGCTCCCAGGGCACTGACAAAGACGTATCTGCCAAAGGTGAGCCCTTTTGGGTCAAGGAATGTTTGAACTTTACTCTTCAAATAATTCTGAGTGTCCCCTGACAGTCCAGTGGCATGGCAACACACAGAATTTTAGGAAAACACATCGCAGATGGGATGTGTTTGGGGTAGAAGGGCCGTGTACACCAGTCTCTTGTTAATGTCTCCCTGTCTGTGTGAAATCAGTCCAGTAAATACAACATGCACCATGATACAAAACCATGTATTCTTCAGGCTCTTTAAATCAGGTAGTTGGAGCATAATGCTGATAAGGGCAAACCTAGGGATAGTTTTTCTTTATTACTGTTAAGACTAAGTAATGTAATGGGTAGCAGTCCTACAGCCACAGAAATGGCCACCGGGATCCTAACCAGGCACCGTAAAGGTCTGAGCTGAGTTGAAAAGAAGAGCCTGTGCACAGATCAGTGGAAATGCATGGCAAGGGCATGCTAGACAGAAACCCAAGATACAAATCCTAATTTGTTATGTTTCTGGGATTGAGCAGACAATCTCTTTTCTTGATTTGAAGAGAGTAAAGAATAGACTCGACTTTCCTTGAAAGTAAGGCTAGTCTTGGTGAACTCGTGTCTCCCCTGAGCTCAGGTGCTTCTCAGCATCGTCTTATGTCAGGAAGCCTTGGTCCAGCAGGACACCCTCATGAACTACAGTTGTCTGGAAAGGTTGTTGGGCCCAATGACACCCCTAGATGGGCTCAACACAGATTTGATCTAGGTTTAGATCCTTAGCAAATAGAATTATTGCTTCTGGAGGAGCTAAAATGTGCTTTATTGCCTAAAGGGTGTGTCTTTTTTGATATTGTCCTGCTCCATAGCTGTTCAGGATAAGCTCGATCAAATGGTTTTCATCTGGGAGAACATACACACACTGGTGGAAGAAAGGGAGGCCAAGCTGCTGGATGTGATGGAATTGGCAGAGAAGTTCTGGTGTGACCACATGTCCCTGGTGGTCACCACGAAAGACACCCAGGACTTCATCCGTGACCTGGAGGATCCTGGCATCGATCCCTCAGTAGTGAAACAGCAGCAGGAAGCAGCGGAGGTGAGCAGGGAGTCCCACTTGAATTTAAAAAGTAAAGCGCAGTAGCATGCCCGTTGGGTTCCATTAGTTTAAATGTTTGGAATTATGCTCTTAAAATTTATATTTGGTTCTGGGAGTGGAATGCACAGAAATGTAGTAGCGGGCAGAATCCACCCACAGGCTTCCCTTGGAGAATGTATGTTTAGAAAGTTTCTCTTCTATCCCCGCTGCTTCTGCCTTGCTTCTGGGCCCCATCATGTCTTTTTTGTCCTGCCTGCAGTCTCACTCCCCGCCAGCCTCTCACCTTGCTGCCAGTCGTCCTCTAGACCTGCTTTTGCTGTCCTGCTGGTTCAGAGCCCTCCGAGGCATCCAGGCTACCTGGAACACAGGCTTGGCCCTTTCCATCCCAGTCCAAGCTTGTGTTTCCAAAGCCACTTTTTTCCTCCTGCTCCTTTATCAAATTCCTTCTCCAAAGATGGCTTTCTCTGAAGCTGCTATGCTCTTTGTAGCCTCTACATCTTTGCACATTTTGTTGCCTTACCCTGGATGTCTCTTCTGACACTCTTTTGGTGAATCCCACTCAGACTGCAAGGCTCAGTTGGATTGGTCACACTCCACCCTCTTGTGTACTGAGCGGAGTCGGTCCATCCCCGTAACACTCTCCAGCAGGACACCCTCATGAACTACAGTTGTCTGGAAAGGTTGTTGGGCCCAATGACACCCTAGATGGGCTCAACACAGATTTGATCTAGGTTTAGATCCTTAGCAAATAGAATTATTGCTTCTGGAGGAGCTAAAATGTGCTTTATTGCCTAAAGGGTGTGTCTTTTTTGATATTGTCCTGCTCCATAGCTGTTCAGGATAAGCTCGATCAAATGGTTTTCATCTGGGAGAACATACACACACTGGTGGAAGAAAGGGAGGCCAAGCTGCTGGATGTGATGGAATTGGCAGAGAAGTTCTGGTGTGACCACATGTCCCTGGTGGTCACCACGAAAGACACCCAGGACTTCATCCGTGACCTGGAGGATCCTGGCATCGATCCCTCAGTAGTGAAACAGCAGCAGGAAGCAGCGGAGGTGAGCAGGGAGTCCCACTTGAATTTAAAAAGTAAAGCGCAGTAGCATGCCCGTTGGGTTCCATTAGTTTAAATGTTTGGAATTATGCTCTTAAAATTTATATTTGGTTCTGGGAGTGGAATGCACAGAAATGTAGTAGCGGCAGAATCCACCCACAGGCTTCCCTTGGAGAATGTATGTTTAGAAAGTTTCTCTTCTATCCCCGCTGCTTCTGCCTTGCTTCTGGGCCCCATCATGTCTTTTTTGTCCTGCCTGCAGTCTCACTCCCCGCCAGCCTCTCACCTTGCTGCCAGTCGTCCTCTAGACCTGCTTTTGCTGTCCTGCTGGTTCAGAGCCCTCCGAGGCATCCAGGCTACCTGGAACACAGGCTTGGCCCTTTCCATCCCAGTCCAAGCTTGTGTTTCCAAAGCCACTTTTTTCCTCCTGCTCCTTTATCAAATTCCTTCTCCAAAGTTGGCTTTCTCTGAAGCTGCTATGCTCTTTGTAGCCTCTACATCTTTGCACATTTTGTTGCCTTACCCTGGATGTCTCTTCTGACACTCTTTTGGTGAATCCCACTCAGACTGCAAGGCTCAGTTGGATTGGTCACACTCCACCCTCTTGTGTACTGAGCGGAGTCGGTCCATCCCCGTAACACTCTCATCACACACACGCCTCTGCACAGAGCATGATTTCGTGCGGACAGTACCTCTGTCTTTCCTGATGAACTCTGAACCCCTCCTCTCTGTATCTCCAATGCCTGGTTTGGGGCTTGGTTCATACTTGGTCAATAAATACATTTTGAATGAATAAATGTAGATAACCAAGAAAATGAAAGTAAAGGTAGAATACTGCATTTCTGTCATAGTTTTTTTTTTTTTTCTACTTTACGTGTCTTAGGTAGAAATGAAAATCCAGAGTTAGATTATTCTACATCTACTGACTAAGCAAATACATTAATTTATGTGAAGTCTCTAAAGCCATATGATACTTATGTGTATTTTAAGTGTGTATTGCCAAGCCCTTTGGTTTGAAAAACAAAAATAAAATGCCTTTTCATGCTTCTCAGTATTGTCAATTTAAAAACAAACAAAAAAAAGATTGTTCTGGGGTTTCCCTGGTGGTCCAGTGGGTAAAGAGTCCACCTTGGAGTGCCAGGGGTGTGGTTTCGATCCCTGACCCAGGAAGATCCCATGTGCCGCAGAGCGGCTGGACCAGTGTGTCCAATTGCAAACCAGCGCTCTGGAGAGCATGTACCCAGAGCCAGTGCTCTGCAACTAGAGAGGCCGTTGCAATGCAAGGCCCATACAGGCCAAAGAATAAAGATGGATTAAAAATAAATAAACAAAAAACCAATAAAGGAGGCCAAAATTTTTTTAAAAAAATTGTTCTGGTATCTGTTACATGGAATTTTTTCCTAAATATTGTCTTTATAATAAACATTTGACATTTGTTCCCTCATAGGACACATTTTTTAATTGTTTTTTTCTATTTTCTTGTTGAAAAAATATAGTGCAGAAACTTAGAAAACAGTTGGAAGATAATACAAATTGATTCTAATCCTCTCTCCTAGAAATTACTGCCATCAGTGTCTATGTGCATCTTTTTAGTTTCACTGTGGTTTGGCTTAAAACTAAGGTTGCCATTTCTTATTCTAGGTCATAAGGGAGGAGATAGATGGATTGCAAGAAGAGCTGGACATGGTTATTAACCTGGGTTCTGAACTCATTGCTGCGTGCGGGGAACCCGACAAGCCTATTGTCAAAAAAAGTATAGATGAGGTACAACTCCCATACTTTCTATCTTATCAGAGTTTTTTGTAAAAGGATTTTGCTAACTAAAGCCTATTTGATGGAAGTAATCAAGAACTTACTATATGATACTGAACAAGTTCTGATATTTACATTGTAGTTAAACTCAGCATGGGATTCTCTCAATAAAGCTTGGAAAGACCGGGTGGACAGACTGGAGGAGGCGATGCAGGCTGCTGTTCAGTATCAGGATGGACTGCAGGTAAGGCCTGCAGCATCTGCTGAGGGCAAGGGTCGGGTTACGTGATGCTCAGAGTCAGCACTGGTTTTACTGCCCTGATGAGCTGCAGGAGTGTGTGGTGTGATGCAGTCTACACACCTGCTTCAATTCAACCTTTTTCAAACAGATTTCTGACACTAGTGATACATACATTTATATGTATTTATATACAGCCCTATACACACTTATAGTGAAATTTACTTTGAAAAGAAATATTTTAACTTTTTTAGTGGAAGTCACAGTATTTTTCATAAATGGTTCGACACCGGACAGTGAGATGGAGCTGAGGCTGAGTCCTGTCCTAGAGTTGAGTGGAATAAGATGAAAGGGGTAACTGCCGCCTAAAAATATCACCAAGTGCAGCTCAAGTCCGACATAAAGAAATTTGATTTGAAGCCAGTGTTCCCGGTGAACTAAAATAGATTTTTATTTTATGAGGTCATAATCAGTCATGTAAAAAGTGTTTTCTTTTTTCCCGTGTATGTAATTCCTTTTCATGGTTGTTTTTCACATCCCTCAAGGGTTCTCATTCAGTTCATTAACCAGGTTTTTAGTTAATTTTTTTAATATTAAAAATTCTTCTATCACTTACGGCCAACTCAGGGATATTTCTCTCCCCACTTTCCTTAACGTTATTCCATTTCCTAACAGGCTGGGAGGAGTTGAAACCTTCATCCAACCATATGGAAAAGGTGTCTCTAAGTATTTCCATATCACCAAGGGAATATTGTTTGTAAAGCTCAGATGAGGACATCTTTTCCTTTGACTAGGCCACTTCATTTCTAAATTTATAAAAATAAATATCACAAGCCCAGCTTTATGTCAGCTGAGAAGTGTTTTGAGCTTTGTAAACATATAAAAAAATTCTCTACAGGTGACACCGTTTTATAAGCCTCCTCCTGCCCTTTTTTTTTTTTTTTTTCTCTTTTTTTAACCAATGTGATCATTTATTGGTTAGGTATCAGCAGCCAGGCTCCAGCTCTGGCTGGATGGAGATTTTCAGATTTTTTTGGTGGATCCCTGGGACTGTGTCCCCCCTCCCGGATGGAGACGCGTGGCCACCGTTAGCCCCAGAGGTCAGGGTCACAGCTGGGCACTGGAGGCTTGTCCCATTACCTCTGCTAGGAGCACACACACATGGCCTTCCCAGGTCCGGCTGGCCCTACATCAGTAACATCACCTACGGGGATGAGGGGCAGATGGATGAAGAGCTGTAGCTCCGTGTCCAAAGCTGCAGACACTCCAGAGGTTTCGAGGTTGGATTGTAAAGTAAAATACATTTTATTTCCCAAGTTACTACTTAAGTTCTCAGAGTTTATTCATGATGACTTTAAACGACTAGAGATTTTCCAGTGTTTTTAACTTCCAACCCTGTGGCCTGGCAACTTCATTACGTGACAAAATAATTTTGTACCTGGGGAAAAAAGTAAGTGGAGCCAAATTTTTTGGGAAAAAAGTTTTAAGTTTTTGCAGTTCAAAGTCTTGTAAAAGTGTTTTCTTTTTTCCCGTGTATGTAATTCCTTTTCATGGTTGTTTTTCACATCCCTCAAGGGTTCTCATTCAGTTCATTAACCAGGTTTTTAGTTAATTTTTTTAATATTAAAAATTCTTCTATCACTTACGGCCAACTCAGGGATATTTCTCTCCCCACTTTCCTTAACGTTATTCCATTTCCTAACAGGCTGGGAGGAGTTGAAACCTTCATCCAACCATATGGAAAAGGTGTCTCTAAGTATTTCCATATCACCAAGGGAATATTGTTTGTAAAGCTCAGATGAGGACATCTTTTCCTTTGACTAGGCCACTTCATTTCTAAATTTATAAAAATAAATATCACAAGCCCAGCTTTATGTCAGCTGAGAAGTGTTTTGAGCTTTGTAAACATATAAAAAAATTCTCTACAGGTGACACCGTTTTATAAGCCTCCTCCTGCCCTTTTTTTTTTTTTTCTCTTTTTTTAACCAATGTGATCATTTATTGGTTAGGTATCAGCAGCCAGGCTCCAGCTCTGGCTGGATGGAGATTTTCAGATTTTTTTGGTGGATCCCTGGGACTGTGTCCCCCCTCCCGGATGGAGACGCGTGGCCACCGTTAGCCCCAGAGGTCAGGGTCACAGCTGGGCACTGGAGGCTTGTCCCATTACCTCTGCTAGGAGCACACACACATGGCCTTCCCAGGTCCGGCTGGCCCTACATCAGTAACATCACCTACGGGGATGAGGGGCAGATGGATGAAGAGCTGTAGCTCCGTGTCCAAAGCTGCAGACACTCCAGAGGTTTCGAGGTTGGATTGTAAAGTAAAATACATTTTATTTCCCAAGTTACTACTTAAGTTCTCAGAGTTTATTCATGATGACTTTAAACGACTAGAGATTTTCCAGTGTTTTTAACTTCCAACCCTGTGGCCTGGCAACTTCATTACGTGACAAAATAATTTTGTACCTGGGGAAAAAAGTAAGTGGAGCCTTTTAGAATGTTTATGTTATGTAAAAAGAATATGAAAAGTAGGAGATTTTGAAGTTTTGTTGCAGTTCAGAATAATGGTCTTAAACATTATATTTATATAATGATTTTAATGCTAGTAAATTAGATTTTAATGCTAATCTAAATAATATATAAGAATTTACCTGAGACAGATTGTGCCCAACAGTAAACAGTAAACTTCTTGATTATTTGAATCAGCAGATGGGTTTGAATCTTTTTCCTTTCAATATATTTATACAGTCTGCCTTTTAGTCAGACATAAGAGAGGACAGAGAAAGTGTGGAGAGTTTATAAAACTTTTTTTTCAAATAGGCTTTTTCTTGAAATCTCAAAATTCTAAGACTTGAATTGAGATCGAATTCCTTCTGCAAATTTGGATTCAAAATTGGAGGTTTCATGTATTTCGTATCCTTAATAACTGTTCTATAGTATATTTCCATTTAAATTTTATTTTTAAAACAGGTTCATTGCTTAATCTCTTTATAGATTTGTGATTATACCATTCTCTCACAGCTGAGGTGTTGTAGGAATTTCAAATGTTATAATAACATGACCTCGTGTGTATTTCAGGCCGTGTTTGACTGGGTAGATATTGCAGGTGGCAAATTGGCCTCCATGTCTCCAATTGGAACAGATCTTGAAACCGTCAAGCAGCAGATTGAAGAGCTAAAGGTATGGGGAGAGGATGAGAAATTCATCAGACACGTTGCATTTTAAAATTTTTGATTCATGGGATGCTTTGTGTAGATTTATCTGTGTCGCCTAATTGAAGTATTTCATTTTGATTATGAAACTTGTTTAATTATAATGCCTGCACATAATAAGCTTTACATAAGTGCTCATTCAATAAAGGATACAGAATGACTAGTAGTTTTTCTTACTGAATCAACACCTATTATAGAAAAATTGGAAAATGCAGATGAGCAAACTAAAATGCTATGTACCAAGCAGAAAACACTTTTAAATTTGATTTATAGCCTTACAGATAGCCTCATGTTCAGGGTAGAATGAGGTATGGGTGTGTCTGTTTTATATATGACATACATGGGCTATCATTGTAAAGATTTTTAGAACTTTATTCCATAGCATGCTATTCTCACTGAGACATATACATGGCTCAGTGGATAAAAAATCCTCCTACATTGCAAGTGGCACCGGGGCCCCCACTATCCTTGCCTGGGAAATCCCACGGACAGAGGAGCCTGACAGGCTACAGTCCATGGAGGTAGCAAAAAGACAGACATGACTGAGCACACCTGCAGCAAAATTTCTATTTCCTTCCTTGTGTTCAGAATAGTTCAGTTAGCCTAACAGGCTGAAGAAAGATCCCTGTGGGTGTAAGGGATCGGATGGGATCAGTGTTTCCCAAAGTGTTTGTTTTGTAAGTGTTTGTTTTTTCCCATCTGGTTTCCTCTGTAATCTTTTTCCTTTGTAGTTCTTGATCTGCAACTGTGAAAATGCCTGGGCCATTTCCTCCCAGTTCCTCTGTGCTGATGCTCTTTATCAAAGTGGGGGCAGTATTTCCTCCCTAAGTTTAAGTCGCTATCTACAGAGAGATCACACCCCTTTCCATCAGTGATACTACATTTCTGCATAAACTTATTATCTAGCTTTTAACATGACCTCGTGTGTATTTCAGGCCGTGTTTGACTGGGTAGATATTGCAGGTGGCAAATTGGCCTCCATGTCTCCAATTGGAACAGATCTTGAAACCGTCAAGCAGCAGATTGAAGAGCTAAAGGTATGGGGAGAGGATGAGAAATTCATCAGACACGTTGCATTTTAAAATTTTTGATTCATGGGATGCTTTGTGTAGATTTATCTGTGTCGCCTAATTGAAGTATTTCATTTTGATTATGAAACTTGTTTAATTATAATGCCTGCACATAATAAGCTTTACATAAGTGCTCATTCAATAAAGGATACAGAATGACTAGTAGTTTTTCTTACTGAATCAACACCTATTATAGAAAAATTGGAAAATGCAGATGAGCAAACTAAAATGCTATGTACCAAGCAGAAAACACTTTTAAATTTGATTTATAGCCTTACAGATAGCCTCATGTTCAGGGTAGAATGAGGTATGGGTGTGTCTGTTTTATATATGACATACATGGGCTATCATTGTAAAGATTTTTAGAACTTTATTCCATAGCATGCTATTCTCACTGAGACATATACATGGCTCAGTGGATAAAAAATCCTCCTACATTGCAAGTGGCACCGGGGCCCCCACTATCCTTGCCTGGGAAATCCCACGGACAGAGGAGCCTGACAGGCTACAGTCCATGGAGGTAGCAAAAAGACAGACATGACTGAGCACACCTGCAGCAAAATTTCTATTTCCTTCCTTGTGTTCAGAATAGTTCAGTTAGCCTAACAGGCTGAAGAAAGATCCCTGTGGGTGTAAGGGATCGGATGGGATCAGTGTTTCCCAAAGTGTTTGTTTTGTAAGTGTTTGTTTTTTCCCATCTGGTTTCCTCTGTAATCTTTTTCCTTTGTAGTTCTTGATCTGCAACTGTGAAAATGCCTGGGCCATTTCCTCCCAGTTCCTCTGTGCTGATGCTCTTTATCAAAGTGGGGGCAGTATTTCCTCCCTAAGTTTAAGTCGCTATCTACAGAGAGATCACACCCCTTTCCATCAGTGATACTACATTTCTGCATAAACTTATTATCTAGCTTTAACAGTGTATCATTTTTGTGTCTAATTGTGATATAGAATATTTCATTTAGAAAAAAAAATTGTTTGTTTTTGAGAACTTTACTATTACCATTATTAGATTGTGATTTTTGTTTTTTTTAACCTCTATCTGCTCCTGTAGTAAACAAACATGATAACCCTTTATATACAATTACAGGTATGACAGGCTTGGGGTTTTATGTGTTATCTTATTGGTTTGTGTGTATCGGACTAGGTAGTGTGCGTGCCCTGAAATCAGGTGTCTGAAATTGCATCCTCCTTCATCCACTTACCGGCCAAATGGTGTTATCTAACTGCTCTCACTTCTGCCATCCACAGCTTAGTTGAGGATAAAGTGATTTTCTTTGCAAATTTATTGAGAACAACTTGACTCTAGCAAATGTTCACTATGCTGTTATTTATTTTTAATTATTATTTTAATTGCTTGAAAAAATTAAGAGACTGCTTAGCCATTAATTGTTTGCTATTTAATTATTTACTGTTAGAGATTAAAATCAATACTTTATGAAAGGACAGTTTCCTATTACAAGTAACCACTGGCTAACTTGTATTAGTTGGCAAAGCTGGGGTTATTACATACATATCATTGAGCACCAAGAGAGAGTAATGTTATTCTGAGGCAGCATTGGGTGAAACGTAGAATAAATAAATATTAATAAACACAGTGTAGCAGGAAATTCCCAGAAGCCCAGTGGCTAGGACTTGGGACTCTCATCACCAGGACCTAGGCTTGATCCCTGGTGAGGAAACTAAAATCCCACAAGCTACGCAGCACAGCCCAAAAGAAAGATAATAAAAATAAATAAATAAACCAGTATAGCTACAGAAAACATTCAATGTTCAGGGAATACAAGATGTATGTATGTTTTGAGCAGGAAATTCAGTTTGTTAGAGATTTTTTTCTAGGTTTCATATATGTCAATATATGTTTTAATTCTTTCCTATAATCACAAAACATTTATTGAATATATGTGAGTGCTGGAAGAAGTTCATCCTTGAAATTTGTTAATTCTTTATTGTGAAGAACAGAAATGAAACAGCGAAACTATAAGTAAAAGCACTGATCCATCAGAAAATATTAAATAAAGCTAAAGGATTTCTGGTTTTAAATTGTTTTATATTAGAATACAGTTGATTTAAAATGCTGTATTAGTTTCAGTTGTGAGGAAAAAAAAATTTTTTGGCCTCTTTTATTGGTTTTTCTTTATTTATTTTCATGCATCTTTATTCTTTGGCCTATGTGGGCATCCCATTGCAATGACCTCTCTCATTGCAGAGCACCAGCTCTGGGTGCATGTGCTGCAGAGTGCTGGCTCGTAACTGGACACACTGGGCTACCAGGGAAGCCATATCATTTTTTATCTACTATCTTTTTTCATCAGTAAACCTTGTGTTAGATTTTTATTCCTCCTCAGCCCACCTCAGTAAGAAATATGAATTACAATATTAGCTCTAATCCATAGAATTTTGGCTTGTTTTGAGTTAATGTTGTATAACAAATTTTCTTTGTATGCTTCTTTTATTAAAAACATAGCAATTTAGGTCAGAGGCATATCAGCAGCAGATAGAAATGGAGAGACTGGCCCGTCAGGCAGAGCTTCTGCTGAAGAAGGTGGCAGAAGAGAGTGACAAGCACACGGTTCAGGACCCACTTATGGAGCTGAAGTTGATATGGGACAGTCTGGATGAGAGGATCATCAGTAGACAGGTGAATACCAATGCAAGTTCATATACTAATGCAAAGTGACTATTAAAAGTCAAACTCGGTGTTCCTAGATGTAAACTTGGAAAGCCCCTAATGATGCACTTATTTCATTAGAACTTTTCCTGCTTTGGACTCTCATCACCAGGACCTAGGCTTGATCCCTGGTGAGGAAACTAAAATCCCACAAGCTACGCAGCACAGCCCAAAAGAAAGATAATAAAAATAAATAAATAAACCAGTATAGCTACAGAAAACATTCAATGTTCAGGGAATACAAGATGTATGTATGTTTTGAGCAGGAAATTCAGTTTGTTAGAGATTTTTTTCTAGGTTTCATATATGTCAATATATGTTTTAATTCTTTCCTATAATCACAAAACATTTATTGAATATATGTGAGTGCTGGAAGAAGTTCATCCTTGAAATTTGTTAATTCTTTATTGTGAAGAACAGAAATGAAACAGCGAAACTATAAGTAAAAGCACTGATCCATCAGAAAATATTAAATAAAGCTAAAGGATTTCTGGTTTTAAATTGTTTTATATTAGAATACAGTTGATTTAAAATGCTGTATTAGTTTCAGTTGTGAGGAAAAAAAAATTTTTTGGCCTCTTTTATTGGTTTTTCTTTATTTATTTTCATGCATCTTTATTCTTTGGCCTATGTGGGCATCCCATTGCAATGACCTCTCTCATTGCAGAGCACCAGCTCTGGGTGCATGTGCTGCAGAGTGCTGGCTCGTAACTGGACACACTGGGCTACCAGGGAAGCCATATCATTTTTTATCTACTATCTTTTTTCATCAGTAAACCTTGTGTTAGATTTTTATTCCTCCTCAGCCCACCTCAGTAAGAAATATGAATTACAATATTAGCTCTAATCCATAGAATTTTGGCTTGTTTTGAGTTAATGTTGTATAACAAATTTTCTTTGTATGCTTCTTTTATTAAAAACATAGCAATTTAGGTCAGAGGCATATCAGCAGCAGATAGAAATGGAGAGACTGGCCCGTCAGGCAGAGCTTCTGCTGAAGAAGGTGGCAGAAGAGAGTGACAAGCACACGGTTCAGGACCCACTTATGGAGCTGAAGTTGATATGGGACAGTCTGGATGAGAGGATCATCAGTAGACAGGTGAATACCAATGCAAGTTCATATACTAATGCAAAGTGACTATTAAAAAGTCAAACTCGGTGTTCCTAGATGTAAACTTGGAAAGCCCCTAATGATGCACTTATTTCATTAGAACTTTTCCTGCTTCTCATGCCACTAGAAAATTTTTTTCAAGCTTAAAATATAGGGGGATGTGCTGATTGGGCTTCATTGGTGTTGCTTACAGACCTGTGCAACATGAAACAAGCAATCGTTCACAGTTGTTTTATCACTGCGGGTCATCCATCCTATGTGGACTCGTGGACTGACCGTCTTCCTCTTCTCTCTCTGTCTTCAGCACAAACTGGAGGGCGCCCTGTTGGCGCTGGGGCAGTTTCAGCACGCGCTGGACGAGCTGCTGGCATGGCTCACACACACCGAGGGCTTGCTCGGCGAACAGAAGCCCGTTGGAGGAGACCCCAAGGCCATTGAAATTGAACTTGCAAAGCATCATGTATGTGGCTGTTACGGCATTGTCTGTTACTTCTCTCTGTGTTTCTAGTGTCACTGGATGTTTCTGGTCTACTTCTTTTTTAGACATTTTATGGTTTTGACCTAAGTTTCTATTTGACATCTGAAACAAAAGTACATTCCTTAAGAGATGATAGGCAAAATAGTTTCCTCATTGGTCAACGCAGTTATCCTCCAAAATAGCACGATTGGGGAATTTCTGGCTAAAGTTTAAGAGAGCTGCATGACCAGCAACTGGAGGGGTGAACTTCTGGATATACCTGTCCTTGGATTGAGGAAACATAGTTTTGGAAATAGTCAGGGGCAGCCTGACAAGTCAGTTTTCCTTCAGGCTATGTGTTTCCTCTGGTCTCCCTTCCCGCCTCGCATCTCCGTTGCTGCTTTTTGGCTTGTCGCCTCTTTCTGTCTGTACATCTCTCATCCTGTTGGGGTTAATCCTTGTGTTTCTTTCTCTAACTTTTCACAGACTTTTTGTGTCTTAGTCCTTTCCTTTGAGTTAGCCTTCAAAAAGTATTTTGAGAAGAGTTTTAATATGTCCTAGACTTGATTGAAAGCTTATAAGTTGAAAATGTTTGCCTTGAGATACATGTGAAAGAGTTTTGTATTTTTGTCATCTTTGTGACAGTTGGTGGATAATTCTTAGTAGAAATTTCCCCGTCTTAGTCAAGTCACGAGGCTTAATGAATAAAAGTTACACCCCATAGAGTTGATCTTGACATTCAACAGGCTTTCATAGAACTTCTGAACGTTCACGCTATGTGGTATCTTATCCTAATCTTAAGTTTCATTAATTATCATAAGGAAACATTTGATTATTTTATCTGTTAAGAGCATTTTAAAATAATAGGTTTCTAGCACTTTAAGATCATTGACACAGCAGCTTTTGATTATTCATACTTAATTCTTCTTCCTTCATGTGTTTCTCCACAGTAATTGTTCCCCAATTTAAATTTTTGTTCTTTTTCACTCTGTTCAGTCTGTATTTACAGTCATTGCCCAGGCATACCTGATTAAGCAGTTAGGACTTAATATGCATCATCAGTATCTGTCCTCATTTGATCTCTGATTTATGCCTTTGCTAAGAGCAGTAATGACCAGTCAGGCTGACTCTGCATGTAAACAAAATGTTTATTCTCATAGTGTGAGTTTATAGCATTTGCACTGCCATAAACTTAGCCATTGCCCTAAAAGTCGCATGCATCAATGACAGGGACTTTGTAGAAGATGGTAGAGGTAGGAATGTGAGGCACCTGGGTCCAGTTATTTTGGTGGGGATGAGTTAGGAACCTTTAGTTAGGGACGTTCTCTCCTTGCATTTAAAAAAAATTCTTAATTTTATTGACATATGATTGATTGGTATGTTGTGTATAATTTCTGCTGTATAGCAAAGAGAATCAGTTACAAATAAATATGTATATATTCCTTTCATATTCTTTTCCATTAGTTTATCACAGGATATTGGATAGTTTCCTGTGCCATGCAGTAGGACCTTGCTGTTTATCCATCCTCCATATACTAGTTTGCATCTACTAATAAATTCCCAATCCTTCCTTTCCCCTCCTCCTTCTCTGTCTAAAGGCCAAAGTTCAGGGATTCAGAATTCCCAGCACAATTTCTTAAGGAAGGGAGGGAATTTTCCCATCTGTGTTCTGCCTTCTGCTCTGGCTCCTAGGCTGTGGCTTCTATAGCAGGACTCTAAACATTTATAAGAACCAGTTTTATAGAATTATCTTTTATGTTTTTACTGTAAAAATATTGAGCTCTTACCTTTTGAAAGTGGTTCCTCCTGTTAACATATCAAAGAACCTGCTTCTTATAAAGATCATTCCTTATTCGGCTGACTTTATAGCTTTTAAAAAACCCTCCCTCCCCAGGTGCCCCAGACCCCAGTGGAGTCCGAAGGAACAGTGATCAGGGACATTTCCTGCCCTTGACTGAGATTCTCCTGATCTGGGGTTCCCAGTGTGCGACATCCCTCCTAGGGCAACACATGGCTCCTTTCCTTTCCAACACGTGTTTGAGTATAGAGATGGGTTATCACAGACTTTCACTAACAATAGAGGAAAGTTTCTTCTGGTTTCCAAAAACATAGTGCAGTCTTCTTGAAAGGAGACTATTCCTGAGCTGTATTTTGTTCTTTGAAGTATAATTCTTTTCGGAATAAGAGATTGAATTTTATCCGTGTAGTTGCTTTCTGCACTTAGCACTCTTTCCCACGTTAGTGCACTTAAATGTTATCAGTCTGTCCTTACAGTCCTGTCAGATAATAGGAAAGTGTTCTTCATTGGAATCTGTCATAGGTGTTTTTTATGTGTATTCTTTTGTGTGAGAACAGCTAGATTGTGGAATGTTGGAGCCACATATCCCTAGTATATGGTGAAATCTCTTTCCTTTAAAATTAAAGCCTCCTGACATTCCTTAGCAGTTAATGTTAACAACCTTAAAATCTGAGATGATAAAAGAATATTCTGTGATCATTTGTTTCCTTTTTAAGAGTGCTAATTGTAAAGCATGACAATATATTAATTTATATAGCAATACATTAATATACATTCGAAATTGTTCACTTAAGTAAAATTAAGTTCAGTTAAAATGAGCTTGAACCAAATGAGCATTTTTAGAGCCTTTAACTATAATCTCTAGATACTTAATGTCATCAATTGCAAGACTATTCTAATGGGAAGCACTAACAATGGTTGCAACATAATCATTTCAGGGATTCAGAATTCCTAGCACAATTTCTTAAGGAAGGGAGGGAATTTTCCCATCTGTGTTCTGCCTTCTGCTCTGGCTCCTAGGCTGTGGCTTCTATAGCAGGACTCTAAACATTTATAAGAACCAGTTTTATAGAATTATCTTTTATGTTTTTACTGTAAAAATATTGAGCTCTTACCTTTTGAAAGTGGTTCCTCCTGTTAACATATCAAAGAACCTGCTTCTTATAAAGATCATTCCTTATTCGGCTGACTTTATAGCTTTTAAAAAACCCTCCCTCCCCAGGTGCCCCAGACCCCAGTGGAGTCCGAAGGAACAGTGATCAGGGACATTTCCTGCCCTTGACTGAGATTCTCCTGATCTGGGGTTCCCAGTGTGCGACATCCCTCCTAGGGCAACACATGGCTCCTTTCCTTTCCAACACGTGTTTGAGTATAGAGATGGGTTATCACAGACTTTCACTAACAATAGAGGAAAGTTTCTTCTGGTTTCCAAAAACATAGTGCAGTCTTCTTGAAAGGAGACTATTCCTGAGCTGTATTTTGTTCTTTGAAGTATAATTCTTTTCGGAATAAGAGATTGAATTTTATCCGTGTAGTTGCTTTCTGCACTTAGCACTCTTTCCCACGTTAGTGCACTTAAATGTTATCAGTCTGTCCTTACAGTCCTGTCAGATAATAGGAAAGTGTTCTTCATTGGAATCTGTCATAGGTGTTTTTTATGTGTATTCTTTTGTGTGAGAACAGCTAGATTGTGGAATGTTGGAGCCACATATCCCTAGTATATGGTGAAATCTCTTTCCTTTAAAATTAAAGCCTCCTGACATTCCTTAGCAGTTAATGTTAACAACCTTAAAATCTGAGATGATAAAAGAATATTCTGTGATCATTTGTTTCCTTTTTAAGAGTGCTAATTGTAAAGCATGACAATATATTAATTTATATAGCAATACATTAATATACATTCGAAATTGTTCACTTAAGTAAAATTAAGTTCAGTTAAAATGAGCTTGAACCAAATGAGCATTTTTAGAGCCTTTAACTATAATCTCTAGATACTTAATGTCATCAATTGCAAAACTATTCTAATGGGAAGCACTAACAATGTTTTCAACATAATCATTTCAGGGGAAGTTGATTGAAGATATACCTGGTAAAGTGGCAAAACTAAGGGAACGGTAGTCCACCATTTTAAAAAGTTCATAGTATTTAAATTCTATGAATATGATGTATTAGCTTCAGAAGGCTTCATAACCAGGAAATAAAACAATTGCATTAGAAGCGATACTAGCATATTACAAGCTTGCAAACATACTGTTATCAAAATATTTTCAGGTGCTCCAAAATGATGTATTAGCCCATCAGTCCACTGTAGAAGCCGTGAATAAAGCAGGAAATGATCTAATCGAATCAAGTGCAGGCGAAGAAGCAAGCAGCCTTCAGAACAAGCTGGAGCTTTTGAATCAACGCTGGCAAAATGTTTTGGAAAAAACAGAACAAAGGAAGCGGCAGCTGGATGGTGCCTTGCGCCAGGTGAATAAGAGAATAAATCCCAAAACTTTCCATAGTCTTTAAGATCAAGATGGCTTGGCATTCTCTGATTGGTTTTCAGACCCTGTTTAGTCTGAATACCTTGGGGAGAAGAGTCAAAAAAAGTGGGATAAAGGACAGAGCTGATGAGAACACAGTTCTGTAGTTCTTAGCATGCTGGTCTGATCACTGGCTCTTTTGATAAAGAAGGGCAAGTGGTCCCAAGGACCCTACCATTGTTCAGAGTGTGTGGAGAGGCTTGACAGGCGGGGGTGGTTAAGCTTTGTTTTGGGCACCCGTGCTTGAACCTTTCTCTCACTCCAGGCCAAAGGCTTCCATGGCGAAATTGAGGACCTGCAGCAGTGGTTGACTGACACTGAGCGGCACCTGTTAGCAGCCAGGCCTCTGGGAGGTTTACCAGAAACAGCCAGGGAGCAGCTCAACGCCCACTTGGTAACTATATTGTTTCCTTCAGCTCTAGCCTCAGATTAAGAAACTGACTACTTTGTATAGGCCTTGGTGGTAAATAAACCATGGGAGATGGTTTAAAGAATAGCCAGTTTTGCAGCAGATGTGTAAGTGTTTAACACATCGATTAAAAGTTGATTAAATGTTTAAAGTCAGAATCTCTTCTTTGTTTTAAAGTATAGTGTGTCAGTATATGGAAAGAAGTTTTAGAAGTGTCGGTGTTATTTTTAGAAGTAACCTTCCCCCATAAAATTACAAACTTTTATGGATAGTAATAGGGTAAAATTTCAACTGTGGTCCTTTGAGTGAAAAGAAAAATCCCAAAGGAATCAGAATGGACTTAAAAAGTATTGCTGTGAATGTGAGATCGTCACCCAGTTTCCTGGAAGCCTGGAAGATCTGTTCTTGTCCTATAAAGGCAAAGTTACTTATTTGCTCCTTTTCATGTTGATAGGGCTGTCTTCAACCTCATAACCACCAGGTTTGGACAAGAGGATGCTTCTGTTTAATTGTCTGTCCCTGAGCATTGCATCCTACCCATGGGCTGTTCCCACTCAGAGTTGGTAGCACTATGAGCTCTTAAGGATAAGGAGGAAAAATAATGAAACTGGAGACTCTGGCTTTCTTTCATGGCAGTATGGAAAAATTAAGCTTGGACTATCTTTGATCTTTTGACATTGCCTGTTCATTTCCCTTCATAATTCTTCTCTAAAAGTTCTGAGAGACATTACAGTCTGTTTCAGATGTTTAAAACTGACTGTCTAATGTTTATATTGGTGAGTTTGCATCAGAATTTTTTTTTAATACTCAAATGCTTACAATTAGCATCTTGGGAAATAAAAGTACTTAGGGGTTTGGCAAAAGGAATGGGTCATCATACATGAAGGTCTGCCCTCTTTAATAAATCTCATGTTATTGTAAAACCTTACTAATAAAGCTGAACTTAATTGGGGAAAATTGTGCATGATGATTTGAAGAGGTTGTCACGATCTTGCAGGTGTAGCAAAGACATACAGCAGAGGTAACATCTTGTTCATTACACAGTCACCACAAGCAGTTAACATAAATCCTATTCATCTAGTAGAGAATTTTCTAGGGTCTCTATTCCTTGTTTCAGAAAATTACTGTGTATGTGGTTTTATTGTTGTTACTATGTTGATTTTTTTTGGTGCCACAAGGGATTCATTTGTTCACAGAAAAGTAATTGCAGCAGATGTGTAAGTGTTTAACACATCGATTAAAAGTTGATTAAATGTTTAAAGTCAGAATCTCTTCTTTGTTTTAAAGTATAGTGTGTCAGTATATGGAAAGAAGTTTTAGAAGTGTCGGTGTTATTTTTAGAAGTAACCTTCCCCCATAAAATTACAAACTTTTATGGATAGTAATAGGGTAAAATTTCAACTGTGGTCCTTTGAGTGAAAAGAAAAATCCCAAAGGAATCAGAATGGACTTAAAAAGTATTGCTGTGAATGTGAGATCGTCACCCAGTTTCCTGGAAGCCTGGAAGATCTGTTCTTGTCCTATAAAGGCAAAGTTACTTATTTGCTCCTTTTCATGTTGATAGGGCTGTCTTCAACCTCATAACCACCAGGTTTGGACAAGAGGATGCTTCTGTTTAATTGTCTGTCCCTGAGCATTGCATCCTACCCATGGGCTGTTCCCACTCAGAGTTGGTAGCACTATGAGCTCTTAAGGATAAGGAGGAAAAATAATGAAACTGGAGACTCTGGCTTTCTTTCATGGCAGTATGGAAAAATTAAGCTTGGACTATCTTTGATCTTTTGACATTGCCTGTTCATTTCCCTTCATAATTCTTCTCTAAAAGTTCTGAGAGACATTACAGTCTGTTTCAGATGTTTAAAACTGACTGTCTAATGTTTATATTGGTGAGTTTGCATCAGAATTTTTTTTTAATACTCAAATGCTTACAATTAGCATCTTGGGAAATAAAAGTACTTAGGGGTTTGGCAAAAGGAATGGGTCATCATACATGAAGGTCTGCCCTCTTTAATAAATCTCATGTTATTGTAAAACCTTACTAATAAAGCTGAACTTAATTGGGGAAAATTGTGCATGATGATTTGAAGAGGTTGTCACGATCTTGCAGGTGTAGCAAAGACATACAGCAGAGGTAACATCTTGTTCATTACACAGTCACCACAAGCAGTTAACATAAATCCTATTCATCTAGTAGAGAATTTTCTAGGGTCTCTATTCCTTGTTTCAGAAAATTACTGTGTATGTGGTTTTATTGTTGTTACTATGTTGATTTTTTTTGGTGCCACAAGGGATTCATTTGTTCACTGGAAAAGTAATTGCCAGAGTAACTTGGGAGTACTTGTCTTTACCATAAAATCTGGCTGTCTTCTAGATACCTCCTTACTTTCCAAGATGTACCTACATAGCTGTTACAGTCCATTGAATACACATCTAATGAAGACTTGAGCAAAAATGCTTGAGATGATTGTCTAATAACAACTTGTTTTTAAATGTTAATTTTGAAGAATATAAGTAAAAAGTTGGAAAGCACTTATCTTTAGAATATTCTATTTTAGAAATATTACAAGTCAGCGTGCCTGGTTTGGGTATAATGCTTAAAATGAATTTCCTAATATAATTTGCCAGATTATAGAATACCATGATTTAAGGAATTCTAAAGAGTTACTGATAGTGTTAATACTGTTTTAGTCATGTTCATTTGATTTGCTTCTGTTACACATGAAGGAAACTAGAAAACTTGGAATATTGCTATTTCCTGCAATGTAGCTATATTTAGAATCTCTGCTTTGATTAGGTGATATTACAAATGTTTAGAGAGGGACTTCTTAAGGTTTAAGAAATTACAAAGTTTTGAGGCAATAAAAAAGTTCTAGAATTATTAGCAATGGTTGCACATCCTTATGAATAAACTAAAAGTGATTATTTTTATGAACCATATCATTTTTCAATTATAAAATTGAAAGTATTATATAGTATGTAATTTTTCAGTAGTTGATATGGCTTGACTTACATTTAGCATCTTGGGAAATAAAAGTACTTAGGTTTGGCAAAAGGAATGGGTCATCATACATGAAGGTCTGCCCTCTTTAATAAATCTCATGTTATTGTAAAACCTTACTAATAAAGCTGAACTTAATTGGGTAAAATTTTGCATGATGATTTGAAGAGGTTGTCACGATCTTGCAGGTGTAGCAAAGACATACAGCAGAGGTAACATCTTGTTCATTACACAGTCACCACAAGCAGTTAACATAAATCCTATTCATCTAGTAGAGAATTTTCTAGGGTCTCTATTCCTTGTTTCAGAAAATTACTGTGTATGTGGTTTTATTGTTGTTACTATGTTGATTTTTTTTGGTGCCACAAGGGATTCATTTGTTCACTGGAAAAGTAATTGCCAGAGTAACTTGGGAGTACTTGTCTTTACCATAAAATCTGGCTGTCTTCTAGATACCTCCTTACTTTCCAAGATGTACCTACATAGCTGTTACAGTCCATTGAATACACATCTAATGAAGACTTGAGCAAAAATGCTTGAGATGATTGTCTAATAACAACTTGTTTTTAAATGTTAATTTTGAAGAATATAAGTAAAAAGTTGGAAAGCACTTATCTTTAGAATATTCTATTTTAGAAATATTACAAGTCAGCGTGCCTGGTTTGGGTATAATGCTTAAAATGAATTTCCTAATATAATTTGCCAGATTATAGAATACCATGATTTAAGGAATTCTAAAGAGTTACTGATAGTGTTAATACTGTTTTAGTCATGTTCATTTGATTTGCTTCTGTTACACATGAAGGAAACTAGAAAACTTGGAATATTGCTATTTCCTGCAATGTAGCTATATTTAGAATCTCTGCTTTGATTAGGTGATATTACAAATGTTTAGAGAGGGACTTCTTAAGGTTTAAGAAATTACAAAGTTTTGAGGCAATAAAAAAGTTCTAGAATTATTAGCAATGGTTGCACATCCTTATGAATAAACTAAAAGTGATTATTTTTATGAACCATATCATTTTTTCAATTATAAAATTGAAAGTATTATATAGTATGTAATTTTTCAGTAGTTGATATGGCTTGACTTACATTATAGTCAAATCAGGGGAATAGAACTGATCTTATTTGTTATATAAATGTGACTATCCTTTCATTGATCTTAAATTCTGAATTTGTTTAAGCAGTGTTTTTTATATTCTCAATAGAAGATACACACTGCATTCTAGTTGAAAGCTTTAAAAATGTTAAAAAGAGAGAAGAATGTTCACAGGGCCACAAGTCTGGCTTCTGTGATTTCAAAGTCCAAGTCATCGTTGACTTAAATGTCTTACTATACTGGGTCTTTACCTTCCATCCCTTGTAAGTCTTCTGAGCATAGAATTAAATTATACAAAAATTTTTGTCATAGTCATTGTCTTATGTTCTAAGGAGAGAGTAAAAGAATCCATTTAACAGAGGAGGAAGCTGAGGCTTTCTAAGGTTGCATTACTTGCCCAGGGTCACAGAGCTGATTGGTTAGTGTACATTAAAGCCTTTCTTGGTAGCATTTAAAATAGCGACACATGCAAGATGGATTGGTAACAATAGCATCATTTCTAAGAGTTCTTGGTGAACAGAGTATGGCTATAGGTTTAGGTGTTCTTTCAGTATAGTGGAAAGTTCGACTGTCAGGATTATTTGTGTTCTGGGTGAACTGATGATGTGGAAAAGGAGCTTGGATTTTGTTCTCTTAAAAGTGATGTAATTTGGGGGACTGTCTCCACTTAGGAAATCTGTACTGCCTTTGATGTTAAAGAAGAAACATATAAGAATCTGATGCAGAAAGGCCAGCAGATGCTCGCAAGATGCCCCAAGTCAGCAGAGACAAATATTGACCAGGACATAAATAACTTGAAAGAAAAATGGGAATCGGTGGAAACCAAACTCAATGAAAGGATGCCGAGAAAATGACGTTGACGGGTTTTTCCTGCAATGTAGCTATATTTAGAATCTCTGCTTTGATTAGGTGATATTACAAATGTTTAGAGAGGGACTTCTTAAGGTTTAAGAAATTACAAAGTTTTGAGGCAATAAAAAAGTTCTAGAATTATTAGCAATGGTTGCACATCCTTATGAATAAACTAAAAGTGATTATTTTTATGAACCATATCATTTTTTCAATTATAAAATTGAAAGTATTATATAGTATGTAATTTTTCAGTAGTTGATATGGCTTGACTTACATTATAGTCAAATCAGGGGAATAGAACTGATCTTATTTGTTATATAAATGTGACTATCCTTTCATTGATCTTAAATTCTGAATTTGTTTAAGCAGTGTTTTTTATATTCTCAATAGAAGATACACACTGCATTCTAGTTGAAAGCTTTAAAAATGTTAAAAAGAGAGAAGAATGTTCACAGGGCCACAAGTCTGGCTTCTGTGATTTCAAAGTCCAAGTCATCGTTGACTTAAATGTCTTACTATACTGGGTCTTTACCTTCCATCCCTTGTAAGTCTTCTGAGCATAGAATTAAATTATACAAAAATTTTTGTCATAGTCATTGTCTTATGTTCTAAGGAGAGAGTAAAAGAATCCATTTAACAGAGGAGGAAGCTGAGGCTTTCTAAGGTTGCATTACTTGCCCAGGGTCACAGAGCTGATTGGTTAGTGTACATTAAAGCCTTTCTTGGTAGCATTTAAAATAGCGACACATGCAAGATGGATTGGTAACAATAGCATCATTTCTAAGAGTTCTTGGTGAACAGAGTATGGCTATAGGTTTAGGTGTTCTTTCAGTATAGTGGAAAGTTCGACTGTCAGGATTATTTGTGTTCTGGGTGAACTGATGATGTGGAAAAGGAGCTTGGATTTTGTTCTCTTAAAAGTGATGTAATTTGGGGGACTGTCTCCACTTAGGAAATCTGTACTGCCTTTGATGTTAAAGAAGAAACATATAAGAATCTGATGCAGAAAGGCCAGCAGATGCTCGCAAGATGCCCCAAGTCAGCAGAGACAAATATTGACCAGGACATAAATAACTTGAAAGAAAAATGGGAATCGGTGGAAACCAAACTCAATGAAAGGAAAGTATGTGCCTTGATGAATATCGTAGAATGAATGCTTTACTTGTTTGGTTGCTTGAGTCTGACCTTATCTCTGAGTAGAATTGTCAGTGAAGCTTTTAATGATTCATGTTTAAATTTTCTTTGTATGTCTTTGGACATTTTGTGAGCTCAGCAGAAAATAGTCTTCTGCCTTAACACAAGAGAGCAGAGTTGAAGAAATTTATTCAGACACAGATAAAGATAGACATATCATAGTCAAGTGTTTTATGTCTCTGAACCACTTGAATTCCGGATGGCTAAGTAATTTTAATCACACTTATTAAGCAAAAGATAGGATGTATGTAGCATGGGGGCAGAAGGGAAAAAAACATGAAAATGAAATGAGTTATATGTATAAAACAAGTACTTATAGAACAAAAATCTATAAAATATATATTTTTTTAATTTATTTTTCTTTTGGGTCAGGGAGGCGGGTTGGGGAGGAAGGGGGGCGGGTGGACCACTTCTGTTGGTCTTTCATTTATCTATTTTCATCCATCTTCGTCCTTTGGCCCGTGTGGGCCTCCCATTGCAGTGGCCTCTCTCACTGCAGAGCACCGGCTCTGGGCGCATGTGCTCCAGAGCTCCGCCTTGGTAGTTGGAGACATCCGTCCAGCCGCTCCGCGGCACGTAGGATCTTCCCAGGCCAGGGACCAAACCAGCGCCCCTTGAACTGCATGGCGGTGTCCTTGCCCACTGGACCACCAGGGAAGCCCTGTAAAATATTATTGTTTAATGCTGTGAAAAGGATAGACTAGGAATTCTAGATTCTATGCCTTTGTCATGTGCGCGCATGTGTGTATGTGTGTGTAGTAGTATTTGACCACCAACATGAATTGTATGCATGTCAAATTTCCTTTTCTAGATTCTGCTTAGGTATTCTGTTCTGTGACTAATTGTTTCCAAACCATAGTTTTACTGTGTGTGTATGTGTGTGTATATATATATATATATATATATATATATATATATATATATATATATATGTTTAATTGCAGTGAGATGCTTCTTACTCTACTTTTAGGGGCTTGGTTAGCCAGGATTCAGAAACTATCTGGGAGACAGACAGAAATACGTAGATTTGACAGAAATAAAGCAGATGGAAAGAAAATCTGCCAGAGAGTGGTTTCACAGGGAGGGCAGGGGGAATCCTTGAATACTATGAAACACTAAACAGCCGATCTTTGCAGGTTAAACTGGAAGAGGCCCTCACCTTGGCCATGGAGTTCCACAACTCCCTCCAGGACTTCATTAACTGGCTCACCCAGGCTGAGCAGACCCTCAACATGGCTTCCCGGCCAAGCCTGATCTTGGACACCGTCTTGTTTCAAATTGATGAACACAAGGTAAGCTGCAGCCCTGACAGTCAGCTCTCCTCCTCAGACCTTTCTAGGCATCAGGCTGTTTTAATGGGAAAACATAAATTTGATGATTTGAAATTCTTCTGTCCCTTGAAACCAACTTATCATCCCAGAAGCATTTTCAAGGTAGATCCGTATCTCCTTTGTTTCTAATTTTACCCACTCCCCCCACCCCTCCCCCACTTTTTTTTTTTTTTTTCCGGAAAGGTCTTTGCCAATGAAGTCAATTCTCACCGGGAGCAGATCATAGAGCTGGACAAAACTGGAACCCACCTGAAGTATTTCAGTCAGAAACAGGATGTCGTTCTCATTAAGAATCTGCTCATCAGTGTACAGAGTCGCTGGGAAAAAGTGGTCCAGCGCTTAGTGGAGAGAGGAAGATCTCTGGACGAGGCAAGGAAGAGAGCCAAGCAGGTAATAAGCCTTTGTTAAGATCTTCTGAACTTGGCAGCGAATCCGTTAGGTTATTAAATGCACATTAAGTTATTACAGTACTTTTATGGCAGACAGTGCTTTGTGTAACAGTCGTGGCATGGAGCCCAGTTGTTTATTTCCTACAAGGACCGTGGCCTCAGTCTGGAGGATGACATCACTTTCTGACCTGGCAGTAACCCCAAGCCCCGGGGACCATCCTTGGAAAGACTGATCCTAGCTTGATTTCACAAATGGACCCTTAGCTTTAGGGCCTGAAAAGAGGCTCCATATTTTTGTTGTTGGTTCTGTTTGTTTTCTTTGTCCTTTCAACCGCTACTCGCCTACTCAGAGTGAGGCAGTCTATTATATGCTACTTCTGTTTAGTTCCCAAACCAGACTCTTTCTGTGCAGCGCCAAGTAGCTTCTGAAAGTGTATTCTGGGTCTGAGTTGGTTGGTCCCCTTCGCCTCCCAGTCTATGCACTTGTTGACAAGGTGTTCTCTAATATTTGGATACCACTTCATCCCACTTTGAAATTAACTGTTTGAATCTTGTGGGGGCTGTCTTTTTAATCTAGAGACTCTTAACAAGAGTTCTTCCTTCCTTCATCTGCCATTAATATTCTGTTCTAGACTAAACACCAAAGAGCAAAGGGATGCATTTCTGTACTCCAGGGAAGAGGAATAGAGCTATGCCTAGCTTGCTTGGCATATAGCTTTGATTTTTGCTAGGAACTTCTTGGAATAACATCTTTATCATGACGCTTTCTGCCCCATTCAGTTGCATTTATCTGGCGTTGGTGTTGGACAAACCAACTTATCATCCCAGAAGCATTTTCGGTAGATCCGATCTCCTTTGTTTCTAATTTTACCACCCACCCCTCCCCACTTTTTTTTTTCCGGAAAGGTCTTTGCCAATGAAGTCAATTCTCACCGGGAGCAGATCATAGAGCTGGACAAAACTGGAACCCACCTGAAGTATTTCAGTCAGAAACAGGATGTCGTTCTCATTAAGAATCTGCTCATCAGTGTACAGAGTCGCTGGGAAAAAGTGGTCCAGCGCTTAGTGGAGAGAGGAAGATCTCTGGACGAGGCAAGGAAGAGAGCCAAGCAGGTAATAAGCCTTTGTTAAGATCTTCTGAACTTGGCAGCGAATCCGTTAGGTTATTAAATGCACATTAAGTTATTACAGTACTTTTATGGCAGACAGTGCTTTGTGTAACAGTCGTGGCATGGAGCCCAGTTGTTTATTTCCTACAAGGACCGTGGCCTCAGTCTGGAGGATGACATCACTTTCTGACCTGGCAGTAACCCCAAGCCCCGGGGACCATCCTTGGAAAGACTGATCCTAGCTTGATTTCACAAATGGACCCTTAGCTTTAGGGCCTGAAAAGAGGCTCCATATTTTTGTTGTTGGTTCTGTTTGTTTTCTTTGTCCTTTCAACCGCTACTCGCCTACTCAGAGTGAGGCAGTCTATTATATGCTACTTCTGTTTAGTTCCCAAACCAGACTCTTTCTGTGCAGCGCCAAGTAGCTTCTGAAAGTGTATTCTGGGTCTGAGTTGGTTGGTCCCCTTCGCCTCTCCCAGTCTATGCACTTGTTGACAAGGTGTTCTCTAATATTTGGATACCACTTCATCCCACTTTGAAATTAACTGTTTGAATCTTGTGGGGGCTGTCTTTTTAATCTAGAGACTCTTAACAAGAGTTCTTCCTTCCTTCATCTGCCATTAATATTCTGTTCTAGACTAAACACCAAAGAGCAAAGGGATGCATTTCTGTACTCCAGGGAAGAGGAATAGAGCTATGCCTAGCTTGCTTGGCATATAGCTTTGATTTTTGCTAGGAACTTCTTGGAATAACATCTTTATCATGACGCTTTCTGCCCCATTCAGTTGCATTTATCTGGCGTTGGTGTTGGACCGGGTTATTTGGAGAGTGAGGTTTGGTTGGGCAGTGCAGTGGATGACCTGTGAGTCCAGTGTTTCCGCATTTCAAGCGGTTAGCATAAAGCGTTTAAAGCTTTGCGAAATGACAGATTGCATTGTGATAGGATTACAGGCCACACGTCCCTTTTTGAGTGGGAGGTATGGTATGTTCCATGTTATAAGTGAGTCTCTGGAATGGAACCAGTCTCAGATGTTTTTTTAGGACAGCACTCACGCCAGACCGCCTGTGCAGCCCTGTTAGCTGAAGTGGAGGCACTCTGAGTTATGAATCACCAGTCTCTTGGATGTCATTTGCCAGTTGGCCACTCCACTGTCTCCCTCCTTTCTCTCTTGAGTCCATCTTATTTTCTCAGTGGGTTAAGTTAAACTCATAAGGATACTGTTCTCCATGCAAAGGGTTGGTGTTTCTTCTATGTGTATTCAAAACAGGTTTGAGAGCAGAAGCAGCCCCAGAACCAGGGTGTTTATATTGTTGTGCTTAAACTCTCCAGTTAGTAGAGGCTGTGCTGTCTGCAGATGACCTGATACCATCATTAGCTAGTTACTTATTTGTTCTCGTCCCTCAGGCATGGGCTCAGATCCTGGCTGCAGCTCTCTCACTTGGGCAGTTTATGTGGCTGTTCTGGCCTCCCTGTTTCCATTGCTGAGTTGATTAGATTTTGGGGAGGGATGTGTGGGGAGCGCGGGTCTCTTAACAGGATGGTCTCTAGTTAGAGGCGTTTGCCACTTTGCGATTCTGTGCTCTCACTGTGCCTGTCATCAGATGGCTTCTTGTTATTATTTCACTATTAATGTTCTTTGAGAGAAAGCAGATTTTATTTTGGTTACTTAAGGTTTTGTTATGTTTCTCTTCCCTTTAGTTCCTTAGAAGAAATAATTTCTAACTAATTTCCCAGTTTGGTTAATATTCTGTTCTAGACTAAACACCAAAGAGCAAAGGGATGCATTTCTGTACTCCAGGGAAGAGGAATAGAGCTATGCCTAGCTTGCTTGGCATATAGCTTTGATTTTTGCTAGGAACTTCTTGGAATAACATCTTTATCATGACGCTTTCTGCCCCATTCAGTTGCATTTATCTGGCGTTGGTGTTGGACCGGGTTATTTGGAGAGTGAGGTTTGGTTGGGCAGTGCAGTGGATGACCTGTGAGTCCAGTGTTTCCGCATTTCAAGCGGTTAGCATAAAGCGTTTAAAGCTTTGCGAAATGACAGATTGCATTGTGATAGGATTACAGGCCACACGTCCCTTTTTGAGTGGGAGGTATGGTATGTTCCATGTTATAAGTGAGTCTCTGGAATGGAACCAGTCTCAGATGTTTTTTTAGGACAGCACTCACGCCAGACCGCCTGTGCAGCCCTGTTAGCTGAAGTGGAGGCACTCTGAGTTATGAATCACCAGTCTCTTGGATGTCATTTGCCAGTTGGCCACTCCACTGTCTCCCTCCTTTCTCTCTTGAGTCCATCTTATTTTCTCAGTGGGTTAAGTTAAACTCATAAGGATACTGTTCTCCATGCAAAGGGTTGGTGTTTCTTCTATGTGTATTCAAAACAGGTTTGAGAGCAGAAGCAGCCCCAGAACCAGGGTGTTTATATTGTTGTGCTTAAACTCTCCAGTTAGTAGAGGCTGTGCTGTCTGCAGATGACCTGATACCATCATTAGCTAGTTACTTATTTGTTCTCGTCCCTCAGGCATGGGCTCAGATCCTGGCTGCAGCTCTCTCACTTGGGCAGTTTATGTGGCTGTTCTGGCCTCCCTGTTTCCATTGCTGAGTTGATTAGATTTTGGGGAGGGATGTGTGGGGAGCGCGGGTCTCTTAACAGGATGGTCTCTAGTTAGAGGCGTTTGCCACTTTGCGATTCTGTGCTCTCACTGTGCCTGTCATCAGATGGCTTCTTGTTATTATTTCACTATTAATGTTCTTTGAGAGAAAGCAGATTTTATTTTGGTTACTTAAGGTTTTGTTATGTTTCTCTTCCCTTTAGTTCCTTAGAAGAAATAATTTCTAACTAATTTCCCAGTTTGGTATCCGAAAACAGTATCTACTATTTCTTTGTGATAAACTACAGCTAAAATGAAGTATTGGGTTGGCCAAAAAGTTCGTTTGGTCGATACCATCTTACAGAAAGACCCAAACAAACTTTTTGACCAACTCAGTATGTATAGCACCTAAATAGTTCAAGGTTGTAGACAGAGAGAATTAGCACTCAGGAGGTACGGTGGGTGTTCTTACATATAAAACCAGCGCATGAGGCTCAGGCATTGATGTGAGGATCCAGAGCGCAACACAGAAGACATGGAACTGACTTTGCATTACATAGGAATGTAATGGCCTCCTTTGTTAAAAATGAATATACAAAAATTATCCTTTTTGTACCCGTCTGTCAGCATCGGAATTAAACACATGAGAAGTAAGTCCAGATCTGTCACGGCACAACAGTAGAAGCCTCCATTATTTATCTATTATTTTATTGAAGTACAGTTGATTTACAGTGTTGTGATTTATTTCTTCTGTACAGCAGAGTGGCTCAGTTTTATAGTCTTCTCCATTATGGTTTCTCACAGGATATCGAGTAGCATTCCCTGTGCTATACAGTAGGGCCTTATTGTTTATCCATCCTACATATACTAGTTTGCATCTGATCGTCCCAAACTTCCCTTCCTCACCTCCTACCCCTTGGCAACCCAAGTTTTTTCCTCTGTATCTCTAAGTCTGTTTTGCTTTGTGGAATATTCATTTATGTGGTAGTTTAGATTCCAATCAAGCAGCATTCAGAAAGCCAAATGAAAAAAAAACAAAAATAAGAGACTTAGAGAATAACATAAAGCATTCCAGTCTATGTTTACTTTTTTTTTTTTTTTTTTTTGGCCGCTTTTATTGGTCTTTCATTTATTCACTTTCATTCATCTTTGTTCTTTGGCCTGTTTGGGCCTCACATCGCAGTGGCCTCTCTCACTGCAGAGCACCAGCTCTGGGTGCACGCACTCCAGAGCTCTGGCTCGGTAGTTGGACACGTCAGTCCAGCCGCTCCTTGGCACGTGGGATCTTCCCAGGCCAGAGATCTAACCAGCGCCCCTTGCACTGCAAGGTGGTGTCCTTACCCACTGGACCACCAGGGAAGCCCCTATATTTACATTATTTTTTAAGCAAAATAAGAGGTAAGACGTTCTTCCTGATGCTGCCTCCCTGCTCCGAGGCCCAGCTCTATTTTTGTTGAAGCTGACTTGTTTGAATGAGTTGTAACAAAGCAACCAGGGAGCATGACTACAGAAACCAAGCATTAACAAGATTTTTTGTAATCTGCTGATGAAAATACTCTTTATTGTTCTATCAGGAAATTTTGAATAAATAATTTTTTACATTTCCATTACTATTAATTTATGTTTAAAAATGTACTCGATTTCAAATCTAGGGAATGTACCTGAAAATTTTTTCTGGACAAAGATGTGAATTTCTTTTACAGTTCCATGATGCCTGGAGTAAGCTTATGGAGTGGCTAGAAGAGTCAGAAAAGTCTTTGGATTCTGAACTGGAAATTGCCAACGACCCAGACAAAATCAAAACACAACTCGCTCAGCATAAGGTGTGTGAACAATTAAGGAAAGTGCACTGTGTCATTGTACGTCTCAGAGTCACTGTGAAATTCTTACCTGATTGTGTGTGTATTCATCACTAGAGGAGAAAGGCTGTCCAACGTGGACTCATACTAAATTTAAGGCCCATTGCCCTTTACACTGATCAAGGGGCAGTGGTATGTTTACTCTCCAGGGATTCTGTTATGTTTCCAGGGTGTGTGTTAGAATAAAACACACAAAATTAAAACTGGACTTTTTCTACAATCTAAAACATGTGAAGGATTTCTAGAGGCCAAACATTGGCACTTAAGTTTATCGCAACTGCTTTGTCTATCGTTTCTTTCATAGACCAATGCTGTGCAGAAGATAACTGTGTACTAAAAGGAACGTAGGTTTTACCATAGCGGTTCCTTTAAACAATGCAGTGGGGAAGATTGGTTTCCCCATCCTAAATGGGTATTATTGTGGGTGTGTGAAATTTCACCCCTGCCCGAATGTCACTGGGGATTCATCTTTGTTCTTTGGCCTGTTTGGGCCTCACATCGCAGTGGCCTCTCTCACTGCAGAGCACCAGCTCTGGGTGCACGACCCAGAGCTCTGGCTCGGTAGTTGGACACGTCAGTCCAGCCGCTCCTTGGCACGTGGGATCTTCCCAGGCCAGAGATCTAACCAGCGCCCCTTGCACTGCAAGGTGGTGTCCTTACCCACTGGACCACCAGGGAAGCCCCTATATTTACATTATTTTTTAAGCAAAATAAGAGGTAAGACGTTCTTCCTGATGCTGCCTCCCTGCTCCGAGGCCCAGCTCTATTTTTGTTGAAGCTGACTTGTTTGAATGAGTTGTAACAAAGCAACCAGGGAGCATGACTACAGAAACCAAGCATTAACAAGATTTTTTGTAATCTGCTGATGAAAATACTCTTTATTGTTCTATCAGGGAAATTTTGAATAAATAATTTTTTACATTTCCATTACTATTAATTTATGTTTAAAAATGTACTCGATTTCAAATCTAGGGAATGTACCTGAAAATTTTTTCTGGACAAAGATGTGAATTTCTTTTACAGTTCCATGATGCCTGGAGTAAGCTTATGGAGTGGCTAGAAGAGTCAGAAAAGTCTTTGGATTCTGAACTGGAAATTGCCAACGACCCAGACAAAATCAAAACACAACTCGCTCAGCATAAGGTGTGTGAACAATTAAGGAAAGTGCACTGTGTCATTGTACGCCTCTCAGAGTCACTGTGAAATTCTTACCTGATTGTGTGTGTATTCATCACTAGAGGAGAAAGGCTGTCCAACGTGGACTCATACTAAATTTAAGGCCCATTGCCCTTTACACTGATCAAGGGGCAGTGGTATGTTTACTCTCCAGGGATTCTGTTATGTTTCCAGGGTGTGTGTTAGAATAAAACACACAAAATTAAAACTGGACTTTTTCTACAATCTAAAACATGTGAAGGATTTCTAGAGGCCAAACATTGGCACTTAAGTTTATCGCAACTGCTTTGTCTATCGTTTCTTTCATAGACCAATGCTGTGCAGAAGATAACTGTGTACTAAAAGGAACGTAGGTTTTACCATAGCGGTTCCTTTAAACAATGCAGTGGGGAAGATTGGTTTCCCCATCCTAAATGGGTATTATTGTGTATGTGTGTGAAATTTCACCCCTGCCCTCAAAGAGACATGGTCACTGGCTTCCTTGTGCAGACAGGAAGATGTGGCAACACTGTTTTTTATATTTCCTAACTTATATATTCCTACCATATGCCATTCAAAGACCACCCCACATTCTCCTCAGAGCTTCTGAATTTGGAACTTTCCATATATTATTCTGTAATGTGATCATCAGCCCTCAGGGTAAGGATGTGGATTGAAAGAGCGTGTTCCTGAAGGCTGTAAGAAATTGTGTGATGTAAGTTTTATCATCATCAGGAAATTCTAGCCATTGTGTTTATCCACAGTGGCTTCCATCTGTGGGCCTTACTAACCCGGGGATCAGGGTGCTGAGATAACAGAGTCCTTTGTCTGGCTGGATGAGGGCTAACAAGTGTCCTGTCCTTCTGGCCCCTCTGCCTGGGAGCTGCCCCTCCAGCACTGGCAACTCAGAGAGAGTGACCAGCACCACCTGCCCTTCTCAAAATAGACCACCTTATTTGAATTTAAGCATATCTGTATGTAGTCTGATGAAAGCACATGATATATTTAAGGTGGAAAATCCTGGGAATACGAATGTGCACAGAACCCTATTAGATTCTTTTTTTCCTAATTTGACGTCGCTGGTCACCCATTCTCTGAGACGAGGATATGAGGTACATTAAGCCAGTTTTAAAAGAACTCTTTTCTGTTTTTCATTTTAGTACTTTTTGTCTTTAATGTATTTGACTCTGTCCTGTATTCAGCTATAATACTTGTTACGTATCTGTTGCGTTGAAGAGGCACACATGATACAGTGATTCTAAAGCTAGCATTCTTTTGTGAGTAACAGGAAAAACTAATAATAAATTACAGAAAACAAACTATAGAAATAGATACTTGAATGAGATGTATGGCCATAAATAAATAAAGTCATTCTGGACCCATAGTTACTCATAGAGTATTAGCTACATTTTCCTCTACAAACTCCCTTGGGTCTCTCAATAGTTTATTAGCAATTCCATTTTATCATCACTATGTGTGTTATTTTTGCAGTTTGTATCTACATGAGAGTCAGGATTGAGTTTGCTTTGAAATTGTTTTTGTGGTAATAAGTATTCTGAAAGACACTTGGGTTCTGTGAAAAGTTAATCCTTCCATTTGAAAGTGGAAAGGTTCTGCTTTCCCTGGCCTGTTCCCGTGTTGAGTACACACTGCACCGCCGGACTCAGTTATCACCAGTGTCTCTGCTTATTTATCAGGGATTTTTCGCTGTCTCTTACCTATTTGTGTATTGGTCACAAGTAGACACATGCACTGTTTTCTTGTTGGACATACAGGAGTTTCAGAAATCTCTCGGAGCCAAGCATTCTGTCTACACCACCAACAGGACTGGGCGTTCTCTGAAGGAGAAGACCACCTTGGCTGATGACAACCTGATCAGGGTGCTGAGATAACAGAGTCCTTTGTCTGGCTGGATGAGGGCTAACAAGTGTCCTGTCCTTCTGGCCCCTCTGCCTGGGAGCTGCCCCTCCAGCACTGGCAACTCAGAGAGAGTGACCAGCACCACCTGCCCTTCTCAAAATAGACCACCTTATTTGAATTTAAGCATATCTGTATGTAGTCTGATGAAAGCACATGATATATTTAAGGTGGAAAATCCTGGGAATACGAATGTGCACAGAACCCTATTAGATTCTTTTTTTCCTAATTTGACGTCGCTGGTCACCCATTCTCTGAGACGAGGATATGAGGTACATTAAGCCAGTTTTAAAAGAACTCTTTTCTGTTTTTCATTTTAGTACTTTTTGTCTTTAATGTATTTGACTCTGTCCTGTATTCAGCTATAATACTTGTTACGTATCTGTTGCGTTGAAGAGGCACACATGATACAGTGATTCTAAAGCTAGCATTCTTTTGTGAGTAACGGGAAAAAACTAATAATAAATTACAGAAAACAAACTATAGAAATAGATACTTGAATGAGATGTATGGCCATAAATAAATAAAGTCATTCTGGACCCATAGTTACTCATAGAGTATTAGCTACATTTTCCTCTACAAACTCCCTTGGGTCTCTCAATAGTTTATTAGCAATTCCATTTTATCATCACTATGTGTGTTATTTTTGCAGTTTGTATCTACATGAGAGTCAGGATTGAGTTTGCTTTGAAATTGTTTTTGTGGTAATAAGTATTCTGAAAGACACTTGGGTTCTGTGAAAAGTTAATCCTTCCATTTGAAAGTGGAAAGGTTCTGCTTTCCCTGGCGTGTTCCCGTGTTGAGTACACACTGCACCGCCGGACTCAGTTATCACCAGTGTCTCTGCTTATTTATCAGGGATTTTTCGCTGTCTCTTACCTATTTGTGTATTGGTCACAAGTAGACACATGCACTGTTTTCTTGTTGGACATACAGGAGTTTCAGAAATCTCTCGGAGCCAAGCATTCTGTCTACGACACCACCAACAGGACTGGGCGTTCTCTGAAGGAGAAGACCACCTTGGCTGATGACAACCTGAAGCTGGACAACATGCTGAGTGAGCTCAGAGACAAGTGGGACACCATCTGCGGAAAGTCAGTGGAGAGGTGAGATGCTCCCAGCGGGCCGCCGCCTGGCTGGACCCCAGGCAGATACCACAGTCCTGGGTGCTTTGCCAGGCAGGTTAGGGACCTTGAATCCACACCTCCTGTGCCTGGAGAGCACATGTTCAGCCAAGAGGCTTTGCTGCTCATTATTATTTATTTTTAAGTGCTCGGTTCATTCAAAATGGCTTCTTCCTCTGAGCCTGTCACACCCCGACACCCAGCTACAGCACCTGCCTTGGAACTGGTCCTCCAGGTCTGCTATCCTCCTCCTCAAACCCATTTCTACCTTACCAACAGACCTGTCTTAGAGTAGAAGTGGGATCTTGGGGCCTCCCCGCTCATACCCTATAGGGACAAACTCTTGGGCATAGATGAGATTATGGGCTCCTTATTGTGGTAAGCAGGGTCCTACCTGCCTGACCCTACCCACTTCCCAGTCTCCTCTCTCCTTTTCACGTTTCAACTATGACGACCCAAAAGTTAAAAAAAGATTTTTTAATACCTGAGAAAGTAAAATAGTGATAGAGTTCATGTGTGTGCATGTGCTTAGTCACTTAGTTGTGTCTGATTCTCTGTGACCCATGAACCACAGCCAGCCAGGCTTCTCCGTCCATGGGATTTTCTAGGCAACAATACTGCAGGGGATTACCATTGCTCCCTCCAGGGGTCTAGGCAACAATACTGCAGGGGATTAATTTTTTTTTTCTGAAAGACACTTGGGTTCTGTGAAAAGTTAATCCTTCCATTTGAAAGTGGAAAGGTTCTGCTTTCCTGGCCTGTTCCGTGTTGAGTACACACTGCACCGCCGGACTCAGTTATCACCAGTGTCTCTGCTTATTTATCAGGGATTTTTCGCTGTCTCTTACCTATTTGTGTATTGGTCACAAGTAGACACATGCACTGTTTTCTTGTTGGACATACAGGAGTTTCAGAAATCTCTCGGAGCCAAGCATTCTGTCTACGACACCACCAACAGGACTGGGCGTTCTCTGAAGGAGAAGACCACCTTGGCTGATGACAACCTGAAGCTGGACAACATGCTGAGTGAGCTCAGAGACAAGTGGGACACCATCTGCGGAAAGTCAGTGGAGAGGTGAGATGCTCCCAGCGGCGGCCGCTCGCCTGGCTGGACCCCAGGCAGATACCACAGTCCTGGGTGCTTTGCCAGGCAGGTTAGGGACCTTGAATCCACACCTCCTGTGCCTGGAGAGCACATGTTCAGCCAAGAGGCTTTGCTGCTCATTATTATTTATTTTTAAGTGCTCGGTTCATTCAAAATGGCTTCTTCCTCTGAGCCTGTCACACCCCGACACCCAGCTACAGCACCTGCCTTGGAACTGGTCCTCCAGGTCTGCTATCCTCCTCCTCAAACCCATTTCTACCTTACCAACAGACCTGTCTTAGAGTAGAAGTGGGATCTTGGGGCCTCCCTGCTCATACCCTATAGGGACAAACTCTTGGGCATAGATGAGATTATGGGCTCCTTATTGTGGTAAGCAGGGTCCTACCTGCCTGACCCTACCCACTTCCCAGTCTCCTCTCTCCTTTTCACGTTTCAACTATGACGACCCAAAAGTTAAAAAAAGATTTTTTAATACCTGAGAAAGTAAAATAGTGATAGAGTTCATGTGTGTGCATGTGCTTAGTCACTTAGTTGTGTCTGATTCTCTGTGACCCATGAACCACAGCCAGCCAGGCTTCTCCGTCCATGGGATTTTCTAGGCAACAATACTGCAGGGGATTACCATTGCTCCCTCCAGGGGGTCTTACCGAGCCAGGGACGGAACCCTCACCTTCTGTGTCTCCTGCATTGGCAGGCAGATTGACAGAGCTTATAGACACTTTCAAGATTTTCATCCATGCCTAGTCTAATTACTTTTGTCAATGTCAAGATTAAATGACGTATTATATTTCACTCTAAGAAGCTCCATCATGTTTTTTTATTATTACTTTTAAAAAATCTTTAAAATATCTCTAGTCTCAAAAGGTTACAACGTTTCACCACATCCTCTAAATGCTTTCAGAACAACTTAAAAGGCCTTCTTGAAAAGACAGAAAGTCACAGCGATGAACAGATCTGTGGGTAGCAGGTGTCAGCAGTGGGGGAGGGGAGGCAGAGTGCCCACAGAGAGCCAGCCTGAGGGGCTTTGGGGGTGAAAGACTGTCTGAGTCCTGATTGTGATGATGTTACGTGGATATAGACATGTGGTAAAATGCACCGAACTGTCCCCGCCTCATTTACTGCATGACACTTAAACATATGCATTTTTAAATGGAAAACACATAATTTTATGAAGAAGTTAAAGGGTCAGTGATTTCCAAAGGTGATGATGAGGGACATTTCCTGGAAGAGATGCTGTGTGCCTAAGGAATGCAAAAGAAAATATGAGAGAAATTTTATTTTCTAAGGAAAGCAGAGAAACCACGGTGAATACTAATATGCTGCTTTTTCTCTTGAGGTCTACTCAACCTTCATAGATGAATTTTAGATGTTTGGTTATTAGAGGGTGGTTTTTTTATTGCTCAGATTGATTTTTTTTTTTCCATTTTTCCCACCAGACAAAACAAATTGGAGGAAGCCCTCTTATTTTCTGGGCAATTCACAGACGCCCTGCAGGCCCTCATTGACTGGTTGTACAGGGTTGAGCCCCAGCTGGCTGAGGACCAGCCTGTCCACGGAGACATCGATCTGGTGATGAATCTGATCGATAATCACAAGGTATTATTATCTGGGACATTTTATCTCCTCTGATTATTCTGAATATAGTGGAAACTATTACCACTTAATTGAGCCTTTTAAGATCTAGAGACTGAATATCATACTACATCATAGTCTTTAATATTGAAATATGTGTGCATCTGAGCAGACAAAGGAAGCCAACTTTAAAAGTCATGCAGGAAAATTGCTTTAGTATCAGTGAAAAAGTTTGGTTTTACATTTCCACATCTGAAACCTTGCTAGAACTTGTAAAGTGACTTCATTGTCTGGCACTTTAAAATGTATTTTAGGAATGTTTTATTATCTTCCGTTGTGAATTTATTGAATTTAAGTAATTATGTGATATGATTTAAAGCCATGCATGGGGTGACCTGGAACTGAGTCATTGCTGAAATATTAGATTTGTGACATGATCTGTGGGGGTCATGAACAGCTGCTTCCCTCTTTTCAAAACTATTTTAACCTTGGCCCTTGACCTGTAGCAGTTTATGAAACAATAGCATATGCCATTAGGGATTTGGATATTACTTTAAAAAAACTGGTTTCCTTGCCATCTCCTGATATGTAGGTTAAACTGATGTACAAATCAGAGCTGGTATTTAGGACTCCCAGTGATACTGAATATAAGGTCCTAAATCATGATCAAATGCTATTAAAACTTAAAGAACCTTGAAAACAGCATGAGGTCTGGTACTAATGTGGAATGGTTGGGTTAATATACATTTATAACACTGCACTTAAATTTGCATAGTATTTCCTCTATAATTTTATAGTTCAGAAAATCAATTTAATTTAAAATTTTCTCCTTACACATATTTTGATCTTACCGGTTTTGGGTTTTTTGAAATTAATTTATGTATTTATTTTGATGGGGGATGGGGGGAGGGAGGGGAGCAGGCGGGCCACTTCTATTGGTCTTTCATTTGTCCATTTTCATCCGTCTTTGTTCTTTGGCCCATGTGGGCCTCCCATCGCGGTGGCCTCTGTTGTTGCAGAGCACCACTCTGGGTGCATGCGTCCCAGAGCTCCGGCTCGGTAGTTGGACACGTCCAGTCCAGGCGCTCTGCAGCACGTGGGATCTTCCCAGGCCAGGGATCGAACCAGCGTCCCTTGCACTGCAAGGCGGTGTCCTTACCCACTGGACCACCAGGGAAGCCCCCTTACCAGTTATTTTTAAAATAACTAGTCCTTTTGCATATTTATTTCCTGTTTTCTCCATAATGATCACATTATGTTCATCGAAGAGAACTTGTTATATTTGAACATGAATGGAAATTAAGAGAATAGATGAAGATCATTGATCAGACCTACAAACTTGTTAAAACCTTTAAATTATGTTGCTTTGCCTACATGGAGACAAATGTTTTATGTATGATTAATACAAACTTTCCCATCCCTTGGCACTCATAATGCGTTGTATATGATTTAAAGCCATGCATGGGGTGACCTGGAACTGAGTCATTGCTGAAATATTAGATTTGTGACATGATCTGTGGGGGTCATGAACAGCTGCTTCCCTCTTTTCAAAACTATTTTAACCTTGGCCCTTGACCTGTAGCAGTTTATGAAACAATAGCATATGCCATTAGGGATTTGGATATTACTTTAAAAAAACTGGTTTCCTTGCCATCTCCTGATATGTAGGTTAAACTGATGTACAAATCAGAGCTGGTATTTAGGACTCCCAGTGATACTGAATATAAGGTCCTAAATCATGATCAAATGCTATTAAAACTTAAAGAACCTTGAAAACAGCATGAGGTCTGGTACTAATGTGGAATGGTTGGGTTAATATACATTTATAACACTGCACTTAAATTTGCATAGTATTTCCTCTATAATTTTATAGTTCAGAAAATCAATTTAATTTAAAATTTTCTCCTTACACATATTTTGATCTTACCGGTTTTGGGTTTTTTGAAATTAATTTATGTATTTATTTTGATGGGGGATGGGGGGAGGGAGGGAGTGGGCGGGACACTTCTATTGGTCTTTCATTTGTCCATTTTCATCCATCTTTGTTCTTTGGCCCATGTGGGCCTCCCATCGCGGTGGCCTCTGTTGTTGCAGAGCACCACTCTGGGTGCATGCGTCCCAGAGCTCCGGCTCGGTAGTTGGACACGTCAGTCCAGGCGCTCTGCAGCACGTGGGATCTTCCCAGGCCAGGGATCGAACCAGCGTCCCTTGCACTGCAAGGCGGTGTCCTTACCCACTGGACCACCAGGGAAGCCCCCTTACCAGTTATTTTTAAAATAACTAGTCCTTTTGCATATTTATTTCCTGTTTTCTCCATAATGATCACATTATGTTCATCGAAGAGAACTTGTTATATTTGAACATGAATGGAAATTAAGAGAATAGATGAAGATCATTGATCAGACCTACAAACTTGTTAAAACCTTTAAATTATGTTGCTTTGCCTACATGGAGACAAATGTTTTATGTATGATTAATACAAACTTTCCCATCCCTTGGCACTCATTCAATGAGTAATGAATAATGTAATGTTACTTTGTACATAAATGCCGTTTGTATAAGCTCACTGTCTAAATATTTACTCCCCAAGGCACTTGCCAGGTTTTTTATATAGTAAAGGTCAACAAGAATGAATTAATCATTCAGCGTTAGTAATACAATTGGAAGGCCCAATAAGAAATTAAAGTATACAGAGTGCATTGGAAAATCTACTCAGAACCGATCAACTCGTCCTGTTTGTTACCAGTGAAGCCTTAGATGCTGTACTGTGTGTGTGTGTGTGTGTCTGTGTGTCTGTGTGTCTGTGTGTGTGTACAAGCACACCTCATTTAACACTATCAGAGTGAAGTCAGAAAACACCTCATCACACCGTTTGGATTATTTTCAATGGGCTCACTTTTGTGAATGATCCGAGTGTCAGAGAAGAAACCCATGGGTAGAGTCAAAGGCATAAAATGTTCTTATTAATGTTCATTTGTGATGATTTCTTAGAAAAATGAGTTGATTTTAGTTTACATATGAGTTGGTTGTTTGCAAGATCTGATTACAGACAGACTCTTGGGTCAGAAATGGATTCAGACTGTGGTTGAAAGAAGCTGTTTTAACCCCTGGCAAATCAAAGTTCTCCAAAATTGGGCAAGAAAGAAAAACAAAAAAAAAAGCTTTTCCTCCAGGGTAACAGATAAGGAGTCGAGCCTCTAAAATTGGTCCTCATGGGTTAGTGCCCAGGATCTGTGAAAAATTCAGAAAAGGATTGTTAGAAAAAAAGAAAGAAAAAAAGAAAAAGACCGTGCGCCAGCCCCCGGACCCCTGCCGTTGTCCCTGAGTCAGTGTCTTAGATGTGTTTGCTGATGGAGAACATGCTGGCACATACAGTGATGAGTCCAGAGGGATTGGACTCATCACAAAGAATCACAGAAGACAATTTCATGCATTTTGGTTTTTGGATATTTTTGGCCACACTATATGGCACATGGGATCTTATTCCCCAACCAACGATCAAATTCACACCCCCCACAGAGTCTTTTTTTTTGGGGGGGCGGGTGGGCCACTTCTATTGGTCTTTCATTTATCTATTTTCATCCATCTTTGTTCTTTGGCCCATGTGGTCCTCCCATCACAGTGGCCTCTCTCACCTCAGAGCACTGGCTCTGGGCGCATGCACTCCAGAGCTCCAGCTTGGCAATTGGACACATCAGTCCAGCCGCTCCGCGGCACATGGGATCTTCCCAGGCCAGGGATCTAACCGGTGCCCCTTGCACTGCAAGGTGGTGTCCTTACCCACTGGACCACCAGGGAAGCCCCCCCACACACACACACAGAGTCTTAACCACTGGACTGTCAGGGAAGTCCTAAATTTGATGTATTTTTGCATAGGATTGGAATAAAGAGGGTGATCCCCATGATTTAGATCCAACATGTCATTTAAAAAAGAACATTCACTCAGGAAAGTATTACAAGATTGGGCAAATTGAGGCAAGCCTGGACTTGACAGTGTCCTCACAAGAGTGGTATGACTTATTGTCTGAAATTCTGCACGAAACCTGGGTCATTAAACTCTAGGTCCTAGGAAGAGCCATACATGATATTAGGTGCATGTGCCTGTTTCAAACAGTATGTCCTGCCATTTGACCTTTGTAATTTAAAATTCATTTTAAATTTTTTGGCCATAGGTCTTCCAGAAGGAGCTGGGCAAGAGGACCAGCAGCGTGCAGGCACTGAAGCGCTCAGCCCGGGAGCTCATAGAAGGTAGCCAGGATGACTCCTCCTGGGTCAGGGTCCAGATGCAGGAGTTGAGTACCCGCTGGGAGACCGTGTGTTCCCTGTCCATCTCCAAGCAGACTCGCCTAGAGGCAGCCCTGCACCAGGTAAGGTCCTCTGGTTACCGCCGCCGGGAGTGCTGACAGAGGTCCTGTTCTCTCAGCAAGAACTCCTCTCCCAAAGGACCACGCAATTCCCCTTTCTTGGCCCAGGACAGTCATGGGGAGGAAGTTCTTGGAGCATCTTAGCCTGGGTCGTCCCCGCACCAACACTTCTCCAAAGAATTTCAGTGACTCAGAGAGTGGGATTTTCTAATCTTTCCATAAACATGCTCGTGGAGCCTTTTTTCATCTGGAATGAATGATGGACTGCCATTCACCTCAAATCAAATGATTAAAAATGATGAATTATTCTTCCTATATGCTTTTTTCAACCAATTAGATGTTTTCTTACATTTGTAAAATTCAGGACTGTGCATCTTTAACTTTTTAATGGGAATCTTGGGTATAATATATCAATTTAAGGCTAGTCTGTTTTTTCCGTGGAGAGGAAGATTCTGCTAACTAGCATATTTGGGAATCTTCTGGGTGCGTGTGAACCCTTAGGCGGAGGAGTTTCACTCGGTGGTCCACGCCCTCCTGGAGTGGCTGGCGGAAGCAGAGCAGACCCTTCGTTTCCATGGCGTTCTCCCAGACGATGAGGATGCTCTTCGGACTCTCATTGACCAGCATAAAGTGAGTTACATCAGTGCTCAGGAAAAATGAAATGAGAACGACAAACGAAATAGAGAAAATGAATTCATGATTGAAAATACTAACTGCATGAATATCTTCTTTCCTGAGAAGTAGTACAAGATATGGTTTGAGAAGTTACCTGTATCTTCCTTCCTTACATAGGTGTGTCCTCATGTACCTACACACATGGACTTGTGCCTATCTTATTATGTCTTCTTTACAGAAAGTGGATATTTTAACTCTAGTTAGTCAAGGGGACCTTCCTACACTGTTGGTGGGAGTATAAGTTGATGCAGCCACTAAGGAGAAGAGTATGGAGGTAACCTCATAAAAGTAAAAATAGAGCTACCATATGATCCAGGAATCCTACTCCAGGGCACGTATCCAGACAGAGCTCTTAATTCAAAAAGACACATGCACACCCCTGTGTTCACAGCAGAAAGACATGGAAACCACCTAAATGTCCATTGACAAATGGATAAAGAAGATGTGATAAATAAATAAATAAATATATATGTATGTATATGTATATACATATAAACTATGGAATACTACTCAGCCATAAAAGGAATGAAATAATTCCATTGCAGCAACATAGATGAACCTAGAGATTATCATACAATGAAGTCAGACAGAGAAAGACAAATATCCTATGATATTACTAATAGTGGAATCTAACATATGACACAAATGAACTTTGCTACAAAACAGAGTCTCATGGACATGGAGAACAGGCTTGTGGTTTCCATGGGCGAGAGACAGTGGATGAGGGATGGACTGGGAGTTTATAGAATGGATAAACTACAAGGTCCTATTGTATAACACAGGGAATTATATTTCGATATCTTGGGATAAACCATAATGGAAAAGAACATAAAAATGTGTGTGTGTATAACTGAGTCACTTTGCTATACAGCAGAAATTAACACAACTTTGTAAACTATACTTCAATTTAAAATTTTTTAAAAAAACTAGGCTCTCTGTTTTCCTGCCTCTAGGAAGCACATTTTTCTAGGGGGCTCTTCGGTTCCTGAGCAAAAATTGGTCAGTTTATTGCACTTAGATACACATTTCAAAGATGAAATATCCGTATTGAGCAGTATAGCATTATAAAATGATATCGTTAGAGTTGTAAATGATTTTTACCTTTGTAAAAAAAAGTAATTTAATAACTGGTCTTCAAATTTTATTTTTAAGGCTTTGCCAGTTCTGTTTTTAATCAAGAGCTACTTTAAATTCTTTTGAGAATTAACCTATATTATAAATTATAAATAAAAACAGATTATGTTAGTAGAATAGTCAGTAGAATAGTCATTATACTATTCAATAATAAACCAGATAAAAATCTGGCCGCTGAATTTCCAGGTCAATACTTTTCCTATGATGATGTATAGAATTCACAAAACTCCTAAGAGGGTAGTTCAGAGAGCTCTTAGCAGATTATTTTTTAACCTTTGACTCTAAAAGTCAGCAATTTGCAGTGCTAATACTCAATACTGTATCCACCACCCTCCTGCCCCGGGATGTAGTGTTCATTTATTGCCTTAAAAATTAAAGATCTTAGGCTTCCCTGGTGGTCTAGTGAGTAAAGAGTTTGCCTTGCAGTGCAAGGGGCACCGGTTCGATCCCTGGCCCAGGAAGATCCCACGTGCCGCGGAGCGACTGGACTGGTGTGTCCAAATGAGAGCCAACGCTCTGGAGCGCATGTGCCCAGAGCTGGTGCTCTGAACGAGAGGCCACTGTGATGGGAGGCCCACACAGGCCAAAGAGTAAGGATGGATGAAAAATAAATAAATAAAAAATCAATAAAAAGATGCCCAAATTAAAAATATATATTGAAAAAAATTAAAGATCTTGAGGTTTTTCCCTATTTTTATTGACATGTAGTTGATTAATTTATATATAAATATATACATTATATAATATACATTCTCAGGATACTGAATATAGTTTCCTGCACTATACAGTAGGACCTTGTTGTTTTTTACATTGTGTGTGTGTGTGTATGTATAGGCTTACAACTGCTAACTTCAACATCCTGCTCCATCCCTCACACAAACCCCTCAGCACCCACAAGTCTGCTATGTCCATGAGTCTGTTTCTGTTTTATAAATAAGTTCATTTGTGTCCCACTTTAGATTCCACATGTAAGTGATATGTGATATTTGTCTTCCTCTGAGTTACTTTACTTAGTATAATACTGTCCATGCATCATTGTTCCTTAATGGCTGTGTAGTGGTCCATTGTTTATCTTAATTAAAACCTTTGTAAAAAAGTAATTTAATAACTGGTCTTCAAATTTTATTTTTAAGGCTTTGCCAGTTCTGTTTTTAATCAAGAGCTACTTTAAATTCTTTTGAGAATTAACCTATATTATAAATTATAAATAAAAACAGATTATGTTAGTAGAATAGTCAGTAGAATAGTCATTATACTATTCAATAATAAACCAGATAAAAATCTGGCCGCTGAATTTCCAGGTCAATACTTTTCCTATGATGATGTATAGAATTCACAAAACTCCTAAGAGGGTAGTTCAGAGAGCTCTTAGCAGATTATTTTTTAACCTTTGACTCTAAAAGTCAGCAATTTGCAGTGCTAATACTCAATACTGTATCCACCACCCTCCTGCCCCGGGATGTAGTGTTCATTTATTGCCTTAAAAATTAAAGATCTTAGGCTTCCCTGGTGGTCTAGTGAGTAAAGAGTTTGCCTTGCAGTGCAAGGGGCACCGGTTCGATCCCTGGCCCAGGAAGATCCCACGTGCCGCGGAGCGACTGGACTGGTGTGTCCAAATGAGAGCCAACGCTCTGGAGCGCATGTGCCCAGAGCTGGTGCTCTGCAACGAGAGAGGCCACTGTGATGGGAGGCCCACACAGGCCAAAGAGTAAGGATGGATGAAAAATAAATAAATAAAAAATCAATAAAAAGATGCCCAAATTAAAAATATATATTGAAAAAAATTAAAGATCTTGAGGTTTTTCCCTATTTTTATTGACATGTAGTTGATTAATTTATATATAAATATATACATTATATAATATACATTCTCAGGATACTGAATATAGTTTCCTGCACTATACAGTAGGACCTTGTTGTTTTTTACATTGTGTGTGTGTGTGTATGTATAGGCTTACAACTGCTAACTTCAACATCCTGCTCCATCCCTCACACAAACCCCTCAGCACCCACAAGTCTGCTATGTCCATGAGTCTGTTTCTGTTTTATAAATAAGTTCATTTGTGTCCCACTTTAGATTCCACATGTAAGTGATATGTGATATTTGTCTTCCTCTGAGTTACTTTACTTAGTATAATAGTCTCTAGGTCCATTCATATTACTTCACATGGCATCATTTCGTTCCTTAATGGCTGTGTAGTGGTCCATTGTGTACATGTACCACATCTTTTTTCTTTTTTTTTGGCCACTTCCATTGGCCTTTCATCTGTTTATCTTTGTTTTGGTGTTTTGTTTTGTTTTTTTTTTTGGCCTGTGTGGGCCTCCCATCGCAGTGGCCTCTCTCGCTGCAGAGCACTGGCTCTGGGCGCATGCGCTCCAGAGCTCTGGCTTGGTAGTTGGACACATCGGTCCAGGCGCTCCACAGCACGTGGGATCCTCCCAGGCTAGGGATCCAACTGGCGCCCCTTGCACTGCAAGGCGGTGTCCTTACCCACTGAACCACCAGGGAAGCCCGTACCACATCTTTATCTGTTCCTCTTGATAGACATTTAGGTGGTTTCCATGTCTTGGCTACTGTGAGTGCTGCTGCTATGAACATAGGAGTGCATATATCTTTTGAACTAAGAGTTTTGTCTGAATATATTCCAAGGAGTATGACTGTGAGATCATATGGTAATTCTGTTTTTAGTTTTCTGAAGAACCTCTGTACTGTTCTCCATAGTGGCTACACCACTTACATTCTCACCAGCAGTGTAGGAAAGTCCCTTTTCTCCACACCTTCTCCAGCATTTGTTATTTGTAGACTTTCTAATGATGGCCATTCTAACCGGCGTGAGGTGGTGCTTCTTGTAGTTTTAATTTTCATTTCTCTCATGATTCGTGATGTTGTGGGTCTTTTCTAACATAGATCATGATATTTAAAAAGTAGGTCATCAAAATCTGATCATTTCTCTCATGATTCGTGATGTTGTGGGTCTTTTCTAACATAGATCATGATATTTAAAAAGTAGGTCATCAAAATCTGATCATTTCTCTCATGATTCGTGATGTTGTGGGTCTTTTCTAACATAGATCATGATATTTAAAAAGTAGGTCATCAAAATCTGATCATTTCTCTCATGATTCGTGATGTTGTGGGTCTTTTCTAACATAGATCATGATATTTAAAAAGTAGGTCATCAAAATCTGAGTCTGTTTCTGTTTTGTAAATCAGTTCATTTGCTTATGGTTGCCATATGGAAAAGCTGGGTGGAAGGATAAATTAGGAGTTTGGGATTCATGTATACTGCTGTGTATGGAACTGGTAATCATCAAGGGCCTACTGTGCAGTCCAGGGAACTCTGCTCAATACTCTGTGGCAACCTGTATTGGAAAAAAATCTGAAAAGGAATAAATGTATGTATATATGTGACTGCACCATTTTGCTGTACATCTGAAACTAACACAACACTGTAAATCAACTACTCCCCAGTATAAACTAAAAATTAAATTAAAAATAGGGGCCACTTTGGAGGTGGGCACGAAAAGGTCACTAGACGGGAGCACTTAGAGATGACTCCCCTGGTCACAGGGCCAGGCTAACACCAGTGCCGCCCGTCGCCTTGCACTTTTGTTGATAAGGCAGGAAGCCCTCTTATTGTGGGGTCCAGATAGATCAGAGGGGTCAGTGGATGTTTGAAATTCAGTTCAGGGTTTGGGAAGCATGTCACATTTTTTAGGGCAAAGACTCACTTTTCAGCCCTGCTTTCAGAGTTCTGTGATCCATGAATCACAGGTACAGTTCTGATGGACTAGAGTTTTGAACTAAGAGTTTTGTCTGAATATATTCCAAGGAGTATGACTGTGAGATCATATGGTAATTCTGTTTTTAGTTTTCTGAAGAACCTCTGTACTGTTCTCCATAGTGGCTACACCACTTACATTCTCACCAGCAGTGTAGGAAAGTCCCTTTTCTCCACACCTTCTCCAGCATTTGTTATTTGTAGACTTTCTAATGATGGCCATTCTAACCGGCGTGAGGTGGTGCTTCTTGTAGTTTTAATTTTCATTTCTCTCATGATTCGTGATGTTGTGGGTCTTTTCTAACATAGATCATGATATTTAAAAAGTAGGTCATCAAAATCTGATCATTTCTCTCATGATTCGTGATGTTGTGGGTCTTTTCTAACATAGATCATGATATTTAAAAAGTAGGTCATCAAAATCTGATCATTTCTCTCATGATTCGTGATGTTGTGGGTCTTTTCTAACATAGATCATGATATTTAAAAAGTAGGTCATCAAAATCTGATCATTTCTCTCATGATTCGTGATGTTGTGGGTCTTTTCTAACATAGATCATGATATTTAAAAAGTAGGTCATCAAAATCTGAGTCTGTTTCTGTTTTGTAAATCAGTTCATTTGCTTATGGTTGCCATATGGAAAAGCTGGGTGGAAGGATAAATTAGGAGTTTGGGATTCATGTATACTGCTGTGTATGGAACTGGTAATCATCAAGGGCCTACTGTGCAGTCCAGGGAACTCTGCTCAATACTCTGTGGCAACCTGTATTGGAAAAAAATCTGAAAAGGAATAAATGTATGTATATATGTGACTGCACCATTTTGCTGTACATCTGAAACTAACACAACACTGTAAATCAACTACTCCCCAGTATAAACTAAAAATTAAATTAAAAATAGGGGCCACTTTGGAGGTGGGCACGAAAAGGTCACTAGACGGGAGCACTTAGAGATGACTCCCCTGGTCACAGGGCCAGGCTAACACCAGTGCCGCCCGTCGCCTTGCACTTTTGTTGATAAGGCAGGAAGCCCTCTTATTGTGGGGTCCAGATAGATCAGAGGGGTCAGTGGATGTTTGAAATTCAGTTCAGGGTTTGGGAAGCATGTCACATTTTTTAGGGCAAAGACTCACTTTTCAGCCCTGCTTTCAGAGTTCTGTGATCCATGAATCACAGGTACAGTTCTGATGGTAGAAAGTCAAGGATGTGAGACATTTGTAAGCAGGTTGGTTTGGCAGCGTTCTGAAGCCTGATGAGGTGTATGCATCCGGCCGGGGCTGAGAATGGCTCTTTACTGGCCTTTGAAATGTGCACTTCTCCCAGAGCCTGGCCTCTGTCAGGCCCACTTGCTCCAGCCTCGCCTGACTGCTTCCTGCCTGGATGCTGGGGCTTCTCTCTTATAGCCTCAAAGCTTCTAGATCCTGGCCAGCCCGCTCTCTTCCTGGATTCTTTCTGGATACACATTCCTGTCATTCCTGGCATGGTTAATGCTACTTTAAACACTAACCCCCCTGTCTTATTTGCTAGAACTTTTTTTTTTTTCAGTCCATATTGTTTCTGTCTCTGGTTTAGTACCTGTTCTAATTCTCCTCTCTGTGAATATAATAATATATTTATGTTTAGGAGTATGCTTTTTGTATAATGTATTTTGTAAAGCACGAGATAGTACCCTGTGCTTGGATTTCGAAATAGTGTTAGAAATCGCTTTTGCTTATTTCGGTTCCTTCCCTCCCTTAATTCCTCACTGGTAGTTGATTTCCAGCCATGAATAAATTGATTTAAGTCCGTGCTTATTGGTTTAGCTCGGACGGTTCAGTGGATGTCACCAGTGATTTGGTTTCATCCCATCCATCTTTGTGTCTGCTGTAGGAATTCATGAAGAGACTGGAAGAAAAGCGTGCTGCCCTCAACAAAGCCACCAGCATGGGGGATGCCATCCTGGCCATCTGCCATCCAGACTCCATCACCACCATTAAGCACTGGATAACCATCATCCGGGCCAGATTTGAGGAGGTCCGTGTGTCTCAGGCCATTGTTAGGGGAGCAGGAGCTCAGAAAGTCAGGCACGCTTGGGCGTTTAAGCCTGTGGGAACGAGGGGGCTTACATTCTTTACGAGCCCATTCCCCTGTGTATTACCCATCTCTGCCACTCCCTTTCTTTAAAAGGTTACAGGCATTCTGCAGCTGTGTCCTTGAAGCGTGAAAGGCAAATATTTCGTTCACTGTACAATATTAGAGCCATCTATGCTTATGGGAGGAATTGCACACACAAGTGAATTCACTTTGTATTTAAGATCTTAGATATTTTTATTTCTACTGTGTTCCGTGGAGGGAACATACGTGATCCTTCAGGGAATGCTGGTTTGAACTTAAATTAGAAGGCAGAGGGAAGCCTGAGTGATTGGTGGACATCTCCCCTTCTGAGGGTGACCAGTGTTGTACAGGGTTCCCTTATCCTCCACCAGTTGGGTCGTGGTACCAGTGACAGGATCTAGAAAGACTTAAAGAGTTATGGGTCTAGCCCAGGGTGATCCTGGTATACATGTAAATTTCATGTGTTTAACATCAGCGAGGTCATTCACTAAGATGGAAGAGATTCAGAGCAAGGTCTGTTTGTCCATCAGGTACTGGCCTGGGCAAAGCAGCACCAGCAGAGACTGGCCAGTGCCCTGGCTGGTCTCATTGCAAAGCAGGAGTTGCTGGAAGCTCTGCTAGCCTGGCTGCAGTGGGCTGAAACCACGCTGAGCGACAGGGATAAAGAGGTCATCCCACAAGAGATCGAAGAGGTGAAAGCCCTCATTGCAGAGCACCAGGTAAGTAGACATCCTCCCAACCCGCCTTCGCAGGCCTTTTCCAAAGAAGGCTGTGTGCTTCTTACTTTCCGTTCTTCAGACACGCTCCACCATGTTTCTGGAGCTTGTCTCTTGGCTGTCACTTAGTTTTGCTGGTGTCTCCTGTGTTGTGTGACTTTTACATGCTCCTTCTTCTTGGCCCCAGCTGTGCTCACACCTCAGGTAGGCTCTCCCCCTCCACCCACCTCCTGTTGCCTTAGTGGGCAGCTCTCTCTGAATTTTGTCCTCAGGTCCACTGTTCCATCCTGCATCCCCACGGCACAGCCACCTCACATTTCCTTGTTCACTGATCCATGTTTGCATCATCTGCTCTCTGCAGCTTAGCATCTCCCGAGAAGCCCATCAGTCCTTCATCTCATCTCAATGGGACCACATCATTTTACTCAAAAAATCACCTATCCTATACATCCATCTGTTTCAAATTCTGAAAGGATGGGCATCACACTGACTTGCTGTTTGCTTGTTCATTTCTTTAATATCCACTTAGAAGTCTAAGATTTCAGTGCCTGGGGTAGCTCTGAAGTGTCTCTGGAATCCTCAGTGTTAAAGTGATCAGGAGTCTCCAGTGTGATGGACATTCTGCAGACGTGCTTCTTCACTTCTCACTTTTTCTCTGCTTCCTCCTTTCCCTCATTTTTACCAGTCTCTGCCTCTTCCACAGATCTCAAGATATAGGGCCACATTGTCAACCATGATCATAAACTCAAGAAGATGAAATAAATGGCAAGATAGTCAAACCTTTTAAATACAAACTTGAACCTAAATGATGTTGACCATCGTTGGTAGAGCACACTTATTGATAGGGATATTTTAGATGTATCCACATTAAATGTGAATGCTTTCTGTCACTGTATATCAAGGACATCTTAAATATTTCAGGTAGTTAGTGAGACGTATCCCTAGGGACACCCCGACTAACTTGTTCCTGGGCACACAAATTCTTACTTTGGGATTCTTCAGGGAGATCCTGGATGCTTGTTCCTGACTGGTCACAGATTGTATTTCTTATACAGCTGCTCGCAGGGTGGTCTTCAGACTAAAACAAACTGCTTTTGTAACACTGAACTTACCACCTATAACATTTTGTAGTCTTTAGTAAATGCTGTATCATGATGGTTGGACTTTCTCCCCTAGATAAAACATGCTGTTTCAGACTTTTTCCAGAAATCATAGTATAGTCCTTTTATTCTTCCTCTTTTTAGTTCATTTCTAAAGACAGTTTTCACTGAGAGACTTGTATTTGATTGACATCATTTCTTTCTTTCAGACCTTCATGGAGGAAATGACCAGAAAACAACCTTGGAAAATGTCCCCCCCAGTTGCCTTAGTGGGCAGCTCTCTGAATTTTGTCCTCAGGTCCACTGTTCCATCCTGCATCCCCACGGCACAGCCACCTCACATTTCCTTGTTCACTGATCCATGTTTGCATCATCTGCTCTCTGCAGCTTAGCATCTCCCGAGAAGCCCATCAGTCCTTCATCTCATCTCAATGGGACCACATCATTTTACTCAAAAAATCACCTATCCTATACATCCATCTGTTTCAAATTCTGAAAGGATGGGCATCACACTGACTTGCTGTTTGCTTGTTCATTTCTTTAATATCCACTTAGAAGTCTAAGATTTCAGTGCCTGGGGTAGCTCTGAAGTGTCTCTGGAATCCTCAGTGTTAAAGTGATCAGGAGTCTCCAGTGTGATGGACATTCTGCAGACGTGCTTCTTCACTTCTCACTTTTTCTCTGCTTCCTCCTTTCCCTCATTTTTACCAGTCTCTGCCTCTTCCACAGATCTCAAGATATAGGGCCACATTGTCAACCATGATCATAAACTCAAGAAGATGAAATAAATGGCAAGATAGTCAAACCTTTTAAATACAAACTTGAACCTAAATGATGTTGACCATCGTTGGTAGAGCACACTTATTGATAGGGATATTTTAGATGTATCCACATTAAATGTGAATGCTTTCTGTCACTGTATATCAAGGACATCTTAAATATTTCAGGTAGTTAGTGAGACGTATCCCTAGGGACACCCCGACTAACTTGTTCCTGGGCACACAAATTCTTACTTTGGGATTCTTCAGGGAGATCCTGGATGCTTGTTCCTGACTGGTCACAGATTGTATTTCTTATACAGCTGCTCGCAGGGTGGTCTTCAGACTAAAACAAACTGCTTTTGTAACACTGAACTTACCACCTATAACATTTTGTAGTCTTTAGTAAATGCTGTATCATGATGGTTGGACTTTCTCCCCTAGATAAAACATGCTGTTTCAGACTTTTTCCAGAAATCATAGTATAGTCCTTTTATTCTTCCTCTTTTTAGTTCATTTCTAAAGACAGTTTTCACTGAGAGACTTGTATTTGATTGACATCATTTCTTTCTTTCAGACCTTCATGGAGGAAATGACCAGAAAACAACCTGATGTGGACAAAGTCACAAAGACCTACAAGAGGAGGGCGGCAGACCCTGCCTCCTTGCAGTCCCACATTCCAGTCTTGGATAAGGGGCGAGCAGGACGTAAGCTGGGGCCTGTTTCTTTAAAACCAGGGTGGTTACACAGGAAAGCTGACTTCCTTTCATTTTGAGTTATGGTTTTGGAGCCATAGGTCATCCTACAGGAGCTCTCAGTCATAAAAGGTTTTCTTGAAAGAATACATGGGCTAAGTGGTATAGCAGCATATTTAAAAACAGAGAAAAAGGTAAATCCAGGTCTCTCTGTATCACTTTATTTGCTTGAAATGTATCTTTCAGATTAGCCAGAAGAAGTTTAAAAATTTGCAACAAGAAATCATCACCCCTTTTGAATTGACTGATTCTGCTTCTATTATATGAATAACCTTGAAGTTAAATGGAACAGAAATGACCATGAGCTAACTGTTCACTAGTGACCAGCAAGTTGATTGATTCTGCTCACGTTCATATGACTTCAGGCTTTATTTACTGATGTGTCACTCTGTCTTGATTCAACAAAATGACATTAAATCCAATAATAACTGGCTTGGATAAGATTTAGAGGAAGCACAATTTATACCAGTTAGTTTGTATATTTCTGAATGGTGCCTTAGTGAAGGGAAAAAAAAGAAGCGGTTTTGGGTCTGCAGTAGTTGTTTGATATATAAAGAGGCGGGGTAACAAAGTGGTTAGGGACTCTGCAGACAGAATGTTTGGCTGTACCATGCCCCCACCAGGTGGGACATGCAGCCTTGGACATGTTGTCTAAACCCTTTCTGAACCTCAGTTTTCTCATCTGTAAAAGGGGAGAATTATAACCATCTTGGACTTAAATCCTTGAGGATTTAAGAAACTACTATGTATGAAGAGCTTCACATACTTCCTGGACTGTTGTTAAATGCTCAATAAATATTAGGTGTTGATACATTCCCATGGGAATTAGGAAATTTGGTCAGATCTCAACTTGGGTATTACCTTCCTATGTAAGCTGAGGCCATTGATGTATTTTTCCAGGTAACATTGAACCATTTAGTTAGATGAGGGAACTGTGCTGAGGTGATTGGTCTGCGACGTTATGGAAACCTGTGAATGACCGAGGGAGGAAGCTTTAGGTGGGTGGTGAATTGGGACATGAGACAACGTGTAGGAGACTCAGAGTTTCGGCAGAAATGGGGCCTGGAGGAAGGCTGGGGCCTGCTACACACCTGCTTGATTGGCAGTCTGTCATGTCTCTCCCTCTGACTCCACTAAGCCCCAGCACCTCCTGCCTGCACCTGCCTCCTCTTTGCCTTACTCTCTTCAGAATCGCAGCCAGGGTTGCTGGAACTGATTCATATCCAAAGCAGTGCCCTGGTAAGTAGCAAAGAGGAAGATTTCAGGGTGCCTGCTGGTCACTGAAGTGGCACAGAATTGAGGTTGGCAAGCATTTGACGCATAAATTTATTGAGAGAGTAGTCCAGTATTTCAGGGCTCCTGTCAACACAAATTAGTCTTCTGTCTCTGAATGGCGTGTGATCCCTGTTAAGGAAAACACATTTAGACCCCAATACTGCACATCACCTAAATTAGGGTGTTTCTAGTCATCAGTGAAGTTGATTCAGTCCATACGGGGATGAGTAAAGGTCAGGCCTTCGTGTGTTCTGAAACTCTGGAGACTCTGCCATCCTAATCAGATTGTATTTTAACAGGTAAACGCCTCCCAGCACCAAGCTTCTATCCCTCTGGCACACAGACGCAGATTGAAACCAAGAACCCCAGGGTCAACTTACTGGTGAGCAAGTGGCAGCAAGTCTGGCTTCTTGCCTTGGAAAGAAGGAGGAAGCTTAATGACGCCTTGGATCGACTGGAGGAGGTGAGAAGACTCGCGTGTGCAGCACTGTGCTGTGGTTTGCCCTCATTCGCCAGAATGCATTGCCAGAACCTTTACTTTTTTTCAACATTTCTGATAATAGATTATCAAATTCTTGATGAGAGAGTGGACATTTTATTAATATTTTTAAATTAATGCCACAAGTATGAATGTTTTTATGGGGAAATCCCTCTGATTTAGGGGATCAAAGTAAAAAACAGATACATTGTAACATAATCAGAAGCTGACTCCTTAGGAAAGATATGGCTTGGCATGTGTTTGCTGGCAGCATCACTTGGCAACTATAATCATTTGTAATGCAGATCTTTTAATTATAGATACTCTGAGGCTTAGAGTTTCGTATTCTGGAATTGGTAGATTTTTAGAAGGTGGGAGTTGACAGCAGCTGGTGGCAGAGGGCTCGAGGGGTTAATAAAGGTCCTCCTGAGCTGGGCCTGCTCCCCAGGGGCACAGAGCTGTGTCCTCATGGGTCACACCACGTTTGTGGCTTGGGTACTAGCCAAAATTTGCAGTTTGACTTTTTCAGTTTTATTTGTCTATTAAGTAAAGTAAAAACCAGTGACAGTAATGAGATAAACTTTACAGGAAAAATGTTGAGGCCCCCTTTGAAAGTTGTGATGTCTTTCTTGGAAGGAAGGATATGTGTGTTATCCAGAGGATCATGAAAAATAGCATTATTCGTGTCTTATAAGATACAACTCTTGTTACCTAGAGCAGCAGCCCTCAGCCTTTTGGCACTAGGGACCAGTTTCACAGAAAACAATTTTTCCACAGTCTGGGGTGGGGGATGGTTTCAAGGTAATCCAAGTGCATTACATTTATTGTGCATTTTATTCCTGTTATTGTTACATCAGCTTCACCTTAGATCACCAGGCGTTAGATCCCAGAGGTTGGGGACCCCTGAGTCTAGAGAATCACTAAAAATAATGATACTCATATTGTATAAGATACAGGTTTTTAATCTAGCGGATCATTAAATAACATTATTCATATCATATGAAAGTCTAGAGTCATTAAGCAAGTGGGCAGGCAAGTCTGGCTTCTTGCCTTGGAAAGAAGGAGGAAGCTTAATGACGCCTTGGATCGACTGGAGGAGGTGAGAAGACTCGCGTGTGCAGCACTGTGCTGTGGTTTGCCCTCATTCGCCAGAATGCATTGCCAGAACCTTTACTTTTTTTCAACATTTCTGATAATAGATTATCAAATTCTTGATGAGAGAGTGGACATTTTATTAATATTTTTAAATTAATGCCACAAGTATGAATGTTTTTATGGGGAAATCCCTCTGATTTAGGGGATCAAAGTAAAAAACAGATACATTGTAACATAATCAGAAGCTGACTCCTTAGGAAAGATATGGCTTGGCATGTGTTTGCTGGCAGCATCACTTGGCAACTATAATCATTTGTAATGCAGATCTTTTAATTATAGATACTCTGAGGCTTAGAGTTTCGTATTCTGGAATTGGTAGATTTTTAGAAGGTGGGAGTTGACAGCAGCTGGTGGCAGAGGGCTCGAGGGGTTAATAAAGGTCCTCCTGAGCTGGGCCTGCTCCCCAGGGGCACAGAGCTGTGTCCTCATGGGTCACACCACGTTTGTGGCTTGGGTACTAGCCAAAATTTGCAGTTTGACTTTTCAGTTTTATTTGTCTATTAATTAAATTAAAAACCAGTGACAGTAATGAGATAAACTTTACAGGAAAAATGTTGAGGCCCCCTTTGAAAGTTGTGATGTCTTTCTTGGAAGGAAGGATATGTGTGTTATCCAGAGGATCATGAAAAATAGCATTATTCGTGTCTTATAAGATACAACTCTTGTTACCTAGAGCAGCAGCCCTCAGCCTTTTGGCACTAGGGACCAGTTTCACAGAAAACAATTTTTCCACAGTCTGGGGTGGGGGATGGTTTCAAGGTAATCCAAGTGCATTACATTTATTGTGCATTTTATTCCTGTTATTGTTACATCAGCTTCACCTTAGATCACCAGGCGTTAGATCCCAGAGGTTGGGGACCCCTGAGTCTAGAGAATCACTAAAAATAATGATACTCATATTGTATAAGATACAGGTTTTTTTTAATCTAGCGGATCATTAAAAATAACATTATTCATATCATATAAGATATAATTTTTGTTGTCTAGAAGGTCATTAAGAACAATATTCATGTTGTGTAAGATGTAATTTGAGCACAGCAGTCACGAAGCCAAAATGCCTCTTGCCCTTTTCAGCTTAGAGAATTTGCCAACTTTGACTTTGATGTCTGGCGCAAAAAGTACATGCGCTGGATGAACCACAAGAAATCTCGAGTGATGGACTTTTTCAGGAGGATCGATAAAGATCAGGATGGGAAAATAACCCGACAAGAATTTATTGACGGAATCCTTTCCTCAAGTAAGTCCCAGAGAGGTAGCCAGAATGAATGTAGGGTTTTTTTCAAGAAAATGAGCACAGTTTAAAGTTTTGGAGCCAGGAAGCCTTAAACATCACCTTTAAATTTGGCTTTGAAGTCATCACCTTCAATAAAATAAGGGAAAATTGTCCTTAGTTAAAATGTACAGCAGTTAGTAAGAGACAGGCACACTTACTAATTGTGTCTCCAAAGATAAACTGGAGCTGGGTCCCCAGTTAGTCTGAACAGGTTGGTAATAGTAAATTCTTAAATTGTGTTGCCTGACAGAAAATGAAAAGTCAGTAAATGCAAGGCCATTCTTTGTAGTTTGCATTCTGATCTAATATTGTCATTAGTAGGAAATTACAAGGCTAGCACATTCTAAAGGTGCACGTCCCCTTCTTGATGGATTAGTTTGATCATGTGCATGTGATGTCTCTGCAAGAGGTTACTGGAAACCATTCTTAAAGCAAATTTCATGTAAATTATCCCTTAAGAAAAGTGATACTTGAACAATACAGAATTTGCTAATATTAAAAAGAGTTTTTAGCCTAGAAAAATGGCCATTTTGTAAGATTCATTCTAATAGTAAATAAGGATAAATTTAGGCCACATATATAGTGGTTGTCTTTGTGTTATGTAAATCAGGATTTTCTCTTTTTAAGGATTTCAATATATTCAATCATGTTGATCATTTAACTGACCACACTACAATTAAAATGTACAGTCAAAAAAAATAAAATCTACAGCCAAGAATGACTTGAGGCAGAATTAAGAAGTAAATGCTACTTACTTTATTTTTTAAGACTTAAATCTCTAGGGAGACTTCCCTGGTGGTCCAGACTCTGCCACTCACAGAGGGTATGGGTTCAGTCTCTGGTTAGAGAACTAAGATCCTGCATCCTGCACGATGAGGCCAAAAAAATTTAAAAAGACAAATCTTTTTGTAAAGTTTTATTGTAAGATCTTAGCAACTTTCATTGGGAGTAGAGTATGATGTATATTGAGAATATCTTTTTTTTTTTTAATTTTGGCCTCTTTCATTGGTCCTTCATTTATCTGTTTTCATCCGTCTTAATTCTTTGGCCTGTGTGGGCCTCCCATCACAGTGGTCTCTCTCGTTGCAGAACACCGGCTCTGGGCACATGCACTCCAGAGCACTGGCTCGTCATTGGACACACCTGGTCCAGTCACTCCGTGGCGTGGGGGATCTTCCCAGGCCAGGGATCAAACCAGTGCCCCTTGCACTGCAAGGCAGACTCTTTACCCACTGAACCACCAGGGAAGCCCTACTGAGAATATCTTAATTATCACTTGTATGTGGAATCGAAACAAAATGTCACAGAAACAGCAGAAAAGTGTTTGCCTGGGACTGGGAGGTTGGGGAGAAACTGGTACAAATTTCCAGCTATAAAATGAATAAGGTCCGAATGTCTAATGTATAATTATGGCTATATATGTATGATATATATGATTATATCTGTGTAACATATATGTAGTTATACATATTATGCATATATATATATACACATATAACGTAGTAACTATGATTGTAACTATTGATTGAAATTTTCTGAGAGAGTAAAACTTACCCCCTCTCCCCAAAAAGCAAAAGATAAATATGTTAGATGATGAATATGTTAGTTAACTAGATGAGAGGAATCCCTCCACAGTATCCATATATCAGATTATTACGATTACACTTTCAATATCTTGCAGTTTTGTATGTCACTGATCCCTCAGTAATGCTACTTACTATTGTTTTGAAAATTTTAAGAGTTCCCTACCAGCCGTCTAGAGATGAGCGCGGTGGCAGACATCTTTGACAGAGATGGAGATGGCTACATCGACTACTATGAATTTGTAGCTGCCCTTCACCCAAATAAGGATGCGTACAAACCCATCACCGATGCTGACAAGATTGAAGATGAGGTACTCCTTACCTTTGCACTCTTTCCAGATATCATGCACAATTAATGTGGCTGTTTTATTTCCATGTTCAGTTGTGACAGAAAGGTTTTAAGGGTGCCACAATGTAATAGTAACATTAAGGTGACTATTATTGCTTTTGGCAGGTGACAAGACAGGTAGCTAAGTGCAAATGTGCGAAACGGTTCCAAGTTGAACAGATTGGAGATAACAAATACAGGGTAAGTTTTCAAAATAGCTGTGTAGTCCTTTTAAAGGATAAGAATTTAAAATTTGATCTGCATTGTTTCCCAGAAATACTAATGGTTTATTTTTTACCTTCTATCAAAGGGGTACTAGTATATGAAATTCCAACTCCCATGGCTTTAAATGATATAGAGATAGCTTGTATTTTGTATATTAGAACATATCTTTTACATGTATGGGATATTCATTCAAGGAGAAAAATATTCACAGGAAAACGTATCTTGTACATTCAGCTTACTTCATATTACTTTATAATCTATTATATTGTGATTAGAAGAGGTAAGTTGTCATACTTTCAATAGTGAAGCTATTCCAAGCCAGGAAACAAAGTTAAAATGTTGACTTCTTTTTTTTTTTTTCCACAAACACGAAAAAGGCAGTGTTTTCTACTGATGCAGAAATTTTTTAAAATTTAGAATCTCAGTAACTCGGTGCACCTTCTTTTAAAGCAATAACTTGAAGGCCCTTGTGACTTGGACACTGTTTCTCTCTTTGTTTTTTGGGTTTTTTTACCTCTTTTTTGAAACACTTCTCATTTGTAGTAGCTAGGTAGGAAATGTGCTGGGTTTCCCTCCTATAGTATGTTACAAATGAAACATTCATTTCGCTTTTGTATTTGCATGTTGAAAAAGCTTCTGTTAGGCTGGCCAAAAAGTTCTTTTGGAATTTTCCACACAGTGGCATGGAAAAAACTCAAAGGAACTATTTGGCCAACCAAATATGTATTTTGAACTTTTACTTTAAATTTGAAGCCCAAAGACTTTCTTAAAAACTTGCATAGAAAATTTTCTGATTATTTGGTTTGAAGTTAGGAAAAATGGATACCTGCACATCTCTAAACTAGACACTATCTCCAGAACCCTGAAGTGTATGTGTGTGTGTTTTCTAGAGTCTTATGAAAAGTTTCCTATTGAACTAATTGTGTCTTTCTTCCATTTTTCATTTTTTTATCAGTTCTTCCTGGGAAATCAGGTATAAACCAGTGGAATGTATTCTCAAGTTCCCGATGATTTTTTTTTTTTTAACTTTACTTCATAGTCATTAAAGCTTGCCCTGGCCAATCTTTCCCATGCTGTCCCCCTAGCTACTACATTGTTGGTTGGCGTGGTGTTTCTGTCAACGCTGTAAGAGTCCTTGATCTGGGATTCCTTTTTGCTTTGTGTCTCAAATGAGGAGGTTACCTTTAAGCAAACCAGATAATCAGTTGTAGTTTGGCGAGGCACAGTGTTGCAAATGCGGTTTTTAGTTCCTGTCTTTAATGGCAGCTGTTCCCATCTGTCATCCACAAGGACTCATCGCAGCACCAACTTGACGGTCCGTACACGTTGCTGGTGTTGGACCATGAAGGAAGATGTGTGCTCTGGAGTGGGGTAGCTCAGAGGAGCAGCCCCTGGCAGAGACAGCACAGGGAGCAGACGCCGTGGCACTCGGCCACCGTGACGCGTTCTCTTCAAACGGCTGTCATCCACGTGCCCTCGTTCACTGATTTAGGGTTTGGCACCCTGAGCAGAAAGTTTAGCTCTGAAGGTCTTAAATGATATGAACCCCTTCGAGGAAATGTTTCTCTTGTGACTTGCGTGAAGTCTTAGTCGTACTTTATGCCATTTTGACCTCACATTTAAGTCAGAATAAACTGTCCAAGGTCAGAATCTTAGAACTGAACACAAGAGAAATCGTATTTTGGTGTAAAAAGGAGAGTTTTCTTTACTCTGTGCTTTTGGAAACAACCATGCTATTTGTAATATCAGACCATGTGTGTGTGCTCAGTTCCTTCAGTCTTGTCCAACTCTTTGTGACCTCCCACCAGACTCCGCTGTCCTTGGTATTCTCTCAGCAAGAATACTTAAGTGGGCTGCCATGTCCTTCTCCAAAATTCCTGACCATATCCTCTAGATAATCCTCTGATCCTCAGTTTATAAGCCAGATTACATCTTAAGTTTCAAATTACCTGTTGTCCTCATTTATTGCAGGGAAATAATTTTTCAAATTAAAATTTTTCAGTTATTTTGCATAGATATTTGGAAAGTTTCATCAGTTTGCATAAGAAGTTACTTTACCTTTCTTGTCATTTTCTGAGTTAGTAATTGGGGTAGCATCTTTTATTTTTGGAAAGGATGAAATATCTCAAAAGTTTTAAGTCATTGAAGGCACAGAGAACAATGTTCCTTTTTTTTTTTCTTTTCCAATTTAGCTGTTGATAAAATTAGGGAAATTCTGAAGACAGTGGTAGTTGTCAGAGAATGTTGTCTCAAAATAAGATTTAAAATCATTCATATTTATTATATAATTGAAATATCAGCTCTAAAATATTTCCTTTTATCTAATATAAATAAATATCCATATCCTTACAACTTGTTTTGAACATAATTTTGAGCCAAAAGTGTATAGTCTAATTATCTGGTTTCTTAAGGGTAATTTTCTTTAAATCCCCTCCTTTCCCTTTGCTTATCAGCAGCACCAGATTTTTTTCTAACAAAATAAATATGTATTTTGATTTTTAAATTTTAATTTAAAATTCAAGAGCAGGTTCAGTTACAGGAAAGTTGAAGTCTCAAGGCTTAAACACCATTTTCAAGAAAGTGATGTGACAAGGTTGGATGTGAACGTCTGAGTCCCACTGGTGCATTTTACATGCTTTCTGGGTCTTTCTGAGTTTCAGGATCTGGGATGGTTGGCTCTTCCTTGAAACTCAGTGTTAAAATATATGAAAAGCAGCAAATTATTTCTACTTCATGTTTTCTATTTATTCTTTATGAGCCCAGACAAATAGTCCCAATTGTAGGTTCCCTGCCTTGAAAAGAAGCTCTTAATGTCAACTTGACTTTTCATTTTGCTATGGTATCCACCAGGTTGGCAACCGTGAAATTCAGTCTGGTGATTTTTATAAGTTGAACATGTGCTTATTAGAAATGATTTAAGGGTACAAAATCATTTCTCGTGGGCTTTCATAGTAAATAAACCTTATGATCAGAAGTTACCTGCAGTCTGGATGTGTTCAAACTTCTGATCCTCAGTTTATAAGCCAGATTACCTGTTTTTTCCTCATTTATTGCAGGGAAATAATTTTTCAAATTAAAATTTTTCAGTTATTTTGCATAGATATTTGGAAAGTTTCATCAGTTTGCATAAGAAGTTACTTTACCTTTCTTGTCATTTTCTGAGTTAGTAATTGGGGTAGCATCTTTTATTTTTGGAAAGGATGAAATATCTCAAAAGTTTTAAGTCATTGAAGGCACAGAGAACAATGTTCCTTTTTTTTTTTCTTTTCCAATTTAGCTGTTGATAAAATTAGGGAAATTCTGAAGACAGTGGTAGTTGTCAGAGAATGTTGTCTCAAAATAAGATTTAAAATCATTCATATTTATTATATAATTGAAATATCAGCTCTAAAATATTTCCTTTTATCTAATATAAATAAATATCCATATCCTTACAACTTGTTTTGAACATAATTTTGAGCCAAAAGTGTATAGTCTAATTATCTGGTTTCTTAAGGGTAATTTTCTTTAAATCCCCTCCTTTCCCTTTGCTTATCAGCAGCACCAGATTTTTTTCTAACAAAATAAATATGTATTTTGATTTTTAAATTTTAATTTAAAATTCAAGAGCAGGTTCAGTTACAGGAAAGTTGAAGTCTCAAGGCTTAAACACCATTTTCAAGAAAGTGATGTGACAAGGTTGGATGTGAACGTCTGAGTCCCACTGGTGCATTTTACATGCTTTCTGGGTCTTTCTGAGTTTCAGGATCTGGGATGGTTGGCTCTTCCTTGAAACTCAGTGTTAAAATATATGAAAAGCAGCAAATTATTTCTACTTCATGTTTTCTATTTATTCTTTATGAGCCCAGACAAATAGTCCCAATTGTAGGTTCCCTGCCTTGAAAAGAAGCTCTTAATGTCAACTTGACTTTTCATTTTGCTATGGTATCCACCAGGTTGGCAACCGTGAAATTCAGTCTGGTGATTTTTATAAGTTGAACATGTGCTTATTAGAAATGATTTAAGGGTACAAAATCATTTCTCGTGGGCTTTCATAGTAAATAAACCTTATGATCAGAAGTTACCTGCAGTCTGGATGTGTATTCAAGACTTGCAGAATTTGTAGCATGTCTGAGTGATTGGAGGAGATCCGCTGAAAGGGCAAGAAAAGATAAGTGCTTCCCAGTGTCAGCAGGTTTGGTGCATACACCTTTAAAGAAAGCCTTCTAGATTTGAAAGCTGTATCATTCTAGTGTGTCAGTGATTGTTCAAGTATGACAGTAATCTAAAGTGGCATATTAATCCAGCCTTTAACAGATTAGCCTACCAGATCATTAGTGATGAAGAAATTCTATTTAACTGTGAAATTTTTATTAGTCATGATCATTTACTCTTTCGTTCTCTCTTAAGTCAGAACTGCTTAGAGAAAGCAAATGAGTTTATGAGAATTTATCCCACAAGTTTCTAACAGTTGTAGGTGTAAGAGGAAGTTTTCATGAAGAAGAATCAGAGTTTATTAAATTTTCTCTAGAATCATTTTACCTCCTGGAAGCCCCAGGAGACTGGATCAGTGTTCATGCCTGTGTTTAATTTCTAGAAATGTTTTTTCAGTTACTTCCTTACTAATGCTGTTTCTGTCATAAGAGAGAAAGATCATTTTTAGAAGAAGGTTCAAGATTACACGTGATAATCTTTGTCATCTTTTTCACACTGTTTCCTCTGGGCTAAATCAGCATGCAGCCGTCTAACGCAGATCATGACAAACCCCTCTCTGAGATTTTACTAATCGCTGTGAGCTAAGCAAGAAGTTAGAGTTGGTTGCTTATGCAAATCACACCTCATCCCTTGACTGAGATTTTCTCTGGACAATTAGAGGGTCTTCTTTCTTCCTCTTCCCAAAATTAAATATGAAAAGCAGCAAATTATTTCTACTTCATGTTTTCTATTTATTCTTTATGAGCCCAGACAAATAGTCCCAATTGTAGGTTCCCTGCCTTGAAAAGAAGCTCTTAATGTCAACTTGACTTTTCATTTTGCTATGGTATCCACCAGGTTGGCAACCGTGAAATTCAGTCTGGTGATTTTATAAGTTGAACATGTGCTTATTAGAAATGATTTAAGGGTACAAAATCATTTCTCGTGGGCTTTCATAGTAAATAAACCTTATGATCAGAAGTTACCTGCAGTCTGGATGTGTATTCAAGACTTGCAGAATTTGTAGCATGTCTGAGTGATTGGAGGAGATCCGCTGAAAGGGCAAGAAAAGATAAGTGCTTCCCAGTGTCAGCAGGTTTGGTGCATACACCTTTAAAGAAAGCCTTCTAGATTTGAAAGCTGTATCATTCTAGTGTGTCAGTGATTGTTCAAGTATGACAGTAATCTAAAGTGGCATATTAATCCAGCCTTTAACAGATTAGCCTACCAGATCATTAGTGATGAAGAAATTCTATTTAACTGTGAAATTTTTATTAGTCATGATCATTTACTCTTTCGTTCTCTCTTAAGTCAGAACTGCTTAGAGAAAGCAAATGAGTTTATGAGAATTTATCCCACAAGTTTCTAACAGTTGTAGGTGTAAGAGGAAGTTTTCATGAAGAAGAATCAGAGTTTATTAAATTTTCTCTAGAATCATTTTACCTCCTGGAAGCCCCAGGAGACTGGATCAGTGTTCATGCCTGTGTTTAATTTCTAGAAATGTTTTTTCAGTTACTTCCTTACTAATGCTGTTTCTGTCATAAGAGAGAAAGATCATTTTTAGAAGAAGGTTCAAGATTACACGTGATAATCTTTGTCATCTTTTTCACACTGTTTCCTCTGGGCTAAATCAGCATGCAGCCGTCTAACGCAGATCATGACAAACCCCTCTCTCTGAGATTTTACTAATCGCTGTGAGCTAAGCAAGAAGTTAGAGTTGGTTGCTTATGCAAATCACACCTCATCCCTTGACTGAGATTTTCTCTGGACAATTAGAGGGTCTTCTTTCTTCCTCTTCCCAGTTTGGAGACTCTCAGCAACTCCGGCTTGTGCGAATCCTGCGCAGCACCGTGATGGTTCGTGTTGGAGGTGGATGGATGGCCCTGGATGAGTTCTTAGTGAAAAATGATCCTTGCAGGGGTAAGGAGATAACTTAACATCAGGCTAATAACCCCATGAAAGTATATGCATCTTGTATTATTTTCCAGCATCAAAAACATACTGGGGTATACACCTGAAACTATCCCAATGATGTTAATCAACTATACTCCATTAGAAAGTAAAAAGTTCTTAAAAAGTTAGCTAAAAGAAACTTACTGAGGCTCGTTTTTGGTCGTATATTATTGGGTCAGCTAAAACATCCACTTGGGTTTTCCCATAAGACATTATGGAAAAACCCAAATGAACCTTTTGGCCAACCAGATACAATAATGAATGTTCACATTGGTCTGTCAGCCTGAAGTTCCCAAAGAACTTGCGGCAGTCATGTAAACTGTGTTCCTCTCGTTGTTCTTTCTTTTTAAACTTCTCCTGGACAACTGAGAGACATGAAACACTGCAATATATTTTTCTTTATGAGACATTCCTATCTGCATTTTTCAAAATGAGCAATTCTGCCAGCCAGGGAAAGGATTTCCTCTGTCCTTAAAAATCAAAGCAAGAGGAAAGAAAACTGATTGATGAAGATTGAAGATACCAGGCTTCCCTGGTGGACCAGTGGGTAAGGACACCACCTTGCAGTGCAAGGGGCGCTGGTTAGATCCCTGGTCTGGGAAGATCCCATGTGCCGCAGAGCGGCTGGACGGATGTGTCCAACTACCAAGCCGGAGCTCTGGAGCGCACTCGCCCAGAGCCAGTGTTCTGCAGCAAGAGAGGCCACTGTGATGGAAGGCCCACACAGACCAAAGAACATGGATGGATGAAATAAATAAAAGACCAATAGAAGTGCCCCCCCCAAAAAAAATCTATAATAATAATTAAAAAAAAGATTGAAGATACCATACAGTACAAGTTTAAAACTGGAAGTTTTTATTAAATTAGGGGCAGATGAGGGAGGCAATACTGAAAATGTTTTAAAAATAATAAGCTACTAGTTTAGCTCTGAATTTTGAAGTTATAGGTTAACATCTTTAAAATATGCAATATTATACACTGTAGTTCTCAGGTGTATGGGACTGAGTTCCAGGCAGCCAGTCATCAGGCCTCCCTGCTAGGCCACCATGGGCGATTACACCTAGGGAGTAAAATAAAAGCAAAGGCTCCCTTTCGTTTTATCTTTTGGAAACAACGCAGCTTCGAGAGTACAGCTCCATTTACCAACAAAGGGGAATGCAGAGTGCTTGGTGTGGTTGCCTAGGAAAGTCAGCTTCGCTGGGGCAGAGTCTTCCAAATGCACTTTTCTTCCTGAGTCCGACTTGAGTGCTTCTCTTCCCAGTACCACTCTTCTTCTAAAGTGTGCGCTCAAGGCCCAGTCTGAGCAGCCTTTGCATAGTCAACCGCTGTACTTTGTTTCTTCTCCTGCTAACAGTTCTTTTAAATGTGATTGGTATCCTGTGTCATTTCTTCTAGTTCATCATCATGGGAGTAAAATGTTACGCTCGGAATCAAACTCTTCAATCACTACTACTCAGCCTACTATAGGTTGGCGACCGCCTCTTTGCCTCTCCCTTCTGACCTCTCCTCTCTCCTCCTTTGACATCCTTGCTTTCGTCATTTGTTTTCAAGTAACACGCTTCATCCATCGCGTATGGCTTAACTCACATCCAACTGAGCTGGTGCTTCTAAATTGAAATTCTAAACATTGGACATGCTTCCAGTGTTGCAAATGTAGGGGGAGGGTAAGTGATCAAACACAGGCCAACACTCTGCACACGAGGTTTGGCCGGTGCCTCTTCCATGGGCACGTACGTTGGTCTGAGTGTTGAATCACGGATGACCTCATGGATCCTGGGGTCTGGTGTTTGTTATTTTGCATGTTGTAAAACCAGGTTTTTAAGGCATAAAACAAAAATACCAGCTGCCCCCTTGAAAGTGAAAAACCTGAAAGTTTATATGTTGTCAAATATTTATTTTATGTAATTGAAGATACCATACAGTACAAGTTTAAAACTGGAAGTTTTTATTAAATTAGGGGCAGATGAGGGAGGCAATACTGAAAATGTTTTAAAAATAATAAGCTACTAGTTTAGCTCTGAATTTTGAAGTTATAGGTTAACATCTTTAAAATATGCAATATTATACACTGTAGTTCTCAGGTGTATGGGACTGAGTTCCAGGCAGCCAGTCATCAGGCCTCCCTGCTAGGCCACCATGGGCGATTACACCTAGGGAGTAAAATAAAAGCAAAGGCTCCCTTTCGTTTTATCTTTTGGAAACAACGCAGCTTCGAGAGTACAGCTCCATTTACCAACAAAGGGGAATGCAGAGTGCTTGGTGTGGTTGCCTAGGAAAGTCAGCTTCGCTGGGGCAGAGTCTTCCAAATGCACTTTTCTTCCTGAGTCCGACTTGAGTGCTTCTCTTCCCAGTACCACTCTTCTTCTAAAGTGTGCGCTCAAGGCCCAGTCTGAGCAGCCTTTGCATAGTCAACCGCTGTACTTTGTTTCTTCTCCTGCTAACAGTTCTTTTAAATGTGATTGGTATCCTGTGTCATTTCTTCTAGTTCATCATCATGGGAGTAAAATGTTACGCTCGGAATCAAACTCTTCAATCACTACTACTCAGCCTACTATAGGTTGGCGACCGCTCTCTTTGCCTCTCCCTTCTGACCTCTCCTCTCTCCTCCTTTGACATCCTTGCTTTCGTCATTTGTTTTCAAGTAACACGCTTCATCCATCGCGTATGGCTTAACTCACATCCAACTGAGCTGGTGCTTCTAAATTGAAATTCTAAACATTGGACATGCTTCCAGTGTTGCAAATGTAGGGGGAGGGTAAGTGATCAAACACAGGCCAACACTCTGCACACGAGGTTTGGCCGGTGCCTCTTCCATGGGCACGTACGTTGGTCTGAGTGTTGAATCACGGATGACCTCATGGATCCTGGGGTCTGGTGTTTGTTATTTTGCATGTTGTAAAACCAGGTTTTTAAGGCATAAAACAAAAATACCAGCTGCCCCCTTGAAAGTGAAAAACCTGAAAGTTTATATGTTGTCATCATAATTAATAACCCATCTCTCATTCTGTGTAACTGTCCAATTAATCCTGACGGTGAAATACTGGCTTCAATCTCCTGACCTCAGTATTACATGCAAAAGACACAGTCCTGCCTCCCTGGTCCCCTTGGGGTGGGGATGGCATAGGGAAACCCTGTAGGCATCAGTAGCGGGTGGATTAACAGTATTTTTGAGCATGAGCTTGTCATTTTCATGCTGACTCTCTCTAATAGTGGTTCTTTTTGCTGGTGTCTAGTGTTAGAATAAACACACTTTTATTTTTTCTTCCCCCAACTTACTTGTATCTAAAAGGAATGCATTATAAAGGAATGCATTTGACTTTTTGTGATGCTGAGTTGGAGTTGGCATGGCAAAAAAGGTGTTTTTGCAATCCTCCACGTGGTCTGTGGTGCCCAGTGGCGGTTTTCCCCACCCATGACTGAGCCCCTCTTTTCTTTTCCTTCCTCTCTTGTTTGTGTGCCTTGTCGCATTTCCTGTCATGCAGCTAAAGGAAGGACGAACATGGAACTAAGGGAGAAGTTCATCTTGGCAGATGGAGCCACTCAGGGCATGGCTGCGTTCCGACCCCGGGGTCGGAGATCCAGGCCCTCATCCCGGGGAGCCTCACCCAACCGATCCACGTCCATGTCCAGCCAGGCCGGCCAGGCGGCCTCCCCACAGGTCCCTGCCACCAGCACACCCAAGGTAGGACTCATTTTCTCCTCCTCTGTACTCACTGTCTAGAGTAGTGGTCTCCAATCTCTAGGATCTAATGCCTGAAGTCCAGAGGTGAAGCTGATGTAGCGATAATAACAGAAATAAAGTGCACAATAAATATCATGCTCTTAAGTCATCCAGAAACCATCCCCTCCACCCTGGCCCATGGAAGAATTGTCCTCCATGAAACCAGTCCCTGGTGCCACAGAAGGTTGAGGACCACTGGTCTAGTGTGTGCTTTTGAATGTCTGGGGTCCCTGGAATTTGTAGGACCAGCTTTCTCCAGAAGTGTCCCTTATCACAATATGGCATAAAACAAAATACCAGCTGCCCCTTGAAAGTGAAAAACCTGAAAGTTTATATGTTGTCATCATAATTAATAACCCATCTCTCATTCTGTGTAACTGTCCAATTAATCCTGACGGTGAAATACTGGCTTCAATCTCCTGACCTCAGTATTACATGCAAAAGACACAGTCCTGCCTCCCTGGTCCCCTTGGGGTGGGGATGGCATAGGGAAACCCTGTAGGCATCAGTAGCGGGTGGATTAACAGTATTTTTGAGCATGAGCTTGTCATTTTCATGCTGACTCTCTCTAATAGTGGTTCTTTTTGCTGGTGTCTAGTGTTAGAATAAACACACTTTTATTTTTTCTTCCCCCAACTTACTTGTATCTAAAAGGAATGCATTATAAAGGAATGCATTTGACTTTTTGTGATGCTGAGTTGGAGTTGGCATGGCAAAAAAGGTGTTTTTGCAATCCTCCACGTGGTCTGTGGTGCCCAGTGGCGGTTTTCCCCACCCATGACTGAGCCCCTCTTTTCTTTTCCTTCCTCTCTTGTTTGTGTGCCTTGTCGCATTTCCTGTCATGCAGCTAAAGGAAGGACGAACATGGAACTAAGGGAGAAGTTCATCTTGGCAGATGGAGCCACTCAGGGCATGGCTGCGTTCCGACCCCGGGGTCGGAGATCCAGGCCCTCATCCCGGGGAGCCTCACCCAACCGATCCACGTCCATGTCCAGCCAGGCCGGCCAGGCGGCCTCCCCACAGGTCCCTGCCACCAGCACACCCAAGGTAGGACTCATTTTCTCCTCCTCTGTACTCACTGTCTAGAGTAGTGGTCTCCAATCTCTAGGATCTAATGCCTGAAGTCCAGAGGTGAAGCTGATGTAGCGATAATAACAGAAATAAAGTGCACAATAAATATCATGCTCTTAAGTCATCCAGAAACCATCCCCTCCACCCTGGCCCATGGAAGAATTGTCCTCCATGAAACCAGTCCCTGGTGCCACAGAAGGTTGAGGACCACTGGTCTAGTGTGTGCTTTTGAATGTCTGGGGTCCCTGGAATTTGTAGGACCAGCTTTCTCCAGAAGTGTCCCTTATCACAATATGAAAGCTGTAAGAAAACATATACATATACATATATACACATTGGCTTGTGGCCCATATACACACAGTCTGTTGAAGGGCTTTGGTTACTATTTAGATTGGATTTTCTTTTTAAAGCTTCATTCATGTGTTTGGTGTGTATGATTTGCTATCAGGCCTTCCCATTTGTTTTCAATTAAAGATGTTCATTCTTACTGCAAAGTAAATGGCTGTGAATCTTTTTCCATGGCTTTGTTTTTTATCTGCTGTCCTTCATGTTTGATTTGCCATTGTTCCACACAGATTCTCCATCCTTTAACACGCAATTATGGTAAACCCTGGTTGACAAACAGCAAGGTGTCAACTCCCTGTAAACCAGCTGAGTGCTCAGACTTTCCCATGTCATCTCCAGAGGTATTGTAAGGCCCCAGACTGCAACCTAACAGTCGCCTTGAACTGAATCAGTCACCTACTAACACTATTGACCTCACCCTTGATAAATGCACTTTTGATAAATCTCTTTTTAAAGGCTTCTATGTCATAAGTCTCAACCCAGCATTTCTAGGAAGTGTGCCCTCACTTTTTTAAGTGACATGGTCTTTGGGGATAAGATATTTAGGTGATACAAAATTTGCCAACATTAACTCCTATTTCAGGTGATTTATATTCAACATAAGTGAAACATGTGTCTTTTAAAGAAACTTCTCTGTGAAATGATAAGTGTGATAGAATAATCATGTATTTGATCAGAATCATAAGAATTGGGGGAGAAAAATCCCTAAATAACTGTTATTGAAACCAAGGAAGCATTTCATAGTAAAGCCAAGGACTCTTAGATACAAGTAACTTAGTACCTCGCAAAAACTTTTAATGCTTTTCCAGAACTCTTTTATGTGTTATTTAACCCTCACACCAGTAATGAGAGGCAGGCAAAGAAAGTATCATTGTTCTCCTGAGATTGAAATTATGGAACTAGAAGTTACTGTTGGTGGTAGAACTGGGGCAAAAACCCATTCTCATCCCCTTCTTCCTCTCCCTTCCGCTGAGTGAGTGATGCCATTTAGTATCATATGTTCTGTCTCAAGGTGTCTGTTACTTTTGGTGGATTTGTTGTGGCCCAAACTGAAAGCAGTGAGGGAACCTTATATGAGACATTTGTTTTCAATATTTTGGGCTATGCTACTCTGTTAATTCAAGTTTTTAAATGGTGGAAATTCCCCAAATTAAAGCCTAGATCTATTACCTTGTGTAATAGAAAACTAGATATAATTTCAAATAGCCTCATGAGACAAAACAGCAATATCTATGGAAGGGTCTTTCAGGGACAGGGTAGGTTTGTGACCATAAAATCAAAACCATCAAAGCATCTGAAAAGAATGCTTTTGGTGTTTCATGTAATGAGCTGTCACCTTGCATGATATATTTCATCACCTGTGGGTGCTCACTCTCTCCTGGCTTGTTGAGCTTCCTTTAACACGCAATTATGGTAAACCCTGGTTGACAAACAGCAAGGTGTCAACTCCCTGTAAACCAGCTGAGTGCTCAGACTTTCCCATGTCATCTCCAGAGGTATTGTAAGGCCCCAGACTGCAACCTAACAGTCGCCTTGAACTGAATCAGTCACCTACTAACACTATTGACCTCACCCTTGATAAATGCACTTTTGATAAATCTCTTTTTAAAGGCTTCTATGTCATAAGTCTCAACCCAGCATTTCTAGGAAGTGTGCCCTCACTTTTTTAAGTGACATGGTCTTTGGGGATAAGATATTTAGGTGATACAAAATTTGCCAACATTAACTCCTATTTCAGGTGATTTATATTCAACATAAGTGAAACATGTGTCTTTTAAAGAAACTTCTCTGTGAAATGATAAGTGTGATAGAATAATCATGTATTTGATCAGAATCATAAGAATTGGGGGAGAAAAATCCCTAAATAACTGTTATTGAAACCAAGGAAGCATTTCATAGTAAAGCCAAGGACTCTTAGATACAAGTAACTTAGTACCTCGCAAAAACTTTTAATGCTTTTCCAGAACTCTTTTATGTGTTATTTAACCCTCACACCAGTAATGAGAGGCAGGCAAAGAAAGTATCATTGTTCTCCTGAGATTGAAATTATGGAACTAGAAGTTACTGTTGGTGGTAGAACTGGGGCAAAAACCCATTCTCATCCCCTTCTTCCTCTCCCTTCCGCTGAGTGAGTGATGCCATTTAGTATCATATGTTCTGTCTCAAGGTGTCTGTTACTTTTGGTGGATTTGTTGTGGCCCAAACTGAAAGCAGTGAGGGAACCTTATATGAGACATTTGTTTTCAATATTTTGGGCTATGCTACTCTGTTAATTCAAGTTTTTAAATGGTGGAAATTCCCCAAATTAAAGCCTAGATCTATTACCTTGTGTAATAGAAAACTAGATATAATTTCAAATAGCCTCATGAGACAAAACAGCAATATCTATGGAAGGGTCTTTCAGGGGACAGGGTAGGTTTGTGACCATAAAATCAAAACCATCAAAGCATCTGAAAAGAATGCTTTTGGTGTTTCATGTAATGAGCTGTCACCTTGCATGATATATTTCATCACCTGTGGGTGCTCACTCTCTCCTGGCTTGTTGAGCTTCTGAGTTAGGGATTTAGCTGGAATAGAGCTTCCAGAGTTAGTTCAGGCAAATTACTGCCTTCCTCAGGCCCTCCTTTTTCACATTTATGAAAAGGTGATTAAGTAAGTATGAGGATTAATTGTGGTTAGATGTGTGAGAGTGTTTTGAACACTTAAGAAAAATATATGTATACAAATTCTATACTTAAATATATACAGAGAATGATATGTGAATAAAATATGAATATAATTAATGTTAATAAATTGCAGCTGATGTATCAGGCCTTATGCATGTTGATTAAGCATTTACAACTATTTATAAAGGCAAACTAATTTTTTAAAAGTACACGTAGTTACATAGATTTACTTCCTCTGAACAGCTGGCTGAGTTCATTGACAAATATATGACGAATATGACATACTTCTGAGGAGATTTCTGTGTGTTTTTTTTTTTTTTAATTTTGGAAGAATTTTCAAAATGTTGTAGCAATCAAGCGAAAGTGCAGTGATTTTAGACTTACAATAAAAATTTCATAGTGGTGATCGCTTTAGATATTCTCTACGAACTCCTGTAAGAACTTTAAGAGAGTCATCCCAGAATGTGGCCTAGATATCTTGCGTGTAGGGACCATAAAAGGTGACGGAGCCAAGAGAATAAGGGACATCTTACAAAGTTATGAAACGTCACGCAGTTTTGCTTATTTAAGTGATGGCTAAGCATTTTTTCCTTATTTAGTATCATATGTTCTGTCTCAAGGTGTCTGTTACTTTTGGTGGATTTGTTGTGGCCCAAACTGAAAGCAGTGAGGGAACCTTATATGAGACATTTGTTTTCAATATTTTGGGCTATGCTACTCTGTTAATTCAAGTTTTTAAATGGTGGAAATTCCCCAAATTAAAGCCTAGATCTATTACCTTGTGTAATAGAAAACTAGATATAATTTCAAATAGCCTCATGAGACAAAACAGCAATATCTATGGAAGGGTCTTTCAGGGGACAGGGTAGGTTTGTGACCATAAAATCAAAACCATCAAAGCATCTGAAAAGAATGCTTTTGGTGTTTCATGTAATGAGCTGTCACCTTGCATGATATATTTCATCACCTGTGGGTGCTCACTCTCTCCTGGCTTGTTGAGCTTCTGAGTTAGGGATTTAGCTGGAATAGAGCTTCCAGAGTTAGTTCAGGCAAATTACTGCCTTCCTCAGGCCCTCCTTTTTCACATTTATGAAAAGGTGATTAAGTAAGTATGAGGATTAATTGTGGTTAGATGTGTGAGAGTGTTTTGAACACTTAAGAAAAATATATGTATACAAATTCTATACTTAAATATATACAGAGAATGATATGTGAATAAAATATGAATATAATTAATGTTAATAAATTGCAGCTGATGTATCAGGCCTTATGCATGTTGATTAAGCATTTACAACTATTTATAAAGGCAAACTAATTTTTTAAAAGTACACGTAGTTACATAGATTTACTTCCTCTGAACAGCTGGCTGAGTTCATTGACAAATATATGACGAATATGACATACTTCTGAGGAGATTTCTGTGTGTTTTTTTTTTTTTTAATTTTGGAAGAATTTTCAAAATGTTGTAGCAATCAAGCGAAAGTGCAGTGATTTTAGACTTACAATAAAAATTTCATAGTGGTGATCGCTTTAGATATTCTCTACGAACTCCTGTAAGAACTTTAAGAGAGTCATCCCAGAATGTGGCCTAGATATCTTGCGTGTAGGGACCATAAAAGGTGACGGAGCCAAGAGAATAAGGGACATCTTACAAAGTTATGAAACGTCACTTTGGGGGCAGTTTTGCTTATTTAAGTGATGGCTAAGCATTCCTTATTTTCTTTCTTCTCTATTTCTGTTCATTTCTGCCTTGGTCCCTGTCCTTGCAGGCAGCAGATAATCCAGGCACAGTTTTTCAGAGCTCCATCTTCTCTCTCCCATGCAGTCACCATCATATTTTTGGCTGTCCTCAAAACTCTGTGATAGTCACTGACAATCTGAAAGATACTAACGCATTCATAGTTTGTCTTTGTTGCCTTGGGGAATCTCCATTTTTATATCTCCTGTCCAACATGAATTCATTTCCTTTATATGGTTTCCTCTGAATTCAGGCATAGAATAAGAAATTAGTGGAGAAAACCAAGTGAGAACTCGGTGCCTTGTTTAACCAAAAGGTTCTCTGTCCCCTCTACCTCTTAAGTGTCCAATGGAGGGATTCCCCTATCTGTGAAGCGGTGTTGGTAGAGAATCATAGGACAGGAGCAGTGTCTGAAATGTCTTTTCCCTGATTAACCACAGGGAACGCCAATACAGGGAAGCAAGCTCCGACTTCCAGGATACTTATCAGGGAAAGGCTTCCACTCTGGGGAGGACAGCGGCTTGATCACGACGGCAGCTGCCCGAGTGCGGACACAGTTTGCTGGTGAGTTTTTCCCCTAATGTGATTTGAAGATGAGAGTCCCATTTCTTCCTAATCAAGGAAGACGAATTGATGCTGCTGCATTCTTCTGAAATGACAAGTGGTCCCAGTCTTCCATCTAAGGTAGGGGGTCAGTGAGTCATAGGAGTAAGGGACTGGAAAATCCCTTTCGGAAAGTACCAGAGAAAGATGAGAGAGTGGCTATGGAGTCAAAAACTGCAGCAGGATCTACCCCTTCAGACCAGAAGCTCTAGCCTCCTTTGCTGCATGGAAATTGGACTGGGCTTTGCTTTAGGTGGTCAGAAAAACCCAGCCACTCTGGTCCTGACACTAGGGTCCCGAATACAGCAAGCCAGAAGTTTCTTTAAACTTTCAAGTTCTTTGTCTTTGTTCCTTTGTGCTTTGAATTATTTATCCTCAGGCAAAACTTGCACTGAGGGCGTGCTATGCGTCTCCACTGCCCTCACCCCTGGGGTCCACCTGCCAAACTTTGGAAAACGCAGTCTCAAGCAATACGTCTAATCCTTATATCTCTGTGTAGTAAATGGCATTTCTTTTCAAATGGGCCAGCCCCGCAACCTCCACTTTGTAAATCCAGCTCTTTGTATATTTCATCTACTTAGAGCGACAACCAGGCCATGAAATCCAGGTGTATTTCCTGAGTGCCCACTGGGTGTCCAGCGACCTGGCCGAGATGAAATGTGGCATTGAGTTTCAAGAATCATTGGCAGTTGGTTGCAGTAGGAAGGATAACCCGTGTCCACTCTCTCTCCTCAGATCCCAAGAGGACCCCCAGCCGACCGGGAAGCCGAGCTGGCAGCAAAGCTGGCAGCCGGGCCAGCAGCCGCCGAGGCAGTGACGCCTCTGACTTTGATATCTCAGAGATCCAATCCGTGTGCTCCGACGTGGAGACTGTCCCCCCGACACACAGGCCTACGCCCCGAGCAGGTTCTCGGCCGTCTGCAGCCAAGCCTTCCAAAATCCCTACGCCCCAGAGGAAATCACCTGCCAGCAAATTGGACAAGTCCTCCAAGAGATAGTGCTGTTGGCTCCACCACAGCCCTTTCTAAAGCCTTTATTATTTAAGTCTGAAAGATGTAACATATGATGTAGAGATTATTGTGGAATACTGCAAGAGGGGAGCTTAAAATTCTGCAGATGGCCTTATTTGTGTATTTGTCTTTTTCTTTCATCTGTATAATTTTGGGTCAGACAGTCTGGGATTTGACTCCCATCCTCTTTGAGGGAGAGAGAGGTGGACAGGCACAAAGGTTTCTGCACTGAGCGTGTGGAGCATACATGGTACTTGCAGGTAAGTCCACAGCCTCCCGACAGCCAGTGCTCCACTGGGAGCTAATGGGAAGGATACCTCATGACACTTTCTTGCTTCTCTGGAAACTCCAAAAAGCCAAGACTCCCACAGGGAACTATTCTGAGATGATTTCAGTGTAACCTGCAAGATGAGGGGCAAAAAGGCAAACAGACCTACCACAGTTCTTAACCTCATACCTGACAGAGAATTCACAGGAAGTTCCTTTCTGCACTTGCCCGTGCACCGAGATTCCCAAACTCTTGCCACATTTCTGTGCCATGGCTTCACCCGAGGCCAGAGGCAACCTGGACATGAGACTAGTATCCTGTAAGAATATCATCATGAAGTGCATTCATATAAATGTGAGGTTTTCTTTTGCTTGAGTGGGCAGTAGCACCTGTACCATTGAACTCATTTTGTATCAAAGCAAGTTTGCTTGCAGAAAAGCTATGAAATAAAACATGTCCCTTAACTACATTGCTATGGAATTAATTTTTTCCCCAGGGAAAAAAATCAGTGTATTTTTATGAGCAAATATCCATCTGGAGTGACCAAAAGAGACTTAAAAATGGGTTTATTTTGATTTTCTCATCTGAAATAATCATGTTCTGGTATTATATCTATATTTAATAAATATATACCTTTTAATTTATTATGTATACTCACATACTATAGAAAGATACTATTATAGTATGCATTTAATAAAACATATTCACTTGAACATATGGAATAACTGATTATTTAAAGTGAATTTTTCCGTTTATTCATTTTAAATGTTAAATGACTGATGTCTTTATAGTAACGGGGTGATAGGATAAGTTTGGGGGACAAAAACATGGATATAATACGCAATGTACAAATGATAACATTCACGAGTCATTCTACTTTTAAGAAGTACCAACCATGTGCTAGACACTGTTGGTATATATATATATATAAACTTATATAATTTAAGTTGCTCATCTCTCAGTTTCAAATATCATGCATTTGTACCCTCCTCATGATTCCTGGTTTTGATATCATATTTGTGGGTTGATGATTTCCCCAGCCCTCTTCTATTCAAAAGGGAAAAAGTTAATAAATAAATCACTAAAAACACATGGCCTGAAACCAGGGGAGTATGACAGGGTAATGTAGTTCTATCCTTTTAGCCCATGTACGTTTAAGAAACAAATGGTAGAATTTTCTTTAAATGGCATCAAATATAATTACAGGGAACTATTCTGAGATGATTTCAGTGTAACCTGCAAGATGAGGGGAAAAAAGGCAAACAGACCTACCACAGTTCTTAACCTCATACCTGACAGAGAATTCACAGGAAGTTCCTTTCTGCACTTGCCCGTGCACCGAGATTCCCAAACTCTTGCCACATTTCTGTGCCATGGCTTCACCCGAGGCCAGAGGCAACCTGGACATGAGACTAGTATCCTGTAAGAATATCATCATGAAGTGCATTCATATAAATGTGAGGTTTTCTTTTGCTTGAGTGGGCAGTAGCACCTGTACCATTGAACTCATTTTGTATCAAAGCAAGTTTGCTTGCAGAAAAGCTATGAAATAAAACATGTCCCTTAACTACATTGCTATGGAATTAATTTTTTTCCCCAGGGAAAAAAATCAGTGTATTTTTTTATGAGCAAATATCCATCTGGAGTGACCAAAAGAGACTTAAAAATGGGTTTATTTTGATTTTCTCATCTGAAATAATCATGTTCTGGTATTATATCTATATTTAATAAATATATACCTTTTAATTTATTATGTATACTCACATACTATAGAAAGATACTATTATAGTATGCATTTAATAAAACATATTCACTTGAACATATGGAATAACTGATTATTTAAAGTGAATTTTTTCCGTTTATTCATTTTAAATGTTAAATGACTGATGTCTTTATAGTAACGGGGTGATAGGATAAGTTTGGGGGACAAAAACATGGATATAATACGCAATGTACAAATGATAACATTCACGAGTCATTCTACTTTTAAGAAGTACCAACCATGTGCTAGACACTGTTGGTATATATATATATATAAACTTATATAATTTAAGTTGCTCATCTCTCAGTTTCAAATATCATGCATTTGTACCCTCCTCATGATTCCTGGTTTTGATATCATATTTGTGGGTTGATGATTTCCCCAGCCCTCTTCTATTCAAAAGGGAAAAAGTTAATAAATAAATCACTAAAAACACATGGCCTGAAACCAGGGGAGTATGACAGGGTAATGTAGTTCTATCCTTTTAGCCCATGTACGTTTAAGAAACAAATGGTAGAATTTTCTTTAAAAATGGCATCAAATATAATTAGAAGGATGGCAAATTGTTCCTTTGGACATGGCCAGTTACAGCTTCCCTTGTGACACTGTCAGTTTATTTCAGCAAATGACGGTCGTGGTGTTTAGGTTCAAGGGAAAGATCATATGTTTTCCTCACATGACTTTCTCATAGAGGCCAGTGTGGAAGGGCCTGGAGTCTCCACGGACAGAAGCTCATTACCATTTTCAAATGACAATAACTTCTTCCTCTAAGCATTGGCCTCAAGTGTGCACCCTTGATAGGAAGCAAAGTTCTAACCTAAGAGATCGTGTGTTACAATTCATGCATTGTAAAAACATCATCTGAGGAGGCAATTGAAGTTGTTCTTACTCTTTTGGTGCCTTGCATGTTATTAGATGTTCACTTTAGAGACAAATTTAAGGACATAATTTTATCTTATTTGAATGCTGTACCTGTTAAAGAGCTACAAATTTTGCCTTTTTGTAATAGAAAAATAAGCCTTTGGAGAAAGATAAGAGATTTAAAATATTCCTAAGAGTCATAGGAACTGTTCCCAGTTACTAGCTGTTCCTCTCATGGGGAACTTTTCATACTTTGATGCCAGGCGTTTGTTTCTTCTTGAATGCTCATTTTCTGGAGCCTTATACTGACTTCTGAGGTCCTCCTGTAAGTTTTCCTCCTCTTTCCCATGCACATTTCTTTTTCTCTTTTTGTTTTTAATCTTTTTTGTTTTCTTTCCTTCATTCTTTTTATTTTAAAAACATGGCATTGGAATGAATCACAGCACTAAAAATCATTGTAAAGGTTGCATCTACTAAAGATAAACTGAGGCATATTAAAACTTTTAAGAGACCTACAAAACAGAAACAAACTCACAGACATAGAGAACAGACTAGTGGTTGCCGTGGGGAGGGGAAGGGAAGGACTGGGAGCATGGGGTTAACAAATGCAAACTATTATACATAGTATGGATAAACACCAAGATACTACTGCCTAGTATACTGCAAACTATACTCAGTATCCTAGGGTAAAACATTGGAAAGGAATATGGATATAAAACAGAATCAATCTGCTATACAGCATAAATTAACATAACATTATAAATGAACTATAATCAAAAATTTTTTAAAGAATTTTAAGAGTTTATTTGAGCAAAACTCAACTCTAATCAGCAGCCCCAAGCCAGAAGTGATTAAGAGTGATCCACCAGGGACTTCCCTGGTGGTCCAGTTGGTAAAGAGTCTGCCTTGCAGTGCAAGGGACACCAGTTCGATCCCTGGCCTGGGAAGATCCCACATGCAGTGGAGCAGCTGGACTGCTGTGTCCAATTATGAGCCAGCGCTCCAGAGTGCATGCACCCGGAGCTGGTGCTCTACAATGAGATAGGTCACTGTGATGGGAGGCCCACACAGGCCAAAGAACAAAGATGGATGAAAATAAATGAAAGTGGCTACTCAGAGCCTAATTGACTTCTTGTGATTGACTCTCCTTAGGCTTTGATTTCATGACCTTGAAGTTACAAACTGAATTTACAGGACCACCTGTTTACTGTCTTCTACACATGCCAGGCCCTATGGAAAGGGACATGCCTTTTGAATATGAAGGACTGGATATATATATAAAAAAAAAAGGTGGTTAGTATGGGGAAGGAAATGCACCTTAAGCTTAGATAGTGCTATACATTAGTTATGTCTCAATAAAACTGGAAGGGAAATAAGATAAGTTGAAGGAGCTACACAACCTAACTGCATTGACTTATTTCAGCAAATTAGAAGCAAGGGTGCCTTGCTTACAGTTAAAGAAAGGGTCATAAGTTATGATGTTTGAATTGAGCCAAGAAGGTCTGAAGTAGTCAAGACCAGGGAACCTATGGTTACCCTGATCTATGGAATAGAGCCTGGTGCAGGAACACAAGGTGAACTGAAAGTTAAGAACTAAAATCAAAATGTTTAGAGGCAAGCAAAAAAAAAGCTAAAAGAATTCAGTAGCACCGAATTAGCTGTACAACAAAAGCTAAAGAAACTTCCCTAGGTGGAAAAGACCACAACTAGAAACAAAAGATTACAAAATGGGAAAGCTCACTAGTAAAGGCAAACATATAGTAAAAGTGGGAAATCATCAGCACACAAATATGATATCAAAACCAGGAATCATGAAGAGTACAAATGCATGATGTTTGAAATTGAAAGATCAGCAACTTTAAAAAATATATAAATTTATATATAAATTTATTTATATACATACATACTGCTAGATCAAAAAATCACAGCAATCAAAAATCTACAACAGATACACAGAAAAGGAAAATAATACAAACACAACATTAAAGATAGTTATCAAATCACAAGAGAAAAGAAGAGGAAAATAAAAGACCTACAAAAACCATCCAAAATTATTTTCAGTTGTTTTACTTCATCATTCATCTAATTTCTATTAAACTTCCCTAATTCTCTGATATTCTCTTTATAATACACTATTTTTAAAGTGAGAATCTCTTAAAATACTGCTGAAATTAGAGAACATTTAATAGGAGACTTTTAGTAGTAAGGCTTTTAATAGTAAGAAATTTTTTATATTATTCCCTATTTCAGTTTGTAAAAAAAATGCAGGCACCTTGATTACAAACTGAATTTACAGGACCACCTGTTTACTGTCTTCTACACATGCCAGGCCCTATGGAAAGGGACATGCCTTTTGAATATGAAGGACTGGATATATATATAAAAAAAAAAGGTGGTTAGTATGGGGAAGGAAATGCACCTTAAGCTTAGATAGTGCTATACATTAGTTATGTCTCAATAAAACTGGAAGGGAAATAAGATAAGTTGAAGGAGCTACACAACCTAACTGCATTGACTTATTTCAGCAAATTAGAAGCAAGGGTGCCTTGCTTACAGTTAAAGAAAGGGTCATAAGTTATGATGTTTGAATTGAGCCAAGAAGGTCTGAAGTAGTCAAGACCAGGGAACCTATGGTTACCCTGATCTATGGAATAGAGCCTGGTGCAGGAACACAAGGTGAACTGAAAGTTAAGAACTAAAATCAAAATGTTTAGAGGCAAGCAAAAAAAAAGCTAAAAGAATTCAGTAGCACCGAATTAGCTGTACAACAAAAGCTAAAGAAACTTCCCTAGGTGGAAAAGACCACAACTAGAAACAAAAGATTACAAAATGGGAAAGCTCACTAGTAAAGGCAAACATATAGTAAAAGTGGGAAATCATCAGCACACAAATATGATATCAAAACCAGGAATCATGAAGAGTACAAATGCATGATGTTTGAAATTGAAAGATCAGCAACTTTAAAAAATATATAAATTTATATATAAATTTATTTATATACATACATACTGCTAGATCAAAAACTCACAGCAATCAAAAATCTACAACAGATACACAGAAAAGGAAAATAATACAAACACAACATTAAAGATAGTTATCAAATCACAAGAGAAAAGAAGAGGAAAATAAAAGACCTACAAAAACCATCCAAAATTATTTTCAGTTGTTTTACTTCATCATTCATCTAATTTCTATTAAACTTCCCTAATTCTCTGATATTCTCTTTATAATACACTATTTTTAAAGTGAGAATCTCTTAAAATACTGCTGAAATTAGAGAACATTTAATAGGAGACTTTTAGTAGTAAGGCTTTTAATAGTAAGATCATATATTCCCTATTTCTTTGTCTTGATCATTCTAAGTTCCTAATTTCTTCAAATAAGTTGTTGATTTATATGTGATGAGAAATCAGTAAAAATAAGTGTGTAAAATAAAATTAAAGAGCATTCACAAAAAAAAAAACCTATCCAAAACAATAAATTAACAAAATGACAGTAAGAACACACTTGTTGGTAATTACATTAAATATAAAGAGATTAAATGCTCCAAAAAGATATAGACTGCCTGATTGATTTAAAAAAATAAGATCCATATATACACAATCTACAAGAGATCCACTTCGGATTTAGGAACACATACAGATTGAATGTGAGGGGATGGAAAAAGTTATTCCATGCAAATGGAATCAAAAGGAAACTGGAATAGCAATACTCAAGACAACATAGAATTTAAACATTGCTATGAGAGACAAGGACATGACATTGTTATCAACAGATCAGCCCAAGAATACATAGCAATTGTAAATATATACACACCAACATATGAGCACTTCAGTACATAAGGTGAATGTTAACAAGCATAAAAGGAGAAACTGGTGCTAACATGGTAATAGTGGGGGACTTTAACACCTCACTTACATCAATGGATAGATGAGGCAGAAAATGAGGAAACAGACTTGAAAGGATACAATAGGCCAGATGGACTTAATTGATGTTTATAGAGCATTCCACCTGAAAGCAGCAGAATACACATTTTTCAAGCACATATGAAACATTCCCTAGGCTAGATCACATGCTAGAACACAAAACAAGCCTTGGTAAATTTAAGGAAACCAATGTCCTATCAGGTGTCTTTTCTGACCACAATGCTATGAGTTTTTAATTTAAGGAAAACCAACAGATACACAGAAAAGGAAAATAATACAAACACAACATTAAAGATAGTTATCAAATCACAAGAGAAAAGAAGAGGAAAATAAAAGACCTACAAAAACCATCCAAAATTATTTTCAGTTGTTTTACTTCATCATTCATCTAATTTCTATTAAACTTCCCTAATTCTCTGATATTCTCTTTATAATACACTATTTTTAAAGTGAGAATCTCTTAAAATACTGCTGAAATTAGAGAACATTTAATAGGAGACTTTTAGTAGTAAGGCTTTTAATAGTAAGATCATATATTCCCTATTTCTTTGTCTTGATCATTCTAAGTTCCTAATTTCTTCAAATAAGTTGTTGATTTATATGTGATGAGAAATCAGTAAAAATAAGTGTGTAAAATAAAATTAAAGAGCATTCACAAAAAAAAAAACCTATCCAAAACAATAAATTAACAAAATGACAGTAAGAACACACTTGTTGGTAATTACATTAAATATAAAGAGATTAAATGCTCCAAAAAGATATAGACTGCCTGATTGATTTAAAAAAATAAGATCCATATATACACAATCTACAAGAGATCCACTTCGGATTTAGGAACACATACAGATTGAATGTGAGGGGATGGAAAAAGTTATTCCATGCAAATGGAATCAAAAGGAAACTGGAATAGCAATACTCAAGACAACATAGAATTTAAACATTGCTATGAGAGACAAGGACATGACATTGTTATCAACAGATCAGCCCAAGAATACATAGCAATTGTAAATATATACACACCAACATATGAGCACTTCAGTACATAAGGTGAATGTTAACAAGCATAAAAGGAGAAACTGGTGCTAACATGGTAATAGTGGGGGACTTTAACACCTCACTTACATCAATGGATAGATGAGGCAGAAAATGAGGAAACAGACTTGAAAGGATACAATAGGCCAGATGGACTTAATTGATGTTTATAGAGCATTCCACCTGAAAGCAGCAGAATACACATTTTTTCAAGCACATATGAAACATTCCCTAGGCTAGATCACATGCTAGAACACAAAACAAGCCTTGGTAAATTTAAGGAAACCAATGTCCTATCAGGTGTCTTTTCTGACCACAATGCTATGAGATTTTAAATCAACTACAATTTAAAAGATTGCAAAAAATGAACATGTGGAAGCTAAATAATGTGCTACTGAACAACCAACAGATCCTGAAGAAATAAAGAGAGAATCAAATAGCTACAGACAAATGAAAATGAAAACCCAGTGATTCAAAATGTATGGCAGACTTCCCTGGTGGTCCACTCTCTCTGACTCCATGCTCCCAAAGCAGGGTGCTTGGATGTGTTCCCTGGTCAGGAAACTAGATTCCATATGCTACAACTAGTTCAAATGCCACAACTGGAAGATTTCACATGCCACAACCAGTGACCTGCATGTTGCGACTAAGACTTGATGCAGTCAAATAAGTAAATAAATATCTTAAAATAGAAGGAAAAATCTAAAAACCTGTGGGATGCAACAAATCAGCTCTAATAGACACATTTATAGCTATACAAGCTTACCTCAGGAAACAAGAAAAATCTCAAACAACCTAGCCTTACATCTAAGGCAACTAGAACAAGAATAAACCATACCCAAAGTTAATAGAAACCATAAAGATCAGAGCAAAAATAAATAATATGCAAACTAAGAAAAGAGATCAATGAAACTAAAAGACTGGTTTTTTGAAAAAATTAGCAAAATTGGATAGACTTAGAGAAAAAAAAAAAGGAAGAGGCCTCAAATCAATAAAATTAGAAATGAAAAAAAAAGTTAAAACCAACACCACAGAAATGCAAGGGACCCTAAAACACTACTATAGGCAACCAGATGCCAATTAAATGAACAATCGAAGAATACATAGCAATTGTAAATATATACACACCAACATATGAGCACTTCAGTACATAAGGTGAATGTTAACAAGCATAAAAGGAGAAACTGGTGCTAACATGGTAATAGTGGGGGACTTTAACACCTCACTTACATCAATGGATAGATGAGGCAGAAAATGAGGAAACAGACTTGAAAGGATACAATAGGCCAGATGGACTTAATTGATGTTTATAGAGCATTCCACCTGAAAGCAGCAGAATACACATTTTTTCAAGCACATATGAAACATTCCCTAGGCTAGATCACATGCTAGAACACAAAACAAGCCTTGGTAAATTTAAGGAAACCAATGTCCTATCAGGTGTCTTTTCTGACCACAATGCTATGAGATTTTAAATCAACTACAATTTAAAAGATTGCAAAAAATGAACATGTGGAAGCTAAATAATGTGCTACTGAACAACCAACAGATCCTGAAGAAATAAAGAGAGAATCAAATAGCTACAGACAAATGAAAATGAAAACCCAGTGATTCAAAATGTATGGCAGACTTCCCTGGTGGTCCACTCTCTCTGACTCCATGCTCCCAAAGCAGGGTGCTTGGATGTGTTCCCTGGTCAGGAAACTAGATTCCATATGCTACAACTAGTTCAAATGCCACAACTGGAAGATTTCACATGCCACAACCAGTGACCTGCATGTTGCGACTAAGACTTGATGCAGTCAAATAAGTAAATAAATATCTTAAAATAGAAGAAAAAAGCGAAAAACCTGTGGGATGCAACAAATCAGCTCTAATAGACACATTTATAGCTATACAAGCTTACCTCAGGAAACAAGAAAAATCTCAAACAACCTAGCCTTACATCTAAGGCAACTAGAACAAGAATAAACCATACCCAAAGTTAATAGAAACCATAAAGATCAGAGCAAAAATAAATAATATGCAAACTAAGAAAAGAGATCAATGAAACTAAAAGACTGGTTTTTTGAAAAAATTAGCAAAATTGGATAGACTTAGAGAAAAAAAAAAAGGAAGAGGCCTCAAATCAATAAAATTAGAAATGAAAAAAAAAGTTAAAACCAACACCACAGAAATGCAAGGGACCCTAAAACACTACTATAGGCAACCAGATGCCAATTAAATGAACAATCGAAGAAATGGACAAATTCTAAGAAAGGTGCAATCTCCTCAGTGAACTAGGAAGAAATAGAAAATATAAATAGATCAATTACAAATACGGAAACTGAACCTATGATTTATAAACTCCCAACAAACAAAAGTCCAGGACCAGATATCTTCACAGGAGAATTCTTTCAGACATGAATTAGTGCCAATCCTTCTGAAACTATTGCAGAGTAAGGAATACCTCCAAACTCTATGAGACCAACATCACCCTGATTACAAAACAAGACAAAGATATCACCAGAAAAATAAAATTATATGCTAATATCACTACTGAACATAGACACAAAAATTCTCAACAAAATACTAGCAAACTGAAACCAGCAACACATTAAAAGGGTCATAAAACATGATCAAATGGGATTGATTTCAGGGATGCAAAGATTTTTCAATACCCACAAATCAATCACTGTGATCCAACAAATTGAAGAACAAAAAATACAGTAATACTAATAGATGCAGGAAAAAATTTCATAACATTCAACATCCATTAAAATAAAAATTCCAGAAAGGGGATATACAGGGAAAATACCTCAGCATAATAAAAGTTTATTGACAAGCCCCATATTTCCTCTAAAATCTGGAACAAGACATGGATGTCCAGTCTTGTCACTTTTGTTTTTTCAACATAGTTTTGGAAATCCTAGTCATGGCAATCGGAGGGGAAAAAAGGAATAAATGTTATCCAAATTGGAAAGGAAGAAGCAAAACTGTTAATGTTTGCAGATAACACGATACTATACATAGGAAATCTTAAAGACACTATCAGAAAACTACTGAGGCTCATCAATGAATTCACTAAAGTTACAAGATACAAAATGAATACACAAAAATCTTCTGTACTTCGGTATACTGACAAAAAAACATCAGAATGAGATATTAAAGAAATGTTCTAGCTAAGGAGGTAAAAAGACCTATACTGTGAAAGCTATAAAACACAGATGAAGAAATTAAAGATGACTAGCAGATGAAAAGATATACCATGTCCTTGGATTGGAAGAATTAATACTGTCAAAATTACTATACTACCCAAGGTAATCTACAAATTCAATGCAATCCCTATCAAAATACCAATGACATTTCTTGAAAAAGCAAGATCAATTTTTTTTTTAATTTATAGGGAAACATAAAAGACCTTAAATGCCAAAAGCAATCTTGAGAAAGAAAAACAGAGTGAGAGGAATAAGGATTTCTGACTTGAAACAATATTATAATGCCACAGTAATCAAAATAGTATGGTACTGGCACAAAGACAGAAATACAAATCAGTGGAAAAGAACAGAAAGCCCAGAAACAAACTCACACACCTTTGGTCAATCTATAACAAAGGAGGCAAGAATATACAATGGAGAAAGACAGTGTCCTCAATAAGTGGCGATGGAAAAACTGGACAGCTACCTCCAACCCAAATACCCACAAAAAATTCAAAAAAAATTTGCTAATATCACTACTGAACATAGACACAAAAATTCTCAACAAAATACTAGCAAACTGAAACCAGCAACACATTAAAAGGGTCATAAAACATGATCAAATGGGATTGATTTCAGGGATGCAAAGATTTTTCAATACCCACAAATCAATCACTGTGATCCAACAAATTGAAGAACAAAAAATACAGTAATACTAATAGATGCAGGAAAAAATTTCATAACATTCAACATCCATTAAAATAAAAATTCCAGAAAGGGGATATACAGGGAAAATACCTCAGCATAATAAAAGTTTATTGACAAGCCCCATATTTCCTCTAAAATCTGGAACAAGACATGGATGTCCAGTCTTGTCACTTTTGTTTTTTCAACATAGTTTTGGAAATCCTAGTCATGGCAATCGGAGGGGAAAAAAGGAATAAATGTTATCCAAATTGGAAAGGAAGAAGCAAAACTGTTAATGTTTGCAGATAACACGATACTATACATAGGAAATCTTAAAGACACTATCAGAAAACTACTGAGGCTCATCAATGAATTCACTAAAGTTACAAGATACAAAATGAATACACAAAAATCTTCTGTACTTCGGTATACTGACAAAAAAACATCAGAATGAGATATTAAAGAAATGTTCTAGCTAAGGAGGTAAAAAGACCTATACTGTGAAAGCTATAAAACACAGATGAAGAAATTAAAGATGACTAGCAGATGAAAAGATATACCATGTCCTTGGATTGGAAGAATTAATACTGTCAAAATTACTATACTACCCAAGGTAATCTACAAATTCAATGCAATCCCTATCAAAATACCAATGACATTTCTTGAAAAAGCAAGATCAATTTTTTTTTTAATTTATAGGGAAACATAAAAGACCTTAAATGCCAAAAGCAATCTTGAGAAAGAAAAACAGAGTGAGAGGAATAAGGATTTCTGACTTGAAACAATATTATAATGCCACAGTAATCAAAATAGTATGGTACTGGCACAAAGACAGAAATACAAATCAGTGGAAAAGAACAGAAAGCCCAGAAACAAACTCACACACCTTTGGTCAATCTATAACAAAGGAGGCAAGAATATACAATGGAGAAAGACAGTGTCCTCAATAAGTGGCGATGGAAAAACTGGACAGCTACATGTAAAAGAATGAAATCAGAACATTCTCTAACACCATGCACAAAAATAAACTCAAAAGAGCTAAAAGGCTTAAATGTAAACCAGATATCATAAAACTGCTAGAGAAAAACTCGCAGAACACTCTTTGACATAAATTGCAGCAATATCTTTTTGGATCTGTCTCCTAGAGTAATGGAAACAAACACAAAAACAAGCAAATGGGATCTAATTAAACTCAAAATCTTTTGCACAGCAAAGGAAACCATAAGCAAAACAGAGCATCTATGGACTGGTAGAAAATGTTTGTAAACAAAGCAACTGACAAGGAATCAACCTTAAAAATATACAGACAGTCCATCCAGCTTACATATACAATGGGATATACAATGGGATGGAGAAGGAAATGGCAACCCACTCCAGTATTCTTGCCTGGAGAATCCCTTGGACAGAGGAGCCTGGCAGGCTTTGGTCCATGGGGTTGCCCAGAGCTGGACACGACTGAGCAACTAACACATACATACACAAATACACAATGGACTATTAGTCATAAAAAAGAATGAAATAATGCCATTTACAGGCATTTATATCCATGGATGGACCTAGACCTTATTATCATACCATGTGAAGTAAGTCAGAAAGAGAAAGACAGGGGCTTCCCCTGGTGGTCCAGTGGGTAAGGACACCGCCTTGCCATGCAAGGGGCGCCGGTTCGATCCCTGGCCTGGGAAGATCCCACGAGCTGCGGAGTGGCTGGACTGATGTGTCCAATTACCGAGCCGGAGCTCTGGAGCGCATGCGCCCAGAGCCAGCGCTCTGCAATGACAGACGCCACCGTGATGGGAGGCCCACAGGAGCCAAAGAACAAAGACGGATAAAAATGGAGAAATGAAAGACCAATGGAAGTGGCCCGCCCGCTCCCCTCCCTCCCCAACCCGACCCCCGCCCAAAATAAATAAATAAATAAATCTTTAAAAAAAAAAAGAAAGAAAGAAAGACAAATATCATATATCATTAGTATGTGGAATCTAAAGACAAAAAGCTACAAATGAACTTATTTTTAGAATAGAAAGAGACTCATGATAGAAAAAAAAAAAATTTGTTCTTACCAAAGTGAAAGGAGGATAGGCATAAATTAGGAGTTTGGGATTAACATATATACATTGCAGTATATAAAATAGATAACCAACAAGGACCTACTGTATATCACAGAGAACTACACTCAATACTATGTAATGACCTATAAGGGAAGAGAATCTGAAAATAATATATATATATAAATCACTGTACTATACAACTGAAACTAACTTGGTATTACACATCAACTAGAAGCCAATAGAAACAAAAAATAAAAAGCTTTACCCAAAAGAAAAATCCAGTAATGAATGTATTCTTTGGTGGATTCTATGAAACATTTAAGGAAAAATAAGTATCAAATTAACAAAAACCATTCGGTAAAAAAGAAAAGAAATAAACACAATTCATTTATAAGGGCACTACCTTGATACCAAAATCAAAGACGTTATAGGAAAGTAAAATTATATATTAATACCAGTATCACTCATGAAAAGTGATATAATAATCCTTAAAATTAGCAAATCAAATACTACAGTATATAATAAAAATAATACATCGTGACTGTTCCAGACTGACTGGTGTCCCCCCGCCCATCCTACCTTGGCCAAACTCATAGGTTGAAGTCCTAACCTGCATGTGACTCTAGTCAGAGATAAGGACTTTACAGAGATAACTAAGGTTAGATGAGGTCATAAAAAATGGGCCCCAATCCTAAGGACTGGCATGGGAGAGAGACCAGAGCCCTCTCTCACTGCAAGTTCATAGAGGAAAGACCGTGTGAGAACTCAGCAAGCAGGGCCTTCTGCAAGCCAGGAGAGGTCTCACCAGAAACCAACCTTAATAGCATCTTGATTTTGGATTATAACCTTTCAAGTGTGAGAAAATAAGTTTCTGTTTTTTAAGCCATCCAGTCTGTGGTGTGCTGGTATAGCAGCCCTAGCAGACTAATACAGTGACCAATCAGAGTTTATCCCAGGAATGCGAGGTTGGATTAACATTAGAAAGCCAAGCATGTTTTCCCCCACTATATTAAGTGACTAAAACAAAAAAACAAATCATATAGTAATCTCGACAAGATAGAGAAAAAGCATTTGATAATCTTCAAAAATCACTCATGAGAAAGAAATGTTTCAGCAGCTAACTAGGAGTGGAAGGGAACTTTCTCAACCTGATAAAGAAGAACTGACATTATATGTAACAGTGAAAGACAGACTACTTTCCCTTGAAGATAAGAAATGAAAAGAAATGAAGCAAAGATGTTTTCTCTCAACACTCTCATTCAACATTTTGCTAGAAGCTAAGTGCATTACAATAAGGCCAGAAAAAGAATGAAGGATTTATAGACTGGCACAAAGGAATGATATTGTCTTAATTCTCAGATTACACCATTGTCCACATAAAATATCCTGGGAAACTTATAAAAAATAAAAAAAAAAGCTATAGGTGACTTTAGCAAGGTCACCCTGAATAAAGTCAATAATCAGTTGTATTTCTACATACTAGCATTAACTAGTTGAAGTTGAAAATACAAATTATAATAGCAGAACTCCCAAAATACTTAGGGATATATTTTTAAAAACACGTGCAAATTTGTAAACTATAAAATGTCGAGAGATTAAAAGGCAGACAGATGCTATATTTGTGGATCAGAAGAGTTAATATTGTTAAGATGTTAATTATCCTCCAGTTAATCTATGAATCTAATGTAATATCAAGCCAGATCTCAGCAGATTTTTTTTTTGAGGAAGTTGTTAAAATTAAAAAAAAAGAGTTGGAATTGTTTTCAGTCAGGCTCAAAATGATGAGCAAAGGATTGGAGCAGTAGAAAGAAGCAGAAGGAAAGAGAATGGAATCAGGTTTTAGGGTACCCAGAGGAAACGGTTTGGGAAGAAGATATACCGTAAATAGGAGTTTGGATCAACTTGGCTGAAGGATAGGGCTGTAGGGATGAGAACACGGGAAAAGATGTGTGGTCAAGAGGGACATATCAGGGCTTCCCTGGTGGTCCAGTGGGTAAGGACACCACCTTGTAGTGCAAGGGGCACCGATTTGATCCCTGTGGTGTGCTGGTATAGCAGCCCTAGCAGACTAATACAGTGACCAATCAGAGTTTATCCCAGGAATGCGAGGTTGGATTAACATTAGAAAGCCAAGCATGTTTTCCCCACTATATTAAGTGACTAAAACAAAAACAAATCATATAGTAATCTCGACAAGATAGAGAAAAAGCATTTGATAATCTTCAAAAATCACTCATGAGAAAGAAATGTTTCAGCAGCTAACTAGGAGTGGAAGGGAACTTTCTCAACCTGATAAAGAAGAACTGACATTATATGTAACAGTGAAAGACAGACTACTTTCCCTTGAAGATAAGAAATGAAAAGAAATGAAGCAAAGATGTTTTCTCTCAACACTCTCATTCAACATTTTGCTAGAAGCTAAGTGCATTACAATAAGGCCAGAAAAAGAATGAAGGATTTATAGACTGGCACAAAGGAATGATATTGTCTTAATTCTCAGATTACACCATTGTCCACATAAAATATCCTGGGAAACTTATAAAAAAAAAATGCTATAGGTGACTTTAGCAAGGTCACCCTGAATAAAGTCAATAATCAGTTGTATTTCTACATACTAGCATTAACTAGTTGAAGTTGAAAATACAAATTATAATAGCAGAACTCCCAAAATACTTAGGGATATATTTTTAAAAACACGTGCAAATTTGTAAACTATAAAATGTCGAGAGATTAAAAGGCAGACAGATGCTATATTTGTGGATCAGAAGAGTTAATATTGTTAAGATGTTAATTATCCTCCAGTTAATCTATGAATCTAATGTAATATCAAGCCAGATCTCAGCAGATTTTTTTTTTGAGGAAGTTGTTAAAATTAAAAAAAAAGAGTTGGAATTGTTTTCAGTCAGGCTCAAAATGATGAGCAAAGGATTGGAGCAGTAGAAAGAAGCAGAAGGAAAGAGAATGGAATCAGGTTTTAGGGTACCCAGAGGAAACGGTTTGGGAAGAAGATATACCGTAAATAGGAGTTTGGATCAACTTGGCTGAAGGATAGGGCTGTAGGGATGAGAACACGGGAAAAGATGTGTGGTCAAGAGGGACATATCAGGGCTTCCCTGGTGGTCCAGTGGGTAAGGACACCACCTTGTAGTGCAAGGGGCACCGATTTGATCCCTGGTCTGGGAAGATCCCACGTGCTGCGGAGCGGCTGGACCCATGTGTCCAATTACCGAGCTGGAGCTCTGGAGCGCATGCGCCGATAGCCAGCGCTCTGCGACAGCAGAGGCTGCCGCGATGGGAGGCCCACACGGGCCAAAGAACAAAGATGGATGAAAATAGATAAATGAAAGAGCAATAGAAGTGGCCCGCCTGCCCTCCTCCCTCCCCAACCTGGCTCCCCCACCACCACCACCAAAAAAAGAGGGACGTATCAGGGGCATTGTCTAAGAGCTACAAGACTGTGAATTTTGATGGCCTCATCATTTCATTAAAAAAGTTAGTCTTTGCTGTTCCAAGTCTATATTGATTTTTATTATGCTTATAGTATAATCTCCATGGAGAAAGCAATAATAATTTCCTAGGCCCAATGACAGGGTGGAAGAGCCTGCATTTCAGCTGGGATTGTTTGTGCTTCAAAACTCCAGTTAGGTTGGGGTGTGTGGGTGTGTGGGTATGTGCGTGTGTGTGTGTGTGTGTCTCTAGCTTGTTAAGAAGTCAGGAGTCCGAGAAGATGGTTGATAGAATTTCCGTTTTCTTGAATTGACTGAGGTTTCCATCTTCTCGGACCACAATGCAGTGAGACTAGAGATCAACTACAGGAAAAAAACCGCTAAAAACACAAACACATGGAGATTAAACAACACATACCTAAAAAATCAACTGATTACTGAGGAAATTAAAGGAGAAATAAAACAATTCCTAGAAGAAAACGACAATGAACACACAACAGTGCAAAACCTATGGGATACTGCAAAAGCAGTTCTAAGAGGGAAGTTTATACCAATTCAATCCCACCTCAAGAAACTAGGAAAATCTCAAACAGATGACCTTACCTTACGCTTAAAACAACTGGAGAAAGAAGAACAAAAACACCCCAAAGCCAGCAGAAGAAGGGAAATCATAAAGATCAGAGCAGAAATAAATGAAAAAGAAATGAAAGAAACAATAGTAAAGATTAAATAAAACAAAAAGCTGGTTCTTCGCAAAGGTAAATAAAATCGACACACCACTGGTCAGACTCATCAAGAAAAAGAGAGAGAAGAACCAGATCACCAAAATCAAAAATGAAACAGGAGAGATTACAACAGATAATGCAGAAATCCAAAGGATTATAAGAGACTATTATGAACAACTCTATGGCAACAAACTGGACAACCTGGAAGAAGTGGACACTTTCTTAGAGAAGATTAATCTCCCAAGACTCAACCAGGAAGAAACAGAAACTATGAACAAGCCAATCACAAGCTCAGAAATCGACCTTGTGATCAAAAATCTACCCAAAAATAAAAGCCCAGGGCCAGATGGTTTCACAAGTGAATTCTACCAAACATTTAAAGAAGAGCTAATGCCTGTCCTTCTAAAACTCTTCCAAACAATAGCACAGGAAGGAACACTTCCAAACACATTCTAGGAGGCCCCCATCACCCTGATACCAAAGCCAGGCAAAGACATCACAAAAAAAGAAAATTATAGGCCAATTTCACTGATGAATCTAGATGCCAAAATCCTCAACAAAATCCTAGCAAACAGAATTCAACGACACATCAAAAAGCTCATTCATCACGATCAAGTTGGGTTCATCCCAGGCATGCAAGGATTCTTCAATATCCACAAATCAATCAATGTGATACACCATATCAACAAATTGAAAGACAAAAATCACATGATCATCTCAATAGATGCAGAAAAAGCCTTCGACAAAGTACAGCATCCATTTATGATAAAACCTCTTCAAAAAATGGGCATAGAAGGAATTTAACATAGTGAAAGCCATATATAAGAAGCCCACAGCGAACATTATCCTCAATGGTGAAAAACTCAAAGCATTTCCTCTAAGATCAGGAACAAGACAAGGGTGTCCACTTTCACCACTCTTATTCAACATAGTCCTGGAAGTTCTAGCAACAGCAATAAGAGAAGAGAAAGAAATCAAAGGAATCCAGATTGGAAAAGAAGAAGTCAAACTCTCTCTATTTGCAGATGACATGATATTATACATAGAAAATCCCAAAGACACTATTACAAAACTACTAGAGTTAATCAGCGAATTCAGCAAAGTCGCAGGATACAAAATCAATATACAGAAATCACTGGCATTCCTATACACAAACAATGAAAAATCAGAAAATGAAATCAAAGAGGCAATCCCCTTCACCATTGCAACCAAAAGAATCAAATATCTAGGAATAAACCTACCCAAAGAAACAAAAGAACTGTACACAGAAAATTACAAGACACTCATGAGAGACATTAAAGAAGACTTAAACAGATGGAGAGATAGTCCATGTTCCTGGGTCGGAAGAATCAATATTGTGAAAATGACCATACTACCAAATGTCATCTATAGATTCAATGCAATCCCTATCAAACTATCAATAACATTCTTCACAGAACTAGACCAAAGTATCACACAGTTCCTATGGAAACACAAAAGACCTCGAATAGCCAAAGCAATCCTCAGGAAGAAGAATGGAGCTGGGGGGATCAGCCTCCCCAACTTCAGACTCTACTACAAAGCAACAGTCCTCAAGACAGTATGGTACTGGCACAAAAACAGAAAATTATAGGCCAATTTCACTGATGAATCTAGATGCCAAAATCCTCAACAAAATCCTAGCAAACAGAATTCAACGACACATCAAAAAGCTCATTCATCACGATCAAGTTGGGTTCATCCCAGGCATGCAAGGATTCTTCAATATCCACAAATCAATCAATGTGATACACCATATCAACAAATTGAAAGACAAAAATCACATGATCATCTCAATAGATGCAGAAAAAGCCTTCGACAAAGTACAGCATCCATTTATGATAAAACCTCTTCAAAAAATGGGCATAGAAGGAATTTAACATAGTGAAAGCCATATATAAGAAGCCCACAGCGAACATTATCCTCAATGGTGAAAAACTCAAAGCATTTCCTCTAAGATCAGGAACAAGACAAGGGTGTCCACTTTCACCACTCTTATTCAACATAGTCCTGGAAGTTCTAGCAACAGCAATAAGAGAAGAGAAAGAAATCAAAGGAATCCAGATTGGAAAAGAAGAAGTCAAACTCTCTCTATTTGCAGATGACATGATATTATACATAGAAAATCCCAAAGACACTATTACAAAACTACTAGAGTTAATCAGCGAATTCAGCAAAGTCGCAGGATACAAAATCAATATACAGAAATCACTGGCATTCCTATACACAAACAATGAAAAATCAGAAAATGAAATCAAAGAGGCAATCCCCTTCACCATTGCAACCAAAAGAATCAAATATCTAGGAATAAACCTACCCAAAGAAACAAAAGAACTGTACACAGAAAATTACAAGACACTCATGAGAGACATTAAAGAAGACTTAAACAGATGGAGAGATAGTCCATGTTCCTGGGTCGGAAGAATCAATATTGTGAAAATGACCATACTACCAAATGTCATCTATAGATTCAATGCAATCCCTATCAAACTATCAATAACATTCTTCACAGAACTAGACCAAAGTATCACACAGTTCCTATGGAAACACAAAAGACCTCGAATAGCCAAAGCAATCCTCAGGAAGAAGAATGGAGCTGGGGGGATCAGCCTCCCCAACTTCAGACTCTACTACAAAGCAACAGTCCTCAAGACAGTATGGTACTGGCACAAAAACAGAAATATCGACCAATGGAACAAGATCGAGAACCCAGAGATAAACCCACACACCTATGGGTACCTTATTTTTGACAAAGGAGGCGAAACTATAAAATGGGACAAAGACAGTCTCTTCAACAAATGGTGCTGGCAAAATTGGACAGCTACATGCAAAAAACTGAAGTTGGAACATACCCTGACACCATACACAAAGATCACCTCAAAATGGATTAAAGACTTAAATGTAAGGCCAGAAACCATCAAACTCTTAGAGGAGAATATAGGCAAAACCCTCAAGGACATAAATCAAAGCAAGATCTTCTCTGTCCCACCTACTAGAATAGCGGAACTCAAAAGACAAATGAACATGTGGGACCTAATGAAACTTAAAAGCTTTTGTACAGCCAAAGAAATTACAAAAAAGCTGAACAGACAGCCCACAGAGTGGGAGAAAATCATAGCAAATGAAACAACAGACAAAGAATTAATCTCCAAAATCTACAAGCAACTCAGACAACTCAGCACTGGAAAAACCAACAACCCAATCAAAAAATGGGAAAAGGACCTAAACAGACACCTCTCCAACGATGACATACAGATGGCCCAAAAGCACATGAAACGATGCTCAACTTCACTAATAATTAGAGAAATGCAAATCAAGACTACAATGAGATATCACCTCACACCCGTCAGAATGGCCGTCATCCACAAATCAACAGACAATAAATGCTGGAGAGGTTGCGGAGAAAAGGGAACACTCCTGCATTGCTGGTGGGAGTGTAAATTGATACAGCCTCTATGGAAGACAGTCTGGAGATTTCTTAAAAAACTAAAAATAGAAGCACCATACAATCCAGCAATCCCACTCTTAGGCTTATACCCTGATGAAATCAAATCTGAAAGAAGCACCTGTACCCCAATGTTCATTGCAGCTCTCTATACAATAGCTAGAACATGGAAGCAACCTACATGCCCATCGACAAACAAATGGATGCAAAAGCTCTGGTGCATATATACAATGGAATACTACACAGCTGTAAAAAGAAATGCAGAAGAATCAGCCCTAATGAGGTGGCTGGATCTAGAACGTATCATCAAAAGTGAAATCAGTCAGAAAGAGAAGGACAAATATAGTATATTAACACATATATATGGAATCTAGTAGGATGGTGATGGTGGCACACGCAGTGAAGCGACGGAAAGACAGACATGGACAGTGGACATATGGACATTGTGGGAAAGGAACAGAAGGTGGGAGGCGTAAAGGAAGTAGCATGAAGGCCTGTACTATCATAAGTGAAGAAAATAACTCTAGTGATTGCTCTGTGAGAAAAGGGAATCTTTCAGGGGTGCTGTGTGATGGTTGGGAGGGGTGGGAAGGGGGGGGATATACATATGACTAATCTGGGAACATACATATCTGTAAACAACAAAACTCTGTAAAAGTTAAAAGCAAAATAAAGGTTTAAAAAAAAAAGAAGTCAGGAGTCACAGAAAAATGGTATGTTGATATATACCTATTAGATCTGGCTATGGGCATGAATTAAAATGGAATGCCACGGGGAGCATAGCAAATGAAACAACAGAAAAACCAAAATCTACAAGCAACTCAGACAACTCAGCACTGGAAACACCAACAACCCAATCAAAAAATGGGAAAAGGACCTAAACAGACACCTCTCCAACGATGACATACAGATGGCCCAAAAGCACATGAAACGATGCTCAACTTCACTAATAATTAGAGAAATGCAAATCAAGACTACAATGAGATATCACCTCACACCCGTCAGAATGGCCGTCATCCACAAATCAACAGACAATAAATGCTGGAGAGGTTGCGGAGAAAAGGGAACACTCCTGCATTGCTGGTGGGAGTGTAAATTGATACAGCCTCTATGGAAGACAGTCTGGAGATTTCTTAAAAAACTAAAAATAGAAGCACCATACAATCCAGCAATCCCACTCTTAGGCTTATACCCTGATGAAATCAAATCTGAAAGAAGCACCTGTACCCCAATGTTCATTGCAGCTCTCTATACAATAGCTAGAACATGGAAGCAACCTACATGCCCATCGACAAACAAATGGATGCAAAAGCTCTGGTGCATATATACAATGGAATACTACACAGCTGTAAAAAGAAATGCAGAAGAATCAGCCCTAATGAGGTGGCTGGATCTAGAACGTATCATCAAAAGTGAAATCAGTCAGAAAGAGAAGGACAAATATAGTATATTAACACATATATATGGAATCTAGTAGGATGGTGATGGTGGCACACGCAGTGAAGCGACGGAAAGACAGACATGGACAGTGGACATATGGACATTGTGGGAAAGGAACAGAAGGTGGGAGGCGTAAAGGAAGTAGCATGAAGGCCTGTACTATCATAAGTGAAGAAAATAACTCTAGTGATTGCTCTGTGAGAAAAGGGAATCTTTCAGGGGTGCTGTGTGATGGTTGGGAGGGGTGGGAAGGGGGGGGATATACATATGACTAATCTGGGAACATACATATCTGTAAACAACAAAACTCTGTAAAAGTTAAAAGCAAAATAAAGGTTTAAAAAAAAAAGAAGTCAGGAGTCACAGAAAAATGGTATGTTGATATATACCTATTAGATCTGGCTATGGGCATGAATTAAAAATGTAGAAATGTGAATGGACCTAGGATCTAGGGTGAAGAGTCAAGTAAGTCAGAAAGAAAAACAAATACCATATATTAATATATATATGTGGAATCTAGAAAAAAAATGGTGCGGATGAACCTGTTTCCAGGGCAGAATAGAGATGCAGATGTAGAGAACAGACATATGAACACAGCAGGGGAAAGGAAGTGTGAGGTGAGTTAGGAGATTAGGATTGACACACATACACTATATGTATAAAATAGATGGCTAGTGGGAAGCTGCTGTATAACACTAGGAGCTCAGCTCAGTACTCTGTGTTGCTACTCTAGGTTGGTGGGATGGGAGGACATTGAGGGAGGTCAATGAGAGAGGATATGTATACACACACACACATACAAACACACATCTATATAATATATACATATATACACACCTACATACATGCATATAAACGATTCACTTCATTTGTACAGCTGAAAACAACAACATTGTAAAGCAACTATACCTCAATAAAAATGAATTACCATAGAGACTACATTTCTGAAAGAAAGACCAACTAGGTAAAAAAATATATGTAGTTATGATTTTAATTGATAGTTTAAAACAGTTTCTTTCAAAAATAACCAGTCAGTAGACGTATGATCTGGTTAAAAATTGAGTCAAAAATACCTGCTTGAGAACTGACAGGTGAATTCAGGTGAACAGAATAAGTTTGAAGCAATGCCTTAAGATATAAAGCATAAACTTTACAGTGCTGTACCTGATCATGTATTCATTTAGAATTGTTTCTCCTGGGTAGCCTTTTACTTTTTTAGGTAGTTGGTTATGCCCAGATTGATTTTTTTAAGTCAGTTTTGGTTTTAAAAGCTCTTTACAGGGCTTCCCTGGTGGTCCAGTGGGTAAGGACACCACCTTGCAGTGCAAGGGGCGCCAGTTTGATCCCTGGCCTGGGAAGATCCCACGTGCTGCGGAGTGGCTGGACTGGTGTGTCCAACTACTGAGCCAGCGCTCTAGAGTGCCCGCGCCCAGAGCCAGTGCTCTGCAATGAGAGAGGCCACTGCGATGGGAGGCCCACACAGGCCAAAGAACAAAGATAAATAAATGAAAGACCAATAGAAGTGGCCAAAAAAAAAAAAGCTCTTTACACAAATATATATCTTATATGAGATTCCCAGTCATTGAAATAGTAGGTATTATTTGAATTTTATGAGTCATTTAAACAAAGCTAGAGAGGCTGTAATTTGTCCAGACTCACACAGCTAAAAATGACCCAGTAGATAAATATTTTCCTGCCAAGACCAGTCATCTTTCAACTACAACTCACCATTACACCAGGCCCTCAGCCTTCCTGTCTAAGATGGTGACTTCATAAGGAAGGCACAGTCATGAACTCTTGGGAACAGCACATTTGTACTTTCCAGAGCCACAAGCTGCATCTTGAGATAGTTTTAGATTATTCTTTGGAGTGTTGGAAATGTCTTGAGTTCCATAACTGGATTCATTTTCCATTGTTTCATGTCTCATCAAATTATCCAGTTCCCAGAAAGTAGTGGCCTTTTAAAACTGGTTCACTTGAGTTAGATGGTCTGCTTCAAGGAAGCTAGTATTTAACACTATTTTCTCTCTGATTATCACAAGATGAGTCGATGGTCTGCTTCAAGGAAGCTAGTATTTAACACTATTTTCTCTCTGATTATCACAAGATGAGTCATGAGTTTCCACGTAAAGCAGCTACATCACTAAGCTACAAGAGTCCTGGTCCTCCTGCTGCTAGATGGGTATCCTGAAAGACTTACTAGACTTAGACTTTTGAAAATCTTAACTTCTGCTTAAGTTCATTGATAAAATATATGGATAAATGTTGGAACTCTTCACTGACTGTCATGGGATAGTGTTTGAAAACTTACTTCAGATGTGGAAACATATATAATGTGACCTAACCAAAAAAAAAAAAACTCAATAAAAATATATAAGGAAAGATGTATTTATTTTCCTGCTTCATTTCTGGTCAGTTTGACTATAAGGCTTTACAAAGTAGTTCAAGGCATTTATCATTTTTTTTATTTGTTAAGGCCATGAGTCTCCCTGCCTTCATGCTATGACTGAAGTTGCTTATAGACGAAAACACATTTATAATTTAGGGAAAAAAACAGAATGTGGGCATAAATGGAGCCTACCTCAACATAATAAAGATCATATACAACAAGCCCATAGCAAATATTATTTCATTCTCAATAGTGAAAACTGAAAACATTCCTGTAAGATCAGTAATGAGGCAAGGATGTCCTCTCTCACCACTTTTACTTAACGTAGTTATTGAAACCTAGCCATGGCAATAAAAAAAGAAAAAGAAATCAAAAATTTAAAAGAATAAATAAAATAGGCACTGTTTGCAGATCACAATACTACACATTGAAATCATAAAGATACTATTACAAAAATACTGCAGTTCATCAATGAATTTGGTAAAGTTGTAGGATACAATATAGAAGTCTCTTGCATTCCTATATACTAATACCAAAAAAAAATAAGATTTTCATAACATCAAAAGAGTAAGACACTTAGTAATAAACCTACCTAAGGAGGCAAAAGACTTGTACTGGATTCATTTTCCATTGTTTCATGTCTCATCAAATTATCCAGTTCCCAGAAAGTAGTGGCCTTTTAAAACTGGTTCACTTGAGTTAGATGGTCTGCTTCAAGGAAGCTAGTATTTAACACTATTTTCTCTCTGATTATCACAAGATGAGTCGATGGTCTGCTTCAAGGAAGCTAGTATTTAACACTATTTTCTCTCTGATTATCACAAGATGAGTCATGAGTTTCCACGTAAAGCAGCTACATCACTAAGCTACAAGAGTCCTGGTCCTCCTGCTGCTAGATGGGTATCCTGAAAGACTTACTAGACTTAGACTTTTGAAAATCTTAACTTCTGCTTAAGTTCATTGATAAAATATATGGATAAATGTTGGAACTCTTCACTGACTGTCATGGGATAGTGTTTGAAAACTTACTTCAGATGTGGAAACATATATAATGTGACCTAACCAAAAAAAAAAAAACTCAATAAAAATATATAAGGAAAGATGTATTTATTTTCCTGCTTCATTTCTGGTCAGTTTGACTATAAGGCTTTACAAAGTAGTTCAAGGCATTTATCATTTTTTTTATTTGTTAAGGCCATGAGTCTCCCTGCCTTCATGCTATGACTGAAGTTGCTTATAGACGAAAACACATTTATAATTTAGGGAAAAAAACAGAATGTGGGCATAAATGGAGCCTACCTCAACATAATAAAGATCATATACAACAAGCCCATAGCAAATATTATTTCATTCTCAATAGTGAAAACTGAAAACATTCCTGTAAGATCAGTAATGAGGCAAGGATGTCCTCTCTCACCACTTTTACTTAACGTAGTTATTGAAACCTAGCCATGGCAATAAAAAAAGAAAAAGAAATCAAAAATTTAAAAGAATAAATAAAATAGGCACTGTTTGCAGATCACAATACTACACATTGAAATCATAAAGATACTATTACAAAAATACTGCAGTTCATCAATGAATTTGGTAAAGTTGTAGGATACAATATAGAAGTCTCTTGCATTCCTATATACTAATACCAAAAGATCAGAAAGAGAAATTAAGGAAACAATCCCATTTATCATAACATCAAAAAGAGTAAGACACTTAGTAATAAACCTACCTAAGGAGGCAAAAGACTTGTACTCAGAAAACTACAAGATCTTATTGAAATAAATCAAAGATGACACAAATAGATGGAGCAATATACCATATTCTTTGGTTAGAGGTATCAACACCATGAAAATGACTATACTGCTCAAAGCAATCTACAGATTTAATGCAATAACTATCAAAATATCAATGCTATCTTTCACAGAAAAAGAACAAAAAATTTTACAATTTGTAATGGAAACACAAAAGATTGTGAACAGCTGAAGCAATCTTGAGGAAGAAAAACAGAATTGGAGGAATCAGGGTGCTTGACTTCAGACTATACTACAAAGTAATCAAAACAATATGGTACTGGCACAATAACAGAAATATAGATCAATAGAACAGGATAGAAACCCCAGAAATAAATACAGGCATCTATGGGAACCTATGACAAAGGAGGCAAAAATATACAATAGAGAAAAGACTGTCTCTTCAATATGTGGTGATGGAAAAATTGGACAGCTACATGTAAAAGAATAAAATCAGAAGACTCCCTAACATCAAAAACAAAAATAAACTCAAAATGGATTAAAGACCTAAATGTAAGGCTGGATAGTATAAAGCTCTTAGAAGAAAACATAGGCAGAACATTCTCTGACATAAATTGCAGCAAGATCTTTTTTGACCCACCTCCTACAGTAATGAAAATAAAAATAGAAGTAAAGGGAGCCTAATTAAACTTAAAAGCTTCTACATAGCAAAGGATACCATAAGCAGAATGAAAAGACAGCTCTCAGAATGGGAGAAAAGATTTGCAAATGAAGCAACAAAAAAAGGGTATTAATCTCCAAAATAAATAAAATAGGCACTGTTTGCAGATCACAATACTACACATTGAAATCATAAAGATACTATTACAAAAATACTGCAGTTCATCAATGAATTTGGTAAAGTTGTAGGATACAATATAGAAGTCTCTTGCATTCCTATATACTAATACCAAAAGATCAGAAAGAGAAATTAAGGAAACAATCCCATTTATCATAACATCAAAAAGAGTAAGACACTTAGTAATAAACCTACCTAAGGAGGCAAAAGACTTGTACTCAGAAAACTACAAGATCTTATTGAAATAAATCAAAGATGACACAAATAGATGGAGCAATATACCATATTCTTTGGTTAGAGGTATCAACACCATGAAAATGACTATACTGCTCAAAGCAATCTACAGATTTAATGCAATAACTATCAAAATATCAATGCTATCTTTCACAGAAAAAGAACAAAAAATTTTACAATTTGTAATGGAAACACAAAAGATTGTGAACAGCTGAAGCAATCTTGAGGAAGAAAAACAGAATTGGAGGAATCAGGGTGCTTGACTTCAGACTATACTACAAAGTAATCAAAACAATATGGTACTGGCACAATAACAGAAATATAGATCAATAGAACAGGATAGAAACCCCAGAAATAAATACAGGCATCTATGGGAACCTATGACAAAGGAGGCAAAAATATACAATAGAGAAAAGACTGTCTCTTCAATATGTGGTGATGGAAAAATTGGACAGCTACATGTAAAAGAATAAAATCAGAAGACTCCCTAACATCAAAAACAAAAATAAACTCAAAATGGATTAAAGACCTAAATGTAAGGCTGGATAGTATAAAGCTCTTAGAAGAAAACATAGGCAGAACATTCTCTGACATAAATTGCAGCAAGATCTTTTTTGACCCACCTCCTACAGTAATGAAAATAAAAATAGAAGTAAAGGGAGCCTAATTAAACTTAAAAGCTTCTACATAGCAAAGGATACCATAAGCAGAATGAAAAGACAGCTCTCAGAATGGGAGAAAAGATTTGCAAATGAAGCAACAAAAAAAGGGTATTAATCTCCAAAATATATAAACAGCTCATATAACTTGATGTGAAAAAAAACAAATAGCCTAATCAAAAATGAGGGGAAGGGCTTCCTGGTGGTCCAATGGGTAAGGACACCACCTTGCAGTGCAAGGGGCACTGGTTCGATCCCTGGCCTGGGAAGATCCCACGTGCTGCAGAGGAGTTGGACCAGTGTGTCCAATTACCGAGCCAGAGCTCTGGAGCGCATGCGCCCAGAGCTGATGCTCTGCAGCAGAAGAGGCCACTGCAATGGGAGGCCCACACAGGCCAAAGGACAAAAAAGATAAATAAATGAAAGACCAATAGAAGTGGCACACCCCCCCCCCCAAAAAAAAAAAATTAGAGGAAGATCTAATTGGGACACTTCTCCAAAGAAGACAAATAGATGGCCAAAATGCGCATGAGATAATGTTGAAAAGATGTCAGCTAATTATTAGAGAAATGCAAACCAAAACTATAATGAGATGTTGCCTCATATCAGTCAGATGGCCATCGTCAAAAAATCTACAAATAATAAATGCTGGAGAAGGGGTGGAGAAAAGGGATCCTCCTACGCTGTTGATGGAAATGTAAATTACAAAACCCACTATGGAAAATAGTATGGAGTTTCCTCAAAAATATTAAAACTAGAGCTACCCTATGATCCATCAATCCCACTCCTGGGCGTATATCTAGGCAAAACAATAATTTGAGTTATGCAATATTTATACAAATGGAGGAACCTATGACAAAGGAGGCAAAATATACAATAGAGAAAAGACTGTCTCTTCAATATGTGGTGATGGAAAAATTGGACAGCTACATGTAAAAGAATAAAATCAGAAGACTCCCTAACATCAAAAACAAAAATAAACTCAAAATGGATTAAAGACCTAAATGTAAGGCTGGATAGTATAAAGCTCTTAGAAGAAAACATAGGCAGAACATTCTCTGACATAAATTGCAGCAAGATCTTTTTTGACCCACCTCCTACAGTAATGAAAATAAAAATAGAAGTAAAGGGAGCCTAATTAAACTTAAAAGCTTCTACATAGCAAAGGATACCATAAGCAGAATGAAAAGACAGCTCTCAGAATGGGAGAAAAGATTTGCAAATGAAGCAACAAAAAAAGGGTATTAATCTCCAAAATATATAAACAGCTCATATAACTTGATGTGAAAAAAAACAAATAGCCTAATCAAAAAATGAGGGGAAGGGCTTCCCTGGTGGTCCAATGGGTAAGGACACCACCTTGCAGTGCAAGGGGCACTGGTTCGATCCCTGGCCTGGGAAGATCCCACGTGCTGCAGAGGAGTTGGACCAGTGTGTCCAATTACCGAGCCAGAGCTCTGGAGCGCATGCGCCCAGAGCTGATGCTCTGCAGCAGAAGAGGCCACTGCAATGGGAGGCCCACACAGGCCAAAGGACAAAAAAGATAAATAAATGAAAGACCAATAGAAGTGGCACCCCCCCCCCCCCAAAAAAAAAAAATTAGAGGAAGATCTAATTGGGACACTTCTCCAAAGAAGACAAATAGATGGCCAAAATGCGCATGAGATAATGTTGAAAAGATGTCAGCTAATTATTAGAGAAATGCAAACCAAAACTATAATGAGATGTTGCCTCATATCAGTCAGATGGCCATCGTCAAAAAATCTACAAATAATAAATGCTGGAGAAGGGGTGGAGAAAAGGGATCCTCCTACGCTGTTGATGGAAATGTAAATTACAAAACCCACTATGGAAAATAGTATGGAGTTTCCTCAAAAATATTAAAACTAGAGCTACCCTATGATCCATCAATCCCACTCCTGGGCGTATATCTAGGCAAAACAATAATTTGAGTTATGCAATATTTATAGCAACAGTATTCACAAGACATGGAAACAATCTAAATCTCCATTGAGAGATGAATGGGTTCACCAAGAGATGAATGGAGGGCTTCCCTGGTGGTCAAGTGGGTAAGGACACCACCTTGCAGTACAAGGGACACCAGTTCGATCCCTGGCCTGGGAAGATCCCACGTGCCGCGGAGCGGCTGGACCCATGTGTCCAACTACCGAGCTGGAGCTCTGGGGCGCATGCACCCAGAGCCGGTGCTCTGCAGTGAGAGAGGCCACTGCGATGGGAGGCCCACACAGGCCAAAAGAGCAAAGATAAATAAATGAAAGATGAATAGAAGTGGCCAAAAAAAAAAAGAGAGATGAATGGATAAAGAAGATATTGTGTATATATATATGCAATGGAATGCTACTCAGCCACAAAAAAAGAATGAAATAATGCTATTTGCAGCAACATAGATGGACCTAGACATTGTCATACTGAGTGAAATCAGAGAAAGATAAAAATCTGACAGTGCTTATATGTGGAATCTTAAAAAAAAAATACAAATGAACTTATTTACAAACTAGAGAGTCAAAGATTTAGAGAACAAACTTATAGTTACCAGTGGGAGTGGGGGAGGGATAAATTGAGAAATTGGGATTATCATGTGCATACTACTGAAAGGGGTGAATAGGCAGACTTGGTAAGGAGGCCAGAGGTTTCTAAGGAGGAGGGGGAACATTTTCTAGCCAAAACATTTTGCCATAATAGTCTACTCGAAACTAACTTTATTGTCTTATTGAGACAAACTTTTTTGCATTGGAATGTCTCATCTAGTCAAGATGGCTGGAGACCATCCTCTGGCTAATCTTATGTTAATATTGTGGGTGTGGGCCTAGGAAGACATTTACAGCCTTATATATGTTACAACCTTATATTCTTTTACTCTATTGTTAATAACTCACTGGAAAGTACAAAATGCCTTGTCTAAACTGGCTTCTGGGTACCCGTATTCATGTTGATGGAAATGTAAATTACAAAACCCACTATGGAAAATAGTATGGAGTTTCCTCAAAAATATTAAAACTAGAGCTACCCTATGATCCATCAATCCCACTCCTGGGCGTATATCTAGGCAAAACAATAATTTGAGTTATGCAATATTTATAGCAACAGTATTCACAAGACATGGAAACAATCTAAATCTCCATTGAGAGATGAATGGGTTCACCAAGAGATGAATGGAGGGCTTCCCTGGTGGTCAAGTGGGTAAGGACACCACCTTGCAGTACAAGGGACACCAGTTCGATCCCTGGCCTGGGAAGATCCCACGTGCCGCGGAGCGGCTGGACCCATGTGTCCAACTACCGAGCTGGAGCTCTGGGGCGCATGCACCCAGAGCCGGTGCTCTGCAGTGAGAGAGGCCACTGCGATGGGAGGCCCACACAGGCCAAAAGAGCAAAGATAAATAAATGAAAGATGAATAGAAGTGGCCAAAAAAAAAAAGAGAGATGAATGGATAAAGAAGATATTGTGTATATATATATGCAATGGAATGCTACTCAGCCACAAAAAGAATGAAATAATGCTATTTGCAGCAACATAGATGGACCTAGACATTGTCATACTGAGTGAAATCAGAGAAAGATAAAAATCTGACAGTGCTTATATGTGGAATCTTAAAAAAAAAATACAAATGAACTTATTTACAAACTAGAGAGTCAAAGATTTAGAGAACAAACTTATAGTTACCAGTGGGAGTGGGGGAGGGATAAATTGAGAAATTGGGATTATCATGTGCATACTACTGAAAGGGGTGAATAGGCAGACTTGGTAAGGAGGCCAGAGGTTTCTAAGGAGGAGGGGGAACATTTTCTAGCCAAAACATTTTGCCATAATAGTCTACTCGGAAACTAACTTTATTGTCTTATTGAGACAAACTTTTTTGCATTGGAATGTCTCATCTAGTCAAGATGGCTGGAGACCATCCTCTGGCTAATCTTATGTTAATATTGTGGGTGTGGGCCTAGGAAGACATTTACAGCCTTATATATGTTACAACCTTATATTCTTTTACTCTATTGTTAATAACTCACTGGAAAGTACAAAATGCCTTGTCTAAACTGGCTTCTGGGGGTACTCTTCTGTCTATCCCCCTTTCAGTTCCTTTAGCTGGAAGCTTTCTCTATCCCTTTCTTCTTTTTTTATTTATTTATTTTTAATATTTCTTTATTTATTTTGGGGGAGCAAGTTGGGGAGGGAAAGGGGAAGGCGGGCCACTTCTATTGCTCTTTCATTTATCTATTTTCATCTATCTTTGTTCTTTGGCCCGTGTGGGCCTCCCATCGCGGCAGCCTCTGCTGTCGCAGAGCACCGGCACTGGGCGCATGCGCACCAGAGCTCCAGCTCGGTAATTGGACACATGGGTCCAGCCGTTCCGCGGTACATGGGATCTTCCCAGGCCAGGGATCGAACAGGCGCCCCTTGCACTGCAAGGTCGTGTCCTTACCCACTGGACCACCAGGGAAGTCCGCGCTTTTATTCTTTAATAAAACTTTCCCTGCGTGAAGAATCTCTGAGTGACCAAAGCCAAGGTTTGTTGTTCCCAATGTGAAATCTTTTCCTTTGGAGATCAAGAATCCGACACTGTTCATGGTAACCTATCTACTGTCATCTATCACTACTATATATAAAATAGATTACCAACATGGATCTACTGTATAGCATAGGGAACTCAATACTCTATAATGACCTACATGGGGAAAAAAAAGTCTAAAAAAGATTAAAATATCTACTTAAAAAAAGAGTGGATATTTGTATGTGTATAACTGAATCATTGCTCTGCACCTAAAGCTAACACAACATTGTTTATCAACTATACTCCAGTAAAAATTTTAAAAAATAAAACTGATGACTGTCCTATGAAGGAAAAGGTATGACATCAAAATTCAATCACTAGTTCAATGCAATCTGGATAGGAAGAGGAATGTTTCTTGAAAACTCTACCGAAGAGTTACTTATACTTAGAAATGAGCAACAAAAACATCCAAAACAAGTTAGATTACAAATAGGCCAGCATCAATGACTCCATAAAAAGAACCACAGAGAGGCACAGATCTCTGGCTATCTTATGTTAATAAACTCACTGTTACAACCTTATATTCTTTTACTCTATTGTTAATAACTCACTGGAAAGTACAAAATGCCTTGTCTAAACTGGCTTCTGGGGGTACTCTTCTGTCTATCCCCCTTTCAGTTCCTTTAGCTGGAAGCTTTCTCTATCCCTTTCTTCTTTTTTTATTTATTTATTTTTAATATTTCTTTATTTATTTTGGGGGAGCAAGTTGGGGAGGGAAAGGGGAAGGCGGGCCACTTCTATTGCTCTTTCATTTATCTATTTTCATCTATCTTTGTTCTTTGGCCCGTGTGGGCCTCCCATCGCGGCAGCCTCTGCTGTCGCAGAGCACCGGCACTGGGCGCATGCGCACCAGAGCTCCAGCTCGGTAATTGGACACATGGGTCCAGCCGTTCCGCGGTACATGGGATCTTCCCAGGCCAGGGATCGAACAGGCGCCCCTTGCACTGCAAGGTCGTGTCCTTACCCACTGGACCACCAGGGAAGTCCGCGCTTTTATTCTTTAATAAAACTTTCCCTGCGTGAAGAATCTCTGAGTGACCAAAGCCAAGGTTTGTTGTTCCCAATGTGAAATCTTTTCCTTTGGAGATCAAGAATCCGACACTGTTCATGGTAACCTATCTACTGTCATCTATCACTACTATATATAAAATAGATTACCAACATGGATCTACTGTATAGCATAGGGAACTCAATACTCTATAATGACCTACATGGGGAAAAAAAAGTCTAAAAAAGATTAAAATATCTACTTAAAAAAAGAGTGGATATTTGTATGTGTATAACTGAATCATTGCTCTGCACCTAAAGCTAACACAACATTGTTTATCAACTATACTCCAGTAAAAATTTTAAAAAATAAAACTGATGACTGTCCTATGAAGGAAAAGGTATGACATCAAAATTCAATCACTAGTTCAATGCAATCTGGATAGGAAGAGGAATGTTTCTTGAAAACTCTACCGAAGAGTTACTTATACTTAGAAATGAGCAACAAAAACATCCAAAACAAGTTAGATTACAAATAGGCCAGCATCAATGACTCCATAAAAAGAACCACAGAGAGGCACAGGTCAGTTAATGAACAGCCTTCTACAGATACACTGAGAGGGTGGACCGGGGAGTAATGAGAACCACCTCACCCCTTCTTGGTTAAGTGCTGCCCTGCCGCCGCCTCCTCCTCTGACTCCCCACACCTTGTAATGCTGGACCCTACAAGATGCTGTCACTTGGACACATTGGAGTCTCTCCACTGGACAGGCACTATGCTTGTGATCATTGGCACCTAAGTGGCCCTCTGCTGACCTAGGCGCTTCCAGGAATTAACTAACTGGTCAGGCTTAATCTCATTCACTTTTTCTTCCAAAGGATCCCACATATACGGCATACACATTTTAAAGGCCCATACTCTTGTGTAGCAGAGGAAACAAGTTTGGTAGCAAATAAAATGTGCCCCTAGGGCCTCCTCTCTTGTACCATTTTCTGTGCAGTTTGACATCTGATTTGTGCTTGTGAGACAACATTCATTTTCAGAGGAACTGCTTCATAGGGTTTCCTAGAAAACACCTCATAAACAGGCACTGTTTTGTGGACTTTGAACAAAAGTTTATCCAAGAAATTTTATGTACAATGAAGCAATGCTAGCTGAAGATTTTTGTAGCAGCTGTGAGGCAGCTTGCTTATGAATTATTGTTGCAAGTCCATAAACAATTGAGATAACACTTTTCATACCATATAAGTATATTGGCTTTCATGGGCAGAGTGGTTTTTCCACTTTTCATTACTTCTAGAGAAAAGCCAAAAGATACTGGCGCCATTTTGAGCTCGGGAAAAAAGTCTAAAAAAGATTAAAATATCTACTTAAAAAAAGAGTGGATATTTGTATGTGTATAACTGAATCATTGCTCTGCACCTAAAGCTAACACAACATTGTTTATCAACTATACTCCAGTAAAAATTTTAAAAAATAAAACTGATGACTGTCCTATGAAGGAAAAGGTATGACATCAAAATTCAATCACTAGTTCAATGCAATCTGGATAGGAAGAGGAATGTTTCTTGAAAACTCTACCGAAGAGTTACTTATACTTAGAAATGAGCAACAAAAACATCCAAAACAAGTTAGATTACAAATAGGCCAGCATCAATGACTCCATAAAAAGAACCACAGAGAGGCACAGGTCAGTTAATGAACAGCCTTCTACAGATACACTGAGAGGGTGGACCGGGGAGTAATGAGAACCACCTCACCCCTTCTTGGTTAAGTGCTGCCCTGCCGCCTCCTCCCCCTGACTCCCCACACCTTGTAATGCTGGACCCTACAAGATGCTGTCACTTGGACACATTGGAGTCTCTCCACTGGACAGGCACTATGCTTGTGATCATTGGCACCTAAGTGGCCCTCTGCTGACCTAGGCGCTTCCAGGAATTAACTAACTGGTCAGGCTTAATCTCATTCACTTTTTCTTCCAAAGGATCCCACATATACGGCATACACATTTTAAAGGCCCATACTCTTGTGTAGCAGAGGAAACAAGTTTGGTAGCAAATAAAATGTGCCCCTAGGGCCTCCTCTCTTGTACCATTTTCTGTGCAGTTTGACATCTGATTTGTGCTTGTGAGACAACATTCATTTTCAGAGGAACTGCTTCATAGGGTTTCCTAGAAAACACCTCATAAACAGGCACTGTTTTGTGGACTTTGAACAAAAGTTTATCCAAGAAATTTTATGTACAATGAAGCAATGCTAGCTGAAGATTTTTGTAGCAGCTGTGAGGCAGCTTGCTTATGAATTATTGTTGCAAGTCCATAAACAATTGAGATAACACTTTTCATACCATATAAGTATATTGGCTTTCATGGGCAGAGTGGTTTTTCCACTTTTCATTACTTCTAGAGAAAAGCCAAAAGATACTGGCGCCATTTTGGAGAGCTCGACTCCCTCCATCCCTCCCCACACTGTGGACAGTCCTGAAAGGATGCCAGGAACCAGACATGCTTGCAGGTTTCCCTGTGCCAGGAAGCATGTCTTCTCAATTCTCCTCCAACCCTTTGAGGAAGGAGTTATTCTTAACTGTTGGTTAGGAATTTGATGAGGCTGAGACTCTGAGAATTACACACCCAAGGTCACTAGCTAATAGGTAGAGGACTTCATGTTTTCCAGCCCAGCACTGGCTAAGCAAAAGACTCTGGTCTTTCTACGACAGGTATGACACTGTGTCAGCCATTACTTTTCAGATTTGTTTTTTTTTTGTGACCTGGCCCACACCCTACTCATTAGTTTCTTTTCTTATTTTTTTTTCTAATTTGAGTGTTTCAGAAACTTAAAAATCCTGAAAATATTTTCTTCCCCAAACTGCTTCTCCCACCACCACCACCAACAACAACAAAATAGTGAAATAAATCACATATTTTGAAAAATAGAATTCACATAGTTTACACAAACATTCCTTTCCTGAGAGTTAACATACGGGGAGAGATCAAAAAGACAGAGGTAGATGCATTTAAGCCAGTTGGGAAATAACCAGAAATGTGGGTCTTTAACATTGTGAAGCCAAGTCCAACCACACAACTGATCTATGCTCAGCTTTGCAGGGAAATCCTTGGCTTTAGACGATAACATGTAAACACTGTTTAGGATTAGGTTGAGTTATGGTTCCAAGTGGGTGGAGGAGTGCATCTTCCATGCCAAAAATCAATGATCTTGGCTTAGAGTTCCCTCCTATCTCTTTGGCATGTTGTGCTTAGATCTCTTAAGATGGAAGATTGCTTTTGGACTGAATCCTTCAGACAGAAAGCTGCTTCTAACCTGAATGTATGGCTATAAATATGAGAACTATATTATATCTTGTGCACCTACCAACAGATTTGTGGGAAAATACTAGGAAAGAACTGAGGCAGGAGGTAGATTTCTAATCCCCTACCCCATTCCCCTGGTAAAAAAAAAAAAATGAATATTCATTCCCTGGACGAAAACTCCAAGACAAGAATAACAGGACAATTAAGGGAGGAGGCTGGGCCCAGCCCAGACCACATATTTCTCATTCTTGAAGTCAGGAGACCTCCCCAGCCACACATGTGCAGAAAGGCTCCTTGGAGGTCAAAGGGGAATGATGTCAAAAGACACTCTACTCACACATAGGCCTCGCCTAGAGCCCATCTTGGCCAAGAGGTGCGTGCACATACGTGGGAGGATCCTGAGATACACCAGCTATGGACTGTGAATCGGGCAAATCAAAATGATTGGTCAAAGAAAACCCAGAAGAAATGTTCCATAAAACTGCCATGAGGTTGTGACTCAGGGATTCTCCCTCAAGGATTCTGCCCAGCTGTCTATCCACCCATACTGTATTTTTTCCCTCTTAATAAATACTTTACCTGCTTCACCACTTTCTGTCTTTGTGGAAATTCTTTTCTGCAAAGCTGAAGGGCCAGCCCAGCTCTGGTTGAACAAAAGCCTGTGGTCTTTCTATGATAGATACGATGTTGTGTTAGCCATTCTTTTTCAGATGTACTTTTTTATGACCTGGCCCACTGACCTAGTGGTTAGGACTTGGTGCTCTCACCACTGCGACCCAGCCTCAATCTCTGGACAGGAATCCAGGCCCTGCTCCAAGCTGGGTCAGGCTGAGGCCACCAGATATCAGGACAACCACCTGTTTCTAGTATGTGTTCCAGAATACATGTTTGAAAATGCAAAATAAATCTTATCTATTTTTCTACTAGAAATACTGCAAAGGCTTTTGATCTTTATCAGTTACCTTCCATTCATGGCCTCCCTGTGAGGTAGATACATTAGACTGATTATTCATCTGGTCATACACATTGTCTGGTAATGACCTGAAGGATGGTGACCAACAATTGCTGGTGAGAACTTCTTTGACATAGTCAATACTGTAACTACGCAGTGGTGGTTGGAATGTCTCTTTTTTTAAATTTTGGCCTCTTTTTGTTGTTTTTGTTTTGTTTCATTTTCATCCATTTTTATTCTTTGGCCTGTGTGGGCTTCCCATTGTAGTGGCCTCTCTTGTTGCAAAGCACCAACTCTGGGTGCATGCGCTCATAATTGGACACACCAGTCCAGCCGCTCTGTGGCATGTGGGATCTTCCCCAGCCAGGAATTGAACCAGTGCCCCTTGCACTGCAAGGTGGACTCTTTACCCACTGGACCACCAGGGAAGCCCTGGGGTGTCTTTTATAGTTTTTAAACCTGAGCTGTTTTTCAAAACTTGAGTTTCTATATCATGGAGTATTAAAAAACTAAATAGAAGGTAGATGAAGATTTAGAGGAGTACAAAAGCAATCTGGACATGCAAAATTGATGACATCCATGTACAACTAAAAATTTTAACAAGTTTTATGGGAATGAGAAAACCAAATGTAGTTATAAGATGGGTCTTTTTTCTTATATATGGATAAATGGATATGGATAAATTTGACTTGATAGCTCAGTGGTAGTCCATTGATGATGTGTAAACGACCTTGAACTACATTAATAGAAATGCAGTACCTAGCATGGAAGAGTTGGAAGAAGTCCTGTCCACTGGACTCCAGTCCATTATAAGATGTGGGCATCCTGTTGCTTCTGCAAGTGAGGGGCCAGCATGCAACTCAGAACCATATGGGAAATGGACATCATAATGTGGAAGAATGAAATTGTATGTTTATGTTGTGTTTAATGGAAATGCCTGCAGGTTTATTCTTCCAAGGAAATTAATTTTTGCAAGAGAAACTGCATAGTTTGTATACTGCTTACTTTAATTATAGTAAGTTAGTGAAATCACAGTTAACAATTTACTTATCACAGTTTGATGAAATAGTCTTAAATTTTGAGGTGGAATAGCAAATCATTTTCTGACAATTAACATTTATTCTCTTAAATAAACATACTCACAAGGATATGTGCATGTGAAAGTTAAAATCACTCATTCATGTCTGACTCTTTGCAGTCCATGGATGAGCCATGGAGTTCTCCAGGCAAGAATACTGGATTAGGTAGCCTTTCTCTTCTCCAGGAAATCTGCTCAACCTGGGGATCAAATCCAGGTCTCCCACATTGCAGGTAAATTCTTTACCAGCTGAGCTATTACAAGGGAAGCCCACAGTAACTGTAGAGTTTAGAAATAATTATTAAAACCTCTGAATATTACAGGAATGCTCTTCATACTTTTAAGACAACAGGCTTAGGAACTTGACTTCACAAAGACTAGAGACAGAATATATCTAGAGTACTCAGCAAGTAAGCATCCTCTAACCATTTCTCTGATATTCCTTATCATCCCTTAAAAAGGGATAATAGCTATCTTAGTGTTTTACCCTTGTGAAAACATTCTTTTCTAGATTTCCATTGCTATTCAGAATTGTGGAACTGTGGCCCCTTTAACAGGGGCAAATAACATTCTTAAAAACCTTCCATCACAAGAAACAACTCTTTATCCATTATCAAAAATGGTTGCCTGGGAGTAGAGCTACTGGATGAAATACAGGACACCAGCTGTATTTGAATAATAATGAAAATTGTAGTACAAGTAAATCCCAAACATTGCATTAGACACTCTTATACTAAATATGATTCATCATTTATCTGGAATTCAAATTTAATCTTGTATTCTTATTTGCTAAATCTGGCTACCTATTTGGAAATGGTTGTGTTTCCAGGAGCTGTAATGAAAAAACACTAATGATCACATGGAGCTATGTTATCAAGGGTCCAGTAATCAAACAGTACAATTAGGACTGTATAAAGAGTAAGGTCTGAATTTCATCTTCATGGGCACTTCCTTTGAGTACAGAGCTAGGCTAGGAGTTGGGGTGGGAAAGGAGGGGGCAAATGACTCTGCTGTTCATGACTTTGAGGGAACAGTGCCTTTTTATGATCTTTCCATTTTGTTGGTTCTTACTGCTCTCCAGCTCCTAGCAGGGACAGAGCAATGGAGAGTGCAAAATAGAACACTTGCTCCTTTATTAATATTTCTTGACCTGTGTTGGTGGTGGGGATCCTTGAGAACACATCTACTTAGAGGACTGTGTTCTCATCAGGAGTTCTGGAATTTTCACCACCAAGATTCAGCATGTTCATTATATTTTTCAGTTCTGTTCCCAAAAGATTTTGGCATAAGAACAATTCTTCCTAGAATTCTTCCTAGAATTCCCTATAAGGGAATTAGGATAAATAACCTCTGGCAGACCTTCCAAATCACATAAGAAGATAAGTTAAAAGTTGGCCCTATTTTGAAGTTGGTGAATCCATTGCTTTGGAAACATTGCTTAATGTTTCTGAAGAAAACATATTAGGAGGATTCTTGCTTAATGGATGCCTTGCAGGACATAGTATTAATGATCTGTCACATGAAATCCTAAAGTTGCTCCATGCTGATAATTGACAAACAATGAAAAGTTCAACTAAGGTCCCTTTCAAATTTGATTCTCCCAAGCAGGGTGATCCGTTTACTGGAGACTGTTGTTAAGAGCATAAAAACAATTAGTCTGGGTGCCAGGGTGGAGTGCAGACTGCCCAAGGCATGAAGATCCAGTTGTGCAGATACCTGGTGCTAGTGACGTTGCTGTCGATGTATTTTTAGTTTACTATAATGAGGAAAATGACAATACCTCCAGAAAGCTGAGATCAGAGCCATGATGTCTTTAGGAAGCCAATAGACAAGAAAAATACTCAATTTTGTGAAATGTTTTCATTATTTTAACTGGTATAAACCTACTGTTCCTTAAAATAAGACTCTGTTAATGTTCCTTACCCAGACCAAAACTCAGAAAGTCTGACAATGCAAGAGGGAATTTCAAATATATATATACTTTTAGGAGTTTAGCCAAAGATGGAAGAGCAGAGGATTAAACTCACCTCCTCTCAAAAGCAAACAAAAATCACAGCTAATAACTGAACAACCATCAATAAAGACACTTACCAATAAAGATATTCTATATCCAAAGACATAAAGAAGAAACCACAGTGAGATGGTAGGAGGGGCACACTCATAATATAATCAATCCCCAGTTCCCTGGGTGTCTTTAGGAAGCCAATAGACAAGAAACAAACTAGAGAATTACATTGCAGAAGTTCTCTTATAGGCATGGAGTTCTGAGTCCATGTAAGCCTTCCCAGGTTGCGGGGTTCTAGCATCTAGAGAAGGAACCCCCAGATAATTTGACTTTGAAGGATGGTGGGGCTTGATTGCAGGAGCTCCATAGGACTGGGGGAAACAGGATCTATGCTTAAAGGACACGCACAAGGTCTTGTGCAAACTGGACTGGGGCAAGATCAGTGACATCATAGGAGCCTGTGCCAGACCTACTGGCTGCTCTTAGAATGTCCCTTGGGGAGTTGGGGTATGTTTGTGGCTCACTCTGAGGACAAGGACACTGGTGATGAAAGCATTGGGAAGTATTCACTGGCATGGGCTCTACTGAAGTTTGACACTTTAGCACCAAGACTTGCTCCACTCAACAGTCTACAGGTTCCAGTGCTGGGACTCCTCAGGTCAAACAACAAACAGGGCAGGAACATAGCCCCATTCATCAGCATACAGTCTGCTCAAAGTGTTCTTGAGCCCACAGCTTCCTTTAGACACTTCCCATGACCTAGAACTGTCCATTGTATGACCAAGACCCAGTTTCACCAGTGGACAGACACTGACCCCTTCCACCAGAAATCTTGAACAAGTATCTAGACCAGCCTCACTCACCAGGGGACAGACACCAAAAGCAAGAAAACTATGATCCTGTAAACTGAAGAACTAAGTCTGCCATCAAGTCAAAATTCACCCTTGAATCAGCTGGTCTCTAGCCCTTGGGTGAGGAGAGTGGAGTGTACTGCTTGGATGCATAGAGTATCCCCTACACGAGGTCACTTCTCCAAGGTCAAGAAACATAAGTAACTTTCCACATATAGAAAAATACAAGCAGAAATTTAGACAAAATGAGACAGAGGTATACAATCCATATGAAAGAATAAGATAAAACTCGAGAAAAACAACTAAGTGTTTTAAGAGATAGGCAATCTATCCAAGAAAGAGTTAAGGATAATGATTGTAAACATGGTCAAGAAATCAAACCAAGCATTTCTGAGCACAGTGGTATGAGACTAGAAATCAACTAGTCTCATTCAGGGCTACCACTATCAGCCACTCAGGGAGCAACTGTGGTCCCCAATGGTCTGCTCTACAGAGGAGGGCACACTCATAATATAATCAATCCCCAGTTCCCTGGGTGTCTTTAGGAAGCCAATAGACAAGAAACAAACTAGAGAATTACATTGCAGAAGTTCTCTTATAGGCATGGAGTTCTGAGTCCATGTAAGCCTTCCCAGGTTGCGGGTTCTAGCATCTAGAGAAGGAACCCCCAGATAATTTGACTTTGAAGGATGGTGGGGCTTGATTGCAGGAGCTCCATAGGACTGGGGGAAACAGGATCTATGCTTAAAGGACACGCACAAGGTCTTGTGCAAACTGGACTGGGGCAAGATCAGTGACATCATAGGAGCCTGTGCCAGACCTACTGGCTGCTCTTAGAATGTCCCTTGGGGAGTTGGGGTATGTTTGTGGCTCACTCTGAGGACAAGGACACTGGTGATGAAAGCATTGGGAAGTATTCACTGGCATGGGCTCTACTGAAGTTTGACACTTTAGCACCAAGACTTGCTCCACTCAACAGTCTACAGGTTCCAGTGCTGGGACTCCTCAGGTCAAACAACAAACAGGGCAGGAACATAGCCCCATTCATCAGCATACAGTCTGCTCAAAGTGTTCTTGAGCCCACAGCTTCCTTTAGACACTTCCCATGACCTAGAACTGTCCATTGTATGACCAAGACCCAGTTTCACCAGTGGACAGACACTGACCCCTTCCACCAGAAATCTTGAACAAGTATCTAGACCAGCCTCACTCACCAGGGGACAGACACCAAAAGCAAGAAAACTATGATCCTGTAAACTGAAGAACTAAGTCTGCCATCAAGTCAAAATTCACCCTTGAATCAGCTGGTCTCTAGCCCTTGGGTGAGGAGAGTGGAGTGTACTGCTTGGATGCATAGAGTATCCCCTACACGAGGTCACTTCTCCAAGGTCAAGAAACATAAGTAACTTTCCACATATAGAAAAATACAAGCAGAAATTTAGACAAAATGAGACAGAGGTATACAATCCATATGAAAGAATAAGATAAAACTCGAGAAAAACAACTAAGTGTTTTAAGAGATAGGCAATCTATCCAAGAAAGAGTTAAGGATAATGATTGTAAACATGGTCAAGAAATCAAACCAAGCATTTCTGAGCACAGTGGTATGAGACTAGAAATCAACTAGTCTCATTGAGAGAGAGCAGGGCTACCACTATCAGCCACTCAGGGAGCAACTGTGGTCCCCAATGGTCTGCTCTACAGAGGAGCTCCGATGGCTTCAGCACTAAAGAAAGTCATGGCCATATCGCTGCTGCAGCTGCCCTGCCGTTGCAGACTTTGGTGGGTTTCCACCCTCAAAGTATCCACTTCAGAAGATGGTGGCCACTAAATTGCTCCTCACTCCCTGAACCACTCTTCTCCACACCAGAGCCCAGGATCCCCACTAGAGGATCCCCACCAGCAGCCACTGTGCCCTGGCTGCTGAATCGTAGGGGTGCAAAAGGCAAGCTTAGAGCCCCTGTGGCTGACTCAACCACCACGCGTGAGCTGGACCTTAGTCTCCCGAGCTGTGCACCGCTGGCCTGACCTCCGACACCTGCTTCTACTGCTGTGTCTGTGCTCTTGGGGAGATCCTGCAGCCACAGAAGAGTGTGCTGACAGCCAGGACCCCTGCAACTTCCAGGGCACCCAAATCAGAATCAGAGAGGCAGAAGTGAAATGGTCTCTGCTGAGCTTGTGTACACAACGTCCTCACGGTTCCAGGAAAAATTGTTAGAACCAGTAAACAATTAAGTTCCAGGGTATAAAATAAACAGATGAAATCAGTTGCATTTTATACACTAACATTGAACTTTCTCAAAGAGAAATAAAGAAGACAATCCCATTTATAATAGTAACTGAAACAACAAAATACTTAGGAACAACTTTAACCAAAAGTTAGTAACCAAAAAAAACTAAAAACAATTAATTCAGAATAACAAGCTGAAGTCTCCTAAGCCCTTGGGTGAGGAGAGTGGAGTGTACTGCTTGGATGCATAGAGTATCCCCTACACGAGGTCACTTCTCCAAGGTCAAGAAACATAAGTAACTTTCCACATATAGAAAAATACAAGCAGAAATTTAGACAAAATGAGACAGAGGTATACAATCCATATGAAAGAATAAGATAAAACTCGAGAAAAACAACTAAGTGTTTTAAGAGATAGGCAATCTATCCAAGAAAGAGTTAAGGATAATGATTGTAAACATGGTCAAGAAATCAAACCAAGCATTTCTGAGCACAGTGGTATGAGACTAGAAATCAACTAGTCTCATTGAGAGAGCAGGGCTACCACTATCAGCCACTCAGGGAGCAACTGTGGTCCCCAATGGTCTGCTCTACAGAGGAGCTCCGATGGCTTCAGCACTAAAGAAAGTCATGGCCATATCGCTGCTGCAGCTGCCCTGCCGTTGCAGACTTTGGTGGGTTTCCACCCTCAAAGTATCCACTTCAGAAGATGGTGGCCACTAAATTGCTCCTCACTCCCTGAACCACTCTTCTCCACACCAGAGCCCAGGATCCCCACTAGAGGATCCCCACCAGCAGCCACTGTGCCCTGGCTGCTGAATCGTAGGGGTGCAAAAGGCAAGCTTAGAGCCCCTGTGGCTGACTCAACCACCACGCGTGAGCTGGACCTTAGTCTCCCGAGCTGTGCACCGCTGGCCTGACCTCCGACACCTGCTTCTACTGCTGTGTCTGTGCTTTTGGGGGAGATCCTGCAGCCACAGAAGAGTGTGCTGACAGCCAGGACCCCTGCAACTTCCAGGGCACCCAAATCAGAATCAGAGAGGCAGAAGTGAAATGGTCTCTGCTGAGCTTGTGTACACAACGTCCTCACGGTTCCAGGAAAAATTGTTAGAACCAGTAAACAATTAAGTTCCAGGGTATAAAATAAACAGATGAAATCAGTTGCATTTTATACACTAACATTGAACTTTCTCAAAGAGAAATAAAGAAGACAATCCCATTTATAATAGTAACTGAAACAACAAAATACTTAGGAACAACTTTAACCAAAAAAGCCAAACTGTAGACAACAACTATAAGACGCTGATGAAAGAAATTGAAGAAGACACAAATAAAGAAAAAGATACTCCATGTTCCCTAATTGGAAAAATTGGTATTGTTCCACTGTGCATACTGTCAAAAGCAGTGTATGCGCTCAATGCAATCCCCATCAGAGTTCCATTGGAAGTTTTCATAGAAATAGAAAAAAATTCTAAAATTTACTAAGAAATGCCCTCAGAAGCCAAAGCAATCCTGAGAAAGAACAAAGCTAAGGCACCACACGGTCAGATTTCAAACTATACTTCAAAGCTATAGTAATCAAAGGGGTATGACACTGGTATAAAAACACGTAGACCAATAAAACAGAATAGAGAGCCTAGAAATAAACTGTGGCATACACAGCCCCCTTGCATATACACAACTAGTACTTGGCAAAGGAGCTAAGAATACACAGTGGGTAGAAGCAAAGTCTCTTTGATAGATGGTACTGAGGAACCAGATATTCACATGCCAAAAACAAAACTGGGCCTCTATGACGCCTCTCACTAAGCATCTCAAAGTGGATTAAGGACTTATGTTTAAGTCCTGCGCTTAAGTCCTTCTTCCTAGGAAAAAGGGGAAAAACTCATTGACATTGATCTTGGCAATGATTTTTTAGACATAATACCAAAAGTATGAGCAACAAAAGCAAACATCATCAAGTGAGACTACATTAACCTAAACAACTTCTGTATTGCGAAAGAAACAATAAAATGAAATGGTAACCTATGGAATGAGAGACAATATTTGTAAACCATGTATCTGATAAGGGGTTAATATCCAAAATGTGTAAGTAAACACAGGACTTGAGCAAACATAATAGAGAGGCAGAAGTGAAATGGTCTCTGCTGAGCTTGTGTACACAACGTCCTCACGGTTCCAGGAAAAATTGTTAGAACCAGTAAACAATTAAGTTCCAGGGTATAAAATAAACAGATGAAATCAGTTGCATTTTATACACTAACATTGAACTTTCTCAAAGAGAAATAAAGAAGACAATCCCATTTATAATAGTAACTGAAACAACAAAATACTTAGGAACAACTTTAACCAAAAAAGCCAAACTGTAGACAACAACTATAAGACGCTGATGAAAGAAATTGAAGAAGACACAAATAAAGAAAAAGATACTCCATGTTCCCTAATTGGAAAAATTGGTATTGTTCCACTGTGCATACTGTCAAAAGCAGTGTATGCGCTCAATGCAATCCCCATCAGAGTTCCATTGGAAGTTTTCATAGAAATAGAAAAAAATTCTAAAATTTACTAAGAAATGCCCTCAGAAGCCAAAGCAATCCTGAGAAAGAACAAAGCTAAGGCACCACACGGTCAGATTTCAAACTATACTTCAAAGCTATAGTAATCAAAGGGGTATGACACTGGTATAAAAACACGTAGACCAATAAAACAGAATAGAGAGCCTAGAAATAAACTGTGGCATACACAGCCCCCTTGCATATACACAACTAGTACTTGGCAAAGGAGCTAAGAATACACAGTGGGTAGAAGCAAAGTCTCTTTGATAGATGGTACTGAGGAACCAGATATTCACATGCCAAAAACAAAACTGGGCCTCTATGACGCCTCTCACTAAGCATCTCAAAGTGGATTAAGGACTTATGTTTAAGTCCTGCGCTTAAGTCCTTCTTCCTAGGAAAAAGGGGAAAAACTCATTGACATTGATCTTGGCAATGATTTTTTAGACATAATACCAAAAGTATGAGCAACAAAAGCAAACATCATCAAGTGAGACTACATTAACCTAAACAACTTCTGTATTGCGAAAGAAACAATAAAATGAAATGGTAACCTATGGAATGAGAGACAATATTTGTAAACCATGTATCTGATAAGGGGTTAATATCCAAAATGTGTAAGTAAACACAGGACTTGAGTAGATCTATCTGCAAAGACATTCAAGTAGCCAACAGGTATGTGAAAGGTGCTAAACACTATGACTCATTTGGGAAAAGCCGAGCAAAGCGCCCATGAGATGGCACCTCACACCTACTAGAATGGTTACTATCCAAAAGGCAAGAGACGGCAAATGGGGGTGAGGATGTGGAGAAAAATAGAATTCTTGGGTACTACTTGTGGGAATGCAAATTGGTGCACCTGCTATAAAAGCCAATACGGCCATTCCAAAAAAAAAATTAAAAATGCAACTGCCATGTGATCCAGCAATCACACTTGTAGGTATGTATAAAAAGGAAATAAAACTTCTGTCTCAGAGATATCTGCACTTCGTTGTTAATTAAAGCATTATTTAGAGTACCCAAAACATGGAAACTCTAAGTATCTGTCAAAGGACTAGTGGATAAAGAAGAGACACAGCCACGAGAAAGAATGTATTCACTTGTGCCAAGCTATATGCTATGTGACAGACACAAAAGACAAATGCCTTATAATGTCTTATCCATGAAGTCTAAAATCACTGAACTCATACAAACAGAATGAAAGGAGAGCTGCGACAAACCCAGATGGCATATTGAAAAGCAGAGACATGATTTTGCTGACAAAGGTCCATATAGTCAAAACTAAGGTTTTTCCAGTAGTCATGTATGGAGGTGAGAGTTGGACCGTAAAGAAGTCTGAGCACCGAAGAACCGATGCTTCTGAATTGTGTTGCTGGGGAAGGCTCTTGAGGGTCCCTGGGACTGCAAGGGGCTCCAACCAGCCAGTCCTAAAGGAAATCACCCCTGAGTACTCATTGGAAGGACTGATGCTGAAGCTGACGCTCCAGTGCTTTGGCCACCTGATGCGAAGAGCCGGTTCACTGGAAAAGACCCTGATGCTGGGAAAGATTGAGAGCAGGAAGAGAAGCGGGCCACAGAGGATGAGGTGGTTGGGTCACATCAGCGACTCAGTGGACGTGAATTTGAGGAAACTCCTGCAGATAGTGAAGGACAGGGACGCCTGGCAGGCTACAGTCCAAGGTGTCTCAAAGAGTCAGACACACTTAGTGACTGAAAAGGACAACAGTACACAGAGAGCAGAATGGTGGTTGCCGGGGACTGAGAAATTAGGAACATGTAGATATATTTGATAGAGTATCAACTTACCCTCTTCATTATAAAATGAATAAGTTCCATGGACCTACGGGCAAACAAAGCATGGCCTTTGTAGTTTGTAGATTGTTCTTGCTCATGCTCAATCGTTCATTCATGTCCAACTTTGTGACACCGTCTATGTACCTGCCAGGCTCCTCTGTCCATGGAAGTTTCCAAGCAAGAACACTGGAGTGGGTTGCCGTCTCCTTCTCCAGGGCATCTTCCCAGCCCAGAGGTTGAACCTGTGTCTCCTGCATCTCCTGCATTGTCAGGCAGATTCTTTGCCCCTGAACCACCTGGGAAACCCTAAATGTTCTTGCCACCGGGTGTGGGGGTGGGGGAGAAAATGGTGACTGTGCGAGGTGATGAAGGTCTTCTGTAATGTTTGTGTGTCAAATCAACCTATTGTTCACCTTAACATTTCACAATGTTATATGTCAATTACATCTCAATAAAGCTTGAAGAAAGTACTTAAAGGATCAAACGTGTAAACATTCCTTTCAAGTTACCGCTATTCTGTTCAGTTAGTCACTATATAATTTATTATTATAATGCTGTATATAATATATATTATGTATAACAAAAAATATAATTATGAACATTATAATAAAATTATATTATTTATAATTACAGTGCCTGTAAATATATAACATATATATTTTATTTTTATGTCATTTATGTAATATTATATATATATTATCTCATATATATTTTAGTATTTTTGATATATAGCTTATATCTTTATATATATTATATATATATATATATTTATGTACACATATACACATATATGCCTCTGTTATCTTCTTTATCCATTCTTCTTCAGATGGACTTTTAAGTTGTTTTCATGTCTTGGTTGTTGTAAACAGAGCCATAGCAGCACTATTTACGATAGCCAAGACTAAGAAACAACCTGAATGGACATCAACAGATGAATGGATAAAAAAAGATGTGGTACATATACAATGGAATATTACTCAGCCAAAGAAAGTAGAATGAAATTCAGTCATTTGTAGTGATGTGGATGGATGGACCCACACAGAGATAAGTCAAAAAGAGATGAACAAATATTGTATGTTAATGCATATATAAAGAAGCTGCAAAGATTGACTAATGATTTTGATACTGTTTTAAAGAATGATTAAGAGTGAATCGTAGGGCTTCCCTGGTGATCCAGTGGGTAAGGACACCACCTTGCAGTGCAAGGGGCGCCGGTTTGATCCCTGGCCTGGGAGGATCCCATGTGCCGCAAAGCGGCTGGACCCATGTGTCCAATTACCGAGCCAGAGCTCTGGAGCGCATGCGCCCAGAGCCAGTGCTCTGCGACAACAGAGGCCACTGTGACCGGAGGCCCACACGGGCCAAAGAACAAAGATGGACGAAAATAGATAAATGAAAGACCAAGCCCATGTGTGCCCATGCAAGGCCGGTGTACCCTGTGTGGACAAAAGGGTCACTGGAAGACTGCTGTCTGGTATCTTTTGCAAACAGCCAGGGCATTGGCAGAGGGAATGCCACAGATGCCAGAGAGTGACGGGGACTCCTCAGCTATTGATGGCTTTGCAATCAGAAGACCAACGAGGCCCGAGGCCAAAAGTGGCTCTGATTCAATCTTGGGTGGTCATTGATGTGGCTGGCCATTTGATAGAAGTTTTTGTAGACACTGATGCAACCTTCTCAGTCTTAACCCAAAGGATTGGAAACCTTAGCAGTCATAAGGAGTATGTAATGTGGTTGTCAGGAAAGAAAACAGGGGCACACTTTCATGGAGCCTGTTTTGTGCAATGCTAACAGACAGCTGTTTTTGCATTCATTTCTGTTTGTGCCTTATTGTCCTTTCCCTTTAATGGGAAGAGATTAATTAACTAAGTTAGGGGCCACTCTGTCTCTGGAGGAGAAAGGGAACAACCCTCACTGTGTGATGAATATAAACAAAGAGTTACTCATGATCATGATTTAGTTGAGTTGGGTAATGGATTTTAATAGAGATGGGTTAAGACCAGACTAGATTTGGTCTCTTCCTCCAAAGTATTAAATTGCTGCTTCTGACAAACAGGTTATGTGACAAATTGTGGTAAATTTCTTTGCCTTTAAGTGATTTGTACTTACTTTGGAGATCTTTACATAGTTTCAATTAGAGAATTAGTATTGTCTCACAGTGACTTATGATCTTATCTAGCTAAAAACTAATTTTGAGATGTTTTACAGGGTCCCTGTGGTATGACAAAGAAAAGTAGTTAACTAAGATTATTTAATATGTTAAGTTAAATGTAACTGTTTGTAATTCTGGTTATTGTAACCCACCTTTATTGTACACTGTAATCAGATGTTTGACCATGCCTTTTAAGTCTTTTGTCATTTATAGATAGATTCATGCCCTGGTGCTGGAACAAAACATGCCCAGTCATCAAGGGGATCCATAGGAAGGCTAAGGAACCCAGTTACTACCGCTCTACATCAAGATGATGGCTATGTAGGGATTTTAACACATATGGACTAAAACTAGGAGCTGCCCTGTCCCTGGGGCCCCTAGATCAGGTATGCAAGAGATTTTTACTCCCTGATAGGCAGGGTCAACGCTCATGCTCAGACTTGAAGTAATTACAGAAGATGGACCTTTGCCCTTCTGCCTCCCATAAGAATATGGGAGTAAAATCTCTTGAGAGGGGGAATGTAAGGGTTAGAAGGGAAAGGGGCAGGGCACAATTTTTGAAAAGAATGACGGCCCAAGGACAGCATAAACCCATTAGAATCAAATGGGTCCAAGGTGGCAGACCAGACCTTGATCCTCAGTCAGCAGGCTAAATGACACACCCAGAGGCACCATGACAGTTCCAACCCTCCCTAAAAGAGCTGGAATAGCCCTCCCACTCATTAGCATATGGAATTACCCAACTTATAAAAGCTAAGAACACCATGCTTTCGGGGCCACTGGATTTGCTCTGCCATGGCCCACACTCTGGTTGTGGAGTGTGCTTTCTCTGAATCTGAATAAATCCATTTCTTACCTAAAAATAAAGAAAGAAAGAAAGAAGTGGCCCTCCCACCCCCTCCATCCCCAACCCACCCACCCACCACCAAAAAAGAGAGAAATTTGAATTTCCTCATTAGATACCTTTTTTGTTGATACATACTTACGCAACACAAAGGAGCCGCCTGCCTCTGCTTGAACTGTTAAGGTGTTACCAACACTTTGGTTTGTTACGGCATTGATAGTGTCCTTTGGTCAGAGACAGCCAGAAATCCACTTGCAGTGGAAAAAAGTTTGCAGTTAGCAGTTTATTTGAAGGGGAGTACCTTCACTCCATTGGCAATTGTGGGGGGCATCTCTTCAAGAAGGGGAATGAAAGGGACTTGTTACAGAATGTCAGCTGGTGGTAGGTGATTTGGGTGAGGGTTCAAGGAGGGAGGGCTTTATTCTGGGTCAGATGCTACCAGGAAGCAGTGGTCACTATGACTGAGTGGAATTCTGTTTAGAAGGCACAGAAACATATCTCAGGATGCTTCCACCACTTGCTGTCTAGTTCCTTGATGCACAAAGCCAGGGTCTGAAAATAGCAGAGGAAGGAGTCTCTGAATTCATTTATTTTTGAGATCCTTTTAGATAATCCTCATTTTGTCTCTAGTTCTGTAACTAGAAAGTTAAATGGAATTATTTTCTTAGTGCCAGTGAAGCCTTTCCTATTTTTAATTTTTATGGTATCTTTACTATTTTTAATTTTAAAAGGCAACCCAGAATGATAGATGCTCTTCCTGGGCTTGTCCACAGTTTGCCTCAGACACAATTTCATAGCTTACTGAGTAGGCCTGTGGTCAGCAGGACAGGAAATGAATTGCCATAGTTGGCTGTGACTGCCCTGTCAGGCAGGACCTAGTTAATGGGCACAATTTTGAAAAGAATGACGGCCCAAGGACAGCATAAACCCATTAGAATCAAATGGGTCCAAGGTGGCAGACCAGACCTTGATCCTCAGTCAGCAGGCTAAATGACACACCCAGAGGCACCATGACAGTTCCAACCCTCCCTAAAAGAGCTGGAATAGCCCTCCCACTCATTAGCATATGGAATTACCCAACTTATAAAAGCTAAGAACACCATGCTTTCGGGGCCACTGGATTTGCTCTGCCATGGCCCACACTCTGGTTGTGGAGTGTGCTTTCTCTGAATCTGAATAAATCCATTTCTTACCTAAAAATAAAGAAAGAAAGAAAGAAGTGGCCCTCCCACCCCCTCCATCCCCAACCCACCCACCCACCCCCAAAAAAGAGAGAAATTTGAATTTCCTCATTAGATACCTTTTTTGTTGATACATACTTACGCAACACAAAGGAGCCGCCTGCCTCTGCTTGAACTGTTAAGGTGTTACCAACACTTTGGTTTGTTACGGCATTGATAGTGTCCTTTGGTCAGAGACAGCCAGAAATCCACTTGCAGTGGAAAAAAGTTTGCAGTTAGCAGTTTATTTGAAGGGGAGTACCTTCACTCCATTGGCAATTGTGGGGGGCATCTCTTCAAGAAGGGGAATGAAAGGGACTTGTTACAGAATGTCAGCTGGTGGTAGGTGATTTGGGTGAGGGTTCAAGGAGGGAGGGCTTTATTCTGGGTCAGATGCTACCAGGAAGCAGTGGTCACTATGACTGAGTGGAATTCTGTTTAGAAGGCACAGAAACATATCTCAGGATGCTTCCACCACTTGCTGTCTAGTTCCTTGATGCACAAAGCCAGGGTCTGAAAATAGCAGAGGAAGGAGTCTCTGAATTCATTTATTTTTGAGATCCTTTTAGATAATCCTCATTTTGTCTCTAGTTCTGTAACTAGAAAGTTAAATGGAATTATTTTCTTAGTGCCAGTGAAGCCTTTCCTATTTTTAATTTTTATGGTATCTTTACTATTTTTAATTTTTAAAAGGCAACCCAGAATGATAGATGCTCTTCCTGGGCTTGTCCACAGTTTGCCTCCAGACACAATTTCATAGCTTACTGAGTAGGCCTGTGGTCAGCAGGACAGGAAATGAATTGCCATAGTTGGCTGTGACTGCCCTGTCACCTTGGGCACAGTGACCTAGCTTAATGTTCCAGAGAGATTATTTTCCTCTGTCATCGCCACACATCTCCCTGTGAGTTAAATATTTATGAAATTTCCCTTTTGCAGTTACTCTATTTGTTTGTGATACAATTCTTTAAACACCAGACTGCTAGCTTCATCTCCTCACCATATGGTCCTCCTTCAAGGAAAATACACATTAGACTTTTCACAAATAGCCTGTAATGGGTGGTGTGCTCTGCACGGTTTTTGACCTCCTCATGAACTTGACGAGCAGCGTGACCGTGTGCCTTTGCAAAGGTTGCCCTGCACGGCTCTCTTATTCCATGACTCATGCCTGGGGGACAGTGGTTCTCGAGGAGGGTTCAGTGCATCTGTCACCTTGTGTCCCTAGAGGATCATCAATGAGACACAGTTCACTCAAGGTTCAGAGCCTTCCCTGGGCTCACGGGTGGATTTACAGACAGAGGGCAATAGAGTCTCAACTTTTGTCTGCACTCTCATCATTTGAAGGACATGAATTGCTTTTGCATCTTTTAAATAACAGACTAAGATTTCATAATTCTCTTATCATTAGGCTTTTGATGAATAAATCTGCCTCACGTGATACTAGATTATTCTTTCTGACCTTGGAATGAGATTCCTTTCTAAAACTGTAAAGACTGCAGTTGCAACCAGGTCCTTGATGAAGGCTGCGGTCCGAATGGTTTGACACACATGCTTGGCTCTCTAGTCTCCTTTGGGCTTTGTAACTAAAGCCAGACCTTATCTAGCATCCAGCTTTCAGGAAAATAGAAGAGGAAGGAGTCTCTGAATTCATTTATTTTTGAGATCCTTTTAGATAATCCTCATTTTGTCTCTAGTTCTGTAACTAGAAAGTTAAATGGAATTATTTTCTTAGTGCCAGTGAAGCCTTTCCTATTTTTAATTTTTATGGTATCTTTACTATTTTTAATTTTTAAAAGGCAACCCAGAATGATAGATGCTCTTCCTGGGCTTGTCCACAGTTTGCCTCCAGACACAATTTCATAGCTTACTGAGTAGGCCTGTGGTCAGCAGGACAGGAAATGAATTGCCATAGTTGGCTGTGACTGCCCTGTCACCTTGGGCACAGTGACCTAGCTTAATGTTCCAGAGAGATTATTTTCCTCTGTCATCGCCACACATCTCCCTGTGAGTTAAATATTTATGAAATTTCCCTTTTGCAGTTACTCTATTTGTTTGTGATACAATTCTTTAAACACCAGACTGCTAGCTTCATCTCCTCACCATATGGTCCTCCTTCAAGGAAAATACACATTAGACTTTTCACAAATAGCCTGTAATGGGTGGTGTGCTCTGCACGGTTTTTGACCTCCTCATGAACTTGACGAGCAGCGTGACCGTGTGCCTTTGCAAAGGTTGCCCTGCACGGCTCTCTTATTCCATGACTCATGCCTGGGGGACAGTGGTTCTCGAGGAGGGTTCAGTGCATCTGTCACCTTGTGTCCCTAGAGGATCATCAATGAGACACAGTTCACTCAAGGTTCAGAGCCTTCCCTGGGCTCACGGGTGGATTTACAGACAGAGGGCAATAGAGTCTCAACTTTTGTCTGCACTCTCATCATTTGAAGGACATGAATTGCTTTTGCATCTTTTAAATAACAGACTAAGATTTCATAATTCTCTTATCATTAGGCTTTTGATGAATAAATCTGCCTCACGTGATACTAGATTATTCTTTCTGACCTTGGAATGAGATTCCTTTCTAAAACTGTAAAGACTGCAGTTGCAACCAGGTCCTTGATGAAGGCTGCGGGTCCGAATGGTTTGACACACATGCTTGGCTCTCTAGTCTCCTTTGGGCTTTGTAACTAAAGCCAGACCTTATCTAGCATCCAGCTTTCAGGAAAATAGAAACAGCTTCCAAGCAGTGGAAGGAGGAGAGGAATGAAGGTGCAGCCGCAAAAAGCCCTTCGCTCTGGGGTTTTGACGGGCCCTCCAGAGTGAAGGCAAGAGGCTGAACTGACCATGGTCGGATCACATACACAAACAGAACTTTGATCCTCAGTATGCCATTGAGGACTGGGCCATTGAGGACCATTCCAGGAGGTCGACCAATGCGCTAACAGTCCCACCCAAGTGAAGGGATTCTGTCAGCCCCAAGGAAGCAGTAGGACAACTTGGTTTAGAGTCATTTCCACCGGTAACTCACCCCAGAGCCAGGTGTGCACAACGAAGATATTCTCCCAGTAAGAGAGGAGGGGTGGTTGCAGCACAGAGGGCATCTGCACATGTGCACATGCTCCATCCTTGGAGAGTGCTGTGAATACCCTACCACTAAGCCTCAAAAGAGATGCCTTTCCATGAAAATACATCCCCCACAAAGTTCCCTTATGTGATCTGGCAAGGTTAGTCTAAGAAGTCATCCTGCTAACTAACTATGCCTGTATCACACTGGGCAGATATTTTATTAATTAAAGCAAATCTGGGAGAATGGAACTTGTATGGAATCAGCAATTTTGACAGTGTGGAAGCATCTGTGGGAAGAGGAGTCCTGATGTAGGTTAATTGTTTTAGGTTACTGATTTGAACTGCTCCAGGGAAGGACGGGTTTTCTCCTGAAAAGAGGATGCTTACGTGTTCTTTCAGGGATTCCCAGGTGACTCAGCTAAAGAATCCTCATGCCAATGCTAGAGACGTGGGTTGGGACGATCCCCTGGAGAAGGAGATGGCAACAGACTCCAGTTTTCTGGTCTGGGAAATTCCATGGACAGAGGAGCCTGGTGGGCTATAGTCTATGGGTCACATAAGAGTCAGACACCAGCGACAGCAGCAGTAGCAGCATTCTTTCTCTCACCAGCTGTGCCTGTCCCCACAGACAGGTTCCAGTAGCTGTGCATGAAAAGGCTCAGAACTGTCGGAGTTACAGAGCTGCCAGGCTTCCTCCTTGTCTCTTTGACTTTGTCTCCTTCTCCACAGAAGGAGATACGTGTCTGGTGAGTTAAAGAAAAGTGAAAACGTGTCTAATGCCAGAATAGGCTGGACAGGCCTAGCCCCCAGAGAGGCCTGGTCCGTCCTCAATAACCAGCCAGCTTTGCACCTTAGGCAAGTTGCTTTTCTGGGCCTTAGTTTCCTAATGTTTAAATCTGGTGAAATCATAGTAATAGGTAACACTTATTGAATGTTTACTCTTTGCCAGGCACTTTTTTAAGCATATTGTTGTCTATTAAGTTCCAGAACTCGGACAACAAACTTCACTACACTTCTGTGAGCCCCAAGGAAGCAGTAGGACAACTTGGTTTAGAGTCATTTCCACCGGTAACTCACCCCAGAGCCAGGTGTGACACGAAGATTAATCTCCCAGTAAGAGAGGAGGGGTGGTTGCAGCACAGAGGGCATCTGCACATGTGCACATGCTCCATCCTTGGAGAGTGCTGTGAATACCCTACCACTAAGCCTCAAAAGAGATGCCTTTCCATGAAAATACATCCCCCACAAAGTTCCCTTATGTGATCTGGCAAGGTTAGTCTAAGAAGTCATCCTGCTAACTAACTATGCCTGTATCACACTGGGCAGATATTTTATTAATTAAAGCAAATCTGGGAGAATGGAACTTGTATGGAATCAGCAATTTTGACAGTGTGGAAGCATCTGTGGGAAGAGGAGTCCTGATGTAGGTTAATTGTTTTAGGTTACTGATTTGAACTGCTCCAGGGAAGGACGGGTTTTCTCCTGAAAAGAGGATGCTTACGTGTTCTTTCAGGGATTCCCAGGTGACTCAGCTAAAGAATCCTCATGCCAATGCTAGAGACGTGGGTTGGGACGATCCCCTGGAGAAGGAGATGGCAACAGACTCCAGTTTTCTGGTCTGGGAAATTCCATGGACAGAGGAGCCTGGTGGGCTATAGTCTATGGGTCACATAAGAGTCAGACACCAGCGACAGCAGCAGTAGCAGCATTCTTTCTCTCACCAGCTGTGCCTGTCCCCACAGACAGGTTCCAGTAGCTGTGCATGAAAAGGCTCAGAACTGTCGGAGTTACAGAGCTGCCAGGCTTCCTCCTTGTCTCTTTGACTTTGTCTCCTTCTCCACAGAAGGAGATACGTGTCTGGTGAGTTAAAGAAAAGTGAAAACGTGTCTAATGCCAGAATAGGCTGGACAGGCCTAGCCCCCAGAGAGGCCTGGTCCGTCCTCAATAACCAGCCAGCTTTGCACCTTAGGCAAGTTGCTTTTCTGGGCCTTAGTTTCCTAATGTTTAAATCTGGTGAAATCATAGTAATAGGTAACACTTATTGAATGTTTACTCTTTGCCAGGCACTTTTTTAAGCATATTGTTGTCTATTAAGTTACAGAAATCTGACAACAAACTTCACTACACTTCTGTGAGAGGTATGTGTGTGTGCATGTGTGTGTGTGCTTAGTCTGGAAATTTTAGATAATTTTATTAACATCAAGGAGCTGATCTACATATTAAAGTGAAAACAAATGTAATATGCACATAATAAATCTGTGTGTACTCAAAATTAATTAAAGACCTAAATGTAAGAACAGAAACCATAAAACTCTTAAAGGAGAATATAGGCAAAACAACCAATGACATAAATCAAAGCAAGATCTTCTATGACCCACCCTCTAGAATAACAGAAATGAAAACAAAAATAAACATGTGGGACCTAATGAAATTTAAAAGCTTTTGTACAGCCAAAGAAACTACCAAGGTGAGCATACAATGCACAGAATGGGAGAAAATCATAGCAAATGAAACAACAAAGAATTAAATACCATAATATACAAGCAACTCAGACAACTCAACACTGAAAAAACAACCACCCAATCAAAACATGGGAAAAAGACCTAAACAGACATCTCTCCAAGGAAGACATACAGATGGCCAAAAAACACATGAAAAGATGCTCAACGTCACTTGTTATTAGAAAAATGCAAATCAGAACTACAATGAGATGCCACTTCATGCCAGTCAGAATAGTCATCATCAAAAAATCTACAGACAGTGAATGTTGGAGAGGGTGCAGAGAAAGGGGAACACTCTTGCATTGCTGGTGGGAATGGACACTGATACAGCCACTGTGGAAAACAGTATGAAGATTCCTCAAAAAACTAAGAATAGAAGCACTGTATGACCCAGCAATCCCACTATTAGGCTCATACCCTGATGAGATTAAAATTGAAAGAGACACCTGTACTCCAGTGTTCATCGCAGCACTCTATACAATAGCTAGAACATGGAAGTAACTCAGATGTCCATCGATGCACGAATGGATAAAGAAGCTATGGTACATATACACAGTGGAATATTTCTCAGCCGTAAAAAGAAATGCAGAAGAATCAGTCCTAATGAGGTGAATGAATCTAGAACCTATTATACAAAGTGAAGTAAGTCAAAAAGAAAAGGACAAATACAGTATACTAACATATATATAAACTCTAGTAAGATAGTACCAATAAACACACAGAACAGCGATGGAGAAAAAGACATAGAGAACAGACCTATGGACATAGAGGGGAGGGAAGAGTGAGTGAGAGGTTTGGAAAGAATAACATGGAAACATACATTATAATATGTAAAAGGGATAAGAATTGCAAAGGCACTGTGGAACTAAGGCATCTTACATGGGGGCTAGGCAACAACTTGGAGGGGCGAGATGGGAAGGAGTGGGAGGGGGCACAGATGGGAGGGACCCAAGATATGCCTATGACGGAGTTGAGATTACATAGCACTGTAAACAACAAAACTATATAAAAGCAAAATAAGATAAAATATTTAAAAATGCAATCTTTAAATAAATAAATCTGTGTGTGATGAATGGGTATAAAAAATACTGTTCCTTATTCTTTGCTGGATTTATACTGAATTGAAAATGTGCTCTTTTACTTAAGGACGACCTGACCTTTTCTCTTCATGAATAACAAACTTTCCCCATACTGTTGAGAATGCAAAACAGAACAAACAGACATCTCTCCAAGGAAGACATACAGATGGCCAAAAAACACATGAAAAGATGCTCAACGTCACTTGTTATTAGAAAAATGCAAATCAGAACTACAATGAGATGCCACTTCATGCCAGTCAGAATAGTCATCATCAAAAAATCTACAGACAGTGAATGTTGGAGAGGGTGCAGAGAAAGGGGAACACTCTTGCATTGCTGGTGGGAATGGACACTGATACAGCCACTGTGGAAAACAGTATGAAGATTCCTCAAAAAACTAAGAATAGAAGCACTGTATGACCCAGCAATCCCACTATTAGGCTCATACCCTGATGAGATTAAAATTGAAAGAGACACCTGTACTCCAGTGTTCATCGCAGCACTCTATACAATAGCTAGAACATGGAAGTAACTCAGATGTCCATCGATGCACGAATGGATAAAGAAGCTATGGTACATATACACAGTGGAATATTTCTCAGCCGTAAAAAGAAATGCAGAAGAATCAGTCCTAATGAGGTGAATGAATCTAGAACCTATTATACAAAGTGAAGTAAGTCAAAAAGAAAAGGACAAATACAGTATACTAACATATATATAAACTCTAGTAAGATAGTACCAATAAACACACAGAACAGCGATGGAGAAAAAGACATAGAGAACAGACCTATGGACATAGAGGGGAGGGAAGAGTGAGTGAGAGGTTTGGAAAGAATAACATGGAAACATACATTATAATATGTAAAAGGGATAAGAATTGCAAAGGCACTGTGGAACTAAGGCATCTTACATGGGGGCTAGGCAACAACTTGGAGGGGCGAGATGGGAAGGAGTGGGAGGGGGCACAGATGGGAGGGACCCAAGATATGCCTATGACGGAGTTGAGATTACATAGCACTGTAAACAACAAAACTATATAAAAGCAAAATAAGATAAAATATTTAAAAATGCAATCTTTAAATAAATAAATCTGTGTGTGATGAATGGGTATAAAAAATACTGTTCCTTATTCTTTGCTGGATTTATACTGAATGGAAAATCTGCTCTTTTACTTAAGGAGTACTTCAAAGTACCTGACCTTTTCTCTTCATGAATTAACAAACTTTCCCCATACTGTTGAGCCTATCTCTATGTATTAGTTCTTATGTCTTGATCCTTCAAAAAGTTATACAAACCTAACTGGAAATATGCAAAACAGTCATACTGTGTTTATGAGGATGAGAGTGACAGGAGGAGAGGGATTTTGTCCATTTCCTTTCCCACTGCTGTGCCCTGAGGTTAGAAGTGTCTGCCACATTGAAAGCAATGACTATTGATTGAATGAGTGAATGAATGAATGAATGGGACCCCAGACAGGAAAGCACACTCTGTCTTTGTAGAATTGCTCTAAGCAGAGCTGCAAGAAGCTTGTTTGTTGTTTATTATCAAATAAATACATGCAAATGTAAGAATGTTGTTCATCAAATGAATGCCCTTTAAAGAATTTTGAAAACTGTAAAGCACTACAGAAATAGAGGGTGTCACTCTTATTTCCTGCTGGATAAGAGGTTGGAAAAAAACAGTTCTCAAGAGAACAATATCAGACTTTCTAAGTTTGTTCTGAGCTTATTTAAGGAAAACAAATGTAAGCAATAATCAGAGCACTGTACTCTATTGGAAAGTTGGAAAGGGTCCAGGAAGTAGAATGTGAGGAAAATCTGGCTTCTCTGATCATTTGCTGAGTGTGTGGCAGATGTCTTTGTAATTCAGTATAACTGTTTTTCCACCCAAAGCCAATGCTAATCTTTTAACAGCTTCTTACCACGTTTGACTCCGTCTTTCCTTCTATCGGTTCCATCTGAAGAGTCAGCTTCATCTGTTTGAGAGAAAGCAGAATGACATTCACCCAGATGATCCAAGACGTGCAGGGAGCTGGTTAGGTCACAGTCTTCCCAACGTGATGCTTTGAATGTTACCCCAGCAACTAACTGAAGCCCATGACATCCTGAACCACTGGTGATGGTTGAGGCCCTACTTTGTTTTTCTAAGATTTATTTTATTGAAGTAGTTCATTTTCAATGTTTTACTGATTTATTCTGTACAGCAAAGTCGTTCAGCTGTGCATACATTAATACATACAGTTTTTCATATTCTTTTTCATTATGGTTTATCATATACTACTGAATATAGTTCCATGTGCTATACAGTAGGGCCTTTTTGTTTATCCAGTCTATACACAATGGTTTGTGAGCCTTGTTGCTAGTGCAAGTTCATCCAGCTGTCTGTAGACATCCCCACCATGTTCAGTAGTCCCCTTAAAGCATAAATTGTACGTTTCAATGCTAATAATATACAATTGGTGATTAAGCTGTCTGTTGCCCTTTTACATTGGTGATTTTAAAATATGATTTATTTAGAAGTGAAATCTCTCAAGGAAATTATGAACTTATCTTGATAGGAGAGAACTATGTCTTTTGGTTGTGTCTGATTTATTTTCAAATTTATACCTCCCTACTTTATCCTTTTGGACAGTTGTTTCTTTAAAAGAATTGCTATTATTTTCCGTTTTAAACCCTCAATGTGAATGGAAGTAATTGATCACATGGGTATTGCCCACAGGATCACTTGGTATGGGCACTACTCAAGATCATTAGTAATTACTATAACTTAGTTTCCCAGCTTTTGCCCAAAGCTATACCTTGAGGTTTGTTTTTTTTTTTTTTAAGGAAATATGACTCTATTTGTCTTTTGTGTTTCCATATGAATTGTGACATTTTTTGTTCTAGTTCTGTGAAAAATGCCATTGGTTATTTGATAAGGAAAGTACTAAATCTGTAGACTGAATTTTGTAGTATAGTCATTTTCACAACCCAGGAATATGGAATATTTCTCCATCTGTTTATGTCATCTTTGATTTCTTTCATCAGTGTCTTATAGTTTTCTGTATACAGTTCTTTTGTCTCCTTAGATAGGTTTATTTCTAGATACTTTTTTTTGCTATGGTAAATGAGATTGATTCTTTAATTTCTTGTTCTGATTTTTCATTGTTAGTGTATAGGAATGCAAGTGATTTCTGTGTACTGATTTTGTATCCTGTGACTTGACTAAATTCACTGTCAATTTGGGTCCAACTTTTTGGTGATGGTTGAGGCCCTCTTTTCAAGATTTTTTTCATTTTCAATGTTTTACTGATTTATTCTGTACAGCAAAGTCGTTCAGCTGTGCATACATTAATACATACAGTTTTTCATATTCTTTTTCATTATGGTTTATCATATACTACTGAATATAGTTCCATGTGCTATACAGTAGGGCCTTTTTGTTTATCCAGTCTATACACAATGGTTTGTGAGCCTTGTTGCTAGTGCAAGTTCATCCAGCTGTCTGTAGACATCCCCACCATGTTCAGTAGTCCCCTTAAAGCATAAATTGTACGTTTCAATGCTAATAATATACAATTGGTGATTAAGCTGTCTGTTGCCCTTTTACATTGGTGATTTTAAAATATGATTTATTTAGAAGTGAAATCTCTCAAGGAAATTATGAACTTATCTTGATAGGAGAGAACTATGTCTTTTGGTTGTGTCTGATTTATTTTCAAATTTATACCTCCCTACTTTATCCTTTTGGACAGTTGTTTCTTTAAAAGAATTGCTATTATTTTCCGTTTTAAACCCTCAATGTGAATGGAAGTAATTGATCACATGGGTATTGCCCACAGGATCACTTGGTATGGGCACTACTCAAGATCATTAGTAATTACTATAACTTAGTTTCCCAGCTTTTGCCCAAAGCTATACCTTGAGGTTTGTTTTTTTTTTTTTTAAGGAAATATGACTCTATTTGTCTTTTGTGTTTCCATATGAATTGTGACATTTTTTGTTCTAGTTCTGTGAAAAATGCCATTGGTTATTTGATAAGGAAAGTACTAAATCTGTAGACTGAATTTTGTAGTATAGTCATTTTCACAACCCAGGAATATGGAATATTTCTCCATCTGTTTATGTCATCTTTGATTTCTTTCATCAGTGTCTTATAGTTTTCTGTATACAGTTCTTTTGTCTCCTTAGATAGGTTTATTTCTAGATACTTTTTTTTGCTATGGTAAATGAGATTGATTCTTTAATTTCTTGTTCTGATTTTTCATTGTTAGTGTATAGGAATGCAAGTGATTTCTGTGTACTGATTTTGTATCCTGTGACTTGACTAAATTCACTGTCTATTGAAGAGTGTGTCTTTTCCGTGTAAACCCCAGTAGCTCTCTCTTGGTGAGTGGGAGCTCAACTGCATGATAGAACTACTGCTAAACCAATCAATAAGGCGATGGAAGATTGGTGGAGACTTTGACTTTTGGAGGAAGTAGGATGCCCAAGTAAAATTGGGGTTTAGGGTAGGCAACCAAGAACTTCAGCTGTGGCTTTGTAAGACCCATCGAGTGAAGACTTCTGAAAGAGAAGAAATTCAAATGGAGTTCTTGATATGGTCCAGGGATGTGTGTTTGGGGGGGGGGGGTGGGGGGCAGGTCCAAAAGACACAAAGCAGTCTCTTAAACATTTGAAGTCAGGACTGTTATGCAAGACACTAAAACCTTGAGATTATGGAGCTGAGGGAAATGTGTATCTTGATCCTGCAATCCAGGAGAGTTCATTTGGTTAGCAAACCAGTAAATAAGACATGTAGAGAAAGAGTTTTGGGGGTAAGGAGGTGCTAATGACATTACAGCTTTTGTGTGAGAGAATGAATTCATTTTTTTTCTAATTGCCCTTCTCTACTATTTAAAAAGTATTATTAAATGTGTATGTGTTCAGCTCCCCAGTCGTGTCTGACACTTTGTGACTTCATGGATTGCACCATGACAGGTGCAATCTGTCCTTCACCTTCTCCCTGTCCTTCACCATCTCCTAAAGTTTTCCCAAGTTCATGTCCATTGCATTGGTGATGCCACTGAGCCATCTCATCCTCTGACACCCTCTCCTCCTTCTGCCCTCATTCTTTCCCAGCATCAGGGACTTTCCAATGAGCTGGCTGTTTGCATCAGATGACCCAAGTAGTGGAGCTTCAACTTCAGCACCAGTCCTTCCAATGGAGCATATTAAATATCTTCTTGCAAATTATCCTATTTTGCGTACTGAGTTAGATCAGTTAAAAGACAACTGATGGAATTGGAAATGCATTTCAGCATTTTCTCTGGCTAAGGATGCATGGACTGGTGACATGGATTGAAGAGGTGTCCTGGCTGGATTCTGACCTGTAATTTTGAAGGTCATGGTGATTATAGGTACAGAGTGGCTTACAGCCCTCTCCCCTAAACAGCTATTACAGAGGTCACGTCTTAAGTGCTAAGTCATTTGACGTATCTTTTATCATTTCCTTATGACTCGCTGCATATAATTAATATGTCTTTCCTGATTTTACTCTTACTTCTTATTTTTTAATTCCTTTGGGTGTTTTTGTTTTTATTTAATGTGGGAAACATGTAAGAGAAACCTCTTAACTAATAGTAAATAAATTCATGCAGACAAGGGCTTTTATTGGAAAGAGCAGAGAAACTGAAAGAGAGGGCTTTGGTGAAATTTAATTGACTACAGTCCCAAACATGGAAAATTAGTGCTTCGGGGTAGCTTTTTTTTTAAATCTTTTTCAAAAAGTAAATGGGAAAGAGAAGGTAGCCTTGAAAATGACCAGTTCTCAAAAGGCTGAAAATAAAAGAAATTTCTTCTCTGTTGTGTGAGTTTCTGGCAAAAATCTTACTTAATTTCTTTCTTTTAGGTAGGGACGCTTGCCAACGTGCAACAAAAGTGACTTAGATATTCTGCAGTTTATAACTCCCTTGAGTTTGGCAGAGGCTGTAAGTGAATTATAGATCACCAAAGGGAGCAATTGGTGTAAAGTCTTATTCTACAGCCAGTTAATGTGCAACTGCAAAAACTCACTGGTTCAAAGCCACTCTGCGCTAGAACTTTATCTAATGCTTCTTAATTTAGTGGCATATTTTCAGTCTGTGTGTGTGTCTTCTTTAATATCTCACAACCCTAACATGGACCCCAATAAATGACTCAAAACCTGGGAAAAAATGCTTATTTGGCCAATTCTGCTTTGCTTCCATAATGTTTGGAGACTTTCTTATGGTAAGTGCAAATATTCATGTACCAAATTCTATGGGGACTTCATCATTTTTAATGTGAAAAGAATCTGGTTTTGGTTTCTTTCATCTTTTGTGGCCAAATTGTGTCCAGAAGATGAAAGTGTGAACAAACACTTTCCAACTCATCAGCATCACTAGTGGAGAGGAAAACCATAGAGACCAGATCTGTGTGATCAGATGTCCAAGGTAGCAGTGAATTGTTTTCCTTCACTCAGGAAACAAAGATAACTTTTTTTGGGAAATATGTGAGATTATAGGTACAGAGTGGCTTACAGCCCTCTCCCCTAAACAGCTATTACAGAGGTCACGTCTTAAGTGCTAAGTCATTTGACGTATCTTTTATCATTTCCTTATGACTCGCTGCATATAATTAATATGTCTTTCCTGATTTTACTCTTACTTCTTATTTTTTAATTCCTTTGGGTGTTTTTGTTTTTATTTAATGTGGGAAACATGTAAGAGAAACCTCTTAACTAATAGTAAATAAATTCATGCAGACAAGGGCTTTTATTGGAAAGAGCAGAGAAACTGAAAGAGAGGGCTTTGGTGAAATTTAATTGACTACAGTCCCAAACATGGAAAATTAGTGCTTCGGGGTAGCTTTTTTTTTAAATCTTTTTCAAAAAGTAAATGGGAAAGAGAAGGTAGCCTTGAAAATGACCAGTTCTCAAAAGGCTGAAAATAAAAGAAATTTCTTCTCTGTTGTGTGAGTTTCTGGCAAAAATCTTACTTAATTTCTTTCTTTTAGGTAGGGACGCTTGCCAACGTGCAACAAAAGTGACTTAGATATTCTGCAGTTTATAACTCCCTTGAGTTTGGCAGAGGCTGTAAGTGAATTATAGATCACCAAAGGGAGCAATTGGTGTAAAGTCTTATTCTACAGCCAGTTAATGTGCAACTGCAAAAACTCACTGGTTCAAAGCCACTCTGCGCTAGAACTTTATCTAATGCTTCTTAATTTAGTGGCATATTTTCAGTCTGTGTGTGTGTCTTCTTTAATATCTCACAACCCTAACATGGACCCCAATAAATGACTCAAAACCTGGGAAAAAATGCTTATTTGGCCAATTCTGCTTTGCTTCCATAATGTTTGGAGACTTTCTTATGGTAAGTGCAAATATTCATGTACCAAATTCTATGGGGACTTCATCATTTTTAATGTGAAAAGAATCTGGTTTTGGTTTCTTTCATCTTTTGTGGCCAAATTGTGTCCAGAAGATGAAAGTGTGAACAAACACTTTCCAACTCATCAGCATCACTAGTGGAGAGGAAAACCATAGAGACCAGATCTGTGTGATCAGATGTCCAAGGTAGCAGTGAATTGTTTTCCTTCACTCAGGAAACAAAGATAACTATTTGATATGTGAGAGGAAAACTGCCCTTGGGTCTCAAAACTGTTGAGAGCAGGAAATAATTTCAGAGGCTCAGAGTCTGGTGTTTTTGAGATCAGCTTGGAAAGGTGACCTGCATGAGAAAATGTAATGTCACACCGGATGCCCATAATCCCAGCCTGTGAAGGTCCCCTAAGGGAGCAGTGAGGCCCCTTCAGGTCATTTCCCTCCAAAGAAGGGCTCTTAAATTGTCATCTGTGGATGTCCAGAGGATCCATAATGAACTTCAGGAAGTCTGTAGAACTCTCTGGAAGTTTGAGTTCATTTTTCTTGGTAGAGTGATCTTCATTTGTGTCAGGTTCTGAAAGGAGTCCTGCTCATCCTCAAAAGTTAATTATTACTTCTTAAAAACTTATATTTAAGATATTTGGAGTTTCTGTTTTAAGGTTTCTCTCTCCTTGTGTAAGGTTAAGTATTAAACAGTGGCCAGAATTCTATGAATTCTGAATATATATGTATGTACATGAACATATATATATATATATATATGTATGTATTTATGTTTGTTTTAAAACATTATATTCCAACCAAAGTTGTACATATTTTCATAGTTAAACAGCTACATAACAAAAATACAGCACTGTATTTATAACAATACAGCACTTTCCCTCTGCCACTCCATCCTCCCCATTTCTGTTTCATAGAGGCAGCCACTTTCAACTTTCTTAGCAATTACTTTTGGAGTTACCTCCATATTTCAAAATAAAATAATTATACTGTAAGTCTTCATTTGTGTAGTATTAGCTGTTATCTATTGATTTTTTTCTAATTCAGAAGAGGATGTAGGTCTCATAGTGCCCCCCAGTGCTTGCACACAGGCCCATGTCCACACTTAACAGTAATTGTATTCAAATATCAGAAGGCTTAGTTTGCAGTGATAATTTACAAGTTGTAGTTGTTCAATTGCTTCGTCATGTCCAACTTTATGCAACCCCATGGAATGCAGTACACAAGACCTCCCTGTCCTTCACCATCTACAGGAGTCTGCTCAAACTCATGTGCATAGAGTCAATGATGCCATCCAACCATCTCATCCTCTATCCCCCCTTCTCCTCCTTCCTTCAATCTTTCCCAGCATCAGGGTCTTTCCCAGTGAGTTAGGTCTTCACATCAGGTGGCTAAAGTACTAGAGTTTTAGCTTTAGCATCAGTCCTTCCAATAAATACTCAGGGCTCTTCAGCTTGGAAAGGTGACCTGCATGAGAAAATGTAATGTCACACCGGATGCCCATAATCCCAGCCTGTGAAGGTCCCCTAAGGGAGCAGTGAGGCCCCTTCAGGTCATTTCCCTCCAAAGAAGGGCTCTTAAATTGTCATCTGTGGATGTCCAGAGGATCCATAATGAACTTCAGGAAGTCTGTAGAACTCTCTGGAAGTTTGAGTTCATTTTTCTTGGTAGAGTGATCTTCATTTGTGTCAGGTTCTGAAAGGAGTCCTGCTCATCCTCAAAAGTTAATTATTACTTCTTAAAAACTTATATTTAAGATATTTGGAGTTTCTGTTTTAAGGTTTCTCTCTCCTTGTGTAAGGTTAAGTATTAAACAGTGGCCAGAATTCTATGAATTCTGAATATATATGTATGTACATGAACATATATATATATGTATGTATTTATGTTTGTTTTAAAACATTATATTCCAACCAAAGTTGTACATATTTTCATAGTTAAACAGCTACATAACAAAAATACAGCACTGTATTTATAACAATACAGCACTTTCCCTCTGCCACTCCATCCTCCCCATTTCTGTTTCATAGAGGCAGCCACTTTCAACTTTCTTAGCAATTACTTTTGGAGTTACCTCCATATTTCAAAATAAAATAATTATACTGTAAGTCTTCATTTGTGTAGTATTAGCTGTTATCTATTGATTTTTTTCTAATTCAGAAGAGGATGTAGGTCTCATAGTGCCCCCCAGTGCTTGCACACAGGCCCATGTCCACACTTAACAGTAATTGTATTCAAATATCAGAAGGCTTAGTTTGCAGTGATAATTTACAAGTTGTAGTTGTTCAATTGCTTCGTCATGTCCAACTTTATGCAACCCCATGGAATGCAGTACACAAGACCTCCCTGTCCTTCACCATCTACAGGAGTCTGCTCAAACTCATGTGCATAGAGTCAATGATGCCATCCAACCATCTCATCCTCTATCCCCCCTTCTCCTCCTTCCTTCAATCTTTCCCAGCATCAGGGTCTTTCCCAGTGAGTTAGGTCTTCACATCAGGTGGCTAAAGTACTAGAGTTTTAGCTTTAGCATCAGTCCTTCCAATAAATACTCAGGGCTGATTTCCTTTAGGATTGACTTGTTTGATCTCCTTGCAGTCCAAGGGACTCTCAAGAGCCTTCTTCAACACCACAGTTCAAAGGCATCAATTCTTTGGCAATGAACCTTTTTTATTGTCCAGCTTTTACATATGTAAATGACTGCTAGAAAAAACCCTAGCTTTGACTAGACAGACCTTTGTAGACAAAGGAATGTCTTTGATTTTGAATATACTGTCTAGGTTTGTCACAGCTTTTCTTCCAAGGAGCAAGAGTCTTTTAATTTCATGGCTGTAGCCACCATCCAAACTGATTTTGGAGCCCAAGAAAATATAGTCTGTCACTGTTTTCATTGTTTCCACAGTATTTGCCATGGGACTGGATTTCATGGTCTTCCTTTTGTTGAATGTTGAGTTTTAAGCCAGGTTTTTCACTCTCTTCTTTCACCTTCATTAAGAGGCTCTTTCATTCCTCTTCACTTTCTGCCATAAGAGTGGTATCATCGCATATCTGAATTTATTGATATTCCTCCATGTAATCTTGATTCCAGCTTATGTTTCATCCAGGCCAGTTTTTCACATGATGGACTTTGCACATAAGTTAAATAAGCAGGGTGACAATATACAGCCTCAACGTACTCCTTTCCCAGTTTAGAACCAGCCCATTGTTCCATGTCTGGTTCTAACTGTTGCTTCTTGACCTGCATACAAGTTTTGCAGGAGGTAGGTAAGATGGTCTGGTATTCCCATCTCTTTAAAAATTTTCCACAGTTTGTTGCAACCTACACAGTCAAAGGCTTTAGCATAGTCAGTGAAACAGAAATAGATATTTCTCTGGAATTTCCAAGCTTTTCTATGATCCAACAGATGTTGGCTATTTGATCTCTGGTTCTTCTGCCTTTTCTTAATTTACCATCTACAGGAGTCTGCTCAAACTCATGTGCATAGAGTCAATGATGCCATCCAACCATCTCATCCTCTATCCCCCTTTCTCCTCCTTCCTTCAATCTTTCCCAGCATCAGGGTCTTTCCCAGTGAGTTAGGTCTTCACATCAGGTGGCTAAAGTACTAGAGTTTTAGCTTTAGCATCAGTCCTTCCAATAAATACTCAGGGCTGATTTCCTTTAGGATTGACTTGTTTGATCTCCTTGCAGTCCAAGGGACTCTCAAGAGCCTTCTTCAACACCACAGTTCAAAGGCATCAATTCTTTGGCAATGAACCTTTTTTATTGTCCAGCTTTTACATATGTAAATGACTGCTAGAAAAACCATAGCTTTGACTAGACAGACCTTTGTAGACAAAGGAATGTCTTTGATTTTGAATATACTGTCTAGGTTTGTCACAGCTTTTCTTCCAAGGAGCAAGAGTCTTTTAATTTCATGGCTGTAGCCACCATCCAAACTGATTTTGGAGCCCAAGAAAATATAGTCTGTCACTGTTTTCATTGTTTCCACAGTATTTGCCATGGGACTGGATTTCATGGTCTTCCTTTTGTTGAATGTTGAGTTTTAAGCCAGGTTTTTCACTCTCTTCTTTCACCTTCATTAAGAGGCTCTTTCATTCCTCTTCACTTTCTGCCATAAGAGTGGTATCATCGCATATCTGAATTTATTGATATTCCTCCATGTAATCTTGATTCCAGCTTATGTTTCATCCAGGCCAGTTTTTCACATGATGGACTTTGCACATAAGTTAAATAAGCAGGGTGACAATATACAGCCTCAACGTACTCCTTTCCCAGTTTAGAACCAGCCCATTGTTCCATGTCTGGTTCTAACTGTTGCTTCTTGACCTGCATACAAGTTTTGCAGGAGGTAGGTAAGATGGTCTGGTATTCCCATCTCTTTAAAAATTTTCCACAGTTTGTTGCAACCTACACAGTCAAAGGCTTTAGCATAGTCAGTGAAACAGAAATAGATATTTCTCTGGAATTTCCAAGCTTTTTCTATGATCCAATAGATTTTGGCAATTTGATCTCTGGTTCTTCTGCCTTTTCTTAATACGGCTTGCACATCTGTAAGTTCTCTGTTCACATACTATTGAAGCCTAGAGTGAAGAATTTTGAGCATTACTTTGCTAGCATGTGAAATGAGTGCAATTTTGAACATTCTTTGGCATCGTCCTTCTTTGAGATTGGAATGAAAACTGACTTTTTCCAGTTCTGTGGCTACTGTTGGGTTTTCCAAATTTTCTGGTGTATTCAGTGCAGCAGTTTAACAGCATCATCTTTTAGGATTTGAAATATTTCAGCTGGAATTCCATCATGTCCTCCAACTTTGTTTGTAGTGATGCTTCCTAAGACCCACTTGACTTCACACTCTAGGATGTCTAGCTCTAGGTGAGTGATCATACTATCATGGATATCTGGGTCATTAAGCTCTTTTGCATATAGTTCTGTGTATTTTTTCCACCTCTTCTTAATATCTTCTGCTTCTCTTAGGTCCGTACCATTTTTGTTCTTTATTGTGTCCATCCTTGTATGAAATGTTCCCTTGGTATCTCTGATTTCCTTGAAGAGATCTCTAGTCTTTCCTATTCTATTGTTTTCCTCTATTTCTCTTAGGAAAGCTTTCTTATCTCTCCTTGCTATTCTCTGGAACTCTGCATTCAGATGGGTATATCTTTCCTTTTCTCCTTTGCCTTTTGTTCCTCTTCTTTTCTTAGCTTTTTGTAGGGCCTCCTCAGACAACCATTTTATCTTTTTGCATTTCTTTTTCTTGGGGATGATATTGTTCGCTGCCTCCTGTACAATGTTATGAACCTCCATCCATAGTTCTTCAGGCACTCTATCAGATCTAATCTCTTGAATCTGTTTGTCACTTCTACTGTTTAATCATAAGGGATTTGATTTAGGTTACACCTGGTTGGCCTATTGGTTTTCCCTACTTTCTTCAATATGTCTGAATTATGCAATAATGGGTTCATGATCTGAGCCACAGTCAGCTTCTCGTTTTGTTTTTGCTGATTGTATAGAGCTTCTCTGTCTTCAGTTACAAAGAATATATCAGATTTTGGTATTGACTATTTGGCGATGTCCATGTGCAGAGTCATCTCTTATGTTGTTGCAAAAGGGTGCTTGCTATGATGAGTGCATTTTCTTAGCAAAATTTTGTTAGCCTTTGCTCTGCTTCATTTTCTACTCCAAGGCCATATTTACCTGTTACACCAGATATCTCTTGACTTCCTGCTTTGGCATTCCAGCTTGCTATAATGAAAAGGACAACTTTTTTGCTGTTAGTTATGGAAGATCTTGTAGGTCTTCATAGAACCATTCAAATCAGCTTCTTCTGCATTAGTGGTTGGGGCATAGGCTTGGATTACTGTGATATTGAATGGTTTGACTTGGTAATGAACCAAGTTCATTTTGTCATTTTTGAGATTGCACCAACTACTGCATTTTGGACTCTAAAAAGATCTTTTTAAACAACTTTCTCTATTATAATTAACAAATCTCAAAATAATAATAAAAAAAAGCTGATCTTCTGTGTAATGTTCTAGAGTCATAGAATACTTCTTCTTGGTAAGAATATGCAAAATAACTCAAATACAAACCATTAATAGACTTCCTAAAGGTAAATGCTAAAAAATTTGCTAAAAGGAAACCATATCACATATGACCACTGATAGTTACTCAAGGATAAAGGTGCAGTATTATTGAGAAATGAGTATTTTTGAAATAATGTCTTCAAAACTAATATTTTAAACGTATTTTTTTTTAGTTTTGGTTTGACCAAATATAAAATGAAGCTTTCACTCTCTCTTTAAGTTGAACTCCTTTTCAACCTCTCAGATGTAAAGGAATATAGAAATAAACCAACACTTCCTGCTGTCTCTACTCCCACAATTCCCCTTATATCAATTTTGAGGGACTACCTTAAAAACGTCAGTAGAAATGCTGAAAGGCAAACATTGAATTGCAACTCCCTAATTAATATATTACAGTAAGATACATTAAAAAGGAAAAAGTCCATATTTCACATAGTAGGTAAACTTGACTTACCTTTGATTTTGACACCTGAAATTGACTGGCATTGAATTCAAATATATCTTATTTTTGGACAACATATGGAGATGTTTGTATTTGGTCAGAATGAAGGGAATGACACTGTATGACAACAGTTGAGACCACCCACACATGACAAAGTGATCACTACTTATTACATTTCATTAAAAACTATCAAAAAGGAAATGAAACTGGAAAGAGCTTCATATGGCCAAAACCACAAGAGAATTGTGGGTCTGGGATCTTGAAAACTCCACTCCACTGAACCTGAGTTGCTGAACCTAATCTAATGCTGAGACTGATCTTTAAACTGGTTTTTCAACAAGCCCATTAAAGCTTTTAACAATGTTTTTAAAAAGGGAGATAATATTAAAATTTAATTAATGAGATATTATTTACTGATTATCTCCTTTTGTAGGTTAGAATCTTAATTTAAAATCTAATAATTGGAGCTTAAAGGCTATTTTGACTTTTGCTGTAGCACAGTGTAACAAAAAAGAAAATTTGGCTCTTTTAAACAACTTTCTCTATTATAATTAACAAATCTCAAAATAATAATAAAAAAAAGCTGATCTTCTGTGTAATGTTCTAGAGTCATAGAATACTTCTTCTTGGTAAGAATATGCAAAATAACTCAAATACAAACCATTAATAGACTTCCTAAAGGTAAATGCTAAAAAATTTGCTAAAAGGAAACCATATCACATATGACCACTGATAGTTACTCAAGGATAAAGGTGCAGTATTATTGAGAAATGAGTATTTTTGAAATAATGTCTTCAAAACTAATATTTTAAACGTATTTTTTTTTAGTTTTGGTTTGACCAAATATAAAATGAAGCTTTCACTCTCTCTTTAAGTTGAACTCCTTTTCAACCTCTCAGATGTAAAGGAATATAGAAATAAACCAACACTTCCTGCTGTCTCTACTCCCACAATTCCCCTTATATCAATTTTGAGGGACTACCTTAAAAACGTCAGTAGAAATGCTGAAAGGCAAACATTGAATTGCAACTCCCTAATTAATATATTACAGTAAGATACATTAAAAAGGAAAAAGTCCATATTTCACATAGTAGGTAAACTTGACTTACCTTTGATTTTGACACCTGAAATTGACTGGCATTGAATTCAAATATATCTTATTTTTGGACAACATATGGAGATGTTTGTATTTGGTCAGAATGAAGGGAATGACACTGTATGACAACAGTTGAGACCACCCACACATGACAAAGTGATCACTACTTATTACATTTCATTAAAAACTATCAAAAAGGAAATGAAACTGGAAAGAGCTTCATATGGCCAAAACCACAAGAGAATTGTGGGTCTGGGATCTTGAAAACTCCACTCCACTGAACCTGAGTTGCTGAACCTAATCTAATGCTGAGACTGATCTTTAAACTGGTTTTTCAACAAGCCCATTAAAGCTTTTAACAATGTTTTTAAAAAGGGAGATAATATTAAAATTTAATTAATGAGATATTATTTACTGATTATCTCCTTTTGTAGGTTAGAATCTTAATTTAAAATCTAATAATTGGAGCTTAAAGGCTATTTTGACTTTTTGCTGTAGCACAGTGTAACCAATTTTCAGGGGATAAACATTTTAGAAGAAAATTATAAACCAAAAATGGCTTGGAATGAGTTTACTGCAATTGTTTTAACTGTTAAGTTATTTGGCATCAGAATTCAGAAGATTTTTAAAATATCCTGAAAGACTCTTTTCCTTCCAAAGGCATTAAATTTTAATTTTTCTCATTATACTAATAATTTTATTTGGTAAGTACATGTGTATAGCTATATTATCTGAATTGAATGGTGGCAACAAGCTGGTTTTAAGTGTTGTGCTAAAACTAACACAGCAAGAAAGAAGAATGAGACTTAAAGTGATGACCTCATCCCAGGCCCCCATCAACCAGTTTTTCTGTATCATTAGGTATACATTCTGCCACTCAAAACAACTGAAGTAAAAATGAATGTTTTATTTATTAGGAGAAATTCGAATGTGAAGTATAGTTGATTTATAATGTGTTAATTTTAGGTGTATAGCAAAGTCATTGAGATATATATGCCTATTTTCTTTTTCAGATTTTTTCATTATAGGTTATTGTAAAATACTGAGTTTAGAGCAAGGAAAAGAAATTGAAGAACTAAGGAAGCAGCTGAGCCTTTTCTCTCAGGACAAAGATAGGTGTGTGCCCGTCTAGCCTTAATCGGCTCTATGGATATTGAAGTGGACGTAAACTCTTTAAGCTAAACAGTCAAATGGAATGTAAATTTTCAATCCATATTAGGGTTTAGATGGTATAATTCTTAATGTTATTTAGTAATCCTGTATAAGACTTACTAAAGTGAAGTTCTAAAATTTTGAAAATAAAGGTCCTTGTTGTTTCTTCATTTTATAGTAGTGTGTATATTGTTGTAAAAGACTGTCTGGTGGTAGTAAGTTGAGTTCATAAAAAAAGCTGATATCAATTCTAAAAGAAATCAACCATGAATATTCACTGTAAGGACTGATGCTGAAGCTGAAGCTCCAATACTTTGACCACCTGTTGCAAAGAGATGACACATTAGAAAAGGCCCTGATATTTGGAAAGCTAAGCAAAAATACTTCTAATAATTGGAGCTTAAAGGCTATTTTGACTTTTGCTGTAGCACAGTGTAACCAATTTTCAGGGGATAAACATTTTAGAAGAAAATTATAAACCAAAAATGGCTTGGAATGAGTTTACTGCAATTGTTTTAACTGTTAAGTTATTTGGCATCAGAATTCAGAAGATTTTTAAAATATCCTGAAAGACTCTTTTCCTTCCAAAGGCATTAAATTTTAATTTTTCTCATTATACTAATAATTTTATTTGGTAAGTACATGTGTATAGCTATATTATCTGAATTGAATGGTGGCAACAAGCTGGTTTTAAGTGTTGTGCTAAAACTAACACAGCAAGAAAGAAGAATGAGACTTAAAGTGATGACCTCATCCCAGGCCCCCATCAACCAGTTTTTCTGTATCATTAGGTATACATTCTGCCACTCAAAACAACTGAAGTAAAAATGAATGTTTTATTTTTTATGAAAAAATTTAAATTGAAGTATAGTTGATTTATAATGTGTTAATTTTAGGTGTATAGCAAAGTCATTGAGATATATATGCCTATTTTCTTTTTCAGATTTTTTCATTATAGGTTATTGTAAAATACTGAGTTTAGAGCAAGGAAAAGAAATTGAAGAACTAAGGAAGCAGCTGAGCCTTTTCTCTCAGGACAAAGATAGGTGTGTGCCCGTCTAGCCTTAATCGGCTCTATGGATATTGAAGTGGACGTAAACTCTTTAAGCTAAACAGTCAAATGGAATGTAAATTTTCAATCCATATTAGGGTTTAGATGGTATAATTCTTAATGTTATTTAGTAATCCTGTATAAGACTTACTAAAGTGAAGTTCTAAAATTTTGAAAATAAAGGTCCTTGTTGTTTCTTCATTTTATAGTAGTGTGTATATTGTTGTAAAAGACTGTCTGGTGGTAGTAAGTTGAGTTCATAAAAAAAGCTGATATCAATTCTAAAAGAAATCAACCATGAATATTCACTGTAAGGACTGATGCTGAAGCTGAAGCTCCAATACTTTGACCACCTGTTGCAAAGAGATGACACATTAGAAAAGGCCCTGATATTTGGAAAGCTAGAAGGCAAAAGAAGAAGGGGATGACAGAGGATGAGATGGTTGGACGACATCACTAAGTCAATGGACATGAGTTTGAGCAAACTCTGGGAGTTGATGAAGGATAGGGAAGCTGGTGTGCTGCAGTTCATGGGGTCACAAAGAGTTGGCCACAACTGAGTGACTGAACCGAACTGAGTGTGCATATGTTAATTCCAAACTCCTAATTTACCCTGCCCCTGCCCCCTTTCCACCTTGGTAACCATACATTTGTTTTCCATGTCTGTGATCTATTTCTGTTTTGTAAATAAATTCATTTTATCATTTCTTTTTAGATTTCACATGTAAAAGATATCATGTGGTACTTGTCTTTGACAATATATTTTTTCTTGATATAAATAAGTATTTCAAATCAATGATTAGCTAGTTGGATCTGTTGACCTCATTTTCATTATTAATGATACTATTTAAGCAGTTATTAAAAACCAACTCCTACATTCATGGTTAAATAAGAAGAAAAATGAAAAGAAGACATGTATAGCACAATTGCAAAAATAACAATGATGAATAATGTTAAAGTACATTTTTAGACAAAAGGATATTTTTATCTTTCATCTAAAGATAAAGCAAAATTAAATTCCATAGGAGCTGTTAAAAGGATAGGCATCCTTCCAACAGTCACCTGAACCACAACCTTCCTGCTCTGGCAGTTCCCTCACACCTTCCTCAGGTGCTCAGGATGTGGCTGTCTCCATTTTTGCCCTGTGTTTGTTTTTCACTCATACCTGTGGCTGTCTCCTTGATGACGTAAACTCTTTAAGCTAAACAGTCAAATGGAATGTAAATTTTCAATCCATATTAGGGTTTAGATGGTATAATTCTTAATGTTATTTAGTAATCCTGTATAAGACTTACTAAAGTGAAGTTCTAAAATTTTGAAAATAAAGGTCCTTGTTGTTTCTTCATTTTATAGTAGTGTGTATATTGTTGTAAAAGACTGTCTGGTGGTAGTAAGTTGAGTTCATAAAAAAAGCTGATATCAATTCTAAAAGAAATCAACCATGAATATTCACTGTAAGGACTGATGCTGAAGCTGAAGCTCCAATACTTTGACCACCTGTTGCAAAGAGATGACACATTAGAAAAGGCCCTGATATTTGGAAAGCTAGAAGGCAAAAGAAGAAGGGGATGACAGAGGATGAGATGGTTGGACGACATCACTAAGTCAATGGACATGAGTTTGAGCAAACTCTGGGAGTTGATGAAGGATAGGGAAGCTGGTGTGCTGCAGTTCATGGGGTCACAAAGAGTTGGCCACAACTGAGTGACTGAACCGAACTGAGTGTGCATATGTTAATTCCAAACTCCTAATTTACCCTGCCCCTGCCCCCTTTCCACCTTGGTAACCATACATTTGTTTTCCATGTCTGTGATCTATTTCTGTTTTGTAAATAAATTCATTTTATCATTTCTTTTTAGATTTCACATGTAAAAGATATCATGTGGTACTTGTCTTTGACAATATATTTTTTCTTGATATAAATAAGTATTTCAAATCAATGATTAGCTAGTTGGATCTGTTGACCTCATTTTCATTATTAATGATACTATTTAAGCAGTTATTAAAAACCAACTCCTACATTCATGGTTAAATAAGAAGAAAAATGAAAAGAAGACATGTATAGCACAATTGCAAAAATAACAATGATGAATAATGTTAAAGTACATTTTTAGACAAAAGGATATTTTTATCTTTCATCTAAAGATAAAGCAAAATTAAATTCCATAGGAGCTGTTAAAAGGATAGGCATCCTTCCAACAGTCACCTGAACCACAACCTTCCTGCTCTGGCAGTTCCCTCACACCTTCCTCAGGTGCTCAGGATGTGGCTGTCTCCATTTTTGCCCTGTGTTTGTTTTTCACTCATACCTGCATTCATGGAACACATGTGCTTTCACTTCTTCCAGCAAAGTGTGATGTTTTTTCATGTCCTCACTTTTTTCTCATTTTTATTAAACCTTTCAGAGTGAAAGTTTTCAAAGTAAAAGTCATAGGTTAGCCCTTTGAGATCTGTGGACACATGATGGGTGCTATGCTAAGCCACCACCATGTTGCCCTGGGGCTTCATGCCCACATCCCAATGGAGAGCAATGACTGCTAATCCCTCAACATTCATGTCCATCCACAGAAACTGGACCCTACCACAAAAATTTGAATCTAAGACTTGAGAGAGCCCAGTCTGATCTTTACACTCTTCATCTTCATCTGATTCTTCTGGGAATTGATGAACTTTGATAATATGTTTTCCAATTTTAATAAGAATATATTTCTTCAATGGTTGTCATTTTATCGGTGAGGTTGTCAACTTATGCAATTGCAAGTGCAAAGTTCCTGTGTATTTTCTTCATAAACCTAGATTCACAGAATTTAAGTTCATGCTCAAAAGATGAAATAGTGTAAAAACAGCAATGCATCAAGTTCTCTGTGATATAACTGTCTTAAACGTGTTAATCACGCAGATACCATCTGAGCTGTTCATCAGTGTAAGACATAACATTCAACCCCACTGTTGAGTGTATTACCATATCTGCATATCTTGGTGTGACCTTTACCTTAAGTCGCTGTTTGAACCCCCTCTTTAATCTTAGCTCTTCAAGTCAATTTGGAAAGCTCTTCCAGTTTTCTGTTTTCTATGTAAAATTATTTTGAATTAGAGATCAGTCAAAAGTAGTCTGTTAGCATGGATTTTATTGGAAAGATTTGTAAATGCAAGATAGCCGAGTAGTTCTAGATTAGTAAGTAAACCGTGCAGTTTGCCTGAACATTTTTTAAAAGGTTTGGTCAATCAGCAAACCAGTCAGAGTGCATGCCAATGACTGAATCACAAACCCCACTGACGTCTGTGATCATGCCTTCAAAAATATTAAAACAATAGCTTTATTGAGATATTAATTCACACAACCACCAAAGCACACAATCAAATGGTATATTTAGTATATTCACAGGGTTGTGCAATCATACCTGCATTCATGGAACACATGTGCTTTCACTTCTTCCAGCAAAGTGTGATGGTTCTTCATGTCCTCACTTTTTTCTCATTTTTATTAAACCTTTCAGAGTGAAAGTTTTCAAAGTAAAAGTCATAGGTTAGCCCTTTGAGATCTGTGGACACATGATGGGTGCTATGCTAAGCCACCACCATGTTGCCCTGGGGCTTCATGCCCACATCCCAATGGAGAGCAATGACTGCTAATCCCTCAACATTCATGTCCATCCACAGAAACTGGACGCTACCAAAAAAATTTGAATCTAAGACTTGAGAGAGCCCAGTCTGATCTTTAAACTCTTCATCTGATTCTTCTGGGAATTGATGAACTTTGATAATATGTTTTCCAATTTTAATAAGAATATATTTCTTCAATGGTTGTCATTTTATCGGTGAGGTTGTCAACTTATGCAATTGCAAGTGCAAAGTTCCTGTGTATTTTCTTCATAAACCTAGATTCACAGAATTTAAGTTCATGCTCAAAAGATGAAATAGTGTAAAAACAGCAATGCATCAAGTTCTCTGTGATATAACTGTCTTAAACGTGTTAATCACGCAGATACCATCTGAGCTGTTCATCAGTGTAAGACATAACATTCAACCCCACTGTTGAGTGTATTACCATATCTGCATATCTTGGTGTGACCTTTACCTTAAGTCGCTGTTTGAACCCCCTCTTTAATCTTAGCTCTTCAAGTCAATTTGGAAAGCTCTTCCAGTTTTCTGTTTTCTATGTAAAATTATTTTGAATTAGAGATCAGTCAAAAGTAGTCTGTTAGCATGGATTTTATTGGAAAGATTTGTAAATGCAAGATAGCCGAGTAGTTCTAGATTAGTAAGTAAACCGTGCAGTTTGCCTGAACATTTTTTAAAAGGTTTGGTCAATCAGCAAACCAGTCAGAGTGCATGCCAATGACTGAATCACAAACCCCACTGACGTCTGTGATCATGCCTTCAAAAATATTAAAACAATAGCTTTATTGAGATATTAATTCACACAACCACCAAAGCACACAATCAAATGGTATATTTAGTATATTCACAGGGTTGTGCAATCATGCCCACTAATTCCTCAATACTGTCATTACTTTCAAAAGAACCTTGAATCACAGTCATTTGCCACTTTCCCCAGTCCATAGCACATCCTTACATTTGTATAAATTTGCCTGTCCTGTACATATCACATAAATGGATTCATAAAATATGTGCTTTTTTATGACTTATTTCTTTCACTTAGTGCAATGTTTCAAGATGTATTCATCTTGCAGTATCAGTAATTCTTTCCTTTTTTGACTAAATGATATTCCATTGTAAGGGTGAAGCAACTTTATTTATTCATTTATCAGGTAATAGATATTTGAATTGTTTCCATCTTGGGACTATTGCAAGTAATGCTGCTGTGGACATTTACAGTCCACATTTTTATATGGATATATGTTTTCAGTTCACTTAGTTGTATATCTAGGAGTGAAACTGCAGGCCATAGAGACTCCATATTTAGCAGTTTGAAGGAACTGCCAAACTGTTTGCTAAAGAGTTTTACCATTTTACAACCTTGTCAATAATGTGTGTAGGCTGCACCTTCTCCACAGTCTGCTAGCACTTGTCATGGTCTTTGTTCTTTGCTATAGTCATCTCAGTAGATGTGAGGGTTTCACAGGTGACTCAGGGGTAAATGAATCCTCCTGCCAGTGGAGGAGATGAAAGAGATGCAGGTTCCATCCCTGGGGTGGGAAGATCCTTTGGGGTAGGAAATGGCACCCACTCCAGTATTCTTGCCTGGGAAATCCCAGGGACAGAGGCCCCTGGCTGGCTACAGTCCATGCAGTCACAAAGAGTCGGACACGACTAGCGACTGAGCATGCAGTGGATGTGAAATGGTGTCTCAGTCTGGTTTGCACTTGCATGCCCTAATGACTAATGATGTTGGGCATCTTTTCATGTGTTTACTTCAAATTTGTACATCTTCTTTGGAGAAAATTTGTAAATGCAAGATAATAGTTAAAGTAAACCGTGCAGTTTGCCTGAACATTTTTTAAAAGGTTTGGTCAATCAGCAAACCAGTCAGAGTGCATGCCAATGACTGAATCACAAACCCCACTGACGTCTGTGATCATGCCTTCAAAAATATTAAAACAATAGCTTTATTGAGATATTAATTCACACAACCACCAAAGCACACAATCAAATGGTATATTTAGTATATTCACAGGGTTGTGCAATCATGCCCACTAATTCCTCAATACTGTCATTACTTTCAAAAGAACCTTGAATCACAGTCATTTGCCACTTTCCCCAGTCCATAGCACATCCTTACATTTGTATAAATTTGCCTGTCCTGTACATATCACATAAATGGATTCATAAAATATGTGCTTTTTTATGACTTATTTCTTTCACTTAGTGCAATGTTTCAAGATGTATTCATCTTGCAGTATCAGTAATTCTTTCCTTTTTTGACTAAATGATATTCCATTGTAAGGGTGAAGCAACTTTATTTATTCATTTATCAGGTAATAGATATTTGAATTGTTTCCATCTTGGGACTATTGCAAGTAATGCTGCTGTGGACATTTACAGTCCACATTTTTATATGGATATATGTTTTCAGTTCACTTAGTTGTATATCTAGGAGTGAAACTGCAGGCCATAGAGACTCCATATTTAGCAGTTTGAAGGAACTGCCAAACTGTTTGCTAAAGAGTTTTACCATTTTACAACCTTGTCAATAATGTGTGTAGGCTGCACCTTCTCCACAGTCTGCTAGCACTTGTCATGGTCTTTGTTCTTTGCTATAGTCATCTCAGTAGATGTGAGGGTTTCACAGGTGACTCAGGGGTAAATGAATCCTCCTGCCAGTGGAGGAGATGAAAGAGATGCAGGTTCCATCCCTGGGGTGGGAAGATCCTTTGGGGTAGGAAATGGCACCCACTCCAGTATTCTTGCCTGGGAAATCCCAGGGACAGAGGCCCCTGGCTGGCTACAGTCCATGCAGTCACAAAGAGTCGGACACGACTAGCGACTGAGCATGCAGTGGATGTGAAATGGTGTCTCAGTCTGGTTTGCACTTGCATGCCCTAATGACTAATGATGTTGGGCATCTTTTCATGTGTTTACTTCCAAATTTGTACATCTTCTTTGGAGAAAATTCTTTTAGCCTGTTTAAATTCTTTGCTAGTATTTAAATTCGATTATTTGTCCTTCTGTTGTTGAATTGTGAACATACTTTTTATATTTTGGTTATGAGTCTCTTATCAGTTTTATGATTTGCAGTTATTTTCTCCATTTTGTGAGTAGTTTTCTCAGAATTTTGAAGACACTTCTTCATTGTATTCTGGGATCAACTTTGTTATTGAAGAATCCATTGCCATTGTGATTCTTTTTTTTTATGGTTTGAATTTTTATAATTATAATTATAACCTTTATAATTCTTACTCCTTTATAAGTGATCCATTCTCCCCCTTTCTCAGCTTCTAGGAGTTTTATTTTGTCTCTTATCAGAATTATACTAATTTCTTGATAATTAATTAAGAACTTAATGACAATAATTATGCTAATAAAAAATCCATTGCACTTGGAGATATTTTTATTATAGTAATGTCCAAATATATGGAAAATATATGCAAAAATAGAGTAGTATAATGAATGCCTACATGCAATCATGTTGAATCATATAGATTAAACAATTACAACATTTTTCCTGTCTGTTTTATATATCTCTTTTGTTTAATTTTCTTTAGAGTATGTTAAGGGTAATGCAAGACATCTACTATTTTATCAGAAGTTCTTCAGTATGCATCTCTAAGACATGATTTTTCTTTTAACATATTTATAATGTCATTATTACCTCTATAAAAATAAATAATAATGTCTTAATGTTATCCAACTTTCCATTCATATTCACATTTCATCTAATGATCAAAAGTTTTGCATAGTTTATTCCATCATTCTCCAATTGATAAATATCTGGATTATTTTTAGTCTTTTACTACTACGAATAACTCTATAATAAATATTAGTGTGCATATGTTATTTGGCATTTTTGCAAGCATCCCTTTTCAATAGGGCCTTGCGTGGGACTGCTTGGTCTAATGGTAAATGTACATATATTTTGTTGAATAGCCTGACATCTGTACATGAGTGTTGTATAATTTTGTAAGCCTTGGGTGCAAAAATTATTCTGGAAACACTTGTCCTTTAGTTCTGGAAAATGAATTCTCTCTTTGATAACTTTTTCCTCTTCTCTTATCTAATTTTTTGGACTTCTTATATTGAGTACTTTCCTTTCTATCTTGATCTTTTAATTTTGTTGTCTTTTCTCTACTATATTCTATCTCTTTTGCTTTTTCTCCTGTTTTGGAGAGAATTTTCTCCCACTGGACCTTCCTTCAGATTTGTTTAATAGATTTTAATTGCAGTGATCACATTTTAATTTTCAAGAGCATTTTTTTTTCCCAGATGCTCTCTTTAGGTCTTATTTTAGGGATTCCACTTAATTTCAACCTATCATTTTCATTCAACAAATATTCATTGAGCACCAATAGTTGTGCCTCAGGTATTACTCTAGGCACTAGAGAATTGGCAGAAAATAAACAGATGAAATCTCTGTTTTTAAGGAGCTCACAATCAAAAACACATTCAATGTGTCAGTCAGGTAGACAGGAGCCTCTGAAGAAAAAAGCAGAGTGAAGGAAGGCTGAGAAGGACTGCAAGAGGGGGAGTCGGGACAGGCTTCAAAGGCAAGGTGAGGTTTAGGAACAAAATAAAAGTGAGGGAGGAAGGTAAGACATTGGGAAAGAACTTTTCAGGCAGAGGAAACTGAAAGCACAAAAGTCTGGAGGTGGGAAATGGGAAGTTTAGGGGAAATCAAGAAGACCAGTGGGCTGGATTGGGATGAGCAAGGGGGCAAGTGAGCAGAGATGAAATCAGATAGGGATCATGGCAGTGAAATCATGGAAGATTTTGAATACAGGGAAAGCATGGTTTGCCTTAAAACTTTAAAAATATCACTCTGAAGAGTCTTGTGTTTGTCAAGATAACAGGGATTGTGGGAGGGATGGAGTGGCAGTTTGAGACTAGCAGACAGAAATTATTATATACAGGATGGACAAACAACAAGGTCCTAGTGTATAGCACAAGAAACTACATTCAATATTCCATGATAAGCCATAATGGAAAAGAATCTGGAAAAGAATGTATATGTGTATATATACGCACACCTGTGTGCTAAGTTGCTTCAGTTGCCTCCAAGTCTGTGCAACCCCATGAAATGTAGCCCACCTGGCTCTTCTGTAAATGGGAAAAGAATACTGGAGTGGTCTGGCATTTCTTTTCCAATCGCTGTGCTGTACACCTGAAACTAACACAGCATTATAAATAAACAATGTGAAGTGAAGAGAAAGTCATTCAGTCATGTCCAACTCTTTGCAACCCCATGAGTCGCAGGCTCCTCTGTCCATGGAATTCTCCAGACAAGAATACTGAAGTGGAGAGCGGTTCCCTTCTCTAGGAGATCTTTCCAACCCAGGAATTGAGCTCAGGTCTCCCACATTGCAGGCAGATTTTTTTTTTCACCATCTGAGCCACCAGGGAAGCCCAAGTATACAGGAGTGGGTAGCCTATCCCTTCTCCAAGGATTCTACCAGATCCAGGAATTGAACTGGGGTCTCCTGCATTGCAGGCAGGTTCTTTACCGGCTGAGTTACCAGGGAAGCCAAAATCAACTGTACTTCAATTTAAAAAACTAAAAAATTTAAATACAATATTGCTCTGGCTGCCTGGTGGAGAATGGACGATAGGAGGGCAATGGTGAAACAGAATACTTGGGAGGATGTTGCAAAAGCGCATGAGAGTAACAGAGCAAGAAGTAGCCAGATTCTGAATATATTTCAAAAGAAGTGCTCACAAGGGTTTCCTGGTGGTCCAGTGGGTAAAGAGACCAGTGGGGAAATGGGAAGTTTAGGAAGTGAAGAAGACCAGTGGGCTGGATTGGGATGAGCAAGGGGGCAAGTGAGCAGAGATGAAATCAGATAGGGATCATGGCAGTGAAATCATGGAAGATTTTGAATACAGGGAAAGCATGGTTTGCCTTAAAACTTTAAAAATATCACTCTGAAGAGTCTTGTGTTTGTCAAGATAACAGGGATTGTGGGAGGGATGGAGTGGCAGTTTGAGACTAGCAGACAGAAATTATTATATACAGGATGGACAAACAACAAGGTCCTAGTGTATAGCACAAGAAACTACATTCAATATTCCATGATAAGCCATAATGGAAAAGAATCTGGAAAAGAATGTATATGTGTATATATACGCACACCTGTGTGCTAAGTTGCTTCAGTTGCCTCCAAGTCTGTGCAACCCCATGAAATGTAGCCCACCTGGCTCTTCTGTAAATGGGAAAAGAATACTGGAGTGGTCTGGCATTTCTTTTCCAATCGCTGTGCTGTACACCTGAAACTAACACAGCATTATAAATAAACAATGTGAAGTGAAGAGAAAGTCATTCAGTCATGTCCAACTCTTTGCAACCCCATGAGTCGCAGGCTCCTCTGTCCATGGAATTCTCCAGACAAGAATACTGAAGTGGAGAGCGGTTCCCTTCTCTAGGAGATCTTTCCAACCCAGGAATTGAACTCAGGTCTCCCACATTGCAGGCAGATTTTTTTTTTCACCATCTGAGCCACCAGGGAAGCCCAAGTATACAGGAGTGGGTAGCCTATCCCTTCTCCAAGGATTCTACCAGATCCAGGAATTGAACTGGGGTCTCCTGCATTGCAGGCAGGTTCTTTACCGGCTGAGTTACCAGGGAAGCCAAAATCAACTGTACTTCAATTTAAAAAACTAAAAAATTTAAATACAATATTGCTCTGGCTGCCTGGTGGAGAATGGACGATAGGAGGGCAATGGTGAAACAGAATACTTGGGAGGATGTTGCAAAAGCGCACATGAGAGTAACAGAGCAAGAAGTAGCCAGATTCTGAATATATTTCAAAAGAAGTGCTCACAAGGGTTTCCCTGGTGGTCCAGTGGGTAAAGAGACTGCCTTGCAGTGCAAAGGGCGCCGGTTTGATCTCTGGCCCAGGAAGATCCCATGTGCTGGGAAGCAGCTGGGCCAGTGTGTCCAATTACCAGCCAGCGCTCTGGAGCACATGTGCCCAGAGCCAGTGCTCTGCAACAAGAGAGGCCACTGTGATGGGAGGCCTACACATGCCAAAGAATAAAAAGATAGATGGAAATAAATGATGACTTAGAGCCAAAAAAGAAAATTTAAAAAAGAAGTGCTGACAAGAATTTTTGGGGAAATTGAGGGCTCAAGAATGAAGCTGAGGTTTTAGGACCTAGCCCAGGAAGAGAATCATTGGCATTTACTTTTTGATGAGGACAATATAGGAAGAACCAGGTTGGGAGGGAAATAAAAAATTCAGTTTCAGTCATGTGAAGTCTGAGATACATATTAGAGATTCAAGCTCATTTATCAAGAAGGCAGTGGATAGATGAGTCTGGATTTCAGAGGAGAGGTCTGGACTAGAGATATGTTAGGAGTGATCAATAGCCCATGCCATTTAGGGAGAAGGAAATAAAAGAGCTCCAAGGGGCTTCCCCTGGTGGTCCAGTGGGTAAGGACACCGCCTTGCAGTGCAAGGGGCGCCGGTTCAATCCCTGGCCTGGGAAGATCCCACGTGCCATGGAGCGGCTGGACTGATGTGTCCAATGACAGAGCCGGAGCTCTGGAGCGCATGCGCCCAGAGCCAGCGCTCTGCGACGACAGACGCCACCGTGATGAGAGGCCCACAGGAGCCAAAGAACAAAGACGGATGAAAACAGAGAAAATGAAAGACCAATAGAAGTGGCCCGCCCACTCCCCTCCCTCCCCAACCCAACCCCCGCCCAAAAATAAATAAATCTTAAAAAAAAAAAAAAAAAAAAAAAGCTCCAAGGACCAAGTTCTGGACATTCCAACATTCAGAGATTGGGAAAGCGAGGAAAAATCAACAAGGGAGACTGATGAGGATTGGTTGGCAAGTAGGAGGACAACTAAGAGAGACACCAAGAGAAGGGGATGTGCCTGGAGAGAGGGAGAGATTGACTGTGTCAATGCTACTATTAGATAGAGTATACATGAGGACTGAAAACTATTTCACTGACAGAAAAGGCTGTGTTGCTTGTCACAAGGGCCAGAGTCTGATTGCAGTGGATTCCAAGGGGAATGAAGGGAAGGAATGAGACACAACTAGTACAGAAGCCCTCCTGTGTAGGTTTTGCTAAAAAGGTGGCAGGACAAGGCAGCGACACCTAGGGATACACACAAATTCAGGCATGTTTGTGCCTCCTTGTTCTTTCTCTCCCGACCAGTCTTTTTAATTTGTGGGAAATTGAGGGCTCAAGAATGAAGCTGAGGTTTTAGGACCTAGCCCAGGAAGAGAATCATTGGCATTTACTTTTTGATGAGGACAATATAGGAAGAACCAGGTTGGGAGGGAAATAAAAAATTCAGTTTCAGTCATGTGAAGTCTGAGATACATATTAGAGATTCAAGCTCATTTATCAAGAAGGCAGTGGATAGATGAGTCTGGATTTCAGAGGAGAGGTCTGGACTAGAGATATGTTAGGAGTGATCAATAGCCCATGCCATTTAGGGAGAAGGAAATAAAAGAGCTCCAAGGGGCTTCCCCTGGTGGTCCAGTGGGTAAGGACACCGCCTTGCAGTGCAAGGGGCGCCGGTTCAATCCCTGGCCTGGGAAGATCCCACGTGCCATGGAGCGGCTGGACTGATGTGTCCAATGACAGAGCCGGAGCTCTGGAGCGCATGCGCCCAGAGCCAGCGCTCTGCGACGACAGACGCCACCGCGATGGGAGGCCCACAGGAGCCAAAGAACAAAGACGGATGAAAATAGAGAAATGAAAGACCAATAGAAGTGGCCCGCCCACCCCCCCCCCCCCCCCAACCCAACCCCCCCCCAAAAAAAAAAAAAAAAAAAAAAAAAAAAAAAAAAGCTCCAAGGACCAAGTTCTGGACATTCCAACATTCAGAGATTGGGAAAGCGAGGAAAAATCAACAAGGGAGACTGATGAGGATTGGTTGGCAAGTAGGAGGACAACTAAGAGAGACACCAAGAGAAGGGGATGTGCCTGGAGAGAGGGAGAGATTGACTGTGTCAATGCTACTATTAGATAGAGTATACATGAGGACTGAAAACTATTTCACTGACAGAAAAGGCTGTGTTGCTTGTCACAAGGGCCAGAGTCTGATTGCAGTGGATTCCAAGGGGAATGAAGGGAAGGAATGAGACACAACTAGTACAGAAGCCCTCCTGTGTAGGTTTTGCTAAAAAGGTGGCAGGACAAGGCAGCGACACCTAGGGATACACACAAATTCAGGCATGTTTGTGCCTCCTTGTTCTTTCCCTCTCCCCGACCAGTCTTTTTAATTTGTGGGAACATTGAGGATGTGGCATAGAGAGAGGGCTGTTGTAGCACAGATGGTCTAGAGTAGGTGGGGTTGGAATTTGTACACACTGACGGACTTGGGCATGGAGTGGAGCTAGGACCACTCATCCAGTTTTCAGGGAGTGAAGGCAGAGTAGATGGCACAGATGCAGGTAGACTTGGAGAAATGGTGGTAATAGCAGCCCATGCTTTCTTTCGACCACATGTATTTCATTAAATAAGAAGCGAGGACACCAACTGAGGATAAGGATGGGGATAGAGATGTCAAACGTTTGAAGAGCAGGAGAAAAATGCAAAATTTTTATTTACTTATTGAAGTGCAGTTAATTTACAATGTTGTGTTCATTTCTGGTATACAGTAAAGTGATTCAGTTTATAGATATGTTGCCATTATTTTTCAGTCACCCAGTCCTGTCTGACTCTTTACGACCCCATGGACTGTGGTATGCTAGGTCTCTGTCCCTCACCATCTCCTGAAGTTTGCCCATTCACGTCCACTGAAATTCATGTCCACTGAATCGATGATGCCATTCAGTCATCTCATCCTCCTTCTTCTCCTTCTGCCCTCAATCTTTCCCAGCATGAGGGACTTTTCCAATGAATCAGCTGTTCATATCAGATGACCAAAATACTGGCACTTCAGCTTCAGCATCAGACCTTCCCATGAGTGTTCAGGGTTGATTTCCCTTAAGAGTGACTGGTTCAATCTCTTTGCTGTTCAAGGGACCTGTGCGTATATGCACACTCTTTTCCACTGTGGTTTATCATGGATTATTAAACATAGTTAGTTCCTGGTGCTATACAGTAGAACCTTATTGTTTATCCATCCTATATATAGTAGTTAGCACCTGCTAATCCCAAATTCCCAGTCCTTCTCTCCACCAACTCTCTGTGCTCAGAAGTGGGATTGCTGGATCATATGGTAACTATTTTTAGTTTGTTGAGGAACCTCAAAACTGTTTTCCATAGTAGCTGTACCAAGTTACATTCCTACTGATAGTGTACACGGGTTTGAAAAGCTGTGAAATATTAACCTAGGAGAGTAGGAGTGCAAAAGGAAGAAGGAAGGGTGTTGATGTTGCAAATCATCACTAAAGATCCATGTGGGGTTACCGATCACAAATTTAAATAAGGCCAGTCAGCCTGGTCACTTGGTTTTCTTCCTGCCACATTGAACTGCATAGGTACACGTGTGGAGTAGGTGGAACTGGGGTCTGGCTGAGTAAGGCATAGATGCAGAGCAGTGATGAAGGGCCCTGGGGGCAGGGGAGCTGAGGAATGGGTCATTAGAGGAGGAAAATGCAGGAACTGAGCAGCCAGGGTGTTAGGTAGATCATCTCCCTACTGACATGCCAAGTGTTACACCTTGTTCAGTGCTGGAGAAATGAACCAAAAGTCATGTCGTAAAATCTTCATGGAATGAGGGCAAGTGACCCCGAGGTAGTTTAGTAAAGATGATGGCTGATGCTGTAGGCACACTTGAGCTTCAGAGGAACTTCAGAGGGCATTAGAGGGAAAACAGCTAGGAACAGAAATGGCAAAGAGGCTGGGTGGTACATGGACGGTGGGAGAGAAATGGACAGCACAAGCATTAGGCAGGTGGAAAGCTACAGTTTCAGGAAAAACTAAGTCTCTTTGAGATCATAAAGTGAAGGGCATTTTCAGAAAAGAAATTAAAGGTGTGGGAGTTGGGAGTTTTGCTGGTGATGAACACTATATTCAGTGGAAGAGTGGAAGTTTGGAGCTGAGAAGCCAATGGTAGTAGGAGGAGTTTAAGGGCATTCAGAGCCACTGGGTGAGGTTCTGGTCTGGTTCGTCTCAGAGATGGAGGGACACAGCTCAGGCCTTAAGGGTAGCAGAATGTCGGGGGTGGGGATTGTCTGTGCCTGACCACAAGAGCTCTGTGAGATTCCCCACGATTCACGGAAAGTGGTGCCAATGTAGCGTGTGAAATCTCTCTCGAATGGAATGTTCTTACAGGGAGCACAGGACACTCCAAGGGACTCCTGTTCACTCAAGCTGCTGGTAGTGCCCGGGCCAGAGAGAGGAGACCTCTGGGAAGGACTCAGTTTCCTCCCACCTTTTGGCAGTATGTCTTCCCATCTCCAGGACCACGTCATTTAGTGTGTGCCTTGTTGTTATTGTTGATTTGTTTGTTTCTGTTCCCTCCACTGACTGTGTTCTTCAAGGTTTCCTTTTCCTGTTGGCTTTGAACTCTCTGTGTAGGACTTCCCAGATAGTTCTAGTGGCAAAGAACCTGCCTGCAAATGCAGAAGATGTTACAGACATGAGTTTGACCCCTGGGTTGGGAAGATCCCCTGGAGGAGGACATGGCAACCCACTCCAGTATTCTTGCCTAGAGAATCCCATGGGCAGAGAGGCCTGGTGGCCTTGCAGTCTATGGACCCTATGGTCCATAGGGTCCCAACGAGTTGTACATGATTGAAACAACTAACACTCTCACACTTGTAGGACCTGAGGTTAGAGTACCCATGTGCATGCATGGATGAGTACTTAGGCACTCAGTCGTGTCTTACTCTTTTCAACCTCATGAACTGTAGCTCACCAGACTCCTCATGGACCATCTATGAAATTTCTCAGGCAAAAGTACTGGAGTGGGTTGCCATTTCCTTCTCCAGGGGATCTTCCTGACCCAGGGATTGAACCCACATCTGCATTGGCAGGTGGGGCTATTTACCACTGAGCCACTAGGGAAACCCAAAAGGAGGGGCCACAAACTACATCTCTATTAACATAAAAAGTATAAATAAAGCTAACAAATTGCCAAGAAGATACATTCCAGACTTGTGGTTGCCAGAGAGAGGGATGTGGAGGGGAGGAGATGGATTAGGAGTTTGGGGTTAGCAGATGCAGACTATTATGTATAGGATGGACAAACAGAAAGGTCCTACTGTACAGCGCAAGGAACTATATTCACTCTCCTGTGATAAAACAAAATGGAAAAGAATCTGAAAAAAAAAATGTATACATGTGTATAACTGAGCTACTTTACTGTACAGCAGAAGTGAACCTAACATTGTAAATCAACTACACTTTAATAAATTTTTAAAAATATGTTCTGTTCTTCAATCTGACAACAATACCTTCATAATAACTGGTAAATCCAGGCTCAAATTTAAGGAAGTAGTCACACTGCAATATATTAATACGGATGTATCCAAACAACACATACACCTTCAATGTACACCATGTTAACTATAGCTCATTTAAAAATCAGATTTAGGACTCTTGAGGGAAAGGGTTTGGGGGACTCACCTTTTAGTACAGATCTCTCCTAAGATTCACGTGTTTTCTGTCTCTCTCTTTCAGCCCTTCCACAGATGATACCTCCGGTCTCTCACCAAATGCTAAAAGGCCAGCCCTCACACTACTGTGAACTGGAAGGCAGGTCTCGATGTGTATCTGTTTCTCTGCCTAACTTTTTTTTAATTGGAGTATAGTTGCTTTACAATGTTGTGTTAGTTTCTACTATATAATAATGTGAGTCAACTATTAGTAAACATATATCTCCATGTTCTTTAGGTTCCCACCCCATCCCCCATCCCACCCCTCTATGTCGTCACAGAGCACCAAACTGAGTCACCTGTGTTCCCACCAGCTATCTGCTTTACACATGGTAGTGCATATATGTCAGCAGTACTCTATTTGTCATAGCCTCTCCTTCCCTCTCTGTCCATTCTCTATGTCTGCATCTGCACGTAAACCACACTCAAAGCCCTTAACTTTCATCTGGTCTGTTTGATTTACTTGCTTCTGGATCCCACACCCCCAACTGGCCCAGTTTTCACCTTTCACAAGTTTTATCCATCTGCTTCCCAGCTTCCAAAATCTTTTTGCTGTCATCTCTTATATGATTCTTTTTGTACTACTGAGTTTAATGCTTATTTTTCCCTAATGTCAGTGTAGTAGGCTTTTGGAAGATAGATGAGATAAACATGTTGCTTTCACTTGGTTGGAATTATTAACCCTTCTCGGGGCACATGATGATTTTAATGTGTTACTGCATTGGTGTGTGTGATGACAGCACATCGTTCTGAAAGAGAGATGCTTGGAGGCTACATATTTCAACACAGTGCAGGTTTTCTAATGTTTTCCACTGACCTAGTCTCTTGGCTGAATCATTTGTTTAAGCACAGTAGTTGAGTAAGAAGACTGAGAGACAGATCTGATTTGGAGGGATATTGGATTCTCCAAACTAGGAAGGTCAGTAGATACTTATTTTGTGCACCTTTCACAATATACTGCATATTCTGGCAATAAGTTTGATTTTTTTTTTTCATGGGAAACACCCTCTCCCACTCTCTGTTGAAATAGGCTTGGATCCCACAGTTACACATGGCCTAAGGTGTTCGACAGCCATAGGGGTCGGTTCAGGGATAAGCACATGACCCAAACCAGTCCAAGGTGACACCATCCAGAACTTTTGTTGGATCTCTTCAGGAAGAAGTGAGCTTTCTCACTACAATCATGAGGCCAGCAGGCAGGCTGTAAGGCCAGAGCTGCTGGTGGTAACCCAGACCCCATGTAGGCAAATGCCCTTGCAAGAATAAAGGAGAGAAAAAGATTGAGACCAACGCCTGGAGATGCTGCTTGTTGCTGGAGTGCCTGAGTTGTCAGTGCCTGAAAATCTGCCCTTGGACTTGTTATTTGAGCCAATGAATTCTCACTTGGTTAAATTAGTTAGTGCTGGCTTTCTTCTTTGTGCAATCACAGGGGTTATAGCCAAAGTAGAATATATACAAGGCCTTGGGCATGTTGGTATATATGGTGTGTGTGTGTGTGTGTGTGTGTGTGTGTGTGTGCATGTGACATTCACACATACAGAATTCCAAGAAATCATTGCTCTTTTTCATTGTCTTAAGTGTAAATATAATGCCATTGTACTTGTAGATATAAGTAAAGCTAAATTGTTCATGTGAATATTGACTTTTTATGTGTGAATAACACAAGAAGGCATGATGTTAGAGGTGTGACTCTTTGATAAAGTTCTTTTCAGAGTCTTTGGGGATGAAATCATGTCATGCTAATAGCTTACATGGGGATTTCAGAGTATAAGAAAAAATGAACCTTACATGGTTCCACCAGATGTAGGAAAAGGGAATAATTTTAGAATTTAAATAGTTAGAAGTGCTTCTGGAGTGCTTCTTATATTTCACTATATGCAAATTAGATTTGATATAATGCTTCACATAATATGGTCAACAATGGATCAAAATTGGAATTTAATTGAAAGCAGAGCTAGAGAAAAGCTGAGCCTGGAAAGCATAATCTCTAGTTCCAATAAAATCCATTTACTGTGCATATCAAGACTAGTCCATACTTTTAAATAAAGTTAGAATAGATCAGTAGAAAGGGATTCATTCCAAAGAATGGAAGCGAATTAAGAGCCACAGGGTAAAATCTTATATATTTGGTAATTATTCATATATGAATAAGAGAAATTGTTGTGAATAATTTTAAATAAAAATAAATTATTTTAATAAATAATAAATTATTTTTAAATAAAAAATAAATTTTTAAATTATTCACAACAAAGCAGTTAATAGGGAAAAAATAAAATAAGGCTAGCTTGAGAAGAACAACTGACATAAAATACTACCATAACAGACATCATTTTGACATGGATCATGTTTTTTTTTTTTTAATACATTTTCTGCAGGTTTTGCATTAGATAGCAGGAATCAAAATCCAAGGAAACATAACACTAAAACCTGATTATAGGATTATAGATTTTTCTTCTTTTCCAACACCACAGTACTGTCTTATTAGATTATTAAAATATATTACTAAATTATTAAAGTCTATTACATTAGTTCCTTTTACCCAATACATCATGACAGGCTACCAAGAAAGAAGACAATACTTCCCAAGTGGCATTAAAAAACCCAAAAAGCAAAACAAAACAAAACCCCCCACAGTTTAAAGAAACAGAACAAGCATCAGAACCAGACTCAGATAAGACAAAGATGTTAGCATGATCACACTGGGGATTCCAAACAATTATGATTAATATATCAAACTCCAGTGGATAAAGCAGACAGCATGTAAGAGCAAAAGGGCAATGTAAGCAGAGAGAGAAGAATTCTAAGAAAAAAATTACAGAGATTAAAAAAATTTAGAGGGATTTCAGAGTATAAGAAAAAATGAACCTTACATGGTTCCACCAGATGTAGGAAAAGGGAATAATTTTAGAATTTAAATAGTTAGAAGTGCTTCTGGAGTGCTTCTTATATTTCACTATATGCAAATTAGATTTGATATAATGCTTCACATAATATGGTCAACAATGGATCAAAATTGGAATTTAATTGAAAGCAGAGCTAGAGAAAAGCTGAGCCTGGAAAGCATAATCTCTAGTTCCAATAAAATCCATTTACTGTGCATATCAAGACTAGTCCATACTTTTAAATAAAGTTAGAATAGATCAGTAGAAAGGGATTCATTCCAAAGAATGGAAGCGAATTAAGAGCCACAGGGTAAAATCTTATATATTTGGTAATTATTCATATATGAATAAGAGAAATTGTTGTGAATAATTTTTAAATAAAAAATAAATTATTTTAATAAATAATAAATTATTTTTAAATAAAAAATAAATTTTTAAATTATTCACAACAAAGCAGTTAATAGGGAAAAAATAAAATAAGGCTAGCTTGAGAAGAACAACTGACATAAAATACTACCATAACAGACATCATTTTGACATGGATCATGTTTTTTTTTTTTTAATACATTTTCTGCAGGTTTTGCATTAGATAGCAGGAATCAAAATCCAAGGAAACATAACACTAAAACCTGATTATAGGATTATAGATTTTTCTTCTTTTCCAACACCACAGTACTGTCTTATTAGATTATTAAAATATATTACTAAATTATTAAAGTCTATTACATTAGTTCCTTTTACCCAATACATCATGACAGGCTACCAAGAAAGAAGACAATACTTCCCAAGTGGCATTAAAAAACCCAAAAAGCAAAACAAAACAAAACCCCCCACAGTTTAAAGAAACAGAACAAGCATCAGAACCAGACTCAGATAAGACAAAGATGTTAGCATGATCACACTGGGGATTCCAAACAATTATGATTAATATATCAAACTCCAGTGGATAAAGCAGACAGCATGTAAGAGCAAAAGGGCAATGTAAGCAGAGAGAGAAGAATTCTAAGAAAAAAATTACAGAGATTAAAAAAAAATTGTAACAAATAAATTAAAAAAAAAGCTGTAACAAAAATGAAGAATGCCTTCAGTGGACTTTTAGTAGATTGGTCATAGCTGAGGGAAGGTTATCTGAATTTGAAGATGTCTCAGTAGAATGCCCCAAAGCCAAGAAGCAAAGAATACAAAGACTGGGAAAAAAACAGAATATCCAAAAACCATGGAACAACAAAATCGTTTAACATATGCATAACAGGAGTACCAGAAGAAGATGAGAAAGGAACAGGACAAATATTTGAAACAATAATGACTGAGAATTTCTCCAAATTAATGTCAGATACCTAACCACAGATCCAGGATATTTAGGGAATACCAAACAGGGTAAATGCAGAAATAAACTTAACACCCCAAACCTACAAGTAGTTATATATTTTTAAATTATAGAAAACTGAAGAATATGGAAAACTCCTGAAAGAAACCAGAGAGGAAAAACATTTTACCTTCAGAGCAGCAGGGATAAGAATTACATCTGACTTCTCAGAAACCAGGCAAGCAAGAAGAAACTGGAATAAACTTATTTAAATTTTTGAGAGAAATCCTTCACCAACCAACCTAGAATTCAGTACCCTATAAAGTCATCCTTCAAAAGTGAAGGAGAAACAGGGGTTCCCTGGTGGTCCAGTGGGTAAAGAGTCTGCCTTGCAAACGTAAAGCGCACTGGTTCAATCCCTGGCTGGGAAGACCCCACATGCAGTGGAACAGCTGGGCCAGTGTGTCCAATTATAAGCCACCACTCTGGAACGCATGTGCCCAGAGCCAGTGCTCTGCAACAAAAGCCACATCAATGGGAAGTCCACACAGGCCAAAGAATAAGGATGGATGAAAATCAATAAATAAAAAAACAATAAAAGAAGCCAAAATTAAAACAGAACAAAAAAAAGTCAAAAAAAAAAATTGTGAATCACTGTTGGACACCTGAAACTTAAATAACAAAAAAAAGTGAAGGAGAAACAAACACCTTCTCAGAAAAACAAAAATTGAGGCCAGCAGATTCTTCTTGTAAGAAGTGTTAAAAGTTCTTTTAGAGAGAAGGAAAACATTGTAGGCCAGAAACTTAAACTTATACAAAGTAAGACAGAATATCAAAAAAGAAGTTAGTGAAAGTAAACTATAAAAGTGATTTTATTTTTATTTATTTTTTTAAAATTTATTTATTTATTTATTTTGGCGGGGGTGGGGTGGGAGGGATCTGGGCAGGCCACTTCCACTGGTCTTTCATTTGTCTAGTTTCATCCATCTTTGTTCTTTGGCCCGTCTGGGCCTCCCATCACGGTGGCGTCTGTTGTCGCAGAGCACTGGCTCTGGGCGCATGCGCTCCAGAGCTCCAGCTAGGTAATTGGACACATCAGTCCAGGCGCTCCATGGCACGTGGGATCTTCCCAGGCCAGGACTCGAACCGGCGCCCCTTGCACTGCAAGGCGGTGTCCTTACCCACTGGACCACCAGGGAAGCCCGATTTTATTTTTAAATAATCTAATAGTTAACAGTTTTTCCCAAATAATAACGAAGAAACCCAAAGTGGGTGCTATGAAAAGATTGATAAGATTGGTAAGCCTCTAGCTTGGCTAAGAAAATAAAGTGACAACACAAATTGCTAATATCAGAAATGAAAGCTGGCACATCACTAGAGACCCTGTGAACACTAAAAATATAATAAAGAAATAACATGAACAGTTAATTCTGTGCTCACAATCTCACAATTTTGATAACCTAAATAGACCAATTCCTTGAACAATGCAATCTGCCAGAACTCACACAAGAAATAAACCATCTGAACATATATATGTGTGTGTGTGTGTGTGTGTGTATGTATATGTATATGCACACATACTTACATGCACACACACACACACACTTCCCAGGTGGTGCTAGTGGCAAAGAACCCACCCTGCCAATGCAGGAGCTGCAGGAGATATGGGTTTAATCCCTGTGTAGGGAAGATTCTCTGGAGGTGGGTTTGGCATCCCACTCCAGTATTTTTGCCTGGAGAATCCCATGGACAGTGGAGCTTGGAGGGCTGCAGTTCATAAGCTTGCAAAGAGTTGGATACTTTTGAAATGACTTAGCATAAGCACACACACACACATATATATATATATATAGAGAGAGAGAGAGAGAGAGAGACATATATAAAAAACCATATATATAAGAAATTGAATAAATAATGACCTTCTAAAACAGAAAGTCACCAGTCTTAATTGGATGAATTGGTATATTCTACCAAACATTTAAGGAAGAAATTATATTAATTGTCCATTTTTTTCAAAATATAGAAGCAGAGGGTATACTTCTTAATGTATTTTTTGAAGGCAGCATTGCTCTATTATCAAAACCACACAAAGGCATTACAAGAAGACTACAGACTAATATCTGTAGTCTAAAACTATACACTAATATCTGAACATAGATGCAAATACCCTAGGTAACATATTAACAAATCAAATCCAACAATGTATACAATGAATTATATACCAAAACCAAAACCAAGTGTGATTTATCCCAGATATGCAAGGCTAGTTCAACACTTAAAAATCAACTTATTGGGCTTCCCTGGTGGTCCAGTGGGTAAAGACACCACCTTGCAGTACAAGGGGCGCCAGTTCAATCCCTGGCCTGGGAAGATCCCACGTGCCGCGGAGCGGCTGGACTGATGTGTCCAATTACAGAGCCAGAGCTCTGGAGTGCATGCGCCTAGAGCCAGTGCTCTGCGACAACAGAGGCCACTGTGATGGGAGGCCCACAGGAGCCAAAAGAACAAAGACGGATGAAAATAGATAAATGAAAGACCAACAGAAGTGACCCACCCGCCCCCCTCCCTCCCCAACCTACCCCCAACAAAAAAAATCAGCTTATTTAATCTGTCACAGAAACAGGCTAAAGAAAAATCACATGACCAAATAATTCAAATTAGAAAGAGCATGTGACAAAATTCAACACCTATTCATCATAAAAACTCTTCAACTTGACTAAAAAATCTACAGAAAACCTACAGGCTAATGCTATAATTACAGGAGAGAAACCCAAAGCTTTCAACATCACATTGGAAGTGCTAGCTAATACACTAAAATAATAAAAGGAAATAAAAGGATAGATTAGGAAGAAAGAAATGAAACTGTTTGTTTGAAAATAATATAACTGACTAGAAAAAATCTGACAGAACTAGCAAAAAATCTCCTGGAATTAATATGTTATTATAACAAGTTTTTGTGATATAAGCTTAACATGCAAAAGTCAACAGCATTCTTGTATATCAGCAAAGAACAAATGGAATTTGAAAGTAAAAACACAGTACCATTTACATTAGCACTCCAAAATATAAAATGCTTTGGTACAAATCTGGGCTTCCTTGGTAGCTCAGCTGGTAAAGAATCGCCTGCAAATGCAGGAGATCTGGGTTTGATCCCCGAGTTGAGAAGATTCCCCAGAGGAGGGCATGGCAACCTTCTCTAGTGTTCTTGCCTGGAGAATCCCCATGGACAGAGGAGCCTGGCGGGCTGTAGTCCATGGGGTTGCAAAAGAGTTGAACATGACTAAGCAGCTAAGCACAGCACAGCACAGGTACAAATCTAACAAGATCTATATGAGTAAATTACAAAACTCTGATGAAATAACACAGGAGAACTAAATTAACGGATATGTATTCCATGTTCATGAATAGGAAAACTCGCTATTATCAAGGTTATGTTCCTTGCAGCTTGACCTATATATTCAACATCTTCCCAATCAAAATCCCAACAAATTATTAGGTAGAAATCAATAAACTGATTCTAACGCGTATATGGACAGCGGAAAAACTCAGAATAGCCAACACAATATTGACAGACAAGAACAAAGTCGGAGACTGACACAATCTGACTTGAAGCTTGCTATAAATCGAAAATAATCCTAATAGTGTAGTACTGACAAAAGAATAGATTAATGGAACAGAACATAAAGCACAGATGTAGACCCACATGAATACAATCAACTTAATTTTGGCAAAGGCATGAAGACAATACACTGGAGGACAAGTAATCTTTTCAGCAAATAGAGCTGGAACAACTGGAGATCATGTGCATATAGAAACTCTTCAACTTGACTAAAAATCTACAGAACCTAATGCTATAATTACAGGAGAGAAACCCAAAGCTTTCAACATCACATTGGAAGTGCTAGCTAATACACTAAAATAATAAAAGGAAATAAAAGGATAGATTAGGAAGAAAGAAATGAAACTGTTTGTTTGAAAATAATATAACTGACTAGAAAAAATCTGACAGAACTAGCAAAAAATCTCCTGGAATTAATATGTTATTATAACAAGTTTTTGTGATATAAGCTTAACATGCAAAAGTCAACAGCATTCTTGTATATCAGCAAAGAACAAATGGAATTTGAAAGTAAAAACACAGTACCATTTACATTAGCACTCCAAAATATAAAATGCTTTGGTACAAATCTGGGCTTCCTTGGTAGCTCAGCTGGTAAAGAATCCGCCTGCAAATGCAGGAGATCTGGGTTTGATCCCCGAGTTGAGAAGATTCCCCAGAGGAGGGCATGGCAACCTTCTCTAGTGTTCTTGCCTGGAGAATCCCCATGGACAGAGGAGCCTGGCGGGCTGTAGTCCATGGGGTTGCAAAAGAGTTGAACATGACTAAGCAGCTAAGCACAGCACAGCACAGGTACAAATCTAACAAGATCTATATGAGTAAATTACAAAACTCTGATGAAATAACACAGGAGAACTAAATTAACGGATATGTATTCCATGTTCATGAATAGGAAAACTCGCTATTATCAAGGTTATGTTCCTTGCAGCTTGACCTATATATTCAACATCTTCCCAATCAAAATCCCAACAAATTATTAGGTAGAAATCAATAAACTGATTCTAACGCGTATATGGACAGCGGAAAAACTCAGAATAGCCAACACAATATTGACAGACAAGAACAAAGTCGGAGACTGACACAATCTGACTTGAAGCTTGCTATAAATCGAAAATAATCCTAATAGTGTAGTACTGACAAAAGAATAGATTAATGGAACAGAACATAAAGCACAGATGTAGACCCACATGAATACAATCAACTTAATTTTGGCAAAGGCATGAAGACAATACACTGGAGGACAAGTAATCTTTTCAGCAAATAGAGCTGGAACAACTGGAGATCATGTGCATATAGAAACAGATGATACACTCTCTACAAAAACTGACTCAAATGGATTTCAGACCTAAATGTATGATGGAAAACTATAAAACTTTTAGAAGATAACATAGAAAATCTGGATGATCTTGTATTTGGCACAGACCTTTTAGATACAATACCAAAGATATGGTTCATGAAATAAATGATCAATAAGCTGAATTTCATTGAAAGTAAAAAATGTTGTTTTGTAAAAGATGTGGTCAAGAGAATGAAAACACAAGCCACAGACTGAGGAAAAAATATTTTCAAGAGATATATCTGATAAAAGATTGTGCAAAGAACTCCTACAAGTTAGCAGTTAAAAGGCAAGCAGCCTGATTTAAAAAAGAGACCAAAGACTTCATCAAAGAAGATATACAAATGGCATATCAAAAAATATGCTCCATATCCTAATGATTAGGATATCCTATATCATATCTTATCCTATATCATTAGGGAGATGCCAATTAAAACAAAATTAAGAGATACAACATATCTATAACAAATGGTTAAAACCCTGAACACTGACAACACCAAAAGCTGCCGAGGATGTGGAGCAACAGGAACTCTTACTCCTTACTGGTGGGAATGCATAGTGGCACATCAGTTTGTAAGATAGTTTCTCAAAAATAAAACATTGGCTTACATATGATTCAGCAATCATGTTTCTTGGTACACAATAAAAGGAGCTGAGAATTTATTTTCAGACAAAAACCTGCACAGAGATGTTAAAACGTATTTATTCATAACTGTCAAAACTAGGAAGCAACCAAAATGTTCTTCAGTTAAGTAAATGGACAAACTCTTGTACATTCAGACAGACTATTAATTAGTCCTAAAAAAAAAGAGCTATCTGACCATGAAAAGACATGAAGGAAATTTTAATAAACATTACTAAGTGAATGAGGCTAAATTCTTTGTGTAGTACTGACAAAAGAATCAGATTAATGGAAAAAAACAAGAAAAAAATAAAGCACAGAATGTAGACCCACATGAATACAATCAACTTAATTTTGGCAAAGGCATGAAGACAATACACTGGAGGACAAGTAATCTTTTCAGCAAATAGAGCTGGAACAACTGGAGATCATGTGCATATAGAAACAGATGATACACTCTCTACAAAAACTGACTCAAATGGATTTCAGACCTAAATGTATGATGGAAAACTATAAAACTTTTAGAAGATAACATAGAAAATCTGGATGATCTTGTATTTGGCACAGACCTTTTAGATACAATACCAAAGATATGGTTCATGAAATAAATGATCAATAAGCTGAATTTCATTGAAAGTAAAAAATGTTGTTTTGTAAAAGATGTGGTCAAGAGAATGAAAACACAAGCCACAGACTGAGGAAAAAATATTTTCAAGAGATATATCTGATAAAAGATTGTGCAAAGAACTCCTACAAGTTAGCAGTTAAAAGGCAAGCAGCCTGATTTAAAAAAGAGACCAAAGACTTCATCAAAGAAGATATACAAATGGCATATCAAAAAATATGCTCCATATCCTAATGATTAGGATATCCTATATCATATCTTATCCTATATCATTAGGGAGATGCCAATTAAAACAAAATTAAGAGATACAACATATCTATAACAAATGGTTAAAACCCTGAACACTGACAACACCAAAAGCTGCCGAGGATGTGGAGCAACAGGAACTCTTACTCCTTACTGGTGGGAATGCATAGTGGCACATCAGTTTGTAAGATAGTTTCTCAAAAATAAAACATTGGCTTACATATGATTCAGCAATCATGTTTCTTGGTACACAATAAAAGGAGCTGAGAATTTATTTTCAGACAAAAACCTGCACAGAGATGTTAAAACGTATTTATTCATAACTGTCAAAACTAGGAAGCAACCAAAATGTTCTTCAGTTAAGTAAATGGACAAACTCTTGTACATTCAGACAGACTATTAATTAGTCCTAAAAAAAAAGAGCTATCTGACCATGAAAAGACATGAAGGAAATTTTAATAAACATTACTAAGTGAATGAGGCTATTCTGAAAAGTTTACATACTGTTTGATTTCATCTATATGACATTATGGACAACACAAACCCATGGAGACAATAAAAGGATCATTGCTAGTGGTTGGTGTTAGGCGTGGAGAAAAGGCAAAGCACAGAAGAATCTTAAGGCAGTAAAGTTATTCTGATACTATAATGGGAGATACATGTCATTATACTCTGAGAATACTCTGTGTTACATTATTATACATTTGTGCAAATTCATAGTATGCACAATACCAAGGGTGAAAAAAAATACATTAGCTGCTCAGTCGTGTCTGACTCTTTGCAACCCCATGGACTGTAGCCCACCAGACTTTGTCCCTGGAATTTTCCAGGCAAGAATATTGGAGTGGGTTGTCATTTCCTTCTCCAGGGGATCTTCCTGATGCAGGGGTCGAACCCAGGCATCCTACATTGCAGGGAGATTATCCACTGTCTGAGCCAACAACCCTAGTGCAAACTACAGACTAAGAGTGATGATAATGTTTCAAAATAAGTACATCAATTATAACAACCAAATATAGGTACCACCAAATGTTGATAAATGGGGGAGGCTTGTGGGGGCATCTAGTAAATCTCTGTATCTTTCTGCTCAATTTGGTAACATTTTATAAAAACTAAGTCTCCTTTAAAATATCTAGGACATTTTGCAGTAACCATTCAAAACCTACAAATTGTAGTTCTCACCCAGAAATTCTGTTACTGAAATTACTGAAAGAAAACAGAAAAGTCTGTAATCATAAAAATTATCTATATAATAAAGTGAATTGTTTCAATATCTGACATTGAGTGACTGGAAATTGGTTAAATAAATAGCGATGCAAGTCTTAAAATGACCCTGGTAAATTATTCATTGATAGAGGAAAATATTCATGATTTGCTATGTTGATTGCAACAGCTATTTACACTGTAGAAGATATGCATTTTCTTTAATAGGTATATTCGAAGAACAAGACGGGCTATACTGTCACAGTAGAAATGGATGATCAGTGTCAAAAGATTTTTACAGCCTTTCTCAGAAATGACTTATGCTTCTGTATTTATTAATATTTATTCAACCATTCATTTAGTTGCTAAGTTTCCTGGGGTTTTACAACATGCTTAAGAAACTCTTCAACACTCCTCTGAGAAGGTGGATCCCAGCTTGCTCTCCAGTGTTTGTGCCTTGGTTCCAGACTCTGGATTTCCATGAGTTGATGCAGTGGAAGTGATACTATGTGTTTCAAAGGCTGAGCCATAAAAAGTGACCCTGTGTGTCCCCAACCCCAGGCAGTGCAGAAGTCTTAGGAGCCTTAAATTGACATTGAAAACATCCTGCCCACTGAAAGCTGCCACGTTGGAGACACCGTGAGGGCAGAGCAAATAGAAAACAAGAGGCATCTGGGGACACCCTTCTGTCCAGCCCCAGGTCTTAGTATTCCAGCCCAGGCACTGGGCGTGCAGGCCAAGTGGCCTTCAGATAATTCTTTCCCAGCCTTTGAGCTATCTTGGCTGGTGCTGAGTGTAGCACAGACGAGGTGTCCCCATCAAGCCCTATCCAAATTCAAGATCTGTGAGCAAAAGAAATATTGATGCTTTCAAAGGTACTAAGTGTAGATGTGGTTTGTTATGCAGAGTTAGATAACTGGAACAAAGCCTTACCTATTGGGCAGGTTACAAACATACAAACAAATATATACAAAAATCTGTCTCTTTCTCTCTTTTATGAAATACTTTAGTAGTACACAATACAAAAGTCTGTTGCCAGGATTATATTTGGGTATAGAATTATGAAGAAATTTAAGCTATTCCCTTGTGCTTTTCTGTAATATGCAGATTATCTGAAATTGGTAATATAGTTATTACTTCTATCCTTAGAGACTAAAACCTACAAATTGTAGTTCTCACCCAGAAATTCTGTTACTGAAATTACTGAAAGAAAACAGAAAAGTCTGTAATCATAAAAATTATCTATATAATAAAGTGAATTGTTTCAATATCTGACATTGAGTGACTGGAAATTGGTTAAATAAATAGCGATGCAAGTCTTAAAATGACCCTGGTAAATTATTCATTGATAGAGGAAAATATTCATGATTTGCTATGTTGATTGCAACAGCTATTTACACTGTAGAAGATATGCATTTTCTTTAATAGGTATATTCGAAGAACAAGACGGGCTATACTGTCACAGTAGAAATGGATGATCAGTGTCAAAAGATTTTTACAGCCTTTCTCAGAAATGACTTATGCTTCTGTATTTATTAATATTTATTCAACCATTCATTTAGTTGCTAAGTTTCCTGGGGTTTTACAACATGCTTAAGAAACTCTTCAACACTCCTCTGAGAAGGTGGATCCCAGCTTGCTCTCCAGTGTTTGTGCCTTGGTTCCAGACTCTGGATTTCCATGAGTTGATGCAGTGGAAGTGATACTATGTGTTTCAAAGGCTGAGCCATAAAAAGTGACCCTGTGTGTCCCCAACCCCAGGCAGTGCAGAAGTCTTAGGAGCCTTAAATTGACATTGAAAACATCCTGCCCACTGAAAGCTGCCACGTTGGAGACACCGTGAGGGCAGAGCAAATAGAAAACAAGAGGCATCTGGGGACACCCTTCTGTCCAGCCCCAGGTCTTAGTATTCCAGCCCAGGCACTGGGCGTGCAGGCCAAGTGGCCTTCAGATAATTCTTTCCCAGCCTTTGAGCTATCTTGGCTGGTGCTGAGTGTAGCACAGACGAGGTGTCCCCATCAAGCCCTATCCAAATTCAAGATCTGTGAGCAAAAGAAATATTGATGCTTTCAAAGGTACTAAGTGTAGATGTGGTTTGTTATGCAGAGTTAGATAACTGGAACAAAGCCTTACCTATTGGGCAGGTTACAAACATACAAACAAATATATACAAAAATCTGTCTCTTTCTCTCTTTTATGAAATACTTTAGTAGTACACAATACAAAAGTCTGTTGCCAGGATTATATTTGGGTATAGAATTATGAAGAAATTTAAGCTATTCCCTTGTGCTTTTCTGTAATATGCAGATTATCTGAAATTGGTAATATAGTTATTACTTCTATCCTTAGAGACTCAACAAATGAATAGATGAATAAAAGGGAAGGATGAATCACTTCTGAAAAGGCTGTGACAACTTTTCAATACTAACTACCTATTTACAGGGTGACACAGTATAGCCCATCTTATCCTTGAAATGGACTTATTAAAGTGTATATGTTCAGTAACAGTCACAGTCTGAACTCTCTGGTTTCATAGAGCTTTGTCTCGGCTTAGGAACCATGATCTGGGCGGAGAGAGACACAGCTTCAGGTGGCCTCCTAGTAACTTGTACCCATTGGAACTGCCAGTGAACCTATTTTCATCAATTTTCCTGTGTTTTGGATAAAAAATAGCTTGTGGAGAAGGAAATGGCAACCCACTCCAGTATTTCTGCCTGGGAAATCCCATGACCAGAGGATCCATGGACAGAGCTGGACATGACTTAGTGATTAAACCACAACCACCACTACCAACTTCTTAGTGAAAAACTTGGCTGTTATTTGTTTCTCATTTTTGTGATTGGAAACTTTCTATCTACCTCTGCCTTTACTGTACTTTCTAAGCTTGTACAAATATATATACACACACTTAAGCTTTTGTGATATGTATTTTATACACATGTATATAATATAATATTTAAATTGTATGCTAGAACCTAATTTTTTCAAGAAACGCACCTTCAGCCCCTGCCTTTTCAGGTATCCACCGAAATTAAATATTTGTTAATTTGTTCTAGCCACACACATGAGACTATGTTAAGTGTTGCAGAGAATACAAAGAAATTTTAAAATATGGTCTTTCTACTTTAAGATGCTGATGGTTTCATTAGGAAAATAGACATAATCATGTGAAAAGTTATGTGGAAACACTCAAATCCGAAATTAAGCAATTCCATTGTCAAAAGAGAGTGGTGAGGAACACACCAAATACTAAGTTTGGAAATGCTGAGTTCTCAAGTAAATATGATTACACTGTAAAAAAAAAAAAAAAAAAAAAATAGCTTGACTGACTCTGGGCCTGGGTATTTATAATCATGCTATCTATCCTTCATATAATGACTCATGGAACAGAGAAGTCTGCAGTGTTCAGATAGGGGTCTTTCTTACACCAGCACAAGCTGATCATTGGTCTAAACTGCATTCCCCAACATACCAATGCCAGGTACACACATTTCAGATGCTCCTCCTATAGAGGGGAAAATATAAATAGAATGTAGCTTCTTGGCTATTTGGGCAGTTTGTGTAGTGTTTGGTTAGGGATGACATTTGCTTTCTATTTCCACATTAAATAAGGCAGTCAAACATGTTGGGGGATCTACTTTTAGTAAAAAAGTAATGAACATATTCATCTCTAGGGACATATTCACCCCAAGAGGCCTGGAAGCACTGTGCAGTGCTTATCGTAACCTGTGAAAGTGCGTTGCAAATTATGACTATGTGAGGATGAAGGTGAAACAGACAAACAAGAGTATGAAATTTATCTTTGCTTCCAAAACTCTGGAACGGGTCCATTTTAATAATGTTGGAGGCAAGGCTGAGCTGGTTTCCCAGCACAGTTATAAATAGCTCGTTCTTTCGTCCAAGTTCAAGCTGAGAAAGGTCTTCAGACATCCTCTGAGCAGCTGTGCCCATTCTCTCAACACCACAGCAATTCCTTCACCTTTTATTTCCTTGTATTATGAAAACATTGGCTGTAGTGTGACGCCAAATGCTCTAGAGAACAGCATTCACTTTCACTTATTTAATGACTACTGTGTGCCTGACGCTAAGTGCCTTGTGCATATTAAATCCTTATTTAATTCTCCTAATACCCTTGTGAGGTAGAAAACACTATTATCGCCATTTAATAGAAGAAAAAACTAAAACAAAGAGATAGCACTGCCTAAGACCACTCAGCTTGTATCCAACAGAGTTAGGATTATTAAGATAGAAATGATAAACATGCTATCATATTTTCAGCACTTATTATGGAACAAACTCTGTGCCAAACACTTTAGTTGTATTAAGAGAAATTACTAAAAACTTGGAAATAAGGCAAAATGATGACTGCATGTCTTTTCATGCTAGAATATTGTCTAATAGGATCACCCAAAGGTTATCTAATTCCCTAGGCATCTTGTTTGGCTCTCTGTTTACTATTGATTCAGGCCTAGGGGGAATTTGATGCCAACTTGTAGCAAATAATTTTTGTATGGTAGAAATATAAATAATTTCTATAGAAAAGATAACCCAAATATTAAGTTTTGTTACTTATAGGATTAGCCAGTTAAAAATAATTTGCAATCTTATTCCAGCACTTTCTTCCACTTATTGTATGTATCAGTCTTTCTCATATGCCTTTGATCATCTTTTGTGACCCTGCTGGTTTCCTCATTAGTGAGTTAAATAATCCTTTGTCTAACATTCAGTATAGATTTGGAGGATAGTCATATCCTTAACATTTGGAGAATTATACATTTTAACTGCCACAAAATCCAATGAAGCTGATGATGTGTTTTTCTGTTTCATAAAGACCCTGAGGATTGAAGAGATCAAATAGTGAGTCCAAAGTTTTGCCTAAATAAGGAAAAGAGCTGAGGGTACAGATCAAGGCTGCCTAATTCCAGATTTGAACCAATGTGTTCAGCTCCCTGTTTCTGAATTATTGGTGGAAGTGCCTTGCTCTATTCATTTATATAAAAGAGCCTGCCATCATAGATACTTGATAAATATTTGTATCAAAATAAATTCCAGAAATAATCTTAAGCATTATTGGAATAAAATAATCTATAATTTTTTTATTTAATTGGGAAATCATCCAAGACCAGATGTGTCTAAAGTTATTCCTTTGAAACTCTCGTCTCTGCTGATGGTTTAAAATGTTCTAATTGTCAGACCTTTCTTTAAGGTTATTTGGAATTGGGAACATTAGTCATCTTTAGGATAATGTTATTTTGAGTTTCTGTTAAGTGTAAGAACTGTCTCATCCCTAAGTCCCAGCTTCAAGTCCTTTCTCTTGATTCCAGTGTAGTAGCAATCTCTCTATTGGAAAATGAGGTATTTTCCTTCTATTTCCCTTGTTTGGACTTTCCTAGTTACATTGTTGGTCTCTCTTAAGTAATTTTCAACCAGTAACTAGTTACTTATAGTACTACTGTTCTCAGATTTTAAACAAATCCCTAGGTGATTCTTATATACACAGTTAAAAAATGACTGGTTATAGCTCTGAAGACCTGGGTGCCAGTCTCATTTTTTGGACACATTACTGCTCAATTCTGTGTTTTAATTGTCTCATTTATTTAAAATACAAATAATGCTATTTACCTTACACAGTGGATGGTTGTAGCTTGAATCCAATGATGCTGACCAAACGTCCATAAAAGTTTGTAAGAAAAGGTCCTGAAATCTGTCAGAATGGATATACCTGGGGGTCAGACTTAAGCCACCTCTGGAAAGCAGAATTGAACTCCTGGGTTGAGGAAAAGGAATTAGCAAGAAGTGATGAATTATTCTTAAAGGAATCCACTAGAGGGGTTCCTATAGGGGGACTTCTCTGGTGGCTCAGATGGTAAAGAATCTGAGAATTATACATTTTAACTGCCACAAAATCCAATGAAGCTGATGATGTGTTTTTCTGTTTCATAAAGACCCTGAGGATTGAAGAGATCAAATAGTGAGTCCAAAGTTTTGCCTAAATAAGGAAAAGAGCTGAGGGTACAGATCAAGGCTGCCTAATTCCAGATTTGAACCAATGTGTTCAGCTCCCTGTTTCTGAATTATTGGTGGAAGTGCCTTGCTCTATTCATTTATATAAAAGAGCCTGCCATCATAGATACTTGATAAATATTTGTATCAAAATAAATTCCAGAAATAATCTTAAGCATTATTGGAATAAAATAATCTATAATTTTTTTATTTAATTGGGAAATCATCCAAGACCAGATGTGTCTAAAGTTATTCCTTTGAAACTCTCGTCTCTGCTGATGGTTTAAAATGTTCTAATTGTCAGACCTTTCTTTAAGGTTATTTGGAATTGGGAACATTAGTCATCTTTAGGATAATGTTATTTTGAGTTTCTGTTAAGTGTAAGAACTGTCTCATCCCTAAGTCCCAGCTTCAAGTCCTTTCTCTTGATTCCAGTGTAGTAGCAATCTCTCTATTGGAAAATGAGGTATTTTCCTTCTATTTCCCTTGTTTGGACTTTCCTAGTTACATTGTTGGTCTCTCTTAAGTAATTTTCAACCAGTAACTAGTTACTTATAGTACTACTGTTCTCAGATTTTAAACAAATCCCTAGGTGATTCTTATATACACAGTTAAAAAATGACTGGTTATAGCTCTGAAGACCTGGGTGCCAGTCTCATTTTTTGGACACATTACTGCTCAATTCTGTGTTTTAATTGTCTCATTTATTTAAAATACAAATAATGCTATTTACCTTACACAGTGGATGGTTGTAGCTTGAATCCAATGATGCTGACCAAACGTCCATAAAAGTTTGTAAGAAAAGGTCCTGAAATCTGTCAGAATGGATATACCTGGGGGTCAGACTTAAGCCACCTCTGGAAAGCAGAATTGAACTCCTGGGTTGAGGAAAAGGAATTAGCAAGAAGTGATGAATTATTCTTAAAGGAATCCACTAGAGGGGTTCCTATAGGGGGACTTCTCTGGTGGCTCAGATGGTAAAGAATCTGCCTGCATTATGGGAGACCTGGGTTTGATCCTTGGGTCAGAAAAATCCCCTAGATAAGTGAATGACTACCTACTACAGTATTCTGTCCTGAATGAGTCCATGGACAGAAAAGTCTGGTGTCTATAGTCTACGGAGTTGCAAAGAATCAGACACAACTGAATGATTAATACTTTCACTTTTCAGAGGGATTCAGGAGCCCATTTTGGCTGTTGAAGAAGAAATAAATCAGCAGACTTGAATCTAGGTTAATAGAGAATATGCATCTAAAGAACAGGGGAAAAACATGAAAAGTGAACAGATTCACAGCATTAATACATCAAAATATATGTAATGTAAATACCTAAGAAAAGAGGACAGAGAAAGGGCAGAAAAAATATTTGAAGAAATGATGACTGTAAAATTCCCAAATGTGACAAAACAAAACACTAATCTACTGTTCAAAAAGCTCAATGAACCCAAAAAGATTAAACACAAAGATACCCACATTCAGACACATCATAGTCAAAGAGAAACAGAAAAATATTGAAAACAGCAAGAAAAATAATTCTACATATAGAAGTTAATGCCAATAAGACTAACAGCTGACTTTTGTCAAAGACAGTAGAGTTCAAAAGAAAGTGGAATAATATATTTGATGTGCTTGAAAAATATTTCAATCAAGAACCCTATATCCAGCAAAATATCATTCAAAAATGAAGGCACAATAAAGAATTTCCAGAGAATTATGCTAGCATAATTCTCTGCTAGCATACTTGGATTACAAGAAATACTAATAGAAGTTCTTGATGCTAAAAACAAATTAAATCATACAGTGATTTGATTTCATATAGAAAAAGAATGTATGTGGTAAAGGTAATTACACAGGTATCTATAAAAGAAAGTATAGTTATGTTTTTCTTTTCTTAACTGATTCCAAAGTTGCTCAGAATATTATCTATGAAATAGATTTTCAATGCAGTTGAAACTGCCTTCTACTTATTGGAAAACGATGCCATTTAGAACCCTCATAGATAGAAGTCATTGACAGGCTTCAAAGTTTCAAAAGGACAGGTTTACTCTCTTTTTAGGGGCCTTCGAGTTGAGGCCAATACTCATTTACCATTCTGAAAATATTAGGATCCTTAAGACTTCTCCTAACTCTATTCTTTCTGTGCTCTATAAATGGAACAAGGCCTAGAGGATGGTTCATCTGTTTATATGGTTTACTGAATATTTTAAACCTACCTACTGCTTAGAAAAAGATTCCTTTGAAAGTATTACTGCTCGTTGACAATGCACATGGTTACCTAAGAGATCTAATGGAGACGTACAAGGAGATTATGTTGCTTTCCGTGTTTGCTCATGGAAGATTCATTCTACAGCCCGTAAATGAAGAGGTAACTTTGACTTTCAAGCATTGCTATTTAAAATACATTTTGTAAAGCTATAGCTGGCAGAGAGGGTGATTCTTTTGGTGAATCTGAAACAAATAAACTGAAAACATTCTGAAGAGGATTCACCAGTCTAGATGCCATTCCAGTGGAGGAAGCAACTGCAGACGTGGTGGAAATTTCAAGAGAACCTAGAATTAGAAGTGGAGCCTGAAGATATACCTGCAGTCTCAGGATAGAACTTGAACAGATGAGCTATTTCTTGTAGATGAACAAAGAAAGTGGCTTTTTAAAGATAGACTTACTCCTAGTGAAGATGCTGTGAGAATCGTTTAAATGGCAACAAAGAATTTAGAATATTATATAAACATAGCTGATAAAGCATCAGCAGGTTTTGAAAGGATTTACTCCAATATTGAAAATTCTATAGTGGGCAAAATACTATCAAATAGCACGGCCCACTACAGAGAAATCATTCATCAAAGAGAGTCAATTCATGTGGCAAACATCATTGTTGTCTTATTTTAAGAAATTGACAAAGCTATCCCAGCCTTCAGCAACCACCACCCTATTGGTCAGCAGCCACCAAGGTCAAAGCAAGACCTTCCACCAGCAAAAAGATTATGATGTGCTGAAGGATCAGATAATAGTTAGCAATCTTTAGCAATAAGGTATTTTTAAATTAAGGTATGTACATTGTTGTTTCAGACAAAATGCATTAGACATTTAATAGACTATAGTATAGTATAAATTCAAAACTCAAATTCAAAATATGAAGATCATGATATCCATCCCATCACTTCATGGCAAATAAATGGGCAAACAATGGAAACAGTGACAGACTTTATTCTTTCTGTGCTCTATAAGTGGAACAAGGCCTAGAGGATGGTTCATCTGTTTATATGGTTTACTGAATATTTTAAACCTACCTACTGCTTAGAAAAAGATTCCTTTGAAAGTATTACTGCTCGTTGACAATGCACATGGTTACCTAAGAGATCTAATGGAGACGTACAAGGAGATTATGTTGCTTTCCGTGTTTGCTCATGGAAGATTCATTCTACAGCCCGTAAATGAAGAGGTAACTTTGACTTTCAAGCATTGCTATTTAAAATACATTTTGTAAAGCTATAGCTGGCAGAGAGGGTGATTCTTTTGGTGAATCTGAAACAAATAAACTGAAAACATTCTGAAGAGGATTCACCAGTCTAGATGCCATTCCAGTGGAGGAAGCAACTGCAGACGTGGTGGAAATTTCAAGAGAACCTAGAATTAGAAGTGGAGCCTGAAGATATACCTGCAGTCTCAGGATAGAACTTGAACAGATGAGCTATTTCTTGTAGATGAACAAAGAAAGTGGCTTTTTAAAGATAGACTTACTCCTAGTGAAGATGCTGTGAGAATCGTTTAAATGGCAACAAAGAATTTAGAATATTATATAAACATAGCTGATAAAGCATCAGCAGGTTTTGAAAGGATTTACTCCAATATTGAAAAAAATTCTATAGTGGGCAAAATACTATCAAATAGCACGGCCCACTACAGAGAAATCATTCATCAAAGAGAGTCAATTCATGTGGCAAACATCATTGTTGTCTTATTTTAAGAAATTGACAAAGCTATCCCAGCCTTCAGCAACCACCACCCTATTGGTCAGCAGCCACCAAGGTCAAAGCAAGACCTTCCACCAGCAAAAAGATTATGATGTGCTGAAGGATCAGATAATAGTTAGCAATCTTTAGCAATAAGGTATTTTTAAATTAAGGTATGTACATTGTTGTTTCAGACAAAATGCATTAGACATTTAATAGACTATAGTATAGTATAAATTCAAAACTCAAATTCAAAATATGAAGATCATGATATCCATCCCATCACTTCATGGCAAATAAATGGGCAAACAATGGAAACAGTGACAGACTTTATTTTCTTGGGCTCCAAAATCATGCAGATGGTGACTGCAGCCATGAAATTAAAAGACGCTTGCTCCTCGGAAGACAAACCTAGACAGTGTATTCAAAGGAAGAGACAACACTTTGTTGACAGGAATTCATATAGTCAAAGCTATGGTTTTCCCAGTAGTCATGTATGAATGTGAGAGTTGGACCATAAAGAAAGCTGAGCACCAAAGAATTGATACCTTTGAACTGTGGTGTTGGAGAAAGTTCTTGAGAGTTCCTTGGACTTCAAGGAGATCTAACCAGTCAATCCTAAAGGAAATAAACCCTGAATATTCATTAGAAGGACTGATGCTGAAGCTGAAGCTTCAATATCTGGCTCCAATATTTATGCAAAGAGACGACTCATTGGAAAAGAGCCTGATATTGGGAAAAATAGAAGGCAAAAGGAGAAGGAGATGACAGAGGATAAGATGGTTGGATGGCATCACTGAGTCAATGGACATGAGTTTGAGCAGGCACCGAGAGAGGATGAAGGACAGGGAAGCCTGGTGTGCTGCAGTCTATGGGGTCACAAAGAGTCAGAAATGACTGAATGACTAAACTGAATTGAACATCAAAAAAACTCTCACTAGCTGGATGTCCAACATTTCAATCCTATTCTAATTGAAATTAGCATCTTCTCCAACAATTTAAAGGGTTTAGTCCCAAAGGCTGCTCCTACTTCAAATAGCAATAACAAGTGGGATTCCCAGGAAACCCATACTTCTGCTCAGCTGACAACAATTTTAAAGCTTCCATTGACCCTGTACCCCCCACCACCCCAGTTTTAATAATTTGTTAGAATAACTCATAAAAATCAAGAACGTGCTCTACTCACTGTATAGTGTATTGTAAAGGACATCAATGAAGAGTGGGGTCTGAAAATGTTCCAAGTAGGAGAGTCTCTGTATCCATGGAGACAAGGAGTACCAATCTCCTGGAGTGTAGATGTATTCATCAATTCAGAAGCTCTCCAAACTCTGTCACTTAGGGGTTTTATGAGTATTTCATTATGCATGCCCAACTGTTTCTAGCATGGGTAGGCATAACTCTACTCAATCTCTAACTCTACTCCTCTCCCCAGGGGTTGAGGGTTAGGGCTGAAATCCCCAACCCTGTATTCATATGGTTGGCTTTCTAGCAACCAGACCCCATCCTGAAGTTATTTCAGTATCACTTTCTCCTTTTCCCACTAACCTGAATCATACATTAGTATATGCAAGGTTAAGTTCCTAGAGTTTTCAAAGCTCCGTGCCAGGGACCAAATTTTTATTTTAATAAAATTTTATTTTAATGTACAAAGACCAAATATTTATTTTTAATTACAGCACAGATGGAAAAAGATATTTCATGCAAACAGCAACCATAAAAGAACTGGTGTGTCTATAATAAGATGAGACAAAATAGACTTTAAGGCAAAATGTGGCTAGAGACAAAGGACATTTTATCCTGCAAACAGAAGTTGGTGGATAGGAGGAAAGGGAGGGTCAAAAGTTAGGATACTTGTTTACCCTATAGGATGATTCAGGAACTTGACTGGCTCCAGTATGAGCAGGACATGTTAGGGTAAAAATGTTCCAGATATATGAGCGGGGGAAGATGGAAGAAGATATTGCCTCTAATTTCTTTCCTCACAAACCTCAGCTAGACCTTTAAGTTTCATCCTGGCCTCCCTGTGAACCCTCAGTAGAGATGATTTCCTGATTACACTGAGTCCCAGAAAAATGTACATTTTATATCTTATTAGGAATAAGATTGAGAGAATATAAACTTCTTGGTAGGATGGTAAATTCAATTTAATGGTTGAATGGAATTGTGTGCCTTGAATATGACTAAGCTGAGAAGAAGGAATGATGAACAATCATGAGTGAATGGGAGAAAAGTACTTGAGAAGGTGAAAGATATTTTAATGAAGCTTATGGAGAGCAAAATATCTTTCTTTTTTTGATATCAATAACACATCAATAAGAAAACCAAAGGATGCATCAACCTTTCAAAAAAAGTATTTTATAGTGACTGGGTGGGTTTTAGTGCATAATGTTATATATAATATTATATCAGGTGTTTGCCATCACACTATCAAATGAAGTTTACTTAACATTAACACAGATGATAGATCTATCACTTCTATTTTCTTTTAAGTAGAGGCACTTCTTTCTTGTTAGGTTTATACCAAAAATGTTTATTGTTGATGTAGATTCATTCCTAAATTTTGAAGAAAAGATGATATAATTAACAATTTCCTGGTGATTCATGTGCAGCTTTGAAGAAACATTCGTATTAAAACTGTTTTGACTCCAATCGAGTCAGGTGTAAGGTAAGTGGGAAAAAAAAAAAAAAAAGAACCTGAATCAAAGAAATTGTACAGTAAAAATCTGTGACTCCTAATGCAACCTTGACCTTTCTTATCAGGGAATTATGCTACATTGAAATAAAACTTTAATGTCTTTAATTAGGAGTTGGAGTACTGACTTATTCACATTATTCAGACTTTGAAAAATAAGTCCCATTAGAATCCATATTCCTGTTTTGATAGGGGAGTAGACTTAATTAGGGTGCCAGATCTTTGGCACTGACTGGTGGAATGTGCTATAAAACATGATGACTGATATTTAGAGACTACATTGGCCTAAATTTATTGTATCATTAATTAGCAATTAATTTTAAATAAATTGAATTGTTTCCCTTTAAATCGTGTCCTGTCTCAGCTCTCCCTTCAGTGAGAGGAGTTAATATATGAGTGAAATGTCAATCTTACAGAGCTCTGAGAAAATTTCACTTCAATAAGCCTCTTTATATTTGAGGCAGAGTCCATCTGAGAAAGGACTTCAGCATTGGTACATCCAGGCAGCCTGGCCCCACCCTTTCCTTTAAGAGATGAGGTTGAGGGGCTATTTGAATCTCCCATTCCTTTAACTCCCATGTTAACTGGTCTTGAAATTCCGACCATTTTACTTTCCAATTTTTTCTCTAATTTATTCTCTTTTGTCTTTCTCCATTCCTATGGTTTTTTTTAACGGCTTCATCAGATTTAAGCTATAAATCCGGTTTCCCTGTTTCTTTTGACTTTCTTTAAAATCTCTTTCACAACATCCACAATTCAGTTATGCAAAAAACAAATCTTGCAAAGAGACTCAACATCAATAGTCATTGTGCCTGCATGCATGTTAAGTTACTTTAGTTGTGTCTGTCTCTCTGTGTCCCTATGGACTGTAGCTGGCCAGGCTCCTCTGTCTGTGGGATTCTCCAGGCAAGAATACAGGATTGGGGCTTCCCCTAGTGGTCCAGTGGGTAAGGACACCGCCTTGCAGTGCAAGGGGAGCCGGTTCGATCCCTGGCCTGGGAAGATCCCACGTGCCGTGGAGTGGCTGGACCAATGTGTACAATTACTGAGCCGGAGCTCTGGAGCGCATGCGCCCAGAGCCGGTGCTCTGCAACAACAGATGCCACCACGATGGGAGGCCCACAGGAGCAAAGAACAAAGACGGATGAAAATAGAGAAGTGAAAGACCAATAGAAGTGGCTGACCCGCCCCTCCCTCCCCAACCCGATCCCCGCCCAAAATAAATAAATAAATAAATCTTTAAAAAAAAAAAAAAAAAGAATACCAGATTGGATTGCCATGTTCTCCTCCAGGGAATCTCCCTGACTCAGGGATCAAACCCACATCTAACTTGCACTGGCAGTTGGGTTCTTTACTACTAGCACCACCTGGGAAGCCCATAGGTCATGCAAACCAAAACCACAATAACACCTCACACCCACTGGACACACACATACAACCCAACAAAAACAGAATAATTGCTGATGAAAATGAGAGGAAACTGCAACACTCATACATGATCGGCAGAAATGTCAAGTGGTGAAGCTACTGTGCAAAACAAGTTGGTGGAGTCTTCAAAAGTTAAACACAGAGCCGTGCTAGTGGTGAAGCTACTGTCGACAGTAAATCATGGTAAACATTCCCTTAAAGGCAGTCCTGAGAAAGGACTTCAGCATTGGTACATCCAGGCAGCCTGGCCCCACCCTTTCCTTTAAGAGATGAGGTTGAGGGGCTATTTGAATCTCCCATTCCTTTAACTCCCATGTTAACTGGTCTTGAAATTCCGACCATTTTACTTTCCAATTTTTTCTCTAATTTATTCTCTTTTGTCTTTCTCCATTCCTATGGTTTTTTTTAACGGCTTCATCAGATTTAAGCTATAAATCCGGTTTCCCTGTTTCTTTTGACTTTCTTTAAAATCTCTTTCACAACATCCACAATTCAGTTATGCAAAAAACAAATCTTGCAAAGAGACTCAACATCAATAGTCATTGTGCCTGCATGCATGTTAAGTTACTTTAGTTGTGTCTGTCTCTCTGTGTCCCTATGGACTGTAGCTGGCCAGGCTCCTCTGTCTGTGGGATTCTCCAGGCAAGAATACAGGATTGGGGCTTCCCCTAGTGGTCCAGTGGGTAAGGACACCGCCTTGCAGTGCAAGGGGAGCCGGTTCGATCCCTGGCCTGGGAAGATCCCACGTGCCGTGGAGTGGCTGGACCAATGTGTACAATTACTGAGCCGGAGCTCTGGAGCGCATGCGCCCAGAGCCGGTGCTCTGCAACAACAGATGCCACCACGATGGGAGGCCCACAGGAGCAAAGAACAAAGACGGATGAAAATAGAGAAGTGAAAGACCAATAGAAGTGGCTGACCCGCCCCCCTCCCTCCCCAACCCGATCCCCGCCCAAAAATAAATAAATAAATAAATCTTTAAAAAAAAAAAAAAAAAGAATACCAGATTGGATTGCCATGTTCTCCTCCAGGGAATCTCCCTGACTCAGGGATCAAACCCACATCTAACTTGCACTGGCAGTTGGGTTCTTTACTACTAGCACCACCTGGGAAGCCCATAGGTCATGCAAACCAAAACCACAATAACACCTCACACCCACTGGACACACACATACAACCCAACAAAAACAGAATAATTGCTGATGAAAATGAGAGGAAACTGCAACACTCATACATGATCGGCAGAAATGTCAAGTGGTGAAGCTACTGTGCAAAACAAGTTGGTGGAGTCTTCAAAAGTTAAACACAGAGCCGTGCTATGACTCAGAAATTCTGGTCCTGAGAGTATACTCCAAGGAACTAAAAACAGGCACTCAGACAAATACAAATGTTCATAGCACCACTGTTCACATTAGCTAAAAGTGGGAACATTTTGAATGTTCGTCAAAGGATGAACAGATAGACAAAATATAGTATATCCATGCAATGGGATATTTCTTAGTCATAAAAACCAAGGAAGTATTGATACACGTTACAACATGCATGAATCTCCAAAATACGCTCAGTGAAAGAAGTCAGACACAAAATGTCACCTATTGGATGATTCCATTTAAATACAAAATGATGATTCCATTTAAATACAATATGATGATTCCATTTAAATACAATATTCAGAATAGGTAAATCTGTAGACATAGAACTAAGATTAGTGACTGACAGAAGCTGCGGCATGGGCAGTGACCACTTCATGGATACAGAGTTTTCTTTTTAGGTGATCCAAGTGTTCTGGAACTTGATATACATGGTGGTTGCAGAACATTGTGAATATACTAAATGTCAATGAATTGTGCACTTTAAAATGGTAATTTTATGCTATAGGGATTTTACCTCAATTTAAAAATTCTATTAAGTGTATACGGGAGGCAGAAAATGTCAGAGTGATGCTGTGTTGGAAGAATTTGGCTTACCTTTGCTGGTGTGAAGACAGAGGAAGGAGTCATGAGCTAAAGAAGCTGGAAAAGGCCACGAAATGGATTCTCCTCTAGAAATTCCAGAAGAAACTCAGCCTTGCCAAACCCTGACTTTAGCCCACTGGGACTTGTGTCAGACTTGTGATTCATAGACCTGCAAGATAAAACATTCATGTTGTTTAAGCTGCTAAAAAAGCAAATCTTAGCATATAACTTCTTTCCCCAAAGCTAGTCTAAGTTGGTTTATCATCCTTAGGAGACTTCACCATGGAGGTAAGCAGCACAGGGGTTACTGACCCCTCCAGGAGCCTCAGACATCTCTTGTCTTGCTAATTCTGTTCCCTAGCAGTTACCCTTCCAGCATCCTGGCTTGAGTACCATCTAGCATGCAGATTCAGCACAGACTGCTCCCCCTGGACCATGTTAAATTCCTTTCCTTGGCACCCCATAGCATATGGATTGTGTCTTTCCTTGCAGTTGGCTCTGGGCTGATTATATATAGCTTGAGATCAAAGACATATATTTAAGCCCCAAGACCTATACCACACTCTACCCAGTTCTGCAGAGGGTAGTGCTTATCGTGGTTTGTTGAATGCATCTGTAGGCAAAATTTAGTCCAGAGAGGTGAAATAGTTGGAAGAGGATTATTAAGAGCCAGGAGTGAGTCTTCTTTTTGGACTGGTGCTATTATGAAAAGAAAAACTTGTCTGCAATTATATCAGATATTTCTATTCAGGATGTGCTTTTTGTGGACCAGGATACTCTGAGGAAGTATTGCCTTTTTTTTTTTTTTTTTTTTTGCATTTTCCCTTTCCCTATTGTTCTGCAAGTGTAACCAAGCCCTTAGATGCTCTTTTGGCTTAGAGAAAGTTTTTGTAATTGGGCCGGAAGCAGAAGTTGTCAGTGAGATATCTGTCTTCCTGGCTTTTGTTTTTCTAAAGCCTGAGTTTTGATAGGTTTATGCTGAGCTCTTTTAAGGACAATCTGAGGAAGAGACTTCTTTCCCCTAGATCAAAGGAGAGAAGTGGAGTTTGTGTGGCGGTTGCACTTAGGCACTGTACCCACTCATGTGCAGAAGCAAAGATCAGAGACATGCTGTTTAAGGAAGCAGGTGCACGTGCCAATGAGGACATGAGGGCAGCAGGAGAAACTGGTCATCATGAGGTCCTGTTCTTTTGGATCCTGGAGTGATTGCATGCTGAGAGGAAGGATGGATAAACAACAGATCAGCAGAAAAGGGCTAGTAATTGTATTTCACTTCATCTAAGTGAAAACACTTTAAAGATTTATTTATTTATTTTGGGCGGGGGTCGGGTTGGGGAGGGAGGGAGCGGGCGGGCCACTTCTATTGGTCTTCCATTTCTCTATTTTCATTCGTCTTTGTTCTTTGGCTCCTGTGGGCCTCCCATCACGGTGGCGTCTGTTGCAGAGCGCCGGCTCTGGGCGCATGCGCTCCAGAGCCCCGGTGCGGTAATTGGACACATCGGTCCAGCCGCTCCACGGCACGTGGGATCTTCCCAGGCCAGGGATCGAACCGGCTCCCCTTGCACTGCAAGGCGGTGTCCTTACCCACTGGACCACCAGGGGAAGCCCGTGAAAACACTTTAAAATGGGGTATTTTTCTTGCATCTTTGAATTTGTGATCCATAAGATCCATACCCACATGTGGATAAAAATGGAATAAAAATGTGAAGCTATGGGGAGGTGGTCTGAAAGATCCCCTTCCTCTGTAAGAAAAAGACCTGCTCTGGGACTTCCCTACTGGTCCAGTGGTTAAGACTCCATGCTTCCACTGCAGGAGGTGAGAGTTCAATCCCTGGGTAGGGAACTAAGATCCTCTACACTGTGTGGTGTGACCAAAAAAAGAAAAAGAATCTGTTTCAACATTGAAATGATCCCATTTTAGCTAAAGATTATGACAATCTTAAAGCTACTGAAGGAGGCAACAGTGTATCTGGAAGGTTTATTAGATAGGAATCCAAAGCCTAGGCTACTCCCAGGAGCAGAGACCAGAGGCTGAGGGTGATAGTTGGCTTTCCTTTTGGGGCAGGGGTGCTTTTTTGGTCCCTTTCCTCTGCCAGGCTCTGAAATAAGCGCAAGCTTGGAAGGCTTGTTGGGTCTTTATCAAAAGCTGTGTGAGGATCTTGGATGGGCATCAGGAGACTCTCTCTGCCTCTGGATACCTGGGGTAGGAGGGTAGGGAACGCATATGACAATGTAGCATGGAGTAGTAGATCAAACCATCCATCACCTACAAGAACAGGGCTTCAAGGAACAGTAGTGAGAGGAGGAAGAGGGGGAAGTTGCTAGAAAGGTTTAGGATCATAAGTGCTATTTGAGGTGGGGTTGGTGGGAACAGGTGTGGCCAAACACCTTTCAGCCTGTTCAGACCAAACATGGAAGCAGCAGCCCATTGAGCCAAGTAAGCAGGGACTGTGCTCTAGTCAGCTTGGGTTGCCATAGCAAAATACCACAGAGTAGGGGCTTCAGTAACAGACATTTTTGTCCTCACAGTTCTAGAGGACAGAGGTCAAGGTCAAAGTACCGACGTGTCAGGTTCTGGTGAGGGTTGTCCTCCTGGCTTGCTGACAGCCCATCTTGACGTGTGATTGCATGGCCTTTTTTCCATGTGTGAGTGGAGATAACCAGAGAGTAAAAGCAAGCCAGGTTTTGCTTTTCTTATAAAGTCATCAATCCTATTGGATTAAGACACCACCTTTATGACTTTATTTAAACTCCTCCCTTGAAGCTGTATCTCCAAATACAGTCATATTGAGGGGTTAGGGCTTTGCTATATGTATCTCGGGAGGACAAAATTCAATCTACTGCAGTCAGAAAAAGAAAGAGGATGGAGCAGGGAGCAGAGAACCTACTCTCCAACCTTGTGACTGGTGGTACCTACTTCTTCACAAGACAGTCTTCTTGGGCTTCCCCTGGTGGTCCAGTGGGTAAGGACACCGCCTTGCAGTGCAAGGGGCGCCGGTTCGCACCCTGGCCTGGGAAGATCCCACGTGCCACGGAGCGGCTGGACTGATGTGTCCAATCACCAAGCCGGAGCTCTGGAGCGCATGCGCCCAGAGCCGGCACTCTGGGACAACAGAGGCCACCGCGATGGGAGGCCCACACGGGCCAAAGAACAAAGATGGATGAAAATAGAGAAATGAAAGACCAATAGAAGTGGCCTGCCCACTCCTGTCCCTCCCCAACCCGACCCCCGCCCAAAGTAAATAAATAAATAAATCTAAAAAAAAAAGAAAAAAAAAGACTGTCTTCTTTAAGAACAGATACAAATACACTTGGTTTGTCTATAAAATTATGGGAATGTGGAGAGAGTAAAGTGTTCTGTTTTATACGAAAGACAATAACAATGTGAAGTATTAAGACAATTGGAATAACCAACGGTGAGTTATGAAGGGAGGACTTGAGCATTCCAAATGCATATCCAGGGCACTAAAATTCACAACTGTGAGGATTACTCACCAACATAGTACTAAATCATACATGATAAGGTTCACCACTCTGACAGATGTGACCTGCTTATTGCCCCAGTGGTGGTAAACTTGACTGGTGGTCAAACCAGATGCTTTTCTTAATCTCCTTTTTACAGCTTCATATCCATATCATCAGGAATAATTTGCAGTGGCTTCCCTGGTGGTCCAGTGGGTAAGGACACCACCTTGAAGTGCAAGGGGTGCCAGTTCAATCTCTGGCCTGGGAAGATCTCATGTGTCACAGACCAGCTGGACCAATGTGCCCAGCTACCAAGCTGGAACTCTGGAGCATATGTGTCTGGAGCTGGTGCTCTGTGGTGAGAGAGACCACTGCAATGCGAGGCCCACACTGGCCAAAGAACAAGGATGGATAAAAATAAATAAATGAATGAAAGACCAATAGAAGTGGCCAAAAAACAAAAAGGAGTAATTTGCAGATAGGTAACAGATTTATATTGGCTGCTGAAGTCAAATTACTGGCCGGAGAAGGCTTGTCCATTGTGTAACTGTGTTGCTACTGATGTCTGAAAATCAGCCACCATGTAAGATTTGACAAGCTGAGGTGCTGGAAGTTTGACTTTTGATTTGGAGTCATTTGTTGCTTGCAACTTCATTAAAATACAACTTGTGGACTCTCTTAGGTGGTAACTGAAAAAAATTCCTCACTTTGATAGAAGGTAGTCTCCATTCTTTGGGGAGGATGATGCTTACCCAAAGCAATATTTGTAGCTTATGTTGGGGTAAATGTGATGCCAAAAATATAACATATTCCAATTGAAAATTACATAGAAATGGAAGTGAAAGTTTTCATTCATTTCATACACATAACCGAGGCCATGTATCCATGCTGCTCCTAAATAAATATTTCAAGGGCAAAGTGAAATAATATGGGAGTCTAATTGCTCCTCTTTGAAGTAACTGTCATATAATCTCTCTTTACTTTTCCATTGAGTGGACTTTATTTGAGTGGATGGAGAGATGGCTTGTTTCTGCCTGGGCAGAGGTCTGTAGACCAGATGCATATCCAGGGCACTAGAATTCACAACTGTGAGGATTACTCACCAACATAGTACTAAATCATACATGATAAGGTTCACCACTCTGACAGATGTGACCTGCTTATTGCCCCAGTGGTGGTAAACTTGACTGGTGGTCAAACCAGATGCTTTTCTTAATCTCCTTTTTACAGCTTCATATCCATATCATCAGGAATAATTTGCAGTGGCTTCCCTGGTGGTCCAGTGGGTAAGGACACCACCTTGAAGTGCAAGGGGTGCCAGTTCAATCTCTGGCCTGGGAAGATCTCATGTGTCACAGACCAGCTGGACCAATGTGCCCAGCTACCAAGCTGGAACTCTGGAGCATATGTGTCTGGAGCTGGTGCTCTGTGGTGAGAGAGACCACTGCAATGCGAGGCCCACACTGGCCAAAGAACAAGGATGGATAAAAATAAATAAATGAATGAAAGACCAATAGAAGTGGCCAAAAAACAAAAAGGAGTAATTTGCAGATAGGTAACAGATTTATATTGGCTGCTGAAGTCAAATTACTGGCCGGAGAAGGCTTGTCCATTGTGTAACTGTGTTGCTACTGATGTCTGAAAATCAGCCACCATGTAAGATTTGACAAGCTGAGGTGCTGGAAGTTTGACTTTTGATTTGGAGTCATTTGTTGCTTGCAACTTCATTAAAATACAACTTGTGGACTCTCTTAGGTGGTAACTGAAAAAAATTCCTCACTTTGATAGAAGGTAGTCTCCATTTTTTGGGGGAGGATGATGCTTACCCAAAGCAATATTTGTAGCTTATGTTGGGGTAAATGTGATGCCAAAAATATAACATATTCCAATTGAAAATTACATAGAAATGGAAGTGAAAGTTTTCATTCATTTCATACACATAACCGAGGCCATGTATCCATGCTGCTCCTAAATAAATATTTCAAGGGCAAAGTGAAATAATATGGGAGTCTAATTGCTCCTCTTTGAAGTAACTGTCATATAATCTCTCTTTACTTTTCCATTGAGTGGACTTTATTTGAGTGGATGGAGAGATGGCTTGTTTCTGCCTGGGCAGAGGTCTGTAGACCAGATGACAGGTAATACCTGGGTCCAGGTGTTTATTACACTTATTCATTTTCCCTCTTCTAATTAAATCACAATAGCCAGAAGCCTATAGTAACTATAAGTTTATAAACTTGATCACATAAAAATAAAAAATATCCTTGCCAAAAAAATAAGAAAATGAAAAGACAAATGACAAGCTAGACACAATTATTGCAACTTATATGACAAGGAGCTAATTTCTCAAATGGTTCCACTATTCACGGTGGTTATGTTCTAAAAAAGTCGCTGTGAACACTGTTAGCAAATCTTGAGTTATCACTCCTGGGGAAACACAGGGGTCATTTCCTGAAAGCTTTTGGTCACAACACTTTTGTCAACCAATCAATATATGACCTGATGTTTTTGTGTGTTTCTGTTAAAAGGCAACTTCTTTAATATACTCAACAGCACTATAACTCATTCCTGAATGAAACTTATCAAACACACATAGGTTTTACCCATAAGGCGCTTCCCAGCCATCTTGATCTTAAGAACACTGAAGAGACTTCAGCCCTGTAGATGTGTCAGGGGTGTATTTTAAATAGCCAAATCACCAACTAAAAACCACAACAATGGTATTAAAGAGACCATGAAAAGCACATTTTTTACTGTACAGGAGCTGAGCCAAGAGGGCAGGGCACAAAGTTGCTTGACCTCAGATGTACACATTTGTTGACTCAGACTTTTCCCCTATCAGTATGTATTTGTGAACAACCACAAAAATACAAGTATTGGTTTGGGGATTACAAAAACCTTTTAACAAAGGTGCAGACTCACCAATAGTGTGAATAGTGAGATCTATTGTATATAAAGACTAACTTCCTGGTAGAAAATGGGCAAAGGCAATGAAGAGACAGATCTCAGAGTAGGGCGTATGAATGATCAAAATAGGTGAAAAGATACTCAATATCCCTCATACTAGGAGAAAAGCAAATTAAACAAAAATTGCATACAAAGGCCATTTTTAAACCTGTCAAATGAGTGAAGATAGACAATGTTGTTAAAGTGCTGCGTTAGAGAGGTTGTGAGGATGTAGGCATTCTCATATTTTGTCTGTGGGGTGCAAAATGATATGATATTAAATACCAGGTCACTTGTTCCTTCACCTAGCATTCCCATTGCCAGGAATTTAGCTTGGAGGTATATTTGTATCCATGCAAAATGACACACATACAGTGCTATTCACTGCAGTATTATTTATAAAGGGAAAAGTCTTGATAACAATCTAAATGTCCATCAGTAACTCTCTGGTTAAAGGAATGATGATACATCAAGAATATGAAATATAATTCAGCTTTATAAAAGAATGAGAAATTCACTAAGACATAGTGAATTTAAAAAGTAAGCGGTATGTTACCACTGTGAATGCATATGTGTGTTTGCTTACAGCAGTCTCAATGGCCTACAAAGTTCAGCATTCTTCTAATTTCCATGTCATTGCATTTTAGTCAAGGTCATATATGGCGTTGCATAATCACAGGTGGGTACATGAGGATACTGAGGCTTTCCTCATCCTCTCCTCCTCCAAACTTAAAGGTGTAACTTTTATGAATATAAATGTCTAGGCAGGAAAGCAGAGTAGGGAGAAGGTAAGACATTGATAAGTATGAATAATTTTGCCTTAGCCTGCTTATCTGTTTATTATCTATAGTTAATTATACCTTCCTGAAGTAAGCACCCACATACTCCCCTCCGCCCTAGGTCTTTGGTGATAAAAAAAAATAAACACCTAGGTCATTCATCATCCCCTTTTAGACTAGGTCCAGAGTACTTCCAGCTACCTTTACTTTTTTTTTCTTCTGTTAACTATTCAGTATCTCCCAAGACCCTATCCTGTTTTCAAGGGTTTACATCAAATATCCTTACCTCCTAATTTATTGATAAAAACCAAGACCATAAAATACAGTGCCTATACTTGTTGCTCTCCAAAACATCTGTCTACATAACCACTCATTCTTCCTGGACCCTCTCCCTGGCCTCACAGATTGAAGTGTTCCCTCTCTGCTGGTTTATTCCACTCTGCATATGAAGATTCTCATGTTTCTCTTACAAAGAAAAATTCTCTCCCCCTCCCTCTTCTCCTCTTCTAGTCACTGTCCTATCTTATTACTTTGCGTTTTTTTCTCACTCAAGATGCCTGAATCCAGGTCTCTGCAGCCTGCCTCTCTTTTCCCTCACTTCCTCACTGGGGGATTACTAGGCTGCTGGGGTCCACAGTCCTGCTCTTTCAAAACTGCTCTGACAAAGGTAACCAATGTTTGCTCAGATGTTGCAGTCAATGGTAAGTTTCAATCAATATCTTAAAAGATTGTTTCTTAGAGTCACACTATTAACCAGTCTGTTCTTTCCTCTTGAAGTTTCCCCTTCAACCACAGGGGCAGCGTCACTCCACTGGTTCTCTCCTACTTCTTGGCTACCTACCCCCTGTTACCCATTAAACACTGCTCAGGGGAATATGCCAGCTCCCCGCAGCTCTTCTCACCCTGGTCTTCTTTTCCTTTGGAAATCATCTTTTTTTCAGGCCTAAGTTCTATGTAATTCATAGTATCTTCCTAAAGTCTATAATTCAAAGGATTTAAACAAATGTCTACACTCATGAATCTATCACTACAATCCAGATGCAGAACCATCACAACCCATGTTTCCAATTGCTGCCGGCTCCCTCCTCTGACCCATGACTCCAGCAAGCAGGGAAAGTCATGTTTGGTCACTACTGATATTCACAATTTCTAGAATTTTGTATCAGTAGAATCATATGTTATGTACTATTTTGTTTCTGACTACTTTCACCCAGTGAAATATATATTTTTTTAATTTTCGGTCTCTTTTATTGGCTTTTTACTTGTTTATTTTCATCCAGCTTCATTCTTTGGCCTGTGTGGGCCTCCCATAACAGTGACCTCTCTCACTGCAGAGCACTGGCTCTGGGCGCATGCACTCCAGAGTGCTGACTTGTAATTGGACACACCAGTCTAGCCGTTTCGCTGCATGTGAGATCTTCCAGGGCCAGGGGTCGTACTGCTACCCCCTGCACTGCAAGGGGGACTCTTTACCCACTGGACCACCAGGGAAGCCCCCCAGTAAAATATTTTGACCTATTATGTTTTTGAGTATCAGTAGTTGGTTTCTCTTTATTGTGTAGAACTTCTTCATTGTATGGATATGTCATGTTTTGCTTCTCCATTCATCTCTTAATGAACATTTGTGTTTTCTGAACTCTGCCATGATATTTCTTCACCAAATCTTGTTCTTAGTGTTGTTTGCTGTTTCATTCATCTTTTGTCATTTACTATACCATTTGGATATGTAGCTTATATGCTACAAGAAAACAAAAATAAAATTAAAAGTCATTTAATGAATTAAAAGTCATTTAATGTCCATTATAAAGGACATTATAATTACTTAGGATTAAAATCTTTTATTTTATAATGATTTCAGGAATACCTTGCTTTATAGCACTTTGTTTATGGCACTTCACAGGTAATTGTGTTTTTTACAAGTTGAAGGTTTATGGCAACCCTGTGTTAGGCAAGTCAATCTATGCCATATTTCCAACAGCATTTGCTCAGTTTGTGCCTCTGTGTCACATTTTGGTAATTCTCAAAATATTTCAAACTTTTTCATTATTATTATATTTGTTATGGTGATCTTAGACCTTTGTTGTTACTACTTTAACTCACTGAAGTCTTAGATGGTGGTTAGCACTTTTTGCAGTAAGGGGGTTTTATATTCCAAATTGGATTTAAACAAATGTCTACACTCATGAATCTATCACTACAATCCAGATGCAGAACCATCACAACCCATGTTTCCAATTGCTGCGGCTCCTCCTCTGACCCATGACTCCAGCAAGCAGGGAAAGTCATGTTTGGTCACTACTGATATTCACAATTTCTAGAATTTTGTATCAGTAGAATCATATGTTATGTACTATTTTGTTTCTGACTACTTTCACCCAGTGAAATATATATTTTTTTAATTTTCGGTCTCTTTTATTGGCTTTTTACTTGTTTATTTTCATCCAGCTTCATTCTTTGGCCTGTGTGGGCCTCCCATAACAGTGACCTCTCTCACTGCAGAGCACTGGCTCTGGGCGCATGCACTCCAGAGTGCTGACTTGTAATTGGACACACCAGTCTAGCCGTTTCGCTGCATGTGAGATCTTCCAGGGCCAGGGATCGTACTGCTACCCCTTGCACTGCAAGGGGGACTCTTTACCCACTGGACCACCAGGGAAGCCCCCCAGTAAAATATTTTGACCTATTATGTTTTTGAGTATCAGTAGTTGGTTTCTCTTTATTGTGTAGAACTTCTTCATTGTATGGATATGTCATGTTTTGCTTCTCCATTCATCTCTTAATGAACATTTGTGTTTTCTGAACTCTGCCATGATATTTCTTCACCAAATCTTGTTCTTAGTGTTGTTTGCTGTTTCATTCATCTTTTGTCATTTACTATACCATTTGGATATGTAGCTTATATGCTACAAGAAAACAAAAATAAAATTAAAAGTCATTTAATGAATTAAAAGTCATTTAATGTCCATTATAAAGGACATTATAATTACTTAGGATTAAAATCTTTTATTTTATAATGATTTCAGGAATACCTTGCTTTATAGCACTTTGTTTATGGCACTTCACAGGTAATTGTGTTTTTTACAAGTTGAAGGTTTATGGCAACCCTGTGTTAGGCAAGTCAATCTATGCCATATTTCCAACAGCATTTGCTCAGTTTGTGCCTCTGTGTCACATTTTGGTAATTCTCAAAATATTTCAAACTTTTTCATTATTATTATATTTGTTATGGTGATCTTAGACCTTTGTTGTTACTACTTTAACTCACTGAAGTCTTAGATGGTGGTTAGCACTTTTTGCAGTAAGATATTTTTATATTAAGCTATGTAATACATTGTGTTCCTGGGATAAGGTTATTGTATACTTAATATAGCACAGTGTCATATAAACAATTTTTATATGCACTGGGAAACCTAAAAATTCCGGTAATATGCTTTACTGTGATATTCACTTTATTGAGGTGGTCTAGAATCTAAACCACACTATCTCCAAGGTATGCCTGAGTTTCCCAAAGGAAATTGCTTCTTATTAAGAATGTGTAATCTCTTCGTCCAGAGGTCACTTTTATCTCTGGGTCATTTAGTCACTTTGATGGCAGCAACAATGAAGATTTCTGTAGAAATAAATGCTGACACATAAGTAGACCAGAAACCTCCAACAAAATGCTTCCTTGACTGGAAGAAATGATACACAACATTTACTGGAATTTCAGTTAAAGAAATTGATAAATGAAGTCTAGCGTATTCTATGTTATCCAATTAAAATGTATGCTCTTTGAAATTTTCATTAGACTTTTTTTTAAGTGACAATCATCCCTCCTCACCCTGTTGTGTTTCCTAAACAACCTTGTCTACTTTCCTAGCTTCATTAACTACCAACATATGAATAATTTCTAAACCTTATCACCAATGGTGAATCTTCCTCCCCAGGCACATATTTGACATCTCCATCAAGTGTAATACAGGAACATGTCTGAACTGAGTTCAGCACATCTAACAGCCTCACTCCCATCCTTGCTTCTTCTCTTCCTGTCTTTGAATTTATCCATTTGCCTCGCCCAGCCCCGCCACCTCATCCTAAACCACACATGGTCAATCATCAAGACTTTCAAAGGGTGTTCTGACTTCCCCACGTCTTTGTCCCAGAAGGAAACTGATGACTTCCTCAAATGGTGTAATTAAGCAGTGTAAAAACCACTGCATAAAAAAGCCATTTACAAACTGTGGGCGTGGTTTGGGAAAAAACAACAGGGATTGAGCCAGACACAACAAGGAGCACCTCCACCTAGTCCTGGAGGGCAGGCACACTGCGAACTCCCTCCCACACAACCCCCCAGCTCTTTTCTCTGTTTGCTCCGTTTTGCTAGTCTTCTCTCTTCCCTGGTGCCACCCACCCACAGGCAGAACCCACTGGAAGTCAGCAGACAGAGGTGGAGGGAGGCAGCCACGTAGTTCAGGCTTCTGGGTCGGTGAGCAAAGTGGGGAAACTAAGAGAGCAGATCTGGAGAGCCATACGGAAAACATCCTGCGCAGAACTCTTCTGCAGGATGCAGGGCACAGCTGTTATTATTTATATTAGGGTTTTGCTGACCTTGATGTAATCAGCGCATGCTGCCTTTCTCATTCTTTAACATGCTTTCTATCATATTTCCTTTGGCTCTGGCTTTCTCCCACTATCCTTCCAAACTGGCTTTCTGCCTCCGGCTGATTTCCCAAGAGTTTTCGCAACCTGTAAAACTCTACAGGGCATGTGACGGGGGTCCTGCTATCTGGGGCAGGGTGACACGGTGTGATGTTTGAAGCTGTGCATTTCCCTCCACAAAGATGGTTTTTCTGGCAAACCTCCCACAGAGTGGTCATCTTCTCTTAAGACACCTGGAATCTCCCTACATTCTAGGTGAACTGAAATGGGTAGATAATCAGGAAAGAGTGAGGTGGTAATTTTGTTAAGAAGCAGTGTTTTCCACAATGAAAAATCAGAAAATGAAATCAAAGAGGCAGTCCCCTTCACCATTGCAACCAAAAGAATCAAATATCTAGGAATAAACCTACCCAAAGAAACAAAAGAACTGTACACAGAAAATTACAAGACACTCATGAAAGAAATTAAAGAAGACTTAAACAGATGGAGAGATATTCCATGTTCCTGGGTCGGAAGAATCAACATTGTGAAAATGACCATACTACCAAATATCATCTACAGATTCAATGCAATACCTATTCAACTTCCATTGACATTTTTCACAGAACTAGACCAAAGAATCACACAGTTCATATGGAAACACAAAAGACCTCGAATAGCCAAAGCAATCTTGAGAAAGAAAAACGGAGCTGGAGGGATCAGCCTCCCTAACTTCAGACTCTACTACAAAGCAACAGTCCTCAAGACAGTATGGTACTGGCATAAAAACAGAACTATAGACCAATGGAACAAGATCGAGAACCCAGAAATAAACCCACGCACCTATGGGTACCTTATTTTTGATAAAGGAGGAGAAACTATAAAATGGGACAAAGACAGCCTCTTCAACAAGTGGTGCTGGGAGAATTGGACAGCTACATGCAAAAAAATGAAATTGGAACATTCCCTGACACCATACACTAAGATCAACTCAAAATGGATTAAAGACCTCAATGTAAGACCAGAAACCATCAAACTCTTAGAGGAGAATATAGGCAAAACCCTCAAGGACATCAATCAAAGCAAGATCTTCTCTGACCCACCAACTAAAATAGCAGAACTGAAAAGAAAAATGAACATATGGGACCTCATGAAACTTAAAAGCTTTTGTACAGCAAAAGAAATTACAAAAAAGCTCAACAGACACCCCACAGAGTGGGAGAAAATCATAGCAAATGAAACAACAGACAAAGAATTAATCTCCAAAATCTACAAGCAACTCAGACAACTCAGCACAGGAAAACGAACAACCCAATCAAAAAATGGGAAAAAGACCTAAAGAGACGCCTCTCCAAAGAGGACATACAGATGGCCCAAAAGCACATGAAACGATGCTCAACCTCGCTCATTATTAGAGAAATGCAAATTAAAACTACAATGAGATATCACCTCACACCCATCAGAATGGCCATCTTCAAAACGAAAAGCTGCAAAGAACCCTCAGCTCAAATATCTAGGAATAAACCTACCCAAAGAAACAAAAGAACTGTACACAGAAAATTACAAGACACTCATGAAAGAAATTAAAGAAGACTTAAACAGATGGAGAGATATTCCATGTTCCTGGGTCGGAAGAATCAACATTGTGAAAATGACCATACTACCAAATATCATCTACAGATTCAATGCAATACCTATTCAACTTCCATTGACATTTTTCACAGAACTAGACCAAAGAATCACACAGTTCATATGGAAACACAAAAGACCTCGAATAGCCAAAGCAATCTTGAGAAAGAAAAACGGAGCTGGAGGGATCAGCCTCCCTAACTTCAGACTCTACTACAAAGCAACAGTCCTCAAGACAGTATGGTACTGGCATAAAAACAGAACTATAGACCAATGGAACAAGATCGAGAACCCAGAAATAAACCCACGCACCTATGGGTACCTTATTTTTGGTAAAGGAGGAGAAACTATAAAATGGGACAAAGACAGCCTCTTCAACAAGTGGTGCTGGGAGAATTGGACAGCTACATGCAAAAAAATGAAATTGGAACATTCCCTGACACCATACACTAAGATCAACTCAAAATGGATTAAAGACCTCAATGTAAGACCAGAAACCATCAAACTCTTAGAGGAGAATATAGGCAAAACCCTCAAGGACATCAATCAAAGCAAGATCTTCTCTGACCCACCAACTAAAATAGCAGAACTGAAAAGAAAAATGAACATATGGGACCTCATGAAACTTAAAAGCTTTTGTACAGCAAAAGAAATTACAAAAAAGCTCAACAGACACCCCACAGAGTGGGAGAAAATCATAGCAAATGAAACAACAGACAAAGAATTAATCTCCAAAATCTACAAGCAACTCAGACAACTCAGCACAGGAAAAACGAACAACCCAATCAAAAAATGGGAAAAAGACCTAAAGAGACGCCTCTCCAAAGAGGACATACAGATGGCCCAAAAGCACATGAAACGATGCTCAACCTCGCTCATTATTAGAGAAATGCAAATTAAAACTACAATGAGATATCACCTCACACCCATCAGAATGGCCATCTTCAAAAAATCTGCAGACAATAAATGCTGGAGAGGGTGCGGAGAAAAGCGACCCCTTTTGCATTGCTGGTGGGAATGTCAATTGATACAGCCTCTATAGAAGACAGTCTGGAGATTTCTTAAAAAACTAAAAATAGAAACACCCTATGATCCAGCAATCCCACTATTAGGCTTATATCTTGATGAAATCAAAACTGAAAGAAGCACCTGTACCCCAATGTTCATTGCAGCTCTCTATACAATAGCCAAAACATGGAAGCAACCTAGATGTCCATCGACGAATGAATGGATCCAGAAGCTCTGGTACATATATACAATGGAATACTACTCAGCTGTTAAAAGAAATGCAGAAGACTCAGTCCTAATGAAGTGGCTGGCTCTAGAACCTATCATAAAAAGTGAAGTAAGTCAAAAAGAGAAAGACAAATACAGTATACTAACACACATATATGGAATCTAGTAGGACGGTCTTGATATCACACACAGGGAACTCATGAAAAAAAAGACAGAGCATAGACATAGGGACATTGTGGCGAATAAATAGGGAGGGGGGAGCATGGAGGAAGTAACAAGGAAACCTATAGTGTTATGTGTGGAAAAGATAGCTAGTGTCACAGTGCTAAGGGAATAGGAGTGCTTACAATGGCTTGGGGCAAAGGTCTGGAAGCTGGGATAGGGGATCTGGGTGGGTGGGGACCAGGGATATGCATGCATATGATTGACCTGGGAACATACATGTATATGAACAACAAAACTCTGTAAAACCTTTTGTACAGCAAAAGAAAGTACAAAAAGCTCAACAGACACCCCACAGAGTGGGAGAAAATCATAGCAAATGAAACAACAGACAAAGAATTAATCTCCAAAATCTACAAGCAACTCAGACAACTCAGCACAGGAAAAACGAACAACCCAATCAAAAAATGGGAAAAAGACCTAAAGAGACGCCTCTCCAAAGAGGACATACAGATGGCCCAAAAGCACATGAAACGATGCTCAACCTCGCTCATTATTAGAGAAATGCAAATTAAAACTACAATGAGATATCACCTCACACCCATCAGAATGGCCATCTTCAAAAAATCTGCAGACAATAAATGCTGGAGAGGGTGCGGAGAAAAGGGAACCCTTTTGCATTGCTGGTGGGAATGTCAATTGATACAGCCTCTATAGAAGACAGTCTGGAGATTTCTTAAAAAACTAAAAATAGAAACACCCTATGATCCAGCAATCCCACTATTAGGCTTATATCTTGATGAAATCAAAACTGAAAGAAGCACCTGTACCCCAATGTTCATTGCAGCTCTCTATACAATAGCCAAAACATGGAAGCAACCTAGATGTCCATCGACGAATGAATGGATCCAGAAGCTCTGGTACATATATACAATGGAATACTACTCAGCTGTTAAAAGAAATGCAGAAGACTCAGTCCTAATGAAGTGGCTGGCTCTAGAACCTATCATAAAAAGTGAAGTAAGTCAAAAAGAGAAAGACAAATACAGTATACTAACACACATATATGGAATCTAGTAGGACGGTCTTGATATCACACACAGGGAACTCATGAAAAAAAAGACAGAGCATAGACATAGGGACATTGTGGCGAATAAATAGGGAGGGGGGAGCATGGAGGAAGTAACAAGGAAACCTATAGTGTTATGTGTGGAAAAGATAGCTAGTGTCACAGTGCTAAGGGAATAGGAGTGCTTACAATGGCTTGGGGCAAAGGTCTGGAGGGGTGGGATAGGGGGATCTGGGTGGGTGGGGACCAGGGATATGCATATGACTGATCTGGGAACATACATGTATATGAACAACAAAACTCTGTAAAACCTTTAAAATAAAGAATAAAAAAAAAAATATCAGGTTATTGAAAAGGGAAGCTAGAAATCAAGGTATAGTAACCAGGAAGTAAGGATATTAGACATACATTCCCAAACTGAAGTTAAGACAGCTAAGAATTCTAAGCTGGAAGGAAAAAAGAACCAGAGAAGCAGATTGTCAGCATGGAAAACATGGCCTGTACAGGTGCTGGTAGCAGTGATATGATGTAGCTAGCATTGTTTCCTCTTTGTAAAATTTATTTATTTTTAATTGAAGGATCATTGCTTTACAATACCGTGTTGGTTTCTGCCATACATCAACATGAAGTAGCCATAGGCATGCATATGTTGCCCCTCTCTTACACCTCCCTCCCACCTCCCACCCCATCCTACCCTAACAAGAGTAGCATTGAAACATATATATTAAAATAGATAGCCAGTGGGAATTTGCTGTATAACACAGGGAACTCAAACCTGGTGCTTGATTTCCTCTATCTTGACCTTGTATTTCAGATTAACCTCAGCATACACTTGCATGCTTAACTAGCCATCTTCCCTGCAGAATTCAGAGGCCAAAGTGGCAAAGCCTCCCATTTCCTTGATCATAGAACCAGTTAGCTTTACCCACGTGACACATACACATCTGCTATCACCTAACTTGGTGACATATAAAGTTTAGTATGATTGGGCACTGGTGTCTAGACATAATCGAGGTTATTTCTATGCTATGCCAAATAAAAGGAGAATAATTATTTTAAGTGGAAAAAAAAAAAAAAGCAGTGTTTTCCAAAAAATATCTAGCTGTGACGGGATATCTTTTATGCAAACTTCATCAATTTGGAGATAAGAAAGCTCATCTTATTTTGAGAAATTCCACACAAAAGAGCGCCCTTTAGTTTATCCTATTTCTTTTATTCTGAGACCCAGATGCAGGAAACTCTTATTGTATTTCTTGGTTTCTTCACTTTAAGGTGTCTTATTTTATTCTCTTGAGGAGTTAGAACTAACAAACAAGACCTCTTCTTTCAATTTTTGCACATTTGTGAGTTTTAAAAACTAGTGAATAATTAGAGAACATTCTATAGAAAAGAAGAGTGTCACACATAGCTGTTTCGTGCAGAAACCTCACTTCTCCATCCACAAGGTCTTTGTCAGGCTGTCTGACATGAGCTCCATGGTCATCTCCCCCAGGCTGGGACAGGCTTAAAGTCTCATTCCTCTAGAGCCATGATTGAGAGAGGGTGGCATATAACCTCCAATGGAGCTGTAAGATTCTTGCCTGGATTGATAGACACTCCAAGAAAAGAGAAGTTCCTTTTCAGCTGGGGTTCTTTAGCTGAGTTGATGTGACTCTGGGGCAGCTGCTAGAAACCCAATTAAGCTTCTGGAAACCCATTTAAGCAGCAAAGACATTTAGAAAAACATCACTGGTATCAGAAGAAATCTCTAGGATGGCTGAAGAATCAGGTACTATTGTCAACGATGGGATATATGGCCCCCAGTTATGCTCCAGGATAGGTCTAGTGAGGACAACATTGCAGTCAAGCACCAAGGCCTCCAGTGCAGAGAGCTGACACCGAGCACAGAACCCCAGAGACCACCAGGAATGTGAGCTTCTCAGAGAGAAGCCCCCTCCACGTTCCTGCTCTTCTTTCTTTCCCCTTGCTTTGCTTTTTTCTGCATCTAGTTCCAAGTGTAGAATGGCTTAGTCTGGTTGCTGTCGCCTGGGTTGCACGTCTGAGCTCCATCTGCAAAGGTGTTTGGGAAATGAAACATCTGACATCATCAGCTACTGCAACCGGAGGGTGCCTGCCCTGCCGAGACTCGGGATGCAGGGAGGTCCCGAAACTGAGAGGCGTTCCAGATGCTGTGGAACGAAAGTCATGGGAGAAGCCGTTTGCAGAATTCAGCCTAGGTAGAGAGAGAAGAAGAGCCAAGAAATGGATAGACAGACAAAAACCAGACAGTATGATTGAAGCCTCTAAATCTAGATGTACCGCAGCCTTAAAAAAAAAAAAAAAAAGAACCCTGGCCTATTTATATTAGTTGATGAATTCTTCTTCTGGCCTAAGTTACAAACTCCCTTTTGAGTTGAGCTTCTGTCCCTAGTCAACAAGAGCCTCCTGCCTTATATGGTACTGATTTCATATTAGTGGTGAAATCATAGTCTTGCTTTTTTATTGGGACATTTTTTCCTGAGTTTCCTCTGCCAGTGCCTTCTGAATACACTTGATTGCTTGGCCTACAGACAGGCCCAAGGGAGGACAGAAACCACCCGGCCTGACAGCCAGCCTCCCGGAGTTGGCGGGGCAGGGGGCCTCTGCCTCATCCCAGGACATGCTCCCTTCCATATGACCCCCTGCATTTCTCTTTGCTCCTGTCTCCTGGAGCTGCTGTGGGAGACTGTCAGCTACCTGCACTGTTGGGAGACTGGCTAATCCTTGAAGGAAACTTCTGCAGCACCCCTCCAAGTAGGGGCACATATAACAGTGAACATCCTTCTTGCTGCCTTATGAGGATGTCTGGCCCAACAGTGACTCCAGTGCAGAAGACAGCAGACCCTTGGTGAGATGAAGAAGAGTATTAAGGAATTATTTAAGGTCCTGGATCCAGCCATGCTTGAAATCCATCCTGAGGCTCTTTTTGGATTAACCAATAAAGTCTTTCTCTTAAAGAAAAAAAAAAAAAAGCATATTATCCTCAGCCAGTGAGCCTGTGAGAACCATGCTCTGTGATCTGTGGTGGGATCAAGATTTTGGTTTATCTCTAAAATGTGTGGGTTTGTTTAGAGATCTGTTTGTAAGCACAAGATCAAGAGTCAGGCTCTTCCCCTTCAGGAACTGCTGTATCTGGGCCCCATGGAACTAGTTTTCAGGTTGGTTCTTCTTCCTCAGTTCTTGCCTCACTGTAGCAAAGAATTGGAAACAACAGACCAGCTACAGCTCAAGTAGGCAAGATGTATTTGACACGCAACAAGTAATACACTCTCCAAGCATAAGAGCAGACCAACCCCTGCAGGGGTGGTCCTGTCTCCTTTTGGCTTCCATCTTTTATATCCTTCCTTCCCTCCCCTGAGTGGGTTCCTGGGGCCTGATTGGTTATAACCTAAGCAAATAAGGGATTGTACTATTCCTGTTGTCTGATTGGTTACACCCAAGACCAATCAGGGAAACGGGTGTGTTTTCCCACCAGAGGTTCTCGCTCTTGGCTCATGGCTTCCCTTTTTTGCAGGCTTATTTTTTATTATTTTATTTTTTTCAGTTGCAGCTTACTCTGACCATCATCTTCAACCCTGTTTCTCTGGTCTAACTACCTAACAGGGTGTAAGAGTCTCCCCAAAGTTTCATCCTCTGCAGGAGCACATCTTGGAGCTGTGCTCTCAGTTCCCAGGAAAGAATCCTTGTTGCTGATCACCCTTCACCCTCTGGTCCCTCTACATCACAGGCTCACCCAGGCTGCAAGGCCCTTACCCCAGCTTCATGGAGCAGGGATGGGGGACAAGAGTTGGACAACCCTTTCTGTCGGTCTGATGTCTTCCCTTCTCTGATGGCCTTGGGGATGAGGCCTTGCAGGTTTTGATCCAGAAGAAGCAGGTGGGAGGTAAAGGAATTTAGGGAACAAAATGGATGAAGTCTAATGTCTCCTTGGCCTCCTGAAATGTACACCTTCCTCCTGGGTGCCTGAGACACTCTGTGGAGAGCATGGCTGATCTCCTTGGGAGGCTGGAGAGCAGATTCTGCACATTACCAGCATGTCTGTGGTTTCCGAGAACCAGCCCCTCTATCCCAAGTATCCCTTCCTAGGAAACTGTGATAAATTTCAGGCTGTCATGAGCTGATGAATGGGGAGATGAGGAAAGAACGGGTTTAACTGAGGCTGGGCTGGCCTCCCCTCACCTGCTAGACCTCCAGGCACCTGACCTCTATCAAGAGTCAGGCTCTTCCCTTCAGGAACTGCTGTATCTGGGCCCCATGGAACTAGTTTTCAGGTTGGTTCTTCTTCCTCAGTTCTTGCCTCACTGTAGCAAAGAATTGGAAACAACAGACCAGCTACAGCTCAAGTAGGCAAGATGTATTTGACACGCAACAAGTAATACACTCTCCAAGCATAAGAGCAGACCAACCCCTGCAGGGGTGGTCCTGTCTCCTTTTGGCTTCCATCTTTATATCCTTCCTTCCCTCCCCTGAGTGGGTTCCTGGGGCCTGATTGGTTATAACCTAAGCAAATAAGGGATTGTACTATTCCTGTTGTCTGATTGGTTACACCCAAGACCAATCAGGGAAACGGGTGTGTTTTCCCACCAGAGGTTCTCGCTCTTGGCTCATGGCTTCCCTTTTTTGCAGGCTTATTTTTTATTATTTTATTTTTTTCAGTTGCAGCTTACTCTGACCATCATCTTCAACCCTGTTTCTCTGGTCTAACTACCTAACAGGGTGTAAGAGTCTCCCCAAAGTTTCATCCTCTGCAGGAGCACATCTTGGAGCTGTGCTCTCAGTTCCCAGGAAAGAATCCTTGTTGCTGATCACCCTTCACCCTCTGGTCCCTCTACATCACAGGCTCACCCAGGCTGCAAGGCCCTTACCCCAGCTTCATGGAGCAGGGATGGGGGACAAGAGTTGGACAACCCTTTCTGTCGGTCTGATGTCTTCCCTTCTCTGATGGCCTTGGGGATGAGGCCTTGCAGGTTTTGATCCAGAAGAAGCAGGTGGGAGGTAAAGGAATTTAGGGAACAAAATGGATGAAGTCTAATGTCTCCTTGGCCTCCTGAAATGTACACCTTCCTCCTGGGTGCCTGAGACACTCTGTGGAGAGCATGGCTGATCTCCTTGGGAGGCTGGAGAGCAGATTCTGCACATTACCAGCATGTCTGTGGTTTCCGAGAACCAGCCCCTCTATCCCAAGTATCCCTTCCTAGGAAACTGTGATAAATTTCAGGCTGTCATGAGCTGATGAATGGGGAGATGAGGAAAGAACGGGTTTAACTGAGGCTGGGCTGGCCTCCCCTCACCTGCTAGACCTCCAGGCACCTGACCTCTGGCACGCCTGTCAGCAGACGAGGGCTTGTCCTCAGGAAGCAGCAGGTGGACTGTGATGCTCTGAGATGAGCCTGAGTCAAACCCAAATGACTCTTAAGTCACCACTTAGAACATCACTGAGTCCAAGCTCACTCTGCTCACCACATGACAGGCCAGTAAGTCTGTAGATGAGGCATTAAGGCAAGGAATAAAGACTTTATTTGGCAAACCAGCAGACTCAGAAGGTGGCAGACTAATGCCTTAAAATAAGCATATTTTCAGAGTCTGGATGACAGTTTCTTTTACAGAATTAAAGTGGGGTGGGGAACTGTGAGGATGTAATGTAAAATAGTTAACTAATGGGAAGTTGCTGTACAGCACAAGGAGCTCAACCCTGTACTCTTGTGATAGCCTGGAGTGGCGGGACGGGGTGGAGGGAGGTTAAGGGGTAGGGGATGTATGTATGCTTGTGGCTGGTTCACGTTGTTTGGAGGAGGCCAACACAGTATTGTGAAGCAATTATCCTCCAATTAAAAGTAAATTTTAAAAATGGCCATTAATCTTGCAAATATCTCCTGGAATAGTCAGCCTTAGGGAGGGGATGTGTTAATTTCTTCTTTCTTGCAGACCTTCACAGGTGGACGGGGTCAAGATACTTCCTTGAACAAACGCACTTTGGCTTGACATTCAGGCAGAGGGGCAGGGTTCTCTAATGCAGGACATTTTGGTACAGATTGTATTGTTTTAGTGAACAAAAAGCAAGCAAATATTAAAGAGATCCAGCCTGGAGTCAGATTTTGTTCTTCCCCGTAACAAGCACAGGAAACTCTGCTTCACACACTGTAACAAACTAAATGGGAAAGTGCTTGAAAAAAAAAAAGACATGTGTATGTATAAATGAATCACTTTACTGTACACCTGAAACTACATGACATTATTAATCACCTATACTCCAATATAAAATAAAATAAAAAGACACCCCTTATCTCACCACACCTCAGTGCCCACTTTCTAAATCCTCTTTCTGCTTTTGGATTTTCAGTGCATTTACTGAGTGAATAGCAGATACTAAGAACTGAGTGATGATATGTTTTTAATTTTTCAAACACGGGGATGGCATTTAGCTTCTCTCAAAGCTTCCAGACTTTGGGCTATCACGTAGTTGTTGGCTGCATTTCCCTTTAAACCCGGAGATTTTTCAACAGGGGGTTTTGGTCAGCAGGTGGTATGGATCCTGGAGGAAGTGAAAGCAGATTCTGAAAATGACCTTTCCATTCTTTAGGACATTTCCTTTTTCCATAAAAAAATTGTACATTAACTTGATTAGGAATATGTAAATCAGCTGTCTCCTTCCTCTCCTTATCATCTGTTGCTCTGCAAAAGCAGTCCTTCCTCTGGAAATGAGAGGAACTGATGTAATTGTTCTCTACTGAGGACAATGTAGGGCTCCAGGCTCCTTGCCAAGTACTGTTTCCTGCCAGGCCTGCTCCTTCAATCTGTTTAATTATGAGCGATTGTTTGGGCTACGATGTGAAGAAATATTAGAGAATGGAAAAAAAGAAGAGCAGAGTTCAGAATATCCTGCTGTAACTGATTCATGATTTGGCAAGAACTCCTCACTAGATTTTATGCTTTAGCCTTGTAGGGTCCCTGGGAGACTGGTTCACGTTTTTGGAGGAGGCAACGTTTGTAAAATTATATTAATTTTGGCCATTAATCTTGCAAATATCTCCTGGAATAGTCAGCCTTAGGGAGGGATGTGTTAATTTCCTTTTGGCTACAGGTGGACGGTCAAGATACTTCCTTGAACAAACGCACTTTGGCTTGACATTCAGGCAGAGGGCAGGGTTCTCTAATGCAGGACATTTTGGTACAGATTGTATTGTTTTAGTGAACAAAAAGCAAGCAAATATTAAAGAGATCCAGCCTGGAGTCAGATTTTGTTCTTCCCCGTAACAAGCACAGGAAACTCTGCTTCACACACTGTAACAAACTAAATGGGAAAGTGCTTGAAAAAAAAAAAGACATGTGTATGTATAAATGAATCACTTTACTGTACACCTGAAACTACATGACATTATTAATCACCTATACTCCAATATAAAATAAAATAAAAAGACACCCCTTATCTCACCACACCTCAGTGCCCACTTTCTAAATCCTCTTTCTGCTTTTGGATTTTCAGTGCATTTACTGAGTGAATAGCAGATACTAAGAACTGAGTGATGATATGTTTTTAATTTTTCAAACACGGGGATGGCATTTAGCTTCTCTCAAAGCTTCCAGACTTTGGGCTATCACGTAGTTGTTGGCTGCATTTCCCTTTAAACCCGGAGATTTTTCAACAGGGGTTGTGGTCAGCAGGTGGTATGGATCCTGGAGGAAGTGAAAGCAGATTCTGAAAATGACCTTTCCATTCTTTAGGACATTTCCTTTTTCCATAAAAAAATTGTACATTAACTTGATTAGGAATATGTAAATCAGCTGTCTCCTTCCTCTCCTTATCATCTGTTGCTCTGCAAAAGCAGTCCTTCCTCTGGAAATGAGAGGAACTGATGTAATTGTTCTCTACTGAGGACAATGTAGGGCTCCAGGCTCCTTGCCAAGTACTGTTTCCTGCCAGGCCTGCTCCTTCAATCTGTTTAATTATGAGCGATTGTTTGGGCTACGATGTGAAGAAATATTAGAGAATGGAAAAAAAGAAGAGCAGAGTTCAGAATATCCTGCTGTAACTGATTCATGATTTGGCAAGAACTCCTCACTAGATTTTATGCTTTAGCCTTGTGACGGGATCCCTGGGAGCAACCTTGCCATATAAGCACATAAAGCCCAATTCTTCAGTTTATTTTGAAAAGGGCCAAGGAGAAGCATTTGAAAAATGCAGGAATAGCATCAGCCAGTCACTGGGTGAAGCCCTGTGTTCGTCACAGGCAGTGCCCTCCTCTGAGGGACCAAGGTTATTTTAAACTGGACGTTCACACCACCTATATTTAGCTAGTGTGTCAAATTTAACTGCCTGGTTTTCGTGTATTTGACAAATCTCCCATTTTGCAGGAAGGCCCTGATTTGTTCTCATGATGTGCACTCAGGGAGGGATGTGGAGCTGTCTTTGGAGGAAGGTGAGGAAAGAGGCTTTTATTCCACATTCGGGTCTGAATCAGGCAGCCCCATAGGAGAAGCATCAAATGATCACTGATGAGAGAGGGGATGAGGGAGAGACAGTCTGAGGTCAGACCACAAGGGGCATTTATTGTTTCTGTTTTTTGATTAAAACAGTAAAAGATTGCAGATGAAAAATGCCACCTGTCATATAGGTAAACACAAGACATTGCAGCCATCTAGCCATCACATCACCGCCACCCTGACAGTGAACCCTGAGGGAACTCAGAATGGAAAAAGATGTCCACACCAAATCATCAGACGCTGCAGCCACCTCTCACCCCTCCCCGAAGGGTGCACCTGAGGAAACGCAGGATGAGAAAGTCTATGATACTGGCCCCAGACAGCTGAAGTGTAGATCAGAGGAATAATTTCAGTGAGCCAAGATACTTGAGTTTTTCCATACCTAGAAAAGCACTAAATTCCTTAATGTGAGATGCCTAGTTTTCTTTAATCAACAGTGATTTTTTGATGTTCTGTCTACTCGGCCTTTGTTGCAAAACCTCCATATATCCTGGCTCCTCTCTTACCTCTTAGGAGCAGTCCATTAGAACTATCTGAGATGCTATGTCCCAGGCTTAGGTTCTCAGAAATTCTGCTAAAGAAAACACAATTCTCAATTGTGAGGCTTGCTTTTTTTTTTTGTGATGTTTACAAGGCAAATACAGAAAAGCATGAAAGGGCTTCCCTGGTTGTCCAGTGGGTAAGGGCACCGCCTTGCAGTGTAAGGGGTGCCGGTTGGATCCCTAACCTGGGAGGATCCCATGTGCCATGGAGCGGCTGGACCGATGTGTCCAACTACCGAGACAGAGCTCTGCAGAGACAGAGGCCACTGCTAAGGGAGGACCACACAGGCCAAAGAACAAAGATGGATGAAAATGGATAAATGAAAGACCAATATAAGTGGCCAAAAAAAAGGGAAGCATGAAAAAGAAATTTAGAATTGCCTCGTCCCCCACTGCCTGGAGGTAAGACCTGGAAAACTTCAAAGCTTTTTCTATGCATATATGTGTGAATAATTATAAACATTCCACTCAACTGTTTTGCAATACACCTTTTCAATTGAAATATATGATGAGCACCTCCTTTGCTATTAATTCAAAGGAAACAACTTTTAGTAACTGGATGTGATTGTATTTAACAGTCTTACAAGCACTCTGAATATTAGAAGGTTTTGTGTAAATATACATTGTGGTTGTTTTAATTGTGCTCACTTGAATATCACTGAGGTTGAGCACTTGTTTTCATACTTGTGACTATTTTTGTAATTCTTTGGTAAGAGGTTGAGGCATTCATTTGACAGTGAACCCTGAGGGAACTCAGAATGGAAAAAGATGTCCACACCAAATCATCAGACGCTGCAGCCACCTCTCACCCCTCCCCGAAGGGTGCACCTGAGGAAACGCAGGATGAGAAAGTCTATGATACTGGCCCCAGACAGCTGAAGTGTAGATCAGAGGAATAATTTCAGTGAGCCAAGATACTTGAGTTTTTCCATACCTAGAAAAGCACTAAATTCCTTAATGTGAGATGCCTAGTTTTCTTTAATCAACAGTGATTTTTTGATGTTCTGTCTACTCGGCCTTTGTTGCAAAACCTCCATATATCCTGGCTCCTCTCTTACCTCTTAGGAGCAGTCCATTAGAACTATCTGAGATGCTATGTCCCAGGCTTAGGTTCTCAGAAATTCTGCTAAAGAAAACACAATTCTCAATTTTTAGGCTTGCTTTTTTTTTTTTTTCAGTTTACAAGGCAAATACAGAAAAGCATGAAAGGGCTTCCCTGGTTGTCCAGTGGGTAAGGGCACCGCCTTGCAGTGTAAGGGGTGCCGGTTGGATCCCTAACCTGGGAGGATCCCATGTGCCATGGAGCGGCTGGACCGATGTGTCCAACTACCGAGACAGAGCTCTGCAGAGACAGAGGCCACTGCTAAGGGAGGACCACACAGGCCAAAGAACAAAGATGGATGAAAATGGATAAATGAAAGACCAATATAAGTGGCCAAAAAAAAGGGAAGCATGAAAAAGAAATTTAGAATTGCCTCGTCCCCCACTGCCTGGAGGTAAGACCTGGAAAACTTCAAAGCTTTTTCTATGCATATATGTGTGAATAATTATAAACATTCCACTCAACTGTTTTGCAATACACCTTTTCAATTGAAATATATGATGAGCACCTCCTTTGCTATTAATTCAAAGGAAACAACTTTTAGTAACTGGATGTGATTGTATTTAACAGTCTTACAAGCACTCTGAATATTAGAAGGTTTTGTGTAAATATACATTGTGGTTGTTTTAATTGTGCTCACTTGAATATCACTGAGGTTGAGCACTTGTTTTCATACTTGTGACTATTTTTGTAATTCTTTGGTGAACAGTCTATTCATGTCTTTGTCCATATATGTATTGGGTGAGCGTGGATTCAAGTTAATTCATTGGATAGCTCTCTGTTAAACATATTAAGAGGGTTTCCCTGGTGGTCCAGTGGGTAAAGAGTCCCCCTTGCAGTGCAAGGGACAAAGGTTTGATCCCTGGTACGGGAAGGTTCCATATGCCATGGAGCGGTTGGACTGGTGTGTCCAATTACAAGCCAGCACTCTACAATGAGAGAGGCCACCGCAATGGGAGGCCCACACAGGCAGAAGAATTAAGATGGATGAAAATAAATAAAATGAAGGACCAATAAAAGAGGCCAAAACTAAAAAAAAAAAAAAAAAAAAAACGATAAACATATTAACACATACTTTGCATTTGTTTGCCTTCTTATTTTGTTCAGGGTTCTTATTTTTATAGTAAGAAGATTTACAACCATTTGAGGTCACATACTCTTTTTTTTTAATTGGTTTTATTTTTTTAATTTTCATCCATCTTTATTCTTTGGCCTGTGTGGGCCTCCCATTGCAGTGGCCTCTCTCATTGCAGAGCACTGGCTCATAATTGGACACATCAGTCCAGCCACTTGGCAGCATATGGGATCTTCCTGGCCAGAGATTGAACTGGTGCCCCTTGCACAGCAAGACGGACTCTCAACCCACTGGACCATCAGGAAAGGCCCGCAATTTTTCTCTTTACCATTTCTTCTGCTTTTATACCCTCAAAAGCTCTGGGCCACAAGAGCATGTACTTTTCAGCCTCTTTCTTCCAGTATTTCCACAAATGAAAGACCAATATAAGTGGCCAAAAAGGAAGCATGAAAAGAAATTTAGAATTGCCTCGTCCCCACTGCCTGGAGGTAAGAACTGGAAAACTTCATTGCTTTTTCTATGCATATATGTGTGAATAATTATAAACATTCCACTCAACTGTTTTGCAATACACCTTTTCAATTGAAATATATGATGAGCACCTCCTTTGCTATTAATTCAAAGGAAACAACTTTTAGTAACTGGATGTGATTGTATTTAACAGTCTTACAAGCACTCTGAATATTAGAAGGTTTTGTGTAAATATACATTGTGGTTGTTTTAATTGTGCTCACTTGAATATCACTGAGGTTGAGCACTTGTTTTCATACTTGTGACTATTTTTGTAATTCTTTGGTGAACAGTCTATTCATGTCTTTGTCCATATATGTATTGGGTGAGCGTGGATTCAAGTTAATTCATTGGATAGCTCTCTGTTAAACATATTAAGAGGGTTTCCCTGGTGGTCCAGTGGGTAAAGAGTCCCCCTTGCAGTGCAAGGGACAAAGGTTTGATCCCTGGTACGGGAAGGTTCCATATGCCATGGAGCGGTTGGACTGGTGTGTCCAATTACAAGCCAGCACTCTACAATGAGAGAGGCCACCGCAATGGGAGGCCCACACAGGCAGAAGAATTAAGATGGATGAAAATAAATAAAATGAAGGACCAATAAAAGAGGCCAAAACTAAAAAAAAAAAAAAAAAAAAAAACGATAAACATATTAACACATACTTTGCATTTGTTTGCCTTCTTATTTTGTTCAGGGTTCTTATTTTTATAGTAAGAAGATTTACAACCATTTGAGGTCACATACTCTTTTTTTTTAATTGGTTTTATTTTTTTAATTTTCATCCATCTTTATTCTTTGGCCTGTGTGGGCCTCCCATTGCAGTGGCCTCTCTCATTGCAGAGCACTGGCTCATAATTGGACACATCAGTCCAGCCACTTGGCAGCATATGGGATCTTCCTGGCCAGAGATTGAACTGGTGCCCCTTGCACAGCAAGACGGACTCTCAACCCACTGGACCATCAGGAAAGGCCCGCAATTTTTCTCTTTACCATTTCTTCTGCTTTTATACCCTCAAAAGCTCTGGGCCACAAGAGCATGTACTTTTCAGCCTCTTTCTTCCAGTATTTCCACAAATATACTTTTATATTCAACTCCCTCTTATATCTGGAAGTTCCTTTCTCTATGTGATGTGAGGAAGTCTTTGAATTATCCTTGCATTTGTGGAATATTCTTTCTGTCTTGAATTGATTTACATCTGTTCTCACACCTTGGCCACAGTGATTGAACACTTTTTACTTCATAAAGTGCCTGCATATCAGAGGGGCAGTATTCCTGTTTTGCTGTTGTTTTGGAATTTGCTTGGCTGTTTATGCCAGTTAAGTTTCTTTCAATAAATTTTATAATCATTTTGTCAAATGTCCTCTGGAAAATGTTCCTGTTCAGGAACATAATGTTTCTCTTCATTCATTATATTCTTCCTTGAAATTTTTGTAGCTTGTCTCACTCTATCTTAACAAAGGTAGTCTGTTGGGGAGGGGGTGGGAGGAGGGTGGAAACAAAGACAAACAAAAATTAATTTAGTGTTAAAAATATTGGCTTTGGGTGAAAATAGAATGCAATAGCTTATGCTGAGATATTTCAACTAAATATAGCAAAAGGGATTTTCGGAGGTTTTTCTTTTTACTAAATGTTTCAAACAAGATCAGATATTTAAAGCCCTTATAATTCAATGTGTTTACTGGAAATTTTTGATAGGTTTTTACCTTATGATCTTACACATTCAATCTGAAGACAATAAGTCTGTTAACTGATTATTCCTTCTTTCCAAAGCCATCAATGATTAAATTTTGTTTAGCTTAAATGAATGTATTCAATTGAATCAGAATGTCTAGTTAATAAAGATGACCAAAGCAATTGGTTCTTGATAGTCAGCTCATTATTCTGGATTTATAATTAGTGCTTGTTTCCATTGTCTTCTAAGCAACTTGTATTCAACCTTATTTGTTTTCCAAAGCCAAAAATTTTAAAAAGTGCTGTGTGCCCATCCTACAGACCCTCTCAGTAAAGAAAACAAAATTTGTACTAGTAAGTAAACAGTGACAGCATGTACTTGAAGATGATTGTGAAGGATGAGAATCAGGCACCCCCTTGAGTTTATCTTACTGAACACTGTTGAGAAGAGGAACAGGAAATGCCCTAGGTGGCACTTGCAAACGGGGAATTAATGGTAGGAAGTGACCTTGAAGCTTTGTTTGAAATACAAACAAACTTTCCCTGGAAGAAGAAGGCAGATTGTTCTGAAACAAAGGGAGGTGTGAATACATGTTAATGGGAATGAGAAGACAGTGTGGAATGCGGCTCCAAGTGTCACCTCTTGGAATCTTAATCAGGTGACAAAACCATCACTCCTCTGCACATCCCTTCTACATCTTAACCAGGAATCTGAAAGTCACAGAAAAATCAAACTGTTTCGCATTTAGCTTGTTCCACTACTATGAGTCAAGTTGTATCAATGTAGGTTTCATCATTCATCTAAAATCATTATAAAAATGGCATTTTATCTCTTTTTGAGGAGTCTACATACCTACAGGACATCCCTTCTTAAAGTCTATAGATGCAAAGACTCCAAATTTGATTTTTGTCTAGTCCATGAATCATAAATTATAGAAAAACAAATGAGGGAATTCCTGTCAAGGCTAAGGTTCTTCTAAAATAACTTATTTATCTTAATGTTTAGAGTCTCTTATAAAATATGAAAATATATAACACTGTATATACCACTCCATGCCTCACTTTGTAAAGTCATAAGAGAGATTGTTGAGCAGATCCTAATTAGAGTGTTCAGATTTGTACAAATTCAAAATGCTCAGTTTCATTGAACAGATTTTTAACCTATTTTACTCAAATGTTCATGAATGTCTATCAGGAACCTTTAAGAATTACTCACTCCCAACTAGTAGAAAACAGAATGAATGGGCTTACACAGTAAGGGCATTTGTTTAATTAGGAATTTTATCCCTCTCTTTTTAAAATTTATTTTTAATTGATGGATAATTGCTTTAGAGTAGTGTGTTGGTTTTTGTCAAACATCAACATGAATCAGTCATAGGTGTATATATGCCTCCTCCCTTGTGAACCTCCCTCCCACCTTCCTCCCCAACCCACCCCTCTAGGTTGTTACAGAGACCCTGTTGCCTGAGTCATACAAACAATTTCCATTGGCTATCTATTTTACATATGGTTTCCACATTACTCTCTCCATGCATCCCACCCTCTCCTTCCTCCCTCCAGCCTGTGTCCATAAGTTTGTTCTCTATGTTTTTGTCTCCACTGCTCTCCTGCAAATAATTTCATCTGTCTAGATTCCATATATATGCTTTAATATACAATATTTGTTTTTCTCTTTCAACTTACTTCACTCCATATAATAAAATCTAAGTTCCTCCACTTCATTAGAACTGACTCAAATGGATTCCTTTTTATGGCTGAATAATATTCCATTGTATATATACATATATACCACAGCTTCTTTATTCATTCATCTGTCAGTGGCCATCTATGTTGTTTCCACGTTCTAGCTATTGTAAATAATGCTGCAATGAACAACTGGGTACATGTGTCTCTTTCAATTTTGATTTCCTCAGGGTATATGCCCAGTAGTGGGATTGTTGGGTTATATGGTGGTTTTAGTTCTAGTTTTTTAGGGAATCTGGATACTGTCTTCCATAGTGCCTGTATCAATTTAAATTCCCACCAACAGTGCAAGAGAGTTCCTTTTTCTAAACACCCTCCTCAGCATTTATTGTTCGTAGACATTTTGATGATGGCCATTCTGATTGGTGTGAGGTGATGTCCCATTGTAGTTTTGATTTGCATTTCTCTAATAATGAGCAACACTGAGCATCTTTTTTGTGTGTTTATTAGCAATCTGTATGTCTTCTCTGGAGAGATGTCTGTTTAGGTCTTTTTCCCACTTTCTGATTGGGTTGGTTCTTTTTCTGGTATTGACTTGTATGAGCTGTTTATATATTTTGGAAATTAATCCTTTATCAGTTGTTTCTGCTATTTTCTCCCATTCTGAGGGTTGTCTTTTTACCTTGTTCATAGTTTCTTTTGCTGTGCAAAAGCTTTTAAGTTTCATTAGGTTCTAGTAGGTTATTTTGGCTTTTATTTCCATTACTCTTGGAAGTAGTTCATAGAGAATCTTGCTGTGATTTATGCCATAGAGTGTTTTGCCTATGTTTTCTTCTAAGAATTTTATAGTTCCTGGTTTTATAATCCATTCTGAGTTTTTCTTTGTGTATGGTGCTAGGTAGTGTTCCAATTTCATTCTTTTACATGTAGCTGTCCAGTTTTTCCAGTACCACTTTTTTCTCCCCTCGCAATCCCTCCCAGCCTGTGTCCATAAGTTTGTTCTCTATGTTTTGTCTCCACTGCTCTCCTGCAAATAATTTCATCTGTCTAGATTCCATATATATGCTTTAATATACAATATTTGTTTTTCTCTTTCAACTTACTTCACTCCATATAATAAAATCTAAGTTCCTCCACTTCATTAGAACTGACTCAAATGGATTCCTTTTTATGGCTGAATAATATTCCATTGTATATATACATATATACCACAGCTTCTTTATTCATTCATCTGTCAGTGGCCATCTATGTTGTTTCCACGTTCTAGCTATTGTAAATAATGCTGCAATGAACAACTGGGTACATGTGTCTCTTTCAATTTTGATTTCCTCAGGGTATATGCCCAGTAGTGGGATTGTTGGGTTATATGGTGGTTTTAGTTCTAGTTTTTTAGGGAATCTGGATACTGTCTTCCATAGTGCCTGTATCAATTTAAATTCCCACCAACAGTGCAAGAGAGTTCCTTTTTCTAAACACCCTCCTCAGCATTTATTGTTCGTAGACATTTTGATGATGGCCATTCTGATTGGTGTGAGGTGATGTCCCATTGTAGTTTTGATTTGCATTTCTCTAATAATGAGCAACACTGAGCATCTTTTTTGTGTGTTTATTAGCAATCTGTATGTCTTCTCTGGAGAGATGTCTGTTTAGGTCTTTTTCCCACTTTCTGATTGGGTTGGTTCTTTTTCTGGTATTGACTTGTATGAGCTGTTTATATATTTTGGAAATTAATCCTTTATCAGTTGTTTCTGCTATTTTCTCCCATTCTGAGGGTTGTCTTTTTACCTTGTTCATAGTTTCTTTTGCTGTGCAAAAGCTTTTAAGTTTCATTAGGTTCTAGTAGGTTATTTTGGCTTTTATTTCCATTACTCTTGGAAGTAGTTCATAGAGAATCTTGCTGTGATTTATGCCATAGAGTGTTTTGCCTATGTTTTCTTCTAAGAATTTTATAGTTCCTGGTTTTATAATCCATTCTGAGTTTTTCTTTGTGTATGGTGCTAGGTAGTGTTCCAATTTCATTCTTTTACATGTAGCTGTCCAGTTTTTCCAGTACCACTTACTGAGGAGGCTCTCTCTCCCCCATTGTATATTCTTGCCTCCTTTGTCAAAAATAAGGTACCCATAGGTGTGTGGGTTTATCTCTTAGCTTTCTATCTTTTCCCATTGGTCTACATTTCTGTTTTTGTGGTAATAGTATACTGTGTAGCTTTGCAATATGGCCTTAAGTCAGGAAGGTTAATTCCTCCAGCTCCATTCTTCATTCTCAAGATGGTTGCGTCTTTTCTGGGTCTTTTGAGTTTCCATATGAATTGTGATATTCTCTGTTCTAGTTCTGTGAAAAATGTCACTGGTAATTTGATAGGGATCACATTAAATCTGTAGATTGCATTTGGTAGCATAAACATTTTCACAATATTGAATCTTCCAACCCAGAAACATGAAATATTTCTCCATCTGTTCATGTCATCTTTGATTTTTTTCTAGCAGTTTTATAATTTTCTGTGTACAGTCTTTTTGTCTCCTTAGGCAGGTATTTGCATGTCTTTTATTCTTTTTGTTGCAATCATAAATGTGATTGATTTCTTAATTTCTCTTTCTGATTTTTCATTGTTAGTGTATAGGAATGCCTATGTTTTTTCTGCCTAAGTGATTTCTGTGTATTGATTTTGTATTCTGCAAATTTACTAAATTCACTGATTAGCTCTAGTAATTTTCTGACAGTATCTTTAGGGTGTTCTATGTGTAGTATAATGTCATCTGCAAACAGTAGGAGTTTTATTCCTCCGTTTCAATCTGGATTCCTTTTATTTCTTTTTCTTCTCTGACTGCCATAGCTATGACTTCCAAACTATGTTGAATAATAGTGTTTAGTGTTAGTGTTTGTCTTGTTCCTGATCTTAGAAGGAGTGCTTTCAGTTTTTCACCATTGAAACTAATGTTTGCTGTGGGTTTATCATAAATGGGCTTTGCTAGGTTGAGGTAAGCTCCTTCTATGATCATTTTTGAAGAATTTTAATCATAAATGGGTGCTGAATTTTGTTAAATGTTTTTTCTGTGTCTACTGACATTATCATATGGTTCTTATCTTTCAACTTGTTAATATGGTGTATCACATTGATTGATTTGCATATACTGAAGAATTCTTGCATTCCTGGGATAATCCCAACTTGAACATGGTGTATGATTTTTTTTTAATGTGTTGTTGAATTCTGTTTGCTAGAATTTTGTTGAGGAGTTTTGCATCTATGTTAATCAGTGATATTGGCCTGCAATTTTCTTTTTTGTGTTGTCTTTGTATGGTTTTTGTGTCAGGGTGACTGTGGCCCTGTAGCCACATGAGTTTGAAAGTGTTCCTTCCTATGTAATTTTTTGAAAGTGTTTTAGAAGAGTAGGCATTATCTCTTCTCTAAATGTTTGATAGAATTCACCTGTGAAGTCATCTGGCCTTGGATTTTTATTTTAGGAGGAGATATTTGATCATAGTTTCAATTTCAGTACTTGTAATTGGCTTGTTGATAATTTCTAATTCTTCTTGGTTCAAACTTGGAAGATTGAAATTTTTCTAAGAATCTGTCCATTTATTTCAGGTTGTCCATTTTACTGGTATATAGTTGCTCATTGATAGTTTCTTATGATCCTTTTTACTTCTGCATTGTCTGTTTTAACCTCTCCTTTTTCATTTCTGATTTTGTTGATTTGATTCTTCTCTCTCTTTTCTTTATAATTCTGGTGAGAGGTTTGTCAATTTTGTTTATCCTCTCAAAGAACCTGCTTTACTATTATTCCTGTCATTTCTTTTTCATGTATTTCTGCTCTGATCTTTATGATTTCTTTCCTTCTGCTAACTTTGGGGGTTTTGTTTTTCTTTTCCAGTTGTTTTAAGTATAAAGTAAGGTCTTTTTGATGTGTTTCTTGTTTCTTGAGGTATATTGTATTGTTATAACCTTCCCTCTTAGAACTGCCTTCACTGGGTCTCATAGTTGTCGCGTTTTTATTGTCATTTGTTTCTAGAAACTTTTTTTTTTAATTTCCCTCTTGATTTCTTCAGTAACCTGTTCATTATTTGGAAATGTACTGTTTAATCTCCATGTGTTTATGTTTTTACAGGTTATTTTTTGCCTGTAATTGATATCCAGTCTCATAGCATTGTGGTCAGAAAATATGCTTGAACAATTTCAGTTTTTTTAAATTTACTGAGGCTTGATTTGTGACCCAAGATGTAGTCTATGCTGGAGAATATTCCATCTACACCTGAGAAGAAAGTGTATCCTTCTGTGTTTGGACAGAATGTCCTGAAGATATCAATGAGATCCATCTTGTCTAATGTGTCATTAAAGTCTTGTGTTTCCTTATTAATTTTTTGTTTTGATGATGTGTTCATTGGTGTCAGTGAGGTGTTAAAGTCCCCTACTATTACTGTGTTACTCTCAATTTCTCCTTTTATGTCTGTTGGTGTTTGTCCTATGTATTGAGGTGCTCCTATGTTGGGTGCATAAATGTTTACAATTGTTATATCTTCCTCTTGGATTGATCCTTTGATCATTATGTAGTATCATTCATAATCTCTTGTAATATTCTTTATGTCAAGGTCTATTTTGTATGATAGCTTAAATAGATTTAATAGTATTTATAAAGTCCACAGCCACAGCAACAGAAAGCGGGTGGGGTGGGGTGGATAAAAACAAAAGAAATAAAAAAGGAAAAATATCCCAAAGCAACTACAGAACAAGTCAAAATACAAGAATTTTCTTGAATTTCAGCATCCTTTCCCTCACTGGGAGTCACAGTCCACCTCACCTCCCAAGGGTGCTTTCCAATATGGGGCTGGCCTCAGGACCTGCTGTGAGCATAGCTCAGACTTTAATCTGGTCCTACTCCTGTGTGTTCTTGCCTACAGTGTCTACAGTGCCAAAACCAGTATATTTTCTTTTGTGGGAATTCTCACTGACCTTTTATATATTCCATAGACACATAGTCACCTTGTTGTTGTGTGGATTTAATCTGTAGCATGTATAGCTGGTGGAAGGTTTTCAGTCCTCTTTCCTTAGCCATACTATCCCTGGGTTTCAGTTGTGGCTTTATCTCCATATCTACATGTGAGTTGTCCACTTTGGTTTGCTTCTGAGGCTGCCCTCAAGGACTTGGGTCTGCCCCAGTGAGGACCAGGTGTGGAGGTGGCACCACTGCTTGTGTCACAGGGACCCTGGAAACTCCAGGCACTCAGGAAAGGTAGCAGCTACGGCAGCAGGAAATACGGCTTTTTTCTACCCTTTTTCAAGTGGGAATCAAGTGTGGAAATAGTGCAGTTGCTTGAATCATGGGGACCCTGGAGAATATTCCATCTACACCTGAGAAGAAAGTGTATCCTTCTGTGTTTGGACAGAATGTCCTGAAGATATCAATGAGATCCATCTTGTCTAATGTGTCATTAAAGTCTTGTGTTTCCTTATTAATTTTTTGTTTTGATGATGTGTTCATTGGTGTCAGTGAGGTGTTAAAGTCCCCTACTATTACTGTGTTACTCTCAATTTCTCCTTTTATGTCTGTTGGTGTTTGTCCTATGTATTGAGGTGCTCCTATGTTGGGTGCATAAATGTTTACAATTGTTATATCTTCCTCTTGGATTGATCCTTTGATCATTATGTAGTATCATTCATAATCTCTTGTAATATTCTTTATGTCAAGGTCTATTTTGTATGATAGCTTAAATAGATTTAATAGTATTTATAAAGTCCACAGCCACAGCAACAGAAAGCGGGGTGGGGGTGGGGTGGATAAAAACAAAAGAAATAAAAAAGGAAAAATATCCCAAAGCAACTACAGAACAAGTCAAAATACAAGAATTTTCTTGAATTTCAGCATCCTTTCCCTCACTGGGAGTCACAGTCCACCTCACCTCCCAAGGGTGCTTTCCAATATGGGGCTGGCCTCAGGACCTGCTGTGAGCATAGCTCAGACTTTAATCTGGTCCTACTCCTGTGTGTTCTTGCCTACAGTGTCTACAGTGCCAAAACCAGTATATTTTCTTTTGTGGGAATTCTCACTGACCTTTTATATATTCCATAGACACATAGTCACCTTGTTGTTGTGTGGATTTAATCTGTAGCATGTATAGCTGGTGGAAGGTTTTCAGTCCTCTTTCCTTAGCCATACTATCCCTGGGTTTCAGTTGTGGCTTTATCTCCATATCTACATGTGAGTTGTCCACTTTGGTTTGCTTCTGAGGCTGCCCTCAAGGACTTGGGTCTGCCCCAGTGAGGACCAGGTGTGGAGGTGGCACCACTGCTTGTGTCACAGGGACCCTGGAAACTCCAGGCACTCAGGAAAGGTAGCAGCTACGGCAGCAGGAAATACGGTGCTCTTATGTTTTTCTTCTAACCTCTGGTAGCTCTTTCCAAGTGGGAATCAAGTGTGGAAATAGTGCAGTTGCTTGAATCATGGGGACCCTGGCAGTGTTGGGTACTCAGGGGCACCAGTGGCTATTGTCACAGGAGATACGTCACTATTAGGGCTTTTTCTAGTCTCTGGCAGCTCTGGCCCAGTGAGGATTAAGTGTGGAGGTGGTGCAGCTGCTTGAATCATGGGGACCCTGGCAGCACCAGCTGTGCCGGGATACTGACTTTCTCAGCAGCAGGAACTATGGCCCTATCAGTGTCTTTTTCTAGCTTCTGGCAGCTGGCTATCAGAGGCCCTGTCTGGCTGGTCCTTTTCTGTTGCTTGGCCCATTCAGGCGCTTAAAGGGCCAGCCTCTCTGGGATCTTTCTTTCTCTATTGTTCTGCTGTTGTGGGGAAAGAGAGCCTATAGTGATGGTTCCACCCACTGCATATGAGTCAACACTATTGCCAAGCTTCCTTGGCTGCCAGGTTTTCCTCCACAGGCGTTTCCCACGTTGATCTCCTTTATCACGTTCCCTTGGGTTGTCTCCTTGTAGTCTACAGTTGACCTCGCCCTGGGATTTCTCTCTGATCCCTATGCTGCAACTCCCAGCTGCTGTACTTTCTAGGTGACTTGCATCCCTGTCCAGGGTACTATGGCTGTGGCAAGGATTGCCTGTGTGATTCTCATTCCATTCAGCCTGTCACAGATCTCTAACAATCTCCGGTGCTTCACTTAGGTCCCAAACAATTGCCCTGATGTGGGGCTCTGACCCCTGTTTCAGCTCCCCCATCCTGCCAGGAGCAGGTCTAGTCCTGTTCACTCACTGTTTCTCCCCCTACTTCCTTTATCCTATCAAGTTTTGTGTGATTCTATATATTATTATCCAGTGTTCAGGTACTTCCTGCCCACTCTCAGCTGGTGTTCTCAAGATATTCTGTGTCTGAAGGTGTATTCCTGATGTATCTGTGGAGATGTACTCCACGTCCACCTACTCCTCTGCCATCTTCTCCTGCAACTGTTGTTGTTCAGTTGCTCAGTTGTGTCCAACGCTTTGTGACCCCATGAACTGAAGCATACCAGCCTTCCCTGTCCTTCACTATTTTCCAGAGCTTGTTCAAACTCATGTCCATTGAGTTGGTGATGCCCTCCAACCATCTTGTCCTCTGTTTTCTCCTTCTCCATCTGCCTTCAATCTTTCCCAGCATCAGGGTCTTTCCCAGTGAGTCTGCTCTCTGCATCCGGTGACCAAAATGATGCTTCAGCTTCAGCAGCAGTCCTTCCAATGAATATTCAGGATTGATTTCCTGTAGGGTTGACCCCAATAAGGACAATTTTATTGTTCTCCAGTAAGGACATTTTAACCCTATGACTTTCTCAGCAGCAGGAACTATGGCCCTATCAGTGTCTTTTTCTAGCTTCTGGCAGCTGGCTATCAGAGGCCCTGTCTGGCTGGTCCTTTTCTGTTGCTTGGCCCATTCAGGCGCTTAAAGGGCCAGCCTCTCTGGGATCTTTCTTTCTCTATTGTTCTGCTGTTGTGGGGAAAGAGAGCCTATAGTGATGGTTCCACCCACTGCATATGAGTCAACACTATTGCCAAGCTTCCTTGGCTGCCAGGTTTTCCTCCACAGGCGTTTCCCACGTTGATCTCCTTTATCACGTTCCCTTGGGTTGTCTCCTTGTAGTCTACAGTTGACCTCGCCCTGGGATTTCTCTCTGATCCCTATGCTGCAACTCCCAGCTGCTGTACTTTCTAGGTGACTTGCATCCCTGTCCAGGGTACTATGGCTGTGGCAAGGATTGCCTGTGTGATTCTCATTCCATTCAGCCTGTCACAGATCTCTAACAATCTCCGGTGCTTCACTTAGGTCCCAAACAATTGCCCTGATGTGGGGCTCTGACCCCTGTTTCAGCTCCCCCATCCTGCCAGGAGCAGGTCTAGTCCTGTTCACTCACTGTTTCTCCCCCTACTTCCTTTATCCTATCAAGTTTTGTGTGATTCTATATATTATTATCCAGTGTTCAGGTACTTCCTGCCCACTCTCAGCTGGTGTTCTCAAGATATTCTGTGTCTGAAGGTGTATTCCTGATGTATCTGTGGAGATGTACTCCACGTCCACCTACTCCTCTGCCATCTTCTCCTGCAACTGTTGTTGTTCAGTTGCTCAGTTGTGTCCAACGCTTTGTGACCCCATGAACTGAAGCATACCAGCCTTCCCTGTCCTTCACTATTTTCCAGAGCTTGTTCAAACTCATGTCCATTGAGTTGGTGATGCCCTCCAACCATCTTGTCCTCTGTTTTCTCCTTCTCCATCTGCCTTCAATCTTTCCCAGCATCAGGGTCTTTCCCAGTGAGTCTGCTCTCTGCATCCGGTGACCAAAATGATGCTTCAGCTTCAGCAGCAGTCCTTCCAATGAATATTCAGGATTGATTTCCTGTAGGGTTGACCCCAATAAGGACAATTTTATTGTTCTCCAGTAAGGACATTTATTATCTCACATAACAAAAGGTCCATAGGCAGATGCTTCAGAGCAGGTCAATTCCCTGGCTTCATCCTCTGAGTCATCCTCTCTGCTCTGGCTTCAGTATGTTGGGAAGGGTTGGCCATTTCCCCTCACGGTCTCAAAGCATCATTTCCAGACATGATATTATCCTGTGGAAGAATGTGACTGCTTTCCCTTATTTCTGTATTTCGGGAGGGTGGAAAAAATTTCCAAAAGTCCCCAGAAGACTTGCTCTCACATCTCATTGACCAGATCTGGGCCACATGCCCACTCCTAAATGAATCACTGACAAAGGAACTAATGTGACCACTGTGGGTTTAGACTAATCAGGGTTCACACTGTGTATTAGATATGGGTGAACAAGCAAACAACAGGAAAGAAGAAAGAGGTTGCTGAGTGGACCAACAGGAATAGAGAGTGATTTCCCATATACCACACATGCAGGATAATCAAGGAACTGTGGTATTTTAAATCAGTACTAAATATTTCAATATTGATTGAAGTATAAAAGGAAAGCTACTAAAGTTATGTGTTTCTGATGTGCCATTAAATTTTGTATTTATTTGAAAGATCACAGAAACCTTAGATCGTCTTGAAAATTTAAGCTGGCAATATAATTCTAAGCTGCTAATCTATCTTGGAGAAATTATATTTCTTGTTAAATAAATTAAGGTGGAATAGATACGAGTGCATTTTTTAAAAGTACAAAGAACACCCCAGACCTTAGAAGCACCATTCGTCTGTTGTGATTGACCACTTCTCCCTCTAAACACAAACTGGCCCAGTGGACATAAAATCTCTTACAAACTATTGCTTCCTCAATTGTTAAGTTCATATGTTCTTTTTCTTGCCATGAAACAATTTTCCACTCATGGTACTGTGGAACATTCATCTGGAAGAAACGTGTGTTTGTCCCTCTGAGAGGTGCTGGCCTTGAGTTCAAACCAAATCCCATCAACTTAATTGCTCCTGCCACATGGCCTCAGGAGTGAAGAATTCTCCCTTTGTTTGCAACCTGACAGAGGGGCAGGGCTCCCAAGATGTATTGCTTGCAAGAGAACAGAGAAATATGACCGTACATGACACCCTCCTCCTGGTTTAGTTGCTTTTCTGGCACCGCTTGGTTCTGCATTTGGATGTTGATGCATTTTACAAAACATATTTCTTTTCAAGTGGGAGCAGACTATTCTCACTCTTGATTCTTAGCTTCTGAGCATTGACATGATCTCAACCAGACACTCGTAAGATTTTCCTGTTATAAGACTTGGCCTTGAAAGCTGAAAGCCTGCCCCTTTGCAGGCCCAGAGGTCTCCCTGGTTTGAGAGAGGAGTCAGGAAGGAATGAGCCTGCAGGCTCAGCCATGGAAGGCTGAGCTGCACACAGGGGTTTGTCTTTGTGACCACTGTGGGTTTAGACTAATCAGGGTTCACACTGTGTATTAGATATGGGTGAACAGAAAGAAGAAAGAGGTTGCTGAGTGGACCAACAGGAATAGAGAGTGATTTCCCATATACCACACATGCAGGATAATCAAGGAACTGTGGTATTTTAAATCAGTACTAAATATTTCAATATTGATTGAAGTATAAAAGGAAAGCTACTAAAGTTATGTGTTTCTGATGTGCCATTAAATTTTGTATTTATTTGAAAGATCACAGAAACCTTAGATCGTCTTGAAAATTTAAGCTGGCAATATAATTCTAAGCTGCTAATCTATCTTGGAGAAATTATATTTCTTGTTAAATAAATTAAGGTGGAATAGATACAAGTGCATTTTTAACAGTACAAAGAACACCCCCAGACCTTAGAAGCACCATTCGTCTGTTGTGATTGACCACTTCTCCCTCTAAACACAAACTGGCCCAGTGGACATAAAATCTCTTACAAACTATTGCTTCCTCAATTGTTAAGTTCATATGTTCTTTTTCTTGCCATGAAACAATTTTCCACTCATGGTACTGTGGAACATTCATCTGGAAGAAACGTGTGTTTGTCCCTCTGAGAGGTGCTGGCCTTGAGTTCAAACCAAATCCCATCAACTTAATTGCTCCTGCCACATGGCCTCAGGAGTGAAGAATTCTCCCTTTGTTTGCAACCTGACAGAGGGGCAGGGCTCCCAAGATGTATTGCTTGCAAGAGAACAGAGAAATATGACCGTACATGACACCCTCCTCCTGGTTTAGTTGCTTTTCTGGCACCGCTTGGTTCTGCATTTGGATGTTGATGCATTTTACAAAACATATTTCTTTTCAAGTGGGAGCAGACTATTCTCACTCTTGATTCTTAGCTTCTGAGCATTGACATGATCTCAACCAGACACTCGTAAGATTTTCCTGTTATAAGACTTGGCCTTGAAAGCTGAAAGCCTGCCCCTTTGCAGGCCCAGAGGTCTCCCTGGTTTGAGAGGGAGGAGTCAGGAAGGAATGAGCCTGCGCAGGCTCAGCCATGGAAGGCTGAGCTGCACACAGGGGTTTGTCTTTGAGACAGACTTTTCTCACCTTTTAGTGCTTTTGCATTATCATGTTTCCTCCCATTGCAGCTTTCTTTCATCCTTTTTTTTAAATAAAATTCCTTTTTGTTCTATCCAAATGTAATCTCAGAAAAGGAATCCAATCAACTCAGTAACACACAAGGATAAATGCTACAAGATTAGAAACACATTTGCATTCATCCTTCCCTTGAATTTTCAAATGAGACAAATCTCTAAGTCAAAGAATTCATGTCTAACTGTGGCATTTTAGTCTTCAATAAAAGCAAGATAAATAGTTTTTCTTTCTTTCTTGATTTTTGTTTCCTCTTTATTGAGGAATTGGAAGTTTTCCTTGGGACCTCCCATACACTGAGAGGTCTTCTTAGTATGAGAGAGGAAGCTCTGGTGAAGTGAAAACAGACTGGGAAAGAAATGATTATTACAGATGATGTAAAGGTTCAGCATCCAAGTCACAGATAAGTGAAACAGCTGCCCACCCTACCTACCTGTGAAGCTTTGATAAGTGAGGGCCATGTTGAAACTCATGGGCTTATAACTTTGAGTGGTTCTCAGACTCTATTTGCAAACCAAATTATTGGGGATAAATTTTACATTGAGAAAAAAATCTTAGAAAATCCTAAACACCATATTTATGTCCTACCTACAGTCAAAGCAGAGGGGAGGCAGCTCGCATTAAAGAAGATGTGGTATGTATATACAATGGAATATGACCCAGCCATAAAAATAATGAAATAATGCCATTTACAGCAATATGTGTGGACCTATAGATCATCATACTAGGTGAAATAAGTCAGACAGAGACAGACAAATACCACACAATATCAGTTATATATAGAATCTAACAAAAATGATACAAATGAATTCAATTACAAACTAGAAATAGACTTACGAAGAGAAAACAAACTTATGGCTAGGGGGAAGTCGGGGAGGGATAAATTAGGAGTTTAAGACTAATATATAGAAACTGCAGTATATAAAACAGACAACAAGGACCTTGTAGAGCATAGGGAACTATACCTAACATTTTGTAATAACCTATAATGGAAGAGAATGTTAAAAATAATATATATTTGTATATATATACATGTTTAGGGTTTCCCCAGTGGCCCAGTGGTAATGAATCTGCTTGCAATGCAACATAGGTGAGTATGATCCCTGTGTCAGGAAGATACCCTGGAGTAGGAAATAGCAACCCACTCCAGTATGCTTGCCAGGAAAATTCCATGGACAAAGGAGCTTGGCAGGTCCATAGAGTTGAATAAGACTGAGGTGACTGAGCACACACATATATGTTTAACTGAATTACTTTGCTGTACACATGAGACTAACACAACCTTGTAAGTGAACTATATTTTAACAAAATGTTTCTTTAAAAGCAAGATAAATAGTTTTTCTTTCTTTCTTGATTTTTGTTTCCTCTTTATTGAGGAATTGGAAGTTTTCCTTGGGACCTCCCATACACTGAGAGGTCTTCTTAGTATGAGAGAGGAAGCTCTGGTGAAGTGAAAACAGACTGGGAAAGAAATGATTATTACAGATGATGTAAAGGTTCAGCATCCAAGTCACAGATAAGTGAAACAGCTGCCCACCCTACCTACCTGTGAAGCTTTGATAAGTGAGGGCCATGTTGAAACTCATGGGCTTATAACTTTGAGTGGTTCTCAGACTCTATTTGCAAACCAAATTATTGGGGATAAATTTTACATTGAGAAAAAAATCTTAGAAAATCCTAAACACCATATTTATGTCCTACCTACAGTCAAAGCAGAGGGGAGGCAGCTCGCATTAAAGAAGATGTGGTATGTATATACAATGGAATATGACCCAGCCATAAAAATAATGAAATAATGCCATTTACAGCAATATGTGTGGACCTATAGATCATCATACTAGGTGAAATAAGTCAGACAGAGACAGACAAATACCACACAATATCAGTTATATATAGAATCTAACAAAAATGATACAAATGAATTCAATTACAAACTAGAAATAGACTTACGAAGAGAAAACAAACTTATGGCTAGGGGGAAGTCGGGGAGGGATAAATTAGGAGTTTAAGACTAATATATAGAAACTGCAGTATATAAAACAGACAACAAGGACCTTGTAGAGCATAGGGAACTATACCTAACATTTTGTAATAACCTATAATGGAAGAGAATGTTAAAAATAATATATATTTGTATATATATACATGTTTAGGGTTTCCCCAGTGGCCCAGTGGTAATGAATCTGCTTGCAATGCAACATAGGTGAGTATGATCCCTGTGTCAGGAAGATACCCTGGAGTAGGAAATAGCAACCCACTCCAGTATGCTTGCCAGGAAAATTCCATGGACAAAGGAGCTTGGCAGGTCCATAGAGTTGAATAAGACTGAGGTGACTGAGCACACACATATATGTTTAACTGAATTACTTTGCTGTACACATGAGACTAACACAACCTTGTAAGTGAACTATATTTTAACAAAATGTTTCTTTAAAATCTCAAGCAATAACATAGTGAAACCATTAAAGCAAGAGAAATGAAAAGATTTAAGAACAAAGAATTTATAGGGTAAGGATATACCAGAACGTTATTTATAGTAAACTATCCTTTGGAGCATAAAACTTAGTGCTGACCTCAGAATCAAGAAGTAGGTGAAAGTTACACAGTGCTCATGATCTTCCTTGATCATCCATGAGGAGAAAAAAAAGTCTATCTCTCAATTCAGAAAGGAATCCATCATGTAGGATTTTATTTGGGGAACACTGAACATACACAAGAAAAGATAATTTATTCCTGGACAATCCTTTTGGTCAAATGTAAATAGCATTTAAAATTATTTGAGATTTGAGAAGTTTGGGGACAGAGAGTTTTGTGGTGAGCTGTAATTGCTTATTCTTTACGAATTCGACATCTGACTGTTTAGGATTCCTGAGATTAAAGGAGGAACTGAATCTATTTTAAGAACCTCAAAAAATGTTTTCTGAAATTTTACGCAGGAGAAAGGTTCTGGAGAGATGACCCAAGCACCTCGGCGTCCTCTTGGGGAAAGTCCTTTACACCCCATTCCCCAGCCCCAGGGTTATTCAAGTATTCAGTTTGCCAGCAACTCAGAAACAAAAAGGGAATCAAATAGTTTCTTGAAACTTGTATAGTCCATCTTGTATAAGCTTGAAAAGGGTGCCCAATCGTAGCTATGGTGAACAATTGTGCCCTGAGCATGAGTGAGCAGACTGCTTTAATTTCTGAGCCTTTTTATTCTGGGCTCTTTAAAGAAAGAGATAACATCTAGCAACTTGGGTAGAATAAATTCAGAGCTGCTTTTGCTGTATAATCTTTACTCAGGGAAAGGCAAATTGTTGCCCCAAAACCATCCTAAGGAAACTGAGAGGCTCCCAGCTCAGCTGTCTGAGAACCTGGCAAGGCTTATGATGGGAAAGTGGTGCCGCACAAAGCCCACTCAGCAGCTGCTCTGGGATTCAGATGGCTTTGCTATGCACAGAGATAAGTTGGATTTATTGGAGGTCTCCCCAAAAGGTCTAGCACACAATCCTCTCTCCTGGTCAGACTGGAAAGTCATTCATCTGTTAACAATATCCAGGAGAAAATGACCCTTGAAGATGGTATCTGGGCAAAAGCATTCTGTGCTGGTCAAAGGAACTCCTTGTTTCCATGGAAGTGGAGGAATCACTGGGGCTTCTAATTCTCTTTTCTGAAAGGTCACTGCCTAGAATTTCTCATTTGAAGCATCTGACGTAGTTAGTTTTGCCAGGATCCATTGGTACTGTCTCGATAGTTCCGTTTGTCAGTCTGAAAGAATTTCACCTTAATGAGGATCTGGGACCCTGAAGGGCTCATCTTTGCCAATTTGAGGCACTTCATCAAAGACAGAGATGTTTGTTCTTTCCATTCTAATGAAATCATACAGCCTCATTATGCTCATAATGCATTTATCTTGGCAGCTGACGGACAGAATGCTGGTGGATAACAACAGCTATCAACTCTGATGTTCAGTACAAGCTCTGAGTGTGGCCAGGACAGTCCAGCTCAAATGATCTGCTCTGGCCAGGAATTATCTTCCTTTTGATCTAATTATTGTTCTGACTTGTCAACTATTAGGATATGGGCATTGCTTTTCTTGGGGAGAGGGGGCACTTGTATTGATCTTTCATTTATTTATATTTGTTCCTTTGGCCTGTGTGGGCCTCCCATCACAGTGGCCTCTATCTCTGCAGAGCACTGGCTCTGGGTGCACGTGCTCCAGAGCGCTGGCTCGGTAGTTGGACACATCAGTCCAGCAGCTTCATGGCACGTGGGATCTTCCCAGGCCAGGAATCAAACCAGCGCCCCTTGCACTGCAAGGTGGTGTCCTTACCCACTGGACCACCAGGGAAGCCCTTGGACATTGCTTTTTAACAGTATCCACCTGGATGGTGAGATTTGTTTTTTTTGACTGCACTATGTGGCTTATGGGATATTAGTTCTTTCATCAGGGGTCAATCTCATGCCCCTTGCAGTGGAAGTGCAGAGCCTTAACCACTGGGGAAAAATACCACTGGAAATTCCCTGGGTGTTGCTTTTAAATCAGAGGCTCTCAGATTCTTGCTCTAGTTCTCATTCTGGGAAGGCAAAGTCCCCCCATGGTGTCTGGACATATGTGTGTATCCGCAGTGAGGGGACATTTTGGATTGTTCCAATCAGATTTTAGTAGGCATGGGTCAAGGATGCTAACCACCCTGAAACACGTAAGACAGACCTATCCAAGCAAGGACTGTGTCACCAGAATGTCCCAGATGAGAAATACTGCCTGACATCTATCACTCCGAGTGAACTGTAATACAACAGAGGTCACCTTGTATTAAGCCAAAAAGACACATATTTAAGTCTCTAATATTTGCTAGTTGTGTGATTTCTACCAGATGTCTTAAGGTCTGAAGTCCTAGTATCTAGGTCAGTAAAATGAAGATAAAAAAGCCCATCTCTCACAGCTATGAACAAGAGATGGTGAATGTGCGATCACATGATACTCATTGCACCTATATGGCCTAGGTTTCTCATGTCTGGGACCCTGACTTGGAAAAAAGAGGGCTAAGCCTGGTCCCCAGAAGGTCAAGGATCTTGTGAGCACACATTCATTTATTAGTTTAAGGAAGACAATCTGTCTCTCCATTCAAGGCTGCACATAACTTGAAATAATTCTCCAAGAAGTTACTGCTGGGGCTAGTCACTTCTGGCCTTTGGTCATGTCTAGCTCTGGTAGAGATTCAGGCCAGAGGAATTTCAGAGAAATAGGGAGAGAGACAGAACTGTTTAATTACACTGACAAAATAACTCATTCATGTTATTTAAAACTTCAAAATAATACTCATTTTTTGTAGAAAATTTAGAAAACTTAGAAATTAGTTTTTCTAATTTTTAATTTTCTAATTTCTAATTTTTTAATTTTCTTAGAATTTAGAAAATTTAGAGATAAAAATAATAATATTTAAGGCACTTACAGTCCCACAGAGGGGACCCCATGATGAACATTTTGGTGAATTTCCTTCATGTGTTTTTACTAACATATAAGTTGACAAAAAAATTTAAAAGACTAACATCACACTTGAGACACTTTCTTCCTTTTTTTTTCACTGGCAAGACTCTTTCCAGTCGGGCCAAATTTTCCTCCTATCTTTACTTGGCCTCTGGTGAGTTCAGAGGGCTCTTTGTGTGATGTGAGGTGGTAGATGCCCACTGAGGGGGCAGGGGAGGTGTGCATTCCCAGGAAAGTGCTCATTGTGTGCCCTTGACCTGGAGACCTGAGTCATATCCGCTTCCCGGAAGGTGGTTGTTCTTGATGGGACGCCAAATGGCAAGGACTGTGTCACCAGAATGTCCCAGATGAGAAATACTGCCTGACATCTATCACTCCGAGTGAACTGTAATACAACAGAGGTCACCTTGTATTAAGCCAAAAAGACACATATTTAAGTCTCTAATATTTGCTAGTTGTGTGATTTCTACCAGATGTCTTAAGGTCTGAAGTCCTAGTATCTAGGTCAGTAAAATGAAGATAAAAAAGCCCATCTCTCACAGCTATGAACAAGAGATGGTGAATGTGCGATCACATGATACTCATTGCACCTATATGGCCTAGGTTTCTCATGTCTGGGACCCTGACTTGGAAAAAAGAGGGCTAAGCCTGGTCCCCAGAAGGTCAAGGATCTTGTGAGCACACATTCATTTATTAGTTTAAGGAAGACAATCTGTCTCTCCATTCAAGGCTGCACATAACTTGAAATAATTCTCCAAGAAGTTACTGCTGGGGCTAGTCACTTCTGGCCTTTGGTCATGTCTAGCTCTGGTAGAGATTCAGGCCAGAGGAATTTCAGAGAAATAGGGAGAGAGACAGAACTGTTTAATTACACTGACAAAATAACTCATTCATGTTATTTAAAACTTCAAAATAATACTCATTTTTTGTAGAAAATTTAGAAAACTTAGAAATTAGTTTTTCTAATTTTTAATTTTCTAATTTCTAATTTTTTAATTTTCTTAGAATTTAGAAAATTTAGAGATAAAAATAATAATATTTAAGGCACTTACAGTCCCACAGAGGGGACCCCATGATGAACATTTTGGTGAATTTCCTTCATGTGTTTTTACTAACATATAAGTTGACAAAAAAATTTAAAAGACTAACATCACACTTGAGACACTTTCTTCCTTTTTTTTTCACTGGCAAGACTCTTTCCAGTCGGGCCAAATTTTCCTCCTATCTTTACTTGGCCTCTGGTGAGTTCAGAGGGCTCTTTGTGTGATGTGAGGTGGTAGATGCCCACTGAGGGGGGCAGGGGGAGGGGTGTGCATTCCCAGGGGAAAGTGCTCATTGTGTGCCCTTGACCTGGAGACCTGAGTCATATCCGCTTGGACACCAGGAAGGTGGTTGTTCTTGATGGGACGCCAAATGGCCAGAGAGTCAAAGGGAAAGGTAACATCCACTTGGAAACAATGCTCAGGGCCCTCCTGCAAGAACCGCAGGCCCAGCTCTGCTTCCTGGCTCAGGCTTCAGGACGGCCACGACTTTCAGAGGCCTTGAAAAGATATCATGGTCTTTGTGTTGTTTATGTTGGGGCAAAGCACACACACACACACACACACACACACACTCGACATGAAAATCACTCCCACAAAGCAGAAACTGCTGTTCCTCTTTTAATGTTTGTGCTTTTGTCTTTTGTTCTTAATTTAAAATGACTCTACTAGCCAGAGATCAACATTGTCAGCATTGAGGTGTCCTTGTTGATCTGTAACAGAAGGGCAGAGGAAGTGTTATAAGGTGCTTCACTGTCCCCTGGTGGTTGATTGTCTCCATAACACTGACCTCGCTCAGTGACCTTTCAAACTAGTTTTCAGAAAATATCAGGAAAATTCTTCCACAAAGCATTTTCAATGTGGAATGAGATGATACTATCTATGATCAACTTTGGCAGAAAGTTACATTTTGGAATTTATAATTAATTCTCTTACGTCTTAATCTACATTATCACTAGCTCCACCTGGGAAGTCCAAAATGATTCTTAAATTCTATCAAAATTTTAATAAAATTATTCAATATATAATTGGTAGAGACTTAATATTTAAAGAATATAAAATGTGCTTTGCTTTAAACAAACATCCATTATAGAAGTATCTTGCCATTCAAATGGGAAAATGTTCCACATTGCACTGTTAATATAAAATAGTGTTTCCATTTGGCTGCATTATAATATAAAATAATACCTGCATTATTTTAAATGCAAGTATTTTTATGCATTTAAAATCATATTAATAAATATCACTTGTTTTCCCAAAATATTTGGAAATATTAGGTATTTTCTTTTTTATGTATACACTTTGAGTATCTCTTCTGACATGGGGCCATGTTTGGGGAGACTTTATACTCAATGATCCTTTCTTTTTAATTTTTTGAAGTTCTAGTGAGATGAAATCAAAAGTGCCAAAGTGCAGCAACATACCAGGCTAAGGGCTTCCCCTCAATGGTGAAGAGGTCGCCTACCAATGCAGGAGACACAGGTTTGATCCCTGATCCGGGAAGATCCCACATGCTGCAGAGCAGCTAAGCATGTAAACCACGATTGAGCCTGTACTCTAGAGCCTCAGAGCTGCAACTATGGAGCCCATGTGCTCCTGCAACTGCTGAAGCCTGTGTGCCATAGAGCCCGAGTTCCACAACAAGAGAAGCCTGCTTACTTTAACTAGAGAGAAAGCCCCTACTTCCTGCAATTAGAGAAGAGCCTGCAGCAGCAGTAAAAACCCAGAATAGCCAAAAATAAATAAATAAAATTAAAAACAAAACAACAACAACGGGGCTTCCCTACTGGTCCAGTGGGTAAGGACACTGCCTTGCAATCTCTGGCCTGGGAAGATCCCACGTGCCGCGGAGCGGCTGGACCCATGTGTCCAACTACCGAGCTGGGCGCATGCGCTCCAGAGCCAGTGCTCTGCGACAACAGAGGCCACTGCGATGGGAGGCCCACACGGGCCAACGAACAAAGATGGATGAAAATAGATAAATGAAAGACCAATAGAAGTGGCCCGCCTGACCCCCTCCCTCCCTAACCCACCCCCCCAAATGAAAAATTTTTAAATATATATATATATATATATATTTATATCTTTTAAAAAAAAGAAAACAACAACAACAACAAAAATATACAGGCTGAGTTATGGGTGTGTAAGAGCTATACGGGGTTAAAACTGCTTTGGTTTCTAGTACTCTTGCTCTGCCTACCTCCTGATCCTGTGGGCTCTTTACCACATAGACTAGATAACCTGGGAGACAGCATGTGCAAGAATGTGGTTCAAATAACACTTTGGGTCATCATGAGTTGAGGGTTCAATTCACTAATGAAATCAATAGCTTTGAAAGGACTTTGATGTGTAAGTTATAGCATCATCTGTCCTGCACTTGATTTGGGGAATTTTTTCATATTTAATTTACAGAGGATCTTCAGATGTTGCCCCTTGATTCAACCAGATTTGACTACCATAAAGTCCTAACAACAACAACTGCTACAGTTTATTGAGAACCATCCAGTTTCTTAGGCATTGTTGTGGCCTCCCCTGTATTGTGTTCCCTCAAATCAAAAACACTAAGAAACAAATGAGCAGCTAAAGTATTACTAAATAAATTTTTATCACATAAAGCCTTTGCTGTGTACATGTTGAGTTGTTTTGAACTAGCTAAGTGTTGGGTCATTTCCTCATATACCCCTCTTGTGTATATCTAAGAAGGAAAATACGAGCAAATTCAATAGGTTAAGGAATTCCTAAAAAAAAATTTTTTTTTTGAATCAACTTTTACTCAGAGCTGTTGAGGTGAGGTTCTTGCTTCTCTATCTGATATTGTCTTCTGTACCTTTGAACACAGGGATGACTTAGCGTTCCTTTGGAGATGCTTCTAGACTCCTGGGATTTTCTTCCTTGATGCTGACGAGTTTGTGAAGTTTGATTTGGTACTTTCTTAAGTGTTCTCAGAAGGTTATCAGACAACAACGAGGATCCACACTCCTTTCTAAAATGGTTCTGAGATGGTTTTTTGACTGGAAATTGAGTTATCGGTCATGCCATGATGATTAACAGCAGGTTTGTGTGTGAACAGGAGATGACAGCTGGATTGTGGCTGCTCCCTCCCTGATGGTGACCTAAGACACTGTAGATTATGAGATGCATTTCCATTCTGGAGATGCCCAGATGCAGGGCAAACTTGCTTTTCCAAATCGGTGACGTATGGTTTGGTATTTTTTGGTCCTATTTATACTCTTATGAGGTAGGGATTGTTTTCTCTGATTTAGAGATTATTATGTGATGCTATAGCCCTGAAGGAAGATGCAAGAATACAAAAAATAGGATGTGAGGGCGATCTGGTTGTGACATCTGCCACCCCATTGATCACCACGGTTGATTCAGTTGATCTGGCTGGCTAGGCAGGTGTCTCCTTCCTCCCTTACCACTCCACGTGCACTCCTCCAGAAGCTGAGTGCTCAGTCAAAGAGGACGACCATCCCCAATAGAGGAGGAGTGGTCTTCGGTCAAGGGTATACGAGTAGCTGCACTCCCCTACTAGAACCTCCAAACAAGCTCTCAAGAATACAGAAAATAGACTCTGTAAGAAGAATGGTTGCCAGAAGAAATAAAAAGCGGCTGAATCAATTCACCTCATCTGATATCAGGTATCTTGTTTATAAAGAGACATGTTTAGTATGAGTGACATGTTCAGAGGACCAAGAAAAATTTTCTACAGATTTTGCAGGGTTTAGAAAAGCTCTGATACAAAATAAGCTATCTTTGATTACGATTCTGAAAAGCAAATAAAGCAGTGTTCCATAAAATATTCCTCTGAATCCTGAAACAAAATCATCAAAGCTGCCATGACTGCTTCAGAATCATGTTATGTTTATAATAGAACTATTCACAATAGCCAAGTCATGGAAACAACCTAAATGTCCATTGACAAATGAATGGATGAAGAAGATATACTACATATATACAATGGAATATTACTCAGCCATAAAAGAATGGGTGGTCCATTGGGTAAAGAGTCCACCTTGCAGTGCAAGGGGCACCTGTTTGATCCCTGGCCTGAGAAGATCTCACGTGCTACAGAGTGGCTGGGCGGGTGGGTCCAATTACCAGCCAGTGCTCTGCAGTGCATGTGCCCACAGCCAGTGCTCTGCAACGAGAGAGGTCACTGCAATGGAAGGCTCACACATGCCAAAGAATAAAGATGGATGAAAATAAATAAATAAAAAATAATAAAACTAAATGTTAAAAAAAAAAAAAGCCATTTACAGCAACATGGATGGACCTAGAGGCTCTCATACTAAGTGATGTAGTGAAGGACAGAACTCAGAAAGAGAAAGACAAACAGCATATGATATCACTTCTATGTGGAATTTAGAATAGAACACAAACTTATCTATGAAACACAAACAGACTCACAGACATGGAGAATAGACTTGTGGTTTTCAAGGGGGTGGTGGGGTAGGAATGGATTGAAAGTTTGGGATTAGCAGACGCAAACTATTTTATATATAATGGCTAAATAATGAGGTCCTGCCATATAGCACAGGGAACTGTATATATATATGTATATAAATGAATCACTTTGCTGTACAGTAAGTATTTACACAACATCTTTTTTTTTTTTTTTTTTTGATAAGTAAGAAATGATTCAGAGAAAGCACACTCCACAGAATGTGGGCCATCGCAGAGTGAATCCAGCGGCCCCGAAAACATGGCGTTCTTAGCTTTTATAGGCTGGGTAATTCCATATGCTAACGAGTGGGAGGATTATTCCAGCTCTTTTAGGGAAGGGGTGGAACTGTCATGGTGCCTCTGGGTGTGTCATTTAGCTTGCTGACTGAGGATCAAGGTCTGGTCTGCCACCTTGGACCCATTTGATTCTAATGGGTTTATGCTGTGTCCTTGGGCTATCATTCTTCTCAAAAATTGTGCCCTGCCCCTTTCCCTCCTAACCCTTACATTCCCTCCTCAAGAGATTTTACTCTCATATTCTTATGGGAGGCAGAAGGGCAAAGGTCCGTCTTCTGTAATTATTTCAAGGTTGAGCATGGGCATTGACCCTGCCTATAAGGGAGTAAAAAATCTCTTGAGTACCTGATCTAGGGGCCCCGGGGCAAGGCAGCTCCTAGTTTTAGTCCATATGTGTTAAAATCCCTACAAAGCCATCATCTTGATGTAGAGTGGTAGTAACTGGGTTCCTTAGCCTTCCTATGGATTCCCTTGATGATTGGGCATGTTTTGAACCAGCACCAGGGCATAAATATATCTATAAACGACAAAAGACTTAAAAGGCATGGTCAAACATCTGATTACAGTGTACAATAAAGGTGGGTTACAATAACCAGAATTACAAACAGTTACATTTAACTTAACATATTAACTAGTCTTAGTTGACTATTTTTCTTTGCCATATCACAGGGACCCTGTAAAACATCCCAAACTTACTTTTTGGTCAGATAAGATTATAAGTCACTGTGACAATATTTGTTTTCTAATTGAAACTATATGAAGATCTCTAAAGTAAGTACAAATCACTTAAAGGCAAAGAAATTTACCACAATTTGTCAAACTATAATCGATTTGTCAAAAGCAGCATTTTAAGAATACTTTGGAGGGAGAGACCAAATCTAGTCTGGTCTTAACCCATCCCTATTGAAATCCATTACCCAACCCAACTAAATCATGATCATGAATAACTCTTTGTTTATATTAATTACACAGTGAGGGTGGTTCTCTTTCTCCTCCAGAGACAGGGTGGCCCCTAACTTAGTTAATAAATCTCTCCCCATTAAAGGGAAAGGACAATCAGGCACAAACAGAAACAAATGCAAAAACAGTTGTTCACTAGCATTGCACAAAACAGGCTCCACAAAAGCGTGCCCATGTTTCTTTCCTGACAACCCCATTACATACTCTTTATGACTGCTAAGGTTTTTAATCTTTTGGGTTAAGACTGAGAAGGTTGCACCAGTGTGTACATACACGACATCTTAAATCAACCATACTTTAATAAAATTTTAAAAAATTAAAAAAGGAGAAGTGGTTCATAGGAAGACTTGGTGGCTAAGGAAAACATCCCATTGAAACAAGAATATGTCAACAAATTTCCTGATGTGGTTCCAAGGCACTGCTTGAGGAATGTTAGCTGTTAACAAGCTGTCAACCTCTGGCCTCCAAGGATGCCTTTTATGAAGAAGTCACATTACTACTTCACAAAGCAGCTATTGTTTTGTGTGGGCCACATTCCATGAAGCTCAGCACTTTCTCCTTGTTGTGAGGACATTGTATAGAAGTGATATTTTTTTATCCCCTAGGCGACACTTGGCGGTGTTTGTGAACAATTTTGATTTCCACTGTTGCTGGTGGTGCTAATGGCATCTAGTGCACAGAGGACAAGGATGCAGCTGACTCTCCCACGGTAACCAAGCAGGACCCCATGGGACCGTCCTTGGATAGGACCTCCCCCCTCCCACGATGTCCTGTACTTGCCACTTGTGTGTAAAAAAAGCTGTAGTCTCCCAGGCCTCCTCTAAGTCACAAAACCCTGGCTCAAGAATTAATGCTGGAAGAACATGTCGTGATGAAAACAACAATTGGGACAGGAGAACAGATAAGAATTGAAACAGTACGTCTGCCATCTGTCACAGTCACAGAATCTTTAGTTCCCTCCTAGAGTACCAAGAATCAGATGCACATTTCCTGAGTGGCTTTACAGATCCGAAAACCCCCACTGACTGGAAGAAATGAACTACTTGATGAGGATGAGCACATAGCTCCTAAACCTACTGGAGCCTGAGGATCAGTAACGTTATCCCGGAGGCCTACGGAAGATGGCAGTGATGGCGGCCCAGCTGGCTGGGTGGCTCAGCCCGGCCTTTGGGCTACGGCTGCTGTTGGCGACGGTGCTTCAGACAGTCTCTGCATTGGGGCCAGAGTTCTCCTCCGAGTCATGCAGAGAGTTAGGCTTCTCCAGCAACTTGCTCTGCAGCTCCTGTGATCTCCTAGGACAGTTCAACCTTCTGCAGCTGGATCCGGACTGCAGAGGATGCTTTCAGGAAGAAGCACAATTTGAAACCAAAAAGCTGTATGCAGGAGCTATTCTTGAAGTCTGTGGATGAAAATTGGGGAGGTTCCCTCAAGTCCAAGCTTTCGTCAGGAGTGATAAACCTAAACTGTTCAGAGGACTACAGATTAAGTATGTTCACGGTTCAGACCCTACGCTCAAGCTTTTGGACGACAATGGGAACATTGCTGAAGAACTAAGCATCCTCAAGTGGAACACAGACAGTGTAGAAGAATTCCAGAGTGAAAAGCTGGAACGTATATAAAATCTTGCTTAAATTTTCTCCTATCCTTTTGTTACCTTGTCCAGTAAAATATTACAGCACCTAGAAAATAATTTAGTTTTGCTTTCTTCCACTGATGAGTCTTTTACTGTGAGGCATCGAACATCCAGTTAGAAGTTGAAGTGGCAGCAAGTCTCCATCCTGCATTTATTGATACCACTAACAAAATGCCTTGTAATAGGCTGGTGGTTAATTATGCAAATGATAGTTTGTGATAATTGGTCCAGTTTTACGAACAACAGATTTTTAAAATAGTGAGGCCGATAAAGGAGATGATTACTACGGCTCATGTGCTGTGTGCTCTTTGAAAGTAATGAAAGAAAGCTTGAAAGCAAAGAAGACATACCGAGCCTCCACAGACTGCCTGTTCCCCCAGATCCTCTCATATTTTTGTATTACTCTGCTCTCCTTTTAATAGAAATGTATAGCTTATAATGAATGCACTGCATAAAAACTTTATGGCTTCATTATTGTAAAACAGATTCAAGATCTACGGTAAGAGTGAAACAGTCACATATTTTCGCATTAATGAAGACTACACAGAAAACCTTGAGGATTTGTGTGGATCTGATATTTAGCAAATTTCTGTGCCTTCCATTCTTACATAAAAGTCAATTTAAAAATGATCATTTGTAAGACCAAAATATAAATAAAAAATTTCAAAAATGTAAAAAAAAAAAGTTATCCCCAGGAGGGTGGAGCTAAGATGGCGGCATAGAAGGACATGCATTCATCTCTCCTGCAAAATCGCCTGAATTGCAACGGGTTCCTGAAAAACCATTGACAAGAGGAGGTTGGATCTGATCACAAAAAAGATACCTCACATCGAAGAACAAAGGAGAAGCCGCAGCAAGACAGTAGGAAGCGTTCATTCGCGCTTTTAAAAGTCAAACCTCATACCCGCCAGAGAGGCTGGGTGAGCCAAAGGCGCAAAGCCTGTTGCAGATCAAGACCCAGGAAAGGAGCGGTGACGCCCACAAGGGACTGAGCCAGGCCTGCTTTGGAGGGTCCAAGTGCCCCCTTGAACTAGAAGTGCCCTTGAGCAGTCCTCGGAAGGACGCCCCTCAGTTCCCTTTGGAGGAGGTTACCATTAACCTGATCATAGAGCTGCCGAGGACTGGAAACTGTGCGCACTGTGATCCCGCAGAGGGGAATAGCGATCTGCATGATACTGAGCCAGACTCACCTCTGAGTAATCTAACGTCTCGGTAGCGGGGGTCGACGGTGGCCTGAAGCAGGGTCAAGATCACTACGGAAGTGCTTCCCATAGAGTGTGGGAATACATCCTTTGTGAGAGAGACGTCATTTTCCCTACTGTAGTTTGGCTGCTGGTCAAACTACAGCGCTGCTGGTCAAACTACAGGGAGGGAATTTAGCTCCACCCAGCAAGAAAAGGGATTTGGATTAAGAATCTCCCAGGACCAGCCTGGGCAGGACTTTTAGTTCTGGAATAGGCTGAAATAAACAAGCAGTCAAAGAGTTCTTCAGATCCAACCACTGCCAGAGGCAAGAAAAAGACTGATAATTCCTGAATAGTCAGCAAGAGACAGAAGAACATAAACACTATTTTCACGTTTTGTCTGAAGCTGGAGTTACTGCTGGATTTTTTAAATTTCATTTTATTCCTTATTCTTTTTTATTGCTTTTTGTTTTGTTTTGTTGTCAATTGTATTTTTCCCTTTTTTCCAAACCCACTCAGTGCCCCCCTCCCGTTTTGTTTTTGTTTTTTGTTTTTTTTGGGTGTGTGAGTGTGGGTGTGTTTATTGCCTCCATTGAATTCTATTGAAGCTACTAATCTTATCAGTAAGACTGAATATATTCAAGTTTACATAATTTTTTTTTTCTTCTTTTTCCTTTTAAACCACACCTTTTTTTTTTTGGCCACTTCTATTGATCTTTCATTCACTTATCTTTTTTGTTCTTTGGCCTGTGCGGGCTTCCCATCACAGTGGCCTCTCTCGTTGCAGAGCACTGGCTCTAGGCACATGTGCTCCAGAGCTCTGGCTCAGTAGCTGGACACATCGGTCCAGCCTCTCCGTGGCACGTGGGATCGTCCCAGGCTAGGGATCAAACGGGCGCCCCTTGCACTGCAAGGCGGTGTCCTTACCCACTGGACCACCAGGGAAGCCCCTAAACCACAGATTTTATCTTGGTATAAACTTCTGGTTCCACATTGGTCTTTTAAGGTTCTGTGGGGGTTTTATTTTTATTGCTTTTGCTTTGTTTTTCTATATTTTTCTGCATACTTATCTCTGTTTTAATTTTTTTAATTTTTTAATTTGTACTAATACTTCCTGTATAATTCTTTGCTTTCTCTGATTCTCCTTTCCTATAGCACTAAACTCTAATACATACAAATCTTTATCTCCCTATATTTAACTTTGCAGTATTATTCTATATTTCTCTTCTATCCTCCCTTTCTCGTTTTCCCTTTTCCCACCATATTTCTTAGTCTGTTCTGTCCTCATTGTCTTATGACCAACGAGGACCCTGCTCTAGCATTATTCTCCAATTGGTGCTCTACTTAGTTTGGTTATTAACTGGTGGATATCATTCTTGGTTTTCTCTATTCGCTGTGCTAACGTATTGTACTGTATTTTTGGCTGGAATGCTTGGGTTATGTTATAGCTGTATATGTTTATGTGTATAATTCAATACGCTGGGTAGTATTTGCATAATATTTGAATTGCCATTTGTCAAAGGTATACCTTCTGTTTCTCATTTGCATATACATGTTTTAATATCATTTAATGCCATAACAAACCAGTCGTGAAATCTTGATTCCCTGGTCAGGCAACAAGCCCCGGGGCTTTAGGGAGGGAGCACTGACTCCAAAACTCTAAAATACTACGGAACGCCTAACACTAGAGATCAGTATACAAGTGAGAACACCAACAAAGGTAATCACTTGTATGCAAGTCCTGACATCACCCAACCACCAGCATCATCCAGAATAAGAAGCCCCATCCAAACAACAAACACCAACAGATGTAACTCAAAGTCTGAGAAAAGGAAATCCCAAACAGAGTTAGTGAAAAAATTAATAATAACAATGAAACGGCTGAGAAATACCACACAAGTGAAGGTACTATCTACAAACACACAAGATCAAATCAACAAAGAGGATTTGGACAAACTTTCTGAAAGTGATTTCAGAAGAATGATAGTAAAGATGATCAAAGACACTGAAAACTGAATGTTAGAGAAATTGCAAGACACAACTAACACACTGAATAAAGACATACAAGAACTTACAAAAAAAGTAACAGAGACAAACAACACAATTGCTGAACTGAAAAACACTGTAGAAGGAATTAAGAGCAGAGTCTCTGAGACAGAAGACCGGATAAGTGAGCTGGAAGACAGAATGGTGGAAGTAACGGCTGAAAAACAGAATCAAGCTCAAAGAATGAAAAGAGCCAAGGATAGCCTCAGAGACCACTGGGATAATATCAAACACACCAATATTCGAATTAGAGGAGTTCCAGAAGAAGAAGAAAAAAAAGAAAGGATAGGAGAAAATCTTTGAAGAGATTCTAGTTGAAAATTTCCCCAACATGGGAAAAGAAATAGTCAAGTCTAAGAAGCTCAAAGAGTACCATACAGAATCAACCCGAGAAGAAACACACCAAGACACATATTAATGAAGCTAACTCAAATTAAACACAAAGACAGAATCCTCAAAGCAGCAAGGGAAAAGCAACTAGTGACATACAAGGGAAAGCCCATACGTTTAACAGCTGATCTTTCCACAGAAACTCTGCAGGCCAGAAGGGAACAGCAAGACACATTTAAACGGCTAAAAGAGAATAATCTGCCACCAAGAATCCTCTACCCTGCAAGGATCTCATTCAAAATTGATGGAGAAATCAAAAGCTTTACAGACAAGCAAAACTTAAAAGAATTTAGTCACACCAAACCAACCTTACAACAAGTGTTTAAGGGACTTATATAGAAAACAAGTATAAGAGAAGGAGAAGATCCATGAAACAAACCCATCATAACATCTAAGAAGATGACAATAGGATCATTCATATCCCAATAATTACTTTGAATGTAAATGGACTAAATACTCCAACCAAAAGACACAGAGTGGCTGAATGGATTCAAAAACACGACCCATACATATGCTGCCTCCAGAAAACTCACTTCAGACCTAGAGACACTCATAGACTGAAAGTGAGAGGATGGAAAAAGATATTCCATGCAAATGGCAATCAAAAGAAAGCTGGAGTAGCAATCCTCGTATCAGACAAAATAGACCTCAAAATAAAGAAGATTAGAAGAGACAAGGCAGGACACTACATAATGATCAAGGGATCGATCCAAGAAGAAGACATAACAATCATAAATATCTATGGACCCAACACAGGAGCACCCCAATATATAAGACAGACACTTTCAGACATAAAAGAAGACATCGACACTAACACAATCATAGTAGGAGACTTTAACACCCCTCTCACACCAATGGACAGATCATCCAAACAGAAAATTAATAAAGAAACACAAGCCTTAAATACCACACTAGAAGAAATGGGCCTCATTGATATTTTTAGGACTTTCCATCCAAAAGCAGAAGAATACACTTTCTTCTCAAGTGCTCACGGAACATTCTCCAGGATAGACCACATCTTGGGCCCCAAATCAAACCTCAGTCAATTCACGAAAACTGAAATTATATCAACCGTCTTCTCGGACCACAATGCAATGAGACTAGAGATCAACTACAGGAATAAAAACCGCTAAAAACACAAACATATGGAGATTAAACAACACATACCTAAAAAATCAACTGATTACCGAGCCAAACAAAGGAGAAATAAAACAATTCCTAGAAGAAAATGACAATAAACACACAACAGTGCAAAACCTATGGGATACTGCAAAAGCAGTTCTAAGAGGGAAGTTTATACCAATTCAATCCCACCTCAAGAAACTAGGAAAATCTCAAACAGACGACCTTACCTTACGCTTAAAACAACTGGAGAAAGAAGAACAAAAACACCCCAAAGCCAGCAGAAGAAGGGAAATCATAAAGATCAGAGCAGAAATAAATGAAAAAGAAACAAAAGAAACAATAGTAAAGATAAATAAAACAAAAACCTGGTTCTTTGAAAAGGTCAATAAAATCGACACACCACTGGCAGACTCATCAAGAAAAAGAGAGAGAAGAACCAGATCACCAAAATCAAAAGAAAGCTGGAGTAGCAATCCTCGTATCAGACAAAATAGACCTCAAAATAAAGAAGATTAGAAGAGACAAGGCAGGACACTACATAATGATCAAGGGATCGATCCAAGAAGAAGACATAACAATCATAAATATCTATGGACCCAACACAGGAGCACCCCAATATATAAGACAGACACTTTCAGACATAAAAGAAGACATCGACACTAACACAATCATAGTAGGAGACTTTAACACTCCTCTCACACCAATGGACAGATCATCCAAACAGAAAATTAATAAAGAAACACAAGCCTTAAATACCACACTAGAAGAAATGGGCCTCATTGATATTTTTAGGACTTTCCATCCAAAAGCAGAAGAATACACTTTCTTCTCAAGTGCTCACGGAACATTCTCCAGGATAGACCACATCTTGGGCCCCAAATCAAACCTCAGTCAATTCACGAAAACTGAAATTATATCAACCGTCTTCTCGGACCACAATGCAATGAGACTAGAGATCAACTACAGGAATAAAAACCGCTAAAAACACAAACATATGGAGATTAAACAACACATACCTAAAAAATCAACTGATTACCGAGCCAAACAAAGGAGAAATAAAACAATTCCTAGAAGAAAATGACAATAAACACACAACAGTGCAAAACCTATGGGATACTGCAAAAGCAGTTCTAAGAGGGAAGTTTATACCAATTCAATCCCACCTCAAGAAACTAGGAAAATCTCAAACAGACGACCTTACCTTACGCTTAAAACAACTGGAGAAAGAAGAACAAAAACACCCCAAAGCCAGCAGAAGAAGGGAAATCATAAAGATCAGAGCAGAAATAAATGAAAAAGAAACAAAAGAAACAATAGTAAAGATAAATAAAACAAAAACCTGGTTCTTTGAAAAGGTCAATAAAATCGACACACCACTGGCAGACTCATCAAGAAAAAGAGAGAGAAGAACCAGATCACCAAAATCAAAAATGAAACAGGAGAGATTACAACAGATAATGCAGAAATCCAAAGCAGTCTAAGAGACTATTATGAACAACTCTATGGCAACAAACTGGACAACCTGGAAGAAGTGGACACTTTCTTAGAGAAGATTAATCTCCCAAGACTCAACCAGGAAGAAATAGAAACTATGAACAAGCCAATCACAAGCTCAGAAATCGACCTTGTGATCAAAAATCTACCCAAAAATAAAAGCCCAGGGCCAGATGGTTTCACAAGTGAATTCTATCAAACATTTAAAGAAGAGCTAATGCCTGTCCTTCTAAAACTCTTCCAAACAATAGCACAGGAAGGAACACTTCCAAACACATTCTATGAGGCCACCATCACCTTGATACCAAAGCCAGGCAAAGACAACATGAAAAAAGAAAATTATAGGCCAATTTCACTGATGAATCTAGATGCCAAAATCCTCAACAAAATCCTAGCAAACAGAATTCAACGACACATCAAAAAGCTCATTCATCACGATCAAGTTGGGTTCATCCCAGGCACGCAAGGATTCTTCAACATCCGCAAATCAATCAATGTGATACACCATATCAACAAATTGAGAGACAAAAATCACATGATCATCTCAATAGATGCAGAAAAAGCCTTCGACAAAGTACAGCATCCATTTATGATAAAAACTCTACAAAAAATGGGCATAGAAGGAACTTATCTTAACATAGTGAAAGCCATATATGAGAAGCCCACAGCGAACATTATCCTCAATGGTGAAAAACTCAAAACATTTCCTCTAAGATCAGGAACAAGACAAGGGTGTCCACTTTCACCACTCTTATTCAACATAGTCCTGGAAGTTCTAGCAACAGCAATAAGAGAAGAGAAAGAAGAACAAAAACACCCCAAAGCCAGCAGAAGAAGGGAAATCATAAAGATCAGAGCAGAAATAAATGAAAAAGAAACAAAAGAAACAATAGTAAAGATAAATAAAACAAAAACCTGGTTCTTTGAAAAGGTCAATAAAATCGACACACCACTGGCAGACTCATCAAGAAAAAGAGAGAGAAGAACCAGATCACCAAAATCAAAAATGAAACAGGAGAGATTACAACAGATAATGCAGAAATCCAAAGCAGTCTAAGAGACTATTATGAACAACTCTATGGCAACAAACTGGACAACCTGGAAGAAGTGGACACTTTCTTAGAGAAGATTAATCTCCCAAGACTCAACCAGGAAGAAATAGAAACTATGAACAAGCCAATCACAAGCTCAGAAATCGACCTTGTGATCAAAAATCTACCCAAAAATAAAAGCCCAGGGCCAGATGGTTTCACAAGTGAATTCTATCAAACATTTAAAGAAGAGCTAATGCCTGTCCTTCTAAAACTCTTCCAAACAATAGCACAGGAAGGAACACTTCCAAACACATTCTATGAGGCCACCATCACCTTGATACCAAAGCCAGGCAAAGACAACATGAAAAAAGAAAATTATAGGCCAATTTCACTGATGAATCTAGATGCCAAAATCCTCAACAAAATCCTAGCAAACAGAATTCAACGACACATCAAAAAGCTCATTCATCACGATCAAGTTGGGTTCATCCCAGGCACGCAAGGATTCTTCAACATCCGCAAATCAATCAATGTGATACACCATATCAACAAATTGAGAGACAAAAATCACATGATCATCTCAATAGATGCAGAAAAAGCCTTCGACAAAGTACAGCATCCATTTATGATAAAAACTCTACAAAAAATGGGCATAGAAGGAACTTATCTTAACATAGTGAAAGCCATATATGAGAAGCCCACAGCGAACATTATCCTCAATGGTGAAAAACTCAAAACATTTCCTCTAAGATCAGGAACAAGACAAGGGTGTCCACTTTCACCACTCTTATTCAACATAGTCCTGGAAGTTCTAGCAACAGCAATAAGAGAAGAGAAAGAAATCAAAGGAATCCAGATTGGAAAAGAAGAAGTCAAACTCTCTCTATTTGCAGATGACATGATATTATACATAGAAAATCCCAAAGACACTATTACAAAACTACTAGAATTAATCAGCGAATTCAGCAAAGTCGCAGGATACAAAATCAATATACAGAAATCACTGGCATTCCTATACACAAACAATGAAAAATCAGAAAATGAAATCAAAGAGGCAATCCCCTTCACCATTGCAACCAAAAGAATCAAATATCTAGGAATAAACCTACCCAAAGAAACAAAAGAACTGTACACAGAAAATTACAAGACACTCATGAGAGACATTAAAGAAGACTTAAACAGATGGAGAGATAGTCCATGTTCCTGGGTCGGAAGAATCAATATTGTGAAAATGACCATACTACCAAATGTCATCTATAGATTCAATGCGATCCCTATCAAACTATCAATAACATTCTTCACAGAACTAGACCAAAGTATCACACAGTTCCTATGGAAACACAAAAGACCTCGAATAGCCAAAGCAATCCTCAGGAAGAAGAATGGAGCTGGGGGGATCAGCCTCCCCAACTTCAGACTCTACTACAAAGCAACAGTCCTCAAGACAGTATGGTACTGGCACAAAAACAGAAATATCGACCAATGGAACAAGATCGAGAACCCAGAGATAAAGCCACGCACCTATGGGTACCTTATTTTTGACAAAGGAGGCGAAACTATAAAATGGGACAAAGACAGCCTCTTCAACAAATGGTGCTGGGAAAATTGGACAGCTACATGCAAGAAAATGAAGTTGGAACATACCCTGACACCATACACAAAGATCAACTCAAAATGGATTAAAGACTTAAATGTAAGGCCAGAAACCATCAAACTCTTAGAGGAGAATATAGGCAAAACCCTCAAGGACATCAATCAAAGCAAGATCTTCTCTGACCCACCTACTAGAATCGTGGAACTAAAAAGACAAATGAACATGTGGGACCTAATGAAACTTAAAAGTTTTTGTGCAGCTAAAGAAATTACAAAAAAGCTGAACAGACAGCCCACAGAGTGGGAGAAAATCATAGCAAATGAAACAACAGACAAAGAATTAATCTCCAAAATCTACAAGCAACTCAGACAACTCAGCACTGGAAAAACGAACAACCCAATCAAAAAATGGGAAAAGGGCCTAAACAGACACCTCTCCAATGATGACATACAGATGGCCCAAAAGCACATGAAACGATGCTCAACTTCACTGATAATTAGAGAAATGCAAATCAAAACTACAATGAGATATCACCTCACACCCATCAGAATGGCCATCATTCACAAATCAACAGACAATAAATGCTGGAGAGGTTGCGGAGAAAAGGGAACACTCCTGCATTGCTGGTGGGAATGTAAATTGATACAGCCTCTATTAAAGACAGTCATGAGAGACATTAAAGAAGACTTAAACAGATGGAGAGATAGTCCATGTTCCTGGGTCGGAAGAATCAATATTGTGAAAATGACCATACTACCAAATGTCATCTATAGATTCAATGCGATCCCTATCAAACTATCAATAACATTCTTCACAGAACTAGACCAAAGTATCACACAGTTCCTATGGAAACACAAAAGACCTCGAATAGCCAAAGCAATCCTCAGGAAGAAGAATGGAGCTGGGGGGATCAGCCTCCCCAACTTCAGACTCTACTACAAAGCAACAGTCCTCAAGACAGTATGGTACTGGCACAAAAACAGAAATATCGACCAATGGAACAAGATCGAGAACCCAGAGATAAAGCCACGCACCTATGGGTACCTTATTTTTGACAAAGGAGGCGAAACTATAAAATGGGACAAAGACAGCCTCTTCAACAAATGGTGCTGGGAAAATTGGACAGCTACATGCAAGAAAATGAAGTTGGAACATACCCTGACACCATACACAAAGATCAACTCAAAATGGATTAAAGACTTAAATGTAAGGCCAGAAACCATCAAACTCTTAGAGGAGAATATAGGCAAAACCCTCAAGGACATCAATCAAAGCAAGATCTTCTCTGACCCACCTACTAGAATCGTGGAACTAAAAAGACAAATGAACATGTGGGACCTAATGAAACTTAAAAGTTTTTGTGCAGCTAAAGAAATTACAAAAAAGCTGAACAGACAGCCCACAGAGTGGGAGAAAATCATAGCAAATGAAACAACAGACAAAGAATTAATCTCCAAAATCTACAAGCAACTCAGACAACTCAGCACTGGAAAAACGAACAACCCAATCAAAAAATGGGAAAAGGGCCTAAACAGACACCTCTCCAATGATGACATACAGATGGCCCAAAAGCACATGAAACGATGCTCAACTTCACTGATAATTAGAGAAATGCAAATCAAAACTACAATGAGATATCACCTCACACCCATCAGAATGGCCATCATTCACAAATCAACAGACAATAAATGCTGGAGAGGTTGCGGAGAAAAGGGAACACTCCTGCATTGCTGGTGGGAATGTAAATTGATACAGCCTCTATTAAAGACAGTCTGGAGATTTCTTAAAAAACTGAAAATAGAAGCACCATACGACCCAGAAATCCCACTCTTAGGCTTATACCCTGATGAAATCAAATCTGAAAGAAGCACTTGCACTCAATGTTCATTGCAGCTCTCTATACAATAGCTAGAACATGGAAGGAACCTACATGCCCATTGACGAATGAATGGATGCAAAAGCTCTGGTACATATATACAATGGAATACTACACAGCTATAAAGAGAAATGCAGAAGAATCAGCCCTAATGAGGTGGCTGGATCTAGAATGTATCCTAAAAAGTGAAGTCAGTCAGAAAGAGAAGGACAAATACAGTATATTAACACATATATATGGAATCTAGTAGGATGGTGATGGTGGCACACGCAGTGAAGCGACGGAAAGACAGACATGGACAGTGGACATATGGACATTGTGGGGAAGGAACAGAAGGTGAGAGGCGTAAAGGAAGTAGCATGAAGGCCTATACTATCATAAGTGAAGAAAATAGCTCTAGTCATTGCTCTGTGAGTAAAGGGGATCTTTCAGGGGTGCTGTGTGATGGTTGGGAGGGGTGGGAAGGGGGTATATACATATGACTAATCTGGGAACATACATATCTGTAAACAACAAAACTCTGTAAAAGTTAAAAGTAAAATAAAGGTTTAAAAAAAACACACACATATACACACACAAAAATCACCTAGATGGCAACAAGAACTTGAACGAGAATAGATCAATGTTCATACAAAAATGAAACAAGTTCCTGCATATATTTAAAAGCAGAAATCACCTGTATTTCAATAGAAAACCCACAGAAATGACAAAAGGGGTAAATAATGTGTGGGCCTGCATAATGCTGCCACCGTGTGGCCATTTCCTGTAACAATAAATTGAAAACAGGTGCTTATGGGCATTGAGGATTCTTGTTGCCAAAGGGTCTGCATGTCGAAAACAGTTGTGGTCATGGGAATTCCGAGTTACAATAAGCACACCCGTCAGAATGGCCATCATTCACAAATCAACAGACAATAAATGCTGGAGAGGTTGCGGAGAAAAGGGAACACTCCTGCATTGCTGGTGGGAATGTAAATTGATACAGCCTCTATTAAAGACAGTCTGGAGATTTCTTAAAAAACTGAAAATAGAAGCACCATACGACCCAGAAATCCCACTCTTAGGCTTATACCCTGATGAAATCAAATCTGAAAGAAGCACTTGCACTCAATGTTCATTGCAGCTCTCTATACAATAGCTAGAACATGGAAGGAACCTACATGCCCATTGACGAATGAATGGATGCAAAAGCTCTGGTACATATATACAATGGAATACTACACAGCTATAAAGAGAAATGCAGAAGAATCAGCCCTAATGAGGTGGCTGGATCTAGAATGTATCCTAAAAAGTGAAGTCAGTCAGAAAGAGAAGGACAAATACAGTATATTAACACATATATATGGAATCTAGTAGGATGGTGATGGTGGCACACGCAGTGAAGCGACGGAAAGACAGACATGGACAGTGGACATATGGACATTGTGGGGAAGGAACAGAAGGTGGGAGGCGTAAAGGAAGTAGCATGAAGGCCTATACTATCATAAGTGAAGAAAATAGCTCTAGTCATTGCTCTGTGAGAAAAGGGGATCTTTCAGGGGTGCTGTGTGATGGTTGGGAGGGGTGGGAAGGGGGGATATACATATGACTAATCTGGGAACATACATATCTGTAAACAACAAAACTCTGTAAAAGTTAAAAGTAAAATAAAGGTTTAAAAAAAACACACACATATACACACACAAAAATCACCTAGATGGCAACAAGAACTTGAACGAGAATAGATCAATGTTCATACAAAAATGAAACAAGTTCCTGCATATATTTAAAAGCAGAAATCACCTGTATTTCAATAGAAAACCCACAGAAATGACAAAAGGGGTAAATAATGTGTGGGCCTGCATAATGCTGCCACCGTGTGGCCATTTCCTGTAACAATAAATTGAAAACAGGTGCTTATGGGCATTGAGGATTCTTGTTGCCAAAGGGTCTGCATGTCGAAAACAGTTGTGGTCATGCCGGAAGAATTCAAAACAGGGCGAGTTACAATAAGCTGACTGTATAGGTACCATGAACTCACCTTGAAAAGAAATCCCAAGAAAAGAGCTCAATTTCGCAAAAAATAATAAATAAATAAATGCAAATCGAAACTTCAGGGAAGGAATCAGCTCACAGCAGTCAGCAGCTCACAGACTATTCCTGGGAGGAACAGTCCCTTTCCTGAGACTATATCTGAGAGTATAAATTGGTTAACAGACACTATAAAGGATAGTGCCAGGATTATTAAAACCAAGGAAACGAGAATGAGGTTAGAACACTCTCTAACAACCTACACAAAATTCACTCCAAATAGTAAAAATCTAAAGGCCAGGAGGGATTCTATGAAAGTCTTCAGGAAGAAATAGACAAAATATTCACTGATATAAAAGTACAAGGATTTGGGGGCTTGGATGATATCATTGCAAGGTCTTCTGGAATCCGTCTCATAGTGGAATGAGAAATAAACAAAAAACACGAAAACCTGACCTACTTCAGTTTAGAAGGAGGAACCCAGCAACAGGAACCTTAAGGAATGTAAAAGGCAACACGGAATTCAAAGAAATGTTTGCAAACCAAGACAACCGCAAGCCGAAAACCAGACAACAGCACATAATTTGGTAATATTTACATAATGTATATTCCATAAAAATTAATGAACCACTCTGCTGTATTTCAAAACAAATATACCTATGTTAATCAACTTTTGGGAACATACATATCTGTAAACAACAAAACTCTGTAAAAGTTAAAAGTAAAATAAAGGTTTAAAAAAAACACACACATATACACACACAAAAATCACCTAGATGGCAACAAGAACTTGAACGAGAATAGATCAATGTTCATACAAAAATGAAACAAGTTCCTGCATATATTTAAAAGCAGAAATCACCTGTATTTCAATAGAAAACCCACAGAAATGACAAAAGGGGTAAATAATGTGTGGGCCTGCATAATGCTGCCACCGTGTGGCCATTTCCTGTAACAATAAATTGAAAACAGGTGCTTATGGGCATTGAGGATTCTTGTTGCCAAAGGGTCTGCATGTCGAAAACAGTTGTGGTCATGCCGGAAGAATTCAAAACAGGGCGAGTTACAATAAGCTGACTGTATAGGTACCATGAACTCACCTTGAAAAGAAATCCCAAGAAAAGAGCTCAATTTCGCAAAAAATAATAAATAAATAAATGCAAATCGAAACTTCAGGGAAGGAATCAGCTCACAGCAGTCAGCAGCTCACAGACTATTCCTGGGAGGAACAGTCCCTTTCCTGAGACTATATCTGAGAGTATAAATTGGTTAACAGACACTATAAAGGATAGTGCCAGGATTATTAAAACCAAGGAAACGAGAATGAGGTTAGAACACTCTCTAACAACCTACACAAAATTCACTCCAAATAGTAAAAATCTAAAGGCCAGGAGGGATTCTATGAAAGTCTTCAGGAAGAAATAGACAAAATATTCACTGATATAAAAGTACAAGGATTTGGGGGCTTGGATGATATCATTGCAAGGTCTTCTGGAATCCGTCTCATAGTGGAATGAGAAATAAACAAAAAACACGAAAACCTGACCTACTTCAGTTTAGAAGGAGGAACCCAGCAACAGGAACCTTAAGGAATGTAAAAGGCAACACGGAATTCAAAGAAATGTTTGCAAACCAAGACAACCGCAAGCCGAAAACCAGACAACAGCACATAATTTGGTAATATTTACATAATGTATATTCCATAAAAATTAATGAACCACTCTGCTGTATTTCAAAACAAATATACCTATGTTAATCAACTGTATTTCAATTTCAAACAAAAATATTTGATGTATATCTAAAAAACACAAAAGAATAGAATAGGAAAATGGAGCAAAATGCAAATGGGATATTTTTATACGACACGAGTACCAATTGAGAAACAATTCTGGATGAGATCACTAAAATTACATAAACTAGATGACCATTTTAATCTGAGATAACTAAAATTATGTAAACTAGGTGACCATTTTAATCTGAGATAATTAAAATTACATAAACTAGGTGACCATTTTAATCTGAGATAACTAAAATTACATAAACTAGATGACCACTTTAATCTGTGCTACAAAAGAAAAAAAAAAAGAGGAAGAAGAAGAATTAGTCAAACTAGGCCAATGAATCTACCAACAAGATGAGGTGGCCAAGTAGCCAAGTGACAGTTACATGTGACCAGGCTCACATTTGATAATTAGTATCCTTATGAGATTCTTTTTACTTATTCATTTATTTCTGGCTATTCTGGGTTTTCACTGCTGCTGCAGGCTCTTCTCTAGTTACAGGGAGTGGGGGCTACTCTCTAGTTGAGGTGAGCAGGCTTCTTGTTGTGGTGACTTCTCTTGTTGTGGAACTCAGGCTCTAGGGCTCACGGGCTTCAATATTTGTGGTTCATGAGCTCAGTTGCTCCGCAGCATGTGAGATCTTCCCGGGTCAGGGTTTGAACCCGTGTCTTCTGCATTGGCAGGTGAACTCTTCACCACTGAGATACCAGAGAAGCCCTCCTTATGAGATTCTTAAGTATTTTGATGAATTTCATTCAAGAATGATTCAAAAAGAAATTACTCTGAAAATGTATTCCCTATAATTGATATATGCCCATATTTTCCTATGTGAAATATGTAGAATTTCATATTTCATGAAGGAAACTCTGCACTCAGATTTTCCGCTATGAAATATGGAAAATTCTGTTTGAAATTAGACCCTCTTCTGAACAGTCTAACTACATATTCTCATAGTAAAGCAATGCTGTCTGAAACAGAGAAACCTGCCATTAGAAATCACATTTAACTTGAATCCCAAAAAGACACAAATGAACTTATCTATGAAACAGAAAGTGACTCACACGTCCAAGAACTAACGGATGCTAGCGGGGATTTGTGTCTGGTCATTGCCAGACTGGGAGCGGGCAGGTTAAGAGACAAACTTCACTATGTATAGTGTAAGAAAATCAATAGAATATAGTAGGCACCAGAGAAAAAGGTATACAAGCGAGCAATGAGGGGAATGGTCTGCAGGAAGAAACAATCCCCCGATTGGTGAAGATGTAAGACGTAGCAGCCAGTATAATGGGCAGTCTCCAAATGTCTAAATAACTGTAGAAAGCCCAGGTAAGCCTAGGAGGTAAGATTCCCACACCTTGGCCTACAGCCTGTGAAAACAATTGATTAAAATGCACAGGCTCGGGGCTTCCCTGGTGATCCAGTGGGTAAAGAGTCTGTCCTGCAGTGCAAGGGGCACCGGTTCAATCCCTGGCCTGGGAAGATCTCACATGCCCTGGAGCAACTGGACCGGTGTGTCCAATTACGAGCCAGCACACTGGAGCGGATGTGCCTGGAACTGGTGCTCTGCAACGAGAGGGGTAGCTATGATGCGAGGCCTGCACAGGTCAAAGAACAAATATGGATGAAAATAAATAAATGAAAGACCAATAAAAGAGGCTAAAATTTTTAAAAAAGAAAAAAAAAATGCACAGGCTCCCAAAGAAACCTCCAGCACTTCTTGAATGGCCATGACACATACCAGCAAAATCTTTCACAAGAGAGTAAAGCTTCAACAAGATGCTGATGTAGATACAGTAGACCCTCTATTCCTTATAGAAAAATGCCCCTGATGTCAGGAAGTTATGACACTGCTGGCCACAGACATGGACCTTGTAGGATCATCCACAAACAAAAGTCACAGAAGAAGAGAACGCTTATGATATGTACTGTGTATCCATACCAAATGAATACACACATATGGGTCAATGAGTAACGACCAAAAAACAGACTCTGTGATTTCATACACAAATAATTTCCAATGTAAATAAATAAATAATGTGAGGAGCCTGGAGTGAACTGGGAGGTCCCTATGTGAACCACAACTCTGCGTCTGTAATCCATAATCCACAAAAATGAAAAATGCCTTTCTCCCATACGTCCAGATATACGCAGAGTTCTGTAACTCTAAGAGATCATCCCACAATTATCCCCTACCTTCTTGTTTTCTATTTACCCAAAAGTGTATGTGAGATAGATAATTCATGAGGACACGTTGATGACCATTCTGCTTAACCTCTGTGGGGACGATATCCCAAAGAACAAGAGAGATGGCCCGAAGATTTCTTAAGATTTGACAATGGCGACTGCACACGGACAACCTTCACAACAGTGCAAATCGACTATGCTGTAAGCTCATATTCGCAAGACAACAGAGAAAAGGTAAGGAAAACACCACCTACTCTATTATCTGTGACCTGCCTGATTTGGGATGCTGCCGCATCTCTGGAAACTACACACAGACTTTGGTCGCACCTCTGAACAGTGATGGGTTCAACACAAGGCTTCCTGCAGGGGGCAGCACCGGTTCAATCCCTGGCCTGGGAAGATCTCACATGCCCTGGAGCAACTGGACCGGTGTGTCCAATTACGAGCCAGCACACTGGAGCGGATGTGCCTGGAACTGGTGCTCTGCAACGAGAGGGGTAGCTATGATGCGAGGCCTGCACAGGTCAAAGAACAAATATGGATGAAAATAAATAAATGAAAGACCAATAAAAGAGGCTAAAATTTTTAAAAAAGAAAAAAAAAATGCACAGGCTCCCAAAGAAACCTCCAGCACTTCTTGAATGGCCATGACACATACCAGCAAAATCTTTCACAAGAGAGTAAAGCTTCAACAAGATGCTGATGTAGATACAGTAGACCCTCTATTCCTTATAGAAAAATGCCCCTGATGTCAGGAAGTTATGACACTGCTGGCCACAGACATGGACCTTGTAGGATCATCCACAAACAAAAGTCACAGAAGAAGAGAACGCTTATGATATGTACTGTGTATCCATACCAAATGAATACACACATATGGGTCAATGAGTAACGACCAAAAAACAGACTCTGTGATTTCATACACAAATAATTTCCAATGTAAATAAATAAATAATGTGAGGAGCCTGGAGTGAACTGGGAGGTCCCTATGTGAACCACAACTCTGCGTCTGTAATCCATAATCCACAAAAATGAAAAATGCCTTTCTCCCATACGTCCAGATATACGCAGAGTTCTGTAACTCTAAGAGATCATCCCACAATTATCCCCTACCTTCTTGTTTTCTATTTACCCAAAAGTGTATGTGAGATAGATAATTCATGAGGACACGTTGATGACCATTCTGCTTAACCTCTGTGGGGACGATATCCCAAAGAACAAGAGAGATGGCCCGAAGATTTCTTAAGATTTGACAATGGCGACTGCACACGGACAACCTTCACAACAGTGCAAATCGACTATGCTGTAAGCTCATATTCGCAAGACAACAGAGAAAAGGTAAGGAAAACACCACCTACTCTATTATCTGTGACCTGCCTGATTTGGGATGCTGCCGCATCTCTGGAAACTACACACAGACTTTGGTCGCACCTCTGAACAGTGATGGGTTCAACACAACCTGGCCCGGGGCCCTTCTCTGAACACTCTTTGAAGATTTACCCTGTGCTGTGCCTGGCAGGGACAAGAGGCCCGCCTGACATCAAAGCCTTGAGGAATTTCAAGGCCAATACAGAGAGCCTCATCCTGTCTGTTGCTGGGGATCCCAGCTCAAGACTCCAGCCTGAGGGTGCAGCCTCCAAGCAGCTCAGCCCCCTCAGCAGTGGCCTGTGGACCTGAAGGGGTGAGCCTGGATGGAGTGTTTGTGGGATGCTTGGCGGAGCGCGGGGGGAATAGACATGATACTCAAACCCTTTTGTGCTTGCTAAGGCATATCCCACCTTATTTCACAGCCCAGGAAACCCTCTGGCCTTAAGGTCCCGTTTGCCCTAGGAACTAAGCATGCGCATGGGAAAGTGCTGCCGCCTTGTGGATATTTTCTGCAGCTGCAACTGCAATTGGATCATCGCTGCTCAAGGTGCCTCAAATTACAGCGCTTGGGATTCTCTTAATGAAAGCAGTCCTACAAAATAGCCTTAGGCAAGCAAAGGAGAAATACAGTCCACACACACCCTGACTTTCAGGAAGCCAAATGGCAAACGTAATCATCCATAAAACCCTTCTTTAAAAAAAAAAAAAAAAAGGCAAGGAAAAACAAACCCAAACCCACTGCCCAACAAAATCAGATGCTCAATATCCCTAAGTCCTCTAGGAATGCCAAACCAAAGGACAATGGGAAGTCAAATCCTACCACTCACAATGGCCAGCGTCACATGGGTACTAAAGAAAAATGAGGGAGAGGATCTGGAGTAAAAAGAATCCCCAGAGGATGTTGGTGACAATATACATTGTGGCAGTCAGTAGAATGCACACACTCTGAATGCTTCACAAAATATCACTTTGAGCTAAGTCTAGAATTGAATATTCCCACAACTTAGACAATATTCGTAAAAATGCCTTCCAAATAAAGCCAACTTGCAGAAAGCCAACTTCCAAAGTAAATTGACCTCACACCTTCTCAGGGAAAAAAAAAAGAGGAGAAACACACTCAAAATCCCCCCAAAACAAGATGGTCAGGATCCCTAATTGTTGCACGAATGCTCAAAATGGCCAAGGTACCATGTTGACAAACATAAAGTGGGGGAGAGGGTCTGGAGGTTAAAGAATCCCTCGAGGCTCTGGGTCAGAATATATAAGGTAGCAGTTAGCATGATGGACAGGCTCTGCATGCTTGAAAAAAATTATCAAGTTGGAATCAGCCCCGCGTCTGACATTCCCACACCTTCACCAATGTGCACAGAAATAAATTCCAAACTGAACTGACTTTCAGGAAGCCATAGGCCAAAGGTAAATTGTCCTCAAACCCCCTTCAGGAAAAGAAAGAAAAAAGAAAACAACACATCCAACTTGCCCCAGAAAACTAGATGCTCAGCCTCCCTAAAAACTGCTGGAATGCCAATCAAAATGACAGTGGGAAGTCAACTTGCAGCCAGCGACACAGGTGCACTAACAAACAATAGGGTAGGGGATCTGCAGGGAAAGCAATCCCCTAAGGCTGTCGTTAAGGCTATCGCATTGCAGCAGCCAGTATAAAGGGGATTCTCCGAATGTGTGAATAAATGTAGAAAACCCAGTTAAGCCTAGGCTGTGAGATGCCTGCACCTTTGCCTATATCCTGAGGAAACTATCGATCAAAATGCATATGCACCCCCCAACAAACCCCCTGCAAGTACCCCAATGGCCATGACACCCAACCAGCAAAATCTTGGGGCCAACTTGAAAGTTTCCACCTTGTGGACGTTTCCTGCAACTACAACTGGATCATCCTTGTTCACGGCTCCTCGGTTAACAAAGCTTGCTCTTAAAGACAGCAGCCCTACAAAATATCTTTGGACCGGCACCAGAGAAATACATTCCAAACACATCCGACTTCCAGGAAGCTAAATTCCAAAGGTAAATTGTCCACACAACACTTCAAGAAGGAAAAAAAAAAGAAGAAGAAGAACAAATAAACCCAAACCTGTCCCAGAAAACAAGATGCTCAGCACCTCTAAAAGCTGCAGGAATGCCAACCAAAACGACACAGGGAAGTCAAATCCCAGTACTCACACTGGCCGGCGACACATGTATACTAACAAATAATGGAAGAGAGGGTCTGCAGGAAAAAACAATCCCCCGAGGTTTGCAGTGTACATATATGTAGCAGCAGCCAATATAATGGGGAGCAAGCCACCAAATGTCTGAACAAACGTGGAAAGCCCAGTTAAGCCTAGGCTGTGAGATGCCTGCACCTTTGCCTATATCCTGAGGAAACTATCGATCAAAATGCATATGCACCCCCCAACAAACCCCCTGCAAGTACCCCAATGGCCATGACACCCAACCAGCAAAATCTTGGGGCCAACTTGAAAGTTTCCACCTTGTGGACGTTTCCTGCAACTACAACTGGATCATCCTTGTTCACGGCTCCTCGGTTAACAAAGCTTGCTCTTAAAGACAGCAGCCCTACAAAATATCTTTGGACCGGCACCAGAGAAATACATTCCAAACACATCCGACTTCCAGGAAGCTAAATTCCAAAGGTAAATTGTCCACACAACACTTCAAGAAGGAAAAAAAAAAGAAGAAGAAGAACAAATAAACCCAAACCTGTCCCAGAAAACAAGATGCTCAGCACCTCTAAAAGCTGCAGGAATGCCAACCAAAACGACACAGGGAAGTCAAATCCCAGTACTCACACTGGCCGGCGACACATGTATACTAACAAATAATGGAAGAGAGGGTCTGCAGGAAAAAACAATCCCCCGAGGTTTGCAGTGTACATATATGTAGCAGCAGCCAATATAATGGGGAGCAAGCCACCAAATGTCTGAACAAACGTGGAAAGCCCACCTCAGCCGAGGATATACGTGCCCGCACCCTGGCCTATATCCTGAGGAATCCGTCGATCAAAATGCACAGGCACACAAACAAACTTCCAGCACTCCCGGAATGGCCATGACAACCAACCAGCAAATTGTCCTGTAAGACATGAAAGCTTCAACAAGATGGGCAAAGTGCTGCCACCTTGTGGACCTTTTCTGCAACTACAATCAGATAATCCTTGCTCAAGACAGCACAGTTCAGAAAGCTTGGGATTCTCCTAAGGACAGTAACCCTACGAAATAACACTGGACTGGCACAAGGGTGATATATTCCACACACATCTGATTTTAGGAAGCTAAATGCCTTAAGCAGACCGGAAGTCTTAGGACGGAGCTAAAACTATCCCTAACCTAGCTCCAGCCCTAACTTGAGCTCGAACTTCAACTGAAAGCTCTGTCTATCCCACATTAAAGTATACCCTAAAACCAACACCTGCCCTCACTATTCCCCATTATTCTCAATCCATCCTAACCTTAAACAGACCCCAACTTTTACAGTAAAGCTAACCCTAGCCCTAACCCCAACCTTAGCGCAAACCTCACACAAATCCTCACCCCACCCCAACTTGATGCAAACCCTTTAGCTAACACACACCCGCCGCATTTGTCTTTCCTCTACGTTCCTAGCATTAACCGACCTAACTCTTACAGTAAAGTTAACCCTGACCTTACTCTCGCCTAAGTCCATACCGTAGCTCCAACTTCACCTGAAGTCTGTGCCTCTCACAACTTAAAGCAAACCCTAAAGCTAATGCCCACCCTCACCAGTTCTGTTTACTCTAAACTCAATCCTAACCTTAAACCAGCCCCAGTGGGAAAGCTAACCCTAGCCCCTTAACCCGAGTCCAAACCTCACTGGAACACTCACACTATCCCAGCTTAACAAGAATCCTATAGCAAGCACAGGCCCTCATATTTGTCATTCCACTAAACCCAGTCCTATCCTTAAACTGACCAGAACTCTTACAGGAAAGCTAATCCTAACCCTACCCTTGCCCTAGACCAGACCCAGCTATAACTTCAGTCCAACCATCTGCCTCTCCCAGCTTAAAGAGAACTCTAAAGCTGACACCCGCCCTCACCATTGCCCCTTCCTCTAAATTCAATCCCACCCTAAGCCAACCCCAACAGTTACGGTAAAGCTAACCCAGCCCTAGTCCTAGCTCTGGCCTTAACCCTAGCCTAAACCTCACTGGAACCCTCACCCTATCACAATGTATGAGAGCCCTATAGCTAACACACATTTCTTCCCCTCTGACCTCAGTCCTAGCCTTAAACTGATAAGGACTTGTAAAACAGAACACAAAATGATTTGCTAGATCTACTTTATGATTCATCCCTTGTTCCCTGGGTTACTTGTTAGTGACTCACCTGTTAGGCTAAATTACCTTCTGTTAGCATTGATTGTTTCCTGTTAATCTTTATTGATTGTAACCTATACCGAAGCTATCTGTAATTCACGAAAAAGTCCCTAGACTATTATGTTGAGCTGGAATGTATAACTGTCCTGGGAAGCCCCTGGGATGTTATGGGACCTCTAGGTTGTTATGATGATTATGTGTTTTTCTTGCTTACTGTTTCCTAGTCATAAGACTAACCAGTCCAGTATGACTAATCATTGCTTGAGACAATGGAATGTGCAGGTGTGCTGCTACCAATTCCAATCAAAGGGGAGGGTCTCGCACCACTGATTCTACCAGCCCTTAAAAATCGCCCTGGGGGCTTCCCTGGTGGTCCAGTGGGTAAGGACACCGCCTTGCCGTACAAGGGGCGCCGGTTCGATCCCTGGCCTGGGAAGATCCCATGTGCCGCGGAGCGGCTGGACCAATGTGCCCAATTACCGAGCTGGAGCTCTGGAGCGCATGCGCCCAGACCCGGTGCTCTGCGACAACAGAGGCCACTGCAATGGGAGGCCCACAAGGGCCAAAGAACAAAGATGGATGAAAATAGACAAATGAAAGACCAATAGAAGTAGCTCACCTGCTCCCCTCCCTCCCCACCCTACCCCTCCAAAATAAATATAAATAAATACATCTTTAAAAAAAAAAATCGCCCTTCGCCTCCAGTCAGGGCCCTCGCAGGAAACCTTGTTCCTCGCGGGTGGTCGCTGGCGCCAGCCTAATAAACCTCTTTTCCATCTACCACGAGCAGAGTTGGGTGCTTCACTGAGCACGCCTCACAACAGACTCTTAGGGTAAAGGTAAGGCTATCCCTACCCTAGCTCTCACAGGCGATAGATGACCGTAGATTACCATGAATGGTATCGGATTCTTAATTGGCTAGGACAGTCTCTAGGCCTCAGGGTTGGGTAAGACATTCTAATGTAAAGGCCCACATTAACACAAGACTGGCTTAGTTTCATCTTCAACATTGAAGATTGTTGCCTTTTTCCTTTTTACTTCCCCTCTTCTCCTTGTCCTTGGACTCTGCTGGCCTCCTTGTCAAGTCTGCCTATTTACCCCTTTCAGTTCTAGTCCTGACCCTAGCTGCAACTTCAACCGAAACCCCTGCCTATCCCACCTTAAAATGCACCCTGAAGCTAACCCCACCATCATTATTTCCCTTACTAATAACTCAGTTCTAACATAAACAGACCCCAACTCAGACTGTAAACCTAACCCTAACCCTAGGCCTAGCCCAAGTCCTATCCCTAAACCTAACCCAAACCTCACTTGAACCCTCACCTTATCCCAACTACACAAGAACCTTATCGCAAACACACGCCCTCTGCATTTCTCTGTCCACAGAGCTCAGTTCTAGCATTAAACTGACCCAAACTCCTACAGTAAAGCTAAGCCTAACCTTACCCTAAGCCCCAAATCAGACTCTATCTCCAATGTCTCCCGAATACTCTGCCTATCCCAGCTCTTACGCCACGCCCTCCCCCCTTCTCTAAAGATCCCATGTGCAGCGGGCGCTGGACCAATGTGCCCAATTACCGAGCTGGAGCTCTGGGCGCATGCGCCCAGACCCGTGCTCTGACAACAGAGGCCACTGCAATGGGAGGCCCACAAGGGCCAAAGAACAAAGATGGATGAAAATAGACAAATGAAAGACCAATAGAAGTAGCTCACCTGCTCCCCTCCCCCCCCACCCCACCCCCCCAAAATAAATATAAATAAATACATCTTTAAAAAAAAAAATCGCCCTTCGCCTCCAGTCAGGGCCCTCGCAGGAAACCTTGTTCCTCGCGGGTGGTCGCTGGCGCCAGCCTAATAAACCTCTTTTCCATCTACCACGAGCAGAGTTGGGTGCTTCACTGAGCACGCCTCACAACAGACTCTTAGGGTAAAGGTAAGGCTATCCCTACCCTAGCTCTCACAGGCGATAGATGACCGTAGATTACCATGAATGGTATCGGATTCTTAATTGGCTAGGACAGTCTCTAGGCCTCAGGGTTGGGTAAGACATTCTAATGTAAAGGCCCACATTAACACAAGACTGGCTTAGTTTCATCTTCAACATTGAAGATTGTTGCCTTTTTCCTTTTTACTTCCCCTCTTCTCCTTGTCCTTGGACTCTGCTGGCCTCCTTGTCAAGTCTGCCTATTTACCCCTTTCAGTTCTAGTCCTGACCCTAGCTGCAACTTCAACCGAAACCCCTGCCTATCCCACCTTAAAATGCACCCTGAAGCTAACCCCACCATCATTATTTCCCTTACTAATAACTCAGTTCTAACATAAACAGACCCCAACTCAGACTGTAAACCTAACCCTAACCCTAGGCCTAGCCCAAGTCCTATCCCTAAACCTAACCCAAACCTCACTTGAACCCTCACCTTATCCCAACTACACAAGAACCTTATCGCAAACACACGCCCTCTGCATTTCTCTGTCCACAGAGCTCAGTTCTAGCATTAAACTGACCCAAACTCCTACAGTAAAGCTAAGCCTAACCTTACCCTAAGCCCCAAATCAGACTCTATCTCCAATGTCTCCCGAATACTCTGCCTATCCCAGCTTAAACTGAACCCTAACGCTCACGCCCACCCTCACCACTTCCTTTTACTCTAAAGTCAACCTCAACCTTAAACCAACCCAAACTCTTACTTACAGTAAAGCTCACCCTAATGCTAGGCCTAGCCCTGGTTGCAGCCCAAACTCTCGCCCAAACATCACTGAACGCACACCCTGCCCCACTGTAACAACAACCCTAACACACACCCTCCACATATCCCTTTCCAACTCGTACAGTAATGCTAATTCTAACCCTACCCTTGCCCCAGCTCTGACCCTAGCTGTAACTTCAGTCGAACCATCTGCCTTTCCCAGCTTAAAGAGAACCCTAAAGCTGACACCCACCCTCACCACTGGCCTTTACTCTAAACTCAATCCTAACCTTAAACCAACCTCAACTCTTCGGATAAAGTCAACTCTAGCTAGCCCTAGCCCAAGTCCTAGCCCTAGCCCTAGCCCAGCCTCACCCAAAACCTCGCCCTACCCATAACAGTTTCCTTTCGCACAGAAAACAACAACAACAAAAAAAAAACCCTCACCCTATCCCCATTTACAGAAACCCCTACGCAAAGAGACACCAACTCATTTCCCTTTCCTTGAAACTCTGTACTAGCCTTAAACCAACCAGAACTCTTAGGGGAAAGCTAAGCCTTTCCCTTACCTAGCTCCAGCCCTGACCCGAGCTACAACTTCAAACTTCAACTTCTGCCTATTGCACCTGAGAAAGGACCCCGAAGCTAACAACCACCCTCACTATTTCCCTTTACTCTCAACTCAATCCTAACCTTAAAATGACCCCAACTCTTTTTGGTAAAGCTAACCCTAACCTTCATCCTAGCCCTAGCCCTAGCCCTAACCCTACCACTACCATAGCCCAAATGTAACCTGAGCTGAACCCTAACCTCTATTACACATACTCTTAAGTTAATATGTGCACTAAACATTTCCCTTTCCTCTGAATTCAGACCTAGCCTTAAACCAACAGGAACTCTTACCTCTTACCATAAAGCGAACCCTAACCCTACCCTAGTGCTAGTAGAGATCCTAGCTCCAAGCTCAACCAAAACCTATCCCACCTTAAAGCGCACCCTGAATCTAACACTGGCCCTTACTATTTCTCTTTACTCTAAATTCAGTCCTAACCTTAAAATGACCCCAACTCTTTTTGGTAAAGCTAACCCTAACCTTCATCCTAGCCCTAGCCCTAGCCCTAACCCTACCACTACCATAGCCCAAATGTAACCTGAGCTGAACCCTAACCTCTATTACACATACTCTTAAGTTAATATGTGCACTAAACATTTCCCTTTCCTCTGAATTCAGACCTAGCCTTAAACCAACAGGAACTCTTACCTCTTACCATAAAGCGAACCCTAACCCTACCCTAGTGCTAGTAGAGATCCTAGCTCCAAGCTCAACCAAAACCTATCCCACCTTAAAGCGCACCCTGAATCTAACACTGGCCCTTACTATTTCTCTTTACTCTAAATTCAGTCCTAACCCTAAATAGACCCCAACTCTTATGACAAAGCTAAACCTAAATCCAGCCCTATCCCTAGTCCTAGCCCAAATCCTAGCCCAAACCTTACCTTAACCCTCACAAGCCTCAACTTAAGGATACCCTATAGCTAATACACGCTCTCCCCATTTCCCTTTCCTCCAAATCAGTCCTACTCCTGAAATGACCAGAACTCTTACAGTAAAGGTAATCCTAACCCCACCCTTGTTTCAGCCCTAATCCTAGCTATAACTCCAGCCGAACCATCTGCCTCTCCCACTTTAAAGAGAAAGTTAACGCCTAAAGTTAACACCTGCCCTCACTATTTCTCCTTACTCTAAATTCAGTCCCAATCTTAAATCAAGCCCAACTGTTATGGTAAATCTAACCAGCCCTATCCCTAGCTCTAGTCCAAACCCTAACCCAAACTTCATGAAACCCTGACCATATTCCAACTTTATGAGAACCACTTAATCCATAAAATCCACATAATTTACTTAATCCACAAAATTCATAGAATCACATAATCCACATAATCATAGCCACAGGTCTGAACCTTGTAGGATCATCCACAAAGAGAAGTCATTCAACAGGAGGCAGCTGTATATCCACGCACTGGATAACCATGCCAAGTGGACATACACATACAAGTTAACAAATGAGAACGGGAATAAAGATTCTGAGATTTCAGAGTCAAACAAATGCTTTCCAAAAGAAAATAAATAAATGAATGAATAATTAAATACCGTGAGGACCCTGGAATAAATTGTGAGGTCCATATGAGAATGACAACACTGACTCTGTAACCAGCACTCCACAATCATAGCCACATACTCGCAACTCCGTGTAATCTACATATTTCACTTAATCCACATAATCCACATAATCATAGCCACAGATCTGGACCTTGTACGATCATCCAAGACGAGAAGCCATTCAACAGGAAGAAGCTCATGGTATGCACTGTATATCGATGCCAAATGAACACAGACATACAAGTCGACAAATGAAAACCACAAAGGCTGAGATTTCAGGGTCAAATGAACATTTTTCAAAAATAAATAAATAAATACAGTAAAGAGCCTGGAAATAAATAACAAACGCAAAATCCCACCTTAAAGCGCACCCTGAATCTAACACTGGCCCTTACTATTTCTCTTTACTCTAAATTCAGTCCTAACCCTAAATAGACCCCAACTCTTATGACAAAGCTAAACCTAAATCCAGCCCTATCCCTAGTCCTAGCCCAAATCCTAGCCCAAACCTTACCTTAACCCTCACAAGCCTCAACTTAAGGATACCCTATAGCTAATACACGCTCTCCCCATTTCCCTTTCCTCCAAATCAGTCCTACTCCTGAAATGACCAGAACTCTTACAGTAAAGGTAATCCTAACCCCACCCTTGTTTCAGCCCTAATCCTAGCTATAACTCCAGCCGAACCATCTGCCTCTCCCACTTTAAAGAGAAAGTTAACGCCTAAAGTTAACACCTGCCCTCACTATTTCTCCTTACTCTAAATTCAGTCCCAATCTTAAATCAAGCCCAACTGTTATGGTAAATCTAACCAGCCCTATCCCTAGCTCTAGTCCAAACCCTAACCCAAACTTCATGAAACCCTGACCATATTCCAACTTTATGAGAACCACTTAATCCATAAAATCCACATAATTTACTTAATCCACAAAATTCATAGAATCACATAATCCACATAATCATAGCCACAGGTCTGAACCTTGTAGGATCATCCACAAAGAGAAGTCATTCAACAGGAGGCAGCTGTATATCCACGCACTGGATAACCATGCCAAGTGGACATACACATACAAGTTAACAAATGAGAACGGGAATAAAGATTCTGAGATTTCAGAGTCAAACAAATGCTTTCCAAAAGAAAATAAATAAATGAATGAATAATTAAATACCGTGAGGACCCTGGAATAAATTGTGAGGTCCATATGAGAATGACAACACTGACTCTGTAACCAGCACTCCACAATCATAGCCACATACTCGCAACTCCGTGTAATCTACATATTTCACTTAATCCACATAATCCACATAATCATAGCCACAGATCTGGACCTTGTACGATCATCCAAGACGAGAAGCCATTCAACAGGAAGAAGCTCATGGTATGCACTGTATATCGATGCCAAATGAACACAGACATACAAGTCGACAAATGAAAACCACAAAGGCTGAGATTTCAGGGTCAAATGAACATTTTTCAAAAATAAATAAATAAATACAGTAAAGAGCCTGGAATGAATTGGGAGGTCCATATGCGAAGGACAACAACACAGCCTCTGTAATCAATAATCCACAATCATAGCCACCTACTCACAAATTCCACTTAATCCACATAATCCGCAACACACTCCTATACTCCTATCCCCATGACCAGGCCAGTACGGGTTACTTCTGAATGTGAGGGCAGTGGTTCCCTTGTTCCCTCGTGCTGCTGGGACCCGTGGAGGGAGACAGCCTGCACTCCCTGCACCTGCTCTGGCTGCTGGCTTTACCCACGCAGCCCAGGGGCCGAGACACCGGGCAGCACCTCAGTCCTCTGGGCCCGGCGGCATAAGAAGGATCCGCACTTATACTGTGCCACTCGGTAGCCCCGCACTTGAGAGTTTTGTTTTTTTAAAAAAAAAATGTGACCTCTTTTATCGTTTTTTTATTTATTTATTTTCATCCATCTTTATTCTTTGGCCTGTGTGAGACCTCCCATTGCAGTGGCCTCTCGTGTTGCAGAGTACCAGCTCTGGGTCTATGCACTCCAGAGCACTGGCTCCTATTTGGATCCACCGGTCCAGCTGCTCTGCAGCATATGGGATCTTACAGGGCCGGGGATCGAACCAGTAGCCCCTGCACTACCAGGCAGACTCTATACCCACTGGAAAACCAGGAAAGCCCCTGCACTTGGGAGTTTTAAGCAGAGGTGACATCTGGTTGACACCTCAGGTGAAAATCTGGCTTTAAAGTGGTTTCTGCCCAGGTTCCTTTGTGCTCCGCAGGCTGAAAAGATGCCCCAGGGTTGGGGTTGCTGGCTACCTCTGCCCAGGGAGGGTGGCCAGTTCTTTCCTGCCCCAGGGCCAGGCAGGCCCCCCAGGAGGACTATGGGGGACCACCCTGTTGTCCCCTTACTGACCTGGTGGGCCACGCTCCCGTGGAGGGTGCCCCTCTGCCCTGTCTGTTCTCCCTCTGGCCAGCAGAAAGTACTGATAAACTAAGACCTCCTTTCTTCCTCCTCCTCACGTGGTGCTGAGGTTCTCTGATGAAATGCAATTAAAGCAACTGATTAAAAAAGAAAGAAACCACTCCTGTACCTACAACGGATCCTCCTACACAGAAATACAAAGGATCATAAAAGACTATTATGCACAACTAACTATATCCTAATAAAATGGACAACCTAGAGGAAATGGACAGAGTCTTAGAAAAATTCAACCTTCCAAGACTGAACCAGGAAGGAACAGAAATTATAAACAAGCCAATTACAAACACTAAAATTGAAACTGTGAACAAAAATCACCCCAGAAACAAAAGCTCAGGGCCAGAGGGCTTCACAAGCAAATTCTATCAAATATTTAGAGGAGAGTTAATATTTATCCTTCTGAAGCTTTTCCAAAAAACTACAGAAGAAGGAACTCTCCCAAATTCATTCTACGAGGCCACCATCAGCCTGATATCAAAGCCAGACAAAGATATCACTGAAATAGAAAAGTAAAGGCCAATATCACTGATGAACATAGATGCAAAAATCCTCAACAAAATTCTAGCAAACAGAATTCAGCAACACATTAAAAAGATCATACACCATGATCAAGTCGGGTTTATTCCATGCATGCAAGGATGCTTCAGTATCTACAAATCAATCAATGTGATACACCACACATTGAAAGATAAAAATCATATGATAATCTCAATAGATGTAGAAAAAACTTTTGATAAAAGTCAGCACCCATTTATGATTTAAAAAAGAACACTCTCCAAAAAGTGGGCACAGAAGGAATTTACCTCAACATAGTATCATACCTCTATGATAAGGTCACAGAAAGCATCATTCTCAATGCTTAAAAACTGAAAGCATTCCCTCTAAAGTCAGGTACGAGACAAGGGTGTCCACTCTCACCCTTGTTATTCAACATGGTTTTGGAAGTCCTAGCTATGGCAGTTAGAGAAGAAAAAGAAATAAAAGGAATCCAGATTGGGAAAAAAGAATTAAAACTCTCACTGTTTGCAGATGACATGATTCTATACTTAGAAAATCCCAAATACTATAAGAAAATTACTAGAGCTAATCAGTGAATTTAGCAAAGTCATAAGATACAAAATCAATACATAGAAATCATTTGCATTCCTATATACTAACAATGAAAAATCAGAAAGAGAAATTAAGAATCAATCCCATTTACCATTGTAGCAAAAAAAGAATAAAATACTATTATGCACAACTAACTATATCCTAATAAAATGGACAACCTAGAGGAAATGGACAGAGTCTTAGAAAAATTCAACCTTCCAAGACTGAACCAGGAAGGAACAGAAATTATAAACAAGCCAATTACAAACACTAAAATTGAAACTGTGAACAAAAATCACCCCAGAAACAAAAGCTCAGGGCCAGAGGGCTTCACAAGCAAATTCTATCAAATATTTAGAGGAGAGTTAATATTTATCCTTCTGAAGCTTTTCCAAAAAACTACAGAAGAAGGAACTCTCCCAAATTCATTCTCGAGGCCACCATCAGCCTGATATCAAAGCCAGACAAAGATATCACTGAAATAGAAAAGTAAAGGCCAATATCACTGATGAACATAGATGCAAAAATCCTCAACAAAATTCTAGCAAACAGAATTCAGCAACACATTAAAAAGATCATACACCATGATCAAGTCGGGTTTATTCCATGCATGCAAGGATGCTTCAGTATCTACAAATCAATCAATGTGATACACCACACATTGAAAGATAAAAATCATATGATAATCTCAATAGATGTAGAAAAAACTTTTGATAAAAGTCAGCACCCATTTATGATTTAAAAAAAAAGAACACTCTCCAAAAAGTGGGCACAGAAGGAATTTACCTCAACATAGTATCATACCTCTATGATAAGGTCACAGAAAGCATCATTCTCAATGCTTAAAAACTGAAAGCATTCCCTCTAAAGTCAGGTACGAGACAAGGGTGTCCACTCTCACCCTTGTTATTCAACATGGTTTTGGAAGTCCTAGCTATGGCAGTTAGAGAAGAAAAAGAAATAAAAGGAATCCAGATTGGGAAAAAAGAATTAAAACTCTCACTGTTTGCAGATGACATGATTCTATACTTAGAAAATCCCAAATACTATAAGAAAATTACTAGAGCTAATCAGTGAATTTAGCAAAGTCATAAGATACAAAATCAATACATAGAAATCATTTGCATTCCTATATACTAACAATGAAAAATCAGAAAGAGAAATTAAGAATCAATCCCATTTACCATTGTAGCAAAAAGAATAAAATACCTAGGAATAAATCCACCTAAGGAGACAAAAGAGCTATATACAGAAAATTATAAGATACTGATGAAAGAAATCAAAGACGACATAAACAGACAGAGAGATATTTTATGTTCCTGGGTTGGAAGAGTCAATTTTGTTAAAATGACGATACTACCAAATGCAGTCTACAGATTCAATGTGATTCCTATTCAATGTGATTCAAATTACCAATGGCATTTTTCACAGAAGTAGAACAAAAAGTTTCACAATTCGTAGGGAAACACAAAAGACCCCCAAGAGCCAAAGAAGTCTTGAGAAAGAAGAATGGAGCTGGAGGAATCAACCTTCCTGACTTCAAAGTATACTACAAAGCTATAGTTATCAAGACGGTACGGTACAGGCACAAAAACAGAAATACAGATAAATGGAACAAGATAGAGAGCCCAGAGATAAACTCATACACTTACGGGTACCTCATTTTTGACAAAGGACGCAAGAATATACAATGGTGCAAGGATAGCCTCTCCAATAAGTGGTGCTGGGCAAATTGGACAGCTACATGCAAAACAGTAAAACTAGAACACTTCCTAACATCATACACAAAGATAAACTCGAAATGGATTAAACAGCTAAATGTAAGATCAGAAACTCTAAAATTCTTAGAGGAAAACATATGTAGAACAATCGATGACATAAATCAAAGCAAGATCCTTTATGACTATCCCCTAGAGTAATGAAAATAAAAACAGACAAGTGGAGGTCAAATGCATTTGACCTCCAAAGACCCTTTCTAGTTTCCTTTTTCACTCTGCCATTTATCTACTAGGATTCATATCATATTTTTTAACTTTTTAAAGGACATTATTAAAGTCATATAAACCAGGAAAAAATAAACAAGTGGGACTTAATGAAACTTAAAAGCTTTTGCACAGGGCTTCCTTAGTGGTCTAGTGGGTGAGGACACCACCTTGCAGTGCAGAGGGCGCCTGTTCGATCCCTGGCCTGGGAAGATCCCACGTGCTGAGGAGCAGCTGGACCAATGTGTCCAACTACCAAGCCAGAACACTGGAGTGCATGCACCCAGAGCCGGTGCTCCCCAAAGACAGAGGCCACTGCAATGAGAGGCCCACATGGGCCAAAGAATAAAGACGGGTGAAAATGGATAAATGAGTGACCAACAGAAGTGGCCCTCCCAAAAAATTACCAAAAAAAAAAAACAAAACAGCTTTTTCACACAAAGGAAACTACAAAGTGAAAAGACATCACTTAGAATAGGAGAAAATGACAGCAAATGAAACAACTGATATAGGCTTCCCTGGTGGTCCAGTGGGTAAAGAGTCCGCCTTGCAGTGTAAGGGGCACCGGTTCAATCCCTTGCCTGGGAAGATCCCACGTGCCATGGAGCAGCTGGACTGGTGTGTACAATTATGAGTCAGTGCTTTGGAGCACATGGGCCCTGAGCTGTTGCTTTGCAATGAGAGAAGCTACTGCAATGGGAGGCCCACACAGGCCTAAGAATAAAGATGGATGAAAAATGAATAAATTAATTAAAAATCAATAAACAGAGGCCAAAATAAAATTAAAAAAAAAAAACTGACAAAGGATTAATTTCCAAAATATACAAGGAATTCATACAACTCAGTACCAGAAAAACAACCAACCTAATCAAAAGGTGGCAAAAAGACCTAAACAGACATTTCTCCAAAGAAGAAATATAGATGGCTAACAAACACATGAAGAGACGTTCAACTTCACTCATTATTAGAGAAATGCAAATCAAAACTACAATGAGATATCACCTCTCACCAGTCTGAATGGCCACCTTCAAAAAGTCTACAGGGGCTTCCCTGGTGGTCCAGTGGGTAAGGACACCGCCTTGAAGTGCAAGGGGCGCCGGTTCGATCCCTGGCCTGGGAAGATCCCACATGCCGCGGAGCAGCTGGACCAATGTGTCCAATTGCCGAACCAGAGCTCTGGAGCGCATGCGCCCAGACCCGGTGCTCTGCGACAACAGAGGCCACCGTGATGGGAGGCCCAGATGGGCCAAAGAACAAAGACAGATGAAAATAGACAAATGAAAGACCAATGGAAGTGGCCCGCCTGCTCCCCTCCCTCCCGACCCCACCCCCACCAAAATAAATAAATTTAAAAATCTTAAAAAAAAATAGTCTACAAACAATAAATGCTGGAAAGGGTGTGGAGAAAAGGGACCCCTCTTGCACTGAATACAAACTGATACAGCCATTATGGAAGATGGTGTGGAGATTCCTTGAAAAACTAGGAATAAAACCACCATATGACCCAGCAATGCCACTATTTGGCATATACCCCGAAGAAACCAAAATTGAAAAAAACAAATGTACCCCAATGTTCACTGCAGCAGTATTTACACTAGCTAGAACATGGAAGCAACCTAGATGTCCATCAACAGAGGAATGGATAAACAAACTGTGGTGTATATACACAATGGACTATTACTCAGTCATAAAAAGGAATGCATTTGACTCAGTTTTAATGAGGCAGATGAACCTAGAGCTTATTATCCAGAGTGAAGTTACAAAGAGAAAGATAAATATCGTATACTAATGCCTATATCTGAAATCTAGAAAGATGGTGCTGGTGAATTTATTTGCAGGACAGCAATGGAGAAACAACATAGAGAATAGGCTTACAGACGCGGTGGATGGGGGAAGGAGAGGGTGAGATGTATGGAGTGATTAACATGGAAATTTACATCACCACATGTAAAATAGACAGCCAATGAGAACTTGCTGTGTAATTCAGGGAACCCAATCAGGGGCTCTGTAACATCCTGGAGTGGTAGGATGGGGAGGGAGACAGGAGGGAGGTTCGAGCAGGAGCGGACATATGTATCTCTATGGCTGAGAAATGCAAATCAAAACTACAATGAGATATCACCTCTCACCAGTCTGAATGGCCACCTTCAAAAAGTCTACAGGGGCTTCCCTGGTGGTCCAGTGGGTAAGGACACCGCCTTGAAGTGCAAGGGGCGCCGGTTCGATCCCTGGCCTGGGAAGATCCCACATGCCGCGGAGCAGCTGGACCAATGTGTCCAATTGCCGAACCAGAGCTCTGGAGCGCATGCGCCCAGACCCGGTGCTCTGCGACAACAGAGGCCACCGTGATGGGAGGCCCAGATGGGCCAAAGAACAAAGACAGATGAAAATAGACAAATGAAAGACCAATGGAAGTGGCCCGCCTGCTCCCCTCCCTCCCGACCCCACCCCCACCAAAATAAATAAATTTAAAAATCTTAAAAAAAAATAGTCTACAAACAATAAATGCTGGAAAGGGTGTGGAGAAAAGGGACCCCTCTTGCACTGAATACAAACTGATACAGCCATTATGGAAGATGGTGTGGAGATTCCTTGAAAAACTAGGAATAAAACCACCATATGACCCAGCAATGCCACTATTTGGCATATACCCCGAAGAAACCAAAATTGAAAAANAAATGTACCCCAATGTTCACTGCAGCAGTATTTACACTAGCTAGAACATGGAAGCAACCTAGATGTCCATCAACAGAGGAATGGATAAACAAACTGTGGTGTATATACACAATGGACTATTACTCAGTCATAAAAAGGAATGCATTTGACTCAGTTTTAATGAGGCAGATGAACCTAGAGCTTATTATCCAGAGTGAAGTTACAAAGAGAAAGATAAATATCGTATACTAATGCCTATATCTGAAATCTAGAAAGATGGTGCTGGTGAATTTATTTGCAGGACAGCAATGGAGAAACAACATAGAGAATAGGCTTACAGACGCGGTGGATGGGGGAAGGAGAGGGTGAGATGTATGGAGTGATTAACATGGAAATTTACATCACCACATGTAAAATAGACAGCCAATGAGAACTTGCTGTGTAATTCAGGGAACCCAATCAGGGGCTCTGTAACATCCTGGAGTGGTAGGATGGGGAGGGAGACAGGAGGGAGGTTCGAGCAGGAGCGGACATATGTATCTCTATGGCTGATTCACGTTGATATTTGACAGAAAAAAAAAGCACAATTCTGTAGAGTAATTATTCTTCAAAGAAGGAGCTAACCACTTCTGCTTCTTCCTCCCATCTGGAAAGTTTCAGGCAAAGGGATCTGAGTGGATGGCAGGAACCTGCGGAGTTCCTGAGCATGGCAGCAGAGCCCATTCAAAGCGTTCCAGAAGGATGGGAGTTACTAAGTGACCACCCTTGTATAAAAGCCTCCTCCCTCTACGGTAAGAAGACATATACTTGGCCAGCCTGGACCCTAGGTGGGTATGTCACTGCCAGGCCTATAAGAAAAATCAGATAGTTCTTTGTGCTCTTGAGCTGACCGCCTATCTCCATGGGCATTCTCATCACCACGGAAACCGGTTCCCTTGGTTTCCTTCTGAAGGCGTCTTTGGACAGCATCCCACCAGCCCACGAGCCCTCACTGCTTTAGCAGACCCTTAATGCCTCCAGGGTTTCAGGACTGAACTGCTGACCCAGTTTCTGATCAAGATCACAAAAAGACGAGAGAACGGCCAGGCATCAGTTCCACAGGGAGTTATGGTGGGATGGAACACTGCACTCGAGGCTGGGAGAAGGAGGATATGGAGCTGCTGATCTGGAACACATGAGGCCTGACAATAAAGGGACGGTCCCTCTGTATCTCCCACATAATGACAGGGGTAACAAGCACTACCTCACTCTGTGCCAGGCACTATGCTCAGCTACTACACTGCAGAGTTTGCTATTGGCCCGTCTTACAGATGAGGAAACTGAGGCTCAGAAAGGTCACACGGCCAGCAGGTAGCAGGACTGACTGCCTTGCTCTGGAACACGTAAGGCACGTCTGTCTGATCACCAGCGTGCAAGCTCCCCAGCAGTGAGAGTGCATCTGTTTTACCTCGGTCTCCCGGGCACCAAGCCTAGGGCTGGACATGTAGTGGTAAATGCTTGTTAAATAAACTAATGGGTAATTATAAACTGCAAAGCTGTTTTCCAATATATACTTATATTTCTTTCCTCTCCTTTTTTTCCTACCCTTGATTTCTCCCCAATAATTTTTTTTTAATTTATTAAAAGTAATTTTGTGACCATGCAGTGCAGCTTGTAGGATTTGAGTTCCCCAAACAGGATTTGAACCCTGGCCCTCGGCAGTGAAAGCGGAGAGTCCTGACCACTAGACCTCTAGGGAATTTCCCACCCCCACAATCATTTTAACATTTTTTTCTTCCATTTTTATTGAGATAGAGTTGACATCCAGCACTATATACATTTAGCATGTACAGCATAATGATTTGATTTACCTATATCATGAAGTGATTACCACAATTTTAGTGAACATCCATCTTACATAGATACAAAATTAAAGAAAAAATAATTTCTTCTTAGGCTGAAAACTTAGGATTTACTCTCTTAACAACTTTCATATACCATATACAGCAGTGTTAATTATATTTACCACATTGTACATTACATCCCTTCTTTCCCAATAATTCAGCCTATTTCGATGACTCCAAAGGGTGGAGATGTGGGGCCACTACCTCCAAGATGCAGATAAGTATAATGGATAAAACCACAACCTCTAGGGACTTCTCTGGTGGTCCAGTGGTTAAGAATCTGCCTTGAAATGCAGAGGACTCAGGTTCGATCCCTGGCCAGGGAACTAAGATCCCACAAGGAACTAAGATCTTGGAGCAAGTAAACACAGTGCACCACAACTATTGGAACCCACAGACTCTGAAGCCTATGTAACAAAACTGCTGAGCCCACAAGCCACAAATAGAGAGTCTGAGCCACAATTAAAGATCCTGTGTGATGCAGATCCTGTGTGATGCAGTGCAGACACCGTGTGCCACAACTGAGATCTGACACACACACCCAGAAGTATGCAATCTTTAGAGCCAACTATGCGGGTTTGAATCCTGGCTCTGTTATTGACTAGTTGGGTGACCTCTGTGAGCATCAGTTTTCTGTGAAATGGGGATAATGATGGTTTATGTTAATGATGATGGGTATAAAACACCTCTGGCACATTTGAGATGCTTCTGGCCTCTGTTGCTATTCTAACCACTGAGGTGGCAGTGAGCTCCACAGGCATCGTGAGCAGCCTCGCTGGATGTAACCTGGCAGTGCCTGGCCTTGGGTCAGTGCTGCACACCTCTGGCGTCTTGTCCTGGGGCTTCTCTGAGGCCATCGAGGCATGGGCTGCTGAGGGCTCTGCTTGAATAATTGTGTGTGTGTGTGTGTGTGTGTGTGTGTGTTTGTGTGGCCCCTAGGGGTAGACATTGGCCAATGGCAGACAGGAGCTGGTGGATAAATTCGTCCTCCTACTCCCCCTGGTCCTGAGGTGCATTCTATGTGCCTTCCTGAAGGCTTTCCCCCTGGGGATAGAGCCCTCGTTCAGGTGCACCTAGAGGCAGCCAGGTGGATCACACAGCTTTGCTTCAACTCTGTCTCTGGCCCTGCTTCACTCCCGTCCCTCCCTCCTGCTTCTTGGGGTCACTCTTCCTAACACAGCAGTGGGCATCAGCTCTTGGCCTCAGACTTTGCTTTCCAGAACCCAGCCCAGACAACTGTCATCTGCCTCAAAGGTTGTTGGACGATGGAGGAAACAGAAGTGGCCCACTGAACTGAGAAGGAAGGCATGGGAAAACAAGGCAGGCAGTTCCACATCATCAGTGGATCTGTTTATCACAGGGTAACTTTTTCTCAGGGTGGGACTGAGCAGACTCTGACCTGGAAGCATACACAGCTGCATTCCGCACCACCAAGGGGCCGTTCAGACAGTCTCAGAGTTAACCATGGTATGAGGGTGCACTCCTAAGTCAAGACTTATGAACGGGTAACTCATCTCGTGGCAGCAGGGAATCCAGCAGCAAAGGTCTTTATCATTGTTTGCGGGCTAATCAGGCATAGTGGTCATCTAGTCCAAATGATTATTAAACACATTTACTAACTAGCAAGCCTTAATGACATGGAATTAACAGAAACAAGCTGCTAATGACAGAGAAGTGATTTACTGCACAGTGAAGTCAGTGGAAGGACAGGAGGAACTGAACAGGCTGAAGACGACGTCAGTTATGTTAACAGCCACAAAGGATGATGGTTTATGTTAATGATGATGGGTATAAAACACCTCTGGCACATTTGAGATGCTTCTGGCCTCTGTTGCTATTCTAACCACTGAGGTGGCAGTGAGCTCCACAGGCATCGTGAGCAGCCTCGCTGGATGTAACCTGGCAGTGCCTGGCCTTGGGTCAGTGCTGCACACCTCTGGCGTCTTGTCCTGGGGCTTCTCTGAGGCCATCGAGGCATGGGCTGCTGAGGGCTCTGCTTGAATAATTGTGTGTGTGTGTGTGTGTGTGTGTGTGTGTGTGTGTTTGTGTGGCCCCTAGGGGTAGACATTGGCCAATGGCAGACAGGAGCTGGTGGATAAATTCGTCCTCCTACTCCCCCTGGTCCTGAGGTGCATTCTATGTGCCTTCCTGAAGGCTTTCCCCCTGGGGATAGAGCCCTCGTTCAGGTGCACCTAGAGGCAGCCAGGTGGATCACACAGCTTTGCTTCAACTCTGTCTCTGGCCCTGCTTCACTCCCGTCCCTCCCTCCTGCTTCTTGGGGTCACTCTTCCTAACACAGCAGTGGGCATCAGCTCTTGGCCTCAGACTTTGCTTTCCAGAACCCAGCCCAGACAACTGTCATCTGCCTCAAAGGTTGTTGGACGATGGAGGAAACAGAAGTGGCCCACTGAACTGAGAAGGAAGGCATGGGAAAACAAGGCAGGCAGTTCCACATCATCAGTGGATCTGTTTATCACAGGGTAACTTTTTCTCAGGGTGGGACTGAGCAGACTCTGACCTGGAAGCATACACAGCTGCATTCCGCACCACCAAGGGGCCGTTCAGACAGTCTCAGAGTTAACCATGGTATGAGGGTGCACTCCTAAGTCAAGACTTATGAACGGGTAACTCATCTCGTGGCAGCAGGGAATCCAGCAGCAAAGGTCTTTATCATTGTTTGCGGGCTAATCAGGCATAGTGGTCATCTAGTCCAAATGATTATTAAACACATTTACTAACTAGCAAGCCTTAATGACATGGAATTAACAGAAACAAGCTGCTAATGACAGAGAAGTGATTTACTGCACAGTGAAGTCTGGGGTGGGGTCAGTGGAAGGACAGGAGGAACTGAACAGGCTGAAGACGACGTCAGTTATGTTAACAGCCACAAAGGATCTGCGCGGAGGTGAAACAAGCTTGTTAATGTCCGTTGCTTAGATCAGGGTCCAGCACCAGTGGGCGTCTGTCTTATCACCACTGGGCTCCTCTTCCTCCCGCCTCCTCCACATCCAATCAGTCAGGAGGCGCCCTCACTCCATCTTCTAATCAAATCTTGACTAGGTCCACCACCTCCATCCCCCCGCCACCTGATGTCCAGACCACAACTGGCTCCTAGCCTGGACGCGGAGTGGCTTTCCCCCTGCCAAACCCTCCTTACTCTGCATCCACGGTGACCTTCTCAGGGAGCAAACCTGGTGGTGCCACTGTTCCACTTGAAACCTTGCCATTTCTCACCATTACTCCTCAAAGAAGATGCACGCACCAAGCTCTAGTTTAAAAAGATAGATGCACCTCTATGGTGATTAGCACTATTCACAATAACCAAGACAAGGAAACAACCTAAATGTCCACCGTCAGAAGAATGAGTCAAGAAAATGTGGTACATATATACAATGGAGTATTACCCAGCCACAAAAAAGAAGGAAATAATGCCATTTTCCACAACATAAATGGACACAGAGATGACCATACAACATGAAGTAAGTCAACCAGCGAAAGACAAGTATCATATGATATCACTTACATGTAGAATCCAAAATATAATACAAATGAACTTATCTACAAAGCAGAAATAGACTCACAGACATAGAAAACAAACTTATGGTTTCCAAAGTGTAAAGCAGGGGTTGGTGTGGGGATAAAATAGTAGTTTGGAATTAACAAAAACAAACTACTATAAATAAAATAGATAAACAATAACAATTTACTGGCACAGGGAACTAAATTCAATACCTTGTAGTCAAATATAATGAAAAAGAATATATATACACACATACACACACACACACACACATCTGACTGTATACCAGATTCTAACACAATGCTGTAAATCAACTATACTTCAATAAAAAAAGAAGAAAGAAAGAAACAATGTGCAAACTCCATAGTGTGAGGAGTCTCTCTCTCTCCAGGCCCCGCCCCGACCACCCCGACTCCACCTGGGCTCCTGGCTGCTCTCCCTTCCCCTCAGCTCTTCCCATGCTTGGTCCTTCTGCCTGGAAGGGTCTCCACGTGTCCCGTTCCCCTCTCCATCTGCCTGATGTCAAGTACCAGCAGACCCAGGGAGGCTTTCGTTGAACTTTTTATTGAATAAGTTTTCTAACATGTCCAAAATAAAGTGACTAGGATAATGAAGCAGCTTCAACAGTTATCAATACCTGGACAATCACCTTCTGTCTCTGCTCCGACCCACTCCTCCCTCTTCTTCACATGATTTGGAAAGAAACTGCACACATCTTACCTGTAACTTCACCTGTTACTACTTTACTGTGCAATTCTATAAAAACTCTTTTTTTTTAAGAAAATAGTACCACAATACTATTATCACATCTATACAATGTAACAATAGTTCCTTAAATCATCAAATATGCCATTTGTTTGAATCAAGATCCAAATAAAGTCCATACATTGTGCTTGATTCATATGGATTTAAATGGCTTTTATTCTCTATTTTAGTTATAAGTTTCTTATCCATCTCTTATTTTTATCTTTACAATTTTTACTTAGTTGTTGTTGAAAAATTTGTGTCTTTTATCTGCAGAAATTTCCATAATCTGGATTGTGCTGGTTTCGAGGGTCTCAATTTTAACCCTGTTCTTTTGTCACTGTATTTCCTTAAACTGGTAAGTAGAGTATAGGCTTGCTTAGATGCAAGTTCACTTCTGCTCCCGCTCCTCCTCCTCCTCCTTCTGCTTCTTTTTCTGGACTATTCTATTTAATAGGTAATATTTCATTTTTCCATCAGGACACGCATAATGCCTAAGATCTCTCTTTTTGTGTTCTTAGCAGCCACAGATAACCAATGCCTGGATCCTTTAACCCATTAGGGATGCAAAATGATGATATTCAACTCTATGATTCCTTATTTGATTACTAGCTGGGACATTTGGCAAGACAACGGCAATGATTCACCAGTGTTTTTGTTTGTTTGAAGCCTGGATTACCCAGAAAAAGCTCAAGGAAACACTATTTCTCAAGTTCTTCCATGTTTGTAAGTTTTGACTTTTATACTTGAAGTTCATTTCACTCGGTATAAAATCTTCTGTTCACATTTTCTGAAATATGTCATTATACTGTCCTGTGTAACATAATGCATTGCTGTTGAAAAGTCAGATGACAATTTTTCTTTCCTTTGTAAGTGAAAAGATTGGTCTTTTTGCTTGCATTAGTCTTACCCTCATCCCGCCTTTAAAAGGCCGAGACACAAGCCTCAGGGTTGGTTTGCCCAGGTATGGAGTCTGCTTCCTCTGTACGAACTTTCAGACTAGGCTCTCTGAAAGGAACATGTCCTCGAGTCACAGGTTTCGAGTCTGTTCTGATCCCCTGTGCTGCTTGTCTTCATGGATTCCCATTGCACGTATGCTGACTCTTCCTTTTCTGTGTTTGCTCTGCTCTGTCACTCTCAGATCTTGTTTGCTCCTGTCCTCTCTCTTCTAAAATACCCTCCCCTTCCAGCTTAGTTTTCTTTGAAAAATATTCTCTATTATGGTTATTCTCACTTCTATGACTTCATCTTCATTTCTGAAATAGTTTCTTGTCCTTTTATATCTATTTTCTCACTTTCTCATCGTCCTTTTCAAACCTTTTTTTTCCCTTATCACCTGACTTCTGAACTCATCTAATTTTGATTAATGTGGTTTCATAACTTGTATCGTTTCACATTTTTTCTTTAATTTCTGGGAAACACTAAGTTTCTCTTTCCTTTCTGGACATGTTTCCTTGACATTAGAAGCTTTTACCATTTACAGAATTGTTATTTTGTAACAGATTCTCCTTTGTCTCATAATTTTACGCAGGATTCAGTTTTACGAAGGATTCAATCTTGATGCTTTCTTGATGCTCCTTTTTTACAGTAAAATGAATTTTCCAGTCCTTTAAGCAGACGTTTGGTAATAAGGTTACTTTTCTAGCTTCATGGATCTTGAGCTCCTCGTGCTGTTGAGTTTACAAAGAGACTGTTAGAAGTACTACCGCTCAAAAACCAATTGCCCACATTTGGTGTATAAAACAACCATTTCATTGTGTTCACAGATTCTGTTGGTCAGACATTTAGAAAAAGTGCAGTGAAGGTGGCATGTCTTTGCATCATGATCCTGGGGTCCTGGCAGTGACTTGAAAGCTCTGGGCCGTTTGACAGCTCATTTGCTCACATAGCTGGTGCTGGCTGCCGGCTCTCTGCTGGAATATCTTTCTGTGACCTCTTCGTGTGGCTTGTTGGACTTCCCCACAGCATGGTGGCTGATTTCCAAGAGTTGAACATCTTAAGAAGATGGTTTTGCTTCACTCTCCGTACGAACACAAGCCTCAGGGTTGGTTTGCCCAGGTATGGAGTCTGCTTCCTCTGTACGAACTTTCAGACTAGGCTCTCTGAAAGGAACATGTCCTCGAGTCACAGGTTTCGAGTCTGTTCTGATCCCCTGTGCTGCTTGTCTTCATGGATTCCCATTGCACGTATGCTGACTCTTCCTTTTCTGTGTTTGCTCTGCTCTGTCACTCTCAGATCTTGTTTGCTCCTGTCCTCTCTCTTCTAAAATACCCTCCCCTTCCAGCTTAGTTTTCTTTGAAAAATATTCTCTATTATGGTTATTCTCACTTCTATGACTTCATCTTCATTTCTGAAATAGTTTCTTGTCCTTTTATATCTATTTTCTCACTTTCTCATCGTCCTTTTCAAACCTTTTTTTTCCCTTATCACCTGACTTCTGAACTCATCTAATTTTGATTAATGTGGTTTCATAACTTGTATCGTTTCACATTTTTTCTTTAATTTCTGGGAAACACTAAGTTTCTCTTTCCTTTCTGGACATGTTTCCTTGACATTAGAAGCTTTTACCATTTACAGAATTGTTATTTTGTAACAGATTCTCCTTTGTCTCATAATTTTACGCAGGATTCAGTTTTACGAAGGATTCAATCTTGATGCTTTCTTGATGCTCCTTTTTTACAGTAAAATGAATTTTCCAGTCCTTTAAGCAGACGTTTGGTAATAAGGTTACTTTTCTAGCTTCATGGATCTTGAGCTCCTCGTGCTGTTGAGTTTACAAAGAGACTGTTAGAAGTACTACCGCTCAAAAACCAATTGCCCACATTTGGTGTATAAAACAACCATTTCATTGTGTTCACAGATTCTGTTGGTCAGACATTTAGAAAAAGTGCAGTGAAGGTGGCATGTCTTTGCATCATGATCCTGGGGTCCTGGCAGTGACTTGAAAGCTCTGGGCCGTTTGACAGCTCATTTGCTCACATAGCTGGTGCTGGCTGCCGGCTCTCTGCTGGAATATCTTTCTGTGACCTCTTCGTGTGGCTTGTTGGACTTCCCCACAGCATGGTGGCTGATTTCCAAGAGTGAACATCTTAAGAAAGAAGGTGGATGTGCATGGCCTTGGAGCAGTCTTGGAAGCCACATGGTTTCTGCTTTCTCCATACCCTCTTGGTTAAGCCAGTCACAAAGTTCCAGTCAGGTTCATAAGTCTCATCATCCAAAGGGATGAAAGGCAAAGCCACGTTGTAAGAAGTACATGTGGGAGGAGGAGATAATTTTTGCAGTCATCTTTGGAAAATAAAATCTGTGTCAGTGATTATATACATAAATGTGTGTATGTTATATAACACATATGTACGTACACACACACAGAGGTTTGTCCTTCCTGAGATCCCTTGATCCTCCATCCACCAATCCCAGTGTTGCCTGTCACTTTTCCTTCTTTGTCCTTCATGTTCCTGTCTTGATTAGTTTGGATTCTACTTTCCCAGTCACAGGGTAGAACCTTGTTAGTAAAGAGCTTCAGCCTGTTAGTTTCAAGAGCGCATAGCAACCATGAGTTATGGGAGCAGATGGCTCTTGGCACGGTCAGGCCTCACTGCACAGTGGTCCCCTAGCATTCATATGCAAACTGGATTCTGCAGAAGTATTTTCTAGTTTCAGTGGCTTTTGAGTTGGCCTGCCATACGTTTGAGGACAAGCTGGTGCTGTGAGAACTCAACTGTTCTCAGGACCATCACAGGCCCAGCTGTCTTCCTTCTGCTTTCTCCTTCACAGAAACCAGTATCACATGAGTCTAGTAACGGCGGTTTGTCCCCACCCATATTTTAAGCTTGTGAGTTTAATTTTTGTTGAAGTTGTCTGTGACTCTTCTGCTTTTTTTTTCATTCTAGTTGAGGTTTTTTTGGGGGTCGGGGTGACAGTGGGTAGGGTGGCATACGAGTCTGTTAGGTCTCCCCAGATGGGGTGGAGGCCACAGGCTGGGTGGCTCAAACAACAGTTTGGAGGCTAGAAGTCCAAGATCAAGGTGCTACAAGGGTGGGCTTCTGGGAGACCTTCCCTCCTTATAGACAGTGGCTTATAGACAGCCACTTTCTCTCTGTCTTCATGCAGCCTCGCCTCTGTGAGCACATGGAGAAATGGAGAGAGATCTCTGGCCTCTTCCTCTTCTAAAGACTCCAAGTCCTATCAGGTTAGGCTCCCTATGAACTCACTGAGCCTTAATTAAATACTTTCAGGCCTCCTTCTCCAAGGACAGTTGCTTTGCGGGCTAGAGCTTCCACATGTGGGTCTCAGGGTTCATTCTATAATGGAGAATTTGGGAGAGGCTAGCACCACATTCTGCCATCTTCCCAGCACAACAGAGGCTTTGGCTGCGGACCGCATTTTGAAAATAAATCTGTGTCAGTGATTATATACATAAATGTGTGTATGTTATATAACACATATGTACGTACACACACACAGAGGTTTGTCCTTCCTGAGATCCCTTGATCCTCCATCCACCAATCCCAGTGTTGCCTGTCACTTTTCCTTCTTTGTCCTTCATGTTCCTGTCTTGATTAGTTTGGATTCTACTTTCCCAGTCACAGGGTAGAACCTTGTTAGTAAAGAGCTTCAGCCTGTTAGTTTCAAGAGCGCATAGCAACCATGAGTTATGGGAGCAGATGGCTCTTGGCACGGTCAGGCCTCACTGCACAGTGGTCCCCTAGCATTCATATGCAAACTGGATTCTGCAGAAGTATTTTCTAGTTTCAGTGGCTTTTGAGTTGGCCTGCCATACGTTTGAGGACAAGCTGGTGCTGTGAGAACTCAACTGTTCTCAGGACCATCACAGGCCCAGCTGTCTTCCTTCTGCTTTCTCCTTCACAGAAACCAGTATCACATGAGTCTAGTAACGGCGGTTTGTCCCCACCCATATTTTAAGCTTGTGAGTTTAATTTTTGTTGAAGTTGTCTGTGACTCTTCTGATTTTTTTTTCATTCTAGTTGAGGTTTTTTTGGGGGTCGGGGTGACAGTGGGTAGGGTGGCATACGAGTCTGTTAGGTCTCCCCAGATGGGGTGGAGGCCACAGGCTGGGTGGCTCAAACAACAGTTTGGAGGCTAGAAGTCCAAGATCAAGGTGCTACAAGGGTGGGCTTCTGGGAGACCTTCCCTCCTTATAGACAGTGGCTTATAGACAGCCACTTTCTCTCTGTCTTCATGCAGCCTCGCCTCTGTGAGCACATGGAGAAATGGAGAGAGATCTCTGGCCTCTTCCTCTTCTAAAGACTCCAAGTCCTATCAGGTTAGGCTCCCTATGAACTCACTGAGCCTTAATTAAATACTTTCAGGCCTCCTTCTCCAAGGACAGTTGCTTTGCGGGCTAGAGCTTCCACATGTGGGTCTCAGGGTTCATTCTATAATGGAGAATTTGGGAGAGGCTAGCACCACATTCTGCCATCTTCCCAGCACAACAGAGGCTTTGGCTGACGGACCTTCAGGCCAGTGACCCAGGATGGGGACCAGAGTAGAGGAGGGCAGGGACTGCCCTGCGAGTGAAGGGAACACGTCCTCCAGCATGTGACAAAGGCCCCCTGTGCCTGGGCTTCTGCCTACATCTGCCGCTCATCAGCTCCTGAAATGGGCTGCCCTCCCCAGGGGACAGCAAGCAGCTCCTGGGTTTTCGTGAACACACCAGCCTGCTCCTGGGTCTCCATGCCATTGTGCCCATGTCAAGACTGCCTGGAATGCCCTTTCTTGCTTCCCTGCCACTTCTCTCCAGTTCAGCCAAGAGCTCCTATTTATTGTATCCTTTAGCATTTACCCTGAGTGTCTCCTACAGGAAGTCTTCCCAGATGTCGAGCTGGCTGCAGGGACCCACAGTCTCCTTGCCCCCAGTCCGTGCCTACACACACATGCACACATGCACACACACATGCACACACTCACAGTCCCATGACACGCCCACACACCTCCTCACTGCACTTCCCCACCGCACTGTAATTGTGTCTTTAGGAGCACCTCCACCACTAGCCTGTAAGCCTCATTAGGGCAAGGCCTGTGTCTTGCCACCCACAGCAGACTGGATCCCTGCTCTCAGTTCATTCTCCTCATCACAGAATTCACTCTCTATGCCATCACCATGGCTTCACGGTGGCAAAAAAAAGACCTCTCTGCCTTCACACCTTTGGGTTGAGTGTGGGATTTGTTCTCGCTAGTGATGTCAGCAGAAGCTTTAAATGTGCTTGGGTGGTTCTGTTTGCCGCTTGAGCTGCTGTGATCTCCCTCTAAAAGGGCATGCACTGGGCTAGCTGCTAGTTCATGTGGATATACGAAGACATGAAGAGTGGACCTGAATCCAACCCAAAGACTGGATCCGAGCCCAGCCAACTTGGGACCTGAAACAGAAACCCCTGGTGAGCCCCACCTCCGATGCACCGAGGACAGAGGAAGATAAATACTTGTCCTTGAGACTGGGACAATGTTTGTTTGGTGGCATTACTACAGCACTAGCTGACAAAAACAACATTCAACCTAGTGTTCCCAAGCTCACCACACTCCTGGACCAAAAAAATGTTTGTTGGGTAAAGAAGCAAATACATCCTTTGATCCTATACCTTTGCAGTAATGAGTCACTTCTAGTCACCTCACCTCCTGAGACCTCCTTTCCCTCTTCTTGGCAAAGGGGATAATGATGGTTTCCTAAGGGTCCAGTGAAATGATGCAGGTACAGCTCCTGGCACTTTGTGCCCAGTAAGTGCCATTCTTCTTCCTTCCCCTTCACTCCCTGACATCCTTAAATGAGCTCCTAGGGTAGACTGATAGGAACCCAGGGAGCTAAGTTAGGAGAGGGAGGAGCTTACTCTAGGTTCATGGGCCTCAAGTCCTTTACCTCAAGCAGGGGAAGCCTCTTCTTATCCTTCTCCTTTTCCTTTGCCCCAAGGATTCTCCCCTGAGTCACTGCCAACCAGATTTTCCTGGCCCAGAGAAGAGAATTTGCCTAGGTCCCAAGAGCAGCTCAGTGATTCCTTGGCAGCACATGGCTGGGCTCCCTCAAGAGGCTGGGAAACTTACATTTCCTCCCTCTTAGAAGACAGGTGCTGTGTAAGAGGCTTGATACTCTGAAGCCACCATGTCATGAGGAAGCCACACTAGCCACATGGTTGGGGGGGACAGGCCACACTGAGGAGCACTAAGGCGCCACACATTGGGGTGAAGCCTCTTGGACTTTCCAGCCCAGTCCAGCCCAACTGCCAGTTGAACAGAGCACAGTGAGTGGCTTTGGTTGATGCCAGGTAGAGGAGAGAAGCCTTCCAGACCACAAGATGGGGAGAAATGGTACATTTTTGTTGTTTTAGGTCATTAAGTTTTGAGGTGGTTTGCTATACAGTGGATAGATTAATCAATAAATGAAACTAAACACATTCTTTTGAATTCTCAAAAGTGACATTCCACCACCTTTGCTGTGCTCTATTCATTAGAAGCAAGTCTCCAACATGTAAGCAGCCTAAGCGTCCGTCAACAGATGAATGGACAGGAGTTCCCGGGTAGTCCAATGGTTAAGAATCCACCTGCCAGTACACGGGACATGAGTTGCACCCTTGCTCCGGGAAGATTCCACATGTTGTGGGGCAAGTAAGCCTGTGTGCCACACCTACTAAGCCCCAGCGACCAAAACCTGTGGGCCCTCGAGCTCGTTCTCTACAAGAGAAGCCACCGCAACGAGAAGCAGGCACAGCACAACTAGAGAGTAGAACCAGCTCACTGCACCTAGAGAAAGCCCACACGCAGCTACAAAGACCCAGCACAACAAAAAATAGACCAATAAAAAATAAAACAGATGAATGGCTTTCCAGCGGTGACGACCTCCCCATGAGAACATGCCTCTCGCAAAGGATCTCCTTCATCCCTCTACAGAAGATGAGAAGAGGAAACACAAGAAGTGCCTGGTGCAGAGCCCCAATTCCTATTTCATGGACATGAAATGCCCAGGAGACTATAAAATCACCACCATTTTTAGCCACACACAAACAGTAGCTTTGTGTAGGGGCTGCTCTACTGTCCTCTGCCAGCCTATGGGAGGAAAAGCGAGGCTTACAGAAGGATGCGCCTTCAGACGGACGCAGCAACAAAAGCACCCTCTGTCAAGATGAGTGGTAAACCATCCCAATAAACACGTTTTGGATAAATAAAACCAGATGGATAAAGAAGGTATGGTATTAATACAATGTAATATCAGCCATAAAAAAGAACGAAATATTACCATTTGCAGTAACATGGATGAACCTAGAGAGTATCATACAAAGAGAAGAAAGTCAGAAAGACAAATATATGATATCACTTATATGAAGAATCTTAAAAAATACACCTAAAAATGGTTGGGGGACAGGCCACACTGAGGAGCACTAAGGCGCCACACATTGGGGTGAAGCCTCTTGGACTTTCCAGCCCAGTCCAGCCCAACTGCCAGTTGAACAGAGCACAGTGAGTGGCTTTGGTTGATGCCAGGTAGAGGAGAGAAGCCTTCCAGACCACAAGATGGGGAGAAATGGTACATTTTTGTTGTTTTAGGTCATTAAGTTTTGAGGTGGTTTGCTATACAGTGGATAGATTAATCAATAAATGAAACTAAACACATTCTTTTGAATTCTCAAAAGTGACATTCCACCACCTTTGCTGTGCTCTATTCATTAGAAGCAAGTCTCCAACATGTAAGCAGCCTAAGCGTCCGTCAACAGATGAATGGACAGGAGTTCCCGGGTAGTCCAATGGTTAAGAATCCACCTGCCAGTACACGGGACATGAGTTGCACCCTTGCTCCGGGAAGATTCCACATGTTGTGGGGCAAGTAAGCCTGTGTGCCACACCTACTAAGCCCCAGCGACCAAAACCTGTGGGCCCTCGAGCTCGTTCTCTACAAGAGAAGCCACCGCAACGAGAAGCAGGCACAGCACAACTAGAGAGTAGAACCAGCTCACTGCACCTAGAGAAAGCCCACACGCAGCTACAAAGACCCAGCACAACAAAAAATAGACCAATAAAAAATAAAACAGATGAATGGCTTTCCAGCGGTGACGACCTCCCCATGAGAACATGCCTCTCGCAAAGGATCTCCTTCATCCCTCTACAGAAGATGAGAAGAGGAAACACAAGAAGTGCCTGGTGCAGAGCCCCAATTCCTATTTCATGGACATGAAATGCCCAGGAGACTATAAAATCACCACCATTTTAGCCACACACAAACAGTAGCTTTGTGTAGGGGCTGCTCTACTGTCCTCTGCCAGCCTATGGGAGGAAAAGCGAGGCTTACAGAAGGATGCGCCTTCAGACGGACGCAGCAACAAAAGCACCCTCTGTCAAGATGAGTGGTAAACCATCCCAATAAACACGTTTTGGATAAATAAAACCAGATGGATAAAGAAGGTATGGTATTAATACAATGTAATATCAGCCATAAAAAAGAACGAAATATTACCATTTGCAGTAACATGGATGAACCTAGAGAGTATCATACAAAGAGAAGAAAGTCAGAAAGACAAATATATGATATCACTTATATGAAGAATCTTAAAAAATACACCTAAAAATGAAATTATTGACACACAGAAACAAACTCATAGATAGAAAAACAAATTTATGGTTACCAAAGGGGAAAGATGATGAGGGGAGGCAGGGAGGGATAAGTCAGGAGCATATGGGATTAAAAGACACATGCCGCTATATATAAAATAGATAAACAACAAAGATTTATTGCATCGCACAGGGAACCATACTCCATGTCTTGTAATAACCTATAATGGAAAAGAATCTGAGAGGAAAAAAAACTGAATTCCTTTGCCGTATACCTGAAACTAACACAATATTGTAAATCAACTGCATTTCAAGAAAAAAAGAAGCAAGTCTGCAGATCCAGGCACCTTCAAGGACAGGTGATGATGCAAAAGAGGACCACCTTTGAAGCCTTCCTGCCACAGGGCTCACGAAACTTTATCCTCTTCCAACCTAGAATGGTTTCTTAACCTTTTCCTTTGTCTTTCATATCACTGACATTTTTAAATATTACAGGCCAATTGTTTCGTGAATGTCTCTCAGTTTCAGTTTGCTGTTTCCTCAGATTAGAGTCAGATGGTATGATTTTTGGGCAGGAATACTTCACACATTGTGTCCTTCCCAGTACATCACATCAGGAGGCACACGATATCAGTGTGTTCCATTATTAGTGATCTCAACTTGTGTCAATACTGATGAAAAAAATTAATCCACAATCAATTTAAGAAAGAAATGGAAAACTAGAGAGAAATGGAAAATTTTGAGTCAATCTACAGATTAGAATCTGGGAGACCATCTTTCAGAGAGCTCTGAGAACTGTTCCAAAGAGGAAAGGTTGGGGGAGAGGCTAGTATATATGTGAGGCTTTTATTTTTTTATTTTATTTTTTTAAGATTTATTTATTTATTTATTTTGGGCGGGGGTTGGGTTGGGGAGGGAGGGGAGCGGGCGGGCCACTTCTGCTGGTCTTTCATTTCTCTATTTTCATCCGTCTTTGTTCTCTGGCTCCTGTGGGCCTCCCATCGCGGTGGCGTCTGTCGTTGCAGAGCGCCGGCTCTGGTCGCATGAGCTCCATAGCTCTGGCTCATTGATTGGACACATGGGTCCAGCCGCTCCGCGGCACGTGGGATCTTCCCAGGCCAGGGATCGAACCGGCGCCCCTTGCACTGCAAGGCGGTGTCCTTACCCACTGGACCACCAGGGGAAGCCCTATATGTGAGTTTTGGGGAAGGGGGTACGTGCAACCAAGCACACATCATGGTAGAAGGTTACTATTATATGGAGGAACAGAGATCTTAGTTGATGACTTTAGTGCTTTTCTAAGTATGGGAAGATGCAAGAACCGGAGTGCACAAATTTCTTCCTGAAAATGTCCAGTTATCTGAGGGCCAGTTCTGTCAGTATTCCTAGAGCACAAAGTGTCTCATCCTAATCCATGAATCCAGTTTCAGTTGTACTATAGTGACTACAGTAAATAAAGACTTGATTCTTGTAGAACTAGATGGTGGGCAAAACTTTTGATACTATAACCTCGTCCCTTTCAGTCTTATATTTTTTTAACAATTTTTCTTTTTTGCCACTTCTATTGGTGTTTCATCTACTCATTTTCATCCATCTTTGTTCTTTAGGCCCATGTGGGCCTCCCATCGCGGTGGCCTCTCTCGTTGCAGAGCACCAGTTCTGGGCGCATGTACTCCAGAGCACGGGCTCGCAATTAGACACACTGGTCCAGCCGCTCCACGGCACATGGGATCCTCGCATGCCAGGGATCGAACCGGTGCCCTTGAACTGCAAGGTGGACTCTTTACCCACTGGACCACGAGGGAAGCCCTCAGTCTTAATTTTGACCAAGGTTAGGGAGGCATTTCATGACCAATTTGTCCCACAGCCTTAGGAATATTCATTCTCAGGTCAGGCAGAGATTTCACTGATAGGCCACTCACTGTGCTATTAGTGGACCTGGCCCCCTTAAGGGTAAACAAAAGCCTCTGGACTGCCTTTCTTACTAGTCTGTCGTCATCCAGACTTGTTCCCTCTTGTTGCTTCCTCCCATATCTAGAGTTTACACTATTATCATCATGAATCTTATTGGACTGTATATTTCGTTAACTGTTTCCAGCTGTCTAGTCATCATTATTTTCATCAAAGGTTCAGCCACCATTTGGAAATCCAAGAAATAATAATCTTGTAAAATAGGCAGAATGCAAGTAATACAGCTAGTAACACTGATAAAGTCATAAATAAGTATTTTAGCTAAGAACTTCCCTTAGGTGAGGGCTGTTATCTCTCCAAGGCATCCAACCAGTTTGCTCTGCACCAGAAGACATCTTTAAGGGAAGTGGTATATTGACATATAAATAAAGTTCACTATTATATGGAGGAACAGAGATCTTAGTTGATGACTTTAGTGCTTTTCTAAGTATGGGAAGATGCAAGAACCGGAGTGCACAAATTTCTTCCTGAAAATGTCCAGTTATCTGAGGGCCAGTTCTGTCAGTATTCCTAGAGCACAAAGTGTCTCATCCTAATCCATGAATCCAGTTTCAGTTGTACTATAGTGACTACAGTAAATAAAGACTTGATTCTTGTAGAACTAGATGGTGGGCAAAACTTTTGATACTATAACCTCGTCCCTTTCAGTCTTATATTTTTTTAACAATTTTTCTTTTTTGCCACTTCTATTGGTGTTTCATCTACTCATTTTCATCCATCTTTGTTCTTTAGGCCCATGTGGGCCTCCCATCGCGGTGGCCTCTCTCGTTGCAGAGCACCAGTTCTGGGCGCATGTACTCCAGAGCACGGGCTCGCAATTAGACACACTGGTCCAGCCGCTCCACGGCACATGGGATCCTCGCATGCCAGGGATCGAACCGGTGCCCTTGAACTGCAAGGTGGACTCTTTACCCACTGGACCACGAGGGAAGCCCTCAGTCTTAATTTTGACCAAGGTTAGGGAGGCATTTCATGACCAATTTGTCCCACAGCCTTAGGAATATTCATTCTCAGGTCAGGCAGAGATTTCACTGATAGGCCACTCACTGTGCTATTAGTGGACCTGGCCCCGTTAAGGGTAAACAAAAGCCTCTGGACTGCCTTTCTTACTAGTCTGTCGTCATCCAGACTTGTTCCCTCTTGTTGCTTCCTCCCATATCTAGAGTTTACACTATTATCATCATGAATCTTATTGGACTGTATATTTCGTTAACTGTTTCCAGCTGTCTAGTCATCATTATTTTCATCAAAGGTTCAGCCACCATTTGGAAATCCAAGAAATAATAATCTTGTAAAATAGGCAGAATGCAAGTAATACAGCTAGTAACACTGATAAAGTCATAAATAAGTATTTTAGCTAAGAACTTCCCTTAGGTGAGGGCTGTTATCTCTCCAAGGCATCCAACCAGTTTGCTCTGCACCAGAAGACATCTTTAAGGGAAATGGTATATTGACATATAAATAAAGTTCACCAAAGATGTCTGTGCATACAAAGCGAGTAGTGGGTCATTGTGACCCTTTACAGGATTGAAAAAGGAATGGAGTCTTTTAAGGAGTAACATGGCTGGTATCACAAGGAGAAAAATGGCTCCTTCTGGTTGAGCAGGTGTTCCTGCCACTGTCAAGGGCAAGGTAAAATGTAATGCAGATGCACAAAGCATGCTACAAGGGAGAGAGGAGGCCAAGGACAAAGAAACTTTTGTGTTTGAATTTTTCTTGTCTTGCCTTTAACGTGTGAATTTATTTTAATTGTGAATTTTTATTTCGTCTCTTGGATCGCTTGGTTAAAATGGTGCTCAGGTTCCTACATTCTTAACCACTCTGCAATTCTGCCTCTGACCTAGAAAGTTCTTTCAATTTTTCAAACAGAGTAAATAAAGAGAGAAAGAGACTCCTTCTCTTGGCAGAGCAATTGTGGGACGACATGTAGCCTGGAAATGATTTTAAGATGAAACTTCTCAAGGTCCTGGATCAGACCTTTACTCTCTATCTTTACCTTTTGTACCCAAAGTACCCTCACTGAAGGCCCAAGTGGTGGCTGGCAAGCTTGAGGAGTGAACCCTATTTCACACCTTTGTTTCTTTCAGTTGTTGGTCTCTTTACCTAGGAAGCCCTAGCTCACCACTACCTTCTTTCCTACATGCAGAACTTTCACTCATCTCTTAAGCTCAGGCCTGGGGTCCTCAGTTCCACGAATGAGGCTGCCACATGGCACAGTCCCAGGGGCCAACAGTCACCTCACATTCCACAAGCCTGGTGCCCCCTGGATCTGCGCAAGCCTGTGGTCTTTTCTGCAGACACCTGTCCCCACCCCCAGCCTCACCTCATACAGCACATGGATTAACTACTGCTTGCTCAGATGTAGGTCTGTCTTCTCTAATCAGAAGGTGAGACGAGGCTTGTTGGCCTCTGAAATGAAAGTGTTAGTTGTTCCGTAGTGTCTGACTCCTTTGTGATCCCGTGGACTATAGCTCACCAGGCTCCTCTGACCATGGGATTCTCAAGGAAGATTGGCAGTGGGTAGCCATTTCCTTCTCTATGGGAATCTTCCGGACCCAGGGATCTAACACAGGCCTCCCTCATTGTAGGCAGATTCTTTACCATCTGAGCCATCAGGAAATCATGTTTACCTCTCGGGTCCCTATGTCCAATATGTGCTTGGAAACTGGCTGGTATCACAAGGAGAAAAATGGCTCCTTCTGGTTGAGCAGGTGTTCCTGCCACTGTCAAGGGCAAGGTAAAATGTAATGCAGATGCACAAAGCATGCTACAAGGGAGAGAGGAGGCCAAGGACAAAGAAACTTTTGTGTTTGAATTTTTCTTGTCTTGCCTTTAACGTGTGAATTTATTTTAATTGTGAATTTTTATTTCGTCTCTTGGATCGCTTGGTTAAAATGGTGCTCAGGTTCCTACATTCTTAACCACTCTGCAATTCTGCCTCTGACCTAGAAAGTTCTTTCAATTTTTCAAACAGAGTAAATAAAGAGAGAAAGAGACTCCTTCTCTTGGCAGAGCAATTGTGGGACGACATGTAGCCTGGAAATGATTTTAAGATGAAACTTCTCAAGGTCCTGGATCAGACCTTTACTCTCTATCTTTACCTTTTGTACCCAAAGTACCCTCACTGAAGGCCCAAGTGGTGGCTGGCAAGCTTGAGGAGTGAACCCTATTTCACACCTTTGTTTCTTTCAGTTGTTGGTCTCTTTACCTAGGAAGCCCTAGCTCACCACTACCTTCTTTCCTACATGCAGAACTTTCACTCATCTCTTAAGCTCAGGCCTGGGGTCCTCAGTTCCACGAATGAGGCTGCCACATGGCACAGTCCCAGGGGCCAACAGTCACCTCACATTCCACAAGCCTGGTGCCCCCTGGATCTGCGCAAGCCTGTGGTCTTTTCTGCAGACACCTGTCCCCACCCCCAGCCTCACCTCATACAGCACATGGATTAACTACTGCTTGCTCAGATGTAGGTCTGTCTTCTCTAATCAGAAGGTGAGACGAGGCTTGTTGGCCTCTGAAATGAAAGTGTTAGTTGTTCCGTAGTGTCTGACTCCTTTGTGATCCCGTGGACTATAGCTCACCAGGCTCCTCTGTCCATGGGATTCTCAAGGTAAGATTGGAGTGGGTAGCCATTTCCTTCTCTATGGGAATCTTCCGGACCCAGGGATCTAACACAGGCCTCCCTCATTGTAGGCAGATTCTTTACCATCTGAGCCATCAGGGAAATCATGTTTACCTCTACGGGTCCCTATGTCCAATATGTGCTTAACAATTGTTGGGAGATTGCGGGAATTCCTCAGTGACCACTTAGGCTGATAGATGACAGTAGATATCTTCCCGTGAATGGTCAAATGCTTGATCTACAAAGGAGAAGATTTCCCATTGTGATCACAAAGACTAGGCTTTGACCGCTCAGAGTTTCGTGCAGGAAAAGTATATTAAAGACAAAAGGGATAGAGAAACCTTCCAGCTAAAACAACTGGAAAGAGGATAGAAGAGTAGCCCCAGAAGCCAGTTTAGACAAGGCATTTTGTGCTTTCCAGTTGGTTATTAACAATAGATCAAAGGAACATCTTATGGCTGCAAAGGTCCACCCACAACATAAACATACAATTAGCCAGAGGATGGTCTCCTCCCTTCAGGACTAGATGAGACACTCCAGTGCAAAATAGTTTGCATCCACAAGACAATAAAGTTAGTTTCAGAGTAGATCTTTATCATGGCAAATGTTTTGGGCTAAGAAAATGTTTGTTCCCCCCATCTCCTCCTCCTTGGAAACCGCTGGTCTTCTTAACCAAGGCTGCCTATTCACCCCTTTCAAGGCGCATCCTCTCCACTGCTGATGTTGGCAGCAGCAGCAGAGACTTTCATTCTCTCTAACCTGGTGGTGACATGGTCTAAGGGTCCACCTTTTTATCCCCTGGGGGCATCATAAAGTTCTGGCAATAAAATTCCAGATGCTGTGTGTCTCACAAGAAGGGCTCCCTTATAAGAAAAGCAGGTGCAGTTAGAGGTAGCTTCTTGACAGATTTGTGAGGCTAACGCAGAGGCTCTTGCTTCTGAGAAAAAGGAGAGGGTCTGGAGAAACCCACGTGCCAAGACGCCTCTGTGAAAACAAGCTGGAAAGCCTGCAGACTGACTCTGGAGCCAGGGCCCGCCCCTGTGATGTGAGGTGGGAGCAACCAGGGTGGGTGCAGCTGCAGAGGGAGGGGTTCCAGGAGCATCCTGGGAAGTGAGCTAGGGTCGGATCCCCTGCCACAGGTCATTGTAGTAACAGAGAGTTTCCCAGGTGGCTCAATGGTAAAGAATCCACCTGCCAACGCAAGAGACCCAGGAGACGCAGGTTTGACCCCTGAGTCAGGAAGGTCCCCTGGAGGAGGAAATGCCAGAGGAAGAACTGGCAGAGGAACCTGGGGGGCTACAATCCATAGAGTTGGATACAACTGAGAGACTGAGCATGCACGCACTTCAATAACATAACGGAAGCACCCAGTTGGGTCTTCCTGCTGTAAGAAATACCAAGGTCTCACTTCATAGACTGGAGTACTTTGCCCAGGCCTCCTCCAACCGACAGCTGATTGAAACTTTGGATGGTCTAGACCCAGGTAATGAACAGGTGCGAGGGACCTCCTGTGAGGACCTGCTCCTGGGAAGGCCTCAGTTATTCTCAGTCCTCTTTGGGTTTCTCATCTCCATGTATTGAGAATGACAGACGCCAAGAGCAGACTGAGGTTTTTGCTTTTTTGTTGTACTCCAACTCCAAGCCTGTGACCAAGCTAGCCTTGTACCCCAGAGGGCGCTGCACTGCACTCAGCAGGTACCACACTTGGTTAAATAGGACCATAGGTCACTGTGAACTAATACGTATTCATTTAACCAAAGTGACAATGAAAGATTTCAAAAATAGATAAAGAAAAATTTTAATTACTTAAAAGCTTGGAAATAAACTACAATCTGTTATCAAGAGCAGCTCAGTAGTCAAAAAAAGAAGTGTTCTCTTAATAGAGAAATCAAACTCAAGTTCTGCACCAACTTACCTTTAATATTAAAATTCATTTATTCGATTAAACTTATTCTAGTCTTAGTCCTGACTACATATAGAATTACTTTCAAAAAACTTCTCCCTCTTGCAAATCTTCCACAACATCGTATACTCATATTAATTTGTCCCTTGTCTTCTTTCCCATTTAGAAATAACCAGCTTTAGTATTAAATTTCTTTCTTTTTCCTAATAAAATGAATGTCCATTTCTCACACCTTCTTTTCCTTGCATGCAAAGATATTTTCCTTATTAAATTTTAGTTTTAATTACACATATTAATTTGAATTTTCAACTCTTAAAGAACTTAATGTCTAGTAAAAACTAAGAAATAAGCAATTATGAACTGTCTTTTACATTAGCATTCTGTAGATTGGCAAACTTGTAAATTAGTCAATAAACTCATATCATTTACCTTAATTTAACAAAATTCTAGTTTCAAGTTACCAAATAGCTGAAGAAACTATTAAGTAGACAGTCATAAAACATAATTAATCCTAAAAAGTTCTCCTTAAAAAACTCATCTCATTTACATTTAATTTACTTTTTTAAAAAGTCATCATACCAAGTTATTTTTCTTGCTGATAAATTTTGCAACAGATCTTATTTGACTTCCAGTAAGCCTAGGTATTATTAAAAAATACCATATTTAATGTTGATGACTTCAAGGACATGTCTGATTGATTAAACCAGCAAAAATTAACTTTAATGCCAAAAGTTAATTTAATACGGAATATTTCCCAGGGCACAGAAAACTGAAATTTCTTTGGTTTCTATTATATTTCTGAGAATATACGTAATGCTCAATTCCTTTTAAGCCAATTAAATAGAGGTCATTAATTTTGTTAATAAGGTCCATAAGTAGAGATATATCATATGTATAAGGTATACACAGACATAAAGACAGACACAACTAGCGATCTCATGGCTTCCTTTTAACCTAGTCCATGTAGCAGGTTATTACAGTATAAAACTCACTAGCTTATAACTAACAGTTGGAATACGTTAGTTCAAAAAGGCCTCCCTCCCACCGATTTTTACTGTCATCTTCAGGAATTAGAGATGTCTAGATAAGACCGGAGTTCCTGAGAGCCCTGATAGAATGTTCACATCTCAGGGCACAAGGAAAGAAAAGCAAGCTCAGCCTAGAACTTGTTCCCTTGTGGTCAGAATTCTGAGAAGATGTTTTATCAAGCTGGAAAAATGTATTTTGGATTGTCAAATGAGCCTAACCTTGGGCTTTTTTCTCCAGAGTCTAAAGAACGTTGTGGTCACATATGGTTACCAAAAATAATAACAATAAAGAATTTAGTCACGGAACCAGAACTATGGTCCAGCTTTGCAGGATGCATCCTAAAGGGCTGTTTTAGGAACTTCCTTATTAAATTTTAGTTTACTTAGATTTTGGCAAAACTAAGAAATAAGCAATTATGAACTGTCTTTTACATTAGCATTCTGTAGATTGGCAAACTTGTAAATTAGTCAATAAACTCATATCATTTACCTTAATTTAACAAAATTCTAGTTTCAAGTTACCAAATAGCTGAAGAAACTATTAAGTAGACAGTCATAAAACATAATTAATCCTAAAAAGTTCTCCTTAAAAAACTCATCTCATTTACATTTAATTTACTTTTTTAAAAAGTCATCATACCAAGTTATTTTTCTTGCTGATAAATTTTGCAACAGATCTTATTTGACTTCCAGTAAGCCTAGGTATTATTAAAAAATACCATATTTAATGTTGATGACTTCAAGGACATGTCTGATTGATTAAACCAGCAAAAATTAACTTTAATGCCAAAAGTTAATTTAATACGGAATATTTCCCAGGGCACAGAAAACTGAAATTTCTTTGGTTTCTATTATATTTCTGAGAATATACGTAATGCTCAATTCCTTTTAAGCCAATTAAATAGAGGTCATTAATTTTGTTAATAAGGTCCATAAGTAGAGATATATCATATGTATAAGGTATACACAGACATAAAGACAGACACAACTAGCGATCTCATGGCTTCCTTTTAACCTAGTCCATGTAGCAGGTTATTACAGTATAAAACTCACTAGCTTATAACTAACAGTTGGAATACGTTAGTTCAAAAAGGCCTCCCTCCCACCGATTTTTACTGTCATCTTCAGGAATTAGAGATGTCTAGATAAGACCGGAGTTCCTGAGAGCCCTGATAGAATGTTCACATCTCAGGGCACAAGGAAAGAAAAGCAAGCTCAGCCTAGAACTTGTTCCCTTGTGGTCAGAATTCTGAGAAGATGTTTTATCAAGCTGGAAAAATGTATTTTGGATTGTCAAATGAGCCTAACCTTGGGCTTTTTTCTCCAGAGTCTAAAGAACGTTGTGGTCACATATGGTTACCAAAAATAATAACAATAAAGAATTTAGTCACGGAACCAGAACTATGGTCCAGCTTTGCAGGATGCATCCTAAAGGGCTGTTTTTAGGAACAACATTTCTGTTTCCCATGTCCACCAATTAAAACAGGGCACCTTCTCTAACACAGATACACACACACACAAAGCTAAAACACAAACCAATTTCAAAAGGCTCAAGGTCAAATCAGGTTCAAAAGGCTCACTTTGATACAACAGCGTAAAAGCCTATACACAAAGATTTTCAAGTCATTTTCTTTGCCTTTCACAAAACAGTTCTAGTTAGTAGTCCCTTCATGGTGGCCAAAATTGTTATTGAACTGAAACTCGGGTCTGCTCACCCAACAAGCAACAAAGCCAATATACCTCCACCAGGTTGTGGTGAAAGGACGCACAGGGTTTATCTGCAGGACACCCAGCAAGGGAGGAGGACATGGTCTCACATCTATTCCACTTGCTCTCTGAATCAGGGTGGGGTGGAGTAGGGAAGTGGGCGGGGCGGGGGGAGGTTTATAAAAGGGAAGAACAAAGGCTGGGATTAATCATCATTTTGGGACTTTTCCGTGACATTTTTTAACCTTTCTTTAAGTTGAAGTATAGTTAATTTACAATGTTGTGTTAGTTTCAGGTATAAAGAGTGATTCAGTTATACACACGTGTGTTTATACATATATTCTTTTTTCAAATTCTTTTCCATTATAGATTATTACAAGATATTGACTATTGTTCCCTGTGCTTTCTGTGACTGCCATTCAGGTTCTGGGAGTCAGGATATCTCTGGTTTAGGATTCTCTGACAGGTGGTCTAGGCTTTAGGGGTCTGGTAAATTTACCTTGCCCTGGAGAAACAGCCTAAGTTTCTACATTAAGAATAGCTACAATAGCAATTCTAGTACGTTAACAATAGTATTCACAACAGTGGCCTTAGTACATGAGCAATGTTCTCAGCAGCAGCAATTTTGGTGACCTGACCCTGGTCGATGAGTGTTCAGTTAGCACAGGACTGAAGTCAGAGGGGACAAGAGCGAGAATAAACTTTTGGATAGACCCATTAATCACAAACGCATAAGGGAACTTGGGCTTAGAAAGACTCCGTTTCAATAGGATGGGAGGCCGCAAGGGTTTGAGGGGCTCCTGCAGGGTGAAGCCACGAGGATCTCCAGGCCCCCTCCCCCTCGCACCCACCCATCCCAACCCAGGAGGGGCGCTCTTCCCAGCCTCTCTGAAAGCGGGGAGGGATCCCAGCGTCTTTAACAGAGTCCCAGGGGAGAGGCGGGCTGAAGCGCAGCGCTGGGAACAAAGGCCCACAGAGGGGTCCTGGAAAGCGCAGCTCCCCGGGGGCCGGGGCGAGGGCGGCCCACTCCCCCTCAGCTCCTCCCTCTCCTCCCCTGCTTCCACCCAGAGGCCCGTCGCGCAGCCCGAGCTGCACCAACTTCGCCAACGTCTCCCAAGTTGCCGAGGGTGCAGGGGTGGGCGCTGGGTGGGGTGAGGGAGCAACAGAGGAGGAAGAGGAGGGCTCCCCGGGCGCCTTGGACGCAGTTCAGGAATCCGCCGCCGCTGCCGGCCGCTCGCGGACTCCGGCCGAGCGGGGAGGGCGCCAGGCAGGACCGCTCGCTTGCTGCGCAGGACGGCGCCCGCCTGGCGCCGCTTCCCGCCCGGCTTGCGAACCGGAGGGGCCGCGCCTCCCTTCCTCCCCGCCGCCATCCCCCGGGGCGGCGCGCAGAGCCAGGGCCACGGGGCGCAGGAGCCCGGGAGCAGCTGCTGCCTGGTCCTGCCGCGAGGAGGGCAAAGTTGCGAGCGGATGCTGCCGGCACCGGACCCCAGCCTCGGAGAGTCGGATGCGCCCCCGCTGGAGGAAGCTCCGTGTCGGGGTAAGTTGGGCGACTGCATCCGGGAGCGGCTTCCAGGCCCGGGGGGGCCCGGTGCCCCCCCCAAGGTCTGGAAGGCCGAACCGGGGGAGCCTAAGTTTCTACATTAAGAATAGCTACAATAGCAATTCTAGTACGTTAACAATAGTATTCACAACAGTGGCCTTAGTACATGAGCAATGTTCTCAGCAGCAGCAATTTTGGTGACCTGACCCTGGTCGATGAGTGTTCAGTTAGCACAGGACTGAAGTCAGAGGGGACAAGAGCGAGAATAAACTTTTGGATAGACCCATTAATCACAAACGCATAAGGGAACTTGGGCTTAGAAAGACTCCGTTTCAATAGGATGGGAGGCCGCAAGGGTTTGAGGGGCTCCTGCAGGGTGAAGCCACGAGGATCTCCAGGCCCCCTCCCCCTCGCACCCACCCATCCCAACCCAGGAGGGGCGCTCTTCCCAGCCTCTCTGAAAGCGGGTAGGGATCCCAGCGTCTTTAACAGAGTCCCAGGGGAGAGGCGGGCTGAAGCGCAGCGCTGGGAACAAAGGCCCACAGAGGGGTCCTGGAAAGCGCAGCTCCCCGGGGGCCGGGGCGAGGGCGGCCCACTCCCCCTCAGCTCCTCCCTCTCCTCCCCTGCTTCCACCCAGAGGCCCGTCGCGCAGCCCGAGCTGCACCAACTTCGCCAACGTCTCCCAAGTTGCCGAGGGTGCAGGGGTGGGCGCTGGGTGGGGTGAGGGAGCAACAGAGGAGGAAGAGGAGGGCTCCCCGGGCGCCTTGGACACAGTTCAGGAATCCGCCGCCGCTGCCGGCCGCTCGCGGACTCCGGCCGAGCGGGGAGGGCGCCAGGCAGGACCGCTCGCTTGCTGCGCAGGACGGCGCCCGCCTGGCGCCGCTTCCCGCCCGGCTTGCGAACCGGAGGGGCCGCGCCTCCCTTCCTCCCCGCCGCCATCCCCCGGGGCGGCGCGCAGAGCCAGGGCCACGGGGCGCAGGAGCCCGGGAGCAGCTGCTGCCTGGTCCTGCCGCGAGGAGGGCAAAGTTGCGAGCGGATGCTGCCGGCACCGGACCCCAGCCTCGGAGAGTCGGATGCGCCCCCGCTGGAGGAAGCTCCGTGTCGGGGTAAGTTGGGCGACTGCATCCGGGAGCGGCTTCCAGGCCCGGGGGAGGTGGCCCAGTGGTGCGCACCCCCACCATTCCCGACTGGGCACACGCGCGCCAAACTCTGGAGGAAGAGGGCACGAAACCGAAGGTGGGAGTGAGGGAGTTCTCGGCTCGGGGCAAACTCCACGCAGGCACCCACACCTCCAGACCCACTGCACCCAGATTCATAACTGCCTGATACGCACAGCTCATCAGCCAGCTAGCAGCAGCCAGCGCAGGCACGACACGCCGACCGCTTCAGACCCCGGGTACAATCCCGGGAGTGTGAGCATGACCTCCACCCTCAGATAAACCCACTGTCTTTGTCTGCTGCCCCTCCAGCCCCACAGGGAAGTGTCCCCATCAGCGAGACTAGCAGGGGAGGGGCTGCCTTGTCTTTGAAAAGTCGTGGCCGGGACCCTCGAGGCTGAGAAGTGGGGAGGAGAAATCAGACATTGCAGTCGGCTCTCCGGGCTCATCAGGAGCGAGCCTGGTGTGGAAACTCGGTGTCTGGGTGATGTGTCTGGGTGTGCGCAGCCCTTCCGGAGGCGAGGCCAGGAAAAAGGAGGGAGTGATTCATAAAGTCAGACCGGGCGCATTAGGGTCTGTGAGCAGAAACGCCTGGCAGGCAGTGCCGCCTTGGACAGCTGGGTGGTGGCAGTGACAGGGCCTGCGAGGGAAGCACAGACCCTTCCCCCTAACGGATGTGCTTCCTCAGAGGGACTTCCAGGGGATGGGCTGAGGAGATTCCAGTCCTGGGTGTGTGTCTGTAAAACTCGGGAGGGGATGTTTAAGAGGCCAAGCTCGTGGAGAAAGCATGGCGGTCCTGAGTCTCATTGATTAACTCGCTCGCAATGGCGCCGCTTCCCGGGGCGGCGCGCCTCCCTTCCTCCCCGCCGCCATCCCCGGGCGGCGCGCAGAGCCAGGGCCACGGGGCGCAGGAGCCCGGGAGCAGCTGCTGCCTGGTCCTGCCGCGAGGAGGGCAAAGTTGCGAGCGGATGCTGCCGGCACCGGACCCCAGCCTCGGAGAGTCGGATGCGCCCCCGCTGGAGGAAGCTCCGTGTCGGGGTAAGTTGGGCGACTGCATCCGGGAGCGGCTTCCAGGCCCGGGGGAGGGGGCCCAGTGGTCCCACCCCACCATTCCCGACTGGGCACACGCGCGCCAAACTCTGGAGGAAGAGGGCACGAAACCGAAGGTGGGAGTGAGGGAGTTCTCGGCTCGGGGCAAACTCCACGCAGGCACCCACACCTCCAGACCCACTGCACCCAGATTCATAACTGCCTGATACGCACAGCTCATCAGCCAGCTAGCAGCAGCCAGCGCAGGCACGACACGCCGACCGCTTCAGACCCCGGGTACAATCCCGGGAGTGTGAGCATGACCTCCACCCTCAGATAAACCCACTGTCTTTGTCTGCTGCCCCTCCAGCCCCACAGGGAAGTGTCCCCATCAGCGAGACTAGCAGGGGAGGGGCTGCCTTGTCTTTGAAAAGTCGTGGCCGGGACCCTCGAGGCTGAGAAGTGGGGAGGAGAAATCAGACATTGCAGTCGGCTCTCCGGGCTCATCAGGAGCGAGCCTGGTGTGGAAACTCGGTGTCTGGGTGATGTGTCTGGGTGTGCGCAGCCCTTCCGGAGGCGAGGCCAGGAAAAAGGAGGGAGTGATTCATAAAGTCAGACCGGGCGCATTAGGGTCTGTGAGCAGAAACGCCTGGCAGGCAGTGCCGCCTTGGACAGCTGGGTGGTGGCAGTGACAGGGCCTGCGAGGGAAGCACAGACCCTTCCCCCTAACGGATGTGCTTCCTCAGAGGGACTTCCAGGGGATGGGCTGAGGAGATTCCAGTCCTGGGTGTGTGTCTGTAAAACTCGGGAGGGGATGTTTAAGAGGCCAAGCTCGTGGAGAAAGCATGGCGGTCCTGAAGTCTCATTGATTATCACTGCACCTGAAGCTGTGTCTGGTTTTGGATGCCCTGGAGCCCTGGGACTCCCGGATGTTTCGGAGGTTGTCCTGGATCTAGTACAGTCCCTCGCACATCAATAAATAGTTGCTGGGCGAACAATAACACCCATAATTTATACATGTTATGGATGTTATACCCATAATTTAGGTGAGAACCCTGCATGCTGTGTTCAGCCCCAGCAGCATCTTCCGTCATGCCCTGTGGGCTGGCAGTGGGGACCTGAGTCTCAACATTGGCCTCCGCTTCCCTAAGAGGGGCAGTAAGAAAGGCGCCATGTCTGCATCTGGCTAAGCCTGGTGTGTGGTGGGATCTTCTTCCTGGCTCTTCCTGGCCTGGAAGATGAGTCTCATAAAGGGTCGAGGAGCTGTGTCCTACGGCAGTGGCTTGGCACTGTCATGGGAGCAGGTGGAAGGGTGGTCACGGTCCCTGTGCTAGGACTGGGTGGGCTCCTCTGCACCAGCTGGCATGAGCTTCCCAGAGGAGTGGAAACATCTCATGTTCTCGGAACTGAGATTGCAAGCAATTCTTGGGAATGATTCCCTTCCGGCATGGAATTGGGCTTGGCTGTGTAATCATAGAAATGTGCCATCCCCCCATTCTTTCCCTTTTGGGGCTAGGTTTGGTGAGCATTTCAAGCAGGCACACCAAATGGTCTTAATGCTGAAATTAACAAAGTATGTAGACAGCACCCAGGATTGTGGTGCCAGATGAGCACGTGATCTGGGCTTGTGAAAGTCACTCAGTTGTGTCCAACTCTTTGTGACCCATGGACAAGCCATAGCGTTCTCCAGGCAAGAATACTGGAGTGGAGAACCTTTTTCTTCTCCAGGGGGGCTTCCCAGCCCAGGGACTGAACCATGGTCTCCCACATTGCAGGCTGATTCTTTACCGTCCCGAGCCACCAGGGAAGTCCTGATCTGGGCTTGGCCACCCCCAGTTTCAGATGGAATGCTGCAATCAGTCCCTTCCCAGTGTCACCTTTCCACCTTTCTCATGTCTTCAATGAATCAAGAGTTTTACATGATCTCAGTAAGACTTTACATCCCTATGAACTTAGCATTTTATCACCATTTTACAGATTAGGAAACTGAGGTTCAGAAAAGTTAAGGAACTCTATGTGACTTTAAGTAACTTCAAGTCACATAGTTGGTGAGGGAACAAAGCCAGGATTTGAAATGAGACAGTCTGACCCAGGGACCCATGCTGTTTCCACCATGCCCAGCTGTCTCTAAGGACCCTCACTCGTTCTCCATAGCAACAAGGAAGCAACACTGATGCACTTACTGGGTCCTGGGGCCCCTGACTGTGGTCCTCTTTTTCGACACACTCTGCTCAGCCTGGCTCCCACCATGGGTCATGGAAATCAAAGGCCAGGTCACCCCGGGCTGCCAGAGCTTTCCGTATGCATCAGGAGTCCAGAAACGATGGCGGCCTGGGAGTGAGTGCAGGGAGATATCGGGGTAATTCCAGTGAGAGATGATTCACTGCTTATCTGAGAAATGGGGACAAAGCTACCGTTGTGACCACAGAAGCCACAAGTTTGGGTTTGGGAGGAACTGCCAGGTAAACATCTTCAAATGGATTATGATATTCCTTTCCCGGACTGGGTGGGCTCCTCTGCACCAGCTGGCATGAGCTTCCCAGAGGAGTGGAAACATCTCATGTTCTCGGAACTGAGATTGCAAGCAATTCTTGGGAATGATTCCCTTCCGGCATGGAATTGGGCTTGGCTGTGTAATCATAGAAATGTGCCATCCCCCCATTCTTTCCCTTTTGGGGCTAGGTTTGGTGAGCATTTCAAGCAGGCACACCAAATGGTCTTAATGCTGAAATTAACAAAGTATGTAGACAGCACCCAGGATTGTGGTGCCAGATGAGCACGTGATCTGGGCTTGTGAAAGTCACTCAGTTGTGTCCAACTCTTTGTGACCCATGGACAAGCCATAGCGTTCTCCAGGCAAGAATACTGGAGTGGAGAACCTTTTTCTTCTCCAGGGGGTCTTCCCAGCCCAGGGACTGAACCCTGGTCTCCCACATTGCAGGCTGATTCTTTACCGTCTGAGCCACCAGGGAAGTCCTGATCTGGGCTTGGCCACCCCCAGTTTCAGATGGAATGCTGCAATCAGTCCCTTCCCAGTGTCACCTTTCCACCTTTCTCATGTCTTCAATGAATCAAGAGTTTTACATGATCTCAGTAAGACTTTACATCCCTATGAACTTAGCATTTTATCACCATTTTACAGATTAGGAAACTGAGGTTCAGAAAAGTTAAGGAACTCTATGTGACTTTAAGTAACTTCAAGTCACATAGTTGGTGAGGGAACAAAGCCAGGATTTGAAATGAGACAGTCTGACCCAGGGACCCATGCTGTTTCCACCATGCCCAGCTGTCTCTAAGGACCCTCACTCGTTCTCCATAGCAACAAGGAAGCAACACTGATGCACTTACTGGGTCCTGGGGCCCCTGACTGTGGTCCTCTTTTTCGACACACTCTGCTCAGCCTGGCTCCCACCATGGGTCATGGAAATCAAAGGCCAGGTCACCCCGGGCTGCCAGAGCTTTCCGTATGCATCAGGAGTCCAGAAACGATGGCGGCCTGGGAGTGAGTGCAGGGAGATATCGGGGTAATTCCAGTGAGAGATGATTCACTGCTTATCTGAGAAATGGGGACAAAGCTACCGTTGTGACCACAGAAGCCACAAGTTTGGGTTTGGGAGGAACTGCCAGGTAAACATCTTCAAATGGATTATGATATTCCTTTCCCCTTCAAGACTTTCCCTATCACTGGGGAAATCCGCCTTCACCTGTAAATGAAAGGGTATGCCACAGCTGTCCTTCCCACCCCTCACGTGCCCTGGAGAGCTACACTCCATGGTGGTGTCTGGTCCTCAGGAGAGATGGATGGGGCGGAGCGGGGGCAGCCAGGAGTGTAAAAACCACACGGCTCACGTGGCCCCCAGCTTGTGCTTTCTCACACAAGCCCCACAGAGGGACAGTGGTTATCCTTCCTCTTTGCAAATGAGGAAATGAGGCCCACAGAGGCGCAGTGACTGCCCAAGGTCACAGAGCTAAGGAGGACGTGCAAATTGAGAGCCCCTTGGACCGCAAGGAAATCAACCCTGAATATTCATTGGAAGGAATGATGCTGAAGCTGAAGCTCCAATACTGTGGGCCACCTGATGCAAAGAGTCAACCCACTGAAAAAGACCCTCATGCTGGGAAAGGTTGAGGGCAAGAGGAGAAGGGAGTGGCAGAGGATGAGATGGTTGGATGGCATCAATGACTCAGTGGGCACGAGTGTGGGCAAACTCAAGGAGGTAGTGAAGGACAGAGAAGCCTGGTGTGCTGGCATTCACGGGGCCAGAGAGTCAGACACGACTTAGCGACTGAACAACAGGGCCAGTTATGCTGCCTTCGGGACTCCCTACAGGGCAACTGTGCTCTCTGCCTGGTTGATACTCTATCTCCCCAGGCCCAAGGCTGAGAAGAGGGTGCCTCTATTGGGGCAGAATCCCCACAGCTCTCCCTACCCCCATCTCTACCCCCAGAGCCTGATACAGGTGTTGGGGTATGGGGAAAGATGGCAACTTTCAATAAGGAGCAGAGGATAAGCACGGTCCAGCTGGCCCCTGCCCACCTTCCACAGTAAGCCCACCTGGGTGAGTGCCAGAGCCTTCGCAGTGCTGAGATGCATAGGTGCTGGAGCGCTCTCCCTGCTTCACTGCCGCGTGGACTCACTGTCCAGGATGGAAGTTGGGTGTGGGGAGAAGCTGCCCCTCCAAGGGGTGGGGGCTATTCATCTTTGTCCCCTGGCTCTGTCCTAGTGTGATAACAAGGTACTTAGGAGCACTGTCAGAGGACTGGTGAAGACCAGGAAGGGGGGCTAGATTTTTCCTTTCCCTTCAAGACTTTCCCTATCACTGGGAAATCCGCTTCACCTGTAAATGAAAGGGTATGCCACAGCTGTCCTTCCCACCCCTCACGTGCCCTGGAGAGCTACACTCCATGGTGGTGTCTGGTCCTCAGGAGAGATGGATGGGGCGGAGCGGGGGCAGCCAGGAGTGTAAAAACCACACGGCTCACGTGGCCCCCAGCTTGTGCTTTCTCACACAAGCCCCACAGAGGGACAGTGGTTATCCTTCCTCTTTGCAAATGAGGAAATGAGGCCCACAGAGGCGCAGTGACTGCCCAAGGTCACAGAGCTAAGGAGGACGTGCAAATTGAGAGCCCCTTGGACCGCAAGGAAATCAACCCTGAATATTCATTGGAAGGAATGATGCTGAAGCTGAAGCTCCAATACTGTGGGCCACCTGATGCAAAGAGTCAACCCACTGAAAAAGACCCTCATGCTGGGAAAGGTTGAGGGCAAGAGGAGAAGGGAGTGGCAGAGGATGAGATGGTTGGATGGCATCAATGACTCAGTGGGCACGAGTGTGGGCAAACTCAAGGAGGTAGTGAAGGACAGAGAAGCCTGGTGTGCTGGCATTCACGGGGCCAGAGAGTCAGACACGACTTAGCGACTGAACAACAGGGCCAGTTATGCTGCCTTCGGGACTCCCTACAGGGCAACTGTGCTCTCTGCCTGGTTGATACTCTATCTCCCCAGGCCCAAGGCTGAGAAGAGGGTGCCTCTATTGGGGCAGAATCCCCACAGCTCTCCCTACCCCCATCTCTACCCCCAGAGCCTGATACAGGTGTTGGGGTATGGGGAAAGATGGCAACTTTCAATAAGGAGCAGAGGATAAGCACGGTCCAGCTGGCCCCTGCCCACCTTCCACAGTAAGCCCACCTGGGTGAGTGCCAGAGCCTTCGCAGTGCTGAGATGCATAGGTGCTGGAGCGCTCTCCCTGCTTCACTGCCGCGTGGACTCACTGTCCAGGATGGAAGTTGGGTGTGGGGAGAAGCTGCCCCTCCAAGGGGTGGGGGCTATTCATCTTTGTCCCCCTGGCTCTGTCCTAGTGTGATAACATGCAGGTACTTAGGAGCACTGTCAGAGGACTGGTGAAGACCAGGAAGGGGCTGTGAGCGCCTCTGCTGGGAAGTGATAAACCGAGGAGTGAAAGATATCAGTCGTGCAGAAACGCTCAGAGAGGCCTCTGCCCTTCATAAAGTCACACAGGAAGGAAGGAAAACAGCTCTCCTTTTCATTCCTTCAACAAGAATGAAAATAGCAGGAATGAAATATTCCCTTTTCTGGTCAGATGCTTACACAGGTGGCAGAACGCTGCCTGTCCTGCCCTGAGCTTTCAGATTCCATATCTGGTGACCTCTGGCAGCTGGAGAGTCTGTTCTGTGCTTGAAGATCTCAGCCTTCGTCTTCACTGACCGAAATCTGGCAGTTGCTCCTACACACCCAGCATATCCCTGCCTCTGCAAGCTTGGCAGGCGGGGCATGCAGGCCATGGGGGCCTGAGCCCCAGTAACTTCAGGTCTCTGCCACCTTCTCTATGCCTCTTCCCTCCTCCACGCCTCCCCTTATCCCCGTGCCCCACAAAGATGGCTGTGTTCTGAGGGACTATAGTTTTTTGCATCTGGGAAATTTATCCCTGGGGTTGAGAAGGCTCTCTGAAAAAGATTTGGAGGGGAAAGTGTGGAAAACAAATAAGCCAATTCCCAGCTCAGCCTCTCCTGAATACTACAAGTAAACAGCTAGCCTGGGAAGCTCTGTTTTGGCCCCTGTGCTCACACCTGGCTCCCTGGCTGCTTTACCAGGTCCCTCCTTCCTGCCTCCGCCCTATCCAGCCCCTCCTCTTTGCTTCGGGAGCCTCAAAAGCAAGGGAACACCCTCACCTCTGGGCTGTCCTTGTGCTTTGGGATGCTGGGACGCTGGCGGCTGGGGACCAGAGGAGCCTGTGGGAGAAAAGACCGCCCCGGGGGCTGCAGCGCAAGTCTCCCGCCTCCTCCCACGGCCTCGCGAGTGCCAGAGCCTTCGCAGTGCTGAGATGCATAGGTGCTGGAGCGCTCTCCCTGCTTCACTGCCGCGTGGACTCACTGTCCAGGATGGAAGTTGGGTGTGGGGAGAAGCTGCCCCTCCAAGGGGTGGGGGCTATTCATCTTTGTCCCCCTGGCTCTGTCCTAGTGTGATAACATGCAGGTACTTAGGAGCACTGTCAGAGGACTGGTGAAGACCAGGAAGGGGCTGTGAGCGCCTCTGCTGGGAAGTGATAAACCGAGGAGTGAAAGATATCAGTCGTGCAGAAACGCTCAGAGAGGCCTCTGCCCTTCATAAAGTCACACAGGAAGGAAGGAAAACAGCTCTCCTTTTCATTCCTTCAACAAGAATGAAAATAGCAGGAATGAAATATTCCCTTTTCTGGTCAGATGCTTACACAGGTGGCAGAACGCTGCCTGTCCTGCCCTGAGCTTTCAGATTCCATATCTGGTGACCTCTGGCAGCTGGAGAGTCTGTTCTGTGCTTGAAGATCTCAGCCTTCGTCTTCACTGACCGAAATCTGGCAGTTGCTCCTACACACCCAGCATATCCCTGCCTCTGCAAGCTTGGCAGGCGGGGCATGCAGGCCATGGGGGCCTGAGCCCCAGTAACTTCAGGTCTCTGCCACCTTCTCTATGCCTCTTCCCTCCTCCACGCCTCCCCTTATCCCCGTGCCCCACAAAGATGGCTGTGTTCTGAGGGACTATAGTTTTTTGCATCTGGGAAATTTATCCCTGGGGTTGAGAAGGCTCTCTGAAAAAGATTTGGAGGGGAAAGTGTGGAAAACAAATAAGCCAATTCCCAGCTCAGCCTCTCCTGAATACTACAAGTAAACAGCTAGCCTGGGAAGCTCTGTTTTGGCCCCTGTGCTCACACCTGGCTCCCTGGCTGCTTTACCAGGTCCCTCCTTCCTGCCTCCGCCCTATCCAGCCCCTCCTCTTTGCTTCGGGAGCCTCAAAAGCAAGGGAACACCCTCACCTCTGGGCTGTCCTTGTGCTTTGGGATGCTGGGACGCTGGCGGCTGGGGACCAGAGGAGCCTGTGGGAGAAAAGACCGCCCCGGGGGCTGCAGCGCAAGTCTCCCCGCCTCCTCCCTACGGAGCCCAGCGAGGCAGGCTGGTCTCTCCCGGTGAGTCTGACTTTGAATGATGGAGAATGGGAGGGAGGGCTTTTTCCAGTTTGGGGCGTCTGAGGACGCTTTGCATCTTACACATCATCTCAGAGTGGATGGAGCAGCTACTTCTCTCTGAGCGAGGCTCATGTGTAAAGAAACCCTCAAAACCCCATTTACACTGTAGGGTTTCCTGGACTAACCAGTAGGTCAGGGGTCTTTGGTTTAGACCGGAATCCTGTCAGCTTAGGCCCCATCAGTTCAGGGTGCTGGTGGTGAGTTCACAACAATGTTTTCAAGAAGCTCAAGTGCTGTTGTGAGTTTCTTTGTCTGTGGGGTAGGAAGTAAACTCCTGATAACTTAGTAACTTTGTTTGATTCAGCTGACTCACTGTAAAACAGTTAGGGCAGAGCCGGGTTCTAGAGCGTGAGAGTCGTTCCCGGTGGGATTGACAGCTGAGGGCTCCACCTTAGTCCCAGGGAGTGGCCGGGGGTGGGGGGCTTTCCACTGGTGTGGCTATGCTGCGCCTGCGCAGCAAGCTGAACCACCTGAGATCTGGGCAATGGGCACTGCCCCAAGGCTCTGGGTCCCATCCCCATGCCGAGCCCTTTGGCCTATTGCTGCCAGATTTCTGAGAGGAAGTAAAGGACTAAGTCCGTGCCTTGCAGTCTTGTTGGCAAAGAGGCTGCACGTACTCACATACTCACAGGTTAACATGTACCATCATGGGCCAGAGTGTACACACACACACACACACACACACACACAGAAGCCCAGGCATGTACTCATCCCCAAAGACAAATTATATGACGACCAAGAGTGCATTCTAAAGCCAGAATACCTACTATTCTGCTTAGTAGCTGTGTGACCATGGACAAGTTACTTAACCTCTCTAGGGCCTTAGTTTCCTAATCAGTAAGAGGAGGATGGTAATGGGTTATGAGTAATAGGGCTATAGGTGAAGTTGTTTCTGTGAGGAGTTTAGAAATGTGCTCAGCACATCGTCTTTGCCCCAGATATTCAGGCCCAAGGGGACAAGACTTCCCAGAGCGGTGCTCACAAACTTGTCAGTGAACAGGATCAATCACTTTGCATTCTCTGAGCCCTGGTTCTCAGGATGCGTGGTGTTCCCTGTCCTAGAATTGAGTTAGAATTTATTAGAAAGCTCATTTCATCTTCCCTTAGGAGGCTCGTTCTTTGAAAACAATGTGGGCCCTAACTTCCTCAGAGAAGGGGAATGATTCCTTTCCTTCCTACGATTCCTTTAGCAGCATCAGTTTTCAAACTAGGTTCCATGGAGCCCCAGAGCTCAACAAGGACCCCTCAGAGGCCTGATAAAGTGGGGTGAAGTTTCAGGCCTCTCCCTCGTTTCTCTGTTCTGCATATCGGGCTTCCTAGGAAAGCTATGATTCATAAGAAGGCTCCACATCTTAGACAGCTGAAAGCCTCTCCCTCGCCCCATCCCCACCCCCCGCCGCCCCCGCAGGCTGGCCAGCCTCCCGTCCTGTGTGCGTCTGTCTGAGCACGCCGTGGCACCCGTGCCCTGGGGCTCCCTGCAGCTACCTATGCTGGCCCCAGGCCTCGCCCACTCTCTTCGCTGCTTCCTTCTCTCCCCTCCTCTCCAGCTGCCTCACCATCTGCAGGATTCTGGAAAGTGCTAACATGTCTGAGCCAAAACAGCGCTATCTGAGGAAATATTTTGCAAACAAACTGGGCCGCCCCCCTGATTGAGACTGCACTGATTTTCAGCAAAGAATTTCACAGCTTCTGAGCCTGAATCTGCAGTGCCGGGACAGACAGGCCTGAAGAGGCCCAGGATGACTGCAAACCTAGAACCAGGACGGGGGACTGAAATGAAAGTCTCTGTGACCGCAGACGTCAGGGCCCCTGTCCTCCTCTTATTCTGAGCGATCCTGCTTTCTTTTCACGTTTGTGCCTTCTTCTGCATGTGGCGCAGGTGCCTACCTAGCCGCACAGCCCTGGCCTTCTTTAGTGCTGTCTGGGCCTGCACGCTCAGAGCTCTTGAATGAGATTCCATTGTGATCCCTGCTGTACAGACCAGCAGACAGAACCAGACAGACGGGGTCCCTGTCTGCTGGGGACGGCGGGGCTGGGTCTGAGCCCAGTCGCCTAACTCCAGAGTCAGCGCTTCCAGCCTTGGGGGGATCCGTCCTGCTGGGGCCTCGGCTGGAGGGGCGGAACGGCTCTCCACGACAGTCATTTCGTGACAATGGCCAGGGTACACTGCTGGTGTCTGAGCAGGCAGCTCTGGGGAGACTGGCTTCAGGGGGCCCACAAGGCGAAGTCTGAACCTCAGTACTCCCCAAGGCTGACCGGGCAGGGCATGACCCTGGTACCACAGCCACTTTTGCAAGGTCAGGCACCCGCTGATTGCTGCTTCCCCTTGGCAGTGACCGGTGTCAGGAAGTGGCACAGATGGCCGCAGAAGGGATTTAAATTTATTAGCAAGAACTGGCAGGCTGGGGGCCTCTGTCTCCCAGAAGGCCATTCTAGCAAGACCGAAATGCCACCCCGGGGTAAACACCGAGCTGCTCAGGATGCTTCCTTGGCCTGTGACCACCCAGTGAGTATCACCCCAGCCTCTGCTTTCACCAGCCCTCGTCATGTACATGATGTTCCTAGTTCCAAACGGTCCTCTTTCCAGATGCCCCAGTCGCGCTCTCTGCAGCCTTTCCAGTTGCCCAACACTTTCTTTTCTCTTGGCAGGCTCCCTTCAAGCTCAGGCTTCAGCTTGGAGGCCTCTCCTTCTCGAGCCCTGTCAGCGGCCCTCCCTGTAGCTGCCTGAACGTCCTCGTCCTCACACTTTGCCCCCGTGTTGCCCTGGCTGCTTCCATGGTCTGTGGCCTCCCCCCTGAGCAGGCCAGCATCGGCCGTGTTCTCCTGCGTCTCCAGGTGCTCAGCACGGCCCCCGGCATGCCCTGAGTGCCCACACCTGACCGTGCTACAGGAGGGATGGGTGTGATGCCAGGCTCCGGGGGGACGGAGGCATGGCACAGGATGTTGCTGTCCAGGAGTGATCCCTGTCTGGGCAGAGGTGGTGGGAGTCATATGAGCAGGAGAGGGCAGCGGCCATGGCCAGACGCCCTGTGGGAGGCAGGGAGGGGATGGGAGAGCGGCACCCTGGCTGCTGGGCTCTTGCAGTCACTGCCCTGTGAGCCCTGGGCTGGGAGCCCGAGGGTGGGCCTGAAACCCTCCACGAGGCCCTTTGGGGTCAGGAGGACTGAGCACTACAGGCCTCACTACTGAGCCCCACCAGCAGGCGGTTCTCGGTCCTTTCCCCTCTCTGGGCAGATGGCCATGCATCCTCTCTGGGCTTCAAACCTGACCCTCCCGGCAGCGGAGGTCCCAGGGGCTGACTCCTTCCCTATGAGCGGAGTGAAGGAAGCCCAACTGGCAGGCTGCCCCCTGGGGGTGGTTCTAGCTGCAGCCTTTGAGCTGTCCTCACAGACGCAGCAGGGTCCTGAGTGCGGGGCTCCCCTCCGCCACACCCGGGGAGCACACACGAGGTGCTCCGGCCAGGGCATCGCCTGTCTGGGTGCCTGCTCATGCCTGAAGCCATGCTGGGTTGGCTGGAGGTGGTAGACTCATGCCTCCAGGCTAGAAGAGGACAGGACGCCTGGGCACAAATAACCACCTCTGCTTCCAACGGCAATGAGCCCACAGAGGTGGGCGCGAGGGAGGACTTGGGGATGGCTTCTTGGAGGAGGTGGGCTTCCAGTGCAAGGAAGGGAACCTGGGCAAACAGCACAGGTATGGGAAGTTCAGATTAGTCCAGCTGGACTGAACAGCTATTTGTAGGATGCACAGAGAGACAGAAAGAAAGGGGGCAGGGAGGAGTTGTGGTTACATGCACAAGCTCTAGAGCCAAGCTGTCTGCGTAAGGAACCTCAGTCTCCACTTACTGCCTGTGTGACCGTGGCCAAGCTGCTTAACCTCTCTGTGCATCCATTTTCTCATCTGTCAAATGGAGACATTAATACTATCGACAATATGGGGGTGATAGGAGACTAAAATGAAGAGTGACCTATTATTCTTTTAATCCATTTTGTAGATTTTTTATATCCATTTTTTAATTCATTTTATAGATGAGGAAACTGAGGCTCAGAGATGTAGGGTAACCTGCCCAAAGTCACTCAGCCAGGTAGAGGCAGAGGCCGTTGTGAAACCCAGGTCTGTCTGACACTTAGATCTTTCTTCACCATGGAGACTGGAGAGACACGACCGAGGCAGCACAGGGACATCCCCTGAGCTGGGGTCCCCCCGGAGCAGGGCACGGCTGCTGTGGCGCGGGTGCCTAGGCCGGGAGAGGAGGTGACAGGGAAGAAAAGACGCGGGCAAGCCTGGAAGGCAAGGAGACGAGGGGGCCCCGAGGCCACAGCACACAGCTCCCCATTGAGAGCCCAGGGACAAGCTGTTGAGTCATTCTGGGAAAACATGACATCACCGAGTCCCGCTGTCTGCTCCCCACCTGCCAGCCCTCGTGCCCAAAGTCCTGTAGGAGGACCCTCACGCCCCGGCAGCAGGGCCAGGTCAGCTCCCTGGCCTCCTGCCCCGAGTTCTCCCCACCCTGCCTGGGCCTCCACCCCACCCCCTTCTCATCAGCCCAGGTGAGGCAGGAGCTTCTGGAAGTGACGATGGGCATGAAGAGCTTCCAAAGGACCTCCACGCCAAGCCTGCGGCGGGAATTCTGGGTGGGAAGAGGACCGCTGGGCTGAGGGTTTAGAGCTGCTTTTCCCTTTAAGAACGGGGCCTGCTATTCCGCTGGAATCCCCTTTTAAAAGTAAAGCCTGCTTGAGCTGTGTGCCCAGCACTATGCCAGGTACCAGCAGCCTCCGCCTTCCTGGAAGGTACAGTTGAGTCTCTCAGAGCTCTTTATGTACTAGGCATCCTCAGGCTGAGTGATTTGTGTCAATTTGACTGCCTGAGGTAGCCCCATTTTATAGATGCCTTCCCTGAGGCTCAGAGAGGTTAGGTGATGTGTCCAAGGTCACACAGCCAGCATTCAAACCCTTGGCTTTCCTACTCCAGAGGTGCCTATGCTCTTAGCCACACCGGCCTCAAGTAAAGCCACTGGAGCATCATACTGGGTGGGGGTGTATTGAACCTATGTCTGCCAAACAGTGCAGTGCAGACAGGAAGTGCCAGGAATTTTCATCTCCAGAGTGTGGGTCACTGCCTGGAACTTGTTGGAGGTTGTGGATACATTTAAGAGGAGACAGAGAGCTCCCGGTTGCCTTGGCCGGCCAAACCCTGCCGATGTGGCCCTTTGAGGTGAGACTCTCCCCTCTGAAGGAGCGCCGGGGCTCGGGGGGTGTCTGTCCTAGTTTTGGTGGGCCTGACCTGGGAAAGGAGTGAGTCAAGCGAGGGGCGAGTGCCAGCCTCCTCGCCCAGTCTGTGGCACAGGATGCCAGGCTGCTGCTGTCAGTCATGGTTCCCTCCCAGCTGGCAGGAGGGGCGGGTGGCCAGCCCTGCGCGGAGCAGCGCCCTCTCGCCCACACCATGACCTAGCAAGGGGGTACACGTTCGCCTCCATTTAACAGGTGAAGACGCTACGGCTTAAAGAGGTTTCCTGGTGCACCGGAACTCCTTTGATCCGAAAAGGGACGGAGACTCTTAAGTCTTCCTTCTGCTAAGAGAGAGGACGAGGGAGGGGTAGCCTGCCCTCTGGCTGTCCTAAGACTTGCAGTTCTGACTTCTCATCAGCCCAGGTGAGGCAGGAGCTTCTGGAAGTGACGATGGGCATGAAGAGCTTCCAAAGGACCTCCACGCCAAGCCTGCGGGAATTCTGGGTGGGAAGAGGACCGCTGGGCTGAGGGTTTAGAGCTGCTTTTCCCTTTAAGAACGGGGCCTGCTATTCCGCTGGAATCCCCTTTTAAAAGTAAAGCCTGCTTGAGCTGTGTGCCCAGCACTATGCCAGGTACCAGCAGCCTCCGCCTTCCTGGAAGGTACAGTTGAGTCTCTCAGAGCTCTTTATGTACTAGGCATCCTCAGGCTGAGTGATTTGTGTCAATTTGACTGCCTGAGGTAGCCCCATTTTATAGATGCCTTCCCTGAGGCTCAGAGAGGTTAGGTGATGTGTCCAAGGTCACACAGCCAGCATTCAAACCCTTGGCTTTCCTACTCCAGAGGTGCCTATGCTCTTAGCCACACCGGCCTCAAGTAAAGCCACTGGAGCATCATACTGGGTGGGGGTGTATTGAACCTATGTCTGCCAAACAGTGCAGTGCAGACAGGAAGTGCCAGGGGAATTTTCATCTCCAGAGTGTGGGTCACTGCCTGGAACTTGTTGGAGGTTGTGGATACATTTAAGAGGAGACAGAGAGCTCCCGGTTGCCTTGGCCGGCCAAACCCTGCCGATGTGGCCCTTTGAGGTGAGACTCTCCCCTCTGAAGGAGCGCCGGGGCTCGGGGGGTGTCTGTCCTAGTTTTGGTGGGCCTGACCTGGGAAAGGAGTGAGTCAAGCGAGGGGCGAGTGCCAGCCTCCTCGCCCAGTCTGTGGCACAGGATGCCAGGCTGCTGCTGTCAGTCATGGTTCCCTCCCAGCTGGCAGGAGGGGCGGGTGGCCAGCCCTGCGCGGAGCAGCGCCCTCTCGCCCACACCATGACCTAGCAAGGGGGTACACGGTTCGCCTCCATTTAACAGGTGAAGACGCTACGGCTTAAAGAGGTTTCCTGGTGCACCGGAACTCCTTTGATCCGAAAAGGGACGGAGACTCTTAAGTCTTCCTTCTGCTAAGAGAGAGGACGAGGGAGGGGTAGCCTGCCCTCTGGCTGTCCTAAGACTTGCAGTTCTGACTTCTGTAGTCACCCTGTATTGCAGGGCGAATAACCTCTGGGGTGAGAAAAGCTCTGATTTCCCTTGGGCCGTGAGTCACTCTTTTTCTGGGAGCATTTTTAAAGCCATAGAGCCTCTCCCCAGGCTTTGGGGGGTGGGCAGGGCGGGTTCCTTCTCTGCCTGAGTGTCAGCTCCACCCTGGCCCTGACAGTGTCTGTCAGGACACAGAGGGCCTCCACAAGAGGCGCGGTCTTGGTGATGAGCCAGCACGGGACCCCCTGCCCTGCTCCCAGCAGACAGGAGCCACGCTCCCAAAGGTCTGCGGGGCGTGCAGCTTTCAGGAGTCTCCTGACTGCCGAGGCCCAAGTGCTTAGCACAAGCCCACCTGCCCTCTCCAAGGATGTCCGGGAAGCCCTCGGGACGCCACAGTCTGCAGGGCGGCTCCTCACACCCCGTCCCGCCCAGGAGGGAGGAGACCCGAGCCAGTCACTCCCTCCGCGTCAGTCTCAGGCCCAGCCACGACAGCAGTGATTCCTGGAGAGTCGTCATGTTTCTCGCAGAGAAAGTAAAGTAGACTGTTAAGCTCAAATGCCCCCTAATTTTCCTTCTGGGATGGGATTTTGGCTCTGCCTCTGCTTAAATTCAAAAGCCTGTTCAAATGAGTTTTCCAAAATGAGAGTCTCACCTCAAAAGAACTTTGCCTCTCCCTCGACAGGTAGGAAAACGGTACTTGCTTTCATTTTAGTTTCATTAAATTTTATAAAATAAGTAGGTCATGCCCATGGTATGAACTGGAAAGGTACAAAAGGCTGTGTGGTGGAATCTCTTTTCCAGGCTTGACCCAGAGACCTGGGTCTTTCCATGAAGGCAACCAGCATTAGGCATTTCTTGGTGGAAGCTGCTTTGAAACTGCCCAGTGTTAGAACTTACGGTTGCCACGGGGAAAGAATGGGGGGAAGAGATAGTTACGGAGTTTGAGATCGACATGGATACACTGCTATATTTAAAATGGTTAACCACAGGGCTCAGCCTGGGGCGCTGTGCTGACCCAGAGGATGGGGGTGGGAGGGAGGCTCCCGAGGGAGGGGATGTAGGTATCCTTATGGCCGATTCATGTTGTTGTACGGCAGAAAGCAACACAACACTGTAAGACAGTGATCCTCCCATTAAAAATAAGTAGACGATAATAATAAAACAATTAAAGTGGATAACCAGCAAGGTGCTCCTGTAGAGCACAGGGATCCTGCGTAATGCTGGGTGGCAGCCTGAAGGGGAGCGGAGTCTGGGGAGAAGGGATCCACGCAGAAGGACGGCTGAGGCCCTCTGCTGTCCACCCATCGCAATGCTGTTGACTGGCTATGCTCCAGTATAAAATAAAAAGGTTTTAACTGTCCAGTTTTGAAACAATTAAATCATACTTTATTGCACTGTTTGTGAGGCACAATCTGAAAAATGACAGTCCAGAAAGCAGCAGAGGCGGCCTGCAGAGTGCAGCTCTGCCCCCGACCTCCCTTGCCAGCTGGGCTGGCTACCGCGCCCTGGCCCGCGCTCCTCAGCAAGGAGAACCTTGGCTTCTCCCACAGGGCCCGAGCGGAGGCCCTCACAGCCCTCCTCCCCAGCAGCTCCAGGGACCCAGCCGAGGCTGTCCCCAGCTCCCAGGCGTGGCTCCTCCGGGCTCCACGTCAAGCCTGGACTCCTGGCTGCCCTTCTTAAATTCAAAAGCCTGTTCAAATGAGTTTTCCAAAATGAGAGTCTCACCTCAAAAGAACTTTGCCTCTCCCTCGACAGGTAGGAAAACGGTACTTGCTTTCATTTTAGTTTCATTAAATTTTATAAAATAAGTAGGTCATGCCCATGGTATGAACTGGAAAGGTACAAAAGGCTGTGTGGTGGAATCTCTTTTCCAGGCTTGACCCAGAGACCTGGGTCTTTCCATGAAGGCAACCAGCATTAGGCATTTCTTGGTGGAAGCTGCTTTGAAACTGCCCAGTGTTAGAACTTACGGTTGCCACGGGGAAAGAATGGGGGGAAGAGATAGTTACGGAGTTTGAGATCGACATGGATACACTGCTATATTTAAAATGGTTAACCACAGGGCTCAGCCTGGGGCGCTGTGCTGACCCAGAGGATGGGGGTGGGAGGGAGGCTCCCGAGGGAGGGGATGTAGGTATCCTTATGGCCGATTCATGTTGTTGTACGGCAGAAAGCAACACAACACTGTAAGACAGTGATCCTCCCATTAAAAATAAGTAGACGATAATAATAAAACAATTAAAGTGGATAACCAGCAAGGTGCTCCTGTAGAGCACAGGGATCCTGCGTAATGCTGGGTGGCAGCCTGAAGGGGAGCGGAGTCTGGGGAGAAGGGATCCACGCAGAAGGACGGCTGAGGCCCTCTGCTGTCCACCCATCGCAATGCTGTTGACTGGCTATGCTCCAGTATAAAATAAAAAGGTTTTAACTGTCCAGTTTTGAAACAATTAAATCATACTTTATTGCACTGTTTGTGAGGCACAATCTGAAAAATGACAGTCCAGAAAGCAGCAGAGGCGGCCTGCAGAGTGCAGCTCTGCCCCCGACCGTCCCTTGCCAGCTGGGCTGGCTACCCGCGCCCTGGCCCGCGCTCCTCAGCAAGGAGAACCTTGGCTTCTCCCACAGGGCCCGAGCGGAGGCCCTCACAGCCCTCCTCCCCAGCAGCTCCAGGGACCCAGCCGAGGCTGTCCCCAGCTCCCAGGCGTGGCTCCTCCGGGCTCCACGTCAAGCCTGGACTCCTGGCTGCCCCTTCTTCAGCCTCCCCTGTGGCCTGGCTGGGGGGGGACCCGTGGGCCTGGCGATGGTGACCTGACCAGACCTGGCTGTCTCTTCGCCAGGCTGAGCGCTCAGAGTCCCCTAGGGGCTCACGCAGGCAGGGTGCACCTTCACGCCTATCCCTAGTGCGACCAGAGCGCCCTGGGCTCCTCTCCCCTCCTCCCCTCCCTGCCTCCCCGCTCCTCCCCTCCTTTCTTCTGTCCCTACATAGTCAGCCCGAGCTGTGCAGCAAACATTAATATGAAGCGGGAAGTGCTAGGAAGGGCGAGAGGCAGAGATAAGTGCTGCTAGGAGAGCCCTATCCTTGAGAACGGGGTAGGGCAGACTTGCCCTTCACATCCTGGCCTTGTATCTCCTGCTGGGTGACCCTGGGCAAGTCACTCAGCTTCTCCAGACCACCCTTCCTCAGCTGATTAAGGAAAGACAGCACGGTAGAGGGCTCATGGGAGAACCTGGAGCTGCCAAAGGGCTTTCTGAGAGGGCGACAGGTTGGCGGGGTGGGAGGGGGTAGTGCTCTTCCTCTAAGGGAGTGGGTGTGGGGGGCAGGCGGTGGGCACCTGGGGGTCTGGGCTCAGACCTAAGGCGTGAATTGGGGAGGGGTGGCGCTCTGGGCAACACCATCCTGCCTTGACCAACGCCTTCCCTTTTTTGTATTCCACGCAGAGAGGATTCTTTGGCATTATATTTTTTTAAGTAACGGCTGTAGTTTTGTAATTATGATAGATGTTCATGGACAAATACTGAGAAGAAAGCAACAAATCACCCCTCTATCGACTACCCAGATATAACTGGTTAGTTGTCTGATCCACATACGTCTCTAGGCATGTGTGTGTTAGTTGCTTAGCCGTGTCCGACTCTTTCTGAGTAAGCCCACCAGGCTCCTCTGTCCATGGAATTCTCCAGACAAGAATCCTGGGTGGCCATTTCCTTCTCCAAGGCACATATATATTTATAAATAAAGAGCAGGGGAGTGGAGGGACAGAAAATTTCCTAAACGTAGGGGAAATTTACTTAATTTATCTTTAGGCCGTGTTGTAAGGAGGCTGTCTGCCCTCAGAGCCGTGCGTCTCATCTGCTGAGTACGCCACAGGTGGGTCGAGAACCCCTGGTGTGCGGCAAGGGAACTCTCATGCCGGGATCTTTAAAATCTCCCAATTCAGACAAATTAGACAAACAAGATCCTCCTTGACTTATGCTGAAGTTACAATTTATGATGGTAACACTGAAAATGCATTTAATACATCTAATTGACCAAACATCAGAGCTTAGCTCAGCCGACCCTAAACATGCTCAGAACACTTACATTAGCCTACAGCTGGACAGCAGCATCTAGCACAAAGCCTATTTGATACTAACGTGTTGAACCTCTCATGCAATTTACTGAACTCTACTGAAAGTTTAAAGCAGAATGGTTGTGTGAGTGCAGAATGGATGTAAAGTGTATCATCTGTTTACCCTCCTGACCATGTGGCTGACTGGAAGCCCCAGCTGATGGGACAGCCTAGCCCCAATTCAATTATGGTTTCTTCTGAGTGCATGTCACTTTCGCACCGTCTTAAAAGCCAACCACCTCAAGGCAGGGGCTGCCTGTAGTACGTTCTGGCTCTACAACAGTAGCTTTCCATCTGTATGGACAAAACCTCAGACAGAGACACATACACGTCATGACACAAAAGTCATGAAACCCATGCATATCCTTATGATGCATCCTGAATACACTCTGATATTTTCCGTCTATACAGTTCTGTTCTTTAAAAAAAATAAAAGCCTGTCCAGCCTACCAAACTGACTTGCAACCTGAAGTTTGAAACATATGGCTCTAGAGCTGTGATTTTCAAACTTGCATGTGCATCAGAATCACTGGCAGGGCTTCCCCGGTGGTTTAGCGGGTAAAGAATCCACCTTGCAGTGCCAGGGGCACCGGTTCAATCCCTGGCACAGGAAGACCCCACATACAGCAGAGTGGCTGGACCAGTGTGTCCAATTACGAGCCAGTGCTCTGCGACAGGGGAGGCCGCTGCGATGGGAGGCCCAGGCAGGCCAAAGAACAAAGAAAATAAATAAATGAAAGACCAACAAAAGTGACCAAAAATTAAAAAAAAAAAAAAAAGAATCACTGGCAGAGCTTGTTAAAGCACCTTGCTGTGCCCACCCCCAAGAGATTCTGATTGAGACTGTCTGGGAAGGGGCCCAAGAATGTGCATTTCTGTCAAGTCCCCAGCTGCTGCTGCTGCTGCTGGCCCAGAACCCCACTGGGAGATCCCACCTTCCCAGAACATGTTTTAGGGCAATGTACTCCCTTGGCAGAAACTACCAGAGAATCAGCTGTATTTGGCAGGTGAGAACCTCTGATGGCTAGCACGAGGGCCGTAGGTCTCTAGCATTTTTGAGGATGCTGATCAGGCACCATCCTTGGGATCGGAAACACCATCCTCCTGAAATCCACCCTCCTGAGTGTAGCAAAGGTCTACTAACCAAAAGGACATTTATGCCCAACCCTGGTTGAACTGCCTGCCTCTTAATCCCAAGCCCACGAACATAAAACCCTCCCAGCCCTTTTGAAAACACTGTTGTATGGGCAATGAAAGGCACCATTTACCGTGTGGAGTTCACCTTTCTGTTTTTGTAAAGGGAAGACGGTAGGTCAGGTGTGACCACCCCACAGAGGAAGCTGTCCCCTGGCTCTCGTTGGGGTCTGGTGGGTTTCACTGTCCCTGGATCCTCGGCTTTAACGGGAACCTCTTCCGGGCCTGAGCAGCCACATCAGCCCCCAGACTTTCCAGCCCACTGACTTCTGAGAATGGCCTGCGTTCCAAGCTGCCTCTGCTCCTCCAAGCAGGGCACTCGGCCCCCACCCCGAGTCCTCCCCCATCCCCTGCAGAGCCTTGGGGCCCTTCCTCAGCCCCACAGACCTCCAGAAGCCAGCCCTCAGCTGGGAGCAGCTTCGTGAGGGAGAGAAGTGTTAAAATGGGCACAGAGCCCCCTCTGTTCCATTAACAATGGCCCCTTGATGACTGGACTCTGCCCGATTGGCCCCCTCGACTGGACTCGGGAGAGGAGGGAAGACTCCAGCCCCCCAGGCAGCTACTCCTGGGCGTGAGGTGGATTCAGAGGCCGGGCCTCCGTCTGCCCACAGAACTTCATTCTTCAGGCCCCGAGGCGCAGTGAGAAACCCTCTCGCTCCACCCCTCCCACCCCAGGGACAGACAAGGGCCCCGGGAGTGATTCACTTCAGTCTAATCCAACAAACGCCTATTGAACAGCTGCTGGGCACTGAGGCTCGGTGCTAAGTAGCTGTGGGAATAAGAACAACCGCTGACACGAATTCAGGGCTTATTATAATCAGCCTCACCCTGGCTGTCCAGCAGAGTCACCAGGGAGCTTATAAACATTCCACTGTAGACAGTTTGCCCACCCCGTGGTTCTAGGAGTGAACCCCGGCACTATGCTGTAAAAGCTCTCTAAGTGCTTGTCCTGCCTAGCGGAGAGGAAGCGTCACCCGTCTCCTATTGGCTAAACACTGTGCTGAGCACTCAACTTGCAGCATCCCATTTCATGTGGGCACGTGCTTGTGGGAGGCTGAGTAGTGCGCCCCCCTACCCCACCCACAAAGATCACCACATAGGAATCCCCATATCTGTGCACGTGTCACTTCAAATAGTAAAAGGAACTTTGCACTATGACAAAGGAGTTTGAGGTAAGATTGTCTTGGACTGTCTGAGTGGGTCCAGTAAAATCAGCAGGGTCCTGATAAGAGGGAGATCCCAGGCCAGAAGAGGCGGCCTGAGTTATGCATTAAGAAAGACTCAACCCGCCAGTGCTGGCGTTGGAGACAGAGGAAGGGGCTGTGAGCCACGGAAAGCAGGCAGCCTCTAGAGCTGGAAAAGGCAAGGAAGGTCTCCCCGAGGCTCCAGAAGGAACACAGATCTGTTGATTTGGAGCCAGTGAAACTGATCTTACACTTAACATTCAGAACTGGAAGATAATAAATACGCACTGTTTTAAGCTACAAAGACTGTGGCACTGTGTTAAAACAGGGATATTACTAACCAGATTTTATAGCTGAGGCACAGAAATGTGAGGCACTCCCTTGGGGTGACACAGGCAGAGCCGGAACAGGAAGAACTAGGGTGCGTCTGACCCCTTCATCTGTGCTCTCTCCACCACACTGCCCCTACTTGGCAGCCAACCAGACATGGACTCAGATCCCAGTTCTGCCACGTTCTGTCCTTGTGTCTTTCGTTCTGCATTTCATGATGCTGCCTCAGACTTTCAAGCCTAGTCTCTGGGATCTGGCCCTCCTGCAGCATCCCGGCTCCCGTGGAGAACTGCAGGGCTAGGGCCAGGAGCAGCAGATAGTGACAGCTGCTTGTCTGAGGTGGCCACTAAGCTCCCGTTTCGCGGCAGGCCAGCCACGGCTTAGTGCCTTCGAAGCTCGTTTCTTCGAAGACCCTCCAGCAGCCTTGCGTTTGGGTCCCTGCGTGTCTTAAAGGGGCGTGAAGAGGACCAGAGAGTTGTTCAGAGTCACATAACTGGAAGGCCAGTTCCTGACCAGGACTCCGACCTGTCTACTGCTGTGCAGCTTCTGCCTTTCGGCTAAATCTGCCCGCTGAGCACTAGAGCATAGTGGTTGAGTTCATGGACTATGGAGACAGACTCTCTGAGTTCAAATCCCAGCTCTACCTTATAACTGAGCAAGCTGGTGGGCCACCCCTTGCTATAATGATGGGGGGTGGATGACTGTTATCTATGAAGGAAGGCACTGAGGTTCCTTCCTCACAGGGTGGTTCTGAGGACTAAACTTATTTATGTGTGTGGGCTGCTAGGAACAGTGCCTGGTGCGTTAGGAGTACTAACTTCCGCTTTGATTCGGTTCCCCGAGGGCAGAGACTGTCTTCTCCTCCCTCCATTCCCAGTGCCCCTTGCCATGCTTGGCCCACAGCAAGGACTCAGTAAATACATCCACTAAAGACTGTCAGCTGTGATCAGCCAGAGGCTCCCTAAGTACTTTCCCAAGTGTATTAACCTTTCAAACATTCCGCTCAACTTATTCAAATCCTACTCCTTCTCCTTCTTGCCTGGGAACTGCAGAACTGCCCTGCAGCAACCCGAAGCTGGCCCGGCCGGTGGTGGGCCCCGAGAGGAGTTCAGAGGTAACCCAGGTGGCCCAGGTACCGCCAACCCTGGAGAGCCAGGACTGCAGAGTGCGCATGCTGCCCAGACCCCCTCACTGCAGGGCTGTGCCTGACGCCCTGCTCAGGGTCCCCGGGGCCTCGGGGCCCCGCAGCAGCCACCCTGAGCACCTCGTCCTGTGTGTCCTCCTGGCGCTCACGCCAGGTCTTCCAGCTGCTGGGGGCTCAGATGCCCTGTCATCCCCTCCAGAGCCCTGTCCCCGTCTTTCTCTTTCCCCTACTGTGGAGTTGGGCTTCCTCATCATTTCACTTCCTCCAAAAGCCCCCAAGCTTGTCGCTGCACGGGAATGAACCCCAGGAAAGTAGCCAGTCCCAAAAACCAAACTGGGAGTGCTACCCTGGGTTCGACTCCTCCGCTCCTGCCCCAGGAAGGCCGTCTCTGCTCATCCTTATCCCTCACCTCTTGCGCCGTTTTCCAAAGGTCTCTTTAAAACCTGCCTACTGGCATGGGGGCTAGTTTTCTTTCCTTCTATTTAATTACACTTTTTTGTTGTTGTTTTGAGAGATAATTACAGGCTTCATTTAATAGTTCCAGTGCAGTTTTAAGAAATAATACACAGAGATCTCTTGAACCAGTTACTTGGGTTCCCCCCGTGGGGGCGAGACTCTCGTCCAGGACAAGCAGGACACTGGCACGGAGACACCAGAGTCAGAACGTGTGCATCGCCAGGACCCTCACGCTCCAGGACCACTGACTGTATCTATGGAACAGGTTTGGGCTTTTTGGGGGGCGTTTTAGGAGTACTAACTTCCGCTTTGATTCGGTTCCCCGAGGGCAGAGACTGTCTTCTCCTCCCTCCATTCCCAGTGCCCCTTGCCATGCTTGGCCCACAGCAAGGACTCAGTAAATACATCCACTAAAGACTGTCAGCTGTGATCAGCCAGAGGCTCCCTAAGTACTTTCCCAAGTGTATTAACCTTTCAAACATTCCGCTCAACTTATTCAAATCCTACTCCTTCTCCTTCTTGCCTGGGAACTGCAGAACTGCCCTGCAGCAACCCGAAGCTGGCCCGGCCGGTGGTGGGCCCCGAGAGGAGTTCAGAGGTAACCCAGGTGGCCCAGGTACCGCCAACCCTGGAGAGCCAGGACTGCAGAGTGCGCATGCTGCCCAGACCCCCTCACTGCAGGGCTGTGCCTGACGCCCTGCTCAGGGTCCCTGGGGCCTCGGGGCCCCGCAGCAGCCAGCCTGAGCACCTCGTCCTGTGTGTCCTCCTGGCGCTCACGCCAGGTCTTCCAGCTGCTGGGGGCTCAGATGCCCTGTCATCCCCTCCAGAGCCCTGTCCCCGTCTTTCTCTTTCCCCTACTGTGGAGTTGGGCTTCCTCATCATTTCACTTCCTCCAAAAGCCCCCAAGCTTGTCGCTGCACGGGAATGAACCCCAGGAAAGTAGCCAGTCCCAAAAACCAAACTGGGAGTGCTACCCTGGGTTCGACTCCTCCGCTCCTGCCCCAGGAAGGCCGTCTCTGCTCATCCTTATCCCTCACCTCTTGCGCCGTTTTCCAAAGGTCTCTTTAAAACCTGCCTACTGGCATGGGGGCTAGTTTTCTTTCCTTCTATTTAATTACACTTTTTTGTTGTTGTTTTGAGAGATAATTACAGGCTTCATTTAATAGTTCCAGTGCAGTTTTAAGAAATAATACACAGAGATCTCTTGAACCAGTTACTTGGGTTCCCCCCGTGGGGGCGAGACTCTCGTCCAGGACAAGCAGGACACTGGCACGGAGACACCAGAGTCAGAACGTGTGCATCGCCGCCAGGACCCTCACGCTGCAATGTGACAGCTCTGCCACTTCCTTTCCACCCCCGCCCCTTCTTCAACTCCTGGCAACACTCTTATAATTTGGTTATTTCGAGAATGTTGTATAAATGGAAGCATGTAGTATGTCACCTTCTAAAATTGGCTTTGTTCATGCAACACCCAACTTGAAAATTCTTTCAAGTTGTTGTACCTGTAGTTTGTGCCTTTTTACGGCTGAGCAGTATGCCGTGGTGTAGGGCAGCTGTTATAAATGGAACATTCAGACACGGACCTAGAAGCTCCCCGTGCTCTGTATTCTGAGGAAAACAAGAACACTGGCATGTCTGCCCGGCATCGAGCCCCAGTCAGCAACTCCCCTGCCGTCTGGCGGTGCAGCTGAGCGAGCAGGCACTCCCGCAGCGGCTCCGCTCTCCGAGGCGCCCTGAGGTGGCGTCTTCTAAAGAAGCCGGGCACTCTGACAGCTCTCAATCTTCCATCCCCTAGGGAGCTTTAAACAACTGACGACCAAGCCAAACCCAGAGCAACTCAATCATAATCCCTGGGCGTGAGACCCAGGCCTCGGTCATTTCTGAACCTCTGGGTAACTCTCACGTGCTGTCGGGGTCGAAAAGCAGCGCTCAAGCTGATTCAGCAAAGGCGCAGCAGCAGGCTGCCCCTCTAGCCACAGGAGACGTCACCGAGCCGTCACCGCACTCTCTCCCTGCAGAGATCGACCTGTTCAAACACAGCGCTCAAGGCAGCCACTTCCAGTTGATCACCCTGGCCTAGGAATTGACTTGCCCTCCCCGCTGAGAAGCCTGAAACTGTTGGGCAACTGCCATGCTCAGGTGTGTCTAGCCTGGGGCCTGGGGCATTAGGTAAGTGTCCCTCCAAATCAGGCTGCAGAGGAGGGCTCTTGGCAGCAGCAAAGCCAGAGCAGCCCAGGGTGTTCTGGGCTGGTTCCATAAGAAAAGATGAAGTGAACCGACCAATGTCCATCCCCTGCTGCAGCCCGCAGCCCAGCTAGAAGAGAGATGTGAGCAGTCGGCATAGACAGGCTCGGGCTCACACTGGTCCAGGCCTGTCATGATAACCATCTGTCCCTTGGATGGAGATTCTCCAGGTGCAGAAAGGTTTGAACTCGCCTTAGGGAGGTCAGTCAGTAGGAGAAAGCAGGAAGGGGATCCTGGGCATAGGCCCTGAGAGTATTCCTCTTCCCAGCCATCTAGAAATCCTGTCGGGGTGGCTCAGCAGCACAAAGGTCCTTCTGTCCATGCATCACCTCGGATGCAGGCAGGTGGCTCCGCTGCCCCCAGGATCGGGGCTGCATCCACTGTGCACTAAGCCAGCTGGAACACATGGCTTCCAGGCTTGCCACAGCAAGAGAAGACGGGACCCGGGGGATGTGTGTGATCATTTTAAGCACTAGGACTTCCAGCGGCTGTTATCACTTTAACCTCCATCCCCACAGGTCAGAACCTGGTCACCAGTCCAACCTAACTGTAGGAGGGGCTGGGGAAGGCACCTGGTGAGCACCAAGTCTCTGCCAGTTGTTGCCCCCAGAATTTCACCCACACAGGACATTATAGAACATGCTGTTCTTCAGTCTACGATGAGGAAAAAACAGGACCACGCACCATTCTATACCCACTGGACCACCAGGCAAGCTCTACCACGCACCATTCTAATTTTGCCCTCATATACTTTCTTTAGGCCACTGGCCTCAACCTTTTCCTGCCGTTAATACCCATGCCAGATGATGACCACACTCAAGACACACTACAATAGATTTGCCCCAAACTTCCAAAACTCAAAAGCATTTTGTAGGAAAGCCCTGAGACTTTTAAAATGTTGGCTCTTATTCATAAAAGCATATAAAGGCATGTGAGTAATAACATAAATTTTTAGCTGAGAAGCCTGAAACTGTTGGGCAACTGCCATGCTCAGGTGTGTCTAGCCTGGGGCCTGGGGCATTAGGTAAGTGTCCCTCCAAATCAGGCTGCAGAGGAGGGCTCTTGGCAGCAGCAAAGCCAGAGCAGCCCAGGGTGTTCTGGGCTGGTTCCATAAGAAAAGATGAAGTGAACCGACCAATGTCCATCCCCTGCTGCAGCCCGCAGCCCAGCTAGAAGAGAGATGTGAGCAGTCGGCATAGACAGGCTCGGGCTCACACTGGTCCAGGCCTGTCATGATAACCATCTGTCCCTTGGATGGAGATTCTCCAGGTGCAGAAAGGTTTGAACTCGCCTTAGGGAGGTCAGTCAGTAGGAGAAAGCAGGAAGGGGATCCTGGGCATAGGCCCTGAGAGTATTCCTCTTCCCAGCCATCTAGAAATCCTGTCGGGGTGGCTCAGCAGCACAAAGGTCCTTCTGTCCATGCATCACCTCGGATGCAGGCAGGTGGCTCCGCTGCCCCAGGATCGGGGCTGCATCCACTGTGCACTAAGCCAGCTGGAACACATGGCTTCCAGGCTTGCCACAGCAAGAGAAGACGGGACCCGGGGGATGTGTGTGATCATTTTAAGCACTAGGACTTCCAGCGGCTGTTATCACTTTAACCTCCATCCCCACAGGTCAGAACCTGGTCACCAGTCCAACCTAACTGTAGGAGGGGCTGGGGAAGGCACCTGGTGAGCACCAAGTCTCTGCCAGTTGTTGCCCCCAGAATTTCACCCACACAGGACATTATAGAACATGCTGTTCTTCAGTCTACGATGAGGAAAAAACAGGACCACGCACCATTCTATACCCACTGGACCACCAGGCAAGCTCTACCACGCACCATTCTAATTTTGCCCTCATATACTTTCTTTAGGCCACTGGCCTCAACCTTTTCCTGCCGTTAATACCCATGGCAGATGATGATCACACTCAAGACACACTCCAATGGATTTGCCCCAAACTTCCAAAACTCAAAAAGCATTTTGTAGGAAAGCCCTGAGACTTTTAAAATGTTGGCTCTTATTCATAAAAGCATATAAAGGCATGTGAGTAATAACATAAAGTTAATTGTGCGACCATCTTTGCCAGCCGTGGTGTGGGACAGGCTGCCAGCTGTGCTTGCAGTGCGCTAGCCTCTCCGTGACTCTACCTCCACCTTCGTTCATGAAAGCACAAGTTGAGGAAGGTGGAATGATAAGAACCTTGCAGTTCTTTTTAAAATCACTTTTTTTTTTTTTGGCAGATCTGATGCTTTAACTATTCTTAATGACCTCACTATTAGGTGTAATATGTACTATTTTGTTAAGTACAGGGTTTTATTGTTGTTGTTTAGTAACTAAGCTGTGTCTCACTCTTTCACAACTCCATAGACTGTAGCCCCCCAGGATCCTCCGGCCATGGGATTTCCCAGGCAAGAATATTGGAGTGGGCTGCCATTTCCTTCTCCAGAGGATCTTCCTGACCCAGAGATTGAACCCACATCTCCTGCATTGGCTGGCAGACTACTTACCATTGAGCCACTAGGGAAGCCCAGAAGGGTTCTGTGTGCAAAATCAAATGTTTGGAGGATAGGTCTGCAAGGCATGCTTGAATGGACGGTCTGTGTAAGAGGAGACTTGGAATTTGACTGGCAATGGGGACTGATGTCAGGGAGCAGAATGGCAAACCAAAGAGTGGTGAGGAATTTTGTCTGGTAGCCAGTGAGGATCCTGTCAAGTTGGAAGGGAAAACTTTTTCTCTCACATGCCAGCGCTAATGGATTGGCACTGTGTTGAGAAGGCTTATGAGGCTACTGCGCTGAAAAGGCTTATGGTCTCAGCTGAAGAAAGAATAATGATTGACTCCTGGTGTCTGACCCAGGTATGGGACTGCTACATGGAATGTGTACTGTTTATTTGATATCCCTGTGCTGGAGGTTCTTGATAGGCTAAGCTACGAGAGTCATGGCAATAAAGTTGGGCAGGGCCATCACTAACCTGAGAGACAGCAGACCTATGTAATGGTTCATTATCCAGTTACGCCTTGGTCGGGCACTTCCCTTCTCTGAGGCTGAATGGCTCTAGATGAAAAATGAGGAAGGGTGGATAAGACAATTTCCAAGCCCTTTCCAGTTCTGCCATCCGGCAGTTTTAGGGCAAGAGCCATGTTTCTCATGATTGGTGGTGTGGTGTGTAGGACAGATTTCTCTTAGACCTTTCCGGAAGAAATACCCTCTTAGACTTGCACAGCTGGAGGCAAGTACAACTGGAGCTGGGGAGTGAAGCCGCTTTGTGGAAGGCTGCTGGCCTGCGTCGCCGCCAGTAGCATGATCTTGTCCCGGGGGCAACATCCACTGGCATTCACTGCACCTCAGTCGACAGCTGTAGGCCTGATGCCTCTGTTCATCACAGCCAGAGTGGAGCCGGCTCCCCCGCAGGGGTCCACTGCACCCCCACGGCTCCTGCCGTTCTGCACTCGTGCACTTCCGACAGCACACTCCGCTTCCTGGCCAGGCAGGGCCGTACAGAATTTGTGAGCAGCTCTGGCCTATAGGGAAGCTGGGAAAGAGCATCCCTAAGGGTTCTGCCTGTGGTGTTTCTGGGCTTCTCTCTGGCTTCTCTGATGCTTCAAGGCACTGCTGTCCTTGGATGGGAAGTCGGCCCGTTTATCCCCAGCCATGAGCTGGGAAGCCCAGAAGGGTTCTGTGTGCAAAATCAAATGTTTGGAGGATAGGTCTGCAAGGCATGCTTGAATGGACGGTCTGTGTAAGAGGAGACTTGGAATTTGACTGGCAATGGGGACTGATGTCAGGGAGCAGAATGGCAAACCAAAGAGTGGTGAGGAATTTTGTCTGGTAGCCAGTGAGGATCCTGTCAAGTTGGAAGGGAAAACTTTTTCTCTCACATGCCAGCGCTAATGGATTGGCACTGTGTTGAGAAGGCTTATGAGGCTACTGCGCTGAAAAGGCTTATGGTCTCAGCTGAAGAAAGAATAATGATTGACTCCTGGTGTCTGACCCAGGTATGGGACTGCTACATGGAATGTGTACTGTTTATTTGATATCCCTGTGCTGGAGGTTCTTGATAGGCTAAGCTACGAGAGTCATGGCAATAAAGTTGGGCAGGGCCATCACTAACCTGAGAGACAGCAGACCTATGTAATGGTTCATTATCCAGTTACGCCTTGGTCGGGCACTTCCCTTCTCTGAGGCTGAATGGCTCTAGATGAAAAATGAGGAAGGGTGGATAAGACAATTTCCAAGCCCTTTCCAGTTCTGCCATCCGGCAGTTTTAGGGCAAGAGCCATGTTTCTCATGATTGGTGGTGTGGTGTGTAGGACAGATTTCTCTTAGACCTTTCCGGAAGAAATACCCTCTTAGACTTGCACAGCTGGAGGCAAGTACAACTGGCGCTGGGGAGTAAGCCGCTTTGTGGAAGGCTGCTGGCCTGCGTCGCCGCCAGTAGCATGATCTTGTCCCGGGGGCAACATCCACTGGCATTCACTGCACCTCAGTCGACAGCTGTAGGCCTGATGCCTCTGTTCATCACAGCCAGAGTGGAGCCGGCTCCCCCGCAGGGGTCCACTGCACCCCCACGGCTCCTGCCGTTCTGCACTCGTGCACTTCCGACAGCACACTCCGCTTCCTGGCCAGGCAGGGCCGTACAGAATTTGTGAGCAGCTCTGGCCTATAGGGAAGCTGGGGAAAGAGCATCCCTAAGGGTTCTGCCTGTGGTGTTTCTGGGCTTCTCTCTGGCTTCTCTGATGCTTCAAGGCACTGCTGTCCTTGGATGGGAAGTCGGCCCGTTTATCCCCAGATGAGGCTCAGTGCAGGGCCTGGCTCAGGGCCAAATGGCATCCATCAATGAGCAGACACTGGCTCTGCCTGAGGGACACGTCTAGCTGTGGTCGCGTCAGGTTATCACTTCCCTTCACTTTGGTGTTTTTAGGGGACTGAGACCCCCATCCCACTGCAACCATTCCAGTGCTCGCCACCAGTCACAAGCCCCAAGAATCTGCTGCATCTGTAAACATTAGGAGGACCATCTCCCACAACTTGGGCTTGGGTTAAACACTGCACTCGCATCTTCTCATTGGATTTCTCATGACCAGTGACCCCCGAGTGTACGACAGATGCTATAAGTGTCCCATTGACAAATAAGGAAACCACTCAAGTTCAAGTCCCTTTCCCAAGGTCACAGGGCATCAAAGTCAACATATAAAAGCAAATATGTCAAGAGTAGCCACAGTGGCATAGTCACTGTGTGTATCTATATAAATACACACACACACACACACACACATATATAAAATCCATAGCACACTATTCACTTCCTGTGTGTCTAATATTCCACCGGCATGGGGGAAGAGAAGCTACAAGAAATCTAGCCAACTCTTAGAGACAGTCATGAATCCATTCATTCACCTCACAGACGTCACGAGCCCTGCCACATGCCGGCGCTGTGGGTGCAGCAGAGCACCTGCCAAAAAAAGCCGCTTTGTGGAAGGCTGCTGGCCTGCGTCGCCGCCAGTAGCATGATCTTGTCCCGGGGGCAACATCCACTGGCATTCACTGCACCTCAGTCGACAGCTGTAGGCCTGATGCCTCTGTTCATCACAGCCAGAGTGGAGCCGGCTCCCCCGCAGGGGTCCACTGCACCCCCACGGCTCCTGCCGTTCTGCACTCGTGCACTTCCGACAGCACACTCCGCTTCCTGGCCAGGCAGGGCCGTACAGAATTTGTGAGCAGCTCTGGCCTATAGGGAAGCTGGGGAAAGAGCATCCCTAAGGGTTCTGCCTGTGGTGTTTCTGGGCTTCTCTCTGGCTTCTCTGATGCTTCAAGGCACTGCTGTCCTTGGATGGGAAGTCGGCCCGTTTATCCCCAGATGAGGCTCAGTGCAGGGCCTGGCTCAGGGCCAAATGGCATCCATCAATGAGCAGACACTGGCTCTGCCTGAGGGACACGTCTAGCTGTGGTCGCGTCAGGTTATCACTTCCCTTCACTTTGGTGTTTTTAGGGGACTGAGACCCCCATCCCACTGCAACCATTCCAGTGCTCGCCACCAGTCACAAGCCCCAAGAATCTGCTGCATCTGTAAACATTAGGAGGACCATCTCCCACAACTTGGGCTTGGGTTAAACACTGCACTCGCATCTTCTCATTGGATTTCTCATGACCAGTGACCCCCGAGTGTACGACAGATGCTATAAGTGTCCCATTGACAAATAAGGAAACCACTCAAGTTCAAGTCCCTTTCCCAAGGTCACAGGGCATCAAAGTCAACATATAAAAGCAAATATGTCAAGAGTAGCCACAGTGGCATAGTCACTGTGTGTATCTATATAAATACACACACACACACACACACACATATATAAAATCCATAGCACACTATTCACTTCCTGTGTGTCTAATATTCCACCGGCATGGGGGAAGAGAAGCTACAAGAAACCTAGCCAACTCTTAGAGACAGTCATGAATCCATTCATTCACCTCACAGACGTCACGAGCCCTGCCACATGCCGGCGCTGTGGGTGCAGCAGAGATCAGGACTGCTGCCCAAGGAATGAACCAGGGATCCTCTTGGAGTCCTCTGCTGCCCTCCTGCCCATGACTACTATTTATGAATTCACTTTTTTTTTTAACCGTGGAAAACAGACATACCATAAAATGTACCATTTCAACTGTTTTTAAGTACAGTTCTGTGGCATCAGCCTCACTCACGCTGTTGTGCGACCCTCGCCACGCTCCAGCTCCAGAACTTTTATTTTCCCAAACTGACATGTGTCCTCCCTAAATACTAACTCCCAGGGTCAGGCAACCACCCTTCTACCCTCTCTCTGCGTTTGGCTCCTCTAGGTACTGCATGCACGTGGATTCATACGGGACGTGTCCTTTTGATTCCTCCACTTCCTAAGCGCATGTCCTCAAGGCTCGACGCTGCTGTGCGTGTCGGAGGCACCACACTGGCTTCCTTGAAGCCCCCTGTCTCGCCCACCTCTCCTCCATCCTCCCTGCTCGCTCAGGCCGCCTCCTACCTCCTGACAGTCTGATCTCCTAGCCTCCAGCCCTTCTTTCTTCCTGTGCATTTCCCAAACGATTTCCAAAGTCATCTTATGTTTCTCTTTTTAAGCTTCAGATTAGATTTTTTGAACTTTTTAATTAAAATGGTATGTGTGCATAGTTGTCAACAACAAAAAAATGAAAGAATACAAACAGGTAGAAAGTGAAAACAATCATCACTCGCTATTCCATTTTGCAGCTGTGCCTCTGCATTTTTAACCCCTGCAGGGCTTGCTTTCAGTGGGCTAGTGCACCGCAAGTCCTCAGCCCCATCTGATGGGACACGCAAGTCGCTTCTCACACGTTGGACTTCCAAGGCTGGGCGCACGTCCTTGGCCATGAGCCCTGGCTCACGGCCAGGTCAGTTCCGGACAAGCCAACAGACGGCAGTGGGCATCCTGGACGCCCACCTCTGCCGCAGTCCTGACGGGGCGAGGGCTGGAAAGCCTAGAGCAGTGGGTCGGCGCTGACCTGGCCAGGGCCCAGCGTGAGAGGCATGGGAAGTATGTTTGCTGACGGGGAGGTGGGGACTATCCTTTGGGCCCTGTACCCATGCAGCTGTCACCGTTTTGCACAAAATGTGTTTCTCACGCAGCTAAGCAGGCCCCGATGAAGTGACTGTGTCAAATGGGGGGTGAAAGTGTGCTCCCCTGTGTCCCCACACAGCAAAACAAGGCTGAGCGGCCACAGGGTCTGCCCCGCCAAGGAATGGCGCCCTGAGAGTCTGCGGCAACCCTACCCAACCAGGCTGGCCCTCAGCCCCGTGGTTCACCGTGGGGCTCTGGCCATGGCTTCTCACAAGCTCTTGGACGTCCACGGCCCCTCAGGTGATTCGCAGCTCCCTCTGAGGACTGTCTGCTCCGGCTCTGTCTTGGCTGAGGTTGGATATGTGCCCACGAGGTGGTTTTAGATGGCTTGCTCTTGGGAGAGGAAGCCGGAGCCCCAGGATGTGAGGGGTTTGGGAAGGAGCAATAGCCCCGGGCTGTGCAAGGGAGCATCCCTCCACCTACTTCCTTGTTCTCTCGCTCCTTGTCTTCCTCCTTCCATCCCTGGTTCATCTAGCAGCGCCTGGGCATTCACTGCCCTGCCAGGCACGACGCAGGATAGCCCAAGGCGTCTCGGGAAACAGAGCCTCGCCGGACAGGCCCCTGGATGGACTCCTGCAGAAATGGCCTCTGAGCATGCGTGCTCCTTCTCCCTGTCCTGCCTCCACTCAACGGGATCCAGAGACAACTCCCAGAAACCCTCCCGAGGTCTCCCTTCCCAGGTGTACGGGCTCCTGGCACGGCTGGGGCACCTTCGGGCCCCCCAGAGCAGCAGCTCATGAGTTAATTCAGAATTTCCCCACGGTGAGTTTCACTGCTCCGTCTCTGCCCAGGAGCCTCCTCCATCTCAGCCCCTGGCTTCCCTCGGCCCAGGGGGCTCCCTCCTGCCACGGGAAAGGCTGTGAGCAGCGCCGGCCGCAGCAGAGGCCCCATCCCCACTGTGCTCTTGGCCCCGAGAGCGCCAAGCGGAGTGGAGCTTTTCTGCCTGATGCAGCGTTTGGCAGGGCCCATCCCTTATCAGAGCACCATTCAGAGCAGACTCCGGGACCCCACCTCCCCCACGGAGGCAGCCATCCAAGTAGAAAGCTGTTCTTTTGTGAGGGCACCTTGCCAGGTCACGAGGGAAGCCTGAAGAGAAAGGCCCCCGAGGGGGGAGCGGGGAAGGGAAGCCGGGGCCTGCAGGGCCTCCGATCACGGCCTGCTTTCCTTCCAGGGCTCCCTCACTGAGGTTGCCTGGGCCGCCTTCGCTGTTCTCTGCCTTCCCTGCTATTTTATCATGTCGCTGGAGAGACTTGAAACTGAAAGCCACAGGCCTCAGTTCTTTTATCCTCTGAAAGGTATCCCAGATGGACATGACAATTCAAGATGATGTATGTGAAGCCTCAAGCGCAAAGGTCTGCCCACAGTCCACACCTGTAGTACCCACCCACAGTATATTCGTGTAGTATCCGCTCAGTCCCTGTTTGGGAGGCGTTTACCCAGTGCACAACCCACTCCAGTATTCTCGCCTGAGAAACCCCATGGAGAGCGGAGCCTGCCGGTCTATAGTCCAGGGGGTTGAGTCAGACACAACTCAGCGACTGAACACCACCACTCAGTGCACACCTGCCGTGCAGGTCACAGCGCGCGTGTGCTTCACTCGGAGAGTGAGCAAGGGCTTTTTCTTCTTTCTCTTTGTGTTTTCCATCAGCTTAGAATGATTGAGCACCTCACAGGGGGCTAAATGCTTTGGAAAAAAGCATTCCTCCATTCATTCTACAAGTTAGAGGCACCTACTGTGCCTGGTGCACACGGAGCAGGGCACTGGGGAAACACACAGGGAGCAGACGGAGCTGAAGCAGGCAGGAGAAGTACATTTCCAGCCAAGAAGGAAATACAGCAGGATACTGAGAGGAGAGAGAGAGGGGAGACGGTCAGCATTAGGCCAGTGGTCAGGGAAGGACACTAGGCAAGGGGACATTTGAGCTAAATCCTGAGTTGAACTGGGCCCAGGACAGCTGCCCCAGGGCCCTGCATCCTGGCAGGGCTGGGCTGCCACACACCCCTGGTGCCCTGGCAGTGGGACCTCTGCTGGCCTCCAAGCAGGGGGACACCAGCTGTTCCACAGAAGCACCCCCTTCTGGCTGTCGCATTGCTGCTGGGTGTTCAGGGGAAGAAAGGGATCGAGTGCTCCCCGGGAAGTGGCATCCACCAAGGAAAGGAAGAGATTTTTCATTCTTCCCATGAGCTAAGCAAGGCAGGCACCTCGGGTGTAGGGAAGGGGTAGCACAGAGGTTTGCTGGTGTCACAGAGCTCACAGACACGCTTCTTGCCAAGGGCCTCCTGCCGCTACCCCGAATGACGCCCAACCCAGCCGTGTCTTCCTCCCTGGGGATCCTGCTGCCTCCAGGGTCTGGGCGCTTCTAAACCTCCCTCACTTGCCTGCCCACTTGCCTGCTGGCCTTCTGAAGCTAACCCTAGAGGCAGCCTGCTTGGACCAGGGCCAAGGAGCCAACAGCCTGCCTGGGGTTTCATTCAGAGGGAGTTTTCACCCTCGTGTCTTCCTTTTAGGGCAATGTCGGGAAGGTTCACGGGAACTCTGTATTACTTGACGGGTAAAGGGGCTGAGAGAACAAGTCAAAAATAGAAAGAGTGCCTGGAAGGGAGGGGAGGAGAAGGTTCAGGATCTTTGGCATCCATACCGCCAACCCTGTAAATCTCACCCAAGATGTTAGGCCCAGAAGAGACAGCACAGCAAACACAACTCGCTCACACCCCACGCCTGCCTTCTCTCCCTCTCCCGCGTACCAAATACTGCTCTTCACAGCAATGTTATGCATCAGGAACCTCGCTTTTCATGCTACCAGTGAGGAGACTGAGGCCCAGAGAGGTTAAGTCATCTCTACAAGGCCACACAGAGACATACCTGCAGGAAGAGCAAGGGCCCAGGACTTGGCTTCCCTCACATCATCAGACCAGGCCACTCTCAGCTGAGAGTCCAGAGGGAAGAAAGCCAATATTTCAGTCCTTCATGTTCTGAAGACTCAATATTGGGTCTTACCCTCCTAGCAGGGCAGGTGACCCTGCATCCCACCTCAGGCTAAACTGGGTGAGTGGAGTTTAAACTGGAACGCAGCCCTGCCTGGCATTCTACAAATGCATGCTGACTGCCTGCCAGGCAGAAGCTTCCACAAGTTGACTCACCAGTGACTTGCTGAGCAGCTGGTACGTGGCGGGTGCTGTTCTAAATGCTGGTCCGGACTTCAGAGAACTTGCAGTCTAGGAATGGGAGGGAGACACACCATCAGCTGGAAAGTCCTGTTACACGTGCTATGGGGTCGGGGGTATTACTGTGGAACATTGGGAGACTGGAATGACCTAGATTTAGGAGTGATCGGGCTGCTGCGGGGGGAACCTTGGGCAAATTATGTAATCTCTCTCAACCTCAGTTTCCTCATCTGTAAAATGGGCCACTACCTAACAGGGCTTTTGTGGGATGAGGAAATGCAAATCAAGGTCTGAGCATGTTACTAGGCACAGAGTAGTAACTGTAAATTTCAACAAATTTCATCAACCCATATCTTTCTAGCTGGCTCTTTCAACCAGAGTGTAAGTCCCATGAGGGCATGGGCAGGGTCAGCTTGTTCCCTGCTGTCTCCCCAGTGCCTGGACTGGCACCAGGCCGCTGCTCTGGAGGTGTCTGTACTGAGTGCATGGGAGATGGCCCACAAGAATTGGGATGAGGCAAGACTACTCAGGTATCCTTGAGCTGGCCTTGCAGCCCTCTTCCCTCCTGGCTCCTGTCCCCCTCCTGCCCACTCCCCGCCGACACCACCCTGCCCTGCACGGCTGAGGACCTCCACTCTGGCTGCCAGGATGCACATCTGTCTTCTCATAAGCAGAACCCTAGTCTCATTACTTCCCCCAGGGGGTAGATTTTTCCACCTGTCCCTAAAGCCACTTCCACCGTCAGATGAAGGTGCCGCCCAGCCCCTTTGGCTGCTGCATTACTGCTGGGTGGGATGAGCATCAGCGTCAGCCTGGAAAAACTTCGTCCTTCCTTTAACTATTCTGTCATTTAGCAGCCATGATTGAGTGTCCCCTGTGTGCCTGGCCCAGTGCTAACAGATAATGAGGGGCCCAGACAAACTCCCCACTCTCCACAAAGGAAGGATCAACACTGAGTAAGTCGTTACAAGTGGGTGTGCTTTATGACAGGCTCAGGTGGTGAAGGAGTGCTGGTACTGGGGTGGAGCCGAGAGAGCCCTAATCTTCCCAGGAGGCAGCGGCTCCATGAAGCTGAGACCTGAAGGCCGAAGCCATGCAAAGGCCTTTGCTAGAATTCACATGCTATGGTGGAAAGCTTTTAGTTCATTTTGAAACATTTATACATCCCCAGGGTAGTTTCTAGTGGTGGACAGTTTTACACAGTGAATGTTAAGGCTCACCCCACCCTTCTCTCTTGACCCACCCCCCGTCCCTCTGTTTACAGGCCTCATGTACCCCTGTGATCACAGTCCATTTGTATCTAGCATTATTTTTCTTTTTTTTTTCTCAAATGAGGTCATACTACATCCGAGGGTCTCAATCTGGGGTGATTTAGTACTTCCCTCTGCCCAGAGGACATCAGTCAATGTCTGGAGACATTTCTGATTATCACAGCTGAGCAGAGGAGAAGCCACTAGTAACTAATAAGTAGAGGCCAAGGATGCTGCTGAACATCCTACAATGTATAGGACAGCCCCCACAACGAAGAATCACCGAAACATCAACAGTGCTGGCATAAAAAAGAACAAAACAATGCCATCTGCAGCAACACGGATGGATCTAGAGATGATCATACTGAGTGAAGTCAGACAGACAAGTATCATATGATATCACTTATGTGGAAACTTAAAAAATGGTATAAATGAACTCATTTACAAAACACAAATAAGAGTACAGATGTAGAAAACAAGCTATGGTTACCTCTATCTCCCGCCAGCTTTGGCTGCCAGGATGCACATCTGTCTTCTCATAAGCAGAACCCTAGTCTCATTACTTCCCCCAGGGGGTAGATTTTTCCACCTGTCCCTAAAGCCACTTCCACCGTCAGATGAAGGTGCCGCCCAGCCCCTTTGGCTGCTGCATTACTGCTGGGTGGGATGAGCATCAGCGTCAGCCTGGAAAAACTTCGTCCTTCCTTTAACTATTCTGTCATTTAGCAGCCATGATTGAGTGTCCCCTGTGTGCCTGGCCCAGTGCTAACAGATAATGAGGGGCCCAGACAAACTCCCCACTCTCCACAAAGGAAGGATCAACACTGAGTAAGTCGTTACAAGTGGGTGTGCTTTATGACAGGCTCAGGTGGTGAAGGAGTGCTGGTACTGGGGTGGAGCCGAGAGAGCCCTAATCTTCCCAGGAGGCAGCGGCTCCATGAAGCTGAGACCTGAAGGCCGAAGCCATGCAAAGGCCTTTGCTAGAATTCACATGCTATGGTGGAAAGCTTTTAGTTCATTTTGAAACATTTATACATCCCCAGGGTAGTTTCTAGTGGTGGACAGTTTTACACAGTGAATGTTAAGGCTCACCCCACCCTTCTCTCTTGACCCACCCCCCGTCCCTCTGTTTACAGGCCTCATGTACCCCTGTGATCACAGTCCATTTGTATCTAACATTATTTTTCTTTTTTTTTTCTCAAATGAGGTCATACTACATCCGAGGGTCTCAATCTGGGGTGATTTAGTACTTCCCTCTGCCCAGAGGACATCAGTCAATGTCTGGAGACATTTCTGATTATCACAGCTGAGCAGAGGAGAAGCCACTAGTAACTAATAAGTAGAGGCCAAGGATGCTGCTGAACATCCTACAATGTATAGGACAGCCCCCACAACGAAGAATCACCGAAACATCAACAGTGCTGGCATAAAAAAGAACAAAACAATGCCATCTGCAGCAACACGGATGGATCTAGAGATGATCATACTGAGTGAAGTCAGACAGACAAGTATCATATGATATCACTTATGTGGAAACTTAAAAAATGGTATAAATGAACTCATTTACAAAACACAAATAAGAGTACAGATGTAGAAAACAAGCTATGGTTACCTAAGGTGGGGAGGGATACACTGGGATTGACATATACACATTACTGTATATAAAATAGATAATAAGGTGATTCTATGGAAGAGGAATCTTAAAAGGAGAGGGTACATGCATATGTATAGCTGATTCATTTTGCTGGACAGCAGAAACGAACACAACATTGTAAATCAACTGTGTCCCAATAAGTTTTATAATTGTAATATAATTTTTAAGTTTTAAAAATGTCAATAGTGCTGAGGCTAAGAAACCCTATCCTGTATAAACACACTATGCTGGAGCTTGCTTCTCTATAATAGATATATAATATACATAGTAGGTTATTCACATCAGCAGCAGTAGATCGACCTCATTCTTTGTGGCTCCATGGTAATCCATTGTTTGGGCCATCATTTTTTTATGTAGATGCATGTACTCTCTTGCTATGGCAGATGTACACTGCAAGGAGCATTCTTTTCATACTCTTGCCTTTGAGGCACACGTGAGGTCAAAGCATAACTGATGGAAGTGACATGGATGAATCAGAAGGTTCGTTAGCACTTTATTTTTAAATTATGGCCTCTTTTATTGGTCCTTCATTTATTTATTTTCATCCACCCTAATTCTTTGACCTGTGTGGGTCTCCCATCGCAGTGGCCTCTCTCATTGCAGAGCACCGGCTCTGGGCGCATGTGCTCCAGAGCCCTGGCTCGTAATTGGGCACACGGGTCCAGCCGCTTCGCAGCACATGGGATCTTCCCAGGCCAGGGATCGAACCAGTGCCCCTTGTACTGCAAGGTGGACTCTTTACCCAATGGACCACCAGGGAAGCCCCGTTAGCATTTTAAATGACCTGATTTCAAGTCTCTGGGGCATCACCCATTGGGAGAGTGGGTCTGAAGTTCTGGCTGCTAAACAGGGTTGGGGGTCCCCAAAAGTCTGGTGGAAAAGCTGTTTGTTTTCATCTACAGGCAGAGGTGTCCTGACTGCCCATCTCTCCACAGCACCAGGTGCCTCTCACCTGAACGACGAGCCAGGTCCTGAGTGATGCCCCTGAGCTGAGTGCCCGCGGCCCCACCCTTCCCCATGGAGAAAGGACTCTCTTTGCCCCAGGACTGCCGACATTTTCTGCACAGCCTGAGAATGAGGAGCAAATATGCCCTTTTCCTGGTTTTTGTGGTGGTGGTTTTTGTCTTCATTGAAAAAGAAAATAAAATCATCTCAAGGTGAGGGATGCAAGCACAAGTCTTCCTTATCCAGGTGGGATGGGTGGGGGCAGCGAGGGGGCTGTAGGGCTCTCTCTGTGAACCAGCAGAGCCCCTCCTGTGCCCAGGCATGTCATGCCCACGTCCTCATGACCGCACGGCAGGGAGACTTGGACTCTGGACTCAGGCAACCTGAGTTGGAATCCTGATTCTGGCCCTCTCCCCATGTTTTGGCCACAGCCCGAGGCTCGCAAAGAGCCAGCCGCACGAGTTGCAGAGTCGGACACAACAAAGCGACAGAGCTGAACCGAGGCCTGCAGGACATGAGTTTCCTGACTAGGGACGAAACCCATGCCCCCTGCAGTGGAAGCACGGAGTCCTAATGGCTGGACCACCTGGGAATTCTCCCGGCTTGGCCCTTTCTAGCTGTGACAGTTTTTTTGTTAAGTTCCTCTTCTGTAAAATGTGGCTGAGGATGGGGCCTGCCTTGCTGTAAAGATTCAATCAAAAAATGTTAAAGCTTTTAGCCCAGTGCCTGACACACAGTTGGTATCCTGTGCTTACCGATCCTGGTCATTATTATTAATTAACTTCCTGTCCTAGGATGATGCCTCATACTAACAGCATATTTCCTATACCAATCCAAAGCTATGGATGAGAGACTTCCCCACTGGTCCGGCGGTTAAGACCCCACACTCTCAGTGCAGGGGTACTTGGTCAGGGAACTAGATCCTGCATGCTGCAACTAAAGACCCAGGTGCCTCAAATAAGACCAGGGGCAACCAAATCAAGTTATGGATGAGGGTGAGGCATGATTTGGGTACAGACACCCTTGTGGGCAGGTCTGCCATGTTCAGCTGCCCAGGTGGTGTACTGTTCAACTCCAGGGGTGTGCACTCACATAGTCTACGCTGAGGATGTGTAAAGTTGGCCGTGTACTGCTGTGTGCAGTGGCCCTGCTTGTAAGTCTGCTCTACACAGAAAGATCTCATAGACCTTCTCTTCCAGGCAAACCCACTGCATGAAAGAAACAGGCAGATGCGCAGGTTAGGCATTGGGCTGTGTAGTAGGCCTTACAGCAGTGCCCCGCCTGGGTTCCTCAGCATGGACTGTTCCAGTTTGTGCCTATTGGGTCCTAGTGCAAGCCTCCGCAACTCTCCACCCACGGGCATTCTCTCCCCTTGCACAATGGCAAGCCAGACGGTCTGGGGAGCAAATACCTCTGGGAGAAGCCCTCAACCATGTTCTGTCTACACTGTTTCCTGGGGTTCCCCTGGCACACAGCGGTTTTCCTCCTTGTCTCACTTCCCTGTCCCTCTGGGCATTCTCCCTGTGACCGTTTCTCAAATAAACTACTTAGGCTCATATCCTTACCTCGGAGTCCGCTTCTGGGTGGTCATCCTGGGAAGCTCCCTGGCACAGGGGTTGGAGTCCCATCCGTCACTGACCCCAGTATCCCTTTGTTCTCACAGGGTCTCAGACAAGCTAAAGCAGATCCCCCAATCCCTGGTAGATACCAACAGCACAGACCCAGCCCTGGTCCTGGCCGAGAATGCATCCCTCCTGTCCCTGAGCGAGCTGGATTCGGCCTTCCTGCAGTCAGGTCCGAAACCTCAGTCTGCAGCTGGGCGTGGGGGCGAGCCTTGCTGTAAAGATTCAATCAAAAAATGTTAAAGCTTTTAGCCCAGTGCCTGACACACAGTTGGTATCCTGTGCTTACCGATCCTGGTCATTATTATTAATTAACTTCCTGTCCTAGGATGATGCCTCATACTAACAGCATATTTCCTATACCAATCCAAAGCTATGGATGAGAGACTTCCCCACTGGTCCGGCGGTTAAGACCCCACACTCTCAGTGCAGGGGTACTTGGTCAGGGAACTAGATCCTGCATGCTGCAACTAAAGACCCAGGTGCCTCAAATAAGACCAGGGGCAACCAAATCAAGTTATGGATGAGGGTGAGGCATGATTTGGGTACAGACACCCTTGTGGGCAGGTCTGCCATGTTCAGCTGCCCAGGTGGTGTACTGTTCAACTCCAGGGGTGTGCACTCACATAGTCTACGCTGAGGATGTGTAAAGTTGGCCGTGTACTGCTGTGTGCAGTGGCCCTGCTTGTAAGTCTGCTCTACACAGAAAGATCTCATAGACCTTCTCTTCCAGGCAAACCCACTGCATGAAAGAAACAGGCAGATGCGCAGGTTAGGCATTGGGCTGTGTAGTAGGCCTTACAGCAGTGCCCCGCCTGGGTTCCTCAGCATGGACTGTTCCAGTTTGTGCCTATTGGGTCCTAGTGCAAGCCTCCGCAACTCTCCACCCACGGGCATTCTCTCCCCTTGCACAATGGCAAGCCAGACGGTCTGGGGAGCAAATACCTCTGGGAGAAGCCCTCAACCATGTTCTGTCTACACTGTTTCCTGGGGTTCCCCTGGCACACAGCGGTTTTCCTCCTTGTCTCACTTCCCTGTCCCTCTGGGCATTCTCCCTGTGACCGTTTCTCAAATAAACTACTTAGGCTCATATCCTTACCTCGGAGTCCGCTTCTGGGTGGTCATCCTGGGAAGCTCCCTGGCACAGGGGTTGGAGTCCCATCCGTCACTGACCCCAGTATCCCTTTGTTCTCACAGGGTCTCAGACAAGCTAAAGCAGATCCCCCAATCCCTGGTAGATACCAACAGCACAGACCCAGCCCTGGTCCTGGCCGAGAATGCATCCCTCCTGTCCCTGAGCGAGCTGGATTCGGCCTTCCTGCAGCTGCAGAGCCGCCTCCGAAACCTCAGTCTGCAGCTGGGCGTGGAGCCCGCAGAGGAGGCCGAGGGGCAGGAGCCGCTGGAGCCCCGCCCACACGCCGAGTCCCTGCCCCGGCGCCACGTGCTCCTCATGGCCACGACTCGCACCGGTTCCTCGTTTGTGGGCGAGTTATTCAATCAGCAGGGCAATATCTTCTACCTCTTCGAGCCGCTGTGGCACATTGAGCGCACGGTGTCCTTCGAGCAGGGCGGCGCCAACGCCGCGGGCTCGGCCCTGGTGTACCGCGACGTGCTCAAGCAGCTCTTCCTGTGCGACCTGTACATCCTGGAACACTTCATCATCCCGGCGCCCGAGGACCACCTGACCCAGTTCATGTTCCGCCGGGGCTCCAGCCGCTCCCTCTGCGAGGACCCCGTCTGCACGCCCCTCGTTAAGAAGGTCTCCGAGAAGTCCGCCTGCAAAAACCGCCGCTGTGGCCCTCTCAACATGACGCTGGCCGCCGAGGCCTGCCGCCGCATGGAGCACATGGCCATCAAGGCTGTCCGCATCCGGCAGCTGGAGTTCCTGCAGCCGCTGGCCGAAGACCCCCGTCTGGACTTGCGCGTCATCCAGCTAGTGCGCGACCCCCGCGCTGTGCTGGCCTCCCGCATGGTGGCCTTCGCGGACAAGTACGAGACCTGGAAGAAGTGGCTGGCCAAGGGACAGGACCAGCTGAGGGAGGAGGAGGTGCAGCGGCTGAAGGGCAACTGTGAGCGCATCCGCCTATCCGCTGAGCTGGGCCTGAGGCAGCCGGCGTGGCTGCGGGGCCGCTACCTGCTGGTGCGCTATGAGGACGTGGCCCTCAGGCCGCTGCAGAAGGCCCAGGAGATGTACCGCTTCGCAGGCATCCCGCTGACCCCGCAGGTGGAGGACTGGATCCAGAAGAACACCCAGGCGCCACGGCATCTACTCCACGCAGAAGAACTCCTCAGCAGTTTGAGAAATGGCGCTCAGTGCCAAAAGGCGCGGGTCTCGGCGCAGCCCAATCCCTGGTAGATACCAACAGCACAGACCCAGCCCTGGTCCTGGCCGAGAATGCATCCCTCCTGTCCCTGAGCGAGCTGGATTCGGCCTTCCTGCAGCTGCAGAGCCGCCTCCGAAACCTCAGTCTGCAGCTGGGCGTGGAGCCCGCAGAGGAGGCCGAGGGGCAGGAGCCGCTGGAGCCCCGCCCACACGCCGAGTCCCTGCCCCGGCGCCACGTGCTCCTCATGGCCACGACTCGCACCGGTTCCTCGTTTGTGGGCGAGTTATTCAATCAGCAGGGCAATATCTTCTACCTCTTCGAGCCGCTGTGGCACATTGAGCGCACGGTGTCCTTCGAGCAGGGCGGCGCCAACGCCGCGGGCTCGGCCCTGGTGTACCGCGACGTGCTCAAGCAGCTCTTCCTGTGCGACCTGTACATCCTGGAACACTTCATCATCCCGGCGCCCGAGGACCACCTGACCCAGTTCATGTTCCGCCGGGGCTCCAGCCGCTCCCTCTGCGAGGACCCCGTCTGCACGCCCCTCGTTAAGAAGGTCTCCGAGAAGTACGCCTGCAAAAACCGCCGCTGTGGCCCTCTCAACATGACGCTGGCCGCCGAGGCCTGCCGCCGCATGGAGCACATGGCCATCAAGGCTGTCCGCATCCGGCAGCTGGAGTTCCTGCAGCCGCTGGCCGAAGACCCCCGTCTGGACTTGCGCGTCATCCAGCTAGTGCGCGACCCCCGCGCTGTGCTGGCCTCCCGCATGGTGGCCTTCGCGGACAAGTACGAGACCTGGAAGAAGTGGCTGGCCAAGGGACAGGACCAGCTGAGGGAGGAGGAGGTGCAGCGGCTGAAGGGCAACTGTGAGCGCATCCGCCTATCCGCTGAGCTGGGCCTGAGGCAGCCGGCGTGGCTGCGGGGCCGCTACCTGCTGGTGCGCTATGAGGACGTGGCCCTCAGGCCGCTGCAGAAGGCCCAGGAGATGTACCGCTTCGCAGGCATCCCGCTGACCCCGCAGGTGGAGGACTGGATCCAGAAGAACACCCAGGCGGCCCACGACGGCATCTACTCCACGCAGAAGAACTCCTCGGAGCAGTTTGAGAAATGGCGCTTCAGCATGCCTTTCAAACTGGCGCAGGTGGTGCAGGCCGCCTGCGGCCCCGCCATGCGCCTCTTCGGCTACAAGCTGGTGCAGGATGCCGCCTCGCTCTCCAACCGCTCCATCAGCCTGCTGGAGGAGCGCGGCACCTTTTGGGTCACGTAGGGGGCCCGGGGTGCCAGCACCCCTGCTGCTGAAAGACCCGCTCTGCCTGCCTCACCCAGGCCAGACGGGAGTCTGCGGCGCCGCCGCGGGGCGTGGGCAGGAAGACGCGCGGGGCGTGGGCAGGGACGCACGGGGCGGAAGCGGCCCCTGCGCGGTAGAAATAGGCCCCGCCAGCTCGCTCCCCTCCCCCGCCCCCATAGCAGTGGGCCTGGGGCCTCCCACTGAGAGCAGGCCGTTGCCGGCCCTTTTGAGGACTGTCAAACCCAGACCTAAGGGACTGTGGCCTCGCGAGCAGGCCCAGGCAGGCCTGAGCCTGTTAACAAGCCTTTCCCTCCTCTCACTCTCTCCTCCCTTTCTCTCTCGTACACAGAGAAACATACATGAAACACATAGATGCCTGTAGACCCAGTGAGTGAGAAGAGCGAGGGGTTAGCAACCCCACTTAACAACCGGAAGGGGTTCCGGGCACCACCTAATCACAGTCAGATCCCCTGCTGTACTCAGTGTCAACCTTTCCGTTTCTGAATTTCTAGATAATCCAGTGTAGCATACAGGTGGGTCCCTGGGGAGAGGTGAAATCAGCTCTGTACAGGGCTACAAAATACGCATATAAAGACACATACCTCCACTCACACACCACACAGAAAAAACCATGAAAACACAAATGCACACACATATACGCAGGGAAAAAAACCTCCCAGGTGGCGCTAGTGGTAAGGAAACCCCCTGCTGATCCAGGAGATGTTAGAGAGGTGGGTTTGATCCCTGGGTTGGGAAGATCCCCTGGAGGAGGGCATGGAAACCCACCCTTGCGTGAAGGATCCCATGGACAGAGGAGTCTGGCAGACTACAGGCCTTGGGGTCACCAAGAGTTGGACAGGACAAGTGCGTTAGCATGCAGCACGGGAGGATGATGGAATGGTACATGGTCATGGACCATGACCCTGTTCCCCATGTAAGTTTGAGGCTGAATGCTGGGCATAGAACTGCTAAGTGCCTGGCCTCGGCCCACCTTTTTTTTTTGTTTTTTAAATTTTGGCCTCTTTTATCAGTTTTCTATTTATTTATTTTCATCCATCTTTATTCTTTGGCCTGTGTGGGCCTCCATTGCAGTGGCCTCTCTCGTTATGGAGCACTGGCTCTGGGCACATGCATTCCAAAGCGCGGGCTCCTAATTGGACACACTGGTCCAGCCGCTCTGCGGCAGGTGGGATCTTCCCCAGCCAGGGATCGAACTGGCGCCCTCTACACTGCAAGGTGGATTCTTTACCCACTGGACCACCAGGGAAGCCCCGCCTCTGCCCACCTTCACTTCTCCTGGCTACTTCCTCCTGTCCTTGCTGCTAGTAGGCAGCATGTTTTAAACTGGGGTGTCTGACCCTTGTGTGATTGCAGCCTGGCGGCCCAGTCCCGGCTTAGTTGACTCCCAAAGAGCATGTCCATATTTAAAGGCTGCCTCAGGCCTGACTGGCCGGAGCATCTGTGGTCACTGGAGACCAAAGGCAGCTCATGAGTCCTGTCATTTCCAGCCAGGCCTCTGTGGGGCAGGGCCCAAATGGAAGTACAGAGCCCTCTGGAGGGAGAAGTCACATCAGGATAGCCCCTCCCCTGAGAAGACGGTGGACCGAGGTCAGCCACATGGTTGGTTGTCATGGTTGTGTGGCTGCTGTCTGGAATTCCTCCTTTAGGGCTCTGGGAAGAGTATTGCTCAATGTGGGACAGGCCGAGTGTTTTAAGTTATGTATGGTTTAGTGTCCTGTGGGTGTTTTCAGGTTTGTTTCTGCAGAAGTGCTACTTGGAAGCCATGTGGGCTTGACAGGGGCTGGGTGGGGAAGATCCCCTGGAGGAGGGCATGGAAACCCACCCTTGCGTGAAGGATCCCATGGACAGAGGAGTCTGGCAGACTACAGGCCTTGGGGTCACCAAGAGTTGGACAGGACAAGTGCGTTAGCATGCAGCACGGGAGGATGATGGAATGGTACATGGTCATGGACCATGACCCTGTTCCCCATGTAAGTTTGAGGCTGAATGCTGGGCATAGAACTGCTAAGTGCCTGGCCTCGGCCCACCTTTTTTTTTTGTTTTTTAAATTTTGGCCTCTTTTATCAGTTTTCTATTTATTTATTTTCATCCATCTTTATTCTTTGGCCTGTGTGGGCCTCCATTGCAGTGGCCTCTCTCGTTATGGAGCACTGGCTCTGGGCACATGCATTCCAAAGCGCGGGCTCCTAATTGGACACACTGGTCCAGCCGCTCTGCGGCAGGTGGGATCTTCCCCAGCCAGGGATCGAACTGGCGCCCTCTACACTGCAAGGTGGATTCTTTACCCACTGGACCACCAGGGAAGCCCCGCCTCTGCCCACCTTCACTTCTCCTGGCTACTTCCTCCTGTCCTTGCTGCTAGTAGGCAGCATGTTTTAAACTGGGGTGTCTGACCCTTGTGTGATTGCAGCCTGGCGGCCCAGTCCCGGCTTAGTTGACTCCCAAAGAGCATGTCCATATTTAAAGGCTGCCTCAGGCCTGACTGGCCGGAGCATCTGTGGTCACTGGAGACCAAAGGCAGCTCATGAGTCCTGTCATTTCCAGCCAGGCCTCTGTGGGGCAGGGCCCAAATGGAAGTACAGAGCCCTCTGGAGGGAGAAGTCACATCAGGATAGCCCCTCCCCTGAGAAGACGGTGGACCGAGGTCAGCCACATGGTTGGTTGTCATGGTTGTGTGGCTGCTGTCTGGAATTCCTCCTTTAGGGCTCTGGGAAGAGTATTGCTCAATGTGGGACAGGCCGAGTGTTTTAAGTTATGTATGGTTTAGTGTCCTGTGGGTGTTTTCAGGTTTGTTTCTGCAGAAGTGCTACTTGGAAGCCATGTGGGCTTGACAGGGGCTGGGTGGATCAGCAGGAAGCACTCAGCTCCTGCTGGAGAGAGAGGAGAAGAAGGCACCTTCCCCCAGAAGGATCAGAGCCTAGGTGGCCACATGGCAGCCCAGAGTGCCCCCACAGGCCTTTCTTGTTTGAACCCACGTGGAACAAATCTCAGAAGCCACCCGAGTTCTTTGTGGAGTGTCCAAGGCAGCATACGTATATTAGCTGTCCTCACCTTGACTCCGAGAAAAGGCCACATTTGAAAATCTCTCCTAAGCCCTAACATATTTCCTGGGGGGGTCAGAGGTCAGTGACCAAGCAGCAGAAATCTCCAGAGTGAAGCCTTTCTCCACTGTCACCCCAAACCAAGGAGCAGAACTCAGTCCCACCTCAGAACTTGCAGGAAGCATCAACAGTTCACTAAGGGCTGTTTCTGATTTCCTGGACAATCTTTGTATCCGATCTGTCCCATCGTCAAGCCCAGAGGGCTGAGTTTTGTTTTGAGTATTATGGACAGCAGGGAAACACAAGACCTGAGTCCATCTGGGGGTGCCCGGGGAAGGCAAGGGCCTATCCTGGCGGGAAGCACTTGAAACGCTGAGGACAGTGGCTGTCCTATGGGATCCATTACAGTCAGTGCATTTGACTCCATCACCGTGCATTCCGCCCGTCAAGGAAGTCTCTAGGTTTTCCAGTCCAAGCATAAATCGTGCAGGGCACCGGCTCTAATCTGGGGTCTAAAGGGACTCCCGCTCTGAAAACTTGATCCTGGGGCAAAGTGGTGCCAGGAAGGTTCTGGCAGGCCCAGAAGTGCTGGCGTTCTTCCCCAGCCCTGCCCTGCTCCCTCCACTGCCCCCCACTTGGGAGTGGCAGGAAGCAGACACCTCTGTCCAGCACCCTTCCTGGGTCCTGGGGCTCTCCTAGTGTGGACAGCAGGCTCCCTCCCTCCTTCCTTCCTTCCTGTGCCTCTGGGGCTGAGGCCTCTACCCCTGAGCCCTAAGGACTGTGTGGAGAATGGACCTTTGGGACTTCTCAGGACATTGACAATTTGTACACTGCAGGTTGACTTAATTTATTTATTTTGTGAAAAAGAAGAGACAGAAAAATATTTTATTATTTGCAGGGACTCAAAGCTGTACCCAAATCAAGAAGGACGATAGTAATAGAAGCCATTCATTTCATAGATGTTCACCTCAAGGACACTCCAGGACGATTCAGAACACACAAGAGAGAACAAACCTGAGATCATGGGAGTCGTGATGGCCGCAGGGTATGTTTTTAGCTTGGGTGTTTTCCTCTTGTTGATTTGAAGATGCAACCGTAAGACCCTTTCTGTTTTATTACCTTTGCCCAGGTGTCTGAAATAAGACACAGCTCGCCTGAGTATTGCCTTGGGCTCACCAGTACTCTGGAAACCCTCGGGATTTTAAAGAGGACAGGGAGGAGTGATTACTGACTCTCTACTCCTTGGGATCTGGTTGGAGTCCCCCAATAGGCATTATCAGCTGGAATCTGGGCTAGAGAAGATGGTCCAGCTGGGAGGTAGTGACGCTTTTTTCAGCGCGGCCAGGCTGGTTTCTCTGTTCCCGCTGCTCCCCCCCAGCCAGGAGCCTTCCCCTTTCCCCAGCAGCACCCACTGCCTGGAGACAGAGGGAGCTTAGAAGCCTGACCTCTGCCAGCCACAGCTTCCCCAGAACAAGGGGCTCATTCAGCAATCAGTGTTGACTCATTTTCTTCTTCTTCATGAAGCCCTCTTTAGCCCAGCCTTTAAAAATAGTTCAGAACATTCCAGGCCTTGGTGAGACAGGGCAGTGTCCAATATCCTCAGGGCGTCACCCCTGCTGCCCATTCCTGGCCTTGTTTATAAATCTTGAAATGGATGAGGACATGGCAGAGAAAGGTCTCTGGGAGCAGGATTTGGGAGGGGACAGGATTCCTGAGTCCATAGAGAGGGACAAAGAAGAAGCAGATTTGTGGATCTGCAGGATAACCCCTGCAGGTTATCACCAAGTTAGGGTTAAAGATGAGAAACATGAGCACATTCTAGCCCATGTCCCTTTACTAATGAACAGCAAAACAAAATGTTTGTCTGTGAGCATCCTCGGCCTGAGAGCTGTGTCAGAGGCTGGTCTAATTGGGGCAGCTGCTGACCAAACCCTTAAGAGCAGAGGACCCACCCAACCCTTCACAATGACATCTTTCCATCTGCTTTCTGAACCAGTCCCAGGGAATCTCTGGAGATGTACGCTTAGCCTATCAGCCGACAGGCGATGTAAGCATCAGATGGTCTGGTTTTGACCCTGACAGTCTCTTCCAGCCCTGGTCCCTTGATAATTGACTGAGGGACCTGTCCCTTAAGAGGGCCTGGATTATGAAGAACAAGGACAGAGACTGGTGGCCATGTTCCTGGGGAAGGGAAGAGTCAGGGGTGCAGACTGAGATCCAAGAAGTGGGTCTTGTCAGCCTGTGCAAATTTAAAGAAGGAACAGCCTCTGAAATCCAAAGTTGATGGATTTTCCTGTGAGGACTCCTAGGCCATGGTCCAGCTAGAAGGGAGGGAGGAAGCCCAGGGTTTCCTGAAGGCAGCCACATAGCTTTTCAACAGCGTATGATTTCAGGAAGAGGGGATGCTGTTCTTTACCTCAAATGGATGAAGCAGAATCCACAACTGCAGATGTCTTATGAACTTCAAGATCCTAGGGTCTTGTGGCCTTTGTCACTCCATACTGTGCATGGGGGACTAATTAGTTGTGTGTTTCCAGGATTACATGGTGCCATCTTCAGGGTCTAGCTCATATTGTGGACCAGGTATTTTTTTGTGTGTATTTATTTGTCAAAAAATGACCTATGTACCTTGCTTGGCTAACATTGAGCTTGAACTAGGTGCCCCCTAAAGTCTCCACTTCACCTGTACTTTCTAAGCTAAATCTGCCTGATTCCCCTGCTCCTTCTTGGATCCTGCAAACTCTTTATGCCAAGACCTTAGCCCTATGTCATGTTTCATGGCCACATAATACAGGCCACATAGTACCCTCTTCCTGGCCATAAGTGGCCATGGTATGTACATATGTGTCCACACATCTGTATGTGTAGCGTGTGACTCCCAGCCCCCTTACCATCAATGTCAAATACAGGGGCTACCTTCAGAAAGCTGGTGGCCACCACCAGTCAGGATCTGCTTTCAGAACAGAATGTGAACCCATCGTCTGATGGCTTACTTGATTTATTTAATTAAAAATGAAAACGTGCAGTAAGCAGAATCTGAAATGTTTCTCTGTCCTCTTTGTGTTTATTCTCAACAATTGGGTTGTAAAAATTAACATGAACATTTATACATCAATTTTATCTCAATAAAGCTGGGTTGGAGAGGGGATTTCAAAAAATAAACAAGAAAAAAAATTAGCAGCAGTAGGAAAGGAGTAACTTCCAGCATGAAGCAGGTCACAGAAACTCTCCCTACTCCTGAGAGGTGGAAGGCACAAGGGAAGTAGGGTACGTACAGGGTGGGTGGTAGATGTTCTTCATATTAGCAGAATGGCAGGACTGGCAATAATCGTTCAGAGTTGGCTGCAAGGACAATGTCTGAGAGAGAAATACCCAGACATTGTCATGCCGGGCCAGCCGGCAGTCGAACAGATCCTGAAGAGAGTGGCAGATAGGCTAAGAAAAGAAAGAAGGACAGAAAAGATGGGGTTGAGAGGGACAGCAAGAAGGCAGACAACTCTACAGGTTGCTGACAAGTTGCTGACAAGTTTATTGAATTTGCTCATACCTTTTATACTTCACACAACAAGCAATTGTGTACACGTGCTTTAGGCCAGGTGTCGATCATAAACTAGGTGTTACCTCCTGGTGTGTTATTAACACTTTCAAAGCTCTTTAGATTACAGTGGTTCTGGGTCATAATGCCCCTCAAGCCCTTTTCAGCTGTAAAGAGGCTCCAGGTGTTCTTTATGATAGCTCAGGAACGTCTTCACAACACCTGGGGTGGCAGGACAGAGAGCTATGCTGTTATCAGCCCCTGTTGCCAGGGCAGCTCCCAGAGCTATGTTTCCTTAAAAGAAACCCCTTGAGACAGGGCAGCTCCCCGCATTGTCAGGCAGGGACATTAGCTAGAGGCCATGGGGGGCCTGGTGACAAGTCTGTCTTGCCACTTTCAGGTACTATGATCTTGGGTAAGTCACTTTCCTTAACCAGTTGTGTCTAGAATGGAAGGTGTAATTAATAGTTGACAATCATTGTTCTAAGAGAGCCCCTTTAGGGATGATTCAAGTCCGCTGTAAGGAAGGGCAGTGCTCTCAGAGCAGCTCTGTGTTCACTTGGCCTTCAGCTAATCTTGAGAATCGCCTAAGACTGCTAAGAACCCTTCCAGCTAAGAAAATGTAGTACAATTACATTGCTTTATCAGTCACATCAGCTTAATACACATTAAATATCCATGCTTGCATTCTGAGTGAGCAATCCTAGTGACAGGAGCTGAAGAGGCCACACAGCTTGTCAGATTTCTCCTCCCCCTCCCCTTCTCCTGTTGACTTCCCTGGTCCCCTACACTCCACAGTCCCGGTCCTGCCGTGTCCCAGAAACAAGAAGAGAAGAGCCGTGCAGAGGAAACCAGTGAGGAGAACCAGGACACCCAGGAAAAAGAAGGTATTCTCCCTGAGAGAGCTGAGGAGGCAAAGCTAAAGGCCAAATATCTGAGCCTAGACAAAAGCCTGGAAGCTCGTCCTCATGAAGAGACTCCAGAAAGGACAAAAGTGCTTTAACTCAGGAGGCTACAACATGGCCAAAGCCAAGATGAAGAATAAGTAGCTGCCGTACACAGGATTGGACAAGAACCTGTTGACCAGTGACCACGTCTTCCCCAACAGGGTTTGCCCCAGAGAAAGCCGTTGCTTGTCACCAGCAAGCTTGCAGGTGGCCAAGTTGAATGACGCGGCCCAAGGCTCTGCCAGATCCTGAGACACTGCCCTGCTGGCCCCTGTTCTTCCCTGCGTTTGCAGCCAGGGGTCCGGAGGTGGCTTGGGCATGGAATGGAGAGCCAGAAGCCCCTGCCCGTCGGTGTCCAAGCACATGGAGCCCCTTGGGCCGAGCACCAAGACCTTAAACCTGTTTTGGTTTTCTCTTGCTTTCCAAGTAATTGTTGGCAGATATCTCAGTAAAATCTCGGGGTTGGGGACAGAGGGGTTGAGAGGGTGAAATGGAAGATTTGAGGGGATATGAATTAGGGTTTGGAGTTGAAAAAAAATATTCCTAACTATCCTCCTTAGCCATGTGGCTGGGCTGGGCTGTGAGAGGGAGGGAAGAATGCCTTGCCTGGATGTGGCTGGGGACCTGGTGTCAGATGAAAAACTGTCCATCTAAGTGTGAAAGATGCAGATAGCTCCTCTGGTTCTGCAGGCAAGCTGAAAACTCAGTGGTTTGGGGGTTTCAGGCACTATCCTTGAAATAGACTTGCTGTGGGAAGAAAGGCAGTGAGTGTAGGAGAAGGGGGCTATGAGCATGGGGAACCCCACAGAGCCAGGGGGCTTGTTCATTATTTAAAATAAATAAGTCAGAAGACTCATGGGGGAAGAAGAAAAGACAGGAAAAAAAAAAAAACATTACACACTTTGGTTTTTTCTAACAGGCACCCGGAAGGAATGGGTGTTTCCCCGGGAAGAAAGGAAAGGGTTCATTTTGGAACGCACCTGTGGAGTTTTGTGGGTTCGGGGACACAGGGAAAGCAGGAACAGCAGCTTTAAAGAGGCAGAGAAGAGCTCAACATTGGGGCAATGGTCCCTGGAGTGAGAGGGTGACAGAGTAAAGCATGATATGACGAGAGATACGGGTTTTGAATTTGGGTCCTAGAAAGGACAAAAGTGCTTTAACTCAGGAGGCTACAACATGGCCAAAGCCAAGATGAAGAATAAGTAGCTGCCGTACACAGGATTGGACAAGAACCTGTTGACCAGTGACCACGTCTTCCCCAACAGGGTTTGCCCCAGAGAAAGCCGTTGCTTGTCACCAGCAAGCTTGCAGGTGGCCAAGTTGAATGACGCGGCCCAAGGCTCTGCCAGATCCTGAGACACTGCCCTGCTGGCCCCTGTTCTTCCCTGCGTTTGCAGCCAGGGGTCCGGAGGTGGCTTGGGCATGGAATGGAGAGCCAGAAGCCCCTGCCCGTCGGTGTCCAAGCACATGGAGCCCCTTGGGCCGAGCACCAAGACCTTAAACCTGTTTTGGTTTTCTCTTGCTTTCCAAGTAATTGTTGGCAGATATCTCAGTAAAATCTCGGGGTTGGGGACAGAGGGGTTGAGAGGGTGAAATGGAAGATTTGAGGGGATATGAATTAGGGTTTGGAGTTGAAAAAAAATATTCCTAACTATCCTCCTTAGCCATGTGGCTGGGCTGGGCTGTGAGAGGGAGGGAAGAATGCCTTGCCTGGATGTGGCTGGGGACCTGGTGTCAGATGAAAAACTGTCCATCTAAGTGTGAAAGATGCAGATAGCTCCTCTGGTTCTGCAGGCAAGCTGAAAACTCAGTGGTTTGGGGGTTTCAGGCACTATCCTTGAAATAGACTTGCTGTGGGAAGAAAGGCAGTGAGTGTAGGAGAAGGGGGCTATGAGCATGGGGAACCCCACAGAGCCAGGGGGCTTGTTCATTATTTAAAATAAATAAGTCAGAAGACTCATGGGGGAAGAAGAAAAGACAGGAAAAAAAAAAAACATTACACACTTTGGTTTTTTCTAACAGGCACCCGGAAGGAATGGGTGTTTCCCCGGGAAGAAAGGAAAGGGTTCATTTTGGAACGCACCTGTGGAGTTTTGTGGGTTCGGGGACACAGGGAAAGCAGGAACAGCAGCTTTAAAGAGGCAGAGAAGAGCTCAACATTGGGGCAATGGTCCCTGGAGTGAGAGGGTGACAGAGTAAAGCATGATATGACGAGAGATACGGGTTTTGAATTTGGGGGGAAGAGGTTCTTCCCCCCAAATTCAAAACCTGTATCTCTTAACCTCTTCTCCCCAAGTTGAAAGCCTGTATCTCTTGTCATTCACCCAGGCCAAACCTTGGACACTCAAATCAGTTCCCTCCCAACCCTTAAAATACAGGAGGCAGCCGCAATGACTCCCCGACCCGGGTGAAACCTTGGCCGCCCAGCCCCCAGCCAGGTGCCACTGCCGTCTCCAATCTTCTGGGCACTGGATATATTTAGTTTAATTTCTAGGCTGTTTTTCCTGCCACAAATGGCCCCCTGGAGAACAAATTGCCCTAATCATAGAGCTGAGAAGGCTGGAGACCTCCCCACCCTCCCGCCTCCTCAGCCCCCAACCTAAGCCAAGCCTCCTTCTACTCCCAGACTTCTGAGGGCTCCTGGATCTTCCTGCACTCCACCCCAAGTCACCCACCCTGGGAAGGAGCCAGATGCCCCATGGGGTGCCTGAGGGCGGGGCAGTCTGCCGCCTCCATCTGGCAGCAGCTTGGTCACCAACGGACCAGCCTTGGGCCTGCGTGCTTGCACATGGAGCCCTGCCAGGTCCTGGAGTCTGCGTAGTGTCCCCAAGTGTCTTTGGATGAACTGTGGTCACCGAACCTCTCATAAGAAGTTACGAATGTTAAAGGCTCTGAGAAACCCTGCTTTCCTGGGACGGATCCAGCTTACCTGGATTCATTCAGAATAAGCTTTGTGGATGGAATTCTTTTAATCACGAAAACCTTTTGTTTCTGAACACGATTTTCAAGACTCTGGCATTCTACAGAATAGTTTGTACTTACTAGAAACCTTCAAGGGTAAGTGTTTAGGACTAAAAACCATGGTAAATGAACAGAAAGGCAGTAGGTGAAACAGCTGGAGAGAAACAAAAAAAGCCCAGGGTTTCAGGGCCCCCCTCCCACTTTCACATCATTCTCACTGAGCTGCAGGCCAAGAGCAAGAGACAGGCTGTGGAGGTTGTAGCAGCTTCGGGGACACTGGAAGTCAGAGTTCACAGCTCCAAGGCATCCACGCTGCTATCATAAAACCTCCCGGTGGCTTGAAACCCTTGGTGTCCTCAAATCAACCTACACCTGTGGGGCGTCTGTGGCATGACCCAAAAGACATAGTGACCCCCACAGAGAGTGAGGACCCAGGAGAACCAAGCCAGGCATAAACACCGCAGGACACGGCTGATCTGAGAAACTGGAGCTTGGGCTCGTTCTTAAAAGAGCCGAAACATCTGGACAAAGGTTGCCAACAGTAAACAGGTTCCCTGGAGATGCAATCCCCTAATAACTAGTAAACCTCTTGCTACATGCTACTGAGCGGTGTATTAGAAGAGCGGGCAAGTAGTAAAGACTCAGCAGGAGAGGCTCGCCCGAGAAAATCAGAATGAGGAAAAGAGGGAGGGAGGAAAGGAGACTGACAACAAGGAAGGAACATTCTCAGAGATGCAGGGGAAGAAGACAGCCAGGTTGCTGGAAAGAAACCCGTGAGAAGAGCCACGGCCACAATGCCCAATCATTTAAGGGGTGTCAGGCTCAGGCCAGGCTCAGGTGCACAGACAGCTCCACAAACCACTGGCTACGGACCCAATCTACCCTGAGGAAGCATGGTCCGTGCATGGTATGCATTTGTTTTTTAACAAGTGGCCAACACTTTAAAATTAAGGAATTTGGGCCTCCCTGGTGGTCCAGTGGGTAACTGGTCTGCCTTGCAGTGCAGGGGGCACCGGTTCAATCCCTGGCACAGGAAGATCCCATATACTGCGGAGCGACTGGACCGGTGTGTCCAGTTACGAGCCAGCACTCTGGAGCACATGCGCCCAGAGCTGGTGCTCTGCAACAAGAGAGGCCACCGCAATGGGAGGCCCACACAGGCCAAAGAATTAAGATGGATGAAAATAAATTATATATATATATATATATATAGCCCTTAAAAAATAATAAAATAAAAATTAAAAAATTAAGGTATTTATATAATTACCAGATTTCTGCTTCATCTTGAAATCAGGCCTCTTGGTTTGAGTTGCACCAGAACCTGATGCTGAGACAAAGGTCCGAGAGCAAATGTTTTACATGGGAACTGCAGCAGCTCAGACCTGCGGGTCCCAGGAGGAGGTCAGGAGATAGCCAGCAAAGGGTGCAGTGCAGAGCCAGCAGCAGCCTTGGACAACTGGAACAGAACACCTCCAGAAAGTGTGCAGAGCTTGAACCTTGGTGTGATCTGATCTGAGGGGCGAGGGAAGGGGAAATGAGAGCATACCTACATCAAAACCCATCAGTCTTTGGCTGAAGGCTGTCCTTGGGATATAATTCCCCAGCACTTGCTCTGCTGGCGGAACAACTTTCAGAATCCTGCGAACAGCGGTCAGGCTCAGAGAGGAAGGAAGATACAGGTGGTTGGAAGTTTTCGGAGCGCAGTGCAAGTTTGCATAGGAAGGTATGAGGGAGAGGAGGGGCTTGACAGCACCGGCTCCCTGGATGGCAAGTCACCTGGGGCTTTCATTCTGGCAGAACGAAGGGCTGCGGCTGGGAGGCGGGCAGGGTCTGGGCTCCCTTGGGTCTCTCAATTGGAGGCAGCACTGATCACAGGCCCGGTGATTGACTTCCGACGAGGCATCCTCTCTGTGAATCCATATCTGTCCAAAGTGAGAAAGCAGAAGAGCCACGGCCACAATGCCCAATCATTTAAGGGGTGTCAGGCTCAGGCCAGGCTCAGGTGCACAGACAGCTCCACAAACCACTGGCTACGGACCCAATCTACCCTGAGGAAGCATGGTCCGTGCATGGTATGCATTTGTTTTTTAACAAGTGGCCAACACTTTAAAATTAAGGAATTTGGGCCTCCCTGGTGGTCCAGTGGGTAACTGGTCTGCCTTGCAGTGCAGGGGGCACCGGTTCAATCCCTGGCACAGGAAGATCCCATATACTGCGGAGCGACTGGACCGGTGTGTCCAGTTACGAGCCAGCACTCTGGAGCACATGCGCCCAGAGCTGGTGCTCTGCAACAAGAGAGGCCACCGCAATGGGAGGCCCACACAGGCCAAAGAATTAAGATGGATGAAAATAAATTATATATATATATATATATATAGCCCTTAAAAAATAATAAAATAAAAATTAAAAAATTAAGGTATTTATATAATTACCAGATTTCTGCTTCATCTTGAAATCAGGCCTCTTGGTTTGAGTTGCACCAGAACCTGATGCTGAGACAAAGGTCCGAGAGCAAATGTTTTACATGGGAACTGCAGCAGCTCAGACCTGCGGGTCCCAGGAGGAGGTCAGGAGATAGCCAGCAAAGGGTGCAGTGCAGAGCCAGCAGCAGCCTTGGACAACTGGAACAGAACACCTCCAGAAAGTGTGCAGAGCTTGAACCTTGGTGTGATCTGATCTGAGGGGCGAGGGAAGGGAACTGAGAGCATACCTACATCAAAACCCATCAGTCTTTGGCTGAAGGCTGTCCTTGGGATATAATTCCCCAGCACTTGCTCTGCTGGCGGAACAACTTTCAGAATCCTGCGAACAGCGGTCAGGCTCAGAGAGGAAGGAAGATACAGGTGGTTGGAAGTTTTCGGAGCGCAGTGCAAGTTTGCATAGGAAGGTATGAGGGAGAGGAGGGGCTTGACAGCACCGGCTCCCTGGATGGCAAGTCACCTGGGGCTTTCATTCTGGCAGAACGAAGGGCTGCGGCTGGGAGGCGGGCAGGGTCTGGGCTCCCTTGGGTCTCTCCAATTGGAGGCAGCACTGATCACAGCACCAGCACTGGTGATTGACTTCCGACGGAGGCATCCTCTCTGTGAATCCATATCTGTCCAAAGTGAGAAAGCAGAAGGCCAAGAAGCCCACAGTGTGACTCAGTTCATTAGGACAGCACCCTGGGCCCTGGAGCATTTGGGTTTTCAATTCCTGGCTTAAAGTCCTGGTGCGATGCTGAGATCTGAGTTGGCTTCCCCTAACAGTGCCCACCGGGGGCCCTTAATGCTTAGATCTTAATGTGGTTCGTCCAGACACTGTGGGCTCTGCCTAGGTCTGTCTGGTCAGAACACTGTGAACTGCCCTTCACCCTCTCTCACTACGCCCACCTGGATTTCTCCTGCCCATCGCTACCCCCAAACAGCTGCTGCCCACCTGAGCTGGAGGCCAGAATAAGGAGGAGTGCAGGAGCTTCTTCCAGCTGGAGGTTGGTCATGGCCACCTGGTACCCGGTCCAGACCAGTGCTGCCCTCCCTGGAAAGTTTCAACTTCTTTCTGTTCTGATGCACGCAGTAGGTGATGCTTACCTGGGGGGCCTAACAGGTCCCTTGGGTGTGCTTTTGGGATGATCAGCATGGCGATAGTCAGCACCTGAGTTCAAATGCCACCCCATTCTTGCCCACCCAGGAAGGTGGCAGGGTAACCAAGAGGACAGCGTGTAAAACGGCCTGGAGGATGAAGAGGACTTGGAGAGTTTGGAGTCAGAGAAACCGTTTGCTCTGGCTGAGATGGTGACAAGACAGGAGGCTGAAGAGGAAAGCTAGGACCTGAGCATGCAGGAGCCATGATAAGAAGGGACTGGACTTAATCCCAAGAACTATAGGGAGCTGTTGAAAGGTAGAACGAAGCAGCGTGCCCTGCCCTGACCACTGATATCCCATTTTACAGATGAGAAGAGAGAGGCACAAGAGCTGACATGACCAGCAGTGTCCGCATATGAATCCGCATCCCTCCTCCTTGAACACCCTTGGGAATAAACAGTGGCTGCTATTACCTGAAGACAGAGTCTTCTCACCCTACGTTCACCCTCATCTGGATGCCTCTCAGTTAATCAATGAATCAGCGAATATTCTGGAGGCTAGTGTCATTGTTTAGTTGCCAACTCATGTCTGACTCCTTTGTGAATCCGTGGACTATACCCAGCGAGGCTCCTCTGTCCATGGGATTCTCCAGGCAAGAATACTGGAGGGCGTTGCCATTTTCTCCTCCAGAAAATCTTCCTCATTCAGGGATCAAACCCTGCACTGTCAGGTGGGTTCTCTACCACTGAGCCCCCAGTGTAGCCTTCACCACTGAAGGCTACGGGGAAGCCTAAACGGAACTCACAGTGGAACCTGGGGCCAAATAGAATAGGTTCCTTAGCATCTGCCCCAGGCAGTCAGGCTGCCCCACCAGACAAACCGTAAAAAGCAGTGCTGAGCTTCCAGAGACAGACCCTGACATGGCCCACAGTGCAACTTCCAGAGTGTGGTTGAGTGAGCAGGGGCTCATCTCTTTTCTTTTGGGAGCTTTCATTAATTCCACTTCTGTGTTTCAACCATCTCTTTCCTCTGATTTGATGTTGATTTCTTTTCACAGTTTCCTTTCAGGAAAAAAAAAAGCCCTCTACCTTCTTTCTGTTCTGATGCACGCAGTAGGTGATGCTTACCTGGGGGGCCTAACAGGTCCCTTGGGTGTGCTTTTGGGATGATCAGCATGGCGATAGTCAGCACCTGAGTTCAAATGCCACCCCATTCTTGCCCACCCAGGAAGGTGGCAGGGTAACCAAGAGGACAGCGTGTAAAACGGCCTGGAGGATGAAGAGGACTTGGAGAGTTTGGAGTCAGAGAAACCGTTTGCTCTGGCTGAGATGGTGACAAGACAGGAGGCTGAAGAGGAAAGCTAGGACCTGAGCATGCAGGAGCCATGATAAGAAGGGACTGGACTTAATCCCAAGAACTATAGGGAGCTGTTGAAAGGTAGAACGAAGCAGCGTGCCCTGCCCTGACCACTGATATCCCATTTTACAGATGAGAAGAGAGAGGCACAAGAGCTGACATGACCAGCAGTGTCCGCATATGAATCCGCATCCCTCCTCCTTGAACACCCTTGGGAATAAACAGTGGCTGCTATTACCTGAAGACAGAGTCTTCTCACCCTACGTTCACCCTCATCTGGATGCCTCTCAGTTAATCAATGAATCAGCGAATATTCTGGAGGCTAGTGTCATTGTTTAGTTGCCAACTCATGTCTGACTCCTTTGTGAATCCGTGGACTATACCCAGCGAGGCTCCTCTGTCCATGGGATTCTCCAGGCAAGAATACTGGAGGGCGTTGCCATTTTCTCCTCCAGAAAATCTTCCTCATTCAGGGATCAAACCCTGCACTGTCAGGTGGGTTCTCTACCACTGAGCCCCCAGTGTAGCCTTCACCACTGAAGGCTACGGGGAAGCCTAAACGGAACTCACAGTGGAACCTGGGGCCAAATAGAATAGGTTCCTTAGCATCTGCCCCAGGCAGTCAGGCTGCCCCCCACCAGACAAACCGTAAAAAGCAGTGCTGAGCTTCCAGAGACAGACCCTGACATGGCCCACAGTGCAACTTCCAGAGTGTGGTTGAGTGAGCAGGGGCTCATCTCTTTTCTTTTGGGAGCTTTCATTAATTCCACTTCTGTGTTTCAACCATCTCTTTCCTCTGATTTGATGTTGATTTCTTTACACAGTTTCCTTTCCAGGAAAAAAAAAATGCCCTCTACCTTCTGTTTCTGTTATAAGCAAAGAGACTGACCCTTGAGAACCAAGAAGATTAGGGTTTAAGTCAATTCACTCAAAACATTATCCAATGGGCAGTGCGTCTCCCTCCCCCTCCCCCTGCCCTGGCCTCTGGGGGGTCTGGCTGGCCTAAATGAAGGTGTGTTCCGACTTGATCTGGAGCCTACCACGTCCTGAAGCAACTCTCGCTTGGCTGGGAGCAGAGGAACAGATTAGAAGACATGTGTTAAGACTTGCCTTTGGAAGTAGGAATCCAAAGAGCCAACAACAGGGAAATGCTCCTGACAGCTTACTTCTAGCTGCATGCCCTACATGTTCTCTTTCGCAGGTTGTGAAGCCTCAACAAAAGCCTTCACGTTGTACCTCCTGACATAGCACAAACGGTGGATGAATAAATGAGTGAATGAATCAATGGTGAGGAAGTTTTAGAGGCACTAGGAATAAACATTTTTTTCAGTTGTAGTAAAATAACACATGGCTGAAAATTTACTGTCAGTGAAATTAGGACATTCATAATGTGCAACCATCACCATTATCTAGTTCTAGAACATTTTCATCACCATAAAAAGAAGCCCCCATATGTCCTGCAGTCTCGCGTCTTCTTTCTGTCTCTGTGGGTTTAGTTGCCAGGTCGTGTCTGACTCTTAGGACCCCATGAGCTATAGCCTGCCAGTAGTCTCATCTGTCCATGGAATTTTCCAGGAAAGAATACTGGAGTGGGTTGCCATTTCCTCCTCCAGGGGATCTTCCCAACCCAGGAATCAAGCCTGGGTCTCCTACACTGCAGGCTGACTCTTTACCAATTGAACTACTTTCTGTCTCTATGGATTGGTCTATCCTGGACATTTCATATAAATGGAATCATACAATATGTGACCTCTTGTGTCTGGCTTCTTTCAGCATAGTGGTTTTCAAAGTTCATCCATGCTGTAAGATGTGTTAGAACTTCATTCCTTTTCAAGGCTAAATAAGAGCCCATTGTGCGGATATACCACATTTTGTTTATGAATTCATAAGTTGATGGACCCTTGGGTTGTTTCTGTCTTTTGGTAGCACTTCCATTTAATGAACATTTTCTGAGCTCCAGCTGTAGCCCTTACATTGTCCTGGGAACTTACTCATGATCTATTACTGAATCCTCAGTACTGCTCTCAGCTGCGTAGAAATGATTTTCCTATTTCAAAGATAAAGGAACTGAGGATCTGAAAGGTTTAAGGAATTTGCTGAGAAAGAAAGTAGCAGGAACAGTTCAGTCCAACAAACCCTCGCTGTGAGCCCACAGTGTGCAGCTCCCAGGCCGGGCTGCGGGGCGAGGAAGGGAAGACCACAGTCCCTGTCTGTGTGATAACAGACATCCCACAGCGGACTCACCAGGCAGACTCAGTATCACTTACTTCTATACTTTACATTTTGTTGGAAACTCAGCAACAATTCTAATATGGCTTAATTTGTAATCATCTATACCAATAAATTCCCAATAAGGGAAAAATAAAACCCACCACCAGACCCCATGGTCGTGGCAGTCCCTGCCTGCACGTGACTGATGAGACTGTCCAATTTCAGGTGGTTCCTATGGAAGTCACCAGCTCCTTTCTGCCCTTAGCAATGCAATGTCTCTCAATCCCTATCTGTGGCAACAGCTCCCTGACTCTCATCAGTCTCTTCAAGAGGCCAAGAACCTCCATTCCTGCAAAACACCTCTCTCAAAACCCTCCAGATACTCACAATTGATCAGTAATCATAATGAGGAACTTCCTTGGCAGTCCAGTGAATGGAGAAGACTCCATTCTTCCATTACAGGGGGGAATGGGTTTGATCCCTAATTGCGAACTAAGATCCCATATTCTATGCCCTGTGGCCAAAAAAAAGAAGAAAACAGACTTGCAGTTGCTGTGGGGATAAGGGGTCTCACATATAAAGAGGTCACACAGAGCAAGTTAAAAATTAATAATAATCAGTGATGGCGATTTATCATGCCCAGTGCCTTGCATGCATTATCTCCTAGAATAATCCCCCCAGCCCTGTAAAATGCACTCTTGATTTGATAATTTTACTTTTTAATCCCCCATTTTAATGATGAGGAAAGTAAGCCTTGGAGAGGTAGACCCTGAGTGGACCAGACTGCAAACCCAGGTCTTTCTGCTCCAGAGCTGGACCTCAGGACAACTGTGCCATACCACAGTGCCTGCTCAGGGCCTCTGGCACCCTCATCCCTGTTCTTGGTGACAGGATATATAAAAGGCACTTGCTAGTCCAGCTATCTGGGATCTCAGGCAATCCCTACAGATGTCATCTTTTTCTGTGAGCAGTGCTCATAGGCTCCTGACCAAGAAAGAAGCAGAGGGACCAGAGATTCTCTTTAGAACTTGGCATCCAGTGCCAGCAGAGTGGAGCTAAGACAGAAGCATCACACACAGAGGTGCTAGAGGAAGAGGCTTGTGTTGCCCTTCAGATACGAGCACACAGGCATGAAGCTCAAACTCAGCGGGTAGCCGAGAAATGCAAACCAAAACAACAACGACCTCTTGAACTGGCAACAGATTTCTGAAATACTAAAACCCAATGTCAGTGAAGGCATAGATAAACATCCATTCCTCAACTGGGAGGAAAGTTTGGTAATATGCATCAAATATTTATTTTTCATACCCTTTCATCCAGCAAATCCAGTATGGAAATTTATTCTAAGGAAATAACTATGGCTAAATGGTAAGATTTAATATTTAAATCATTAACCATTTATAATAATGAACAACAAACAGAAAAAACCTCTTAAGTATTGTATAATAAGGAATTGGTCAAATAAATTATAGTTACACATATGATGGGACACTGCAACTATTCAAATACCATGCAGAAGACCTTTTATGACAATTAATAATTTCTAGGACTTATTAGACAACAAAAATAGTCTATAAAACTCCATTTGTAGGAAATGTTTTTATAATGTGATTATATCTGTTTATATCTGAGATTATACCTGAGATTATATCTGTGATTATATCTGAGAAATGATTGGAAAGAGACAAACCTAACTGTTGACAGTACATTACTTATCTGAATTTTAAGCAACTTCTTTAGTACACATCTATTCCTCAAGCCTATTCCTAGGCTTAAGAGCCTAGCCTCTCGGGACTTCCCCGGTGGTGCAGCAGCGAAGATTCCACGCTCCCCATGCAGGGGACCCAGATCCTATCCCTGGTCAGGAAACTAGATTCCACATGCTGCAACTAAGAGTTTGAATGCTGTAACTACAGATCCCATGTGCCTCAACAAAGATCAGAGATCCTGCATAGGGCAACTAAGACCTTGTGCACCCAAATAAACACTCTTAAAAAGAGTATAGCCTTTGGAATCAGGCTGCCTGAGTTTTCCCCCCCTTGGAATTCTGAGTTGCATAGTCCAGCTATCTGGGATCTCAGGCAATCCCTACAGATGTCATCTTTTTCTGTGAGCAGTGCTCATAGGCTCCTGACCAAGAAAGAAGCAGAGGGACCAGAGATTCTCTTTAGAACTTGGCATCCAGTGCCAGCAGAGTGGAGCTAAGACAGAAGCATCACACACAGAGGTGCTAGAGGAAGAGGCTTGTGTTGCCCTTCAGATACGAGCACACAGGCATGAAGCTCAAACTCAGCGGGTAGCCGAGAAATGCAAACCAAAACAACAACGACCTCTTGAACTGGCAACAGATTTCTGAAATACTAAAACCCAATGTCAGTGAAGGCATAGATAAACATCCATTCCTCAACTGGGAGGAAAGTTTGGTAATATGCATCAAATATTTATTTTTCATACCCTTTCATCCAGCAAATCCAGTATGGAAATTTATTCTAAGGAAATAACTATGGCTAAATGGTAAGATTTAATATTTAAATCATTAACCATTTATAATAATGAACAACAAACAGAAAAAACCTCTTAAGTATTGTATAATAAGGAATTGGTCAAATAAATTATAGTTACACATATGATGGGACACTGCAACTATTCAAATACCATGCAGAAGACCTTTTATGACAATTAATAATTTCTAGGACTTATTAGACAACAAAAATAGTCTATAAAACTCCATTTGTAGGAAATGTTTTTATAATGTGATTATATCTGTTTATATCTGAGATTATACCTGAGATTATATCTGTGATTATATCTGAGAAATGATTGGAAAGAGACAAACCTAACTGTTGACAGTACATTACTTATCTGAATTTTAAGCAACTTCTTTAGTACACATCTATTCCTCAAGCCTATTCCTAGGCTTAAGAGCCTAGCCTCTCGGGACTTCCCCGGTGGTGCAGCAGCGAAGATTCCACGCTCCCCATGCAGGGGACCCAGATCCTATCCCTGGTCAGGAAACTAGATTCCACATGCTGCAACTAAGAGTTTGAATGCTGTAACTACAGATCCCATGTGCCTCAACAAAGATCAGAGATCCTGCATAGGGCAACTAAGACCTTGTGCACCCAAATAAACACTCTTAAAAAGAGTATAGCCTTTGGAATCAGGCTGCCTGAGTTCCAATCTCAATTCCATCCCTGATTCATGGAGACCTCTCTGAGTTGCAGTTTTCAAATACAAATGGAGGTAATAATAATGCCAAAGAGCCCGCTCAGGGGTGCTGGAGGCTCTCAATGAGAAGGTAGGTGGGACATTCTCAGGAACATGCTTCAGGGTGGTCTATCATCACCATGGCTATGATTACGATGACTAATTATGGCTCTGATCATACAACTCATGCAATTAGGAAGGAGACGAGCCTGAGCATTTGCTTGCTTCCTCGCCCAGCGTGGAAACCCATGTCTGCCAGCCCTCTCCCCACAGAGCTGGCCCTCGCTCCCGACTTCCAGCAGAGCCTTCAGCTCACACTTGCCAGGACTCCCGTGTTCCGTCCTCCTAGCCCCTATTCACACAGAGAGGAAGAAACAGCCCAGCAAATACAGGTCTGCTGGCCCCAGAGTGAGACGTGGAAGTTTACAAAAATGCATAAGCAAATGTTTGGTTTGGGAGGACAGAAGGAACAGAGGCTGAGATAAAAAAAGAAGACTTTTCAGAAGGCCTTGGAGGAGACTGCCCTTCGCCACCGGGCCTCCTTCTTTCCCCTGTTTGTTTCTTCACCTCGTCCTAGCCACCTCATTTTCTCTGAAGCATCTGGCTCCAATATGAGGCTGATTTTCATAAATCCAAGACATCTCCCTTAGCCCAGCAGACTTGGAAGAAGCCAAGGAGGAACCCCACAGTGTTGCCAGCAGAAGCCCTGAAAGGCAGAGACAGACAGGAAAGAGAAGGGTGGTTAATAATCATGTGAGGACCAGGGTGTGTCTGGAGCACAAGGTGCATACAGGAAGCTGATGTGTCCAGAATCAAAGGGGTGAGCCAGAGGAGAAGACATGCATCTGGAGCATCTCAGCATCTCAGCAGCCTCCAGCAAGTGTCCAGCTGCCCTCGGTTTCTCCCCTCCCCTGTGGCCCCTCACTAGACAGGCGCTGGCTCATATGGGTCACAGGTTTCTCCAGGTGTAGGAGAACCATATTGGGGACCATGTTCAGTCCCCTCCACACACACACACACACACACACACACACACACACCCATGCACACACCTCCTTCCAGGCTGGGAAAGCACCGGGTATAGAATTCCAGCCAGATTTCATCCTCCAGTTGCTTTAATCCAGATGCATACATTAGTCCCTTCTGCTTGAAAATTCCGATACGTGACTCCAAGAGAAAGCAGAGTAACTTGCTGGGTGGAGCGTTAGGAACAAGCCGTCAGGAACATTAAATTGAAAATGAAAGAAAGAAGTGAATGAACAACAACCACAAAAAGCTGTGATTCCTAGAAATTCCCCCTCCACCCACTTCCCACAACTATTCTATTACTCCAAGATGAGAAATTAATTCCCCCAGGATTAGGATCATGAAGAATGTGCCAAAACCCAAGGAAAAGTCTTTTTGTTTTCAGGGTGTGAACTTGGCATAGCCAGAACTCACCAAGATGGAGCCAAGGGAGCCTTGAGCGCCACTTCTTTGCATTTTTTCAGTACAGTCTCAAAATACAGTTCATCAAGGATGCCCTGAGCAGGTCAGCCTCCTCTGTTACTGGTGTTGGTAACAGAGCAGAGCGGACAGCCATACTCATGTCCTGTTCTCACTTATGTACATAGAAACTGTTCAAAGAATGGAAAGGTCACTGTTCCCTTTCCCCTTACAGGGAGTAGAGGCCGACTCCTCTCATCCTGAACTCTGAATCTCAGCAGGGAGGAAATAAACCACCATTGAAGAGGCCATGAAACTCAATCTTCACCCAGTCCTTATTTTAGAAACATAGAACATCCTCCACTAACCCAGTAGTTTTCAACTCTGGACATTCAGTAAAGCTACCAGCTGCGCTTTCCTGGTGGCTCAGTGGTAAAGAATCTATCTGAAAGTGTCGGGTTTGGCCAGAATCAAAGGGTGAGCCAGAGGAGAAGACATGCATCTGGAGCATCTCAGCATCTCAGCAGCCTCCAGCAAGTGTCCAGCTGCCCTCGGTTTCTCCCCTCCCCTGTGGCCCCTCACTAGACAGGCGCTGGCTCATATGGGTCACAGGTTTCTCCAGGTGTAGGAGAACCATATTGGGGACCATGTTCAGTCCCCTCCACACACACACACACACACACACACACACACACACCCATGCACACACCTCCTTCCAGGCTGGGAAAGCACCGGGTATAGAATTCCAGCCAGATTTCATCCTCCAGTTGCTTTAATCCAGATGCATACATTAGTCCCTTCTGCTTGAAAATTCCGATACGTGACTCCAAGAGAAAGCAGAGTAACTTGCTGGGTGGAGCGTTAGGAACAAGCCGTCAGGAACATTAAATTGAAAATGAAAGAAAGAAGTGAATGAACAACAACCACAAAAAGCTGTGATTCCTAGAAATTCCCACTCCACCCACTTCCCACAACTATTCTATTACTCCAAGATGAGAAATTAATTCCCCCAGGATTAGGATCATGAAGAATGTGCCAAAACCCAAGGAAAAGTCTTTTTGTTTTCAGGGTGTGAACTTGGCATAGCCAGAACTCACCAAGATGGAGCCAAGGGAGCCTTGAGCGCCACTTCTTTGCATTTTTTCAGTACAGTCTCAAAATACAGTTCATCAAGGATGCCCTGAGCAGGTCAGCCTCCTCTGTTACTGGTGTTGGTAACAGAGCAGAGCGGACAGCCATACTCATGTCCTGTTCTCACTTATGTACATAGAAACTGTTCAAAGAATGGAAAGGTCACTGTTCCCTTTCCCCTTACAGGGAGTAGAGGCCGACTCCTCTCATCCTGAACTCTGAATCTCAGCAGGGAGGAAATAAACCACCATTGAAGAGGCCATGAAACTCAATCTTCACCCAGTCCTTATTTTAGAAACATAGAACATCCTCCACTAACCCAGTAGTTTTCAACTCTGGACATTCAGTAAAGCTACCAGCTGCGCTTTCCCTGGTGGCTCAGTGGTAAAGAATCTATCTGCTAATGCAGGAGACACGGGCTTGATCCCTGATCCAGGCAGATCCCCCGTGCCATGGAGCACCTGAGCCAGGGCACCACAACTGTTGAGCCTGTACTCGAGAGTCTGTGCTCTGCAACAAGAGAAGCCACTGCTGCAACAGGCCCGTGTCCCACAGCTAGAGAGTAACCCCTTCTCGCCGCAACTAGAAAAAGCCTATGGGCAGCAATGGAGACCCAGCACAGCCAAACATAAATAAATAAATAAAACTGTATATTTAAAAAGCCTACCAACTGGTGCTCAGACCTTCTGGTGCACAACATCAGAATCTCTTAGAGGACTTGTTAAAACTCAGATTTGGGGCTTCCCTGATGGTTCAGTGGTTAGGAATCAGCCTTGCAATGCAAAGGACACCAGTTCGATCCCTGGTCCAGGAAGATCTCACATGCCATGAAGCAACTAAGGCGGTGTGTCTCAGTTACTAAGCCAGTGCTCTAGAGCCTGTGAGCCACAACTACCAAAGCCTGAGCACCTAGAGCCTGTGCTCTGCAACAAGAGAAGCCACTGTAATGAAAAGCCCGCATACGACAATGAAGAACAGCGCCCCCTCTTCCCTCACGTCAACTAGAGAAACCCTGAGGGCAACAACAAAGACCTCACCACAGCCAAAAATAAATAAATGAATCTTTTAAAAAGAAAGGGAGGGCTTCCCCTGGTGGTCCAGTGGATAAGGACACAGCCTTGCAGTGCAAGGGGCGCCGGTTCAATCCCTGGCCTGGGAAGATCCCACGTGCTGCGGAGTGGCTGGACTGATGTGTCCAATTACCGAGCCGGAGCTCTGGAGCGCATGCGCCCAGAGCCGGTGCTCTGCGACAGCGCCACCGCAATGGGAGGCCGCAGGAGCCAAAGAACAAAGATGGATGAAACTGGAAAGGTCACTGTTCCCTTTCCCTTACAGGGAGTAGAGGCCGACTCCTCTCATCCTGAACTCTGAATCTCAGCAGGGAGGAAATAAACCACCATTGAAGAGGCCATGAAACTCAATCTTCACCCAGTCCTTATTTTAGAAACATAGAACATCCTCCACTAACCCAGTAGTTTTCAACTCTGGACATTCAGTAAAGCTACCAGCTGCGCTTTCCCTGGTGGCTCAGTGGTAAAGAATCTATCTGCTAATGCAGGAGACACGGGCTTGATCCCTGATCCAGGCAGATCCCCCGTGCCATGGAGCACCTGAGCCAGGGCACCACAACTGTTGAGCCTGTACTCGAGAGTCTGTGCTCTGCAACAAGAGAAGCCACTGCTGCAACAGGCCCGTGTCCCACAGCTAGAGAGTAACCCCTTCTCGCCGCAACTAGAAAAAGCCTATGGGCAGCAATGGAGACCCAGCACAGCCAAACATAAATAAATAAATAAAACTGTATATTTAAAAAGCCTACCAACTGGTGCTCAGACCTTCTGGTGCACAACATCAGAATCTCTTAGAGGACTTGTTAAAACTCAGATTTGGGGCTTCCCTGATGGTTCAGTGGTTAGGAATCAGCCTTGCAATGCAAAGGACACCAGTTCGATCCCTGGTCCAGGAAGATCTCACATGCCATGAAGCAACTAAGGCGGTGTGTCTCAGTTACTAAGCCAGTGCTCTAGAGCCTGTGAGCCACAACTACCAAAGCCTGAGCACCTAGAGCCTGTGCTCTGCAACAAGAGAAGCCACTGTAATGAAAAGCCCGCATACGACAATGAAGAACAGCGCCCCCTCTTCCCTCACGTCAACTAGAGAAACCCTGAGGGCAACAACAAAGACCTCACCACAGCCAAAAATAAATAAATGAATCTTTTAAAAAGAAAGGGAGGGCTTCGCCTGGTGGTCCAGTGGATAAGGACACAGCCTTGCAGTGCAAGGGGCGCCGGTTCAATCCCTGGCCTGGGAAGATCCCACGTGCTGCGGAGTGGCTGGACTGATGTGTCCAATTACCGAGCCGGAGCTCTGGAGCGCATGCGCCCAGAGCCGGTGCTCTGCGACGACAGACGCCACCGCAATGGGAGGCCCGCAGGAGCCAAAGAACAAAGATGGATGAAACTAGACAAATGAAAGACCAATAGAAGTGGCCCGCTCGCTCCCCTCCCTCCCCAACCCGATCCCCACCCAAAACAAACAAATAAATAAATCTTTAAAATAAAAAAAGAAAGAAAGGGAAAAAAGAGAGAGAGAAGGAAATCTGTCACTGTTTCACTTCTTAAAAAATGCAGATTTGGGGGCCCTGCCTCAGAGGTTTCAGACTCGGATGGTCAATGATGGGGCCTGAGAAATTGCATTTTAACCAGTGCCCTGGTGCTGCTGGTCCCTGGTCCACACTTTGAGAGCCACTGCCTTCTGCTGTCCTCAGAGACTGACTCAGTTGGTCTGGAGTGGGATCTGGACATCTGCTATTTAAAGGGGCTGAGACCAAGCAGGACCCAATGAGGCTCCTGGGCACAAAAACCTTTCTGTGTCCCTCATTTCTTGATTACAGGAGATAGGATTCATTCAGTCTCCAGGACCTTCCTTGAGTTCCTAAGGGGAGATTCAGTCACTAATTAAGAGAAGGGAGGGGATTTGGAGGAACAGTCAAGAAACAATAGTGCAGCATGGGACCTGGGCCTGGTTCCCCTCAAGGAATATACATAACAATACCTTTCAGAGGTTTTGCAGATACTAAAGTTCCCCCAGCTGGAGAAAGCTAACTGTATGCTGCTCACAAGCAAGCCCCCAGAATTGCTGGAACCAAAAAGTTGATGACACAACACCCACTGCCCACACCACCAACCAATCAGAAGAGTATCCACAAGGTGATCCCGCCCTTTTCTTTGAACCATTAAAAATTTTAAAAAGCTCATTTAAAAAAAGAAAAAAAGAAAAACTCCTCATTGCCACCTACCCTTCAAGTTGGGACACACAGTTTTGAGCGCATTAGCCCTCTGTGGGCTCCTTGGCCTGACAAAGCAATAAAGCTACTCTTTTCTATTTCACCCAAAACTCTGTCTCCAAGATTTAGTTCATGTCGAGGTACAGAGGTTGGATTTGGCATCAGAGCCCAGAGGAGATCCTGGGAGAAACACCACTGACAGCTGAGGGCCAGTTGAGGCAAGACCAACCATAAGAGCACATTGTAAAACTTCAGCACAAACAGCCAGTTAACAGTTAAGTATTTCCTAGAATCCAGCTGTTCTCAACCATGGCCTTATCTAACATCTATTCATTTTTTACATCAAAGGGAAACCTTGACAGCTCTCTCTGATTTAGCACATCTGCAATGTCACTGAGGCCATTTCCGCACATCCCTTCTCTGCTCCTGGTTCTGGCTGAGCTTTGGGAAATCAGCATGTCAACTAAAAAAAGTGAACAACTTAAGAGTTGTGGGTTAAGTTTTATTGGGGTCATAATTAGGACTGCAGCCCGGGAGGCAGCACCCCAGATTGCTCTGAGAGACTGCTCCAAAGAGCAGCAAGAGGAAATCAATATATAACATTTTGAAGAAGGGATGTTCCATACCAATAAACAGTCATTTTACAAAGGATTTTTCGTTAGTCATGAGGATCTGATGTCACCATGAAGAGATTTAACGCTTTTCTTAATATGAGGAGATGCAGAATTGAGATAATATCTGTTCCTAAAAGCATCCATCTATCTTAAGACCTGCCCCACCAGATTCCCTGGATCACAGAGTGCCTCACTCCACCCTGAACTAACTCAGAGCATGTTGAAAGTCAGCAGCTCCAAACAGCATAGGGCTCCATCTCTGCAGAGGCAGATGGAAAATGACCTTGTTGTTCAGTCATTGGCAGTGTAATCGGTAAATGCCAATTTGTAGTTGACAAATGCTCGGTCACAGCTCTCAGCTCTTGATTTGCAGGGTTCACCGGCATTTTGGGCAGGGGCGGGTTGGGGAGGGAGGGGAAGGGCAGGCCACTTCTATTGGTCTTTCGTTTATCTATTTTCATCCATCTTTGTTCTTTGGCCCGTGTGGGCCTCCCATCGCGGTGGCCTCTGTTGTCGCAGAGCACCGGCTCTGGGCGCATGCACTCCAGAGCTCCAGCTCGGTAGTTGGACACATAGGTCCAGCCAGATCTTCCCAGGCCAGGGATTCAACTGGCGCCCCTTGCCCTGCAAGGTGGTGTCCTTACCCACTGGACCACCAGGGAAGCCCCTCCGGCATCTTAACATTGTCTCTCTTCCCTTTGTTCAAGAGAAATATTCTCTCTCCTTGCACATGGCACAGAGAGCCCCTATGGCATGCCTTCCTTATGACCCAGCCCAAGGAAAGCTGACTCATCTTGATCCATGGAAAAGCCGAGGCCGAGTGACTCAAGACCTTGGCTGACCCTGGGAAGCAGTCTGCCTCGCACACAGCTGATCCTTGGTCTGCCTGGGCACAAATCCCCCTCCAAGACCTGGCAGCGGTAGAGGGGTGGGCCTCCAGCCCTGTTGTGGGAAGATTTACAAAACAAAGAGCAGATGCTTCAGTAATGACTTCACTGAAGAATGGGGCCCAAAGTATTTTCATCAGGGAGGGAAAGGTCAGAGGATATTGGCCAAGTCCTGCTCAGAGGAGTCTCAGAGAGACAGGCAGGCAAGCACACTGACTAGGCCACCATACTGAGAAGCAGAGAGAGAAGAAGGAAGACACTTCATCTCCCCCGGGCCATGGACTTATAAGCAGTACCTTATTTCGTCCTTACAACAACTATACAGTAAATGCTGTCCTTACTTCTAGTTTTCGAAGAGGAAGCAGAGGCTCAGAGAGGTCACACATCCTGCCTATGGTCACACAAGTGTAGCTAACATTTACTGAATATGATAACGTCTATTGAGTCCTTACTATATACCGGAGAGGGACTGCTTCTGTTGCTTTATGCATATTGACCCACTTAATGGGCTTGTCAGCTGGTACTAGTGGTAAAGAGCCAGGAGACCTAAGTGATGTGGGTTCCACTCCTGGGTCAGGAAGATCTAGAGAAGTGCTGCAGCTGAGTCAGCCGAGTGCATAGAGAATAGCAGGTGTGATGAGTGAGGAGACTTTAAGACACAGATAGAAAGGATGGGAACAGTGGTGGGGGTGGGGTCTCAAGACCTCTTCAGTCCACTTTTCTTCAGTCCTGAAGCCTCCAGGTGTTTACAGGGAATGATATTAGCCTGGGCTAGGAATCAGTCACAGCTCTATTCTATAATCACCCTTTGTGACTCTAAGTGGCTTACATTATCTTCCCAATGGACAGGGCACATTACTGCTAGGGGGCAACAGTTCTGTAAGGGTTAGGAGGGAAAGGGGCAGGGCACAAGTTTTGAAAAGAATGACAGCCCAAGGACACAGCATAAACCCATTAGAATCAAATGGGTCCAAGATGGCAGACCAGACCTTGATCCTCAGTCAGCAAGCTAAATGACACACCCAAAGGCACCATGACAGTTCCAACCCTCCCTAAAAGAGCTGGAATAATCCTCCCACTCATAAGCATATGGAATTACCCAGCCCATAAAAGCTAAGAACGCCATGTTTTCAGGGCCACTGGATTTCACTCTGCAATGGCCCACACTCTGTCTGTGGAGTGTGCTTTCTCTGAATCTGAATAAATCCATTTTTTACCTATGACTTTGTCTCTTGCTGAATTCTTCTCTGCAAAGAGACATGAAGAACCTGAACCTCAGTAGGTCCAGACACTGGGTGAGTGATTTTAATTACCAGGGTTTTGGGTGGGTTCGAGTCCTGGCCGCATGAGTTCAAGTCCCAAGCAGGGTTTTGGCTGAGTTTGAGTCCCGGCCGCGTGTGTTCAAGTCCCAAACAGGTTTAATTAAGTCTGGGCCCTGGGGTTAAGTCTCAAACTGAGGTTGAACACTTTCATAACAAGTTTCTTCACTCAAGTTACTTTTCTTGCCAACAAACATATATATTAGAATATTTAAGTTATAGTAAGCATAGGCACAACAAACAAATTCTGCGCAGCTCAAAGAATCTTAAAAATCTTTCAAGTCTCTGGTGACCAGATTAATTTATGTTTTGGTCAATCAGTTGTAGAAAAGAGAGGGTTTTATATTCATGAAAACAGAGGCCTGGACCTTGTTCAGTATACTCTGGCATAATTAGAAATGAATGTGAAAATAGTATAGTCTCAGTTGGAGCTTAGAGACTAACCAAAATAATAATGTTTGGCTTGTCCAGATAGTCCCATTACAGTCGTGGATCAGGGAGAAAGTGGGTCAGGGGCTTCAGTGAGCACAGAGAAAGTCGCCCCAGTGTCCAAAAGGAAACTGACTGATTGGCCCCCACAGTTATTAACATCCAGGATTCCTCAGGTGTTGTTAGAACGGGAGCTTGTGTGGGAATCCCTGAGCACCTTTAGTGCTGATTGTCCTGAGAGTCTGACCCCTGGGGCCTACACCTCTAGGGGCAGTCCCTCTTCCAGTGTGTTCCTGACAGATAGACCAGAGGAGGAGCCGGGCGGCTGAGACGCCTGAGGGCAGTCCTGCTTGTGATGCCCCGCCCTTTTCACACAGAGTTAGCAGGTCTGTCTCCACCCCCATCCTCCTTGGGACCCGCTGGCCTCCTTATCAAATCTGCCTATTCTCCCCTTTCAGGATGTGGCCCAGAGCTGTTAGACTATGTTAGTGTCTGTTCAGGTCTTTTTCTTCTTTAAATATGTATTTATTTTATTTTTGACTTCACTGGGTCCTCATTGCTTGGAAGGACTTTCTCCAGTTGTGGCGAGTGGGGGCTGCTCTTTGTTGCAGAGCACAGGCTTCTCATTGAGGTGGCTTCTTTTGCTGTGGAGTGCAGGCTCTGGGCCTATGGGCTCAGTAGTTGTGGCTTAGTGGCCCAACAACATGTGGCATCTTTCCTGGACGAGGGATTTAACCCATGTCCCCTGCATTAGCAGGTGGGTTCTTATCCATTGTGCTACCAGGGAAGTCCTGTTCAGATCTTTCTAGTTCAAAGTTAAGGCCTACTCTACAAGAGGGCTCCAAGGAGCCTGGTCGGGGTTTGGTCAAGGAGAGAATCCTTGTCATTTTCTTCATTCTGTGCATTTCTCCCACAAAAGCAGTTCAAAGTCTCACCCAAGGTCTCATGCCTAGTGAATGGTCAGGCTGCAGCTGGCCCCTGAGTTCCTCACTATGTCTCCCTGGCTTCTGGCTTACCCGCCCTTTTCCCTGGGTGTGTCCACTCACAGCCCTGCCCCTACTACCCAGCGCTCCAGCAGGGTGATGTGTCTGTGATGGTCAGGCTGTCAGATGCCAGGCAAGTGACCTGAGCAAGTCACCCACCCGCAGGCCTGAGTCCTCACCCTTCCAATGGAAGACTATAGAATGTCCTCAAAAGGGGTTAGGGATGGGGCTTCCCTGGTGGTCCAGTGGGTAAAGACACCGCCTTGCAGTGCAAGGGGCACCAGTTCGATCCCTGGCCTGGGAAGATCCCACGTGCCACGGAGTGGCTGGACTGATGTGTCCAACTATCGAGCCAGAGCTCTGGAGCGCATGCGCCCAGACCCGATGCTCTGCGACAACAGAGGCCACCGCGATGGGAGACCAACGCAGGCCAAAGAACAAAAGATGGAAATAAATGAAAGACCAATAGAAGTGGCCAAACAAACAAACAAACAAAAAAGGGGTTAGGGAGGCCAGTGACCCCACTCAGAAGCTAATGATAACAGCAGACATTTATGCAAGACTGATGATGGGCTAGGCACTTCACGTGACCTGCTTTTTTTTTCACCTGAAAGTGAAAATGCTCAGAGTTTCCTATGCCACCAAAGTGGGTGGGCCACTAAGAGTGAGTCATCAGTCATCTTGGCCAGAGGATGAAGAAGGGAGACAGAACCTCTCTCTCTTAGCCCTCAGGCCCTGCTGGCCTCCCTGGAGAGGAGCCCTGGGCCGTCCCGCGCAGAGAGGTCAGTGTGACGCGGTGGGCTTGGGGCCCAGGGTCTGAGCGACCCATGGTTGAGAATGTAGTTCTAACATCTCCAGAGCTGGACTCCATGCCAGGCTCACTGTTCATTAGCTGGGCATCCTGGCTTGTTATTGTCCATTTCTACTCTCATTTCCCTCATCTGTGACAACTCTTGGAGTTACGTGAACACTGTGAAGTTTAATGAGACAATGCAGGCAAAGAGCTTAGAAGAGAATTTGACATGTAGAAAGTCTCAAAAATGTTAGCTTAGGGACTTCCCTCGTGAGCCAGTGGCTAAGGCTCCATGCTCCCAGGGTAGGGGTCTGGGTTCAATTCCTGGTCAGGGAACTAGATCCCATACACTGCAGCTAAGAATTTGCATGCCACAACTAAAGACTGCATACTACAACTGCCTGTGTACTACAACAAAGACTGAAGATCCCACATGCCACGGGACTGAAAGCCCGGCACAGACAAACAAAATTTTTAAAAGATCTTTTAAAAATAGATTAGCTTACACTTATGGCAGGAACAAACTTCAAAATCACATCCCCTGCCACTGGTGACTGAAGCCCGGCACAGGGGACGCAGAAAGATCCCTAGGCCTGGGAAGATCCCACGTGCCACGGAGTGGCTGGACTGATGTGTCCAACTATCGAGCCAGAGCTCTGGAGCGCATGCGCCCAGACCCGATGCTCTGCGACAACAGAGGCCACCGCGATGGGAGACCAACGCAGGCCAAAGAACAAAAGATGGAAATAAATGAAAGACCAATAGAAGTGGCCAAACAAACAAACAAACAAAAAAGGGGTTAGGGAGGCCAGTGACCCCACTCAGAAGCTAATGATAACAGCAGACATTTATGCAAGACTGATGATGGGCTAGGCACTTCACGTGACCTGCTTTTTTTTTCACCTGAAAGTGAAAATGCTCAGAGTTTCCTATGCCACCAAAGTGGGTGGGCCACTAAGAGTGAGTCATCAGTCATCTTGGCCAGAGGATGAAGAAGGGAGACAGAACCTCTCTCTCTTAGCCCTCAGGCCCTGCTGGCCTCCCTGGAGAGGAGCCCTGGGCCGTCCCGCGCAGAGAGGTCAGTGTGACGCGGTGGGCTTGGGGCCCAGGGTCTGAGCGACCCATGGTTGAGAATGTAGTTCTAACATCTCCAGAGCTGGACTCCATGCCAGGCTCACTGTTCATTAGCTGGGCATCCTGGCTTGTTATTGTCCATTTCTACTCTCATTTCCCTCATCTGTGACAACTCTTGGAGTTACGTGAACACTGTGAAGTTTAATGAGACAATGCAGGCAAAGAGCTTAGAAGAGAATTTGACATGTAGAAAGTCTAAAAAATGTTAGCTTAGGGACTTCCCTCGTGAGCCAGTGGCTAAGGCTCCATGCTCCCAGGGTAGGGGTCTGGGTTCAATTCCTGGTCAGGGAACTAGATCCCATACACTGCAGCTAAGAATTTGCATGCCACAACTAAAGACTGCATACTACAACTGCCTGTGTACTACAACAAAGACTGAAGATCCCACATGCCACGGGACTGAAAGCCCGGCACAGACAAACAAAATTTTTAAAAGATCTTTTAAAAATAGATTAGCTTACACTTATGGCAGGAACAAACTTCAAAATCACATCCCCTCTGGCAGATGGGGAAGGCGGACAGTGGTGACTAAATGCCACCCCTCAGCCGGTCCCATAGGGCCCCAGGGCAGACCCCACAGCACAGGGTGGAACTCCGGGGCCCAGGGAGCCTGAGCGTGGGGTCTCCTTCCGGGCCCCCTGCCAGCCTCGTTCAGCCCCGGGCACTCTGCTCCACGCTGAGCCAGGAGGAGGTTCACATGTGCCCCTGGAGCAGCTCCTCCCTGTGACCTGGCGCAGAGGGAAGCTTGCAGAGGATGGGAGCTAAGGCTAGAAACCCAAGAATCTGCCACCCTTGAAGACAAAGGAACAGCCCTTCGCTGTTATTGTTGAAAAGAAATCCTCCTGTTCAAACCCAACCACTGCAGACAGCCCCAACCTCAGACTCTAGGCCCGCCCCGGTCTCTCCTGGAATCTCGCAACCCCTGTCCTCAGGGATGAGCCTCCCTGAGACTCTCCCCTCCCCGCAGGGCACTTCCCACCCTAGTACTGGCGCCCTAGTTGTTAGCAACAGAATCCTGCCCCCCAGAGTTATATCTCACATGGGGATGATTAAAAGCAACAATAAACCGCAAACTAAAAGCACAGCTGTTATGCTTGAAGCCCCATTCTCCCATCCGGTTTTTAATATTAATGCAACAAGCTGCTTAGTCATTCAGTCATGTCTGACTCTGCAACCCCATGGACTGTAGCCCTCCAGGCTCTTCCGTCTGTGGAATTTTTCAGGCGAGAATACTGGAGTGGGTTGCGTTTCCTTCTCCAGGAATACAACCATAGTTATTTATTGTGCTACGTTGGAAGGACAAATTTGGAAAAATAAAAAATTATAATTGCTTTGACAAAAAGTCTCAAATGTTAGCTTAGGGACTTCCCTCGTGAGCCAGTGGCTAAGGCTCCATGCTCCCAGGGTAGGGGTCTGGGTTCAATTCCTGGTCAGGGAACTAGATCCCATACACTGCAGCTAAGAATTTGCATGCCACAACTAAAGACTGCATACTACAACTGCCTGTGTACTACAACAAAGACTGAAGATCCCACATGCCACGGGACTGAAAGCCCGGCACAGACAAACAAAATTTTTAAAAGATCTTTTAAAAATAGATTAGCTTACACTTATGGCAGGAACAAACTTCAAAATCACATCCCCTCTGGCAGATGGGGAAGGCGGACAGTGGTGACTAAATGCCACCCCTCAGCCGGTCCCATAGGGCCCCAGGGCAGACCCCACAGCACAGGGTGGAACTCCGGGGCCCAGGGAGCCTGAGCGTGGGGTCTCCTTCCGGGCCCCCTGCCAGCCTCGTTCAGCCCCGGGCACTCTGCTCCACGCTGAGCCAGGAGGAGGTTCACATGTGCCCCTGGAGCAGCTCCTCCCTGTGACCTGGCGCAGAGGGAAGCTTGCAGAGGATGGGAGCTAAGGCTAGAAACCCAAGAATCTGCCACCCTTGAAGACAAAGGAACAGCCCTTCGCTGTTATTGTTGAAAAGAAATCCTCCTGTTCAAACCCAACCACTGCAGACAGCCCCAACCTCAGACTCTAGGCCCGCCCCGGTCTCTCCTGGAATCTCGCAACCCCTGTCCTCAGGGATGAGCCTCCCTGAGACTCTCCTCTCCCCTCAGGGCACTTCCCACCCTAGTACTGGCGCCCTAGTTGTTAGCAACAGAATCCTGCCCCCCAGAGTTATATCTCACATGGGGATGATTAAAAGCAACAATAAACCGCAAACTAAAAGCACAGCTGTTATGCTTGAAGCCCCATTCTCCCATCCGGTTTTTAATATTAATGCAACAAGCTGCTTAGTCATTCAGTCATGTCTGACTCTGCAACCCCATGGACTGTAGCCCTCCAGGCTCTTCCGTCTGTGGAATTTTTCAGGCGAGAATACTGGAGTGGGTTGCCGTTTCCTTCTCCAGGAATACAACCATAGTTATTTATTGTGCTACGTTGGAAGGACATTTGACTAAATTTAATGTTCAAAGTAACCTCAAGGGTAAATATTACTATTATCCCCATCAAACAAATGAGAAAATTGAGTCACAGAGACTTGAGCCATTTGACCAAGGTGACACGGATCAGAGCGAGAACTGCATGTAGGCCCCCCAGCAGCCCCCTCCTGACTGCAGAGGCGCTCTCTCCCCTCTCGGTCCTCAGGGACACACATACCATCCTAGTGCCCACCCCTTAGGAGAAGGCAATGGTAACCCACTCCAGGATTCTTTTTTTATTTTAATTCTTCTTTTTTGTAATTTTTATTTTACTTTTTACTGTTACAGAGTTTTGTTGTTTACAGATATGTATGATCCCAGATTGGTCATATGTATATCCCCCCATCCCACCCCTCCCGACCATCGCACAGCACCCCTGCAGGATCCCCTTTTCCCACAGCGCAATGGCAATAGCTATTTTTTTCATAAATGATAGTATAGGTTTTCATACTACTTCCTTTACGCCTCCCACCCACTGTTCATTCCCCACAATGTCCATATGTCTATTCTCCATGTCTGTTTTTTCATCGCCTCACTGCGTGTGTTATCATTACCATCCTACTACATTCCATATATATGTGCTAGTATATTGTACTTGTCTTTCTCTTTTTGACTTACTTCACTTTTTATGATAGGTTCTAGATCCAACCACCTCATTAGAACTGATTCCTCTGCATTTCTTTTGACAGCTGTGTAGTATTTCATTGTCTATACGTACCAGAGTTTCTTTATCCATTCGTTCATCGATGGGCATCTAGGTTGCTTCCATGTTCTAGCTATTGTATAGAGAGCTGCAATGAACATTGGGGTACAGGTGCCTCTTTCAATTTTGATTTCATCAGGGTATAAGCCTAAGAGTGGGATTGCTGGGTCATATGCTGCTTCTAGTTTTAGTTTTTTAAGCAATCTCCATACTGTCTTACATAGCGGCTGTATCAATTTACAATCCCACCAGCAATGCAAGAGTGTTCCCTTTTCTCCGCAACCTCTCCAGTATTAATTGTCTGTCGATTTGTGGATGATGGCCATTCTGACGGGTGTGAGGTGATATCTCATTGTAGTTTTGATTTGCATTTCTCTAATAATGAGCGAGGTTGAGCATCATTTCATGTGTCTTTTTTTTGGCCATCTGTATGTCCTCTTTGGTAAGATGTCTCTTTAGATCTTTTTCCCATTTTTTGATTGGGTTGTTTATTTTTCCGATGTTGAGTTGTCTGAGTTGCTTGTAGATTTTGGAGATTAATTCTTTGTCTGTTGCTTCATTTGCTATGATTTTCTCCCATTCTGTGGGTTGTCTGTTCAGCATTTTTGTAGTTTCTTTTGCTGTACAAAAGCTTTTAAGTTTCATTAGGTCCCATGTATTCATTTTTCGTTTTAGTTCCACTATTCCAGTAGGTGGATCATAGGAGATCTTGCTTTGATTTATGTCATTGTCGCTTCAGTATTCTTGCCTGGAAAATTCCATAGGCAGAGAAGCCTCGTGAGCTACAGTCCATGGCATCTCAAATATATATATGTGTATATGGCTTCCCTGATGGCTCAGTGGTGAGGAATCTGCCTGCAATGCAGAAGACCTGGGTTCCATCCCTGGGTTAGGAAGATCCCGCTGAAGGAAGGCATGGCAACCCACTCTAGTATTCTTGCCTGGAAAATTCCATGGACGGAGGAGCTTAGCAATCCACGGGGTCACCCAGAGTCGGGCACGACTGAAGTGACTAAGCAGCAGTGCCCATCCCTTACCTAGGAGGCTCTGTTCTCAGGGATGGGCACAGAGAGCCCTAGGCCTGAACATCCGCCCCTGGCCACCTTCCTGTGTTTACCCTGAGGCCGGCATCTGTACAAAGCCTCCTTGTCCTGTCCCGGGAGGTGGCAGGTTTTTAAGAACATGGGTTTAGCACCAGGGCTGTTTATCGTCAGGACTGGGTTTCCTCTCTTGGAGGTGAAGAAGCTGCTGTGTGGAGGGGGATGTCAAGTTCACCCCCTTTTCCTCTGCTCCCTGCCAGGGGAACACCGTTCTACCTGATAGCATCTACACACACAGCACACTCACTTACACACACACACTTGCAATGCGCACACACGCACGGCCTTCCAGGAAGCAGAGGAAAGCAGAAAGGGTCTTTCTTGAGTCTCTGAATGGCCTCATGGGATTCCTGAACATCTGAATTGTTTGCAAATTGCGGTATATCTACACTGGTGCATAGGAAGGGCAGGCTTATGCGGAACATAATTTGCAGAGCCCAGTGCAAAAATGAAATGTGGAACCCACTGTTTAGAAAATATTAAAAATTTCATGACTGCAACAGCAAGCACAGGGCCCTTTGGAGCACAGGCCGCCTGCCCGGGAAGGGGGCCTCACGCCCACGAGTGGGCTGTGTGTTTATACTGCAGGCACTTTTCTGGTTAGAAGCTTCAGGGCTGTGATTAGAATCTCAAAGGGGTCCATGACTCTTTCAAGGTTAAGAACCATTTGGTAGCAGAAGGCCAGAGTTAGAAGCATGGGTTTAGTCCCAGGCATACAGGTTCACTAGCTGTGGGACCTGGACCAACTTCCGTAACCTCTCTGAGCTATTTTCTCATCCGTTAAAAACAGGAGGGGGGATGTTATAATAAAGCCCAGCTCACAAGGTTAGTGTGAAGATAGGGCTGTAGGGTAAAGAGCACAGAGCCTGGCATAGTGGCTCCCAGGAAGTACTAACAGCTGTTAGTTAATGAACTATGAACTCATTCTGTTGTACTTGTGACATCCTTTTGTCAGCTTGACCTCAGCAAGCTGTGCCTTCCGAAGCTGTCCTCAGCAGACCCAGCACAGCGCCTGGCAGGGGCTCTCGGAGACACAAGCTGGCATTTCTGAGGACTGGCTTGGTGTCTTGGCTGGTCTCCCCCCAGATCTTGCCCTGTTCGATGACCTGACTGGTTCGGTCTGAGTGCCTGGGCCACGTGGATATGTGACAGGTAGTCACAACCTAGGGGACTCAGGGCTGGTGAACATTTCTAGGTTGAGCTTGCAAGGACTGGGCCCCTCAAGAGGACCTCCTAGCCTTTAAGTCCAGTGTCACCCTTGACAGAGCGTCTCTCCAATCAGGAGAGGTTCTTAGGAAACTGGCCCTCGGCAGCCCACATTGCCCCCCTGGCACCCACACGGTGCTCCTCAGGGCCCTCTGTGCTTCTAGCATCACAGAGAGAGGAGCAGCTGCAGCCCTCCCGTTTCTCTCCTTTCCTGGTGCCCTGGCCACCCTCACCCCTTTGAGGGTGGGTCCTCCTAGGGGAGAGAAAGAGGGAGCACCCAGACGAAGACCACTGCACCCCTCCCAACGGGGCGCTTTGAGGGAACCCTGCAGCCCCTCAGGGTCTCCATGGCAATATGTCTAACACGGGGGTGAGGGGATGTCACCTTCGTTTCTGCCCTAGAGAAGCCCTCACCCAGACACCGAAGGAAGCGTTTCAATACATCCTATGTGCGTCTCTGTGCTGATGAAAAGTGGAAGCAACTAAACATTCATCCAGAAGGGAGTAGTCAATAAAAGGCAGTTGAGAACTAAAACTATCTGTAGACAAAGGATGCTGTGGCCAAGTCATATCATTGCAGCCGCCTGGACAGTGGGCCCGAGGGATGGAGACAGACGAGCAGCCCACCCAGCAACCACCCCACCCCCTCCACAGCACACCTAAGGAAATCCAGGATGAGAAAACGCAGGACACTGACCTCAGACAGCTAAGGTGCATATCAAAGGAGTGGTTTCAGTGAGCCCAGACCCTTGCATCTTCCCATACACAGAAAAGCACCGAACTCCTTACCTTGAGATGACTGGTTTTCCTTTATTAATCGTGATCTTTTACTATTCTGCTTACCTTGTCTTTTGTAAAAACGCCTAAAATCCTGGCTCCCCCCATCCCCACCCAGCCTCCCGCCTCCACTTGCCTCTTCAGAACAGTTTCCTCGGCGGCATTATCTGAGATGCTGCTTCCTGGGCTTGAAGTTCTCAGAAAGCCCTCCAAATAAAATATACCTGACTTTTAGGTTGTAAACTTTTTTTCAGTCGAAACTATCATACTAGCAATACATTCCAGCAGTTCTTAAAAGCCAACTGTGCTCATGCAGAAAGGTGTCTAGGATGTGTTTTTAAGAGAAAAATGAAGCTTGCAAGATAATATATACAGTGTAAATCATTTCTGGAAGAGTATACGTTCTCTAAACGTATCTATGCACAGGGGGAGACCTGGAAAGGTGTATTTGAAGTTGGTCATAGAGGCTGCCTCTGAGAGGGGAGGGGCTGAAGAGGTGATCAGAAAGGCTTCAAGTCTACCTGTCTGGAGCCCTTGCCCCAGAAAGCCTGGCCCAGACCCTGCCAGGATGGAGTTCCTAACCCCAGGGCCAAGGCTGCACCACTGGCGTCTTGGGTGGGAATTCTCACTAGTTCGTTGTGAATAACCAGCCTCCCATCCACGGATGGTAAAATTGTTTCAAGCATCATTTATTAACTCCCACCAAGGGTCAGGCATTTCACCCTCCCCCAACAGGGTGGGTATTAGAGTCAGGCAAGGACTTCCAAGAATGGAGGCAGGTCTGAGATTTCCCTCTTGCTCATAAGCCAGCGGTCAGCCTGCCCGTGTCACGCGTGATGGCAGGAGACTTCTAAGACCGAGGCAACGGGCGTATTCGGCAAAACAGGTGACACAAGCTCCATGGCCAGGCCCAGGGGAACTCTGCCCACAGAGGCCTGGTGTCACAGCTGAGGAATCCTGAGATTAGGAAAGCCCCGATCGCATAAAACAGCTTCCAGCAAACCTGCCCAATCTTTCCCGTGGAGGCAGACGCTGTTTTCATTCTCCTGGAAAGCAAACACATCTGCCCTCTTCCCAAAGGAGACACTATCTTTATCTGCCAAGACTGTTTGCTAGACAAACACCCAGAACAAAAGCTGTCTCAAGACTCCAGAAATTCCAGAAACCTTTGGAGAGCTGTCTCCTAACACTGACAGCCTGAGATGAGGCCCTGAGAGGCTGAGTCCCGTCCCCCAGGGTCACACAGGGACGACACAGCAGAGCTGGGGTTACACCAGGTAGGTAATCTAACTCCGGCACCCTTGCTTCTTCCTCCCTGCCTCCAGAACGGGCTGCTGGTCCAGCCCGGGAACCAAAGAAGCCCTGACAACACTACTTCAGAGGGAAAACCCACTCCGAGTTCCCAACAACCACCTATAGAAGCACTGCAGGAACACAGTCTGTCTGCGGCTTGGGACCAAGCACCGCCCACATGTTGCTCCCGACCTGAGAAAGGTGTCTAGTCAAAACAGTGTAAATCATTTCTGGAAGAGTATCGTTCTCTAAACGTATCTATGCACAGGGGGAGACCTGGAAAGGTGTATTTGAAGTTGGTCATAGAGGCTGCCTCTGAGAGGGGAGGGGCTGAAGAGGTGATCAGAAAGGCTTCAAGTCTACCTGTCTGGAGCCCTTGCCCCAGAAAGCCTGGCCCAGACCCTGCCAGGATGGAGTTCCTAACCCCAGGGCCAAGGCTGCACCACTGGCGTCTTGGGTGGGAATTCTCACTAGTTCGTTGTGAATAACCAGCCTCCCATCCACGGATGGTAAAATTGTTTCAAGCATCATTTATTAACTCCCCACCAAGGGTCAGGCATTTCACCCTCCCCCAACAGGGTGGGTATTAGAGTCAGGCAAGGACTTCCAAGAATGGAGGCAGGTCTGAGATTTCCCTCTTGCTCATAAGCCAGCGGTCAGCCTGCCCGTGTCACGCGTGATGGCAGGAGACTTCTAAGACCGAGGCAACGGGCGTATTCGGCAAAACAGGTGACACAAGCTCCATGGCCAGGCCCAGGGGAACTCTGCCCACAGAGGCCTGGTGTCACAGCTGAGGAATCCTGAGATTAGGAAAGCCCCGATCGCATAAAACAGCTTCCAGCAAACCTGCCCAATCTTTCCCGTGGAGGCAGACGCTGTTTTCATTCTCCTGGAAAGCAAACACATCTGCCCTCTTCCCAAAGGAGACACTATCTTTATCTGCCAAGACTGTTTGCTAGACAAACACCCAGAACAAAAGCTGTCTCAAGACTCCAGAAATTCCAGAAACCTTTGGAGAGCTGTCTCCTAACACTGACAGCCTGAGATGAGGCCCTGAGAGGCTGAGTCCCGTCCCCCAGGGTCACACAGGGACGACACAGCAGAGCTGGGGTTACACCAGGTAGGTAATCTAACTCCGGCACCCTTGCTTCTTCCTCCCTGCCTCCAGAACGGGCTGCTGGTCCAGCCCGGGAACCAAAGAAGCCCTGACAACACTACTTCAGAGGGAAAACCCACTCCGAGTTCCCAACAACCACCTATAGAAGCACTGCAGGAACACAGTCTGTCTGCGGCTTGGGACCAAGCACCGCCCACATGTTGCTCCCGACCTGACTTCCCCGGGGGATGAGAAATTTCGTCTCCGCCTGCCCCCTGAGTGATGCCGGAGAGGAGCTGGAAATAAGGAGTGAGCTTCTGGAGAACTGGATAAATGCTCTTTTCTTTTGCAGAAGGAAAATAATGTCACGCCGTTCCGTATTTATTTAAATGTGAAATTTATTTATGGAGCAGAGCTGGTGCTGGTTTTCGGTGCCCAACCAGGAAATGGTCTGGCCTTGTTTTGGTCTCCTCCAGCACCCTGTCCCGCGGTGACCTAATCTGGATCCTAGCCCTGGTTCTCAGGCCCGCCCTGACCCACCTCCCCATCTCCAGAGCCACGCCTCCCTGCCTGGGAGAACGTGCAGAGAGGGCCCAAGTCTGTCACTGGGGTTCCTCCATTACTTACTGTCCTCTTCTGTAAAGTAGGGACACACGTCTGTCTGCCCCACCTCTCCCTCATCAATAAAAAGCAGCTAATAGCAACAGTAATAATACTAGCCTTTAATTTGGTGAGTTGCTAATAAATACATACATCTATGAAGTATTAGGATTCTTCTTTACAGACAGGGAAACTGGGGTCAGGGATAAGGCAAAATTAGCTACTGTCACATATATACCCTTAAAGAATGTCTGCCTCTTGTCACTTTTACTATTCAGTCGCTCAGTCGTGTCCGACTCTCCGCGACCCCATGAATCACAGCACGCCAGGCCTCCCTGTCCATCACCAACTCCCGGAGTTCACTCAAACTCATGTCCACAGAGTCGGTGATGCCATCCAGCCATCTCATTCTCTGTCGTCCCCTTCTCCTCCTGCCTTCAGTCAGCTCTGAGAGAAAGAGCTTGATCTCCACTTGCAGATGGGGAAACTAAGGTTCTAAGAGTCTGATAGGGCCAGACCTCATGGCTGATGGGGACCAGGACAAAGGTCCCACACCATAGGCCTGGTTTCTTGTCTCCACACAGCAAAGCCCCTGAACCAGCAGACTGTGAAAAGGCCACAGTCTCTCCCTCTGGAACAGGGGGACAAGACCTGAGATCCTGAGGAGTATTTACAGTCCCTTCGGATGAACTGACATGCCAGAAGTTACCGAGGGAGCCACAGCAGGCCAGACAAGGTCTGAGTCCACTGCCTTGAAGCCAGTGCTCAGCCGCCCACATGGCACGGCCCAGACCTCTGCAGGGAAGTGGTGGCGGCGGGTGGGCCGAGGGCCTGTCTCAGGAGGGGGCTGAGGGAGCGGTCCCCAGTAAGTCCCAAAAAGGTTCCCTTGGCAGACAGGGAAATTACAGGGTGAAGTGGTGGTGGCTGGAGGACGGAAGAACAGGGACAAGCAGGTCCCATGCCCACACCTTCCTGCCCAGAGGCAGCTGGCAGCCGTGGGGACAGACACCTACCGCCAGGTGTATCTGGGGGCGCCTACCTCAGGAAAATTCCACCAGAGCTGAGGCTGCCAGGCACGGGGTGGGGTTGACCTTGAGGCTATCCCTCCCTCCTCCCCCTCTTCATCCCAGCGTGATATCTTTGTCCAGCTAACCTGCTAACTAAAAAATGTCGCTGACTACTTGGTTGCTGAAGAATTACACCGTTAGTCACTGCCGTTGCTGACCTTCAACACAACCAGGTGTTCAGGACAGAGATCAGGAGGAGGCATTCTGTGCTCAGGGAAAAGGGACAGAACAGGCCTTCAGACAAGTAGGTACTTTTCATGAGAAATTTTTTTCCTAACGTGGATTCTTACATCTTCCCACACTTAGAAAAGCACTAAAAACACTGACACATCTGCTCCTTGTGACCAGTAGCAACTCGTCCTGAGATACGTGCTTGGTTGCACATACCCCGTCAATCAAAATCACACTGAGGCTGACCTTCCTACCTCTTCCAAGCAGTTCCCAGGTGTCTCTGAGAGGTCGTCTCCTGGCCGACAGTCCTCTGTAAGTTCCCCAATAAAAGTGAAACTCATAGCTCTCACTTTCTGCATATTTAGTTCTGGATGGAACTCCTTCTGCCCCCTAACCCTTCAAATCTCAGTTTAAACTCCCCTTCTTAGGAACGCCCCCTTCACCTCCTTGAGTGGGGCAGCCCCTCCCCACCCCCACCTGCTGGGTGTTCATGCCCAGTGACTGCTGGTTATCCGCTTTTATTTCAGATTCATCATCCCGAACCACCACCTGTAAGGCCCTAGGAGTCTAGGCCCTGATTGGTCTGCTTCACCGCTACGGCCCTGTGCCCAGCTCAGGCTGACGTGCAGCAGGTGCTTGGTATCTATGAACAGGGCCAGCATCATCATCAGGATGCACCTGTTCACTCAAGAGCAAATTGGGAGAGTGAGAGACTTGTCCCATTGTTCCAAAAAGTAGCAGAAAAGCAAAGCAACCCTCTGAGACAGACTGGAGCCTGGGTTTTAAGAGAGCCCATCTGGGCCTTGACACCTTTCTCCGGAGCACTCCAGGCCTGCCAAACTGAGCTCATCCCAGTAGCCTCCTCACTCATTCAGTCACAGGGCAGGGTGGAGGAGGATCCCTTTGTTTTTGAGGATGATCCCTTGAGGGGAAAACATGCAGGGGACAAATAGCTCTTTCCGCCTGGCCCCATAGTGGGAAGGGGACTCACTCTATCATCACCCCCAACTCAGTGTTGGGGGAAATCTTAGAATTCTGCATGGAAACTTGGGGTTCCTAAAGGAGGAGGGGCTGCCATCTGATGACCCAGAAGCACAGGCAGAGTTCTCAGGAGGAGGCATTCTGTGCTCAGGGAAAAGGGACAGAACAGGCCTTCAGACAAGTAGGTACTTTTCATGAGAAATTTTTTTCCTAACGTGGATTCTTACATCTTCCCACACTTAGAAAAGCACTAAAAACACTGACACATCTGCTCCTTGTGACCAGTAGCAACTCGTCCTGAGATACGTGCTTGGTTGCACATACCCCGTCAATCAAAATCACACTGAGGCTGACCTTCCTACCTCTTCCAAGCAGTTCCGCAGGTGTCTCTGAGAGGTCGTCTCCTGGCCGACAGTCCTCTGTAAGTTCCCCAATAAAAGTGAAACTCATAGCTCTCACTTTCTGCATATTTAGTTCTGGATGGAACTCCTTCTGCCCCCTAACCCTTCAAATCTCAGTTTAAACTCCCCTTCTTAGGAACGCCCCCTTCACCTCCTTGAGTGGGGCAGCCCCTCCCCACCCCCACCTGCTGGGTGTTCATGCCCAGTGACTGCTGGTTATCCGCTTTTATTTCAGATTCATCATCCCGAACCACCACCTGTAAGGCCCTAGGAGTCTAGGCCCTGATTGGTCTGCTTCACCGCTACGGCCCTGTGCCCAGCTCAGGCTGACGTGCAGCAGGTGCTTGGTATCTATGAACAGGGCCAGCATCATCATCAGGATGCACCTGTTCACTCAAGAGCAAATTGGGAGAGTGAGAGACTTGTCCCATTGTTCCAAAAAGTAGCAGAAAAGCAAAGCAACCCTCTGAGACAGACTGGAGCCTGGGTTTTAAGAGAGCCCATCTGGGCCTTGACACCTTTCTCCGGAGCACTCCAGGCCTGCCAAACTGAGCTCATCCCAGTAGCCTCCTCACTCATTCAGTCACAGGGCAGGGTGGAGGAGGATCCCTTTGTTTTTGAGGATGATCCCTTGAGGGGAAAACATGCAGGGGACAAATAGCTCTTTCCGCCTGGCCCCATAGTGGGAAGGGGACTCACTCTATCATCACCCCCAACTCAGTGTTGGGGGAAATCTTAGAATTCTGCATGGAAACTTGGGGTTCCTAAAGGAGGAGGGGCTGCCATCTGATGACCCAGAAGCACAGGCAGAGTTCTCAGGAGAGCTTTCCCTGTGTCCCCAAGAGTTTGGGATGCTAGAGAATAGAGAAGTGGGTTCCTGAAGGCAGGAGCCTGGGCAATTGCCCCAACAGTTGCTGAAGGATGTACATATTAGAGGCAGGGCCTGGTCCTACGTGAAAATGCAGGGTCCCTGTTCAAAGCTTACTGAACAAGGTTAACATCAACAGTCGTAAGTCACGCTGACCATACACTTGGGTATGATGTGACAAGGACACCTTACTGCCGTGGGATCCCCTGACTGCCTCGCCAGAGGCGTCTATGGAGCAGGCATTGAGAACAGAAAAGCCAGTGGCCAATAAAAATTGAAAAAGATGTTCAGCCTCAGAGGTTGGAAAAATATAAATTAAAGCCACAATAAGATATTGTTTTTCACTGTGCGAAAGGCGAGAATTTCCAACAGCAACAGCCAGGGGCCGTGAGGGTGCCTGCGGGAGGCAGCTGCACTCTGCCCTGAGCACGCTGCGCCACCCTTCGGGAAAATAATCTGATACCTTCTTCTAAAACACAAATACACTTCCTTTAGCCCAGTGGCCCCAACACAGATAAGTTTCCTAAGGGAACAGAAACACCCACCAAAAGGGTTTATGAAAAGAAGTGGTTTTATAATATAGTTTGAAGGAGTGGGAAGAAAACTCGAAACAACCTAAGTATCTGAAGAGCCATTTCTCTATTAGAGAAATGATGGAATGAACATAGTAGATTCCTGCTATGGCATAATGTGCATCTTTCTCTTTTTTTTGTAAAGTAGATTAGCCACAGCTCCACTGTCTGGAGGACTGTGCACATCCTACTGGGCTTTTCCAAGTGGTTCTAGTGGTAAAGAACCTGCCTGCCAATGCAGGAGACAGAAGAGATGTGAGTTCTATTCTCAGATGGGAAGATGCCCTGGAGGAGGGCATGGTGACCCACTCCAGTCTTCTTGCCTGGAGAATCTCCTGGACAGAGGAGCCTGGTGGGCTACAGTCCACAGGATCGCCCAAGAGCCAGACACCACTGAAACAACTCAACACGCACACACATCCTATTAAATTTAGAAAGCATGTTGCAGAGTTGGGACACTGCGGGAACCACAGGTGCAAAACTGTCCCACACATTACAGGACATTCAGCATCCCTTGTCTCCTCACATTGCACCAACCCTGCCTCCTCATTGTCAGGAAAAAAAAGAACAACAAAAAAACCTTAACATGTTTCTAAATATTCCATGATAAAAACCACTGGGATGGTGAGGCCTGGGGTGGCTGTTGTTCTTTTCATTTGTTTGTTTTTAGCAAACATTAGCAAGATCCTAATTGTACAGAAGTTTCCACGAGCTTGTAAAGACATGGGGAGGATGGAAGGGTCCCCAGGGCTGATATAGGAAGAAGGGACAAGATCTTTACAACAGGTTCCATCTTTGTATAGATTCACTAGGCAAATGAGCACCTATCGCTCTTGTAATTACCAAAATTAACTAGGAGAAAAGCCTTTAAAAAAAAAGTAATGGGGGCTTCCCTGCTAGCTCAGTGGTAAAGAGTTCACCTGCTAATGCAGGGGACACAGGTTCAATCCCTGATCCAGAAAGATCCCACATGCTGCACAGCAACTAAGCCTGTGAGTCACATCTACTGAGCCTGTGCTCTAGAGCCTCGGAGCCGCAACTACTGAGCCCATGTGCCCCAACTACTGAAGCCCATGTGCCCTAGAGCCCGAGTTCCACAAGAGGAGTCACCACAACAAGAAGCCTGCTCACCTCAAGTAGAGAGTAGCCACGCTCCCTGCAGCTAGAGAAGAGCCTGTGGCAGCAGTGAAAACCCAGAATAGCCAAAAATAAAATAAATAAAATTGAAAAAACTAAAACAAACATTGGGTTTTTAAAAAAAGAGTGAAAGAATAATAAGAACAAAAATAAAATGGAAAGAAAGCAGAAAGAAAGGGAGAGGGGAGGGAAGAAAGAAGGAAGGAGGGCTTCCCCTGGTGGTCCAGTGGGTAAGGACACCGCCTTGCAGTGCAAGGGGCGCCAGTTCGATCGCTGGCCTGGGAAGATCCCACGTGCCGCGGAGCAGCTGGACCAATGTGTCCAATTACCGAGCCGGAGCTCTGGAGCGCATGCGCCCAGAGCCGGCGCTCAGCAACGACAGACGCCACCGCGATGGGAGGCCCACAGGAGCCAAAGAACAAAGATGGATGAAAATAGAGAAATGAAAGACCAATAGAAATGGCCCGCCCGCTCCCCTCCCTCCTCAACCCTACTCCAGCCCAAAATAAATAAATAAATAAATCTTTAAAAAAAAAAAAAGAAAGAAAGAAAGAAGGAAGGAAGGCTGCTTTGGAGACCTGAGTTCCCGCCTCCTGGCACTACAGACACTAGGTACAATCCCTTTCTAGGCTGCCGCCCACCCCCACCCCTGCCCGTGCAGCAGCATCAGAGTGGGGACAGGGCACACTGCCATTACCCCAGGGCCACAAGGACCCAGCCACCAACCACTGCAGCTTCCCGCCAACAGCACACCCTCAGGGGAATCAGGATGGAGAAAACCAGGAAGCATTCTGTGCTTTGGATACTGGCCCTAGATGGTTAAGCTGTGTATCCAGGAAACAATTTCAATGAACTCAGATTCTTGCATCTTCCCATAATCGTTAACTGAAGCTGTCTGGGTTTTGTGATTAGCCATCATAAAAATTAGATGTTCAGTTGTGGCTTTTCTCCTGGCTCCTCCTTCATCTCTTCAGAGCAGTTCCTCCGATCTGTCTGAGAGGCCGTCTCTCATGTTATAAATCCTCAGTAAGATCCCCAAATAAAATTGAATTTTTAACTTTCAGCTTGGGTTAGGGTTTTTCCCTCCAGTAGACAGGGATGACCTGGTGGCAGCACCTGCCGACCAACTTCCTGGTCACACAGCACTGGAAACCTCCCTCCAAACCAGTGGCTCTCTCCTGCCGGCCACAAAGGCCCCTTTCTCCGCTGCCTGTTTTCCTTGGGCCTTACCCACCTCCAAGGGCAGCCTCTGGCCACCGCTGGTGGCACCAGGACAGGCCCGGGCCCGCTGCTGAAGGCTCATTTGATGGACATAAAGAGGTGTCAGCCGGTGCACCCAGGCCCTCTGAAGGCAGCTGCTCCCACCCTCCAGCCACATTCCCGCCCCACTCCCCACAACCCGTTCCAGGATAGAATACACAGTTCTCGTTCTTCCTCATCCCACAACATAAATCACTGCTCCTCAGGCTAGGTAGCAGCCAGGTACCCCACAGCCTGAATCCCAGGCGTCCTTGACACCCTGCTTGATGGAAACCACACCCAGCACCTCCCCTCCATTTGGCCCTCTCCCCTCTGTGAGGCCTGGGTGAGGCGGAGCCAGGAGCCCCTGGCTGCACCCCGAGGCCACAGCAAGAGGTAGTTCCAACTCATGTATTTATCATTTTCAAAACACTGGATGCAGTGAAATGTGCTGTCTTGGTCCACAAAGCAGCCAATGACACATAGATGACCGCTCTAACCAAGCTCTAGCAGCATCAGAGTGGGGACAGGGCACACTGCCATTACCCCAGGGCCACAAGGACCCAGCCACCAACCACTGCAGCTTCGCCAACAGCACCTCAGGAATCAGGATGGAGAAACCAGGAAGCATTCTGTGCTTTGGATACTGGCCCTAGATGGTTAAGCTGTGTATCCAGGAAACAATTTCAATGAACTCAGATTCTTGCATCTTCCCATAATCGTTAACTGAAGCTGTCTGGGTTTTGTGATTAGCCATCATAAAAATTAGATGTTCCGTTGTGGCTTTTCTCCTGGCTCCTCCTTCATCTCTTCAGAGCAGTTCCTCCGATCTGTCTGAGAGGCCGTCTCTCATGTTATAAATCCTCAGTAAGATCCCCAAATAAAATTGAATTTTTAACTTTCAGCTTGGGTTAGGGTTTTTCCCTCCAGTAGACAGGGATGACCTGGTGGCAGCACCTGCCGACCAACTTCCTGGTCACACAGCACTGGAAACCTCCCTCCAAACCAGTGGCTCTCTCCTGCCGGCCACAAAGGCCCCTTTCTCCGCTGCCTGTTTTCCTTGGGCCTTACCCACCTCCAAGGGCAGCCTCTGGCCACCGCTGGTGGCACCAGGACAGGCCCGGGCCCGCTGCTGAAGGCTCATTTGATGGACATAAAGAGGTGTCATCCGGTGCACCCAGGCCCTCTGAAGGCAGCTGCTCCCACCCTCCAGCCACATTCCGCCCACTCCCCACAACCCGTTCCAGGATAGAATACACAGTTCTCGTTCTTCCTCATCCCACAACATAAATCACTGCTCCTCAGGCTAGGTAGCAGCCAGGTACCCCACAGCCTGAATCCCAGGCGTCCTTGACACCCTGCTTGATGGAAACCACACCCAGCACCTCCCCTCCATTTGGCCCTCTCCCCTCTGTGAGGCCTGGGTGAGGCGGAGCCAGGAGCCCCTGGCTGCACCCCGAGGCCACAGCAAGAGGTAGTTCCAACTCATGTATTTATCATTTTCAAAACACTGGATGCAGTGAAATGTGCTGTCTTGGTCCACAAAGCAGCCAATGACACATAGATGCAACCAGCATAAACTGAGAACCAGGAGAAGGTACTTACAATACGCTTGTCTCAGAGATTTTTCATACAGTCTAAAACATGGAAACCTTAGAAGTCACCTAATGTCCAACCATAGGAGACTGGTGAAATAATTACAGTACAGCCACACAGTGGAATACCATGCAGTCGTAAAAATTAAAATTAAATAGTTTAATTTATTTGTATTTATAAACTGATTATTTATTTATAGACACTAGAGCTAAGTTTGTATGTCTATATGCATAAGGATATTTTTACAGGAAAAAGACAAGAAGTCTCATGAGCTCCTTGAAACGACTGTGGCTCCCAAGAAATTAAGAGTCACTGACCTGTAGAAGGGCATGTAATGCCATGACTAGATATGCAGTTGTATAGAGAATGTGTGTGCTACAAAGTCTCCCGCCGTCTAACCTGAGGGTGCAGGACAACCTTAATGTGGGGCTGAGGGGTCTGCCAATACAGATGGTCTGTCCAGGGGTCGCCAGGCAGCCCCTCTCTGCTGGCCCCATTCAGGAAAGGAGCTGGCTCATTCCATCACAGAGGGGTAGGATGAGATGGGGTCTGAACTCTGTTTACCTCTCACGAGGAGAGTCAGCGACACGTCCCAAAGAGTCAGCCACTAACGGTGATCTTTCTGGCACCAGCAGCAGATCATTTGGCGGCGACTGAAATCAGAACACACAGAAAGCTATTCCCTCCACCCAAGGCTAGGAGGCTCTTACTACCTATCCCCAGGGGGAAATCCCCAGAACACTCTGTTTACCTATTGCTGAGTAACAAATCACCCCAAAATTTAGTGGTCCAAAGCAACCTCTATCATTTCATTATCTCTCATGGTTTCTTTGGGACAGAAAATCAAGGCTGGGTTCAGTTGGGTGGTCTGGGTCAGGATCACATGAGGTTGTAATCAGATGGAAGCCGGTGTTGGAACAGCATGGGATGGGCGGGTAGGACTGGGGGAAGACCAAGCATCTCTGTCTTCTCATGTAGTCTTAGGGCCTCTCCATGTGATCACTTCATGTGTGACAATTTGAGTTTCCTGGGGGGGCCCTGGCTGCACCCGAGGCCATTTTTCTTTTAAACAGTCTGAAATGTGCTGTCTTGGTCCACAAAGCAGCCAATGACACATAGATGCAACCAGCATAAACTGAGAACCAGGAGAAGGTACTTACAATACGCTTGTCTCAGAGATTTTTCATACAGTCTAAAACATGGAAACCTTAGAAGTCACCTAATGTCCAACCATAGGAGACTGGTGAAATAATTACAGTACAGCCACACAGTGGAATACCATGCAGTCGTAAAAATTAAAATTAAATAGTTTAATTTATTTGTATTTATAAACTGATTATTTATTTATAGACACTAGAGCTAAGTTTGTATGTCTATATGCATAAGGATATTTTTACAGGAAAAAGACAAGAAGTCTCATGAGCTCCTTGAAACGACTGTGGCTCCCAAGAAATTAAGAGTCACTGACCTGTAGAAGGGCATGTAATGCCATGACTAGATATGCAGTTGTATAGAGAATGTGTGTGCTACAAAGTCTCCCGCCGTCTAACCTGAGGGTGCAGGACAACCTTAATGTGGGGCTGAGGGGTCTGCCAATACAGATGGTCTGTCCAGGGGTACGCCAGGCAGCCCCTCTCTGCTGGCCCCATTCAGGAAAGGAGCTGGCTCATTCCATCACAGAGGGGTAGGATGAGATGGGGTCTGAACTCTGTTTACCTCTCACGAGGAGAGTCAGCGACACGTCCCAAAGAGTCAGCCACTAACGGTGATCTTTCTGGCACCAGCAGCAGATCATTTGGCGGCGACTGAAATCAGAACACACAGAAAGCTATTCCCTCCACCCAAGGCTAGGAGGCTCTTACTACCTATCCCCAGGGGGAAATCCCCAGAACACTCTGTTTACCTATTGCTGAGTAACAAATCACCCCAAAATTTAGTGGTCCAAAGCAACCTCTATCATTTCATTATCTCTCATGGTTTCTTTGGGACAGAAAATCAAGGCTGGGTTCAGTTGGGTGGTCTGGGTCAGGATCACATGAGGTTGTAATCAGATGGAAGCCGGTGTTGGAACAGCATGGGATGGGCGGGTAGGACTGGGGGAAGACCAAGCATCTCTCTGTCTTCTCATGTAGTCTTAGGGCCTCTCCATGTGATCACTTCATGTGTGACAATTTGAGTTTCCTAACAGCATGGTGACCATCACTCAGCGCCATCACCAAAATCCCAGGAAGGCAAGGACAAACTGAGTCAGATGGAACCTCTGACTTTTGACCGCTGTATATCTGACATCGACATCCTTAGCCTATATATTTTTTCTTTTAATTTTGGCCTGTTTCATTGGTCCTTCATTTATTTATTTTCATCCATCTTAATTCTTTGGTCTGTATGGGCTTCCATTGCAGTGGCCTCTCTTGTTGCAGAGCACCGGCTCTGGGCATATGCATTCCAGAGCACCGGCTCGTGATTGGACACACCGGTCCAGCTGCTCATGGCACATGGGATCCTCCCAGGCCAGGAATCAAACTGGTGCCCCCTGCACTGCAAGGCAGATTCTTTACCCATTGGGCCACCAGGGAAGCCCACCTATCTTTTTTTTTCCACCTATCTTTTATCTATGTAAAATTCAGTCATTTCCGAGCTATGATAGCACAGGGGCACAGACTGTCAGACAAGAAATGGACTTGGGAAGTGGTTGAGTTTTGAACAATTATTTGAATACTCTATTGAGCTTACCCATATTATCATATTTTTTTAAAAAAGTAGAAACCAGAAAACTGAATTTGTTGATGGTAATAGTGAAAAAGCTATGGGCTCCCACCACAGGAGAGTTGAGACTGAGACGGAGTCAGGAAGGGCTCTGTTGGCCTGAGTTGGATGGTGATGGGTCTTGAGCGAGTAGGCCATGAATTCTCTTGTGAAGAAGAAAACAACAGCAAAGAAATAAAACAGAAGTATGTATTTAGAAGTACTAAAGTATTGTGGATTGAATGACACAATGTCTGGAATTTCCTTTAACATGCTCCAACAAACAAACCAAAAAATATGTATGATCCAGGAGGGTGGCAGAGGTGAGCAAGACTGGTCAGGAGTTGCTAATTGTGGAAACAAGGTTTGTTATACTATGTCTTCCATTTTTGTGAGTGTTTAACACTTCCATAATAATATATACATATTTGTATTACATATTAAAAACACATCATTAAGCATTGCATCTAAAAGTGAAACTGTGATTAGGTGCCATTAAGTTCCTGTCCCCTCCCCAGAACTATTGCATACTTACTATTTTTCTATAATGATTATCAGGGTCATATACTTACAGAAGTCAGTAATCATCTATACTTAAGTACTTAATTCAATTGTGGAAATAATGAAGAATTTTAGTTGCAAGAAAAGTGTATTATATATGTGCAACCACAAAAACAAACCTAGTCCCTCAAAGCAGTGAGGGAATGTTAATTGACAGACAGAGCAGGTGTTGGAAGCCAGAGCAGGTGCTGGAAGCCGGAGCAGGAATAATCTGTATAGTTTGTTATGTGTACATGTCAATTTTTTTAACTTGATTGATGTATTTAGAATAATAAAAAGCTGTTGAGGGCTTCCCTGGTGGTCCAGTGGGTAAGGACACCGTCTTGCATTGCAAGGGGCGCGGGTTCGATCCCTGGCCTGGGAAGATCCCACGTGCCGCAGAGCGGCTGGACCAATGTGTCCAATTACCGAGCCGGATCTCTGGAGCGCATGCGCCCAGAACCGGCGCTCAGCAACGACAGACGCCACCGCGATGGGAGGCCCACAGGAGCCAAGGAACAAAGATGGATGAAAATAGATAAATGAAAGACCAATAGAAGTGGCCCGTCCGCCCCCACTCCCCCAAAAAAGCTGTTGAATTGGCTCTTCCTCTCTTTTTTTCTGTAATGTATCTTTACTACTTTTTAACTTTTTCTTGCCAAAGGAGTATTGTATCACTAGCAGACAAGAGATAGCAGATATCATAGATAAAGAGAAAACAATTCAGTTTTAAATGGAGTGAACTCTGGTCACCAATTTAATCTTACTTCTTTATTTTGCCCCTACCCGGCAAACCCAGCCTCAGCCGACCACATGGCCTTGAAAAAAACTGATTGGATTTCAGCCCCTGGACGTCGCCCAGGCCTGTCTAATGTAATGGCTAGCGCGCCATCTGGTGGGTTCCTGCAGAAATGCATGGGCCATGTTCTCTGAGCTCGCAGAAGACAAGCTGTAGAATTTTCCACTGGTGAGTCATAACCTGATGTTCCACAGGCCAAACGGACATACAGATGTACTGTCAATAAATATACAGGTTTCTTTTACAGGTTTTGAATATTTTCCCCATATTTAAAAGTCCAAATATTTTGGCGGGGCGGGGTGGGGGGGGGGGGGACCCTTCCCTGGTGGCTCAGTGGATAAAAATCTGCCTGCCAATGCAGGAAATACAGGTTTGATCCCTGATCCAGGATGATCCCAAACGCCACAGAGTAAAAAAGCTTGTGTGCCACAACTATTGAGACTGTGCTCTAGAGCCCAGGAGCTACAACTACAGAGCCTGTGAGCCTCAAGCACAGAAGCCCATGCCCTCTAGAGTCTGTGCTCTGCAGTAAGGGAAGCCACAGCGATGAGAAGCCTGCACACACAAGAGAGTAGCCCCTGCCTGCTCGCCACAACCAGAGAAAAGCCCACACAGCAACGAAAACTCAGTACAGCCCAAAATGAATAAAATAAAAAGAAAAACCCAGATATTTTCCATACAGTCTGATCTCTGGCTTCTTTTGAAAACCAGTGCCGAGGATGCCTTGGGGCTGAGGTCTGTGCTCTCCAGTTACTGCCTGGCCTCCACTGTGGCCACTTCGGACTGTGTTGGTTTGTCCTACACAGGAGCCCCATAGTGTGCTGAATGGTGTCTCCCAAATATGTATATATATACATATCTCCACCTGGAACCTCAGAATATGATCTTATTCAAAAAACAGGGTCTTTGTGGACACAATGAGTTAAAGATCTTGAAGTCATCCTAAATCCAATGACTGGTGTCTTTATAAGAAGAAGAGAGGGCACAGAGACCATCATGTGAAAACAGACCGTCATGTGAAGAAGAGAGGGCACAGAGACACGTCATGGAATGATGTGTCTACAAGCACGGGAGTGCCAAGGATCCCTGGCAACCACCAGAAGCTAGGAGAGAGGCATGGAACTGATTCTCTGTCACAGCCCCCAGAAGTAATAACCCCACTGATGCAGTAATTTTGGGTTTTGGCCTCCAGAACTGTGGGAGAATAAATTTCTATTGCTTAAAGTTACCAGTTGGTGGTAATTTGTTACAGCAGTCCTAGGAAACTAATATACAGTCCCCAAGAGAGCCTCAGCTTTTTACATCCCCCAAAGCGGTCTCTGCTGTAAAGCCTACAGGAGGGGCTTCCCTGATGGCCCAGTGGCTAAGATGTCATGTTCCCAATGCAGGGGGCCCTGGTTCAGTCCCTGGTCAGGGAGCTAGATCTCACATGCTACAACTAAGAGTTACATGCCACATTAAAAAAAAAAAAACAAGAAACTTCATGCCTCAACTAAGACCTGGAACAGCCAAATAAATACATACAATACATAAATAAAAACATAAACATATACAAACAAATACATACTTATATCTATATATATATAGATAAAATCAATAAAGCCTACAGAGAAAAGGAACTTACTATGTCCCACCTGTGTGATGAGCTACTTGCGATGGACTAATTCTTGGAAACTCTTCCAAGCCGATACATAATATAAACAACATGAAATCATATACAGTCTATGAAAGTTTATAAAACAACATAAAATCTTTATAGTCTATAAAGAGAGAGAAACCAGGCCTAAAAAGAAACTAATTCCTGCTGGTTATGGTCTCGGGGGTTTCATGGAGGCAGCACTTAAATGGAACCTTCAATAATGGAAACAAGCAGAAACAGGCGTGGCGGCCTGTGCTCCAGATGACCAAGCAGTGGACAGCCCGGAAGTAGGGAAGTGTTCGCCATGTACAGATTCATTCGTTCATCCCTTCTAGGAATATTTATTCTCTGAGCAGTGGGTAGTGAGCTTTGTTGGAAGAGAAATGTGTGTCTGGGTGTGGTCAGTAGATGGGAGTTAATAGTGAAGTGCCTAAATTTTTAAAAGTCCTGGGGTCCCAAGCAAGCTAAATAAAATATGTGATATTTATTCACATCCCTGGGTTTTTTCTTCAGGCCTAACTACTCTAATCACCATTCGTATTGAGGACTGTGGGTCGGTATGGTTCCAAGAAGCTTCCCTGTGTCCCTTCCCCTGGTCACAGTCCATGCTCTGGCCACAAGAGTGGCTATGTGACCTGGGCTGGCCATTCGCACACCCCGCCCACCCGGCAGCAGTGGTGGGTCCGGTGTCGTCGTCACCCGGGACTGCTGCGTGGACCCTGGAAGCAAGCAGCTCTTTCTCTGCTAGAGCCGCAGGTTCTCTGCCACATGGAGAGCACTCATCAGGAGCCAGACAGAGGAGAGGGAGGCCGACAGGGGGAAGGACACAGTGACGTGTCGACGAGGGACAGGCTGCACAGGGGACAGCCCCTGGGGACACGGACCTCACCATTGTCATCCCAGGGGCCCTGGTTCCTAGACGTTTTCCTTCACTCCCAACACCTGCTCCAGTAGCTTCCTCTTTTCCGAGGGCCAGTACATTATTTCTCTGTCTAGGCTAATCTGAATTGAGTTTCTGTTGCTTGTACCAAAGGGTCCTGGCTGATATGTTTCCGCACTTGCCCACCCCCGCGGGCCAAGCCGCCAGTGAGAGAAAGGGTGGTTCCCATGCAGGCCGCAGCCCTCCCGGCAGCTGAGAGAGGGCACCCTGCGCACGTTCTGATGAGCATGGGAGGACTTGCTGCTGCCAGGTAAGACTGAAAACCACAGGAGTGTGGCTGCAAGTAGAATCCAGAGAGGATCATGAATGAAAGCCTCTCTGTGATATTTCTACCCCTAAAGGACACCCATTTCCATCCCCAGAGAGCCATTCCCTTGGGCTCCTTTTGAAATATAAGCTGGGAGAGTAGTTCAGGAGACAGTAAGTAGGCCAAGTTGCCAAAAATTGTATACACCTGAACCCACCAAATTCGCTAGATTTTAAAAATTATAAAAACTTGTTTCTTTTAACTAAATATAAAATATTCAGCACTTCATGTGAAATGTGCACAGTTTGGTTTCCCATGTGAAATTATTATGATACTTTAGCTTGGCAGCAATTTGCAGAAAGTTTCTATAGGGAAGGGAAAAACTGTCTATCCACCTGAAGAGGGGTGAATAATGATAGACAGCACCAGGAGGGATGATATTCTAAAGGGAGATGTCAGGCTGAACTGGGACGGGATAATTCATCTGTGGCCAAGCAAGCTAAATAAAATATGTGATATTTATTCACATCCCTGGGTTTCTTCAGGCCTAACTACTCTAATCACCATTCGTATTGAGGAGGGGCCAAAACTTCCTGTGTCCCTTCCCTGGTCACAGTCCATGCTCTGGCCACAAGAGTGGCTATGTGACCTGGGCTGGCCATTCGCACACCGCCCACCCGGCAGCAGTGGTGGGCCCGGGTTTCGTCGTCACCCGGGACTGCTGCGTGGACCCTGGAAGCAAGCAGCTCTTTCTCTGCTAGAGCCGCAGGTTCTCTGCCACATGGAGAGCACTCATCAGGAGCCAGACAGAGGAGAGGGAGGCCGACAGGGGGAAGGACACAGTGACGTGTCGACGAGGGACAGGCTGCACAGGGGACAGCCCCTGGGGACACGGACCTCACCATTGTCATCCCAGGGGCCCTGGTTCCTAGACGTTTTCCTTCACTCCCAACACCTGCTCCAGTAGCTTCCTCTTTTCCGAGGGCCAGTACATTATTTCTCTGTCTAGGCTAATCTGAATTGAGTTTCTGTTGCTTGTACCAAAGGGTCCTGGCTGATATGTTTCCGCACTTGCCCACCCCCGCGGGCCAAGCCGCCAGTGAGAGAAAGGGTGGTTCCCATGCAGGCCGCAGCCCTCCCGGCAGCTGAGAGAGGGCACCCTGCGCACGTTCTGATGAGCATGGGAGGACTTGCTGCTGCCAGGTAAGACTGAAAACCACAGGAGTGTGGCTGCAAGTAGAATCCAGAGAGGATCATGAATGAAAGCCTCTCTGTGATATTTCTACCCCTAAAGGACACCCATTTCCATCCCCAGAGAGCCATTCCCTTGGGCTCCTTTTGAAATATAAGCTGGGAGAGTAGTTCAGGAGACAGTAAGTAGGCCAAGTTGCCAAAAATTGTATACACCTGAACCCACCAAATTCGCTAGATTTTAAAAATTATAAAAACTTGTTTCTTTTAACTAAATATAAAATATTCAGCACTTCATGTGAAATGTGCACAGTTTGGTTTCCCATGTGAAATTATTATGATACTTTAGCTTGGCAGCAATTTGCAGAAAGTTTCTATAGGGAAGGGAAAAACTGTCTATCCACCTGAAGAGGGGTGAATAATGATAGACAGCACCAGGAGGGATGATATTCTAAAGGGAGATGTCAGGCTGAACTGGGACGGGATAATTCATCTAGGCGCTCATTGACTTAACATATACATCCTGGTTACCTGCCCTGTGTCAGGTCCAGGACTCAAGGAGACACATGTGACAAGACGTGATCCACGCCCTGCAGGAGCTCCAGCAGGGGAAATCCAGGGAATCGAGATGCAACCCAGTGATCTTAGGACAGAAGATAGGCCTGCACAAAGCCAGTGAGGAACAGACGCAGCTTGGTCCTTTGCTTGAGGAGGTGGGAAGGAGACAATGATGTTTGAGTTGGGTTTTGAAGAATGTGTAGGAGTTTGCCAGGTAAAGGAGAAGAATGGAGAAAATTTTTTAGGCAGGAATTAGACTAAAGTTCTGAGGCACAGGAGGTGAAGAGGAAAAATAAAAGGAAGAGGAACAAGAGGAGTATGGGATCCAAATCGCTAGGCTTCTAAAAAGTCAGTCAAAAGGAGTTTGACTTCACTCTGTGGGTAACAGAGAGTCACTGAGGGTATTATGGACAGGAAACAATCCCCGCCTCCATGGCAACCGTGAACAAGGTGGACCAGGAGTGCTAGAAAGGAGAGGGCTGGAAGACCAGATTGGAGGCTGCTGTAGTTGTCCAAGCAGTAGATGAACGGGGCTCAGTTAGAATTTATTCATTCAACAAATATGCATTGATCACCACCTGACTAGAGACCGGCGCAGATCAGGTGATCAGTGCTGGGGATTCAGCAGTGGGTAGAGGCTGGGTCATTGAAGGGGAGGCAGAGAAAAGCGTTCCAGCAAGAGAGGACAGAATGTGGGGGCCCTAGTGTGGGAAAGGTTTGGGTTCCTTTCAGGCAGGGAAGGGAAGAACGGTGTGGCTAGAGCTTCAGGACTGGGAAGCTGGGAGAGGCTACAACTGAGGTTGTCATGGAGCTGGGGCCAGTCTTGCAGGGTGATGCTCATCCACATTTATCTCTGCCCTCAAGGTCCAGGGCAAGTGACAACTCCACCAGGAAGCCTCCCCTGATCACTAATTCATCTCTTCCTCTTGGCTCCCTGCTTCTTTTAACAGGAGGACCACTGGAGAAGTTTCTGCCTAAAAGTGGGTAATCCACCATATGACCCAGCAATCCCACTCTTAGGCTTATACCCTGATGAAATCAAATCTGAAAGAAGCACCTGTACCCCAATGTTCATTGCAGCTCTCTATACAATAGCTAGAACATGGAAGCAACCTACATGCCCATCGACGAATGAATGGATACAAAAGCCCTGGTACGTATATACAATGGAATACTACACAGTTGTAAAGAGAAATGCAGAAGAATCAGCCCTAATGAGGTGGCTGGATCTAGAACGTATCATCAAAAGTGAAATCAGTCAGAAAGAGAAGGACAAATACAGTATATTAACACATATATATGGAATCTAGTAGGATGGTGATGATGGCACACGCAGTGAAGCGACGGAAAGACAGACATGGACAGTGGACATATGGACATTGTGGGGAAGGAACAGAAGGTGGGAGGCGTAAAGGAAGTAGCATGAAGGCCTGTACTATCATAAGTGAAGAAAATAGCTCTAGTCATTGCTCTGTGAGAAAAGGGGATCTTTCAGGGGTGCTGTGTGGTGGTCGGGAGGGGTGGGAAGGGGGGGGATATACATGTGACTAATCTGAGAACATACATATCTGTAAACAAAACTCTGTAGAAGTTAAAAGCAAAATAAAGGTTTTTTTTAAAAAAAGTGGGTAATCCATCAATGTTTTTTTGAATAAATGACTGTTTGAAGGAGGGGAAAAAAGAGCAGTGTGAGGAGGGTAGCGAGGGGTGGTGGGAAGTCGCAGAAAAGCAGGCAAGCTGGCGGCCTGAGGGGAGCAATGCCAGCTGGGTAATAGACCAGATGGTGTTTTTCAGACTTCAGGTCATGACAGTGTAGTGAGCACACGATATGCATTCTTTTTTTTTAAAAAAAAAAAAGAGTTAAAATAAGAGTTAAGTAAGAGTTACAATATTACAATGCAGAGTGTGGGAAAGGTTGGTATTGCTTCACGAAGCCTTGTTCTGATTACACGCACACAGACCAACGTGAAATCCACTTCTTTCTGTGGTCAGGGCAAAAGAGCTTGAGACCCTCAGAATTCAGATATAGATCTGGCGCTTGTACCAGAGACTAAAGATACCAAAAACTTAAACAAAACTAACACTTAATGTTTCTCTCCGCTGGCTGGAGCGGTGACTCTGGGGTGAGTGGGGCCAAAGCATCTTCCTCTGGTTGGGTGCCCTCAGTGGAGCCGCTGTCTGTACCCCGGCAGCGGGAAGGGGCAGGAGTTGGGGGTGGGCGGAGGGCATGGCTGCTTCTCCCGAAGACCACCACAAGGAAGTGGAGTCTGTCGCTTCTGCTCATGTGGAGCTGCAAGGGAGGCTGGGAAGTGCGGCCTCTGTCTGGGCAGCCAGGGCCCAGCTAGAAATGGGGGTTCTGTAACTCTAAGAGGGAATGTGGACACGGTCATCCTGCAGCCTCTATCCTGGCCTGTGTTTGAGGAACCGCCAGGCTTCCCATGGGCTTTGGGACCTGTTGCCTGGACACAGGCCCTGAAGGCCAGACCCTCCTCCCCCAGGGCAAGGGAGGCCTCTTGCCATCCTACTTCACATCGCATCTCCCGACACCAAGGCCCTCAGGGCTCACCGTGCTCTTTGACTCTGGGAGGAGTGAAGGGGGTGGCCCAGGCAGGTGCACCCACGGCCCCGGGCCTCCTGTGGAACAAGCCCTCTGTGAACCAAGCCACCTTCAAGTGTCTGCCTCCATCCACTCTTCTCCTTACTTAGCCCGCTTGCCTGTCACAGTACCCAGGGGCCCCCAGCGCCCAACAATCTACGCGTTCTCTTCATCTCACTTGGGCTCGTGCCTCCTGGGCCTTGACCTCACCTCTAGTGAGAGGACTTGTCCATGGACAGTGTCCTCGTCCATGTGGCACTCGGGTGAAAGGATGCACGTGAAGGCTCTGGTCCGGCTGGGCCTGGGGTCAACACAGGCCTCAGCCACGTGCTGGGGAACCGTGTCAGCGGCATGACCTTCTTGGCCCCCTGGCTGTCTGGGCAGTACGTGCCTCTCCCCTCCTGTTCCTCCAGCGGTAGGAAGCCTCCCGCTTGCTCCAGCCTGGCGCCCGCCTCTCGACCTCCGCACGTCAGCAACAGGAGCATTCACTCAGTCCTTTGGGCCTTTGAGCCTTCGGAAAGGTGGCTCTTCTGGCTCTCAGCCCTCCTCCAGCGTTCTTTTTAAAGCACAGTTAATTTTGCTTTGCAAATGAGTGAGCCCTCAGGGTTAATTAGAGAAAATGTGGTTTGTGAGAGGGAGAGCAAGAAAATTCTGAGCCTGTCAGGATCCCTGCCTTTGCACTCAGGCACAGAATCACAAGAGTAGGCAGTCTAGCCCAACCCCTTCATCTCACAGCGGGGGAAACTGAGGCTCATGGGGAGGGGCTGACCCACGTCCAGAGCCTGGGCCAGGCAAATTCCAGGTGTCCTCGCTTCTGCCGTGTTCTTCACTCACGCTCCGTATTCGCCATGGCTCGTTGATGACCATGTGGGCTCTCTGGGGTGTCTACTATCGCACTGCGAGATCGCCCAGCACTGTCTGAAGGACGTGGAGGCTGACACTGGCGTCTTCCAGGCTGGGTTGACGTCGTGGCCACAGGAGCGAACCAAGGTCACCCCCTGGAGATGAAGCTGTTTCTACAGGGATGGGTGGGTAATGATACCCATCTCTTGGGGCTGTTGGGAAGATCAAACAATGTAAAAAGCACATGGTATGTTGATGGGAATAGAGAAACATTTGTGTTTTTCTCCTTTTCTTCACCTGTGTTGCTCAAAAATAAATTTAAAAAAAACGTTTTTTAAGTTGGTGAGGGGTTGTTGTATTTGTTGTCTTACTTGTTCTTGGTCAAATCCACCCTCTCTCCAAGACCACCCCTCAAAAAGTATGAGACCAGTCAAAGGTACGGAGCCCACAGGGCAGGTGTGCGGAGGCTGGTTCTGTGTGGATTTATGTACGGCTTTTTTTCTTCTTTTAGATTTGCTCTCAGGTCCTGGCTACTCACCTGAGAGCAGTAAATACACAGTCTTTTTGTTTCCAAGAGGTTAAATCCTGTGGGAAAACAAGGCACCGGAACAAGATGGCAGCCACAGGGCGGGGAGGACCAGGGCTGAGGGGCTGAGGGCCCTCGGCTAGAAGGAGCAGTGGCAGCAGGTATCCCAGCGGCTCACTTGCTGCCGTCAGCACTGGGCCTGTACTGGGTGATGCTCTGTCGACCATCCTGGGAGCCCAGGTTGCTGGGATATGGTGACGAGAGATGAACTGCTCCAGAAGCCTGGGCCCCGCCTGGCCTCCGCTCCCCATGGCTGGAACAAATGCTGATGATGAAGTGCAAATGCCAATGCTTCCCTGCAGGCTGAGGACACTCATGCTTCCCAAGGGGTGGATGCAGGCACCCACCACAGGCTACAGGCTCCTCGCGGCCCAGTACCCACGCCTGGCTTGGTGGCTGATGGTAGATGAAACAAAAACCAGAAACCCTCCTGCTAGGGGACCGTAGGACCTCCTGGCTCCTGCCCTTGACCTGGCCCACGGGACGCACACGGCCCCCAAACCCGGAAACGAGGGCCCAGTCCTGACTCCTCACGGGCTTGCTCCTGCCCTGGCCTCTGGCATATCTCACTCTCACCTGTGGGACATGCCCTCCTTCTGTCTGCTTAATCTGGATGCCACCTCTGCCTGTGCATCAGCATTACCTTGTGATGGCCCCAACCCAGAACAAAGAAATCAGAATCTCTGTGGGTGGGGCCTGGGGTCTGGACTCCCTCGTGAGGCCTAGGTTGAGCCCCTAGGCAATTCCTAACCATGCAGGGGGCCTAGCTGAAGTCCCACTCTTCCAGGAAGCCTTCCTGGTGTACCCCTGTGCAGGCGACCTTCCTCCTCTGGGGGCCTGGGAGCCCTGCGAGGAGCAGTCACTGGGCACTGATGGCAGCCTGCTTTGTGTGGGATGATAATTAGGAAGCAGAATCAAGGCTTTGCCTCACACTAGCCACGTATCCTTGGACAGGTTACCAGATTTCTTTGAGACTCAGTTTCTTCATTGGCAAAATGCGCATTAATAATAGTACTATCTCACGAGCTGGTATAAGATGCTTCCACTAACCAATCCCATCTAGATTTGCTCTCAGGTCCTGGCTACTCACCTGAGAGCAGTAAATACACAGTCTTTTTGTTTCCAAGAGGTTAAATCCTGTGGGAAAACAAGGCACCGGAACAAGATGGCAGCCACAGGGCGGGGAGGACCAGGGCTGAGGGGCTGAGGGCCCTCGGCTAGAAGGAGCAGTGGCAGCAGGTATCCCAGCGGCTCACTTGCTGCCGTCAGCACTGGGCCTGTACTGGGTGATGCTCTGTCGACCATCCTGGGAGCCCAGGTTGCTGGGATATGGTGACGAGAGATGAACTGCTCCAGAAGCCTGGGCCCCGCCTGGCCTCCGCTCCCCATGGCTGGAACAAATGCTGATGATGAAGTGCAAATGCCAATGCTTCCCTGCAGGCTGAGGACACTCATGCTTCCCAAGGGGTGGATGCAGGCACCCACCACAGGCTACAGGCTCCTCGACGGCCCAGTACCCACGCCTGGCTTGGTGGCTGATGGTAGATGAAACAAAAAACCAGAAACCCTCCTGCTAGGGGACCGTAGGACCTCCTGGCTCCTGCCCTTGACCTGGCCCACGGGACGCACACGGCCCCCAAACCCGGAAACGAGGGCCCAGTCCTGACTCCTCACGGGCTTGCTCCTGCCCTGGCCTCTGGCATATCTCACTCTCACCTGTGGGACATGCCCTCCTTCTGTCTGCTTAATCTGGATGCCACCTCTGCCTGTGCATCAGCATTACCTTGTGATGGCCCCAACCCAGAACAAAGAAATCAGAATCTCTGTGGGTGGGGCCTGGGGTCTGGACTCCCTCGTGAGGCCTAGGTTGAGCCCCTAGGCAATTCCTAACCATGCAGGGGGCCTAGCTGAAGTCCCACTCTTCCAGGAAGCCTTCCTGGTGTACCCCTGTGCAGGCGACCTTCCTCCTCTGGGGGCCTGGGAGCCCTGCGAGGAGCAGTCACTGGGCACTGATGGCAGCCTGCTTTGTGTGGGATGATAATTAGGAAGCAGAATCAAGGCTTTGCCTCACACTAGCCACGTATCCTTGGACAGGTTACCAGATTTCTTTGAGACTCAGTTTCTTCATTGGCAAAATGCGCATTAATAATAGTACTATCTCACGAGCTGGTATAAGATGCTTCCACTAACCAATCCCATCTCAGGACCCCATACTTCCTCACGAAAGTCCTACTTTCAAAACAACAGAGTCCCACAGACCCGGAGAGTGACCCAATTTCCAGGGATCTCCATCTCAAACCTACTTTCTCCTGCATCCTGCATGCTGGGAGCAGCTTCCAGCTAAGGCACATCGATCTCCACACTTCCTTCCAGGAAGACTTCCGAGCCTCCAAGTCTGACCTTGCAGGTGACAGTGAGAAACATGAGAGGGCGGAAAACCAGCGCACACAGCCTCCCCCTGCCCCACCCAGGAGGTAGTTCCCCTTCCTTAGAATCCAGTCCAGTCAGATGGGCAGAGTCTGCTCTGACTGCAGGCTAGCATGTGAGCACAACCAGACACTACAGCAGGGTTTTCACTGTTGAGAAAGCACTTCTATATGATCCTTGGGAGATGACCTCTTTTCCACATCAGCAGATGACTTGACCAAGGTCATGGTTAGCAATTTCTAGGGCTGGAGTTGAGAGTATCAAGAAATCAGAAGCAACAGAAATACTCAAAAATAGGGAAACAGTAAAATTCATTAGAGTACATCCATATTGTGGAATACTATGCAACTATTTAAAGTCATGTTCGGCGAGGGGAACAGGAATAAATTAGGAGTTTTGAGATTAAAATATACATATTGGGCTTCCCTGGTGGTCCAGTGGGTAAAAGAGGCCACCTTGCAGTGCAACGGGCACTGATTCAATCCCTGGCCGGGGAAGATCCCACGTGCTGCAGAGCAGCTGGACGGGTATGTCCAATTATGAGCCAGCACTCTGGAGCGCATGCTTCCAGAGCCGGTGCTCTGCAAGGAGAGGCCACTCTGATGGAAGGTCCACACAGGCCAAAGAATGAAGACGGATGAAAATAAATAGATCAAAGACCAGTAAGAGAGGCCAAAATTAAAAAAAAAAAAAAAATATATATATATATATATATACACACACATACTACTATATATAAAATAGATAACAAGGACCTATGTATAGCACAGGGAACTACACTCAATATCTTGTAATAATGGAAACAAATCTAAAAAAGAATATATATATTCTTTACTGAATCATTTGCTATATATCTGAAACTAACACATCATTGTAAATCAACTATATTTCAATAAAATTTAAAAAATGTTTTTAAAGTCATGTCTTCAAATAATTTTAATGACAAAGGAAAAGTTTTATAATAGGCTGAGTTAAACAAGCAGGGAGCTTCCCTGGTGGTCCAGTGGGTGAAGAGTCCACCTTGCAGTGCAAGGGGAACCAGTTTGATCCCTGGCCCCAGAAGATCCCACGTGCCACAGAGCGGCTGGGCCAGTGCGCCCAATCTCGAGCCAGCACTCTGGAGCACATGCGCCCAGAGGCGCTGCTCTGCCGTGAGAGAGGCCACAGCGATGGGAGGCCCACACGGGCCAAAGAATAAAGATGGATGAAAATAAATAAACAAACAAACAATAAAAGAGGCCAAAATTTAGGAAAAAACAAGCAGGATATAGAGTTAGATCTCTGCTTTGTGATATAGATGTATTTATTGGCCTATCTACAAATATATATAACGTATATATACATGCGATAATTTGTTTCTACGTTGCTTCCAGCCCTCCCCTCAATAAATCAGGCCCCTCCTCACAGCCCTGTCCGCATGGAGGTCTAACATGAAGTTGAGTAAAAGAAGCCTGCTGATCACAAGCCTGAACCCTGGGACCTTGTTTTGTGAAAAATGACACCAAGGGAGAGAGTAATCGGAGCAGTGCCAGTAGGTGGTGTTTATAAAGTTTTTATTTTCAGTTTTCTTAAAAATAACATTTGATTTCCTTTATGCATGTGTGAAGTGTACTTGTTTCCTTAGGCTGAGTTAATAGGCAGAGAAAGACAACACGAGGCAGGGTGCCCAAGTAGAGGCGGGGGGCGGTGTGAGGGGCGGGGGCGACAGGGAGAGGGAGCGGGCAGGTGGCCCACAGGACGCTTGAGTGCCCATCGATGCACAGACACGGTCTAACACTTTGTTTATCGATTTTTTAAAAGACATCTAAAATTACTGAGAGATACGATTTCAGCACTTAAATATACAGACGGAAATCCAAGCACTTGAACACAATTCTTAACGCTAAGCTCAGTTATTGCACGTAACACAGTTTTAAGTAGGCTTCAGGCTATAAAGCAATTTGCTCCGCTTGGGACTTCCTCGATGTCTCAAGTCTCTTTTTGCACCCCCATGTCTCTTCCCTTTGACCCCTGCCAGTCCCCAGCCTCCTGATGATGCCGGGGGCCAGTGGTTTAGCCATTCATTCTCCCCACGGGCTGAGGGTGAGGCTTTGGTGAAATGGAGGGTTCCCATGTCGATCCCAATGGACCCCCACCCGCTCTGGTGAAGTTGAAAGCAGATGGAGCTCGTGAGAGGTGAGTGGGTGGCCTGTCCACTGAGACCAGATGGGTTCACGTTGAGGAGGGAAGTGAGACCTCTGTCCACACGTGGTCACAGCCCCAGCAGGTCCGTGGGGGCAGCCACGCGCCTCTCTCACTCATCAGCTGTGCTTCCCTCCTCCTCTCCCACACCTCCTTCCCCATTGCCCTGACCCCTCTCTGAGTGGTCTCTCAAGGCACATTTGTTCACTCTGACTTCAACCTGTCCCATTTGGACGTCTCTCCTAGCGCTCAGGGGTAAGGAGGCCTGGGGTGGCCAAGGGCAGCTCGGGGGCCAAGCCAGAAACTTCCTTGAAAATTTGGTCAAGCTCTTTTCAGCACAGCTCAAATTCCACTGCCTGCCTAAGCCAGGGGATCAGAGATAGGACAGACAGGACACCGAGAAGAGGGACGCGGGAGGGGTCGGTGGCAGACAGCTTGGTCAAGGGCGTACATCCAAGGAGCTGAGGAAGGACAACCCTGCGGCCCTGCTCACAAGGAAACTTGCACCTTGTCTGACAAGAAGTAACCTGGAGGCCTTCAGCCTGGGTTACTTCACTGGGCACAAATTGCTTGGTCTAACTTTGGGGGGCCTCGGTCCCAGAAAGTGGGGTGAAAAGCAGCGTAGAGGCTTCAAAGACAGGGTGAGGCAGGACCCCTGAGTCCCACCAGGGTCTTATTCAGCGCTTTTTGCTTTCTTTCTACAACATATTTACAAGGTCATAAAAACGTGCACAGCCGGAAGACCCAGAGACACAGAGAGGACGCGCGCCCTCAGGAGAGGGCAACTGTGAGAAGAGGGGCGTCCCTCCCACCCGCCCCCCAGCCCCAGGGTGCCCCAGCATCCTCAACAGCCGTGCCCAGGCGATAGTTTCAGCAGTCTGAGCCAGGACACAGCAAACAGACAGACTCCAGTCCTAGCGAGAGCAGAAGTTTCAAGTAGCTCTGAGAGGGGCCGCTCTCCGAGAGCAGGGAGTTGGTGGACCGGCAGCGTTTCCCTGAACCGAGCAGGGGAGCGGAGGGCAGTGGGAGGCCGGGACGGGGAGGGGGAGACGGCGAGGGGTGTCTGGAACAGTGCGGGGCACCTCAACAATCAGAACTGTGCTGAAGAATGAGAAGCGGCACATGGGGCTGACGCGTTTCATGATTTCCCCCAGGATGGAAGGAAAGAAGACAGGGAGCCAGGTGGGAGGCTTGCCCAGGGAAGCTCACCATGTGGACCCCACGCCTGCCAACACCCAGCACACAGGGCGCTCCCCCTTGCATGCCAGGCCCTCATGGATGCCAGGCCCCCAGGGATGGTCCCTAGGCTCACACACACGCACACACACACACACACACACGCACACTCTGCACTCACCACACACCAGAAGGCATCAGAGGCCCAAATCCAGGTAAGAAATTCTTCACCAAAAAGTGTTAAGAAATTTGCTTCAGTGGGGACAACTGGACAGAGGAGGAAAAAAAAAAAAACCATGGGGCACCTGCTCATCCAGCCCAGCTCCCATCCAGAAAGTGGTGAGACACTGCCCCTGATTCTGGCTGCCCCAGACCCATCCCCTCTGACTTTTCACAACCCTAAACACCTCGGAGCCTGAGAGCCCCTCCACTGTAGCAGCCGTAGGGGGCCCTTCGAGGGGAGAAGAGAGCAAGGGGCTGAGAGGACTAGGGCTGAAATGGCCGGGTGCCTCTCTCAGAGGAGGAGAGATGGGAAACACTGTGGTCTCTGAGGGCAGAAGGCTGAAGCTGTCCACTGTCCCTCCAATCCGTAACTTTGGGGGCCTCGGTCCCAGAAAGTGGGGTGAAAAGCAGCGTAGAGGCTTCAAAGACAGGGTGAGGCAGGACCCCTGAGTCCCACCAGGGTCTTATTCAGCGCTTTTTGCTTTCTTTCTACAACATATTTACAAGGTCATAAAAACGTGCACAGCCGGAAGACCCAGAGACACAGAGAGGACGCGCGCCCTCAGGAGAGGGCAACTGTGAGAAGAGGGGCGTCCCCCCCCCCCGCCCCCCAGCCCCAGGGTGCCCCAGCATCCTCAACAGCCGTGCCCAGGCGATAGTTTCAGCAGTCTGAGCCAGGACACAGCAAACAGACAGACTCCAGTCCTAGCGAGAGCAGAAGTTTCAAGTAGCTCTGAGAGGGGCCGCTCTCCGAGAGCAGGGAGTTGGTGGACCGGCAGCGTTTCCCTGAACCGAGCAGGGGAGCGGAGGGCAGTGGGAGGCCGGGACGGGGAGGGGGAGACGGCGAGGGGTGTCTGGAACAGTGCGGGGCACCTCAACAATCAGAACTGTGCTGAAGAATGAGAAGCGGCACATGGGGCTGACGCGTTTCATGATTTCCCCCAGGATGGAAGGAAAGAAGACAGGGAGCCAGGTGGGAGGCTTGCCCAGGGAAGCTCACCATGTGGACCCCACGCCTGCCAACACCCAGCACACAGGGCGCTCCCCCTTGCATGCCAGGCCCTCATGGATGCCAGGCCCCCAGGGATGGTCCCTAGGCTCACACACACGCACACACACACACACACACACGCACACTCTGCACTCACCACACACCAGAAGGCATCAGAGGCCCAAATCCAGGTAAGAAATTCTTCACCAAAAAGTGTTAAGAAATTTGCTTCAGTGGGGACAACTGGACAGAGGAGGAAAAAAAAAAAAACCATGGGGCACCTGCTCATCCAGCCCAGCTCCCATCCAGAAAGTGGTGAGACACTGCCCCTGATTCTGGCTGCCCCAGACCCATCCCCTCTGACTTTTCACAACCCTAAACACCTCGGAGCCTGAGAGCCCCTCCACTGTAGCAGCCGTAGGGGGCCCTTCGAGGGGAGAAGAGAGCAAGGGGCTGAGAGGACTAGGGCTGGAAATGGCCGGGTGCCTCTCTCAGAGGAGGAGAGATGGGGAAACACTGTGGTCTCTGAGGGCAGAAGGCTGAAGCTGTCCACTGTCCCTCCAATCCGGGGTCTCAGGGACAAGGCTTCCTGTTGGTCTGGATGGAATGGGAGCATTTGTTAGGGGGTCAGGGAGGAGGTGGGTACACACACCCCTGGGCAAGACCCCGGCTCTTCACCTGCTGTCTGATGCTGAGGTTCCTGGAGTGGAGACCCCCGCATGGAAGACGGGCATGGTGTGGCCCCCTGGCAGGGACAGGGGAGCTCAGCCGCAGAGCCAGTACCCACAGCCTCCGCAGAATAGCACAGACCAGGCTCCCACCCGAGAGCCACAGAAAAGGGCCCGCGCTGTTCCGGAGTCTGACATTCTGCCTCCAAGCCTAAGAGCTCTACCCGGATCTGCAAATTCAGCTCCTGCTGGCCCCTCCTCTTCCTCACATGGTCCCCTCTGCCACCATCCCCAGAAGCCTGGCAGGGCCTCCTCATCCCCCACCTCTCAGCTTCTGCCCCCAGCTTCTCCTCGGCCACCACCGCTCACGCTGGCTTGGGTTAAGAGGAAAGTCCAGCAGAGGGAAGGAGCTCACTGAGGTGGACGCCCGGCCCGCCTCATCTGAGCCTGAGGCAGATGTGGCAGCCAAGCTGGCCATCAGACAGCTCTCTGCCCGCCCTCCCCTCTGCAGTGCGGACTCATCCCACAGGCTGCAGCCTGACTTCGGAAGTGAGAGGAGGAAGGGCAGGAGGAGGCTGGACTGGCTGAGGCGAGGACAGCCAGTTGAGAGGCATGGACGGGGCTGGGGGCTGGCAGCAGGGCACGGAATCAATTTTGAATCCATTTTGACCTTGCAGGGTGTGGACATGTGTGAACGCATGTATTTTAAAACTAACGAATGGAAAGGAAACGACGACGAGGAGGCCTTGGGGGCCCTTAGGGGCCACTCTGCCAGTAGCAGTGTGGACCAAGGACACATGTGTCAGTTCACGCTACACACACACACACACACACACACACACACGTTCATACGTCCCAGCTGGACATCCACACATGCGCCAGGCACACTCACACGTCTGGTCTCCTCCGTGGAGCCAGGGTCCTTTACTGCACTTTCTGGATCCATTGGTAATTTGCTTGCTTCTGTCCGGGTCTCTGCTGCCGCGTCTCCCCAGGTGTCAGCACCCCGGCCTGCTCCAGCTCCCCACGGCCATTTACCAGATGTAGCCTCCATCGTCCGCCTCGCCCGCCTCGCCCTCCTCCTCCTCTGTCTCCTCGCCTGCTTCCTCCGTCTCCTTCTCCTCCTCGTCCTCCCAGCCGACACCGCTCCCAAAGTCCCCTGAGAAGCCTACAATGTCATCTGCGAGGGGGACACCCAAGAGGCAGGTTAGGAGCCTGCCGGCAGGGAAGCCGACCCCCCCCGGGAGGCCCAGGTGCCGTCCCCCCCTTACCACAGTCAGGGCTCCCGTGTGTGCGGGTGCCGGTCAGCTCCAGGCCCAGCTGGTCTACGCACCAGCAGTCGCCACTGCTCTGGTCACACTGCATCTTCCGGTAGTAGCCATCCTCGTCACAGCTCGGGATGAACACTCCTGAGTGGGGCAGGCCCCGTGGGGTCAGAGCAGGGGCCTCGCGGTGCTGGGCTCCTTCAGGAAGTGGCCCGGGACCCTCACAGGGGCCCAACCAGCCCAGGCAACAACCACTTAACAAGCTCAGACGTCCAGGGCTAGACACCAGCATTTCTTCCAGCTCAGCTGACCAGAAACAAAACACCTGCCTTTCTAATCAACCTGCTCAGCCCCTGTGATGGGTCCCATGCGCCTCTATGGTTCCCAGTCCTGTAGGATGGCCAGTCTGACTTCATTGTGCCAGACGCCCTGGATCCTAGGTTGCTCCTCTGCCTGGCAACACCCAGCTTTTCCTCCCAACCCTCTGGTTCTGAGCTGGCCACCTACTTTCCCTCAGGCTGCTCCACTGTTCATTCAACGGACTGCTGAGCTCCCTACTCTGGGGTCCCAGTGACCGACTGCCCACTTGGTGGGGGTGACGTACATGGAAATGTTAACACCAGGCATCGCAGGCCCCGTGCCCAGTGCACATGTTCTGGGAATGCAGACCAGAGAGGACGGCTTCCAGGAGGAAGAGCCTGGCTTCCTGGCAGAGGTGACGCCAGTGCCCACCCCAAAGGTCACTGGGTCTCAGTCAGTATGACTTTGTGGGGAGGTTCCAGCATTTGGTTTCATGTTTGCTGATCTCACTGCTCAGTTAAATGCCAAGCTGCACTCAGGAGCTATGAGGCCCCATGGGACCTCTGACCCCTCAACCACCATGCTCAGCCATACGGGTCCTTTCTGTTTCCCAAGAATGATTTCCTGCGCTTGGCTCCCCTCTTGGCTGGCTCGCTCTCATCCCTTTGGGTCTCCTCTTAAACACCAGTGCCCCGGGAGGCCTTCGTTGAGCCCTGCTGACTTCTGTCCACTGTGCTCTCCCCCAGCACCATACATACAAGAGCCACAACGGGTCACTTTTTTTCTGGTGTGTCCATCTCTGGGGTGTTTCCCCAAATACCCTGTGTCCTTTATGAGTTCAGGGCCCACGTCTGTTTCGCCCATCAGGTCTGATCTGGGCTGGGCTCGCTGCTGTCTCTCCAGGCCCGGCACTCCAGTACGTGCTGAGAACAGAGCATCTGCCGTGGCAGGGGGCGGGGGGCTCCCTCGAGCTTTGCACACATCCTGACTGAACTGAATTGATAAGAGGATTCGAGGAACTTTCTGCATTCCTACCTACAGCTCCAGCAGGAATGGGCACCAAATTAGTTCTTAAAATTCACTTACTGAGGGGCTGGTTGGGAGAGTTTGCCCCACCATGAGGATAAAAACCAGAGCAGAGTTTCTCTCTCCTGTCATTCTAAGCCAGGGACTCCTCTGAACTCAGCATTTTCCATGACACCCACAGGCTAGAGCCTCTGGGCCTCAGAGGGACCCTGGGGCACCTGCCTCCTCCTCAGAGCTCAGCCCAACCCCCTCACCTGGCTTCTTCTTGGCAGCCTCCTGGATCTGGATGCGCTCCAGTTCTGCCAGGCAGGGGGGCTCTGCAGGGAAAGAAGCAGCCTCTGATGGGGGCCATCCCATGGTGCCCAATGGAACTCACTGAGCCCTGCTACCTAAGGCTTAGAAACCAGGGAGGGGGCTTGACCAGATGGGAATACCCAGGCTCTGACACAGCGCTGCCCACTGTGGGATGCACTGATCCCTCTTAGGTCCCCCAACTGGCACAGAGGTTCTGGCAGGTAAGAACACCCAGGTTCCAATTGGGAAAGGCTGTTCCATGGCTGTGGGATGGGTTGAGGCTCCCCACAGCCCTCTGAGGGTACTGGGGACACATGGATGAGTAAACAAGACTCAGAAGAGGAAGTGGGGTAAATGCACAGATTCCCCAGGGTGAGAGGCCCCAGGGGCCACACAAGATGGGAAGGAACATTCAATGGAAGCCTGATAGTAACTGGCAGCTAAATCTAACTGGCTTGTGACCTTGGGAAGTCCCCTAGCCCTTCCCAGGGTGGCCCGGCTGGCTGTAAAATGAGATCAGCTCCCGGCCTCCTGCCCAAGAAGGCTGCTGTGCAGGACAGACAGCACGTGCTCCCAAGGCCTGGGAAGCAAATGTGCAGCTGGAGCCGAGCGGAGAGAGCAGGAAGGCTGGGCGGCCGGGGTCATTGAGACTGACCAGAACACCCAATGCTGGCAGGAGGACCTGTGATTTAAACAGTGCTCTGCACCCAGATTTTCTGTGTCTTCACAACAGTCTGTAAGGCATTATTACCTCCCCATTCAGTCACTAAAGGTCCCAAACCAGCTGACGGCGGAGCCCAAGCGGAAGCCCCAGCCTCGGGCCATAGATGCTGTCGTACTCCACAGGATCACAGTGGGAACCAGGTCGAACCCCAGAGGCAGAGCCAGGGCTACCCTACCTCCATTGGTTAGCTGACACCTCGGAACCTCAGTTTCCCCATCGATGATGGTTACCACTTGGCCTAGGTGGTCTCCAAGCACGTCTTACTCTGGTTCAGGATATAAAAAGCTGGCAAATGACACCATACCTCTAAGGCTACCCATATCTGGGGCATATCCTGTGAGATGGGTCCAAAACTGTAATCATTTGAGAAGCCAAAGTAGCTTCAGCTTTAGGATCCCTTAGCCCATTCCAAACACGCTGAGCCCTGCTACCTAAGGCTTAGAAACCAGGGAGGGCTTGACCAGATGGGAATACCCAGGCTCTGACACAGCGCTGCCCACTGTGGGATGCACTGATCCCTCTTAGGTCCCCCAACTGGCACAGAGGTTCTGGCAGGTAAGAACACCCAGGTTCCAATTGGGAAAGGCTGTTCCATGGCTGTGGGATGGGTTGAGGCTCCCCACAGCCCTCTGAGGGTACTGGGGACACATGGATGAGTAAACAAGACTCAGAAGAGGAAGTGGGGTAAATGCACAGATTCCCCAGGGTGAGAGGCCCCAGGGGCCACACAAGATGGGAAGGAACATTCAATGGAAGCCTGATAGTAACTGGCAGCTAAATCTAACTGGCTTGTGACCTTGGGAAGTCCCCTAGCCCTTCCCAGGGTGGCCCGGCTGGCTGTAAAATGAGATCAGCTCCCGGCCTCCTGCCCAAGAAGGCTGCTGTGCAGGACAGACAGCACGTGCTCCCAAGGCCTGGGAAGCAAATGTGCAGCTGGAGCCGAGCGGAGAGAGCAGGAAGGCTGGGCGGCCGGGGTCATTGAGACTGACCAGAACACCCAATGCTGGCAGGAGGACCTGTGATTTAAACAGTGCTCTGCACCCAGATTTTCTGTGTCTTCACAACAGTCTGTAAGGCATTATTACCTCCCCATTCAGTCACTAAAGGTCCCAAACCAGCTGACGGCGGAGCCCAAGCGGAAGCCCCAGCCTCGGGCCATAGATGCTGTCGTACTCCACAGGATCACAGTGGGAACCAGGTCGAACCCCAGAGGCAGAGCCAGGGCTACCCTACCTCCATTGGTTAGCTGACACCTCGGAACCTCAGTTTCCCCATCGATGATGGTTACCACTTGGCCTAGGTGGTCTCCAAGCACGTCTTACTCTGGTTCAGGATATAAAAAGCTGGCAAATGACACCATACCTCTAAGGCTACCCATATCTGGGGCATATCCTGTGAGATGGGTCCAAAACTGGAATCATTTGAGAAGCCAAAGTAGCTTCAGCTTTAGGATCCCTTAGCCCATTCCAAACCCTCTGAGGGACCCTAGAAACTTTACATCTGTAGTTTTTAATACTCTTCCTAAAAGTAGGCCTCCAAAAGTGCCTAAGCTTCAGGACCCATCAGATCCACCTTGGGCCTGCTGAGGAAGAGGGTTCAAATGCTGACTTCCCTGGGCTCCAAGAGATTAGGTGCTGAAGAGTGCAGGAAGCTGGGGAGCTGGGAAGGTTCTGGGTCTGGGGAGGTAGCCAAGAGGGAGCCACCCTGACTCCCAAAGAGAGCCTGGAGTGAGAGGCAGAGCCCACACAGCAGGCCGGGGGCCTGGGGAGGGGACCCTACTCACTCTCCCTCCAGAAGCAGAAGCACCATTCGGCAGTGGAGACGTGGCCGTCCTTGTAGGTGTCACAGGAGTTGAAGAAGGGGCGGATGCAGACCTCGTACTTGTCCAGGTTGATGGCAGCCAGCTCCGTCTGGTCCAGGAAGAGGTCAGCACTGGTGTCCAGCTTGGAGAACATCCAGCCGATGGAGTCCTTGCAGCTGGCCCCCAGGCTCTTGTCCAGTCCTGCGGAGAAGCCCACAGTTCAGACCTGCTCCAGGTAAATCCATCTGCCCCTCCATCTCTCTACCTGTCAGCCCCACTGCTCTGTTCAGGATCAGGAGAGCTCAGAGACAACCCAACCATGGCGGTGAGAAACTCAAGAATGGCTGAAGGCCTACCCTTCTGCCCCTGCATAGCACTGCTCCCAAACCAGTCAAAATCCTGTTTTGAAAGCCCTTTAGGGAAAACAATTCCTTACCTTTCCTTGGCTGCTCATTTCAGGGTTTAGCTTTCTTCCACCCATTTTAAGTAAAGTTCTTCCTGTTAGCTAACCCAAATCCCTCCTGTCTGGTCAAGGCCTACCTCCTCCTGTTCTGAAGTTTAGGTTCTTTGGGGGGCTCAGAGTCGGGGCAAAAGGTGGGTGTTCCCCAGTGCTGCCACGTGGCTCCAGTGCACACCCGTCTCGCCATCCTCCGCCCTCCTCCCCAGCAAAGCAAGCAGCTGCTATACCACTAGCTGGGCTGGCCCCACTGCTGGCTGAGCCGTTTTGCTTGGAGTTCTCATGAAGGAGCTGGAACCAGTCCCGAAGCCGATCCCCCAAGTCAGCCAGGTCCTGACCGGTACAGGTCTCTGTGGTTGGCAGAACAGGGAGAAGCGGGTAGAGGGTGAAGGTGGGTGAAGCGGCAAGCGTGGGCTTAGTTGGGGGTGGTGCCCTTCAGGTCTGGAGGGTGGGCAATGGTCAGAGGCGCCAGGGGGAACGGAAGTTAGAAAGCATGGCTCTCTCTCCTCCTCTCCCACCTTCCTCCTCCGCCGCCCTCCCTAGTACTGAAAACACACAGCGCAGGCTCCTGTGACAAGGCCAAGTCCTCTTGCACCGTGCATACCAGCCCCCCAGCCCCCCAGGTCCCTCAGGCCTCTTGCTGGTTTTTCCACTTCTTCCTTCCCCTCACAAATCTCCCTTGCCATCCTGAGCCTTGAGGGCAGGGCCCTGGGGGCCCTGGCAGTAAGCCACCCCCCACCCCGAACGTGCCGTGACCCAGCGCTTGTTACCTGACTTGCCCTCAGCGGTGGAGGTGGTGGCCTGCTCCGTGGGGCAGGGGCAGGGGCCCTCGCATCTCACTGTCAGCTGCTTGCTGCTCAGGCACGCCTGCTGCTCCAGCTTACACTGCATGGCGAGAAAGTGGGCTGGGTGACTGGGTACTGCTGGGGGCCTCTCCAGCCCACCTGGCAGCCATTCTGCCTTCCCTCTTGGAGAGGGGAGGGACAGACCCACGAACGGCCTAGAAAGGCCCTCCCAGTCCCTCTGCAGGCCACAAGTGCACGCTGGTCAGAGGAAGCAGGCCCAGGAAAAGGAGGAATCAAAGGCTCCCGGGAGCTCCACTCTGCACAGCCTGCTCTCTCTGCACACTTGTCCTTGCCAGAACACCCGCATGCCCTCGCCCTCACTCACCCAGGCCTCCTTGCCCTCGTGGCTTCTCCATTCCCTCCCCACAGTCTCTTGGCCCCTGGGTAACGGCTATGGGCCCCTCCCTCACGGCCTTCCTACAGACACCCCCACGGGCTCTCTTGATAGCACACGACTACTGCCCACTGAGCAGATGCCAACTCCCTGGCCTTTATGGCTTCCAAGAAGTTCGTTCATCCATCCCTTGTACTTAAAGCATTTTCCCCTGGTCGTGTCTGGTTTCTCCCAATGGGATGACTATTCACAAGAAGCAGGTCCTCATAGCATCTTACAACACCTGGTTCCCCTCAGCTCCATAAAAGAGGAATTGTTTCTCGTGCTCAGCAGAGAACACAGATGCTCAGAGAGGCCCAGCAACTCAGCCAAGGCCACAGGGCTGGACTGGAAGCCAGACCCCCTGATGACCTGCATGCGCCCACGCCCGGGCAGCGTGTGGACCCTCACACCACAGCCTCCTGCACAGGCCTTGTGGTGTGACTCGGCGCTCTCCTCCCACTCCTGTCAGCTCCACCTGCCTCCTGTGTACCCTCCTGCCTCCTCCAGGCAGCTTTCGCCCCTGGCTTATTCTCTCTTCCTCCTCTTCTCTCTGGTGACCTCATCCCTCCCCAGCGTCAATCATCCCCCACAGCAGGTGACTCTTCAGTCAGGATCCGAAGCCCAGCACCCAACTCCAGTTCACACTTTATGCCCTCCAAACACCAAGCAAGTCCTCATTGCTTGTAGAAGCTGTTCACAACTGGCACCTGCATTTCTATGGTAAAGTTTATAAAATGCTTTCACAAATACTATTTCATTTCGCCCTCACAAAATCCCACAAAGTTGTCTTTCATTCTCCCAACCACCCCTCCCCCAAATTTTCCATCGGCAGCCATTCTGCCTTCCCTCTTGGAGGGAGGGACAGACCCACGAACGGCCTAGAAAGGCCCTCCCAGTCCCTCTGCAGGCCACAAGTGCACGCTGGTCAGAGGAAGCAGGCCCAGGAAAAGGAGGAATCAAAGGCTCCCGGGAGCTCCACTCTGCACAGCCTGCTCTCTCTGCACACTTGTCCTTGCCAGAACACCCGCATGCCCTCGCCCTCACTCACCCAGGCCTCCTTGCCCTCGTGGCTTCTCCATTCCCTCCCCACAGTCTCTTGGCCCCTGGGTAACGGCTATGGGCCCCTCCCTCACGGCCTTCCTACAGACACCCCCACGGGCTCTCTTGATAGCACACGACTACTGCCCACTGAGCAGATGCCAACTCCCTGGCCTTTATGGCTTCCAAGAAGTTCGTTCATCCATCCCTTGTACTTAAAGCATTTTCCCCTGGTCGTGTCTGGTTTCTCCCAATGGGATGACTATTCACAAGAAGCAGGTCCTCATAGCATCTTACAACACCTGGTTCCCCTCAGCTCCATAAAAGAGGAATTGTTTCTCGTGCTCAGCAGAGAACACAGATGCTCAGAGAGGCCCAGCAACTCAGCCAAGGCCACAGGGCTGGACTGGAAGCCAGACCCCCTGATGACCTGCATGCGCCCACGCCCGGGGCAGCGTGTGGACCCTCACACCACAGCCTCCTGCACAGGCCTTGTGGTGTGACTCGGCGCTCTCCTCCCACTCCTGTCAGCTCCACCTGCCTCCTGTGTACCCTCCTGCCTCCTCCAGGCAGCTTTCGCCCCTGGCTTATTCTCTCTTCCTCCTCTTCTCTCTGGTGACCTCATCCCTCCCCAGCGTCAATCATCCCCCACAGCAGGTGACTCTTCAGTCAGGATCCGAAGCCCAGCACCCAACTCCAGTTCACACTTTATGCCCTCCAAACACCAAGCAAGTCCTCATTGCTTGTAGAAGCTGTTCACAACTGGCACCTGCATTTCTATGGTAAAGTTTATAAAATGCTTTCACAAATACTATTTCATTTCGCCCTCACAAAAATCCCACAAAGTTGTCTTTCATTCTCCCAACCACCATCCCCCCCATGCCATCATTTCATACAGAATTACTTCCTCTTGCCCCAGAATGCCTGGTGCTTGCCGGTGAACCATCCTGTCCGTGCGGATGTCCACCCGTGGAAAGATTTCAACCCCCAACACCTGGACGACAGAGTGCCTTCCTTCCACCACCCTCCATGCGCTCATGAAGCCCTGCGCTCTCACTGTGGCTTGCAGTCCAGCCTCTTCCAGGCCTCACCCTGCACTACCCCACGTCGGGGGCGGGCTCTGTCCCGGCTCTCAGGCTTGGTGCCTGCACTGTGGTGGCTGCACTGCACTGTGGTGGCTGCACTGCACTGTGCTGACAAGCACATCTTGTTGGTACTGGGAGCCCCTCAGAAGGCCTGGCTGAGCTTCCTCTCTGCTCCCTGAGGCCCCAAGTGCACCCCATACCCACCCCACCTGGGACCAGGGCTCCTTACCACTGAGCTGTAAGTGTGGCCATCAGAGCCACAGACAGAGGCAAGGTGGGCCATGTGACAGGGCTTGCACACAGTGTCTTTATTTCCATGGAGTTTCACAGCAGGCTGCTTGATCCTGCAGGAGGGGTGGGATAGGAAGATACAGGGATAGAAGCGAAATGAGAGACAGACAGGAGGAGGAGGGTTCAGGAGACCAGCTCCAACAAAAAGCTGCTCTCGGTGATCTACAACAGATGGAGCTGCCTTCCCGCCTTAGCCTGCCCTCCCACCACCCACAGCCAGACCCTCCTCTAGCTTCTAAAAGTGTAACCAATCAGGCGGAGTATAGACCACCGGCCTCAGCTTCCCCTTTCCAGGAAGGTCTAACTCCAGGTGCAATTGCAGGATGTAAATGGGAATCTCACTTGCATAAGGGTCAGGCCAAACCAGAGGTTGCAAACTGATGGCCTGTGGAGCACATAAGGCCTGCAGACTCATTTTGTTGGGCCATCAAAGATTTTTGGTTTTAATTGGGTTATTCACCAACATGTGCAAAATGGAAATGCTCACGATAAAAAGCGCTGGCGTAGGCGAAATGGAAGCTATGAGACTCCTGGTCCCCTACTTCCATAAAAGCTGGGCTCACTCAACTGGCCTCTTACCAAGCTCTCTTGCTGTGCATTTACGTTCTCTGCCAGTCCCCCTACAGGCATCTAAGATTGCAAGCCCAAGTCTCTTATCTCTGATTCTATGATTAAGGAGAAAGGGGAGGGAAATGGGACCTTCTCCAGGGGTCTCGGAGTCAGGCAGGGTCTTGTCTAATTTAGCTGGAGCTAACGCCTCAAATGCCCCTCATTCCTTCCCTCCTCTGTGAGCCTTGGAAGCTACAACCTCAAATATTTCATAAAGCTGTTGCATGTCAGAGCTGGAAGGAACTTCAAACTATCTGGCCAACCTATTTGTCTTATGGATACAGACACCAAAGCCCAGAGAGGAGATGAGCCTCTCCCTGGGCCCCACAGTTCAGTGACTGATCTCATACAGTGCGGTAGTTTTGAAATGTGTCTACAGACACCGTGACACTCCTTCCTTTAAAGATGGAGCTTAATTCCCATCCCCGACAACACGCTTCTAACAGAAGCGGCAGAAGTAACAGAGTGTGGCTTCTGAGTCTAGGTCATGAATGCCTTGGTTCCTTGCTCTCTCCCTTGGGTGACTTGCCCTACAGGAAACCAGCTGCCGTGCCGTAAGGACACCCAAGCATCCCGCTGGAGGGGGTCACCTGACTAGGGCCCATGGCCCGGTAAGTGAGCCTGAGAGTGGATCCTCCAGCCAGAGCCCAGCCTTCGGATGCTGCAGCCTCAGCGTGCATCTTAACTGGAGCCTCCAGACAGTCCCTGAGCCAGAAGCATCCACTAGAACCCCGCCTAGTTCCTGACCCTCAGAAGCTGGATGAGATAACACACATCGGTCCCTTCAAGTCATGCAGGTTTGCGGTAGCTTGTTCTGCAGCAGAAAATATCTGTTACCTAGGAGAGGGTCAGTTAAGCCTTTCCAGCTCCCCAAGGCCCTCACCTATGCTCCAGCTTCTTGCGGCTGATACACATGGCCCGCTGGTAGCCCTGGGCAATGCACACTTTATGACGGCTGCACTTCACCTTCTGGCAGGGGTCCTTGGTGGTATCCAGAGCTGCAGGAACAATGAAGTGCAAAGGGTGCCATATGGCGTGGCGAAATGGAAGCTATGAGACTCCTGGTCCCCTACTTCCATAAAAGCTGGGCTCACTCAACTGGCCTCTTACCAAGCTCTCTTGCTGTGCATTTACGTTCTCTGCCAGTCCCCTACAGGCATCTAAGATTGCAAGCCCAAGTCTCTTATCTCTGATTCTATGATTAAGGAGAAAGGGAGGAAATGGGACCTTCTCCAGGGGTCTCGGAGTCAGGCAGGGTCTTGTCTAATTTAGCTGGAGCTAACGCCTCAAATGCCCCTCATTCCTTCCCTCCTCTGTGAGCCTTGGAAGCTACAACCTCAAATATTTCATAAAGCTGTTGCATGTCAGAGCTGGAAGGAACTTCAAACTATCTGGCCAACCTATTTGTCTTATGGATACAGACACCAAAGCCCAGAGAGGAGATGAGCCTCTCCCTGGGCCCCACAGTTCAGTGACTGATCTCATACAGTGCGGTAGTTTTGAAATGTGTCTACAGACACCGTGACACTCCTTCCTTTAAAGATGGAGCTTAATTCCCATCCCCGACAACACGCTTCTAACAGAAGCGGCAGAAGTAACAGAGTGTGGCTTCTGAGTCTAGGTCATGAATGCCTTGGTTCCTTGCTCTCTCTCCCTTGGGTGACTTGCCCTACAGGAAACCAGCTGCCGTGCCGTAAGGACACCCAAGCATCCCGCTGGAGGGGGTCACCTGACTAGGGCCCATGGCCCGGTAAGTGAGCCTGAGTGGATCCTCCAGCCAGAGCCCAGCCTTCGGATGCTGCAGCCTCAGCGTGCATCTTAACTGGAGCCTCCAGACAGTCCCTGAGCCAGAAGCATCCACTAGAACCCCGCCTAGTTCCTGACCCTCAGAAGCTGGATGAGATAACACACATCGGTCCCTTCAAGTCATGCAGGTTTGCGGTAGCTTGTTCTGCAGCAGAAAATATCTGTTACCTAGGAGAGGGTCAGTTAAGCCTTTCCAGCTCCCCAAGGCCCTCACCTATGCTCCAGCTTCTTGCGGCTGATACACATGGCCCGCTGGTAGCCCTGGGCAATGCACACTTTATGACGGCTGCACTTCACCTTCTGGCAGGGGTCCTTGGTGGTATCCAGAGCTGCAGGAACATGAAGTTAGGACACAGGTCACCTGGGATTTGGTGTCAGAGAGCCCAGGAGCCCACACATGCCCCACCTCTGAGCTGGGAAGCCCCCTTGTCTAGAAGCCCTTAATAACCACAGCTTTTCAGCTTGGAAGTCCCATCCTAATCTGAGCCTGGCTCCCCAAGGAGCCCTCCAAGGCCACGATCAGGACTTGCCCTCTGGTCTCAAGTCCGCACGGCTGTCAGTCACCTTTCCCCTGGGAAGGCCACGTTACCTTCATCCCCTTGCTGATTGTCCTCCCAGCTCTTGATGTAGTCATCCTAGGGAAGGACGGAAGGGGGAGGGGGAGGGAAGGACTAAGATTGACATCCTAGAGCCAACAGAGCAGGGGCCTGGGCCACTGCCTCCACATGCCAATTGCCACCATCTTTGTGGCTTCCCAGATGACCCCTGTCCACCCAGGCCCTGCTGGTTCCTCCCCAAGATCTCTAACCACCTAAACCCATGTCCAGAATCCCTTCTAGCCCCATCCCTAGGTTCCTTATTCCCAATCCGCCATCCCACACTGAATGCTGTGGGGAAGGAGAAACTGGGGTGAGGGCGCAGAAGACAAAGAATGGGGTGTGAAGTTGCAGATACATACCCAGGGGGTGCCCAGGCAGTACTTACCTCCACCTCCTGAAGATGACACAGCAGCGGCAGGCCACGGGAAATGGAGCAGGAGGAAAGAAGGAGAGACAGAGAGGTTAGCGTGAGGCCTATCCTCAGACCATGAGGTCTCAGGGTTCCCCAGGCCTCATCATGTGACTGTAGATGCTAGAAAATGATCTGTGATTGCTATGGTCCACTGTGGCCTCCTAGTAGAGAACTGTACTTCTTTGTCCTTACAAGAGACAGCTTAAGGTCTGGGCCCGCTCAGGGCTGGCCTTAGGAGTAGTAGAGATGAGGCCCAGGGCTTTGAGGGTGAGACCCCAGCCCCCCACTCCAGGCCCTGAAGATTGGTCCCAAAGGCCCAGCCCCAGCCCCATTACCAAGATGGATGTCTGAGGGCCCATACCACCCGGGAAGGGATTCTCATGCCTCTGCCCTGACTTTTCCAGAAACACCCTTTCTCCCTCTGCCAGGGTCCCTCTGTGGGCAGTCGCCTCTCCTGACATCTGCCCACCATGCAAGTGAGGGAGAAAGGGCCTTTCCTCTGGGCTGCATGGGAACTGTTTTTCAGTCAACATCTGACTTTCCTATAGAACTCAGATGATGCAGTGAGAGAAAGGGGGGCCACAGCCCCTCCCAATGGCTTTCTCAGTTCACCATCCAGCTGCAAATCCTGACTCAGAAGATCCTGAAAAGCACCTCTGAGGTCATCCATCCCATCTCCCACTGTGGTCCAGAGAGATCAGCAAGCCCAGAGACAAGAGATGACCTGACCCAGGCCCCACTGTCTCAGAGCCTAGGTCTCTCAGTGCCCAGCACAGATCTCCCTTGAGGATACAGCACACCATCAGGACCCAGGGCAACAGTTTGTGCTGGGTGTTCACAGGAAAAAAAGGATGCTTCAATACAGATGGGTTTTTATATTATGTGTCTAAGCAGCCAAGTGTCCCCAGTCCTTGAACCCAGGAACAGCAGGAGGAAGGCCATAGGAGAGGCTTCCAGAGAACCTAGCCAGGGCGGCCCCCTGGCCACTGGACAGACCAGCCCAGGCTCCTGGCTCAGGCACACGTGATGTCACAGGGTGTGGCTGGAGCCCTCTTGCACCCCACCCTTGGGAAAGCTTCTAAGGAGACCACAGGGCTTGACAGGAAACTATGGCATAATCCCCTGTCTTCCAGGGCCGAAGGAAGCCTGCCACACCCAGCACTGCTTCTCTAGGAACTCATCAGCGTGAGGGTGTCCCTCCTCCAGTGTACTCCACCACCGATGGGAAATGAGGCTGAGCGTGGCCAAGTGGATGAGGCCAGGGTTATAAGTTGGGGCAAAAATAAAGACCAGCCTTCAGATCTACCATTCTTTAGGAGGGGAATGGGCATGAGATTATGAAGAGGACGGGGTGGGGTGGCTGAGGGCTGGTGTGAGTCACCTGCTCTCGACCAGCAAGGTCTGTGTGCCCCAACACCCACCCACACCTGAACTGAAACAGGGAGGGGTGTCAGCCGAGGGCCTCGATGCCCGCTCACTCCTCCCTCTCTCTGGCCCTACTCTGCTGCCTTAACCGCCAACCAGGCTGTGAGCAGAAGCCTTCGGGACTCAGAAACAAGTAGTTCTCAAAGGTTGATATCAAGAATTACTAATTTGAAATCCAGGGGAAGTAGGCCGGGGATTAGAAAGAGTTCTAAGAAAGACGCCTTCCCTGTCCAGTTGCTGTGTGAGAGCCCTGGTGAGGAGCCATCTCTGCCCCAAGTGAGGGTAAATCCTAGTAGTTCTCCACCATCCAGCTGCAAATCCTGACTCAGAAGATCCTGAAAAGCACCTCTGAGGTCATCCATCCCATCTCCCACTGTGGTCCAGAGAGATCAGCAAGCCCAGAGACAAGAGATGACCTGACCCAGGCCCCACTGTCTCAGAGCCTAGGTCTCTCAGTGCCCAGCACAGATCTCCCTTGAGGATACAGCACACCATCAGGACCCAGGGCAACAGTTTGTGCTGGGTGTTCACAGGAAAAAAAGGATGCTTCAATACAGATGGGTTTTTATATTATGTGTCTAAGCAGCCAAGTGTCCCCAGTCCTTGAACCCAGGAACAGCAGGAGGAAGGCCATAGGAGAGGCTTCCAGAGAACCTAGCCAGGGCGGCCCCCTGGCCACTGGACAGACCAGCCCAGGCTCCTGGCTCAGGCACACGTGATGTCACAGGGTGTGGCTGGAGCCCTCTTGCACCCCACCCTTGGGAAAGCTTCTAAGGAGACCACAGGGCTTGACAGGAAACTATGGCATAATCCCCTGTCTTCCAGGGCCGAAGGAAGCCTGCCACACCCAGCACTGCTTCTCTAGGAACTCATCAGCGTGAGGGTGTCCCTCCTCCAGTGTACTCCACCACCGATGGGAAATGAGGCTGAGCGTGGCCAAGTGGATGAGGCCAGGGTTATAAGTTGGGGCAAAAATAAAGACCAGCCTTCAGATCTACCATTCTTTAGGAGGGGAATGGGCATGAGATTATGAAGAGGACGGGGTGGGGTGGCTGAGGGCTGGTGTGAGTCACCTGCTCTCGACCAGCAAGGTCTGTGTGCCCCAACACCCACCCACACCTGAACTGAAACAGGGAGGGGTGTCAGCCGAGGGCCTCGATGCCCGCTCACTCCTCCCTCTCTCTGGCCCTACTCTGCTGCCTTAACCGCCAACCAGGCTGTGAGCAGAAGCCTTCGGGACTCAGAAACAAGTAGTTCTCAAAGGTTGATATCAAGAATTACTAATTTGAAATCCAGGGGAAGTAGGCCGGGGATTAGAAAGAGTTCTAAGAAAGACGCCTTCCCTGTCCAGTTGCTGTGTGAGAGCCCTGGTGAGGAGCCATCTCTGCCCCAAGTGAGGGTAAGACTCCTTCTCACTCAAGATACAGGATTTGAGCTCCTTTTGTATGTCAAGTGTTGTCCCAGGTTCTAGCTAAGCTCCTTGTCTCCACGGTGGTGGATGAGGTCGGGGGAGACCTAAGTGGTTCTGGATCCCAGGGCCCTGACTCCCAGGAAAATGGGAGCAATTAGTCAGAGAGAGGGAAGAGGAGGAGAGTGAGTCCTGGAGTTACACAGAAGCCCACGTTCCCCCACCAGCACACCCTGGACAAGCACCTTGGTCTGTAGGAGCTCAGCACCTATCTCCTGCGACCACTCAGCGATGAGAAGAGACGGTATCTGAAAGGTGCCTGGCGTTCACAGAATACTCAACAAATAAAAGCTACTCCAGCAGAAGAGACTAGAGACTTCAGGTGGAAGAAATGGTGGAGGGGCAGAAAACAGGCAAGGAAAGGCTACACGAGGGAACCCTGCAAGCGGAGAAGAGAGCAGAGACCACAAGGTGTAAGCAGGGTCACCCCAAGGAGTCTCAGTGACAGGGGCCACGAGGAAGTCCTGAGGGCTGATGGGAACAGCTGCTCTGGAGACAGAGACGAGGGGCACACTTAGGAACCCCTAAGGTCAGGGTGGCCTGGTCCATCTGTAAGGTGAAAAAGAGGTGTCTGTCGGCAAGTGTGAATGATGCCTTTCAAAGGGGTGCTGTCTATTTATGGCACCAAGTGGGCCCACCAGCAAGTGTGAGAAATGGTCCAATAAGGGCGCCAGAGTCTTCTCAGGAAACGGGCAGGCCTGTTTCTATCCTGACTCTGCTGCCAACCAACCCTGTCCTCCCCTGAGAAATGGGGATTTGGAAGTGCCTGCCTCCAGCACTCTGGGGCCAGGGCTAGGCTGGAGGGGAGATGGGTCACAGGCCAGGACCTGAAGTTCTAGGCAAAGGAGAGCCCGTCTATTTTACCTGGTTAGTAGAACCAGCCATGGCCACCCCTGCACCCAGTGGTGCTTGGCACAGGGACAGGCCCGTGGAGAAAGGCTGGAATATATAAGTGGTTTATACGTCATAGTGCTTTCCAATTAAGTCCTCTCCCTGTACCTTTATGCCTGTCTTCCCTTTATTCTCAGGCTCCCGTGAAGAGGGCAGGACAGATAGGATCAGCTCCACAAAAAAACGAGAGATGGGCTATGGTGCCCATATGGGCCCAGTCCTATAACCCTAACCCTATATGAGGGATGTCTTGCTCGGAGGGGGATGGGGGAATGGCTGGAGAGAATTTTGGACCCTGCACCTACTCTAAACCGGGTTCACCGTGAATCCCGGGCAAGTCAATTGCCCTCTTGGGGTGTCTCTCAGCAACAGCTACCCGTCAGAACCACTTGAGGAAGTTTTTCAGCCCTCCATTGCCAGTGTCATCTGAGCCCACAGGGAGGGCAGCTCTGGGCCCCCGGCATTCAGCAGGCAGCTGAGTGAGCCCATGGCGACAACCCTTGGGGGTCCGTCCTTCCAGCTCTGCCTCTTGTGTCTAACGCCCTCATCTGCTCTCACAGGGAGCCTCGGGGAGGAAAAATAGCCGCCCTTGGCTTCCTTCGGAGGGCGCCTCACACAAAGCAGATGCTCAGGTGAACTAGCCTGGGTCTCCTCAGTTTTCGCTCAAAGGATTTTTGGAGCACACATCAGTTCACCCTCTCAAATCTCAGGACTCCACGCCAGGTCCTGTCCCCGCCACCCCCGGCTCGCTCTCCAGTCTGCTCCCCACTCCGCTCCCCACTCCCCATGCCCACTGGTCCCACCCTAGCCACCCAGGCCTCAATCCCGGCAGGGTCTCCTCCAGGCTCTCCCAGACCCTGCCCGTCTTCCACATCCAGGCGGGCACAGGGATCTTTCTAGAACATTTCTGATCATGTTTCTCTCATCTTAAAACCCTTCACTGAATATACAACTTGCACCCATTTTAGAAAAAAAAAAAAAGTTTAAAGGTGTTTAGGTTAAAAAGGATTCAAATCAAAATGCAAACAGCAATTTCCTTTGGGAAGGAGTACAGAGAATTTGGGCATCTTTCTGCCTTTTCACAGGTTTCCAGAATTTCTACAATGAACATGTATTACTTTTGTAACAAACGGAGAAAACAAAACACAATAAATTCTACATTTAAAAGCTCGCACAGGTTCCCTGTACGTACAGAAGAAAGTCCATCTTCTCTCAGCCTGTTCCTGCCCCCATGTTCTTCCAACACACATTTCAGGCTGGCTAGGCCTCGGCAGAGCCTTCTTCCCTCTCTAGAATGTGTTGGCATCCAGCCCCTGAATTTCAATTCATATTTCAAAACTTGACTTTCAAACTTTACCTTCCCTAACCTTGCCCCATATCTAGTTCTCCTTCAGGTACTCTGCACCTAGTAGAAGTTTATACTTACTCTGGCTACACCAAGCAATGGCATTGTTTCTGCCCTCTTCAGGGCCAGTTCCTTAAGCGCAAAGACCATATGAAGTTTAGCTTTCTTTAAGCACAAAGACTATATGAAGTTTACCTTTCTATTGCCAGTGCCTAGCACATGGTAAAAACACCATAAGAATAGCTAATAGCTTTTCAGCAATTATCGTATAGGAGGTATTGGCTCATTCTACTCTTCATAAGAATTTAAGAGAAAATTACTATTATTATCCTATTTCCCAGGTGATAAAATTGAGGCTTGGTGAGATTAAGTGACTTATTCAGGATCACACATCAACAACACAGCAGCAAAGTATTGCAACTCCAAGAACTGGGATTCCAGACTCTGTACCCCTAACCAGGACTCGATCGCTCCATAAATGCTAGCAGATAAAGAAAGTCCCAGAACCAAACCCAGGGGGCCTCATCCCAGCCCATGGATGGCTTCTCCCACCACACCAGCTCTGCTCCAACCCCTAGGCAGGGAGTCTTGTAGCAGAATGGAGGGACTGGGGGTGGTGGAGGAAGACACTAGGGGGCCCCCATTCTCAAGACACTTTCTAGAACCCCCTTCACACACCCCTGGTTAGGCTGGTTTGGAGCGAACCCATCTCCGGCTTTGATCTCAGCAGCGCAGCTCCGTTGCCATGGAGACAGGGCCCACTGTGTGCCAAGCTGAGGGAGAAAGGGTGGTTGAGTGGTAGGGGCCCGAGAATTTGGGCATCTTTTCCCTTTTACAGGTTTCCAGAATTTCTACAATGAACATGTATTACTTTTGTAACAAACGGAGAAAACAAAACACAATAAATTCTACATTTAAAAGCTATTTGGTTCCTGTACGTACAGAAGAAAGTCCATCTTCTCTCAGCCTGTTCCTGCCCCCATGTTCTTCCAACACACATTTCAGGCTGGCTAGGCCTCGGCAGAGCCTTCTTCCCTCTCTAGAATGTGTTGGCATCCAGCCCCTGAATTTCAATTCATATTTCAAAACTTGACTTTCAAACTTTACCTTCCCTAACCTTGCCCCATATCTAGTTCTCCTTCAGGCACTCTGCACCTAGTAGAAGTTTATACTTACTCTGGCTACACCAAGCAATGGCATTGTTTCTGCCCTCTTCAGGGCCAGTTCCTTAAGCGCAAAGACCATATGAAGTTTAGCTTTCTTTAAGCACAAAGACTATATGAAGTTTACCTTTCTATTGCCAGTGCCTAGCACATGGTAAAAACACCATAAGAATAGCTAATAGCTTTTCAGCAATTATCGTATAGGAGGTATTGGCTCATTCTACTCTTCATAAGAATTTAAGAGAAAATTACTATTATTATCCTATTTCCCAGGTGATAAAATTGAGGCTTGGTGAGATTAAGTGACTTATTCAGGATCACACATCAACAACACAGCAGCAAAGTATTGCAACTCCAAGAACTGGGATTCCAGACTCTGTACCCCTAACCAGGACTCGATCGCTCCATAAATGCTAGCAGATAAAGAAAGTCCCAGAACCAAACCCAGGGGGCCTCATCCCAGCCCATGGATGGCTTCTCCCACCACACCAGCTCTGCTCCAACCCCTAGGCAGGGAGTCTTGTAGCAGAATGGAGGGACTGGGGGTGGTGGAGGAAGACACTAGGGGGCCCCCATTCTCAAGACACTTTCTAGAACCCCCTTCACACACCCCTGGTTAGGCTGGTTTGGAGCGAACCCATCTCCGGCTTTGATCTCAGCAGCGCAGCTCCGTTGCCATGGAGACAGGGCCCACTGTGTGCCAAGCTGAGGGAGAAAGGGTGGTTGAGTGTGCAGGCCTAGCTGGGCTTAGGGGGCACATGCTGAGTGTTTCCAAGCACTGTTTACTTCCTGTCATTTTAATTAGCACCTGAATCACCCGCTCACTTCACAGCTTGAATTAACCCAGTCTCTCCCAACCTCTCCATCTGGTGGAGAGGATAGACACAGCAGTGAATCAAGCAAAGAAGAGCAGTGCCCCAGGGCTGAAAGCCACCTGGGCAAATCTCCACCTGCCTCTGTGCAACACCGCGTGATGAGATTGACACCCCCCTCCCCCCGCCCTGGCGTGGCACTGGGCACCTGCTTGGCCTGGCCACTGACGGCCAGCAAGGCGTGGGCTGGAGAGCCTTGTCCTCACCGGGCCCCTCCCTTGTCTACAAAGTGAGGATGACCCTCTTGCCTTCCTCCCTGAGCTGCAGAGGGACTCGGTGTGACAACAGCTGTGAGAACCCACTGCAAACTGTAAAGTCCTATCCTTTCAAAAACCACAAAACAGGAACACTGGGTGACGGTCTGGGGGACAAAGTGGAGAAGAGGCCCTTCCAGGTCTCCAACTGGGGCTCTACAGCCAGACAGACTGACAGGACAGATGGCATGCACCGTAAGCTTTAAAGAAACTACAGCTTCTGTAACCCTATCATGGCCCATCTTAGTTTTCTAATAGATTAGGAACCTTTAAAAGTGGAAGTGGCAGGCTTTCCTGGTGGTCCAGTGGGTAGTAAAGAGTCCACCTTGCAGTGCAAGGGGCGCCAGTTCAATCCCTGGCCCATGAAGATCCCACGTGCCGCGGAGCGGCTGGACCGATGTGTCCAACTACCAAGCTGGAGTTCTGGAGCGCATGCACCCTGAGCCGGTGCTCTGCGACAACAGAGGCCACTGAGATGGGAGGCCCACACAGGCCAAAGAATTAACATGGATGAAAATAAATAGATAAACCAATTAAAAAAAAAAGTGGAAGTGGGCCAGGGCTCCCTCATCCTCTGAAAGGCCGTGTAGCCAGCACTGGTTTTGCCTCACTCCTCAGTCGGGAGCCTCTGATGAAGCCCAGTCCACCGAGAAGGTCCAAGAATGGGGAACTGCTGGAGGCTCCTGCTGCGCCTCCCTGCAAACCGCCGGGGAGCACAAAGGGAGGGACCCAGGGAGGAACGAGAAGGAAGGAGAAGGGGTGAAGTGGGGCCCTCCTGGCTCCTTCTCAGCCAAGGTCGATACCCCTATCACACGCCCAGGCAGAAGGCATCTTGAGGAGGCCACACCCTCTGCACGGGGGAGGCTGGATAGCAGGGCAGTCATTAAATATTTGCCCCTCTCTCAGAGGGAGTGGCAGAGGCTGTGTGAGGCCTGGACAAACAGATGGAGACAGGCATCTGGCAGACACCCTGCCTCCCACCTCTCCCCTCGGAGGAATTTCCTTGGAGGATAAAACTGTGCTTATCACTCCTGCATGCCAGGAGCTCTACCTGACCCCAGGTATGCCTGCGTCAGCTCCTACCCTATCCACAGACTCTGTGGGCCCTGAGCTCTCTGCTGCTCCAGGGGCATCTCGGACTGCAGTCTTTGGGTTTCCAGTCCAGGCAATGGTCCCAGGGGATCATAGCAGGCAGAGGACAGGAGAGAGGGACAAGGGAGAGTGGCTCTGGAATTCTGAGCTGCCTCAGGACCTCTGTTTCCTGTCTAGAACACGAGTAGCGGGGAGGATTTAAATCCCAGGATCTCTGAGGAGGACCAGACCCTGGAGCTGAGGACGCACAGGCATCGGGTCACGGAAGAGCACCACGTAGGGTCATGTCTGGTTTGTTTCTTTATTTGTAAGTACTCAGTGCTTAATGCTGCTGAGGCTCCACTGTTCTGCTCCCCCACACTCCTGAACTGAGAACTTTCAGAGGAAAAGAAACCTCAAAAGTTTAGACGCTTGCATGTCCTTTAACCTGTGCAAAGGAGCAAGGGATGGGAAGGAGCCAGCAGCTTGCAGCCAAGCAGGGGTAAAGCACCAGCCAGGCCTGGCTTGTCCTTCTTGCTGTGTGCAGCCCTGACCTCTTCTCAGATGTCAGGGAAGAGAGTCAGAGGGTCAGGATGCCCTGCCTCGGGGAACTTGGTCTCCACCCGAGGGAGCCCTGTGCTCACCCACCTACAGGTCTGATGGTGGGTGGCCTGCTCTGTGGGCCCTCTGAGGTGGGGGAATTCTGAGTGCCCTACCCTCCTCCCTACCTGGGAAAGAGGAGGAGGTTGGCTGCAGCCAGGTCCAGGCCCATAGATACAGGGGCAAACAGCGAGGCCTGGGGGCAATCTTCCTTCATGGCCTCATTCACTCTCTTATCCTACAAACGAAGCACTGGAGTCAGCACCGGATTCTAGTGGCGACTATCCCAACCTCTCGGGGTCCAGAAAGGGGAGAAGCGATCACCCCAGACGGCTCAGCCCGGAGCCCCACCTGAACCCACGGTGCTGCTGCCTGCAGAGGGGAGGGAAGGGCTCGGAGGACAGATTCGTTGAGATCCTCTGTGGCCCTCACGTTCCACGGTGCATACGTTTATACTGAGCACCTGCACTGTGTGCACAAACACCCCACGCAAGGCTCTGAGGACGGAGTGGTAAGGGCACAAAGCAATCTATCCCCAGGCCCTGCCCTCAGGGACTCGCCTTGGGAGGAACGTGATCACCACCACCGGGAGGACTCTTACAAGTCCACAAGGGTAAGTGAGGCAGTGAGGCAGCGCCCACAGGCACCAAATGAGTTTATGGCCCATAAATGCCACAGGAGCCCTGAGGAAGGGGCTATATCTACAACTGAACGCTGGCGGAGCCCTCCGGGGATCAGAGGCTGGGACGTTTCAAGAATCACATCACCCTGCAGCTCACAGCTGGGCCTCGATCTGCTCACCAAGCAGACACATTTTCCCTGCCCACAGCCCTAAGAAGACCCACGTGCCCTCTGCAAGGGAACCCACACAGTCGCAGTACAGCCATCCCCGGCTTGGTGCTTGTCCCGGGATGTCATTAGGCCACATGTCTCAGGTCTCTTGGTCTCTGGTTAGTACACACTCAACCCTAATCTGGTCATAGATGCTACCTCAGGAGCAAAATGAAAAGCCTTTTCCTAAACCCAAAGCCTGGCTGCTCAGCTTGTGGCAAAGGTGGGGGTGTGGGGCGTGTGCAGGTGGAGGGCTGTGGATGGCCCCTAGCGCCATGTTCTGGAGTCACAGAATAAAGGGCTGCCGTTAAACCCAGGGGAAAATCAAAGGCCAGAAGAGGAGAGTGGCTCCCCTGGGGAGGAAGACAAGCTGAGGACCCTCCCAGGGCCGCTGGGGCTCAGGGGAGGCTAGAGCTCTCCCACGCCTCCAGACGGCCCTCTGACCTCCTGGAGAATGGAGGGGTGGTGTGGGCTGGCCATCCTCTTCAGATGGCCTGGAAGTCAAGAGGAGACTAAGACGGCCTCTCCAGGCAAAGAGTGCTCTTTTCTCCCTCTCTGCAGGGCCTGGAGCCCCGCTGGGTTCACGAGTTCCTCACCACACTACTCCGTTCTGGGTGAGGCCAGCCCCTCCACAGTGTGAGAGGATTTGAAACCAGGGTAGAGAAGAAAGAGGCGGCCAGAGCGGGGCCCAGCCTCCCATCCCCAAACGATGGAATCCATTCTGACTCAGTTTGGGGTTCTTCTCACACACCCACACTTAGCCACAAACACCTGTGCAGCTCATTCCTACACTTGCACTGGCTCAGCTGTGTGGAGTGGGGACAGGGAGCCTCAGTGGCTGAAACTTGTCTACTTGGTGTTCATACAAACATCTGATAATATATGAGAATCCTAAGTAGCCAGCAGGGGATGTCCCCCTGGGACAGACCCTAGGTTCATGACGAAGCCCTAGGCTGAGGGGAGGTGCTCAGATCTATACTGAATGAGTAAATATACACAAATGTTGTTCTCATGGAGACGGAGACTGGTGTGAACCAGTCCCAGAAACAGTGATCCATCTGGTGGTTTTTTTATGGGGCTGAGTCTCTTTCTGTATTGCCTGAAATAGATGCCCTCCAGTCCTCAGAGAAGATCTCTTCAGGATCACACGTCCTTTTCAGTCTAGCAGACTGAACGGAAGTTCAGAGAGGTTACAAGCGTACCTGGGATCGTGTAGCCAGTCAGTGGCAGAGTTAGAACCTGAACCTAGGCCTCACGCCTCTCTTGGGTGGAGAGCTGCCTCTGGAAACCCAAAGCCTGGCTGCTCCTGTGGCAAAGGTGGGGTGTGGGCGTGTGCAGGTGGAGGGCTGTGGATGGCCCCTAGCGCCATGTTCTGGAGTCACAGAATAAAGGGCTGCCGTTAAACCCAGGGGAAAATCAAAGGCCAGAAGAGGAGAGTGGCTCCCCTGGGGAGGAAGACAAGCTGAGGACCCTCCCAGGGCCGCTGGGGCTCAGGGGAGGCTAGAGCTCTCCCACGCCTCCAGACGGCCCTCTGACCTCCTGGAGAATGGAGGGGTGGTGTGGGCTGGCCATCCTCTTCAGATGGCCTGGAAGTCAAGAGGAGACTAAGACGGCCTCTCCAGGCAAAGAGTGCTCTTTTCTCCCTCTCTGCAGGGCCTGGAGCCCCGCTGGGTTCACGAGTTCCTCACCACACTACTCCGTTCTGGGTGAGGCCAGCCCCTCCACAGTGTGAGAGGATTTGAAACCAGGGTAGAGAAGAAAGAGGCGGCCAGAGCGGGGCCCAGCCTCCCATCCCCAAACGATGGAATCCATTCTGACTCAGTTTGGGGTTCTTCTCACACACCCACACTTAGCCACAAACACCTGTGCAGCTCATTCCTACACTTGCACTGGCTCAGCTGTGTGGAGTGGGGACAGGGAGCCTCAGTGGCTGAAACTTGTCTACTTGGTGTTCATACAAACATCTGATAATATATGAGAATCCTAAGTAGCCAGCAGGGGATGTCCCCCTGGGACAGACCCTAGGTTCATGACGAAGCCCTAGGCTGAGGGGAGGTGCTCAGATCTATACTGAATGAGTAAATATACACAAATGTTGTTCTCATGGAGACGGAGACTGGTGTGAACCAGTCCCAGAAACAGTGATCCATCTGGTGGTTTTTTTATGGGGCTGAGTCTCTTTCTGTATTGCCTGAAATAGATGCCCTCCAGTCCTCAGAGAAGATCTCTTCAGGATCACACGTCCTTTTCAGTCTAGCAGACTGAAACGGAAGTTCAGAGAGGTTACGCAACGTACCTGGGATCGTGTAGCCAGTCAGTGGCAGAGTTAGAACCTGAACCTAGGCCTCACGCCTCTCTTGGGTGGAGAGCTGCCTCTGGGGGGCCGCCAGGCCAGGCTGGCAGCAGGCTGCCAAAGACACTGAGAGTCCTGGGCCCACTTCCGAGGAGATGCTGCTCCTGCCCAGGCATCCTTGAACCCATAGACCATGAGCCAGGGTAGACTCTTCCTTTTCCTTCTCACTAAGTGTTAGGCCTAGAGTTCTCTGAAAAGCAAAGTTGAGTTAGAGGACCTGGGTTCAAATCTCAGTTCTGCCGCTTACTAGCTATTTGATCGTGGATACATCACTCACCTTCTCTGTGCTTCTGTTTCTTCAGCTGTAAAATGGGTGGACTACAAAGTAATGGTGACTATCTTCCACACTGTTGAGGGGGCACAAGAGGACACAGGGGTGAAGTGCTGACTGCAGGGCCCGGCAGATGTAAGTCAGCACCTCCTATAGCCAGTGATGCGACATGTGACATGTACGTCCGGGGTGCCCAGCACTGCACTGGACACCCATAAATATCATGAAAATGTAACAGAAGTGGAGTCCAAAGCAGAAGAGAGCCAAGAAGAAAAAAAAGAGTCAGCACTTCCCAGCCAGCTCCTGGAGCCTCCCGGAAGAATGCTGTGTAATGGACCTGTCTCCTGTCAAGCGTCCACCTCTGTCTACAAGGCTCTGGATGTTCTGTTCCAAAGACTGCAGTAAAATCCACCCACTTGTGCAGGGAGTTAATTGAGAGATAGGAACACTGGGGAGCAAGGCTCTGAAAAGCCCAGGCCTGCTCAGGGTGGGGTACAGCCAGAGCTCATCTCCTCTGACTTGAAATTCCTTCCTCCCCAGAAGCAGAACACCGGGCATGAGAAGAGATCTATCCAGACACATGTGAGAGCCCTAAGTCCACTGGAGGGGAGGATTACTCTGTTGGTAAACTCTTCACAGCGCCCCTTACCCCCAAATTATCTTAGAGGAAGAATGCTAAGCTGAATTCCCTGCTGACCAGCTCAGACCAATTCCACACCGGAACAGTGGCCACACTTCCCTTCTCTTCTTCGTTTTCCTGACCCCTTCGATGGGATTCCCTCAGTTTCCCCATTCAATTCGGTCCAAAGATTTAAAGAGACATTGTCCCCACCCACACTATGAACTCCTTGATCCTGTTCCCCAAGAACATTCCATTCCCCCTGCTTGCATGCCTCCTTTCCGCTGAGGCCGAGTGGGGGCCCTGCACCATTCTGTGACTGGTTCTCAACAAAATTCTAGCTCAATCTGGCAATGCCCTAGAGGTTCAAGGGAAACTCCCACCTCTCTTTTGGGGAGCCAAGGAGCAGATTTTCAAGTAAGCCTGCCTGAAGAAATGTACATAAAGCCTGATGTGACCAAGCCCACCTAGAGGGCCTTTGGTCTTCAGGGTGGGAAGTGGGGCTTCTACTAACAGAGGAGGGATGAGAATGGCCTGCAGTCCTGGCAGGGCCCCTGTGTCTGGTCTGTGTGCTGCACAACTCCAGGGGGCACCGTTCACACTATGGCACCCCTAGAGTTATGCAATGCAGTGGCTCTGAGCTAGCAGCCTCCCACATTTCTGCAGAGGCTGCCAAAGGATCCCTTCAGCTAGGCCCTCCTGCCCAGCCTTCCCTGTCCTTCTCTCCCTGACCTCGTTCTCCCATAGCCACAGCTGCCTTAAATAGGGGTTAGAGGAAATCTACCCTATAAAATGACTGAGGCCACCCAAACTGTCAAATGCCTTGAAGTTTTCCATGAATCCTATGCGGGTAGGATTCTGTGCCTTTTTTCTGATGAGCAGGGGAGGAAGGGGGATGTGACTGGCACCAATACAGGGAGACAGGTGGGCAGCCTTGTGCCAGGGGGCCACGGAGTCAGTCATTTATCCTTACCCGCAGAGTTGGCTATTGGAAATGAGTGGAGGAAGGGAGGTGGGAGGCATCTTTTATTTTTTAAAACCCGTTCTGTTCTCAATAACCATTTCTTTTTCCGCGGACCCTCCCTAGCCCCATTTTGGAAAATCAAACTGCTGGAGAGTCAGAGGGAGGCCTGGACCAGCAACACATGGACTCCGGATGGGCCAGCCTGCTGCCACCTTCTCACTGCTGTGGACGGGCTGCTTCCCAGGCAGCGGCAGGAGACTGCAGCTAATCTGCGCTGGGCCTGCAGGGGACACGGACGGCCTTGCTGGAGCACCAGGCTCCTGTGCTGGACCAGCCATGGGTGGGGCAAACTGCCCACTCGGGCCCAGGCCACTACACCCTGAGAACCAGGCAGCATGCGAGTCACTTCAATTCCCCCCTTGCCCAAATTTGCCTCCTTTCCGCTGAGGCCGAGTGGGGGCCCTGCACCATTCTGTGACTGGTTCTCAACAAAATTCTAGCTCAATCTGGCAATGCCCTAGAGGTTCAAGGGAAACTCCCACCTCTCTTTTGGGGAGCCAAGGAGCAGATTTTCAAGTAAGCCTGCCTGAAGAAATGTACATAAAGCCTGATGTGACCAAGCCCACCTAGAGGGCCTTTGGTCTTCAGGGTGGGAAGTGGGGCTTCTACTAACAGAGGAGGGATGAGAATGGCCTGCAGTCCTGGCAGGGCCCCTGTGTCTGGTCTGTGTGCTGCACAACTCCAGGGGGCACCGTTCACACTATGGCACCCCTAGAGTTATGCAATGCAGTGGCTCTGAGCTAGCAGCCTCCCACATTTCTGCAGAGGCTGCCAAAGGATCCCTTCAGCTAGGCCCTCCTGCCCAGCCTTCCCTGTCCTTCTCTCCCTGACCTCGTTCTCCCATAGCCACAGCTGCCTTAAATAGGGGTTAGAGGAAATCTACCCTATAAAATGACTGAGGCCACCCAAACTGTCAAATGCCTTGAAGTTTTCCATGAATCCTATGCGGGTAGGATTCTGTGCCTTTTTTCTGATGAGCAGGGGAGGAAGGGGGATGTGACTGGCACCAATACAGGGAGACAGGTGGGCAGCCTTGTGCCAGGGGGCCACGGAGTCAGTCATTTATCCTTACCCGCAGAGTTGGCTATTGGAAATGAGTGGAGGAAGGGAGGTGGGGAGGCATCTTTTATTTTTAAACCTGTACTGTTCTCATTAAGCATTTCTTTTTCCTCTGACCTTCACTAGCCCCATTTTGGAAAATCAAACTGCTGGAGAGTCAGAGGGAGGCCTGGACCAGCAACACATGGACTCCGGATGGGCCAGCCTGCTGCCACCTTCTCACTGCTGTGGACGGGCTGCTTCCCAGGCAGCGGCAGGAGACTGCAGCTAATCTGCGCTGGGCCTGCAGGGGACACGGAAACGGCCTTGCTGGAGCACCAGGCTCCTGTGCTGGACCAGCCATGGGTGGGGCAAACTGCCCACTCGGGCCCAGGCCACTACACCCTGAGAACCAGGCAGCATGCGAGTCCTTCTGTTTGGAGATAAACAGTCACTTGTTTCAGGGTAACAAAAAGATGTGTATTTCTGCCTGTTTCCATCATTTGGCTAGATATCACATGAAGCATGTGTGTTTTAAACACATTGCTAAGATACTTCTGGACAATTTAAGATGAGAAAGATCACAGTGTTACACGAGATAGGTCCAATAAGGAAATCCGGAAAATGAGAAGTTAAGAACTGGGATCATAGAAGAGGCTTTCTGGAAGGCAGGGCCTTGGAGAGCACCAGGTCACCAGCACCAGCGTCCTCTCCTCCCCGGCGTCAGGGCCCATCCTCCACCGCACACCCCGCCCTCAGCTTTCTCTGGGTCCCAGCCACGCCCTCTGCCCTCCCCTCCTCACTCCTACTTCCCTTTCTGGGAACAAGGCGAAGCTTTCACGGGCAGCCCTCAGCCTCCCCTCTGATCTACAGGTGCTCCTAAAGACAGTGCTGCAGTGTGCCTGCCCCTCTGCGGCCGCCTCGCCATCCACTAGCAGGCAAAGTTCCGCACAAGGTCAAGCTGGGTTCCAACAGGGGTCTGCAAAGGGCACCCAGACCCAGCTGTTGGCCTCCCCGCTTGGCTTTTCAAGTCCAATGGGCTTGAGAGTCTTCCCTCCCGGTTGGAGGGTTCTGGGCCGTGCTCCCACATTAAAGATTGATCCTGGAAAGTCATCCTCCATTAGTGCTCGCATCCCTCAGCATGGGGACCCCAGGCCTGGCTCTGGTGGCCACCCAGAGGTGGCCTCTGGTATATTCACTGCCCCTCCCCCTCCCCATCACGGCTGGACACGCCTTTCACCATTTCGCCTTTAGTAGGATAGCCAGAGGGAGGCCTGGACCAGCAACACATGGACTCGGATGGGCCAGCCTGCTGCCACCTTCTCACTGCTGTGGACGGGCTGCTTCCCAGGCAGCGGCAGGAGACTGCAGCTAATCTGCGCTGGGCCTGCAGGGGACACGGAAACGGCCTTGCTGGAGCACCAGGCTCCTGTGCTGGACCAGCCATGGGTGGGGCAAACTGCCCACTCGGGCCCAGGCCACTACACCCTGAGAACCAGGCAGCATGCGAGTCCTTCTGTTTGGAGATAAACAGTCACTTGTTTCAGGGTAACAAAAAGATGTGTATTTCTGCCTGTTTCCATCATTTGGCTAGATATCACATGAAGCATGTGTGTTTTAAACACATTGCTAAGATACTTCTGGACAATTTAAGATGAGAAAGATCACAGTGTTACACGAGATAGGTCCAATAAGGAAATCCGGAAAATGAGAAGTTAAGAACTGGGATCATAGAAGAGGCTTTCTGGAAGGCAGGGCCTTGGAGAGCACCAGGTCACCAGCACCAGCGTCCTCTCCTCCCCAGCGTCAGGGCCCATCCTCCACCGCACACCCCGCCCTCAGCTTTCTCTGGGTCCCAGCCACGCCCTCTGCCCTCCCCTCCTCACTCCTACTTCCCTTTCTGGGAACAAGGCGAAGCTTTCACGGGCAGCCCTCAGCCTCCCCTCTGATCTACAGGTGCTCCTAAAGACAGTGCTGCAGTGTGCCTGCCCCTCTGCGGCCGCCTCGCCATCCACTAGCAGGCAAAGTTCCGCACAAGGTCAAGCTGGGTTCCAACAGGGGTCTGCAAAGGGCACCCAGACCCAGCTGTTGGCCTCCCCGCTTGGCTTTTCAAGTCCAATGGGCTTGAGAGTCTTCCCTCCCGGTTGGAGGGTTCTGGGCCGTGCTCCCACATTAAAGATTGATCCTGGAAAGTCATCCTCCATTAGTGCTCGCATCCCTCAGCATGGGGACCCCAGGCCTGGCTCTGGTGGCCACCCAGAGGTGGCCTCTGGTATATTCACTGCCCCTCCCCCTCCCCATCACGGCTGGACACGCCTTTCACCATTTCGCCTTTAGTAGGATTGCTCAGAGCGCCCCCCTGACCCCAACTCAAAGCGCCAACTACAGGCCAGTCCTTTCTGTTCCCCCTCCCCCAAAACCCAAGATGGAAATACAGGGCAAGCACAGGAAGATGCTACCTTCCCCGCCAGCCCCACCCAGACCTGCCCCTTCTGCAGTGGCCCGTCTGTGGAACCTGCAGCATCCACCCACCTTGAGGACACCTGAGGGTGGCTCACCAAAAAAAAAGAGAGAGAGAAAGAGAGTAGGTCAGGGTCCCAGCCAAAGCTAGAGTCCCCGTCCCTTGCTCCCTGCCTCCTCCCCCATCCTCCAGCACCCCGCACCCTTCTGTGCACCCTCTGCGCAAGGCAGAGCTTATCGCTAACGCATGCCCGCAGAGAAACTCCTAGCTCGGGGCGTGTGTGGGACTGGGGGTCCCAAGCCCGCCAGCTCCGGGGCTGGGGGGGAATATATGGGGAGCGAGCTCAGGAGCCCCGTGGGTGCGCGCTGTTTACTCAGCGCAATTAACCGACTGGGCTGCGGAAGCCTGTGTGCGGCTGCCACTCCCGGCGCCAGCGTCTCTGCTCCGAAGCTCCCTTCCCAGACCCCTACCCTGGCCCTCGGCCCTGTCGGCCCGCAGACTCACATCTCGAAAGCGGTTCCAGTGCTTGATTTTGCCGCTGTACTGCGAGATGGAAGACAGCCATTGCTCGTCCTCCATGAAATTGCCGGGGGTCTCACCCTCCTTGAGCCCTTTGGCATCGCCTTCGGCCAGGGCAGCTGCCGTGAGCAGCAGCAGCGGCAGCACCAGCCACCCGCGGCCCGGAGAGCACATCGCGGTCTGAATTCAACCTGGGAAGACGGGGGTCTTGAATTCTGCAGTATTTTAATGTCCTTCTTCCCCCTCTGCAGTTGGTGAAGCAAATGCCGTCTGCTTCTTCAGCCTTCCTCCTGCGGTGACTCCGGTGACAGACGGATAGTGGGTCGCGGCGGAAATGTGACCTGGTTAGGAGATGCACTTGTCTGAAGAAAAAAAAACAGCGCTGGACGTGGAGAGGAAGAGAATAGTACGACTGCCCCTCCCCCTCCCCATCACGGCTGGACACGCCTTTCACCATTTCGCCTTTAGTAGGATTGCTCAGAGCGCCCCCCTGACCCCAACTCAAAGCGCCAACTACAGGCCAGTCCTTTCTGTTCCCCCTCCCCCAAAACCCAAGATGGAAATACAGGGCAAGCACAGGAAGATGCTACCTTCCCCGCCAGCCCCACCCAGACCTGCCCCTTCTGCAGTGGCCCGTCTGTGGAACCTGCAGCATCCACCCACCTTGAGGACACCTGAGGGTGGCTCACCAAAAAAGAGAGAGAGAAAGAGAGTAGGTCAGGGTCCCAGCCAAAGCTAGAGTCCCCGTCCCTTGCTCCCTGCCTCCTCCCCCATCCTCCAGCACCCCGCACCCTTCTGTGCACCCTCTGCGCAAGGCAGAGCTTATCGCTAACGCATGCCCGCAGAGAAACTCCTAGCTCGGGGCGTGTGTGGGACTGGGGGTCCCAAGCCCGCCAGCTCCGGGGCTGGGGGGGAATATATGGGGAGCGAGCTCAGGAGCCCCGTGGGTGCGCGCTGTTTACTCAGCGCAATTAACCGACTGGGCTGCGGAAGCCTGTGTGCGGCTGCCACTCCCGGCGCCAGCGTCTCTGCTCCGAAGCTCCCTTCCCAGACCCCTACCCTGGCCCTCGGCCCTGTCGGCCCGCAGACTCACATCTCGAAAGCGGTTCCAGTGCTTGATTTTGCCGCTGTACTGCGAGATGGAAGACAGCCATTGCTCGTCCTCCATGAAATTGCCGGGGGTCTCACCCTCCTTGAGCCCTTTGGCATCGCCTTCGGCCAGGGCAGCTGCCGTGAGCAGCAGCAGCGGCAGCACCAGCCACCCGCGGCCCGGAGAGCACATCGCGGTCTGAATTCAACCTGGGAAGACGGGGGTCTTGAATTCTGCAGTATTTTAATGTCCTTCTTCCCCCTCTGCAGTTGGTGAAGCAAATGCCGTCTGCTTCTTCAGCCTTCCTCCTGCGGTGACTCCGGTGACAGACGGATAGTGGGTCGCGGCGGAAATGTGACCTGGTTAGGAGATGCACTTGTCTGAAGAAAAAAAAAAAAAAAAACAGCGCTGGACGTGGAGAGGAAGAGAGAATCAGAGAGGCTGCGCCAGCAGGGGCCGGGTCTGTAACTGTAGCATCAGCATCACGTTTGACATCATCATACCTGGTTTAAAAAAAAAAGGAGGGGGTTGATTTCAAAGGGAAGAGCTTCATCAGAGCGCCAAATGACGGCCAGCCGCTGCAGAGCCCAGCCCAGCCCTTAGGGAGTTGCAAACCAAGGAATCCACATCCCAAGATGTCCCTGCTGTCTCTCCACGGGTGGAGAGCAAACGGAAGCCGGGGCTCCTCAGGGAGGTTGGGAGTGAGGAGAAGGCAAAACTCTCTGGTTACAAAGTCAGCCAGGCTCAGGTGTCTAAAAGGGAATTTGGCCAGAAACACTCTTTCTCTCTCCTTGCCTCCCACCCACAGGGGCCTGCGCCTTGACAGCTGGCTTCCTGCGAGTTACGGCTCTACAGTAATGGGTGGCTTCGTGAAGACAAAAGCCATAGAACAACTGGCTGCCTCACAACTATTGCTTCCAAGCCCCACATGCTCTTTTTAAGGCGAGGCTCCCAAGCACTGAATAGCTGGTGAAACAGAGGCAGATGTCCTCCCCGCCAGGCAGCTGTTTAAAGGCGGTCACACTTTTTGTTAGCTCTCCCTAAGGCAATCCTAAAAGGCATATGTCTGGCCATTGCATCTGCCTTGAGGCTGCATATTTGAAATAGGCATGTTTGCTATGGTTCTGCCTTCACATTAATTATAATACGCCACTGGGGGAAGGGGTGTGGGGAGGCTGGTTTTGTTCGAGGTGTTTTTGTTAAAAGTGTGATCTTTATCATTTGCCTTTAGAAATGTGTTAACATACACAGTTCTGGGTACATTCCCAGGGTCGGACTGAGGTTTATATCACAAATAAATGGAGGAGGAAACAGACAATCTGCCAGGACAAAACATATTTTTAACTTTTGGGACCCAAGCCCTGGATTGTGTTTTTATTGAAAAAGCAAAAACAAACAAACAAAAAACTTAGCTGCTGAGATCTTAAAAAAAAAAAAAAATCAAAGACAATCTAAAACATGATCTTAATCAGTAGGAAAAAAAAAAAACCACAGGTTGTAAGGTTCACAGCCACCCCTAGTCTGGCTTGCCTTAGAATTCTGAGTGCATCAATGGCTTGGGCGGGGGTCCCTGGGGAAACAGAAAACAATAGCTACCCTTCCGTGTTTTCTTCTTTGCAGTTAGAGTTAGAGGCGGTGCTGCAATGAGGACATTGATGTCTTCATCTCACAGTAAATAAAAGCAGCCTTCCTTACCCAGTTCTACAAAGTTACAGGGTATAATGGAAGAACAATTTGCTGTCATATAGACTGGGGGGTGGACCCCCTCTTACTAGCTGGGTTCTTGGGCAAAATACCTAATCTACTTTCTATCTATAAATTAATGATGATACCGTTCATCTCAGGAGATTGCTGTTGAAACCATGCAAAATTACATACTAAGTGCCTGGGCACAGTGAACATTTTAAAAATGGTAGTTCTTCCCTCAGGCTGGGATATCCATAGTTCTGAACATACACTAACATTTGCCATCTTTTTCCATTTCAATCGTAGACTTTTAGCAAAGCTAGTTATGTGTCTCCAAGGCATTAAGGAGGCAGAGCCTAGATATCATATGGCTTCCATTTCAGTACTATCTTACGAAGTCTCTGGTCTTCTGAAATGACTACAGTTGCCCAATAGAGTGTGGAAAGGCACTGACAAGATGTCCATCAATAAGACAATACCTGTTTCTAGACCCTTGAAGGCCAAAATGTCTCCTACGCTCCTGGACAGTGCCTCCAATGGGACTTGCCTTCTGTAACACCTTCAGGATGAGTCAATATTAGCCCTGAGCAAATCAACAACAGTCAAGAACTGTTAATTCAATAGTAAAGCTATTTAGGAGAGAAATTCCTAGATGAGGAAAGAGTTGTAGAAAATGGACAATAACTATAGTTTATAAAGAAGAAAAGGTTTTCCTAAATTTTGAGTGACTTACCAGCAGGTCAGCCCTTTCAAACCAAAGGGGCTTCAAAGCTGCTGGTGTATCTGATAAATGGTATGTATGGCTCATGTTTATTTTTTCCTGTTTGTACTTAATATTTAGCAATACAAAATGGAGGATGGAACCTCAGTTTCTGAGTAAGAAACTTAAAATTTAACATCTTGAAAACCATTTAATTTCATTTCTAGATGACCTCTCACAGACATTAAATGACAATCACACAAAGACATTCGATCTAGATTTATAATAGCCAAATGTAGAAACCAAATCAAGGTCCATTAGTTAGGGATCAACTAGTTAAATTATCATACATACAATAGGCTATGGTGCAGACACTTAAAAACAATGTAGATCTGTGTTTACTGACAACTAATGTGATCCACTACATATTACTGGGTAAGAAAAGCTCATTAGAGAAGATCATGTATCATAGGTTGTGTTTCCCTGATGCCTCGTGGTTAAAGATTCTGCCTGCAGTGCAGGAGACTGAGGTTTGATTCCTGGGTCAGAAAGATTACCTCGAGGAGGAAATGGCAGTCCACTCCAGTATTCTTGCCTGAAAAATCCATGGACAGAGGAATCTGGTGGGTTCCAAAGGGTCATTAAGAGTCAGGACACTACTGAGCAACTGAGCACGCATGCACAGTAGTATAGTGCAGCAGCTCTCAGATACCTGGTCTCAGGAGTCCTGTACACTGAAAGATTATTGAGGACTCCAAAGAAATTTTGATTTTGCTTATATGACACATACAGTATAGACATAGACATACTGTACTTGAAAATAAAACTAGGGGCTTTCCAGGTGGCTCAGTGGTAAAAACCCCATCTGCCAACACAGGAGACAAAAGACACAGGTTCGATCCCATAGCAACCTACTCCAGTATTCTTGCCTGGAGAATCCCATGGACAGAGGAGCCTGGTGGGCTACAGTCCATGGGGTAGAACAGAGTCGAACATGACTGAAGTGACTAAGCATGGCCTCTCAGTTTTTCTGTGAACCTAAAACTGCTCTGCCAAAAGATCTTCTAAAAAAACCTTAATTTTTTAAAAGTTTACTTAAAGATAACAATACCAAGCTTATATTAACATTAATAATGTTTTATGGGAAAAAATTATATTCCCCACTCAACTCCCCACAAAATTAGTAAGAGTAGCAGTATTCTTTTATACTTGGGTCAAATCTTTTTAATGTCTGGCCTAAAAGAAGAAAGGGAGATTAGCTCTGTGTTATAGCAAGTATCTTTGTTAGGGTTGCCATATAAAATACCACATACTGGGTGGCTTCAACAACAGCATTTATTTTCTCAGTAAATTCTGGAGGCTAGAAGTCCATAAATAAGGTGCATGCAGACTTGGGAACTGCCTGGTGGTTCCGTAGTTAAGACTCTGTGGTTTCACTGCTGAGGGCCCTGGTTTGATCTTCGGGCAGAGCCAAAAAACAAACAAACGTATTGGGAGATTGGACTTGGCTTGTCTCCTCTTGGCTGACTTCTTATTGTCACACATGGTCTTTGCCCTGATGCTTCTTTTTTTCTTTTTGGGTTGTCGAATGATCCTTTATTGAAATAGTTTCCTTTGTTGTCCTTAATGGGCATTCCACTGCCCACTGTTAATGTTATCCATGATGTCAGGAGGGTGGTAGCCATCGACATTGCAGTCCACAGACTGGGTGGTCCCTGAGACCTCTTTAATGGTTCCAAACAGTTCTTGAGCTAAAAATAAGTACCATATTTGCTTGGGCAATGTTGACAATCTTATCACAAATTGCATTTTCACTGTGCTTAATGTTCTGCTTCTTTCTGTCTCTTGGCCCTTCCTTGAGGGTTCCGATGATCAAGGCAAAGGCAGAAGGAACTTCCTCAATCTGGCCCTGTCTGTTCTGAATTGGTCAGTTTGATTGTCATTCTCAGACCCTTCTAATCACCAGTTACTAGGCAGTATCATCAACCATTTTGGAGACAGAGCCAGGGGGCCAATCTTGGTAGTCAGGGGTCCAATGTTTCTTCGTGTGTCCAAATATCCTCTCCGTATAAAAATATCAGTCAGACTGACCTAGGGCTCACCCTAACAGCCTCCGCCTCATTTTAACTTAACCACCTCTTTGAAGGTCCTATTTCAAAACGGTCACATTCTCTGGTATTAGGGCAGGTGAGGGCTTCAACATACGAATTCGGGCATCCCCTGGTGGTCCAGTGGGTAAGGACACCGCCTTGCAGTGCAAGGGGCGCCAGTTCGAGCCCTGGCCTGGGAAGATTCCACGTGTCGCGGAGCGCTGGACTGATGTGTCCAATCACCGAGCCGGAGCTCTGGAGCACATGCGCCCAGAGCCGGCGCTCTGCAACGACAGACGCCACGATGGGAGGCCCACAGCAAAAAAAGATGAATAAATACTAGCTGGTGGCTTCCGTAACAACAGCATTTATTTTCTCAGTAAATTCTGGAGGCTAGAAGTCCATAAATAAGGTGCATGCAGACTTGGGAACTGCCTGGTGGTTCCGTAGTTAAGACTCTGTGGTTTCACTGCTGAGGGCCCTGGTTTGATCTTCGGGCAGAGCCAAAAAACAAACAAACGTATTGGGAGATTGGACTTGGCTTGTCTCCTCTTGGCTGACTTCTTATTGTCACACATGGTCTTTGCCCTGATGCTTCTTTTTTTCTTTTTGGGTTGTCGAATGATCCTTTATTGAAATAGTTTCCTTTGTTGTCCTTAATGGGCATTCCACTGCCCACTGTTAATGTTATCCATGATGTCAGGAGGGTGGTAGCCATCGACATTGCAGTCCACAGACTGGGTGGTCCCTGAGACCTCTTTAATGGTTCCAAACAGTTCTTGAGCTAAAAATAAGTACCATATTTGCTTGGGCAATGTTGACAATCTTATCACAAATTGCATTTTCACTGTGCTTAATGTTCTGCTTCTTTCTGTCTCTTGGCCCTTCCTTGAGGGTTCCGATGATCAAGGCAAAGGCAGAAGGAACTTCCTCAATCTGGCCCTGTCTGTTCTGAATTGGTCAGTTTGATTGTCATTCTCAGACCCTTCTAATCACCAGTTACTAGGCAGTATCATCAACCATTTTGGAGACAGAGCCAGGGGGCCAATCTTGGTAGTCAGGGGTCCAATGTTTCTTCGTGTGTCCAAATATCCTCTCCGTATAAAAATATCAGTCAGACTGACCTAGGGCTCACCCTAACAGCCTCCGCCTCATTTTAACTTAACCACCTCTTTGAAGGTCCTATTTCAAAACGGTCACATTCTCTGGTATTAGGGCAGGTGAGGGCTTCAACATACGAATTCGGGCATCCCCTGGTGGTCCAGTGGGTAAGGACACCGCCTTGCAGTGCAAGGGGCGCCAGTTCGAGCCCTGGCCTGGGAAGATTCCACGTGTCGCGGAGCGGCTGGACTGATGTGTCCAATCACCGAGCCGGAGCTCTGGAGCACATGCGCCCAGAGCCGGCGCTCTGCAACGACAGACGCCACCGCGATGGGAGGCCCACAGGAGCCAAAGAACAAAGATGAATGAAAATAGAGAAATGAAAGACCAATAGAAGTGGCCCGCCCACTCCCCTCCCTCCCCAACCCGACCCCCGCCCAAAATAAATAAATAAAAAAAAAATAAATCTTAAAAAAAAAAATGAATTCTCAGGGAACACAATTCAACCCATAACAGTAGGTAAAACAGGAAGTATCTAGGAATAGCACAGCAGAAGTAATGAGAGCAAATGAAGTTAATCGCTAAAAGACATATCTAAAACCTAAAACAACCAACTTGTAAAATTCCAGAAAATATAAAAATATACACACATAATATTCTATTAACCGTCAGTGTGGTGATGTTACCAAACCACATAGCCTCTGGAAATTCCAGTGTACACTCAGGAGAGAAATATATTGAAAAATGCAAATTAGAAAAAAAAATTTTAAAGCAAATTATACCTTAATATTTTCATGAGAATAGCAGAACCTTCCTGCCTTTCCAAAGGATCTCAGGGACTCTGAGGGGTTCAAAGGTTACATTTGAAGAACCATAAGCAATAGCTAGGACATGGAAGCAACCTAGATGTCTATTGGCAGATGAATGGATAAGGAAGTTGTGATACATATACAGAGTAGACTATTACTCAGCTATAAAAACGAACACATATGGGTCAGTTCTAATGAGGTACATGAACTTAGAACCTATTATACAGAGGGAAGTAAGTCAGAAAGACAAATACTGTGTATTAACACATATGTATGGAATTATAAAGATGACACTGACGATCTTACCTGCAGGGCAGCAGAGGAGACACAGGTGTAAAGAACAGACTTTTGAACTCAGTGGGAGAGGGTGAGGGGGGGATGACTGGAGAGAATAGCATGGAAACACGCACAGTACCGTATGTAAAGCAAACGACCAGTGCAAGTTCAACCTACGAAGCAGGGCACTCAAAGCCAGTGCTCTAGGACAACCCAGAGGGAGAGGGGCGAGAGGGAGGTTGGGGGGGGTGGTTCAGGAGGGGGGGACACATGTACCTGTGGCTCATTCATGATGATGTATGCCAAAACCATCACAATAGTGCAATTAGCCTCCAAGTAAAATAGATAAATAAATTAATTTAAAAATGTTTTCAAAATCACAGATACAAGCATTATGACCTCAGGCAAATTTCTTAACCTTATTTAAACCTCAGTTTCTGAAACAAGGTTAATGATAACATCAACTTAAGTGAACTTATAAAGGTTTAATGAATAAATACACATTATTTACAAACAAATGACACATGAGCATTCTGCTAATATTAGCTGTTACTGTGAAAAATTACTTAGCAATATGATGTATGTGCTTAAGTCCATACAAGGTAGTAATCTCTAGATGAGGCAATTTTTTTAAAGAATATTTAAATTGAAGCATAAAACACACATGGAAAAAGCCTAAGACATAAAAGTGTATAGCTTGATGACTTTGCCCAGAGTAAGCTTATTTTCCCTTTAAGTGATCATTTTACTAACAATAACAAAGTTCCTGATAAACACCCACACAGTCGCCCCCTTTCTCACCTAGCCCTCTAGGTGCTCGGGGGCACCTGCCCATCTCCCTGCAGGCAACAACACAGAATCTGAGAGGTGTTTCTTAACCCAGGTCCCTCTTGAGCCAGCAGTTCCCTTTGGTGCCAAGAAAAGGGCACAGAGCAAGAGCAAACCTGAACCAAGGTTTCTGTCACTCTGAAGTTAAAAAATAACCATTATAAACATGGTTGGTAGGAAGGAAGCAGAGGGTGGGAGGTATGGGGAGAGTGACATAGAAACATACATTACCATATGTGAAATAGACAGGCAACGGGAATTTGCTATGTGACTCAGGAACTCACGATCTTACCTGCAGGGCAGCAGAGGAGACACAGGTGTAAAGAACAGACTTTTGAACTCAGTGGGAGAGGGTGAGGGGGGGATGACTGGAGAGAATAGCATGGAAACACGCACAGTACCGTATGTAAAGCAAACGACCAGTGCAAGTTCAACCTACGAAGCAGGGCACTCAAAGCCAGTGCTCTAGGACAACCCAGAGGGAGAGGGGCGAGAGGGAGGTTGGGGGGGGTGGTTCAGGAGGGGGGGACACATGTACCTGTGGCTCATTCATGATGATGTATGCCAAAACCATCACAATAGTGCAATTAGCCTCCAAGTAAAATAGATAAATAAATTAATTTAAAAATGTTTTCAAAATCACAGATACAAGCATTATGACCTCAGGCAAATTTCTTAACCTTATTTAAACCTCAGTTTCTGAAACAAGGTTAATGATAACATCAACTTAAGTGAACTTATAAAGGTTTAATGAATAAATACACATTATTTACAAACAAATGACACATGAGCATTCTGCTAATATTAGCTGTTACTGTGAAAAATTACTTAGCAATATGATGTATGTGCTTAAGTCCATACAAGGTAGTAATCTCTAGATGAGGCAATTTTTTTAAAGAATATTTAAATTGAAGCATAAAACACACATGGAAAAAGCCTAAGACATAAAAGTGTATAGCTTGATGACTTTGCCCAGAGTAAGCTTATTTTCCCTTTAAGTGATCATTTTACTAACAATAACAAAGTTCCTGATAAACACCCACACAGTCGCCCCCTTTCTCACCTAGCCCTCTAGGTGCTCGGGGGCACCTGCCCATCTCCCTGCAGGCAACAACACAGAATCTGAGAGGTGTTTCTTAACCCAGGTCCCTCTTGAGCCAGCAGTTCCCTTTGGTGCCAAGAAAAGGGCACAGAGCAAGAGCAAACCTGAACCAAGGTTTCTGTCACTCTGAAGTTAAAAAATAACCATTATAAACATGGTTGGTAGGAAGGAAGCAGAGGGTGGGAGGTATGGGGAGAGTGACATAGAAACATACATTACCATATGTGAAATAGACAGGCAATGGGAATTTGCTATGTGACTCAGGAACTCACAGGGTGGCGGGTTCAGGAACAACCTAGAAGGGTGGGATAAGGGGGGAGGCGAGAGGGATGCTCAAGCGGGAGGGGACATGGGCAAGCCTATGGCTGATTTATGCTGATTTTAGGCAGAAACGAACAGAATACTGTAAAGCAATTATCCTTCAATTAAAAATAAATAATTTTTTTAAATGGTGAAAAAGAAAACAATTACCATTATAAGAAACATTTATCATGTGTCTACCAAAGGTATGGAGTTTATCTGTGGGTAATTTATTCGTGCCCCTTCCAAAAGAACCCAAAATTATTTTCCGTAACAAAGTTCCTTATATGCTCCACGACACAGATCTCATGTAATGATCCTAAAGAGAGGTTTCCCCCCCTCCTCCTCTTAGAACTACGGGTTGTGGGTGGAGGAGCACTTCAAAAGCCACCTGGAGTGGTGTTAGCTACAACTTAACTCTGTTTGCAGAATGAACTGCAAACTGGTAATACTAAGCAAGACTGGATTACAAGCACAGATCAAATCCTCCAACCTTGACCTTATTACAGTTTGGTTAAAGGGGACTTGAAATCTTAGAAAATTCTGTTAGCTCCATCAAAATTTACTTGCTGGTAACACTGTTGCTCTTTCATAAAAGCTGTACCATACATCAAAACTACCTGCCACTCCTCTCCACAACAGTAGTTAAAAGTATACTTTCTTTAGAGCTAAGTTGTCTCAAAAATTTGTCTACTGGCTTCCAGAAAACAATTTAAAACATAATTGCATTTTTTCCAATTCTATCAATAATTACTAACTTACAAAATCCTATGAAACACAAAAATATACAAGCATTCACACTAGCATCCATCAGAGTGATGACGCCACCATATCATGTACATGCTGGGAAACTCCACTGTACAAGCATAAGAGAATGGCAGTGAAAAAAACCAAATAACCTGTGAAAAATTATTTAATAGTATGGTGAGTCCTTAAATGCACTGTTACCTTTAAATACTAAAAAACAAAATTTATGTTAAGAATTTATGACTCAGTGGTAAAGAATCTGCCTGTCAATGCAGGAGACATGGGTTTGATCCCTCAGTTGTGAAGATCTCCTGGAGAAGGACATGACAATCCACTCCAGTATTCTTGCCTGGGAAATTCCACAGACAGAGGAGCCAGGCAGGCTACAGTGCACGGGGTCGTAAAAGAGTCAGGCAGGACTTAGCAACTAAACAACAAGAACATACACAGTTACATTTTCCAAAGACAAAAATTTTATTTCTAAAAATGTTTAGTCATATCTCTGATACTCAAAAGAACACACCTTTATTTCCTGGCCAAGGCCGCTCCATGGCAGCTGTCAGAGAAGCCAGTGAGACAGACGCAGTACCAAGAGGAGATGAGGGCACTGAACTCCATGGTCGACTCTGCTATGCAGTACTACCCCTGGGGGCACTCATTCCCACACGCCACCTAACAATCAGAGGTGAGCGAGGTAAAAGCTCCACCTAAATAAAAAGTGAGTATGACCAGTAGAATGTTTTATAGGGAAAAAGTAACCCTGCAGGCCCCAGTATGTGAGTCCTGGATGAATAAGACAGGTATGACGGCAGCATGGTATCCCAACGCACACTGACTAAGGGGGTCAAACTAAAATCATACAGTAATACTAAAAGAAAACCACGGTTACCTTAGAAATCCATTTATTCACAAATGATCCGTGCTAAGTGAGTGCTGTATACACAGTTTTTCCATCTAGTGGCCTTATTAACACATTGGGTTTAGAATCAGACTTCTCTAACAGAAAGTAAGAATCCAGGTAAGACTAAGGAATGAATGACAGACAGAGGCTATGCAGGGAGGAAGGCTGTGAAGGGGTGGAGACGGAGGTGACGGCGAGGCTGGAGCTCCCCAGCAGAGTGCGTGGCAGCGCGGAGGGGTGGCAGTAAGCTATGCCGGGAGCTCCCTCCCTCTGCTGGTCTGCAGCAAGGAAGGAGTGCCCTTTGTGGCTGACACTCTCCCAGGGGACTCTGCACATTCCTGCTGACAGCATCATTTGTTTTGAAAGTAAACAGAAAAGAGCTACAATACTGCAGTTCCATCAGTGGCATGGGAAAGTGAGAGTTAGGGTAGGGTGAAAAAACAGGATCTAACAAGCATAAAAGGTACCAACTTCAGAAGAAAAAGGACAGATCAAAGTAAAAAAGTAGTAAAGGAACTGAAAGAAGGGTCTCAGATATTCATAAACCAGGTTCACAAGGCATTATTCATAAAACCAAAAGGTAGAAGGAACCCAAGTGTCCATCGATGAAAGACTGGATAAACAAAACGTGATACAGTTGGCCCTCCACACGTCCACAGGCCCCACGTCCGTTAAGCCAATCAACTGTGGATGAAAAATATTCAGAAAGTTACCAAAAGGAAACCTTGAAATTTACTAAGTGCCGGCAACTACTTACATGGCATTCACACGATATTCAGTATTATAAGTAATTCAGAGATGATTTAATACAGAAGGGTATACATAGGTTATACGCGAATATTATGCCATTTTATATAAGGGACTTGAGAATTCACAGATATTGAGGGAAGCCCTGGAATCAAAGGAAACTGAGGGATGACGGTATATATTATTCAGCCTTAAAAAGTCAGTCCTGACTCATGCTATGCATGGATAAACCATGAGGCATTATGTAAAGCAGAATAAGCCAGTCACAAAAGGATACATCATATGATATATGAGAGGTCGGACACAACTGAGTGACTGAACAACAACTTATATGAGGTAGTCAAATCCACAGAAACAAGAAGTAGAATGGTGCCTGCCAGCGACCTAGGGGAGGGGAAAGAAGAACTGTTTAATGGGTAAAGAGTTTCAGACTTGCAAGATGAAATACTTCTGGCGATATCTAACGAGATGAATATAATTAACACTACTGAACTGTATACTTTAAAATAGTTTAAGATGGTAAATTTTATGTTATGTGTTCTTTACCACAAGGAAAAAATAAATTCTGGGTATTGATTAAAAGCTAAAAGTAGAAGGGCAAGGGAAAAACATAAACCTTCTACAGTTTGTAGACACTTGGTCTAGGTGGAAACATCAATAAGATTACACAACTCTAATTCTCTTCTGAAGTATTAATATAAAAGAGTGTAACGGTTGGGGCAAAATCAGTAGATATGTAAGAAATACTGTGAATGTGAGCTCCAATGGGCTTCAGAGGCACATGTCCAGAGAGCACTGGAAAGAGCGGTAGATCCTGTGAAAGAGGAACAAGCCAAGGGTTACAGGCCTATGTTCTCCCCACACCCCAAACCATCTTGGCTGACAGTGTGATGTCTGTGGACAACCACTGGATACCATGGCATCCTTGGGGAGCCACCCAGGAAAGTTATCACTCAAATTTCCACATCCTTCCTTGGCAATTAAAATGACGACACGTCTCCCTTGGCACCTTGTGAGGATGTTCAATTTCCAGCGCTTCCCAAGATCCACCTCAGGAGAAGTCAATTTGTCCACAGGAGGCGTAGTTTCCAAAGCTGTCTACTGTGAACCTCTGAGAGATGTGAATTGAGTTGACCCAAAAAAAGCTGAAAAGAAAAACAAACCTAGAATAAACCTCAGGTTTTTTTGCACAGATATTATGCCATTTTATATAAGGGACTTGAGAATTCACAGATATTGAGGGAAGCCCTGGAATCAAAGGAAACTGAGGGATGACGGTATATATTATTCAGCCTTAAAAGTCAGTCCTGACTCATGCTATGCATGGATAAACCATGAGGCATTATGTAAAGCAGAATAAGCCAGTCACAAAAGGATACATCATATGATATATGAGAGGTCGGACACAACTGAGTGACTGAACAACAACTTATATGAGGTAGTCAAATCCACAGAAACAAGAAGTAGAATGGTGCCTGCCAGCGACCTAGGGGAGGGGAAAGAAGAACTGTTTAATGGGTAAAGAGTTTCAGACTTGCAAGATGAAATACTTCTGGCGATATCTAACGAGATGAATATAATTAACACTACTGAACTGTATACTTTAAAATAGTTTAAGATGGTAAATTTTATGTTATGTGTTCTTTACCACAAGGAAAAATAAATTCTGGGTATTGATTAAAAGCTAAAAGTAGAAGGGAAAGGGGAAAAAACATAAACCTTCTACAGTTTGTAGACACTTGGTCTAGGTGGAAACATCAATAAGATTACACAACTCTAATTCTCTTCTGAAGTATTAATATAAAAGAGTGTAACGGTTGGGGCAAAATCAGTAGATATGTAAGAAATACTGTGAATGTGAGCTCCAATGGGCTTCAGAGGCACATGTCCAGAGAGCACTGGAAAGAGCGGTAGATCCTGTGAAAGAGGAACAAGCCAAGGGTTACAGGCCTATGTTCTCCCCACACCCCAAACCATCTTGGCTGACAGTGTGATGTCTGTGGACAACCACTGGATACCATGGCATCCTTGGGGAGCCACCCAGGAAAGTTATCACTCAAATTTCCACATCCTTCCTTGGCAATTAAAATGACGACACGTCTCCCTTGGCACCTTGTGAGGATGTTCAATTTCCAGCGCTTCCCAAGATCCACCTCAGGAGAAGTCAATTTGTCCACAGGAGGCGTAGTTTCCAAAGCTGTCTACTGTGAACCTCTGAGAGATGTGAATTGAGTTGAGCTTTAGGGTACCAAAGTAGAAGTTCTCAAATAGCTGAAAAGAAAAAACAAAAACCTAGAATAAATGTCCAAAGAAATTCGTAGATGAAGATATTCAACATCACATTCTTCTATAAAAGCACCAGACAATCCCGACACGCCTCCTGCACTTTCTTTCTCAGTATTTATTCTGAAAAATGACTCTGGAGGGAGGGACGGGAGTGGGAGTGAGGAAAGAACAGCATCTCTTCATGGATTAGCTGAAAGTCTCTGACAAAAGGCACTAGATAAAGAGGTCTGAAAAGTCAACTCCGAAATGTGTCTACTGAGCAGATAGGACCAAGCACTTACCACAAACATCCTGGGGCCATAGCCTGATCCCCAGGGCCTAACAAAGCTCCTTCTATGGACTTTCAGTTAGTGACCATGGGGAATGTTAGGTTCGTTACAGTCAGGATAAAACTTGATATAATACATTCTTCTACCTCATCAACAACATTTATTAAAACAGTGACTAAAATAAGCAGAAGATAAGGTCCCTGCCCTACAAATGATTCTGATAACCCAGCAAGGAGTACAGAACACTTATCCACACATAAGAGCCAGAGAAGCACTTCTATTGAATAATATAACAAGTACAAACGATAATGTTTATCAAAAACCTTTCATTAGACTTTGGATTCAAACCAGCATCTTAAAGTAAATGCTCTTCACTAAAATTCTTCATTTAAAAAGCTTTGCCAGGGGCTTCCCTGGTGGTCCAGTGGGTAAGGACACCGCCTTACAGTGCAAGGGGCGCCAGTTCGATCTGTGGCCTGGGAAGATCCCACGTGCTGCAGAGCGGCTGGACTGATGTGTCCAGTTACCGAGCCGGAGCTCTGGAGTGCATGCGCCCAGAGCCAGTGCTCTGCAGCGAGGGAGGCCACCGCGATGGGAGGCCCACACGGGCCAAAGAACAAAGATGGATGAAAATAGAGAAATGAAAGACCAAGACCAACAGAAGTGGACCGCCCACCCGCCTCCCTCCCTACCCCCACCCAAAAAAATAATAATATATATATATATATATATATATATATATATATATATATATATATATATAACACTTTGCCAGAGGGAGGGATGAGCCACACTCTGAGAAAGATTTGCTCTTGTGATGAGCATATTTATAAGGCAAAATGCAAAATGACATCAGAATTCATCCTGGGAAAACTGAGCCACATTGCTTAGATAAAGGAGCATCACAGAGCAGAGGGCTGACCTTTTTCTGTTAGTTGAATCCTAACTGCTCTTTCTTAAATGTCAGCACGAACCCAAGAAAGCCTTTCAGTACGTGAACCCACAATGTTTGAGTAGAACCTACAGCTGAGACCTCTGCACATTAGCAAGTGACTGTCTTGTCTCTCCACTTATTTTTATACTCTTTTACAGCCATGGACTTCAGCCACTGTCTCCTTTCCTCTTCCTGCAATTAATGGTCTAGCAAAATACCTGGGGTTCATTAAAGGCTAACTTTATAGAGCCCAGTAAATATTGATTCTTGAACATGACATCAACGTGACCCCAAAGATCTACTTAGAGGTTGTGTGCTGCATTGTCTTGTCTTTCAGAAAGGTGATCAGCTCTTGCCTGCATTGATTTACACAATTAACTTCTCTTCCTGGCTTTGGCAGCCTGTTCAAACCATGTCCACCCTTTTGTGTAAGGAAATAGAGCCTGAAACATTTATCAGCTAATCCCCTCTGCTGAACATTAATTTGAAGTGAAAGCCACGTCAACAAGACTGACAGATTTATAACTTTACAAGCTGAAGCCTTCTAGGTATAAAAGACATAACCAAAGGAGCAATAAAAGACAAGACAAAACAAAACAAAAAGGAACTCATTATACTTGGCAGGGCCAGTTCGATCTGTGGCCTGGGAAGATCCCACGTGCTGCAGAGCGGCTGGACTGATGTGTCCAGTTACCGAGCCGGAGCTCTGGAGTGCATGCGCCCAGAGCCAGTGCTCTGCAGCGAGGGAGGCCACCGCGATGGGAGGCCCACACGGGCCAAAGAACAAAGATGGATGAAAATAGAGAAATGAAAGACCAAGACCAACAGAAGTGGACCGCCCACCCGCCTCCCTCCCTACCCCCACCCAAAATAATAACAATAATTATATATATATATATATATATATATATATATATATATATATATATAACACTTTGCCAGAGGGAGGGATGAGCCACACTCTGAGAAAGATTTGCTCTTGTGATGAGCATATTTATAAGGCAAAATGCAAAATGACATCAGAATTCATCCTGGGAAAACTGAGCCACATTGCTTAGATAAAGGAGCATCACAGAGCAGAGGGCTGACCTTTTTCTGTTAGTTGAATCCTAACTGCTCTTTCTTAAATGTCAGCACGAACCCAAGAAAGCCTTTCAGTACGTGAACCCACAATGTTTGAGTAGAACCTACAGCTGAGACCTCTGCACATTAGCAAGTGACTGTCTTGTCTCTCCACTTATTTTTATACTCTTTTTACAGCCATGGACTTCAGCCACTGTCTCCTTTCCTCTTCCTGCAATTAATGGTCTAGCAAAATACCTGGGGTTCATTAAAGGCTAACTTTATAGAGCCCAGTAAATATTGATTCTTGAACATGACATCAACGTGACCCCAAAGATCTACTTAGAGGTTGTGTGCTGCATTGTCTTGTCTTTCAGAAAGGTGATCAGCTCTTGCCTGCATTGATTTACACAATTAACTTCTCTTCCTGGCTTTGGCAGCCTGTTCAAACCATGTCCACCCTTTTGTGTAAGGAAATAGAGCCTGAAACATTTATCAGCTAATCCCCTCTGCTGAACATTAATTTGAAGTGAAAGCCACGTCAACAAGACTGACAGATTTATAACTTTACAAGCTGAAGCCTTCTAGGTATAAAAAAGACATAACCAAAGGAGCAATAAAAGACAAGACAAAACAAAACAAAAAAGGAACTCATTATACTTTCAACGGGTTACTTTTTAGGGATCAGCAGCCCATGGCTCCTCTCTTTGTGCCTATGTTTCCAAGTGATGGAGACACCACAGCTAGGAACTGGAAAGCACTTACATCTGACTTCACTTTGTCTTACACTTATAACCTCCAGACGGCATGATTTGCTAGGGAGATTTCCCATGCTTTAGGTTTGAAGCAAAGAGTAAATACAGCGATAATGAAGTTAGCTGGGATGTGACTTCAATGCAGTAATTACAAAAATAGAGAGAAGACTGAACACAAATTCTCATGCTCCTCTAATGCAAGAGCAGCGGGTGAGAGGAGTGAAGCCAGTCTAAACTTATGACAGGCACATGGGAGCTGCGGACAGACACCACCACCCATGGTGCAAGATCGTAATGGGCAAGGAATCAATAAGATGAACAAGTCAAAATATCTTCCCTGTTGACTGCAAAGCACTACTGAAAAGTAAATATTTCCTATGATGTTTACAACATCTCTCTGCTCTTTTGAACCTGTCCTTATTCTCCCGACATAGGCTGGCATCTTCTTCCACACCTACGGTAACATCATAATCAAATGAATAATCAAATGAATTTCTTTCTTCTTATTTCTTCAAAGTTCCCTACTGCACTGTCAAGCTCCATCTTAAGTCTTTCCTCTTCCCATGTCCTTGTTCTCTCTGTATGTTTATGAGAATTTAGTAACAATCTTTCATAGTTATTTTATTGTTTACTGATTGTTGTATCTTCAGGCTTAAGTTTTCTTTCACTTTTGCCAATAATTTCTAGTAACTCTTCAAAATATAAGCCCTACAGAAGAAGGAGATTTTATGTTTTTCAAAGCTCCCAGTACATGCTGTAACCCATGTTATCATGGCTTTGGCAGCCTGTTCAAACCATGTCCACCCTTTTGTGTAAGGAAATAGAGCCTGAAACATTTATCAGCTAATCCCCTCTGCTGAACATTAATTTGAAGTGAAAGCCACGTCAACAAGACTGACAGATTTATAACTTTACAAGCTGAAGCCTTCTAGGTATAAAAAAGACATAACCAAAGGAGCAATAAAAGACAAGACAAAACAAAACAAAAAAGGAACTCATTATACTTTCAACGGGTTACTTTTTAGGGATCAGCAGCCCATGGCTCCTCTCTTTGTGCCTATGTTTCCAAGTGATGGAGACACCACAGCTAGGAACTGGAAAGCACTTACATCTGACTTCACTTTGTCTTACACTTATAACCTCCAGACGGCATGATTTGCTAGGGAGATTTCCCATGCTTTAGGTTTGAAGCAAAGAGTAAATACAGCGATAATGAAGTTAGCTGGGATGTGACTTCAATGCAGTAATTACAAAAATAGAGAGAAGACTGAACACAAATTCTCATGCTCCTCTAATGCAAGAGCAGCGGGTGAGAGGAGTGAAGCCAGTCTAAACTTATGACAGGCACATGGGAGCTGCGGACAGACACCACCACCCATGGTGCAAGATCGTAATGGGCAAGGAATCAATAAGATGAACAAGTCAAAATATCTTCCCTGTTGACTGCAAAGCACTACTGAAAAGTAAATATTTCCTATGATGTTTACAACATCTCTCTGCTCTTTTGAACCTGTCCTTATTCTCCCGACATAGGCTGGCATCTTCTTCCACACCTACGGTAACATCATAATCAAATGAATAATCAAATGAATTTCTTTCTTCTTATTTCTTCAAAGTTCCCTACTGCACTGTCAAGCTCCATCTTAAGTCTTTCCTCTTCCCATGTCCTTGTTCTCTCTGTATGTTTATGAGAATTTAGTAACAATCTTTCATAGTTATTTTATTGTTTACTGATTGTTGTATCTTCAGGCTTAAGTTTTCTTTCACTTTTGCCAATAATTTCTAGTAACTCTTCAAAATATAAGCCCTACAGAAGAAGGAGATTTTATGTTTTTCAAAGCTGACTCCCAGTACATGCTGTAACTGTTATCTAGTAGATTGCATATGATCAATAATCATTTGTTAGATAAAATGACAACACAAACGAAAGTTAGAAATGTCTGTGTGGTCGACGGTCATACCACTTTGAATGCACCAGATCTCGTCTGATCTAGGAAGCTAAGCAGGGTCAGGCCTGGTTAGTATTTGGATGGGAGAAATGTCTGTGTGCTTTGTGTTGGAAAAGAGAACTGTAACATGGCCTTGTTTAGATGGATACAAAGACCTTATTTATAGATCACCATCTAAGAACTCTTGAAGATTTACTCCATGGTATTACCTCTAATTACACCTCAACTGTAACTACTTGTGAAGAAGCAATTTATTCATTAGTAACATAAATTTCATATATTCCTTTAAATGTCTGTGTTTCTTCTTTGGTCTTAGCTCATACTTCCGGTCTTCTTTGGCCTGGTGTTAGCTCACACTTCTGATCTGGAATGTCACTCAGCTCCTGATGTTGTGTGCTTTCATGTAAAGAGGCATATGGTGTGGTGCTATCTCCTAGGCAACTGTCATCTGGTTAGGGAGATGGGGTATGTGTCAGAAGAGAGGCATGCTAATGACATGGGTGTGTTCACCTTGTGAACAGTTTCTGTATTATGTATTCAATTTAAAAGCTTACCTTATCTGTAAACAACAAAACTCTGTAAAAGTTAAAAGTAATAAAAGTTAAAAAAAAAAAAGTTTACCTAAAACAATACAGGTGATAAAGGTTAAGTGCAGGAGGAGAGGCACAGGCAATCCATAAATGCAATGGAAGGTAAGAAAATTACAGAGGGAGAGGACTGGGACTCTAGAAAAGCCATCTACAAGAGACAGAAACTGACCTGGGCCTATAGCAAGTCTAAGACTCAGAGAAGAGGAGGAGGGAGGGCAGGCAGCATGAAGGCAGAGATGGGTCTGGAGGGTCAAGGAGAGCAGGTTAGATATATGGAGGGCTCCTAAAAAAGAGGCGGGGAGAAAGATGAAGGTTAGAGACATAAGGAAGGAGAATCAGACTGAGGGGTCCTGAGGGTGAGATTCAGAAGTGAGACTTCATTCTAGATGGTGGGAACCACTGAAGGCTTTGAGTAAGCTTATGGCCCAAGATGAAAACCAAAGGAAATTAATCTGGGTGTGATAAGATTGTGCTGACTGGAGAAAGGAACAAAAGAAGAAACGGAGACCAAGGCAGCAATTAAGTTGTGAGATAACTGAGTGTCTCTTGACTAAAAATAGTAGTAGTGGGCCTGGGAAGGCTGGAGCAGACATGAAATACTATGAATGAAACATGGAACCGACCACGTGATTTTCTGGATGTGAAGGAGGAGACAGGAAGGGAGATAAGAAAAGTCACGGATGACAGGGTAAAGGGGTACGTGAGGGTACTAGTGATAGTAACGTAACATTTCTGACTGTGAACTATTTTATGGAGAAAAACAACAAAAAAATCACTCATTTGTATATTTAGCTGTGTGTCTCAAGCCTTTCTCCAACCAAGGATCTGCCTGGTATGCTCTGAGAATATAAATGAAAGACATGAAGCACATCCCATAAAAAACTTTACAATGGGGCTTCCCTGGTGGTCCAGTGTGTGGAGAGTCCGCCTTGCAGTGCAAGGGGCACTGGTTTGATCCCTGGCCCGGGAGGATCCCACGTGCCACAGAGCGGCTAGACCGATGTGTCACATTATGAGCCAGCACTCTGGAGTGCATGCACCCAGAAGTGGTGCTCTGCAAGGGGAGAGGCCACTGCAATGGGAGGCCCACACAGCCCAGAGAATAAAGATGGATGAAGATGAATAAATAAAAAACCAATAAAAGTAGCCAAAACTTAAAAATTATATAACCAATTTGGCAATAAGTATTCAAAATATTTTTTTAAAAAAACTTTACAATGGTCCATTTTTTAAAAACTGAGTAGTAGTTCTCTATATATTAGGGAAATGAACTCTTGTGTGATGAACTGCAAATGTATTTTCCCCCAGTTTGTCATCTGTCTTTTGACTTTACTTACGGTAATTTTTACCATGTCAATTTAAATTTTTATAAATTCAAATATATCATAATGAGATATTTTTTAAAAGGTTACCTAATGCCAATATGTTATATATTAAAAGATCAAAGTGAATAACAAACATACAAGTGTTGACAACAACACTAATGAAATAAAGATCACAGCAGCCAAAGTTTACTGAGTAAGCATGCATGCCAGGCTCTATGTGATTATCTGTACTTTGGGCTGTATGTGATTATCTGACTGCCTCCTCATACACTCAGGAAGCAGATACTACTACTAACCCCCAGTTTAGAGTTGAACATGAAGTTTAAAAGGCTTACCCATAAACACACAGCAAGTAAACAGTAGAAAATGGACATTCATAAAGTTGGAATAGGAACAAGAAAAGGAAATTAAGATTCAAACTCAGAACTTATATAAAAAACAGAAATAGACCCACAGACATTGAAAACAAAATGTTGGTTACCAAAAAGGAAAGTGGGGGTCGGGGGGGAGGGTAAATTAGGATTAATATATACATGCTACAAGGACCTATGGTATAACATAGGGAACTATACTCAATATTGTGTGATAACCTACAGGAGAAAGGAAACTTAAAAAAGAAAAAGATATAGCTGTATGCACAAACAAATCACTTTGCTATATACCTGAAACTAAAACAACACTGTAAATTAACTATTGTTCGTTGTTCAGTCACCCAAGTTCCTGTCCATTGAATAGGTGATGCCATCCAACCATCTCCTCCTCTGTCATCCTCTTCTCCTTCTGCCTTCAATTTTCCAGTGCATGAACCAGACATGGTGCTCTGCAAGGGGAGAGGCCACTGCAATGGGAGGCCCACACAGCCCAGAGAATAAAGATGGATGAAGATGAATAAATAAAAAACCAATAAAAGTAGCCAAAACTTAAAAATTATATAACCAATTTGGCAATAAGTATTCAAAATATTTTTTTAAAAAAACTTTACAATGGTCCATTTTTTAAAAACTGAGTAGTAGTTCTCTATATATTAGGGAAATGAACTCTTGTGTGATGAACTGCAAATGTATTTTCCCCCAGTTTGTCATCTGTCTTTTGACTTTACTTACGGTAATTTTTACCATGTCAATTTAAATTTTTATAAATTCAAATATATCATAATGAGATATTTTTTAAAAGGTTACCTAATGCCAATATGTTATATATTAAAAGATCAAAGTGAATAACAAACATACAAGTGTTGACAACAACACTAATGAAATAAAGATCACAGCAGCCAAAGTTTACTGAGTAAGCATGCATGCCAGGCTCTATGTGATTATCTGTACTTTGGGCTGTATGTGATTATCTGACTGCCTCCTCATACACTCAGGAAGCAGATACTACTACTAACCCCCAGTTTAGAGTTGAACATGAAGTTTAAAAGGCTTACCCATAAACACACAGCAAGTAAACAGTAGAAAATGGACATTCATAAAGTTGGAATAGGAACAAGAAAAGGAAATTAAGATTCAAACTCAGAACTTATATAAAAAACAGAAATAGACCCACAGACATTGAAAACAAAATGTTGGTTACCAAAAAGGAAAGTGGGGGTCGGGGGGGAGGGTAAATTAGGATTAATATATACATGCTACAAGGACCTATGGTATAACATAGGGAACTATACTCAATATTGTGTGATAACCTACAGGAGAAAGGAAACTTAAAAAAGAAAAAGATATAGCTGTATGCACAAACAAATCACTTTGCTATATACCTGAAACTAAAACAACACTGTAAATTAACTATTGTTCGTTGTTCAGTCACCCAAGTTCCTGTCCATTGAATAGGTGATGCCATCCAACCATCTCCTCCTCTGTCATCCTCTTCTCCTTCTGCCTTCAATCTTTCCCAGTATCAGGGTCTTTTCCAATGAGTTTGCTGCTTGCATCAGGTGGCCAAAGTATTGGAGCTTCAGCATCAGTCTTTCCAATAAATATTCAAGGTTGATTTCCTTTAGGAGTGACTGATTTGATCTCCTTGCTGCCCAAGTGACAAGAAAGTCTTCTCTAGCACCACAGATCGAAAGCATCAATTCTCCCGCACACCGCCTTCTTTACTATTCAGTTTTCACATCCATTCATGACTAATGGAAAGACCATAGCCTAGATCTGTCATAGCTTTCCTGCTAAGAAGCAACCACCTTCTAGTTTCACGGCTGCAGCCACCATCCGCAGTGATTTTAGAGTGGTATCACCTGCACATTTAAGTTTCCTGGTATTTCTCCTGGTAGTCCTGATTCCAGCTTGTAACTCACCCAGCCTAGCGTTTTCCATTATCAACTATGCTTCAATTAAAAAATAAAGATTCAGTCTCAGGCAGCTTAACTCTAAAGTCTGAGCTCTTTAACCTCTGCACTCTCTAGTCTTTCCTTGTAGGTGAGGCCCCTAAAAACCTGGCCCTGGGCAGAGGAGGGAGGGGTCAGGGATACACATATGATTAATCTGGGATTATACATATCTGTAAATAACAGAACTCTGTAAAAGCAAAAAGCAAAATAAAAATAATTACAATGAAAAAAAAAAACCTGGCCCTTTTAAAACTACAGAGAGGAAGCCTGACTCACAAAACTCCCAAAGGCTGAGATGAGCATATTCTTTCCTTGTTACTCCTACTTTGACCGTCACCTCTTATCCTGGACCCAGTTTAAAAACCAGTGACTCCCCAAAGCACAGCCGCAAGGAAAACCATTCCAGTGAAGGGACCAAGGAGTCCAGCAGCAACTCTCTCAGCAACCGCAGACAGAGAGCTGAGGAGCGGAGTTTCTACCACCACCACCATGAGGCTGCAGGCTCTTCCCCTAGGAAGGAGACCTAAGAGAGCGGGCACAGTCACTGCACCACTGAGGCTCCGCCCAAGCCTCTGGAAGAACCAAAGCATGAGACCAAAAAGCTCAAGAATCTTTCAGATTCTGCTGTTGAGTTGGAATAGGCTTCTGGTGTTGAAAAACAGCTGCTTCCCAACATCTATGCACATCCTAGAGGGGGTTCAGGAGGTGATCAGCAGTATTCTCAAAAACCACACTTCAGAGAGTAGGCTGACCCAGCTGAAGATTTCCCAGCACCTTCGCCTGGACCAGCCCAAGCTGGATGAGGTCACACCACGCATCAAGCTGGGGAGCCCCAGTGACTTCGCCGAGCTCCTGGCCATGCAGGCGACCCCAGGGGGCCTGGCATTGAGCGGATGCCTATGGTGGATCCTGGCCTACAAAGGTGGTTTCTCAGGAACCTATTCTCCTACTTGAAACAGAAGCAGGGGTCAGGGGTCATCAGCCAGCCAGTGGAGGGGTCCAAGGGCAGAGACAGCACAGGCATACTCTGTGACTTCCTGCCCTGTGACTTTTCACAGCCATACCCCCAGTCAGCACTGAGAACACTGCACAAGCTACCACACATGGTGACAGTTTTAAGTGAGAAACATGGCCTAGCCCAAACCTGTCTTTTCCAGCCCGTTTGTCACTAAAAGCAGTTAAAGTCTATCTATTGCCGCCCTGCGCCCCCTGCCCCATTTTACACCCTTGATTTGAATTTTCTGCTGGGTTATTTCAATTCATTTGGTAGGGGACCAACGTCCAGTCCCTCCACCCAAACTAAGTTCACAGGCTTGGATTTTTTTGTTACTGTATTTTTACAGTGATGAGAAGGAACTCCTGTCATGTTGGTTTCTAGTGTATGAAATACTGTCTGATGTGTTCTATATTTTTTTATTCTTTACTAACTGTATGGAAAGTTGTCAGTAAAGCCTTTGTCAGATAATGGATTAAAAAAACAACAAAAAAAGAATCAGTGGCTCTAGGTCTGCTAGAAGAATTTTAATTGAATTCTGGGTGCAAAAAAGCACAAATCAACTAAATGGCTCCATTTAATTAGGTACCTAAATGGGGAAGAAGAATAAGCTTAAACTAAGTTTAAAAGAGAAAACTGAGAAATCTGGTTGCTCCTTATAGGCTAACGTAGTCCAAGAAGAGCAAAGTGGTCTATTTTTCAGAAAATTAAAAAAAAAAAAGAACAGTGAAAAACTTAAATTTAAAAAGTATCAAAATAAAAAGTACCACAGCAAAGTGTTTATATCAGGTTATGTTTTTTCTCCTCACTGGTGTTTTACAGCAATTCCTTTGGGGATTTTGAAACCTAAACCTTTTTCTTTCTGAAAACATTTCTCTCTGATGTGCACATATACATATGAGACCTGTTGTGCTGGAAGCCCCAGTGACGCCGAGCTCCTGGCCATGCAGGCGACCCCAGGGGCCTGGCATTGAGCGGGTGCTGATGGTGGGTCCTGGCCTACAAAGGGGGGTTCTCAGGAGCCTATTCTCCTACTTGAAACAGAAGCAGGGGTCAGGGGTCATCAGCCAGCCAGTGGAGGGGTCCAAGGGCAGAGACAGCACAGGCATACTCTGTGACTTCCTGCCCTGTGACTTTTCACAGCCATACCCCCAGTCAGCACTGAGAACACTGCACAAGCTACCACACATGGTGACAGTTTTAAGTGAGAAACATGGCCTAGCCCAAACCTGTCTTTTCCAGCCCGTTTGTCACTAAAAGCAGTTAAAGTCTATCTATTGCCGCCCTGCGCCCCCTGCCCCATTTTACACCCTTGATTTGAATTTTCTGCTGGGTTATTTCAATTCATTTGGTAGGGGACCAACGTCCAGTCCCTCCACCCAAACTAAGTTCACAGGCTTGGATTTTTTTGTTACTGTATTTTTACAGTGATGAGAAGGAACTCCTGTCATGTTGGTTTCTAGTGTATGAAATACTGTCTGATGTGTTCTATATTTTTTTATTCTTTACTAACTGTATGGAAAGTTGTCAGTAAAGCCTTTGTCAGATAATGGATTAAAAAAACAACAAAAAAAGAATCAGTGGCTCTAGGTCTGCTAGAAGAATTTTAATTGAATTCTGGGTGCAAAAAAGCACAAATCAACTAAATGGCTCCATTTAATTAGGTACCTAAATGGGGAAGAAGAATAAGCTTAAACTAAGTTTAAAAGAGAAAACTGAGAAATCTGGTTGCTCCTTATAGGCTAACGTAGTCCAAGAAGAGCAAAGTGGTCTATTTTTCAGAAAATTAAAAAAAAAAAAGAACAGTGAAAAACTTAAATTTAAAAAGTATCAAAATAAAAAGTACCACAGCAAAGTGTTTATATCAGGTTATGTTTTTTCTCCTCACTGGTGTTTTACAGCAATTCCTTTGGGGATTTTGAAACCTAAACCTTTTTCTTTCTGAAAACATTTCTCTCTGATGTGCACATATACATATGAGACCTGTTGTGCTGGAAGCCAGCATTTTTTAAAGCCTGCTATGAAGAAACAAAACAATAAACAGCTGCACAAAACCACAAATATTTGATAAGGAAATAAAAATAGAATTTAAGATCGCCAATATTTGCAATATCACTTGTAAGTAATACGTACTAATTTGGACAATTTAAGAATAACATTTTAAACCCAAATAAATGTTAAGTAAGACATTTGAAAACTATCAGTGATACAGCTGCTATCCTTTGTTGACTACTCACAGTTATCTTCAAAAATCAAACCAAGTTTCCTTATCACTGAGTAAAGAGAAATGTGGACCATCAAGATGAAAGGTTTTGGTCAAAACCAAAGTGACCCTGACAGAATCTCAAGACAAACATCCGAACATCTTGCTGTCCCCTACCCACATGATCTGTGAAGCCTACCATTTTGTAGTTTATCCATGGTTTTTTCCTAGGAAAAACACAAAAGGAGTTATGATTTCTGGTTGTGTACTGGTATACAGGGAAAGAAAACAAACAGCAGGGCTTCAGTGCTAACTGTGGTCATTTCTCCTTGCACTTATTTCAGACCTCCTACTCCTTCCTCTCAGGCTCCATGACACAACCATAAAAGACCAGAAATAATTCCACATGTAACTAGGCTGAAAAGATAAGCCTGGAAATCTCAGCGAGAAGTGGGAAGGAGAGTAACGAGGAACCTTCTCATACCTATGACCTCAAGCTACAGAAATGAATGAATGGCCAATCCTGAACAGCATAGAGACAGACAGGTTGGAGATCCGTCCACTGGGCTTCCCAAATGCGTCGTGTTCTCTTTCTTCAATCTTAGACAAAGCAGTGGCCACTTTCTTGAAAGATCTCTCTTTAGGAAAATCTATTTCCTGTGCTAGGTGGCCTCAGTGAACTATATGCTGTTTAATATGACTTCAAAAAGAGGAAATTTCCATTTTAGAAGTCTAAAATGAAGATTCCAAATATGTAAGTCCTGGCAAAAGAAATGAAAACAAAAATGACTAAATGAGATCTAATTAGGCTTTGGGGATGAACTAAAGAAAACATTTCTCTCTGATGTGCACATATACATATGAGACCTGTTGTGCTGGAAGCCAGCATTTTTTAAAGCCTGCTATGAAGAAACAAAACAATAAACAGCTGCACAAAACCACAAATATTTGATAAGGAAATAAAAATAGAATTTAAGATCGCCAATATTTGCAATATCACTTGTAAGTAATACGTACTAATTTGGACAATTTAAGAATAACATTTTAAACCCAAATAAATGTTAAGTAAGACATTTGAAAACTATCAGTGATACAGCTGCTATCCTTTGTTGACTACTCACAGTTATCTTCAAAAATCAAACCAAGTTTCCTTATCACTGAGTAAAGAGAAATGTGGACCATCAAGATGAAAGGTTTTTGGTCAAAACCAAAGTGACCCTGACAGAATCTCAAGACAAACATCCGAACATCTTGCTGTCCCCTACCCACATGATCTGTGAAGCCTACCATTTTGTAGTTTATCCATGGTTTTTTCCTAGGAAAAACACAAAAGGAGTTATGATTTCTGGTTGTGTACTGGTATACAGGGAAAGAAAACAAACAGCAGGGCTTCAGTGCTAACTGTGGTCATTTCTCCTTGCACTTATTTCAGACCTCCTACTCCTTCCTCTCAGGCTCCATGACACAACCATAAAAGACCAGAAATAATTCCACATGTAACTAGGCTGAAAAGATAAGCCTGGAAATCTCAGCGAGAAGTGGGAAGGAGAGTAACGAGGAACCTTCTCATACCTATGACCTCAAGCTACAGAAATGAATGAATGGCCAATCCTGAACAGCATAGAGACAGACAGGTTGGAGATCCGTCCACTGGGCTTCCCAAATGCGTCGTGTTCTCTTTCTTCAATCTTAGACAAAGCAGTGGCCACTTTCTTGAAAGATCTCTCTTTAGGAAAATCTATTTCCTGTGCTAGGTGGCCTCAGTGAACTATATGCTGTTTAATATGACTTCAAAAAGAGGAAATTTCCATTTTAGAAGTCTAAAATGAAGATTCCAAATATGTAAGTCCTGGCAAAAGAAATGAAAACAAAAATGACTAAATGAGATCTAATTAGGCTTAGAAGCCTTTCCACAGCAAAGAAAAAAAATGGCAAAATGAAAAGACAACTTTATGAATGGGACAACATATTTGCAAATGATACGGCTGACAAGGGGTTAATATCCAAAATAAATAAACAGATTATACAACTCAATAACCTCAACAAATAAAAATCAATTAAAAAATGGGGGGCTTCCCTGGTGGTCCGGTGGGTGGGGACACCGCCTTGCAGTGCAAGGGGCGCCGGTTCGATCCCTGGCCTGGGAAGATCCCACATGCCGCAGAGCGGCTGGACCGATGTGTTCAATTACTGAGCCGGAGCTATGGAGCGCACTCGCCCAGAGCCAGTGCTCTGCGACGACAGAGGCCACTGCGATGGGAGGCCGGTGGATGGATGAAACTAGATAAATGAAAGACCAATAGAAGTAGTCCATCCACCCCCCTCCCTCCCCAAACTGCACCCCCCACACACAAAAAAAAAAATGGGCAGGGGGCTTCCCTGGTGGTTCAGTGGGTAAGGAGTCCGCCTTGCAGTGCAAGGGGTGCCAGTTCAATCCCTGGCCCAGAAAGATTCCATGTGCCATGGAGTGGCTGGACCAGTTTGTCCAGTTAAGAGCCAGCGCTCTGGAGCACGTGCACCCAGAGACGGAGGTTGGCAGAGAGAGTGGCCACTGCAATGGGAGGCCCACACAGGCCAAAGAATACATATGGATTAAAATTAATAAATAAATAAATAAAACAATAAAAGAGGTCAAACAAAAAAATTTTTAAAAATTGGGCAGAAGACCTAAATAGACATTTTTCCAGAAAAAGACATACAGTTGGCTAAAAGGCCCATGAAAAGATGTTTGACATAATTATTAGACATATGCAAATCAAAATAACAATGAGGTATGGCTTCCCCTGGTGGTCCAGTGGGTAAGGACACCGCCTTGCAGTGCAAGGGGCACCGGTTCCATCCCTGGCCTGGGAAGATTCCACGTGCCGCGGAGCGGCTGGACCCATGTGTCCAACTACCGAGCTGGAGCTCTGGAGTGCGTGCACCCAGAGGTGGTGCTCTGCGACAACAGAGGCCACTGTAATGGGAGGCCCACAGGGGCCAAAGAACAAAGATGGATGAAAAAATAGATAAATGAAAGACCAATAGAAGTGGCCCGCCCGGCCCTCTCCCTCCCCAAACCCCCCGCCCAAAAAGACAACAACAATGAAGTAACACCTCACACTTGTTAGAATGGCTATCATCAAAATGTCTATAAATAGGGCTTCCCTGGTGGTCCGGTGGGTAAAGAGTCCGCCTCGCAGTGCAAGCGGCACTGGTTCGATCCCTGGCCTGGGAAGATTCCACATGCTGCAGAGTGGCTGGACCAATGTGTCCAATTACAAGCTGGTGCTCTGCAACAGGAGAGGCCACTGCAATGGGAGGCCCACACAGGCCAAAGAAAAAAGATGAATGAAAATAAATAAACGAAAGACCAATAAAAGAGGCTAAAATTAAAAAAAAAAAAAAGTCTATAAATAACACGTGCTGGTGAGGATGTGGAGAAAGGGAATCCTCCTATATTGTTGGTGTAAATGTAAACTGTACATAGTGGTAAGGATAACCTAGAGACTATTATGCTTAGTAACATACGTCAGACAGAAAAAGACAAATATTGCATGTTATCACTTATATGGAAAATCTAAAAAATAAAACAGATGAATATATACACGAAAACAGAAACAGACTCACACATATAGAAAACAAATTAGTGGATATCAGTGAGAAGAAGAAGGAAGGGACAAGAAAAGGGTATGAGATTAACAGACACAACAAAAAATAGATACGCAACACAGACACATTGTAGAGTATAGGGAATCATAGCCATTACTTTGAAATAACTATAAATGAAGTATAATCTATAAAAATACTGAATCACTTTGCTATACACCCGGAAACTAATATATTATTATAAATCAACGATATAATTTTTTTAATGTACGTCCTGTGAAATTTATAGTCATTCTTGGTAGGCATAAGCTAAACTAACCCTTAGAACTTAATCTGGTGCAACTGAAAATAAACACTGGTGTTCAATTAATGCAAGTATTTAGAAGGATGGAATGGGTACTGTTTCTCCCCCAAGAAACGATGATTTTTGTTTTTTCATGCATAGCAGTTAGACTTTTGAAACCTAAAATAAACAGTTAAGAGCAAATGCACACCATCTGAAGTTTTCCCAGTGTTTTTCTTCTATAACCTGTTTTACCAACTTCTATTCCTCACAATTACCTCCTGTTTACAGATAAAAGCAACCATAATAACACTATTTTGTACTTAATAATACTCACTCACCTCCTTCCCTACCAGGAATGACATGAGGATGAATGGAAGAGAGTCTGACAGGCACTTTGAGCTCTTTGGGAGGCACTCCCGCAGGAAGCCTTGCTGAGGCGAAATAAGACCTTTCATCTAAGGATCTAAAAGTATCTCACAAAGCCCAGATCATTAACCCTTCAAAAAAAATCACTGTGACATAAGCCAGAGATCAGTATTATTATCCTCATTTAAGAGATAAGAAACAGACAGGTTAGGACCACTAACATTGTGATATAAATTTAATAGTTCCTGGGACCAGGCCTAGGAACACAGCTAAGGAAAATCCTCCTATATTGTTGGTGTAAATGTAAACTGTACATAGTGGTAAGGATAACCTAGAGACTATTATGCTTAGTAACATACGTCAGACAGAAAAAGACAAATATTGCATGTTATCACTTATATGGAAAATCTAAAAAATAAAACAGATGAATATATACACGAAAACAGAAACAGACTCACACATATAGAAAACAAATTAGTGGATATCAGTGAGAAGAAGAAGGAAGGGACAAGAAAAGGGTATGAGATTAACAGACACAACAAAAAATAGATACGCAACACAGACACATTGTAGAGTATAGGGAATCATAGCCATTACTTTGAAATAACTATAAATGAAGTATAATCTATAAAAATACTGAATCACTTTGCTATACACCCGGAAACTAATATATTATTATAAATCAACGATATAATTTTTTTAATGTACGTCCTGTGAAATTTATAGTCATTCTTGGTAGGCATAAGCTAAACTAACCCTTAGAACTTAATCTGGTGCAACTGAAAATAAACACTGGTGTTCAATTAATGCAAGTATTTAGAAGGATGGAATGGGTACTGTTTCTCCCCCAAGAAACGATGATTTTTGTTTTTTCATGCATAGCAGTTAGACTTTTGAAACCTAAAATAAACAGTTAAGAGCAAATGCACACCATCTGAAGTTTTCCCAGTGTTTTTCTTCTATAACCTGTTTTACCAACTTCTATTCCTCACAATTACCTCCTGTTTACAGATAAAAGCAACCATAATAACACTATTTTGTACTTAATAATACTCACTCACCTCCTTCCCTACCAGGAATGACATGAGGATGAATGGAAGAGAGTCTGACAGGCACTTTGAGCTCTTTGGGAGGCACTCCCGCAGGAAGCCTTGCTGAGGCGAAATAAGACCTTTCATCTAAGGATCTAAAAGTATCTCACAAAGCCCAGATCATTAACCCTTCAAAAAAAATCACTGTGACATAAGCCAGAGTTCAGCATTATTATCCTCATTTAAGAGATAAGAAACAGACAGGTTAGGACCACTAACATTGTGATATAAATTTAATAGTTCCTGGGACCAGGCCTAGGACACAGGCCAGTAGCAGGCCATGTTCACATGGCACTATGCATTTGTCTCACAATCTGAAATAACAAATCTGTACCAAAGAATGCAAAGTGGGGAAGAAGTTCCATCTGGAGGCTATCCGCATGCAATCTGACAGTAAAAGAAGTGGTCACTTGGCTTTGTGGCCATGAAAAAGAAATAAGTAATATGAAAAACAATAATCACAACTTTTGGGAGATCCTAATTGAAAACAACAAAATAAATAATGGTATATTTCAGAAGCATTCTTCACATAACTGGCCTCTAGGTACAATAATGATAAGACTTTAGACAGTAAACAGAAAGATATGCACGTGAGACTAAAAATAGGATAGACCTGAAAAATATCACATCTCTTCATGTTACATCACTAATCTCACTTAAGATTTAGGATCACAAATAAAGGCTTTTCTTTGCCCACAAGTAAGTTCTGTTTAAAATCCCCCAAACTCCCAAAAATTATTCCGAATTTCTGCCAAGGTACTGGGCAATTCAAACTCTCAAGCCTTCCTGTAACTTGCATTTTCCTTTTGGCTACATGCAAGATTACTCCTAAAGAAAGCAAATTGAGAGATGTGAGGAGACAGAAGGAAAACGATGATCCAACACGTCAGGTCAAAAAAATACCTTCCAGCCACATAAAAAATATTCATTGAGGCACACTCACATGGATTCTTCTACATCTTCACAGAAGAACACAATGGAGCCTATTGACACTAAGGTAAGCCAGGCAACACTCACAACTTCTGTTAACTCTCTTTGTCACTCCTTAATACTCACTCACCTCCTTCCCTACCAGGAATGACATGAGGATGAATGGAAGAGAGTCTGACAGGCACTTTGAGCTCTTTGGGAGGCACTCCCGCAGGAAGCCTTGCTGAGGCGAAATAAGACCTTTCATCTAAGGATCTAAAAGTATCTCACAAAGCCCAGATCATTAACCCTTCAAAAAAAATCACTGTGACATAAGCCAGAGTTCAGCATTATTATCCTCATTTAAGAGATAAGAAACAGACAGGTTAGGACCACTAACATTGTGATATAAATTTAATAGTTCCTGGGACCAGGCCTAGGACACAGGCCAGTAGCAGGCCATGTTCACATGGCACTATGCATTTGTCTCACAATCTGAAATAACAAATCTGTACCAAAGAATGCAAAGTGGGGAAGAAGTTCCATCTGGAGGCTATCCGCATGCAATCTGACAGTAAAAGAAGTGGTCACTTGGCTTTGTGGCCATGAAAAAGAAATAAGTAATATGAAAAACAATAATCACAACTTTTGGGAGATCCTAATTGAAAACAACAAAATAAATAATGGTATATTTCAGAAGCATTCTTCACATAACTGGCCTCTAGGTACAATAATGATAAGACTTTAGACAGTAAACAGAAAGATATGCACGTGAGACTAAAAATAGGATAGACCTGAAAAATATCACATCTCTTCATGTTACATCACTAATCTCACTTAAGATTTAGGATCACAAATAAAGGCTTTTCTTTGCCCACAAGTAAGTTCTGTTTAAAATCCCCCAAACTCCCAAAAATTATTCCGAATTTCTGCCAAGGTACTGGGCAATTCAAACTCTCAAGCCTTCCTGTAACTTGCATTTTCCTTTTGGCTACATGCAAGATTACTCCTAAAGAAAGCAAATTGAGAGATGTGAGGAGACAGAAGGAAAACGATGATCCAACACGTCAGGTCAAAAAAATACCTTCCAGCCACATAAAAAATATTCATTGAGGCACACTCACATGGATTCTTCTACATCTTCACAGAAGAACACAATGGAGCCTATTGACACTAAGGTAAGCCATGTGCCTCGAGACATAAGCAAACATACACAACTTCACCTGGAAACCAAAGACAGAAGCTTCTTTTCTGTTGAAGAGAGAGATCAAAACAGTTCTTAGGGCAAATCAGACTTCGATGCTTTGCCTTCAATAGCCACACAGCTACTCTCTCAATTTCTCCATCTTTACATAGGGACACCTTACAAAGATCTTCTGCAGTTACAGAAAGACGAATGATGAGATGGAATTTTGAGTTCTATTACTGTCACTCACTGACTATAATATCCCATGCATGATCCCAGGACAAAAAGCAGCTTCCTTAAAAGAAGAGTAGGAACTCTGATGGCTTATAGTCTCTGCATGTATCAGCTGGTCTCATGGGACTGTAACATTTTTAAAGAATGCAACAGAAACATCTACGTCAGAACAAAAGGCAATGTGATTGTTAGGTGGTTACTCTCCCAGAGTCTTCCAAAATACAGCCCTACCTCAACCTCAGATACCACATTTAATCTGAAACCTCAGACTCCAAGTGATCAGTGGTGAGAAAGCCAATAATCATAGCTAATAATAGCCAATAAAAATAGGATGTGATGTACTTCCAGAAGGTCAAGGCACCTCAGAGCCAAGGAGCAAGTCAAAGACAGTCTGTGGGAGGAGCAATTCTTATCACCAATAACCTCTGTAATCAGTGGATTGGTCACAATTTCTCAGCCTATCAACGCATCACTCTTGCTCTGGGCACCTCCATTAAATTAGTACCAAAAAGCTTGCATGTCACCAGAGCCCAAGTCTCATCTCCACTGACTGCAATGGCATGGGAACGTTACCAGGCTGTTCCAAAACAGGAATGTGAACTTTCTCAACTCTCTTGGTACTGCAAGATTCAAACTCTCAAGCCTTCCTGTAACTTGCATTTTCCTTTTGGCTACATGCAAGATTACTCCTAAAGAAAGCAAATTGAGAGATGTGAGGAGACAGAAGGAAAACGATGATCCAACACGTCAGGTCAAAAAAATACCTTCCAGCCACATAAAAAATATTCATTGAGGCACACTCACATGGATTCTTCTACATCTTCACAGAAGAACACAATGGAGCCTATTGACACTAAGGTAAGCCATGTGCCTCGAGACATAAGCAAACATACACAACTTCACCTGGAAACCAAAGACAGAAGCTTCTTTTCTGTTGAAGAGAGAGATCAAAACAGTTCTTAGGGCAAATCAGACTTCGATGCTTTGCCTTCAATAGCCACACAGCTACTCTCTCAATTTCTCCATCTTTACATAGGGACACCTTACAAAGATCTTCTGCAGTTACAGAAAGACGAATGATGAGATGGAATTTTGAGTTCTATTACTGTCACTCACTGACTATAATATCCCATGCATGATCCCAGGACAAAAAGCAGCTTCCTTAAAAGAAGAGTAGGAACTCTGATGGCTTATAGTCTCTGCATGTATCAGCTGGTCTCATGGGACTGTAACATTTTTAAAGAATGCAACAGAAACATCTACGTCAGAACAAAAGGCAATGTGATTGTTAGGTGGTTACTCTCCCAGAGTCTTCCAAAATACAGCCCTACCTCAACCTCAGATACCACATTTAATCTGAAACCTCAGACTCCAAGTGATCAGTGGTGAGAAAGCCAATAATCATAGCTAATAATAGCCAATAAAAATAGGATGTGATGTACTTCCAGAAGGTCAAGGCACCTCAGAGCCAAGGAGCAAGTCAAAGACAGTCTGTGGGAGGAGCAATTCTTATCACCAATAACCTCTGTAATCAGTGGATTGGTCACAATTTCTCAGCCTATCAACGCATCACTCTTGCTCTGGGCACCTCCATTAAATTAGTACCAAAAAGCTTGCATGTCACCAGAGCCCAAGTCTCATCTCCACTGACTGCAATGGCATGGGAACGTTACCAGGCTGTTCACACAGAACAGGAATGTGAACTTTCCTCATCGATGTTACTCTCTCAAACCACATGCCTATCTTAGCTGCAGCAAGCATGAGGAACGTTACAGGCCTGACCTGAGGAGGTGCCAGGCAGAAGCCAGACAAACAGGGAAGGAAGGTTTTAAAACCTCCTTCAAATAATTACACAGGGTTGCACTTCTGGATGTTTGGCCTGAGCCTCACTGCTGATGTGAGGATTATCAAGTTTAAGACTCTGCTGGTAAGGCCAAATGACCTATTAGACAGTGAATTAAAACCGCTCTATACACACAGGATGCCAGGCAGTTCTGCTGAGCTCCTCAATATTCAAAATGCCAAGGAACTTCCCCTCCATCCCTTCTCCTTTCAGTTTTAAAAAGTAGCAAGAAAAAAACCCCAAACAAACATGGGGTAAAGGTATGAGGCAGGAGGAGAGAAGAGGCTGTGCTGACACAGCTAAGAACCCAGACCTCACCCCAGCACACCCCAGCAGGCTGTTTTCACAGCAGCATGTTGAATTAGCATCAGAGATAGGCCGCTGGGAGTCAGTTTGCTGCAAAATTTCTTCCAGAGAAAGCTTTGCTGTCGTGGAATTTATTGCTTCACCAGGGCAAAACTGCCCCAGGTGGCTGCTGGCTAGCAGGGTCTCTTCAGTGCCCTAAGCCTGACCACCAATCCTCAGGGCAGATCCCCTTTCAGAATGAATCTAGGTAGTTTCAGCAGATAAATTCTCTCCCTCAGAAGAAGTGCTCTTTCAAATCTGTTACCACTCCTGTTTTTAGCTTGGTCATCTTCCCTTAGAGACGACTCATAATTGTCCCTCAAACAATAGCAACAGGGGGTAAGTGTTTGACCTTTGTATTACACATGAGAAAGGACCGCCAGTCAGCAGCTGGCTCAGCCTGGGGGTCTCAAGGCAAGTGGCTTAAGGGAGGTGAGGCGCAAAGAAGCTGACTGTTGTGCCAAGAGACAAATCTGGAAAAAAAATAGCGAGACAGGAGAAAAGGTAATTAGGTGAAGCCACCTCCAGTCCAACTTTTCCAACAGGAGAACAGCAACCAGGAAAGTTAAAGACCAAACCAAAGTCCTCCTGAGGCAACATCAGTCACTGGCAAGAGTATACACATATACAGGTAAGAGCTGTCCAAAAAACAGCTGGGTTTGAAATGCTTCCTTGGAAGATGGGAGAAAGGCTGTCACATGTTATCTTAGACTTTCAACTAAGTCATTTTATCTTACTAGACAACAAAACATGACATATTTTGTCCTCTGTCAGGACTGCAGGACACCTGCCTTCAGTAGCACCAATGGAACGTTATCTGTTATGACACACATTTACCTGTAACGCAGTCCAGATGGCCTCCTTCCTTTCTGCAAAGGTGGGGGGCTAAATGCCAAATAAGCAAAAGGCCTTGGGAAAGGGGTGGGGTTATCACACCCTGCCCACCTCAGGAGTTGCAAGATCTCTACAATTTAAGAAACTGGTATCAATGTTTTAACTTAGAACTGACAGAACAAACTCTGAACTGGAGTTCTGATTGGTTTATAGTTTGTTTTATTTTGTAATAATAATGTTCACCTATGAGCATTAATTCTAAAATTGCTTCAACACTGAGATACGAAGCGGAGGAAATTATTTCTTAAGAAATCATCACAGTTTCATGGCATCATGAACTTCACTCTCATTTCTTTGCCTCTTTCCACAATGTCCTCTAATATTTGGAATAACACTTAGACATTGCTGGCACCAAGCCACCTAATCTAACATGGTTTCATTTGGCCTGGTCTCTAAGTTTTTTAAAAAATTCATTTATTTTCATCTATCTTTATTCTTTGGCCTGTGTGGGCCTCCCATTGTAGTGGCCTCTCTCACCGCAAAGCATCAGCTCTGGGCGCATGCGCTCCAGAGCACTGGCTCGCAACTGGACACACTGGTCCAGCCAGCCACTCTGTGGCACATGGGATTTTCCAGGACCAGGGATCGAACTGGTGCCCCTTGTGCTGCAAGGTGGACTCTTTACCCACTGGACCACCAGGGAAGCCCTGGCCTGGTCTCTAAACAGGCTGCCTCAAAAAAGACAGAGCCCTGTCACCGTCTGTAGGTGCAGATGTACACTTGGTTTGTTGTTGTTCAGTCACTAAGTCGTGTCCAACTCTTTGCGACCCCATGGACTGCAGCACACCAGGCTCCTCTGTCCTCCTCTATCTCCCCGAGTTTGCTCAAATTCATGTCCGTTGATATTCATGTCCACTATTAATATCTAATCATCTCATCTCTGTGGCCCTTTTCTCCTTTTGCCTTCAATCTTTTCCCAGCATCAGGATCTTTGTGGTATGTTTACACTGTAGCTAAAAAACAAAGGAACATATAATACATGACCATTTAACACATACAACAGAATACTATACAGAATACTAAGTTACATTGCATGTAAACATACAATGAAACATTATTCAATCTTAAAAAGAAACTAAATCCTGATACATGGGACAATGTGGATGAAACTTGGAACCATTATATGATTGCAGTAAGTCAGAAACAAGGAAAATATTGTATGATTCCACTCATATGCAGCACATACAGGAGCCAAATTCTCAGAGACAGAAACTAGAATAATGACTGCCAAGGATGGAGGGGAGAATAAAGAGCTACTGTTTAATGGGTACAGAGTTTCAATTTGGGATGATCCAGTTCTGGAGCTGGATGGTGGTGATGGTTATACAACAGTGTGATAGGTTTATTAATGCCACTCAATTATATATTGAAAGTGGTTAAAATGGTGAATCTTATGTATATTTTATCACAACTAAAGAACCCCACAAAACACAAGGGACCCAAGTGAATCATAACCTAATCCCTTCATTGTGAAGTACACCCAAAACAGCATACTAGATCCCTAGAAATGAATACAAAAGAGAGACAAATATTTTCCACAATAATAACCAGTATACTGTTTAGAGTTCATAGGAATGGGATCAGACAGACCAACTGAGTATCTGTCTCCATCTCCCACAGATACACCAAGCATGTAGCTTACTGTTTTATATTAGCAGGTATTCAATAAAATACTTTCCATCCTGATAAAAACCAGAAATGATTTTAAGAAAAGTAATTTTAATCTCATAATTACTTCCCACTCTCATTGTCTTTTTCTATTTCTTGTCATCACATAGATTAGGCTTTCCAAACCTGTCATTTCTGTCCAGAGCCAGGGTAAAGCATCAAGTATTCCAGAACCACTGCAAAGGTCAATAGACAGAAATTCAAAAGAGATGAAGAAAGGAAAAACATCTTGTGTGAACAGATAGCAACAAAACAGGGAGGGCGCATCTTTCCAGAATGGATGTTGGCTCTGTCAAAAATCAGCTCACTGTTCATTTTCCAGTTTCATTTTAATGATGGTTTTGCCTCAATGACAGTCATATCTTTGGCTGTCCTCATTACTGTTTTTAGACTTCACTTTCCAGGCAAAGTGACACATAAATTCAGAGGATAAGTTTTGGTGAAATCCTCCCTGGATTCAAATCTCCCCCTGCCCCAAATCCAATAATCTAAAATAAGAAATGGACCAAACCATACTGAAGTGCTTCAAACTGTACTTTTGCTTATATATCTGATACTCTAAGAAATTGCCCTAATACCTGTCAGAAGCCTTTCAGATTTTTAACATATAATACATTATTTCTATTACCAGCAAAATATGAAAATACCCTGATGATTTCCTGCATCTCCCATTTGCTTAAGTTTTGTTTATAATCACCAAGAATGGAGGCAGAGGGGCTTCCCGGGTAGCTCAGTGGTAAAGAGTTCGCCTGCCAATGCAGGACACAGAGGTTCTATCCCTGATCCTGGAAGATCCCGCATGCTGCAGAGCAACTAGGCCTATAAACCACAACTACTGAGCCTATGTTCTAGAGCCTTGGAGCTGCAACTATTGAGCCCAAGTGTCACAACTACTGAAGCCCATGTGCCTTAGAGCGTGAGTTCCACAACAAGAGAAGTCACCGCAACAAGAAGCCTGCCCACCTCAACTAGAGAGTAGTCCCCACTCCCTGTAACTAGGGAAAAGCCTGTGACAGCAGTGAAAAACCCAGAATAGCCAAAAATAAATAAATAAATAAAAAGAACAAGGGAGATTGTGTTTAAAAAAAATAATAATCTGCCTGCAATGCAGGAGACCCAGGTTTGATCCCTGGGTCAAGAAGATTTCTGGAGAAGGGACTGGCTACCCTCTCCAATATTCTTGCCTGGAGAATTCCATGAACAGAGGAGCCTGACAGGCTACAGTCCATGGGGTTGCAAAGAGTCAGACATCACTGAGAGATTAACACTTGCACTTGTTCACTTTCACAGAGAAACCAAAATTAGTTTTGGATGTATTTTGAAATAAAAGAAATTTAAGTGTAAAGTTAAGCTCAATATTATTCCTATCAGCTGAGCCTTGTTGATGTGAAGTAATAAAGCTGCAATCAAATTTAATTGAAAAATAAGCTTCACTTATTAATGGAGGATTGTGGGGTGTGAGTTACAGGTACATTTGACTTGGGGCTCTATTTTCTTGAATTTAGTGAACGAATTTTTAAAAGGAAACATTTGCTAGAAAAGAGTTAAGTAAACAAAAAAGGAATAGGACTGTTGTTAAATACTTAGTACATAAATATCTTGAAGGTCTATTAAATATGAGCATCATATCTAATCATAAAGTAAGAAGGGCATTGGGTGAAGCCAAAAAAAAAAATTAAACCAAACATTAACGTTTAAGACGGGGTCAGCAAACTGTTTCCATAAAGGATCAAGTTGCTGTTGTTTAACTCTTGCATTGCTGGTGGGAATGTAAATTGATACAGCCTCTATGGAAGACAGCATGGAGATTTCTTAAAAAACTAAAAATAGAAGCACCATACGACCCAGCAATCCCGATCTTAGGCTTATACCCTGATGAAATCAAATCTGAAAGAAGCACCTGTACCCCAATGTTCATTGCAGCTCTCTATACAATAGCTAGAACATGGAAGCAACCTACATGCCCATCGACGAACGAATGGATACAAAAGCTCTGGTACGTATATACAATGGAATACTATACAGTTGTAAGAAGAAATGCAGAAGAATCAGCCCTAATGAGGTGGCTGAATCTGGAACCCATCATAAAAAGTGAAGTAAGTCAAAAAGAGAAGGACAAGTACAATATACTAACACATATATATGGAATCTAGTAGGATGGTGATGATGGCACATGCAGTGAAGCGATGGAGAAACAGACATGGACAGTGGACATATGGACATTGTCGGGAAGGAACAGTGAGTGGGAGGCGTAAAGGAAGTAGCATGAAGGCCTGTACTATCATATGTGAAGAAAATAGCTATAGTCATTGCTCTGTGAGAAAAGGAGATCCTTCAGGGGTGCTGTGTGACGGTCTGGAGGGGTGGGATGGGGGGATATACATATGACTAATCTGGGAACATACATATCTGTAAACAACAAAACTCTGTAAAAGTTAAAAGTAAAATAAAATTTTTTTAAAAAACAGTTGCTGTTGTTTACTCGCTAAGTCATATCTGACCCCTTTGCAACCCCATGGACTGTCTGTAGGCCCCCAGGTTCCTTTGTCCCTGGAATTTCCCAGGCAAGAACACTAGAGTGAGTTGCCATTTCCTTTTCCAGAGTATCTTCCCAACTCAAGGATCAAACTTGAGACTCCTGCATTGCAAGATTCTTTATCACTGAGCCATCTGGGAAGCTTCATATATATGTGTGTGTGTGAGTATACTACAGGTGTGTGTGTGTGTGTGTATGCAAAGGGTCAAGAAGTTATACATTGTTCATCAAAGCTACTTACCTATATCACTGTGGTGCAAATGCAAAGGAGGACTGCTGTGTTTCAATAACATTTTATTTAGAGACCTTGATATTTGAATTTCATATAATGTTTATATGTCATAAAATATTACTCTTCTTTGAATTTTTTTCCACCATTAAGAGAATAGAAACACCATGCATAGTTTGAGGGCTATACAACAGGTAACAGGCCTGATTCCTGCTCTGAGAGTTTACAATCTCAAGTATGGGACAAAAGACATGCCCTTTGTCAAACAAAACCTGTTTCTTTTCTTTTCCAAAGAAAAATCAACAGAAATTTATAGATTTCTGATCTCTATACAATAGCTAGAACATGGAAGCAACCTACATGCCCATCGACGAACGAATGGATACAAAAGCTCTGGTACGTATATACAATGGAATACTATACAGTTGTAAGAAGAAATGCAGAAGAATCAGCCCTAATGAGGTGGCTGAATCTGGAACCCATCATAAAAAGTGAAGTAAGTCAAAAAGAGAAGGACAAGTACAATATACTAACACATATATATGGAATCTAGTAGGATGGTGATGATGGCACATGCAGTGAAGCGATGGAGAAACAGACATGGACAGTGGACATATGGACATTGTCGGGAAGGAACAGTGAGTGGGAGGCGTAAAGGAAGTAGCATGAAGGCCTGTACTATCATATGTGAAGAAAATAGCTATAGTCATTGCTCTGTGAGAAAAGGAGATCCTTCAGGGGTGCTGTGTGACGGTCTGGAGGGGTGGGATGGGGGGATATACATATGACTAATCTGGGAACATACATATCTGTAAACAACAAAACTCTGTAAAAGTTAAAAGTAAAATAAAATTTTTTTAAAAAACAGTTGCTGTTGTTTACTCGCTAAGTCATATCTGACCCTTTGCAACCCCATGGACTGTCTGTAGGCCCCCAGGTTCCTTTGTCCCTGGAATTTCCCAGGCAAGAACACTAGAGTGAGTTGCCATTTCCTTTTCCAGAGTATCTTCCCAACTCAAGGATCAAACTTGAGACTCCTGCATTGCAAGATTCTTTATCACTGAGCCATCTGGGAAGCTTCATATATATGTGTGTGTGTGAGTATACGCGCGCGCGCGCGCGCGTGTGTGTGTGTGTGTATGCAAAGGGTCAAGAAGTTATACATTGTTCATCAAAGCTACTTACCTATATCACTGTGGTGCAAATGCAAAGGAGGACTGCTGTGTTTCAATAACATTTTATTTAGAGACCTTGATATTTGAATTTCATATAATGTTTATATGTCATAAAATATTACTCTTCTTTGAATTTTTTTCCACCATTAAGAGAATAGAAACACCATGCATAGTTTGAGGGCTATACAACAGGTAACAGGCCTGATTCCTGCTCTGAGAGTTTACAATCTCAAGTATGGGACAAAAGACATGCCCTTTGTCAAACAAAACCTGTTTCTTTTCTTTTTCCAAAAGAAAAATCAACAGAAATTTATAGATTTCTGATCTCTATAGGAAACAGTTTTAGTTAGCCAATCCAGTGAAAGTTTCCTGAATGCCTGCCAGGCACAAGAGGCACTGCTAACCTCTGAGGGGTACCTGACGGGCCTCTGCACAAAGTAAGGAGAGGAGAGAAGGTACTGAGAAGTGGAAGCATGCCACCGAATGGGATGGTCCTTACCATTATGAAGGAGCTTGAACTTTGAAGAATGAGTAGGATTTGGATAGAACAAGACCAAAGTAAAAGAAAACAGAGAGATAGGACAAAACTTTAGGAATTAGCCATGTAAGTCAGTGAATTTTAAAAAGAAAGAAAGAAAAAAGTAGATCCAGAGAAAGGGAAAAAAAATTGGAGAGCCAACTGCCACTGAAGCCAAGAGAAGAGAACATTTGAAAGAGAAAAGGGCTTAAAACTCTCAGTATGGTTACTGGGGAAAAATAAAAGTAGGTCAAAGCACAGGACAAATGGGGGCAGTTGGTGACTTTTTTACACTGCTGTTTCAGTGTAATGATAAAGCTTAACAGATAGGTTTCACAGAATTAAAAACAGAGAAGAGTTTGAAAGGGATGCTGGTGGGAAGAATGGCTTTATAGAGAAATAGACTATTTTCTTAAAACAAAGCAAAGACATTTTACTGAAAGATGTAGCTACCTTATCAGTAGCTTGCTAGATATGAAACATCTTAAGCAAAAAGTTGTTTCTTACATTAAATTCTTACACCTTTTGAAATCAAATGGGTAAAATTTTGTGGTAAGATTAAGGATTAATAAAAGCTGCATCTATCCTAAATGCTGGGACAAAACACAGGAATATTTTTCTTTAAAAAAAAGAAAAACCACAGAGTCCTATTCCCCTTTGTCTTTCCTTCATTTTTTTTTTTAATTAAAAAATTTTTGTATGTCAACATAGTTTCAGTCTTGCAGAAAAGTACAAAAACAGTAAAGAGAATACCTGGATACCTTTTATCCTTCTTTACCTTTTTTTTTCTTTTTTTAATAACTTACTTTAAACAAAGCTTTTTTTTTTTTTTTTTTTTTGCTGATTTCCCAGTCTTTGCTCTTGGTAATGTGGCAATGTGGATACTGCCAAGGAATTCTAGACATTCAGTTTACAAAGTGCTGGGGTCTAGTAATTTAGTTAATGTGGTCCATGATTCAGTCATAAGTTGTAGGAAAGAAAAGTGCAATTATAAGCTCATTTAATAGAAATGTTTGGAATGTACTTAGCTTCTTTAATCTGTAGGTTGCTGTCTTTCATCAGCTTTGGTCTATTCTCTCTCTCCTCTCTTTTTGGGATTCCCATTAAACGTGTATTAGATCATCTCACTCTATCCTATATGTCTCTTTTTCTCCCATCTGTAATCTTTGCTTTTCCCCTCTGTCCATGTAGCATATTGAATAATATTTTCTGACATAATTTCTAGGTCACTATTTTACTCTGCAGCTATATCTAATTTGCTGCCAAACCCATCCATTGAGCTCTTAAATTCACTTAAGCTCTTAAATTAACTGCATTTCACAGTTCTAGCATTTCTAGCTGATTCTTTTCCAAAACTACTACATTAGTTTTTCTTGGCAATTGTTTTCAATTATCCAATTTTTTAAAAAGTTGTTTTTAGCCAAAGTCTGCTAATTCTAGTAGTTCATGTCGATGAGTTCTGGATATCTGCTTGCTTACGTTGAATGGTTTTCTCATATGCCTAGCTATTTGTGCACTGGCCATTTGGGGGGCAAAAGTTCTTTGGAATAGCATTTTTAGCCAGACAGTGATGTGACCTTCTTCCAGTGAGTTTTTTTTTTTTTTTTCTTTACTATTCCAAGTACCTGAGAACACTACCAGTCCTAGGGCACTTTCATCCAACTTCAAAACTCCAAGGTCTATTTTCTTCCCTTTAGAACCCTGTTACTTTTTACACTGTCTGAGGAGCCTCTTTGTCAGATTTTTCCCTCATATTTTCTTTCTCTCCTCTTTGTCAGAGGCTTCCTTTATTTTCTAATCCTTAACTGAATATATACATGTGAATATATATTAGTTATTTCTATAAACTCTCTTCTCACAGAAACCTTTTCCACAGCATCTTTTTTTTATTTTCCAAGTGAAATTATTCAGAAAGTTGTACACTTGCTCCTCCAAAAAGCTGCTTATTTTACATTGCTGTAAAGAATGATGTGATTGCTTCCAATGTTATGGATAAAAGCTATTATGAAATATTAGTATGCCCTAGCACACTGAATTTAGTAAGTGTCCATAGTGTATAAGCATAAACAGCTTAAAGAGAAGAGTGGCATCTGTTTAGTGATTTTACTTAAAATTAAAATTTTAAGTCACAGAAATATTAGGTAGTAAAAATGACACATAGCTAAGTGGTAATGAGAAATAGCAACTTCTTTTTACATTTAATTTGCTGTTATTTATACTGATATAATAGTGCAATGAAACATTTAGTGATAGATTTTCAAGGAGAGGCTTTCTGAAAAAACTGAGTTGGGAGAAAAAAATTCTAAAGAAGAACCACATGAGTAAGAAATAATTTTCAAGAACAATATGCAATAATGCAAAAAAAAATGGCTTAATATTGAATTGGATAATAAAAACACAGTATTTTCTTCCTCAGAAACAATATACTAAAAATAAATAATACACTTTCTAAATGCGAGTTGTCTTTTGGAGCCGTTAATTATCTTCTTAAAAAATTATGACTGAGTTCTCAATCTAATCTCTCTTCCTTAAAAGAATAAAAATGAATTCCTCTTTTCAATATTCTTCTAGTACTCTGAAACAAAGAAGTCACTGAAAACAAGTCTCTTCACTAAGAGTGTTTAAGAACCTAACTGTGCCTTTGTTACCTTAGGATAAACAGACCACAGAGTTGGCCAGAGAGGGACATGTGCAGCACATTCTGCTTTTGACCTTGGTAGTAGCTACTTTATGATTATTTGTTTATAAGTACATATATGTTTATGCACTTTTATCAAAGAGAATAAATAGTATGCATTTTTAAACATCTTCCTTATAGAAACTTCTCTAAGAAAACTAAATAAAGCTCTCATTTAAATGCATTCATTCTACTGTCCTCTTAAATACTTCAAGAGGCAGAGATGGAAAAAAGAGCAAAACTGAATGAAATACTTGAGTTACTCTCATTTACATCTTTCAAGAAAATTCTCAATGTAGCTAGCTAGATTTAAAACATATATTTTGGTAAAGTACTATTAAATATTAATATAGTAGAATATTGCCAGCTCCCTTTCTCTAAAATTTAAATATTCTTATATATAAAATGGGAAGACATCTCCTTTTACTTGGCGATATGCTCCAGGATTTTAAATATCTAAACAAATGGTGCTTTTGTCCTTTCCTTTTGGAGCAACAGTCACCTATGCTTCATGCTTAAAGAGAAGAGTGGCATCTGTTTAGTGATTTTACTTAAAATTAAAATTTTAAGTCACAGAAATATTAGGTAGTAAAAATGACACATAGCTAAGTGGTAATGAGAAATAGCAACTTCTTTTTACATTTAATTTGCTGTTATTTATACTGATATAATAGTGCAATGAAACATTTAGTGATAGATTTTCAAGGAGAGGCTTTCTGAAAAAACTGAGTTGGGAGAAAAAAATTCTAAAGAAGAACCACATGAGTAAGAAATAATTTTCAAGAACAATATGCAATAATGCAAAAAAAAATGGCTTAATATTGAATTGGATAATAAAAACACAGTATTTTCTTCCTCAGAAACAATATACTAAAAATAAATAATACACTTTCTAAATGCGAGTTGTCTTTTGGAGCCGTTAATTATCTTCTTAAAAAATTATGACTGAGTTCTCAATCTAATCTCTCTTCCTTAAAAGAATAAAAATGAATTCCTCTTTTCAATATTCTTCTAGTACTCTGAAACAAAGAAGTCACTGAAAACAAGTCTCTTCACTAAGAGTGTTTAAGAACCTAACTGTGCCTTTGTTACCTTAAGATAAACAGACCACAGAGTTGGCCAGAGAGGGACATGTGCAGCACATTCTGCTTTTGACCTTGGTAGTAGCTACTTTATGATTATTTGTTTATAAGTACATATATGTTTATGCACTTTTATCAAAGAGAATAAATAGTATGCATTTTTAAACATCTTCCTTATAGAAACTTCTCTAAGAAAACTAAATAAAGCTCTCATTTAAATGCATTCATTCTACTGTCCTCTTAAATACTTCAAGAGGCAGAGATGGAAAAAAGAGCAAAACTGAATGAAATACTTGAGTTACTCTCATTTACATCTTTCAAGAAAATTCTCAATGTAGCTAGCTAGATTTAAAACATATATTTTGGTAAAGTACTATTAAATATTAATATAGTAGAATATTGCCAGCTCCCTTTCTCTAAAATTTAAATATTCTTATATATAAAATGGGAAGACATCTCCTTTTTACTTGGCGTATATGCTCCAGGATTTTTAAATATCTAAACAAATGGTGCTTTTGTCCTTTCCTTTTGGAGCAACAGTACTTTGTATTTCTTCCCAAATATACTGTGGCTTTTCATCTCTAGAGAGTACAATCTAGGGCTCTAACATCTCCTCTTCATCTTGCAGTTAGAGGCTATGTGTTTAAACAGTTTCTACTGTACTCCTATTCAATCTGCTGAGAGCATAGTCTTGGAATACTGATTCAACTGTGTAAGGGCATTTCGTAAGTCTCCCAAACAGACTGCATTAAGGCCACTTCTCTCTCCAGGAGCTGGCAGTTAATGACCATCCTACTTCTAGCTAGTGAGGAGCAGTTATTTCCAGGCAATATGTTTTTAGGTCAGGATGATTTCTCCAATTACAAGCTTATCACTGCGTTATAGATAAACAAACCACATCATTGCTCCTACCTCTCAGATGAGAAATGGAAACTCTCTGACACGACACTATTCAGTTAATGTGGCCAAGGTGGGCTTCACTCACACATACATCCTCCTTTCAGAGCTGTCTGCCAGTCTTCCATAAAAACTGCCATTACTAAAAACATTCCTTTTCTGGTTTGAAAAACACAAGGGAATGATTCTTTAGTTCTCAGTTCTTCTTTCAAAGTCCTTCTTAGGATGGGAAAATTCTTATTTTAACCAGGAATAACCAGATACTAGTCCATAATAGCTGCAACAACTCTCGAAAGAGCTATACAAAAGAAAAATGTGGCTTCTACCTCCAAAAGTCACTGGATATCTTTTTTTCTTATTAAGGCATCCAGAACACATAATATTACACTGAACAAAAAGGACCAATCCTCTTCATGGAGTAGAATAGCAATTGGCTGTTACTCATTAAATTGTTACAGCAATGACTTGCATTCTCATTTTGTTTCTCTTTGAATAGCAGATGAAGTTGATTTTTTCCAAGGCTGCTTCCCATCACCAGCATTCCTGATCCTTATGCTCAGATTTAAAACATATATTTTGGTAAAGTACTATTAAATATTAATATAGTAGAATATTGCCAGCTCCTTTCTCTAAAATTTAAATATTCTTATATATAAAATGGGAAGACATCTCCTTTTTACTTGGCGTATATGCTCCAGGATTTTTAAATATCTAAACAAATGGTGCTTTTGTCCTTTCCTTTTGGAGCAACAGTACTTTGTATTTCTTCCCAAATATACTGTGGCTTTTCATCTCTAGAGAGTACAATCTAGGGCTCTAACATCTCCTCTTCATCTTGCAGTTAGAGGCTATGTGTTTAAACAGTTTCTACTGTACTCCTATTCAATCTGCTGAGAGCATAGTCTTGGAATACTGATTCAACTGTGTAAGGGCATTTCGTAAGTCTCCCAAACAGACTGCATTAAGGCCACTTCTCTCTCCAGGAGCTGGCAGTTAATGACCATCCTACTTCTAGCTAGTGAGGGAGCAGTTATTTCCAGGCAATATGTTTTTAGGTCAGGATGATTTCTCCAATTACAAGCTTATCACTGCGTTATAGATAAACAAACCACATCATTGCTCCTACCTCTCAGATGAGAAATGGAAACTCTCTGACACGACACTATTCAGTTAATGTGGCCAAGGTGGGCTTCACTCACACATACATCCTCCTTTCAGAGCTGTCTGCCAGTCTTCCATAAAAACTGCCATTACTAAAAACATTCCTTTTCTGGTTTGAAAAACACAAGGGAATGATTCTTTAGTTCTCAGTTCTTCTTTCAAAGTCCTTCTTAGGATGGGAAAATTCTTATTTTAACCAGGAATAACCAGATACTAGTCCATAATAGCTGCAACAACTCTCGAAAGAGCTATACAAAAGAAAAATGTGGCTTCTACCTCCAAAAGTCACTGGATATCTTTTTTTCTTATTAAGGCATCCAGAACACATAATATTACACTGAACAAAAAGGACCAATCCTCTTCATGGAGTAGAATAGCAATTGGCTGTTACTCATTAAATTGTTACAGCAATGACTTGCATTCTCATTTTGTTTCTCTTTGAATAGCAGATGAAGTTGATTTTTTTCCAAGGCTGCTTCCCATCACCAGCATTCCTGATCCTTGACCTGAATAGCTGTTAATATGCTGCACACATATGCTGGGGCTCCTTAACAACCAGTGCACTTAGCCTTTCTGTTTACTCCAAGTCAGCTCCTATCTTGTTAGTGAAAGTGACTTTTTCTCCTTTTTAAACACAATAATTATATCTGGTGCAAAAACTACATATATAATCAGTTTTTTGAAATTTTTTTTGCAAGGGATTCAGGGGCCATGGGTTTTCAAATTCTAATTGAGAAAAAAAACTTGTCTTATAATTCCAAAAAGTGGGCTCCTATAGCTACTTCATAGTTATTACCCCTTTTATGTTTGGGGAGCTAGTTGTTGGATGCTACATTTTACCTTATTCTTAAATTAATTCCTTTGATTAAATGTAAGTGAAAGACTATATTTTCTGGAACTAAAAAAGTAATTAAAAAGTAATATGCTGAAGATTCTATCAGAAGATATTTTGTTACAACTACCTGTGTTCCAGGGTACTTGTCTTCCTCTGTCTCATAATTGGCCCCCATCATTCTATACTATAATTGCCTATCAGTCTGCTGTATCTCAGAGATAGGAAACTCCTGGAAGGTAGGGATTGTATCATAATGGCTGTTTTATCTGCAGGGCATATGGTCTGACAGATAGTAAACAGTCAGTATTTCTGTTAGTGTATTATGTTCACCTCAAAACTCTAAGTCTTAATTTGCCAGTTTTAGACTTACTGACATATCTATTGCCCCAATATTTATGTCCAGTCAGATATTATCATAGTTCAGAGAGGCCCAATTCAAGTATCTACTGATCTCTGCCTAAGCACTGAGCATCTTTATGGAAGAAGGCAGAAAAGCTAATTTGTGAATTTAATCTTCTTGTTCTGATTCAGACTCTGCTACTATCTAGTGGTAACCTTCGCAAGTCGTTTTAGTCGTATTGGATCTTGCACCCTTAGAGAGTAAAATGAGGAACTGGACTAAATGGTTTCCAAGTACCTAGCTAGGCACACTTCTAAAACTCCAATTATTGGAAAAAACCTTGGGCACCACTTAGAAAAGTTACAGCAATGACTTGCATTCTCATTTTGTTTCTCTTTGAATAGCAGATGAAGTTGATTTTTTTCCAAGGCTGCTTCCCATCACCAGCATTCCTGATCCTTGACCTGAATAGCTGTTAATATGCTGCACACATATGCTGGGGCTCCTTAACAACCAGTGCACTTAGCCTTTCTGTTTACTCCAAGTCAGCTCCTATCTTGTTAGTGAAAGTGACTTTTTCTCCTTTTTAAACACAATAATTATATCTGGTGCAAAAACTACATATATAATCAGTTTTTTGAAATTTTTTTTGCAAGGGATTCAGGGGCCATGGGTTTTCAAATTCTAATTGAGAAAAAAAACTTGTCTTATAATTCCAAAAAGTGGGCTCCTATAGCTACTTCATAGTTATTACCCCTTTTATGTTTGGGGAGCTAGTTGTTGGATGCTACATTTTACCTTATTCTTAAATTAATTCCTTTGATTAAATGTAAGTGAAAGACTATATTTTCTGGAACTAAAAAAGTAATTAAAAAGTAATATGCTGAAGATTCTATCAGAAGATATTTTGTTACAACTACCTGTGTTCCAGGGTACTTGTCTTCCTCTGTCTCATAATTGGCCCCCATCATTCTATACTATAATTGCCTATCAGTCTGCTGTATCTCAGAGATAGGAAACTCCTGGAAGGTAGGGATTGTATCATAATGGCTGTTTTATCTGCAGGGCATATGGTCTGACAGATAGTAAACAGTCAGTATTTCTGTTAGTGTATTATGTTCACCTCAAAACTCTAAGTCTTAATTTGCCAGTTTTAGACTTACTGACATATCTATTGCCCCAATATTTATGTCCAGTCAGATATTATCATAGTTCAGAGAGGCCCAATTCAAGTATCTACTGATCTCTGCCTAAGCACTGAGCATCTTTATGGAAGAAGGCAGAAAAGCTAATTTGTGAATTTAATCTTCTTGTTCTGATTCAGACTCTGCTACTATCTAGTGGTAACCTTCGGCAAGTCGTTTTAGTCGTATTGGATCTTGCACCCTTAGAGAGTAAAATGAGGAACTGGACTAAATGGTTTCCAAGTACCTAGCTAGGCACACTTCTAAAACTCCAATTAGGCATTGAAGTAACGGTACAACTACTACGGCAAGCTGTGTCAACACTAGAGGGAGCTACATCCATGTTATCGTTGGGGTAGGTTAGAAAGATTTCCAAGTCAAGCATCTTCAAATGGAAAACGGACTTTTCCAGAATGAGACGAGTACCAAACGAGAGCTACACACTGCTCATACAGCCACTTCTCAGGCTCCCTGCAGCTACCTCCCTCTTAGAGCTGTCAAAGCACCTCACACTCAACTTGCATCAATATACCTTTTGGGCTTTAATTCTAATTTCAAAGGAATCAAGTTGGCTTGAGTCATTCCAACAGATTTCTTTAGCCATTCATCTATCTTCTTCCTTTATGAAGTTAACAATAACAGAAAAAGCAAAGCAATTAATGCTATTATTTTTAAAAGCCCCAGGAAATGAGCTAGAAGACGAAAAAGATTCATATCACAGTGAAGCTGTGGCCTGAGAAAATAACTCAAGTTAACTGCAACTGAGCTCATTAGCAATTTGCCACTCAAACTGAAGCTACCAGAGCTACTCTGAAAACAAGAGAAGTACTCACAGAGAGGAAAGGTATCAAGGAAAAGAAGGCATCAACAAAGCTCTCTGCTGTGCGGGAGCTGGCATGCCTGCCTGAGAGTGCTGCCGTGGCGCTGCTGGGCTCTGCAACGAGAAGCCTGCAGCTGCTCAAGAGTGATGTCATTAATTAGAGGCAATGGGGTCACATTAGGCATTTGGCAAGAAATCTGTCAAGTGACAAGATAAGGGAATGGAGAAAGGAAGGAAAAAGAAAAAACATTTCTAAAGCTAGAGCTTATTCTGAAGTTACTATATACATACTCTCTCTACCAGCTGCAAAAAGCACCCATGGTTTTGAAAATGCATGACCTACGCCATTAGAGAACAAGTAAACTAAAGAATCAAAAACCTTTCCTTTGGTATCAGCTTATATTTCGTTTTTCCCAGAGGCACAATGACATGTTAACCTGACAGAGAGGGCATAAACTGTAGATGTTACAGAATGTGCTCTGTGGGAGAAAGATAAACGCAATCCCAAAGAATCCTTTTCACTTAAATTCCGTGAGTTAATTTAACACTCAGAAGCAAATCCTCAACAGTCAAAAATGGACCACCTACTTTTTAGCACACGGGCTGTTCCTGAGTAAAAATAGATTACACAAGAACTTTGGAGAGTGACTTTGTGGGTGAAGAGAAAAACCTACTAGAACAAACAAGTCTTTTTCACTTAAAAAAACAAAATGCACACTCAGTCCTCCAAAGGTAAAACACAGAGCAAGACTCACAAGGTTAAAATCAACTTATTCCTATGGGTCCAAATAGTGTACTTGTTTTCTTAAATCATCAATTTCAAGTGCTCTAAGAATACCAACAGCCTTAACAAATCAAAAAGATGTCTCTTTGAGGACAATGAAAAAATTTTAACAGTTCTTCCAATCAATAATTCTCATGGGAAGCATGAGAAAAATAGACTTTACTGTTAAAAGGAGAACCACTTATTGTCCTCCCTAATTTTAGGACACATGCCAAAGGATCTCCAATTCACTCTGCTTTGTACTGACCTTTAAAATGTTTCGGCCATCAAATGATTCTCTTTCCTTGAAGATATATTTGCCATCCGCTGTGTAGAGATTGTATCTGCCTTCAGCTGTAAATATTCCAAAGACAATGTTAGAAGAGAAGCTTGGGTTTTTTTTTTTGAAGAGAACCTGCTAGAGTGCTGCCGTGGCGCTCCCGGCAACGAGAAGCCTGCAGCTGCTCAAGAGTGATGTCATTAATTAGAGGCAATGGGGTCACATTAGGCATTTGGCAAGAAATCTGTCAAGTGACAAGATAAGGGAATGGAGAAAGGAAGGAAAAAGAAAAAACATTTCTAAAGCTAGAGCTTATTCTGAAGTTACTATATACATACTCTCTCTACCAGCTGCAAAAAGCACCCATGGTTTTGAAAATGCATGACCTACGCCATTAGAGAACAAGTAAACTAAAGAATCAAAAACCTTTCCTTTGGTATCAGCTTATATTTCGTTTTTCCCAGAGGCACAATGACATGTTAACCTGACAGAGAGGGCATAAACTGTAGATGTTACAGAATGTGCTCTGTGGGAGAAAGATAAACGCAATCCCAAAGAATCCTTTTCACTTAAATTCCGTGAGTTAATTTAACACTCAGAAGCAAATCCTCAACAGTCAAAAATGGACCACCTACTTTTTAGCACACGGGCTGTTCCTGAGTAAAAATAGATTACACAAGAACTTTGGAGAGTGACTTTGTGGGTGAAGAGAAAAACCTACTAGAACAAACAAGTCTTTTTCACTTAAAAAAACAAAATGCACACTCAGTCCTCCAAAGGTAAAACACAGAGCAAGACTCACAAGGTTAAAATCAACTTATTCCTATGGGTCCAAATAGTGTACTTGTTTTCTTAAATCATCAATTTCAAGTGCTCTAAGAATACCAACAGCCTTAACAAATCAAAAAGATGTCTCTTTGAGGACAATGAAAAAATTTTAACAGTTCTTCCAATCAATAATTCTCATGGGAAGCATGAGAAAAATAGACTTTACTGTTAAAAGGAGAACCACTTATTGTCCTCCCTAATTTTAGGACACATGCCAAAGGATCTCCAATTCACTCTGCTTTGTACTGACCTTTAAAATGTTTCGGCCATCAAATGATTCTCTTTCCTTGAAGATATATTTGCCATCCGCTGTGTAGAGATTGTATCTGCCTTCAGCTGTAAATATTCCAAAGACAATGTTAGAAGAGAAGCTTGGGTTATTTAGCTGTGTGTTTTCTCTTGGACTTCTATAGGGACAACTAGCAAGATCTTCATGTACTACCTGGTAAGTGACATAATATGGAGGGAAAAGCATCAGGTTATGAGCCAAGAGACTCAGCATCTAGTCTCAGCTCTGCATCAACTCATTCGGTATATATTTATTGATTCAACACTCTCCAAGCACTCACTGTACATACAAGCTACATAGCTAAGCATATTCCTAGGCAAATTATGCCTCTTCAGTTCCTCATTTACAAGGCTAGAATTTAAGAGTAGACAGTTTCTAAAGATTCCCTGCAGTCTAAAACCACAAGATTTCTTATAAGCTGCATACATTTTAAAATACATAAAAATATACAAAAGTTCACACATTAAACCAGTCAAAAATGCTGAAAACTATGCCTTGGGTTGATTCAAGGACTCCCCTGAAATGAGAAAAATCCCTCCAGTTGCAATCAAAGGTATCCTTACATTCTACAAAGAAATCTGCAAATCTATGACCTCAGCCTCATCAAAGCTGTGCTCTAACTCCTGGCATTAATTTAGCTTGCTTATCCCAAAATATGTCCTTCAGATACAGCAGAAAAAAAGGGTATCAAAGGAAAGGGATAGCTGTTATGAAGAAACAAAACAACGTATTCAGCGGCCTTTTGAAGAGAAGCATCCAGGGTATATAAAATTCTAAGCATCTTCAAGAATTATTTAACTCTCCGACTATTTTCTGAAATACCAATCCTTTCCTACCCACTAACAGACACTCAAAAGATGTCTCTTTGAGGACAATGAAAAAATTTTAACAGTTCTTCCAATCAATAATTCTCATGGGAAGCATGAGAAAAATAGACTTTACTGTTAAAAGGAGAACCACTTATTGTCCTCCCTAATTTTAGGACACATGCCAAAGGATCTCCAATTCACTCTGCTTTGTACTGACCTTTAAAATGTTTCGGCCATCAAATGATTCTCTTTCCTTGAAGATATATTTGCCATCCGCTGTGTAGAGATTGTATCTGCCTTCAGCTGTAAATATTCCAAAGACAATGTTAGAAGAGAAGCTTGGGTTATTTAGCTGTGTGTTTTCTCTTGGACTTCTATAGGGACAACTAGCAAGATCTTCATGTACTACCTGGTAAGTGACATAATATGGAGGAAAAGCATCAGGTTATGAGCCAAGAGACTCAGCATCTAGTCTCAGCTCTGCATCAACTCATTCGGTATATATTTATTGATTCAACACTCTCCAAGCACTCACTGTACATACAAGCTACATAGCTAAGCATATTCCTAGGCAAATTATGCCTCTTCAGTTCCTCATTTACAAGGCTAGAATTTAAGAGTAGACAGTTTCTAAAGATTCCCTGCAGTCTAAAACCACAAGATTTCTTATAAGCTGCATACATTTTAAAATACATAAAAATATACAAAAGTTCACACATTAAACCAGTCAAAAATGCTGAAAACTATGCCTTGGGTTGATTCAAGGACTCCCCTGAAATGAGAAAAATCCCTCCAGTTGCAATCAAAGGTATCCTTACATTCTACAAAGAAATCTGCAAATCTATGACCTCAGCCTCATCAAAGCTGTGCTCTAACTCCTGGCATTAATTTAGCTTGCTTATCCCAAAATATGTCCTTCAGATACAGCAGAAAAAAGGATATCAAAGGAAAGGGATAGCTGTTATGAAGAAACAAAACAACGTATTCAGCGGCCTTTTGAAGAGAAGCATCCAGGGTATATAAAATTCTAAGCATCTTCAAGAATTATTTAACTCTCCGACTATTTTCTGAAATACCAATCCTTTCCTACCCACTAACAGACACTCAAAAAGATTTGTAGTTCTACTTTTGAGGATATTCTTTTATTGTATATAAGTATGGAGACTGCCACATCAGAAATGATAAAAGGGCCAACCCCGTGAACATAATTTATTTTAGGAAGCCCACTGGGCTTACACCTGGGTATCCATAGGACTATTTCTCTAATGAAAACTTAAAGAGCCGAATCCCGTGCATATTTCACAACTTAAAAATAGGTCCCCTGTTAAAAGAAGATACGTAATTTTTTAAGTTCATACTAAGTAAATGTCAATTTAAAAAGCAGTAATAATATCTGGAGACTGAAATTCTTAATAACAGGTTCAAAATCTGTAAGTAAGTAGCACTAGCCATGAGGGGAATGTAAATCAAAAACCACAATGAGATTCCATTTCACACTCAAGATGATGGCAATGATAAAAAGACAGATAAAAACAAGTGCAGGCAAAGATGTAGAAAAACTGAAACCCTCATATACTGTCATCCCTCCTTATTCATGGTTCAGCTTTCACAGCTTCAGTAACCCATGGTCAACTGAGGTCATAAAACACTAGATGGAAAATTCCCAAAATAAACAATTGCTAAGGTTTTAACTGCAGCACTGAGCAGTGGGATCCACCCCACCCAGGACATCTCATCTTTGTGTCCAGCTCGCCCCACCCTCCTAGCTGTCACACTGACTGTCAAAGTACTGTGCTGTTGTGTGCCAGTCACCCTTATTTATTTAATAATGGCCCCAAAGGCAAGAACAGTGATGCTAGCAATCTGGATATGCCAAAGAGAAGCCATAAAGTGCTTTCTTCAAGTGAAAAGGTGAAAGTACATGACTTAATAAAGAAAAAAAGCATGCTAAAGTTCGTTAAGATCTACAGTAAGAACAAATCTTCTATTCATGATATTGGGAAGAAGGAAAAGAAATTCATACTAGTTTTGTGGTCACACCTCAAACTGCAAAAGTTACGTTCATGGTGCACAGTAAATGCTTAGTGAAAATGGAAAAGGCATTATAATTGTACAATAAGAAATTCTGAGATAGCATTCATATAATTTTTATTATAATATACTGCAGTATATTGTTTAATTCTTCTATTTTACTATTAGTTGTTAATCTCTTACTGCACTTAATTTATAAATTAAACTGTATCATAGGTATGCATGCACAGGAAAACTAAAGGACGTGTGGTATGTGGTTTCAGGTATCCACGGGGGATCTTGGAACATATCTCCTGCAGGTAACAGGGGACAACTGTACTGCTTGTGGGAATGTAAAACGGTGCAGCCTCTCTGGAAAACAGTCTGGCAGTTCCTCAAAAAGTTAAACATAGTGTTATCATAACTCTGCAATTTGACGCTTCAGTATTTACCTAATAGAAATGGAATCAGGGGCTTCCCCTGGTGGTCCAGTGGGTAAGGACACCGCCTTGCAGTGCAAGGGGCGCCGGTTCGATCCCTGGCCTGGGAAGATCCCACGTGCCGCGGAGCGGCTGGACCCATGTGTCCAATTACCGAGCCGGAGCTCTGGAGTACACGCGCCCAGAGCTGGCGCTTTGCAACGACAGAGGCCACCGTGATGGGAGGCCCACAGGAGCCAAAGAACAAAGACGGATGAAAACAGAGAAATGAAAGACCAATAGAAGTGGCCCGTCCGCTCCCCTCCCTCCCCAACCCAACCCCCGCCCAAAATAAATAAATAAAGAAATCTTTAAAAAAAAAAAAAAAGAAAGAAATGAAATCATATGTTCACATTAAAACACACACATCAATGTTCACAGCAGCATTATTCATAACAGCCAAAAAGGAGAACCAACACTATGTCCATCAGCTGATGAATGGATGAATAAAATATGCTATGCCCATACAATGGGCTATTATCTGGTAATAAAAAGGAATGACATCTGATACATGCTGTAACATGGATGAACCGTATAAACATTATGCTAAGTGAAATAAGCTAGTCACAGAGATCACATATTACATGATTCTATTAATATTTATGTGAAACAAGCAGAAAAGGAATTCACTGTACAGAGAAGACTGAAGAGTAAGGGGAAGATGGAGAGCCACTGCCAGTACCTATGGAGTTTCTTTTCAGGGTGATGAAATTGTTCTAAAATGTACTATAATGGTTGCATAACTCACTATATTAAAAAACTACTGAATAATATACTTTAAATGGATGAGTTATATAGTATATGAATTTTATCTCAATAAAGTTATTGTAGTTAAAACATCTGTCAGTAGGAAAGGATAACTAGACTGTCAACACAGAATATTTTCTTATATGACGCTCTAGCGCCAACTAAATATACATCTGGATCCACACAATTTAAAACAAACAGATTCCTATGTAATTCAACTCTTTTATGTTAAGAGGTTAGTTAATAATGGGGCATGGAAAACAGTCTGGCAGTTCCTCAAAAGTTAAACATAGTGTTATCATAACTCTGCAATTTGACGCTTCAGTATTTACCTAATAGAAATGGAATCAGGGGCTTCCCCTGGTGGTCCAGTGGGTAAGGACACCGCCTTGCAGTGCAAGGGGCGCCGGTTCGATCCCTGGCCTGGGAAGATCCCACGTGCCGCGGAGCGGCTGGACCCATGTGTCCAATTACCGAGCCGGAGCTCTGGAGTACACGCGCCCAGAGCTGGCGCTTTGCAACGACAGAGGCCACCGTGATGGGAGGCCCACAGGAGCCAAAGAACAAAGACGGATGAAAACAGAGAAATGAAAGACCAATAGAAGTGGCCCGTCCGCTCCCCTCCCTCCCCAACCCAACCCCCGCCCAAAATAAATAAATAAAGAAATCTTTAAAAAAAAAAAAAAAGAAAGAAATGAAATCATATGTTCACATTAAAACACACACATCAATGTTCACAGCAGCATTATTCATAACAGCCAAAAAGGAGAACCAACACTATGTCCATCAGCTGATGAATGGATGAATAAAATATGCTATGCCCATACAATGGGCTATTATCTGGTAATAAAAAGGAATGACATCTGATACATGCTGTAACATGGATGAACCGTATAAACATTATGCTAAGTGAAATAAGCTAGTCACAGAGATCACATATTACATGATTCTATTAATATTTATGTGAAACAAGCAGAAAAGGAATTCACTGTACAGAGAAGACTGAAGAGTAAGGGGAAGATGGAGAGCCACTGCCAGTACCTATGGAGTTTCTTTTCAGGGTGATGAAATTGTTCTAAAATGTACTATAATGGTTGCATAACTCACTATATTAAAAAACTACTGAATAATATACTTTAAATGGATGAGTTATATAGTATATGAATTTTATCTCAATAAAGTTATTGTAGTTAAAACATCTGTCAGTAGGAAAGGATAACTAGACTGTCAACACAGAATATTTTCTTATATGACGCTCTAGCGCCAACTAAATATACATCTGGATCCACACAATTTAAAACAAACAGATTCCTATGTAATTCAACTCTTTTATGTTAAGAGGTTAGTTAATAATGGGGCATGGAATAGTTGTAAGAGTGCTGAACTTTAAGACTTAAAGAGAATTATCTAGCTAGAAAAATCTTAAAGAAAATACAATCTAGCATCAGACACAGTAACAAAGAACTGGACAGTTACATGTCTTTTAGTCCTACAGTGGCTCTAACCTAAACCAAACCAGCTTAAGGATGAGACCTCTGGCACCTATCTAAAAGAAATTAAAAGATGTACTTTGGCAAAAAGGGACATAAAAACTGTCCTAAACTATAGATCTATAAATAGTTCATGGGTTCTGATGGAGTCCTGATGAACTTTGCTTTCAGTGTGGACTTTCTAAAATCTGGGTCAGGATTCTCACAAAGGTACTAAAACCTGAATATGGAGTTTGGATGGTAGTACACTTTAAACAGCAGGCCTCTGAAGAAGCAGCTGCACATGACTTGAATTTGTAGCTCCTGTTCAAATAGATGCTGAGTGTGCTGGACAGATTTCACTTGGCAAGTGGGGATGCGAAGAAAAATAATCCTTTTTAAAATGCATGTTATTATTTCAGATAAAGACTTAAACCATTTTTATATGAAGGCTTTTAGATTCAGGAGGGGAAAAAACATTAACACAAGGTTTCTCCACCTTGGTGCTACTGACATTCAGGGCTGAAAAATTCTTCGTTATGGGGGGTGCTGTGATGTGTATTGTAGGGGGCTAAGCAGCACTCCTGACATCTACCCATTAGATACCAGCAGCAACTTACTCCCAGTCCCCTAGCTGTGACAACCAAAAATGTTTCCAGAGAATTCAAATGTCCTCTGGGAGGTAAAACTGCCCCTAATTGAGCATCACTGCTCTAATACTTACTTTTATTAGTTAATCTTCTTTCTTGTTTTCAAAAAAAAGGCTGCCACGAATTTCTTGGGATACATTTACACTAAAACAATTATTCACTGTCCACCTAAAATTTACTTGGGCATCCTGTAATTTTATTTGCTATATCTAGCAACTCTCGTGCAACAGAAATAAAAGATTTGGGATGCCATATGACGCTCTAGCGCCAACTAAATATACATCTGGATCCACACAATTTAAAACAAACAGATTCCTATGTAATTCAACTCTTTTATGTTAAGAGGTTAGTTAATAATGGGGCATGGAATAGTTGTAAGAGTGCTGAACTTTAAGACTTAAAGAGAATTATCTAGCTAGAAAAATCTTAAAGAAAATACAATCTAGCATCAGACACAGTAACAAAGAACTGGACAGTTACATGTCTTTTAGTCCTACAGTGGCTCTAACCTAAACCAAACCAGCTTAAGGATGAGACCTCTGGCACCTATCTAAAAGAAATTAAAAGATGTACTTTGGCAAAAAGGGACATAAAAACTGTCCTAAACTATAGATCTATAAATAGTTCATGGGTTCTGATGGAGTCCTGATGAACTTTGCTTTCAGTGTGGACTTTCTAAAATCTGGGTCAGGATTCTCACAAAGGTACTAAAACCTGAATATGGAGTTTGGATGGTAGTACACTTTAAACAGCAGGCCTCTGAAGAAGCAGCTGCACATGACTTGAATTTGTAGCTCCTGTTCAAATAGATGCTGAGTGTGCTGGACAGATTTCACTTGGCAAGTGGGGATGCAAGAAAAATAATCCTTTTTAAAATGCATGTTATTATTTCAGATAAAGACTTAAACCATTTTTATATGAAGGCTTTTAGATTCAGGAGGGGAAAAAACATTAACACAAGGTTTCTCCACCTTGGTGCTACTGACATTCAGGGCTGAAAAATTCTTCGTTATGGGGGGTGCTGTGATGTGTATTGTAGGGGGCTAAGCAGCACTCCTGACATCTACCCATTAGATACCAGCAGCAACTTACTCCCAGTCCCCTAGCTGTGACAACCAAAAATGTTTCCAGAGAATTCAAATGTCCTCTGGGAGGTAAAACTGCCCCTAATTGAGCATCACTGCTCTAATACTTACTTTTATTAGTTAATCTTCTTTCTTGTTTTCAAAAAAAAGGCTGCCACGAATTTCTTGGGATACATTTACACTAAAACAATTATTCACTGTCCACCTAAAATTTACTTGGGCATCCTGTAATTTTATTTGCTATATCTAGCAACTCTACGTGCAACAGAAATAAAAGATTTGGGATGCCATAGTCCCATGCTCAGTATGTCCCTTCCACTTCCACTGCACTCATCAAAACAAGATAATGGGGCTTCCCTGGTGGTCCACTGGGTAAGGACACCACCTTGCAGTGCAAGGGGCGCCAGTTCAATCCCTGGCCTGGGAAGATCCCACGTGCCGCAGAGCGGCTGGACCGATGTGTCCAACTACCAAGCTGGAGTTCTGGAGCGCATGCGCCCAGAGCTGGTGCTCTGCAGCGAGAGGGGCCACTGCAATGGGAGGCCCACACAGACCAAAGAACAAAGATAAATAAATGAAAGATCAATAGAAGTAGCCAAAAAAATAATAAAAATAAAACAAGATAATGGATCTAAAAAAAAGATACGTCAGAGATTCTTTGATAGCCCATTCTCTTCAAACCCCAGAGGTATCCCTAGGCCTTACTGATTACAAACTGTGCTGTGGGTCTACGGAGAACTCACCATTGGGGTCTTTCCTGAATAGAGTATTCATGACAGTAGCATGGAGTTTCACACTATTCCACTCTTTCACTATTAGTCCAGATGCCTGAAAACGTTCCAGCACTCGATCAACCAATTCCTGCAACCTGGGGAAATTGAAGAAAGAAGTACAGAAATCTTAGTAAACTCCTGAACCTTGATTACAGATTCAACAACATTTACAGAGTGTCTGCTCTGAGTCAATTATTGAATAATGTCCTCAGAAGAAGAGACTACAGTCCCCACCATCATGAAGTGCACAGCACTCTGTGGATAACAGACCTGGAAACAACCGCAAGACATCATGGTGAGTGTTAAGGGAATGATCAACTGTACTTGGAGGGCCAGGTTTTCACAGGAGGTTTTAGCATGGCGTGAAGGAACATGGAAGTTCACCATCTCGGAAATCTGGTGCAAGAAGCCAGGTTCAACAAAGAGATGCCTAAAAAGAAAGTGCTTTACTGGTTCATCCAGTCACAGAACCAAAAGCTTCCATGACTGATATGTTTCTACCAGGATCAAATGAGGTCTGGGCACAATTCTAAGACATCTTCTCACTGGGAAAGAGTGTGTACTGTGACAATCCTGGCAGCCCTGGCCACTATATCAGTGTTCAAGGAGGCAGAAGTGTAGGACCACTGAAGACAACTACAGGAAAATCCACCGGCCACATGACTGCTGCTCTGAAAGGAGTCCAGCTGGCTCTAAGCATTAAGGGCTCTGCAGTAGGTGAGTCCTATCTTGATGATGGCTGTCCATTCCAGTACCTCCAACAGAAGCAATTCTTGCACATGATTTTGCCCCTTTGTTCGGGTATTTTGATCAGCCACTTAAAGAGCTCCCTTGAAGACATCCTATAAGGCTGGGCTAATAGTGATGAACTCCTTCACTTTTTGTTTACCTGAAAAACTCTTTTATCTCCCCTTCAATTCTAAAGAATTCTGCCAGTTGTGCCGCTGAGAATGGCTCATTTTCCTAGCAAGGGTGTGGTGGAGAAGATTGTGGTTGTAGGCTTCAGAAAACAGCCATCTTCTGTGACCACCCACTCATCTGATGGTGAAGCTCAGCCCGTGGCTTTTACATACTGTGCCCGAACATCCACTCTGAGCCCGGAGAAGTTCTCTCTGACACAGGCGCTGACCAGGAGGCCTGCGTCAAATGACAGAGCAGCACACCTGGCGATGAGCACAGGGAGCTACCTGCTCCTTTCAACCATTCCCTTGGCTTTTTTTTTTTTTTTTTTGAGATTTGTGCTGAATGCTAATTGACTTCCCTGGCTCAAAATCTTTCATCTGTCACCAGGGTACTGATGAACAACAGATTTCATGTTTAGATTTTACTTTTTAGGTGTATATACCAGTAATACTGTTTGTGTCACACACCACCTCTTTTTCCAGATGCAGGTGGCCCTGAGACGCTGGGAGAGTTTGTGAATCTTCCACTGCCCCTTGGGTCACAGGCTGTGATAAAACTCTGGAGCCTAGTGAGCAGATTCTTCTTGAGCAGGCTGGAAGGGTCTGTTTTATGTGAGACGTGGGCCAAGCCCCCCTTGCACGGCCCATCTGTGGGAGTTTTCTTGAGGCCACAGGGCAGTCTCTGGTTGCAGAGACTGAGTTGCTCTATGCCCCTCTCCACATGGACAGCAGCCTCTGGTATCCCTATCCCTAGTTATCTTTCACCCACTCGCACATGGACAAGACAACCCTTTTCTGCTTGCACTCATGCATTGCCGTAAGGGGCTATCCTCCCCAAGAGACCAAGTCAGAAGAATAAACAGATTCTTTTCCCTTTCATGTTTTTCAAGCTCCAAAGTTCACAATTAATCTTCTCATAATTCTAACTTGTTTATTAAATGCTGTCTACTATCCCAAAATATTTAAACATGAGCAAGCTATAATTAATAATAACAAATAAATATCCATACCCTCACAGAAACAGATCACAGGGTTGGGATGAGGCTGAGGCACAAAATTTAAGGGGGGGGGGGGGGCAAAACAATGTAGCAATCCTGAGAACTATTTTTTAAAAAAGAAAAAGTTTTAATGTAATATTTTTAAAAGTCAAAATTAATTAAAAAAAAACCTGATGAACAAAATACCACATCTCTGAATGAAAGGACCTATTACAGTTCTTTTGCCTATGAAGAGGACTTCTGTGACCACCCACTCATCTGATGGTGAAGCTCAGCCCGTGGCTTTTACATACTGTGCCCGAACATCCACTCTGAGCCCGGAGAAGTTCTCTCTGACACAGGCGCTGACCAGGAGGCCTGCGTCAAATGACAGAGCAGCACACCTGGCGATGAGCACAGGGAGCTACCTGCTCCTTTCAACCATTCCCTTGGCTTTTTTTTTTTTTTTTTTGAGATTTGTGCTGAATGCTAATTGACTTCCCTGGCTCAAAATCTTTCATCTGTCACCAGGGTACTGATGAACAACAGATTTCATGTTTAGATTTTACTTTTTAGGTGTATATACCAGTAATACTGTTTGTGTCACACACCACCTCTTTTTCCAGATGCAGGTGGCCCTGAGACGCTGGGAGAGTTTGTGAATCTTCCACTGCCCCTTGGGTCACAGGCTGTGATAAAACTCTGGAGCCTAGTGAGCAGATTCTTCTTGAGCAGGCTGGAAGGGTCTGTTTTATGTGAGACGTGGGCCAAGCCCCCCTTGCACGGCCCATCTGTGGGAGTTTTCTTGAGGCCACAGGGCAGTCTCTGGTTGCAGAGACTGAGTTGCTCTATGCCTCTCTCCACATGGACAGCAGCCTCTGGTATCCCTATCCCTAGTTATCTTTCACCCACTCGCACATGGACAAGACAACCCTTTTCTGCTTGCACTCATGCATTGCCGTAAGGGGCTATCCTCCCCAAGAGACCAAGTCAGAAGAATAAACAGATTCTTTTCCCTTTCATGTTTTTCAAGCTCCAAAGTTCACAATTAATCTTCTCATAATTCTAACTTGTTTATTAAATGCTGTCTACTATCCCAAAATATTTAAACATGAGCAAGCTATAATTAATAATAACAAATAAATATCCATACCCTCACAGAAACAGATCACAGGGTTGGGATGAGGCTGAGGCACAAAATTTAAGGGGGGGGGGGGGCAAAACAATGTAGCAATCCTGAGAACTATTTTTTAAAAAAGATAATGTTTTAATGTAATATTTTTAAAAGTCAAAATTAATTAAAAAAGAAAAAAAACCTGATGAACAAAATACCACATCTCTGAATGAAGGCAGGACTCATATTACTGAGTTGCTTTTGCCTCAGTAAGTTTGTAAGTAGGACATACCAGTATCCAAGGATGCACCCTGCTATGGAGACCCCAGAGTCTCCCTGTGGCCTGCCACAACATCTGCTGGGGTGCCCTCCCATCCCAATTCTCCTCAGCACGCACATTTTCCTACCAGGCTTCCTCCACTGAGCAGCTTGCCAACTGCCGCCTCTGTGCCTTCTGCAACCTGGGCCCTACACCCCCCACTTCCCCTTCCCTCTACCTATGCAGATTTTATCATCCTTCCAAGCCCAATTAAAATCCCACTTTTCCACGAAGCCTTCCTAAGTACCTAACACATCCCACCCCACCCCACCCCCGGTATCCATGAACAGCAATTTTGCTCTTCTCTGAAATGCTACCCCACCATGCAGGCTCTCAGGGACTTTCTCAGGGACAAGCTCTCAACGTTTCATTTTTATCTGTCTTGTTCCCCCACTGGACTACCTTGGACTGTCTGCCCCTCAAGAGCACGTCTGTCTTGTACCTGCCAGAGCAGCACAGTACTAGGCTCACAGTAACCACCTGCTGTGTTTGGTTAACTCATGTCTTCAACTGAAATCTGAGAACTGAATGCAAAAAATAAAATAAACGTGGTCTTGACAGATTGCAGATAAAACCAGGGCAGGAAGGACACTTCAAACAGAAGAAATAGCATACAAAGATACTGAGGCATCCAAGACCACAGCTTACCTGGAAAACTACCAGTTACTTAATATAACTAACAGCAAGTGAGAAAAAGGACAGTGGATGTAAGTGGATAAAAATGAGCTGGATATAAGTAAGCGGTTGCAGAATGGGAAGCCATGAAAATTTTTAAAAAGGGAAATGATGGGCTCAGACATCTATTTGTGAATCTGACTCCATGGAAGAATGCAAAATGCTTTAGAAGGGGTATTGAGGTCAGTTGGGTGGTATTAAGAGCAGAAATAATAACAAACACGATGTGTTAGGCACTAATCTGAGCACTTGTATCGGTTAGATCATTTAATCCTCATGAAAAACGAAGAATGCAGAGAAGTTAAACTGAAAATGCTAAGTTAGACAGGGAGGTCCCATTGAATGTAATATTTTTAAAAGTCAAAATTAATTAAAAAGAAAAACCTGATGAACAAAATACCACATCTCTGAATGAAGGCAGGACTCATATTACTGAGTTGCTTTTGCCTCAGTAAGTTTGTAAGTAGGACATACCAGTATCCAAGGATGCACCCTGCTATGGAGACCCCAGAGTCTCCCTGTGGCCTGCCACAACATCTGCTGGGGTGCCCTCCCATCCCAATTCTCCTCAGCACGCACATTTTCCTACCAGGCTTCCTCCACTGAGCAGCTTGCCAACTGCCGCCTCTGTGCCTTCTGCAACCTGGGCCCTACACCCCCCACTTCCCCTTCCCTCTACCTATGCAGATTTTATCATCCTTCCAAGCCCAATTAAAATCCCACTTTTCCACGAAGCCTTCCTAAGTACCTAACACATCCCACCCCACCCCACCCCCGGTATCCATGAACAGCAATTTTGCTCTTCTCTGAAATGCTACCCCACCATGCAGGCTCTCAGGGACTTTCTCAGGGACAAGCTCTCAACGTTTCATTTTTATCTGTCTTGTTCCCCCACTGGACTACCTTGGACTGTCTGCCCCTCAAGAGCACGTCTGTCTTGTACCTGCCAGAGCAGCACAGTACTAGGCTCACAGTAACCACCTGCTGTGTTTGGTTAACTCATGTCTTCAACTGAAATCTGAGAACTGAATGCAAAAAATAAAATAAACGTGGTCTTGACAGATTGCAGATAAAACCAGGGCAGGAAGGACACTTCAAACAGAAGAAATAGCATACAAAGATACTGAGGCATCCAAGACCACAGCTTACCTGGAAAACTACCAGTTACTTAATATAACTAACAGCAAGTGAGAAAAAGGACAGTGGATGTAAGTGGATAAAAATGAGCTGGATATAAGTAAGCGGTTGCAGAATGGGAAGCCATGAAAATTTTTAAAAAGGGAAATGATGGGCTCAGACATCTATTTGTGAATCTGACTCCATGGAAGAATGCAAAATGCTTTAGAAGGGGTATTGAGGTCAGTTGGGTGGTATTAAGAGCAGAAATAATAACAAACACGATGTGTTAGGCACTAATCTGAGCACTTGTATCGGTTAGATCATTTAATCCTCATGACAAATTATTACCTCCATCTTACCAATGAAGAAACTAAGGCACAGAGAAGTTATAAAACTTGATCAAACTGCATAAGTGACAGACCCAAAGTGAGAATTGATGCAGTCTGGCTTCAGAGGATCCCATTATGAAGAAGAAAGGAATGAACATCTAAACTATGGCAGGGACAGTGAGAACAGAGACGAGGGAATGTATTAATATTCAAAAGAGCTTGTGAGAGAAGCAGGGGCCCTCAGATCTGACCGCATTATAGGAGAGAAAGCAGCTACTCCTAGGAGCCCGCCTTAAATGACCCGGTAGGTCACTGCCCAAGGTGGAGAAGTGGTGGAGAGGGTTAACAGCATGTATACTTCTGCACGTGTGGCAATGGACATCTAGTGGGAAATGGATATAACAAGGCTGAGGCACAAGAGAAAAATCTGGGCAGAAGAGAGATTTGGGGGTCATCAGTGAAAAAACAGTAGTTAAAAGGAAGAAACGGATGCAGTCACATGGTGAGGGGGAGTCGGAGCAAGAAGAGGGTGAAGATCAGAGCCCTTATGGGGCACTCCTCTGTCAGGGGCAGAGAAGCAACCAGCAAGCGCAATCAATAAGGAAGAGGAACGAGAAAAGGAAAACTTCAGAAAGGCTGAAAGGAGAATTACAAAAGGCGGAGAAATGGGGAGAATAAAGGAATAATAATAATAGTACAATGCTATAGAAAAGCAAAGTGAAAAAAAAAAAAAACAAGCGAAAAAAAAAATGCCTACTTCTTTTTTACAATCAGAACATAATTAGAGACCTCTGTCAGGGCAGTTTCACTGGTATACCGGCAACAGAAGAGGACCTTCCTGCAGAGGACCAAGAGGGAAGTCAGATAGATGGTGCAGGGATACATACACATAACTCAACAAATCTGCAGGGAAAGGAAAGAAATCACTGCCTTCATAATTGGATACAGAATCAAGGGCAAGTTGTTTGCATTTGTTTTCAATGAGGAGAAAGAGTTGAAAATGCTTACTGACAACAAGAAACTACCCAACACAGATGGAAAATGAAACTTTAAGCAAGAGAGGAGACTGACAGAACAAGATCTCAAAGGAGACAGGAAGGGCTGGTGTGTCACAGGTGATGGAAATACAGAGATGGGCAGAACAAGTCTCTGCCCTTGAGTAGCTTACATTCTAGTGGGAGGAGACAGACAATAAATAAAGACATACACAACATCAGGTGGTGCTAAGCACCATGAAGAAAACAAAACAGGAAGGAGAGAGGCGAAAGGGACTGATGGTAAGTATACTATTTTAGACATGGTGATCAGGGACGGCTTCCCTGGTAAAGTGACAGGGAACAGAAGGGATACAGTCATGTGAGGCAGCATATACATGGCATGACAAAGGGACAGGAAGAAGCCAGTGTATGGAATGAAGCTGTGGGGAGAGGTGATGAGGAGGGAGAACCAGTCACAGGGCATCCACAAGGCTCTTAGGCCTCCATCAGGGTTTGTCTTTTATTCTTGGTGAGGTGGTGAGCTTTTGGAGAGTTTTCAGTAAAGGAATGACATAATCTGACTGATATTTTAAACATTTATTTTTTATTTGGGGGGGGTAACGGATGCAGTCAAGGGGAGTCGGAGCAAGAAGAGGGTGAAGATCAGAGCCCTTATGGGGCACTCCTCTGTCAGGGGCAGAGAAGCAACCAGCAAGCGCAATCAATAAGGAAGAGGAACGAGAAAAGGAAAACTTCAGAAAGGCTGAAAGGAGAATTACAAAAGGCGGAGAAATGGGGAGAATAAAGGAATAATAATAATAGTACAATGCTATAGAAAAGCAAAGTGAAAAAAAAAAAAAACAAGCGAAAAAAAAATGCCTACTTCTTTTTTACAATCAGAACATAATTAGAGACCTCTGTCAGGGCAGTTTCACTGGTATACCGGCAACAGAAGAGGACCTTCCTGCAGAGGACCAAGAGGGAAGTCAGATAGATGGTGCAGGGATACATACACATAACTCAACAAATCTGCAGGGAAAGGAAAGAAATCACTGCCTTCATAATTGGATACAGAATCAAGGGCAAGTTGTTTGCATTTGTTTTCAATGAGGAGAAAGAGTTGAAAATGCTTACTGACAACAAGAAACTACCCAACACAGATGGAAAATGAAACTTTAAGCAAGAGAGGAGACTGACAGAACAAGATCTCAAAGGAGACAGGAAGGGCTGGTGTGTCACAGGTGATGGAAATACAGAGATGGGCAGAACAAGTCTCTGCCCTTGAGTAGCTTACATTCTAGTGGGAGGAGACAGACAATAAATAAAGACATACACGACATCAGGTGGTGCTAAGCACCATGAAGAAAACAAAACAGGAAGGAGAGAGGCGAAAGGGACTGATGGTAAGTATACTATTTTAGACATGGTGATCAGGGACGGCTTCCCTGGTAAAGTGACAGGGAACAGAAGGGATACAGTCATGTGAGGCAGCATATACATGGCATGACAAAGGGACAGGAAGAAGCCAGTGTATGGAATGAAGCTGTGGGGAGAGGTGATGAGGAGGGAGAACCAGTCACAGGGCATCCACAAGGCTCTTAGGCCTCCATCAGGGTTTGTCTTTTATTCTTGGTGAGGTGGTGAGCTTTTGGAGAGTTTTCAGTAAAGGAATGACATAATCTGACTGATATTTTAAACATTTATTTTTTATTTATTTATCTTTTGCGGGGTGGGGTGGGGAGGGAAGGGGACGGGCGGGCCACTTCTATTGGTCTTTCATTTCTCCATCTTCATCCGTCTTTGTTCTTTGGCTCCTGTGGGCCTCCCATCGCGGTGGCCGCCGTCGTCGCAGAGCGCCGGCTCTGGGCGCACGCGCCCCAGAGCTTCGGCTCGGCAACTGGACACATCGGTCCAGCCGCTCCGCGGCACGCAGGATCCTCCCAGGCCAGGGATCGAACTGGCGCCCCTTGCACTGCAAGGCGGTGTCCTTACCCACTAGACCACCAGGGGAAGCCCTCTGACTGACATTTTAAAAGAAAACCTCTGATGGCCATGTGGAGGACAGAATGTGGTAGGCAAGGATGGAAGCAGGAAGGCAGTCTAGAAGCTGTCACCAGTCAGGTGGCAGGTGAGGCAGCAGTGGAGGTGGTGAAGAGTAGTGGCTTTTCTAATATATTGCAGTCAGGAGATGAAAGCGATTCTAAAAGAATTTTTGTCCTGAACAACTGAAAGCAGGAATAACAAAGAATAAACCATACTCCAGCGTCATGAGAAATTCTGTGGAGAGAGGAAGGCAACGATGAAACAGAGACAGGCTGAAGAAGGTTGTGCAGGCTCCCGTATGTCAGGTGGGGTTGCTGCAGTCTTATTAGGCAGGGCCTCCAGGAAAGCAAGGTGGGGCTGTAAGAAGCAAGATACGCTGGAGAAAATGAAAGACATGGAAGCCAGTTGAGAGTGATGCTATGCTTCCTTGCATAGCTGACTTACTTTGTTTCTGGTGACAAAAATATGTGTTTGTTATTATATAAAAAGAAAATGGAAAATGCAGAGAAGGACAAAAAGGAAAACAACCTTAACATTCACAGATAAACACTTATTTGGGGGTTAAATGGTCTTTAAGTCCTTTGCTAAAGATATATGTCAATTTTAAGAAGATAAAACATTATTATATAACCTGTTTCACTTAATATACCCTGAATATTTTCTCCATGATATAAAATATTTTTCTCAATTATTCAAACCAGCAATGAGAAGGGCTAATCAATAAAAGACATTGGGAAGGATGGAGAAAGAGGGCTGATTCAAGATTTTGCTCCTATATCCCTAAGGGAAAAATAAAATATATTCACAATGCATGTAATCTGATTTAACAGTTAACTGATTTAATTAATTGGGCATGTGGATCTCCAAGCCAAGACCTATAAAATATTTTAAAATATTAAAACATAACTTAGGTCTAAACATAATCAAGCACTGCAAAATGTACCTCAATTTCAAATCACAACAGAACGATGCCTCTCTGTTCCCTCTCTTCTATTATAGAGGAGGATAGGGAGCTCAGTTGTAGAGAAACAGGGAGCATGTAATACAGAGGAAGGAAATTAAACTGAGAAAGTCTAGTTTCCAGCTTTGTCTTTCTGGAAAATTAAGATTTCTGCTGAACTTACAAACTCAGAATGTTGAAGAGACTAAAGTCCTTTAAAATGTTCTAGTGTAACCTGCTCATTTTACACAATAGGAAATGAAGTACAGAGAGGTTGAGGTGCTCAGTCAGAACAGAGGGATGGGGACTCTAGGTCTCCCGGCAGTCAGTGCTGCTCTGCCATCAATGCATTTTGTACTCCACAAAGCCGGCTCTTTATCTTATCCACTGCCTTATCCTAGCACCAAAGTTAATGCCTAACTGATATACCATCAGTATTCAATGAACAGCTATTGCAGGCATGTATGCATGAATTCATAGATGACTCATCTTTGAAGATCTATTAAAAGTACTTCTAAGATTGCTTAGAAACAATCACTAAACTTCAGGCTGCTGTCATGGATACCACATTTATCAATATGTCAATATATTTCTAATACTATACTTTCAATTCCTACTTCATTGATCCTTTCCTGGTTGATTATGAATGAGTCACAAAGCTTCCCTATGCCTTTGCATCCTCATAAGTGAATTAAAAATAACATAAGGTGGGCTTCGCTGGTGGTCCAGTGGGTAAAGAGTACGCCTTGCAATGCAAGGGGCACCAGTTTAATCCCTGGTCTGGGAAGATCCCATGTGCTGTGGAGCGGCTGGACCGGTGCGTCCAATTACGAGCCAGTGCTCTGGAGCGCATACACCCAGAGCCAGTGCTCTGCATCAAGAGAGGCCACTGCAATGGGGGGCCCACACAGGCCAAAGAATAAAGATGGATGAAAATAAATTAATTAATTTTTAAAAATTTGAAAAACCATAGGGTTGTGATGAGAAAAATAACAAATTATTCTTAAGCAGCTTTATCATTTAGATAGGGCTGTGTGTTTGAAAACAGAAGCCAGTTATTAATGCCTTGAATCTGAGCTCTTACTTTCAAGGCCTATCAGTGCTCAAGCATTCCAGAGCCCTCTCTGAAGACACGGAATTGTACTGCAGTATGATCACCAACTCCCTAGAAAGTACAAATGCCAGCTTCCGTTTGAGATCCCCCCCATTTAATTGTGTTCTATCTAATTAACATTTTCTGTCTACAGGCATTATGCTAGTCACTAAAAGAATTAAAAACTAACCATAGTTCCTGTCATTAAGGAGCTTATAGTCTATGGAAATAACTATAAAGAGGACTTGGGTAATGACATAAGTAATACAAGGTGCTTCGGTAATTTAAAGGTGGAAGACATTACAGCTAGGCTGAGACCAGAACTGGCTACCAGGAGGATAGGGTTAGGACAGGAAGCTAACCAGACTCACCTCATCTTTGAAAATCAGCTGAGTAGGCAAAGGACTTAAAACAAATATTCACTGAACATTGACTATGAGCCATGAATTATAAAAGCCAGTGGATACATAATGCTGAAGTAAGACACTCTCTGCCCCCAATAATCGTAAAGTCTACTTAAGAAAAAAGGATAGCAAGAAGGAAAGGTAGCATTTGGATAAAAAGAGATGAGGAGTAACATAAAAGAAATTTTAGTCTAAAGAAAATGACATTAACAAAGACACAAAAGGATCATCAACAATCAGTGAAGCTGGCTAGGGCCTGGGGCAAGTCAAAGACAGTGGAAGATTAAGCTGAAATACTAAGGTGGTTTCATCTTGCAAGTTCTTCGCTGGTGGTCCAGTGGGTAAAGAGTACGCCTTGCAATGCAAGGGGCACCAGTTTAATCCCTGGTCTGGGAAGATCCCATGTGCTGTGGAGCGGCTGGACCGGTGCGTCCAATTACGAGCCAGTGCTCTGGAGCGCATACACCCAGAGCCAGTGCTCTGCATCAAGAGAGGCCACTGCAATGGGGGGCCCACACAGGCCAAAGAATAAAGATGGATGAAAATAAATTAATTAATTTTTAAAAATTTGAAAAACCATAGGGTTGTGATGAGAAAAATAACAAATTATTCTTAAGCAGCTTTATCATTTAGATAGGGCTGTGTGTTTGAAAACAGAAGCCAGTTATTAATGCCTTGAATCTGAGCTCTTACTTTCAAGGCCTATCAGTGCTCAAGCATTCCAGAGCCCTCTCTGAAGACACGGAATTGTACTGCAGTATGATCACCAACTCCCTAGAAAGTACAAATGCCAGCTTCCGTTTGAGATCCCCCCCATTTAATTGTGTTCTATCTAATTAACATTTTCTGTCTACAGGCATTATGCTAGTCACTAAAAGAATTAAAAACTAACCATAGTTCCTGTCATTAAGGAGCTTATAGTCTATGGAAATAACTATAAAGAGGACTTGGGTAATGACATAAGTAATACAAGGTGCTTCGGTAATTTAAAGGTGGAAGACATTACAGCTAGGCTGAGACCAGAACTGGCTACCAGGAGGATAGGGTTAGGACAGGAAGCTAACCAGACTCACCTCATCTTTGAAAATCAGCTGAGTAGGCAAAGGACTTAAAACAAATATTCACTGAACATTGACTATGAGCCATGAATTATAAAAGCCAGTGGATACATAATGCTGAAGTAAGACACTCTCTGCCCCCAATAATCGTAAAGTCTACTTAAGAAAAAAGGATAGCAAGAAGGAAAGGTAGCATTTGGATAAAAAGAGATGAGGAGTAACATAAAAGAAATTTTAGTCTAAAGAAAATGACATTAACAAAGACACAAAAGGATCATCAACAATCAGTGAAGCTGGCTAGGGCCTGGGGCAAGTCAAAGACAGTGGAAGATTAAGCTGAAATACTAAGGTGGTTTCATCTTGCAAGTTCTTGACTACTAGACTGCCCTTCCACGGGTCTAAACTGTCATATTTTCTGTCTTTAAAAGAGCATCATTTTTCCCCTACTTCACCTTTATCACATTGTGCAATGATATATTTATGTGTTATTTGTTAACACCTGTTTTCTCCATTAGTTCGTGTGGGGGCAATGACTGTGTCTGCCTTGACCCACCATTCTATATTCACAGTCTAGCACAGTGCCTTGCACACAGCAGGCCTTTAATAAAGTTTGATTGAATAAAACAATGACCAAAGAAGATCAATGTTTCTTTCAATGCCATATAACACTGCCTCTATATCTGTACTTGGTCTTTATTCCCTTTTCCTAACATACTACTCCCTCAGCTTGCAAAGAAAAGAAAATCTTTCTGATGCCTTCCTTTACAAAACTTGCATACACACAGGCATAGTTTTGCTGCTCATCTTATGCACCTCTAGAATCTCAGTAACAATCCTCACCCTAGGGTATTTTAGTTACTGACATCTGCCTCCTCCATAAGAAAGGAGTCCTAGGGCATTTGAAAAATTCCTGACAGAAAAGGGGACTGGAAAGGTCCTCTAAGATGGAATAACTGATGGGGTCAAGTTTTTGAGGAGACAAGAAGGAATGGGGTCCCAGAAGAAGTAAAAGGTTAGCCTTCTGAGAGAGAATGTATACCAGTCTTCAAAAAGAGGGTGAAAGCGATGGGGTGGGTGTGATGAAAACAAGAAGACTGTGAGGAAAAAAGGAAGGAAGCTGACTTGGCTTCATGTTCTCAGTTTAATGTGAGGAAACTATTCCTTTAGAGGGGTAAGGGTGCAGGCCAGTGAGAGTAAGAGACAGAATAGCCACTGTGTTCAATGCTTAATCTTAGCAACAGCTGACTGCTAAGTAAAAGAGTAAAAAGGATGAATGCAAATTCCCTATACAGTCAGGCTTTACAAAATGTAAGTATCTATCAACAAGTGTAGCTATACTGTCCCAGTTGTATTTCCAAAAGAAAAAAATTGATATAAGTCATTTAGGTTTCAGCAAATTGACTGCTAGGGGCAAGTCAAAGACAGTGGAAGATTAAGCTGAAATACTAAGGTGGTTTCATCTTGCAAGTTCTTGACTACTAGACTGCCCTTCCACGGGTCTAAACTGTCATATTTTCTGTCTTTAAAAGAGCATCATTTTTCCCCTACTTCACCTTTATCACATTGTGCAATGATATATTTATGTGTTATTTGTTAACACCTGTTTTCTCCATTAGTTCGTGTGGGGGCAATGACTGTGTCTGCCTTGACCCACCATTCTATATTCACAGTCTAGCACAGTGCCTTGCACACAGCAGGCCTTTAATAAAGTTTGATTGAATAAAACAATGACCAAAGAAGATCAATGTTTCTTTCAATGCCATATAACACTGCCTCTATATCTGTACTTGGTCTTTATTCCCTTTTCCTAACATACTACTCCCTCAGCTTGCAAAGAAAAGAAAATCTTTCTGATGCCTTCCTTTACAAAACTTGCATACACACAGGCATAGTTTTGCTGCTCATCTTATGCACCTCTAGAATCTCAGTAACAATCCTCACCCTAGGGTATTTTAGTTACTGACATCTGCCTCCTCCATAAGAAAGGAGTCCTAGGGCATTTGAAAAATTCCTGACAGAAAAGGGGACTGGAAAGGTCCTCTAAGATGGAATAACTGATGGGGTCAAGTTTTTGAGGAGACAAGAAGGAATGGGGTCCCAGAAGAAGTAAAAGGTTAGCCTTCTGAGAGAGAATGTATACCAGTCTTCAAAAAGAGGGTGAAAGCGATGGGGTGGGTGTGATGAAAACAAGAAGACTGTGAGGAAAAAAGGAAGGAAGCTGACTTGGCTTCATGTTCTCAGTTTAATGTGAGGAAACTATTCCTTTAGAGGGGTAAGGGTGCAGGCCAGTGAGAGTAAGAGACAGAATAGCCACTGTGTTCAATGCTTAATCTTAGCAACAGCTGACTGCTAAGTAAAAGAGTAAAAAGGATGAATGCAAATTCCCTATACAGTCAGGCTTTACAAAATGTAAGTATCTATCAACAAGTGTAGCTATACTGTCCCAGTTGTATTTCCAAAAGAAAAAAATTGATATAAATGGTTCCATTCTTTTGAAGGACAAGCATTTCCTGGTCAGGCATGTTAAAGGAATCTATGATTTTTTTTTTTTTAAGATTTATTTATTTATTTATTTATGTATTTTGGGCGGGGGTCGGGTTGGGGAGTGGGGGCAGCGGGCGGGCCACTTCTATTGGTCTTTCATTTATCTATTTTCATCCATCTTTGTTCTTTGGCTCCTGTGGGCCTCCCATCGCGGTGGCGTCTGTCGTTGCAGAGCACCGGCTCTAGGCGCATGCGCTCCAGAGCTCCAGCTCGGTGATTGGACACATCAGTCCAGCCGCTCCGCGGCACGTGGGATCTTCCCAGGCCAGGGATCGAACCGGCGCTCCTTGCACTGCAAGGCGGTGTCCTTATCCACTGGACCACCAGAGGAAGCCCGGAATCTTTGATTTTAAAATGTATGAAATCATACAGAGAAAGCAGAGTGGTTTTGTTTTTTGGTTTTTTTTACAAGGCTTCTGCTTCTCCTTCAATGCTTCTGAATTCATCAGTGTCTCTTCACATAAAGAAACACAAATAATTGGATATATCTTAAAAACAGGGCCAGGGGCTTCCCTGGTGGTCCAGTGGGTAAGGACACCATCTTGCAGTGCAAGGGACGCCAGTTCGATCCCTGGCCTGGGAAGATCCCACGTGCCGCGGAGCGGTTGGACCAATGTGCCCAATTACTGAGCCGGAGCTCTGGAGCGCACACGCCCAGAGCCAGTGCTCTGCAACAACAGAGGCCACTGCAATGGGAGGCCCACACGGGCCAAAGAACAGAGATGGATGAAAATAGATAATGAAAGACCAACAGAAGTGGCCTGCCTGCCCCCTTCCCTCCCCAACCCGCACCCCGCCACACACACAAACACACAAACAGGGCCAGGTCTTACTCATTCTGTATCAGTTAACAGTCTGGCAAAATACCTTTCACAAAGGAGGCCTTCAAATAGTTTTAATGCTGAATTAAATAAAAGCTATATAAAGTCTCTTAGATACTGCAAATTGGGGAGTGGGATCTACAAATATTTTTGAAATGTGTCTCTTCCTGTGGAGGAGGAATGGACAAGGCAAAGGGAAAACAGAGCAGTAAGAGAGATGGGCATTATTAAAGAATGTTCTTGGCTGATCCTATTAGTGGACTGAATCAACATTTCACATGACTTTTAAACTTATAAGCTCTTGATAACAGGAACTGTACAAAATCTGTAAGGACTGTGAAGCCATGCAACTCAGATTGGGACTTGAACCCATGGTCTTCTTTTTTTTTTTTTTTTAATTTTTGGCCTCTTTTATTGGTCTTTTATTTATTTTCATCCATCTTTATTCTTTGGCACGTGTGGGCCCCTCACTGCAGTGACCTCTCTCCTTGCAGAGCACCAGCTCTGGGCGCATGCGCTCCAGAATGCTGGCTTGTAATTGGACACACCAGTTCAGCCTCTCCGCGGTATGTGGGATCTCCCTGGGCCAGGGATTGAACCGGTGCCCCCTGCACTACAAGGTGGGGTCTTTACCCACTGGACCACCAGGGAAGCCCCCGAACCCATGGTCTTTTAACTTAGATTACACATATGGTCTCAGGGCTTAATGTAGCTCATGTTCTTGATGTCCTATCACAGAGGGATTCAGTTGAGAGACAAAGTGATAAGCAAGAAGTGGATTTATTTAGAAACACTTCACAGGGAGTGTGCCACCCTAGAAAGCAAGAGGGGTTCCAGGGTATGCAGTTGTCAGTTTTTACAGAGTTGGATAATTTTGTATGGCAGGATTATTCCAACTATATTGGGAAAGAGAAGGGATTCCCAGGAACTGAGCCACCATCAACTTCATGACCTTTAATGATCAACCTTGGAATTAGAATTCTCTAGGCAAGACTGCCAGGAGAAAAATCAACAACCTCAGATTTACACTTTAATGGCAGAAAGTGAAGAGGAATTAAAGAGCCTCTTGATGAAGGTGAAAGAGGAGGGTGAAAAGGCTGGCTACCCGCCACACACACAAACACACAAACAGGGCCAGGTCTTACTCATTCTGTATCAGTTAACAGTCTGGCAAAATACCTTTCACAAAGGAGGCCTTCAAATAGTTTTAATGCTGAATTAAATAAAAGCTATATAAAGTCTCTTAGATACTGCAAATTGGGGAGTGGGATCTACAAATATTTTTGAAATGTGTCTCTTCCTGTGGAGGAGGAATGGACAAGGCAAAGGGAAAACAGAGCAGTAAGAGAGATGGGCATTATTAAAGAATGTTCTTGGCTGATCCTATTAGTGGACTGAATCAACATTTCACATGACTTTTAAACTTATAAGCTCTTGATAACAGGAACTGTACAAAATCTGTAAGGACTGTGAAGCCATGCAACTCAGATTGGGACTTGAACCCATGGTCTTCTTTTTTTTTTTTTTTTAATTTTTGGCCTCTTTTATTGGTCTTTTATTTATTTTCATCCATCTTTATTCTTTGGCACGTGTGGGCCCCTCACTGCAGTGACCTCTCTCCTTGCAGAGCACCAGCTCTGGGCGCATGCGCTCCAGAATGCTGGCTTGTAATTGGACACACCAGTTCAGCCTCTCCGCGGTATGTGGGATCTCCCTGGGCCAGGGATTGAACCGGTGCCCCCTGCACTACAAGGTGGGGTCTTTACCCACTGGACCACCAGGGAAGCCCCCGAACCCATGGTCTTTTAACTTAGATTACACATATGGTCTCAGGGCTTAATGTAGCTCATGTTCTTGATGTCCTATCACAGAGGGATTCAGTTGAGAGACAAAGTGATAAGCAAGAAGTGGATTTATTTAGAAACACTTCACAGGGAGTGTGCCACCCTAGAAAGCAAGAGGGGTTCCAGGGTATGCAGTTGTCAGTTTTTACAGAGTTGGATAATTTTGTATGGCAGGATTATTCCAACTATATTGGGAAAGAGAAGGGATTCCCAGGAACTGAGCCACCATCAACTTCATGACCTTTAATGATCAACCTTGGAATTAGAATTCTCTAGGCAAGACTGCCAGGAGAAAAATCAACAACCTCAGATTTACACTTTAATGGCAGAAAGTGAAGAGGAATTAAAGAGCCTCTTGATGAAGGTGAAAGAGGAGGGTGAAAAGGCTGGCTTAAAATCCAACATTCAAAAAACTAAGATCATGGCATTTGGTCCTATCACTCCATGGCAAATACATGAGGAAAACATGGGAACAGTGTCAGATTTCATTTTCTTGGGCTCCAAAATCAATGTGGACAGTGACTGCAGCCACGAAATTAAAATATGCTTGCTACTTAGAATGAAAACCTATGACAGACCTAGACAGCATATTAAAAGGCAAAGATATCACTTTACTGAAAAAGGTCGATACAGTTAAAGCTATTTTCCCAGTAGTCATGTAAGGATGTGAGAGTTGGACCATAAAGAAGGCTGAGCATTGAAGAATTGATGCTTTTGAACTATAGTGCTAGAGAAAACTCCTGAGAGTCCCCTGGACAGCAAGGAAATCAAATCAGTCAATCCTAAGAGGAATCAACCATGATTATTCACTGGAAGGATTGATGCTGAAGCTCCAAGACTCTGGCCACCTGATGCAAAGAGCTGACTCACTGGAAAAGACCCTGATGCTGAGAAAGACTGCGGACAGAAGGAGAAGGGCGTGGCAGAGGACGAGATGGCTGGATGGCATCACTGACTCAATGGACACGAGTTTGAGCAAACCCAGGAGTTAGTGAAGGACAGGGAAGCCTGGCATGCTGCAGTCCATGAGATCACAAAGAGTTGGATAGGAGTTAGCAACTGAACAAAAACAACAAAATACTTGAAAGACCATCTATAGAACTAAGGATCTAACCATTAAACATACCAATGGAAACACTCAAAGTAATGATTTTATCATCCTTATTTAAGGACCACCTTTTTCCTTCTTGGGAACCACCACAAATAGGGTAAACCAAAACTGCAGTCTCTGACATATGTATGTTAAAACAGACTTGAAGCCCTAGATGAGGAAAAATTCACTATTTTATTACACAAAACACTGTAATCCATGTATCCATGTAAATTTTCCATATAGCTTCATGTTAACTGCCTAACTATAGACTTTTGCAGATTTTAGTTTTAAAACAATAAGGTGTTAACAAAAATTAAGACCTGTAACAGAGAATAAGGAAATTACAGAGGTCAGGCTGAGTGGCTGTGATCTTATTTAAAGTTACAAGGCTTATCAAGGAAATAAAAAACATGACTTTAATGCATTTTAAAAGTGAGTCAGTCCCAAAGAATTGAAACTAGTTCTATTCACAATAGTCAAAGGCAGAAACAGACCCAAATGTCCATTAACTGATGAATGGATACACAAAATGTGGTATCTTTTCTTGCCAAGTATAGGGCTCCCACGGAAATTAAAATATGCTTGCTACTTAGAATGAAAACCTATGACAGACCTAGACAGCATATTAAAAGGCAAAGATATCACTTTACTGAAAAAGGTCGATACAGTTAAAGCTATTTTCCCAGTAGTCATGTAAGGATGTGAGAGTTGGACCATAAAGAAGGCTGAGCATTGAAGAATTGATGCTTTTGAACTATAGTGCTAGAGAAAACTCCTGAGAGTCCCCTGGACAGCAAGGAAATCAAATCAGTCAATCCTAAGAGGAATCAACCATGATTATTCACTGGAAGGATTGATGCTGAAGCTCCAAGACTCTGGCCACCTGATGCAAAGAGCTGACTCACTGGAAAAGACCCTGATGCTGAGAAAGACTGCGGACAGAAGGAGAAGGGCGTGGCAGAGGACGAGATGGCTGGATGGCATCACTGACTCAATGGACACGAGTTTGAGCAAACTCCAGGAGTTAGTGAAGGACAGGGAAGCCTGGCATGCTGCAGTCCATGAGATCACAAAGAGTTGGATAGGAGTTAGCAACTGAACAAAAACAACAAAATACTTGAAAGACCATCTATAGAACTAAGGATCTAACCATTAAACATACCAATGGAAACACTCAAAGTAATGATTTTATCATCCTTATTTAAGGACCACCTTTTTCCTTCTTGGGAACCACCACAAATAGGGTAAACCAAAACTGCAGTCTCTGACATATGTATGTTAAAACAGACTTGAAGCCCTAGATGAGGAAAAATTCACTATTTTATTACACAAAACACTGTAATCCATGTATCCATGTAAATTTTCCATATAGCTTCATGTTAACTGCCTAACTATAGACTTTTGCAGATTTTAGTTTTAAAACAATAAGGTGTTAACAAAAATTAAGACCTGTAACAGAGAATAAGGAAATTACAGAGGTCAGGCTGAGTGGCTGTGATCTTATTTAAAGTTACAAGGCTTATCAAGGAAATAAAAAACATGACTTTAATGCATTTTAAAAGTGAGTCAGTCCCAAAGAATTGAAACTAGTTCTATTCACAATAGTCAAAGGCAGAAACAGACCCAAATGTCCATTAACTGATGAATGGATACACAAAATGTGGTATCTTTTCTTGCAATGGGATATTATTTGGTCATAAAAAGGAGTTAGTACTGATACATGCAAAAATATGGATGAATGCTGAAAACATATACTGAATGAAAGAAGCCAGACACAAAAGGCCACATCACATATAGTTCCATTCATGGGAAATATACAGAATAAGCAAAACTGCAGAGCCACTAGACGAGTGGCTGCCAGGGGTTTAGAAGAGGGAAGTATGGAGGCAGGGAGAAACAGAGAGCTTAATGGATCTAGGATTTCCTTTTTGGATGAAAAAATGTTCTAGAATTAGACAATGGTGATGGGTGCACAATGCTGTTAGTGTACCTGATGTCAATGAAGTATACCCTTTAGAATGGTTAAATGATGAATTTTACTATATTAACTTTACCACTGCTAAAAGAAATGATGGTCACAGTTTTCTATTTTATTTTAGAAATAAGAATTGGAACATGGTCTATTGTACTTAGCCGAGCATACTTACACTGAAAACCACAGGAATTCAGAGCAAGGCTTTGCTATCTATGTGTTCCTTAGCCAAGTAGCTCTCTGAACCTCTCTGATCTATAAAATGGGCATAATAAAAGTATTTATCTTATATAGATCTTGTGAAGATGAAATAGGAATAACACAATGTAAGCACAAGACAAGACAATTAAAATTAAAATGATCAGTTTTATTAAATCTCAGCCCTTGAGTAGGTGTCTCAATATTCTGAATGAATCAGGATGTATAAATCTCTTGGACTGTATATGAAACTAGATGAGGAAAAATTCACTATTTTATTACACAAAACACTGTAATCCATGTATCCAAATTTTCCATATAGCTTCATGTTAACTGCCTAACTATAGACTTTTGCAGATTTTAGTTTTAAAACAATAAGGTGTTAACAAAATTAAGACCTGTAACAGAGAATAAGGAAATTACAGAGGTCAGGCTGAGTGGCTGTGATCTTATTTAAAGTTACAAGGCTTATCAAGGAAATAAAAAACATGACTTTAATGCATTTTAAAAGTGAGTCAGTCCCAAAGAATTGAAACTAGTTCTATTCACAATAGTCAAAGGCAGAAACAGACCCAAATGTCCATTAACTGATGAATGGATACACAAAATGTGGTATCTTTTCTTGCAATGGGATATTATTTGGTCAAAAAAAGGAGTTAGTACTGATACATGCAAAAATATGGATGAATGCTGAAAACATATACTGAATGAAAGAAGCCAGACACAAAAGGCCACATCACATATAGTTCCATTCATGGGAAATATACAGAATAAGCAAAACTGCAGAGCCACTAGACGAGTGGCTGCCAGGGGTTTAGAAGAGGGAAGTATGGAGGCAGGGAGAAACAGAGAGCTTAATGGATCTAGGATTTCCTTTTTGGATGAAAAATGTTCTAGAATTAGACAATGGTGATGGGTGCACAATGCTGTTAGTGTACCTGATGTCAATGAAGTATACCCTTTAGAATGGTTAAATGATGAATTTTACTATATTAACTTTACCACTGCTAAAAGAAATGATGGTCACAGTTTTCTATTTTATTTTAGAAATAAGAATTGGAACATGGTCTATTGTACTTAGCCGAGCATACTTACACTGAAAACCACAGGAATTCAGAGCAAGGCTTTGCTATCTATGTGTTCCTTAGCCAAGTAGCTCTCTGAACCTCTCTGATCTATAAAATGGGCATAATAAAAGTATTTATCTTATATAGATCTTGTGAAGATGAAATAGGAATAACACAATGTAAGCACAAGACAAGACAATTAAAATTAAAATGATCAGTTTTATTAAATCTCAGCCCTTGAGTAGGTGTCTCTTCAATATTCTGTATAATGAAATTGGCAGGATGTATAAATCTCTTGGACTGTATATGAAACTAGATGGCTGTCTGGAGGAAAAGCATTTTCAAGCTTGTTAGGTTTATAGCTGAACTAGCCTCTTTGTCCATGGAACACCATTTTGCTTCAAAGAACAACTGACAGATAAATTATGGTTATTCAGACTTAGCTTTTGGCAGACATTTTCTCAAAAAAGAACTTCATGGAAAACAATTACCAGTATTTTTTTTCCAATAACAAAATTCAAGCTTTCAAGTGAAAATCAGAATTTTTGAAAACATGTATCTGCTACCATGAGCTTGACAGTTTTCCATAATTAAAAGATTCTGATGAAATTTGTGGTGCTATTAACGTACCTTTTTCTACAGTTTTCCTGAAATATAACTGACATTTATCACACACAAAAAACTGTTTCTGTACCATTTTTTTCTTCCATTAACTCCAAGTTCACTTTCATTGAAATTGCAATAGGAGATAACTGAGATTATTAATTCAAATTGAGATAAGAGAAACTTTACAAGAGACCCTCCTGGAAAGCAATCTGGGAGCCTGCCTAGAGACACTGATTTACTCTAGAGGGTTTTCTGTTCAGTGTGAGCTCTGTTCTTTCCTGTCCTACTGAAAAGGCCACACAAAAACAAACTTCCAATTCAAGTTGGGCTCCTCTGCTTACCAAAGCTCTTGCATAGACTAATAAATAGCACTAACAATGAAAATGGCTCTGGAAGCCTATGCTAGCCTCAGAAATAGAATGGGTTGCAAACTGAGAATCATCAATAGGGACTGAGGAGCAGTAATAACAAAAATTAAAAATCGTAAACCTTTTTAATATGTTATGTTAACATGTGCCAAACACTGATCTAGGTATTTTATATTAATTTCATCTTAATACTCCTCTGTAGTCTGTAGAGTTATCAGCCCTATTTTATATTAATTAAATCTATATAGTCTGTATAGTCATCAGCCCTATTTTGGCCTTTTACTCAGTAGATCTGTATGTACTATGTCACTTTTGAAACTACCCTCCTAATATGCCATCCTCCTGCCTCCTATTATCCTAGAAAACATGAAGGAAGCACTGAGTTCCATAAAAACTAGAGTACCATCCAAGTAATTCAATAATTATCAAACTAAAAGTCTGATACGGCATCCTATAACAGATTCTTCTTGCAAAATATTACCTTACTATTTCAGAATAAGAAAGACAACACACACGTTACAATAACAAGATCTCAAAGAAAAGGTAATGATTAAAACTACTTGAACTTCCAGGGATGCTTTTAGGCACCTCTTAATTAAAACAAAAAAATATTTCAGAAACATACCTGTTGGAGCCATCTTTCATGTGAACTTTGGCATAAAGGACATCCACCATGCCAGGATCATCATTCATGTATTCTATCCCTGCCATCTCTACTTCCAGGGGTTTGCCCCCTGAAATGTCACTGGAAAGGAAAACATTAGATTTTCATGATTTTTTTTTAATTTTCATGATTTTTTTAGGCTAAGAAGGCTATTATATTTTGAAATATGGTTAATATAGAGTGAAATACTACAAAAATGAGTTTTGGGTTTTTTTAACTAACATGACTTAACTGTTCTAATTTCAAACTGATTTATGTTTAATGAACACAAACTAGAACCACAAGTATTTCCAAAGGCACATTATATCTATTCCAAAGCCAGTTTATTATTAATAGCATATCTAAGAAATGTTTAACTAAAGGCCAAATGATGACAGTTCTGATTGACAAAGACACTTAACTGCATTACCCACCTCCAGAAGTAGGGGAGAGACCTCTGACTTCTGACCTTGGCCAGTCTGGCCCGTGCCTCATTTATGTGCCTGATTGCAAACACACCAATCTTTTTTTTTTCCCACCAATCTTTACTTTAGATGAGAAAGGGAGTGGGTCCTGGAATTTCTTAAGCCCCTCTGAAGGCCTGGCCAACCCCTCTGGAGTCTAAGAAAATTTGATGACTCACAAGGTGAAACAACAGCACTGTAAAAGTAAAACCAGAGCTGCATCTTTGTACACAAACTGTGGTGTGATATTAAAAATGGGAGCCCCCCCGAAAACTGCAATTGGAAATTCTGGCCATGGGGTGGACCCATGGCCCAGGGCCCTCTCACAATGGAGACTCCAGACTGCTAGTTAATGACGGACTTGCAGGGTCCAAGTCTGGACACAGGCGTTGGCTCAATTTGGTGATATATACTCTAACTTATCTCTATGGTTTCTACAGCTTTTTTTCCCTAATGACTGTGTTTTGAAATTAAAGTAAATAATCTTCTATTAGAAGTTGAAATAGTTTGTGCATAATGAGTGTTTTCTCGTTAACAAATCCTTCAAACCTAAAACAAAGTCAAACTTTTGGCAAAATACCATTTTTACCTCATTATTTCCACAAATTGCAAACAGTATTTCACTCATGTAACAACAATGAAGGTGCAAATTGATATCTCATCTTTAAGCATCATATGGCAATACTGATAACAAGTCTTCAAGAACAGAAACCTTTTGCCCAAGCAATTCAGTTTCCAGGAGCCAAACCTTAGTAAATAATTCTAAATTCTGGCATATATCCAACTACAGCTAATAAAGTAAGTTCTTTCAGAAGAATTCCAACTGATAAATGTAGAAGTAATGATAACAGAATCAAAAAACCACCATTTTTCAAACCCTGATGAACCACTGAACCAAGTTTCACTATTTGTATAAAGAATGGGGATAAGAAAACTTAAATATATACTATACACACACACGCACATATATATGCTTATATATATATAAAATCTCTGAAGGGAAACCGCTAACATCTGTTGCCTTTACAGATGAGGGTGCTTGGTGGGATAGCAGTGGGAAGGAAACTCTATTGCCTATTTTTCATATTTAAAATTTTTTGAACCATGTAAATGTATTATTCATTAAAAAGTTTAAAAAATCATATATGCAAAAGAAGCCAAACACAAGAAGTGTATATATACTCCACATACATGCAAATGATGCCAAACATAAAAGTGCATCAACTGAATGATCCTATTTATATGGTATTAAAGAATAAGCACATTTAACCTATGATAACAGAAAATCAGAACAGCAGTTACTTTCGGAAGAAGTGAATTTACTGGAAAAGAGCATGAAGGAACTTTCTAGTTCTACATTAGCATTTGGGTGAGGTTACATAGGTGCACACATTTATTAAAATTCATCAACTAGGGCTTCCCTGGTGGTCCAGTGGGTAAAGACACTGCCTTGCAGTGCAAGGGGCGCCGGTTCAATCCCTGGCCTGGGAAGATCCCACGTGCTGCGGAGCGGCTGGACCTATGTGTCCAACTACTGAGCCAGCACTCTGGAGCCGGTGCTGCAGCGAGAGAGGCCACTGCGATGGGAAGCCCACACAGGCCAAAGAACAAAGATGGAAATAAATGAAAGACCAATAGAAGTGGCCAAAAATTTTTTTAAAAATTCATCAACTATACTTAAGATCGGGGCTTCCCCTGGTGGTCCAGTGGGTAAGGACACCGCCTTGCAGTGCAAGGGGCGCCGGTTCGATCCCTGGCCTGGGAAGATCCCACATGCCGCGGAGCGGCTGGACCTATGTGTCCAACTACTGAGCCAGCACTCTGGAGCCGGTGCTGCAGCGAGAGAGGCCACTGCGATGGGAAGCCCACACAGGCCAAAGAACAAAGATGGAAATAAATGAAAGACCAATAGAAGTGGCCAAAAATTTTTTTAAAAATTCATCAACTATACTTAAGATCGGGGCTTCCCCTGGTGGTCCAGTGGGTAAGGACACCGCCTTGCAGTGCAAGGGGCGCCGGTTCGATCCCTGGCCTGGGAAGATCCCACATGCCGCGGGAGCAGCTGGACAGATGTGTCCAATCACCGAGCCGGAGCTCTGGTGTGCGTGCGCCCAGAGCTGGTGCTCTGCAACAACAGAGGCCACCGCGATGGGAGGCCCACAGGAGCCAAAGAACAAAGATGGATGAAAATAGAGAAATGAAAGACGGATAGAAGTGGCCCGCCCATCCCTGTCCCTCCCCACTCCCCCCCAAAAAAGATAAATAAATAAAATTTTTTAAAAAATTAAAAAAAAAACTATACCTAAGATCCATGCATTTTACTTTAAGTAAATTTTACCCTAAAGAAAAAATACATACATAAATACAAAAAAAGTGTGGGAGTATATGCTCCAAAGTGTTAATGATAATTATCTTTAGGTAGTAATATTACACAGGGTCACAAAGAGCTGGACATGACTGAAGCAACTCAGTACACATACACTACAAGTGATATCTTGTTTATCTGCAATTTTCGGCTTTTTATAAAGCTAACATGTATTGTTCTTACATTAAATAAAACCCACTATCTTGCTTTCTTCCCAGACCCCTTAAACAGATTCATACTTCAACTAGTAAAGACTTCACTGTGCCAACTTGAAACCCAGTTAAAAATCAGCTCACCACACAGCCTTTTCTAAGCCCCATGAGGCCAAGGATTCTATTTACCTTTTCTACTCCTACATCCCCAGCGCCTGGAACAATGCATTATACAGAGTGAGTACTTCATAAATCTCTGAGAAACACTGACTGGATGTTCCACTATAAAGGGAGAAGATGTTCTGGACAATTTTGAGAATATGGTCACAGGCCTATATTGTCAGTGAATAAAATGTGGTACAGGCTCAAAGACAAAAGGATGTTATTAGGACTCATCACCAAAGAAAGCAAAACAAAAAAAGTTTTACTGATGTTCAGTTGAGGCCCAGGGAGATTCTTTAGGAATCCTAATGGGAGACTCCCTTAAAACATTAAAGCCTTTATTATTGGACAGGACCAGAATTCTTTCTAAGAAACTAAATAACTATTTCGGATAGACACTTGAATGAGAAAAATTAAAACCGCAGTCCTAAGTATCCCTATAACCACCTCCAATAAGTGGGATATTCCCAAATGTAAGCCAAGCTCTGAAATATCAACTGATTGAAACCTTTAGCCTCAATCAACAATACAGTGTATCTTTCATGCTCCCCACTGTTCACTGCAGCACTGTTTACAATGGCCAAGACATGGAAACAGCCTAAATGCCCATTAACAGAGTAATGAATAAAGAAGATGTGGTATATTCGAAGCTTACCAAGTACAAAGACTGAGATGGAAGATCAAGAATAGCGAAGAATGGGGGGATATACTAACTAATCTGGGATCACACATATCTGTAAACAACGAAACTCCGTAAAAGTAAAATAAAAATTTTTAAAAAAAGAAAAAATAATAATAGTGAATTAAGGGCTTCCCTGGTGGCCCAGTGGGTAAGGAGTCTGCCTTGCAATGCAAGGGGCAATGGTTTGATCCCTGGCCCAGGAAGTTCCCACATGCTGTGGAATGGCTGGACCGGTGTGTCCAGTTACAAGCCAGCACTCTGGAGCGCATGTGCCCAGAGCCGGTGCTCTGCAATGAGGGAGGCCACTGCAATGGGAGGCCCACACAGGCCAAAGAATAAAGATGGATGAAAATAAATAAATAAATAACCAATAAAAGAGACCAAAATTTAAAAAAATATATATCCAAGGTCACTATTACTTAACTCTTCTATGAAACATTAAAAAAATAAAAGCAAAGAAAAAGAAGTTAGTTGATATATTTTACACCTGGGATGCATTATAAGAGTATCTTAAAACTGAAATGTTCCGGAAAATGTTCTGGACAATTTTGAGAATATGGTCACAGGCCTATATTGTCAGTGAATAAAATGTGGTACAGGCTCAAAGACAAAAGGATGTTATTAGGACTCATCACCAAAGAAAGCAAAACAAAAAAAGTTTTACTGATGTTCAGTTGAGGCCCAGGGAGATTCTTTAGGAATCCTAATGGGAGACTCCCTTAAAACATTAAAGCCTTTATTATTGGACAGGACCAGAATTCTTTCTAAGAAACTAAATAACTATTTCGGATAGACACTTGAATGAGAAAAATTAAAACCGCAGTCCTAAGTATCCCTATAACCACCTCCAATAAGTGGGATATTCCCAAATGTAAGCCAAGCTCTGAAATATCAACTGATTGAAACCTTTAGCCTCAATCAACAATACAGTGTATCTTTCATGCTCCCCACTGTTCACTGCAGCACTGTTTACAATGGCCAAGACATGGAAACAGCCTAAATGCCCATTAACAGAGTAATGAATAAAGAAGATGTGGTATATTCGAAGCTTACCAAGTACAAAGACTGAGATGGAAGATCAAGAATAGCGAAGAATGGGGGGATATACTAACTAATCTGGGATCACACATATCTGTAAACAACGAAACTCCGTAAAAGTAAAATAAAAATTTTTAAAAAAAGAAAAAATAATAATAGTGAATTAAGGGCTTCCCTGGTGGCCCAGTGGGTAAGGAGTCTGCCTTGCAATGCAAGGGGCAATGGTTTGATCCCTGGCCCAGGAAGTTCCCACATGCTGTGGAATGGCTGGACCGGTGTGTCCAGTTACAAGCCAGCACTCTGGAGCGCATGTGCCCAGAGCCGGTGCTCTGCAATGAGGGAGGCCACTGCAATGGGAGGCCCACACAGGCCAAAGAATAAAGATGGATGAAAATAAATAAATAAATAACCAATAAAAGAGACCAAAATTTAAAAAAATATATATCCAAGGTCACTATTACTTAACTCTTCTATGAAACATTAAAAAAATAAAAGCAAAGAAAAAGAAGTTAGTTGATATATTTTACACCTGGGATGCATTATAAGTGTCCTTTTTTTTTAAAAAAAAAAAAAAAAAAGGAGACTTCTCTTCCTTTTAGGAAAAGTAGGCATTTCTAAACAACACAAACCACCACTGCTGATTCTCACCCCGCTAGCCAATCAGGTAAATTGATTGTGCACTATATCTTTTTTAGATGAGTGTATGTGGCAGAGGAAAAGATGAGAGAAGAAGGTTGGAAAGGTTTGCTTTACTTGTTGGTTTCAAATCTTCCAGCTTTTTGAAAAGAGCATCTTCAAAAAAATTTTGCCTGCACTGCAGATTTTTGGCAGGGTAACGCGTCTTATTTCAAAAGTTTTGCTGAATTTGAAAAACTACAATTACTGTTTTCATCCTGTCATGTCAAAAATTCTTAGTAACTATTAAGGCTGCTCTTCATTCCCTATGCACACCAACCCTGACATGCTTAAAGGGTTCAGATCTGGCATTTAGTCACAAAAGGCACCAAGAGACATAAAAGGAAAGAACTCAGCTAAATCCTCACATAGCTCAGGATAAAGTTTCAGTGATTAAAATCCTCTGACCTGATTTTCATAAGGTAAAAAAAAAAAAATGCTTCTTTAAACAAATATTTTATCTGCCTTTAATTTTTTTCTTAGCAGGATTATTCTGATGGCAGCCAAAAAAATGCAACTGCCTCCAGCTTTGTTTAGCAAAAAGTAGTCTGGGACGTTAGAGTATCCAAACTGATTTTCAAACAAGGTAAAAATGGCTCTGCTTTGTCAGATAAAGCATAGAATTTTACTTTATGCAATAAAAACTGTAAATATCTAATTACAAACATCAAGTTATTTTGAATTTTAGGTAAGATAGAAAATAGTTATTTTCATCACTAAGCAAAGAACAAGACAAAGAAGTATTCTTTGCTATTTGAAATTCAGAAAGAACACGCAGCTGCAAACCTGATTAGCTTATCATTTTTGCTCAATGGAAAAAAGGAGAACTGGCTAACAGATAACTCCCTGTAATACAGTTTAACATACAACATAACTAGAAAAAAAATTTTAATCATTTAACCTTGTTTTATCCACTGAATCAAGTAACCCATTTCTATAAGGCCATGTCAGAATAGCATAGAACTTGTATTTTATAACTACATAAAAATAAAATTACTCAGATGACTCAATTTTCAAATTACTGTTGTTCTTCATCAATCTTATGGGAAACAGAGCTGTTAGGTCAGATGTATATACAAGTTAAAATCTTTCAGTGAAAAAGAATAACAACTCTGCCATCTCAGAACAGCAATGCTTTCCCTGTCCAGACTGCTTGGACAGCTTTCTGTATTCTTACTGACTCAAACCATCTGTATTAAGAAAAAAAGAAAGAAAGAAAATTAAAGTGCTGCATTTCTGAAATACAATGAAGACTCTTCTGGGGAATCATATTACAATGTCTAAGTTACTGTGGTAAACACAGTAAGAGCCCTCCGAAGATGCCATTGTTCTACTCTTTGGATTTGTAAATACACTACCTCACACAGCAAAAAAATGTTTTGCAGATGTGATTAAGGCTAAGGAGTTTGAGGTGGAGAGATTTTTCTGGATTAACTGCATGGGTTCAATTAAATCACATGCATCCTTAACAGCTGAGAACCTGTCCCTACTGTGGTCAGAGAGAGAGATGGGACAACAGACTGAGGGTCAAACAGACACAGCATTGTTAGTGCTAAAGAGGGAGGAAGGAGGCCACTAAGACATGTGGTGGCCTCTAGAAGCTGGACTTCAAACGTAAGGAACAGATTCTCCCTGGAGAAAAAAAAAATGCTTCTTTAAACAAATATTTTATCTGCCTTTAATTTTTTCTTAGCAGGATTATTCTGATGGCAGCCAAAAATGCAACTGCCTTCAGCTTTGTTTAGCAAAAAGTAGTCTGGGACGTTAGAGTATCCACACTGATTTTCAAACAAGGTAAAAATGGCTCTGCTTTGTCAGATAAAGCATAGAATTTTACTTTATGCAATAAAAACTGTAAATATCTAATTACAAACATCAAGTTATTTTGAATTTTAGGTAAGATAGAAAATAGTTATTTTCATCACTAAGCAAAGAACAAGACAAAGAAGTATTCTTTGCTATTTGAAATTCAGAAAGAACACGCAGCTGCAAACCTGATTAGCTTATCATTTTTGCTCAATGGAAAAAAGGAGAACTGGCTAACAGATAACTCCCTGTAATACAGTTTAACATACAACATAACTAGAAAAAAAATTTTAATCATTTAACCTTGTTTTATCCACTGAATCAAGTAACCCATTTCTATAAGGCCATGTCAGAATAGCATAGAACTTGTATTTTATAACTACATAAAAATAAAATTACTCAGATGACTCAATTTTCAAATTACTGTTGTTCTTCATCAATCTTATGGGAAACAGAGCTGTTAGGTCAGATGTATATACAAGTTAAAATCTTTCAGTGAAAAAGAATAACAACTCTGCCATCTCAGAACAGCAATGCTTTCCCTGTCCAGACTGCTTGGACAGCTTTCTGTATTCTTACTGACTCAAACCATCTGTATTAAGAAAAAAAGAAAGAAAGAAAATTAAAGTGCTGCATTTCTGAAATACAATGAAGACTCTTCTGGGGAATCATATTACAATGTCTAAGTTACTGTGGTAAACACAGTAAGAGCCCTCCGAAGATGCCATTGTTCTACTCTTTGGATTTGTAAATACACTACCTCACACAGCAAAAAAATGTTTTGCAGATGTGATTAAGGCTAAGGAGTTTGAGGTGGAGAGATTTTTCTGGATTAACTGCATGGGTTCAATTAAATCACATGCATCCTTAACAGCTGAGAACCTGTCCCTACTGTGGTCAGAGAGAGAGATGGGACAACAGACTGAGGGTCAAACAGACACAGCATTGTTAGTGCTAAAGAGGGAGGAAGGAGGCCACTAAGACATGTGGTGGCCTCTAGAAGCTGGACTTCAAACGTAAGGGAACAGATTCTCCCCTGGAGCCTCCAGAAAGGAACACAACCCTGACAATAACCTGACTGTAACCCTGACTTTCACACCAGTGAAACTGGTGTCAGACCTCTGTCCCACAGAACTGTAGGATTTTAAATTTGTACTGTTTTAAGTCACCAAACTTGTAGTAATATATTACAGCAGCACAGAACACTAATACACTCTTATACAAATAATGAAGAGGATTTTCTTTTTGAGAAAAGAATGGGATGTCCTGTTAGAGGACAAAAATTACCCACTGAATTACAAAAATTTAAGGCAGAGCCTTTCCACACAAATTTGTAAATATATGCTACACATCCACTTGAAAACTTTCAGATAACAATCCAATGTTAACTGCTACAAATGGGTGAGTCAATAAATCTTGTTCCCATTATCACCCAGCTCTCTAAGCCAAAAACAAATCCATGATAAAAGCAGTACAGGATAACCACCCTTCCCCACTCCTGTGGATTACTCACTTTATGAATTCCTCTTTACACTGCTGTAGCATCTCACAAGTCTGCTGGATCTCTTGCTCACTCAAAAGCACCAACATCCCAATAGTTAGGTGAAGTTTTTTAGGATTCTGGAAAATGCTGATATCAACTCCACGATCCTATCAGCAAAGGGAGAAAAACAAGAAACTCAGCCCATACAAAAATAAATGGGAGGGCTTTCCCTGGTGGTCCAGTGGGTAAGGACACCGCCTTGCAGTGCAAGGGGCGCCAGTTTGAGCCCTGGCCTGGGAGGATCCCACGTGCCGCGGCTGGACTGATGTGTCCAATCACCGAGCCGGAGCTCTGGAGCGCATGCCCCCAGAGCCGGTGCTCTGCAACAACAGACGCCGCCACCGCGATGGGAGGCCCACAGGAGCCAAAGAATGAAGACGAATGAAAATAGAGAAATGGGGCTTCCCTTGTGGCTCAGTGGATAAGAACCCGTCTGCCAATGCAGGAGACACAGGTTCGATCCCTGATCTGGGAAGATCCCACATACCACAGAGCAGCTAAACCCACAGATCAACAAAGACCCAGCACAGCCCAAAATAAATAAAGTTTTAAAAAAAAAAAGAAAATAGAGAAATGAAAGCCAATAGAAGTGGCCCGCCCACTCCCCTCCCCCCCCAACCCGACCCCCGCCCAAAGTAAATAAATAAATAAATCTTTAAAAAAAAAAAAAGAAAAGGAAGTAGCATGAAAACCCATACTATCATATGTGGAAAAAAACAGCTATTGTCATTGCGCTGTGAGAAAAGGGGATCCTGCAGGGGTGCTGTGTGATGGCCTGGAGGGGAGGGATGAGGGGAGGATATACATATGACTAATCTGGGATCATACATATCTGTAAACAACAAAACTCTGAGAAAAGTAAAAAGTACAATAAAAACAGAAAAAAAAGAAAAAAGAGAGAGAGAAAAAAAGGACTTGAGTAGACATTTCTCCAAAGAAGAAACACAAATGGCCAACCACTACACGAAGATGTTCAATTTCTTCAGCCATTAAGAGAAATGCATATGTATATCCATGGTTGATTCATGTTGACAGAAAACAACAAAATTCTGTAAAGCAATTATCCTTCAATTTTAAAAATTAAAAAAAAGAGAAACATAAATTGAAACCATAATGAGGTGCCATGTCATACCCATCAGGCTGGCTATAATCCAAAAAATGGAAAACAACAAGTACTGGCAAGAATATGCTACCTAGATATGAGATTGCCTTTAGGGATGATGGAAACATTGAAATGACACAGAACTGGTAGGTGCATAATATTGCTAATGTACAAAATGCCACTGAATCGTTCATTTTAAAATGGTTAATTTTATGTTAGATGAATTTCACTTCAATAAAGGAATATTTAAAAAAAAAAAACTGACAAAATGTTACGCCCAGGAAAAACAGAATGCTACCTAATTATAGATTTTAAGAATCTTTTATTCCTCATCAGCTTCTCACTGGTTCAAAATAGGGCCTCTTATGGGCTTACACAAAAATAATATACTCTTTATATAAAAAAACCAGCTTCTATCTTAGCAGACACTGCAGTATTCACAGGTAAAATATTTTGTGTTAAAAACAAACTGTCCTCAAGCAAAGATGGGTGAAAAATGAATTTAAAGAAATATTCAGACACTGGAGTTGCCACATCAAATACGGCCAATCTTTTCTGGCATCATCATTGCATCATTCCTTGTACTTAAAACTTTTGTCTCTGCATGATATTACATATAGAAAATGCCAAACACACTATTAGAAAACCACTAGAGCTAATCAACAAACTCAGCAAAGTCGTAGGATACAAAATCAATATCCAGAAATCACTGGCATTCCTACATACAAACAATGAAAAATCAGAAAACGAAATCAAAGAGGCAATTCCCTTCACCATTGCAACCAAGAGAATCAAATATCTAGGAATAAACCTACCCAAAGAAACAAAAGAACTGTACACAGAAAATTACAAGACACTCATGAGAGACATTAAATTAGACTTAAACAGATGGAGAGATATTCCATGTTCCTGGGTCGGAAGAATCAATATTGTGAAAATGACCATACTACCAAATGTCATCTATAGATTCCATGCGATCCCTATCAAACAACCAATGACATTCTTCACTGAACTAGACCAAAGAATAACACAGTTCATATGGAAACACAAAATACCCCGGATAGCCAAAGCAATCCTGAGGAAGAAGAATGGAGCTAGAGGCATCAGCCTCCCTAACTTTAGACTCTACTATAAAGCAACAGTCATCAAGACAGAACGGTACTGGCACAAAAACAGAACTATAAACCAATGGAACAAGACAGAGAACCGAGAGATAAACCCACGTGCCTATGGGTACCTTATTTTTGACAAAGGAGGTGAAAATATAAATGGGACAAAGGCCCTCTTCAACAAATGGTGCTGGGAAAATTGGACAGCTACATGCAAAAAAATAAAATGAAGTTGGAACATTCCCTGACACCATGCACAAAGATCAACTCAAAATGGATTAAAGACCTAAACGTGACACCAGAAACCATAAAACTCTTAGAGGAGGATATAAGCAAAACACTCAATGACATAAATCAAAGCAAGATCTTCTATGACCCGCCTACTAAAATAGCAGAAAAAATAAAACGAAAATGAACAGTATTCACAGGTAAAATATTTTGTGTTAAAAACAAACTGTCCTCAAGCAAAGATGGGTGAAAAATGAATTTAAAGAAATATTCAGACACTGGAGTTGCCACATCAAATACGGCCAATCTTTTCTGGCATCATCATTGCATCATTCCTTGTACTTAAAACTTTTGTCTCTGCATGATATTACATATAGAAAATGCCAAACACACTATTAGAAAACCACTAGAGCTAATCAACAAACTCAGCAAAGTCGTAGGATACAAAATCAATATCCAGAAATCACTGGCATTCCTACATACAAACAATGAAAAATCAGAAAACGAAATCAAAGAGGCAATTCCCTTCACCATTGCAACCAAGAGAATCAAATATCTAGGAATAAACCTACCCAAAGAAACAAAAGAACTGTACACAGAAAATTACAAGACACTCATGAGAGACATTAAATTAGACTTAAACAGATGGAGAGATATTCCATGTTCCTGGGTCGGAAGAATCAATATTGTGAAAATGACCATACTACCAAATGTCATCTATAGATTCCATGCGATCCCTATCAAACAACCAATGACATTCTTCACTGAACTAGACCAAAGAATAACACAGTTCATATGGAAACACAAAATACCCCGGATAGCCAAAGCAATCCTGAGGAAGAAGAATGGAGCTAGAGGCATCAGCCTCCCTAACTTTAGACTCTACTATAAAGCAACAGTCATCAAGACAGAACGGTACTGGCACAAAAACAGAACTATAAACCAATGGAACAAGACAGAGAACCGAGAGATAAACCCACGTGCCTATGGGTACCTTATTTTTGACAAAGGAGGTGAAAATATAAATGGGACAAAGGCCCTCTTCAACAAATGGTGCTGGGAAAATTGGACAGCTACATGCAAAAAAATAAAATGAAGTTGGAACATTCCCTGACACCATGCACAAAGATCAACTCAAAATGGATTAAAGACCTAAACGTGACACCAGAAACCATAAAACTCTTAGAGGAGGATATAAGCAAAACACTCAATGACATAAATCAAAGCAAGATCTTCTATGACCCGCCTACTAAAATAGCAGAACTAAAACGAAAAATGAACATGTGGGACCTAATGAAACTTACAAGCTTTTGTACAGCAAAAGAAACTACAAAAAGGGTGACAGACAACCCACAGACTAGGAGAAAATAATAGCAAATGAAACAACAAAGAATTCATCTCCAGCAACACTGGAAAAATGAATAACACAATCGAAAAATGGGAAAAAGATCTAAAGAGACATCTCACCAAAGAAGATATACAGATGGCCAAAAAAGCACATGAAATGATGCTCAATCTCGTTTATTATTAGACAAATGCAAATCAAAACTACAGTGAAATATCACCTCACACCAGTCATAATGGTCATCATCAACAAATTGACAGACAACAAATGCTGGAGAGGGTGCAGAGAAAAGGGAACACACTTGCATTGCTGGTAGGAATGTAAACTGATACAGCCGCTATGGAAGACAGTATGGGGATTCCTTAAAAAACTAAAAACAGCAACCTAGATGTCCATTGACGAATGAATGGATACAGAAGCTCTGGTACATATATACAATGGAATACTACTCAGCTGTTAAAAGAAATGCAGAAGACTCAGTCCTAATGAGGTGATTAGCTCTAGAACCTATCATAAAAAGTGAAGTCAGTCAAAAAGAGAAAGACAAATACAGTATACTAACTCATATATATGGAATCTAGTAAGATGGTCATGATAACACACGCAGTGAACTCATGGAAAAACAGACAAAGAATAGACATATGGACATTGTGGGGAACAAACAGTGAGGGGGAGGCATAGAGGGAGTAACATGGAAACCTATGCTGTTATGTGTGGAAAAGATAGCTATTGTCATTGTGCTAAGGGAATAGGAGTGCTTACAATGGCTTGGGGTGGTGGTCCGGAGAGGTGGGATGGGGGAACTGGGTGGGGAGGGACCAGGGACATGCATATGAATGATCTGGGAACATACATGTCAGTGAACCACAAACCATAAAACTCTTAGAGGAGGATATAAGCAAAACACTCAATGACATAAATCAAAGCAAGATCTTCTATGACCCGCCTACTAAAATAGCAGAACTAAAACGAAAAATGAACATGTGGGACCTAATGAAACTTACAAGCTTTTGTACAGCAAAAGAAACTACAAAAAGGGTGACAGACAACCCACAGACTAGGAGAAAATAATAGCAAATGAAACAACAAAGAATTCATCTCCAGCAACACTGGAAAAATGAATAACACAATCGAAAAATGGGAAAAAGATCTAAAGAGACATCTCACCAAAGAAGATATACAGATGGCCAAAAAAGCACATGAAATGATGCTCAATCTCGTTTATTATTAGACAAATGCAAATCAAAACTACAGTGAAATATCACCTCACACCAGTCATAATGGTCATCATCAACAAATTGACAGACAACAAATGCTGGAGAGGGTGCAGAGAAAAGGGAACACACTTGCATTGCTGGTAGGAATGTAAACTGATACAGCCGCTATGGAAGACAGTATGGGGATTCCTTAAAAAACTAAAAACAGCAACCTAGATGTCCATTGACGAATGAATGGATACAGAAGCTCTGGTACATATATACAATGGAATACTACTCAGCTGTTAAAAGAAATGCAGAAGACTCAGTCCTAATGAGGTGATTAGCTCTAGAACCTATCATAAAAAGTGAAGTCAGTCAAAAAGAGAAAGACAAATACAGTATACTAACTCATATATATGGAATCTAGTAAGATGGTCATGATAACACACGCAGTGAACTCATGGAAAAACAGACAAAGAATAGACATATGGACATTGTGGGGAACAAACAGTGAGGGGGAGGCATAGAGGGAGTAACATGGAAACCTATGCTGTTATGTGTGGAAAAGATAGCTATTGTCATTGTGCTAAGGGAATAGGAGTGCTTACAATGGCTTGGGGTGGTGGTCCGGAGAGGTGGGATGGGGGAACTGGGTGGGGGGAGGGACCAGGGACATGCATATGAATGATCTGGGAACATACATGTCAGTGAACCACAAAACTCTGTAAAATCTTTAAAATAAAGAATTAAAAATTAAAAAAAAAAAAACAACTAAAAACAGAAGCACTATATGACCCAGCAATCCCACTATTAGGCATATACCTTGATGAAATCAACACTGAAAGAGGCACCTGTACCCCAATGTTCACTGCAGCTCTCTATACAGTAGCTAGAACATGGAAGCAACCTAGATGCCCATCGACAAATGAATGGATAAAAAAGCTCTGGTACATATATACAATGGAGTACTTCTCAGCTCTAAGAAGAAATGCAGAAGAATCAGTCCTAATGAGGTGGATGAACCTAGAACCTATAATACAAAGTGAAGTAAGTCAAAAAGAGAAAGACAAGTACAGTATAGTAACGCATATATATGGAATCTAGCAAGATGGTAATGGTAACACACACAGTGAAGTGATGGAAAACCAGACATAGAGAACTGACGTACGGACATTGTGGGGGAATGAACAGTGGGTGGGAGGTGTAGAGGGAGTAACATGGAAACCTATACTATCATACGTGAAAAAGACAGCTATTGTCATTGCGCTGTGGGAATAGGGATCCTGCAGGGGTGCTGTACGACAGCCTGGAGGGGTGGGATGGGGGGCACTGGGAGCAGGGTGGAGGAGGGAGGGGGCCAGCGGTATACATATGACTAATCTAGGATTATACATATCTGTAAACAATAAAACTCTGTAAAAGTAAAAAGTAATATAAAAATAATTATTAAAATAAAAAAGAGGGCTTCCCCTGGTGGTCCAGTGGATAAGGACACCGCCTTGCAGTGCAAGGGGCGCCAGTTCGATCCCTGGCCTGGGAAGATCCCACGTGCCGCGGAGCAGCTGGACCCATGTGTCCAATCACCGAGCCGGAGCTCTAGAGCGCATGCACCCAGAGCCGGCGCTCTGCAACAACAGACGCCACCGCGATGGGAGGCCCACAGGAGCCAAAAGAACAAAGACAAATGAAAATAGAGAAATGAAAGACCAATAGAAGTGGCCCGCCCGCTCCCCTCCCTCCCGAACCCGACCCCCGCCCAAAATAAATAAATAAATGAATAAATCTTAAAAAAAAAAAGAAAGAAAGAAAGAAACTTCTGTCTCTGAAAGCAGAAAAGGTAAATATATTCATGAACCCCACTGCCACTTTTAAATTGATATGAAATTCAAGCAACCATTTTGGAGTGTACAATTAAGTCGTATTTAGTTTATTCACAATGTTACACAACTATCTGCTCTCTCTTTAGCTCATTTTTTCAGTATCCCATAAAAACACTTAATACTTATTAAATAATCACTCCCTAGTTCTCATTGCTTATCCTCTGATAACCTCCAATTTGTTTTCTATCTCTTTGGATTTCCATACTCTGTTCCATCTCGTATTATGAATGGTTGGCTAGTACTATGAATAATGCTGCTTTAAGAAACATTTCTTCAAGTTTTCATGTTGACATACATTTTCAACTTCTGAGGATATATACTAAGAAGTGGAATTGCTGGGTCCCATGGTAACTCTATGTTTTAACTTACTGAGGAACCATCAAACTGTTTTCCACAGGAACTGAATGATTTTACATTTCAAGTAGCAATGTATAAGGGTTCCTATTTCTCTACATCTTCACCAACACTTAATATTTTCCTTTCTAAATTTCATTATAGTCATCCTAGTAGGTATAAAATGCTCCTATACCTACTGTGTGGTGGTTTGATTTGCTTTTCACCATTGACCAATGATGCTGAACATCTTCTCATGTTCCTATTAGACATTTGTTCAGTCCTCCCTGGAGAAATGTCTATTCAGATTTTTTGCCCATTAACTGTCTTTTTATTGTTGAGCTATAAGGATTCTTTATATATTCTGATACTAGTCCCATATCAGATCATGCATCTCTTTTGAACGTAAATAGGTCTTAATTTTCATTAAACTCATTTTGCAAATGAAGGGAAAAAAAAAGTTGAGACTCTTCTCCAACAGGAGCAAACAGGAATTCTACCTCTGAACTTCAAGTTCTTACCCCATAATCTGATCTCCAGACTAGTAAATCACCCTAAAGGCAGAAAAATGTGTTTATCAAATGCATATAACTTATATTCTGTTCCTGGTTTGCCTAAGACTGCCTAATTTTGCCTTGGCAAGAGGAATAAGAGTATTCATTTTCTACGTGTTAACAGAGCTTGAGCTATTTTTATATCTGATAAAGAGTTTTATGATTCTACATATCAAGTCAAATTGCCTCATTTAATGAAAGTGATTTCAAGGATCAACTTTAAAAGTGTCAAGGAAGACTAAGTTGAATTCTTATCACCCCAGATGCTGTAACTCATGGCAGAATCTGTCACTTTAGAAAGGCAAGCAAAGTCCCCCAAATGACGCCAATATGCACAACCCTACCCCACACTACAGTTGAGAACTGCTGCCCCTAGTATTTTGATCTAATACTTTTTGAGCCCTTTCTCTGCCCTAGGCATTTCTTACAAACTTTATATAGACAAATATAGACAAACTATGAACGAAGTAGTATTATTCACATTTTACAGATGAGGAAAACAGAGGCACAGAGACATAAAGCCACTTTCCCAAAGTAACACTGCTACGAAGCAATGAAGCTAAAATTCAAACCCAGGTTGTCAGGTCCCAAAGCCTACACTTTTGATCAATATTACACTGCCTCTCCAGCAACAGCTTCCCTGAGAAAGCTGGAACAACGTGGCCATCACCCAGAGGCAAGGCCTTATGTGTTTCAATAAACAATAAATGCGTTCATACAATAAGTGGGTCTGATCATGACACTCATCATGAAAATAAGGCAAACCTCTTAATTCCATGAAAAGAAAAGTAGTTTTAATACTTGCCTTTTCTGAGATATGAGTACCAAAAGCATAATTCATAAAAGAAGAAGAAAAGGATTAACTGAACTTGATCTGAGTTAAAAATTTGAGTTTCCAAAGGCACATTAGGAAAGTGAGAAGACAAGCCACAGAGAAAAAAAATTATTTGGAAGAAAACTATTTGTAAATCATACATCTGATATAAATATTTTTTTAATATTTTTAATTTTTTCAAAATTCAGTAACAAAATAGATATACAATCCAATTTGAAAATGACCAAAGTATCTGAATAGATACTTCAAAGATATTCTTATGGCTAATAAACCTATGAAAATACACTGAACATCTTCAGTCTTTTAGAAAATGCAGATAAAAACCAAAATGAGAAACCATTTCACATTCACTAGAATGATTATCATCAAAAAGATAGACAATAATAAGCACTGGTGGTGATGTGGAGAAACTAAGCTCCACATTGTTGGGAGAATGCAAAATAGGCAGCCACTTTGGAAAACAGTTTTGCAGTTCCTAAAAAAGTTAAACATAAATTTTCAATACAAAGTGGACATTTCACTCCTAAGACTTTACTCAAGAGAAATGAACATGTGAGTCCACATACAGACTTGTAAGTGAACTGCACAGCAGTATTATTTATAAAAGCCAAAAGTGGAAAAAATCCAAATGTTTATCAACAGATGAATGGATATACAAAATTTACTATAAACATACAACAAAATACTATTGGGCAACAGAACTAATACGACTAAACCACAAAAACAATAGCTGAGTAAAGGAAACCAGATGCAAAAACTACATATTATATGATTCCATTTATATGAAATACCCAGAAAAGGCAGATCCATGGAGACTGAAAGACAGATGGTTGTCTAGGATTAGGCATAAGGGACCTTTATAGAGTGACAAAAATGTTCTAAAAGTACATTTAGATTATGGTAATGATTGCACAACTCCGTAAATTTACTAAAAATGACTGAACCATACACTTAAAATGGGTGGTGTTTTTGGAATGCAAACTGTACTTCAATAAAGTTAAATATAAAAATGTGTATGTGTTTCCTCTTTAAAAGCATTTTAGCAATCCTGAAATATATTTTCACCTATAATTCAATTATCATGGAATAGTTTATTTGACCCTCAGCGAGATCAACTATTATTTGACTTTGTATTTAATGACTTCCCAAAGGTTTTTCAAAATATAATGTTAAAAATACCATGTACCTACAGAAATCTTTGTGGATGGTAAAGCTGTTATCTTAAATCACTGAGGCAAATATCATTTCTGTTAATAAACCTATGAAAATACACTGAACATCTTCAGTCTTTTAGAAAATGCAGATAAAAACCAAAATGAGAAACCATTTCACATTCACTAGAATGATTATCATCAAAAAGATAGACAATAATAAGCACTGGTGGTGATGTGGAGAAACTAAGCTCCACATTGTTGGGAGAATGCAAAATAGGCAGCCACTTTGGAAAACAGTTTTGCAGTTCCTAAAAAAGTTAAACATAAATTTTCAATACAAAGTGGACATTTCACTCCTAAGACTTTACTCAAGAGAAATGAACATGTGAGTCCACATACAGACTTGTAAGTGAACTGCACAGCAGTATTATTTATAAAAGCCAAAAGTGGAAAAAATCCAAATGTTTATCAACAGATGAATGGATATACAAAATTTACTATAAACATACAACAAAATACTATTGGGCAACAGAACTAATACGACTAAACCACAAAAACAATAGCTGAGTAAAGGAAACCAGATGCAAAAACTACATATTATATGATTCCATTTATATGAAATACCCAGAAAAGGCAGATCCATGGAGACTGAAAGACAGATGGTTGTCTAGGATTAGGCATAAGGGACCTTTATAGAGTGACAAAAATGTTCTAAAAGTACATTTAGATTATGGTAATGATTGCACAACTCCGTAAATTTACTAAAAATGACTGAACCATACACTTAAAATGGGTGGTGTTTTTGGAATGCAAACTGTACTTCAATAAAGTTAAATATAAAAATGTGTATGTGTTTCCTCTTTAAAAGCATTTTAGCAATCCTGAAATATATTTTCACCTATAATTCAATTATCATGGAATAGTTTATTTGACCCTCAGCGAGATCAACTATTATTTGACTTTGTATTTAATGACTTCCCAAAGGTTTTTCAAAATATAATGTTAAAAATACCATGTACCTACAGAAATCTTTGTGGATGGTAAAGCTGTTATCTTAAATCACTGAGGCAAATATCATTTCTGTTAATAAATCATACTAGGGTAAAATTATATTCACTGTACCAGACACAAGAGTAAACTCCAAATTAAAGACTGAAATGTAAACAGACTATACAGGAAAAAAACAATGGGTAAATTCTTCTTTAACCTGAACGTAGAAAAAGATTTTCAAAACAAAGACTAGAAACCCAGATTCAACAAGACATAAGACCATTAATTTGACTGTTTAAAAAGAAAACTTTCGTAAAACTTTAAAAAAAAAAATTAAAAAGAGAAAACTTTTATATCATAGACAATATAAGCTGTCAAAAGACAATACACCAGAAGAAAATATTTATAATATACATGACAGATAAAGGGTTAATATCTCTAATATATACAGAACTTTTAAAAAACCCAAAAGGGAAAAAGACTAAAAATGCTATTGCTAATGGGGAATAGACAAAAGACATATACAAGACACTCCACAAAAATAAACATGACTCAAACATGGGAAGATATACATGGTTATTCAAAAGAATTCCAATTCTCAGGAAATATACACTGAGGTATTAGGGGTAAAGGGTCATGCCATATGCAATGTACTTTAAAGAAGTTCAGAAAGAATGAAAAAAGAGAGAAAGATAAGACAAAGTAAAATATTAACAAGTGAATCTGAGTAAAGGGTACTATTCTCAGTCTTATAACTTTTCTGTGAGTTTAAAATTATTAGTATCTCACTGCTATTACAACAAATTACACATATTTAGTGGTTTAAAACAATATAAATGTATTATCTTACTATCTGGACAAAAAGCTCAAGAATATTTTTTCCCTTATCTTATTCTTTGGAAGTCTACCACTCTAGTGGTAGTTAATTTGACCCTCAGCGAGATCAACTATTATTTGACTTTGTATTTAATGACTTCCCAAAGGTTTTTCAAAATATAATGTTAAAAATACCATGTACCTACAGAAATCTTTGTGGATGGTAAAGCTGTTATCTTAAATCACTGAGGCAAATATCATTTCTGTTAATAAATCATACTAGGGTAAAATTATATTCACTGTACCAGACACAAGAGTAAACTCCAAATTAAAGACTGAAATGTAAACAGACTATACAGGAAAAAAACAATGGGTAAATTCTTCTTTAACCTGAACGTAGAAAAAGATTTTCAAAACAAAGACTAGAAACCCAGATTCAACAAGACATAAGACCATTAATTTGACTGCTTAAAAAGAGAAAACTTTCGTAAAAACTTTAAAAAAAAAATTAAAAAGAGAAAACTTTTATATCATAGACAATATAAGCTGTCAAAAGACAATACACCAGAAGAAAATATTTATAATATACATGACAGATAAAGGGTTAATATCTCTAATATATACAGAACTTTTAAAAACCAAAGGAAAATGACTAAAAATGCTATTGCTAATGGGGAATAGACAAAAGACATATACAAGACACTCCACAAAAATAAACATGACTCAAACATGGGAAGATATACATGGTTATTCAAAAGAATTCCAATTCTCAGGAAATATACACTGAGGTATTAGGGGTAAAGGGTCATGCCATATGCAATGTACTTTAAAGAAGTTCAGAAAGAATGAAAAAAGAGAGAAAGATAAGACAAAGTAAAATATTAACAAGTGAATCTGAGTAAAGGGTACTATTCTCAGTCTTATAACTTTTCTGTGAGTTTAAAATTATTAGTATCTCACTGCTATTACAACAAATTACACATATTTAGTGGTTTAAAACAATATAAATGTATTATCTTACTATCTGGACAAAAAAAAGCTCAAGAATATTTTTTTCCCTTATCTTATTCTTTGGAAGTCTACCACTCTAGTGGTAGTTAATTTGAGTTCATTGTCCACAAAAAATGCCAAATACTGGGAAGCAAAACAAAGATAATGCAAAAGAGCAAGAACAAGAACAGATGGGAATACCTAAAGGTCACATAATCTGAAAGTCTTTGGGGGAATTTTGAGTCGTAAGAGTTCAAACCATCTTCAGTGTATTGGAGATTATATAATGCATATGCAACTCTACTGGACAATTTTTTAATAAATGAAAAAACACCTTAAATATTTCCCTGCCTAGCAATGCCATCTACCAATAAAAGATTTTTTCTTATTGAATTATCTAAATTTAATGTGAAATCAATCTTCAAGGCAATGGCATAAATCTCTAGAGTCACCATATTTTGCTTGGACTATATCATATTCCTACCCACAAGCCTCTTCACTGAAATGAATAAAGGCCAACAACAAAGCTTAAGCTCCAGGGGCTTAATTACACTGGGCCCTGCTCCAAGTTCACCATTACAGAGCTGGAACTATTTTACTTCATCAGGCTGGCCACACAGGCTGGCGCCTGAACATTCTAATGGTGACCTTCCACTCTGCAAGCAGAAGCAAAGGGTAAAGTAATAGGAATTCCTTAGGGCAGTTCTACCTAGATTGAGGATGAGGGAGATTCTTTAATGGCTAAGCCACATCTATGAGTCTCAGTTTCTTTATTTGTTAAATAAGATCTCATTTAAGGGGAAAAAAAAGAATATATGCAAAAGCTATCTCCACAGAAAGCTTGTGTACAGGCCTAAGCCTCAGTTAAGAGTTTAAAGTCAAGTTGTAACTCAGCAGTCCCAGATGCAAGACCTTAACCCTCATTCAAACTGTAGGTCCATGACTTATCAGCAATCACCACATGGTCACAGGCCCTTCACTGATTTCACTTTTAATTCAGCTGTCAGGCTACTCAAGGATAGAACTGCTAATAGTCCTATTGGAATGAGCAATTAAGAAGGAATAGTGAAATCTAAAAACTGCTATTACAACAAATTACACATATTTAGTGGTTTAAAACAATATAAATGTATTATCTTACTATCTGGACAAAAAGCTCAAGAATATTTTTTTCCCTTATCTTATTCTTTGGAAGTCTACCACTCTAGTGGTAGTTAATTTGAGTTCATTGTCCACAAAAAATGCCAAATACTGGGAAGCAAAACAAAGATAATGCAAAAGAGCAAGAACAAGAACAGATGGGAATACCTAAAGGTCACATAATCTGAAAGTCTTTGGGGGAATTTTGAGTCGTAAGAGTTCAAACCATCTTCAGTGTATTGGAGATTATATAATGCATATGCAACTCTACTGGACAATTTTTTAATAAATGAAAAAACACCTTAAATATTTCCCTGCCTAGCAATGCCATCTACCAATAAAAGATTTTTTCTTATTGAATTATCTAAATTTAATGTGAAATCAATCTTCAAGGCAATGGCATAAATCTCTAGAGTCACCATATTTTGCTTGGACTATATCATATTCCTACCCACAAGCCTCTTCACTGAAATGAATAAAGGCCAACAACAAAGCTTAAGCTCCAGGGGCTTAATTACACTGGGCCCTGCTCCAAGTTCACCATTACAGAGCTGGAACTATTTTACTTCATCAGGCTGGCCACACAGGCTGGCGCCTGAACATTCTAATGGTGACCTTCCACTCTGCAAGCAGAAGCAAAGGGTAAAGTAATAGGAATTCCTTAGGGCAGTTCTACCTAGATTGAGGATGAGGGAGATTCTTTAATGGCTAAGCCACATCTATGAGTCTCAGTTTCTTTATTTGTTAAATAAGATCTCATTTAAGGGGAAAAAAAAGAATATATGCAAAAGCTATCTCCACAGAAAGCTTGTGTACAGGCCTAAGCCTCAGTTAAGAGTTTAAAGTCAAGTTGTAACTCAGCAGTCCCAGATGCAAGACCTTAACCCTCATTCAAACTGTAGGTCCATGACTTATCAGCAATCACCACATGGTCACAGGCCCTTCACTGATTTCACTTTTAATTCAGCTGTCAGGCTACTCAAGGATAGAACTGCTAATAGTCCTATTGGAATGAGCAATTAAGAAGGAATAGTGAAATCTAAAAATGCCATGCTCGGGGAACAGGTCAGTAGAGAGAAGTATATATTAGCCCACTTTTTTTCCTTAAAGCCCCAATAAGTTTGCAGGGCAGCAATGGTGATGCAGACATAGAAAACTGACTTGTGGACACAGTGAGGGAAGGAGAGGCTAAGATGAATTGAGAGAATACATTGACTCATATACACTACCACATGTAAAACAGATACCTAGTGGGGATTTGCTCTGTGATGCAGGGAGCTCAAACCTGGTGCTCTGTGACAACACAGAGGGATGGAATGCGGGGCAGGTGGGAAGAAGTGCAAGAGGGAGAGGACGTATGTATATTTGTATGTATGGCTAATTCATGTTGATGTATGCCAGAAACCAACACAATATTTTAAATCAATTATTCTTCAATTAAAAATAAATTAGGGAGGGGCTTCCCTCGTGGTCCAGTGGGTAAGGACACTGCCTTGCAGTGCAAGGGGTGCCAGTTCGATCCCTGGCCTGGGAAGATCCCACGTGCCGCGGAGCAGCTGGACTGATGTGTCCAATTACCGAACTGGAGCTCTGGAGCGCATGCGCCCAGAGCCGGTGCTCTGCGACAAGAGAGGCCACTGCGATGGGAGGCCCACACGGGCCAAAGAACAAAGATGGATGAAACTGAATAAATGAAAGACCAATAGAAGTGATCGGCCCACCCCCACCTCCCCAACCCGCCCCCCCTCCAAAAAAAAGAAAAAAATAAATAAATAAATAAATTAGGGAGGAAAGAGAGGGTGAGATGTATGGAGAGGGTAACACAGAAACTTACATTACCATATGTAAAACAGATAGCCAATGGGAACTTGCTGTATGACTCACTGAACTCAGACAGGGGCTCTGTAACAACCTAGAGGGGAGGGAGATGGGAAGGAGGTTCAAGAGGAAGGGGACATATGTATACCTATGGCTGATCCATGTTGATATTTGGCAGAAAACAACAAAATTCTGTAAAGCAACTATGCTTCAATTTTTAAAAATGTTTAAATAAATTAATTTCTAAAGACAAAAAAAAAAAGCCCCAGTAAGAATTCAAACCAATCTGTTGTAGCTGGGATCTAACATAGGTACATCTGCCAGAGTTATCAGCTAGTAGAAGGAAGCCTCTCAGATTTAGATCCTAAGGTCATGCTCTACTTCATGAGAGTTAGGAATACCTATGAATCTGATCCAAGTATGTAGCACAGAACATAATTTATAGCCCCCTGCCTTGACAGTACATGCTGAGAGCCAGAGACAAAAAAGCAATCCTCCAATTATATTCACATATATCATCATCCAGGAGCTTCAGGCATAACAGAGGTTTGAGATTTAGCAACAGACTTTTCACCTAGTCTCGGGTTCTAATTTCAATGCTGCTATAAACCAGCTAAGATCAGGTATACCATCTCACTTCTCTAGACCTTGGTCTCCTCTGTAAGATAAGGGAGATGGCCTAGTTTACCTCTAACTCAAAGTTCCTAAGGTAGATTTTTTAATGCTCCCACAAAATCTATAAATAAGTACAAAACAGGTATTTGTGAGGTGTCCACCAATTCACTTCCAAATATTCTACACAAATAAAAAGAAGGAGTAAGTATGGAAGCCTTCCTATGCTCATTGTATTTTCTTTCTACATAGGAAAGCTATTCATATAAGACAGACTGGTTAAGAAAAAAAAAGAAAAGAAAGAAAGAACATCTGGTTTTGCAACCAGACAAGCCTACATTCAAATTCTATTACTGCCACCTATCAATAATAATACCTACCGTGAATTAGTCATTGCTCTGAAACTCAATTTGATCATCTCTAAAACAGACAACACTGCCTTCTCGGGGTTGCTCTGAAGCCTCTGGAACAAATACTATGGAATAAGTACAGGTTTCCCCATTCTTGCTTTTTATTTTTTTTATTTATTTTTTTTAAAGATTTATTTATTTATTTATTTTGGGCAGGGGTCGGGTTGGGGAGGGAGGGGAGCTGGCAGGCCACTTCTGTTGGTCTTTCATTTCTCTATTTTCATCCGTCTTTGTTCTTTGGCCCATGTGGGCCTCCCATCGCGGTGGCATCTGTTGTCACAGAGCGCCGGCTCTGGGCGCATGCGCTCCAGAGCTCCGGCTCGGTGATTGGACACATGGGTCCAGCCGCTCCGCGGCACGTGGGATCTTCCCAGGCCAGGGATCGAACCGGCGCCCCTTGCACTGCAAGGCGGTGTCCTTACCCACTGGACCACCAGGGGAAGCCCTTCTTGCTTTTTAAATGACTATGCAACACTCTAAACAAATGCCATCTTTACTCTTCCTTTTAAAGCACTGTCAAGAGCTAATCAGGTTTGCTGAGTCATTTCTACTCTTAAGAATGTTCACAAAAGCAGACTTTGATTTGAGAGTCTATATATGTTATTAATAAAATGACTTATGTTGAATAAGCTTCAGAAAACAGGACTTTGACTCTTATATCTTATAAATACTATCCAGACATAACTATAGGAAAGAGAGAAGGTTCTTAAAAACTAAGGGCAAATGTTCAAGGATCAGTTTTCACAGTGACCAGAAAAAAATGAATGTTCTCATGCATTGTCTAAATACCCTTACACATTAAAAAGGAAAATGAGCATCTTCCCTTCACTAAAGGATACATCTCTCTTAAGCTGATAAGCACAATCAATAGTTAAACCTACTATTCTAAAACCTTAACTCATTTCTCCATAAGGTACTTGTAAGCACTAGTTAGCAATCTACCTACCAACCTACATTTATTCCCAAAGACAGACAATGATCACATAAACAGCAGTGGTGAGTTAATGGTCCACATCCTGACCAAGTTAAACCCTCATCTCCTACATGATCATCTGTACTATTATGGGGCTTCCTTGGTGGCTCAGATGGTAAAGAGTCTGCTTATAGTGCAAGTGACTCAAGTTCAATCCATGGGTTGGGAAGATGCCCTGGAAAAGGAAACGGTAACCCATTCCAAATGCTCTTGCCTAGAGAATTCCACAGACAAGAGGAGCCTGGCAGGCAGCATACACAATACTAACTACGTGCCATGTTCTGCTCTAAACACCTTAAATTTATTAACTCACTTACTCTTCATATCAATACTAAAAGATAAGTATCATTATTATCCTCACTTTAGAGAGAGAGTTCCAAAATATCTCTGGAATATACCTCTCCTGAATGTACTATCTGTTGAAAAAAGACTATGTTCTTTTTTCAACAGATAGTATCAGTACTCTTTAACTAGTAGGTGCCTCTGGAATTCCACTCCTTAACTCTCAATCCATCCTATACACTGCCATTAAAGGCATTTTTCTACAATGCTGAGTTAATCACATCTGTCCCTACCGAAAACCTTGGCCAGTTCCTCACTTATCTATAATATACACTCAAAATCCTTAATCCACACGTGACCTTTCACAACCTGGATATAACTAACCTTTTCACTCTTAACTCCTACCTCTTCCCTACCCTATTCACCTTCCAGGCAGACTTTGATTTGAGAGTCTATATATGTTATTAATAAAATGACTTATGTTGAATAAGCTTCAGAAAACAGGACTTTGACTCTTATATCTTATAAATACTATCCAGACATAACTATAGGAAAGAGAGAAGGTTCTTAAAAACTAAGGGCAAATGTTCAAGGATCAGTTTTCACAGTGACCAGAAAAAAATGAATGTTCTCATGCATTGTCTAAATACCCTTACACATTAAAAAGGAAAATGAGCATCTTCCCTTCACTAAAGGATACATCTCTCTTAAGCTGATAAGCACAATCAATAGTTAAACCTACTATTCTAAAACCTTAACTCATTTCTCCATAAGGTACTTGTAAGCACTAGTTAGCAATCTACCTACCAACCTACATTTATTCCCAAAGACAGACAATGATCACATAAACAGCAGTGGTGAGTTAATGGTCCACATCCTGACCAAGTTAAACCCTCATCTCCTACATGATCATCTGTACTATTATGGGGCTTCCTTGGTGGCTCAGATGGTAAAGAGTCTGCTTATAGTGCAAGTGACTCAAGTTCAATCCATGGGTTGGGAAGATGCCCTGGAAAAGGAAACGGTAACCCATTCCAAATGCTCTTGCCTAGAGAATTCCACAGACAAGAGGAGCCTGGCAGGCAGCATACACAATACTAACTACGTGCCATGTTCTGCTCTAAACACCTTAAATTTATTAACTCACTTACTCTTCATATCAATACTAAAAGATAAGTATCATTATTATCCTCACTTTAGAGAGAGAGTTCCAAAATATCTCTGGAATATACCTCTCCTGAATGTACTATCTGTTGAAAAAAGACTATGTTCTTTTTTCAACAGATAGTATCAGTACTCTTTAACTAGTAGGTGCCTCTGGAATTCCACTCCTTAACTCTCAATCCATCCTATACACTGCCATTAAAGGCATTTTTCTACAATGCTGAGTTAATCACATCTGTCCCTACCGAAAACCTTGGCCAGTTCCTCACTTATCTATAATATACACTCAAAATCCTTAATCCACACGTGACCTTTCACAACCTGGATATAACTAACCTTTTCACTCTTAACTCCTACCTCTTCCCTACCCTATTCACCTTCCAGGCTGTAGAACTCTTCACTCTTGCCTAAACACAGCTGACCAGAACAACTCCAACCCTTGTAAGTGCCGGTTTCTATGCACAGAATGTTCGTCCATTCCCTTTTGCAGAACTCTTTATTCTTTCTTTAAGACCTTGTTCAAGTGTCACCTCCCTTATTAAGTCTTTTCCAAACACTGGAGAATCTCCCCTCTGGGCACCCACTCAGTTCAGTTCAGTTGCTTGCTCAGTCATGTCTATTCTTTGAGACCCCATGGACTGTAGCACACTTCCCTATCCTTCAGCATCTCCCAGACTGTGCTCAAACTCATATCCATTGACTCAGTGATGCCATCCAACCATCTCATATCCCGTCATCCCCTGCTCCTTTTGCCTTCTATTTTTTCCAACATCAGGCTCTTTCTCAATGAATCATCTCTTCAGGTACTGATGCTTCATCTTCAGCATCAGTCCTTCCAATGAATATTCAGAATTGATCTCCTTTAGGATTGGCTGCTTTGATTTCCTTGCAGTTCAAGGCACTCTCAAGGGCCTACTCCAACACCACAGTTCAAAGGCATCAATTCTTCGGTGCTCAGCCTTCTTTATGGTCCAGCTTTCACATCTGTTCATGACTACTGGGAAAATCATAGCTTTGACACTATGGACTTTTGTCAGCAAAGTGGAGTCTCTGCTTTTGAATACACTGTCTGGGTTTTTCAGAGCTTTTCTTCCAAGGAGCAAGTGTCTTTTATTTATTTATTTTTTTAAAGATTTATTTATTTATTTTTGGGCGGGGGTCGGGTTGGGGAGGGAGGGGAGCGGGCAGGCCACTTCTATTGGTCTTTCATTTCTCTGTTTTCATCTGTCTTTGTTCTTTGGCTCCTGTGGGCCTCCCATCACGGTGGCGTCTGTCGTCGCAGAGCACTGGCTCTGGGCGCATGTGCTCCAGAGCTCCGGCTCGGTGATTGGACACATGGGTCCAGCTGCTCCAGAGCACGTGGGATCTTCCCAGGCCAGGGCTTGAACCGGCGCCCCTTGCACTGCAAGGCGGTTTCCTTACCCACTGGACCCCAGGGGAAGCCCGCAAGTGTCTTTTAATTTCAGGGCTGCAGTCACTATCCGCAGTGATTTTGGAGCCCAGGAAAATAAAGTTGGTCACTGTTTCTATTGTTTGCCATGAAATGATGGGACCAGATGCCATGATCTTATTTAGTTTTCTGAATGTTGAGTTTTAGGCCAGCTTCTTCACTCTCCTCTTTCACTTTCATCAAGAGGCTCTTTAACTCTTCTTCAATTTCTGCGAGAAGGGTGGTGTCATCTGCACACCTGGGGTTATTGATATTTCTCCCAGTAATCCTGATTCCAGTCTGTGCTTCATTCAGACTGGCATTTTGCATTATGTACTCTGCATATGAAGTACATAAGCAGGGTGACAATATACAGCCTTGATGTACTCCTTTCCCAATTTGGAACCAGTCCTTTGTTCCACATTCAGTTCTAACTGTTGCTTCTTGACCTGTATACGGGTTTCGCAGGAGGCAGGTAAAGTGATCTAGTAGTCCCATCTCTTTCAGAATTTTCCAGTTTGTGATTCACACAGTCAAAGGCTTTAGCATAGTCAATGAAGCAGAATTTCGATCTCCTTTAGGGCCAGTTCAAGGCACTCTCAAGGGCCTACTCCAACACCACAGTTCAAAGGCATCAATTCTTCGGTGCTCAGCCTTCTTTATGGTCCAGCTTTCACATCTGTTCATGACTACTGGGAAAATCATAGCTTTGACACTATGGACTTTTGTCAGCAAAGTGGAGTCTCTGCTTTTGAATACACTGTCTGGGTTTTTCAGAGCTTTTCTTCCAAGGAGCAAGTGTCTTTTATTTATTTATTTTTTTAAAGATTTATTTATTTATTTTGGGGGGGTCGGGTTGGGGAGGGAGGGGAGCAGGCAGGCCACTTCTATTGGTCTTTCATTTCTCTGTTTTCATCTGTCTTTGTTCTTTGGCTCCTGTGGGCCTCCCATCACGGTGGCGTCTGTCATCACAGAGCACTGGCTCTGGGCGCATGTGCTCCAGAGCTCCGGCTCGGTGATTGGACACATGGGTCCAGCTGCTCCAGAGCACGTGGGATCTTCCCAGGCCAGGGCTTGAACCGGCGCCCCTTGCACTGCAAGGCGGTTTCCTTACCCACTGGACCCCAGGGGAAGCCCGCAAGTGTCTTTTAATTTCAGGGCTGCAGTCACTATCCGCAGTGATTTTGGAGCCCAGGAAAATAAAGTTGGTCACTGTTTCTATTGTTTGCCATGAAATGATGGGACCAGATGCCATGATCTTATTTAGTTTTCTGAATGTTGAGTTTTAGGCCAGCTTCTTCACTCTCCTCTTTCACTTTCATCAAGAGGCTCTTTAACTCTTCTTCAATTTCTGCGAGAAGGGTGGTGTCATCTGCACACCTGGGGTTATTGATATTTCTCCCAGTAATCCTGATTCCAGTCTGTGCTTCATTCAGACTGGCATTTTGCATTATGTACTCTGCATATGAAGTACATAAGCAGGGTGACAATATACAGCCTTGATGTACTCCTTTCCCAATTTGGAACCAGTCCTTTGTTCCACATTCAGTTCTAACTGTTGCTTCTTGACCTGTATACGGGTTTCGCAGGAGGCAGGTAAAGTGATCTAGTAGTCCCATCTCTTTCAGAATTTTCCAGTTTGTGATTCACACAGTCAAAGGCTTTAGCATAGTCAATGAAGCAGAAGTAGATGTTTTTCTGGAATTCCCTTGCTCTTTCTACGATCCAGCAGATGTTGGGAATTTGATCTCTGGTTCCTCTGCCTTTTCTTTTTTTTTTAATTTTTAAAATTTATTTATTTACTTAATTTTAGCTATTCTAGGTTTTCACCACTGCCACAGGCTCTTCTCTAACTGTAGGGAGTGGAGAGTACTTGCTAGTTGAGGTGACTTCTCCTGTTGTAGAACTCGGGCTCTAGGGCACACAGGCTTCAGTAGTTGCAGCACATGGGCTCGGCAGTTGCAGCTCCAAGGCTGCAGAGCAAAGGTTCAATTGTTGTGGTTCATGGGTTTCACTGCTCCGTAGCGTGTGGGATCTTCCTGGATCAGGGATCGAACTCATGACTTCTGCAATGGCAGGTGACCTCTTTATCACTGAGCTACCAGGTAAGTCCATCCTCTGCCTTTTCTAAATCCAGCTGGTACATCTGAAGTTCTCAGTTCACATACTGTTGAAGCCTAGCTTGGAGGATTTTAAACGTTACTCTGCTAACATGTAAGATGAGTGAAATGGTGCAGTGGTTCGAATATCCTGTGACATTTCCTTTTTTGGTATTAGAACAAAAAGTAACCTTTTTCAGTCCTGAGGCCACTACTGAGTTTTCCAAATTTGCTGGCATACTGAGTGTAGCATTTTAACAGCATCATCTTTTAATACCTGAAATAGCACAGCTGGAATTCCATCACCTCCACTAGCTTTGTTCGTAGTAATGTTTCCTAGGGCCCACCTGACTTCACAGTCTAAGATGTCTGGCTCTAGGTGAGTGATCACACCATCGTGGTTATCTGGCTCATTAAGATCTTTTCTGTATAGTTCTTCAGTGTATTCCAGTCTGTGCTTCATTCAGACTGGCATTTTGCATTATGTACTCTGCATATGAAGTACATAAGCAGGGTGACAATATACAGCCTTGATGTACTCCTTTCCCAATTTGGAACCAGTCCTTTGTTCCACATTCAGTTCTAACTGTTGCTTCTTGACCTGTATACGGGTTTCGCAGGAGGCAGGTAAAGTGATCTAGTAGTCCCATCTCTTTCAGAATTTTCCAGTTTGTGATTCACACAGTCAAAGGCTTTAGCATAGTCAATGAAGCAGAAGTAGATGTTTTTCTGGAATTCCCTTGCTCTTTCTACGATCCAGCAGATGTTGGGAATTTGATCTCTGGTTCCTCTGCCTTTTCTTTTTTTTTTAATTTTTAAAATTTATTTATTTACTTAATTTTAGCTATTCTAGGTTTTCACCACTGCCACAGGCTCTTCTCTAACTGTAGGGAGTGGAGAGTACTTGCTAGTTGAGGTGACTTCTCCTGTTGTAGAACTCGGGCTCTAGGGCACACAGGCTTCAGTAGTTGCAGCACATGGGCTCGGCAGTTGCAGCTCCAAGGCTGCAGAGCAAAGGTTCAATTGTTGTGGTTCATGGGTTTCACTGCTCCGTAGCGTGTGGGATCTTCCTGGATCAGGGATCGAACTCATGACTTCTGCAATGGCAGGTGACCTCTTTATCACTGAGCTACCAGGTAAGTCCATCCTCTGCCTTTTCTAAATCCAGCTGGTACATCTGAAGTTCTCAGTTCACATACTGTTGAAGCCTAGCTTGGAGGATTTTAAACGTTACTCTGCTAACATGTAAGATGAGTGAAATGGTGCAGTGGTTCGAATATCCTGTGACATTTCCTTTTTTGGTATTAGAACAAAAAGTAACCTTTTTCAGTCCTGAGGCCACTACTGAGTTTTCCAAATTTGCTGGCATACTGAGTGTAGCATTTTAACAGCATCATCTTTTAATACCTGAAATAGCACAGCTGGAATTCCATCACCTCCACTAGCTTTGTTCGTAGTAATGTTTCCTAGGGCCCACCTGACTTCACAGTCTAAGATGTCTGGCTCTAGGTGAGTGATCACACCATCGTGGTTATCTGGCTCATTAAGATCTTTTCTGTATAGTTCTTCAGTGTATTCTCCTCACCTCTTCTTAATATCTTATGCTTCTGTTAGGGCACCCACTGCACTTTTTCTAATAGCACTTAACTCACAGTACTGTAACTCATTCTATAAGAACACTATTTCCCCAACTAGAATATGGGATCCATATGGCTAAAGTCAATTGCTAGTATAAAATATATTGTCTGGCCAATGGCAGACATCTAAAAAATACTTAATAAATAAAAGATAAACACTCATAACAACTATCTCCATCCAAATGGTACACAATATGAATCCTGCATTATAATATCTCCTTTTCTTATTTTCCCTCCTAACATTAGACCTCAGGTGTTCACAAATTTTATTATAACCAAAGACAACTACAGGCACACCTGGGTTTAACTGTGCTTCGCTTTACTGTGCTTCACCAATGTTTTATACAAACTGAAGTTTTTGTAGCAACTCTTGAGCAAAGCAAGACTACTGGCGCCACTTTTCAAACAGCATTATTTTTAATCAAGATATATACTTCTTTTAGATATAAAAATGGGAAACCAAAAAATTCATGTGACTTATTTGTGGGGCTCTGAATTGAAAGAGGACTGTTCCAAGCATAAGGAAGCTTAAGCACATTAAGGAAGGTTAAGCACATGTTTGCGGTTTGGAGCTAAGATGGAGCCTACAGGAAGAGACGAGGGCGTGATCTAAATTGTTAAGTGATTGTCAAACTTTCTGATTGGTTCCCCTGGTTTCCGCGCTCATGGATGATTGCTTGACCTTTAGCTTGATTGGTGTAATCTATAGGAAGTCCCATGCAAAACCCCCTTCACTATAAAAGCTGTGAGTCTGCACTAATAAAACGGAACTGCTTTGACGGGATCCCTGTCGCATCTGATTGTCTCCTGCTTGCCGGTTGGCTGGACAGAGGGCAGAAGACTCACCTCTCTCCGAGATCTCCCAGTTCAGTCGGGGGCAATCCCGCTGCCTTCCTTTCTGCGGAAGGCCCCCCGCACTTATTTATTGTAATATTCACTTTACAGCAGTGGCCTGGAACCAAACTTGCAATATTTCCTAGGTATGCCTGTGTCCGTCTTCATTCTAAATTAGTTCACAAGATAATTATAAATCCTGCAGTGCCCTTTACACATGAAAAATCCTAAATTATACACTACAGCTTTTATATATACATTTTATTCTTCAATGAACAATACTAAATGGAAAAAAATAATCCTAACTTGGGGAGAAGAAATGAACCCCAAATGCTTTATCCATTTCTCCCCAGTGTTAGCCTTCACACTACAATATGAGCAGAATGATACAGTTTCTGGTCTATAACCTATTCAGCTTCTCCAGGCAGCCTGAAAAATCCCCTGTTATTCAGACAGATCTATAAGCCTTCAGAATGCTCCACTAAACACAGTTTTTAAATAACTATTTTTCATTACTGATGTGCTTTCTAGTGAACCCTGCTGTGAGATAAAATGGAATTACAGCAGCATTACTAACTATAGATAGACTGAGAGATATACAGGGTTTTAATATATTATACTTCTTGAACTTGCAGACAGTGAGACATCTTTGAATCTTAATGCAAGAAAGGGAAGAGTGAGAAAGTGCAGTTATCTGTAGATCATGTAGATGAAAAATACCTTGCTGATGTCTGTGAATAGCTAAATCCTACATTAAATACTCAGGCTTAGGGAAGGGAAGCACAAAGATGATGGTGATAATGTCTGCAGTCAAACAATATTTCTTATATAATTGATCAACAGAAAAGAAAGTGACTTCAGAAGACGTTATTCTAAAAAGTAAATTCAGGGTTTCTTTAGAGACTCAAAGGTGCGGTCAAGGACAAGCATGCTATCGAATAAAGAGAGAAAAGAGGCCTACTATTTTAAAGACGGCAGCGAGTTCAAGGAAGGGTGAGGGAAGGGTAGAATGAGACCCAGGAACAGAAAAGTTCTCTGCTGAATCAAAAATGTGACCTTCACAACAATGTTTTTAAATGAACATTAATAGCTGTCTCTGGTAGGCAGAATTTTAAGAATGACCTTCAAAGATCCCTAATCTCATAGAATCCCCTCTCCTTTGACTGAGATGTGATGAGACAGCACTGCTGTATTATACTATATTATATGGTGCAGATGACTTTCATATAGGCAGATTGTCCCAGCTTGCCTGATGTGTACACATGAGCTCTTTAAAAAGAAGTTTTCTCTGGCAGATGGGACAAGTCACAGATTTGAAACACAATAAGGATTTGACAGAGTAAGAAGGGCCACACGGCAAGGAAACAGGGACTTCAGACTTACAGCCACAAAGAACTGAATTCTGCCAACAATGTGAATGAACTTGGAAGTGGATTCTCCTCCGGGGCTTCCAGATAAGAGATCAGTCTCGCCAATACCTTGATTTTGCCCTTGTGAGACCCTATGCAGAGAACTCCATAGAGTCCACCAGTTTGTTTGATTTACAGAACTACTGTAATCTTGGGAGATGATAAATGGTGTGGCTGTAAACTGCTAAGACTGTGGTAATTTATTACACAACAGTAGAAAGCTAATACAATAGAGCAGAGCACAAATGTACACTAATAAATTCCCTTTTCAATACTGGTTATATTCCTATTCACCTAAGAGATTCCGAGAGAACTTCACATACTTGATACAGCTGCAATAAAGGATAAATGGATGACCCTTCTCAAAAAAGAAATAGATCATGTAGATGAAAAATACCTTGCTGATGTCTGTGAATAGCTAAATCCTACATTAAATACTCAGGCTTAGGGAAGGGAAGCACAAAGATGATGGTGATAATGTCTGCAGTCAAACAATATTTCTTATATAATTGATCAACAGAAAAGAAAGTGACTTCAGAAGACGTTATTCTAAAAAGTAAATTCAGGGTTTCTTTAGAGACTCAAAGGTGCGGTCAAGGACAAGCATGCTATCGAATAAAGAGAGAAAAGAGGCCTACTATTTTAAAGACGGCAGCGAGTTCAAGGAAGGGTGAGGGAAGGGTAGAATGAGACCCAGGAACAGAAAAGTTCTCTGCTGAATCAAAAATGTGACCTTCACAACAATGTTTTTAAATGAACATTAATAGCTGTCTCTGGTAGGCAGAATTTTAAGAATGACCTTCAAAGATCCCTAATCTCATAGAATCCCCTCTCCTTTGACTGAGATGTGATGAGACAGCACTGCTGTATTATACTATATTATATGGTGCAGATGACTTTCATATAGGCAGATTGTCCCAGCTTGCCTGATGTGTACACATGAGCTCTTTAAAAAGAAGTTTTCTCTGGCAGATGGGACAAGTCACAGATTTGAAACACAATAAGGATTTGACAGAGTAAGAAGGGCCACACGGCAAGGAAACAGGGACTTCAGACTTACAGCCACAAAGAACTGAATTCTGCCAACAATGTGAATGAACTTGGAAGTGGATTCTCCTCCGGGGCTTCCAGATAAGAGATCAGTCTCGCCAATACCTTGATTTTGCCCTTGTGAGACCCTATGCAGAGAACTCCATAGAGTCCACCAGTTTTTTTGATTTACAGAACTACTGTAATCTTGGGAGATGATAAATGGTGTGGCTGTAAACTGCTAAGACTGTGGTAATTTATTACACAACAGTAGAAAGCTAATACAATAGAGCAGAGCACAAATGTACACTAATAAATTCCCTTTTCAATACTGGTTATATTCCTATTCACCTAAGAGATTCCGAGAGAACTTCACATACTTGATACAGCTGCAATAAAGGATAAATGGATGTATTCCCCTTCTCAAAGAAAGAAAAAAAATTTATAACATTAATGAATTTTTAAAAGATAAAAAGAATTTTCACCTGAACCTTCAGTTATGATCCAGGAGTAAAGACGGATATCCCTAAAGAACAAAAATCCTTCTTAAATAATATCTGATCCACATTATGTCTTTTTCTAACTATTAGGGAACAGAATATGATTTGGAATTGAGAAACCCAAGCACGACTGTAAAGGCTCTGCCAAGCTTTTATTAATGGTCAGTAAAACTGAAAGTGTCAGTTACTCAGTCGTGTCTGAGTCTTTGTGACCCCATAGACTGTGGCACGCCAGGCTCCTCTGTTCATGGAATGAATTATCCATGAATACTGTAGCTGGTTGCCATTCCCTTCTCAAGGGGATCTTCCCAACCCAAGGATCAAACCCAGGTCTCCCTCATTGCGGGCAGATTCTTTACCATCTGAGCCACCAGAGAAACCCATACTATGCATATTACTTACCAATTCCAGTCAAGGCTGGTTCCATGGAAAACTCTGCTGAAAGATTGGTGCAAGTGGTTAACAGATAAGCAAGAGATCTTCCATTTAAACAGTTTTTGGAGGCTTTTAAGTAAGGTTTTTATTTTTAGTTGCTCTGTGCAGCATGTGGGATGTCCTAGTTCCCTGACCAGGGATTGAACCTGTGCCTCCTGAACTGGCAGCACAGAATCTTAACCACTGGAGCACCAGGAAAGCTCCTAAACAGTTCTTTTTTTTTTTTTTCTGTTCAAATAAATTCCCACAATAACTCCTAGAATTAGCTTCATCTATCTGTTCTATCAGACTATAAATGGCAGTCATTACTAGGACCTACATAATTTTGCATCATCTCTCCTGCTTAGCATGGTGGCACCCACTAGCTGTGGCACCCTGAGAAACAGCTCTCTAAAGTTCAATTTATTAATCAGTAAGATGGAAAATCATTATCTAACTCATAGGGATAGACTGAAGAGCACAAATGTACACTAATAAATTCCCTTTTCAATACTGGTTATATTCCTATTCACCTAAGAGATTCCGAGAGAACTTCACATACTTGATACAGCTGCAATAAAGGATAAATGGATGTATTCCCCTTCTCAAAGAAAGAAAAAAAATTTATAACATTAATGAATTTTTAAAAGATAAAAAGAATTTTCACCTGAACCTTCAGTTATGATCCAGGAGTAAAGACGGATATCCCTAAAGAACAAAAATCCTTCTTAAATAATATCTGATCCACATTATGTCTTTTTCTAACTATTAGGGAACAGAATATGATTTGGAATTGAGAAACCCAAGCACGACTGTAAAGGCTCTGCCAAGCTTTTATTAATGGTCAGTAAAACTGAAAGTGTCAGTTACTCAGTCGTGTCTGAGTCTTTGTGACCCCATAGACTGTGGCACGCCAGGCTCCTCTGTTCATGGAATGAATTATCCATGAATACTGTAGCTGGTTGCCATTCCCTTCTCAAGGGGATCTTCCCAACCCAAGGATCAAACCCAGGTCTCCCTCATTGCGGGCAGATTCTTTACCATCTGAGCCACCAGAGAAACCCATACTATGCATATTACTTACCAATTCCAGTCAAGGCTGGTTCCATGGAAAACTCTGCTGAAAGATTGGTGCAAGTGGTTAACAGATAAGCAAGAGATCTTCCATTTAAACAGTTTTTGGAGGCTTTTAAGTAAGGTTTTTATTTTTAGTTGCTCTGTGCAGCATGTGGGATGTCCTAGTTCCCTGACCAGGGATTGAACCTGTGCCTCCTGAACTGGCAGCACAGAATCTTAACCACTGGAGCACCAGGAAAGCTCCTAAACAGTTCTTTTTTTTTTTTTTCTGTTCAAATAAATTCCCACAATAACTCCTAGAATTAGCTTCATCTATCTGTTCTATCAGACTATAAATGGCAGTCATTACTAGGACCTACATAATTTTGCATCATCTCTCCTGCTTAGCATGGTGGCACCCACTAGCTGTGGCACCCTGAGAAACAGCCTCTCTAAAGTTCAATTTATTAATCAGTAAGATGGAAAATCATTATCTAACTCATAGGGATAGACTGAAGATTACACAAAACAAGCACAGGAAGCACTGAGAACACTCTAGTGCAATCCAAAAGCTTTTTTTTTTTTTTTATCAGATCAAGGTCAATTAGGTAAATAAAAATAATGATAAACTCAGCCTTGTTTATAATATTTTAGATTATTATGAGAAAACATATATGAATAGCAGCATTATTTATAAAAGCCCAAAGCAGAAACAACACATTCAAGTGATGAATGCATACATAAAACGTAGTACAGGGCTTCCCTGGTGGTCCAGTGGGTAAGGACACCGTCTTGCAGTGCAAGGGGCGCCGGTTTGATCCCTGGCCTGGGAAGATCCCATGTGCCACAGAGCGGCTGGACTGATGTGTCCAATTGCCGAGCAGGAGCTCTGGAGCGCATGCGCCCAGAGCCAGTGCTCTGCAATGACAGACGCCACCGCAATGGGAGGCCCACAGGAGCCAAGGAACAAAGACAGATGAAAATAGAGAAATGAAAGACCAATAGAAGTGACCCACCCACCCCTTCCTCCCCCCGCCCCACAAAATAAATAAATAAATCTTTAAAAGAAAAAAAAAAAACATAGTACAGCCATACAATAAGAAATGAAGTAGCATTACATGATAAAACATGGATAAATTTTAAATACATTATAAATGAAAGATGACCAGAGACAAAAGGCCAGATATTGCATGATTCTACTTCTATCAAATACTCAGAATAGGCAAATTCACAGAGATAGAAAGTAGATCAGTGGTTATTAGGGGCTGGTAAGAGGGGGCAAGCACACTAAGAATCAAGCTCTCATTCCTTAACAGAAACGCTAAAAAAAAACAATAATATACGGACCAAAGTAGCTTTAGGAGAACGAGAGAAACAGGTTAAAAAACTGCAACATGCAAAAAAAATGAAGTTGGAACATTCCCTGACCCCATACACAAAGATCAACTCAAAATGGATTAAAGACCTAAATGTAAGACCAGAAACCATCAAACTCTTAGAGGAGAATACAGGCAAAACCCTCAAGGACATCAATCAAAGCAAGATCTTCTCTGACCCACCTACTAAAATAGTGGAACTGAAAAGAAAAGTCAACACGTGGGACCTCATGAAACTTAAAAGCTTTTGTAGAGCAAAAGAAATCACCAAAAAGTTGAACAGACACCCCACAGAATGGGAGAAAATCATAGCAAATGAAACAATAGACAAAGAATTAATCTCCAAAATCTACAAGCAACTCAGACAACTCAGCACAGGGAAAATGAGCAGCCCAATCAAAAAATGGGAAAAAGATCTAAAGAGACGTCTCTCCAAAGAGGACATACAGATGGCCCAAAAATACGTGAAACGATGCTCAACCTCGCTTATTATCAGAGAAATGCAAATTAAAACCACAATGAGATACCACCTCACACCTGTCAGAATGGCCATCATCAACAAATCGACAGACAACAAATGCTGGAGGGTGTGGAGGAACCCTCTTGCATTGGCTGGTAGCAGAGCCAGTGCTCTGCAATGACAGACGCCACCGCAATGGGAGGCCCACAGGAGCCAAGGAACAAAGACAGATGAAAATAGAGAAATGAAAGACCAATAGAAGTGACCCACCCACCCCTTCCCTCCCCACCCCACCCCCAAAAATAAATAAATAAATCTTTAAAAGAAAAAAAAAAAACATAGTACAGCCATACAATAAGAAATGAAGTAGCATTACATGATAAAACATGGATAAATTTTAAATACATTATAAATGAAAGATGACCAGAGACAAAAGGCCAGATATTGCATGATTCTACTTCTATCAAATACTCAGAATAGGCAAATTCACAGAGATAGAAAGTAGATCAGTGGTTATTAGGGGCTGGTAAGAGGGGGCAAGCACACTAAGAATCAAGCTCTCATTCCTTAACAGAAACGCTAAAAAAAAACAATAATATACGGACCAAAGTAGCTTTAGGAGAACGAGAGAAACAGGTTAAAAAACTGCAACATGCAAAAAAAATGAAGTTGGAACATTCCCTGACCCCATACACAAAGATCAACTCAAAATGGATTAAAGACCTAAATGTAAGACCAGAAACCATCAAACTCTTAGAGGAGAATACAGGCAAAACCCTCAAGGACATCAATCAAAGCAAGATCTTCTCTGACCCACCTACTAAAATAGTGGAACTGAAAAGAAAAGTCAACACGTGGGACCTCATGAAACTTAAAAGCTTTTGTAGAGCAAAAGAAATCACCAAAAAGTTGAACAGACACCCCACAGAATGGGAGAAAATCATAGCAAATGAAACAATAGACAAAGAATTAATCTCCAAAATCTACAAGCAACTCAGACAACTCAGCACAGGGAAAATGAGCAGCCCAATCAAAAAATGGGAAAAAGATCTAAAGAGACGCCTCTCCAAAGAGGACATACAGATGGCCCAAAAATACGTGAAACGATGCTCAACCTCGCTTATTATCAGAGAAATGCAAATTAAAACCACAATGAGATACCACCTCACACCTGTCAGAATGGCCATCATCAACAAATCGACAGACAACAAGTGCTGGAGAGGGTGTGGAGAAAAGGGAACCCTCTTGCATTGCTGGTGGGAATGTAAATTAATACAACCTCTATGGAAGACAATATGGAGATTCCTTAAAAAACTAAAAATAGACGCACCCTATGACCCAGCAATCCCACTATTAGGCCTATATCCTAATGAAATCAAAACTGAAAGAGGTACCTGTACCCCAATGTTCATTGCAGCTCTCTATATAATAGCCAGAACATGGAAGCAACCTAGATGTCCATCGACGAATGAATGGATCCAGAAGCTCTGGTACATATATACAATGGAATACTACTCAGCTGTTAAAAGAAATGCAGAAGACTCAGTCCTAATGAGGTGGCTGGCTCTAGAACCTATCATAAAAAGTGAAGTAAGTCAAAAAGAGAAAGACAAGTATAGTATACTAACTCATATATATGGGATCTAGTAAGATGGTCATGATAACATACGCAGTGAACTCATGAAAAAACAGAGAATAGACATAAAGACATTGTGGAGACCGAACAGTGGGAGGGAGGCATGGAGGGAGTAACATGGAAGCCTATACTGTCATGTGCGGAAAAGATAGCTATTGTCATTGTGCTAGGGGAATAGGAGTACCTACAACCACTTGAAGTGATGGTCTGGAGGGGTGGGAGGGGGGGAACTGGGTGGGGGGAGGGTCCAGGGATATGCATATGAATATCTGGGAACATACATGTAAAAAAATAAATAAAATTAAAAAAACGTTCATCAAAAAAAAACAAAAAAAAATAAAGATGGATGAAAATAAATAAATAAATAAAATGAAACTGAAAAAAAAAAAAAAAAACTGCAACAACCGAACAAATGCTTATCTAAAGAGAAACTGCACTCAAAATGGTAGGAATCCTTCTATTTTCTATCTCTTGCCCCTACACTCTGCTGTAGAACACCACAGCAGACCAGAAGGAAGCCACCTGTTTCTGCTCGTCCATCAGGGCAACAGGACGAGTGAAAGTGGTTGGCAATGTCCTGGCTCATTAGGAGGCTGCCTGAGGAACTGGTTTCTGTCTTGCCTAACCTGCAGTGCTGTTGGGGACAGTGGCATAGTCTGGATATCGGGTTGGAGGCCACTAAAATAAGTGTTTACTGCCTGCAGAGGGAGAGAGAGGAATTACAGGAGACAGCAGATCTTATACTGCCTGGGGACAAGAGATTACAAGTAGAAAAATACGACAGAACAACTAAAGCTCTAAGAGGAGGCACCAGTTGAAACCTTAAGAGAAATTAAGACATTTAAAAGCAGACATGGATCTCTCCTACAAAATCACCTGAATTGCAACGAGTTCCAGAAAAACCATTGACAGGAGGAGGTTGGATCTGATCACAACAAAGATACCCCACATCGAAGAACAAAGGAGAGAACAGCATTAAGACGGTAGGGAGGGGCTTCCCCTGGTGGTCCAGTGGGTAAAGACACCGCCTTGCAGTGCAAGGGGCATCGGTTCGAGTCCTGGCCTGGGAAGATTCCACGTGCCGCGGAGCGGCTGGACTGCTGTGTCCAATTACCGAGCCCGAGCTCTGAAGCACATGCGCCCAGAGCCAGCGCTCTGCAACGACAGACGCCACCGCGATGGGAGGCCCACAGGAGCCAAAGAACAAAGACGGATGAACATAGAGAAATGCAAGACCAATAGAAGTGGCCCACCTGCTCCCCTCCTTCCCCAACCCGACCCCCGCCCAAAAAATAAATTAATTAATTTAAAAAAAAGAAAGAAAAAGACGGTAGGGAGGGCGCAATCGCACTTTTAAAAGTCAAACCTCATACCCGCTAGAGAGGTTGGGTGGGCCAAAGGCGCAAAGCCTGTTGCAGATCAAGACCCAGGAAAGGAGCGATGATGCTCACAAGGGACTGAGCCAGACCTGCTTTGGAGTGCAAGTGCCCCTTGAACTAGAAGTGCCCTTGAGCAGCCCTCAGAAGGATGGCCCGCTCGGAGGAGGTTACCATTAACCCGATCATAGAGCTGCCACGAGGCTGAAAGAGAAACTGCACTCAAAATGGTAGGAATCCTTCTATTTTCTATCTCTTGCCCCTACACTCTGCTGTAGAACACCACAGCAGACCAGAAGGAAGCCACCTGTTTCTGCTCGTCCATCAGGGCAACAGGACGAGTGAAAGTGGTTGGCAATGTCCTGGCTCATTAGGAGGCTGCCTGAGGAACTGGTTTCTGTCTTGCCTAACCTGCAGTGCTGTTGGGGACAGTGGCATAGTCTGGATATCGGGTTGGAGGCCACTAAAATAAGTGTTTACTGCCTGCAGAGGGAGAGAGAGGAATTACAGGAGACAGCAGATCTTATACTGCCTGGGGACAAGAGATTACAAGTAGAAAAATACGACAGAACAACTAAAGCTCTAAGAGGAGGCACCAGTTGAAACCTTAAGAGAAATTAAGACATTTAAAAGCAGACATGGATCTCTCCTACAAAATCACCTGAATTGCAACGAGTTCCAGAAAAACCATTGACAGGAGGAGGTTGGATCTGATCACAACAAAGATACCCCACATCGAAGAACAAAGGAGAGAACAGCATTAAGACGGTAGGGAGGGGCTTCCCCTGGTGGTCCAGTGGGTAAAGACACCGCCTTGCAGTGCAAGGGGCATCGGTTCGAGTCCTGGCCTGGGAAGATTCCACGTGCCGCGGAGCGGCTGGACTGCTGTGTCCAATTACCGAGCCCGAGCTCTGAAGCACATGCGCCCAGAGCCAGCGCTCTGCAACGACAGACGCCACCGCGATGGGAGGCCCACAGGAGCCAAAGAACAAAGACGGATGAACATAGAGAAATGCAAGACCAATAGAAGTGGCCCACCTGCTCCCCTCCTTCCCCAACCCGACCCCCGCCCAAAAAATAAATTAATTAATTTAAAAAAAAGAAAGAAAAAGACGGTAGGGAGGGCGCAATCGCACTTTTAAAAGTCAAACCTCATACCCGCTAGAGAGGTTGGGTGGGCCAAAGGCGCAAAGCCTGTTGCAGATCAAGACCCAGGAAAGGAGCGATGATGCTCACAAGGGACTGAGCCAGACCTGCTTTGGAGAGTGCAAGTGCCCCCTTGAACTAGAAGTGCCCTTGAGCAGCCCTCAGAAGGATGGCACTCAGTTCTCTTTGGAGGAGGTTACCATTAACCCGATCATAGAGCTGCCACGAGGACTAGAAACTCTGTGAAGCACTGTGATCCGGCAGAAGGGAATAGCGATCCTGCATGAGACTGAGCCAGACTCACCTCTGAATAATCTGACGTCTCCCGCGGTGGTGGGTCGACGCTGGCCTGCAGCAGGGTCAGGGTCACTGCGGAAGTGCTTCCCACAGAGAGTGTGGGAATAAATCCTTTGTGAGAGAGACGCCATTTTCCCTACTGTAGTTTGGCTGCTGGTCAAACTACAGCGCTGCTGGTCAAACTACAGGGAGGGAATTTAGCTCTACCCAGCAAGAAAAGGGATTTGGATTAAGAATCTCCCAGGACCAGCCTGGGCAGGCCTTTTAGTTCTGGAATAGGCTGAAATAAACAAGCAGTCAAAGAGTTCTTCAGATCCAACCACTGCCAGAGGCAAGAAAAAGACTGATAATTCCTGAATAGTCAGCAAGAGACAGAAGAACATAAACATTATTTTCACATTTTGTCTGAAGCTGGAGTCACTGCTGGATTTTTAAATTTTCATTTTATACATTATTCTTTTTTATTGCTTGTTTTTGGTTTTGTTTTGTTTCAATTTTTTTTCCCCTTTTTTCCAAACCCACTCAGTGCACCCCTCCCGTTTTATTTTTGGGTGTGTGACCGTGGGTGTGTTTATTTCCTCCACTGAATTCTATTGAAGCTACTAATCTTATCAGTAAGACTGAATATATTCAAGTTTACATAATTTTTTTTTTCTTCTTTCTCCTTTTAAATCACACATTTTATTTTGGTATAAACTTTTGGTTCCACATTGGTCTTTTAAGGTTCTGTGGGGGTTTTGTTTGTTTTTATTGTTTTTGCTTTGTCTTTCTATATTTTTCTATATACTTATCTCTGTTTTAATTTTTTAAATTTTTTATTTGTACTACTACTTCCTCTATAACTCTTTGCTTTCTCTGAAGCTCCTTTCCTATAGCACTAAACTCTAATACATACAAATCTTTATCTCCCTATATTTAACTTTGCAGTATTATTCTTTTTTTTTTTTTTTAAACATTTATTTATTTATTTATGGGGGTGCGGGTCGGGAAGGAAGGGGGCGGGCAGGCCACTTCTACTGGTCTTTCATTTGTCTATTTTCATCCATCTTAGTTCTTTGGCCCGTGTGGGCCTCCCATCGCGGTGGCCTCTGTTGTCGCAGAGCACCGGCTCTGGGCGCATGCGCTCCAGAGCTCCGGCTCGGTAATTGGACACATTGGTCCAGCCGCTCCGCGGCACGTGGGATCTTCCCAGGCCAGGGATCGAACCAGCGCCCCTTGCACTGCAAGGCGGTGTCCTTACCCACTGGACCACCAGGGAAGCCCTGCAGTATTATTCTATATTTCTCTTCTATCCTCCCTTTCTCGTTTTCCCTTTCCCCACCATATTTCTTAGTCTGTTCTGTCCTCATTGCCTTATCCCCAATGGGGACCCTGCTCTAGCATTATTCTCCAATTTGTGCTCTACTTAGTTTGGTTATTAAATGGTAGATATCATTCTTGGTTTTCTCTATTCACCGTGCTAACGTATTGTACTGTATTTTTGGCTGGAATGCTTGGGTTATGTTACAGCTGTATGTTTGTGTGTATAATTCAATACGCTGGATAGTATTTGCATAATATTTTAATTGCCATTTGTCAAAGGTATACCTTATATTTCTCATTCGTGTATATATGTTTTAATATCATTTAATACCTTAACAAACCAGCCATGAAATCTTCATTCCCTGATCAGGCAACAAGCCCTGGGGCTTTAGGGAGGGAGCACTGATTCCAAAACTCTACAATATTAGAGAACGGCTACCACTAGAAAGCACTATACAAGTGAGAATGCCAACAAAGGTAATCACTTGTATGCAAGTCCTGACATCACCCAACCACCAGCATCACCCAGAATAAGAAGCCCCATCCAAACAACAAACACCAACGGACATAACTCAAAGTCTTGGAAAAGGAAATCCCAAACAGAGTTAGTTAAAAAATTAATAATAACAATGAAACGGCTGAGAAATACCACACAAGTGAAGGAACAATATACAAACACACAAGATCAAATCAACGAAGAGGATTTGGACAAACTTTCTGAAAGTGATTTTAGAAGAATGATAGTAAAGATGATCAGAGACGGGGCTTCCCTGGTGGTCCAGTGGGTAAGGACACTGCTTTGCAGTGCAAGGGGCGCCGGTTCAATCTCTGGCCTGGGAAGATCCCACGTGCCGCGGAGTGGCTAGACTCATGTGTCCAATTACCGAGCTGGAGCTCTGGAGCGCATGCGCCCAGAGCCAGTGCTCTGCGACAACAGAGGTCACCGCGATGGGAGGCCCACAGGAGCCAAAAAACAAAGACGGATGAAAAATAGAGAAATGAAAGACCAATAGAAGTGGCCCGCCCATTCCCCTCCCTCCCCATCCCCCCAAAAATAAATAAATAAATAAATCTTAAAAAAAAAAAATGAGCAGAGACACTGAAAACAGAATGTTAGAGAAATTGCAAGACAAAACTAACACACTGAATAAAGACATACAAGAACTTACAAAAAAAGTAACAGAGACAAACAACTCAATTGCTGAACTGAAAAACACTGTAGAAGGAATCAAGAGCAGAGTATCTGAGACGGAGGACCAGATAAGTGAGCTGGAAGATAGAATGGTGGAAGTAACTGCTGAAAAACAGAATCAAGCTCAAAGAATGAAAAGAGCAGAGGACAGCCTCAGAGACCTCTGGGATAATATCAAACGCACCAATATTCGAATCAGAGGGGTTCCAGAAGAAGAAGAAAAAAAGAAAGGCTATGAGAAAAATTTTGAAGAGATTATAGTTGAAAATTTCCCCAACATGGCAAAAGAAATAGTCAATCAAGTCCAAGAAGCGCAAAGGGTACCTACAGAATCAACCCGAGAAGAAACACACCAAGACACATACATATTAATGAAGCTAACACAAATTAAACACAAAGACAGCATCCTAAAAGCAGCAAGGGAAAAGCAACTAGTGACATAAAAGGGAAAAGCCCATATGTTTAACAGCTGATCTTTCCACAGAAACTCTGCAGGACAGAAGGGAACAGCAAGACACATTTAAACGGCTAAAAGAGAATAATCCGCCACCAAGAATCCTCTACCCTGCAAGGATCTCCTTCAAAATTGATGGAGAAATCAAAAGCTTTACAGACAAGCAAAACTTAAAAGAATTTAGTCACACCAAACAAGCGTTACAACAAGTGTTAAAGGGACTTATATAGACAACAAGTATAAGAGAAGGAGAAGATCCACAAAACAAACCCATCATAACATCTAAGAAGATGACAATAGGATCATTCATATCCCAATAATTACTTTGAATGTAAATGGACTAAATACTCCAACCAAAAGACACAGAGTGGCTGAATGGATTCAAAAACACAACCCATACATATGCTGCCTCCAGAAAACTCACTTCAGACCTAGAGACACTCATAGACTGAAAGTGAGAGGATGGAAAAAGATATTCCATGCAAACGGAAATCAAAAGAAAGCTGGAGTAGCAATCCTCATATCAGACAAAATAGACCTCAAAATAAAGAAGATTAGAAGACAAGGCAGGACACTACATAATGATCAAGGGATCGATCCAAGAAGACATAACAATCATAAATATCTATGCACCGAACACAGGAGCACCCCAATACATAAGACAAACACTTTCAGACATAAAAGAAGACATCGAGACTAACACAATAATAGTAGGAGACTTTAACACTCCTCTCACATCAATGGACAGATCATCCAAACAGAAAATTAATAAAGAAACACAAGCCTTAAATACCACACTAGAAGAAATGGACCTCATTGATATTTTTAGGACTTTACATCCAAAAGCTGAAGAATACACTTTCTTCTCAAGTGCTCATGGAACGTTCTCCAAGATACACCACATCTTGGGCCCCAAATCAAACCTCAGTAAATTCACGAAAACTGAAATTATATCAACCGTTTTACACTGCAATGAATACACTACAGAATCAACCCGAGAAGAAACACACCAAGACACATACATATTAATGAAGCTAACACAAATTAAACACAAAGACAGCATCCTAAAAGCAGCAAGGGAAAAGCAACTAGTGACATAAAAGGGAAAAGCCCATATGTTTAACAGCTGATCTTTCCACAGAAACTCTGCAGGACAGAAGGGAACAGCAAGACACATTTAAACGGCTAAAAGAGAATAATCCGCCACCAAGAATCCTCTACCCTGCAAGGATCTCCTTCAAAATTGATGGAGAAATCAAAAGCTTTACAGACAAGCAAAACTTAAAAGAATTTAGTCACACCAAACAAGCGTTACAACAAGTGTTAAAGGGACTTATATAGACAACAAGTATAAGAGAAGGAGAAGATCCACAAAACAAACCCATCATAACATCTAAGAAGATGACAATAGGATCATTCATATCCCAATAATTACTTTGAATGTAAATGGACTAAATACTCCAACCAAAAGACACAGAGTGGCTGAATGGATTCAAAAACACAACCCATACATATGCTGCCTCCAGAAAACTCACTTCAGACCTAGAGACACTCATAGACTGAAAGTGAGAGGATGGAAAAAGATATTCCATGCAAACGGAAATCAAAAGAAAGCTGGAGTAGCAATCCTCATATCAGACAAAATAGACCTCAAAATAAAGAAGATTAGAAGACAAGGCAGGACACTACATAATGATCAAGGGATCGATCCAAGAAGACATAACAATCATAAATATCTATGCACCGAACACAGGAGCACCCCAATACATAAGACAAACACTTTCAGACATAAAAGAAGACATCGAGACTAACACAATAATAGTAGGAGACTTTAACACTCCTCTCACATCAATGGACAGATCATCCAAACAGAAAATTAATAAAGAAACACAAGCCTTAAATACCACACTAGAAGAAATGGACCTCATTGATATTTTTAGGACTTTACATCCAAAAGCTGAAGAATACACTTTCTTCTCAAGTGCTCATGGAACGTTCTCCAAGATACACCACATCTTGGGCCCCAAATCAAACCTCAGTAAATTCACGAAAACTGAAATTATATCAACCGTCTTCTTGGACCACAATGCAATGAGACTAGAGATCAACTACAGGAAAAAAAAACGCTAAAAACGCAAACACATGGAGATTAAACAACACATACCTAAAAAATCAACTGATTACCAAGCCAATCAAAGGAGAAATAAAACAATTCCTAGAAGAAAACAACAATGAACACACGACAGTGCAAAACCTATGGGATACTGCAAAAGCAGTTCTAAGAGGGAAGTTTATACCAATTCAATCCTACCTCAAGAAACTAGGAAAATCTCTAACAGACGACCTAACCTTACACTTAAAACAACTGGAGAAAGAAGAACAAAAACACCCCAAAGCAAGCAGAAGGGAAATCATAAAGATCAGAGCAGAAATAAATGAAAAAGAAACAAAAGAAACAATAGTAAAGATAAATAAAACAAAAACCTGGTTCTTCGAAAAGGTAAATAAAATCGACACACCACTGGCCAGACTCATCAAGAAAAAGAGAGAGAAGAACCAGATCACCAAAATCAAAAATGAAACAGGAGAGATTACAACAGATAATGCAGAAATCCAAAGCATTCTAAGAGACTATTATGAATAACTCTATGGCAACAAACCGGACAACCTGGAAGAAATGGACAGTTTCTTAGAGAAGATTAATCTCCCAAGACTCAACCAGGAAGAAATAGAAACTATGAACAACCCAATCACAAGCTCAGAAATTGACTCTGTGATCAAAAATCTACCCAAAAATAAAAGCCCAGGGCCAGATGGGTTTCACAAGTGAATTCTACCAAACATTTAAAGAAGAGCTAATGCCTCTCCTTCTAAAACTCTTCCAAAAAATTGCCCAGGAAGGAAGACTTCCAAATACATTCTATGAGGCCACCATCACCCTGATACCAAAGCCAGGCAAAGACAACACAAGAAAAGAAAATTATAGGCCAATTTCACTGATGAATCTAGATGCCAAAATCCTCAACAAAATCCTCCAAAATCCTCAACAAAATCCATTGATATTTTTAGGACTTTACATCCAAAAGCTGAAGAATACACTTTCTTCTCAAGTGCTCATGGAACGTTCTCCAAGATACACCACATCTTGGGCCCCAAATCAAACCTCAGTAAATTCACGAAAACTGAAATTATATCAACCGTCTTCTTGGACCACAATGCAATGAGACTAGAGATCAACTACAGGAAAAAAAAACGCTAAAAACGCAAACACATGGAGATTAAACAACACATACCTAAAAAATCAACTGATTACCAAGCCAATCAAAGGAGAAATAAAACAATTCCTAGAAGAAAACAACAATGAACACACGACAGTGCAAAACCTATGGGATACTGCAAAAGCAGTTCTAAGAGGGAAGTTTATACCAATTCAATCCTACCTCAAGAAACTAGGAAAATCTCTAACAGACGACCTAACCTTACACTTAAAACAACTGGAGAAAGAAGAACAAAAACACCCCAAAGCAAGCAGAAGGGAAATCATAAAGATCAGAGCAGAAATAAATGAAAAAGAAACAAAAGAAACAATAGTAAAGATAAATAAAACAAAAACCTGGTTCTTCGAAAAGGTAAATAAAATCGACACACCACTGGCCAGACTCATCAAGAAAAAGAGAGAGAAGAACCAGATCACCAAAATCAAAAATGAAACAGGAGAGATTACAACAGATAATGCAGAAATCCAAAGCATTCTAAGAGACTATTATGAATAACTCTATGGCAACAAACCGGACAACCTGGAAGAAATGGACAGTTTCTTAGAGAAGATTAATCTCCCAAGACTCAACCAGGAAGAAATAGAAACTATGAACAACCCAATCACAAGCTCAGAAATTGACTCTGTGATCAAAAATCTACCCAAAAATAAAAGCCCAGGGCCAGATGGGTTTCACAAGTGAATTCTACCAAACATTTAAAGAAGAGCTAATGCCTCTCCTTCTAAAACTCTTCCAAAAAATTGCCCAGGAAGGAAGACTTCCAAATACATTCTATGAGGCCACCATCACCCTGATACCAAAGCCAGGCAAAGACAACACAAGAAAAGAAAATTATAGGCCAATTTCACTAATGAATCAAGACACCAAAATCCTCAACAAAATCCTAGCAAACAGAATTCAACAAAACATCAAAAAGCTCATATATCACGATCAAGTCGGATTCATCCCAGGCATGTAAGGATTCTTCAATATCCGCAAATCGTGTGATACACCATATCAACAGATTGAGAGACAAAAACCACATGATCATCTCAATAGATGCAGAAAAAGCCTTTGACAAAGTACAGCATCCATTTATGATCAAAACTCTTCAAAAAAGAGGCATAAGGGGCTTCCCTGGTGGTCCAGTGGGTAAGGACACTGCCTTGCCGTGCAAGGGGCGCCGGTTTGATCCCTGGTCTGGGAAGATCCCACGTGCCGCGGAGCAGCTGGACCCATGTGTCCAATTACCGAGCCAGAGCTCTGGAGCGCATACGCCCAGAGCCAGTGCTCTGCAACAACAGAGGCCACTGCGATGGGAGGCCCACATGGGCCAAAGAACAAAGATGGATGAAAACAGACAAAGGAAAGACCAATAGAAGTGGCCCACCTGCTCCCCTCCCTCCCCACCCCACCCCCCCAAAACAAATACAAATAAAAAAAGGGGGGGCATAAAAGGAACCTTTCTGAACATAGTGAAAGCCATATATGAGAAGCCCACAGCGAACATTATCCTCAATGGTGAAAAACTCAAAACATTCCCTCTAAGATCAGGAACAAGACAAGGGTGCCCACTTTCACCACTCTTATTCAACATAGTCCTGGAAGTTCTAGCAATAGCAATAAGAGAACAGAAAGAAATCAAAGGAATCCAGATTGGAAAGGAAGAAGTCAAACTCTCTCTATTTGCAGATGACATGATATTCTACACAGAAAATCCCAAAGACACTATTACAAAACTACTAGAGTTAATCAGCGAATTCAGCAAAGTCATAGGATACAAAATCAATATACAGAAATCACTGGCATTCCTACATACAAACAATGAAAAATCAGAAAACGAAATCAAAGAGGCAATTCCCTTCACCATTGCAACCAAGAGAATCAAATATCTAGGAATAAACCTACCCAAAGAAACAAAAGAACTGTACACAGAAAATTACAAGACACTCATGAGAGACATTAAATTAGACTTAAACAGATGGAGAGATATTCCATGTTCCTGGGTCGGAAGAATCAATATTGTGAAAATGACCATACTACCAAATGTCATCTATAGATTCCATGCGATCCCTATCAAACAACCAATGACATTCTTCACTGAACTAGACCAAAGAATAACACAGTTCATATGGAAACACAAAATACCCCGGATAGCCAAAGCAATCCTGAGGAAGAAGAATGGAGCTAGAGGCATCAGCCTCCCTAACTTTAGACTCTACTATAAAGCAACAGTCATCAAGACAGAACGGTACTGGCACAAAAACAGAACTATAAACCAATGGAACAAGACAGAGAACCGAGAGATAAACCCACGTGCCTATGGGTACCTTATTTTTGACAAAGGAGGTGAAAATATAAATGGGACAAAGGCCCTCTTCAACAAATGGTGCTGGGAAAATTGGACAGCTACATGCAAAAAAATAAAATGAAGTTGGAACATTCCCTGACACCATGCACAAAGATCAACTCAAAATGGATTAAAGACCTAAACGTGACACCAGAAACCATAAAACTCTTAGAGGAGGATATAAGCAAAACACTCAATGACATAAATCAAAGCAAGATCTTCTATGACCCGCCTACTAAAATAGCAGAACTAAAACGAAAAATGAACATGTGGGACCTAATGAAACTTACAAGCTTTTGTACAGCAAAAGAAACTACAAAAAGGGTGACAGACAACCCACAGACTAGGAGAAAATAATAGCAAATGAAACAACAAAGAATTCATCTCCAGCAACACTGGAAAAATGAATAACACAATCGAAAAATGGGAAAAAGATCTAAAGAGACATCTCACCAAAGAAGATATACAGATGGCCAAAAAGCACATGAAATGATGCTCAATCTCATTTATTATTAGACAAATGCAAATCAAAACTACAGTGAGATATCACCTCACACCAGTCATAATGGCCATCATCAACAAATTGACAGACAACAAATGCTGGAGAGGGTGCAGAGAAAAGGGAACACACTTGCATTGCTGGTAGGAATGTAAACTGATACAGCCGCTATGGAAGACAGTATGGGGATTCCTTAAAAAACTAAAAACAGCAACCTAGATGTCCATCGACGAATGAATGGATACAGAAGCTCTGGTACATATATACAATGGAATACTACACAGCTGTAAAGAGAAATGCAGAAGAATCAGCCCTAATGAGGTGGCTGGATCTAGAACGTATCATAAAAAGTGAAGTCAGTCAGAAAGAAAAGGACAAATACAATATATTAACACATATATATGTAATCTAGTAGGATGGTGATGCTGGCACACGCAGTGAAGCGACGGAAAGACAGACATGGACAGTGGACATATGGACATTGTGGGGAAGGAACAGTGAGTGGGAGGTATAAAGGAAGTAGCATGAAGGCCTGCACTATCATAAGTGAAGAAAATAGCTATAGTCATTGCTCTGTGAGAAAAGGAGATCCTTCAGGGGTGCTGTATGATGGCCGGGAGGGGTGGGAAGGGGGAGATATACATATGACTAATCTGGGAACATGCATATCTGTAAACAACGAAACTATGTAAAAGTTAAAAGTAAAATGAAAGTTAAAAAAAAAATGACTTAAAAGAACAAAGAATAAAAATAGAATATATTGGGCAAAAAAAAAGTCTTAATGACCAGGATAACCATGATGGTGTGGTCACTCAGCTAGAACAAGACATTCTGGAGTGTGAGGTCAAGTGGGCTCTAGGAAGCATTATTAGGAACAAAGCTAGTGGAGGTGATGGAATTCCAGCTGAGTTATTTCAAATCCTAAAAGATGATGCTGTGCTACACTCAATACGTAAGCAAATTTGGAAAACTCAGTAGTGGCCTCAGGACTGGAAAAGGTTAGTTTTCATTCTAATTCCAAAGAAAGGAAATGTCAAAGAATATTCAAACTACTGTACAATTGTGCTCATTTCACATGCTGGCAAGGTAATGCTCAAAATCCTTCAAACAAGTCTTCAGCAGTACATCAATTGAGAACTTCCAACTGTACAAATTGGATTTAGAAAAGGCAGAGGAACCAGAGATCAAATGGCCAGCATCTGCTAGATCATAGAAAAGGCAAGAGAATTACAGAACATCTACCTCTGCTTCACTGACTATGCTAAAGCCTTTGACTGTGTGAATCACAACAAACTGTAAAAAATTCTGAAAGAAATGGGAATACCAGACCACCTCACCTGCCTCCTGCGAAACCTGTATGCAGGTCAAGAAGCAACAGTTAGAACTGGACATATAACAATGAACTGGTTCCAAATTGGGAAAGAGTATGTCAAGGGTGTATATCATCACCCTGCTTATTTAACTTATATGCAGAGTATATCACATGAAATGCTGGGCTAGATGACACATAAGGTGGAATCAAGCTTACTGGGAGAGGGCTTCCCTGGTGGTCCAGTGGGTAAGGACACCGCCTTGCAGTGCAAGGGGCGCTGGTTCAATCCCTGGCCTGGGAAGATCCCACATGCCGCGGAGCAGCTGGACCCATGTGTCCAGTTACCGAGCCGGAGCTCTGGAGCGCATGCACCCAGACCCAGTGCTCTACGACAACAGAGGCCACTGTGATGGGAGGCCCATGCGGGTGAAAGAACAAAGATGGATGAAAATAGATAAATGAAAGACCAATAGAAGTGGCCCGCCTGCCCTGCTCCCTCCCCAACCCAACCCCAGCCTCAAAAAAAAACTCATTAAAAAAAAAAAGGATTACTGGGAGAGGTCTTCCCTGGTGGTCCAGTGGGTAGGGACACCGCCTTGCAGTGCAAGGGGCGTCGGTTCAATCCCTGGCCTGGGAGGATCCCACATGCCGCGGAGCCGCTGGACCAATGTGTCCAACTACCGGGCTGCAGCTCTGGAGCGTGTGCACCCAGAGCTGGTGCTCTGCAATGACAGAGGCCACTGTGATAGGAGGTCCACACAGGCCAAAGAACAAAAATGATAAATAAATGAAATATCAATAGAAGTGACCAAAAAAAAAAAAAAAAAAGATTACTGGGAGAAATATCAACAACCTCAGATACGGAGATGACGCCACTCTAACAGTAGAAAGTAAAGAGGAACTAAAGAGCCTCTTGTGGAAGGCAAAAGAGGAGAGTGAAAAAGCTGGCTTAAAACTCAACATTCGGGCTTCCCGGGTAGCTCAGTGGTAAAGAGTTCACCTGCTGATGCAGGAGACACAGGTTCAATCCCTGATCTGGGAAGATCCCACATGCTGTGAAGCAACTAAGCCTGTGAGCCACAACTATGGAGCCCGTGCTCTGGAGCCTCAGAGCTGCAATGATGGAGCCCGTGTGCTGCAACTACTGAAGCCCATGTGCCGTACAGCCCAAGTTTCCACAACAAGAGAAGTCACCACAACAAGAAAGCCTCAACTAGAGAGTAGCCCCTGCTCCCTGCAACTGGAAAAGAGCCTGTGGCAGCAGCGGAAACCCACAATAGCCAAAAATAAATAAATAAAAATTAAAAAAAAAAAAACTCAACATTCAAAAAACTAAGATCATAAGTTTGAGAAAACTCTGGGAGACAGTGAAGGACACAGAAGTCTGGCATGCTGCAGCTGACAGGGTCGCAAAGAGTGGGACACGACTTAGCGGCTACACAACAGAAACCTACAGATCTAGAAGGCTTTGATGATAATTCCCTTAAACATTTAAGGAAAAATGATACCTGCACAAACTCAAAACTAGAAGAGAACACTTCCCAACTTACCTGACTCATCTGGTTTTGAATCAGATGGTTAGTACTAGCCCAAATATCACAATCAGATGAATACTTAAAAAGTGATACAAATGAACTACAAAACAGAAATAGACACAAAAAACAAATTTATTTACCAGAGGTTCTAGCAGGGGTAGAGGGATTATGGTTAGGGATAAATTAGAGGAGTTTGGGATTAAAAATATACACACTACCTATGTATGAAATAAATAAACCGCAAGGACCTATTATATAGCACAGGGAACCAACTATATTCAATGTCTTGGAATAACTTACAATGGAAAAGAATCTGAAAAAGAATACACACACACAACTAAATCACTTTGCTGTACAACTGAGGGTAACAAGACAATATACATAGTGAAGGTAATAGACAATATACATCACCAAAAAGAAAAAAAAAACAACTAAAACCAGTATTTCTCATGAACATACATTCAGTCTAGAATAGTTCACAGAAACTAAAGGCAGCAATTAGATTTATATCTATTGACCCAAACCATGTCATTAAAAAAAGGCAGGGAGGTTCCTGGTTGCCTAGTGGTTAGGATTCCGGCTTCCCACTGCTGTAGCCCTGGTTCTATCCCTGGTCAGGGAACTGAGATCCCAAAAGGCACATAGTGCAGGCAAAAAAAAAAAAACCTCAAAAGGTAATTACAAAACAGAATGTGTAACGATTTTACTAAGTGTATATAATACACATATATGTAAAATTTTAAAACACACGAGCCAAGTTTATACCAAGAGATGTCATTTCTTTCTTATAAGAGAATGTTGAGAACACTTCATTTAAGAGATGAAGAAACTCTTAACAGAGATATCAGATAAGTGTCAAAGGAATCAAAACAAGATTGATAGCCGCAGTCTTTCAGAAACAACTGACATCTCAATGAGCAGGTATACATTCTTCAAAGTTACCAGAAAGGAACATGGCTCAGATGGTAAAGAATCTGCCTGCAATGTGGAAGACCAAGATTCGATACCTGGGTTGAGAAGATCCCCTGGAGAAGGGAATGGTTACCCACTCCAGTACTCTTGCCTGGAAAATTCCATGGACAGAGGAGTCCTAGATGAAAAACTGCAACTAGTCACATGTCTTTTCCAAAAGGCAAAAACTCAAAACTAGAAGAGAACACTTCCCAACTTACCTGACTCATCTGGTTTTGAATCAGATGGTTAGTACTAGCCCAAATATCACAATCAGATGAATACTTAAAAAGTGATACAAATGAACTACAAAACAGAAATAGACACAAAAAACAAATTTATTTACCAGAGGTTCTAGCAGGGGTAGAGGGATTATGGTTAGGGATAAATTAGAGGAGTTTGGGATTAAAAATATACACACTACCTATGTATGAAATAAATAAACCGCAAGGACCTATTATATAGCACAGGGAACCAACTATATTCAATGTCTTGGAATAACTTACAATGGAAAAGAATCTGAAAAAGAATACACACACACAACTAAATCACTTTGCTGTACAACTGAGGGTAACAAGACAATATACATAGTGAAGGTAATAGACAATATACATCACCAAAAAGAAAAAAAAAACAACTAAAACCAGTATTTCTCATGAACATACATTCAGTCTAGAATAGTTCACAGAAACTAAAGGCAGCAATTAGATTTATATCTATTGACCCAAACCATGTCATTAAAAAAAGGCAGGGAGGTTCCTGGTTGCCTAGTGGTTAGGATTCCGGCTTCCCACTGCTGTAGCCCTGGTTCTATCCCTGGTCAGGGAACTGAGATCCCAAAAGGCACATAGTGCAGGCAAAAAAAAAAAAACCTCAAAAGGTAATTACAAAACAGAATGTGTAACGATTTTACTAAGTGTATATAATACACATATATGTAAAATTTTAAAACACACGAGCCAAGTTTATACCAAGAGATGTCATTTCTTTCTTATAAGAGAATGTTGAGAACACTTCATTTAAGAGATGAAGAAACTCTTAACAGAGATATCAGATAAGTGTCAAAGGAATCAAAACAAGATTGATAGCCGCAGTCTTTCAGAAACAACTGACATCTCAATGAGCAGGTATACATTCTTCAAAGTTACCAGAAAGGAACATGGCTCAGATGGTAAAGAATCTGCCTGCAATGTGGAAGACCAAGATTCGATACCTGGGTTGAGAAGATCCCCTGGAGAAGGGAATGGTTACCCACTCCAGTACTCTTGCCTGGAAAATTCCATGGACAGAGGAGCCTAGTGAGCTATAGTCCATGAGATTGCCAAGAACTGGACAGAACTGAGTGACTATCACTGTACTCACTAAGTTGGAAAAACAAAAGTAGAGTACCTATGGAAAATGCCTGCATGATTTTAAGCCATTTGCCTATCATTCTAACATCAGAATAAAATTCAGTAAAACTTTCTTCCATATAATAGGTATATAATGGCTCTATTTTTACTGTTTTATGCTGTGCTTACTTACTTCCCTGCTGTTATCAGGATTTGATTTAAAAGCAGGAAGAAGACAATGTCAGTGTGGAGCCTCCCTGAAAGCAGGAAGGAAGTACTTGGGACTGATTAAGGCCAGCATGACACACATAGTGGCCAATCTCATTCCAGCTGAGTTAAAGTAATCATTCCAATATTTATTCTTTGTCAGACCATGCCAGGAGCCAAAAGAAAAGTGAAAAATGTTCACACATATACAAACACAGAGAGAAATAAAAAGGCCAATTTATTACAATCTGCTTGTTACATATTAGGTATCTGTAATACTCCAAAAAAATAAATAATCATTGAGCCTCAATAAGTGGTATTTACAACGCAAAACAATTCCAAAAGTTATCAGCACCACCCCGACAAAATTTATCCAGACACACTGAAACTTCAGTGTTCTTGATCTTCCTACCCTACCCTCCACTCCCACTCAGAATGAGATCATCCTGCTATGAAATGTAAAGGAGAAAAAGATACCTTTTCCCTACCCTCCACTCCCACTCAGAAATGCCGAGCCAAGTTTATACCAAGAGATGTCATTTCTTTCTTAAGAGAATGTTGAGAACACTTCATTTAAGAGATGAAGAAACTCTTAACAGAGATATCAGATAAGTGTCAAAGGAATCAAAACAAGATTGATAGCCGCAGTCTTTCAGAAACAACTGACATCTCAATGAGCAGGTATACATTCTTCAAAGTTACCAGAAAGGAACATGGCTCAGATGGTAAAGAATCTGCCTGCAATGTGGAAGACCAAGATTCGATACCTGGGTTGAGAAGATCCCCTGGAGAAGGGAATGGTTACCCACTCCAGTACTCTTGCCTGGAAAATTCCATGGACAGAGGAGCCTAGTGAGCTATAGTCCATGAGATTGCCAAGAACTGGACAGAACTGAGTGACTATCACTGTACTCACTAAGTTGGAAAAACAAAAGTAGAGTACCTATGGAAAATGCCTGCATGATTTTAAGCCATTTGCCTATCATTCTAACATCAGAATAAAATTCAGTAAAACTTTCTTCCATATAATAGGTATATAATGGCTCTATTTTTACTGTTTTATGCTGTGCTTACTTACTTCCCTGCTGTTATCAGGATTTGATTTAAAAGCAGGAAGAAGACAATGTCAGTGTGGAGCCTCCCTGAAAGCAGGAAGGAAGTACTTGGGACTGATTAAGGCCAGCATGACACACATAGTGGCCAATCTCATTCCAGCTGAGTTAAAGTAATCATTCCAATATTTATTCTTTGTCAGACCATGCCAGGAGCCAAAAGAAAAGTGAAAAATGTTCACACATATACAAACACAGAGAGAAATAAAAAGGCCAATTTATTACAATCTGCTTGTTACATATTAGGTATCTGTAATACTCCAAAAAAATAAATAATCATTGAGCCTCAATAAGTGGTATTTACAACGCAAAACAATTCCAAAAGTTATCAGCACCACCCCGACAAAATTTATCCAGACACACTGAAACTTCAGTGTTCTTGATCTTCTCCTACCCTACCCTCCACTCCCACTCAGAATGAGATCATCCTGCTATGAAATGTAAAGGAGAAAAAAGATACTCTGATGGTTTACTAATGACAATTAGTAATATTCTGATGGTTTTCTAATCACATGTATGTATGTGTGTATACACACATATGTATTTGAGTAATACACTTTACAGATGTACTTTTGTTCAAGTACATAAATGCCAAGTAAGACACTTTGAGATTATACAGTTCTATACTGTTTACTCACATTTGCCCAGTCAGAATCTTCTCACCATCAGAGCCTCCTTCTTCAATAATCAAGTTGACCAACCCTCATCCCCTGTCCCACAAAAGTATCTGAATTCTAATACTTCTGTAGCTGCATACCTATATCACATTCTATCCTAATAGCTAAGACCCAGCTTGAACAATGTGGAAAGGACAGAAAAAAGAAAGGAAAACAAGAAAAAGAGAAAGAAATGATCATCCAAAAATTCTCACCAGATCATTTTCACTGACCTTGTCCACAACTATCAAATACAGTGCTCATCTACTCTGAATACCTGGGCTTCCCTGGTGGTCCAGTGGGTAAGGACACCGCCTTGACCGCCTTGCAGTGGAAGGGGCCCCAGTTCGTTCCCTGGCCTGGGAAGATCCCACGTGCCGCGGAGCGGCTGGACTGATGCGTCCAATTACTGAGCCGGAGCTCTGGGACGCATGCGCCCAGAGCCGGCGCTCTGCGACGACAGAGACCACCGCGATGGGAGCCCCACAGGAGCCAAAGAACAAAGACGGATGAAAAATAGACAAATGAAAGACCAATAGAAGTGGCCCGCCTGTTCCCCTCCCTCCCCACCCCACCCCCCAAAAAGATAAATAAATAAAATAAATTTATAAAAAAAAAAAATACAGTGCTCATTTACTCTGAATACTTCCAAGCAATACTAAAATTTTTAACCTAACCAGTCATAAAAAAATCAGGAATAGCAATTACCTTTAATTAAATGTTTTTTTATGTATCAAGCACCATGCTAAGTACTATGTTATCTCATTTAATCCTTCCTGCAACTCTCCAAAGAAGGCTATAAAAATTTGGAGAGGCTCACTTGCTCAAGACTATACAGATTAAAGAACCCAGAACCAGATTAGATCCATATGTCTCAAAAAACAAAAAAAAAGGGCTTCCCTGGTGGTCCAGTGGGTAAGGACACTGCCTTGCAGTGCAAGGTGCGCCGGTTCGACCCCTGACCTGGGAAGATCCCACGTGCCGTGGAGCGGCTGGACCGATGTGTCCAATTACCGAGCCGGAGCTCTGGAGCGCATGCGCCCAGAGCCGGTGCTCTGTGACAACACAGGCCACCGCGATGGGATGCCCACACGGGTCAAAGAACACAGATGGATGAACATAGACAAATGAAGGACCAAGAGAAGTAGCCTGGGGGCTTCCCCTGGGGGCTTCCCCTGGTGGTCCAGTGGGTAAGGACACCGCCTTGCAGTGCAAGGGGCGCCGGTTTGATCCCTGGCCTGGGAAGATCCCACGTGCCAAGGAGCGGCTGGATCCATGTGTCCAATTACCGAGCCAGAGCTCTGGAGCGCATGCGCCCAGAGCCAGCACTCTGCAACGACAGACACCACCGCGATGGGAGGCCCACAGGAGCCAAAGAACAAAGACGGATGAAAATAGAAAAATGAAAGACCAATAGAAGTGGCCCGCCCGTTCCCTACCCTCCCCAACCCGACCCCCGCCCAAAAATAAATAAATAAATAAATCTTTAAAAAAAAAAATAGCCTGCCTGCTCCCCACCCTCCCCACCCCAAAATAAATAAATAAATAAATCTTAAAAAAAAAAAAAATACTAACCACCATTCTATTTTATTCCACATGTTTTTATGCCTCTCTTTACTACAAGATTTATAAAACACAGTATGGACATCTATATGCAAAGAAATGAACCTTGATCTAACCTTACAACTTATACAAATACAAAAATTAACTAGGTCACAGATTTAAGTATAAAAAAGCAAAATCATGAGAATTCTGAGAAAACCTTTATGACTTGGGGTTTACGCAAAAAGTTCTTAGACATGACATCAAAAGTTCAATCTATAAAAGAAAAATCAGTAAATTGGACTTCATCAAACACTAAAACTTTTGCTCTGTAGAAGTCACTGATAAGAGAATGAAGAGATAAGCTACAGTCTGGGAAAAAAGATTTGGAAATTATATATTCTTAAAAGGATTTATATCTATAGCATACATAAAAAAAACTCTCAAAACTCAACACTAAGAAAACAAGCAATTTTAAATTGTGTGTAAGATGTGAACACGATATTCCCTGGTGGTCCAACAGTTAAGAGTCTGCCTTGCCTGGTTCAGGAAGACCCCACATGCTGAAGAACAACTGAGCCCATGTGCTGCAACTACTGAAACCCAGGTGCATAGAGCTCATGTTCTGTAGTGGTGAGAAGCCACTACAATGAGAAGCCTCTGCAACACAACAAAGAGTAGACTCTGTTCACCCCAACTAGAGAAAGACCTCGAGAGCAACAAAGACCCGCCACAATCAAAAAATAAAATAAGTCTTAAAGAAAAAAAGATGTGAATACCTCACCAAAGCAGATATATAAAAATAGTTTTTAAAAAGCACAATAAAATGATGTTCAACATCATCAGTCATTAAACAAATGTAAGTTAAAACCACAATAAGATATCACTACACACTCATTAGAATGGCTAAAATGAAAGTGCCAACACCACCAAATGCTGACAAGAATGCAGAACAACTGGATCTCGTATGCTGCTGATGGGAATGCAAAGTAATACAGGTACTCTGAAAAACAGTTTGGTACTTTCTTATGAAATTCAACATACACCTACCATATATTCCAGAATCCCACTCCTAATGAAAACTATGTTCACATAAAAACCTATACACAAATGCTTATAGTAGTTCTACTCATAATTGCCAAAAACTGGAAACAAATTAATGAAAGAGGATAAACTACCGAAACACACAACTCAGCCATTATGTTGAGTAAAAAAAAACAAAAAAAGGGCTTCCCCTGGTGGTCCAGTGGGTAAGGACACCGCCTTGCAGTGCAAGGGGTGCCAGTTCAATCCCTGGCCTGGGAAGATCCCACGTGTCGCGGAGCGGCTGGACCCATGTGTCCAATTACCGAGCCGGAGCTCTGGAGCGCATGCGCCCAGAGCTGGCGCTCTGCAACGACAGAGGCCACCGCGATGCGAGGCCCACAAGAGCCAAAGAATAAAGATGGATGAAAACAGAGAAATGAAAGACCAATAGAAGTGGCCCGCCCGCTCCCCTCCCTCCCCAACCCGACCCTTGCCCAAAATAAATAAATAAATAAAAATCAATCTCACTTATATGACATTCTCAGGAAGACAATATAGTGACCAAGAAGAGATCACTGACAGCCAAGGTTTGGGGTAAGGAGGAGGTGACTGTAAGAGACAGCATGAGGAATAGAGGAATAGAGCTGTTCTGTATCCTATTGTGATAGGTGGTTACAGAAATCTATATATGTGTTAAAATGCATAAAAATATACCCACAAGGTGCAGAATGGTGCGCAATTAGGATGCTCCTCCTGTGCCATCCTTTAAAGGATATTTCAGTAATGCACAGAAACATGTGCTGATACATCTGTAGATATTTTTTTTTCTTTCAGAATTAAAAGAAATCATCAGAAATGGTTCCCTTTTTTGGTGGGAGAAGAGATTTGTACCTTTCTACTGTTTGAATTATAAGCCATTTTTGAACTTTTCGTTATACTTTTTCTTTGACTTTTCAATTTTGTTCTGTTTGTTGCTTACCATGGAGCACTTCTCCAATACTTCCTCCTGGAACTTCAGAAATCGTTCCTGAACTTCAACTTCATTGAGGAAAAAGGAAAGGAAGTGAGTAAAGGGCTGCTTTCTTCTAAAAGTGAGCAGAAGGACATCAATACGAGTTCTGGCTGAAATTACACCACTTCGATGCTGGCCAGTGATTACTGTAAGCAAAAAAAAAAAAAAGATTAACATGTTCAAGGACCATCAACTGGTTGTAAAATAAGGCAAACTCTTAAAACTGTCACTTCTGGGGAAAAACCTGCAATGAATGTGAACATAATTCTGAACAGGAGACAGTACCAAGGGTAAGAAAGTTGTTAATGAGTTCAATCTAAGCAGAATGAGGTTTAAAAAAATAATAATCTTAAAATCATCTGATTAAGTAGCAAAACGAATTCAAAAGCTACAAAGCAATCCTTCATACCTTGCTAGTATGAATGTAAAATGGTGCAGCTGCCATAGAAAAGCCTGGCAGTTCCATGAAAAGTTAAACAGAGAAATATCACATGACCTAAGAATTCTACTCCTAGATAGAAACTCAAAGGAAGTAAAAACAGGTGTTAAAAAAAACACACACAAAAAAACCTTGCATAAATGTTCATAGCAACTCTAGTCACAAAAGCCAACAAGAGGAAAAACACAAATGTCCATTAACCAATAAACGAACAAATAGGGCTTCCCGGGTAGCTCGGTGCTAAAACAGTTCGTCTGCCAATGCAGAAGACGGGGGTTCAATCCCTGATCTGGGAAGATCCCATATACTGTGGAGCACCTAAGCCCGTGAGCCACAACTATTGACCCTGTGCTCTAGAGCCTCAGAGCTGCTACTATTGAGTCCATGTGCCGCAACTATTGAAGCCTGTGTGTCCTAGGGTCCGAGTTCCACAACAAGAAGCCTACTCACCTCAACTAGCGAGAGCCCCCACTCCCTAAAACTAGAGAAGAGCCTGTGGCAGCAGTAAAAACCCAGAAGAGCCAAAAAAAAAAAAAGAAAAGAAAAACATTCAGGCATTTATTTAAAACAAAAACAAACAAACAAAAAAAAACAAATAAAACGTGGTATTACCACACGCTGAGATAGTATTCAGCCAAAAAAAAGGAGTTAAGTTAAAGATGTCAGAAACAAAAGACCACATATTGTATGCTTCCACACATAGGAAATGTCTAAATAGGCAAATTCAGACAGAGATGAAAGCAGATTAGTGGTAGCAAAGAGCCTGGGAATAGCTAGGAATGGTGAGTGACTACTTAAATGGGTATAAGGTTTCCTTTTTGGCTGACAAATGTTCTGGAACTAGACAGTGGTGAAGGTTGTTCAACATTGTAAACATAATAAATGCCACTCAACTCAGCACTTTAAAGTGGTCTACATGGTAAACTTTGTATTGTGTATATTCTACCATTCTAAGAAAAAACAAAATATTACACAGAAATTCCATCAATACAATATTAAGAACAAAAAAAAGTGGTGTTTTCTGTTACGGGACTTTTACCTCAATTTTAAAAAATACTGTGGCAAAATTTTTAGTGATTCACTACAATAAAGGAGCAAAACGAGAGTCTACTACAATATATATGATTTTACTCTAATGGTATAAAAATATAAGGTTAAAGTAAAAATATTTATCTATTATCTGCATTATATATACGAGTATCAAATTTCCACACCTTGGTATAATTTGGTCTTCTCTGATCTGGGCTGTCTTTATATATACATAGACAAAAATAAGGGGAAACCCCACAAAACCTTACACCACTATCTGCAAAGCAAAAAAAAAATCAACTAAGGATTACACAACTTCTGTTTAATAGAGAGCAAGCCTTTAGGTTCCAGAACTGGCAGTGCTTGGTTCAAAACAGAAACTAAGGAAAGGTGCAGAAGATAGGAACAATGAACAAAACTGTCATTTCAACTGAATATTTACTACAGAGAAAAGGACAGACTTCTGAATATGATATAAAATAGTGAGTATTAATTTTAATAGTAGCAAAATGTGCTATGTACTTTCAAGATCACAAAGCTTATTCCTTCCAAGCAACTACTGAAGTTAAAGAGATAATTCTATTTATTTGTCCTAACACTTCCCATTAAAACACTTGAAGTTGAGCTTCCCCTGGTGGTCCAGTGGGTAAGGACACCGCCTTGCAGTGCAAGGGGCGCCGGTTCGATCCCTGGCCTGGGAAGATCCCACATGCCGTGGAGCGGCTGGACCGATGTGTCCAATCACTGAGCCAGAGCTCTGGAGCGCATGTGCCCAGAGTCAGTGCTCTGCAACAAGAGGGGCAGCCGCAATGGGAGGCCTACATGGGCCAGGGAACAAAGACGGATGAAAATAGGGAAATGAAAGACCAACAGAAGTGGCCCACCCGCTCCCCTCCCTCCCCAACCCAACCACGCCCAAAATAAAAAAAAAACACTTGAAGCTTTCTAGAAGAATAGCCTATTTTTACTTTTTTTTTAAAAGTATAGTCTTCAGCCTATTTTTAATAAAAAGGAAATTATCATACCATTTTGTTGTAAAAAAAAAAAAATAAGATGAAAATTTCGAAGCAAAGAAGTAAATTAGGAATGAACTGGGATTCCAATGGTAAAAAAAAAATCCTCCTGCCAATACAGGAGACAAAAGAGACACTGGTTTGGTTCCTGAGTTGGGAGAGATTCCCTGGAGGAGGAAATGGCAACCCACTCCAGTATTCTTGCCTGGAGAAGCCCATGGACAGAGGAGCCCGGCAGGCTACAGTCCATGGGGTCACAATGAGTGGAACACAACTAAGCAACTGAGTACTCACACATGCACATGTAAATAACCTAGTAATAGAAAGGCTAAAAACTATTTGCCTAAATAAAAATTAACATAAGCCATAACCAAAAAATGTAAGTAGACACATGGTATTTTCTGATGACATTATTTATATTTTCAAATAGAACACTTTGAGAATCCAAAAGATTCAAATGCTCAAGGAAAGGAAGCTTCCTAGCAAGCAGTCAAATGATGTGCCAATAGAGATACTGACAAAGGAAGAGTCAACGGTTAACTGGGACTAAATTCAAGGAAAGTATAACCTATAATTATCTCTGCATAAGGAAAAAACATGGGGCTTCCCTGGTGGTCCAGTGGGTAGAGAGTCTGCCTCGCAGTACAAGGGGCACCAGTTCGATCCCTGGCGCAGGAAGATCTCCCATGCCACGGAGTGGCTGAACTGGTGTGTCCAATTACAAGCCAGTGCTCTGGGGCACGTGTGCCCAGAGCCGATGCTCTGCCAGGAGAGAAGCCACTGCAATGGGAGGCCCACACATGCCAAAAGAATAAAAAATGGATGAAAATAAACATAAAAAAACTAAAAGAGGGGCTTCCCTGGTGGTCCAGTGGGTAAGGACACCGCCTTGCAATGCAAGGGGCGCTGGTCCGATCCCTGGCCTGGGAAGATCCCACATGCCGTGGAGTGGCTGGACCGATGTGTCCAACTAACTGAGCCGGAGCTCTGGAGCGCATGTGCCCAGAGTCGGTGCTCTGCAACAAGAGGGGCAGCCGCAATGGGAGGCCCACGCAGGCCAAAGAACAAAGACGGAAATAAATGAAAGACCAATAGAAGTGGCCAAAAAAAAAAAAAAAACTAAACTAAAAGAAGGCATGATGGGAAAAAAATATGGTTAAACCTTACAGAAAAAGGAATGCAGGGCTTCCCCTGGTGGTCCAGTGGGTAAGGACACCACCTTGCAGTGCAAGGGGCGCAGGTTCGAGCCCTGGCCTGGGAAGATCCCACATGCCGTGGAGTGGCTGGACCGATGTGTCCAACTAACTGAGCCGGAGCTCTGGAGCGCATGTGCCCAGAGTCGGTGCTCTGCAACAAGAGGGGCAGCCGCAATGGGAGGCCCACGCAGGCCAAAGAACAAAGACGGAAATAAATGAAAGACCAATAGAAGTGGCCAAAAAAAAAAAAAAAACTAAACTAAAAGAAGGCATGATGGGAAAAAAATATGGTTAAACCTTACAGAAAAAGGAATGCAGGGCTTCCCCTGGTGGTCCAGTGGGTAAGGACACCACCTTGCAGTGCAAGGGGCGCAGGTTCGAGCCCTGGCCTGGGAAGATCCCACGTGCCGCGGAGCAGCTGGACCCATGTGTCCAACTACCGAGCCAGAGCTCTGGAGCGCATGCGCCCAGAGCCGGCGCTCTGCGATGACAGACGCCACCATGATGGGAGGCCCACAGGAGCCAAAGAACAAAGACCGATGAACACAGAGAAAGGAAAGACCAATAGAAGTGGCCCGCCTGCTCCCCTCCCTCCCCAACCCGACCGACGCCCAAAATAAATAAATAAATATATCTTTAAAAAAAAAAAAAAAGGAATGCAAGGGAGGGAAGCTTAAAGCTCCTGTTTATGTTTTATCTCTATAAAAATTTATAAATTTTATAAATATAAATAAAAATAAATATAAAAAATTTATCTCTATAAAAATTTAGTACAAAATACTGTATCTATTCTTTTGCACTAGAAGGTAGTCTAAAGAATAAGATTAGTAAGATGTTTATGTTTTATCTCTATAAAAATTTAGTACAAAATACTGTATCTATTCTTTTGCACTAGAAGGTAGTCTAAAGAATAAGATTAGTAAGATGTTTTGTTTTCATTTTTCAACACAGAAAACTGAAAGGGGCATGTCATAGGTGTTCAGACTGATTTCCAGAAAAACATTCCAAGTTGAGCAAACAATGACTAAAGAGCAAATACGACAAGGTAAGAAACACTCTAAAACTACAAATACCTGAGAGGACCAGAATTTACTTGGCATGGGTCTAAAGACTACAAGAGATACAGAGGAAAAAAACAAAGGCATTGATGTAGAACTTTTAAAAAACCAATCGCCAAACTAAAATGACAAAACCATTTTTTTTTTTTTTTTTTGGCCACTTCTATTGATCTTTCATTTATTTATCTTTGTTCTTTGGCCTGTGTGGGCCTCCCATCGCAGTGGCCTCTCTTGTCGCAGAGCACCGGCTCTGGGCGCATGCGCTCCAGAGCTCCGGCTCAGTAGTTGAACACATCGGTCCAGTCGCTCCGCGGCACGTGGGATCGTCCCAGGCCAGGGAACTGGGGCCCCTTCCACTGCAATGCGGTGTCCTTACCCACTGGACCACCAGGGAAACTCTAACAAAACCATTTAAAAAGTATCTTCTTATCCCACTGCCTGAGACTTCAAAACAGACTCTACCAGATTCTTACCTAGAGGACAAGTAAAACCTACCAGATCATTTTCTTCTCTAATTTCTCTAATTTTGGAGAGGCAAAACAACTAAGTACAGCATATACCACATCAATGCAACTGCAGTCTTGATTTCACATCACACCCAATTTACTGTAACCAATAAATTTGATTTTTCTATATACTTTACTTCCCTACAAGACCAATAAGCCAGTTTATCCTCTTGTTTTCCAACTAACTTATTTCCACTAAATTTTTACTTTTAACGATTAGACATCTTTATTATTCACAGTGAAATATTTGTGCTTTCTAAGTCAATAACCTACCTAATCTTTTCTGGATAAGTTTTGGAATGACTCCAGTATCTTAAAATGTCTAAAGTCTTCACATTTAGAGGATGTTGTAATTTTTACCAAACTAAAACTTATTAGCCATCTGTTACTATATACATAGGAAAAAGTGGGGAACACATTCAACTGTTAAGGGCAGTTACGACTGAAGTTCACAGCACAGAAGACTTTCCTTTATACTTTATATATAATTTCTATAAGTTTTTGTTTCTGAAAGCATGTGCATGTTTGCGTGGTCATTCAGTCATGTCCAACTCTTTGCAACCCCACAGAGTGCAGCCAGCCAGGTTTCTTTGTCCATGGGGATTCTTCAGGCAAGAATACTGGAGTGGGCTGTCATGCCCTCCTCCAGGGGACCTTCCCAACACAGGGACTGAACCCAGGTCTCCAGCATTGAAGGCAGATTCTTTACCATGTGAGCCACCAGGGAAGCTCTTTGAAAGCAAGTATTGATTTTTAAATCAGGGGAAAAAAGATATAAGCTTTAATGCAATAAATCAAATTAATTCAGTATTTGTAACTTGAACTTTTAACACTTAAGGAAAGACCCAAGTTGGTTGGTTGTTTTTTAACAGCAATTCTAATGAACTAATATTTATTTTAACGAGAGTCCTTGAAAATGTCATTAAAGTTCTGAAGCTAGAGTTTGCTCAAGTAACCAAGGGGCTAAGGGAAACTTAAGTACTTCACTGTCCAAAATAGAAGCCCACATGCAACTAGTTAAATTAAGATAAATGAACTGAAATTAAATAGAATTTAAAATTCAGTTCCTCAGTCACACTAGCCACATTTCAAGTACTCAGTACATGTGGCTAATGGCTCTTCGGACAGTGCAAATATACAACATTCCCACCATCATGGAAAGCTCTGGAGAGCACTGCTCAAGAGTCAAGTGCTATTTATCTGCCACTCTGACTATTTCTACGTAGCACAAAATTAGAAGAGCACTGATAATTTTTTCTCCTGAAACTTAATACAATCCATGAGGGTTTATGGAAAATGGATTACTGGATGCTGATGCACAGATCTGATGCTGAAAAAGTCCTACTGTTTTAAGACGAGTTTTTAAAATTCTGTCCCTTCAGTGCCCCTCACTCAAGACCCCTTTACAACACAAGTTTGTGCCTGTGGTTCACACTGATGCTTTAGTACAGACACTTTCTGACATGGCTTCTACTGCTAAACTATTTTTCCTGTCTTCACATTTAGAGGATGTTGTAAAAAAAGTTTTTTAAAAGGAAAAGTGGGAACACATTCAACTGTTACGACTGAAGTTCACAGCACAGAAGACTTTCCTTTATACTTTATATATAATTTCTATAAGTTTTTGTTTCTGAAAGCATGTGCATGTTTGCGTGGTCATTCAGTCATGTCCAACTCTTTGCAACCCCACAGAGTGCAGCCAGCCAGGTTTCTTTGTCCATGGGGATTCTTCAGGCAAGAATACTGGAGTGGGCTGTCATGCCCTCCTCCAGGGGACCTTCCCAACACAGGGACTGAACCCAGGTCTCCAGCATTGAAGGCAGATTCTTTACCATGTGAGCCACCAGGGAAGCTCTTTGAAAGCAAGTATTGATTTTTAAATCAGGGGAAAAAAGATATAAGCTTTAATGCAATAAATCAAATTAATTCAGTATTTGTAACTTGAACTTTTAACACTTAAGGAAAGACCCAAGTTGGTTGGTTGTTTTTTAACAGCAATTCTAATGAACTAATATTTATTTTAACGAGAGTCCTTCGAAAATGTCATTAAAGTTCTGAAGCTAGAGTTTGCTCAAGTAACCAAGGGGCTAAGGGAAACTTAAGTACTTCACTGTCCAAAATAGAAGCCCACATGCAACTAGTTAAATTAAGATAAATGAACTGAAATTAAATAGAATTTAAAATTCAGTTCCTCAGTCACACTAGCCACATTTCAAGTACTCAGTACATGTGGCTAATGGCTCTTCGGACAGTGCAAATATACAACATTCCCACCATCATGGAAAGCTCTGGAGAGCACTGCTCAAGAGTCAAGTGCTATTTATCTGCCACTCTGACTATTTCTACGTAGCACAAAATTAGAAGAGCACTGATAATTTTTTCTCCTGAAACTTAATACAATCCATGAGGGTTTATGGAAAATGGATTACTGGATGCTGATGCACAGATCTGATGCTGAAAAAGTCCTACTGTTTTAAGACGAGTTTTTAAAATTCTGTCCCTTCAGTGCCCCTCACTCAAGACCCCTTTACAACACAAGTTTGTGCCTGTGGTTCACACTGATGCTTTAGTACAGACACTTTCTGACATGGCTTCTACTGCTAAACTATTTTTCCTCACCCGACCAGTTACTTGAATCGGGTTTTCGTTTTAATTATTACTCTTAAAATTTCCTTCCTAGTTTACAGAGCAAGATAAAAGCAAGAGAATAGCAAAAGAGCTGAACTTCATTTAAAATTTGCTTATCTCACTTGCTTTCTGTAATTCTAACTTGAAATAATTTACAAACTCCATTTCAAGCTACTAAAGACTGTAAGAAATCTCCTACTCCACAACAAAATCTGGAAGCTTTATTCCATCAGTGTATGATAATACATCAAATTAAGGCCCAGGTATTCAATCAAGATGAGGCTGTGTAACTACATCTTTTGTCATCTGGGATACTAATACTGATATAAAAAGGCCAACAGCTACAGAACCACATAAAGAATACAATCACCAAACACCTCAATGGGGTCACATTATTACACACACATACAAAAGTGATTGCAAAGATAACATATATATTGAGTCTCACCAATTTCTCCTTCTTGTCCAGGCTTAGGAATGCTAATAGTAGTTTTGGTCTCCGCTTCTAGTTTCTTTCTAGTGTCCCCTCTCTTTCCAACAATATGCCTATAATATGGAGAAAGGTAATTAATGCAAGTCAAAACATACCAGAATAAGAAACTCCATCATGTTTAAATCATACGTGGCCAGACATACACCCTCATAGAAGAGTGCTTCAGTAAAAACTCAATTATTTGTAGAGGAAATTACAAGTCACAAGGCTTTACAGAACATGCTGCATTACACTCATTGGCAAAATGATGTCCTACAGCCAATTCAATGCATAGAAAGAATAACTATGCCCAATGCCTGTTTGTTTCTCAAAACTAAATTCAAAACCTGGGTCTGCAGTTAAATGAAAGGGCTGGCATAGTCTCACGGGACATATGAATGGGTCTACAGTTTGAAGGGCGAAATCTTTGCTCTTAGAGAGCAAACTGAGTACTTTATGAGTTCATCCTAAGGGAATTATCTAATTAAAATAATTTGCCCCTCACTCAAGACCCCTTTACAACACAAGTTTGTGCCTGTGGTTCACACTGATGCTTTAGTACAGACACTTTCTGACATGGCTTCTACTGCTAAACTATTTTTCCTCACCCGACCAGTTACTTGAATCGGGTTTTCGTTTTAATTATTACTCTTAAAATTTCCTTCCTAGTTTACAGAGCAAGATAAAAGCAAGAGAATAGCAAAAGAGCTGAACTTCATTTAAAATTTGCTTATCTCACTTGCTTTCTGTAATTCTAACTTGAAATAATTTACAAACTCCATTTCAAGCTACTAAAGACTGTAAGAAATCTCCTACTCCACAACAAAATCTGGAAGCTTTATTCCATCAGTGTATGATAATACATCAAATTAAGGCCCAGGTATTCAATCAAGATGAGGCTGTGTAACTACATCTTTTGTCATCTGGGATACTAATACTGATATAAAAAGGCCAACAGCTACAGAACCACATAAAGAATACAATCACCAAACACCTCAATGGGGTCACATTATTACACACACATACAAAAGTGATTGCAAAGATAACATATATATTGAGTCTCACCAATTTCTCCTTCTTGTCCAGGCTTAGGAATGCTAATAGTAGTTTTGGTCTCCGCTTCTAGTTTCTTTCTAGTGTCCCCTCTCTTTCCAACAATATGCCTATAATATGGAGAAAGGTAATTAATGCAAGTCAAAACATACCAGAATAAGAAACTCCATCATGTTTAAATCATACGTGGCCAGACATACACCCTCATAGAAGAGTGCTTCAGTAAAAACTCAATTATTTGTAGAGGAAATTACAAGTCACAAGGCTTTACAGAACATGCTGCATTACACTCATTGGCAAAATGATGTCCTACAGCCAATTCAATGCATAGAAAGAATAACTATGCCCAATGCCTGTTTGTTTCTCAAAACTAAATTCAAAACCTGGGTCTGCAGTTAAATGAAAGGGCTGGCATAGTCTCACGGGACATATGAATGGGTCTACAGTTTGAAGGGCGAAATCTTTGCTCTTAGAGAGCAAACTGAGTACTTTATGAGTTCATCCTAAGGGAATTATCTAATTAAATAATGGCAAAGTGCTTAGCAGGGCACACCAATCAGGATAGTTTCAAGCACATTAAGTTAAGAGATAACCCTCAGGCAGAATTCAAACACAAAGGCATGGCTTGTTTGGGAGATTTCACCTAAAATTTGAGAAATTTCACCTAAAAATATCGATTTCTTACAAATCAGCACTACAATGAGAAATCACCTTACACCAGCAGAATGGCCATCATCAAAAAATCTACAGACAATAAATGCTGGAGAGGGTGTGGAGAAAAGAGAACACATTTGCATTGCTGGTGGGAATGTAAATTGATACAGCCGCTATGGAAGACAGTATGGAGATTCCTTAAAAAACTAAAAATAGGGGCTTCCCTGGTGGTCCAGTGAGCAAACAGTTCACCTCGCAGTGCAAGGGGTGCCTGTTCGATCCCTGGCCTGGGAAGGTCTCACATGCCGCAGAGCAGCTGGACCAGAATGTCCAATTACAAGCCAGGGCTCTGGAGCGCATGCGCCCAGAGCCAGTGCTCTGCAACAAGAGAGGCCACTACAATAGGAGGCCCACACAGGCCAAAGAATAAAGATGGATGAAAATAAATAAATGAAAGACCAATAAAGGTGGCCAAAATTAAAAACAAAAAAAAAATCTAAAAATAGAAGGACCACATGACCCAGCAATCCCACTATTAGGCTTATACCCTGATGAAATCAAAATTAAGACACCTGTACCCTAATACTCATTGCAGCAGTCTATACAATAGCTAGAACACGGAAGCAACCTAGATGTTCATCGACAAATGAATGGATAAAAAAGCTCTGGTACATATACACAGTGGAGTACTTCCCAGCTATAATGAGAAATGCAAAAGAATCCGTCTCAATGAGGTGGATGAATCCAGAACCTATTATACAAAGTGAAGTAAGTCAAAAAGAGAAAGACAAGTACAGGATAGTAACACATATATATGGAATGTAGTATAAGATGGTAATGATAACACATGCAGTGAAGCAATGGAAAAACAGACATAGAGAACAGACGTATGGACACTGTGGGGAATGAGCAGTGGATGGGAGGCATAAGAGAGAGCAACATGGAAACCTATACTATCATATGTGATACATATCTGTAAATAACAAAACTCTGTAACAGTAAAAAAGTAAAATAAAAATAATTATTAAAATATAGATAGATAGATAGGTAGATTTCTAAATTATTCCTAAAAATTGGGAGATCTGACTACTTAATAGCAAAAACAGGCCGGAACATGAGCTCGTTTCTAAAAATGGAACATGAGCTCATAACAATCCTTGTCACTCCCTACTGTCTTTCATTGATTCCAATCATCTACTGGCTCACATTTCTTGCCTAGGCCTCCCAGTATAAATAGTTCTAACCATCCAAAGTTACCTTCTGGAACCCACAGTAATTAGACATGGAACCCACAGTAATTAGACATGTTAAAGCAAATGAGACTATGCAATCCCAGGAGAAAAGTTTCAGAGTCTATAAAACACTAAGAGACCATCACAGGACAATAAAGTTAAGAGAAAAAACTTCCTCATTAACAGTTATTTTCTCTCCCTCCATCACCCCATCATGCGTTGTTTTTTTTTTTTTTTTCCATCCATCTTATTCTTTGGCCTGTGTGGGCCTCCCATTGAAGTGGCCTCTCTCATTGCAGAGCTCCGGCTCTGGGCACATGCACTCCAGAGCGCTGGCGCGTAACTGGACATACCAGTCCAGCCGCTCCAGCATATGGGATCTTCCCGGGCCAGGGATCTAACCGGTACCCTTGCACTACAAGGCGGACTCTTTACCCACTGGAACACCAGGGAAGCCCAACAGTATTTTCACTTCTATTATTTCAATTACAGCCCAACAGCATGGATGACTACGCCTAAAACCATATTTGTTTTTACATGGGATAATCAAGCCTGACTATTGTCATTAAGATCTACTGTAGTAAGCCAGTTTTTGTTTTTGTTTTTGTTTTGACTGTGCTGAGTCTCCAATGGCGGGTACAGGCTTACTGTTCATTGCGGCGTATGGGCTTCTCATTGTGGTGGCTTCTCTTGTTGCAGAGCATGGGCTCTAGAACACAGGCTCAGTAGTTGCAATGCACTGGCTTAGTTGTCCCACAGCATGTGGAAGCTTCCCAGATCAGGGATTGAACCTGTGTCCCCTGCATTGGCAAGCAGATTCTTAACCACTAGGCCACCAGGAAAGCCCGTAAGTCATTTTTTTTTATAAAATAAGACGCTAAGAAGAGGATTGGAACTCTAAAGTTTCCATGTAGCTTTGCTTTGTGTCGAGCTAAGAATTGTGTAGCACCATGGCCTTTGTCTTTCCTGGTCTTATCAATAAAGGGGCATTTTCAATCAGGTTCCTATTTGTCAGCACATGGTTAATGGACAAACCTACCATAAAGTAGCTGGTTTAAAGTGTTATTAATAGTCTAGACACCTTAGAAAGGGAAGTGGCTGAGGTTAAAGAGAATCAAACAAATCTTGGGCAAGTCATTTAACTACTCTAAGCCTATTTCTTCATTTATAAAAAAGAGTGAATAATACCTAAGTATCATAAGGTTATTGTAAAGATTAAATGTGATCATATATAAAGGAACTTTCCAGTGACTGGCCTACAGCTTAGTATAACGCAAGCCATCCTCGTTAAATCCATGATGGCATTCTGGTTAATAGAGGCAGACCCAAAACAGGTTTACATGGCAAGCCTAAAGCACTCACTACAATAATATAGATAAACAGTGAAAGGATGACTCCTTTATCATATAAGCAGAAATTCTTGCCAGATCAAGTGGTTCTCAATCTTCACTACACACTAGAACCACCTGAGGAGCTACAAAAACAAATGATGGCTTGGTTTTGCTCTCAGAGATTCAGACTCAACTGGTCTGGGGTACACCTAGGTATCAGGAGCTTTGTGTTTTTTAGGTTTTTTTTTTTTTTAGTTTTTTTTAAAGATTTACTTATTTATTTATTTTGGGCGGGGGTCAGGTTGGGGAGGGAAGGGAGTGGGCGGGCCACTTCTATTGGTCTTTCATTTGTCTATTTTCATCCGTCTTTGTTCTTTGGCTCCTGTGGGCCTCCCATCACGGTGGCGTCTGTCGTTGCAGAGCACCGGCTCTGGGCGCATGTGCTCCAGAGCTCCAGCTTGGTAATTGGACACATGGGTCCAGCCGCTCCGGGGCACGTGGGATCTTCCCAGGCCAGGGATTGAACTGGTGCCCCTTGCACTGCAAGGCGGTGTCCTTACCCACTGGACCACCAGGGGAAGCCCTCAGGAGTTTTTAAAACTCCCCAAGTGATTCTAATGTGCACCTGAAATTGAGAGCCACAGTACTAGATCTAGACTGTGGACCTGTGTACCACCACCAGACTTTGATTTTATACATTAGTTTGGTCACGTAATATCTTCGTTGGTTGAAATAAGCTTACATAAATGACTCTTCCAACAAAAGATTGTAAAGTAATTATCCTTCAATTTAAATAAATAAATAAATTTTTAAAAATAATAAATGACTTTTAAGAAAGAAATCTCCCATGTAGGTCAATTATTTCTCAATAAGACAGAATCTTGGGCAAGTCATTTAACTACTCTAAGCCTATTTCTTCATTTATAAAAAAGAGTGAATAATACCTAAGTATCATAAGGTTATTGTAAAGATTAAATGTGATCATATATAAAGGAACTTTCCAGTGACTGGCCTACAGCTTAGTATAACGCAAGCCATCCTCGTTAAATCCATGATGGCATTCTGGTTAATAGAGGCAGACCCAAAACAGGTTTACATGGCAAGCCTAAAGCACTCACTACAATAATATAGATAAACAGTGAAAGGATGACTCCTTTATCATATAAGCAGAAATTCTTGCCAGATCAAGTGGTTCTCAATCTTCACTACACACTAGAACCACCTGAGGAGCTACAAAAACAAATGATGGCTTGGTTTTGCTCTCAGAGATTCAGACTCAACTGGTCTGGGGTACACCTAGGTATCAGGAGCTTTGTGTTTTTTAGGTTTTTTTTTTTTTTAGTTTTTTTTAAAGATTTACTTATTTTATTATTTGTTTTTGGGCGGGGGTCAGGTTGGGGAGGGAAGGGAGTGGGCGGGCCACTTCTATTGGTCTTTCATTTGTCTATTTTCATCCGTCTTTGTTCTTTGGCTCCTGTGGGCCTCCCATCACGGTGGCGTCTGTCGTTGCAGAGCACCGGCTCTGGGCGCATGTGCTCCAGAGCTCCAGCTTGGTAATTGGACACATGGGTCCAGCCGCTCCGGGGCACGTGGGATCTTCCCAGGCCAGGGATTGAACTGGTGCCCCTTGCACTGCAAGGCGGTGTCCTTACCCACTGGACCACCAGGGGAAGCCCTCAGGAGTTTTTAAAACTCCCCAAGTGATTCTAATGTGCACCTGAAATTGAGAGCCACAGTACTAGATCTAGACTGTGGACCTGTGTACCACCACCAGACTTTGATTTTATACATTAGTTTGGTCACGTAATATCTTCGTTGGTTGAAATAAGCTTACATAAATGACTCTTCCAACAAAAGATTGTAAAGTAATTATCCTTCAATTTAAATAAATAAATAAATTTTTAAAAATAATAAATGACTTTTAAGAAAGAAATCTCCCATGTAGGTCAATTATTTCTCAATAAGACAGAAAAAAAGGGAGGGAAGAAGAAAGGAAAAAACAAAGAAGTCTTTCTAGTAAATACTGTCTATTAATTAGGATTTAGCAGAACCAGTACTTAATCTAACATGCAAGTCATCTGGAACAAAATGAGTAGTTAGAATATACAGAATTCAAAAGGTCAGCCAGTTAGAATCAAACATTTAAGGAATCGTTACATACTTTCTCAATAGAAAATATATATATATATATTAAGGAAGACATATATTGATTTTTACCAGGAATCTGAGTCATAGCTTTCTAAAATCATGTTTCTTACAAGAAAATGTCACTGGAACCAGAGAGGAAAGTGAGTGTCAGGACTAGCATTTGGTTTCCCACATTCCAGGAGAGGAATTTCACCCTTAATAGATGTTTCAGAAAATTCTCAAGGTTGAAAAAATGAAACCATTTGCCTCTTGGAGCTTAAAGCTGTATGATTCCATGTTTGTAGATCTCTTCTCATAGAGGAGCACAGACAAACTTTACTCATCTCATACAACACAGAAAAACAACCTATGACTTCCTAGACCAACCTATCTTCAGCAGAGCAGGTCCAAAAGAAGCCAGTCAGCCACATAATCTATCCATGTTACTGGTTAGTAAGAGACAGAATGTGGTCCATCTTGCAGGAAAGCAAGCACAGATTGAAGTGATCACAAATCTTTCAAGAAATTTACAACCAAAGATGATTCTGGAAAAAGCACTTTAGTCTGTTATCTGGAGGAAAATAAGACACATTCCTGCCTTCAAGGAGTTTCCCATCTAGTGGAAGAAACATCAAACAGCAGACAAATAAACATAAGACTGAGAAATGTTATAAAGGAAAAGTAGTGGGTGTTATGAAAACATATACTAGGGTAATCAGTGAGGTGGGTAGGGATGTTGATGTCAAAGCAAGCTTCCCTAAGGAAGGAGAATATATTAACAACTAGGTAAGGAAAGGGAACAGCATATGCCAAAGCTCGAAGGGAGGAAGGAATCCAGCACATTTGAGAAACAGAAGAAAACCAGTTAAACTTAAGTACAAAGCCAGGGGTACAGTGGTGTGAGTTGAGACTGAAAAATGAAGGGCTGGCTAACTCATGTTCAAGATTTTGGCGGCTGCTCTAATGGAACAGAAATCCATCTTCCATGGAAGGATGCTGATGGATTTCAAGAAAAGGTAATAAAATAATCAGCTTTTCCTTTTAAAAAGATTATTCCACCCTCAATGTGAAGAACTAACTGGAAGAGACCAATAATCAATGTGGAGAAACCAGTAAGTAGGCTGTTTGTCCACAGAAAAGTCAATAGGTGGCTATAAAAAAGGAGGTAAGTGGTGGATTCAAAAGTTATTTAAGAGGCAAATCAACAGGATCTGGTGATGTACATGGAATAACAAAGCTGACCTATAATCAGTTCTTAAAATTCTACAACACTAAATCATTTTGTACTAGTAATCAAGCACTGTAATAAGTGTGGAAAAGAGAAGAATCAGCTTCTTGGTAAGTTTTCTGGAAGTGCCTTCCCATGAAGCTGCAGGGCGGGGCTTCACTCACTTGTAGAGTAGGCTGGGGGCCTTCACAGTACACCGAAAACCTTGTGGGGTCTGCACCACTTCGTAGGCTTCACAGGGCTCTTCTGCACACTCCATGAGGCCTGCACAGAAACCATAACATCTCACTCAGAGCTCTTGCTCTGTGAACAAAAGCCTTCCTTCTCCCCAGCTGTCCAACCACTCTTGAGGCTTAAAAAAAAAAGCAGTACACACACACAAAGAACAGCCATACACTTTATACTGCAGAAAATTTCCATGACATTCCTCCTGATCTGCTCTTAGAAGAAACATCAAACAGCAGACAAATAAACATAAGACTGAGAAATGTTATAAAGGAAAAGTAGTGGGTGTTATGAAAACATATACTAGGGTAATCAGTGAGGTGGGTAGGGATGTTGATGTCAAAGCAAGCTTCCCTAAGGAAGGAGAATATATTAACAACTAGGTAAGGAAAGGGAACAGCATATGCCAAAGCTCGAAGGGAGGAAGGAATCCAGCACATTTGAGAAACAGAAGAAAACCAGTTAAACTTAAGTACAAAGCCAGGGGTACAGTGGTGTGAGTTGAGACTGAAAAATGAAGGGCTGGCTAACTCATGTTCAAGATTTTGGCGGCTGCTCTAATGGAACAGAAATCCATCTTCCATGGAAGGATGCTGATGGATTTCAAGAAAAGGTAATAAAATAATCAGCTTTTCCTTTTAAAAAGATTATTCCACCCTCAATGTGAAGAACTAACTGGAAGAGACCAATAATCAATGTGGAGAAACCAGTAAGTAGGCTGTTTGTCCACAGAAAAGTCAATAGGTGGCTATAAAAAAGGAGGTAAGTGGTGGATTCAAAAGTTATTTAAGAGGCAAATCAACAGGATCTGGTGATGTACATGGAATAACAAAGCTGACCTATAATCAGTTCTTAAAATTCTACAACACTAAATCATTTTGTACTAGTAATCAAGCACTGTAATAAGTGTGGAAAAGAGAAGAATCAGCTTCTTGGTAAGTTTTCTGGAAGTGCCTTCCCATGAAGCTGCAGGGCGGGGCTTCACTCACTTGTAGAGTAGGCTGGGGGCCTTCACAGTACACCGAAAACCTTGTGGGGTCTGCACCACTTCGTAGGCTTCACAGGGCTCTTCTGCACACTCCATGAGGCCTGCACAGAAACCATAACATCTCACTCAGAGCTCTTGCTCTGTGAACAAAAGCCTTCCTTCTCCCCAGCTGTCCAACCACTCTTGAGGCTTAAAAAAAAAAGCAGTACACACACACAAAGAACAGCCATACACTTTATACTGCAGAAAATTTCCATGACATTCCTCCTGATCTGCTCTTAGAAGAAAAACAAAGAATAAAAAAACATGGGGCTTCCCCTGGTGGTCCAGTGGGTAAGGACACCGCCTTGCAGTGCAAGGGGCGCCAGTTCGATCCCTGGTCTGGGAAGATCCCACGTACCGCGGAGCGGCTGGACTGATGTGTCCAATCACCGAGCCGGAGCTCTGGGGCGCATGCACCCAGAGGCAACAACAGAGGCCACCGTGATGGGAGGCCCACAAGAGCCAAAGAACAAAGACGGATGAAAATAAATAAATGGGGCTTCCCTGGTGCTCCAGTGGATGAGGACATGCCTTGCAATGCAAGGGGCGCCAGTTCGATCCCTGGCTTGGGAAGATCCCACGTGCCGCGGAGCGGCTGGACCCATGTGTCCAATTACCGCGCTGGAGCTCTGGAGCGCATGCGCCCAGAGCTAGCGCTCTGCAACAGAGGCCACCGCGATGGGAGGCCCACAGGAGCCAAAGAACAAAGACGGATGAAAACAGAGAAATGAAAGACCAATAGAAGTGGCCCGCCCACCACCTCCCTCCCCAACCCACCCCCCACCCCCGCAAAATAAATAAATAAATAAATGCTTAAAAAAAAAAAATACTCTTAAAAAAAAAAAAGAAAATAAATAAATGGAAGACCAGTAGAAGTGGCCCACCCGCCCCCTCCCTCCTCAACCTGCCCCCCCCACAAAAAAAAAATTTTAAAATAAATAAATAAATAAAATAAAATAAAATAAAATAAAGGAGCTCGAGGCCCCAGAGCTAAAAGGAAACAGTTGGCAGGACCAAGGGGCACACTCTCCCCCAAAGCTTAGGGCTTAATGGAAATGTTTATAAGCCAAAAGATAAAATAAGCAGAGAACCTGAAAGGCACTATTTGTGTGTAAACCTAAGACCAAGCCTGAAAATATAGTCCATCTCAACTGTTTAGTTCACTTCGTAAAATTATCCCTATTTTAAATAGTAATAATTTTGGTTGTGTATTTGAAACTGCCTGTATATGACTGCAAAGAAAAATTATGACACAACAATAATAGATAACATTGGGCATATATTCATTCATTTCAATAATTTATAAAAATTACTTCATAGCTTTACAGATAAAAGAACTTAATTTTGCCAAAAATTATTAATTGGGCTTCCCAGGTCGCTCTAGTGGTAGAGAACCCGCCTACCAACACAGGAGATGCAGGACACCTAGGTTCAATCCCTGGGTCAGGAAGATCTCCTGGAGAAGGAAACAGCAACCCACTCCACTATTCTTGCCTGGAGAATCCCACAGACAGAGGAGCCTGGTGGGCTACAGTCCACAGGGTCACAAAAAGTCAGACACGACTCAGCAACTACACCACCACCACACGCGCGCACACACGCTAATGGTTACTATTAATAATTAACTAAAATTACCCCTTTCACATTTAAGCTTCTGCACAAAGGTGAGACAAAACTTACGAACTTATGAACTGAGAACACCTCCTCAAACAAACTTATGACTTCCCGCAGACATCAACACAAAGAGAGCTATGAGAAGCCAAACACCCCAAATTCAGTGCTCACACGGAAACATACATAAACAAAAAAATCACTTTTACAATGTGGAGGACATTTTACTTCTAAGCTGACCAGAGAGCAACTAAGATTACCTTGATAATAGTCATCATCTTCTTCTTCATGTTGATAAGTTTGTTCTTGGATGGGATTCTTCCTATAAACCCGTCCACCAATTTTTATAAGCTGTGGACGTAGAACTTCCATGACACTTTCTCCGAACAAGAGTCCAGTGAAATTCTGAAAAATAAATAATCACCTTACCTTTTGTTTTAATCAGAAATTAAAAATCCTACTTTTATTATGTGGCTCTTTATGTAGCCCTAAAAGGATAGAGGTGGGCATCAGTTCACCGAACAACCTAAGCTAAAGGATCACTGTTTCCATTAGATTTCCCCCATCTAGAAGCTGTTTTACTAAGTCAACTCCTGCGCTTTCCACTACACTATTCCACTCCTGGCGCACTCTAGCCAGTAATTTGTCAGCATTCCCCAAAGAAGTGATTACAATATACTGAGCCTGTCCATGACTCTGGAGGAGAGAATAGAGGTTTCTTCATTACTTTAACCTAAAGGGAGTAAAATGCAACCTCTGTGCTTATCTAAACATTTGCAAAGTATCTCACCCTCAGTACCAAGTATGATAATTAATAGCATTAGAGATATTATTAGAGATATTATTCTCAAGGGGCGACAGAAAACCCTTAAGTACTTTTACAAGTGCTAGAATCATATACCCAACAATTAGATCCAGGTGCCTATCAAAACAAAGTTAAAATATGACTTAACCAATATGGTTTTCAAACTAACTCACTGCTGAGGGAAGGAATTCAAATTTTGTAGGTAACTGCCAAAAACTACATTACTCTGGGAGAGTTTACTTTTAAAAAGTGCTTTAAAAAATCATCAGAGGAGCCTGGTGGGCTACAGTCCACAGGGTCACAAAAAGTCAGACACGACTCAGCAACTACACCACCACCACACGCGCGCACACACGCTAATGGTTACTATTAATAATTAACTAAAATTACCCTTTCACATTTAAGCTTCTGCACAAAGGTGAGACAAAACTTACGAACTTATGAACTGAGAACACCTCCTCAAACAAACTTATGACTTCCCGCAGACATCAACACAAAGAGAGCTATGAGAAGCCAAACACCCCAAATTCAGTGCTCACACGGAAACATACATAAACAAAAAAATCACTTTTACAATGTGGAGGACATTTTACTTCTAAGCTGACCAGAGAGCAACTAAGATTACCTTGATAATAGTCATCATCTTCTTCTTCATGTTGATAAGTTTGTTCTTGGATGGGATTCTTCCTATAAACCCGTCCACCAATTTTTATAAGCTGTGGACGTAGAACTTCCATGACACTTTCTCCGAACAAGAGTCCAGTGAAATTCTGAAAAATAAATAATCACCTTACCTTTTGTTTTAATCAGAAATTAAAAATCCTACTTTTATTATGTGGCTCTTTATGTAGCCCTAAAAGGATAGAGGTGGGCATCAGTTCACCGAACAACCTAAGCTAAAGGATCACTGTTTCCATTAGATTTCCCCCATCTAGAAGCTGTTTTACTAAGTCAACTCCTGCGCTTTCCACTACACTATTCCACTCCTGGCGCACTCTAGCCAGTAATTTGTCAGCATTCCCCAAAGAAGTGATTACAATATACTGAGCCTGTCCATGACTCTGGAGGAGAGAATAGAGGTTTCTTCATTACTTTAACCTAAAGGGAGTAAAATGCAACCTCTGTGCTTATCTAAACATTTGCAAAGTATCTCACCCTCAGTACCAAGTATGATAATTAATAGCATTAGAGATATTATTAGAGATATTATTCTCAAGGGGACGACAGAAAAACCCTTAAGTACTTTTACAAGTGCTAGAATCATATACCCAACAATTAGATCCAGGTGCCTATCAAAACAAAGTTAAAATATGACTTAACCAATATGGTTTTCAAACTAACTCACTGCTGAGGGAAGGAATTCAAATTTTGTAGGTAACTGCCAAAAACTACATTACTCTGGGAGAAGCCAAGTTTCTAGTTACAACTTAATGAATCCATTAATTTAGGAAACAATGGTTCCTTAGGGTTAGCCATGGTTAAGTTTAACCAAGGTTCCCACCACATATGTTACATGGTCTTGAAGCCCAAAATAATTTAGGAGTTTCCCCTCCAAAAAGATCAATCCTTACTAAATACACCAATGTTCAATCCAACCTCAGCAAGTAAATCGTTTAAATTGGTATTTAATTGGTAATCTGCTTACAGAACCTATGAGACATCGTGCTGTGAGAACTAACAATATACAAACTAAACAGAATTGACAGTCGAAAGGGGGGGCATAATTAGCAATACTTCAATGGCTTAACACTCTAATGCCCAATTTTCCAGGATCTCTCAAAAAAAAAAAAAAAAAAAACAGTTCTCCACGAAAGTAGACATTAACGTTAAGGCAGGTCCTCAGACTGAGCTCGGGGAGAGAGGATTGTCTCAGACAGAGCAAACCTCCATCTGCCTTTCCCATAAGGCCCTGGGCTACAAGACAGCTCAGAAGAAGGAATGGAGGGAAAAGCCAATTTAACCCTGCTTCGTGGTGATTTGGAGAGACAGCGGGAAAAAAAGAAGGCCTACAATGCCCAAAGGGAAGATGAAACCCTGACTCATAAAAACCAGCCAAAAAAGAGCCGAATACATTAGAGCAAGTGATAAGAAACGGACTCCGCTGTTGCAGGAAGGCCGCCGTAGCGCTAGCAGACGAAGGGGGGGGTAGAAGGCCTCTCCCGGAACCAGAACCTCTTCGCTCCGGCCACGCCCACCACTGCACGGGCGCGCGCACGCCACGGCCGCCGCGGGCTCCCTCCACGCGGGCGCGAGCACGCCGCCGCCTCCTCGTTGAGAACGCGACCGCTCCGGTTGGGGGCGGGGCTCGAAAGGAAAGTGCCAAGGACTCTGGATTGGAGGGCTGGGACCCTCGGGAGCTTCCTGTAAAAAGATTGATTCCTGAGATCCTACCTGCTGGGGCCAAGGAAACTGGAGCCTGGGGGGGGAAATTTCCCAAAGTTAAAATATGACTTAACCAATATGGTTTTCAAACTAACTCACTGCTGAGGGAAGGAATTCAAATTTTGTAGGTAACTGCCAAAAACTACATTACTCTGGGAGAAGCCAAGTTTCTAGTTACAACTTAATGAATCCATTAATTTAGGAAACAATGGTTCCTTAGGGTTAGCCATGGTTAAGTTTAACCAAGGTTCCCACCACATATGTTACATGGTCTTGAAGCCCAAAATAATTTAGGAGTTTCCCCTCCAAAAAGATCAATCCTTACTAAATACACCAATGTTCAATCCAACCTCAGCAAGTAAATCGTTTAAATTGGTATTTAATTGGTAATCTGCTTACAGAACCTATGAGACATCGTGCTGTGAGAACTAACAATATACAAACTAAACAGAATTGACAGTCGAAAGGGGGGGCATAATTAGCAATACTTCAATGGCTTAACACTCTAATGCCCAATTTTCCAGGATCTCTCAAAAAAAAAAAAAAAAAAAACAGTTCTCCACGAAAGTAGACATTAACGTTAAGGCAGGTCCTCAGACTGAGCTCGGGGAGAGAGGATTGTCTCAGACAGAGCAAACCTCCATCTGCCTTTCCCATAAGGCCCTGGGCTACAAGACAGCTCAGAAGAAGGAATGGAGGGAAAAGCCAATTTAACCCTGCTTCGTGGTGATTTGGAGAGACAGCGGGAAAAAAAGAAGGCCTACAATGCCCAAAGGGAAGATGAAACCCTGACTCATAAAAACCAGCCAAAAAAGAGCCGAATACATTAGAGCAAGTGATAAGAAACGGACTCCGCTGTTGCAGGAAGGCCGCCGTAGCGCCAGCAGACGAAGGGGGGGGTAGAAGGCCTCTCCCGGAACCAGAACCTCTTCGCTCCGGCCACGCCCACCACTGCACGGGCGCGCGCACGCCACGGCCGCCGCGGGCTCCCTCCACGCGGGCGCGAGCACGCCGCCGCCTCCTCGTTGAGAACGCGACCGCTCCGGTTGGGGGCGGGGCTCGAAAGGAAAGTGCCAAGGACTCTGTAAGTATTGGAGGGCTCGGGGACCCTCGGGAGCTTCCTGTAAAAAAGATTGATTCCTGAGATCCTACCTGCTGGGACTAGTAAAATGCAGACTGTAGGAGGAGAAACTGGAGCCTGCCGCAGAGGCGGGTAAGAGGAAATTTCCTCAGGCCGCACCACCCAAGTGCGCATGCGGGCCTAGCGTTGACGCCTGCGCAGTGGGGCAGCGCGGGTTGCGTCGCCCCCTGGAGGCCCGGGTGGTGTCTCGAGATGGGGGCCGGGTTTGGGGCAGGGATTACGGCGTGGAGCTAGCTTGGAAATAGCTAGCATTCTGATCCACCCAACCTGTTTTTCGTTACACCATCTTTTTAATTGATGGTCCAATTGTTTGGAGTGATTTCTTGATGCTGGAGTTTAATGATTGCTTACCTTTTTGATAAGGATTCTTTTCAAGAACCGTAAGTGTGTATCTGCCAGGAAGGAAAGTAGTTTATGAATATGAGGTTATCCCTAATCATTCATGAAGTAAATGTGTTGATCACCCTGTCACTGTGAACACAACGACGCTGTGTCTTCCCAAATAGCATTGCTCAGCTATAAGGCTCTCTACTGCCAGGAGATCCAGCTTCCCTGACAAGGACAAATCCAAGGTTACTTCATCATCATTAGTACTTAAATATTCAACAAAATCTTTCTCAGCACCTGCGTTGTGCTTGGCAGCCTAAATGGAGAAACAGTGGTATAAACAGATCTGCAGAATGAGGGAGAAAAAAAGGTAATGAATCGACTCTTGTGACCCCAGGCTTTTCTATACCCTGCTGGCCTTGTGTTCTGTCACTTGTTCATTTATCATTCAGGAAACACTGTGATCCAGGTTCTGTGCTAGGCATTGAGAATAGAAAGTCAGCTCCTTCCCCTTTTCCTAAGAAAGGAGTTCTTCCTATGGTCGTGAACCTTAAAGTGAAAGCGTGGAATATATTTTCCCTCTTACTGAGCAGGCACTTTCCCCTCTAGGAGCCATTTGACATTAACACTATGTCAAATGGAGAGAATTATGACTTTTCCATGAGTAAGTGTTGAAACATAATAGGTATGAAACACTGGCATCTGCAGAGGGAAAAAAGGATTCAGGAATAAATATCCATTGGTAACTTTGAATAGCTACTGTTGTTTACTGTGCCAGTAACTATTTCACATACTTTATATTATATATATCCTGAGACCTCTGATGTAGGTACTACCATTTTCTGCATTCTAGAGATGAGGTAGCAGAGAAGGTAGAGTGATTTGTCCAGAGTCATAAGCAAGTTAAGTAACAAAACCAGGACATGAACCTAGGCCAAGAGGCTTCAGAGTCAGCTCTTAAACACTGTGTTGTTTCACCTGTCACATAGCACATGGTGTTGTTCAGTCACTCAGTCATGTCCTACTCTTTGCAACCCCATGGACTATAGCCTGCCAGCCTCTTCTGTCCCCATGGGATTTCCCCAGCAAGAATACTGGAGTGTGTTGCCGTTTCCTTCTCCAGGAGATCTTCCCCACCCAGGAATTGAACCTGAGCCTCCTGAATTGGCAGGTGGATTCTTTACCACTGAGCCACCTGGGAAGCCCATATAGCACAAGACATGCCAATAAAGCCATGGCTTAAAAAATGGCACAGCAGGGCTTCCTGGTGGTCCAGTGGGTAAGGACACCGCCTTGCAATGCAAGGGGCGCCGGTTCCATCCCTGGCCTGGCTGCGGAGCGGCTGGACCGATGTGTCCAATTACTGAGCCGGAGCTCTGGAGCGCATGAGCCCAGAGCCGGTGCTCTTCGAAAAAGCCCATGAGCCCAGAGAACAAAATCTTTCTCAGCACCTGCGTTGTGCTTGGCAGCCTAAATGGAGAAACAGTGGTATAAACAGATCTGCAGAATGAGGGAGAAAAAAAGGTAATGAATCGACTCTTGTGACCCCAGGCTTTTCTATACCCTGCTGGCCTTGTGTTCTGTCACTTGTTCATTTATCATTCAGGAAACACTGTGATCCAGGTTCTGTGCTAGGCATTGAGAATAGAAAGTCAGCTCCTTCCCCTTTTCCTAAGAAAGGAGTTCTTCCTATGGTCGTGAACCTTAAAGTGAAAGCGTGGAATATATTTTCCCTCTTACTGAGCAGGCACTTTCCCCTCTAGGAGCCATTTGACATTAACACTATGTCAAATGGAGAGAATTATGACTTTTCCATGAGTAAGTGTTGAAACATAATAGGTATGAAACACTGGCATCTGCAGAGGGGAAAAAAAAGGATTCAGGAATAAATATCCATTGGTAACTTTGAATAGCTACTGTTGTTTACTGTGCCAGTAACTATTTCACATACTTTATATTATATATATCCTGAGACCTCTGATGTAGGTACTACCATTTTCTGCATTCTAGAGATGAGGTAGCAGAGAAGGTAGAGTGATTTGTCCAGAGTCATAAGCAAGTTAAGTAACAAAACCAGGACATGAACCTAGGCCAAGAGGCTTCAGAGTCAGCTCTTAAACACTGTGTTGTTTCACCTGTCACATAGCACATGGTGTTGTTCAGTCACTCAGTCATGTCCTACTCTTTGCAACCCCATGGACTATAGCCTGCCAGCCTCTTCTGTCCCCATGGGATTTCCCCAGCAAGAATACTGGAGTGTGTTGCCGTTTCCTTCTCCAGGAGATCTTCCCCACCCAGGAATTGAACCTGAGCCTCCTGAATTGGCAGGTGGATTCTTTACCACTGAGCCACCTGGGAAGCCCATATAGCACAAGACATGCCAATAAAGCCATGGCTTAAAAAATGGCACAGCAGGGCTTCCTGGTGGTCCAGTGGGTAAGGACACCGCCTTGCAATGCAAGGGGCGCCGGTTCCATCCCTGGCCTGGCTGCGGAGCGGCTGGACCGATGTGTCCAATTACTGAGCCGGAGCTCTGGAGCGCATGAGCCCAGAGCCGGTGCTCTTCGACAACAGAGGCCACTGTGATGGGAGGCCCACATGGGCCAAAGAACAAAGATGGATGAAAATAGATAAATGAAAGACCAATAGAAGTGGCCCGCCCGCCCCCCTCCCTCCCTAACCCACCCCCCACCTCAAAATAAAACTCATTAAAAAAAAAAAAGGATTACTGGTAGAGGTTTTCCCTGGTGGTCCAGTGGGTAGGGACACTGCCTTGCAGTGCAAGGGGCGCCGGTTCGATCCCTGGCCTGGGAGGATCCCACATGCCGCAGAGCCGCTGGACCAATGTGTCCAACTACCGGGCTGCAGCTCTGGAGCGTGTGCACCCAGAGCCGGTGCTCTGCGACAACAGAGGCCACTGTGATGGGAGGCCCACACGGGCCAAAGAACAAAGATGGATGAAAATAGAGAAATGAAAGACCAATAGAAGTGGCCCGCCCACCCCCCTCCCTCCCCAACCCGCCCCCCCGCCAAAAAAATGGCACAACAGATAAAGCTAAAGTCTGTATGCCTGTGTTGTTTTGTCATCTGTAAAATGGGAGGATTGAATTAGATGACCTTTAAGGAATCTTGTGATTCCTATGAAATGTTAATTTATTTAGCCAACATTTATTTAAATCAACAGCTACTTGGTATAAGCTAAGCATAATGTCTAGTTCTGGAGATCAGAATGCCTGCCCTTATAGAGAAGTTGCAAACTAGGGTTTATTGTTAGTTAGCACTTGCTGGTAGCATTCAAAATTTAACCTAAATCTTTCAAGCTAGAAAATACTTAGGTGTACCTTTCCACCTCAGCAGAAAACTGCTTGTTTGTATTAAAAGTTAGTGCTCATTCTACACTCCATTTTTCGATCCTGGCTGTTTTATGTATTGAATGGTAGTGCTGATTTTAAAAGACTATTCTTTTTATATAGAAAACATAAAACTTTCAGAATTTTTATAAATGTGTAGTATAAACTTGTATTTTGGTTTGATTTTTTTTTTAAGGAGATATATTTGGTACAGAAATTCTCATTTACATTTGGACTTTTTGATATGACAGTATTAAACACTCACAGCTCCTCTAATTTCTAATAGGCTGTGAATTCTAAGATCATGCCTAAGCTGTTTTGTTCCAGTTTGGGATGCCACCAAGTGATCAATTTGGGTATTACATTTGGATGAAAAAAATTTGTTTAATTTAATGAAAGGGCCAATAGGTATTTCCTAACCAATTCCCTTTCCTTGGGAACAGAACACAGTGTTATTCTGGAATTTTATTTGGAAAATTTTATAAGTGTATTGCTTGGTGTGGCTTGGTCAGGATGTATTCAAGACAAACTGTCCTATGAAGCATGGTTGTTTTATCCTCATATAATTTATTTCCTCAGTCAAATTGCTACCTTGGCACTGCCATATCATCCTTTCATAGCCCATAAATCACTCATAGTCAATCCCAAATGACATAAACAGTTTGCTAATGGTAGGAAGTAGTGTTTTAAGTAGAAAAACTAAGAATAAACATATTTTCCTTTAACTCCTGAGTGATGTTTTGGCCTGAGGCATCAGTAAAAGATCGTGGGAGTACAGAGGGTTAGAAAATTCTGGAGCTGATTTTTGACTAAACTGTATGTTGCCTTTCATGGCAGCTAGAATGAAATGTTGTATGTCTCACTTCCATAAACTTACCAATTGCTGCTTTTCTTCCTCTGTAGTGAAGTGAGAGTTCTGCTAGAGAGGAAATGGCTGCCTCTTCATCCTCCTCCTCAGCTGGTGGGGTCAGTGGAAGTTCTGTCACTGGATCTGGTTTCAGTGTCTCAGACCTTACCCCACCACGGAAAGCCCTTTTCACCTACCCCAAAGGAGCTGGAGAGATGTTAGAAGGTGATCTCATGCTGCTTTTTGCTGAATAACTGGATTCATACCTGCAATGAATATTAATTGTAAAGAAGCTATTAAGTGGATTAGAGACGAGTTTGCCCTGATTCCAGCTCCATATTTCGATCCTGGCTGTTTTATGTATTGAATGGTAGTGCTGATTTTAAAAGACTATTCTTTTTATATAGAAAACATAAAACTTTCAGAATTTTTATAAATGTGTAGTATAAACTTGTATTTTGGTTTGATTTTTTTTAAGGAGATATATTTGGTACAGAAATTCTCATTTACATTTGGACTTTTTGATATGACAGTATTAAACACTCACAGCTCCTCTAATTTCTAATAGGCTGTGAATTCTAAGATCATGCCTAAGCTGTTTTGTTCCAGTTTGGGATGCCACCAAGTGATCAATTTGGGTATTACATTTGGATGAAAAAAATTTGTTTAATTTAATGAAAGGGCCAATAGGTATTTCCTAACCAATTCCCTTTCCTTGGGAACAGAACACAGTGTTATTCTGGAATTTTATTTGGAAAATTTTATAAGTGTATTGCTTGGTGTGGCTTGGTCAGGATGTATTCAAGACAAACTGTCCTATGAAGCATGGTTGTTTTATCCTCATATAATTTATTTCCTCAGTCAAATTGCTACCTTGGCACTGCCATATCATCCTTTCATAGCCCATAAATCACTCATAGTCAATCCCAAATGACATAAACAGTTTGCTAATGGTAGGAAGTAGTGTTTTAAGTAGAAAAACTAAGAATAAACATATTTTCCCTTTAACTCCTGAGTGATGTTTTGGCCTGAGGCATCAGTAAAAGATCGTGGGAGTACAGAGGGTTAGAAAATTCTGGAGCTGATTTTTGACTAAACTGTATGTTGCCTTTCATGGCAGCTAGAATGAAATGTTGTATGTCTCACTTCCATAAACTTACCAATTGCTGCTTTTCTTCCTCTGTAGTGAAGTGAGAGTTCTGCTAGAGAGGAAATGGCTGCCTCTTCATCCTCCTCCTCAGCTGGTGGGGTCAGTGGAAGTTCTGTCACTGGATCTGGTTTCAGTGTCTCAGACCTTACCCCACCACGGAAAGCCCTTTTCACCTACCCCAAAGGAGCTGGAGAGATGTTAGAAGGTGATCTCATGCTGCTTTTTGCTGAATAACTGGATTCATACCTGCAATGAATATTAATTGTAAAGAAGCTATTAAGTGGATTAGAGACGAGTTTGCCCTGATTCCAGCTCCATATTTCATCTCTTGTCCTCATTTCAAAATAATATCTTTAAAACACAAATCTTTCTCCAGAATCAGAATTTTGGAGCTGAAAAGAACTTTGGAAATCAAAGAGGTCATTTAGAGTTATTTAGACCCAGAAAAGATAAAGTGATTTGACCATGTGAAAGGACAAAGTCAGCACTTAGACCAAGAATTCTGTTAAACTCCTGCTCCAGTTTGCTTTATCTTGGCACCAGTCTGCTTCCCTATGGTTAGTAGGTTTGATATGTTTTCTAATATATTCATCTACAGATGGATTAAGAGATTCTGAGAAGAAATAAAAATCTCCCATTCTTGCATGGCCCACTGCAGGACAGCGCAGCATGACTTTTCAAGCACTGGAGCTGGATTTGCATCAGATCATCCCCCATCTTATTCAGCACATGTTTGCAAACTGGCTGGCCAAGATCAGGGCACAGGCTGTAAACATGAAACAACTTTGGTGCCTAAAAGTCATCAGGTTCATGTCACTTTAGGAGCTGGACCAATAAATTCTTAATAGGGAGTATTAAAATCTCCTGAAGAGCTTATTTAAAATGTACATTCCTGGCTCACCTTAGAGATTCCAAATTAGTCTAGGTTATACCACAGGAATCTCCATTTTGACTAACGTCCAGAGGAGTCTCATGAAAGTAGTCCTTAAGTATTGAACTATTCATCATACCTTGAAAAAAATCAGCAAAGAGCCTATTAAAAGATTCAAAATCTACTTGATTCTAGTATATCAGTGCTTAATTGTGTGTTGGTCCTTTTTGCTTTATATATTGCAAATTTTGGTAAGTATACTTAAAAACTAATCTGAAAATATTTGAGAAAGACACAAACTGTAGTCAAGAATCAGCTTTCTGAGGTGGTTTTTATTCATCATTTGTATCGTGTATAATAAAAAGCAGAGGTTTAGATTAAGCCAGCGGAAACAGAACTGTCATTTGTGACAGGAAAACATAGGGAGACTGGGACTTTGTAGAATTGGTTCAAATCATGATTAGTGACAATCAGATAGTGTAGCAAGTGACACATCTGAAGTGTATGTATTGATGCTTCTGTCTTTGCCCTTCTGTTTTCTTCAGTTATGTTAACTGAAAACTCAAGCCTAACATCACTGAGTCTGGAGAAAGTGAACACCTGGAGCCTTGTTTACCATATTTGGCACTAAGAATAAATTATGATTTCAGTTACATACTGGCATAAGGAAGTTTCTCCCCAAACAGGTCAAAAGTTGGAGGCACTTAAATTGCTCAGTGAGTTTTATGGCAGCAGAAAAGGAATCCTCGTTTGACAACGAACCCTAAAAGTAAAGTCATTTAAATTCTAGCTACAGAAGAAATTTAATACAAGAGGTATTCTCCTTGGTCTCAAAGCTATCAGCTTTCTTTGTCAGTGTACAGAAGATTACTTAGAAACATTAAAGAAGAAAAGCTTCTGAGATTTTGTCTAAATGTTGATGTTCTACCAAGTGATAGTTCTTCAGGTTTGCAAACTGGCTGGCCAAGATCAGGGCACAGGCTGTAAACATGAAACAACTTTGGTGCCTAAAAGTCATCAGGTTCATGTCACTTTAGGAGCTGGACCAATAAATTCTTAATAGGGAGTATTAAAATCTCCTGAAGAGCTTATTTAAAATGTACATTCCTGGCTCACCTTAGAGATTCCAAATTAGTCTAGGTTATACCACAGGAATCTCCATTTTGACTAACGTCCAGAGGAGTCTCATGAAAGTAGTCCTTAAGTATTGAACTATTCATCATACCTTGAAAAAAATCAGCAAAGAGCCTATTAAAAGATTCAAAATCTACTTGATTCTAGTATATCAGTGCTTAATTGTGTGTTGGTCCTTTTTGCTTTATATATTGCAAATTTTGGTAAGTATACTTAAAAACTAATCTGAAAATATTTGAGAAAGACACAAACTGTAGTCAAGAATCAGCTTTCTGAGGTGGTTTTTATTCATCATTTGTATCGTGTATAATAAAAAGCAGAGGTTTAGATTAAGCCAGCGGAAACAGAACTGTCATTTGTGACAGGAAAACATAGGGAGACTGGGACTTTGTAGAATTGGTTCAAATCATGATTAGTGACAATCAGATAGTGTAGCAAGTGACACATCTGAAGTGTATGTATTGATGCTTCTGTCTTTGCCCTTCTGTTTTCTTCAGTTATGTTAACTGAAAACTCAAGCCTAACATCACTGAGTCTGGAGAAAGTGAACACCTGGAGCCTTGTTTACCATATTTGGCACTAAGAATAAATTATGATTTCAGTTACATACTGGCATAAGGAAGTTTCTCCCCAAACAGGTCAAAAGTTGGAGGCACTTAAATTGCTCAGTGAGTTTTATGGCAGCAGAAAAGGAATCCTCGTTTGACAACGAACCCTAAAAGTAAAGTCATTTAAATTCTAGCTACAGAAGAAATTTAATACAAGAGGTATTCTCCTTGGTCTCAAAGCTATCAGCTTTCTTTGTCAGTGTACAGAAGATTACTTAGAAACATTAAAGAAGAAAAGCTTCTGAGATTTTGTCTAAATGTTGATGTTCTACCAAGTGATAGTTCTATCCAATTTTATTCCATCCCATTATGCTTCATGGGGGACTGTGTTGCCTTTCTGTTGTAGAATGAACTTAAGTTTAAATTCACAGCACACAGTTTTGGTTTTCTTCTGTACATTTAATGTTTCATCTGTATTTTAAAGCTGTTTATATTTAAGGCCAACATATGAAAACTTAGACATGGCAGTTCTTAAACTGTCCTGGCCAAATGAAAAATGTTAAATTGAAAAGAGTACCCTTAAATGTGAGTTTAAAAGGATGCTAGATTTGAATGTATCATCTACCATGTTTATAGGTGATACTATTATGCAAGTAATCTAACACACATGCACCTGACCATTTTTCTTACAGTAGTTTAATGGAATACAGGCATACCTTGTTTTGTAGGGCTTCACAGATACTATATTTTTTCACCGATTGAAGGTTTGGGCAACCTTGGCTTGAACAAGTCTGTTGGCACCATTTTTTCAACAGCATTTACTCATTGCCTGTCTGTGTGTCACATTTTGGTAATTCTCCCAATACATCAAACCCTCCATCAGCAAAAAGATTGCAGTTTCCTGGAGGCTTGATAATGATTAGCATTTTTTTAGCAGTAGCGTATTTTTTAATTAGGATATGTATGTTGGTTTTTTTAGACATAATGCTGTTGCACACTTAATAGACTACAATATAGTATAAACATAACTTTTATATGCAATGGGAAACTAAAAAATTAGTGTGACTTGCTTTATTGCAATGGTCTGGAACCAAGTCCACCAACAAAAAAACCTCGTAAAAAGAATGAGTCTGGAGAAAGTGCACTATGTTTACCATATTTGGCACTAAGAATAAATTATGATTTCAGTTACATACTGGCATAAGGAAGTTTCTCCCCAAACAGGTCAAAAGTTGGAGGCACTTAAATTGCTCAGTGAGTTTTATGGCAGCAGAAAAGGAATCCTCGTTTGACAACGAACCCTAAAAGTAAAGTCATTTAAATTCTAGCTACAGAAGAAATTTAATACAAGAGGTATTCTCCTTGGTCTCAAAGCTATCAGCTTTCTTTGTCAGTGTACAGAAGATTACTTAGAAACATTAAAGAAGAAAAGCTTCTGAGATTTTGTCTAAATGTTGATGTTCTACCAAGTGATAGTTCTATCCAATTTTATTCCATCCCATTATGCTTCATGGGGGACTGTGTTGCCTTTCTGTTGTAGAATGAACTTAAGTTTAAATTCACAGCACACAGTTTTGGTTTTCTTCTGTACATTTAATGTTTCATCTGTATTTTAAAGCTGTTTATATTTAAGGCCAACATATGAAAACTTAGACATGGCAGTTCTTAAACTGTCCTGGCCAAATGAAAAATGTTAAATTGAAAAGAGTACCCTTAAATGTGAGTTTAAAAGGATGCTAGATTTGAATGTATCATCTACCATGTTTATAGGTGATACTATTATGCAAGTAATCTAACACACATGCACCTGACCATTTTTCTTACAGTAGTTTAATGGAATACAGGCATACCTTGTTTTGTAGGGCTTCACAGATACTATATTTTTTCACCGATTGAAGGTTTGGGCAACCTTGGCTTGAACAAGTCTGTTGGCACCATTTTTTCAACAGCATTTACTCATTGCCTGTCTGTGTGTCACATTTTGGTAATTCTCCCAATACATCAAACCCTCCATCAGCAAAAAGATTGCAGTTTCCTGGAGGCTTGATAATGATTAGCATTTTTTTAGCAGTAGCGTATTTTTTAATTAGGATATGTATGTTGGTTTTTTTAGACATAATGCTGTTGCACACTTAATAGACTACAATATAGTATAAACATAACTTTTATATGCAATGGGAAACTAAAAAATTAGTGTGACTTGCTTTATTGCAATGGTCTGGAACCAAGTCCACAACACCTCTAAGATATGCCTGTATGAAAATAGAGTAGAAAGAGTTTCCTCTTCAGAGTAAGAACAAAAGCAATTAGGTTCTGTTAATTATCTTAACAGGTTCGACTGTTAAGTCTAGGGGTCATAAACCCAAATAACCTATACTTAACCTTGTGAATTAACTTTTTTGTATATCTGCTCTCTGATATCAGACACCTCACATAAGCAGTATATTGTACAGGACTTTTCAGCATTCCCCTCTTGGCTAGGATTGTCCTCACCCAGTTATTAGTAAGCAAATTAGAGACTGCCTTCCAATCCTGAAGTGGCTGAATTTTAATGACATCATAGGCCACGGAAGCATAAATTGTCTGCCATTGTCTATTTTCCTGCTGGAAATAGGTAACATCCTTTTAAATGAGTTTGTTAGCATCCTATTTATTGGAGTTGACGGTGGTGTTAGATTTGAACAATTTACTGAACTTTTCCCCATTTTATAACCTTTGCTTGTCCCTTAAGAGGAAAGCTAACGTATTGCTACTTGGTGTGTTACAAAGGGTTTGATTACCATTTCTAAATGAAAGACAGATTGCCCCAGGCTGACTCCTCTCTGGAGAAATTCCAGACTTTACATTGGTACAGACAGATATCACATCTAATAGGATGTGGCTAAGAAGCAGTGGACTTTGATTAATACAGAGCTGCGAATCAGCAAGTGTGCTCCATAGACATGTAGAGCAGCAAAGAGATAAGGCAAGTGTCCTCTTGAAAGATTAGCTTACATCCTTTTGCTTTGAAGTTCATTACCAACGGAAATATGCAAATGTTACAGTTTAACCATCTATCCTAATAACACCTGGGATTAAATATAAGTAGGAGGTGGCACTTCCAAGAACTTCCAAAGAAATCTTGGCCTGGTCCTTACAGCCAGAATCCCCACTGCCTTGTGTGAGATTCTCAAGTTCAGGATCAAACCACCTGAGAAGTGACCTCTAATTCTGTCACTTAATAGACTACAATATAGTATAAACATAACTTTTATATGCAATGGGAAACTAAAAAATTAGTGTGACTTGCTTTATTGCAATGGTCTGGAACCAAGTCCACAACACCTCTAAGATATGCCTGTATGAAAATAGAGTAGAAAGAGTTTCCTCTTCAGAGTAAGAACAAAAGCAATTAGGTTCTGTTAATTATCTTAACAGGTTCGACTGTTAAGTCTAGGGGTCATAAACCCAAATAACCTATACTTAACCTTGTGAATTAACTTTTTTGTATATCTGCTCTCTGATATCAGACACCTCACATAAGCAGTATATTGTACAGGACTTTTCAGCATTCCCCTCTTGGCTAGGATTGTCCTCACCCAGTTATTAGTAAGCAAATTAGAGACTGCCTTCCAATCCTGAAGTGGCTGAATTTTAATGACATCATAGGCCACGGAAGCATAAATTGTCTGCCATTGTCTATTTTCCTGCTGGAAATAGGTAACATCCTTTTAAATGAGTTTGTTAGCATCCTATTTATTGGAGTTGACGGTGGTGTTAGATTTGAACAATTTACTGAACTTTTCCCCATTTTATAACCTTTGCTTGTCCCTTAAGAGGAAAGCTAACGTATTGCTACTTGGTGTGTTACAAAGGGTTTGATTACCATTTCTAAATGAAAGACAGATTGCCCCAGGCTGACTCCTCTCTGGAGAAATTCCAGACTTTACATTGGTACAGACAGATATCACATCTAATAGGATGTGGCTAAGAAGCAGTGGACTTTGATTAATACAGAGCTGCGAATCAGCAAGTGTGCTCCATAGACATGTAGAGCAGCAAAGAGATAAGGCAAGTGTCCTCTTGAAAGATTAGCTTACATCCTTTTGCTTTGAAGTTCATTACCAACGGAAATATGCAAATGTTACAGTTTAACCATCTATCCTAATAACACCTGGGATTAAATATAAGTAGGAGGTGGCACTTCCAAGAACTTCCAAAGAAATCTTGGCCTGGTCCTTACAGCCAGAATCCCCACTGCCTTGTGTGAGATTCTCAAGTTCAGGATCAAACCACCTGAGAAGTGACCTCTAATTCTGTATGCTTTGCTCTTCCTGAAATAAAACTTAAGCCATAATTTGATTCTTTAATCAAATGTATGAAATGCTGGCATATTTACATAATTTATTAGGCATAATAAGTTGCATCTTTGGTGTCAAATGTTTACACATTCCCTCTTCCCATAGTGGGAGTCATAGTTGTTTCAGGCCATTGCCCTTATCTGAAAAACTCAGTAATATTATTAGCTTACCTAGATCTTTAAACTAGACAGCCAGCCAGTATAATATTCAGTTAATTGAAAATTGAATTTTTGCTCAGTTTAGAGGATATGCTTTCCAAATGACTTAACATTGTGCCAGAGGAACGGGGGTGGAGGGGAGAAGAAATAGGATCATATCCCACATAGCACACTCTTAAGAAAAGGGGTTGAATTTAGGGCTTCCCTGGTGGTCCAGTGGGTAGAGAGTCCGCCTTTCAGTGCAGGGGGCACCAGTTTGATCCCTGGCTCAGGAAGATCTCACGTGCCGCAGAGCGGCTGGACCGGTGTATCCAATTACAAGCCAGTGCTCTGGAGCGCATGTGCCTAGAGCCAGTGCTCTGCATCAAGAAAGGCCACTGCTATGGAAGGCCAACACAGGCCAAAGAATAGATAACAGATGAAAATAAAACAATGGAAGAGGCCAAAATTTTTTTTTTTAAAGTGTTTAAAAAGGTTGAATTTAAAAAATAACACTCTCCTCAAAGTCTACATCACTATATGAAAAACAATTATATTTTGAAATTATACGCAATAGGTATATATATTAATAGATAATTTCCATACATATTATATATGGAAATAATTATATTTTTGCACCAATTTTGAAGATAATATTAGAAGTCCTCTTGGTTGTATATTTAAGCTATTTGAATACAGTATCAGTAGTTGTTCTTATTTATCATGAGCTTCTGAAATAAGGTCTGCCTTGTCTGAACCTCAGCATGCAGCCAGGAAGTGTTAGCTCTGTCTCCTTGTCACTTAATACCTGGCTGACGGCAGCAGCCCATCCATGATTGATGGGTGAGTGCTTTGACACCCAGTAGTACTGGCATGAACAACCACCTGAAAAAAGACAGCTGTGTCCTCTCTCTCCATTTGTTTTAGAATTTTTGCAATAAGATCCCTTCCCTAAATGGTTTCAGCTACCCCTGAAGTCACATTTTCCTACATGAGTTCTGCATCATTAGGGGTTCAGTTTTGCTGTGTCAGGCCTTGCCTGATAAGCAATAACATGAGCTAGCTTACCAGCTTACGTTTCACAATCATCTTCCAAACACTGGGGTGACTGAGTTAGCTACCTTCTTGTAGGCAGTTCTTGGCATCAGTACAGTGCTAGGTTCTGAAATTGCACCATACTCTCATCACCCATCCAGATTTCAGTGTTTTGGTTTAGTTGGAAAATCAAGGCTACAATTTGCGTTTACAGAATGAAATTTCCCAGCAGTGTTTTGTGATGGTCATTGTGATGTAATTTGATATACAAAATACCAACAATAGCTATTTTTCTTCATCTTTACTTTTTAGAATAAAAACAGGAGTTTTTGTGTACCTTTGTATTTTGAAGGTTCTGGGACAGAATGTGTCAGCTGTTAGTGTTCTCTTGATACAAACAATAGGAAAACATTAAGAAATTGTCAGGTTAGAATGGGGAAAATGTTGATCAGGATAGCAGACTAGGATTTCTTGTTTTTGTTATTTTAACACAATTTTTTAAACTCTTGAACAAGTAGAGGGACAATTTTAATATTCTGGATATAGAAGAAATAGCTTTTATAACACAACAGTGTTAACCCTAAGTGAAACAGAAGCCCTCTTTGTGGTAAACACTGAGAACTAGACCTGAATCTAAAAGCAGGGAAAAGGATGGACGTGTTTACTAGGTTTATCAGAAACCATTAGATTAAAATGGATTAGAGCAAGATTAAAACTTTTCCTCTTCTTTTTGTAGATGGCTCTGAGAGATTCCTCTGTGAATCTGTTTTCAGCTATCAAGTGGCATCTACGCTTAAACAGGTGAAGCATGGTAAGTACTTAACTCTGAGAGTGAACTTACTAGGACTTGGAGGGTGGGAGAGGGGGCTTAGAAAGGTCAGAGTGCCCCTGTAACAAGGCTATTTAAGTGAACTTCCCCCCCTGTAGACATAGTCTTAATCCAGACATAATGTCCACACTGAGACTTAAAAGTTGAAGTCAAAGGAGTTAGTTTTCTAAGGGAGTTAATGCTTCCTACTCCGCTTGTATTGCTTTTTCCTCTCCTTTCAACCACCTGAAAAAGACAGCTGGTTTCCCCAGGCAATAAGATCCCTTCCTAAATGGTTTCAGCTACCTGAAGTCACATTTTCCTACATGAGTGCTGCATCATTAGGGGTTCAGTTTTGCTGTGTCAGGCCTTGCCTGATAAGCAATAACATGAGCTAGCTTACCAGCTTACGTTTCACAATCATCTTCCAAACACTGGGGTGACTGAGTTAGCTACCTTCTTGTAGGCAGTTCTTGGCATCAGTACAGTGCTAGGTTCTGAAATTGCACCATACTCTCATCACCCATCCAGATTTCAGTGTTTTGGTTTAGTTGGAAAATCAAGGCTACAATTTGCGTTTACAGAATGAAATTTCCCAGCAGTGTTTTGTGATGGTCATTGTGATGTAATTTGATATACAAAATACCAACAATAGCTATTTTTCTTCATCTTTACTTTTTAGAATAAAAACAGGAGTTTTTGTGTACCTTTGTATTTTGAAGGTTCTGGGACAGAATGTGTCAGCTGTTAGTGTTCTCTTGATACAAACAATAGGAAAACATTAAGAAATTGTCAGGTTAGAATGGGGAAAATGTTGATCAGGATAGCAGACTAGGATTTCTTGTTTTTGTTATTTTAACACAATTTTTTAAACTCTTGAACAAGTAGAGGGACAATTTTAATATTCTGGATATAGAAGAAATAGCTTTTATAACACAACAGTGTTAACCCTAAGTGAAACAGAAGCCCTCTTTGTGGTAAACACTGAGAACTAGACCTGAATCTAAAAGCAGGGAAAAGGATGGACGTGTTTACTAGGTTTATCAGAAACCATTAGATTAAAATGGATTAGAGCAAGATTAAAACTTTTCCTCTTCTTTTTGTAGATGGCTCTGAGAGATTCCTCTGTGAATCTGTTTTCAGCTATCAAGTGGCATCTACGCTTAAACAGGTGAAGCATGGTAAGTACTTAACTCTGAGAGTGAACTTACTAGGACTTGGAGGGTGGGAGAGGGGGCTTAGAAAGGTCAGAGTGCCCCTGTAACAAGGCTATTTAAGTGAACTTCCCCCCCTGTAGACATAGTCTTAATCCAGACATAATGTCCACACTGAGACTTAAAAGTTGAAGTCAAAGGAGTTAGTTTTCTAAGGGAGTTAATGCTTCCTACTCCGCTTGTATTGCTTTTTCCTCTCCTTTCTGAAATCTGCTTTTACTGTTGTCCTTCATTGTTACTATCAGCTGCATCTTCGGGTATGTATGTAATACCACTCTTGGTCTACCTGGATTCTAAGATCCTGGAAGCACCTTTTCTGTTCCATCATGACTCACCAGGTCTTTTATTTATGCATCAGGGAACTCTGTTCCCCCACCAAACCAGACTGTTTCTCCACTGAGAACATAATGTTGGGGGCAGGGGGCTGCGATCGCATGTAATCCTAGGGTTTTTGGTTTTGGGGGTTTATTTGGGTTTTTTTGTGGCATATGGAATCTTAGTTCCCCAATCCGGGATTCAGTCAGTTCCCCCTGCAATAGAAGTGCAGAGTCTTAACTGCTTGTAACCTTAGATTCTTAGTATACCAATCACAAATTTAGTACACAAATGGCATGGAGGATAAGTACTACTTTTTTGTAAGTGTCTGAAGTAATTATCCTACAATTTAAAATACAAATTAAAAAAAAAGATTAAATCTTCTGACAATATAGGGTAAGACCCCCTTACTAGAATATTGAGGGGGAAAATCCCTCTAGAAATTATTTTTAAATCAGTCATAACCTTGGTGCTTGGTGTATCATCAATATATACTATCTCCTTGCTTTTTTACAGATCAGCAGGTTGCTCGGATGGAAAAACTAGCTGGTTTGGTAGAAGAGCTGGAGGCAGACGAGTGGCGATTTAAACCTATTGAGCAGCTGCTGGGGTTCACCCCCTCTTCAGGTTGACCGGCCTGGATGGTCACCTCTGGTGCACAAGGGCAGATCCAGTGAGGGCCTTTTCTTATAGCCTACATAGCCATCTAGAGATTCACAGCTCCATCACTAAATTGTAATTCTCATTCATACTTGGTTTCTCTGTATCTGTCCACAAGTAACAAATTCTTAAATGTGTGATCTTGCAGGGAAATTTTTTGTTTATTTGTGTGAAAAAGTATTGAGAATCAGATTTAGACAGTCATCATCAGAGAACCTGGAGGTTTGGGTTTAAAAGAGATTGATAAGACTTCACAGGCCAGGACACATGCCAGAATTGACTAGCGGAACGGCATCCCTCCCATCATTCATGCAGTTCTAGAATCCTCACCAGTCAAGTCCAAGGTTGGGATCTGGAGGTATAAAATACAGCATTTCTGACCTGAAACCATTGTTTTTGCAGATGAATGTGATTTCAACTCAGGACTTGTCCAAATTAGGAATTTTTTAATGTTTGGGATTGTTTCTATTTTTAGACATCTAATTCTATAGATTCTAACTTTTTCTAACCTCTTCTAGGCATGCCAAATGCTGGCAAAAAGAATTGCTTTTTGAATGTTGAAGTTCTTATAAAAATAAAGCAGTGAGCAAAATCCTTTTAAACACAGAAATCCGGAGTTTATCTTGTTGGTGGGCTCAGGCAATTCTGTAGCAAATAGATCCTTTGAAATAGCTCCAAATTGGTTTCTTTATCCTTTCAAAGCCTCAGGGATTTGGGATAGGGGGAAGAGGTCAAATTACTTTTTATAAGAAGGGAATCAAAAAACCATTTCCCCTAAGTAAATGATAGATTTGCTTTATCTCAGGGATTATTTGTCTTTTTAGCAGTGAATGAATTTACCATCAATATCTAAGTAGGTTTTTACCATGATAAGAAAAACCTGATAAGCTAAGAGATGTATGCACATGTCTGCACTGCTATCATCAATATATACTATCTCCTTGCTTTTTACAGATCAGCAGGTTGCTCGGATGGAAAAACTAGCTGGTTTGGTAGAAGAGCTGGAGGCAGACGAGTGGCGATTTAAACCTATTGAGCAGCTGCTGGGGTTCACCCCCTCTTCAGGTTGACCGGCCTGGATGGTCACCTCTGGTGCACAAGGGCAGATCCAGTGAGGGCCTTTTCTTATAGCCTACATAGCCATCTAGAGATTCACAGCTCCATCACTAAATTGTAATTCTCATTCATACTTGGTTTCTCTGTATCTGTCCACAAGTAACAAATTCTTAAATGTGTGATCTTGCAGGGAAATTTTTTGTTTATTTGTGTGAAAAAGTATTGAGAATCAGATTTAGACAGTCATCATCAGAGAACCTGGAGGTTTGGGTTTAAAAGAGATTGATAAGACTTCACAGGCCAGGACACATGCCAGAATTGACTAGCGGAACGGCATCCCTCCCATCATTCATGCAGTTCTAGAATCCTCACCAGTCAAGTCCAAGGTTGGGATCTGGAGGTATAAAATACAGCATTTCTGACCTGAAACCATTGTTTTTGCAGATGAATGTGATTTCAACTCAGGACTTGTCCAAATTAGGAATTTTTTAATGTTTGGGATTGTTTCTATTTTTAGACATCTAATTCTATAGATTCTAACTTTTTCTAACCTCTTCTAGGCATGCCAAATGCTGGCAAAAAGAATTGCTTTTTGAATGTTGAAGTTCTTATAAAAATAAAGCAGTGAGCAAAATCCTTTTAAACATAGAAATCCCGAGTTTATCTTGTTGGTGGGCTCAGGCAATTCTGTAGCAAATAGATCCTTTGAAATAGCTCCAAATTGGTTTCTTTATCCTTTCAAAGCCTCAGGGATTTGGGATAGGGGGAAGAGGTCAAATTACTTTTTATAAGAAGGGAATCAAAAAACCATTTCCCCTAAGTAAATGATAGATTTGCTTTATCTCAGGGATTATTTGTCTTTTTAGCAGTGAATGAATTTACCATCAATATCTAAGTAGGTTTTTTACCATGATAAGAAAAAAACCTGATAAGCTAAGAGATGTTCTTTGTTTTTTCCTCGTGGAATGCACATGTCTGCACTGCACAGTTAGGAGAATCATATATTAGATTGTATGCAAATTTTGTCCCAGACAGAATCTGCCTTTCTCCTCATTAATAACTTGTACCTGACCTGCTTAGAGTTAGTAATTATGAATAAATAAAATCCCGGTAGCAGTTGGCCTTAATCTCAGGAGTTCAGAATGTTTTAACGTATACTCTGTGACAGGGAGGAGGTGACCTCATTGAGTCAACAAGGAGACTGAACACAGGGAAGTTAAAGGCCTGCACATGACCACATAGTCCAGACTCCAAAGAAAATCTTGGAACTTAAAATAGATTGCAGTTGACTGACAGTTCAGCCCACTAACCTCATCTCTGAAGCAGATCAGAGCACAAAATTTACCAGCCCTCAAACGCATTAGTTTCCATATTAATATGTCTTAACCTAAACAGCTCCATATTTGACAGCCATTGAGTTTCGTCATATTGTTCCTTAGGGTATCAGCTATCTTCATGATTACCAAAGGAACCATTTTAAATTTTTCCTAGTCTGCAATAGACCTTTATATCATATTTTCAGTAACAGTTCAAAAACGATCACTAATTTTCATTTGATTTATGTAACTGTACAACACAGACACTGTATTACCTTGTCTTTACGGCAATTGAACTTACAGAACTTAAAGAACTTTTTTCTCTTTAAGTTGAACATTTCTTTGTATGACTTTAGAAACTGAAGAGATTCTGGGGTTCAGTGGAAATACTTTCTGAAGCACCTTTTCCAGTGATCGTTCAGCTTCTGCTTGAGTGCTGCCAGGAACAAGACCCTCACTGTTTCAAGATGGCTCCTCCCTCTCTGCATCTTCCTGTTGGTCATTATGTCTCATACATAACTCCTATTACCGTGCTTTGGGCTTGAAGATGGACCTGTTCATCTTTCATCCCCTCTGCATTCATTATTTGCCAATCACTCACAGGCATTAATTATAATCCTTTCAGTTACTGCAAGATTGGCAACACATCCTAATACAGACAAGGAACTTGAAGCTCAGAGATGTTCTTTGTTTTGCCTCGTGGAATGCACATGTCTGCACTGCACAGTTAGGAGAATCATATATTAGATTGTATGCAAATTTTGTCCCAGACAGAATCTGCCTTTCTCCTCATTAATAACTTGTACCTGACCTGCTTAGAGTTAGTAATTATGAATAAATAAAATCCCGGTAGCAGTTGGCCTTAATCTCAGGAGTTCAGAATGTTTTAACGTATACTCTGTGACAGGGAGGAGGTGACCTCATTGAGTCAACAAGGAGACTGAACACAGGGAAGTTAAAGGCCTGCACATGACCACATAGTCCAGACTCCAAAGAAAATCTTGGAACTTAAAATAGATTGCAGTTGACTGACAGTTCAGCCCACTAACCTCATCTCTGAAGCAGATCAGAGCACAAAATTTACCAGCCCTCAAACGCATTAGTTTCCATATTAATATGTCTTAACCTAAACAGCTCCATATTTGACAGCCATTGAGTTTCGTCATATTGTTCCTTAGGGTATCAGCTATCTTCATGATTACCAAAGGAACCATTTTAAATTTTTCCTAGTCTGCAATAGACCTTTATATCATATTTTCAGTAACAGTTCAAAAACGATCACTAATTTTCATTTGATTTATGTAACTGTACAACACAGACACTGTATTACCTTGTCTTTACGGCAATTGAACTTACAGAACTTAAAGAACTTTTTTCTCTTTAAGTTGAACATTTCTTTGTATGACTTTAGAAACTGAAGAGATTCTGGGGTTCAGTGGAAATACTTTCTGAAGCACCTTTTCCAGTGATCGTTCAGCTTCTGCTTGAGTGCTGCCAGGAACAAGACCCTCACTGTTTCAAGATGGCTCCTCCCTCTCTGCATCTTCCTGTTGGTCATTATGTCTCATACATAACTCCTATTACCGTGCTTTGGGCTTGAAGATGGACCTGTTCATCTTTCATCCCCTCTGCATTCATTATTTGCCAATCACTCACAGGCATTAATTATAATCCTTTCAGTTACTGCAAGATTGGCAACACATCCTAATACAGACAAGGAACTTGAAGCTCAGAGCAAGCATTACTATGTGCCAAGGCTGCCTGGCTATATAAATGACCAAGTCTGGATTTATGCCAGACTCCAAAACTGAGATTATTTTAGATGTATCATGCTGCATCCTACTGAGCCCAACCCAGTGCCTCATACAAAGAAAAATCCTAAAACCTTTTTTTGTGTGTGTAGGTTTGGTTTTGTTTTATTTTTTCTTTTGGCTACTTCTGTTGGTGTTTCATTTATTTCCATCTTTGTTCTTTTGGCCTGTGTGGGCCTCCCATTGCAGTGGCCTCTCTTGTTGCAGAGCATGCACCCAGAGCGCTGGCTCAGTAATTGGACACATCGGTCCAGCCGCTCTGCAGCACATGGGACCTTCCCAGGCCAGGGATCAAACCAGCGCCCCTTGCACTGCAAGGCGGTGTCTTTACCCACTGGATCACCAGGGAAGCCCTTAAACCTTTATTTTTAATGATGAAATGAATTAACTACCTAGAGGAAATAAACCTTGTTACTACCCTCCCTTCTTTCTCCCAGTGCTTGGTGATAAGATACAAGGAAGGAACAGCTTCTTCCTTTAAGAACTGATAGGAAGTAGCTATATGTCAGTATCTACATAGCCTTTTATGATTCAGCATGATGAAATGTAGTTAGATGCTTAAGGTATACATACCCAAGTGTGCAAGAAGGAAGGCAAGAGGGCAGATGGCAGCTAACGACCAGGATTTCACAGCCATCCTAAGAAAGCTGATGGTAACGGGGGCCTTAGTGCATAAAATACTTGGCACTTTCCAAAGCATTTTTATAGATGTCCCATCTTGAGTCCCACATCAACCTCGTGAGATAAATGAGGCAGGTAGTTTACAATTGAGGAAGCCAGTACATAGAAGGTAAGGTGCCAAGATTAGTAACCAAAGTATAGTTAAAAATATAGGCCTTTCATGGACTTCCCCTGGTTGTCCAGTGGGTAAGGACACCGTCTTGCAGTGCAAGGGGCGCCGGTTCGATCCCTGGCCTAGGAAGATCCCACGTGCCGCGGAGTGGCTGGACTGATGTGTCCAATTACCGAGCCAGAGCTCTGGAGCGCATGCGCCCAGAGCCGGCGCTCTGCAACGACAGACGCCACCGCGATGAGAGGCCCACAGGAGCCAAAGAACAAAGACGGATGAACATAGAGAAATGAAAGACCAATAGAAGTGGCCCGCCTGCACCCTTCCCTCCCCAACCCAACCCCCGCCCAAAATAAATAAAAATAAATAAATCTTTAAAAAATATATATATATATAGGCCTTTCAAACCTTTATGCCTTCTAGTTCATCATATACTGGAAAATCTGAAGGTATAATTTGCTATTAATAAAGAATTGTTCATGTCAGTTTGATACACAGTTCCATATAAGTGCCTCCTCTGATGGAAGTAAGTTTTCACTGATAAGCTTATGTGTGATATTTATTAGTGCCATCCGATGCCTGATACCTGGAATGACAGTGGTCTGGGACTCTAAGTCAGCTTCCTGACACTAGGATCTCTTTGCTCAGTCCATTTACTTGAAGCCTTCAGCTTCCCTTCCCCAACATGGTTGGGAGGCGTTGAATCCCTTGGTCTCGATCAGCACACCAGATACTGAAGTGATAGAAACTTTGGACCTTAAGGCCACGCCAAAGGTAGAAGAAAGGAGATAGCACATGCAGTGAAGCGACAGAAAGACAGACATGGACAATGGACATATGCACATTGTGGGGAAGGAACAGAGGGTGGGAGGTGTAAAGGGAAGTAGCATGAAGGCCTGTACTATCATAAGTGAAGGAAATAGCTATAGTCATTGCTCTGTGAGAAAAGGAGATCCTTCAGGGGTGCTGTGTGATGGTCGGGAGGGGTGGGAAGGGGGGGATATACATATGACTAATCTGAGAACATACATATCTGTAAACAACAAAACTCTGTAATACTTAAAAGTAAAAGTGAAAAAAAAAAAAGGAGATAGGACCAGGAGATACCTATCATCCACAGTAAAGAGAAGGAAACTGCCCAAGGACATGGCTGCCCTTCAGGCAAGCCCAACAGGTACTACACGTGGAGGAGAAGGCCATTATGCTTCTCCCTCTCCTTTTGCCAAAGCACCTAACCTTGCCTAAAATATTTTGTGTGGCCTCCTTGTAATTGCCCGAAGTTCCAACCAAGACAGATGCTTTCCACAAAAGAGGTACAGGGCTTAACAGATACCTGGGAAAGTTTGGGGTTGCAGGCAGAATACAACTGTTGCCAGATATTCTCCTGTTTCACAGAGCTGAGATGGCACCAAGAGGGAAGAAGCATGGGCGGAGGCTGGAACAGGATCCTTTGCCACTAGCCTGCCTTGTTACTTTGCATCTGGTCAAAGAGAGAGACTCAGAATTCAGTGCTGAATAAAAGAGACCTTAGAGATCATCTAGTTCATCCACCTGGTTGACAAGATGTCAAGATTGTGTCTGTCTGATTCATTGCTGTGTATTTAGCACCTAGAACACTGCCTGGCACATAGTAGGTGTGTTGCAGGTATTTACTGAGTGAAATATGAATTTGTCATATGTTTACCCTGATTGAGAAGCTGAGCTAGCTGTTTATGGTGCAGCATCCATAGTGGAGAAACGCCTACGCTAATTGACAGTGAGCCAGAGCCCAGCCCAGAGCTCTCTCTGATGCTGTACTGACAGGTGGAAGCTGTGGATCAAGTGGAAACTGTGTTCAAAACACCCATGGGAGGAGCCTGGGATGTGGCTGGTGGCTCCCTGCCTTCCTCATAGGCTCCTGCACACAGGCCCAGTGGTGGTTCCACACGTCAGCATCACGCACTCATCTCCACCTCTCCAGGTTCTCTCATTTCTCCAGCCTGTCCAGTCTCCCTAGAGGAGCTGTTTCTCCAGAATTCACTTACTTCATTTTTATAATATAAGCTCTTTAAAGGTAGTGAAACAATATACAGTTTATTAACAGGAACATCGAGAGGCTGTTTATTTCCAAATGTCTTTTGTTCATTCAAGAGACATTTATTGAGCACTTACTCTATCTAGCATCTGCTGGATGCTGAGGATATGCTATCAAACAAGACAGCAGCCTCGAGTTCATATAAATATATTGAGAGACAAAAGAGTAGTTTGCAGTGTAAAAACTGTCTGATAACAGAAAGTATGAAATGCTGTAAAATCAGAGATTGCTAATCCAGCTGAGCAAGACTGAGGGACTTCCTAGAATGATGGTGTTTAGGCAGAGGCCTGAAGAACAAGTAGGTGGGGTAGGAAAGAAGGACTTTCTAGATGGAGGGAATAAAATATACAAATGCCCAAGAGTGAGGAAGGGCACTGTGCTTCCAAGGGGTTGTATGTACCCTGTTACGGCTGATTCATAGGCATGAGACGGAGGACTGGACCTGATGGGCTTGCTTTGCTAAAGAGTCTGAACTTCAACTAGAGGACAATGGGGAGGAACCATTAAAGAGTTTAAAGTAGGGGAATGACAAGATCTGGTTTCACTTTAGAAATCTTAGTTGCAAGGAATAGTGGCCAATTAGGTGGGTGGTAAGACCCAGGTGAGACCAAACTGCAGCCTGACTTAAAAGATGTGGAGACAAGAGGATAGATTTTATCTGACAATCACTCAAGAAGTAGCATATGTATAGGACTTGATGACTGGTCAGACTTTGAGAATTCAGGGAGGACACCTGGATTTCTTGTATCAGTAGCTAATGGACTGGATTCTATTCACTGAGACGTGTACAGGGAGAGAAGTGGATTCAAGGAGATATCCAGTCGGCAGGTGACTCTATAGCTCAGGAGTGAGCTAAGCTAGAGTTAGATTTGAGACTCACCAGCTCAGAGATGTGCAACCGAAGGATGGCAGTGCCCAGGGAGAGAGCCCATGGGAGTGAGAAGAGAATAGCAACCCTAGCATCTAGGTAAACAGGCAGAGGAGGAGGAACCCAGGAAAAGAACTGGCAGGAAGTTCCTAGAGACAGCTTGAAGACAAGAAATGTGGCATCAGGGAAACCAGGAGAAAGGACATTTTAAGAAGGAGGCTACTGCAAACACCAGTATCCAGTGCAGCAAGCAATTCAGTGACAGGGGTGGAGAAGGCCTTTGGACGTTACCAAGGAGCATGTGGGTGACCTTGTCTCAAGAGCAGCCACCTTAGTGGCACGGTGGAGGCAGGGCCAGTCTGTTGTGGCTGGGAGAGTGAGTGGAAGGTGACAATGTGGGCTCAAATCTAGGCAACGCTTTTAAGAAGCTCAGTGGGAAGGGGAAGTAAAAACAGGGGCAGGGAGGATAACAGTTAAAGGAAGATGCATAGTCTTTGATGTTTGTTTTGGGGAGAGGCCCAAGAGAAAGAGGGCATAATTGAGGGTATGAGGCGCCTGAGGAAGTGGGAGGAGTGGGATGGGACCCAGAGTCCAGGTGGAAAACTGACTACCCTTAGAGGGAAAGAGGACCAAAGGAGAGTGCTGACCTGGGTACATGCAGGTGAGGTGGCAGGAAGCTGAGGGAGTTCTCATCAGACGGCTCCTATTTTCTCTGTGATGCACGAGGCAAGTTGGTCTATGGCCTGTGGCAGGAGGAAGCGGGAACAGCGGTCCCTGTGAAGAATGGGAAGATGCTGACCAGGGTCAGAGGATGGCCAAGCACACTGAGGGGCCATTTGCAGCTGGAGTCCCTGAATTTGCCACGGGACCCATCATTGGGGAAGTACACCAGGAGTTCCTAGCCACCTGGCAGTAGGAATAGAAAAAATGCATGGCTGATGGTTAAGGTTTTACATGGGAAGCGCAAGAGGGTAAGCCAATAGTTAGTCTAGGGCTAGCGAGGGAAGGAAGTGAAGAAAAGAAGAGGTCACCAGAGAGAAATTAGAAGGGATGTCTCTGGTAATACGTAAGGCCACAGAAACATAGAGATGGGACAACAGTTCCCAAACCTAGCTGTGCCTCAGAATTAAGCTTAGTAAGAATACAGACCCTCCGCCCTCATGCCTGGGGTTTGACAGGTCTATGACTGGGGAGTCTCCTGTAACTCTCCTGCAGCCTAATTCGGAAACCACTTGGACCAGTGAAAAACGGAGACACGTGGCATCTACACAGCACCTGAACTCCATGACTCTGGTCTATACGGGGTGCTGTGGAAGCCAAGAGGGCTTGAGGGTGGGAAGGAAGGGGAGATGACAAGGAAATTTTCCTAGGGAAGGTGAACCTGGGCCTGAGAGTGATGGTCAGTCAGGGTTAGAGGGGAAGATGCCAGAGAACATTCCAAGTAGAGGGTGTTTAAGGCAGGGCTGCATTTGTGGAACTCCAAGTCATTTGGTGTGGCTGGAGCTGAGCGTGTAAACAGGGGAGGGGTGCGCCTTCTCAGGAGAAGGAAGCGAGAACCAGATTGTTTTGAGCCATGTTCTACTTTCCATCGAGACAGCATTCCTCTGACAGGGCCAGGGTACACTTAAGAAAGAGGCCCCAAATCCTGACTTTCCAAAACGGGGGCACCTCAGGACCTGGAAGGATTAGCCCCTTCGGCTGGTATAAGGCATCAGAGGTGATCTTTCAGGCCACTAGGCAGTACTGTCCACAGTGCTTGAGGAATGAGGACCAAAGGAGAGTGCTGACCTGGGTACATGCAGGTGAGGTGGCAGGAAGCTGAGGGAGTTCTCATCAGACGGCTCCTATTTTCTCTGTGATGCACGAGGCAAGTTGGTCTATGGCCTGTGGCAGGAGGAAGCGGGAACAGCGGTCCCTGTGAAGAATGGGAAGATGCTGACCAGGGTCAGAGGATGGCCAAGCACACTGAGGGGCCATTTGCAGCTGGAGTCCCTGAATTTGCCACGGGACCCATCATTGGGGAAGTACACCAGGAGTTCCTAGCCACCTGGCAGTAGGAATAGAAAAAATGCATGGCTGATGGTTAAGGTTTTACATGGGAAGCGCAAGAGGGTAAGCCAATAGTTAGTCTAGGGCTAGCGAGGGAAGGAAGTGAAGAAAAGAAGAGGTCACCAGAGAGAAATTAGAAGGGATGTCTCTGGTAATACGTAAGGCCACAGAAACATAGAGATGGGACAACAGTTCCCAAACCTAGCTGTGCCTCAGAATTAAGCTTAGTAAGAATACAGACCCCTCCGCCCTCATGCCTGGGGTTTGACAGGTCTATGACTGGGGAGTCTCCTGTAACTCTCCTGCAGCCTAATTCGGAAACCACTTGGACCAGTGAAAAACGGAGACACGTGGCATCTACACAGCACCTGAACTCCATGACTCTGGTCTATACGGGGTGCTGTGGAAGCCAAGAGGGCTTGAGGGTGGGAAGGAAGGGGAGATGACAAGGAAATTTTCCTAGGGAAGGTGAACCTGGGCCTGAGAGTGATGGTCAGTCAGGGTTAGAGGGGAAGATGCCAGAGAACATTCCAAGTAGAGGGTGTTTAAGGCAGGGCTGCATTTGTGGAACTCCAAGTCATTTGGTGTGGCTGGAGCTGAGCGTGTAAACAGGGGAGGGGTGCGCCTTCTCAGGAGAAGGAAGCGAGAACCAGATTGTTTTGAGCCATGTTCTACTTTCCATCGAGACAGCATTCCTCTGACAGGGCCAGGGTACACTTAAGAAAGAGGCCCCAAATCCTGACTTTCACAGTAGATAACTAGGGAGGCAGGCACCTCAGGACCTGGAAGGATTAGCCCCTTCGGCTGGTATAAGGCATCAGAGGTGATCTTTACAGGCCACTAGGCAGTACTGTCCACAGTGCTGTTGCTCTGGCTAGAAACTAAGCATTTCCAGATTTGTATTTACTTACTTTTAGGGGAAGGCAGATGTTCTAAGCTCAGAATTATTGAAGGAGCCTCCCTTCTGGGCTCTGAGCCAAACCGGGATAAGAGGCAGTCTGAAGGGATCAAATTTAAAGTATATGAACATTGTGGAGAGATGTTTTTCCCCCAGATGGTTTCTCCTCCTGCCTTCCCTGGCCCTGAAGGCCTGAAGTAAACTCCCAGGCCCTCTCTCCGCTTCCTTATTCTCAGAACTCTCCAGGCGTATATTTGAAGATAAACCACACAAGCATGGACATTTCATCTGTTTAGCAAACCCAAAGGTCATGTTTGGGGGTTACTGAAGTCATATTCAACCCCCTTAACTTTCTGCAGAGTTTACAAAATATAGTAAATCTGGAATATTCTATAAAATCAGGGCAACTTAGCTCTCCAACATGATGCCTCGAGGACAATCTAGGACTTTCTATTCTGGACAAGTGTCATTGTCCAGAGAAGGCTCAAGGCTCATTCTGTGATCCTGCTTCAATGTGGAAGGCTAGAGTGCTTTTTGAAAGCACTCATCATGAAAAGGAAAATCAGTCTCCAACCAGCCTGAGATGGCAGCTGGAGAACCAGGTGCTATGACCTCCGGAGACCGATGGACTCAGGAACCAGGGATTTTGAAAGCAGGACAACATCCTCAGGCCATCTCTCAGTACAGACAAGAATTCATTCTGCGAGCTAGAGAAGAAGCAGAAGGGGGTCGGAGGCCCAAGGAGGAAGGCAGCACCGTGCTGTCTGGGAGAACAGCCCTGGCCACACCTGTAGTTAAGCCTTAGCTCCTCTGCTGCTAGCCACTGGGCATCCTCATTAGGCAAACAGGAAAGCAGGGGCTCAACCTCTCTGCATCCTGCAGCGATTCATGAACCTGGGGAGCACCGAATCTAAAAACAGAGAAACCATCTCCCATTCCCAGCTTTTGCAGTCTCTTTCGAATCCTGCTGCCCCTGGGGCCAAAATGAGCTTTCCCTGAAAAACAGGGTCCTAGAAGGTGTCAATTTAATACTCTTCTATTGAAAAGCTGTGGAGAGGAGGACTTCCCCGGTGGTCCTATGGCCAAGACTCTGAAATCCCAATGCAGGGGGCCTGTTTCAGTCCCTAGTCAGGGAACTAGATTTCACATGCTGCGGCTAAAAAGATTCCCTTGTGCCACAACTAAGACTCCCTGCAGTCAAATAAACAAATAAATGTTTTTTTAAATAAAAATAAAAGAAAATCTGCCAAGAGGGATAGGAAAAGCTTCAGTAATGAAGGCATGAGTGACCATGAAGGCCCAAGCTCGGCACCCACACCTCTCGTTTGGCATAAAGGCTCTCAGAGTAGGTACTAGTCATATCCAGGCACTGGGGACTCTAAGAAGGTTCATCATGGTTAATGTATAGTAAGGAACACTGTGCTAAGCACTTCAGACACATAATGCCATCTATTCACTCAGAGAGGGTAACAGAAAGGCTATGTGGGGCAGAGAAAGCCACCAAGGGAGTGGCAGGAAAGAATCCCAGGGTTCAAGAGCTGAAGGGCCTTAGTAATTGTATTTGTTTAGGCTAGGGCTGCCAGGATAAAGTATACAGACTGAGAGACAAACACTAGAAACTTAATTATCTCACAGTTTTGAAGTCTGGAAGTCCAAGATCAGGATGTCACCATGGTAGGTTCACCAGTGAGGATTCCTGCTGGAGGCTAGGTGAGAAAGTATCCATTCTAGGCCTCTTTTCTTGGCTATGGATGACCTCCTCCTCCCAATGTCTCTTTACATCATCATCACTCGATGCACATCTCTGTGTCCAAATCTCCCCTTTCTATAAGGATGCCAATCACATCATGGGTCACCCTACTGACCTCACTTTAACCTAATTACATTTATCAAGTTCTATCTCCAAATAAGACCTCCAAGTAAGAGGCTCAGTGGTAAAGAACCACTCTGCCAATGCAGGAGATGTGGATTCAATCCCTGGGTCGGGAAGATCCCCTAGAGAAGGAAATGGCAACCCACCCAAGTACTCTTGCTGTGAAATCCCATGGACAGCAGAGTCTGGCAGGCCATGGTCCATAGGGATGCAAAGAGTTGGAAACGACTTAGCAACTAAACAAAACCTCCAAATAAGGTCACATTCTAAGTTACTGTGGTTAGGACTTCAATATATAAATTTTGAGGAGGGACACAATTCCACCTGTAACAGCAATGATGTCTAACCAAAGCCTCTCCTTTTATAAATGAGAATACAGAAGCCTCAAGTGGGGAAGTGACTTGTACAGGGTCGCACAGCAAATTGGAAAAACTAAGTCTAGACCCCAGGTCTTTGGGTTGCAAGCTTTGAGCTTACTTCCCTGGAGTAACAGCACTGCTGGCTTTGTGAAGGCCCTTCTCTAAGAAGAGAATTCCAGAGCGTGGACAAGTCTGGGAAGCACCCAGTCAAGTCTCTTTATGGACCTGGGGTGAGGACACTGAAACTCTCTTACAAATAGATACTTGGGAAGAGACTCTGAAATGCCAGAGTAGAAACAGCTTAATATAAGCAGCAGGGTTTAGTTTCAGTGACCAGGCCCCTCATTAAGGAGGCAGACGTGGGTGTCCTAAAGGAAGAGCTTTGCTGCTTCCCTGCAGCCCCTAACAGCGCGGGAAGCTGGAGGACAGCTGGGTGGTGCTGGCTGCTCGCAGACTCCCTCGCTGCTTATCTCTCAGGGCTTACCTCTGCCTCCAGGCTGGCATCTGGCTTCTGCCATCAGTTGTGACAACTCACTAAGGAGACACTTTTGCAAGTCTCAAGCAACGTGTAGGAGCAACGTGGGTTTAAGAGCCTTGCTCTTGCAGTTTCAAAAACAAGGAGGCAAAAATTGAGATTGAATATAGTACGGAAGTGTGGGTGACACCAAACCGCAGATGAGTTGATAGGCTGTGGGGAAGGAAATGAAAAGTTCACCTTGTCCTTCCCTGTAACAGCGGGCTGTTGGTTTTGCAGAGGTTTGCTTTTTTCAAATCTTTTCATTCAATAAAAATAGCTCGGTGGGGCAACGTATTAGAGCATTCGTGGAAATAAAAACTAGGAACCACATCATAGGATACTCTGCTCCAAGCCTGGCCCTGGTTCCCCAGGCAGCTCCCAGTTCCTTCTGATTTATGCTGCAGCCCCGTCAGTCCCAGGTGGGGTCTGGCTTTCAGGGAGGAAGGGAGGAGGCAGTTCAGAGGCATCAGCTGTTTCCCTGCATCTGAGCCAAGACCCTCGCCTCAGCTAGAAACCCAATCTTGTCCCCATGTCTGCCTTCCGCAGTGCGAAAAGTTTCCATCACAAGGGGCTGATTCAGGAAACCAAGGTTAGAGGCAAACGGTCTTATTTGAAAATAGGGAAGGCCAGCCAGGTTTGGGCTTCCTGCATTGATTGCTCTCCTGGGGCCTGGGACCAGCCCAGCAGGGTGGAGCCAGCAGCTCTGCAGGTTACAGGATGTGAAAGTGGGGACTGAGGTTAGGAAAAAGAATAAAAGGCTAGGACCAGAACACACCCAGCTGAAGGCCATGTGCAGTTCTCCTCTTCAGGGTTTCCTGTGGGTACACTGAGAACATTGTGTTCTGGCTGTGAACTTACCCAGCTGAGCCGGCTCCAGACTTAGCCCCTGGGTCCTAGTGCTGCCTCTCACTAAAGAACAGAAAGTGTTAGTCGCTTAGTCGTTTTGACTCTGCAACCCCCTTGGACAGTAGCCTTCCAGGCTCCTCAGTTCATGGAATTCTCCAGCCAAGAATACTGGAGTGGGTTGCCATTCCCTTCTACAGGGGATCTTCCCAACCCAGGGATCAAAGCCAGGTCTCCTGCATTGCAGGTGGATTCTATACTGTCTGAGCCACTGGGGAAGCCCCACTGCCTCTCACTACCCTCAGCCTTGGCTCACCTGTAGCACGTGAAGCCCACTGTGGGACTTCAGGAAGCTACTTGCATTGTGCCCTCCCAACTGGGTGAGGCCCCATGACGAGAATGTGGGCACTAATGTTCCTATTCATCCTGAAGCATTCTTAACTTGCTTGGCATTGTCATATAATAACATCTCACGTTCCTCATGACAAAACATCCTTCGAATGACAAAAATGAGGCTCTGGGGCTTCCCTGGTGGTCCAGTGGGTAAGGACAGCCTTGCCGTGCAAGGGGCACCAGTTCAATCCCTGGCCTGGGAAGATCCCACGTGCTGCGGAGCAGCTGGACCAATGTGTCCAACTACCGAGCCGGAGCTCTGGAGCCCATGCGCCCTGAGCCGGTGCTCTGCAGCGAAAGAGGCCACAGCGATGGGAGGCCCACACGGGCCAAAGAACAAAGATGGATGAAAATAAATAAATGAAAGACCAATAAAGATGGCCAAAAAAAAAAAAAAAATAGAGACTCTGGGAAATTGAACCAAAGTTAATAATGCAAGGTTTTTGGCCCCAGATGTCCTGACCCTTTAGGGATTACTGATTTTAAGACCAGCACTTCAAACTCTTGAAATGAATGTAAGCCTTTACTCTCAAAGTCTCTCTATAGATAAATTTGAGAATAAGGTGATTTCTTAACGAATTCTCCCAAACAACTAAAAGCTCAGATATGTGCGCAGAGCTGTCCTGAGAAGCTTGCAGAACACAGTACTGTCTGCCCTGGACAGACAGCCCCTAGACTTGCCACCAGGAGCCTGTTCTGGGCCTGCGTAGGAGAGGAGTAGGCTGGGCCCCAGCCTAAAGAGCCAAGAGTCAACAGGTCAGCAAAGCAGGAAAGGGGACTTAGGAGGGGGTGGAAGTACTCTGGTTAGAAGAGATTTTTAGAGTTTTCAAAGTGGGTTCTGGATCATCAATTCTTTTACTGGATGGTAAGCCTCTTTTTCCAAGTCATCTTTGTATCCTGTGGGTATGCTGGTCCTTGGTAAACAGTTGTTGAATGACCTGAATGGAAGTCACTCACCAGAAGGCCCTTAAGCTATGGAGCACAGTCATTCCCAACTACACACTGAGCACCTACTATGTACTAAGTAATCACTGCACACATTTGCTAAAAACAAATGTACAAACAAAGGAAAAGCAGCCATGGTGTCAGCCCCTCCTAGAGATCTGAGTCTCCCAAAAAGAAAGGCATTCAGTAAGCAAGAACAATTCCAAGGGTCCAGGGTTATCCTAGGGCAAGTCCAGAGTGCCATGGCTGAGCACAGAGCAGGGAGACCTAAGGATGCTGAGGGCCCAGGAAAGTCCTCAAGGAAGAGCCCTTCAAACTTAGACCTAAAGGGGAGTTAAGAATTAGCCAGATGAAGGAGGCTGGGAAAGGGAGCTTCAGACAGAGGTAACACTGCTTGTGAAGACCTGGAGTTTAGGGAGGTCTTGAAAGAACCAAGAAATGTCTTCAGAATCCCACGAGTGGGAAATCTAGTTTCTCACTCTAGAGGAGAGTGCAGGCACTGTTACTGTCAGCGAGAAAGGAATCCGGCTATTTCCCTGTGGCTTTCCCCTAGGCTGTAGACTGCAAACCAGAGGAATCCTAAAAGCTGACTGGGGTATATCTTGAGGCAGGAAGGCCATGAGTGTGGCCCAAAAGAGCAGGTACTAGTCCAGGCATGGGGACCCTGAGCTGAGATACTGGGAAAGTCACTTCCCACCTCCCTCTGGACCTCAATTTTCAGGCTTTCTGTATTCTCAGGTAGTTAGTCTGACCCTCAGACCTTCCTGAATTAACGAATGACTACAGTTTCTAGTCAGAAGAATTGATGCCTTCGAACTGTGGTTATGGAAAAGACGCTTGAGAATCTCTTGGACTGCAAGGAAATCAAACCAGTCAATCCTAAAGGAAATAAACCCTGAATATTCATTGGAAGGACTGATGCTGAAGCTCCAGTATATTGGCCCCCTGATACAAAGAGACGACTCACTGGAAAAGGTTCTGTTGCTGGCAAAAATAGAAGGCAGAAGGAGAAGGGGACGACAGAGGACGAGAGGGCTGAATGGCATCCCTGAGTCAATGGACCTGAGTTTGAGCAAGCTGCGGGAGATGCTGAAGGGCAGGGAAGCCAGGCATGCTGCAGACCACAGGGTCACAAAGAGTCGGACATGACCAAGTGCCCGAACTGACCGACTGCAGTTGCCATCTGGAAAACGATTTCTTCCAGTGCCAAGATTCTAGGTTTGAGACCCACAGGTGGTCCTTCTCGGGGATTCTTTTGGCAACAGAAGTGCCAAGAAAGGAGGGAGGACACTGCTCAGCACACCTGCAGCCAGTGCTTGTCAGCTGAATGTGCGACTGCTCTCCCCGAAGTCCCTCTAAAAGCTCTGCTGGATCCTTGCTGCTCTCAGCAGCTGCTTCAATCTCTATCATTCCTAACCCTGTGTGGTCATTGTTACCCACATACTTCACAGGCAGTCATCAGACTTAGTGATGACAATAAATCCTAGATCTTGTCTTGAGGATCCAACCTAGAGGAAGAAGATAAATGATGACTGCATGAAGCTGAGGGGCAGTGGAAGGAGAGAAGAGAGGGGACTAAGATGGTCAGAGTCTGAAAGATCAGTGCACATTCGCACATCACACTCCCTGTCTTGGAAACCCTAAACCTGTCCTGGGCTTGGTCGCCTCCAGGTAAACAGCCAGAACTCACCAGGGCTGGCTTGGAAGAGCTCTGGAAATGGACAAGTGCTCCCTGAACCACCAATCCCCTGCTTGCCCTGAATAAGGCGCTATGGTAAGGGCGAGAGTTCCCAGCTGGGCACACCCTGAAGTGCATTTTCCCTCTCCTGTGGGTTTCCAGGCTAGCTCACAGAAGCCTGATTCATCCACAACCGCACTGAAACATAGAATTAATTCTGGCTATGCCCGGGGTGAGCTAGGCCATTATGGCAACCAAACCACCACTTACAGCATTATTTTGATGGGAAAATGTGTCTTGAGCTCCAAGGAACCAAATTAAAAGTGGGACACAGGCACACCCAGGTTCGAATCTCAGTTTTAACAGGTCCTTAACTCTGTGGTTAGGGACAAGGACCCAGCCTCCCCCAGTGTCTTGATTTGTAAAAGAACATCTCCTTTAGGAGGCTGGAGTGCTGACTGAACACCCCTCCTCCACGGAAAGTGCCGAATAGCAGATGTCTGTCCCTTTCTGTTCACAGACACTTTTGTAGGGAGACATGGAGATAGGACTCCAAACACAGTTCTTCTGAGGCTGGTTTACCCAGTGTACATGGTGGCAGCGACAACACTGAACTCAGGCTCAGCAAGTGTTCATGAGACAAATGAGCTGCTGTCTTAGAAATCACAGAACAGTCCTCGTCTTTGACCTTCTCCAGGCTTTTACTGGGTTATCTGAGCCAAGAAACTTCTCCTGCCCCAGCTTAGCTCCCCTCTTTCTCAACCTCTCCATGAACAGCAGTGTTCTGGTTTCCTTTGCTCCTGATCCTAGTCAGATGCTTTGCCTCCAGAAAGGGCCAGAAACCCTGACCTTTCCCCAAAGCCTGGAAGAGAGCCCGCGAGAGCAGGCAGGAGGAGGGCAGAGACGCTGGCCACACCCTCGGCCAGTGAAAGGCTCCTCCTGCCGTCGGTTTGGGCCCCTCCTTGCTCTGTTTGTTTCTTCGCTGCAGCCAGAACAGTCTGTACTCCATGGATGGTCAAACAGCCAAGGAATCCGTAGGGTCCTAAAGGTCGACCTTCTTCATTTCCTTGCCCTGGTTCCCCAAAGTTAGAGTTTCCTGGCCTTGGGCTCCTTGTCCCCTACCCAGGGTCACAGGCACTGTGGAGGTCAGTAACCTTGAATCAGCCTCTTGTACACTGCCCGGTGCTTCCCATGATCATCTCCACAGACATCCTCACTTGCCTCCATCTGGAACCACAGAGCCGTCCCAGACCTGCCTCCTTCCATTCAGGTCCTGTCAGTGCTCCCTTCTCACTGGGTCTCCACTGCTGCAGCCCTACCCGACTCCTTTATCCAAGCCCCCAACCCCACCAGCAGTCCAGCAATAGCAAAAACACAAAAACCCGAGAGAGTAATATGAGCGCATGGTAAAAATTCACTTTCCAGTGTTTCTACAACACAAAATAAAGGCAACCTTAGTTTTCAACCTGAAAACAAACAAACAAAAAAGGTATAAAGTGAAAAAGTAAAAGCCTTCTCCCTCCCCTCCATCCCTTAGAGATAACCTCTGTGGACGGTGCCCTTCTAGATGTTTTCTCTGCACATGTAAGTGTGTGTCTACTGGGGAGTGTCCTCTGGTTTTCTTTCAGAAAGAGATTAGAAGATACAAATTGTCCTGCAACTTGTTCTTTTTAACCAAACAACTTATCTTGGGCATTTTTCCAAAACTGACTTCACTCTTTTTAACATCCATGTAATACTCCAGGATTTGGATGTACTGTAATTTAACTGTTATTCTGCCACAGACACTCAATGTGGTTTTCAGTTTTTTCTGTTACTATCTAACTGGCTCTCGGCATCAGGTCTCAAACCTCCAATCTGCCTGCCACACCACTGCTCAATTGCAACAGCCAGTCTGACTATCTTTCCATGCTCAGCTGTCTTCCTTGCGTTAGGGTTATTCACGAGGTGTCTTATCTTTCCTTCTAGGTCTTAAGCTCAGGACAGGGTGTTAGCCTTAGAGGTTCCGACAAGGACAGCCTGTCAACTGTGCCATTTTTGAGCCAATCTCAGTGCTGCCCTGGGAAAGTGGAAGGAGGTTCTCAGGCCACATGGATATTCATTTTCTTTTTCATATATATGTGCTGAGAACTCTGGGAGCCTGGCTTGTGCAGGGCAATGGAGCTCTGAGATGAAACACATACAGATCCTGGCTCCTGGAGCTTGCGGTTTAGAAGGAAAGACAGGCACTGCACATCCACACAGGGAACTCCATGGATAATTACATATAGGATGAGTGCTTTGAAAGGAAACGACTGAGTTGAGAGGCATGGGGACATCAGGGGAGAGGGCCAGTGAAGCCAGCAGACCATGGGATCTGGTTCCCATTCTGGGCCACTTCCCCTTTAGTCTTCTCAGCTGATGAGAAGGGAAATCCCCTGTCAGTTTTAACTTTCTGTGACAATAATACATCCTATCAGAGGTCAGTGGTAGCAGAGTTCTCCACTGCCTGATAGGGGTCAAAGGAGACTTTTCACTGTTATCACATTGACCATGAGTCACAGGTGCGCTCTAGTTTCATTCAATTCTGGGCCAAATACTTACTGAGCATATACCATATGTAGCTAACATACAGAGGTGTAGGAGGGGTGTGGTGGGGGTGGGGAAGTAGTGGTAGTGGGTGCTTAGAGATTTAAAACAGGCGACCTCTGAAGGAGTTTACAACCTGATGGGGCATCAGACCCAGGATAGGATCATTTTAATATACATGACGTGAGGAGAGACTCATCCACAGCTCTGAGCACTGAGCACTAGCTTCAGAGGCAAGCAGTCTGGGCTGGACTCCTTGTCCTGCCCTCCCCAGCCAGGGAACATGGAGCTACCCAAGTGTATTCAAAAAGGGCTCCTGGAGAGCCCAGAGCAGACACAAGCCTGGAGTGTGAGTCAGAGGGAGCTAGAAGGGCATCTGGGAAGGATCATCTGTGTGAAGACAGGGGCAAGCTGGAAGGGAAGACATTTGACTTCAGAGGGAGAGCATCCCACAGGGCACCTGGGCAAAGTCAACTGCACCAGCCCTGAAAGAAAATCCAAGTGCCAAAGAGCAGTTAAGGGAGCTCAAGCATCCCCCATCCTCGTCCTGGGAGCCAGATTTCATGCCCCAAAGAGGGCACCAGATGGGAGGAGACAGAATTCTGTTACCTCTGCCAGTCTCACTTCCAGGTCTATGTTTGGTCTGTTTCTCCTCAGCGTGATTAAAAATATTGTAAGTTATTGTAAATATTTAAATTATTTTAAATATTGAAAACTATTGCTCATCTATTGATGATGTTCTGTGATCCACTGTACGTGGCTATATTGTGCACATCTACATACATATTACTGTGCAAAGTTGTATACACAAAGCCAGGCATACTGTACTTTATGGAAAACTTAAGAGTGTTTCAGAGGTAATTAGAACCATCTGTGATTTACCCCTCCTGGCTTTGGAAAGGAGATGCAGCTAGAGATAGTCAAGCTGGAGGTTTGTGAGGTCGATGAAAGGAGCCAGACTTGCTTGACGGGCAGTGGGAAGCAGAGCAGTGATACAATAGAAAGTTCTAGGCTCGTCTTGTTTCTACTTAAGATAACAATGACCTCCACAACCAAAGCAAGAAATCCCCAAACAGTTCTGTCTACAACTCATCTCTGCCTCATTCTCTCTACCTGTAAAGGGAAGTCTCCCCTGCCATAGTGTGGGGCTGTAGGTCAATGTTGGCAAGCAATGAGGTCCAGGCTTAAGGGGGCTTTTAAAGCAGCCTGAGCAAAACCCAGGGACACTGTTGTCAAATCTGAATGTCACTCCAGGCCTCCAAGGCTAACCAGCTCTGGCTGTGGTGCATCTGGGTTTGGATTCTGCTCCTTGAGGAAAGAACTTGGTGAAGCTTCTGCAGGCCTACTGAGGTCCTTTTCCTGAGCCAGACACTCTTAAAACTTTCTGGGAGAATGATGCAACAAGCCTTATTGTGCAGCCCTCAGCAAAGGCTGCACAGAGTGCTAAAGCTCCCATAATAACCATGTGTGATAATAAAAAGATAAAGAGGCAAATAGGTATGTAGGTCAGCTCAAAAATAGCCACCCACCCACTTGGCTTAGGTAACCAAAGAGCTTTCTTTCTTCCTCTACCAAGCTGACCTTCCCTGCTTTTTCGTAAGGCTGCCTTAAATAAAGGTCCCTTCCTGCAGAGGCTGGAGGTGGCCCGGGCAGTTCTGACCCGCAGTCACGCCGGAGGAGGCACTGCTCCCTGCTTCTACCACTTGAACAAACCCTAGGGTCAGAGGGCACAAGGGCTCTGCCTCTGCCATGAATGTAAGTCGGTGTGTAGGGTGATGACTCACAAACACTGCACCTCCCCGCCCTCCCCCGCCCCCCCCATAAGGTTCTGCACGCCCCCAGGAGGCCTCCCCTTCCCCAACAGAGATCGCTTTGTTAGACTGAGCCGGAGGAGAGTTACAGCCTCAAGGTTGTGAGGGCCTCCTCGGCTTCTTCTCCCTCCTTCTCTCCCCGCTCTTCTGCCCCCACCAGAAAGGCGCCGGTTTCTCGCCCTGCCCCCACCCAGCTGCCCAAAGGCCGTAGCGCTAGCTCAGCATCTCCGCAGCCCTGCCGCCATCCTGTTAGACTGTAGGAGGAGTCACCGTCCTGTTTGGTGGGCGGAGCTAGTATTTGCCCCGCCCTTCTCCCGTCTCACTTACCCCCGCCCCCGCGCCGTCCCCTCCTCGTACCCCAAACGCGTTTTCCAAGTCACGTCCCCACTTTCTGCAACACACACCAGGGGGTCCGTGGAGACGGGCACCCCCCTGCCCAGTCAGCTGCTCAGCATCTGTCACCTTCACTGCTGAGCTCCCCTGAGGGAGCACCTCGGGCGAGGGTAGGGATGGGAGGAGAGGGAGCGGGAGAGGGTAGGTCTTCCCTTCCCCCACCCTGGCTGGCCCCACTGCAGACCAATCACAGCAAGTCAGTTCAGCTGTTCTGTGCACCTCTTCCTAGAGCAGAATCTAAAAGTCTAGATTTTTTTGTGTGTTTCTCTGCGCTTGATTTTTAAGTACAAAAAGACTGAGCCGTGGTTTCAGAATTCTTAGGTCAAAATCTGTCCTTTGTGGATTACAGAGGAAACAGATGTGGGGGGCAGGGAGAGACCCCTCTTGGCACATTGCTTCCCAGATGGGCCTTCCTAGAAGAGACCAGAGCTCTCAGGATGCCAAGACAGAGAACACCACAGAGGCACTGTCACTTCTGGACTTGAAGTGGTCTAGCTGAAGGTGATCCCTTGGGTGACAGTGTGCTTTGCTGTTAAGTCAGCACTGCGGGGCTGGCTGAATCCTCCACAGGGAGGAAGAGCCTCCTCAGATAAAACAAGAGCCAACCAGCAGAGAAAGTTTTTGTCAATAAGGCCATGTCAACTCCAGGTGTTCATGGCATGGCTCCCCAACGTGGACTTCCCCCTTTCCCAGCCAGTCTCCTTTGGCTCACAACTAAGAGTGTCAGGGGCTTGGAATCAAGGATCTAGAGTCATGGCTCCAGCCTGCTGACTGGCTGTGTGACCTTAGGCAAGTCCCTGCACCTATCCAAACTTGTTTTCTTACTTGCTAAATGACACTGATGAGGCCTGTCCTATCTACACTACACAAATATAAGTTGTTTTTATTGACAGAGTTATGAAAATACTAAAGGTATGGGAGTGTTTTTAAAACCATAAAGAGTTCCAGAAAGGTCAAAGATCTTTGTGGGGAGGTGACAATGTTGCCAGGTGGAACTGGCAGCTCTATCACCAGTGAGCCAAGGAGCTCCACACAAAGGCCGAGGATCCAAACCCTGGGCAGTTGCCTTTTGCACAGACCTGCGTTTTCCAAGCCTTTGACTACCAAGGCCACTAGAGATAAAAACCCCACATCTGAGTGAAGTTAGAGACTTGGCAGAGGAGCAAGGAAGGGATTACAAGCCTGCGAAAGAAAGTTTCTGAAGACTGAATGAGACCTAACTGTTAGGAGAAGAGAAGATCATGGGTAGTCGGGAGAGGGTTGCTGGAAGAGGGTTGGTTTAACATTCAAAGATTTTAAGGTTCATCCCACTGACAGTAGAATCCTAACAGTGAGAGAGCTGACTTCTGTCTCTCTTAGATGAGTATTAATCCAGCCCTACTCACCTCACCTCAGCCCTTTGGGGTACCCAGAAGGTGGCCAGCCCTCCTGATCTCTCTGCTCTGTGTGTGTAGCAGCCAGGGGAGGGGACTGTTAGCCCAGGCAGGCAGCAAGCCTGGGTTCAGGTTGTCCCCACCGTAGCAGCTTGTGACCATCCCAGTCAACCCCACCCCCACTCCACCCCCAGCTTGAGGGAACAAAACCCAGTCTGAGCCCGCCTCGCCCCTTTGATAGATGGCAATTGGAAACCCTCAAAGAGCAAGCACAGTGAAACGACCTTCTCTGCATGCCCAGGAAATAAAACAAGAGCCAACCAGCAGAGAAAGTTTTTGTCAATAAGGCCATGTCAACTCCAGGTGTTCATGGCATGGCTCCCCAACGTGGACTTCCCCCTTTCCCAGCCAGTCTCCTTTGGCTCACAACTAAGAGTGTCAGGGGCTTGGAATCAAGGATCTAGAGTCATGGCTCCAGCCTGCTGACTGGCTGTGTGACCTTAGGCAAGTCCCTGCACCTATCCAAACTTGTTTTCTTACTTGCTAAATGACACTGATGAGGCCTGTCCTATCTACACTACACAAATATAAGTTGTTTTTATTGACAGAGTTATGAAAATACTAAAGGTATGGGAGTGTTTTTAAAACCATAAAGAGTTCCAGAAAGGTCAAAGATCTTTGTGGGGAGGTGACAATGTTGCCAGGTGGAACTGGCAGCTCTATCACCAGTGAGCCAAGGAGCTCCACACAAAGGCCGAGGATCCAAACCCTGGGCAGTTGCCTTTTGCACAGACCTGCGTTTTCCAAGCCTTTGACTACCAAGGCCACTAGAGATAAAAACCCCACATCTGAGTGAAGTTAGAGACTTGGCAGAGGAGCAAGGAAGGGATTACAAGCCTGCGAAAGAAAGTTTCTGAAGACTGAATGAGACCTAACTGTTAGGAGAAGAGAAGATCATGGGTAGTCGGGAGAGGGTTGCTGGAAGAGGGTTGGTTTAACATTCAAAGATTTTAAGGTTCATCCCACTGACAGTAGAATCCTAACAGTGAGAGAGCTGACTTCTGTCTCTCTTAGATGAGTATTAATCCAGCCCTACTCACCTCACCTCAGCCCTTTGGGGTACCCAGAAGGTGGCCAGCCCTCCTGATCTCTCTGCTCTGTGTGTGTAGCAGCCAGGGGAGGGGACTGTTAGCCCAGGCAGGCAGCAAGCCTGGGTTCAGGTTGTCCCCACCGTAGCAGCTTGTGACCATCCCAGTCAACCCCACCCCCACTCCACCCCCAGCTTGAGGGAACAAAACCCAGTCTGAGCCCGCCTCGCCCCTTTGATAGATGGCAATTGGAAACCCTCAAAGAGCAAGCACAGTGAAAGGGCTGAACTGGGACGTCTGTTTCTACCTTCTCTGGCAAGCCTCCTCCAGATGGTCTACCACCCCACAGGCCAGGACTGGGAGTTTTCAAAACTGAGCTCCATAGAACTTAAATCTCTTATTTCTTTGTTACAACCTTTGTTGAGGTTGAATGGGCCTTTGAGATCCTCTAGTTTTAGGTTTTCAAAACTGGGGTATGAAAATCCCAACAGTATATGAAGCCACAGGATAAACGCAGTGAATCTTTTTGTTAAAAAGGGTTTTTGTGGGGGCAGAGAAGATTAAGTAAATTAACTATCAGGTCACTTTAAAGTTTGCTACTAAAATGAACACAAATTCCCATACACTGATAAAACATAAAGCATTATTACATTATTTGTAATAAAATGAGTAAAATAAAATGATACTTTTTAATGTAAATACTGAATTTCAAAGACACTTACTTATGCTTTCTAGGGGCGGATCACAGCCCATAACCCTTTTCATCCTTAGCACCAAACAGCCTGAACTCAGGTCAGCTGACTCCTGTCCTCTCATAGGGCCTTGCTTCCGAAAGCCATTTAACCTGGGCTTGGGAGAGGGGTATTGCCTCACCCTCCTTTCACTTCACTGTTTTCTTTCTTCATAAGAGTTCAGAAGCTGGGCTTCCCTGGTGGTCCAGTGGGTAAGGACACCGCCTTGCAGTGCAAGGGGCGCCGGTTCGATCCCTGGCCTGGGAAGATCCCACGTGCCGCGGAGCGGCTGGACCGATGTGTCCAATGACCAAGCCGGAGCTCTGGAGCGCATGCGCCCAGAGCCGGTGCTGTGCAACAACAGAGGCCACTGCAATGGGAGGCCCACACGGGCCAAAAGAACAAAGATGCATGCAAATAGATAAATGAAAGACCAATAGAAGCGGCCCACCAGCCCTCTTCCTAGCCAACCCGCCCCCCCCCCCCCGAAAAAAAGAGTTCAGAAGCTTGGATGGGAGCGGGATTCTGGGATGCTAACCAAAAACTGACCCCATAGATGGGATTCCGTCCTGAGAGGCTGTCCAGTGTGTCAGAAAAGAGGCAGTGTGATGGACTCTGGGCCTATGAACAATTCTGGCTGCGTGGGAGATGAGGATGGAGAGCAGTGAGGTCGGGAGATGAGGATGGAGAGCAGTGAGGTCTGGTAGGCTGTCAGGCCTTTCAGCAGTGCAGGGGTAACTTGAATTGTGGCAGGAGCCTCAGGTTACCCTTCTAGCTCCACCTTTGTCATGGTGGTTTAACTAACTCGCCCTACCTAGGGTTCCCTCTGTCCTTTGCCCTGTCCCCAAAGGAAATGGCTTCTTGTGAAACCTGGGAGTCCAGCAGAACTGGCTGGCTGTGAGCTCACTATTACCACAAGTAGAGAGAGACTAGGGAGCCACCCCGACTTCCAGGGCCTACCTTTCTTCCTGAGACGTCAGTCCACAGACATTCCAATGAAAGATAAGCATCAGGACCATCTGGAGAGCTTCTGTCCAGAAGAGTCCCATCCAGACCTACTAAAGCAGAATAGGGTTGGAGAGGTGGGAATTTTTGGTTTACAAGCTCCAGAGAAGATTCTAATTATCAATCAGGCTTGAAAGCCACTAGTTGATGGGAGGATTACAGGACACTCAACTCTGGGCTTCAGTTTGCTCCTCTGCAGAAGAATCTACCTGCAGTGTGGGAGGCCTGGGTTAGATCCCTGGGTTGGGAAGATGCCCTGGGGAAGGAAATGGCCACCCACTCCAGTATTCTTGCCTGGAGAATGCCATGGACAGAGGAGCCTGGTGGGCTAAATTCCACTGGGTCACAAAGAATCGGACAGGACTGAGGGGATGAAATTGCAACAGAATGATATTATATGCATTCCTCTGGGTGTAAGTAGATAATATAATTCAAAAGTTTCTTTGAAAGGCTGCATAATACAATGTATTGTCTGTATTTCCATTTTGAAAAATACATTCATTTGCAAAAAGATTCCTCACTGAATTTTTAATTCTCCCTGCAATAGCACAGTCACGATCCTACTGTAGTCCTCTGCTGTCAACAGCTCTCCCCAGCCCTCCTAGTAAACCAGGTGCACTTATAATCTTGCTATTTTGACCAAGTTGTTTGTTGTTTTTCAAGTAAAAAAGCCACAGAAGTCCTGGGAACGCTTGTGCTGCCTTCCTTGTCCCCACCTCCCACCACCACTCCACCCTCTCCTGCCACCGACGCTCCTCTTGCCGCCTCCACTCCCCTCAGTGACATGTTTCCAAAGGGCTGTGGAGGCGCAGTCCAAGCAGAGCCTGAGCAGAGCCACACAGGCACGTTGGCTGGCCCTCAGGGATTCCCATCCTGAATTCTGGGGTTCCCAGAATCACACTCCCACCCCAAGATCTGGTTTAACTCCCCAAACCCGACTGGGGCAACTTGCCAGACTGAGGCCCTGGGAACCTGAGCGCAGGACGGAAACCACCAGAACAGGGAGGGGCAGGTGGCCAAGGAGTGAGGGCTCATTGGCTTTAAATTGTAGGCTGCCGTGGGTCCTCCGGGAAGAGAGCAGAGCCTGGGGAGAGGCAGTGTCTGCACGGGCAGGGGTGGGGCCTTGGCCACAGAGGCTGGGACGTGGGACCTGGTTACCAACTCCAGAGGCCTGAGTCATGGGGGACGTGACACTGACCCACTGCTGCTGGGAGTTCAGCCATCTCATCAGATCTCTTCCTCAACGCAGATTCCAAGCTGTACATTGTGTCTGTGTTAAGAGTGCTTTCCCCAGAAGACACATGTAAATGCACAAACTTGAATGGTAATGGTGCCCTCTGGAATTCTGCAAAGGGTCGTTGAGACTCCCACAAGGAAATAAAACTTCAAAAGTATTTTGAGGGGCTTCCCTTGTGGCTCAGTGGATAAGAACCTGTCTGCCAATGCAGGAGACACAGGTTCGAGCCCTGATCCGGGAAGATCCCACATACCACAGAGCAACTAAACCCACACATCAACAAAGACCCAGCACAGCCAAAAATAAATAAAAGTTTAAAAAAAAAAAAAAGTATTTTGAGGAGAGTGACTTTGGTAAGTTCAGGGTCTCCTTTGGGATGATAAAGATGTTGTAGAATAGACAGAGGTGGATTGCACAGCATTGTGGATGCACTAAATGCCAGTGACTTGTTCACTTTAAATGTGAATTCCATCTCAATAAAACAGGTAACCCTGCTGCACAGCTCTCCCTCAGTCCCTCCTAGTAAACCAGGTGCACTTATAATCTTGCTATTTTGACCAAGTTGTTTGTTGTTTTTCAAGTAAAAAAGCCACAGAAGTCCTGGGAACGCTTGTGCTGCCTTCCTTGTCCCCACCTCCCACCACCACTCCACCCTCTCCTGCCACCGACGCTCCTCTTGCCGCCTCCACTCCCCTCAGTGACATGTTTCCAAAGGGCTGTGGAGGCGCAGTCCAAGCAGAGCCTGAGCAGAGCCACACAGGCACGTTGGCTGGCCCTCAGGGATTCCCATCCTGAATTCTGGGGTTCCCAGAATCACACTCCCACCCCAAGATCTGGTTTAACTCCCCAAACCCGACTGGGGCAACTTGCCAGACTGAGGCCCTGGGAACCTGAGCGCAGGACGGAAACCACCAGAACAGGGAGGGGCAGGTGGCCAAGGAGTGAGGGCTCATTGGCTTTAAATTGTAGGCTGCCGTGGGTCCTCCGGGAAGAGAGCAGAGCCTGGGGAGAGGCAGTGTCTGCACGGGCAGGGGTGGGGCCTTGGCCACAGAGGCTGGGACGTGGGACCTGGTTACCAACTCCAGAGGCCTGAGTCATGGGGACGTGACACTGACCCACTGCTGCTGGGAGTTCAGCCATCTCATCAGATCTCTTCCTCAACGCAGATTCCAAGCTGTACATTGTGTCTGTGTTAAGAGTGCTTTCCCCAGAAGACACATGTAAATGCACAAACTTGAATGGTAATGGTGCCCTCTGGAATTCTGCAAAGGGTCGTTGAGACTCCCACAAGGAAATAAAACTTCAAAAGTATTTTGAGGGGCTTCCCTTGTGGCTCAGTGGATAAGAACCTGTCTGCCAATGCAGGAGACACAGGTTCGAGCCCTGATCCGGGAAGATCCCACATACCACAGAGCAACTAAACCCACACATCAACAAAGACCCAGCACAGCCAAAAATAAATAAAAGTTTAAAAAAAAAAAAAAGTATTTTGAGGAGAGTGACTTTGGTAAGTTCAGGGTCTCCTTTGGGATGATAAAGATGTTGTAGAATAGACAGAGGTGGTGATTGCACAGCATTGTGGATGCACTAAATGCCAGTGACTTGTTCACTTTAAATGTGAATTCCATCTCAATAAAACAGAAAAGTTCTTTACATCTTTTAAGACACTCAAAGGCAAAGCATTCATGAATTTGTATGCGTTTCCCACAATGCACTTCTCTCCCCAGCTTTCTGGGATTGCTGACTATATTCCAACTGAAAGAATTAGGTTACCTTAGAAGCCCCATTCCTACACCTGAGCTGAAGAGGAAGGGAAATATTCATATACATCCAACACTCTTGGCAGCTCTTGTCATAAACAGGCCAGAAAGGTAGCATGAAGTTCTTCTGAAGGCCAACCGCAAAGGCCACCAGATCCTGAGAATCCAGATTTAGGCCTGCAGTTCTCAGAAAATCTACTTTCTTGATTTATCCATGAGTTCATTTATTCATCCAAGGAATAATCACTGTGCCTCTACTACGTGCTGGCCACTGGAAGTTAAGAAGAGTAGAAGAGGGTCTTCCCTGGTGGTCCAAGGGGCTAAGACTCTACTGTCCCATACAGGGACCATAGGGGTCATGGGTTAGATCCCTGTACAGGGAACTAAGATCCTGCATGCTGCAGGCCATGGCCAAAAATAAAAAAGAAAATGCGAATAGAAAATCACCCTTCAGAAGCTCATAGTCGGCCACTGGATTTGCTCTGCCATGGCCCACACTCTGTAGAGTGTGCTTTCTCTGAATCTGAATAAATCCATTTCTTACCTATCAAAAAAAAAAAAAAGCTCAAAGTCCAGTGAGAAGACTTAAGTGGGAACAGTTATTAACAGAGATGTGCATGAGGTGCAAGGAGGACCTGAGGAGGGGCACCGAAGGCATTGCTGGGGAGGTCTTCCTGGAAGACAGGATGCCAGAATCATGTCTGGGCAAGCCTGACCTGCAGCCAGCCTGGGCTGAGAGGGAGAGAAGCACACCAAATGCTGGGTTCATAGGATCTTTGAAGGCTCTGAAGAGGACTGATTCAGAGGCTAGGAGAAATAGTTGGCTCCTTCCTGCAAGTACCACCTTTTGGGGTACCCCCCCCCATCTGCTTCAATGCACAAATAGGTATGTGAGAAGGGATTCTGCGCTTCGCCTCCAGGATGACCCAAGACTCTTCACCCTGGCCCCTCAGAGGGGTTGTTAAGAAATTCCCCTTCTAAATTCAAAGGTTCTCCTAACAGACAACAGTATGGGTGAAGATGTGGATGCTGCCTTCATCCTCCTGACCTAGGCCTCCTAGAAGGTGGTTGTTTTTTATTTTTCACCCTGTAGCCCACTCTCTCCTACTGTGGAAAAAACTTGCAAGGTTAAGATTGCCTGTCCTCTTTCATCACTTTTTGAAAAATGAGACAACATTAACAGATTTCTTTTGAAAATAAACAAAATTATCCAGTGTTCATTAACATAACCATTCCCCATTATAAAAAGCTGGTTTGCGGCTTCCCTGGTGATCCAGTGGGTAGAGTCTGCCTTGCAGTTCAGGGGGCACCGGTTCAATCCCTGGCCCCAGAAGATCCCACTTGCTGCCAAGCAGCTGGACTGGTGTGTCCAGCTACACGAGCCAGCACTCCGCAAAGGGAGGCCACTGCAATGTGAGGCCCACACAAGCCAAAGAACAAAGATGGATGAAAATAAATTAAAAAGAGGCCAAAGAAAAAGAAAAAGCTGGCTTTTTTTTTTAAGCTGTTTTATTAACATAATGAGAGAGTGAATGAGAAAAGGGTGCTTAAGATGGGTGCTGGTGGGGTGCTTAGGGAGGGGGCGGTTTCCGGCGATCTGGTCCGATCTGCTGCGGCAGGCCCTCGCAAAACCAGCGGCGGGGAGCCCACTAAGGGTGTTGCCATGGTGATGGCGGTGGAGGACAGCATGGGGTGGGTCGTGGTGCGGCTGTGGCCCCCCACTCCAAAGGAGCTAGCAAGTCAGCAGCGGCCTATGGTTCAGGTGGTGGACCAGCGAGTGCTGGTGTTTGACCCCGAGGAGCCCAATGGGGGCTTCCTTGACCTGAAATGGGGCAGTGCCCCAGATGACCCCAAGAAGAAGAGCCAAGACCTGACGTTTGTCTTTGACCGGGTCTTTGGTGAGACAGCCACCCAACAGGATGTGTTCCAGCACACCACCGTCAGCCTCCTGGACAGCTGCCTCCACGGCTACAACTGCTCAGGGTTTGCCTATGGGGCCATCAGGGCCGGGAAGATGTACACCATGCTGGGAAGAGAGGCGGACCCTGGTATCATGTACCCGACACCATGGAGCTATACAGAAGGCTCGAGGCCTGCCGGGAGGAGAAGAGATTCAAGGTGCTCATGAGCTACCTGGAGGTGTACAACGAGCAGATCCACGACCTCCTAGAGCCCAAGGGGTCCCTTGCCATCTGTGAGGAAGGGCGGGGTGGTGCAAGGACTTTCCTTCCACCAGCCAGCCTCGGCTGAGCAGCTGCTGAGCACGCTGATCCAGAGGAACCGTAACTGCACACAGCACCCCACTGATGCCAACGTTACATCCTCCCGCTCCCATGCCATCTTCCAGGTCTTCATGAAGCAGCATGACCAGATCCCAGGTCTGACCCAGGCCCTTTGGGTGGCCAAGATGAGCCTGATTGACCTGGTAGGCTCTGAGCAGGCGTCCAGCACCCATGCCAAGGGGGAGCAGCTGTGGGAGGGCGGGAGCCAACATTAACCACTCGCTGCTGGCCCTCATCAACGTGCTCAACGCCCTGGTGGACGCAAAGGGCTGCAAGTCTCACGTGCCTTACTGGGACAGCAAGCTGACCCGCCTCCTCAAGGACTCCACAGGGGGCAGCTGCCGCACGGAGATTGCTGCCATCAGCCCCTCCAGCCTGACCTACAAGGACACCTACAACAGCCTCAAGTATGCCAACCGGGCCAAGGAGATCAAGCTCTTGCTGAAGAGCAATGTGATCAGCCTGGACTGTCACATGAGCCAGTACGCTACCATCTGCCAGCAGCTTCAGGCTGAGGTGGCTGCCCTGAGGGAGACGCTCCGGGAGCATGAGGCAGGAGCCCAGGCCCCACAGCAGGACCCCCCAAGATTCCCCAAGTCAGGCCCTCCACATGAGCCCCTCCCTCGTTGTCCCCCACCATCCCACCTCCCACGCCAGCCCTGCACCTCCCCAGAGCTCCAGTCAGGGGCAGCGGTCCTTCCAGAGGAGAGCCTGGGGTCAGAGGCCCAGAGGGGAGAGGGTCATGGAAGGGAACCCTTCAGACACGGAAAAGTTCCCAGAAGACAAGGATGAAGGCCTGGCCAAGGAGGTTCCAATCCAGGTCCCGGAGCTGAACCTCAGACACCCCTGGCCCGGGTCCCCTGACCTGACTGTGAAGCCCCAGCCAGTCGTGGACCACCATCCACTACCAAACCTGGACAAGGACTGTTCTAAGCAGCTGGTCCTGAGGGTGCTGTGCCTGGCCCAGCGCCAGGATGCCCTGCTCCAAGCAGCCAACCTCCTGACCCCCAACCTGATCACAGAGTTTGAGACGCTGCAGCAGCTGGTGCAAGAGGAAAACGCTGAGCCTGGAGGTGAGGCTTCCAGGGAGCCCGGCCCAACCAGGGAGGCATCTGTGACTCAGGAGCTGCGCTCGAAGTCAAAGTCTACAGGATGCTCAGGCCCCGTGACCGGGACCATGGCCAAGCAACTGCGTGGCCTCATACACACTGTAGGGGTTCCTCCGGGGTCAGACCGCACCCCAGCCCACTCATACCGGGAGGCCACAGAGGAGAAGAGGAGGAGACAGAGCCCCTCGGAGCCAGACAGCCCCCCAGCCCCGAAGCCAGGGAGCAAGCGCCAGCTCCCGTCCCTCCTACCCTGCCTGAGAAGGGCGACCCTGCCTGAGGCTCGGCTTCTGTGTGGGCCCAGCCCCCCCACAGAGGGATGAGTCCCCTCCCCCTGCCAGTCCCCTCGCTTCTGCCCAGCCACTGTCATCAAAAGCTGGGTGCCGGGCTTCCCTGGTGGTCCAGTGGGTAAGGACACCGCCTTGCAGTGCAAGGGGCGCCAGTTCGATCCCTGGCCTGGGAAGATCCCACGTGCTGCGGAGCGGCTGGACCAATGTGTCCAATTACCGAGCCGGAGCTCTGGGGCTTGTGCTCCCAGAGCCGGTGCTCTGCGACAACAGAGGCCACTGCGATGGGAGGCCCACACGGGCCAAAGAACAAAGATGGATGAAAATAGACAAATGAAAGACCAATAGAAGTGGCCCACCCGACCCCTCCCTCTCCAACCCGCCCTCCTCAAAAGCTGGGTGCCCCTGGGCCCTTCAGCTCTGCAGAACTGCTCCACCCCTCTGGCCCCGCCCATGTCACCAATGATCTCTCTGAGGAGTCCCCACCCCCACAAAGCTGGGTATCCATGAATCGTTGGCTGGGACACGCCGGCCTAGAACAGCTGGCCCGGGTCCCCTGACCTGACTGTGAAGCCCCAGCCAGTCGTGGACCACCATCCACTACCAAACCTGGACAAGGACTGTTCTAAGCAGCTGGTCCTGAGGGTGCTGTGCCTGGCCCAGCGCCAGGATGCCCTGCTCCAAGCAGCCAACCTCCTGACCCCCAACCTGATCACAGAGTTTGAGACGCTGCAGCAGCTGGTGCAAGAGGAAAACGCTGAGCCTGGAGGTGAGGCTTCCAGGGAGCCCGGCCCAACCAGGGAGGCATCTGTGACTCAGGAGCTGCGCTCGAAGTCAAAGTCTACAGGATGCTCAGGCCCCGTGACCGGGACCATGGCCAAGCAACTGCGTGGCCTCATACACACTGTAGGGGTTCCTCCGGGGTCAGACCGCACCCCAGCCCACTCATACCGGGAGGCCACAGAGGAGAAGAGGAGGAGACAGAGCCCCTCGGAGCCAGACAGCCCCCCAGCCCCGAAGCCAGGGAGCAAGCGCCAGCTCCCGTCCCTCCTACCCTGCCTGAGAAGGGCGACCCTGCCTGAGGCTCGGCTTCTGTGTGGGCCCAGCCCCCCCACAGAGGGATGAGTCCCCTCCCCCTGCCAGTCCCCTCGCTTCTGCCCAGCCACTGTCATCAAAAGCTGGGTGCCGGGCTTCCCTGGTGGTCCAGTGGGTAAGGACACCGCCTTGCAGTGCAAGGGGCGCCAGTTCGATCCCTGGCCTGGGAAGATCCCACGTGCTGCGGAGCGGCTGGACCAATGTGTCCAATTACCGAGCCGGAGCTCTGGGGCTTGTGCTCCCAGAGCCGGTGCTCTGCGACAACAGAGGCCACTGCGATGGGAGGCCCACACGGGCCAAAGAACAAAGATGGATGAAAATAGACAAATGAAAGACCAATAGAAGTGGCCCACCCGACCCCTCCCTCTCCAACCCGCCCCTCCCTCAAAAAGCTGGGTGCCCCTGGGCCCTTCAGCTCTGCAGAACTGCTCCACCCCTCTGGCCCCGCCCATGTCACCAATGATCTCTCTGAGGAGTCCCCCCCACCCCCCACAAAGCTGGGTATCCATGAATGCGTTGGCTGGGACACTGTGCCCCAGGAGCTGAACAGGCTGGATCAGCAGTTCATCCCCAGTTGCCCCATGGCCACGTTCATCATGAAGGGCCCCAAGCCAGCATCTTACCCCCCTGGGACCTCAGTCCGCAAGAAGAGGCGCGCTGTGAGTTCCTTGGTCTCCGGCTAACTGGGAGTCAGCTGGGGCCACAGCTGCATCATCCCCCTCCCCAGCACCACCCTGAAGAGGCCGGCAGGGCCCCTGGCAATCACAACTTCCTGCAGAGCCCCTCTGCAGGTCCCACTATTCCTGGAAACCTGAGGAGCCAGAGGAGCTGATGGGGCTTGGCGGAACGCCGTTGGTTGAGAACTGCTCCACCAAGGTGTCCTGACCGCCTGGGCCCTCTCGGTCCCTGGAGCCACCTGCACCTGCATGGGAGCCCTGACCTGCCTTCCTGCCTCAGAGCAATTAAGGCTGACACCCTCTTCCTTTATTAACAATCCTCCCCCAGATGTTCATTCTGCTACTTGCCCCTCTTTATTAATCTGTAGTTACACTCAGCTTCTCAGCGTGTATATATTCATTTGTGAGTGTTAATGTGTTGCTATTTTAAAGGGTGCTTCTATCATTCCCCCCTCGTTGACGCCGCCTTCCATGCAGGAAGGTGGCTCTGGGAGGCTTCGTTGCCTACCCCGTATCTAACTCAGGGCTCTGTCTGGTGATGGTGCTGTTCAGTGGATGACCCGTGAGCATGGAATAAGGTAGGGGAGCCCCAGCTTGACTATTCCTGGCTTTTGAGAGAAAGGCCTCTTCAGTGCCATCGCCCCAGCCTGGAGCAGGAGCCCAGCCCGCTGCAGCCGTCCTGACCATGATGCTGATAATGGTGCCTTGATTTCCAGGTGAAGAGAGTTTGTCTTTTTACCCTTTGTAAACAGGATCTACACTCAGTGTGAGAAGTGTAAATCTTAATGCTATCACCTAGACCTAAGAGCTGTTAATAATTGAATTTATATCCTCTGATCCTTTAGTTCTGCATATATACATATATATACACATATATGGGTTTATTTTTTTATAATGACTAATAAACCATCTCCATCTTTAAAAAAAAAAAAGGTGCTTAGCACACAGTATAGGGGGGTTGGTCCCTAGCACTCTTTACTTCCGTGATAGCTAGCTTTGAATGAATAAATGATTCCCATTAAGCTGACCTTGGCAAAATGACTCTGGATTCTTTTGCTTACAAAACCTCTATTTTAAAAAGCCTCTTTTTTTTTTTTTTTTTTTAAGATCAGTGTTCCACATTTCCCTGAATGTTTTTTCATGCAGGGGGTGGTAGGAAAAAGAAAAACACCCTGCCTCTTGCTGTCTCAGATGTCCCCAGCCCAGTCAGCCTGAGAAAAGTGAATGATCCTGATGGGTTAATTTCCTGATCTTCACTCCTGAGTGACAAAAAGACACACCCATACAGGTCCCCTCAACTCTTTCCTTCCCTCCTCAGCAAAGGGTGATTTCAAGAGGATGTCATCTTGGAGGGGTGGGATGAGGGGTGGGGTGGGGGCCTGGGAGGGGGGAGGGGACAAAAGAGGATGTCATCTATCTTCAGTCCCCCAAGCACTTCACCCAACTGCTATTACCTGGTGTGTTTAAGGATCCTGGCGAGTTATGGAGCCTGGAGAATAGGAAGAAAGGCCAGTATTCAGGCCTTGAAAGCCTTGGCAGCTAAGACACTTCTATTCTGCAGCAGGCTTTCAGGTTTCCTCCTAATCTGAGTCGTCTAATTTATTTTTTATCCATGAATCTGTCACCAGAGATGGTTTTCCCAATCGTTAAAAGGGGGCGTGGTGCAGTTTGAATTCTGGTCATTTACAGTTCTAAGTCTAGGTTTGCCCGGAAGCCCCACGGGTTAGGTTTTTCTTTTTTTTTTTTTAATGGGAGGGGGTGTGTGGATGGCAGCGGCCCGACTCCTTCGGTGGCAAGTGTCTTCTGTCACGCACAAGTCTGCCCGGAAGCGAGGCCCGCCAGTTTGATCTGGTTAGGCTCTGGCCCGCCCCAGGTAGGGAGCGTCTGATGTAAGTTTGGTTTTCTCTTCCATCATGATTCTGTGTCCCAGACTGATAAATCTATAAGTAAATAAAGGTCGAATCCGTTCTCTTCCCACCGTCAGCAATCTCCGTCAGTCTTCTATATTACCGCCGTCGGGTAACATTTTCTGTGGCATCGCCTGAATGACGAAACAGGGGATGGCGATTGCACCCAGGGCTTTTCAGGAGACCTAGGTCCTCGGTCCTGATGCAACCCTCCGGGTCTTTTACACAAAGCCTTTAGTAAAACCGGGCACTAGGACCTGGCGGACACCTGGGGCTTCTTGCCGCAGCGGACTGAAGAGACAGCCCCATCGCTGCTGGTCCTTAGAACCAGCGGGTGGGTCTGTGTGTCTCTTAGATTTGAGTGCCAGTTCCTAGCTCGAAAAACAGGCGCTAGAAAACGGTCCCATCAATGCTCCTTTAACCGTATTTCCCAAATCCTCTCCTTGCAGTCAGCTAGAGGGAGGGAGCGGACACGGTTTAGGGATCATGCTCATTGTCCCGGGCACAGCTCCCAGCCCCCGCATTAATCCATCCCTGGGGCTGTAGAGGAACTGGCGGCAGGGCTGCCACAAACAGCCCAGTCTTTGGATCCCACCCCCAAATCCAGTCTTTTAGTAAAGCAAGGTTAGCGTGGGGCACATGCTAGAAAGCCGCCTGGATTAACGTCTTGTCCACGCGCCGCCGTCCACGAGTATCGACCCGTGCGCCCAACTGTGGCCATAGCTCGTAGGCTCTCAGTCGCTGGGGTAACCGTTTTCTCTGCCTGTCACCCCCTCAAGTTCCTCAGTCTCTTCCCACGCGCGGCTGCGGCCTACCCCCTCCACCAGCAATACGACCGTATAATAAACAAGTCTTTCCTTGATCCTCCCCTGCCGCGAGCGCCCTCGGGGACCTTGGCAGCTGCAGCAGCCACAGATCCCTTCCAGAAAGGGGGCGTGGCCGCGGCTCGGGGGTTCGTCCAGGCGCTTCCAGGGTTTAACGGGGGCGGGGCCAGACGGCTGTCACTGGGCAGGAGAGAACGTTGCGAACGTGCGCCTGAAGTCCATTGGCCAAGGTGGGCCACACTCCCGGGTCTGGATTGGGCCGTCGCGCGGAAGGGGTGTGGCCTTTCTGCACTAGTCCTTATAGGTCTCTGGCGCTGGTGCTAGGGACCGCGGCAGGCCTAGGGGGAGGTGCGGGAGGGTAGAAGGGACAGGTCTGGGCAGAGCTCGGGGTTGGGCACCGGTTCACGCACTCATTCAAGCGGCAGTACGCACTTGTCCCAGCAGTTCTCGCTGACCGCAGTAACTGGTGAGTATGCCCTCTGTGTGTGTTGATCGCTAAGCAGAGAGGCCTCAGCCTTGGGGGTCCTAGCGTTCCCAGTCTGGTCCAGCCCCTAAGACTGACGCCCGGTTTGAACGCCTTTCTCTTACAGCGTTTTTTGAGCTTCAGCACGCTGAGCTCATCTGCAGAAGTCCTGGCGTCCATCCTCACCATGCCTAGCCTTTGGGATCGCTTCTCGTCGTCGTCCTCTTCGTCCTCGTCCTTGTCCCGAACTCCCACCCCAGATCAGCCGCCGCGCTCAGCCTGGGGATCGACGGCCCGAGAAGAGGGACTCGGCCGATGCGCGAGCCTGGAGAGCTCGGACTGCGAGTCCCTGGACAGCAGCAACAGTGGCTTTGGGCCGGAGGAAGGTAAGCAGTGAGCGGGAGCCGGACACGACTGGAAGGGCCGGGGAGGTGAGAGCGCGCCGCGCTAGGAGTCAAAGCCTCCTAGACTTTTTATCCCCTCAGAATTTGGATTGCGGAAGGAGACGGGCAGAGGAGGGGGACTGAGGTTGAGGGTACGACCCGTGCGCCCAACTGTGGCCATAGCTCGTAGGCTCTCTTCCTTTTCTGCCTGTCACCCCCTCAAGTTCCTCAGTCTCTTCCCACGCGCGGCTGCGGCCTACCCCCTCCACCAGCAATACGACCGTATAATAAACAAGTCTTTCCTTGATCCTCCCCTGCCGCGAGCGCCCTCGGGGACCTTGGCAGCTGCAGCAGCCACAGATCCCTTCCAGAAAGGGGGCGTGGCCGCGGCTCGGGGGTTCGTCCAGGCGCTTCCAGGGTTTAACGGGGGCGGGGCCAGACGGCTGTCACTGGGCAGGAGAGAACGTTGCGAACGTGCGCCTGAAGTCCATTGGCCAAGGTGGGCCACACTCCCGGGTCTGGATTGGGCCGTCGCGCGGAAGGGGTGTGGCCTTTCTGCACTAGTCCTTATAGGTCTCTGGCGCTGGTGCTAGGGACCGCGGCAGGCCTAGGGGGAGGTGCGGGAGGGTAGAAGGGACAGGTCTGGGCAGAGCTCGGGGTTGGGCACCGGTTCACGCACTCATTCAAGCGGCAGTACGCACTTGTCCCAGCAGTTCTCGCTGACCGCAGTAACTGGTGAGTATCCCCTCTGTGTGTGTTGATCGCTAAGCAGAGAGGCCTCAGCCTTGGGGGTCCTAGCGTTCCCAGTCTGGTCCAGCCCCTAAGACTGACGCCCGGTTTGAACGCCTTTCTCTTACAGCGTTTTTTGAGCTTCAGCACGCTGAGCTCATCTGCAGAAGTCCTGGCGTCCATCCTCACCATGCCTAGCCTTTGGGATCGCTTCTCGTCGTCGTCCTCTTCGTCCTCGTCCTTGTCCCGAACTCCCACCCCAGATCAGCCGCCGCGCTCAGCCTGGGGATCGACGGCCCGAGAAGAGGGACTCGGCCGATGCGCGAGCCTGGAGAGCTCGGACTGCGAGTCCCTGGACAGCAGCAACAGTGGCTTTGGGCCGGAGGAAGGTAAGCAGTGAGCGGGAGCCGGACACGACTGGAAGGGCCGGGGAGGTGAGAGCGCGCCGCGCTAGGAGTCAAAGCCTCCTAGACTTTTTATCCCCTCAGAATTTGGATTGCGGAAGGAGACGGGCAGAGGAGGGGGACTGAGGTAGAGGGTACGATTGTGGGGCATAAACCGAGGCGAGGAGTGGGAAGGAGTGCCGGTTTCTTAGCGAAACAGCATCTCCCCCGTTTGGAGCTGCTCTTACCTAATCCTCCCACCATTGCGTTCCCTTGCAGACTCTGCGTACCTGGATGGGGTGTCCCTGCCGGACTTCGAGCTGCTCAGCGATCCTGAAGACGAGCACCTGTGTGCCAACCTGATGCAGCTGCTGCAGCAGAGCCTGGCCCAGGCCCGGCTGGGCTCGCGGCGCCCCGCACGCCTGCTGATGCCGGGACAGCTGGTGAGCCAGGTGGGCAAAGAACTTCTCCGCCTGGCCTACAGCGAGCCGTGCGGCCTGCGGGGGGCGCTGTTGGACGTCTGCGTAGAGCAGGGTAAGAGCTGCCACAGCGTGGGGCAACTGGCCCTCGACCCCAGCCTGGTGCCCACCTTCCAGCTGACCCTCGTGCTGCGCTTGGACTCACGCCTCTGGCCCAAGATCCAGGGGTTGTTCAGCTCGGCCAACTCTCCCTTCGTCCCTGGCTTCAGCCATTCCCTGACGCTGAGTACTGGCTTCCGAGTCATCAAGAAGAAACTGTACAGCTCAGAGCAGCTGCTCATCGAGGAGTGTTGAACTTGGGCCTGGGGGAGGGGCGACAATGCCCCCCAGGTCAGAGACAGTTGAACTTGTGGGGTGGACACGGGCGGGCAGAGGCTGAGGGCCTGATGCCTGCCAGTTAAAAAACTGACAACAGCCATCTGAGGGGCAGGAAGGTCGAGGTGGGGGGAACACGGTGTTTCCCTAGAAGCTCACTGAGGGGTGCGTGCTGGAGGCTCCCAGTTGGGGGCACATGCCACCCCTCAATACTGTAGCATGAAACAAAGGCTTGGGGGCCAACCAGGCTCCTGACCGGATGTGTATGTAGCATGTACCTGATTCTTTTTTACTGTTACTGACAGTTAAGACGAGAGTGGTGTGCCAGAGCCAGGAAAGCAGCAGGGCGGCAGCGGCCCCTGCTAAGGATGTGCTTTAGGGGAGCTGGCCCTGGTGGGAGGGGGCGGTCATCGAGGGGATTTGTGTATCTCATGGTCTGCAGGGGCCAAACGTTTGGTTCTTTGTTTTTGATCATAGCTTCTAGGCTACTGACGCATGGGATAGGGAAGGAGTGCCGGTTTCTTAGCGAAACAGCATCTCCCCCGTTTGGAGCTGCTCTTACCTAATCCTCCCACCATTGCGTTCCCTTGCAGACTCTGCGTACCTGGATGGGGTGTCCCTGCCGGACTTCGAGCTGCTCAGCGATCCTGAAGACGAGCACCTGTGTGCCAACCTGATGCAGCTGCTGCAGCAGAGCCTGGCCCAGGCCCGGCTGGGCTCGCGGCGCCCCGCACGCCTGCTGATGCCGGGACAGCTGGTGAGCCAGGTGGGCAAAGAACTTCTCCGCCTGGCCTACAGCGAGCCGTGCGGCCTGCGGGGGGCGCTGTTGGACGTCTGCGTAGAGCAGGGTAAGAGCTGCCACAGCGTGGGGCAACTGGCCCTCGACCCCAGCCTGGTGCCCACCTTCCAGCTGACCCTCGTGCTGCGCTTGGACTCACGCCTCTGGCCCAAGATCCAGGGGTTGTTCAGCTCGGCCAACTCTCCCTTCGTCCCTGGCTTCAGCCATTCCCTGACGCTGAGTACTGGCTTCCGAGTCATCAAGAAGAAACTGTACAGCTCAGAGCAGCTGCTCATCGAGGAGTGTTGAACTTGGGCCTGGGGGAGGGGCGACAATGCCCCCCAGGTCAGAGACAGTTGAACTTGTGGGGTGGACACGGGCGGGCAGAGGCTGAGGGCCTGATGCCTGCCAGTTAAAAAACTGACAACAGCCATCTGAGGGGCAGGAAGGTCGAGGTGGGGGGAACACGGTGTTTCCCTAGAAGCTCACTGAGGGGTGCGTGCTGGAGGCTCCCAGTTGGGGGCACATGCCACCCCTCAATACTGTAGCATGAAACAAAGGCTTGGGGGCCAACCAGGCTCCTGACCGGATGTGTATGTAGCATGTACCTGATTCTTTTTTACTGTTACTGACAGTTAAGACGAGAGTGGTGTGCCAGAGCCAGGAAAGCAGCAGGGCGGCAGCGGCCCCTGCTAAGGATGTGCTTTAGGGGAGCTGGCCCTGGTGGGAGGGGGCGGTCATCGAGGGGATTTGTGTATCTCATGGTCTGCAGGGGCCAAACGTTTGGTTCTTTGTTTTTTGATCATAGCTTCACTACTGACCTGTTCTAGGCAGCTATCTTACAGACGCATGAATGTAAGAGTAGGAAGGGGTGGGTGTTAGGATCACTTGGCGATCTTTGACACTTGAAGAAAAACTCCGCCTGGGAGCTGCATGTGGCCCATCCCCAGATGTGTACTGAAGGGTTGAGCTGTGAGGGGATGGGGCTGATTGGGGTGGGGGCTGGAACCCCTCCCCCAGAGGAGTACCATCTGATCTTCCATCTAGAACTGTTTACATGAAGATACTCGCTGTTCATGAATACACTTGACGTTCAAGTATTAAGACCTATGCAATATTTTTTACTTTTCTAATAAAAAAAAACCAAAACATGTTTGTTAAAACAGTTGTCTTTCATCAGTGCTATGAAATAAAAGGGAGTGGGGTGGGTGCTGGAAGAGGTGGTTTTTATCAGACTTGGGTGCCCCTGTGTGTTTCTGTCCCTCTGAGCCTCCTGCCAGCATGGTAATGGAGGTATATAGCCTGAGTGCCCTCTGTACCAAGCAACTGGGCTCCTTTGGCTCTGCTGGCTGAGGCTACCAAGGGAAACCCCTGGAAGATGAGGCAGGCAGACCTCTCAAAGAGCCAGTCTCAGTAGAAGGAGCTCACCTGGCTGCCTTGGGTTAAAAGGGCCTGGTATAAAGGATTACTGAGCCCAAGGTTCTCACAAGGCACTTAAAGGACTGCAAGGGACTTTTTTTATGTGTGAAAAAAGGCACAATTCTGTTTGTTCTGTTGTCATGAAAATTACACATTTTGTCTCTGGACATGAAAAGGATAGGGAGCAGAAGCACTAATAAATGAAGCTTGAAAAAGATGTAGATGGTCCAAGGCTCTGACTAAACAAGGAACTCCTGGCTTAGGGAAGAGTAAGACCTGCCAGGCAGGAACAAAACACACAAACACAAACTGGAGGTGCGGTGAGGGTTTTGAGAGCCAGGGGACTGCAGGCCTGTTTTCATGAATTGTTTTTGGCGACCTGGACTCATTGCGCTCTTTGGGCCCCAATTTCCTTATCACTGAAATTGGGGTTAGGCCAGATGAAGGCCAAGGCCCTTCCCACTCCTCCCTACCAGTGACTCTCAGCCAGTCCTCCCACACCGGCCTCTGGAGGGTTGTTATCTCCCGTTTCTCTTCCTGGTCTGAGACAGGCCTTGTTTGCCCAACTGTAAAACACTGGTTCTTCAACTGGATTGTGTAGTCAAATCTCTTGAGGCCCGGGTTAAACAGACACCCCTGCCCTGTTTTCTGATTTCATGTGTCTAGGGCTGGGCCTCAGGAATCTGCATTTCAAGGCCCTGTGTCAGGGTCCTGAACTTTGGGATGGTTTAGAAGAGTCTAAAACTCATGAGTCGTCTAAACTTATGTCTCTGGTAGAATGGATGATGTGCTTCCCCAAATGAATGAACCGGTAAGAACTGGATTTGAAAATTGTGGTAAAAAGTAAGAAGATGCCCAGAGCAATTTGAAGAAAGCCCTTACTTCTTGGCACATCCTCCTGATAGCCTCCCTGGGAGAGGTGGGTGGGGCAAGGGTTAGTAGAGTTTTACAGATCAGTAAACAGTTTTATAGATGTCTATTTGACATCCAAGTGGAGATGAGGTGTAGGTGGTTGGATATGTGCATCTGGAGCTGGGAGGACGTCCAGGCTGCAGAAGAAACGTTTACTAACAGAGGCCTAATCTCTTGAATGACCATCTTCTGACCACGGCTATCCGTGCCCATTCCTAGGCCCTCAGGGTGGAGCGGAAAGTGAAGCAGGCTCGGCACTTGGCTGGTGTCTGGGGACACTCTCCCAGGAACTGAGATCAGGGTCAGTGCTCATGGCTGTGCTTTCTTGGCTCCCAAAGAGGAAAACAACTGTGTCTAGCTCCAAAACAGAGTCTTATTGGTATCTGGAGGCAAGAGCTGGATGGGGTGGTGGGCATTAACCCTCTCCTAGACCAGGAAGCAGTGAACACCCTCAGTTCCTTCTCTCAGAAGGAAGAGGAAAGCTTGTGTTCCCAAGAAGGCTCAGCTAACATGCCCTTTTCTGAGGCCCAACTGTCTTTCCTCACCCTCACAGGCCTTGAAAAATCCCCCCAGACAGAACAGAAAGACCCCAAAGGTGGGGCTCTTAGGCCTCCTAAGACGTGGCAGGGGGCTTTGTCCTAGGTGCTGGGCTCTCAAAGACAAGATGGAGCATGCTCCTTTGTTGCTAAGACTGAAAACTAATAAAGCTTACGAGACTTCCACATAAAGTCCAACTTTGAAAAATTCTTTGAGAAATCATTCTGTTTGGCCTATAAAATTTGCATTGACTCCTCCCTTTGCAGAGGATTCCCTCGCTTAATTCTGTTTCCCACCCCAACAGGATTCTGCTTGGCCTGTTGAACCTACCCAGACTGACAGCCTCGGCGTGCTCTCTGCTGCCCCCCTGCCTGCCCCTCCCCCAGCCCCCGCCTCCACTCACTCCAGCACCCTCCTCCAGGGATGTGATCTCTGTGTCTTGCCTGAAAACCCTACCCTTTCTTGAAGGCCCAGAGCAAGTTCCAGCCCTTTTTATGACTCCCTTCTGCCTTCCTTCGCCTCATCTTTCACAACTGTAGGTAGACAATTTGGTTTTTCAATCTCATAGGATGTACTTATTTTATAACCCACTCCAGGGTTCCCCCCAAGCCTGGCTGGAAGACTGCTTGATCATCCTGCCCCCACTGGGCTCAGACAACACAAAATGTCCCCACCAGCCTCAGCCTCTCAGGCTAAGGAGAGAGAAGTGGATTGTTTTACTATGCCTGCCACCTAGTTAGAGGAATATTCAAGTCTGAGGTCCTAGAAAGGAAGTAACGTCTTAGTGCTTCAGACCACCATGTAGCAGAGTTAGTGAAATCTGGGTTCCAATCCTGGCTCTGATATTTCTTGGCCTGGGACCGTAAGCAAGTCACCTTCAGTTTCCTCTTCTATAAAAATGGGGTTAATAGGAAATGATGCATGTAAAGGTATAACTGGAGTCCACCACTGGCAGAGGAAGTCAGTGGCTGGGCAAGAGATGCGGAGCCTGAGCTGTGGCGGAGAAGACACCCTTTTAGGACAGGAACCACTTTTGACTGAGCCTTCCCTCTACATGCTGCTCCCTCAGAAGGAAAACCCCAAGACTCAGCTAACATGCCCTTTCTGAGGCCCAACTGTCTTTCCTCACCCTCACAGGCCTTGAAAAATCCCCCCAGACAGAACAGAAAGACCCCAAAGGTGGGGCTCTTAGGCCTCCTAAGACGTGGCAGGGGGCTTTGTCCTAGGTGCTGGGCTCTCAAAGACAAGATGGAGCATGCTCCTTTGTTGCTAAGACTGAAAACTAATAAAGCTTACGAGACTTCCACATAAAGTCCAACTTTGAAAAATGCTTTGAGAAATCATTCTGTTTGGCCTATAAAATTTGCATTGACTCCCTCCCTTTGCATAGGATTCCCTCGCTTAATTCTGTTTCCCACCCCAACAGGATTCTGCTTGGCCTGTTGAACCTACCCAGACTGACAGCCTCGGCGTGCTCTCTGCTGCCCCCCTGCCTGCCCCTCCCCCAGCCCCCGCCTCCACTCACTCCAGCACCCTCCTCCAGGGATGTGATCTCTGTGTCTTGCCTGAAAACCCTACCCTTTCTTGAAGGCCCAGAGCAAGTTCCAGCCCTTTTTATGACTCCCTTCTGCCTTCCTTCGCCTCATCTTTCACAACTGTAGGTAGACAATTTGGTTTTTCAATCTCATAGGATGTACTTATTTTATAACCCACTCCAGGGTTCCCCTCAAGCCTGGCTGGAAGACTGCTTGATCATCCTGCCCCCACTGGGCTCAGACAACACAAAATGTCCCCACCAGCCTCAGCCTCTCAGGCTAAGGAGAGAGAAGTGGATTGTTTTACTATGCCTGCCACCTAGTTAGAGGAATATTCAAGTCTGAGGTCCTAGAAAGGAAGTAACGTCTTAGTGCTTCAGACCACCATGTAGCAGAGTTAGTGAAATCTGGGTTCCAATCCTGGCTCTGATATTTCTTGGCCTGGGACCGTAAGCAAGTCACCTTCAGTTTCCTCTTCTATAAAAATGGGGTTAATAGGAAATGATGCATGTAAAGGTATAACTGGAGTCCACCACTGGCAGAGGAAGTCAGTGGCTGGGCAAGAGATGCGGAGCCTGAGCTGTGGCGGAGAAGACACCCTTTTAGGACAGGAACCACTTTTGACTGCCTTCCCCTCTCATCCGGCTTTCCTCTAACACTCAGAATTCATCATCTTAACAATAGTCCAGTCACGTCAATATATAACCTTAATAAATTCTTGTAAAAAACACAATTTGGGGGCTTCCCTGGTGGTCCAGGGGGTAAGGACACCACCTTGCAGTGCAGGGGGTGATGGTTCGAACCCTGCCCTGGGAGGATCCCACGTGCCGCGGAGCAGCTGGACCAATGTGTCCAACTGCCGAGCCGGAGCTCTGGAGCACATGTGCCCAGAGCCGTGCTCTGCAATGAGACAGGGCACTGCAATGGGAGGCCCACACAGGCCAAAGAACAAAGATGGATGAAAATAAATAAATGAAAGATCAATAGAAGTGGCCAACAAAAAAGCCCCACAATTTGGGGCGAATGTGCTTGGACAACATCACTTCTACACTGTATTTTTCTCAGTCAAGTGCATATTAAGGTTCTTTTACTTCTGCTTCATGCTTCAGAGGAAGCCTCAGTGAGCAGGACTATGATGGGAAGGGTGTCTCCTACCTCCTGGGCCTTTCACTCAATCCACTGAACCCTCCTGGTCCTCCGGCTCAGATGTGCTGGTCAGCTTCATCCTACTTTTGCCGGTGGAGGTGGCCAAGTGCTGCTGGGAAAATCCAGTGGAAGGCTGAGGAAACATGAGGCTTAGAAATCAGGCCAAATTAATGGATTTTTACAGGACTCTGTAATTATCCTGAAAGGGGGGCTCTTTATGAAGGAATCACAAATTAGAAAACAGCCCATTAAACCCAAACACATTCATGCAGGGGCCCAGCTGGGAAATCTCCATCTCAGTCCAGCAATGGGCAGCTGCATGAGAACATCTGTGGTCATGTGGTGCTGATGGCTCCTGAGGGCAGACACTGAGAGATGGTCACTTGATCACTGCATTCATTCATTCATTCAACCTATATCCAGTTAAATGAGTTCTTGGGCCTGCAAGAGAAAGCCAAAGTAAGTGGGAACCCTCAAGAAGCTGATGTTAAAATAAAAATTCTCTCTCTCTCACGCTCCCACATAATCAAACACATACATTCACAAGCAAAACTGCAGGGCCAAAAAAAAGAGAGAGAGAAAAAATGGGTACATATTCAACTTTCCCTATCCCTTACTTCCCAGGAAAAAATCTAAAAATATAGAAGGATTAAAAGTATACCTACATAAGATAAAACTAATTAAACTGTATGCTTAAAATGGTGAATTTTATTGAATGTAAATTATACCATACTTGAATTTTTTAAAAGAAGTATACGTACACAAAAATTAACTCAAAGTGGATCACAGACCTAAATGGAAGAACTAAACTATAAAATTCATAGAAGAAAATATAGAAGTAAATCTAAATGATCTTAGATTAGGCAATGATTTCTTAGATACAACACCAACAATACAAATTTTAAAAGAGATCAACAACTTAGGCTTTACAAAATTTTTAAATATTTGTGCTTCAAAGGACACAATTAGAAAGTAAAAAAGACAACCCATGAACTGGGAGAAAATAGTTTGAAAATCCTATACACAATAAGTGATTTTCATCTAGAATATATAAAGAACTCACAGAACTTAATTAAAAAATGAACATAAGATTGGAATATACCTTTATTCAAAGAAGATGTATATCGATGAACTAATGGATACAAAAGCTCTGGCACATATATACAATGGAACACTACACAGCTATAAAAAGAATTGCAGAAGAATCAGCCCTAATGAGGTGGCTGGATCTAGAACGTATCATAAAAAGTGAAGTCAGTCAGAAAGAGAAGGACAAATACAGTATATAAACACATATATATGGAATCTAGTAGGATGGTAATGATGGCACATGCAGTGAAGCGATGGAAAGACAGACATGGACAGTGGACATATGGACATTGTGGGGAAGGAACAGAGGGTGGGAGGCGTAAAGGAAGTAGCATGAAGGCCTGTACTATCATAAGTGAAGAAAATAGCTCTAGTCATTGCTCTGTGAGAAAAGGGGATCCTTCAGGGGTGCTGTGTGATGGTCAGGAGGGGTGGGAAGGGGGGATATACATATGACTAATCTGAGAACATACATACCTGTAAACAACAAAACTCTGTAAACGTTAAAAGTAAAATAAAGGTTTTTTTTTTTTTAAAAAGAAGATGTATGAATGCCCTATACGCATTTATGAAAATAATTTTTAATATTATTGGTCAGTAGGGAAGTATAATTAGCACTTCAGTGGGATACCATTTCATGCCACCAGTATGGCTACAATCAAAGAGGCAGACAATACCAAGTATTGGGAAGAATGTGGAAAAACTGGAACCTGCATACATTGCTGGAGGGTTTGTACAATGGTACAGCCATTTTGGAAGAGTTTGGTAGCTGCTCATAACGTTAAACATGCAGTTACAGTATGATACAGCAATTCCACTTCTAAGGTAAACCACACAAAAACTTATGTATGAATCTTCATAGCAGCATTATTCATACTATAAAAGTGGAAACAACCCAAATATCCATCAACAGATGAATGGATAAATAAAACATGGTATACGCATACAGTGAAATATTATTTGTCAATAAAAAGAAATGAAATACTAATCCATGCTACCACATTGATGGACTCAAAATTGTTACACTAAGTGAAAGAAGCAAGTCATGAAAGGCCACATATTGTGAGATTCCATTTATAAGAAATATCCAGAATAAGCAAATCATAGAACTAGAAAGTGGATGAATTGCTTAGGCCTGGGGAACAGGGGGAGATGTGGGGTGAATACTAATGGATAGAGTTTCTTTTGGGGATGATGATAATATTCTAAATTCTGCAACTCTGTGAATACACTAAAACTCACTTAACTGTACACTTTTAACAGGTGAAATTTATGGTATGAAAATTTTATCAATAAAACTTTTCTTTATACATTTTTCAAATCCATAGAATTGAACACTTAATAAAAGGGTACATTTTCCTGTATGCAAATTATACTTCAATTAAAAAGATTTTACCACACATGAAAAAGTACAAAAAATGAACTCTAGAAGTTTTAAGACTTAAATTATTATAGCTCCATAACTGGAGTTCCATTTAGTGTAAATATAGTTAATTTCTTCAGTAAGGAAGGCAAAGAGAAACCATGAGCATTTTGGTTCAAATTTTATTTATTATCTGTCTCTGCCAACACAATGTCAGCCCTAGAAAAGTGCCTGGCTCCTAGAAAATGCTCGGTGCATATGTGTGGGAGAAAAGACAAATGAAAAGAACCCTGAAATCTCAAATCCACCATCTGCTCGAGAGGCCCATTAGAGCCACTTCCAAATACTTTTTAAGCATTATGGTAAAACACACATAACATAAAATTTACCATCCTGACCATGTTTAAGTGTACAGTTCAGTAGTGTTAAATATATTCACAATGTTGTGCAACCAATGTCCAGAATTTTTCATATTGCAAAACAGACACTTTATACCCATTAAATAACAATACCCCGACCCCCACCCCATTCGACTTGTGTCTCAATGAATTTGATGCCTCTAGATACATGAACGGAATCATACAGTATTTGTCTTACTCTGCCTGGGTTACTTCACTCAACACAATGTCTACAAGGTTCAATTATATAACAGCAAATGTCATAATTTCCTTCCTTTTTAAGGCTGAATAACATTCCATTGTATGGATATACCAAATTTTTCTTATCCCTTAATCTGTTAAAGGACATCTGGATTGCTTCCATCTTTTGGCCATTGTGAATGATGCTGCCATGAGCATGGGTATACAAATACCTCTTTGAGACTCTGCTTTCACTTTTGGGGGGATATACTCAAAAGTGGAACTGTCATACACTTTTGAGTGTATGACAATTCCAGTTCTAATTTTTTAAGGAATTGCAATACTGTTTTCTATGCCCTTTTCTCCATTCTAAATTCCCACCAACAGTGCACCACACTTCCAAGCACACTTATGCCTCTCCACATCTCTGTTTAGGTCCAAATTGCCCCTACAGTCAAGCCCGACTGCACCCCTGTCCACAGGTAAGGGGTAAAGGGTTGAATGAGAGCAAAGAATCTGCAGCGTTGGGCAGCTGCAGCTGTTCTAGGAATTCAGAGGGAAGGGATTTTAGAAAATGAACTCTAGAAGTTTTAAGACTTAAATTATTATAGCTCCATAACTGGAGTTCCATTTAGTGTAAATATAGTTAATTTCTTCAGTAAGGAAGGCAAAGAGAAACCATGAGCATTTTGGTTCAAATTTTATTTATTATCTGTCTCTGCCAACACAATGTCAGCCCTAGAAAAGTGCCTGGCTCCTAGAAAATGCTCGGTGCATATGTGTGGGAGAAAAGACAAATGAAAAGAACCCTGAAATCTCAAATCCACCATCTGCTCGAGAGGCCCATTAGAGCCACTTCCAAATACTTTTTAAGCATTATGGTAAAACACACATAACATAAAATTTACCATCCTGACCATGTTTAAGTGTACAGTTCAGTAGTGTTAAATATATTCACAATGTTGTGCAACCAATGTCCAGAATTTTTCATATTGCAAAACAGACACTTTATACCCATTAAATAACAATACCCCGACCCCCACCCCATTCGACTTGTGTCTCAATGAATTTGATGCCTCTAGATACATGAACGGAATCATACAGTATTTGTCTTACTCTGCCTGGGTTACTTCACTCAACACAATGTCTACAAGGTTCAATTATATAACAGCAAATGTCATAATTTCCTTCCTTTTTAAGGCTGAATAACATTCCATTGTATGGATATACCAAATTTTTCTTATCCCTTAATCTGTTAAAGGACATCTGGATTGCTTCCATCTTTTGGCCATTGTGAATGATGCTGCCATGAGCATGGGTATACAAATACCTCTTTGAGACTCTGCTTTCACTTTTGGGGGGATATACTCAAAAGTGGAACTGTCATACACTTTTGAGTGTATGACAATTCCAGTTCTAATTTTTTAAGGAATTGCAATACTGTTTTCTATGCCCTTTTCTCCATTCTAAATTCCCACCAACAGTGCACCACACTTCCAAGCACACTTATGCCTCTCCACATCTCTGTTTAGGTCCAAATTGCCCCTACAGTCAAGCCCGACTGCACCCCTGTCCACAGGTAAGGGGTAAAGGGTTGAATGAGAGCAAAGAATCTGCAGCGTTGGGCAGCTGCAGCTGTTCTAGGAATTCAGAGGGGAAGGGATAATCTGAGAGCTGGGGACAGAGTAGCAGAGTTGATTCAGGCTGGCACATCTCAGAGGACAGGAGAGGGGCCTAGGCCCAAAGAGAGAACAGCTGAGGACTGGAGAACCTGCTCCAGTCCTCAGCTGGTTGGTTGGCCCCCAACCAATTCTTTGCCTCCAAAATTTTTGACTTTTACTATCATTGACTGAGCAAATACATGACAAGCCTGTGACTTCAGTAACAATGTTATGCAAATACCTATTTTATTCAACAAAATTGCATCTGCAGACATTTAAAAAGGAGCAGGACAAATATGGGCCAGACATGCTATAGATCGTCTACAGACAACACTGGGCATTCCTTGCTGGAATCTGCCAGCTCCTGGTGATAATGTCCAATGCCCTTTTAAGACTCCACCAGAAGTTGGCAGCTGGCAGAATGGGCACTGCCCACTCCACCACGCAGGGCTAGAGGAAGGGCAGACCTAGGGTTATATCTACCCTTCCATCTTCAGTTCACTTCACATATCACCAGTCCTGTGAAGGAGGAAATGTTATGATTATTCCCATTTTACAGATGAGGAAACCCAGGAACATGTGGCAATGGAGGGAGTTTAAAGTGGAGAGAGGAGCTACTGACCTTGCTCCTTAATCTTTGAACTGAGAGGGTGGGACAGATGACATTAAGAGATCTGTGGGGCAGAGCTGGCTGCCAGCTGCTGCCTCTGCTGCTTTTCCCCAGCCCTGCCCTGTCACTGCTCCCTGGGTCCAGGCTGGGGTGGGGTGGGGCTGGGGTTGGGGTGGGAGGTTGGGGTGGGAGGAAGAACAGAGCCGCCTTGCAGGTCACTGAGTAAATGCCTGACTGCTTCCTGGAACAAGTCCAAGTCTGTAAGGAGAATGTTAAGGAGAAATTTCCACAGCCCTTCCCCTAGCCAGGGATTTTCCACTCCACCTGGGCAGACATGTCTCTGAGGATCTGGCAATCCATAGGTGTTAATGGACGGCTCAGCTGAGTGCTAGGAAGAGCGCAAGACCTGATTCTGGTTGCTGCCCTGGGAAAAGGGGCACGGCAAAAAGATGAACAGGCCAAGTGGGGGTGGGGATGGTGTAGAACATAGTGTTCGGTCTAGAAGAGTCCCAGAGAGAAGCCAGTGCAGGCAGGAACCATCACGGAAAACTTCTCAGAAAAGGGGACCTGAGCTGGAGACCCAGCTGAGGGAGGAGGTTCCCCGGGGCAGACAGCAGAGAACAGATGAGCTGAGGAATAATATGGACCAGCTTGACAAATGTTGCCATGAACACAGGGACTGGGCAGTGGCCAGGAAAGAGGTAAATGAAAGAAGTGGAAAGTTTGGCGAAGCATATGGTGCAATGCAGGAGACAGACAAACCGTCACAAGGGCTCTGCTGTGGCCTTTGCATTAACTGTTCCCTCAGCTGGAACTACCTTTCCTTCACAGCATCACCTGGCCGGCTCCAAGTCGGTCGTGCCACTCAGGGAAACTTTCCCTGGTCATTCCTGCTTGCGTGGCCTTCAGCAACATCACCATGCTTCATTTTCTCCCCGGCACTCATGACCACCCGTCCTTAGCCTGTTTCTTAAAGATTTATTTATTTATTTATTTTGGGCAGGGGTCGGGTTGGGGAGGGAAGGGATCAGGCAGGCCACTTCTATTGGTCTTTCGTTTTTCTATTTTCATCTGTCTTTGTTCTTTCTTAGCCTGTTTCTTTCAGTGGGCACCTCCCGCCTGAAGGAGGGGGGTTCCACGAGAGCAGAGGCCAACTTGTTCCTCACCAACTCTCAGAGTTAGGTGCATGGCTGGCTCTCCATGAATATTGTTGAGCTTAACTGGACTGCAACTAGGTGCAATGATAAAACGAAGCCTGTAATAATAATGTTGTTTTCCCTGAGCACTACCATAGGCCAGGCAGTGTGCTAAATGTCTTACAAACATTATCTCATTTACTTCTTTCAACAATGCTACGAGGGAGGTGCTACTATTATCTATCTTAATGGTGAGGAAACTGAAGTCCAGAGAGGTTGGGTCAAGTTGCTCAAGGACACACAGAGCCAGAATTTGAATCCACACATTTATCCTCTAGACTAGCACTGTTTGATAGAAATATAATATGAGCTACATAAGAAATTGAAAATTTTTCTAATAATTACATTAAAAGAATCAGGTAAAAGTAATCTAATAATAGTTTAAATATTTAATTTAAATGTTCAATAATATTTTAAAATTTTAATCATATATTAAAAACATTATCATTTCAACACAATCAAAATAAAATATTAGTGAGACTTGGGGTTCTTTTTTTACATTTTATCTTACTAAGTCTTCAAGATCTGGTACCTAATTTACACACAAAACACTTGTTAAACTTTTGTCAGAAAATGATCTGAACTTAGATTTCAGAAAATGTGCAGTTGAAAGAGTAGACCCACATATTCAAGCTGTTCCCAACACTGCATAGAGTATCAGTTTTTAAGCTTAAATGTAAATTGATTAAAATTAAAGAACACGATAACTCAGTTCCTTGGCTGCACCGGTCACATTTCAAGTGCTCAAAAGCCACCTGTGACCGGAGGCCACTGCGGGGGGTGCAGCCTCATCTGACGTGAAGGCAGGTTGGGTGGGAGAGACCTGGGGGAGGGATTCAGAGCAGCCTGGGGAGCGTCTGTGGGAGCGAAAGGGCCGGGGGGCTGAGGCGCAGGCCTGGGCCCACCTAATGAGGAAGCGGCATATCTCCCTCACCCACCAAGCAGCACAGGTGTGGCCCATTCACTGGGGGATTGCCACCCGTGGGTGCTCTGTAGTCTGGGCTTCTGCCTACCAAGAAAGCGACGGCCCTCAAACCCAGACCCCCGGGTTGAGCAAACGGTGGCTTCTATCCCCGCCAGCATCACAACGAAGGGATCCCGGGATGTGCGAGGCTGGACCTGCACAGCCTCAGGCTGGCAGTGGCATGATCCTCCTGTGCCCTCCTCTACCTTTGGGCAGGGAAGGCATGATCAGCTGAGGGGCCCTGGCTAAACAACTATGCTGTCAAGTACTCCTGGGTTCCAATCCCAGCTCAGCCAATTCCATGCTGTGTGACCTCAGTCAAGTTTCTTCTCTGAACTTTGGCCTCCACATCGAGACAATGAAGACCAACAATGAAATGCTTGAGACCTGGATGATGCCTACAGAGTGCTCACCTCACAGTAAGGGGTCAATTTACCACAGCTAGTCTTTCTAGATGATGTCCTTTTCCTGTTAAAAATAGGAAAGTAGACTGGATAATGTCTGGAGATAATGATCACTGGCGATTCCCAAAGTGAACTGGAGAGGGAGTGAGTTAACCTGGGAGGATGAGAGCTCCCCCCTCAGGGCTCCCACACTTCCCCTGTGTGACCCCAGACCTGGTTAACCACCTCATTAACCTTCGACAGTGGGGAGGGAGACATGCCACTCCCACAGGCCCCGGGTGCCCAAGCATGAGGTAAGAAAGGCCAAGAGCCACCTTCCAGAAATGGGCAGGATGAGTCAAAGTGAATCAGGAGCGGGTAAGGTCACTCTGGGTCCCTAGAGTTACTCAGAGTGGCCCTGGCGTATGCCTGGCAAGAATGATGAGTGGACTGGGCTCCAGGAGAGCAGGCAGGGCTGGAAATCACCCAAGACAAGGAAACCAATGGGCAAAAACTCCTGGCAGGCAGAGTGTGACCTGAAACGCAGTCGACGAAGGCCGAAAGGGGCCTTGGTTGGGTATTTTTCAGGGTGGGGCAGTTCCAACTCCCTCTCCCAGTCAGCACCCCACTTGAGCCAGGAACACTGATCCCACATCCCAGCTTTCCCCACTTCAACTCCCTAGCCCTCAAACCTTTGCTCTGGCGGGTCCTCCCAAGTTCAGGAGCTGAGACAGCCCTGAGTCAACTTCTGCCTGCCAAAGGTCTCCTGCCTCTTATCACTTTATCCTGTCAACATGTTCAACACTTCCTCCCTTGTCGCTCACTGCCTCCCGGAACTGGTGCTCCTTCAGGGAGGACAAGTCCGTCCTGCTCATCACTGTGAGTCCTGGGCACAGTTCAGACCCTGAGGCCCCACCGAGTACTTAATAGGTACTTGCTGGGGCAAAAGACTCAAGACCTGCATGGGTTCTCAAATGGGCTTGCATTTCTAACACTCATTCTGCGGCTATGGGTCAGCCTCTCTGAGCCTTGTTTCTTCATTTGTAAAGTAGGAAACAAAATCCCTATGAAGGGCTTACCTTAGAAAAACCAGGTCAGAACCCAGGAAGGATGAAGCATCCTGCCGGCTCTAGGAAGTTTCTGATAGGCCTTACTTCAGACACTGCTGTGAGCAGAGCAAACCTACAGACGAGGAAACTGAGGCACAAAGAAGCCATGACGAAAGGCTGTCTAGGGTGCAGACCTCCCTGTCCCACCCCTACATCCAACAGGCCCTGGTTTCTCCTTCCAGGACCTCTGGTTAGATGACACTCATTCAGTTTCCCTGGGAGTTTCAATCCAGAAGTCCTGAAGTGTACCAGCCTATCCAGAGTCACCTTTCCGTATGTGATGGGGCCTGGGGCCTGGGAGGGACGGCTGCCTCTGGTGCTAGGGTCACAGAGCTTGGGCTCCGTCTCTCTGTATGTTTATCACTTCAAGAATATTCACTGGATCCTTACTTCACCCCAAGAGGGAGGCAGTTCAGCCTAATGGTGAGATGCTGAAACCCTGAAGTCTTAATGGACTTATATTAAGTGATACAATGTAGTCTGCTTTTCCTCAGTCACAGTTTCCTACCTGATAAAGACAGCCCTGACCATGCTATAAGTCCAATATGAGGGCCCAGCTCACCCTTAACACTCAAGAAACGACAAGTATTTTTTGTTTTGTTTTGTTTGATTTTTAGCCTGTCAGCCCGGTGAGGGCACAAGGGCCACGCGTTTGGCCAGTCTTGCCCACAGCCCTCACCTTTAGTAGGTGGCCAGGTGGATGGATGAATGAATGCGTGGAAGGAAGGAGAGAAGGAAGAGATGGAGGGAGGAGGATGGGGAGAAGAGAGGAAAGAGCAGCTTTGTTCTGGCATCCCAGCTTCCGTGCCCACCGCATCCTCCTGCTTCCGCCTGGAGCTGCCTTGAAGCTCACCTCATTGAGCGTGACGACACTGAGTGGTCAGGAAGGAGGGCTGAACTGAGACGATGTGTGCCAGGTCTTCATCCTGGATCTGCCTCTCACCCGCTGAGCGCACTGAGCCTCCTCAACATTCTCCTGTGAAATGAGAATGATCACGCCATCTGCCTCACTGAATTGTAGGGAGGTCCAGAAGATGTCTGTGAACACACTGCATCCATTTGTAAACTGGAGAGTGTTAGGGATTATCTTGGCGCAGTGACAGGCAGTGTAGACTCTGGAACCAGACTTCCTACCCTCGAATTCCTGCTTCTTTGCTTGTTAACCTTGGGCAAGATCCTTAACCGCTCTGGGCCTCAGTTTATCTGTAAAACAAGGACCATTTCAGGACTCAGGTCACAGAGTTGTGAGATTTGAATGAGATAATGTAGGAGGCACTCTTGAATCAGTGGAGAATGCATGGCAGGCACTCAGTAAATGGTGGCATGAAAACAAAACCTGCTCTCAGGAAAGAGAGCTGTGAGCTACTTCTCACTGAAATGTGAACGAGGAATAAGACCTACCATGCCCACTCTCTCAGAGGAATTTGAGTCTTAACAGGAATTCAAGGACTGAAATACCATCTAAGGACGGAATTTTTAAAAGTAAAGGAGGAATATAGGGGTCAGAGGAGTGCTTCCCTAGGGTCCCTCAAAATCACATCACTGCCTGTGGCACACATTCTGCTGGGTTCCAGTGGAGGACCACACAGAGGGCAAGGGAGAACAGTCTCTGTCCAGAGGAACCTCCCCTCTGCCTGGAAAAAGAGGAAGCAGCTAGCCCCCAGGACAATGCATAGCTCTGGAGCGGGCTGAAGTGCTACAGGCTATCAAAAGCCTCCAGGGAGCCGTGAGGGAGGGAACAACAGAGTCAGGGCCAGAGGTGGGGAGGGACAACGAATGGACTGAGGACTGACCTGGGACCAGTCAGAAGTGGTGGGCTCCCTCCCTGGGTGGGGGCCTCATCTTCTACATCTAAGTTTTCTCTACTAGGGTTTTCATACCAGATGGCTATCTGTAGTAGAAGAGACATAGTTTCTGGAGCCAGACGGCCAGGGCTCAATCCAGGCTCTACCTCTTTTCAACCGTGTGACCTTGTGACCTCAGTGTGGGGGGAGGTTGCGGGTAGAGTTAGCTGCTGGCATCCACCCACCACCTCTTCTGCTCCTTCTTTGGAGAACCCTTCCTCCTCTCCTCCTTTTCAGCTCATTGGAGCAGGTGAGGCTGCTGGCATGAGGCCTGTGAGCAGACCCATCAGCTTCCTTGGCAGGGCTTTTAGTTGTGTGGTCACATGAGCACCAACCGGCTCATGAGGGTAAATCCTGGGACCTGTGTCATGATTCCTAAGAAGAGATCCTTTTCTTACTGACCTAGAATGTGGAATGACATGAACCTGGAGCTGCAGAAGATCACCGAAGGCAGAGTGGAAAGATACAGCCTTTATAATGTGTTTGAGCCTCCAGATCAAACAGGCCTCAGCTCAGTTTCCTGAGCCACTAGACTCTCTTCTTGGCGTAAGGCAGGTGGAGTCAAGTTTTCTATCACTTGCATCAGAAAGAGTCTGAAATTTCCATGGTGAACTTTCTTAACCTCTGTAAACTTGAGTTTCCTCACCTACAAAAGGGGGAGGATGATAAAAACATTTTTCAGAAGAAAGGAAGGGTTTTTCTAGGATGATTCAAAGGGTTGATCAGGGTCCAACACTTAACCTAGAGTCTGACTTATGTCCGCCACCAATTAGCAACTGTTCCATGTGTGCTGTGCTAAGTTGCTTCAGTCGTGTCCGACTCTTCGGGACCCCATGGACCATACGCCCCGTGAGGCTCCTCTATCCACAAGATTCTCCAGGCAAGAATACTAGAGTGGGTTGCCAAGCCCTTTTCAGGGGACCTTCTCAACCCAGGGATCAAACCCACGTCTGTTATATCCCCTGCATTGGCAGATGGGTTCTTTACCACTAGTGCCACCTGGGAAGTCCTAGATATTCCATGAGTGTTCACAAATCTGACGCCGGGAAGTGAACTGGAAGTGCACCTGGGACAAAGCCTCTTCCTGTAACTCTGAGGGTTTTCATACCAGATGGCTATCTGTAGTAGAAGAGACATAGTTTCTGGAGCCAGACGGCCAGGGCTCAATCCAGGCTCTACCTCTTTTCAACCGTGTGACCTTGTGACCTCAGTGTGGGGGGAGGTTGCGGGTAGAGTTAGCTGCTGGCATCCACCCACCACCTCTTCTGCTCCTTCTTTGGAGAACCCTTCCTCCTCTCCTCCTTTTCAGCTCATTGGAGCAGGTGAGGCTGCTGGCATGAGGCCTGTGAGCAGACCCATCAGCTTCCTTGGCAGGGCTTTTAGTTGTGTGGTCACATGAGCACCAACCGGCTCATGAGGGTAAATCCTGGGACCTGTGTCATGATTCCTAAGAAGAGATCCTTTTCTTACTGACCTAGAATGTGGAATGACATGAACCTGGAGCTGCAGAAGATCACCGAAGGCAGAGTGGAAAGATACAGCCTTTATAATGTGTTTGAGCCTCCAGATCAAACAGGCCTCAGCTCAGTTTCCTGAGCCACTAGACTCTCTTCTTGGCGTAAGGCAGGTGGAGTCAAGTTTTCTATCACTTGCATCAGAAAGAGTCTGAAATTTCCATGGTGAACTTTCTTAACCTCTGTAAACTTGAGTTTCCTCACCTACAAAAGGGGGAGGATGATAAAAACATTTTTCAGAAGAAAGGAAGGGTTTTTCTAGGATGATTCAAAGGGTTGATCAGGGTCCAACACTTAACCTAGAGTCTGACTTATGTCCGCCACCAATTAGCAACTGTTCCATGTGTGCTGTGCTAAGTTGCTTCAGTCGTGTCCGACTCTTCGGGACCCCATGGACCATACGCCCCGTGAGGCTCCTCTATCCACAAGATTCTCCAGGCAAGAATACTAGAGTGGGTTGCCAAGCCCTTTTCAGGGGACCTTCTCAACCCAGGGATCAAACCCACGTCTGTTATATCCCCTGCATTGGCAGATGGGTTCTTTACCACTAGTGCCACCTGGGAAGTCCTAGATATTCCATGAGTGTTCACAAATCTGACGCCGGGAAGTGAACTGGAAGTGCACCTGGGACAAAGCCTCTTCCTGTAACTCTGAGGGTTACCAGGAAACTCTGGGGGGTGGGGAGGGTGGGGGACACTCTTTAGGGAGGGCTGTCTTTTCCACCCAGATCACAGCTGGCAGCAAGAAAAGCTCTAGTGGGTGTCCTGATTATTTTTCCTACTCATCACAACCTAATCGAGCCCGTTCGACAGGTGAAGAACGTGAGGCTCAGAGATCCGGGCCGATCTAAAGCTAAATCCACCACCCAAACTGCTGACTCAGCCCTTCCCTAGATGGGCTGCAGCCCCATGCTGGGGCGGCTTTTGGACAAGTCTCAATCCCATCTCGGCTAAATTAGTAAATGGGTCTGTTACTGTTAAATGAGAGATTTGACAGGTGGCACTAACGGTAAAGAGCCTGCCTGCCAATGCAGGAGACCTAAGAGACTGGGGTTTGATCCTGGGGTCAGGAAGGTACCCTGGAGGAGGAAACGGCAACCTTCTCCAAAATTCTTGCCTGGGAAATCCCACGCACAGAGTAGCTACAGTCCAGGGGCTCGCAAAGAATTGGACACAACCAAAGTGACTTAGCACATTGTTAAATAAAGGCTTCCATTTGTAATTTCCAGGTAGTTTTGAAAGGGTCAAAAGTTTTAAACACTCTTCCCTCCCTCGAGGGCAGCTTTTGTCTTTGACTTGCCATCTCCTACACAAGGAACTTTCTGGACAAGTACTGGTTTCCCCTTTCTGATCTCCAGCGGTGAAGGCGCTGTCACCGGTCAGAGGCGGTTTACCCCCCAGAGAGAGCTTGACGCAATTTTGCTGGAGGAAACCACGCAAGCCTCAAGGCTTGGCACGACCCTTCCTTCCGGACAGGACAGGCCAGGCCTGGCGGTTGGGGGGTGGGAACGGCACCGCCCACTTCCCTCCAGATAACCGCCCGATCATGCCAAGTCTGGGAACTGAGCTCGCCGAGGGCTTTTCCCACAGAGCCTGCAGGAGCCTCAGTTTCCTCGCCCATAAAATGGTACCCCTACTTCAGGGTCGTTTTGAAGACACTGCAAAGGGAAGCGTGCTCTCCTGTTCAGCAGAAGGATGGAAATTTCCCCCCAGGGTTTTCCCCACCGCTGACTACAAAGCCTCTTCCTGTAACTCTGAGGGTTACCAGGAAACTCTGGGGGTGGGGAGGGTGGGGACACTCTTTAGGAGGGCTGTCTTTTCCACCCAGATCACAGCTGGCAGCAAGAAAAGCTATAGTGGGTGTCATGATTATTTTTCCTACTCATCACAATCTAATCAAGCCCATTTTACAGATGAAGAATGTGAGGCTCAGAGATTAGGTCCAATCTAAAGCTAAATCCACCACCCAAACTGCTGACTCAGCCCTTCCCTAGATGGGCTGCAGCCCCATGCTGGGGCGGCTTTTGGACAAGTCTCAATCCCATCTCGGCTAAATTAGTAAATGGGTCTGTTACTGTTAAATGAGAGATTTGACAGGTGGCACTAACGGTAAAGAGCCTGCCTGCCAATGCAGGAGACCTAAGAGACTGGGGTTTGATCCTGGGGTCAGGAAGGTACCCTGGAGGAGGAAACGGCAACCTTCTCCAAAATTCTTGCCTGGGAAATCCCACGCACAGAGTAGCTACAGTCCAGGGGCTCGCAAAGAATTGGACACAACCAAAGTGACTTAGCACATTGTTAAATAAAGGCTTCCATTTGTAATTTCCAGGTAGTTTTGAAAGGGTCAAAAGTTTTAAACACTCTTCCCTCCCTCGAGGGCAGCTTTTGTCTTTGACTTGCCATCTCCTACACAAGGAACTTTCTGGACAAGTACTGGTTTCCCCTTTCTGATCTCCAGCGGTGAAGGCGCTGTCACCGGTCAGAGGCGGTTTACCCCCCAGAGAGAGCTTGACGCAATTTTGCTGGAGGAAACCACGCAAGCCTCAAGGCTTGGCACGACCCTTCCTTCCGGACAGGACAGGCCAGGCCTGGCGGTTGGGGGGTGGGAACGGCACCGCCCACTTCCCTCCAGATAACCGCCCGATCATGCCAAGTCTGGGAACTGAGCTCGCCGAGGGCTTTTCCCACAGAGCCTGCAGGAGCCTCAGTTTCCTCGCCCATAAAATGGTACCCCCCTACTTCAGGGTCGTTTTGAAGACACTGCAAAGGGAAGCGTGCTCTCCTGTTCAGCAGAAGGATGGGCACACAGTCAGGAGTGCTAGAGCCATTCCCCCACACGGAGAGGGGAAGGCACAGAGTGTGCTGGCAAGGGCAGAGAGGATTCAAGGCCGGTTCTTTGGTGACTCCAAGCCCAGACCCTTACCTCCAGGAACTTCTGCCTCTTTTACTAATGAGGTCCTCCCCACCCCCTTCCCTAAGGCTTTTCCTCCTCAGCCTCCTCCCCCGCCCCGCCTCCGCCTGGCAGCCCTCGGGGACCTCCCTGCCGCAGGGTCACCAGCCAGACCTCCCTGGCCTGAACCTGCTGGAAAAGAAAGATTGTTTCCTCTCCTGTCGGTTCACTCAGCTCGGCCCGAGGAAACGACCAGCGAGATACTGCCCTGCCCCTACCCACGAACCACTCTTGGACACAGCTCCACTGTAGCCAGGAAGGCCACGATAAGTGGGGTCGTGAGCCCGTGGGTATCTCTTTGCCCGCTAGGAAGCCAGAAGCTCATCCTCTCCTCTAATCCCCCGACAGGGGCTCACCCTGCCTGCCTCCTGTTGGTGCCTTCTGATGGCAGAGGCGGGATCTCCACCTCAGTGGCCAATGAAAAGGCTCACAGGAGCGCTTCTAGTTGTCACAGCAACAGGGAGCTATCCTGCTACGCCCTTCCCGCGGAGGCCGCTCTTTCCAGGAGGAACCAGGCTACACTGTCTGGGAGACCCAGTTCTATCTTAGAATGGGAGTGGGGTCAAAGCTGAGGGGCAGTTAGGGCGCAAACCCTTCACAAATGCAAAGTGTAGATGAAAAAGAAGGTCGCCTGGAGGAGAAGCACTGTGAGGAGGGACAAGGAATTCCAGTTTACTGTATTGGAGCGGCCATAGCACCGCAGGGGCAGGGCACGAGGCTGCGCCATCTGGTAGAAATAAGTGTAGTCGGTGCTTAGTGAGCAGTTTAGGACTTCCAAGCCAAGGCTCATCCAGGGCAGGGTGGGGAACCAAGATGAGCAGTCACAGCTGAACTGTGGGTCTCACAGCCCTTCAATTCTAGGCAGGAAGAGAACCAAGGTCACCTAGGCCATTCCCTTCCCTCCAGGCAGCTCGCGCTCCCTCTTCAGTATAGTCATGTCCGGTCTTGGGCATTCATTAACCTCGAACTCTTCCCAGGGAAGAGGGAGGTGACCAGGTTCACTGTCCCCATTTTACAGATGAGAAAATGAATGCCTGCCTGGTAAAGCATCTCACCCTTGGGCCCTGGAGCCTGGCATTGGGCCCAATCAGGGCTCTCTAGGCCTTTGATTCCCTGACGTGGGGTTGTCCAAGGAAGCCCCATGCCACAGTTCTGGCGCTGTCCACCCTTGTTGATGATAGAGGGGTGCTGTGGCCACCTGAACCCGATATTTAACGAGATGGGTGAACTAGGAAGAGAGCCCTGCTCCTGCCTCTGCTTCTGGTGGCCCTGGAAGGGGTGCCTCTGTGAGTAAGCACAGTATCATTCCACACTGCCCATCTCAAGAGGCCCACAGTCTACAATGTAAATTGTTGTGGCCACTATGGAAAATAGTATGGAGGTTTCTTAATCTAAAAATAGAGTTCCATATGATTCAGCAGTCCTGCTCCTGAGCATATATCTGCAGAAAACACTAATTTGAAAGCATCATGCACCGCAGTGTTCATAGCAGCACTGTTTACAATAGCCAGAACAAAGAAGGAACCAAAATGTCCATCAACAGAAGAATGGTTAAAGAAGATGTGTTATACATACACAATGGACTACTACTCAACCATTAAAAAGAATGAAATAATGCCACTTGCACTAATACAGATGGACCTAGAGATGATCATACTAAGTGAAGTAAATCAGGAAAAGAAAGAGATCATATAAATAAAGGTTTAAAAAAAAAAAAAAAGAAAGAGATCATATGATATCACTTGCAGGTAGAATCTAAAAAAGTATTTATACAAATGAACTTATTTACAAAATAGAAACAGACTAACAAATACAGAAAACAAATTAATGGTTAACAAAGGGGAAAGGGTGGGGAGGGATAAATTAGGAATACAGGATCAGCATATATAAACCACTATATATAAAAGAAACAAGGCCCCACTGTATAGAACAGGAAACTGTGTTCAATATCCTGTAATAAACCGTAATGTAAAAGAATATGAAAAAGAATATGCATATGTATATATAACTGAGTCACTTTGCTGTATACCAGAAATTAACACAATATTGTAAATCAACTATATGTCAATTAAACAAAAAAAAAAAAAGGAGAAGCCCACAGTCTACCTGGGAGACAGACCTGCAGTGACCTCACGGTGTGATACATGGTGCAGTGACAACATGGACAAAGCACAGAGGCTTCACAAGAGAAGGGGTGCCCGAGCCTGCCCAGCAAAGCCAGGGGTGACCTCACCGAGGAGGCAATGTTTCAGAGGCCACAAGACACGTAGGCCTTTGCCAGGCAGCTGAGTGAGAGAAGGGAGTCCCAGGCAGAGGGAACAACATCTGCAAAGACTTAGAGGCCCGTTAAGCCTAGTGCACTGGAGAAACTGCAAGTTAGGAGAGACAGTGGTAGGACCTAGGCTGTGGAGTGAATGCCCAGGATGAGACTGCAGGCCTTGCAGTTGGGTGTTCCAATCCCTTTATGAGCCAGCAGGTACCCACGTTCGCTTTTCTAAATGCTAGATTCCTAGGCCCCTTAGAACCACTGAAAATCCCACTTTGAGGACCGCTGGATTAGCAGCTAAAACCACTGTCAACTGTGGTTACAGGCCAGTAACGTGGATGAAGTTCATGAGTATCAGGTTGAGAGAAAGAGGCCAAAGACCAAAGAGTCATTCTATCTGACCCACTTATATCAAGTTCAAAGCAGTCAGGATAGTGGTTACCTCTGGGGGGTGTGGAAGATGGTAAGGAAGGTGTTCAGAGGGCAGTCATAATACTGTGTTTCCTGATCTGAGTGCTGGCTTCACAGATGTGTTCTCTTAGTGAAGATTCATCCAGCCCTATACTCAAATTTTGTATACTTTTCTGTATGTTGCTTCTACTTAAAAAAGTTAACTGCTTTCCATAAACATCAGTGCAAATATAAATACTAAAATTTTGTGATCCCATAATTGGTTGTGAGCCAGGCATCCAGATGATATGGAATATGTTTATATTGATTGTTAAGAATACAAGGCCCCACTGTATAGAACAGGAAACTGTGTTCAATATCCTGTAATAAACCGTAATGTAAAAGAATATGAAAAAGAATATGCATATGTATATATAACTGAGTCACTTTGCTGTATACCAGAAATTAACACAATATTGTAAATCAACTATATGTCAATTAAACAAAAAAAAAAAAAGGAGAAGCCCACAGTCTACCTGGGAGACAGACCTGCAGTGACCTCACGGTGTGATACATGGTGCAGTGACAACATGGACAAAGCACAGAGGCTTCACAAGAGAAGGGGTGCCCGAGCCTGCCCAGCAAAGCCAGGGGTGACCTCACCGAGGAGGCAATGTTTCAGAGGCCACAAGACACGTAGGCCTTTGCCAGGCAGCTGAGTGAGAGAAGGGAGTCCCAGGCAGAGGGAACAACATCTGCAAAGACTTAGAGGCCCGTTAAGCCTAGTGCACTGGAGAAACTGCAAGTTAGAGAGACAGTGGGAGGACCTAGGATGTGGAGTGAATGCCCAGGATGAGACTGCAGGCCTTGCAGTTGGGTGTTCCAATCCCTTTATGAGCCAGCAGGTACCCACGTTCGCTTTTCTAAATGCTAGATTCCTAGGCCCCTTAGAACCACTGAAAATCCCACTTTGAGGACCGCTGGATTAGCAGCTAAAACCACTGTCAACTGTGGTTACAGGCCAGTAATGTGGATGAAGTTCATGAGTATCAGGTTGAGAGAAAGAGGCCAAAGACCAAAGAGTCATTCTATCTGACCCACTTATATCAAGTTCAAAGCAGTCAGGATAGTGGTTACCTCTGGGGGGTGTGGAAGATGGTAAGGAAGGTGTTCAGAGGGCAGTCATAATACTGTGTTTCCTGATCTGAGTGCTGGCTTCACAGATGTGTTCTCTTAGTGAAGATTCATCCAGCCCTATACTCAAATTTTGTATACTTTTCTGTATGTTGCTTCTACTTAAAAAAGTTAACTGCTTTCCATAAACATCAGTGCAAATATAAATACTAAAATTTTGTGATCCCATAATTGGTTGTGAGCCAGGCATCCAGATGATATGGAATATGTTTATATTGATTGTTAAGATTATTATTCCAAAATGAAAACACAAACATTGTATAGTCCCAGAATTCTCAAACTCCGGAGAGCTTCCTGTCTACAGACTACAGGGTCTGAGAAACCCCAGCTCAAGAGGGAGCCAATGCTCAGTTCTGGGTTTGGGGTACGGAAGATAGATGAGGGGCCTGCAGCCTCTTCCTGAGCCACAGGGAGGTGGTGTCCACATCCAGTAGGACATCTGGTCCCAGGAGGCCAAGGATCCCTAGGCAGAGGGGACTGTTTCTGTCAAAACTTCTGAGTCTTGGACCCGGTTCCATCGCACCTGGAGAGGCGGGTCTCCCTGGCTTGGCCGTGAGCTCCTGGAAGGCAGGGGCCGCTTTCACTCGCTGTGTCCCTGGTGCTCAGGGAGGGTCCTGGCACACAGAGGGTCTCGGAGGACTTTTTCTACCAGAGCGTCTCTGCCCAGCCCCACACTGAGCGTGGAAGAGGGGGAAACTGGTTGGGAAGCTGTGGTTTCCCACTCACTGGCTGAGTTCCACACAACATGCTCGCAACCATGGGTGGGCAACACTGCAAGGGGGATTCCAGGATGGGCTTGGAATTGTTCTACTCTCCCCAGAGGGGAGAGCTGGATGCAGAGAGGGTTCTGAGCCTTGGGGGCCGTGAGTGTGGGAAGGAAATCCCAACCCTGCCTGCCCACCAGCCTTGCTGGAGTTGGTAATAAGCCAGTTCTGGGATGGGAGAGCCAGAGTGTTCCAGAACCCAGAGAGGGCTGCATCTGTGGGCAGGATGCTCAACGGCCGTTCAACAGGTGTCTCCTCCCTTCCCCTGGGCCTTCCCTCCTAGGCCCTCCCCAGCTCAGCCTTTCTTGCCCACTCTCAAGAACTGGTCTCCTCTCCCCTCGGCTGTCTCCCTCAGCCAGCATTTCTCAAGTCACCTTTACGATTTCTCCCATAACCGTGCTACCCGGAGTATTATTTACTTAATAGTTTTTCTCTAACAATGATCAGCTGTTGTTATTTTAACTCCCAATATTACCGGGCCAGTGATCCCATAATTGGTTGTGAGCCAGGCATCCAATGATATGGAATATGTTTATATTGATTGTTCAGATTATTCTTCCAAAATGAAAACACAAACATTGTATAGTCCCAGAATTCTCAAACTCCGGAGAGCTTCCTGTCTACAGACTACAGGGTCTGAGAAACCCCAGCTCAAGAGGGAGCCAATGCTCAGTTCTGGGTTTGGGGTACGGAAGATAGATGAGGGGCCTGCAGCCTCTTCCTGAGCCACAGGGAGGTGGTGTCCACATCCAGTAGGACATCTGGTCCCAGGAGGCCAAGGATCCCTAGGCAGAGGGGACTGTTTCTGTCAAAACTTCTGAGTCTTGGACCCGGTTCCATCGCACCTGGAGAGGCGGGTCTCCCTGGCTTGGCCGTGAGCTCCTGGAAGGCAGGGGCCGCTTTCACTCGCTGTGTCCCTGGTGCTCAGGGAGGGTCCTGGCACACAGAGGGTCTCGGAGGACTTTTTCTACCAGAGCGTCTCTGCCCAGCCCCACACTGAGCGTGGAAGAGGGGAATCTGGTTGGGAAGCTGTGGTTTCCCACTCACTGGCTGAGTTCCACACAACATGCTCGCAACCATGGGTGGGCAACACTGCAAGGGGGATTCCAGGATGGGCTTGGAATTGTTCTACTCTCCCCAGAGGGGAGAGCTGGATGCAGAGAGGGTTCTGAGCCTTGGGGGCCGTGAGTGTGGGAAGGAAATCCCAACCCTGCCTGCCCACCAGCCTTGCTGGAGTTGGTAATAAGCCAGTTCTGGGATGGGAGAGCCAGAGTGTTCCAGAACCCAGAGAGGGCTGCATCTGTGGGCAGGATGCTCAACGGCCGTTCAACAGGTGTCTCCTCCCTTCCCCTGGGCCTTCCCTCCTAGGCCCTCCCCAGCTCAGCCTTTCTTGCCCACTCTCAAGAACTGGTCTCCTCTCCCCTCGGCTGTCTCCCTCAGCCAGCATTTCTCAAGTCACCTTTACGATTTCTCCCATAACCGTGCTACCCGGAGTATTATTTACTTAATAGTTTTTCTCTCTAACAATGATCAGCTGTTGTTATTTTAACTTGCCCTTAAATATTTGTGAAATTCTGCACTCGAGGTGCCAGTTTTATTTTTTTCTAACATACATTAAATTTTAATTTAAAATACCTGTTCTTGTATCAGCTAAAATTACCCTGTGTTTGTCCACAGCGGAAATGATTTTGTACCATGGGTCAGCCAGGATGGGTAGTTGTTATTATTAACAATAATTATAGCCTCAAGTTAGCAGCGAGCTGTATGCCTCTTCCATGCACTGGCATTCAGTCTGCTTCAGTCCTTTTGGTTCCTGGACTATGGACATCACTGGACCCATTTTATAGATAAGGAAACTGAAGCTCAACAAGTAGCAGTGACTTGCTTAGGGTCACACAGCCAGTTAAGACTTTGGTCCTGATTCAGGAGCCCTTGGCCTTCTCCTAGGCCGTGGCTCCTGGCCTAGGAGAAGGCCGGGAAGCAAGAGGTGTTCTCCTGTTTCCAGTCAGACCCACAAGAGCCAGAGATGGCATCTCAAGGCGTCAAGAGTTTGGATTAGACACAAGGAAGGACTTCCTGGCTAGAAATGCTTAGGCACAAGAACAACTGACTGAGGAAGGGTGTGGAAGGCCCAGCTTCCCAAGTTCTCAAAACAAGATAAAGGCTTGCCCAGCTGGGTTCACGCCAATGCTGCCTAGAGGCAGGAAAATGGACTAAGTGACCTCTCCAAGCCTTATCCAGCTCCGAAGATGGGGTGCACCCAGTCATCAAGGTGACCTTCCTGGCCATTTCCCCAAGCCATCTATTAAACAAGGAAGGGCATGTGGAGGCTCCCACTTAAAGGAACCTCATCTCACACACCTCATCTTGGCCCTGCCTGATGAGAGAGTGCCAGCGACAACAGGTCAGGGTGGCAGGGCACTGGCTCTCCCCCTCGCCTTCTCACTGCTCTGGCCGCTCCTGGAGCGCCTCTCCGAGGCCTGGCGTCAAGGTCCTCAGAAGTACAGGGCCTGCTGGGCCGCCTGAGCCAGGGAACCTGCACGTCTTCCATCCGCTCCAGGGGATCCTTTTCAAACTCCCTGATCTGAAAAGTTAGACACATACACATGCTTCCATGGTACAACCCATATAATATAAAATATATCGTTTTAACCATGGGCCAGTGGGGAAGGGCCCTTCTGACACTGTTCAAAGGGAAACACAGAGCCAGTCAGCCACTGTGTGTGGTGTCAAAAAATTAAAGCCAAGAATAGCTTCATTTGTGTACAGGAAGGAAAGCAGGTCTGTCTCTGGACAGGGCCTCATGAGCAGAACTGAGGGGCCCGGTTTTGCTGAACTTCAGCAGGAGACCAGTCGGAGACGAGGAGGGGGACGGTGTCTGTGCTTATCCATTAAGAGCCTCAGTCTAGGTTGTTTTTCTAATGCCCTGACCGCTGGGGTGATCGGGAGCAGTGAACTCTGGAGGACAAGAAGGGCCAGGACGGGGCAGCAGGCAAGCACGTGGTAACCAGCCCTGGGGAACCACAGGCCCTGGGCAGGGCGGCGACAGCCAGCAGGCCAGTGAAGAGGGCCCCCACCTCCTCTGCCAGCACGCCAGGCCTGGGCTTCCTTCCTCCAGCTTCGTGAAGGACTGGGTGGGGGAGTAGGGAAGTTGTCCAGTTCCCAAACAAGGATTTCAGAGAGTGGTTGGGGGCTTTCAATCACAAACCCCCAGACACTGATTTAGCAGATACCACGTGTTGGCTTCAGAAGATCCCTGAACCCAAGGACCTGAAGGTACGTGGGCAGGGCTACCCTCCACCCCTGTTACTCACTGTCCCTCTGCCACAGCAGGAGTGCTGGCTCTCTTTGCTCATCTCCCACTACATTTATTGTGTACCTCACTCAGCCTTTCACACCCCTGTTCATATTTTTACCCTCTGTGCACCCCAAATGGAGCTATAAGATCCCTGAGGGCAGCTACTGGGGCTTCAGGGGGCTTCAGAGCCCCCGGATTTTGTCCAGTTCGGTACGCCGCACAGAGCAGATGGTTAGGGTACATCCGCGTGGTGAGGCCTGGGTGGGGGGGCCCTGGCAACAAGAGCAGCTGGAGCTCTGAAGGAGGCAGTTCTGAGGCCCTCCGGGAGGTTTGGCAAGCATCCAGGAGGAGGTGAGGAATTCTCCTAAGGTCATGAGGAAGCATAGAGTTCAGCTAACGGAGAGGGAGTAGGTGGAGTGGACATTCCGGTGGGAAGACCTGCCCAGGGAATGGTGGGGTGCGGGCTGAGCCCCAGGAAGTGGTGACTCCCAGGTTGAGATAGCCTTGCTGACAGGCTGACCCTGCATCTGCCAGGAGGCGAGCGTGCGATTCAGGTGCTCCGATTACAGTCATAACCCGGCATGGTCTCGGGAGTGACCCCTTTTCCAAGAAGCTGACTTTTGAGGAATTTGCCTGGCCATGGAAATCACAACGTGTATTGCACTGGCCTCAGCAGTTGATTAAACCTCCATCAGCGCAACGACCCAGGAAGAACACTCTCTTCCTCACAGCGTGTCCCCTGCTCCTGTTTTTCATGCTTATGGGCATCAGGTGGTTGGTAGAGGCATCCACACCCAGACTGCGCACCCAGTGAAGTCAGCTGAGAAAACAAGAGCCGCCCTCACCCCCCCACCCCCTCCGCCCGCTGCCCCTCGCTCTGGGCGCTGCAGGCATGGGCCAGGGTCACCCCTAGGCACACCTCTCCCCACTCCCGCTTTCACCCGCCCCCGGTGCTTCTCTTCGGGGCTGCTCCAGCCCTGCGCCTGCCCAAACTGTTTATCAGCCCAGACCAGTGCGTTCTGCTGCCAGCAGAAACACACATGGCAATGGCGCTGCCGTCCCACACCCTGCGTCAGCACACTCCCACGCGCCGCTGGCCAGCGGTCAACGCTGTGCGCTCACACACATTCTCACCCCCTCCTGCCAACACAGCTGTTCCCCGCTGCTTGGAATCAGGCCCTCCGTCTCACACGCGCGTTCTCTGAGGGCTTTCCTCGTGGGTACTCAAGGCAGAGGCTCACACCTGTGAAACAGGCCAGCGCACCGCCTGCTCCCTGACCTGGGCTGTCAGCTCATCACTTCCAACTGTGTGACCTTGGGCAATGGACTTAACGTCTCTGGACATCAGATGCCTCATCTGTAGAATGCGAATAATAATTACCTTCTGGGTCTTTCCCCAAGGCTCAGGGGCTGGGCGAGAAAGCAGGCATCCAGGAAGTGCTTCATCAGCGGGAGTTCTGACGCTGGTGCCCAGCGTGTCCCGTGTCCTCTCTGGAGTCTGGCTACCCGTTTTCCTTTCCCACGCCCAGCTGCTGGCCTCCCCTTGTGTTCACACCTTCCTGGCGGTGTGACCTCAAGTGAAGCACATCACCTGTCCGCTTCTCATGTCCTCACTGGTGAGATGAGTTTACAACTGCCCGGCCGGGCCCAGAGACCTGCCCTGAGGGCACGGGAAAGGGCACCACTGTGCTTTGGAAACCCATCAGCCCGGGCCCCAGACGCGGGGTGTGCTGGGGGAATGGGATTTGAATGGGGCAATGGCCACACGTGGGCCTTGTTTAGACGCCTTCCACCTCCCCTCATCTCAGTCAAGCCTCACGCTGGAGGCGGTGTTTCCACTCTGGCTCAGCTGTGGGGCTGCGGTCCACCCAAAGAGGCCGCCGTGGCCCGTCTCTGCGGCACCCGGGGCCTTGCGGAGTCGCCCACCTCCCCCAGCCCAGCCCTTCCCTCGGGCACAGCTGCTCTTCCCAGCAGGCCCACGCTGCAGCGCGGAGCCCACCAGCCTCCCCGGCTTCTCCTGCTCTCCTGCTGGCCCTGAGGCCAAGGGTCCCCGGCCCTCTCCCCTGTCATCTTCTCCAGGACCCTGTCCTTCCTTCTTCGCCAGTGAACCTGCGCTAGCTTTTTCTATTCTAGGGAAGAGGTGTATGCAGAAGGATAGAAAACGAATGTGATTTGAGAACTGAGGCAAACCTGGGCTGAGCGAGGGGGTGTGCATCACGGAGAAGGAGGCTCTGCGGTGGGTGGAGCCTCAGTTCAGGCCCCGTGGGAGAGGGGATCCTCCCCCTGCTGGAGGAACGTGCCTTCCTGCCTCTTGATGGAAACAGGCAAAACTGCTGGAGGGCAAATCCTGGCCTGATCTTGCTCCCAGGCAGTGGCTTCTTCCTTTGACTATGAGAGACTCTCAAGCTCCAGCCACCACTGGGAGGCCACTGGAGAATGCGGAATAATAATTAAAAACCTTCTGGGTCTTTCCCCAAGGCTCAGGGGCTGGGCGAGAAAGCAGGCATCCAGGAAGTGCTTCATCAGCGGAGTTCTGACGCTGGTGCCCAGCGTGTCCCGTGTCCTCTCTGGAGTCTGGCTACCCGTTTTCCTTTCCCACGCCCAGCTGCTGGCCTCCCCTTGTGTTCACACCTTCCTGGCGGTGTGACCTCAAGTGAAGCACATCACCTGTCCGCTTCTCATGTCCTCACTGGTGAGATGAGTTTACAACTGCCCGGCCGGGCCCAGAGACCTGCCCTGAGGGCACGGGAAAGGGCACCACTGTGCTTTGGAAACCCATCAGCCCGGGCCCCAGACGCGGGGTGTGCTGGGGGAATGGGATTTGAATGGGGCAATGGCCACACGTGGGCCTTGTTTAGACGCCTTCCACCTCCCCTCATCTCAGTCAAGCCTCACGCTGGAGGCGGTGTTTCCACTCTGGCTCAGCTGTGGGGCTGCGGTCCACCCAAAGAGGCCGCCGTGGCCCGTCTCTGCGGCACCCGGGGCCTTGCGGAGTCGCCCACCTCCCCCAGCCCAGCCCTTCCCTCGGGCACAGCTGCTCTTCCCAGCAGGCCCACGCTGCAGCGCGGAGCCCACCAGCCTCCCCGGCTTCTCCTGCTCTCCTGCTGGCCCTGAGGCCAAGGGTCCCCGGCCCTCTCCCCTGTCATCTTCTCCAGGACCCTGTCCTTCCTTCTTCGCCAGTGAACCTGCGCTAGCTTTTTCTATTCTAGGGGAAAAGGTGTATGCAGAAGGATAGAAAACGAATGTGATTTGAGAACTGAGGCAAACCTGGGCTGAGCGAGGGGGTGTGCATCACGGAGAAGGAGGCTCTGCGGTGGGTGGAGCCTCAGTTCAGGCCCCGTGGGAGAGGGGATCCTCCCCCTGCTGGAGGAACGTGCCTTCCTGCCTCTTGATGGAAACAGGCAAAACTGCTGGAGGGCAAATCCTGGCCTGATCTTGCTCCCAGGCAGTGGCTTCTTCCTTTGACTATGAGAGACTCTCAAGCTCCAGCCACCACTGGGAGGCCACTGGAGATCCACTGGCTCAAGGGAACCATGGTAACCAGGCCGCCGCTGTTGTTCTTCGGGACTCTGGAAAGAGCACAGATGGAAACCCATACGCCCCATGCCTAGATATCCACAATGTGCACGTTAAGCCAAGAAGCTGTCAAATAAAATGTCACACACCTTCAGAATGACCCAAAAGTCAAGTTTAAATTTAGAATTCTTCCACTCTTCAGAGTGCCTCCTGCAGAACAGAGGGCCACAGGGGAGCTGGGTGGGTAGGTGACCACCGGCGCCGTGGGGGCTCTAGGGCGACTGGCTGATTTGACAAAAACATAAACCATGTTTCAATCCAATCGGTATTTTATGCTTTCAACTTCTTCCCAGGCCAGTGTGGCCGAAAGAGCTAGAAGGCAGTGTGTGTTATACTGATGGTTATAACCTTCATTCAAATCTCAGGGCTGCCAAACTGGAGGCTCAATTAAGCTTTTTAATCTTTTCGAGGCTCCATTTCCCCATTTGTAAGAACGGACTAAGGATACTTCCCTGATAACGTTATTGTAATTGCTTAAAGAGATAATCTTTGTAAAGCCCTGAGCATGGTCCTGGAACATAATAAGTGCTCAATAAGCAGTGAGCTCGTATTGCTATTATAATTCCTCCACACATGGGCAATGATAGCATCAGAGCTGGAAGTCAGCTGCCTGTCTCTTCAGGGCACACATGATGAAATAGGTCATCTTCTCCAGGCCCTGTCCTTCCTTCTTCGCCAGTGAACCTGCGCTAGCTTTTTCTATTCTAGGGAAGAGGTGTATGCAGAAGGATAGAAAACGAATGTGATTTGAGAACTGAGGCAAACCTGGGCTGAGCGAGGGGGTGTGCATCACGGAGAAGGAGGCTCTGCGGTGGGTGGAGCCTCAGTTCAGGCCCCGTGGGAGAGGGGATCCTCCCCCTGCTGGAGGAACGTGCCTTCCTGCCTCTTGATGGAAACAGGCAAAACTGCTGGAGGGCAAATCCTGGCCTGATCTTGCTCCCAGGCAGTGGCTTCTTCCTTTGACTATGAGAGACTCTCAAGCTCCAGCCACCACTGGGAGGCCACTGGAGATCCACTGGCTCAAGGGAACCATGGTAACCAGGCCGCCGCTGTTGTTCTTCGGGACTCTGGAAAGAGCACAGATGGAAACCCATACGCCCCATGCCTAGATATCCACAATGTGCACGTTAAGCCAAGAAGCTGTCAAATAAAATGTCACACACCTTCAGAATGACCCAAAAGTCAAGTTTAAATTTAGAATTCTTCCACTCTTCAGAGTGCCTCCTGCAGAACAGAGGGCCACAGGGGAGCTGGGTGGGTAGGTGACCACCGGCGCCGTGGGGGCTCTAGGGCGACTGGCTGATTTGACAAAAACATAAACCATGTTTCAATCCAATCGGTATTTTATGCTTTCAACTTCTTCCCAGGCCAGTGTGGCCGAAAGAGCTAGAAGGCAGTGTGTGTTATACTGATGGTTATAACCTTCATTCAAATCTCAGGGCTGCCAAACTGGAGGCTCAATTAAGCTTTTTAATCTTTTCGAGGCTCCATTTCCCCATTTGTAAGAACGGACTAAGGATACTTCCCTGATAACGTTATTGTAATTGCTTAAAGAGATAATCTTTGTAAAGCCCTGAGCATGGTCCTGGAACATAATAAGTGCTCAATAAGCAGTGAGCTCGTATTGCTATTATAATTCCTCCACACATGGGCAATGATAGCATCAGAGCTGGAAGTCAGCTGCCTGTCTCTTCAGGGCACACATGATGAAATAGGTCACTCAGCTAAGCAGAAGCAGATACGGAACTAGGTCTTCTAACTTTCCCACAGTCTTGGGTTTTTCCCTAGCTTAGGAAAGAAAAAAAAATGGTGGTCCAGAAATGTGAATGCCCTTAATTCACTGAACTGTATACTTTAAGAATGGTTAATATAGCAAATTTTATGGTATGTTCATTTTACCACTGGGTTAGTTGGTTAGGGCTGCCATAACAAATTACTGCACAGTGGGTTGGCCTAAACAACAGAACTGTGCTGTCTCACAGGTCTGGAGGCTAGAAATCTGAAATACAGATGACCGCTGAAACCTGCGAAGAAGAACCTACTCCCTGCTTCAGTCCAAGCTACTAATGGCTTGCTGGCAAGCTCTGGCATTCCATGGCTGGTAGAAGCAGCACTCCAGTCTCGGCCTTCGTCTTCTCAGCGAGTTCTCCCTGTGCACATGTGGCTCCTGCCATGTGCCCCAAAGTCCCTTTTATAAGGACACCAGTCAGACTGAATAGAATCTACCCTATTGACCTTATCTTCACTAAAGACATCTGCAATGATCCCATTCTGAGGTACTGAGGATGGAGACTGCAACACAGGAGTTTTGAGGAGGACACTGTTCAGCCCGTAACAACCACAATGACACATTATGGCTACCTTGCGTGCAGTATTAGGTTATAGGTAGGGGAAGAACGCCTTTGGTGATGTTTCAGGGCTATGCTCATAGTAAGTCTTCAAAATGTGTTTCCTGACTTGTGTTAAATCTGGTGGCGATAGCTAAAAGGGCTGAAATCTCCCATTCTCCAAAATGAGTCCTCCTCTGGCCATGAACTAAAAGGATTTTTAACAACCAGCACTGTTTCCAGATGAGTACTTAATAAACTCTTTAAAAATAATTAGTTCTCTTTGGTTGACTCAACTCTGCAATCCTGGACAGCATCTTGTTTCTATTTCTGTCCTCAGAGGAGAGGTGAAATTCAGCTAGAACAGGTTGAATCATATATTGTGTTGTTTTGTATGTGAATAGCATATTGTATTTAAATGTTTTCCTTTAAGATTTTAGGGAGAAAGTCTTCATACAAATAGAAACGTTTCAAGAATGATACAATAAACACCTACATTCCCTCCACCTAGATGCAATGACTGTTAACACTTTGCCCCGTCTGCTTTATCTGTATCAAGTCTTTTGGTGAATCTCTTGACAAAGAAGTTGCTGGCATCATGATGTTTCAGCTCTAAATATTTAAGCATGAATTTGCTAGGAATAGGCTGTTCTCCTATATAATCACACTGTGATTCTCAATCCAAGAAAACCAGTGTTCCGTAATATCGTCGTCTCATATCCAGTCCACACTCAAATTTGACGAAGCTAATTTTTCAAAAATTCTGAATCTGATGAATTCCAAATCTGTGAAGCTTAGAGTCTCGACAGTATGACCTGTGTAATGGGAAATATTGGAGCTCTTGAAAATTAACTTAACATCTAGATCTCTGGTCCCCATACACTGATGTTTCCTTTCCTCATTTCCTTTCTCTAGCAAGCTAGCTCTCTGAAAGCCCAAGTGCATGCTTGGGGTAGGGTGCTTCTGGAATTCCTTTTATTCTAAGACAATGGTCTTTTGAGGAGTACCTGCAGGAGGACCTTTGGCCTGGGGACCTGCTACGATCGCCTGGGACCTCCCTGGCTGGAGTCACAAAAGAGAGCTGGGTGAGGAAGCAAGGACGGAGGTTCAATCTGACCTTGACCAGGGTGGAGACTCCCAGACTTAGCACCACCCCTTCCAAAGCTGGCCAGGTGCCAGTCTGACGTGGTTGCCAGTGCTGCCATTGTCACAGCCTCTTTCTGGGGGTTTCCAGACAGCGGCTCCAGAGGATCATGTTGGCCTCCAGAAAGGTGACCACAAATGAACAGTGAAAGAATAAAAGGAGGAAAATTCTGCAATGAACCTCCCTGAATTTGCAGGGACAGTTCTCGTCCCCTTCTCTGCAAATCCAGCAGGGCTCAGGATTAAGCCTTCGATTTTAAGAGCTGCTTCATAACTAGGAACAGCATTAATCAGTAGAACTGTGCAGATAAAAAGAGGGCCCACAAAGACGGAGCGTGTGGGGCATAACTGGTTTGTGATTCAGAACCACCTCCCCCTTCAGAACCCAGGCTTGTTCGAGCTTGGCTGCAAGTCCCAGCCAATGTATTTCTGGATGGGGTGGGAGGCAGGGGTCAGATAAAGTTCTGACATATTTTGCAGCAGGCCTGACACTTTGCCCAGTGCTCTGGACCTGTGACAGCTGCCAGGATGGTGTGTTGGGAAAGTTAGGCCAGATGGAGCTGGTTTAAATGGGTCGGAGGGAACAGGCAGTTGACTAACCAGATAGCTCAGCAATAACACTCAGCATGATAACACCAATGAACCGACATGGCTGCCTGGGCCACCAGAGGCCCTGCATGTCATTCCCAGGAAGTCACCACGCTAATCCCCCCACCCCTGACATCTCTGGGGCCTGCATCTGTACGCGCATCTTACTATCTTTAGAAAATAAGCAAACGCTTAACACATGTCAAGCACCTGACATGCATAATCTAACTTACAACTCACAACAGCTCAGTGGAATAGGTACTGTTATTACCCCAGACAGGCATATAATAGCTTACACATTTGTAACAGATACACCTGCAGGTATGAGGTCCACTTGCCAGGCATTACCTAATTTACTAGGGAAACTGAGTCAGAAGAGCAAAGCCAGTCATCCAGCATTACATGGCTGATAGGTGTGGATGTGAAACCATGGGAAATGGGGTGACTTGAGGTGGAGGGTCCACGCCTGCACCACCCCATGACTCTCCAGATGGGAAACCTTTTCTCAGACAGGCAGGGGAAGAGAGACCGGGCTGAGATGTAAAGCAAAGTGAAGGCGAAGGTCTGCACGCTTTTCCGTTTCCTGACAAGCATAATGAGAGGCACCCGTGGGAATAGAAACTCAGACATCTGACCCTGAGCCCTTGGCCGCTCTTCCTTCCTCTCCCGTGGCCCAGTTGGTCTGAACTGTGTTGTTCCAGGCCTCATGGGAGGCTCTGTGGGACAGAGACAAGCAGACAGGCTGCAGGAGGCCTTCTGCTTCCACCAAGCTGCATCTAATCCTTCTCAACTCCAAGAAGTGAGAATCCCGCATCTCCCAAAGCAGATAAAAGAGGGCCCACAAAGACGGGCGTGTGGGGCATAACTGGTTTGTGATTCAGAACCACCTCCCCCTTCAGAACCCAGGCTTGTTCGAGCTTGGCTGCAAGTCCCAGCCAATGTATTTCTGGATGGGGTGGGAGGCAGGGGTCAGATAAAGTTCTGACATATTTTGCAGCAGGCCTGACACTTTGCCCAGTGCTCTGGACCTGTGACAGCTGCCAGGATGGTGTGTTGGGAAAGTTAGGCCAGATGGAGCTGGTTTAAATGGGTCGGAGGGAACAGGCAGTTGACTAACCAGATAGCTCAGCAATAACACTCAGCATGATAACACCAATGAACCGACATGGCTGCCTGGGCCACCAGAGGCCCTGCATGTCATTCCCAGGAAGTCACCACGCTAATCCCCCCACCCCTGACATCTCTGGGGCCTGCATCTGTACGCGCATCTTACTATCTTTAGAAAATAAGCAAACGCTTAACACATGTCAAGCACCTGACATGCATAATCTAACTTACAACTCACAACAGCTCAGTGGAATAGGTACTGTTATTACCCCAGACAGGCATATAATAGCTTACACATTTGTAACAGATACACCTGCAGGTATGAGGTCCACTTGCCAGGCATTACCTAATTTACTAGGGAAACTGAGTCAGAAGAGCAAAGCCAGTCATCCAGCATTACATGGCTGATAGGTGTGGATGTGAAACCATGGGAAATGGGGTGACTTGAGGTGGAGGGTCCACGCCTGCACCACCCCATGACTCTCCAGATGGGAAACCTTTTCTCAGACAGGCAGGGGAAGAGAGACCGGGCTGAGATGTAAAGCAAAGTGAAGGCGAAGGTCTGCACGCTTTTCCGTTTCCTGACAAGCATAATGAGAGGCACCCGTGGGAATAGAAACTCAGACATCTGACCCTGAGCCCTTGGCCGCTCTTCCTTCCTCTCCCGTGGCCCAGTTGGTCTGAACTGTGTTGTTCCAGGCCTCATGGGAGGCTCTGTGGGACAGAGACAAGCAGACAGGCTGCAGGAGGCCTTCTGCTTCCACCAAGCTGCATCTAATCCTTCTCAACTCCAAGAAGTGAGAAGCTGCCCTGTGCATCTCCCAAAGCCGAAGCTGACTATCCCAAATCAGGACCTGAGCCAGCTGGATCCAGACCTGCACGAAGGCAGCCTTCCCGCCACGTTATGGACCTCTTCGGATAGCCTGAGGCCACCTGCAGTCATGTCACCTGAAAGGTAGAGATAGGCTGCTCATTGTCCTTACTAGCTCTGCTTTCACTGCGTGTGCACAAACTCACGCACCCAGAGGAGCTTGCTGTCCCCTATCCCAGCTGCCTGCACACACTCATGGCCCCTGGATGGACTCTGAGGAAGGAACACCAAGGCCTTGCTTTGAAGCACATGGCTGCATGCTCAGCGACAGCTCCTCCAACCCAAAGGCAGCATCAGAAGTGTTTTTAGAGGAGATGATGTCTAAGCAAGATTCCAGACAGAAAACAAACTGTGACACTGTCTGTATCTTGCTCCTCGGGGGTATTTAGGTTGATGTATGCTGTCTTGACTTTTTCTTCTGTTTATAGACATATCTATGCCTTTATCTAAATACATGCTTCTGACTCCTGATACTTTTTTTTTTTAAAGATTCATTTATTTTATTTATTTGGGGGGGATGGGGTGGGGAGGGAGGGGAGCGGGCGGGCCACTTCTATTGGTCTTTCATTTATCTATTTGCATCCATCTTTGTTTTTTGGCCCGTGTGGGCCTCCCATCGCAGTGGCCTCTGTCGTCGCAGAGCACCGGCTCTGGGCGCATGCGCTCCAGAGCTCTGGCTTGGTAATTGGACACATCGGTCCAGCCGCTCCTTGGCATGTGGGATCTTCCCAGGCCAGGGATCGAACGGCGCCCCTTGCACTGCAAGGCGGTGTCCTTACCCACTGGACCACCAGGGAAGCCCTCCTGATACTTTCAATGAAAAAAGGAACCAGCTTCCTTTCTTTACTTCTCAAGGCACAAGAAGACTTTTCCACGTGGGTTTATAGTGATCTAATGGCTGCATAGTACGCCCACTGTGTGGTTGTACCGTCGTTCACAAGAGCGATCCCTGTTGATGGACATGTAGGTTGTTCTCAGTGGTTTTGCTAATCGATCACCCGTCCTTTTTTCCTTTCCTCTTAGTCTATGCAAGGCACCTTGGTCAGTGCTGGGTATATGGAGATGAAAAAAATGGACAAGGTCTCTCTCTCACAGGCTCTTCAGTCCAGTGGAGAGACAATATTCTAATCCCAAGATGCAGTCTGAGCCAAGGTGGGAAGGAACAGGAAGTTGTAGAGGGAATAACACAGCCAGAGTCTGTGCTTTACTGGGCACTTGGGAGAGACCTCTCTCGGGTAGTGACACTTTAATGGAGATCTATGTGAGGAGCCAATCGTTTGAGGAGTGTATGGAAAAGCATTATGGGCAGAGGGAACAGTATGAGCAAAGGCAGAGCTGTATGAACCCTGTATGTGTGGTATGCTTGAGGAAGTCTGAGATTTTTCCTAAAGCTATAGTGTAAAGGTGTAGTTGCGAGTAAGGCTAGATGGGTTGGTGGAACTCATGTGAGAAAGCCTTGAATGCCAAGCCAAGGAAGTTGGACTTGATTTTCTCAACATACCCACTCATGTCATTGGGTCTAGACAGAGAAAATGGGCTCCTGCCTAAAAGACCCAGGAGAATCATTGAATGTCTATGCCTTTATCTAAATACATGCTTCTGACTCCTGATACTTTTTTTTTTTAAAGATTCATTTATTTTTTTTATTTGGGGGATGGGGTGGGAGGGAGGGGAGCGGGCGGGCCACTTCTATTGGTCTTTCATTTATCTATTTGCATCCATCTTTGTTTTTTGGCCCGTGTGGGCCTCCCATCGCAGTGGCCTCTGTCGTCGCAGAGCACCGGCTCTGGGCGCATGCGCTCCAGAGCTCTGGCTTGGTAATTGGACACATCGGTCCAGCCGCTCCTTGGCATGTGGGATCTTCCCAGGCCAGGGATCGAACGGCGCCCCTTGCACTGCAAGGCGGTGTCCTTACCCACTGGACCACCAGGGAAGCCCTCCTGATACTTTCAATGAAAAAAGGAACCAGCTTCCTTTCTTTACTTCTCAAGGCACAAGAAGACTTTTCCACGTGGGTTTATAGTGATCTAATGGCTGCATAGTACGCCCACTGTGTGGTTGTACCGTCGTTCACAAGAGCGATCCCTGTTGATGGACATGTAGGTTGTTCTCAGTGGTTTTGCTAATCGATCACCCGTCCTTTTTTCCTTTCCTCTTAGTCTATGCAAGGCACCTTGGTCAGTGCTGGGTATATGGAGATGAAAAAAATGGACAAGGTCTCTCTCTCACAGGCTCTTCAGTCCAGTGGAGAGACAATATTCTAATCCCAAGATGCAGTCTGAGCCAAGGTGGGAAGGAACAGGAAGTTGTAGAGGGAATAACACAGCCAGAGTCTGTGCTTTACTGGGCACTTGGGAGAGACCTCTCTCGGGTAGTGACACTTTAATGGAGATCTATGTGAGGAGCCAATCGTTTGAGGAGTGTATGGAAAAGCATTATGGGCAGAGGGAACAGTATGAGCAAAGGCAGAGCTGTATGAACCCTGTATGTGTGGTATGCTTGAGGAAGTCTGAGATTTTTCCTAAAGCTATAGTGTAAAGGTGTAGTTGCGAGTAAGGCTAGATGGGTTGGTGGAACTCATGTGAGAAAGCCTTGAATGCCAAGCCAAGGAAGTTGGACTTGATTTTCTCAACATACCCACTCATGTCATTGGGTCTAGACAGAGAATACTGTGGGCTCCTGCCTAAAAGACCCAGGAGAATATTAATGTCCCAGAGGAAATCTCTGCTTCAAATGGAAGGTTCCGTTTCCTGCTTGATAAAAGTTCAAAGGCTATCTTGAGCTTTAGGGCCAGGCACATTACCTTATTACTGAGTTCCCCAGAAATGTGGCCCAGAGAGATCAAGGGATTTGCCCAAAGGAAACAGCAAACCTACATCAAAGGCAGAACCTAAGGGCCTGATTGCTAGTCTTCAGCTCCACCCCTAAAGCACACCCCCTTTCACCTGGGCATTCTTTCTGGCAACTACTCAAAGCAGGAAGAGGCAGAGGAAATGCATTTTAAAGAGATTTGTTGAGCACCCACGAGTGTCAAGCACTGTGCCTGGCCAGGGCCAGCCTAGAGGCGGTTCACAGCCCCAGCGGACTGCACGAGTCCCCGGTCATCTTCACTCCAGAAATTCTCCCTGCCCTGTCTTCCCCTGAAAAGTTGCTGAAAAATCATGCGTAACAAAGTAGCCAGCAGTTTCCGGCTTTGGTAAGCTTGCTTACTCAATTTCCCTCATTTGTGCACTCAGACCACCAGACGGAGCAAAGGGCAGTCATCAAAGGTGTCTGGGACGAGGCTCTGGCAGCTGTCGGGTGAACAGGCCGCTGGGGACTCAGTCTGGCCATGGTCTGGGCCAGGGGAGAGGGAAGGGCAAGGCTGGGGGCAGCCCCAGGGGCCCCGCCCGCCCCGCCCGCCCGGTGCGCCGCCGGGTGTGCTGTGTGCTTCCCGTGCGGGAGGGCACGAGCCACAGCGGTCCGATGAGGCAATCGCGGGGAACGTGCGACTGGGCGCGTCACGGACCGAGGCTGGGATGGGGGATGGGGGGGCGCTAGCAGACCCGCCCGCGATAGTTCAGCCCGACCCCGCTCGCGTCCCGCGTGCTCTCCCTGCCACCTGTGCGGGGCGCCGGCGCGGGAGCCGCCGGGCGGGGCTTGTCCTAGCACCTCGAGCACTCGGGTGGGTACTCGCAGGCTCACGGCCCCGCCGGGCAGGCTTGCCCAGATCCCCCCTGCCTCCCGAATGCCTTGGCTCTTTATTCACCCGGGCAGTTGGCGGTCTGTTCCGCGCGGGTCCTTCCACCCCCACACATGGCGCTGACAAGTTCCTGTTGCCAACCCACAGACACACCTGGAGCTCCACGTGGGCATCGCACGCACGGACCCATCTGCCCCCCTTGATTTGGAGAGCTGTATTAAGTCAGCCCTTAGATTTGTTGTCCTAAGCTCGCTGGAACAAGCACTGTGTCTTTGGGGGAAGTTGCTTAACCTCTCTGAGCCTCATGCAAGTCATCAGTCCAGTGGGGATGATGATACTATTCATACATACCAACCCCACTGGGTTGTAATAGGAATTAAATAAGACAGTTCCTGTAGACTGGTAAGCCTCAGTGGTCATTAGGAGTCACCCAGTAAATTAGGAGTCACCCAATAAATGATAACCATGATGACTTTTATAGAGAAAACTGAGCTACCAGCTCTAGTTGGGCTCAGGGAGTCTGAAACAGGAGTAAGATTGGGCTCCTGGGTTTTGTCTTTCTTTCCCGTATCATATGCATCTTTTCTGCAGTATCTCTCGCCTCTTCACCCAGGCCTGAACCATTCATCCATTTATTCAGGATAAATTTCTTGATATTTATACCTACTCTACGGCATTAAAAACTGTGCCGCCTTCCGGCCTGGACTGCGGCCAGCCCTGGCCCCTGACGCCTTGAGCTGAAGTCCCTTCCTGCCTCAGTCTTTCCATCTGTACTGTAGGGACATGAGGCCTCCTCTCTACATTCTCCAGGCAGAGGATGACTCATAACAGTGGGGAAAGCCCACAGAAACTGAAAGAGGCTCTTACTGGCCAGGGCCTACTGACTGATGCAAGGTTTGGCCTTTACGTGCAATACAGCAAGTGGGAACAGGGATGTTTCCGGCAAAGTGTGAAGAGCCTGGGAGAGCCTGCCCCTCCCCCACACCAGACAGCCGGCTAACAGGGCAGAGGACCGACGCTCAGTCTAGGAGTCTGAGGGGCCAGCACGAGGTCCAGACTCTGCCTCCCCCAGGTTTGTGACCACCAAAGGTTTGTGATCCCTTGGATCTCTCTGTCTTTTCTGTTAGGTGGAGCTGCATTTTCTGTATTTCTAGGTAGAGGCTCAGGATGAGGGAGCTGAGACAGGTGAAGGCAGGCCCTAAAGGCCTGGCAGTCTGGTCACCCCAGGCTAGTGTCCAAGGACCCCCTCCCCGCAAAGTCAGTGTGCCTTCAACCAGCTCCAGATGTAACAGACCCCCCACTTACACCTCATGAGGTACAAAGAAGTTTGGATTCAAAAGTGGGTCCAAACCTGATCTCTACCACATCCTACTTATAATGACGTGGGGCAAGTTACTCACCGTCTTTGCGCCTCCATTTTTCCACACGTACCATGGGGATAGTAATGTCTGCCGAGGTGCTGCTGTGACCTTAGAGAAAAGGAGGGGGCTTCCCTGGTGATCCAGTGGTTGAGTCTGCCTTCCAACACCGGGGGCATGGGTTCAAGCTCTGGCTGGGGAACTAAGATTCCACATGCTGTAAGGCAAGGACGCTCCCGCCACAACTACTTAGCTCGCGCACGACACTGCTGAGCCTGCACGCTAGAGCCCTGGAGACACAACCAGAGAGAATCCCGCCCGCCTGCAATGAAGGGGCCTGCATGCCGCACCTAAGACTGGACACAGCCAAATAAATTTAAAAAAAAAATAGAAAATGAGGGGCTTCCCTGGTGGTCCAGTGGCTAAGGACACCACCTTGCAGTGCAGGGGGCGCCAGTTCGATCCCTGGCCTGGGAAGATCCTGCGTGCCTCAGTCTTTCCATCTGTACTGTAGGGACATGAGGCCTCCTCTCTACATTCTCCAGGCAGAGGATGACTCATACCAGTGGGGAAAGCCCACAGAAACTGAAAGAGGCTCTTACTGGCCAGGGCCTACTGACTGATGCAAGGTTTGGCCTTTACGTGCAATACAGCAAGTGGGAACAGGGATGTTTCCGGCAAAGTGTGAAGAGCCTGGGAGAGCCTGCCCCTCCCCCACACCAGACAGCCGGCTAACAGGGCAGAGGACCGACGCTCAGTCTAGGAGTCTGAGGGGCCAGCACGAGGTCCAGACTCTGCCTCCCCCAGGTTTGTGACCACCAAAGGTTTGTGATCCCTTGGATCTCTCTGTCTTTTCTGTTAGGTGGAGCTGCATTTTCTGTATTTCTAGGTAGAGGCTCAGGATGAGGGAGCTGAGACAGGTGAAGGCAGGCCCTAAAGGCCTGGCAGTCTGGTCACCCCAGGCTAGTGTCCAAGGACCCCCTCCCCGCAAAGTCAGTGTGCCTTCAACCAGCTCCAGATGTAACAGACCCCCCACTTACACCTCATGAGGTACAAAGAAGTTTGGATTCAAAAGTGGGTCCAAACCTGATCTCTACCACATCCTACTTATAATGACGTGGGGCAAGTTACTCACCGTCTTTGCGCCTCCATTTTTCCACACGTACCATGGGGATAGTAATGTCTGCCGAGGTGCTGCTGTGACCTTAGAGAAAAGGAGGGGGCTTCCCTGGTGATCCAGTGGTTGAGTCTGCCTTCCAACACCGGGGGCATGGGTTCAAGCTCTGGCTGGGGAACTAAGATTCCACATGCTGTAAGGCAAGGACGCTCCCGCCACAACTACTTAGCTCGCGCACGACACTGCTGAGCCTGCACGCTAGAGCCCTGGAGACACAACCAGAGAGAATCCCGCCCGCCTGCAATGAAGGGGCCTGCATGCCGCACCTAAGACTGGACACAGCCAAATAAATTTAAAAAAAAAATAGAAAATGAGGGGCTTCCCTGGTGGTCCAGTGGCTAAGGACACCACCTTGCAGTGCAGGGGGCGCCAGTTCGATCCCTGGCCTGGGAAGATCCTGCGTGCCGCGGAGTGGCTGGATGGATGTGTCCAACTACTGAGCCGGAGCTCTGGGGGGCATGCGCCCAGAGCCGGTGCTCTGCGACGACAGAGGCCACTGCGATGGGAGGCCCACACAGGCCAAAAAGAACAAACAGAGATGAAAATAGATAAATGAAAGACCAATAGAAGTGGCCCGCCCAAAAAAAATGTAAAAAAAAAGAAAATGAGGGCTTCCCTGGTGGTCCAGTGGGTAGAGTCTGCCTTGCAGGGGGCACCGGTTCAATTCCTGGCCCAGGAAGATCCCACGTTCCGTGGAGCAGCTGGACCAGTGTGTCCAATTAGGAGCCAGCGCTCTGGAGCGCATGCACCCAGAGCTGGTGCTCTGCCACTAGAGAGGCCACTGCGATGGGAGGCATGCACAGGCCAGAGAATAAAGATAGATGAAAACAAATAAATAAAAAACCAATAAGAGACAAAAAAAGGGACTTCCCTGGTGGTCCAGTGGATAAAGACAAGGCCTTGCAGTGCAAGGGGCGCCGGTTCAATCCCTGGCCTGGGAAGATCCCACGTGCCGCGGAGCAGCTGGATGGGTGTGTCCAATTACAAGCCAGCACTCTGGAGCGCATGCGCCCAGAGCCAGTGCTCTGCAGTGAGAGGGGCCACTGCAATGGGAGACCCACACAGGAGCCAAAGAACAAAGACAGATGAAAATAGAGAAATGAAAGACCAATAGAAGTGGCCCGCCCAAAAAAAATGTAAAAAAAAAGAAAATGAGGGCTTCCTGGTGGTCCAGTGGGTAGAGTCTGCCTTGCAGGGGGCACCGGTTCAATTCCTGGCCCAGGAAGATCCCACGTTCCGTGGAGCAGCTGGACCAGTGTGTCCAATTAGGAGCCAGCGCTCTGGAGCGCATGCACCCAGAGCTGGTGCTCTGCCACTAGAGAGGCCACTGCGATGGGAGGCATGCACAGGCCAGAGAATAAAGATAGATGAAAACAAATAAATAAAAAACCAATAAGAGACAAAAAAAGGGACTTCCCTGGTGGTCCAGTGGATAAAGACAAGGCCTTGCAGTGCAAGGGGCGCCGGTTCAATCCCTGGCCTGGGAAGATCCCACGTGCCGCGGAGCAGCTGGATGGGTGTGTCCAATTACAAGCCAGCACTCTGGAGCGCATGCGCCCAGAGCCAGTGCTCTGCAGTGAGAGGGGCCACTGCAATGGGAGACCCACACAGGTCAAAGAATAAAGATGGATGAAAATAAATAAATTTAAGAAATCAGTAAAAGAGGCCAAAATTTAAAAAAAAAAGACAAAAAAAAAAAAAGAAAATGAGGTAATTATGAAGTGTTCATAGTAGTGACCATTGCTGTTGTCGTAAAATTCACTTTCTATGCCACTGCTCATTTTAACCTGTCACAAGTGGGGCCAAATAGAACATTATCATCTTGGATCTTTGGGTTAGAAATGTGTGCTGAAACCTGTAATTTCAAAGTTTTTCAAAATTTTTTTAAGTTGATAGTCTCACACCATGAACTTTAATGGAAAGGAGGTCTGTTTGCTTGGAGACTTTAGAGGCAATATTGTATTTGATATGTGATGAAGACCTTATATATGGCCTCCTTTATACAGATGAGAAAATTGGGTCTGGGAGAGGTCAAGTAACTTATCTCAGGGCACACGCTAGAAAGGGGCAGACCAGGTCACTGTAAACCGAGGCCCGCCTGACTCCAGATTACCCCGCCGCTCAGGGCCCTCCCTGCCTCTTGTGTTTCTGCTCTGGGTGTCCTCCTGCTCTTTCCTGAGGGGGCCTCATAAGACGTCTCCCAGGCCAAGGACAGTCATGACTTTTGCTTCCTTGTCTCCCAGGGTGTGGCTCAAGCACACAGTGGGTCCTCAGTCTGTGCTGCTAACCGGGAAAATTAGTTCCACTTAGTAGGGGGCTGAGTCCTCTGAGCGGGGAAGTGACTCATGCAGGCCAGCTGAGCGTGCGGGCTGTCTCTCTGTGTGTGGGTGGGGGTGGGAGCGAACGTGGTTCTGCAGAGATGATGTGGAGGAAATCCAGGCTGGTGATTCCGTCCCTGACGTTTCCGCCAGGGCCAAGCCTTCCGAATCACAGACTCATCCTCCCCTTCCCGGCCCGTCTGCTTGGGGCCTCTCTTCAAGCTCCCACTCCCTCCCCTCCAAGGCTGCTTGTGCCTCAGCCCTGCAGAGGCTTCCTCCACACCTAAGCACCTATACTGAGCCTGGGAAGGGGTGGGAGGCACCCTCTTCCTGGGCCTAATGCAGGCAACGGACTGAGGTCACAGCTGGTGTCAGCTCGGGTGAGAAGCTGGCTCCTCCCTTGCCCAAGGGGAAGCTCTTTGGGTATCTCCAAGGCTGGGCCCTTCTATTTTTAGATACGGTCCCTCCTTTCCCCTCCCAGCCTCATACCAGCTGGGGGAGGAAATGACTCACCTCAAGCCCAGACAGGTAGAAGCCGTCTCAGTGAGCCCCAGGCAGGCCCTGCCGGGCTCCAGCTCTAGGGTCACCCCGCCGGGGGTCACCCAGCCGGGGGTCACCCAGAGAGGCCTGCCCCCCCACCCCACCGACCTGAGAATAAAGCCAGGGATGCAAGACCCAGGATCCCAGAACTAGGCTTTTTGTGGGTTCTCTCTGCTATTTCTCTCATGGGACTTGGGGTAGGATGCCTATTGTATTTGATATGTGATGAAGACCTTATATATGGCCTCCTTTATACAGATGAGAAAATTGGGTCTGGGAGAGGTCAAGTAACTTATCTCAGGGCACACGCTAGAAAGGGGCAGACCAGGTCACTGTAAACCGAGGCCCGCCTGACTCCAGATTACCCCGCCGCTCAGGGCCCTCCCTGCCTCTTGTGTTTCTGCTCTGGGTGTCCTCCTGCTCTTTCCTGAGGGGGCCTCATAAGACGTCTCCCAGGCCAAGGACAGTCATGACTTTTGCTTCCTTGTCTCCCAGGGTGTGGCTCAAGCACACAGTGGGTCCTCAGTCTGTGCTGCTAACCGGGAAAATTAGTTCCACTTAGTAGGGGGCTGAGTCCTCTGAGCGGGGAAGTGACTCATGCAGGCCAGCTGAGCGTGCGGGCTGTCTCTCTGTGTGTGGGTGGGGGTGGGAGCGAACGTGGTTCTGCAGAGATGATGTGGAGGAAATCCAGGCTGGTGATTCCGTCCCTGACGTTTCCGCCAGGGCCAAGCCTTCCGAATCACAGACTCATCCTCCCCTTCCCGGCCCGTCTGCTTGGGGCCTCTCTTCAAGCTCCCACTCCCTCCCCTCCAAGGCTGCTTGTGCCTCAGCCCTGCAGAGGCTTCCTCCACACCTAAGCACCTATACTGAGCCTGGGAAGGGGTGGGAGGCACCCTCTTCCTGGGCCTAATGCAGGCAACGGACTGAGGTCACAGCTGGTGTCAGCTCGGGTGAGAAGCTGGCTCCTCCCTTGCCCAAGGGGAAGCTCTTTGGGTATCTCCAAGGCTGGGCCCTTCTATTTTTAGATACGGTCCCTCCTTTCCCCTCCCAGCCTCATACCAGCTGGGGGAGGAAATGACTCACCTCAAGCCCAGACAGGTAGAAGCCGTCTCAGTGAGCCCCAGGCAGGCCCTGCCGGGCTCCAGCTCTAGGGTCACCCCGCCGGGGGTCACCCAGCCGGGGGTCACCCAGAGAGGCCTGCCCCCCCACCCCACCGACCTGAGAATAAAGCCAGGGATGCAAGACCCAGGATCCCAGAACTAGGCTTTTTGTGGGTTCTCTCTGCTATTTCTCTCATGGGACTTGGGGTAGGATGCCTCCAACAGGTTGTGGACCCTCTGCTCACCTTCGCAGACTGTGGGCCTTCAACTCTGCTCTGGGCCTGGGCCAGGCCCCAGCCCAGTCTGAGGGGACCAGATAGGTTGAGTGGACTGACCACCCATTGGCCTCGGTGGGGACCAGGGGTACAGAAGGAAGGAAGACCCTGCTCACGGGGTAGGAGGGGAAGGCACTAAGACCCTGGGTATGTGTGTGCTGGGGAGGGTGACCTGTTGTCTCAGCTTGCCCAAGAATGAGGAATTTCCTGGGACTTTCAGGACCAACCAGGAGAGTTCTGGGTAAGCCGAGACAGTTGGTTGCCCTGGCAGTGAAATGTGGGCTGTATTTTAAGGAAAGGACAGGTGTCAGGAGCTTGTTTGGATGTCCTGGCCTAGTCCCACCTAGTCATGGCTGGAGGACCAAGTTCCTGACCAGAGCTGAGTCTGTACTCTGGAGAGCGTCAACAGAAGTGCTCCTGCCAGGGGAGGGACCGGGCCCAGGGGTGCGAAAGCCAGGGAGCTCTGGGTGGGCTGAGGGACCCAGGAAGCGCCTCGGTCGGGGCAGCTCTCCTTGCTGAAGCCAACAAGGGAGAAGTTGGGTCAATCAGTGCAGGGTGGGTACAGGTACAGGGAGAGCAGAATGGTGTTGAGGGAGGAAGACCTGGGGAAGGACACTGAAAATGAGCAGGAAACAGGGACCAGAGGACAGAGTTGGCATCAGGGAGGCTCTGTCCCAGGCCCACTTACTGCCCGTGCCTCAGTGCCCCCAGCTGTGAAATGGGCAGAGGGGCACCTGTCTGCCTGCCTCAGTGACCTGCAGTGAGGACAGTCTGACAATGCCTGGGGCAGCGGAGCTGGGCTGGGGTGGTTGGGTAGTTGGAGAGGCCATGTGGGGGCTGACCACCTGCAAGCTCTCAGGTGGTCGGGGAAATGGGCAAAGGAAGCGGGGCCTCCTCTCCATCCCAGATCAGCATCTGCTCAGCGAGGCTCGTATTCGGGAGGCCTCTCCTCGGGGGTCATATCACAGGAGCTGTGGCCAAGGCCCAGACCTTGATGGGCACACCCCACTTTGCTACTGTCCTCTTCCTCCTCGGAGTGTGGGCTCTTTTTTCACAGACCAGGGGCGACACTGGCAGCACCTCTGACACACCTGAGCTGAGCAGCCTCAGGGAAATCATGTCCCTTTTCTGGGCCTCTGTCTTCTCATTGGTGAAACTGTGGGGTTAGACGAGGTCTCTGGTTTTTCACTATTCATTTTTGTAGTGGCACCTCTTCTCCAATCAAAGCTCCAACCGCACTAAACAAAAGGCAACTCTTGTTTACTGGGCGTGAGAAACACAGGCAGGGTTGAAGGCCCCTCTTATTTTCCTCCCCCAGCCCTGGGGGCCCAAGAGCTTAGGACACAGCACGAGACCTTTCTCTGGGGGTGCCTGCCTTGTCTAACACTATCATTTGTGCCTCGAGGGCAAGGGTATGCTTGTTTCCCTCCCCAGGCAGTCCAGAAATAGAGTCCAAGCCCAGCACCTGGCACCTTCTACTAGATTCTCTAACTTCGGGTTCCGGTTGACACTGATACCTGTCTCAGGCCTTGCTGCAGAGTTCAGTGGGGCCACAGGCCCCTTGTCCCATCTCAGGGAAGTTTCGGGACCCAAACCTCTGCCAAAGCTAACCTTGTGGGGTACTTCTGGGCTTGTGAAAAACTTCCACGTACCTCATCTCATGTGCCTAGCCTGCAGGACAGGCCTGAGATTCCCATGTGACAGGGATCTGGGAGGCTCTGTCCCAGGCCCACTTACTGCCCGTGCCTCAGTGCCCCCAGCTGTGAAATGGGCAGAGGGGCACCTGTCTGCCTGCCTCAGTGACCTGCAGTGAGGACAGTCTGACAATGCCTGGGGCAGCGGAGCTGGGCTGGGGTGGTTGGGTAGTTGGAGGCCATGTGGGGGCTGACCACCTGCAAGCTCTCAGGTGGTCGGGGAAATGGGCAAAGGAAGCGGGGCCTCCTCTCCATCCCAGATCAGCATCTGCTCAGCGAGGCTCGTATTCGGGAGGCCTCTCCTCGGGGGTCATATCACAGGAGCTGTGGCCAAGGCCCAGACCTTGATGGGCACACCCCACTTTGCTACTGTCCTCTTCCTCCTCGGAGTGTGGGCTCTTTTTTCACAGACCAGGGGCGACACTGGCAGCACCTCTGACACACCTGAGCTGAGCAGCCTCAGGGAAATCATGTCCCTTTTCTGGGCCTCTGTCTTCTCATTGGTGAAACTGTGGGGTTAGGCGAGGTCTCTGGTTTTCACTATTCATTTTGTAGTGGCACCTCTTCTCCAATCAAAGCTCCAACCGCACTAAACAAAAGGCAACTCTTGTTTACTGGGCGTGAGAAACACAGGCAGGGTTAAAGGGCCCCCTCTTATTTTCCTCCCCCAGCCCTGGGGGCCCAAGAGCTTAGGACACAGCACGAGACCTTTCTCTGGGGGTGCCTGCCTTGTCTAACACTATCATTTGTGCCTCGAGGGCAAGGGTATGCTTGTTTCCCTCCCCAGGCAGTCCAGAAATAGAGTCCAAGCCCAGCACCTGGCACCTTCTACTAGATTCTCTAACTTCGGGTTCCGGTTGACACTGATACCTGTCTCAGGCCTTGCTGCAGAGTTCAGTGGGGCCACAGGCCCCTTGTCCCATCTCAGGGAAGTTTCGGGACCCAAACCTCTGCCAAAGCTAACCTTGTGGGGTACTTCTGGGCTTGTGAAAAACTTCCACGTACCTCATCTCATGTGCCTAGCCTGCAGGACAGGCCTGAGATTCCCATGTGACAGGGATCTGGCTTCAGGATACCCGCCTGTGGGTCAGAGCTGGGCACCTCGCCAGGAGCCCTGGTCCTTTCTTGGAGCCACGGGCTGGGGCACCTGGCCAAGGCCAGGGCTTTCCCTAGCTTATCCCAAGACACTGGCGCCTGCAGGCACCAAGGACAGAGAGGAAGTAGGAATCTATGAGGAAGACAGGAAAGTGGGAAAACTTGCTTTCTTCTCCTGAGGGTCTAGGACAGTCATTGTTTCCAGCTTACTAAACAGGCAGGGTTACCCCCACCCCACCCCCACCTCAACGCCTTCCCTGCTGCAGTCAGAGAGGGGCAGGCGAGGGTGGGACCTCAGAAGCTGGGACTGCACAAACGGGTATGGGAGGATGCCAGAGGCCAGGCAGCTGACCTTGGGTCACCCAAGGGCCCACGGGAGGCCCCGCCAGCAGTGACATCAGCAGCGCCTTGCGGGGACGTGCAGTCCTCACGGCTGGCTCCTCTGGCTCTCACGGCAGCAGGCACGGGGAGGGCCCTGAGTGAAGTCAACAGCTCCTCAAATTGTGTCACCGCCTGGCCTGCCAGCTCCAGAGCTAATAACACAAACACATGAGGGTCACACAGCTCCATCCTGCGGCCTGGATCCTGCCCGGCTGCATGAACCCCAGGCTCGGGTCCTGGGGTCCTGGGGTGAGGCTGGGTCTGGGAGGGACCTCAGCCCCTGGGCTGGCCTGTTTGTGCAAGCCCACCCCAGCCAGGCTAGCAGCCCATGGGCTCCCCAGTTGACAGAGGTTGGCGTTAAGGACTCAGCCCACCGAGGTATGGAATGATGGTAATTGTCATAGAAATGTTTAAATCACACAAATGAAAAGTGCTTCTTTATGTATGATTTTACAATGATAACAAAACATTTTAAATGATTACAATTGATAAATGTCCTTTACAGCTGAGGCTTGAAACCTGATCTCTGGACATTATGCCTAGTGCTTCAGTGCTGCGATGGGACCAGAGAGAGACTGAGGCCTACACAGTCCCAGGAGAAGTGGCCCCAAGCCCCTCCTTGGCAAAACACCGTGGACACGGTCGCTGCCCATGTGGCGCTGTGGGAGGCTGTCTGATGCACGCGATGCAGGGTGCCATCCTCACCACCTGGGGCCCTGGGCGGTGGCCAGCAGGTGGCGAAGCCTGCCGGCAGCGACCCTGAGGCCTGTGGCCAGGGCAACACTGAGGCAGCCCAGGGATAGGTCTTGGTCTGAGTCCAGGGCTTTCCTAGCTTATCCCAAGACAAGGCACCAAGGACAGAGAGGAAGTAGGAATCTATGAGGAAGACAGGAAAGTGGGAAAACTTGCTTTCTTCTCCTGAGGGTCTAGGACAGTCATTGTTTCCAGCTTACTAAACAGGCAGGGTTACCCCACCCCACCCCCACCTCAACGCCTTCCCTGCTGCAGTCAGAGAGGGGCAGGCGAGGGTGGGACCTCAGAAGCTGGGACTGCACAAACGGGTATGGGAGGATGCCAGAGGCCAGGCAGCTGACCTTGGGTCACCCAAGGGCCCACGGGAGGCCCCGCCAGCAGTGACATCAGCAGCGCCTTGCGGGGACGTGCAGTCCTCACGGCTGGCTCCTCTGGCTCTCACGGCAGCAGGCACGGGGAGGGCCCTGAGTGAAGTCAACAGCTCCTCAAATTGTGTCACCGCCTGGCCTGCCAGCTCCAGAGCTAATAACACAAACACATGAGGGTCACACAGCTCCATCCTGCGGCCTGGATCCTGCCCGGCTGCATGAACCCCAGGCTCGGGTCCTGGGGTCCTGGGGTGAGGCTGGGTCTGGGAGGGACCTCAGCCCCTGGGCTGGCCTGTTTGTGCAAGCCCACCCCAGCCAGGCTAGCAGCCCATGGGCTCCCCAGTTGACAGAGGTTGGCGTTAAGGACTCAGCCCACCGAGGTATGGAATGATGGTAATTGTCATAGAAATGTTTAAATCACACAAATGAAAAGTGCTTCTTTATGTATGATTTTACAATGATAACAAAACATTTTAAATGATTACAATTGATAAATGTCCTTTACAGCTGAGGCTTGAAACCTGATCTCTGGACATTATGCCTAGTGCTTCAGTGCTGCGATGGGACCAGAGAGAGACTGAGGCCTACACAGTCCCAGGAGAAGTGGCCCCAAGCCCCTCCTTGGCAAAACACCGTGGACACGGTCGCTGCCCATGTGGCGCTGTGGGAGGCTGTCTGATGCACGCGATGCAGGGTGCCATCCTCACCACCTGGGGCCCTGGGCTAGTGGCCAGCAGGTAGCGAAGCCTGCCGGCAGCGACCCTGAGGCCTGTGGCCAGGGCAACACTGAGGCAGCCCAGGGATAGGTCTTGGTCTGAGTCCAGGAGTGGGTGGTGCCACTCGCCAGAGGCCTAAGCGCCAGAGAACCCATCCTCTGTCACCCATTGCAGGGGGCGATGGAGGCAGACGCTTCAGGCAATGGTCCGAAGCGCCCTTGAGGATGAGCACTGCTTACGATTCTCACAGTAGCCCCTGGTCCAGCCATCCCCCCACAGGGAGAGGGGACGTGGTGGGCATTTCTGAAGGACTCTGCTTCCCCCGGGAGGTGGGGGAAAGGGAAAGGCCTCACTCAGAGCGTATCTCACACAAGACGGGTTTGCACACGCGATCCGTCCAGTTGGACGCCAGTCCTCACTGGAGCCCTGTCAGGTCTGGCAGAAGTGACCCTGGTTCTGGAAGTGGGACCCTGGGCAGGGCTGGGGAGGAAGTTATGGAGGGACAGCCGTGAGCGGCCATCAGAGAGGCGTTGTGGTGCTGGGGGTGCCCCTTTATGCCTTGGCAGTGTTTGTGGAGGCCCTGCTGTGTCCAGGCCCTGGGGTTGCAGCACTGAACAAGTGGCCAGACCCCAGACAAGCCCTTGCCTCTCCAGGCTGTGAAGCCTTCTTCCAAGAACTGCAGGAGCATCTCGAGTGAGAAGGCAGGGCAGCCCTGGAGAAGGGTGGCGGAGCCGCAGGGAGGCTGCTGGCTGGGGGAGCTGGGTGGCGCATCAGAGAAGGGTGGGTGGAACAGGCTGCGCCAGGCGGCAAGGCCAGCGTGTGGGCCTGCAGGTCACTTGGAGACAGGAGGAGGACCTCAGTCCATGCTTCCAGCCTCCACTACGCTCCTCTGTACAGCGTTTGTCAGCATCCTCCTGGGCTTCAGTTGCTGCGGGGATGGGACCAGAGAGAGACTGAGGCCTACACAGTCCCAGGAGAAGTGGCCCCAAGCCCCTCCTTGGCAAAACACCGTGGACACGGTCGCTGCCCATGTGGCGCTGTGGGAGGCTGTCTGATGCACGCGATGCAGGGTGCCATCCTCACCACCTGGGGCCCTGGGCTAGTGGCCAGCAGGTAGCGAAGCCTGCCGGCAGCGACCCTGAGGCCTGTGGCCAGGGCAACACTGAGGCAGCCCAGGGATAGGTCTTGGTCTGAGTCCAGGAGTGGGTGGTGCCACTCGCCAGAGGCCTAAGCGCCAGAGAACCCATCCTCTGTCACCCATTGCAGGGGGCGATGGAGGCAGACGCTTCAGGCAATGGTCCGAAGCGCCCTTGAGGATGAGCACTGCTTACGATTCTCACAGTAACCCCTGGTCCAGCCATCCCCCCACAGGGAGAGGGGACGTGGTGGGCATTTCTGAAGGACTCTGCTTCCCCCGGGAGGTGGGGGAAAGGGAAAGGCCTCACTCAGAGCGTATCTCACACAAGACGGGTTTGCACACGCGATCCGTCCAGTTGGACGCCAGTCCTCACTGGAGCCCTGTCAGGTCTGGCAGAAGTGACCCTGGTTCTGGAAGTGGGACCCTGGGCAGGGCTGGGGAGGAAGTTATGGAGGGACAGCCGTGAGCGGCCATCAGAGAGGCGTTGTGGTGCTGGGGGTGCCCCTTTATGCCTCGGCAGTGTTTGTGGAGGCCCTGCTGTGTCCAGGCCCTGGGGTTGCAGCACTGAACAAGTGGCCAGACCCCAGACAAGCCCTTGCCTCTCCAGGCTGTGAAGCCTTCTTCCAAGAACTGCAGGAGCATCTCGAGTGAGAAGGCAGGGCAGCCCTGGAGAAGGGTGGCGGAGCCGCAGGGAGGCTGCTGGCTGGGGGAGCTGGGTGGCGCATCAGAGAAGGGTGGGTGGAACAGGCTGCGCCAGGCGGCAAGGCCAGCGTGTGGGCCTGCAGGTCACTTGGAGACAGGAGGAGGACCTCAGTCCATGCTTCCAGCCTCCACTATGCTCCTCTGTACAGCGTTTGTCAGCATCCTCCTGGGCTGTCTAGGTGCTTCTCTCTCGGGCCCCTTCAGGGTGTCCATCAGAAAAATGGCAACAACCCAGCCAGTTGAGATACTGGCGCCGCAGACCAGAGTGTTGAAGGCCCTGAGCTTGACCTCTTGGCCTAACTAGTACCAACTCCTCTGGGGAACTGTACCCCATCCTCCCCAGGGAAAACCCCAGCCAGAGTCCAAGCTACAAAAGGCAGCCAGGCTCCGCCGGGACTTTGTCTAAACTCATGAAGCGAAGGGGAGGATGGGGAAAACAAGGTCAGAACCCCCGCTCTTCTCCCAAGCAAAGCACCGACTCCTGGGCTCTGGGAGGGCCGCCTGGCCATGGGGATCTTGGAGCTGCTCCTGGGACCCCTGGTCCTGTGTTGGGCCCTGGATCTTTATTTCCTGCTCAAACAGCTGTGAAGCTGTTGGAAGTCACAGGAAGCCTGGGCTGTGTTCTTGGTGAAACATCCCTCCATGAGGGTTGGGGCGATGGTGTGAACGCCACAGCACAGACTTCCAGTTTTGCCAACCTCTGCCCCGGCCCTCCGGCCCCCATCCTGCATGACTGGGCCTCACAGGGGGTACTCCCTGGGGGCAGGGCCCACCACCAAGGAAGCTCAGACACGCTTGCTGAAAGCCTAACAGGGGATAGCCAGGATTCGGGAGACATGGTCTCTCGTTCATTCCCAGTGAAGGTCTGTCTCTGCCCAAGCCCCTGGGTGTGACTGGGTGAGATGACAGTTACAGACTGGGGACCTGGCGTGTGTATTGCTCTCTCCTGTACTCGCCTAGGATTTTTTCCACACTGTCTCCTCTAGCCAGAGTGTCTGCCCACCTGAAGCCCTGCCCACACTCTCGCCTCCTTCACAGGTGCCAGCTTCTTTGCCATGAGCTGCTTGCACCGCCACGCTCCCAGGGTGGTGGCTGTCACAGTTTGCTGCCCTCTGGGGTCTGCTGAACGCCTGGCTCACCCACCCAGCCGAAGCTCCTCCAGGGCAGCCCAAGTCTCAGTCGCCTTTGTGGTTTCTCTGTCTGGAGTAGGATCTGACTCCAGTTGGTGCTCAGTTAATCTTCCTTGACTGAGGGCAGATAACAACACTTAGAGCTTTCTACGTACCTGTTTTTTAAAAAATATGTATGTGATAACTTTTACTCCTTGCAATAACCCACTGAGATAGGTGGCTTCGTTACCTGCATTTTGAAGAGGAGGCCATCAAGACAAAGGGAGGTTAAGTGGCACACCTAAGGCCACCCAGCCAGTACAGAGATCAGCCCAGGCAGCTGAGCTGTGCAGCCCACCATGACTGATCCCCAGTGCTGTCTCTAGAGGTGCTGCCAAGGGAAACCGCCCCGCACAGCAGGTGGACACCTTTGTCATTGCTGGGGTTGGGGGGGTAGTGTACACAGCTCCTGAGGACAGCCCATCCCCAGACCCTCTCATTTTCCTTAATATGGCCTTTCCCTATTCCCATCCTTCTGAACAAGGGGCTCCTGTCAATCTATTTGGCATGAATGGGTTTGACCCCTCCTTGAGGACTGATTGCAGCATAAACCCCACAGACACGCACAACTTCATGGGGACTCTTGGGCAAGACCTTCCCTGCTCCGGGTCTCAGTTTCCTGCTCTGGGAAATGGGCTGACTTGCTCCGATCACATGGTATGACATCTGGTAAGGATTCGGAGCCCATACTGTGTCTACAGTCTGTCTTAGTCTGTGCACCTTCCCTCAACAGCCAGGTGACTCTTCCCGGGAAACCTGGGGCTGGGAGACATGTCATTCCCAGTGAAGGTCTGTCTCTGCCCAAGCCCCTGGGTGTGACTGGGTGAGATGACAGTTACAGACTGGGGACCTGGCGTGTGTATTGCTCTCTCCTGTACTCGCCTAGGATTTTTTCCACACTGTCTCCTCTAGCCAGAGTGTCTGCCCACCTGAAGCCCTGCCCACACTCTCGCCTCCTTCACAGGTGCCAGCTTCTTTGCCATGAGCTGCTTGCACCGCCACGCTCCCAGGGTGGTGGCTGTCACAGTTTGCTGCCCTCTGGGGTCTGCTGAACGCCTGGCTCACCCACCCAGCCGAAGCTCCTCCAGGGCAGCCCAAGTCTCAGTCGCCTTTGTGGTTTCTCTGTCTGGAGTAGGATCTGACTCCAGTTGGTGCTCAGTTAATCTTCCTTGACTGAGGGCAGATAACAACACTTAGAGCTTTCTACGTACCTGTTTTTTAAAAAATATGTATGTGATAACTTTTACTCCTTGCAATAACCCACTGAGATAGGTGGCTTCGTTACCTGCATTTTGAAGAGGAGGCCATCAAGACAAAGGGAGGTTAAGTGGCACACCTAAGGCCACCCAGCCAGTACAGAGATCAGCCCAGGCAGCTGAGCTGTGCAGCCCACCATGACTGATCCCCAGTGCTGTCTCTAGAGGTGCTGCCAAGGGAAACCGCCCCGCACAGCAGGTGGACACCTTTGTCATTGCTGGGGTTGGGGGGGTAGTGTACACAGCTCCTGAGGACAGCCCATCCCCAGACCCTCTCATTTTCCTTAATATGGCCTTTCCCTATTCCCATCCTTCTGAACAAGGGGCTCCTGTCAATCTATTTGGCATGAATGGGTTTGACCCCTCCTTGAGGACTGATTGCAGCATAAACCCCACAGACACGCACAACTTCATGGGGACTCTTGGGCAAGACCTTCCCTGCTCCGGGTCTCAGTTTCCTGCTCTGGGAAATGGGCTGACTTGCTCCGATCACATGGTATGACATCTGGTAAGGATTCGGAGCCCATACTGTGTCTACAGTCTGTCTTAGTCTGTGCACCTTCCCTCAACAGCCAGGTGACTCTTCCAGGGAAACCTGGGGCTGGGACGAGGTTACAGTCAGGCTGGGGTGTGTGCTCTCTGCCCCTTCTCGAGACTTGGAGGCAGCCTGGTGCAGGGAGATAAACTGGCTGACCCCAGGAGCTTGCACGGACTAGGGGCTTGTTGTGCCACCTGACAGTGGGTGGAACGCTTGTCAAAGGCTCTTTTCGGCAGCAGTCAGACAGTCTGTCCCGCCCTCTTTGGCTCACAGAGCCGCAGGCTGAGGGCAGGGGGCCTTGAGGGGGGCGAATGGGGGCGGCTAGCAACGCCCCTGCCAACTGCAGCCAACAAGTGGTGGCTTGCAGACTGGGCGGTGGGCCGCGGTGACCCGGGTGGGGGCAGCCAATGAGCTCCCGGCTGCAGTGGCACCACCGGGCAGCCTGCCTGTCTTTGGCTGGAGCAGCGGCAGGAGGGGCCTCGGGCCACCAGTCAGGGCTGTTGGGCCCTGTCTCTGGGAGGCCCGGGCAGATCTGCCGCTCCATTCATGGACAGCCCTACTTGGGCTGCCACATTTTCAACTTTTCCAACCTTCTGGGGGAGAAGGGTGGGCTGTGGGGGTGGTGTGGCAGGGATGGCTGGGAAGACTGCAGCCAGAGATGGAAAGAAACTCGGGAACTTTCCTCTTATTCTGGATCCAGGGTGGGCGGGAGCTCCGGGCTGGGGAGAAGGGAGGCTTTGCATTTACTGTGCTCACTCCCTGCAGGCCTGGTGGGACTTGGGGGGTGAAGGGAGGGGGCAGGACCAAGGGGAGGCCCAGGCTGCCCACCCAGGACTAGTGTCAGGGACTCGAGGGTCCTGGCCTAGCTGAGCCTCTTACTCGTGGCCAGGATGGAGTCAGCCCTGGAACAACACTCGTGACTGAAGAGGCGAAGGACACTCAGCCTCCTCGTCCTCCGGGCAGGACAAGTGACAGCAGCAACAGGCGTCTGTCCCTCCCTCTGCCCTCCCAGCGCGGCCCTCTGGTTCAACACAGACCCACCAAGGCCAACCGATCACATAATAAACACATATTTATAGATATACAGCTTCAGGATTCTTCTAATTGCTCTGGGAAATGGGCTGACTTGCTCCGATCACATGGTATGACATCTGGTAAGGATTCGAGCCCATACTGTGTCTACAGTCTGTCTTAGTCTGTGCACCTTCCCTCAACAGCCAGGTGACTCTTCCAGGGAAACCTGGGGCTGGGACGAGGTTACAGTCAGGCTGGGGTGTGTGCTCTCTGCCCCTTCTCGAGACTTGGAGGCAGCCTGGTGCAGGGAGATAAACTGGCTGACCCCAGGAGCTTGCACGGACTAGGGGCTTGTTGTGCCACCTGACAGTGGGTGGAACGCTTGTCAAAGGCTCTTTTCGGCAGCAGTCAGACAGTCTGTCCCGCCCTCTTTGGCTCACAGAGCCGCAGGCTGAGGGCAGGGGGCCTTGAGGGGGGCGAATGGGGGCGGCTAGCAACGCCCCTGCCAACTGCAGCCAACAAGTGGTGGCTTGCAGACTGGGCGGTGGGCCGCGGTGACCCGGGTGGGGGCAGCCAATGAGCTCCCGGCTGCAGTGGCACCACCGGGCAGCCTGCCTGTCTTTGGCTGGAGCAGCGGCAGGAGGGGCCTCGGGCCACCAGTCAGGGCTGTTGGGCCCTGTCTCTGGGAGGCCCGGGCAGATCTGCCGCTCCATTCATGGACAGCCCTACTTGGGCTGCCACATTTTCAACTTTTCCAACCTTCTGGGGGAGAAGGGTGGGCTGTGGGGGTGGTGTGGCAGGGATGGCTGGGAAGACTGCAGCCAGAGATGGAAAGAAACTCGGGAACTTTCCTCTTATTCTGGATCCAGGGTGGGCGGGAGCTCCGGGCTGGGGAGAAGGGAGGCTTTGCATTTACTGTGCTCACTCCCTGCAGGCCTGGTGGGACTTGGGGGGTGAAGGGAGGGGGCAGGACCAAGGGGAGGCCCAGGCTGCCCACCCAGGACTAGTGTCAGGGACTCGAGGGTCCTGGCCTAGCTGAGCCTCTTACTCGTGGCCAGGATGGAGTCAGCCCTGGAACAACACTCGTGACTGAAGAGGCGAAGGACACTCAGCCTCCTCGTCCTCCGGGCAGGACAAGTGACAGCAGCAACAGGCGTCTGTCCCTCCCTCTGCCCTCCCAGCGCGGCCCTCTGGTTCAACACAGACCCACCAAGGCCAACCGATCACATAATAAACACATATTTATAGATATACAGCTTCAGGATTCTTCTAATTCAAGAAATACAACTCCTCACAGGACCCATTAGGGTCTAGGTGCTTACTGCACATGGCTCAGCCCGCCTAGGGACACGTACCGAGACCAGAGCGCCGGGGCCGCCGCGGGCAGGGCGCTCGCATCCAGTTCTGAGCGTCTGGGCTGGGGTGGCTGCTTCATCACAGGGCAGGACCTTGTCCAAAATCCGCATTTGACGTTTCTTAACCAAGCTTCCTTTCCCAGCAAGAATCCTGTTTGTCGGGGGACTTTTAAAAAAAGAGCCAAGAGAAGCTCTGGGAGGGTGGGGACTCCCTCCTGGCTGGCAGCTGGGGGTGGTAAGGCTTTGGAGGACGGCAGGCTCAATGACACACCCACTGCCAGAGGAAAATTTGGGGAAAACGGTAATTCCAAAAGACCCAGTATAAACTGTGAGAATAAATAAAACCTCCCTCCCTTTCGCTGGCAGCAACTGTTGTTTTGAGAAAAATCCTCATTTGGAGGTGATGATGAGAAAACCTTCTGGTTCACGCTTGTCCAGTGTGCAGGAGAAAGCCGGTGGTGTCACATCCTTGGCGGGAGGGACAGAGGTGCCCACGATCACGGACTTTCTTCAGGAGTTGGCTGCTGGCCCAGGATCCTAAGCACCACATGCCCGACTCTTGGAGGAAAGGCCTTCGGGCGTCCTCGGTACAGGACTTAGGAAACACCAGGAGCAACAGTGGGGCTGTGCCGGGGGCGGCCATAAGGCAAAACTCACGTGGGGACAAAGTGGGGAGGTGGTCAGGCAGAACCCAGTTCCCCATTTGTTCTCTCCCCTGCTGTTCTCAGTGGTGGGGGTCAGGGGGCTCCTGGACAGCAGGACAAAGTGCCCCTCTGAGCTGGCCAAACTTACGGTGGGTGGCCTCAGCACCCTCAGGCCATCTGAGGTCTCTTAACCATGACTCAGTACAGACCTGGTGCATGGCCCTAGGGCCCCCTTCTCCCCCCACAGCCTGCTCTCCTCTGGTTGAACCATAAAGCTGGCAGTCTTCCAAGTTCTCTACAGATGTATGCGATCCTGATTACGGGTGCCTTCAAAAGCTGGCTGGGCTTGAGGGCAGTATTAAAAGCTGTGACCCAGCTCTCCTCCTGCTCTCAGCTCTGGCTAATGTCTCGCCTTTGAAGGACCAGGCTGCCTTCCCCAAACAGGCCCCGCTTTCTAAAATGGGGAAGAAATCAACTCAACAATTTACCCAAATTCCTGCATAGTTTAAAAAGTAGACTATATATATATATATCTCTTTATATATGCTATTTACATATAAATAGATATATACATATACACGCATCTATAAATTACATTCTACCAAGAGTTCTCTCGCCTCCTCCTCTTTATCCTTGGCCAACACCTGGAATTGTTTCCACCAAGGTGCCTGGTGGAGGCTCCTGGGAGGAGGAAGAAAGGCAGCTGGGTGCCCCCTCCCCCAGCCCTTCCCACAGACGTTTGCTGCAAGTTTTACATTCTACTTTCGTTGCCATGGTTTCTGTATCCTAGGAGAGAGCTGATGTGGAGCCTGAGCCTCTGCCAGCCCTGGGAGGAAGGGAAGAAGCCCCGTGGCAGGTTTTCCTGTCCTAAGAGCTTTCTGCATTTACTGGGTGAGAGAGAGGGCAGTTGTGCAGCGTGCGGCCTCCAATTCCATTTTAATTTTTTGTCTTTCCTTAAGTGTACAGTCCGTCACCTTGGCTCAGTGCATGTCACCAAAAATTCTCCATGGATTTCATAGTCTGGGGAGGAGAGTGGTAACAGTTAGCTTGGCAGTAACGTGCCCCGGAGCTTAGAGCTTCGCCCACACCAGCAAGCCAAGTCCCTGGCCCTGCAGTCTGTTCCTCTCTCCCAGAGACACCAGCAAATGGCCTCAAAGCGAGTCTGCAGCTGGATCCCTGCTGAGGGGACACAGGCAGAGGAGGGGGCAGAGCACCAACAGGAAAAAGAACCCTTACCAGCTCTGCCCACACTTCTCTGGACCTGGTCCAAGCTGCCCCCTCTCGTAAATGCTGGGAGCAGAGCCTGCTACGCACACACAGGGGTAAAGGGGTAACAGGGGTGGGGGGAGGGAGGGGGGGTGCCTGCTATCGGTACCTTTCCCTTTCCCTCTAGCCCTGTGCTCTATGTTCATTGGACCCTGAACTCCTGACCTTTTGTTCCCTTCCTCAGACCACAGGTGAGATGCCTGGGTGGCCGGATGCCTGTGGCTTCCAGACTGCCAGGTGCAGTGGCGTTGAGTGCCTCTGATCCTACCAGACAAGGACCAGTCGAGGGCCAGAGGCCTCTCCTGCTCCCAGCCTGTCGGCTCCCTCCCCTGTGCACTGTTATTTCTTCCTGCCTGGAAGGACAGGGGAAGAGGAAGGGCTGTCAGCTCACCCGTTCCCACGTGGTTCATCCTGGTGTCAGCCAGGGAGTGTGGGGGGGCTATTGGGAGCTGAATACCAGGCGGCCTAGATTTCAGGGCACAGATAACAGTCTGCAGCACCTGGGAAAGGGCCATGAGGGACCACATGGCTAGAGTAGACCAAAGAGGCATGACTAGCCCTCAGCAGCAGCCTTGGGCACCCCAGTTTCCGGGGCCAGGGGCAGGTTAGGGGGCATGGGGGGGCACAGGAGGGGGACACAGACTTCAGTTTCCAGCTCACCCCAGAGCACTCCCAACTCTGCAGGGCCGGGGTCAGGCTGGGGACAGGGAAACTGCCGTGATACCAGGCTCCCTCCCTCCCTCCTCCTTCCACCCTCCTCTGCCTCATGACCACGGCCACCAGAGCTGCCAGGAGTTGCCGGGCAGAGGAGGCCCTGGCTCATACTTGGACCTCCGTGGCACGGCTGCCCCAGGACTATCCATGTAGGGAGGCCTGCACCTCTGACAGTCGGTTACAGCTTGGGGTGCCCATCTTCTGTGCTTTGTGGTACATGTTTGTGTCCCAGTCTGTTCCTCTCTCCCAGAGACACCAGCAAATGGCCTCAAAGCGAGTCTGCAGCTGGATCCCTGCTGAGGGGACACAGGCAGAGGAGGGGGCAGAGCACCAACAGGAAAAAGAACCCTTACCAGCTCTGCCCACACTTCTCTGGACCTGGTCCAAGCTGCCCCCTCTCGTAAATGCTGGGAGCAGAGCCTGCTACGCACACACAGGGGTAAAGGGGTAACAGGGGTGAGGGGAGGGAGGGGGGGTGCCTGCTATCGGTACCTTTCCCTTTCCCTCTAGCCCTGTGCTCTATGTTCATTGGACCCTGAACTCCTGACCTTTTGTTCCCTTCCTCAGACCACAGGTGAGATGCCTGGGTGGCCGGATGCCTGTGGCTTCCAGACTGCCAGGTGCAGTGGCGTTGAGTGCCTCTGATCCTACCAGACAAGGACCAGTCGAGGGCCAGAGGCCTCTCCTGCTCCCAGCCTGTCGGCTCCCTCCCCTGTGCACTGTTATTTCTTCCTGCCTGGAAGGACAGGGGAAGAGGAAGGGCTGTCAGCTCACCCGTTCCCACGTGGTTCATCCTGGTGTCAGCCAGGGAGTGTGGGGGGGCTATTGGGAGCTGAATACCAGGCGGCCTAGATTTCAGGGCACAGATAACAGTCTGCAGCACCTGGGAAAGGGCCATGAGGGACCACATGGCTAGAGTAGACCAAAGAGGCATGACTAGCCCTCAGCAGCAGCCTTGGGCACCCCCAGTTCCGGAGCCAGGGGCAGGTTAGGGGGCATGGGGGGGCACAGGAGGGGGACACAGACTTCAGTTTCCAGCTCACCCCAGAGCACTCCCAACTCTGCAGGGCCGGGGTCAGGCTGGGGACAGGGAAACTGCCGTGATACCAGGCTCCCTCCCTCCCTCCTCCTTCCACCCTCCTCTGCCTCATGACCACGGCCACCAGAGCTGCCAGGAGTTGCCGGGCAGAGGAGGCCCTGGCTCATACTTGGACCTCCGTGGCACGGCTGCCCCAGGACTATCCATGTAGGGAGGCCTGCACCTCTGACAGTCGGTTACAGCTTGGGGTGCCCATCTTCTGTGCTTTGTGGTACATGTTTGTGTCGCCGAAGTAGCGGGCCCGGTACAACAAGCCTTCCTCTGCAAAGCAAAGGGACAGGTCAGGGCGTGCCTCTTAGGCAGTCACAATGTCAGCATGACCTAGGCAAGAGGGGAAGGGTAGGTACAGGCCCAGGGGCTGGGCAGAGCTGGCTTCCCTTGAGGGCAGACCTTAGAGAAGGAAATATGGTTCCTCCTGGGGAGTGGAATAGAGGCCCCTTCCGACATAGCACAGGTGAGGCCAGCCAAGGTGACAGCCTATCGTCCTGGTCAGATGGCCCCAAGGTCCCATGGACAGGTCCAGATCAGAGGGTGGCCAGGAGATCTGCCCCAACTTCTCTCCTCATGGTCACTTATGGTAGCCAGCATCAGGCAGGCTGCAGTGATTTACGGAAGCTGGAGGAAAGTTCCAGGTGGCCCCTGGCTCCCAGCCCCAGGGGTAAAGGCTGGCTCTTGGCTGGTGCAGGGCAGTGCCAAGTGCTGGGCCCACAGGTCACTGCAGGGGCAAGGCTGTCTTCTTCCCAGTTCAAGCTTTGTGTCCTCAAACACACACAAACACCCACACCCACACACCTTCCCAACCCTCCAGCTCTGTGCCCACAAACATCACCTCCCTTGCCAGCTCCCAAGCTCTGGCCCCCGCCCCCGCCCCCACTCACTTTGCTGCTTCTCCTTCCAACAGTTGTTTCGGAGATTTGCGATATAATCGTCCTCCACGTTCCGCTCAACCATTTTGAGGCTGGAGCCTGTGTACTCCTCCGAGAATGTGTCTGCTACGTAGTAGACGACGTTCAGGTGGTCAGTGACTCGCCTGTGGACGTGGCCCACCGACCTGGCCAGAATCAGACCGAGTACAGAGTGGGCATGGGTCCACAGGCCTAGGGCAGCACTAGGGGTGACAGGGGCCCCCAAAAGAATGTGCCAGACATGCCACAGGAGTAGCCACTAGAGCAGGAACTCCAGGTTACCCAAATGAGGGTCTGGAGAAAAGGCAGAGGGTCCCTCCTGTATGGGTGGTCCAGACCCCGGCAGGGTGCTCCTCAGGTTCTCTGCTGACCACACACAGCCGCCCGGGGCCTTTGGGCAGGAGCCCCTCTCCGGGAGGGCCTGGCCAGGGAACCCAGGGTGAGTGTAGGCTCCACCTCTGACAGGTTCTCTTGTCCATTTCCCTAGGTCAGTCCTTGCTGAGGGCCTGCCTGCCTATCCAGGACCCACCAGTCTAGAGTGAAGAAGCTTAGGAACAGACAGGAAGGATTCCAAGGAGCTGTATCCTTCCAGCTCTTGGGATCATCCAGCTCCAACTACAGACTCTGCAGGCCCAGGGCTTCCCAGGAGGCTCTAGTGCTGAAGAACCTGCCTGCCAACGCAGGAGGTGTAAGAGGCGGATTCGATTCCTGGGTCAGAAAGATTCCCTGGAGGAGAGAATGGCTGCCCACTCCAGTATTCTTGCCAGGAGAATCCCAAGGACAGAGGCGCCTGACGGGCTACAGTCCATAGCGTCACAGTCAGACATGACTGAAGTGACTTCGCATGCGTGCAGGCCCAGGTAAGAGCCTCAACAGGTGAACAGGGGTCAGTGCTCTGGTGAGGACAGCCCTGTCTGCTCATTCCTGCTGCTCGGCTCTCTAGCTGCAGAGAAGGCTGGCATCGGGCCACAGAGTGCGCCAGCTGGTGTGGCTCGAGTGGACCCACCCTGCCCTCTGCTGGCTGAGAGGGATCCTGAAAGGCTCCCAGGCTAAGCTGGGCCGCTAGGTGGGAGCACAGGGCTTCCAGCAATAGAAGCCAAGCAGCAGCTCTGTATCAGATACAGGTCAGGTGCTGGAAATACATGAGGCGAGCTGATGCCTTAAAAAGGGCAAACAGGGCTTTCCTGGTGGTCCAGTGGGTAAGGACAGCCTTGCAGTGCAAGGGGCGCCGGTTCGATCCCTGGCCTGAGAAGATCCCACGTGCCGTGGAGTGGCTAGACGGATGTGTCCAATTACCGAGCCGGAGTTCTGGAGCGCATGCGCGCAGAGCCGGTGCTCTGCGACAACAGAGGCCGCCATGATGGGAGGCCCACATGGGCCAAAGAACAAAGATAAATAAATGAAAGACCAATAGAAATGGCCAAAAAAAAAAAAAAAAGTAACAACAAAAAAAGGGCAAATAACTTGTCCAGAGACCATATAGTCATTCAACAAATGTTGTCAAGCATTTCTAACAAGTCTGGCATTTTATATGTATTACTCATTTAATTATCAAAAGCAAGTATTTCCATTTTATAGACGAGGAAACGAAGGCTCAGAGAAGTTCCATAACCAGTCCAGAGTCACATAGCTGCTAAGTTAGTTGAGGAGCTGGGATTCAAAGACACCTCACTCTGACTCTGGAGCCTCTGTTCTCCTGATCCCAGGGCCACAACCGGAATGTAAGAACAGCGGCTCCTATTTTAAGGCCAACAGATCAGACGGGGAGAGTGTCATGAAACCTCTGACACCAACCGCAAAACAGTGTGTATGTGCAGTGTTCTAGGGAAAAGATCTGCAGACTTCATTCCATTTTCTTTGAGGGCTATGATCCTAAAAAGATCAAGAACCTCAGCTTAACAAGGTCGAGTTTCTTGATTCTAAGCAGCCTTCTGCATTTTGATCAAGAACCCACTGGATGAGGATGGGGAAGAAGGCTCCTGGTGGGGACTGAGATGCCAAAGCACCCCTCCCAACCCTCGTCTGCCCACTACCCCGCCTCCCCCCACGACAGGTACTCACGGTCTCAGGCTCAGACTGTAGGGTGGACTAGACACCATGAGCTGGCTGAGAGCTGACACGAGGATCAGGATGAGGATGGGCATCAACTGGACAAACACTCCCAGCCCACCCTGGAGGGGAGAGTCAACGTCAGCCAGGCTGAACCTGGGCGGGGGGAATGCTGGTGGCAGACGCCAGGTCCCCCAGGAGCCCGGGGGCGGAAGCCGGACGCCGTGCCGACAGGACACAACATCACTCTCTCGCCTTTCAGAAACTCCTCTACCTGCCCGTTTCCCTAGATAAAAACAAAGCAGCAACTGGGGTTACTGGGGTAGGAGGTCGGTGGAAGCATTTACTTGTGAGAGAATAAACAAAAAAAAAGGAGCAAAACTGTCTGTCTCCAGGAGAATGGGAGGAGTGACTGAATGGAAACTTTCCCTATATACGCTTCTCTGAATTCTGAATTCTGACTGTACAACCCAATTTAAAAAATTGCCAGTTAAGAAATTATAAAAATAAATTTGTTCCCTGTGTGATCATTTGTGATTTATAAAACCATCTTATGCATGTTAAATACACACAAAATAACAGTTTAAAAAATGAATAAATAAAAACAGAAGGCCACATTATCACAGCAGAAGAGAACCCCTCTGCCTGGCATAATTTTAAATATTCTACAGCTGTCCACAGTATTTTAATCTTAGCTAATTGCTTTAATTTCAGTCAGCCACCTGTTCTTGTAATCTGTGGCATTCGAAATACGCTTGATGCATTGTCTTCTCACAGCTTTTGTATATATTTTTAAAGAGTACCGAACAAAAGCAAGATGAGCCAGCCCTATGGTGTCACCCTTTACAATTCTCTCACAGAGTTTAACTTTCCATTGCTTGGAAAATGTCACTTTGGCCTTAAGCACACATGGACCTCACGAAGGCCGTTCACGCTGGACCTGCCTGCAAGAGGTTTCTGCATTGCATTTCCCAGCAGAGGCCATCAAATCCCACTCCTGCTATGGGTGCTATGGAGTGTGGCTCCCTCTGGTGGCCCTCAGCGGGATGACAACGGTGGGGAGAACAGAGTTAGGTTCCTGGCTGAGTTGGGGGTACTGCTGTTGCAGAATAGACAGCTAATTACGCCCCAGTCCAGGCCCCAGCCCCTTGGGTGGGACAGGGCAGCCCCCCTACCCCCTCCTCACTCACATCGCCCTGGTTCTCCCTGCGGTCCTGCCTTTGATGGTCGTGTGCGCATGCGGCCATTGCTGTAGGCGTGGGCGGGGGAATGCTGGTGGCAGACGCCAGGTCCCCCAGGAGCCCGGGGGCGGAAGCCGGACGCCGTGCCGACAGGACACAACATCACTCTCTCGCCTTTCAGAAACTCCTCTACCTGCCCGTTTCCCTAGATAAAAACAAAGCAGCAACTGGGGTTACTGGGGTAGGAGGTCGGTGGAAGCATTTACTTGTGAGAGAATAAACAAAAAAAAAGGAGCAAAACTGTCTGTCTCCAGGAGAATGGGAGGAGTGACTGAATGGAAACTTTCCCTATATACGCTTCTCTGAATTCTGAATTCTGACTGTACAACCCAATTTAAAAAATTGCCAGTTAAGAAATTATAAAAATAAATTTGTTCCCTGTGTGATCATTTGTGATTTATAAAACCATCTTATGCATGTTAAATACACACAAAATAACAGTTTAAAAAATGAATAAATAAAAACAGAAGGCCACATTATCACAGCAGAAGAGAACCCCTCTGCCTGGCATAATTTTAAATATTCTACAGCTGTCCACAGTATTTTAATCTTAGCTAATTGCTTTAATTTCAGTCAGCCACCTGTTCTTGTAATCTGTGGCATTCGAAATACGCTTGATGCATTGTCTTCTCACAGCTTTTGTATATATTTTTAAAGAGTACCGAACAAAAGCAAGATGAGCCAGCCCTATGGTGTCACCCTTTACAATTCTCTCACAGAGTTTAACTTTCCATTGCTTGGAAAATGTCACTTTGGCCTTAAGCACACATGGACCTCACGAAGGCCGTTCACGCTGGACCTGCCTGCAAGAGGTTTCTGCATTGCATTTCCCAGCAGAGGCCATCAAATCCCACTCCTGCTACGGGTGCTATGGAGTGTGGCTCCCTCTGGTGGCCCTCAGCGGGATGACAACGGTGGGGAGAACAGAGTTAGGTTCCTGGCTGAGTTGGGGGTACTGCTGTTGCAGAATAGACAGCTAATTACGCCCCAGTCCAGGCCCCAGCCCCTTGGGTGGGACAGGGCAGCCCCCCTACCCCCTCCTCACTCACATCGCCCTGGTTCTCCCTGCGGTCCTGCCTTTGATGGTACGTGTAGCGCATGCGGCCATTGCTGTAGACGTGGACGTTACCTGGGGGTCAGAGGGGCTGCGTCAGGGGTGGGTGTGCTCGGAAGGAGCAGGGCTGGCATCCCGCCTCCCACCACCACCACCAGGGAGGCCTGGACGTGGAGAGAGATGGGGAGGCAGTGTGTGGGGGGACTTACTAGATGGGAAGCCACCGCCAAAGAACATGTTGAAGAGGTCTTCAGGCGAGATGTCGGCCTCAAAGCCGCGGTGGAAGTCTCCATGCCCGTGGCCGTGCCGGGCTGCCTGGCTCTTGTCATCACCGAATTGGTCATACTGCTTCCTTTTCTCTGGGTTGCTCAATACTGCATATGCTGTGCCGATGGCTAGAAAGGCGGTAGAAAGGTCAGGCCCAAGGATGCTGGGGGCGCAGCAGTCAAGCCCTTACTTGCTTCAGGTGCCCAGGCGGTGCCAGTAGCGTCACGGGATGTGGAGGACGCACGAACACCTGTGAGTGGACTGGAGCAGCCTGGCCGGGTGGAGGATTCACACTCAGGCTCCTCACCCTCCGCTGCATGACAGTGGTCCAGGCTTTTCTATCCGCTGCATGGGCATTACCCTACTAACTCCTAAGAGCCCGTCTCCATCTTACCAAGGAGAAAACAGGCTCAGGAAGGTTACGTATAAGCTCACACAGGTCTGAGGCTGCAGAGCCAGGACTCAAACCCAGGTGTGTCTTGCTTTAGGTCTACTCTCTGACTTTATGAAAACCACCAAAATGTCCCTTCCTCGTTCTTCTCTCTTGACGTGTCCAGTGGGATGGGGCACCCTTTTTGGAGGGCATGTAATCTTCAAGCCATGGCATGCCATGACAGCTGAACAAACATGTGCTGTGCTGCTGTAAGCTGGAGAGCAGCCACAACTGCCAGGCGGGGCCAGCTCCCTGGACTCCAGTCGTGATCCACTCTGGTGGTGTGGCCTGGGCGAGCCTTCTCTTCCACGGGTACCAGCTCCTAGCTATGGTTCCCCGGCCAAGGCCCCATGAGAGCTCCTGGGGTGGGGACGCCTGCACCGGGAAAGCCCCCGCTCTGAGCCCTCAGTCTCTTGCTCGTTGTCCAGCAGCCCACGTCCTCAAAGCAGTAGGTCAAAGCTGCACCTGCTTCAGAACCTGACATCCCTTGAGAGTAAGGATTCCTCTCCTCCTCCCACTGTGACAGGGCCCCAAGGGGTTGGAGAAACATTCGTCTCAGCTACCTCGCCTCCTCACTCCCCTTCTCCTTCTGCCCCTGCGGCTGGCAGACAGGCCACGGCGGGAGATGCCTGTAAACAGCCCCACTGGGGACGAACCCTGAGCAGCCTGGAATGCAGCACCAGAGGTAGCCCCAGGAGATGGCACACCGGGTCGTGGCATCTGTTCTGTGCAGGCTCCTCACCTGGTTATGGGCCCAAGCACCTTGTCTGGGCTTGGGGAGAGGGCTAGTCACCATGCCATCCCCTAGAGGGAGGTGAACCTAAGACCCTGAAGGTCCCTTTGAGGACTAGGCAGGTGTGAGAGAAGAAAAATCTATGGAACTGCTAGACCGAGCAACTCAGCGCTGGCACAGAGCCGGCATGTGTGCCTGATTTGTTCAATGAGAATATAAACATTAAAGGGTAAAGGGCTGCTTATGTTCAGCCAGAACTGAAAGCCCCTCAGAACCAGAGTTCAGAGAGTGCCAAGCCCCCTCAGCGCAGGCCCAAGGCTGTGCGTGATATGAGTGGGGGTGGGAGGTGGATGTGTGTAAAGAGATCGGGGTGGGTTGGCTGTGGCTGCTGGTCTGAGGCCACCAAGTTCGGCCCCAGGCCGCCCGGCTTCCCAGCACAGGGAAACTGCTACTAAGAGCCAGGACGTGGAAGCGACACAGGTGAGTCAGGAGGGCTGCTTCAGTCCCTCACTCACCACGTGACCTTGGCAAGGCACCCGTCCTCCCTTGCCTGAGCTCCCCGCTTCCCCCAAAGCCCCATATTCCCGGGGAGTTGGGGGAAGGAGAGAAGGGGAGGGAAGAGTGGCACCATCTGCGCTCTGACAGACCACGGGGTGGCGGCGGGGATAGGGTCTTCTTCCCGGGAAGCAGCTCTTGAGCTGGCAGAACTCGGGTCCAAGGCTGCTGCCTGGAAAAGTCCCTTTTCCTTCCTTCCCTCCAAGGACAGGAGACCAGAACACCCAAACACTAGGAAACTGGGGCCGGCTTACCTTTGAAAGCTTCAGTGGCGCCAGGAGCATGGTTCTTGTCGGGGTGGAACTTGAGGGCCAATTTGCGGTAGGCCTTCTTCAGGTCCTCATCGGAGGCCCCTCTGCTCACCCCCAGGATCTCGTAGTAATCTTTACACTGCTTGACCCTGGAGGAGGAAGCGGAACCTGGTGAGGGCTCTTGTGGGCCCAGGCTGGGAAGGGAGGTGGGTGATGAGAGCAGTATGGGCGTCCAGCTCTGAGCAGGCCTGGGACCTGCGGGACAGGCCCAGTGGAGGCAGTAAGAATGCATTAAGGATTTAAGAGGGGGCAGTCGCTGTTTCTGCTGGGCCAGGAACCATTTCCCTGAGCTAACAGCATGCTCACTGCGGGCATCTCAGAAGGACTGTGAGCATCTGAAGGTCAGGGGCCTCTGCCCCAGGGCAGGTGTGCCCAGGCTCTCAGCTCTGCTCCCCTGGCACTCCGCGTCTGAGGGTGCAACAGGCCAGGCAGAGCAGGTGTCTAGGCCCCCCGCACAGGGCTGTGAAGAGACGCTGCTTCTCTTCTACCAATTCTTACTCCTGGGGTCCCTGGAGGCGCCCTGACTCTTGGCCCACAATTAGTTTCTTTCTCTTTAATATTTATTTATTTTTATTTGGCTGTGCCAGGTCTCAGTTGTGGCATCTGAATTCTTAGTTGTAGTATGTGGGATCTAGTTCCCTGACCAGGGGTCGAACCTTGGCCCACTGCATTGGGAGGGCAGAGTTTTAGCCACTGAACCGCCAGAGAAATTCCCACAGTCAGTTTTTATTGCCTACAACTAACTCAAGGGCTTGTCTGGTCAGAAAGACGTTAAGTACAGCAAATACTTTTATGGGAAACTGTCATCACACTGGGTCAGACGTAAGGATGAGGCCTGCCAGTGTCTTCCTAGCGGCCAGGACCGTGGGGGAGTGACCGCAGAGGGTGCCCAAGGCTAGCTGGTGGGAGGCCTTGGGGAGTGGGAGCAAGAGTGTCCCATCCCGAGGAGCCTCGAAGGGGCCGTCTCAGCCTGGTGTGAGTAGCCCTGCACCTGCAGGCCTGCCCGAGCCTTGGGGCCGCTCCTCGCGTTTCCACTCCACCCTGCACAGGCTCCGGTCTGAAAGGCTCGTTGTTGGGGCAGGAGTGTAATTTGGGGGAGAACTTGGAGGGGAGAACACGCCTCATCTCTGACAGACAGAGCTGTGTGAAGAGGCCTAGGACCCACTGGCCCGCTGCAGAGGGGGCCGGTGGTGCTGACGTTTTCAGCCTCTGCTGTGGACTGTCTCAGCAGGAGGGAACAGTGGAGCCCTGAGGCCCGCACTAGGCTCCAGGGCCTCACTGGAAACAAGGAGAGGGCCTGGTGAGCTAGACTTCTGAATCTCCTCTGGCCTTAAGACCCTCCCAGGCGAGGCAGACGACAGGCTGCAGGAAGCCTTCTCTAGATGTGAGTATGTCCCAACCCTCCAGGCTCTGGCCCACCCCCCTACCTTTTCACGGCTGCTACTTGCTCCGCGGTGTAGCCTTTGGTGCTCTCTCCTCCTCCGGCCTCACCGTTGGCCGAGGGGGTGTTGGCCCCACCTGCTTTCCTATGGGTCGCCTGAGTGGTCTCTGTGGGTTGGGGCTGGTCGCCGGCAGACTGTGGTTTCTGGTTGAGGGACTCGATCAGGGCTGTGCAGAAGCAAGGAAATGATTCAGAGCTCCTGCTCCAGCAATGGCGGAGGGGCTGCCTGGTGCTGGTCTGGGGAGATTCCAGGACCCCGGCATCCCGGCATCCCGGCATCCCGCCCACTCCTCTTCTGAACAGTCTGCTCCACAGTTTGCTCCGTCCCTGACTTGGGCCTGAGGGGTTAAGGAGCCAGTCGCCCATTCTCTGAAAATCCACAGATTGAAGGTGAACTCAGCACAAAAACAAGCGATTAACCTTTTAGGTTTTTAAAATCCCAAAGTAATGTGTAACTACCACCCTCTGCTGAGAGCCAGGAGGGGCAAAGTACTCTGTAAGCGGGTTCCACTTAGAAGGACCATCAGAACAGCTGGGACTGGTGGGAAGACCTCCTCCTGCTCAGCCGTGAAGAGGAAAGGGGTTAGGGATTCTGCTCCCACCCCAGGGGAGGGTGAGACTCAGGATAAACATCTGCTGTGCTCACTGCCTGCTACCTTTTTTTGGGGGCAGGGGGCGGGTTGGGGAGGGAGCGGGGTGGGCGGGCCACTTCTATTGGTCTTTCATTTATCTATTTGCATCCATCTTTGTTCTTTGGCCCATGTGGACCTCCCATTGCAGTGGCCTCTGTTGTCGCAGAGCACCGGCTCTGGGCGCATGCGCTCCAGAGCTCCGGCTCAGTAATTGGACACAGCAGTCCAGCCGCTCCGCGGCACGTGGGATCTTCCCAGGTCAGGGATGGAACCGGCACCCCTTGCACTGCAAGGCGGTGTCCTTACCCACTGGACCACCAAGGAAGCCCTGCTTGCTACCTTTTTCAAATAGTTGGCTGCATCAAATGTCCTGCTTCAGTGTTCACAGTCTGTACAGGGCATTAGCGTTCACCAGCAGACAGGGTCACTGTTACCCAAACCCAAGCCCTTGATTCAATGAGGAAAGGCCCATAACTCTGACAGGAGTCCCCCATGCCCACTCATTACAGGAACAAAGCCAGCTCTGAGCCCCCAGTCATGCCCAGGGTACAACGCCCTGGGAACCCAGGACACCTCTGCGCTGAGGAAGGGCAGCAGCGCAGCCTGGCTGGTCCCCAGCTGCCTCCAAATTGTTCAGGTGCTTGCTGGCCTCCAGACACCATGCTGCGTGTCAGATACTTCCTACTGTTATGCATGTGGGGCTAGAGGAGACCTGGGCCAGGGAGCAGAGCACTGGGCTCCAGTGGACCTCTGTGTCCTGAGCCACTGCTCCCCTACTTGCAGAAAACTCACCTGTTCTCACTGAGTCAGCAGCTGGGAAATACAAACACAGGCTGAAAGGCGAGCTGTCTCGCATGAGGGGTGGAGGGGCTCCTAAGAAAAGCATTCTCTGAAATCCACAGATTGAAGGTCTAGGATTTTTTGGTTTTAAAATCCCAAAGTAATGTGTAACTACCACCTCTGCTGAGAGCCAGGAGGGGCAAAGTACTCTGTAAGCGGGTTCCACTTAGAAGGACCATCAGAACAGCTGGGACTGGTGGGAAGACCTCCTCCTGCTCAGCCGTGAAGAGGAAAGGGGTTAGGGATTCTGCTCCCACCCCAGGGGAGGGTGAGACTCAGGATAAACATCTGCTGTGCTCACTGCCTGCTACCTTTTTTTGGGGGCAGGGGCGGGTTGGGGAGGGAGGGGAGCGGGCGGGCCATTTCTATTGGTCTTTCATTTATCTATTTGCATCCATCTTTGTTCTTTGGCACCCGTGGGCCTCCCATTGCAGTGGCCTCTGTCGTCGCAGAGCACCGGCTTCTGGGCGCATGCGCTCCAGAGCTCTGGCTCAGTAATTGGACACATCGGTCCAGCCGTTCCACAGCACGTGGGATCTTCCCAGGCCAGGGATGGAACCGGCACCCCTTGCACTGCAAGGCGGTGTCCTTACCCACTGGACCACCAAGGAAGCCCTGCTTGCTACCTTTTTCAAATAGTTGGCTGCATCAAATGTCCTGCTTCAGTGTTCACAGTCTGTACAGGGCATTAGCGTTCACCAGCAGACAGGGTCACTGTTACCCAAACCCAAGCCCTTGATTCAATGAGGAAAGGCCCATAACTCTGACAGGAGTCCCCCATGCCCACTCATTACAGGAACAAAGCCAGCTCTGAGCCCCCAGTCATGCCCAGGGTACAACGCCCTGGGAACCCAGGACACCTCTGCGCTGAGGAAGGGCAGCAGCGCAGCCTGGTTGGTCCCCAGCTGCCTCCAAATTGTTCAGGTGCTTGCTGGCCTCCAGACACCATGCTGCGTGTCAGATACTTCCTACTGTTATGCATGTGGGGCTAGAGGAGACCTGGGCCAGGGAGCAGAGCACTGGGCTCCAGTGGACCTCTGTGTCCTGAGCCACTGCTCCCCTACTTGCAGAAAACTCACCTGTTCTCACTGAGTCAGCAGCTGGGAAATACAAACACAGGCTGAAAGGCGAGCTGTCTCGCATGAGGGGGTGGAGGGGCTCCTGCAGCAGAGCCTGAGAAGGCGCTCAGAGAGGAGCCACAGCAGTGAGGGCTCATTGTGATTCTGCCGGCCTGGTGTTCTGCACGGATTCACCCTTTGATCTTTGTTTTTAATTAGTTTTTTGGCTGTGGTGGGTCTTCGTTGCTGTACTCAGGCGTTCACTAGTTGTGGAGAGAGCGGGCTACTACTCTTTTGCTGCAGTGCACAGGCTCTAGGTACGCAGGTTTCCGAAGCTGCAGCACCAGGGCTCATCAGTTGTGGCGCTCTGGCTTCAGAGCGTGGGCTCAGTAGTTGTGGTGCACAGGCTTAGTTGCTCTGCAGCAGATGGGATCTTCCTCGACCAGGGATAGAAGCTGTGTCCCCTGCACTGGCAAGTCGATCCCTATCCACTCACCACCAGGGAAGTCCTTGCCCATCTAATCTCATTACTGTCATCCCCGTAGCTGTGTCTGATCTCCTCGCCCATGGCTACACAAGCTGAGTGGCAGCCCTTGAGTTCCAGGCTGTCTGGCTCCTGCCATGCTCTGAGCTACGCTGCTATCCCAGACCACACAAGCCTGGCAGCAGAAGCCCCTTCCAGCAGAGTAGTCCCAAGAGAGAAGTTCATTCACAAAGACCCAGATTTCAAATCTCAGCTCAGCCTAACACTCCGACTTGTGGCTGATCTGTGAAATTTCTCTGAATCTCTGTTCCTCAGTGTGTGTGGGCGCGCACTCAGCCGTGTTTGACTCTTTGCTACCCCATGGTCTTGTAGCCTGCCAGGCTCCTCTGGCTCCTCTGTCCTGGAATTTTCCAGGCAAGAATAGTGGAGTGGGTTGCCATTTCCTACTCCAAAGATCACGCCACAGAGTAGATGAGGAAAAAATGAGATGTGTATAAATAAGTACCTGGCACAGGGACTGATGCTCAGTAAAGCTTCAAAATGAGGAGCTGCTAACACTGCGACTGGGGTTGATGAGCTGGCTGGCCAGGGTGGGGAGGGGATCAAGGCCAGGGTGGGAGGCAGGGCGGGCAGCTCCGCATCTTGGGGAGGCAGAGCTTCAGCACCCTGTAGGCTCTGGACCCGGCTGTAACCATGAGATGTCAAGCCATCCCAGGCTCCAGCTCTATGCTGGGCACCAAGGAAATGGCAAATGTAGAAACCAACAGACAAAGTGATGCTGATCAAGGTGGGACTGCGGGAGGAGCTGGTTTGCTGCTTTCCTAGCACTTTTTTTTTTTCATGTGCTCCAGAGCTCTGGCTTGGTAATTGGACACATCAGTCCAGCCGCTCTGCAGCACGTGGGATCTTCCCAGGCCAGGGCTCGAACCGGCGCCCCTTTCACTGCAAGGCGGTGTCCTTACCCACTGGACCACCAGGGGAAGCCCTCCTAGCACTTTTTAAATAAGCTGTTAATTTCAATTTTGTCGGAAGTCCCAGTGGCCCGGGCTGATACCCTAAGGACAATAACAACTGGCTATTCGATTGCTGCAGATACACAGGAGCATCAGCCATGAGATGGGACAGACTCTTTCCGGTACCTTTCAGGGAAGATTTTGTTACATGGAATGAGCTACTCTAATTTCCCTACACTGCAGAAAGAGAGCCCAAAGGAGAATGAACATGTTCTGGGGCTCACAGAACATTCCTGTTTGAGGTGACAATTCAAGATTTCTGGGTGCTAACAATTACATCTCCCTTGTGGCCGGAACATCCCCTGTGGCAGGCTGTGGAGGTAACTACCTCATGCTGTCTCCCTGGTACACCCTATGTGGCACAGTACCTGGCAGGCAGTCACAGACGGGAAGAGACAAAACAACTTCATGTGGTGAAGGAGTTAGACACACAGAGCTGGTTCAGATCCCCACTCTGTCCCCTCCCAGAAGAGCTGGTGGATGTTTAAAGAGAGGGAAACTCGAGGAAGGGGTCAAAGCTGGGGTGGGCGCGGTAGATGCCAAGGTGGATATGAGACCAATCGTACAGAAAAAGCTCCTAGACAAAGCCCCTCCTCAAACCCAGACTGGAGACTCAGACTTCCTGGTTCAAACCTGCCTCTGCCACCTGCTAGCAGAGTCACCTCAGGCAAATGAACTTAGCTTCTCCTCGGAAACCTGGATCTCCTTCAAGGACAGCTGAAAAAGTAAAGTCAGTGAATGCCTCCAAAGGACTGAGCACCAGCCCCAGCAAACACTGTGTTTTCTGGTACTGTTTCTTCCTCTCCAGAACATCTATGTACGTGCAGTGCTTCAAGTAAGTCGGGGGGAGGGAGGCTGGATTAGAGGCAGAGCCTGGGAGTCCGGCTAGACAGCCTGAGTCCTTTGCTAATTAGCCCTATAGCCTTGTCAAGTTCCTAATTACTCAGTGAAGACACAATCCCTACTCTCAGAGGGCTGTTCAGACGGAACAATAAAATAAGCTAAATGAACTGAAAGCACAGTGGAGTTCATAAAGGTCGACTAACTTGCAAGGACAGCTCCACACCCTGGACCTTGCCAGTCCTGGAACATCCTCACTCCTAGACCCTGAATGCCTAACTCTCTCGACGATCAGCCCTCTCTTCTCCTGTGTGCTGGCCTCCCTGACTGAGCCTGAACCCCAGAGCCGGCCATTGCATAAAACCTCTGGCAGGGTTTCCCTGGTAGCCCAGGGGTAAAGAGTTCACCTGCCAATGCAGGAGGCATGCGTTTGATCCCTGATCTGGGAAGATCCCACATGCTGCGGAGCAACCAAGCCCATGAGCCACAACTATTGAGCCCATATGCCACAACTATTGAAGCTCGTGTGCCCTAGAGCCTGAGTGCACAACAAGAGAAATCACCGCAAGAATCCTGCTCACCCCAACTAAAGAGTAGCCCCCACTCCCTGCAACGAGAGGAGCCTGCAACAATAGTGAAAACCCAGAATAACCAAAAATAAAAAAACCTCAACAATAACCAAAAACAACCTTGGGCAGCCTCTGTGTGGACCTAGAGTCTGGGATCACCTGACATCTCCTGGTTACAACTCAACAGCCTGCCAAGTGCTGAGACTTTACCTTCTGAAGCCCTGGAGCCTCCAAGCCTCCGACTCTGGGACCCCTCTCTTCCCTGGCCAGCCTGCTCCTGTGGCTAGCCCATTCATAAGCCCAAATCACAACATTACCAGATACTCATTTTGAATTGTGTCAGACCCTGTGCCAGGTGCTTCCACAGAACCCGAGGCAGTCGAGCTGTTCTTCATGGCTAACCTTCACCCTGGATGCTGGGGAACCAGAGGCCTGCAGATGTTCTTCTCAGCGCCCAGGTAAACAAAGTGCCTTCCAACACTGTTGCTAAGCCTGAGGCAAAGTCACTGCCTAGCAGGCTGCAGGGGTCAGATAGAAGCTCTTAGAAAGGGCCCGATTTTCCATTCCCCGTGCCCTGTGACTTCCCGCATTAGACCCTGCTACTGCTCCAGAGTGCAACAGTCCGGCCCCTGGTGCCTCCCTGTCCCTCCTCCTGCAGCAGAGCTTCAGGTCCTCTTGCGTCCTTCCAGTGTGAGGTCTCCTGACCTTTCAGATTTCTTTGCACCCCCTCCCACTCCTAACACTTGCCTTAGCCTGTCCTTCAACATCTCCAAGACCAAATCGCCACTGATGTTCCTGGTTCTCCTCCTTTCATTTCTCAACTTGCCATTTTCCCACGTGGCCTCTGCAGCAACTGACAGTGCTGCTCACCGCCTCCTCGACGCACAGCTCCACGGCTACTGGGCCACTGCCCCTCCTAGGACTGCCTCCATCTCACTCGCTTGCTTCCTCTGTCTCTGCCCACTGGCTAATGGAACATGTGGCAATGGCTGTGCCTGCAGTAACCTCTCCTACACATTCACACTTTCCCACGGTGACCTCAGCCAGGCACGATACCAGTGAGCTCCATCCAACTGACGACTGCAGACTTTCAGCTGGAATCAGGAGCTCTCTCCTGAGTTCCAAGCCGACAGCTTCTCCGGAACATCCCACAGGCACCATGCATTCGGCCCCTCTCTTCCTACCTGTGTTCTTTAGCCTTGGTTTCTTCCTGGTCACAAAGGCCTGGATTTTGTGTCCCCATTTCTCCTCAGCATACTTCTCAGAAGCCTTGGCACCTCTCCTGTAATGACTTTACCCCGATTTATGCGGCCTTACCTTAGGCCCTCCTAACTCCTACCCTACTCTATGCAATTGCCTCCCAACTGGTTTATGCCTTGAGTTTCTCCTCCCACTCAATAGCTCTTTATGTTGTTTTAAGAACAGTATACTCACTTCATCCTGCTATCAAAAACTTCAATAGTTTTCCACTAACTGTAGGATAAAGTGAAAATACCCTGGCATGGCAGGAAAGGACTTCGTCAATCTGGCTCCATCCTGTTTTCCAACCATAGTCCCCTCTACACTCAAATTACCACTTCCACAGCCTCCATGTCTTGTTCCACTCAGTCTCTTTTTTTGGGGGAGGGGGGCGGTGGTTAGGTTGGGGAGGGAAGGGGCGGGCGGGCCACTTCTATTGGTCTTTTCATTTCTCTATTTTCATCCGTCTTTGTTTTTTGGCCTGTGTGGGCCTCCCATAGCAGTGGCTTCTGTCGTTGCAGAGCAAGCACCGGCTCTGGGAACATGCTCCCCAGAGCTCCGGCTCGGTAATTGGACATATCGGTCCAGCCGCTCCACGGCACGTGGGATCTTCCCAGGCCAGGGATGGAACCCGCGCCCCTTGCACTGCAAGGCGGTGTCCTTACCCACTGGACCACCAGGGAAGCCCCCTACTCAGTTTCTTCCCCCACATCTCTTACAGCTGCCAGCCTCCAGGTCTTTCCCCCCACATGCCCTTCTCATGCCTCCTGTCCTCCTCTGAAGTGCAGTTCAAGCGCAGCCTCTCATTTTACTGCTAGATGACTTTCCTCACTGTGACCCACCATTATTTTTATTTTTATATCCCTGTCCTGAGACCATTTATCATTTATCCTTCATGCCTCCTACCCCTCAGACTCCCCTCCACCTCACGGAGGGCAGGGACTGAATTTGTCACACCCATCCAGAAATTGTCTCAGAGTCTAACACTGTGCTCAATTTTTGCTTAATCACAGCTCTTGTTTTACAGTCTGCAATAGTATGTTTTCTGTACCTCTGTCTCGTTCACTAGACATACGCTCCTTAAGGGGAATGATCATGTCTCACCAATCCTGCCATAACCACTTAGCACCCAGCAGACTTTGCAAACAAAACAGAACAAAGAAGCCTTTGCATTAAATGAGTATCTGGAATGAGTTCAAATTTTAAACATCAAGTGGAGACAACCATCTCATATTTTTTAACCAGGATTTCCCCATCTCAAGCCCAAATTACCCCCACGTCCTTGTCAGTCAGTGCAGGGCTGAGAATGGCACAAGTCAAAGTTTAGAGAGAGGCACAAGGTGTATACCTTTTCCAGAATAATATGAATATGACAAATATGCAGCAGTTCATGCCTCTGACTGAGAAAATCCCAGCACTTGTGCCCCAGGAAGGACACCCATTCAAGCACCAATAGTGGACCAGGGTGGCCTGCTGACAGAAGAGCACCTCAGGCCATGTTGTTGCCATCCTTTCCTGGCTGCCTGTTTCGGAACCTTCAGAAATATTGGTCAGACAGAACTCTTGAGAGCTGGGCTCCACACTCCACCCTCACAGAGGGGGCCCTCTTACAGAGTGTGCTTTCATAGCAAAGTTCTCGAGTTGGTTCCCTCAGGAGCTGAGGAAAACACACACCGAAACTCTCCCTGAAGCAAACAGGTCGAACCTGCCGAGTCACGAGGGAGAAAAACTCAGGCAGGCGAGGCTTCCTCTTCCACCACCATTCCCTTTCTCAGTTTCATAATATGGGCAAGAAGGCTAAAACTGCGGCTGTTCAGCTTCCCTTCAGTTCTTTAGTAGACATGGGAACTTTCCCATTTCTAGCTGTGTCAGCTTGGTCACGTCCGTGGCCTCTGAGGTTTTCCTCCTCTATAGAACAAAGACAATAATCCGCTCTGCCTCTCTGATAGGGCAAGCACAAGGGAGAAAAGGCACTGAGAGAACGCTCTACACTGGGAGAAAGTCCCTACGGTATGAGCCCTTTTCCAGAAATTTGTCACACCCATCCAGAAATTGTCTCAGAGTCTAACACTGTGCTCAATTTTTGCTTAATCACAGCTCTTGTTTTACAGTCTGCAATAGTATGTTTTCTGTACCTCTGTCTCGTTCACTAGACATACGCTCCTTAAGGGGAATGATCATGTCTCACCAATCCTGCCATAACCACTTAGCACCCAGCAGACTTTGCAAACAAAACAGAACAAAGAAGCCTTTGCATTAAATGAGTATCTGGAATGAGTTCAAATTTTAAACATCAAGTGGAGACAACCATCTCATATTTTTTAACCAGGATTTCCCCATCTCAAGCCCAAATTACCCCCACGTCCTTGTCAGTCAGTGCAGGGCTGAGAATGGCACAAGTCAAAGTTTAGAGAGAGGCACAAGGTGTATACCTTTTCCAGAATAATATGAATATGACAAATATGCAGCAGTTCATGCCTCTGACTGAGAAAATCCCAGCACTTGTGCCCCAGGAAGGACACCCATTCAAGCACCAATAGTGGACCAGGGTGGCCTGCTGACAGAAGAGCACCTCAGGCCATGTTGTTGCCATCCTTTCCTGGCTGCCTGTTTCGGAACCTTCAGAAATATTGGTCAGACAGAACTCTTGAGAGCTGGGCTCCACACTCCACCCTCACAGAGGGGGCCCTCTTACAGAGTGTGCTTTCATAGCAAAGTTCTCGAGTTGGTTCCCTCAGGAGCTGAGGAAAACACACACCGAAACTCTCCCTGAAGCAAACAGGTCGAACCTGCCGAGTCACGAGGGAGAAAAACTCAGGCAGGCGAGGCTTCCTCTTCCACCACCATTCCCTTTCTCAGTTTCATAATATGGGCAAGAAGGCTAAAACTGCGGCTGTTCAGCTTCCCTTCAGTTCTTTAGTAGACATGGGAACTTTCCCATTTCTAGCTGTGTCAGCTTGGTCACGTCCGTGGCCTCTGAGGTTTTTCCTCCTCTATAGAACAAAGACAATAATCCGCTCTGCCTCTCTGATAGGGCAAGCACAAGGGAGAAAAGGCACTGAGAGAACGCTCTACACTGAAAAGCCCTACAGGTATGACTGTTATTCACATTCTCTGTGCCAACCCTCCAATTTTCCAGCTGAGGAAACCCAAGCTCAGAAAGATCACACGGTAGCCGTTCGGATGAGAACTCAGGTCTTCTGAGGACCTGCGACGGGCCAGTTTACTTCGTGGGAATTGCAAGGCACAAACTCTGTATGTTGAATGGACTACCTCTGTCTCCCCTCCAGCATGTCTGAAGAAAAGCTCTGTAGACGACTTCGGTGATAGGAAAAACAAGCTTCCGGGGTGGAGTGAGGAGGACAGACCACCTCACTATTTCCTCTGGGGTGGAACAGTCCAGGGCTGCTGAGAACCTGGTGCTGTCCAGCCGCCCGTGCGGCCGGCCATGGACGGGCTCCTGGGGGCGAGGGTGGGTGGAAGTGGCTGAGGCCCTCGCTCTGAATCTCGCCAGCGGGGGAAGAGGCTCCAGGAGGCAGTGAGGAGCCGGGTCTCAGGGACAGACGGTCCAAGCTGGTGCGCGGAACGGGAAAAAGGCAGGCTCTAGGAAGGGTGGTCCTTGACCCAGCCTGGAGACGTGCCGGGGAGTGAACAGATCGAGACGCCCTTTCAGGCCGCCCGAAGGTCCGAAGTCCCGAAGTCCCTGTTCTCTTTCTAGAACTTAAGTCTTTCCTTCAGGGGAGCTATGTTTATTTTCCTTAACTATAATATTTCCCAGGCCGGCAACTGGCCCTAGGCCGCCGAATGGCCCCTTGGGAAAAGTAGTTCTGTTTCGCTTCCATGTAAGTTCCTTTCGCCCTGTCTGCCAGAGCCTCCCATTCTTGGGAACTCCAAATCCCAGAGGGTCCCGCAAGCACCTGGAAAGGTGAAGTCACCGTAGCCACGGTCACCAAGTGTCTAGTATCCCGGAGAGGCGTGGGAGCCGAAGACTACACCTCCCGGCGGCCACCGCGCGTCTCAGCGCGCAGGCGTGGCCGCGCCTCGCCACCCCTCCCCCTCCTCCAACTGCTCCCGTCGGTCCGTTCCCGTATTCCCCCCTTCAGTTCTAATGTCGCCTCAGTGTCTCCCGCATCTTACACTCACCGCGAACTCGCGGCGTCGGGTATAGCCGCTGCGCCTTGTCCAGGAAGCGGAGCGCTCGGTCGGGCTGGTTGCTCTGGATGGCTTTAAGGGCGATGCTAATACAGCGCTCGGCTTCATCCTTGTTGGATTCCATGGCGGAACCAGAGCGCGGAACCAGGGAGGGGGAGGCCGGGCGAGCGAAGGGCTGCGCCAGCAGTCGGCGCGTCGAGGCGCAAGCAGTCGCAAGGTGATGACGTTACCCCGCCCCTCCTTTCCCGAGGTTTGGGCGAGGGTGGAAGCGCTACCGTATGTATTCTAAGAGGAGGACACCTAAGAGCTAATGGTGCAAGTCCACATTTCTTGGAGCATATTCGGAGTTCTTAAACTTTTGTGTGCTTGCAAGTTCTTGATAGTAACACTGCGTTTGAGAGGAAGGTCGCTTATCTATTCATTCAACAGATATTTCGGTACCCGCTAATAGCTAGGTTAAATATACAGTAGCCGGAAACAAAAGCCCTTGCCCTCAAGGAGCTTACATTCTTAGTGTAGTGGGGTGGGAACAAGTCTGTTAAAGACAAACATTCAAATAGTAACAAATGGTAAGAAGAAAAAGATACTTTAAAGAAGTAAAGGGATTTAGAGTGGATGGTGCTATTTTAAATAACCTGATAGGAGAATTCTCTCAGAAGCTGTCATTTTAATAAAAATACGAACTCAGGAGAGAGAGCACGTATTCCAGATGTGACTATCTGGAAGAAAGGTGGTCTAGGCAGAAGGAAGAGCAAATACAAAGCTCTGAAAGGGGAATTTTCTTTTATTTTCTTTTGTTTTAAATTTGGCCTCGTTTATTGGTCCTTCATTTATTTATTTAGGTCCATCTTAATTCTTAATTATGTGTGGGTTTCCCATTGCAGTGGCCTCTCTCGTAGCAGAGCACTGACTCTGGGTGCATGAGCTCCAGAGCACTGGCTCGTAATTGGACACACCAGTCCAGCCACTTCTCGGCACGTGGGATCTTCCCGTGCCAGGGATCGAACTGGTGCTCCCAGGTGGATTCTTTACTCACTGGACCACCAGGGAAGCCCAGGGCAAAAATGTCCTTGATGAGTTATTACAGATAACCAGGGGCATGTAGGATTCCATCATACAGTGTGTCCGCTAAAAAAGATGAACAACTTGAGAGATGTGGGTTAAGTTTTATTTGGGGCATAATTGGGACTGCGGTCAGGGAGGCAGCACCCCAGGTAGCTCTGAGGGACTGCTCCAAAGAGGCATCAGGAGGAGGGTCAATATATAAGATTTTGAGGAGGAGAGGAGTTCCATACCAATAAACCATCATTTTACGAAAGGTTTTCGGTTAATCATTGGGATCTAATTTAATCATGAAGGAATTTAGTGCTTTTCTTGATGTGAGGAGATGCAAGGATTAAGAAAATAAAAGTCATTCCTAAAAGGCATCCACCTATCTAAAGACCTGCCCCACCAGATTTCTTGGAGCACAGAGGATATTGAACGTCAGCATTCCCAAAATCTGGAGGCCTCAACCTCACCCTGATCTCTTTCAGGGGGTATTGAAGGTCAGCAGCTTTCAGCAGCACAGGGTCTGGTCTCCACAGAGGCAGAGGGCAAATGTCCTTGTTGTCCAGACACTGGCAATGTAATTGGTAAATGCCAGTTTGTAGTTGACAAGTGAAATCCAATTATGTCATATTTTCATGTTACTGATGCAATGAAAGCAGTCTTACTAATGTTACAAATGACCTACACTGGCAAATCCATCGGTCATTTCTCAGTCCTTATATCATGTGGCCTCCTCAGCAAGATTTGGTAAGAGTCTTACTATAGATTAGGATTAGGAGGCTACTACTCAATCCAGGTGAGAATTAATAGTAATTTACATAAAGCGATGGTGGAAGTGGTGAGTAGTCAAATTCTGGATATATTTTGAAGACCATCAAAATTATTTTCCTAAGGGACTTGATGTGGAATGTGAAAGAAGCGAGTCAAGGATGATTCCAAGATTTTGCCCTGAGTGAGTGGAAGAGCTGTTTCGTTTACTGAAGCTGGGAGAAGTTGATGAGAGGAGTAGTTTGGTAGGAGGAATATCAGATGTCTGGTTTAGGGTATCTTAAGTGTGATGTCTTTGGGATCAAGTGGAGATGTAGAATAGAAACTTGTATATAGGTAGGGTTTACAGAAGAAGAGGGGGCTGGAAATACAATTTTGGAAATTATCAGTATGCATAAATGACATTTAAAGTTTCAAGACTAGGTGGTGGTGGTTTAGTTGTATTTGGGGCATAATTGGGACTGCGGTCAGGAGGCAGCACCCCAGGTAGCTCTGAGACTGCTCCAAAGAGGCATCAGGAGGAGGGTCAATATATAAGATTTTGAGGAGGAGAGGAGTTCCATACCAATAAACCATCATTTTACGAAAGGTTTTCGGTTAATCATTGGGATCTAATTTAATCATGAAGGAATTTAGTGCTTTTCTTGATGTGAGGAGATGCAAGGATTAAGAAAATAAAAGTCATTCCTAAAAGGCATCCACCTATCTAAAGACCTGCCCCACCAGATTTCTTGGAGCACAGAGGATATTGAACGTCAGCATTCCCAAAATCTGGAGGCCTCAACCTCACCCTGATCTCTTTCAGGGGGTATTGAAGGTCAGCAGCTTTCAGCAGCACAGGGTCTGGTCTCCACAGAGGCAGAGGGCAAATGTCCTTGTTGTCCAGACACTGGCAATGTAATTGGTAAATGCCAGTTTGTAGTTGACAAGTGAAATCCAATTATGTCATATTTTCATGTTACTGATGCAATGAAAGCAGTCTTACTAATGTTACAAATGACCTACACTGGCAAATCCATCGGTCATTTCTCAGTCCTTATATCATGTGGCCTCCTCAGCAAGATTTGGTAAGAGTCTTACTATAGATTAGGATTAGGAGGCTACTACTCAATCCAGGTGAGAATTAATAGTAATTTACATAAAGCGATGGTGGAAGTGGTGAGTAGTCAAATTCTGGATATATTTTGAAGACCATCAAAATTATTTTCCTAAGGGACTTGATGTGGAATGTGAAAGAAGCGAGTCAAGGATGATTCCAAGATTTTGCCCTGAGTGAGTGGAAGAGCTGTTTCGTTTACTGAAGCTGGGAGAAGTTGATGAGAGGAGTAGTTTGGTAGGAGGAATATCAGATGTCTGGTTTAGGGTATCTTAAGTGTGATGTCTTTGGGATCAAGTGGAGATGTAGAATAGAAACTTGTATATAGGTAGGGTTTACAGAAGAAGAGGGGGCTGGAAATACAATTTTGGAAATTATCAGTATGCATAAATGACATTTAAAGTTTCAAGACTAGGTGGTGGTGGTTTAGTTGCTAAGTTGTGTTTGACTCTTGTGACCCCATGGATTGTAGCCCTCCAGGCTCCTCTGTTCATGGGATTCTCCAGGCAAGAATACTGGAGTGGGGGGCTTCCTTGGTGGTCCAGTGGGTAAGAACACCGCCTTGCAGTACAAGGGGCGCGGGTTCCATCCCTGGCCTGGGAAGATCCCACGTGCCGTGGAGTGGCTGGACTGATGTGTCCAATTACCTAGCCGGAGCTCTGAGGGGCATGTTCCCAGAGCCGGCGCTCTGCGACAACAGAGGCCACCGCGATGGGAGGCCCACACGGGCCAAAGAACAAAAAAGATGGATGAAAATAGAGAAATGAAAGACCAATAGAAGTGGCCTGCCCACCCCTACCTCCCCTCCATGCCCCTCCCCCCAAAAATAAAAAAATAAAAATAAATTAAAAAAAGAATACTGGAGTGGGTTGCCATTTCCTTCTCCAGGGGATTTTCCCGACCCAGGAATCAAACCCAGGTTTCCTACATTACAGGTAGATTCTTTACCAACTGAGCTATGAAGGAATGGTCAAGACTGGGTAGACAAAGATACATAAATAGTATTAAAAGCCATGGAACTAAATAAACTGCGAAAGTGACTGTAGATAGAGTAAGAGCCCTTTGCCATGCCCATATTTAGAAGTTTGAAAGAGGAGAAAAGCAGCTCATGAGATAAAATTACTTTCACCTAACAAATGTGTCAAGAGGGAGGGAGGAGTTAAACTTCAGCAAAACCCATGGGATCAAATTCTGGATATATTTTGAAGACCATCAAAATTATTTTCCTAAGGGACTTGATGTGGAATGTGAAAGAAGCGAGTCAAGGATGATTCCAAGATTTTGCCCTGAGTGAGTGGAAGAGCTGTTTCGTTTACTGAAGCTGGGAGAAGTTGATGAGAGGAGTAGTTTGGTAGGAGGAATATCAGATGTCTGGTTTAGGGTATCTTAAGTGTGATGTCTTTGGGATCAAGTGGAGATGTAGAATAGAAACTTGTATATAGGTAGGGTTTACAGAAGAAGAGGGGGCTGGAAATACAATTTTGGAAATTATCAGTATGCATAAATGACATTTAAAGTTTCAAGACTAGGTGGTGGTGGTTTAGTTGCTAAGTTGTGTTTGACTCTTGTGACCCCATGGATTGTAGCCCTCCAGGCTCCTCTGTTCATGGGATTCTCCAGGCAAGAATACTGGAGTGGGGGGCTTCCTTGGTGGTCCAGTGGGTAAGAACACCGCCTTGCAGTACAAGGGGCGCGGGTTCCATCCCTGGCCTGGGAAGATCCCACGTGCCGTGGAGTGGCTGGACTGATGTGTCCAATTACCTAGCCGGAGCTCTGAGGGGCATGTTCCCAGAGCCGGCGCTCTGCGACAACAGAGGCCACCGCGATGGGAGGCCCACACGGGCCAAAGAACAAAGATGGATGAAAATAGAGAAATGAAAGACCAATAGAAGTGGCCTGCCCACCCCCCTACCTCCCCTCCATGCCCCTCCCCCCAAAAATAAAAAAATAAAAATAAATTAAAAAAAGAATACTGGAGTGGGTTGCCATTTCCTTCTCCAGGGGATTTTCCCGACCCAGGAATCAAACCCAGGTTTCCTACATTACAGGTAGATTCTTTACCAACTGAGCTATGAAGGAATGGTCAAGACTGGGTAGACAAAGATACATAAATAGTATTAAAAGCCATGGAACTAAATAAACTGCGAAAGTGACTGTAGATAGAGTAAGAGCCCTTTGCCATGCCCATATTTAGAAGTTTGAAAGAGGAGAAAAGCAGCTCATGAGATAAAATTACTTTCACCTAACAAATGTGTCAAGAGGGAGGGAGGAGTTAAACTTCAGCAAAACCCATGGGAGGCCAAGCTCTGTGAAGACTGAGAAATGGCCAGTGGATTTTACAAGGGGAAGGTTGGTGGTGACCTGGACTGGACTGCTCTCAGTGGATGGCAGTGGTGAAAGCCTGATAGAAATGAATTAAGAGACTGAGAGTGAGGAAGAAATGGATGAAGAATGGGAATGTGAGGAAGAATATGGAGAAGTGTTGGCCACACTATGTGGCACAAAGGATCTTAGTTCCCTGACCAGGGATCAAACCAGGACCCCTGGCAGTGCAAGCATTGAGTTTTAACCATTGAACCACCAGGAAAATCCTGTTTTCTTTTTTTAAAAAAATTTTTGGCCTTTTTTTTAAACTGGTTTTTTATTTATTTATTTTCATCCATCTTTATTCTTTGGCCTGTGTGGGCCTCCCATTGCAGTGGCCTCTCTTGTTGCAGAGCACCGGTTCTGGGCGCATGTGCTCCAGAGCGCTGGCTGCAATTGGACACATCGGCCCAGCCGCTCTGTGGCACATGGGATCCTTCCTGGCCAGGGATGAAACCAGTGCCCCTTGCACTGCAAGGTGGACACTTTACCCACGGGAACACCAGGGAAGCCCCCGATTTTGTTTTTTAATATGGGATATATTATAGCATTCTGTTACAGAAATTATTTAATTGTCAAGAAATTTTGGTAAAAGAAAAGAGAGTATATTTCTGAGCAAATCTGCTTATTACCTATCACTTTGTCTCTCACTGAATTCTTTTTTATAAATTTATTTATTTATGGTTGTGTTGGATCTTTGTTGTTGCGTAGGCTTTTCTGTAGTTGTGGTGAGCAGGGGCTACTCTCTGGTTGCCCTGTGCAGGCATCTCCTCGTGGTGGCTTCTCTCATTGCAGAATCTGGGCTCTTGGGCACATGGGCTTCAGTAGTTGCACCTCTTGGTCTCTAGAGTGCAGGTTCAGCAGTTGCTGTGAGGCATGTGGGATCTTCCTGGATCAGGGATTGAACCCATATCTCCTGTATTGGCAGGTGGATTCTTTACCAACTGAGCCATCAGGGAAGCCCCTCTCACTGAATTCTTTCTGTGATGAGACATCAAGAACCTGAACATCATTAGGTCCAGAGACCAGCTGTGTGTTCTCAGCTGGGACACTGGATTTTGGCCAGGTTCAAATCCTGATCACATGGGTTAGAGTCCCACACTGGGTCTTGGCTAGCTAAGTTTGAGTCCTGGCACATGAGTTCAAGTCCCAATCTGAGGTGAACGGTTTCAATAAGACAGCCCTACACTTAGAGAGCAGGTTCAATCCCTGGGTTGGGAAGATCCCCTGGAGGAGGGAATGGCAACCCACTCCAGCATTCTTGCCTGGAGAATCCCATGGACAGAGAAGCCTGGCAGTCTGAAGTCCATGGGGTGGCAAAGAGTTAGAAATGACAGATACAGTTTAGTGCTCACGCACACACATTTAGAGTAAAGGTCTCCACAAATTGTTAGGTGCTTCATATGTGTTAAAGGGTAAACACTAGGGCACCTATGAAATTAGCTGTCTGAAGTTTGTTGACCAGGACTGCTAGGTAGTCCCCTCTCCTGCTAAGTATGCCTTCCATTTCCTGAGTGTCTTGAGGTTCCCCCTCCTGGGGCTGACCACAGGCACTTCACTTTGTGAAGAGGGTGCTTGTATGTAAAAGTCAGCCTGTAATTCGTGTGTTAAGAGATGGGCTGTGATTGCTTAGCTATTGGCTGGTACACCCTCCTCTGCTTCTTTTTCACAAGACATACCAATTTTGTCCATAGTCAATAATTTGCCTTGGTTGGCAGGGCCTGGAGTAGTAAGGATCTGGAGAGGCAGGTGGAGTGGGAGTGTGTGCATGGCAGGATATTTTCCTGTCTCATTTTGTGGAACTATTTCAATTCAGAAAGGCTGTTATTGTTTCAGAAGGGATTATAAATTGAGCCTGAATGCTGAGGTACCCAACCTCCATATAATCACTCCCTACTTTCTTAAAGATCTCAAACCAGGGGTCATTTTTTTTTTTTTTGGTATGGAAGCAATTTAACTTGCTGTTATCCCTTCCCAGTTCGAAGGCCAGGAAGAGAGCCACATTTCAGTTCATCCTATGTTAAACATTATGACCCTTGGTCTATAGGTGGTGTTTAAAAATGGAACTGGTATGCCAGGGGTGACTTGAAATTACAGTTTCTCCTTGATAGTGCTTGAATCAAAATGTCATGATGTTGGACTTCCCTGGTGGTACAGTGGATAAGAATCTGCCTGCTAATACAGGGGACATGGGTTTGACCCCTGGTTTGGGAAGAGTCCACATGCTGCAGAGCAAGTAAGCCCATGCACCACAACTACTGAGCCCTTGCAGCTAAAGCCTGTGCTCTGCATAGCAAGAGAAGCCACTGCAATGAGAAGCCCCAAGATCCCTGGAGGAGGGAATGGCAACCCACTCCAGCATTCTTGCCTGGAGAATCCCATGGACAGAGAAGCCTGGCAGTCTGAAGTCCATGGGGTGGCAAAGAGTTAGACATGACAGATACAGTTTGTGCTCACGCACACATTTAGAGTAAAGGTCTCCACAAATTGTTAGGTGCTTCATATGTGTTAAAGGGTAAACACTAGGGCACCTATGAAATTAGCTGTCTGAAGTTTGTTGACCAGGACTGCTAGGTAGTCCCCTCTCCTGCTAAGTATGCCTTCCATTTCCTGAGTGTCTTGAGGTTCCCCCTCCTGGGGCTGACCACAGGCACTTCACTTTGTGAAGAGGGTGCTTGTATGTAAAAGTCAGCCTGTAATTCGTGTGTTAAGAGATGGGCTGTGATTGCTTAGCTATTGGCTGGTACACCCTCCTCTGCTTCTTTTTCACAAGACATACCAATTTTGTCCATAGTCAATAATTTGCCTTGGTTGGCAGGGCCTGGAGTAGTAAGGATCTGGAGAGGCAGGTGGAGTGGGAGTGTGTGCATGGCAGGATATTTTCCTGTCTCATTTTGTGGAACTATTTCAATTCAGAAAGGCTGTTATTGTTTCAGAAGGGATTATAAATTGAGCCTGAATGCTGAGGTACCCAACCTCCATATAATCACTCCCTACTTTCTTAAAGATCTCAAACCAGGGGTCATTTTTTTTTTTTTTTTGGTATGGAAGCAATTTAACTTGCTGTTATCCCTTCCCAGTTCGAAGGCCAGGAAGAGAGCCACATTTCAGTTCATCCTATGTTAAACATTATGACCCTTGGTCTATAGGTGGTGTTTAAAAATGGAACTGGTATGCCAGGGGTGACTTGAAATTACAGTTTCTCCTTGATAGTGCTTGAATCAAAATGTCATGATGTTGGACTTCCCTGGTGGTACAGTGGATAAGAATCTGCCTGCTAATACAGGGGACATGGGTTTGACCCCTGGTTTGGGAAGAGTCCACATGCTGCAGAGCAAGTAAGCCCATGCACCACAACTACTGAGCCCTTGCAGCTAAAGCCTGTGCTCTGCATAGCAAGAGAAGCCACTGCAATGAGAAGCCCCCACTTACTGCAACTAGAGAAAGCCTGGTGCAGAAAAGAAGACCGAGCACAACCAAAAGTAATAATAATAATAATAATAATAAAAGATGTTATATTGATCTAAGGGAAAAAAATAGAATGGTATGAATGGGAGGATGAGGCCTAAAAAGAGACATAATATCCTTAATTGCCTGCATAGATATCCAGGTGAAGTCACTGGGGAAATGAATCTCCTATTGAATCTCAGCTTCTCATTTTGCTCTTGGAGCTGAAAACAGCCCTTGTTAGGTCACCACCAGCCTCCAGATTCCTTGAAGGGCACCAAGAATTCAGTCCGACCTTAGCAGGCTTTTAGTTCCCATGGTCCCCACCTCATGTCTCTTAAGATACACTTCATCCCACCCCTATCCATCTGCCAGTCCTCCTTAATTATGTCTTGTGTGTGTCTGCTAAGTTACTTCAGTCATGTCTGACTCTGCCACCCATGGACTATAGCCTGCCAGGCTCCTCTGTCCATGGAACTTCCCAGACATGTATACTGGAGCAGGTTGCTATTTCCTTCTCCTAGGATCTTCCCAACCCAGGGATTGAACCCACATCTCTTATGTCTCCTGCATTGGCAGGCAGGTTCTTTGCCACTAGTCCCACCTGTCCAAATCTAACTAGTTCTTTAGGGTTCAGGTTAAACTCTACCTGCTCTGTGGAGAGATGGAATTAATTTAGCAGTCAGATGTTTGGGACTTCCCTGGTGGTCCAGTGGATAAGATTCATAGCTTTCGATGAAAGGGGTCCAGGTTAGAGCCCTGGTTGGGAAACTAGATTGGACATGTTGCAACTGAGATTTTGCATGCTGCAACTAAGACCTGAGGCAGACACACACACACACACACACACACACACACACACACACACAGTTATACTGAAAGTCAGACACTCTGTAGAGTTTTAAGAAATCAGAGATGCATTGTGAATAAAGGACAGAACCTGCCATCGAGGAGTTAGCAGTCTAGTAAGGAAGGTAGGTATTGACTTCCCAGGTGGCACAGTGGTCAAGAATCCACCTGCCAATACAGGAAACGCAGGTTTGACCCTTAGGTTGAGAAAAATACCCTGGAGTAGGAAATGGCAACCGACTCCGGTTTTATTGCTTGGAAAATTCCACTGTGGAAAATTCTATAGACAGAGGAGCCTGGCAGACTACAATCCATGGGGTCGCAAAGAGGCAGATGTAACTGAGCAACTGAGCATCCATGCATGCGTTGGAGGTATTAAAGAATTGGAGGACAGTGTGGTAAGTACAATAGTGGGGTTGGGCAATAATGGAGGACGTTGAAGTCTCATTTTGCTCTTGGAGCTGAAAACAGCCCTTGTTAGGTCACCACCAGCCTCCAGATTCCTTGAAGGGCACCAAGAATTCAGTCCGACCTTAGCAGGCTTTTAGTTCCCATGGTCCCCACCTCATGTCTCTTAAGATACACTTCATCCCACCCCTATCCATCTGCCAGTCCTCCTTAATTATGTCTTGTGTGTGTCTGCTAAGTTACTTCAGTCATGTCTGACTCTGCCACCCATGGACTATAGCCTGCCAGGCTCCTCTGTCCATGGAACTTCCCAGACATGTATACTGGAGCAGGTTGCTATTTCCTTCTCCTAGGATCTTCCCAACCCAGGGATTGAACCCACATCTCTTATGTCTCCTGCATTGGCAGGCAGGTTCTTTGCCACTAGTCCCACCTGTCCAAATCTAACTAGTTCTTTAGGGTTCAGGTTAAACTCTACCTGCTCTGTGGAGAGATGGAATTAATTTAGCAGTCAGATGTTTGGGACTTCCCTGGTGGTCCAGTGGATAAGATTCATAGCTTTCGATGAAAGGGGTCCAGGTTAGAGCCCTGGTTGGGAAACTAGATTGGACATGTTGCAACTGAGATTTTGCATGCTGCAACTAAGACCTGAGGCAGACACACACACACACACACACACACACACACACACACACACAGTTATACTGAAAGTCAGACACTCTGTAGAGTTTTAAGAAATCAGAGATGCATTGTGAATAAAGGACAGAACCTGCCATCGAGGAGTTAGCAGTCTAGTAAGGAAGGTAGGTATTGACTTCCCAGGTGGCACAGTGGTCAAGAATCCACCTGCCAATACAGGAAACGCAGGTTTGACCCTTAGGTTGAGAAAAATACCCTGGAGTAGGAAATGGCAACCGACTCCGGTTTTATTGCTTGGAAAATTCCACTGTGGAAAATTCTATAGACAGAGGAGCCTGGCAGACTACAATCCATGGGGTCGCAAAGAGGCAGATGTAACTGAGCAACTGAGCATCCATGCATGCGTTGGAGGTATTAAAGAATTGGAGGACAGTGTGGTAAGTACAATAGTGGGGTTGGGCATAAGCTTGAAGAGGCTCAGAAGAGGGAGTTGCTACTTGTGTCTGAGTAGAAGTGGAAAGGCTCCCTAGGGAGATGACGTAAGAGCCTGAGGCTGAGAAAGGGCTGACTCCTCCAAGAGCTCTCCTGGCTTTGAATTCCCATAGCGCTTAGGCCTGGTTCCCTCCATGGAAACCCAGCTTGACTGCCTTGCACAGTTGTTGTCCTTTGCTTTAAGTCTGATTATATCCTGCCTCATATGAAACCAGGATGGAGATCCTGCCCTCATGCTCCCCATGGACTGATCACCAGGTCTGATACCTAATCAGGGCTCAATACATGTTTGTTAAATGAACAGGATAAATGAATCCCAGAGGCAGGTTGTTTTCTACTCAAACACTTGATCCAGAGTTTCCCTGAGTTAGCCAGGGTAAATTCCTTCCTAAGGCTTCTGGAAGAATTGCCAAGTCAGTGGAATGTCCCCTATTTCCTGTCCCTTGCTCTTTGCTCTCTGGCTCCCCGGTGTGGCCTCCAAGCGTGACCCACCAAGGCCTCCCTTTCAGAGAGCTCCAACCTCCAAAATCTCTCTCCGAAGAAACTATCCTTTATTGATAAATGATGGAATGCAGCTGGGCAGATGGTTGGGACTAAGGCTTTCTAATGTAGACTTTTTAAATATAAGTCTGATTTTGCAAATGTAAATGTTCACCTACTAAAAAAAGAGGGAGAGGAACCTAAAGCTTACCTTGAAGATGATGAAAATTCACCCAAGAGTGTGAAAGACTGATAGGTAGTTGAATTTTTAACTTGAGCTTCAATAAACTATTTGTTGGGTGAACACATGAAGACTTTCCCCTAGCATCTCTGCTCTGCAAGGTGGTGTCCTTACCCACTGGAGCACCAGGGAGGCCTGCTCCCCTAGCAGCTCTGCATCTCCACTTCAGTCATTTGCTCTTTCTCCCTAGAGAAGGAGGAAGCCTCACCCCATGGGCCGGAGGCTGGAGGTTGAAAACCTTGGAAAATTTTTCGCACTGTGGAAAATTCTATAGACAGAGGAGCCTCAGACTACAATCCAGGGGGTCGCAAAGAGGCAGATGTAACTGAGCAACTGAGCATCCATGCATGCGTTGGAGGTATTAAAGAATTGGAGGACAGTGTGGTAAGTACAATAGTGGGGTTGGGCATAATCTTGAAGAGGCCCAGAAGGGGGAGTTGCTACTTGTGTCTGAGTAGAAGTGGAAAGGCTCCCTAGGGAGATGACGTAAGAGCCTGAGGCTGAGAAAGGGCTGACTCCTCCAAGAGCTCTCCTGGCTTTGAATTCCCATAGCGCTTAGGCCTGGTTCCCTCCATGGAAACCCAGCTTGACTGCCTTGCACAGTTGTTGTCCTTTGCTTTAAGTCTGATTATATCCTGCCTCATATGAAACCAGGATGGAGATCCTGCCCTCATGCTCCCCATGGACTGATCACCAGGTCTGATACCTAATCAGGGCTCAATACATGTTTGTTAAATGAACAGGATAAATGAATCCCAGAGGCAGGTTGTTTTCTACTCAAACACTTGATCCAGAGTTTCCCTGAGTTAGCCAGGGTAAATTCCTTCCTAAGGCTTCTGGAAGAATTGCCAAGTCAGTGGAATGTCCCCTATTTCCTGTCCCTTGCTCTTTTGCTCTCTGACTCCCCAGTGTGACCTCCAAACGTGACCCACCAAGGCCTCCCTTTCAGAGAGCTCCAACCTCCAAAATCTCTCTCCGAAGAAACTATCCTTTATTGATAAATGATGGAATGCAGCTGGGCAGATGGTTGGGACTAAGGCTTTCTAATGTAGACTTTTTAAATATAAGTCTGATTTTGCAAATGTAAATGTTCACCTACTAAAAAAAGAGGGAGAGGAACCTAAAGCTTACCTTGAAGATGATGAAAATTCACCCAAGAGTGTGAAAGACTGATAGGTAGTTGAATTTTTAACTTGAGCTTCAATAAACTATTTGTTGGGTGAACACATGAAGACTTTCCCCTAGCATCTCTGCTCTGCAAGGTGGTGTCCTTACCCACTGGAGCACCAGGGAGGCCTGCTCCCCTAGCAGCTCTGCATCTCCACTTCAGTCATTTGCTCTTTCTCCCTAGAGAAGGAGGAAGCCTCACCCCCATGGACGGCCGGAGGCTGGAGGATAAGGGCACTTGAAGCCTTTTCTACCAAACATGTCTACTTCAGGGACATGCAACCAAGTATGGGTTATTTTGATTCAAACTCCTTTCAGATGGCCTCTATTCCCGGCTTCTCTTGGGGAAGAGATGGAGCTGGTTAAGACACTGATTCAGACTTCATGTGTTCCTGGTTAGTTGGCCTTGAAATTGGGAGAATCCAGGTGGTTGGGAGATTCCCTAGACCCCCTTCCTGGGTCCAGACTCATATCTACCTACCTACTAGATAGTTCTACTGGGTATCTCTCAGATAACCTCACCCTATCATAAAATTGCCTCTTCATTCTCCATCCAAACCTGGTTCTCTCAGCCTCCCAACCCCGCTGAAGAGCACTACCACACACCTCGTTACCCAAACAAATGTGGGTTTCACGCTGAAACCCTCTCCCTCACCATCCTCCAATTTATACACTCCATCCTCACCCCTCAGGCGTGATCGAAACATCTTTCAAATCTTCAAATCTGTTAGCAACTCTCCAACTCTGCAGTCATTCCCCTAATCCAGGCTCCCAGCATCTGTTAACTGGATTATTATAGCAGTCTCCAACCTGGATCCTGCTCCAATCCATCTGTAGCCTCACAGGCAGTCATCATTCCAAAACACAAAGCTAATTATGTCATCTTCCTGCTTAAAACGCTCCAGTGGCTCCTAAGAGGCATTGACAGAAACTATTTTAGAATGATGGAATGCAGCTGGGCTGGGACTAAGGCTTTCTAATGTAGACTTTTTAAATATAAGTCTGATTTTGCAAATGTAAATGTTCACCTACTAAAAAGAGGAGAGGAACCTAAAGCTTACCTTGAAGATGATGAAAATTCACCCAAGAGTGTGAAAGACTGATAGGTAGTTAAATTTTTTAACTTGAGCTTCAAGAAACTATTTGTTGGGTGAACACATGAAGACTTTCCCCTAGCATCTCTGCTCTGCAAGGTGGTGTCCTTACCCACTGGAGCACCAGGGAGGCCTGCTCCCCTAGCAGCTCTGCATCTCCACTTCAGTCATTTGCTCTTTCTCCCTAGAGAAGGAGGAAGCCTCACCCCCATGGACGGCCGGAGGCTGGAGGATAAGGGCACTTGAAGCCTTTTCTACCAAACATGTCTACTTCAGGGACATGCAACCAAGTATGGGTTATTTTGATTCAAACTCCTTTCAGATGGCCTCTATTCCCGGCTTCTCTTGGGGAAGAGATGGAGCTGGTTAAGACACTGATTCAGACTTCATGTGTTCCTGGTTAGTTGGCCTTGAAATTGGGAGAATCCAGGTGGTTGGGAGATTCCCTAGACCCCCTTCCTGGGTCCAGACTCATATCTACCTACCTACTAGATAGTTCTACTGGGTATCTCTCAGATAACCTCACCCTATCATAAAATTGCCTCTTCATTCTCCATCCAAACCTGGTTCTCTCAGCCTCCCAACCCCGCTGAAGAGCACTACCACACACCTCGTTACCCAAACAAATGTGGGTTTCACGCTGAAACCCTCTCCCTCACCATCCTCCAATTTATACACTCCATCCTCACCCCTCAGGCGTGATCGAAACATCTTTCAAATCTTCAAATCTGTTAGCAACTCTCCAACTCTGCAGTCATTCCCCTAATCCAGGCTCCCAGCATCTGTTAACTGGATTATTATAGCAGTCTCCAACCTGGATCCTGCTCCAATCCATCTGTAGCCTCACAGGCAGTCATCATTCCAAAACACAAAGCTAATTATGTCATCTTCCTGCTTAAAACGCTCCAGTGGCTCCTAAGAGGCATTGACAGAAGTCCAGACTCCTTATCAGGGTCCTATAGAACCTGGTCCCACTTTTTTTCTTCCTTATATAAAGCCATCTGGGCTTGGTACTTTTTGTTGTAAGACTATTTTAAACTATTGATTCAGTTTACTGTTGTTGTTGCTCAGTCACTAAATCATGCCCGACTCTCTGTGACCCCTAGATAGCAGCTCTCCAGGCTTCCCTGTCCTATACTATCTCCTGGAGTTTTCTCAAACTCATGTCTGCTGAGTCAGTGATGTTATCCATTTACTATAGGTATAGTCTATTCCAGGTTCAATCCCTGTGTTGAGAGGATCCCCTGGAGAAGGAAATGTCTTCCCACTCGAGTAGTCTTGCCTGGAGAATTCCATGGACAGGGAAGCCTGGCGGGCTATAGTCCATGGGGTCCCAAAGAGTCGGACACGACTGAGCGACTTTCACTTTCATCGTCTCAGGCTTCATAGTCTCACAGTTTCAGGTTTTTATTTTTTTCTGGTGTCTGGTAAATTATATTTTCTAGGCAACTATTCATTTCAGATTTATTGGCATATGTTGTCCACAGTATTATTTTTTTTTTTAGCAGTGATAGTATCTAGTTATATGCATTTGAAAATTCGTAATTATTTTTTTTTTCTTTGTCTGGGTCTAAATTGATTGTTCTTTTTCCAGCTTTTTTTTTTTTTTAAAGAAATGCATTTTATTTATTTATTTTTTGGCTATTTTGGGTTTTCACTGCTGTTGGAGGCTCTTCTCTAGTTGCAGGGAGTGGGGCTACTCTCTAGTTAAGGTGAGCAGACTTCTTATTGTGGTGACTTCTCTTGTTGCGGAACTTGGGCTCTAGGGCACACGGACTTCAGTGGCTGCGGCACATGGGCTCAACAGTTGTGGCTCCAAGGCTCTAGAGCACAGGCTCCATAGTTGTGGCTCAAGGGCTTAGTTGCTCTGCAGTATGTGGTCTTCCCGGGTCAGGGATCGAACCTGTATCTCCTGCATTAGCAGGCGAACTCTATGACTGAGCTACCAGAGAAACCCCTCTTTTCCAACTTTTTAAGGCAGATGCTTAGCTTATTAATTGTCAGCCTGTCTTCGAGGCATTGACAGAAGTCCAGACTCCTTATCAGGGTCCTATAGAACCTGGTCCCACTTTTTTTCTTCCTTATATAAAGCCATCTGGGCTTGGTACTTTTTGTTGTAAGACTATTTTAAACTATTGATTCAGTTTACTGTTGTTGTTGCTCAGTCACTAAATCATGCCCGACTCTCTGTGACCCCTAGATAGCAGCTCTCCAGGCTTCCCTGTCCTATACTATCTCCTGGAGTTTTCTCAAACTCATGTCTGCTGAGTCAGTGATGTTATCCATTTACTATAGGTATAGTCTATTCCAGGTTCAATCCCTGTGTTGAGAGGATCCCCTGGAGAAGGAAATGTCTTCCCACTCGAGTAGTCTTGCCTGGAGAATTCCATGGACAGGGAAGCCTGGCGGGCTATAGTCCATGGGGTCCCAAAGAGTCGGACACGACTGAGCGACTTTCACTTTCATCGTCTCAGGCTTCATAGTCTCACAGTTTCAGGTTTTATTTTTTTCTGGTGTCTGGTAAATTATATTTTCTAGGCAACTATTCATTTCAGATTTATTGGCATATGTTGTCCACAGTATTATTTTTTTTTTTAGCAGTGATAGTATCTAGTTATATGCATTTGAAAATTCGTAATTATTTTTTTTTTCTTTGTCTGGGTCTAAATTGATTGTTCTTTTTCCAGCTTTTTTTTTTTTTTAAAGAAATGCATTTTATTTATTTATTTTTTGGCTATTTTGGGTTTTCACTGCTGTTGGAGGCTCTTCTCTAGTTGCAGGGAGTGGGGCTACTCTCTAGTTAAGGTGAGCAGACTTCTTATTGTGGTGACTTCTCTTGTTGCGGAACTTGGGCTCTAGGGCACACGGACTTCAGTGGCTGCGGCACATGGGCTCAACAGTTGTGGCTCCAAGGCTCTAGAGCACAGGCTCCATAGTTGTGGCTCAAGGGCTTAGTTGCTCTGCAGTATGTGGTCTTCCCGGGTCAGGGATCGAACCTGTATCTCCTGCATTAGCAGGCGAACTCTATGACTGAGCTACCAGAGAAACCCCTCTTTTTCCAACTTTTTAAGGCAGATGCTTAGCTTATTAATTGTCAGCCTGTCTTCTGTAAGTAAGTATGGAAGTTGTTAATATGTTTCTAACTTTCCCTTTAACTGTGTCTGACAAGTTTCCATATCTAGTACTTTCATTATCATATTATTATATTCAGTTCTAAGTATTTTAAAATTTCCATCATGATGTTTTTCTATAACCTAATAGTTGTCTATGTTTCAAAATGTCCAAATGTATTTATTACCTTTTTTTTATGCCATCTTAATTAATCCTTGGGTCACAAAATTACTTCCCAGTCTGTACTTTCTGGATACATCCTAGAACTTCCATTCCCAGAAACACCCTTTTCAGCCTTTAGACTTTTGCACAGTTTATACCCTTTGCCCGGACATTTCTTTATTGACTCCTACTCAACTGTCAGGTCTCATTTGCTTTTTTTTTTTCACTTTTTATTTTTACAGAGCTTTGTTGTTTACAGATATGTATAATTCATTTGCTTTTAATTAAAAAAAAAAAAAATTCTCTGCAAGCCTATCTTGAAATCCCAAATCTGGATTAGATAGTTTCTTCTTTCTAAATTCTCTCATATCGCTTATACTTAACCTTATTGCTTCTTTTTTGTTTTTCTCACTTTGACTTTCCTCCTTGCAAACTCCTTGCCTGGCCCATGTGACTCTTCTGGTAAAAATTCCCATTCTGGAGCCCAGGGAACAATACACGGCTGCTTCCCTCCCCTCAGGTATCATCATATCCATTGTATCTTAGTGGTTATAGTCCATCACTGGCTGTTCATCCCGCTCCAGCCCACGCCGCCCAGGTCCACGGGAGGCCTGTTCTCCCGAGCAGGACTGGGGCCAGGCTGGACTGCAGTGGTTTCTCCTCCCCTGCTCCACTCAGGGACTCCCTGCGCTGAGTCTTTGTGCCAGCAGGTGGCACCCAGAGCCTGAAAGCTGAACTATTCTGTTCCACGTTCTTCTAATCTGCTTGTTGGGACACAGTACCTGGCTTGGGCTGTGTTTGGGCTTGGAGCTCTGACCTGTGGACCCGGCTCCCCTGCTGCCGTCCTTTCCTTGTGGTCTTGGAACAGTTGTTGCTTGGGCATTCCCTTTGCCTTAGAGTCTCATTCAGTGCCCACGCTCCAACCAGACCTAAAACAGATGGGGCACTAAATGCTAAAAAAATGTAATGATTTTTGGATATCATGTATGTTCTTGTGCCCTTTCCTTACTGACGCTCTCTCCACAGTCTCCCTGCTTGTCCTCTAAGATCGTCAAGGAACCCCAGCAGCTTGGCCCCCTTTTCACTTTTCCTCTCCAAAGCCCAAGGGCTAGAACTGGAGGTATTTTTGTTTTGTTTTGTTTTAAATATTAAATAATTTTTTGTTTTGGCTGTGCTGGGTCTTAGTTGCTGTGTGAGGGACTCTAGTTGCACCAAGCAGGGGCTACTCTCCATTGCCGTGTGTGGGCTTCTCACTGTGGTGGTTCCTCCCGTCGCAGAGCACAGGCTCTGGGGGCACAGGCTCCAGCAGCTGCCGCAGGCAGCCTCAACAGGTGCAGCCCGTGGGCTCTAGAGCAGTGGCTCAGTAATTGTGGCGCACGGGCTTAGCTACTCCTCAGCATGTAGACTCTTCCCGGACCAGGGACCAAACCTGTCTCCCCTGCGCTGAGGTAGATTCTTAGCCAAATTGCAAACTCCATATCGCTTATACTTAACCTTATTGCTTCTTTTTGTTTTCTCACTTTGACTTTCCTCCTTGCAAACTCCTTGCCTGGCCCATGTGACTCTTCTGGTAAAAATTCCCATTCTGGAGCCCAGGGAACAATACACGGCTGCTTCCCTCCCCTCAGGTATCATCATATCCATTGTATCTTAGTGGTTATAGTCCATCACTGGCTGTTCATCCCGCTCCAGCCCACGCCGCCCAGGTCCACGGGAGGCCTGTTCTCCCGAGCAGGACTGGGGCCAGGCTGGACTGCAGTGGTTTCTCCTCCCCTGCTCCACTCAGGGACTCCCTGCGCTGAGTCTTTGTGCCAGCAGGTGGCACCCAGAGCCTGAAAGCTGAACTATTCTGTTCCACGTTCTTCTAATCTGCTTGTTGGGACACAGTACCTGGCTTGGGCTGTGTTTGGGCTTGGAGCTCTGACCTGTGGACCCGGCTCCCCTGCTGCCGTCCTTTCCTTGTGGTCTTGGAACAGTTGTTGCTTGGGCATTCCCTTTGCCTTAGAGTCTCATTCAGTGCCCACGCTCCAACCAGACCTAAAACAGATGGGGCACTAAATGCTAAAAAAATGTAATGATTTTTGGATATCATGTATGTTCTTGTGCCCTTTCCTTACTGACGCTCTCTCCACAGTCTCCCTGCTTGTCCTCTAAGATCGTCAAGGAACCCCAGCAGCTTGGCCCCCTTTTCACTTTTCCTCTCCAAAGCCCAAGGGCTAGAACTGGAGGTATTTTTGTTTTGTTTTGTTTTAAATATTAAATAATTTTTTTTTTTTTGGCTGTGCTGGGTCTTAGTTGCTGTGTGAGGGACTCTAGTTGCACCAAGCAGGGGCTACTCTCCATTGCCGTGTGTGGGCTTCTCACTGTGGTGGTTCCTCCCGTCGCAGAGCACAGGCTCTGGGGGCACAGGCTCCAGCAGCTGCCGCAGGCAGCCTCAACAGGTGCAGCCCGTGGGCTCTAGAGCAGTGGCTCAGTAATTGTGGCGCACGGGCTTAGCTACTCCTCAGCATGTAGACTCTTCCCGGACCAGGGACCAAACCTGTCTCCCCTGCGCTGAGGTAGATTCTTAGCCACTGTACCACCCAGGAAGTGCTATGTTTGTTTTTAAAGAAGTAGAGAAGAACAACAAAAGCAGACAACAGCTATGTAGGAGTGTCAATGACCTGGGTCTGTGGACTCTTTAACCAACAGAAATTGATGAGGCCAGATGAGGAATTCAGGCAAGGCTTTACTGGGACTTATGCTAGTATGGAAGGGCAGGGACAAGTAACAGGTGCCCTTGCTCCCTCTTCCGTGAAGGGCAGGCTAGTTCCTTCAATGGGGTGAGGATGTGAGCGGATCCATAGGTGGGGCCAGAGGTGGCTTAGGTGTTCTGCTCACACCCTGGGTGGTGCTTCTGGCACCTAAGTGGCAGTTGGTTTGTAGCCTTTTATTTATTTATTTTATTATTATTTTTAAAAAAGATTTATTTTTATTTATTTATTTTGGGCGGGGGTCGGGTTGGGGAGGGAGGGGAGTGGGCGGGCCACTTCTATTGGTCTTTCATTTCTCCATTTTCATTTGTCTTTGTTCTTTGGCTCCTGTGGGCCTCCCATCGCAGTGGCCTCTGTCGTCGCAGAGTGCCGGCTCTGGGTGCATGCGCTCCAGAGCTCCGACTCGGTCATTGGACACATGGGTTCAGCCGCTCCGCGGCACGTGGGATCTTCCCAGGCCAGGGCTTGAACTGGCGCCCCTTGCACTGCAAGGCGGTGTCCTTACCCACTGGACCACCAGGGGAAGCCCTATTTATTTATTTTTAAATGCACTGACTACAGCAGGCATATGCAGGCTTGTAGTTTCTCTGCATACATCCTGTTGCTCAAGGAAATGTTCATCTAGCTGCAAGAGCAAGCACTCTGACAAAGGATCCCAGGTCCTAGCCTGTCTCAGGAGGAATTTATTGAATGTACTCATTGCTAGTATCACTTCTATGTTAACCGAGAAATATTTTAAAATTAGCTTTTGGTGGTGGACTGTTTCTTTGATCATGTCACTGTTTCAGGCCTGCACCATGTGGATGACAGTCTCACAAAAATGACATCAAATCAGAGCTATTCTTCCCACGGACCAGGGACCAAACCTGTCTCCCCTGCGCTGAGGTAGATTCTTAGCCACTGTACCACCCAGGAAGTGCTATGTTTGTTTTTAAAGAAGTAGAGAAGAACAACAAAAGCAGACAACAGCTATGTAGGAGTGTCAATGACCTGGGTCTGTGGACTCTTTAACCAACAGAAATTGATGAGGCCAGATGAGGAATTCAGGCAAGGCTTTACTGGGACTTATGCTAGTATGGAAGGGCAGGGACAAGTAACAGGTGCCCTTGCTCCCTCTTCCGTGAAGGGCAGGCTAGTTCCTTCAATGGGGTGAGGATGTGAGCGGATCCATAGGTGGGGCCAGAGGTGGCTTAGGTGTTCTGCTCACACCCTGGGTGGTGCTTCTGGCACCTAAGTGGCAGTTGGTTTGTAGCCTTTTATTTATTTATTTTATTATTATTTTTAAAAAAGATTTATTTTTATTTATTTATTTTGGGCGGGGGTCGGGTTGGGGAGGGAGGGGAGTGGGCGGGCCACTTCTATTGGTCTTTCATTTCTCCATTTTCATTTGTCTTTGTTCTTTGGCTCCTGTGGGCCTCCCATCGCAGTGGCCTCTGTCGTCGCAGAGTGCCGGCTCTGGGTGCATGCGCTCCAGAGCTCCGACTCGGTCATTGGACACATGGGTTCAGCCGCTCCGCGGCACGTGGGATCTTCCCAGGCCAGGGCTTGAACTGGCGCCCCTTGCACTGCAAGGCGGTGTCCTTACCCACTGGACCACCAGGGGAAGCCCTATTTATTTATTTTTAAATGCACTGACTACAGCAGGCATATGCAGGCTTGTAGTTTCTCTGCATACATCCTGTTGCTCAAGGAAATGTTCATCTAGCTGCAAGAGCAAGCACTCTGACAAAGGATCCCAGGTCCTAGCCTGTCTCAGGAGGAATTTATTGAATGTACTCATTGCTAGTATCACTTCTATGTTGACCGAGAAATATTTTAAAATTAGCTTTTGGTGGTGGACTGTTTCTTTGATCATGTCACTGTTTCAGGCCTGCACCATGTGGATGACAGTCTCACAAAAATGACATCAAATCAGAGCAGTGTTGCTATGTGCGGGCAAGTGATCCTTGGGAAGCCAAAGAGGGGCTACTAAGAGGAAGAGGACCAAGGAAGGGACTGTTTGATGTAAATCTGGAAGGCAGACGAGAACTCTATTCTGTCTAGGTAGAAAAAGCAATGGGAATAAAAAGAGAAGCACAAAGCAGACTTCTGTATTCCCATGCTCCCAGCTTCCCCCCAAACTCTATTAAAATCCTCTCAGGCTATCATATGTTTATTTGGTCAAAGCCTTCCTTGGGGCCTTTGGCCTCTTCTGGGTGACTTAGCTTGTACCTGCACATTTGCTGTGTTGTGCCAAAGCATGGACATGCTGTCTTTTTGAGCACCTGGACCTCCTAGGCTTCCTTAGGCTCTCCTAGCAGCTAATGGAGTTCAGCTGGAATTCCATATATCTGTGCTTTTCTCTGGTCTCAAGTTGTTGTAGATGAGATCCTTACCCTTTCCTGCTATGGTCTGGTTTTCAGCTGCAGTGAACCCAGGCCAGCTGGCAGGTAACTTCTTGTGAGGGAATGAATGTCTCACAAAGGCTGTGAATGGGACTCCTCTTTCAGGCTGGAGAGATGAGGACTGGAGGAAAGAGTGATTTGGGGATTATGGGACAACTTCAAGAAAAAGCTCACATTTTGCTGATGCCTTAGCCTTGGGGGCAATGATCAAGGCAAAGGCTACTTCTGGGTACCAGGAATGCATACTGCAAGAGGGGAGAGTGGAAGATAGTGGCAAACTCCTTTGAGAGATGATCTAATCGGCTCCCGGGAAGGACCTTAGGAGTGAGGTTATTAAACTGCTATGGAGAAAATGCTGGGGTTGGTACTGTCTACAGGTGCAGATCTACATCTTGGCTCTCCTCTGGCTGATAAACACTGCCTATCAACTTCCAGCTTCACAGGAAGCACTGGGCTGATGGTGTGCTGCTTCTATTACATTGGCTGTGAGACCCCATCCTGTCACGGAGCATTACCTGGAGGTTCTGGAGGCTGGAGCTACTCTGGAGAAGAGCTGAGGGAGAGGTTTCTGGACCTGGAGGGAAACTCTAAGCCTATTAAGCTCAACCCTGCCTGTCATTTTATAGTTGTGAAAACAGATGGGAAATTGCTTGATTGCTCAAGGTCACACTGAGTTAGTGGCAGAGTTGAATCCATATAAAACACTGGTTGCTTTTTATTTTTGGGGCCATGCTGCTAGGCCTGTGGGATTTTATTAATAGTCCCCTGACCAGGGACTGAATCTGGGCCCTCAGCAGTGAGAACACGGAGGCCTAACCCCTGGACCACCAGAGAATTCCAATCGCTATGGTTCTTAACACTCACATCCACCGTACCAGATGATGCTTCACATCCTTCCCTCTGCCCCGCCCCCTTAGTTCCTTATCGTGGGGCATGAGTGATTATGGACTACCTACCTTAGTCTAGGATGAAATGCTATTCAAATTGTGATGAAAAATGCCACCACTCACCTCCATGTGCTCTCACTTTTTGTTTATGCCTGAAGTGCCCTCTCAGCCGGAAGAACTAGATTATGGTGGAAAGAAAATAGGTCTGCTGCTAGCAGGATCTCAACGCCAGTGGAGAAGTAAAATAGAAAAGGCCCCAGAGGATCCTAAAATAAAGGGGACAAAAGCCTTTGTGGGTTTATTGCAAACTGTTATAATTAAAGTGGTATTTTACAAGTGTTTACGACAAGAGGACAGCAGGCTCTGGGCCAGGCCCAGCTCCAGAGGCACGCACCTGGAGGCTGCTCACTTCTTAGGCACAGTCGTGCTGCAGTCTTCTTGGGGAGCCTGAGAGGAAAAGAAGGGACTGGAGACAGCCATGAAGCAGCTGCTCTAAATTTCCAATCTTGCTCCATTCCCACTGTGCACATGGCTTCCCGGAGCAGGCCTCGGAGCCACCCTGGGGACTGACAAAAGTTTGTCCTCAGGCCCAGGCTTCCCACCAGCTCAGGGGGCCTGGGTCATCCTCATTATTCATCACTGATTTCCTTTTTCTGTCAGAGGTTTTCCCAATTTGTAGCTTGAAGACACCAGCAGGAAGAGAATGAAGGGATGTTCCTGTTAATATAAACCCACAGCAAGATGGCTTGAGAACTAGGTGTTTTCCTGGGTTGGCAGGTACATGGATAGTTCCCTGCATTCTTTATCTGTAGGTGCCTGAATGTAGAGTAGTGCTGAACATGCCAAGGGAATGTGCTTTTAGGACTTGCTCATGTTTTTGAGAATCTCTAGAGAGAATCACTGGTTCAGAATCAGAGCCTAGCAGAATGCAGGGACAGGGGAAACTCGAATCTTGAGACCATTCCCAGGTGGAAGGGAGTGCTACTTCCAGAAGTTGAAGCAGGGAGGCTGCGCCAAGGCTCTACCCAGGGAGCCACGGTGCCTGGTGTGGAGAGGTGGCTCCTTGTGCAGTTTTGGGTTACTGTTTGGGCAAAGCGAAGTCCCAGGCAGTCTCCTGTGCACATTTCCACATGGCCTGCATGAGGCGGGTGAAGCCCATATCTTTGGGCTTCTCCAGGCCTCTCATCAGCCGTTGCTTCATGATGGAAACAAATTCCTTATTGCTCAGCTCTCCATTGCCTAGAAGAGTCAAACACAAGAGGGATAAGTGAAGGCCCTGGAACAAAGATGAGAAAATTCCACTGTTACATCATGTTGGTTTCAAAGCCCAGCGCGCTCTCAGAGCCAAATTCAGTTCTCTTGGCTCAACGTGAACTGATTTGTGCCTTCCTTGATGTTTCCAACTGCAACTCAGTGACAATTCAGTGTAGTGTGACAGAAGTAGAGACTGTACTGTATGCAGGTCCTGTGCTATCTAGGTGTTGAGAATAAAGAGATAAAAATGAATTTGTCTCTTGAAATACCATCAGGTTGTAGGAGAGGCAAGTACATCATTTCACTAGTGTAATGGATGCCATAAACAGGGGATGCTAAGGGGGGACCGAGGAAAAGTATCTAACTCAGGCTAGGGAGGGTGCAGCACACATGAGTAAAAACTTCGCAGAGGTGACTCCTAAGTTGATTCCCAAAGGATGAGCAGGAATTGGCCAAGCAGAGGCGAGTGAGATGGGGGAGACATTCCGGTGGTGGTAGCAGCATAAGCAAAGGCCCCGCAGAAGCTGCTGGAGAACTACACGGAGTAAGGTATGGCTGGACACACAGAAGTGGGTGTAGGGCCAGGAAACCAGAGGCAGGCAGGGAGACAGGTCCCCAAGGATCCTGGATTCTCATCAAAGGGTTTGCATTTTCTCTTCAGAGCAGGGCAGCACTGGAAGAGGCAAGTGAGAAGCAGCTAGATTTTCATTTTGGATGGGTTTCTCCGGCTGGCTGACGACAGTGACAGACGGGAGGGCGGCACGGCTGGAGTGTGGGAGCCGGTTCAGACGCTGCAGCGCCAGTCCAGGCTGCCTCCTGGAGCTGTCCGCCAGGCCCCATCGTAAACAGTGTCCACTCCAAGGGCAGAAGGCTCAGTTTTCCTGCCAGACCCCAGAGGGCCCCACTCACCGTCACAGTCAAGGCGCAAACACCACGTCACACGTGATCCGGAGCCAGTCTCCTGTGCACATTTCCACATGGCCTGCATGAGGCGGGTGAAGCCCATATCTTTGGGCTTCTCCAGGCCTCTCATCAGCCGTTGCTTCATGATGGAAACAAATTCCTTATTGCTCAGCTCTCCATTGCCTAGAAGAGTCAAACACAAGAGGGATAAGTGAAGGCCCTGGAACAAAGATGAGAAAATTCCACTGTTACATCATGTTGGTTTCAAAGCCCAGCGCGCTCTCAGAGCCAAATTCAGTTCTCTTGGCTCAACGTGAACTGATTTGTGCCTTCCTTGATGTTTCCAACTGCAACTCAGTGACAATTCAGTGTAGTGTGACAGAAGTAGAGACTGTACTGTATGCAGGTCCTGTGCTATCTAGGTGTTGAGAATAAAGAGATAAAAATGAATTTGTCTCTTGAAATACCATCAGGTTGTAGGAGAGGCAAGTACATCATTTCACTAGTGTAATGGATGCCATAAACAGGGGATGCTAAGGGGGGACCGAGGAAAAGTATCTAACTCAGGCTAGGGAGGGTGCAGCACACATGAGTAAAAACTTCGCAGAGGTGACTCCTAAGTTGATTCCCAAAGGATGAGCAGGAATTGGCCAAGCAGAGGCGAGTGAGATGGGGGAGACATTCCGGTGGTGGTAGCAGCATAAGCAAAGGCCCCCGCAGGAAGCTGCTGGAGAACTACACGGAGTAAGGTATGGCTGGACACACAGAAGTGGGTGTAGGGCCAGGAAACCAGAGGCAGGCAGGGAGACAGGTCCCCAAGGATCCTGGATTCTCATCAAAGGGTTTGCATTTTCTCTTCAGAGCAGGGCAGCACTGGAAGAGGCAAGTGAGAAGCGGCTAGATTTTCATTTTGGATGGGTTTCTCCGGCTGGCTGACGACAGTGACAGACGGGAGGGCGGCACGGCTGGAGTGTGGGAGCCGGTTCAGACGCTGCAGCGCCAGTCCAGGCTGCCTCCCTGGAGCTGTCCGCCAGGCCCCATCGTAAACAGTGTCCACTCCAAGGGCAGAAGGCTCAGTTTTCCTGCCAGACCCCAGAGGGCCCCACTCACCGTCACAGTCAAAGAGCGCAAACACCACGTCACACACGTGATCCGAGAGCTCCACCTTAGCCACTGTCCTGGCCACCTGCTGCATGGTCACTGAAAGCAGAAAGATGTTGAGTTAGCGTAGCAGAAGGACTTTCATTTTGCTTTCTCTGAATGGAAGGATAAAACTATTCGGTCATAGTAAAAAGTTTTTCAAATGTATTAAGTCACATTTAAGAAAATGATAACTCAGTTTTTAATCCATAAACTCTCTTTCCTTTTCACTTCAGGCTTCATTTTTTTCTATTGCTGCCACACTTTAGGAGGTATATATACTTAAGTAAGAATGAAAGTAGATGAGAGGTTACCAAGGGCTGGGGAGTTAGTGGTTAATGAGTATAGATTTCCCGTTTGGGGTGATGGAAAGTTTTGGAACAATGGTGATGGTCGTACAACACTATGAATGTAATGAATGCCACTAACTTACATACTTTAAAATGGCTTTTTTTTTTTTTTTTTAAATTTGGCCTCTTTTTTGTTGTTGTTGATTTTTTATTTATTTATTTTCATCCATCTTCACTCCTCGGCCTGTGTGGGCCTCTCATCGCAGTGGCCTCTCTCATTGCAGAGCACCCACTCTGGGCGCATGTGCTCCAGAGCTCTGGCTCGTAATTGGACACACAGGTCCAGCTGCTCTGAGGCATGTGGGATTTTCCTGGGCCAGGGATTGAACCGGTGCCCCTTGCACTGCAAGGCAGACTCTCCACCCACTGGACCACCAGGTAAGCCATTAAATGGCAACTTTTGTTTTATATATTTTACCAGAATAAAAATTTAAAAGGTAAAAATCCACATAGTATTTCAGGATGGAATTCTAAGTCTCAGGCATGCAGTGATGGTTTTTCTAAGAAATTATTACCAGAAGAGTGCCTTGGAAAAAAAATAAAGATTATCTGACATTACTATAGTTGCCATCTTGGCATTTCCCTCCCACTGAAAGAACACAGTAGCAAAAAATGAAGGAAATAGGGCTTCCCTGGTGGTCCAGTGGGTACAGTCCGCCTTGCAGTGCAAGGGGCACCGGTTCGATCCCTGGCCTGGGAAGATCCCACGTGCTGCGCAGTGGCTGGACCGACGTGTCCAATTACTGAGCCGGAGCTCTGGAGTGTGTGTGCCCAGAGCCAGTGCTCTGCAATGAGAGAGACCACTGCAATGGGAGGCCCACACAGGTCAAGGAACAAAGATGGATGAAAATAAATAAATGAGAGACCAATAGAAGTGCCCAAAAAATTAAAAAAAAAAAGTGCAGGAAATAATGAGGCGGTGAAAGGATGAGGAGGTGGGAAACAAGGAGGTGGGTCTGACCACACCGAGGCTTCACCGGCAGTTACTGATGGACAGCGGAGATGCATGGCTGAGCCCCTCCTCCCAACAGGTTTTCCATCAGTCACTCTGGTTTTTTCCATCTGTGCCCCTTGAGAGAAGCAGCGGTCCCACCTCGTTAGATTAGGATACAGCCTTCTTTTTTTTTTTCTTTTTCCAGACCTCATCAGAAAAACTCTTCTCTCCTGCCATTTTCTCTTTCTCTGACATTTACTGTTAAACACTAGCAATCATGTGAAAATTGGGTTCTTACAAAAAAACAAGCCAGGAAGGAAACAAGGCAATTTCCCCTGCCTTCTCTGCCATTTGTCCTCAAGCCTGGCCCAGCTACATCTAGAAATTATGTTAGTGCTTACAGACACACTCTTTTTTTTTTTTAATTCTTTATTTTAAAGGTTTTACAACAGAGTTTTGTTGTTCACAGACATGTATGTTCCCAGATCAGTTATATGTATACCCCTGGTCCCCACCCTCCGAGTTCCCCCCATCCCACCCTTCCGGACCATCGCCCCATGCCATTGTGAGCACTCCTATTCCCTTAGCACAATGACAATAGCTATCTTTTCCACACATGACAGTATAGGTTTCCATGTTACTCCCTCCATGCCTCCCCCTCCCTATTTCTTCCCCACAATGTCCCTATGTCTATGCTCTGTTTTTCCATGAGTTCCCTGCATGTGTTATCAAGACTGTCCTACTAGATTCCATATATGTGTTAGTATACTGTATTACAGACACACTCTTAGGTGAGATAAAACTCAGGAGAGAAAAAGATGAATTTCTACTTATGACTCAACTAGTTACTAAGTGTTCATACCTATACTTCAGGTTTGTGTGTGTTCAGTCACTAAGTCATGTCCTACACAACCCCAGGGACTGTAGCCCGTCAGGATCCTCGGTCCACTGCTGCTTCCAGAAGCAATGCGAACTTAAACCAAAGTCAGTGTGTCTTCTCTGCCTATTTCATTCCTGTAATTTCAGTTCTTTCTTGTCATTGTTTTCTGCATTTGATCTTTCACTTCACCTCTGTGGCATCCATATATTCTTCACAGTGCCCCCAAGGTCCGCTGACAAAAATTCCAGCACAATGCAGAGGAGCAAGGTGACGTAGGAGGAAAACTGTGCGTGTAGTCACAAGACCTGAGCTCTAGTCCTGGTTCCACTAACTTGCTGGGGTGACCCTGATAGTCACCTGATCTCTTTAGGTATAATTTCTCATATCCAAAAGAGGGGATGCCACAGGTAACTGCTAAGGTCACTTAGTAATGCAAAGAACGGTTCACTGGCGTTTTCCAGAATCTGAGGGTGAAGGATAGGGGTGGAGGTGCACAGAAATAGTTGAGGATCTTGTGTGGTGAAGGTGGGGAGAAAGGCATAAAAGGCACGAGCTGGGCTTTGCCCAGCGTCCACAGTCTATGGCTAGAAGGGGCCTCGGCTGCTCACAGGGTGGGAAGAGCCAGATTCCTCCTCTTTTGGCCTCACACTGTCCTTCTTCCTGGGATGAAGTTAGTGTGAAAGAGGAATCAATATCCCTTGGAACTAAAAGACTTAAGCAGAATATACTGTTGTGTGGATGTTCACAAGATGGGGTTAAGTGCTGCCAGGGGAGATGGGGGCTCTACCAGATGGAAGAAGTTCCAGTGCTTAGAAACTGTGCCTCGTAGGTCTAGACACTTCAGTCTCTTAGTTTGTTCAAGAAGAACTGATTCCTGCTAACTAAATGGCCTGGGGAAGGAAGAGAAAGCAGAAGGCCAATTTATAAGGAAAACAGTAACTGCTAAGAGAACTAAAGTGATGACAGCTGGTCATTATACCTCTCAGTGGGAAAATCTACTAAGGAAACTCAATTCATCTCACAAGATTGCTCAGAAAAAAGAGAATCAGATCAGAAGACCCTGGGTGCTCTCAAATCGTGATCATTTACTGAACTACCCTTTGCAGCCACAGAAATGTGTCCTGAGAAGTGGCTCAAAACCTGTTCTATATTAGATAAACACGGACACTTTACGTTAACCATTCCTTTCTCTGCCAATGTTTGTTAGCCATGCTTTTTTCACACCAGCACCACACCTGTTTTAACTGGTAACTGTCCCTCTTTTTCTCAGTTCCATTCTCTCAGGGCAGAGTGCCCACGGCCAATTCTTCTTGATACTCCAACGCCCATCCTTTGCCCTATGAGGATAGACCTTCTCCTCTAAATAAACCATTAAGTAAATAATATCCAGTGTCAGTGAGAACTCGGCTTTTTTTGGTGAAAAGCTCACTGAAGTGGTATTAACTGCTTGCAGAACAGGGACTTCTGGAATTCCACTGGTGGGACTGCCTCATTACAGAGGCCATCTCTTGACAGAACAGTTACAGAATATGTCCATCTCACATGGAGAGGGCTCTGATGCCACCTGTACCACAGGAGGAAAACCAGGGCTGCTGAGTTATTCAAACCACTGGGATGTTACCAGCCAGCAAAGAGCCTGGCTGGGGTGCCTTTTCACAGTCCAAGATCCTCAGATAGGCCCCTAGATTGTGAGTCAGGGCAGTGGAGGAAACAAACGTTAAACTAGCTGATCAGCTCCAGCCAAGACCACTTGGGACAAGTAGGATGACAGGACATTATAAGCCAAGTGCTTGACAGCTGGTCCTGAGAGCTGGCTAATTCAGATTTGCTTCTGCATCTCTGAATCACAAAGTCATAGTTAAATCACAGCAAGAGCAACCCCCCACCTCCTCCGCCCCAGATCTTACTTCCCCATGCAGGCCAGTTGTTGGTACAGGAATGTGGGCCTCCCCTATTTAATGATGCTAACTGACTGATGGCTGGGATTCTAATCTGAAAGATGTTGCTATGGAGCATGAAACTCCCCTGGAGAAGGCCTAGGTTTCCGAGACCTATCTATTCCTTTGGTATAAATCTGGTCTAGCTGCCTGAATAATAGATGGTCATGAGATTGGATGATTTATACTGGATTGGGACAGGGAGGAATTTGTAGAAGCTCACTGGCACTCAAAAATGTGCTAACCATCTGGCTCTTTGAAAAGTCCAGGCAGAATGTGAGATGTGCCAGGTCCCCAATTTACTCTCTGGCGTAGTCCATGATTGGACTAATTCAGCAGCAGGAAGAAATACATATTGAGTTTGTGTGACTATAATGTCAGACGCTATATTACATAAAACTATCTATTCACAACAGTAGCTGAACAGAGAGGAAAGGAGAGTTCTGGAGGGATAAGAGCCCAAATATCTACTTGGAATCAGAGAATCTTAGAACTGGAAGAGACCTCAGGGGAAAAATAAAATGCAGAGAATTTGAAGAACTTGCTCAGGGCTACAAAGATGGCTGGTAGCAGAGCTGTGTCTAGAATCTAGGTCTCCTGACTTTCAAACCCATGCTCTTTTCCTATACACACTGGATCCACTCTATTGTATCTTATATGGACAATGGATCCCCCCATGAATCTGTCATTCTATTTTTTTTTGGCCATGCCGTGCACCTTGAGGGATCTTAGTTCCCTGATGAGCAACTGAACCTATGTTCTTGGCAGTGAAAGTGTGAAGTCTTAACCACGGGACGCCAGGGAATTTCCATGAATCTGTTATTATAAATAAAAGAAAAGAGCTCAGATGGAAGCAAAGCCAAAAGGGGATTACTCCTCACTAGTGGGCAGCGATGAATAACTGAATCACAACTAGGGGCTGTGAGGAGCCAGTATTATAGTCTGACCACAGATCTGATTGTCCTGGATGGAAGACATCAGCATTCCCTTGGAACGTACGCTGACACTTTTAGGGACAACTTAAAAGATTTACTAAAATGCAATCCAACGAAAAGCATATGAAACAAAGGTGGCCCTGGGAGCTTTCTGCCTGTGGTGCATAAACTGAGCTATGCACAGCATGACCCAGTTACAAGCTGCCTGTCTCTTCCTAATGCAAAGGTGTCTGGAAAGGTGATCTGCCAGGTGGGGGTGGCAGTCTCTAGCTGTGTGGCCCTGTGATTATTCCTGTCTTCCTGGACTGCGGTGGAGGATATCAAAAGCTGGTTTGTGACAGCCAAGGTTAAGTGAAGGGAGACATTTCTGCTTCAGCTCTGGAAAGGCTTATGATGTAGAGATCTTAGTGTCTTAAGTCCATCCCTAGATGGCTTTGGGGAAGGTGGGGACGGGGAAAGGATTTTACTTTAAAGAGCACTTATCCTTTCATTTGCATCTTCTTCCAAGATACTTCAGCTAATACAACACAGACTTTCAACCTGACTGAGGGGGGCGGGTGGGAAGGAAAGGACAACATTTAGGATAACAAGCAATTTCAGGAGTCAAAAGTAATGGAGTATATTAATAATGAAAACTGTATCCTTCTGTGTTAGGCACAGTACTTCCGAGCCACAGGCAGGTTGACTCCCTCTGTGTGCTCAGGTGGTTCGCCTGTTGGTGGTGATGCTGGTAATTGTTGCTCTTAAATACAGGAATATGCCAGAGGAAAAAACCTGTGGTCAGGTTTTTTAGAACCTTAGAGCATTATCCCAGAGGGCTTACAAGCTTAATCTAGTAAAACTGATGTACAGTAAGGTTTATTGCCATTGTCCGCCACTGTACCTGGCATCATTAAACATGCTCATCACATTTTGTCCACAGAGGGCAAGCATTTCCACCAGTAGCAGTGATTTCAGGTGCCACACCCAGAAGGCAATCACAGTTCAATGGAGGAAACTCTATGTACCATTAAGATTGAGAAACATAAGCTTCCCTGGTGGTCCAGTGGGTAAAGACACCGCCTTGCAGTGCAAGGGGCGCCGGTTTGATCCCTGGCCTGGGAAGATCCCATGTGCCGCGGAGTGGCTGGACCGATGTGTCCGATTACTGAGCTGGAGCTCTGGGGGGCATGTTCCCAGACCTGGTGCTCTGCGACAACAGAGGCCACTGCGATGGGAGGCCCACATGGGCCAAAGAACAAAGATGGATGAAAATCAATAAATGAAAAAGACCACTAGAAGTGGCCTGCCCGCCCCTCTCCCTCCCCAACTCACCATCCCCACCCCCTCCAAAAACAGATTGAGAAACACATAGGAGAATTATCAGACATGTTGACAGACACATATGGGTGACAGTGGAATGGTTTGTACTTGGTTGGAGGTACATTTCGGATCTTCATGCTTCTAAAGGATTAAAGTGCCAGACTGCTCCAGATGTGACATGTAAGGTAGTAGGTGGTGGGGGTGGAGGAATCAGTTTGAGTAAAGTACTGAAAGCAGGAAAATCTTTGCCTGACTAGAGAGCTTGAACAGAGGTACAGGCAGGGAAGAGAACATCAGGACAGACTGTGCAAGGGATCAATCAAGTCTCCTGGCAGGGAAATCTTTATAACACAGCGAGGTCTTATTTGGAGACCAATTTACCATATTAACTTGCTTTTCTCTCTTTGATTCTTTTAAATTTTCATTTTTTTTTATTTTAAAAAGTTTTACACTCATCCGTTTGAATTCAAATGATAAGAAAGGGTTGAAGTCTCCCTCTCAAACTGATGCCCCACCCCTCTAGTTGCCCAGTATCTCCAGTTTCCTTAGACATATTTTATAGGTGTAAAATCAAATATTTACTCTTTACTTCTTCCCACAAAATGGTGGCGTGTTAAATGTATGATTTTACTTGAATCATTTAACAAAATATCTAAGAAAGAATTCCATTCCAATACACAAACAATTCCTTTCTGACAGCTGCACGGCATTCCACCTATCTGTCACTATTTAGATAAACATTTCCTTATGTTATTCTAACCTCAGTCTTGGAAGTGTCTTTTATCCCTGCTTTGCAAAATTACTTTGTTAGTGGGTTATAGTTGTCAGCATCAACAGAGTCTGAATCTCTCTGATGGCTCAAGTTGATAGCAACTGAGATGCTTAAGTTCTGCTTGTTGTAATGATACAAAAGGCTAAATACCCTTCACCTTATCAAAACTTCAGAGGCTTCTAAGGGAGGAACCCCTGAAGCCTCCCCAGAGCAGCACTTGCATCAAAGACTATCCTCTTATACTTTCCCAGTTGGTATAACTTACTTCTGAGTCTTTTCATAGCAGGATATAGTGTTGGCTGATGTTGTTCTTATCTATTTAAGTGGATGTTTTGGTGGTTTATCTTACCCTTTTTCCTTTTCCCTTGATGGTTATCATGAATCCCTAAAGCAGCTCTCTTTCTCCTTTGGCACTTATATATAATTTCACTAAATCACAACATATTTAAAGCAACAGAGTTAAGCCAGAATCAATTTTTAGAAATGCTAAGTGACCTTAAACTTTTAAGGAAAAAAAAAAAAATCAGTTCTCTGCAGAGAAATATAAAGCAAACATTTCTTTTAGAATTTGAGCTTCTGTGCCTACACCACGAACAGCTTTGTTTTAAAAATTGATGGCTTTGTCTTAAATGAATGGAATCCTGGCAAGCACTCCCCTTCACACATAAATGTTTTTACAAAATGCAATAATGAACTGAAGCATAGGAGCCTGCCTCCCACAAACTTTAGGAGAATTTATAGGTTCTTTCCTGGAGGTCCAGTAGTTAAGACTCTGCATTCCCTGCAGGGGGCACAGGTTCAATCCATGGTTGGCGAACTAAGATACTATGTGCCATGCAGTGTGGCCAATAACTAAATGAATAATCAAAATGCAAGAATTTATGAAAATGGAGCTTTTCCTCCAAAACCTCTTCTCCACACACTTTTATGACATTCCCATTTCCTGCCTTCATGCTATGGCTGTCTGGGGATGCTCTCCCATACATTCTTGCTGTAAACTTTTCCCTATTTCTTTTTTTTTTTTAATGGGAGTAATGGATATATATATATATATATATATTTTTTTTTTTTTTTGGCCACTTTTATTGGTCTTTCATTTATTAATTTTCATCCATCTTTGTTCTTTGGCCCGTGTGGGCCTCCCATCCGCAGTGGCCTCTCTCGTCGCAGAGCACCAGCTCTGGGCACATGCGCTCCAGAGCTCTGGCTCGGTAGTTGGACACATCAGTCCAGCCGCTCCGTGGCACGTGGGATCTTCCCAGGCCAGGGATCAAACTGGCGCCCCTTGCACTGCAAGGCGGTATCCTTACCCACTGGGGCACCAGGGAAGCCCGACTTTTCCCTATTTCTGTCTTCTCATAAAAGCACGGAGTCATCTATAGAATTCTTTAGGTCCTTCTAGTGGCATTGAATGCTGTGTACTTAATAGAACTGTGGTATGGAAGTGAATGAATCAGAATCTCTGGTCTTAGTTTTGTATCACACTAGCTGTGATTTGAGCAAACCATTCCTTCAAGTGTAAAGGAAGAGGTTAAAAACAAGGAAGTGAGGGTTTAAGTAAAATGACTTCTAAGTTCTGTTCTAGCCCTATGACATGTGAGTATCTTTTTAGATAACATGGCATAGATAAATGTGCATATCTTCAGAAGTCCTCAAAGAACTTAACAGTGGTAATTTGTGGAATTATGACCAGTATGGTAAGTAGAATTCTAAGATGTTCCTCAAGATCCCCACTCCCTTTAAAATATCCTCTCCTTGAATATGGGGAAGACCTATGAATAAGATGTGATATCACTCTCATGATTAGGTTACTTTATATGGAAAAGGTAATGGGACAGTCATTCTCATGATTACAGTTATACAAGAAGACATCTCACCACACTGAGGAAAGAGATTCTCCTGCTGGCTTGGAAGAAGTGACCTGCCATATTGTAAGAGGGTCACATGGCAAGGGACAGCAGTGGCTTGCTGAGAGTGACAGCCAGTGTGAAAAAGGAACCTCAGTCCTACAACCAAAAGGAGCTAAATTCTGCTATGAACCCATATGAGCTTGGAAGAGGACTATGGACTCCAGATGAGAAGGCAGTCTCTGATGCTTTGATTTCTGCATTGTTACAGACTTTGAGCAGAGAACCCAGTTGAGCTGTGCCTGTTCTCTGATTTAACAAACTAGTATGATAAATAGGTGGTATTTTAAGCTGAAAATTTGTTATAATTTGTTATGAGCAAGACAGTTAAGTAGGGAAGGTATTTATGGTTGGGAATGTCCTTTTGACTATGCTCATTCTAGGAACATTTTATGTAACTGTCTGTTACTTTTCTGCAGTTCCTATACCAAGCTTCATAAATTAGCCCTTATCAAGGAACTAGCCAAGGTCTAATTAAGTTTTAAATTTCTTAACAAGAAAATAAATGAAAACTGCCATCATTCTTTTGGGAATTGAACAGCCTTGCTCTGATTTCAAATGTACTTGGTAATTATAAATTAGTCCATTTTCACAGATTTGGATACAGCTTTAGTCTACAACATGTTCCTTAAAACATTACTACCTTCAGTAAAAAGTTGAGTTAGTTATAGAATTTCAAATCTGGAAGAATGTTTGAAGATATTCAGGATGACATCTAATTTGTGGTCAGAGAAACTGTGATTTGCCAATGTGTCAAAGAAATTAATGACGTGGGAAGGCGTCATACTCCTCTCGTCCTCCCTCTCATCCGAGGCTTTTATTAGAGAATTTCACCATCCTTTTCAGGATCTGATCATGTTTAGGATTAATTCACTCATTTATTCAACATTAATTAAGTATCCACTGTATATAAATAATTTTCTAGGCTCAGAGCAGGGCATAAAGATGTGGAAAACATGGTTCTTATCTTCAAGAATTTACAGTCTAGTAGACAATTACCCTTTGAATGCTATGGATACCAGAGATATTTATAGGGCTTAGATAAGTCATAGGAACGGGGCTTCCCTAATGGCTCAGATGGTAAAGAATCTGTCTGCAATGCAGGAGACCCAAGTTTGATCCCTGGGTTAGAAAGATCCCTTGGAGAAGGGAATGGCTACCCACTCCAATATTCTTGCTTGGAGAATTCCATGGACAGAGGAGTATGGTGGGCTACAGTCTATGGGGTCACAAGGAGTCAGACAATACTGACTGACTAACACACAGTCCTAGGAACAGAGAAATTAAATAATAAAAATTGGAGAAAACAAGGGAACATTTCAGGCTTCCCTGGTGGTCCAGTGGGTAAAGACACCACCTTGCAGTGCAAGGGGCGCTGGTTCGATCCCTGGCCTGGGAAGATCCCACGTGCAGTGGAGCAGCTGGACCGATGTGTCCAATTACCGAGCCGGAGCTCTGGAGCACATGCGCCCAGAGCCGGTGCTCTGTGACAACAGAGGCCACTGCGATGGGAGGCCCACGGGGGCCAAAGAGCAAAGATGGATGAAAATAGATAAATGAAAGACCAATAGAAGTGGCCCGCCAGAAAAAAAAAAGAAAAAAAACCCAAAAAACAAAAAACAAGAGAATATTTCATGCAAAGATGGGCACCATAATAGACAACAGAAGCAGAAGAGATTAAGAAGAGGTGGCAAGAATACACAGAAGAACTATACAAAATGGTATTAATGACGCAGATAACCATGATGCAGTCACTCACCTGGAGCCAGACATCCTGGAGTATGAAACCAAGTGAGCCTTAAGAAGCATTACTATGAACAAAGCTAGTGGTGGTGATACGATTCCGGCTGAGCTATTTAAAATCCTAAAAGATGCTGCTGCTGTCAAAGTGCTGCATTCAATATGTCAGAAAATTTGGAAAACTCAGCAGTGGCCTCAGGACTGGAAAAGGTCAGTTTTCATTCCAATCCCAAAGAAAGGTGATGCCAAAGAATGTTCAAACTATGGTACAACTGGTGCTCATTTCACATGCCAGCAAGCTCATGCTCAAAATCCTTCAAGTTAGGCTTTAGCAGTACATGAACCAAGAACTTTCAGATGTACAAGCTGGATTTAGAAAAGGCAGAGGAACCAGAGATCAAATTGCCAACATCCACTGGATTGGGAATTCCAGAAAAACATTGACTTCTGCTTCACTGACTACACCAGAGATCTTTGACTATGTGGATCACAACAAACGGGAAAATTCTGAAAGAAATGGGAATACCAGATCACCTTACCTGCCTCCTGAGAAACCTGTGTGCAGGACAAGGAGCAACAGTTAGAACCAAATACGGAACAATGGACTGGTTCAAAATTGGGAAAGGAATACATCAAGGCTGTATATTATCACTGTGTTTATTTAACTTATATGCATAGTATATCATGCAAAATGCTGGGCTGCAAATCACAATCTGTAGTTAAGACTGCTGGGAGAAATATCAACAAACTCAGATATGCAGATGACAAATACTCTAACGGCAGAGAGAGAAGAGGACTAAAAAGCCTCTTTTTTTTTTTTTTTTTTTGGCCACTTCTATTGGTCTTTCATTTATTTCTTTCTTTGTTCTTTGGCCTGTGTGGGCCTCCCATCGCAGTGGGCCTCTCTCGTTGCAGAGCATTGGCTCTGGGCATACATGCTCCAGAGCTCGACCTCAGTAGTTGGACACACTGGTCCTGCTGCTCCGTGGCATGTGGGATCTTCCTAGGCCAGGGAATGAACTGGCGCCCCCTGCACTGTAAGGTGGTGTCCTTATACACTGCACCACCTGGGAAGCCCAACAAAGAGCCTCTTGATGAAGGTGAAAGAGAAGAGTGAAAAAGCTAGCTTAAAATTCAATATTCAAAAAACTGAGATCACAGCTGGTCCCATCACTTCATGGCAAACAGATGGGTAAACAATGGTAACAGTGACAGATTTTATTTTCTTAGGCTCCAAAATTACTGCAGATGATGACTGCAGCCATGAAATTAAAAGGTGCTTGCTTCTTGGAAGAAAAGCTATGATAAACTTAGACAGTGTATTAAAAAGCAAAGACATCACTTTGCCGAGAAAAGTTGCATATAGTCAAAACTATGATTTTTCCAGTAGTCATGAATGGATGTGAGAGTTGGACCATAAAGAAACACTGAAGAATTGCTGCTTTCAAATTGTGGTGCTAGAGAAGATTCTTGAAAGTCCCTTGGATGGCAAGGAGATCAAACCAGTCAATTATAAAGACAATCGACCCTGAACATTCATAGGAAGGATGGATGCTGAAGCTGAAACTTTAATACTTTGACCACCTGATGCGTAGAGCCAACTCATTGGAAAAGACTTTGTTGCTGGGAAAGATTGAAGGAAGGCAGGAAGAGCAGGGGGTGACAGAGGATGAGATGGGATGGCACCACTGAGTCAATGGACATGAATTTGAGCAAACTCCAGGAGAAAGTGAAGGACAAGACACAGTTAGAACAAATGACTGGTTTAAATGGGAAAGGAATACATCAAGGCTGTATATTATCACTGTGTTTATTTAACTTATATGCATAGTATATCATGAAAATGCTGGGCTGCAAATCACAATCTGTAGTTAAGACTGCTGGGAGAAATATCAACAAACTCAGATATGCAGATGACAAATACTCTAACGGCAGAGAGAGAAGAGGACTAAAAAGCCTCTTTTTTTTTTTTTTCTGGCCACTTCTATTGGTCTTTCATTTATTTCTTTCTTTGTTCTTTGGCCTGTGTGGGCCTCCCATCGCAGTGGGCCTCTCTCGTTGCAGAGCATTGGCTCTGGGCATACATGCTCCAGAGCTCGACCTCAGTAGTTGGACACACTGGTCCTGCTGCTCCGTGGCATGTGGGATCTTCCTAGGCCAGGGAATGAACTGGCGCCCCCTGCACTGTAAGGTGGTGTCCTTATACACTGCACCACCTGGGAAGCCCAACAAAGAGCCTCTTGATGAAGGTGAAAGAGAAGAGTGAAAAAGCTAGCTTAAAATTCAATATTCAAAAAACTGAGATCACAGCTGGTCCCATCACTTCATGGCAAACAGATGGGTAAACAATGGTAACAGTGACAGATTTTATTTTCTTAGGCTCCAAAATTACTGCAGATGATGACTGCAGCCATGAAATTAAAAGGTGCTTGCTTCTTGGAAGAAAAGCTATGATAAACTTAGACAGTGTATTAAAAAGCAAAGACATCACTTTGCCGAGAAAAGTTGCATATAGTCAAAACTATGATTTTTCCAGTAGTCATGAATGGATGTGAGAGTTGGACCATAAAGAAACACTGAAGAATTGCTGCTTTCAAATTGTGGTGCTAGAGAAGATTCTTGAAAGTCCCTTGGATGGCAAGGAGATCAAACCAGTCAATTATAAAGACAATCGACCCTGAACATTCATAGGAAGGATGGATGCTGAAGCTGAAACTTTAATACTTTGACCACCTGATGCGTAGAGCCAACTCATTGGAAAAGACTTTGTTGCTGGGAAAGATTGAAGGAAGGCAGGAAGAGCAGGGGGTGACAGAGGATGAGATGGGATGGCACCACTGAGTCAATGGACATGAATTTGAGCAAACTCCAGGAGATAGTGAAGGACAAGGAAGCCTGGCACACTGCAGCCCATGGTGTCACAAAGAGTGATTCATTCAAAGATGCAAAGCTAGGGAGTAACAGGAACTCAAAATCAGGTTTAAGTTTAAAACCAAAATTTATGCATACAAATGTTTTGCATATATTTAACTCTCAGTAAGTGTTAAATGTTGGAAGTATGTCTAAAAATATAATAAAGCATTACTACACCAACAAATAGAGGTGATGAGGTGATAAGGAACATCTGGATTGTTAGAAGCTGAGAATTCCACATCTGTATATCCTATAACTTAATGTTCAGAAACTGACAGCTTAGTTTATACATTATGTATTTTCTTTTTTTTTTTTTTAACATTTATTTTATTTATGTATCTTTTGGGGGGTGGGGTGGGGAGGGAGGGGAGCAGGCGGGCCACTTCTTTTATTTTTATTTATCTTTTTTTGGGGGGGTGAGGTGGGGAGGGAGGGGGACGCGTGGGCCACTTCTATTGGTCTTTCATTTCTCTATTTTCATCCATCTTTGTTCTTTGGCTCCTGTGGGCCTCCCATCGTGGTGGCCTCTGTTGTCGCAAAGCAACGGCTCTGGGTGCATGCGCCCCAGAGCTCCGGCTCGGTAGTTGGACACATCAGTCCAGCCACTCCGCAACACGTGGGATCTTCCCAGGCCAGGGATCGAACCGGCGCCCCTTGCACTGCAAGGCGGCGTCCTTACCCACTGGACCACCAGGGGAAGCCCCATTATGTATTTTCTGTGCTGTGAGATCCTTCAGAGGAATACCAACTTTCCTTGCTACAATGATCTTATTTAAGTAACATCAGGCTTTCGTGTACTGGATCTTTTACTGAAGAGTCATATGGTCAGAAAAGTGAAGAATACAGATGTGTCTACTAAGATGTTCCTGCAGTGGGCAAGGAAGCTAGATTAGACAGTTCCAAGAATCTGTGTCACTCTGGAGTACACACTACAGATGTCAGAGTGTGTCTAAGCTGGAGAACATGAAGAAAAGAGACAACCAAACAGAAGAGACAACCGTAGGAGTGAAAATGTCATATTTCATTTTCAGCAGAAGGGCACTAACTCCAAAACATCAGAGTTTACCAAAAGGACTTGATTCCCACCCAAGAAATGGCCAACTCTTAGCTAAAGGGAACTGGGAGGAAGTAGCCTAGAGCCTGTATTCCCTAAGCTACTGAGAAACAGAGTTCAAAATGGAGAACCTGCATTGTCTCCTCCAGGATTATGTTTCAGCAAAGATTTTCAAATCCCAGCAGCATTATGAGATATCTGAGAGACAACATGATGGTATGGAAAGAATAGAGATTCTTGGGATCAGACAGCCCGGAGCTTGAATTCTGGCTCTACGAGCTGGGTAACCAAGAATAAGCTGCTTCATTTTCTATTTCCTTTTCCATAAAATGGGGGATAATACTATCCTAACTTTCAGTAAAAATACTTGGGGTTGCAGAGAGCATCCTGTAAGAGTTATGCCACAGGTTTTACTATTTATTTTCCTGACTTGTCAGGTAATAAAGTAAACTGTTTATGTAGAATGACTATGAAGAATTGAGGGCAACTGTGTCATAAATTATGATTTTCAATTTAAGTGGGCCTGTGTTGGAGCATGAGTACTAAAGGTCATGGACTATATTTGTGACACTGCTTCTTGTGTTATACTTCAAAGTACACAGGAGACACAACTGGACGTACAAGTTTCCCAAATCTCTAATATCCTAAGGTGCTTTATAATGGGGCTTTACAGCACCTGGAAACTTTTTATTCTCTTGGCAGAAATAAGAACACTCTAAGTCATACAGGCCATAGCTCATTCTAGAGCTCCAACTCAAACAATTTCTAACTTTTCCATCATAGGATGCCATGGGGAAGGAGTCATGCTCAATTTTCCATTACCTTCTTCAAAAGACTAGGTAAATCATTCAGACAGCCCTTGAGAGGTAATATATCTAGTTTTTCTCCCCAGTATGTGTATGAATAAGCAATAGAACCAAATTCTCTTAAGTGCTAAGCAAAAGAGATGACCCTTAGTAGAAACACACTACTAGTTCATGTAGAAAGGTTGTCTCTCCAAATAGTCAGATTTACCAAAGGCATCTCATTCTTGCCTGAGAGTTGTCTTTCTCATATGGGCCAGGCAGAACTAAAGAAATAGCCTCAATTTGGCATTTTCGCTCTGGAGGGATTAGACCACGTTGGAATGTAAATCTGCAGTTGCCACCTGCCTAGGTTCTCCAGCTGCTCTGAGGAACATTAGCTCTTGAAGTTGTTAAAAGACATTTTAGGGCAAGTCAAGTTTGGGAACTGTATCACTCTCTTGGAGATTAATAATGCACATTAGCATATTAAAAAGTTGGCAGGAGCACTGCTGCAGGAAGAAATTCTGTATACCTTGGCATTTTCCAAACTTATTTGAACCATGGAACAGTTTTTTGGGGTTTTGTTTTAAACCCACAGAACCATTAACATATTGCAGTATATAATGTTCTTCACAATGCTGTTTGGGAAATTCTGTGCTAAATTTTGTCTAAAGACAGGTTCGCTAGCTCTAAAATAGCCAAGAAAGAGACAGTGCCAGGGCCTCTGAAAGGTGCCAATTTCTGAAGGTCCTAACCTTTTAGAAAAAAAAATGAAGACATCTGACAGTGAGAACAGCAGGCAGACAAAGGTACTCATCCCCAAAGCACTCTTTTCCCACCTCGCATATGGGTCAGAGACTCTAATTAGCACCTCTCACAACAACCTTAACAGCCTGTATCCTTCTCTTTCTCCCCTAGTAGATCGTGAGCTTCTTGAGAGCAGAGCCCTGTGCCCAGCACAGTGCCTGTGCAGCTGGCGGAGTGAATGATGAATCATGCTAAATCTGGTTATATCAGCAACCTCATAATGGAAGTAGCAGGTATTTATTAAACATTCACTGCATGACAGGCACAAGGTTAAGTGCTTTATGTAGATTTATCCTCAGAACAATCCTGTGAGGTGGATATAATTATCCTGATTTTAAAAACATAGAGACTAAATTCAAAAATTTCCCAAAGTTACTCAGCTAGCCAGGCTTCCCAGGTGACTAAGTGGCAAAGAATCTGCCCTTGAGAGGTAATATATCTAGTTTTTCTCCCCAGTATGTGTATGAATAAGCAATAGAACCAAATTCTCTTAAGTGCTAAGCAAAAGAGATGACCCTTAGTAGAAACACACTACTAGTTCATGTAGAAAGGTTGTCTCTCCAAATAGTCAGATTTACCAAAGGCATCTCATTCTTGCCTGAGAGTTGTCTTTCTCATATGGGCCAGGCAGAACTAAAGAAATAGCCTCAATTTGGCATTTTCGCTCTGGAGGGATTAGACCACGTTGGAATGTAAATCTGCAGTTGCCACCTGCCTAGGTTCTCCAGCTGCTCTGAGGAACATTAGCTCTTGAAGTTGTTAAAAGACATTTTAGGGCAAGTCAAGTTTGGGAACTGTATCACTCTCTTGGAGATTAATAATGCACATTAGCATATTAAAAAGTTGGCAGGAGCACTGCTGCAGGAAGAAATTCTGTATACCTTGGCATTTTCCAAACTTATTTGAACCATGGAACAGTTTTTTGGGGTTTTGTTTTAAACCCACAGAACCATTAACATATTGCAGTATATAATGTTCTTCACAATGCTGTTTGGGAAATTCTGTGCTAAATTTTGTCTAAAGACAGGTTCGCTAGCTCTAAAATAGCCAAGAAAGAGACAGTGCCAGGGCCTCTGAAAGGTGCCAATTTCTGAAGGTCCTAACCTTTTAGAAAAAAAAATGAAGACATCTGACAGTGAGAACAGCAGGCAGACAAAGGTACTCATCCCCAAAGCACTCTTTTCCCACCTCGCATATGGGTCAGAGACTCTAATTAGCACCTCTCACAACAACCTTAACAGCCTGTATCCTTCTCTTTCTCCCCTAGTAGATCGTGAGCTTCTTGAGAGCAGAGCCCTGTGCCCAGCACAGTGCCTGTGCAGCTGGCGGAGTGAATGATGAATCATGCTAAATCTGGTTATATCAGCAACCTCATAATGGAAGTAGCAGGTATTTATTAAACATTCACTGCATGACAGGCACAAGGTTAAGTGCTTTATGTAGATTTATCCTCAGAACAATCCTGTGAGGTGGATATAATTATCCTGATTTTAAAAACATAGAGACTAAATTCAAAAATTTCCCAAAGTTACTCAGCTAGCCAGGCTTCCCAGGTGACTAAGTGGCAAAGAATCTGCCTGCCAATCTAGAAGATGCAGGAGATGTGGGCTTGATCCTTGGGTCAGGAAGATCCCCTGGAGGAGGAAATGGTAACCCTCTCCAGTATTCTTCCCTGAAAAACCCCATGGACAGAGGATCCTGGTGGGCTACAGTCCATGGGGTCACAAGAAGCTGGACGCAACAGAGCAACAGAGCATGCATACACACACACATTCAATTAGTCAATGATGGAGCCAAGATTCAAATCCAGTCTTGGTTCTTAACCATTATACTGTTCTTCCTCCCTTCTAAGGTTTATCTCAGCAGAGAAATCTCATGATACTGTGGAAGTAGAATTGGTCTAGAAGTCAAATCCATGGAAAAATCACCAGTGCGACTAACAGGATAAGGAAGGATTAAAAGGGGAGAGTGCAAGGAGAGCCGGTAAAGAGAGGCACATCTGGCAGAGGGAGGTAGCCAAGCACAGGCTAGTCTTTCCATGCGCACTGCAATCAGTCAGTTAACACTGCTGACATCATCACCCTCTTAAGCGTGGAAGCATTGTTTTATGTCAGGTGTAAAACACAGGAGTTACGCAAGACAATGAATTCATGACATGAATTTTTTCTCTGGGTCTACTGTCAAAGGTGAGGGGTTACTGGTTTGAGATCCTATGTCTTGTTCACATCTATCAAGATGTTCATTCACTTATTCACCTATTGATCAAATATTTATAGGAGGTCTACTATATCCTAGCTATTGTCCTAGGCACAGGAAATATATCTGGGAATAAGACAGATAATCATTCTAGTAAACAGAGACAGATAATAAATACACAATACCAGGTATTGATAATGTTATGATACAGGCTGATGGAACTACTGAGGAAGTTATTTATTTATTTTTTTAAAAGGAAATAAATACTGTTTATTCTTTGAAGATTGACTTATTTATTTATTTATTTCGGGCGGGGGTCAGGTTGGGGAGGAAGGGGAGCGGGCGGGCCACTTCTATTGGTCTTTCATTTCTCTATTTTCATCCGTCTTTGTTCTTTGGCCCATGTGGGCCTCCCATCGCGGTGGCCTCTGTCGTTGCAGAGCACCGGCTCTGGGCGCATGCGCCCCAGAGCTCCGGCTCGGTAATTGGACATATAGGTCCAGCCGCTCCGCGGCACGTGGGATCTTCTCAGGCCAGGGATCGAACCGGCGCCCCTTGCAATGCAAGGCGGTGTCCTTACCCACTGGACCACCAGGGGAAACCCTATTTTTTTTTTTTTTAAAGATTTATTTATTTATTTATTTAGGGCGGGGGTCGGGTTGGGGAGGGAGGGAAGCTGGCGGGCCACTTCTATTGGTCTTTCATTTCTCTATTTTCATCTGTCTTTGTTCCTTGGCTCCTGTGGGCCTCCCATCGCGGTGGCGTCTGTCGCTGCAGAGCTCCGGCTTGGTAATTGGACACATTGGTCCAGCCGCTCTGTGGCACGTGGGATCTTCCCAGGCCAGGGATTGAGCTGGCACCCCTTGCACTGCAAGGCAGTGTCCTTACCCACTGGACCACCAGGGGAAGCCCTGAGGAAGTTATTTATGAAGGAGCCAAACACATTGAGGTCCTGGGAAAGAGTCCTTGAGCTGAAGAAACAGCTAAACAAAGGCTTTCCAATAGGAATGAACTCTATATATCTAGAATATAAAAGAAAGATGTGGGGAGTGGAGTAAACTGGTAAAAAAGCGACATTTCTTACACTCAAGAATATATAACAGCCATGCCACATGGAGCCCTGGAAGCCTAGGTAGAAAGACTAGAACTAGAGTGGACTAGACGGAGAAATAGAGTCATATCTGGGAATTTTGGAAGTAGAAATATAGACTTATTGAAAAAAATAGATACCTGGGTGAAAGAGTATGGAATCAAGGATAACGCTTACTCTTCCTAGTTTAATTCAGTTAAATATTTATTGAGAACTTACTACCAATGAGTTAAGTCAGATGATTTTAGGTTAAAAATTATAAAATCTATACACAATGTAATTAGTTGTATATAATTTATATTGAGTAGTCAGAGAAGGCGTCTTTGAAGAAACAGAAGTTAGCTAGGTGAAGAGAGATTATAGATTATAATTAGGTTTCTTTAAAAACTTGTTTTAAACAGATAATACAAATATTTTCACAGTAAATTCTTTTTTTATTGTTGGTGTTTCTATTTTAGCCTTACTCTGTGGACTACATAGGCATTTATTTAGTTCTTGGTTGCTATAGTGAGTTGAATGGTGGCCCCCATCAAGAGATGTCTACATCTTGGGCTCTGGAGCTCATAAATGTGACTTTGTTTGGAAGAAGGGTCTTTGCAGATGTAATTAAGGATCTTGAGATGATCCATGTGGGCCCTCAGTTCAATGACAAGTATCCTTACAAGAGATATACAGAAGACAGACCCACAGGGAGAAGGAGGGGGAAGACCATGTGAAGAGAGGAGCAGTGCCTAGAGTTATGGAGCCACAAGCCAAGGAGTGACTAAGCCTCCAGAGGCTGGAGGATCCTCCAGGCAAGGGAGGATTTTTTCCCTAGAGCCTTTGGAAGGAATGTGTACCTCCAACATCTTAATTTCAGATTTGTGGCCTTTAGAACTGTGAAATAAATTTATGTTGTTTTAGATCACCATGTTTGTGGTAATTTGTTATGGCAGCCCTAGGAAATGAATATACTTGGTTTCTCCCTCTTACTTAGCATGAATCTAGGCCAGTTTCCCCTAGATATCTATCTTTTACACTCAGGGAATCCGAAGTTACACAGATCAAACAGACTAAGAAGTCAAAATAAATGCAAAATATCATCTATCTCAAAGCAAACATATTTTTGGATATCAGATATGACTATATAATTTGTACTGCTGCCTCTATTAGCAAGGATAATGAGGCATGAACTCTATGGAGAGACTAAATATCCCAGGAAATGGCTTGAAGTCATTTGATAGAAACACTTTTATCTTTTTTTTGAAACTGCTAGGCTGCACTTTCCTTTGCTACCATTACCTTGAATCATTCTATTTTGTACATCCTATAATTTTAACAAAGACAGTAATTCATCCTATTAATTGTTCTTTTTTTTTTTTGGCCATGTCTATTGGTCTTTCATTTATTTATTTCCATCCATCTTTGTTCTTTGGCCTGTGTGGGCCTCCCATCGCAGTGGCCTCTCTTGTCACAGAGCACCAGCTCTGGGCGCATGCGCTCCAGAGCTTTGGCTGGGAAGCTGGACACATTGGTTCAGTCGCTCCATGGCATGTGGGATCTTCCCAGGCCAGGGATTGAACCGGTGCCCCCTGCACTGCAAGGGGGTGTCCTTACCCACTGGACCACCAGGCAAGCCCCTATTAATTATTCTTAAGAGCAAATCTACTGTCTTTAGTTGGACTTTTCAAAAAATGTATGCAAATATAAAGATGGGTTTATTTATTTTAATAGTAAGTAATGATTTCAGATTTTATATGTTTGGATTCTGAGATGCTGTCAAATCTGTTTTGTGAAATAAGGCAATATAATCAAAGCTATTCTGGAGAAATGACCCTGTATATTATACAAGCACATAATCCCCATAATTTCATTAATTTTTTCCAAAGGCTTCTACAAAGGTCAGAGGAGGGATTATTTTAAACAAACAAAAACAAATAAGTAAACAAACAACCAGATGAATGTTGTTTTAAAAAGTTTGTGGATCAAGAAAATGAAATAAAGGCATCCAGGTTGGAAAGGAAGAAGTAAAATGATCTCTATGTGCAGATTGCATGATTTTATATTAGAAAATCATAAGAAATCCACCAAGAAGTGTTGAACAAGCAAGACTGTGTTTATAAAACCTGAGTCAGTGTTTTGGAGAGACTTAAAAAATCACAAATCACAGTACTCAAAGGTGAAATAAAAACATTGTCAGATAAATAAAAAACGAAGAGACTTTGCTGCCAGCAGATCTGTACCATAAAGAACAATAAAGGAAGTTCTTCAAACCAATAGAAACTGATAACAGATAAAACTTTAGATATTCAGGAATAAATGAAAACACTCAAAATGGACAGTATGAGTCAATATAGATTTGGTTATACTGCTTTGTTTCACAAAACAGATTTGACAGCATCTGAGAATTCAAACATATAAAATTTGAAATCATCACTTATTATTAAAATAAATAAACTCATCTTTATATTTGTACATCCTATAATTTTAACAAAGACAGTAATTCATCCTATTAATTGTTCTTTTTTTTTTTTGGCCATGTCTATTGGTCTTTCATTTATTTATTTCCATCCATCTTTGTTCTTTGGCCTGTGTGGGCCTCCCATCGCAGTGGCCTCTCTTGTCACAGAGCACCAGCTCTGGGCGCATGCGCTCCAGAGCTTTGGCTGGGAAGCTGGACACATTGGTTCAGTCGCTCCATGGCATGTGGGATCTTCCCAGGCCAGGGATTGAACCGGTGCCCCCTGCACTGCAAGGGGGTGTCCTTACCCACTGGACCACCAGGCAAGCCCCTATTAATTATTCTTAAGAGCAAATCTACTGTCTTTAGTTGGACTTTTCAAAAAATGTATGCAAATATAAAGATGGGTTTATTTATTTTAATAGTAAGTAATGATTTCAGATTTTATATGTTTGGATTCTGAGATGCTGTCAAATCTGTTTTGTGAAATAAGGCAATATAATCAAAGCTATTCTGGAGAAATGACCCTGTATATTATACAAGCACATAATCCCCATAATTTCATTAATTTTTTCCAAAGGCTTCTACAAAGGTCAGAGGAGGGATTATTTTAAACAAACAAAAACAAATAAGTAAACAAACAACCAGATGAATGTTGTTTTAAAAAGTTTGTGGATCAAGAAAATGAAATAAAGGCATCCAGGTTGGAAAGGAAGAAGTAAAATGATCTCTATGTGCAGATTGCATGATTTTATATTAGAAAATCATAAGAAATCCACCAAGAAGTGTTGAACAAGCAAGACTGTGTTTATAAAACCTGAGTCAGTGTTTTGGAGAGACTTAAAAAATCACAAATCACAGTACTCAAAGGTGAAATAAAAACATTGTCAGATAAATAAAAAACGAAGAGACTTTGCTGCCAGCAGATCTGTACCATAAAGAACAATAAAGGAAGTTCTTCAAACCAATAGAAACTGATAACAGATAAAACTTTAGATATTCAGGAATAAATGAAAAACACTCAAAATGGACAGTATGAGTCAATATAGATTTGGTTATACTGCTTTGTTTCACAAAACAGATTTGACAGCATCTGAGAATTCAAACATATAAAATTTGAAATCATCACTTATTATTAAAATAAATAAACTCATCTTTATATTTGCATGCCTTTCTAAAGACAACTAAAGTCCAACTAAAGACAGTAGATTTGCTCTTAAGAACAAACAGTAAATGTGGCTAAGTATAATTTTTTTGTTAATATGCTAAAAGTATAACTGTTGAAAAGAAAAATCCTAATATTATATGACAGGGATTATAACATATATGGAAGAAATATAATATGACAATCAAAGACAGAAGATGGGGTGATGGTAAATGGAACTATATGAATGCAAGGTTCTTATATCTCACTTGAAGTAGTGAAATATTAACTTTAGGTAAACCAGGAAAAGTTACTATTTCTAGAGAAATCACTAAAATGTAAAATGCAAAAAGATAGAGCTAAAAGGTCACTAGACCCAATTCTGTGTCCAGAAGAGATGAACCTTAAATACATAGATAGGTTTAACACAAAAGAATAGAGGAAGACATACCATGCAAACAATAACTACCCAAAGAGTTACAGTAATTAAATCAATACCAGACAAAACAGACTTCCAGAAAGGCATATTACTAAAAATAAAGGGGGAATATTTTATAATGATAAAATAGCTAACTCACTAGGAAAACACAATAATAATAACCATTAATATCTATATACTTAATGTTTAGAGCTCAAAACTCATAAAGCAAAGATAAACATCATTTAAGGGGAAAACCAGACAAATTCACAGATCATACTTAAGAGATTTTAACACTCCATTCTCATTAACTGATAGAGCAACTAGACAAAAAAAATCAGTGACGACGTGTAAGATCTATAAGATCTGAACACTATCAACCCACCTGACATTTTTATAACGTTATATTAAGAAAGAATGCAGATTCTTCCTCAATGTATATGAAACATTCATCAAAAAAACTGACCAAATGCTGGGCCATCAAACAAGATCTCAGTCCATTTTAATGAAATGAAATTTTATAGAGTGCATACTCTGACCACACACCAGTCTAGCCATTCCAAGGCTTGTGGGATCTTCCCTGGCCAAGGATCGTACTGGTGCCCCTTGCACTGCAAGGCGGACTCTTTACCCACAGGACCACCAGGGAAGCCCAAAAACTTTTCTTTAAATTAGGAGGAGAAAGAAATTTCATTAATCTGGGAATGGGCATCTATGTAGAGTCTAATCTAGCATCCAACTTAATTGTAAAATATTGAATTCTTTCCGTCTAAAATCAGGAAGAAGGCAAGGATATCCACTCTCATCACTTGTATTCAACATTGTACTGGTTGTTGAAGCATGTGAAGTAAGGCAAGAAAAAGAAAAAGGCATAAATATACAAAAAGAAGTGAAACTATCTCTCTTTGCAGATGACATTACTGCTTCCACAGAAAAACCTAAGGAATTCACAAAATACCTAGAAGAATGAGCAAATTTAGCAAGACTACAGAATACAAACATAATACAGTAAACAAAAATCAGTTATATTTTATAATAGCAAATAATTAGAAAATAAAATAAAAATTCAATTTTCATAGCACTAAAACCATAAAATACTTAGGCATAAATTTTTAAAAATTATGTGTAAGACTTGTATATTTAAAACTATAAACCACTAATGACAGAAATACAATAAGACCTAAAAAGATGGCAAAAGATAATATGTTCATGAATTGGAAAACACATTATCACTGAGATGTCAATCTCCCACAAAGTAATCTTTATATATATTAATTTATATACTGTCATCACAACCCCACCTCTTTTTTACGTTGAAAGTGACAATCTGATATTAAAATTTATATGGAAATAGAAAAGACCTAAAATAGCTAAAGTAACCTTGCAAAAGAAGAATTCAGTTGGAAGAATTCATAATACATGACACTTTAAGAATTCTTTAAAAGCTATTATAAAATATGAGACCATGAGTACATGTATAAAGAGAGACATATAGATAAGTGTAACAAAAAAGAGAACCTGGAAATAGATCTCCTAAAAGAAATAGATGACTTAAAAGTCATCTGACTTTACCTGATTTTTGATAAAGGTGCCAAAGCAAACTAAGGGAGGGCTTTTTCAACCAACAGTGCTGGTACAACTGAATATCCATGTGGAAAAACAGAAATCTTGACCTCTATTTTATACCATGTTTAGAAATTAATTTGATAAAGATTATATTGAAATACAAGAGTTAAAACACTAAAACTTCTAGGAGAAAATATCTTCACAGTTCAGTGGGCTTCCCAGGTGGCACCAGTGGTAAAGAATCTGGCTGCCAATGTGGGAGACACAAGAGATGTGGGTTCAATCCCTGGGTCAGGAAGATCCCTGGAACAGGAAACAGCAACTCATTCCAGTAATCCAATATTCTTGCCTGGAAAATTCCACGGACAGAGGAGCCTGGCAGGCTACATAGCCCGTGGGGTTGCAAAGAGTCAGACACAGGTAAGTGACTGAGCACAAAGGTTTATTATGATGAGAAAGTTAATAACCAAAAAAATTTTGATAAACTGGTCTTTATGAAAAAAAAAATTCTGCTATTCAAAAGACCTCATGAAAAACTGAATAGGCAAGCCAAGACTAGGAGACTATTCACAAAATGCATATATCAATAGGACTTATATTAGAATATAATAAGAACTTCCACAATTCAATAAGACAAGCAACCTTATAAAAATGGGTGAAAGATTTGAACAGACACTTCACCAAAGAAGGTATCTGAGTGATGAGAACACCAAAAGTTGTTCAATACTGCAAGTCATCAGGGAAGTACAAATTCAAAACACAATGAGACACCTTTATACATATTCCAGAATCATAAAAAAATTAAAAAAAAAAGACTGATACCACTCATCTGAGAAGAACGTGGAACCCTCTGAACTGCTGTGTGCTGCTACTGTGAATGTAAAAAGATACATTCCCACTGTAAAAAGTGTTTGAACGTTTTTTATAAATGAAATACTCACCTTTCTCTGGACTCAGCAGTATACTTTTAGGTATTTATCCAAGAAAAATGAAAATACATATCCTTAAAAAGACTAACAATGTCATAGTGGCTTTAGTTAAGAGAGCAGATAACTGGAAACAGTCAAGGTGCCCAAAAGAAGAAAGGAGAAACAAATTGTGGAGTAGTTATACGATGGGCTACTATTCATAAAGAGGAACAAAATACTGTAGGCACAACAACATGGGTGGATCTCAAAAACAGGCTGAGAGAAACCGTGAGTGTTCGCAGTATAATTCTATTGGTAGAACTGAAGTTCTAGAACAGACAAAATTAATCTACAGTGAAAAAATACACAGAATCAAGGTTGCTTGATAACTAGGGGGAGAAATTAACGTGAAAGAACACTGGGGAACTGTAAACAACTAATGAACTTTAGTTAATATTCACTTTAATTAACTTTAGTTAATATTCATGCTGAAGTACTTAAGAGTGAAGTACACTTATATCTGTGGTGTACTTTGAATGCATCCAAAAAAAAAATGAGAGATGGATAATCAGAAGGATGAATATATGCACAGATATCCTATCAGAGAAATATAGCAAAATGTTAAGTGAGCTGGATATATGGATGTTCTCTGAATAATTAAACTGTTATGTATGTTTGAATTTTTTTCATAATAAAATATTGAGGAAAAACTGTTTCAGCTGCTCTGCTCTCTCCCACTGCCTGTACAAACTGGAGCTGAATTTGTATAAAGTAAGCCAAGAGGAAGTGCTATTCTCAGAGTCATGATTTTATCTTTAGAGAAAACAAAAACTAACATGAAAAAGAAACCAAACCATTCCTTCTCAACAAAGAATGAATTAAAATGAACAGCAACTTTAGCTTCACATTATATATGCCATGACTCTGGCTCTAATAAGAGAACTTTCAAATTCAATGAGCTCTGCCTCAGCTTAAATGTTTTGTTTCCAAGACGACTCATTTAAAGATGGGCATCTGCCTTGATGATAGCCTTTAGCACAAGAAAATATATTTGCTGAAGCTGGTCTCTCAGGATGACATGTAAGACTCATGCAGTGTCAACAAGACAAAGCAAATAAAAAACAATGTGAAGAAAAATTCACATATGACTGTTAAGGAAGGGTAGTCACCTAATAGATTACAGATTCACGGTTTATAGTTTCAAGCAAAAACTTTTAGGTTTCATTTATCCAAGAAAAATGAAAATACATATCCTTAAAAAGACTAACAATGTCATAGTGGCTTTAGTTAAGAGAGCAGATAACTGGAAACAGTCAAGGTGCCCAAAAGAAGAAAGGAGAAACAAATTGTGGAGTAGTTATACGATGGGCTACTATTCATAAAGAGGAACAAAATACTGTAGGCACAACAACATGGGTGGATCTCAAAAACAGGCTGAGAGAAACCGTGAGTGTTCGCAGTATAATTCTATTGGTAGAACTGAAGTTCTAGAACAGACAAAATTAATCTACAGTGAAAAAATACACAGAATCAAGGTTGCTTGATAACTAGGGGGAGAAATTAACGTGAAAGAACACTGGGGAACTGTAAACAACTAATGAACTTTAGTTAATATTCACTTTAATTAACTTTAGTTAATATTCATGCTGAAGTACTTAAGAGTGAAGTACACTTATATCTGTGGTGTACTTTGAATGCATCCAAAAAAAAAATGAGAGATGGATAATCAGAAGGATGAATATATGCACAGATATCCTATCAGAGAAATATAGCAAAATGTTAAGTGAGCTGGATATATGGATGTTCTCTGAATAATTAAACTGTTATGTATGTTTGAATTTTTTTCATAATAAAATATTGAGGAAAAACTGTTTCAGCTGCTCTGCTCTCTCCCACTGCCTGTACAAACTGGAGCTGAATTTGTATAAAGTAAGCCAAGAGGAAGTGCTATTCTCAGAGTCATGATTTTATCTTTAGAGAAACAAAACTAACATGAAAAAGAAACCAAACCATTCCTTCTCAACAAAGAATGAATTAAAATGAACAGCAACTTTAGCTTCACATTATATATGCCATGACTCTGGCTCTAATAAGAGAACTTTCAAATTCAATGAGCTCTGCCTCAGCTTAAATGTTTTGTTTCCAAGACGACTCATTTAAAGATGGGCATCTGCCTTGATGATAGCCTTTAGCACAAGAAAATATATTTGCTGAAGCTGGTCTCTCAGGATGACATGTAAGACTCATGCAGTGTCAACAAGACAAAGCAAATAAAAAACAATGTGAAGAAAAATTCACATATGACTGTTAAGGAAGGGTAGTCACCTAATAGATTACAGATTCACGGTTTATAGTTTCAAGCAAAAACTTTTAGGTTTCATTACCTTTATCAAGAGATGCCCCAGCCATATGGTAAAAACTCAGTGCAGTGTCTACATCATTAATATTCTTTAGGAAAGTAAAGAAATTCTCCACTTCTTGAAATGTCAGCCCCTGAAAGAAGAAAAACAGTAAGGTAAGGCAGGAACCTGTACAAAAACAGCCTAAAATGCAGAACACTAGGCAGTTATTCAAGCCTGTAAAACAGAAATTTATACTATGTCTGGAACAGAGAGTCAACAAATTAGTCAGGGAATGTCAAATTTATGTACAATAGGGGAACAAAACTTTGGAATTTTACCCTAAGAAAGGCATGCTAGCTAAGTGCTTTCCCCTCATATGTAAAATCTGACACGAAGCTGTATACAGTCATGACTGGATATATATATATATATATATATATATTACTTTATTACTTTATATATTTATATATTACTTTATATATTACTTTATTTTTTATTTTACTTTTACAGAGTTTTGTTGTTTATTGCTATACATAAACCCCAATCATAGGCATATACTTGACCCCTCCCACTTGAACTTCCCTCTCATCTCTCTCCCCATCCTACCCCTCCAGGTTGTTACAGAGCCCCTGTGTACGTTTCCTTAGTCTTACAGCATATTCACATTGGTCGTCTCTTTTACATGTGGTAATTTAAGTTTCCATGTTATTCTTTCCATACATCTTGCCCATTCCTCCCTGCCTGCAATGTCCATAAGTCTGTTCTCTATGTTTGTTTCTCCACGGCTGCTCTGCATATATTTTTATCAGTACCATCTTTCCAGATTCCATATATATGTGTTAGTATACTATATTTATCCTTCTCTTTCTGACTTATTTCACTTTGTGTAATAGATTCTAGGTTCACTCACCTCATCAGGACTGACTCAAATGCATTTGTTTTTACGGTTGAGAAATATTTCATTGTATATATGTACCACAGCTTCTTTACCCATTCGTTTGTTGATGGGCAGCTTCTTTATGTGTTCATCTGTCTATGGACATCTAGGTTGTTTCCATGTTCTAGCTATTATAAAAAGTGCTGCAATGAACATTGGGGTACGTGTGTCTCTTTCAATTTTGATTTCCTCAGGGTATATGCCTAGTAGTGGGATTGCTGGGTCATATGGTGGTTCTATTCCTAGTTTTTTAAGGAATCTCCATACTGTCTTCCATGGTGGCTGTATCAACTTACATCCCCACCAATAGTGCAAGAGGGTTCCCTTTTCTCCACACCCTCTCCAGCATTTATTATCTGTATATTTTTTGATGATGGCCATTCTGGTGTGAGGTGATATCTCATTGTAGTTTTATGGCTGGATACATTTAATGAAAATATTTATACCCTCCACAATATCTGTTGTGACACTCCCTAAATGAGCTGTAGCCACTTTATTTGTTATACATCTTAACAAGTAAGACCCATCAGGACTTCCATTTTAATAATCTACTCAACAGGCCAAGTCAAGGTTTTTTTGAGGCTTAAGCTAAGTAAAGAACCATCAGTCAATGATATACATGGGAATAGTTTCAGAATTTAGTAGAACCCAAGCAACTGGGAAAGTTGCTCATTATCCCAATTTAAAAGCTACTAATAAGCTATTGGCCATGTAACTTTAATTTGATCAAAGTCTGTGAATGAGGAAATTCTAATCAAAACCAAGTCAAAGACTGTTGATCTTTAATTGTGTCTTCTATGATGGTTCAAGAAAATAGTTGGATAAACAGAGATTAGAGGGAGGAAGATCTGTCCTATTTGCCTATTTCCAATTTTTCACACATTACGCTGTGATGGAAATGAAGACAATTTCGAAAAAGTGAGTAACACTGGGGGGACTCTGAGGTTAATGCGTTTTAATGAAGGTCTTTAATGAACTGCAGATGTTGTCAGGCTTCTATTCAGTACTGCTCCTCTTCCGATTTCCATTTCCCCAAACTATAGAGACTTGACTTTCCAGGTAATGCAATGATAAAGAATCCACCTTCCAGTGCAGGAGCGGAAGGAGACATGGGTTCAATTCCTGGGTCAAGAAGATCCCCTGGAGTAGGAAATGGAAACTTGTCCTAGTATTCTTACCTGGAAAATTCCATGAGGAGAGGAGCCTGGTGGGCTACAGTTCATGGGGTTGCAAAGAATTGGATATGACTGAGCATCCATGCAAACTACAGAGCCAAGGAATTCATATTTGTAACTCAGTAAAAAAGAAACCTTAATATAGACTACAGTACTTTCCTGGTACTCTCCAAACTGGCCAATGATATCTTTCTTACTTTATCAATCAAACTAAGAACTAAAGTACTGTGTGTATAACTATGTCATACGATCCTTTTAGTTTTTCATCTTAGAATCACAGAACTTAAACATTTTTAAATTGTTAAATATGAGGATCATATAGAAAGGTATATAAAATATAAATATGTGATATCTCATTGTAGTTTTATGGCTGGATACATTTAATGAAAATATTTATACCCTCCACAATATCTGTTGTGACACTCCCTAAATGAGCTGTAGCCACTTTATTTGTTATACATCTTAACAAGTAAGACCCATCAGGACTTCCATTTTAATAATCTACTCAACAGGCCAAGTCAAGGTTTTTTTGAGGCTTAAGCTAAGTAAAGAACCATCAGTCAATGATATACATGGGAATAGTTTCAGAATTTAGTAGAACCCAAGCAACTGGGAAAGTTGCTCATTATCCCAATTTAAAAGCTACTAATAAGCTATTGGCCATGTAACTTTAATTTGATCAAAGTCTGTGAATGAGGAAATTCTAATCAAAACCAAGTCAAAGACTGTTGATCTTTAATTGTGTCTTCTATGATGGTTCAAGAAAATAGTTGGATAAACAGAGATTAGAGGGAGGAAGATCTGTCCTATTTGCCTATTTCCAATTTTTCACACATTACGCTGTGATGGAAATGAAGACAATTTCGAAAAAGTGAGTAACACTGGGGGGACTCTGAGGTTAATGCGTTTTAATGAAGGTCTTTAATGAACTGCAGATGTTGTCAGGCTTCTATTCAGTACTGCTCCTCTTCCGATTTCCATTTCCCCAAACTATAGAGCCTTGACTTTCCAGGTAATGCAATGATAAAGAATCCACCTTCCAGTGCAGGAGCGGAAGGAGACATGGGTTCAATTCCTGGGTCAAGAAGATCCCCTGGAGTAGGAAATGGAAACTTGTCCTAGTATTCTTACCTGGAAAATTCCATGAGGAGAGGAGCCTGGTGGGCTACAGTTCATGGGGTTGCAAAGAATTGGATATGACTGAGCATCCATGCAAACTACAGAGCCAAGGAATTCATATTTGTAACTCAGTAAAAAAGAAACCTTAATATAGACTACAGTACTTTCCTGGTACTCTCCAAACTGGCCAATGATATCTTTCTTACTTTATCAATCAAACTAAGAACTAAAGTACTGTGTGTATAACTATGTCATACGATCCTTTTAGTTTTTCATCTTAGAATCACAGAACTTAAACATTTTTAAATTGTTAAATATGAGGATCATATAGAAAGGTATATAAAATATAAATATGTAAATTAACAAACTTGTGTAAAATGAACATCCATAAAAACTCAATTCATGTCAGAAAGCAGACTACTGCTAGCATCCCAGGAGCCTCTCTCCCCTTCCCCAACATGGCCCTTCCCAGTCATGAGCCTCTTCTCCCAGTGATAAAAACTGTTCTGACTCTTTCATTTCCTTGCTTTTCATAAAAAATAGCTTTGCTATCTATCTATGCATCTTTTAACATATGTTTAAGGTGTTTAAGTATGTCTGTTTTTGAATTTTATAAATGGAACCATGCAGTATATATTCTATTACATATGGCTTCTGTCTTTAAATATATCTATATATTTATATCTATATCTATATTTGGCTGCACCACACAGCATGTGAGATCCTAGTCCCTTGAGCAGGGGCTGAACCGGCATCCCATACATTGGAAGTGCGAAGGCAACAACTGTACTATCAGGGAAGTCTCTGATTTCTGTCTTTAAGATTTTTTGATGCTTATATGTACGTCTGTAGTTCATTCATTTTTATTGCTGCAAGTATTCCATTGTCTGACTATTCTATTTGGTCTATTTCCAGTTTTTGGCAATTACGAACAGTGGTCTGTCTATATTTAAGAATTCATTCAAACATTTATGGAGCACCTACTATGTACCAAGTTCCATAACTTTTGGTGGGTGGTAGAAGGCCTATATGAAATAATCCATGGAGGCGGAAGGAGACATGGGTTCAATTCCTGGGTCAAGAAGATCGCCTGGAGTAGGAAATGGAAACTTGTCCTAGTATTCTTACCTGGAAAATTCCATGAGGAGAGGAGCCTGGTGGGCTACAGTTCATGGGGTTGCAAAGAATTGGATATGACTGAGCATCCATGCAAACTACAGAGCCAAGGAATTCATATTTGTAACTCAGTAAAAAAGAAACCTTAATATAGACTACAGTACTTTCCTGGTACTCTCCAAACTGGCCAATGATATCTTTCTTACTTTATCAATCAAACTAAGAACTAAAGTACTGTGTGTATAACTATGTCATACGATCCTTTTAGTTTTTCATCTTAGAATCACAGAACTTAAACATTTTTAAATTGTTAAATATGAGGATCATATAGAAAGGTATATAAAATATAAATATGTAAATTAACAAACTTGTGTAAAATGAACATCCATAAAAACTCAATTCATGTCAGAAAGCAGACTACTGCTAGCATCCCAGGAGCCTCTCTCCCCTTCCCCAACATGGCCCTTCCCAGTCATGAGCCTCTTCTCCCAGTGATAAAAACTGTTCTGACTCTTTCATTTCCTTGCTTTTCATAAAAAATAGCTTTGCTATCTATCTATGCATCTTTTAACATATGTTTAAGGTGTTTAAGTATGTCTGTTTTTGAATTTTATAAATGGAACCATGCAGTATATATTCTATTACATATGGCTTCTGTCTTTAAATATATCTATATATTTATATCTATATCTATATTTGGCTGCACCACACAGCATGTGAGATCCTAGTCCCTTGAGCAGGGGCTGAACCGGCATCCCATACATTGGAAGTGCGAAGGCAACAACTGTACTATCAGGGAAGTCTCTGATTTCTGTCTTTAAGATTTTTTGATGCTTATATGTACGTCTGTAGTTCATTCATTTTTATTGCTGCAAGTATTCCATTGTCTGACTATTCTATTTGGTCTATTTCCAGTTTTTGGCAATTACGAACAGTGGTCTGTCTATATTTAAGAATTCATTCAAACATTTATGGAGCACCTACTATGTACCAAGTTCCATAACTTTTGGTGGGTGGTAGAAGGCCTATATGAAATAATTTTCCCCCAACATGGTCTTAGAGTACCCATAGGTAGGGTTCATTTCTTATAAAAATGGCACAATATGCTATCTAATGTAAGCGCTAGGCTAGAACAACATTATATGAGGAGAATTCAACTGGATCAGAAGCAGGGGTTTTATAATATCACTAGTTTATGGATGAATAAACTAATAACCATCTTCTTTTTCTCTCCATCAAAAGACATATAACAGAATAGCACTCAGCCTTTAAAAGGAAAGAAGTTCTGAAAAATGCTACAAGGATGAATCCTGAAGACATTATGTCAAAGGAAATAATCCAGTCACAAAAGGACAAATACTGTATGATCCCACTTATATGAGTTACCTAGAGTAGTTAAAGTCCTAGAGACAGAAAGTAGTATGGTGGTTACTAGGAGTGGGGATGGGGATAATGAGGAATTATTGTTTAATGGGTATGGAGTTTCAGTTTCAGAATGAAAAATTTTGGAGATGAATGATGGTGTTGGTTGTACAGCAATGTGAATGTACTTAGTACTATTAAAGCATTTAAGACTGGTTAAAATGGTAAATTCTATTGTATATATGTATTTGTTTCTATTGTACATTAAAACTTTTTTTTGACCTCTTCTATTGTTTATTTATTTATTTTCGTCCATCTTTATTCTTTGGCCTGTGTGGGCCTCCCATTGCAGCGGCCTCTCTCATTGCAGAGCACCAGCTCTGGGCGCATGTGCTCCAGAGCGCTGGCTTGTAATTGGACACACCAGTCCAGCAGCTTCGCGGAATGTGGGATCTTCCCAGGCCAGGGACTGAAGCGTTGCCCCTTGCACTGCAAGGTGGACTCTTTACCCACTGGACCACCAGGGAAGTCCTCTATTGTACATTTTTAATGGTAAACTTAAAGAAAAGACATGTTAAAGCTTTTCTACTTTTTTTTTTTCTTTATGAAGGTATGTATTTCCACAGGATAGGAGAGCACAGAGGTCTGAGTTTACTAAAGGATTTTTCAGGCTAAAAGGTTAACATAAAATTCCTAAAACTGAAAGGGCATGGTAGAGGAACTGCTTCCACTCTGATAAACAATCTCTAAAGTGTGTTACTTAATTGACTGTGAAACATTAAAGACCACAGCTCTTATGTTGAGAATTATTTAAGACTAGATAGAAGAATACGAACTGAATGGTTATTAATTTGATGACTTAGAAAAACAGATATGCCCATAGGTAGGGTTCATTTCTTAAAAATGCACATAGCTATCTAATGTAAGCGCTAGGCTAGAACAACATTATATGAGGAGAATTCAACTGGATCAGAAGCAGGGGTTTTATAATATCACTAGTTTATGGATGAATAAACTAATAACCATCTTCTTTTTCTCTCCATCAAAAGACATATAACAGAATAGCACTCAGCCTTTAAAAGGAAAGAAGTTCTGAAAAATGCTACAAGGATGAATCCTGAAGACATTATGTCAAAGGAAATAATCCAGTCACAAAAGGACAAATACTGTATGATCCCACTTATATGAGTTACCTAGAGTAGTTAAAGTCCTAGAGACAGAAAGTAGTATGGTGGTTACTAGGAGTGGGGATGGGGATAATGAGGAATTATTGTTTAATGGGTATGGAGTTTCAGTTTCAGAATGAAAAATTTTGGAGATGAATGATGGTGTTGGTTGTACAGCAATGTGAATGTACTTAGTACTATTAAAGCATTTAAGACTGGTTAAAATGGTAAATTCTATTGTATATATGTATTTGTTTCTATTGTACATTAAAACTTTTTTTTGACCTCTTCTATTGTTTATTTATTTATTTTCATCCATCTTTATTCTTTGGCCTGTGTGGGCCTCCCATTGCAGCGGCCTCTCTCATTGCAGAGCACCAGCTCTGGGCGCATGTGCTCCAGAGCGCTGGCTTGTAATTGGACACACCAGTCCAGCAGCTTCGCGGAATGTGGGATCTTCCCAGGCCAGGGACTGAAGCGTTGCCCCTTGCACTGCAAGGTGGACTCTTTACCCACTGGACCACCAGGGAAGTCCTCTATTGTACATTTTTAATGGTAAACTTAAAGAAAAGACATGTTAAAGCTTTTCTACTTTTTTTTTTTCTTTATGAAGGTATGTATTTCCACAGGATAGGAGAGCACAGAGGTCTGAGTTTACTAAAGGATTTTTCAGGCTAAAAGGTTAACATAAAATTCCTAAAACTGAAAGGGCATGGTAGAGGAACTGCTTCCACTCTGATAAACAATCTCTAAAGTGTGTTACTTAATTGACTGTGAAACATTAAAGACCACAGCTCTTATGTTGAGAATTATTTAAGACTAGATAGAAGAATACGAACTGAATGGTTATTAATTTGATGACTTAGAAAAACAGTACAGATCATATTATGCCATTATTAAATAAAATATATAACATTTTCCCTTTTATTATATAAATATAATAAAATATTTTTATTGAGCACTTACCAACCACTTAGTACTCTCCAGAAACAGTGAGGAAAATAAAATTGCACTGGACATGACCCTTGGTCTTATGGAGTTTACAATTTTGACAGGCCTCCTTAAAGATAATGATGTCATTCACTAAATTCTTATTTCTTGGTAACGACCTTAGTAAAAAGTTCATTAAGTTTATTAGAATAAAGCTAGAATAAGAGTACAGCATGAGGTTTATGAATAGAAAGTACAAAGATAGGCTTTCGGAAAGTTGAGTTGTTCAGACTGAGAAGGCTACAGTATAAGCACAATTTTTTGTCAGGTGACTTGAACAGCAGACACAGTAGTCAAAAGAAATATCCTTCTCTTAGGGTTGCACCAAAGGGCTTTTCTTTGCTTTTTTTTTTTTACATACTATGGGGAAGTGGAAGTGGAGTTATTTTGTGACCAGCTTTTCAACGAACCAGTTGAAAGAAGAACTTACATGACTTGGCTCTAAATTACTAAAAAAAGATAAAATTAATAGTACTTTGACAACAGAAGTATTTCCTTATGTTGTTTAAAAATGAACTTAACATTAGAGAAGTTATTAAACAAACAAGTAACATGGTCTTTCAAAAGCAGGGCTTCCCTGGCATCCAGTGGGTAAAGCAGTCGGCCTTGCAGTGCAAGGTGCACCAGTTTGATCCCTAGCCCAGGAAGATCCCACATGCCGTGGAGCAGCTAGACTGGTGTGTCCAATTACGAGCCACTGCTCTGGAGTGCATGCACCCAGAGCCAGTGCTCTGCAAAGAGAGGCCACTGCAATGGGAGGCCCACACATGCCAGAGAATAAAGATGGATGAAAATAAATGATGTCTTAGAGGCAATAAAAAAATTCTATATATAAAAAACACAAAAGCAATTGATAAAATGTTCAGAAGAAAACAGAAAATCTTCATGACCTTGGGTAAGGCAAAGAATTCTTAGATACGACACCAAAAACACAAAATCCACAAAAGAAAGAAAATGAATAAGTTATATTTTTATCAAGATTAAAAACTCTTATGCTTCAAAATGCTGAGAAAACAGATAAATCACAGACTGGGAGAAATTATTTAAAAATCATATACCTGGGGTTTTCCTGGTAGCTCAGTGGTAAAGAGTTTGCCTGCCAATGCAGGAGACATGGGTTCCATCCCTGATCCGGGAAGATCCCATATGCTGAGGAGCAACTAAGCCTGTGAGCCACAAGGGTGGAGCCTATGCTCTAGAGCCTCAGAGCTGCAACGATTGAGTCCATGTGCTGCAACTACTGAAGCCCGTGTGCCCTAGAGACCGAGTTCCACAACAAGAAAAGTCACTACAACAGTTAAAGCCTGCTCACCTCAACTAGAGAGTAGCCCCCACTCCCTGCAACTAGAGAAGAGCCTGCAACAGCAGTGAAAACCCAGAATAGACAAAAATAAATAAATAAATAAAATTAAAAAAGAGAAAATGTTAGAAAAATCTTAAAAAAAAATCACGTATCTGATAAAGGATTTGTATCCAAAATTATATAAAGAACTCTTACAACTCAATAATGAGATAATAATAATAACCCAATTAAAGAAAATATCTGAATAGACATCTTCCATATAAGATATATGAATGGCTAATAAGTACATGAAATAACATTCCAGATTATCATTCAAGAAATGCAAATAACATTACAATGAGATACTACTACATACTTATTAGGATAACTGTAATCAAAAAAACAGATAATAACAACTTTTGGTGAAGATATGGAGAAAATGAACTCATGCACTGCTGTGGAATGTAACATGGTACAGCTGCTTTGGAAAACAGTATGGTAACTTCCTAAAAAGGAAGCTTTACAAAATTTTACTATATGACCCAGCCATCCACTGCTAAGAATCTCCTTAAGAAAAATAAAAACATAGATACGCGTAAAAGATTTGTATGTAAATGTTCATAGCAATGTTATTTATATTAGTCTCAATGTGGAAATAGTTCAAATGTTCATCAACTGGTGACTGGAGAAACAAGATGTAATATATCCATACACTGGAATACTATTTACTATTCAGTAATAAAAAGTTATAAATTATTAGTATAAGCAACAACATGCATAAACCTAAATACTATAAATAAAAGAAGCCAGACACAAGACTTTTTTGTTTTGTTATAACTGGTTTTTGGTAGTCAAGATTAAACTCTTATGCTTCAAAATGCTGAGAAAACAGATAAATCACAGACTGGGAGAAATTATTTAAAAATCATATACCTGGGGTTTTCCTGGTAGCTCAGTGGTAAAGAGTTTGCCTGCCAATGCAGGAGACATGGGTTCCATCCCTGATCCGGGAAGATCCCATATGCTGAGGAGCAACTAAGCCTGTGAGCCACAAGGGTGGAGCCTATGCTCTAGAGCCTCAGAGCTGCAACGATTGAGTCCATGTGCTGCAACTACTGAAGCCCGTGTGCCCTAGAGACCGAGTTCCACAACAAGAAAAGTCACTACAACAGTTAAAGCCTGCTCACCTCAACTAGAGAGTAGCCCCCACTCCCTGCAACTAGAGAAGAGCCTGCAACAGCAGTGAAAACCCAGAATAGACAAAAATAAATAAATAAATAAAATTAAAAAAGAGAAAATGTTAGAAAAATCTTAAAAAAAAATCACGTATCTGATAAAGGATTTGTATCCAAAATTATATAAAGAACTCTTACAACTCAATAATGAGATAATAATAATAACCCAATTAAAGAAAATATCTGAATAGACATCTTCCATATAAGATATATGAATGGCTAATAAGTACATGAAATAACATTCCAGATTATCATTCAAGAAATGCAAATAACATTACAATGAGATACTACTACATACTTATTAGGATAACTGTAATCAAAAAAACAGATAATAACAACTTTTGGTGAAGATATGGAGAAAATGAACTCATGCACTGCTGTGGAATGTAACATGGTACAGCTGCTTTGGAAAACAGTATGGTAACTTCCTAAAAAGGAAGCTTTACAAAATTTTACTATATGACCCAGCCATCCACTGCTAAGAATCTCCTTAAGAAAAATAAAAACATAGATACGCGTAAAAGATTTGTATGTAAATGTTCATAGCAATGTTATTTATATTAGTCTCAATGTGGAAATAGTTCAAATGTTCATCAACTGGTGACTGGAGAAACAAGATGTAATATATCCATACACTGGAATACTATTTACTATTCAGTAATAAAAAGTTATAAATTATTAGTATAAGCAACAACATGCATAAACCTAAATACTATAAATAAAAGAAGCCAGACACAAGACTGTGTTGTTATATGAATGCATTCATACCACATTTCCAGAAAAGGCAAATATATAGAGACAGGAGGAAGAGTTTATGGTTGTGTGGGGCTACGGCAGAAATGGGAATTGACTACAAAATAGCATGAGGGATCTTTTCAGGGGATGATGGAAATCTTCTAAAAAAAGATTCCAGTGATGGTTGCAAATTTAGTAAATTTGCAAAAAATCACTGATAAGTGTAAATTTACTAAAAATCATTCATGAGAAAATTATACACTTAAAAAATAATTTATATACACTTCATGATATATAAATTATACCTCAATAACTGTCAAAAATAAAAAGAAGTTTTGGTAGAATGAGAAGAGAGGGAAGGAAAATTTGGCTTTCTCTGGAGTCAGCTATAAAGCCAGTATCTAGTACTGACAGGCCATGGGTAGTACAAACACACTGTAATGATGATTCCCTCGTCTTAATTAGTCACAGCAAATCCATCTGCCAGGAATCAACCCGACTGCCTGAGTTCCCTCTGTGGCCCATTAAGAAAAAAGAAAACAGTCTTCATCCTTCTTCCTTATATGCTATGTCACTTACCAATCCATCATCTGCTCACTTTTCTGCTTAGTTTTAAACATTTATTTTTACACCAGGTAATATATAGATGTGATACAAAACGTTGTACAGTATCAAGCAATTCTTCTTCTACCCTTGTCATTCAGTCTCCCACTCTCCATGTGGTCAGTCAACAATTTCTTTTGCACCCTTTGAGTCAGAGCTGAAGATATGGAGAAAATGAACTCATGCACTGCTGTGGAATGTAACATGGTACAGCTGCTTTGGAAAACAGTATGGTAACTTCCTAAAAAGGAAGCTTTACAAAATTTTACTATATGACCCAGCCATCCACTGCTAAGAATCTCCTTAAGAAAAATAAAAACATAGATACGCGTAAAAGATTTGTATGTAAATGTTCATAGCAATGTTATTTATATTAGTCTCAATGTGGAAATAGTTCAAATGTTCATCAACTGGTGACTGGAGAAACAAGATGTAATATATCCATACACTGGAATACTATTTACTATTCAGTAATAAAAAGTTATAAATTATTAGTATAAGCAACAACATGCATAAACCTAAATACTATAAATAAAAGAAGCCAGACACAAGACTGTGTTGTTATATGAATGCATTCATACCACATTTCCAGAAAAGGCAAATATATAGAGACAGGAGGAAGAGTTTATGGTTGTGTGGGGCTACGGCAGAAATGGGAATTGACTACAAAATAGCATGAGGGATCTTTTCAGGGGATGATGGAAATCTTCTAAAAATAGATTCCAGTGATGGTTGCAAATTTAGTAAATTTGCAAAAAATCACTGATAAGTGTAAATTTACTAAAAATCATTCATGAGAAAATTATACACTTAAAAAATAATTTATATACACTTCATGATATATAAATTATACCTCAATAACTGTCAAAAATAAAAAGAAGTTTTGGTAGAATGAGAAGAGAGGGAAGGAAAATTTGGCTTTCTCTGGAGTCAGCTATAAAGCCAGTATCTAGTACTGACAGGCCATGGGTAGTACAAACACACTGTAATGATGATTCCCTCGTCTTAATTAGTCACAGCAAATCCATCTGCCAGGAATCAACCCGACTGCCTGAGTTCCCTCTGTGGCCCATTAAGAAAAAAGAAAACAGTCTTCATCCTTCTTCCTTATATGCTATGTCACTTACCAATCCATCATCTGCTCACTTTTCTGCTTAGTTTTAAACATTTATTTTTACACCAGGTAATATATAGATGTGATACAAAACGTTGTACAGTATCAAGCAATTCTTCTTCTACCCTTGTCATTCAGTCTCCCACTCTCCATGTGGTCAGTCAACAATTTCTTTTGCACCCTTTGAGAGGTGCTGCTATGCTTGTCATGCTCAATGAAGCCTCTCACCATTGCAAAGCCCAGACTTCTCCAACTGGTTGGTGCCCGGCAGCAGGGGGAAGTTACACCATTTCCATTACTTATATTTCTAGAAGAATCTAAACATCCCAAAAGATCACTTTCTTTGTATGTTCATTCCTACTGTTGACAAAATATCAGTGACATCCAATGTCAACTGGAAACCTCCCAAAATTCTTACTGTAGTATACAAGGTCCTCTTTGATCTGGTTCCATAATTTACCTTTCTAGCTCTATCATTAATAATCTACAGGTTACATTCTAGCAACACTTTTTTCTTGTTTCCTCCAAACTCTTCTGCTTACTCAAATCATGGAGAATAAAGAATGGCCATAAACAGGTTCATCAATAGGAAGACTGTGGACTCTGGAATGAGATAGCCTGGCTTTGAACCCTAGAGCCACCTCTTAAGACACTGGATGTTCTCAGACAAATGATGAAGCCTCAGAGAAAGTATTCTTCATCTCAAAAATGAGGATTCTATCCACTGAGCCAGATGTGATGATTAACGAGTAATTGGAGTTAGAGGTTTTCAAAGGCTCTGTTATCAATGTTTCTAGAATCTGATCTCTTATGAAGACCGCAATGTGAGTTCAACTCTCAAGTATATCTGAGAACATGTGAACAGAGGAGACCACATGAATATTGTCCACAGAAAACATGAAAAGTGAATAATGTAATAGTTTTATTAAAATTATTTGATAAGTACTAATCCTATTTAATGGTTAATGAGCAATGCTAGTCACAGAAGACTGTTGAGGGTTGGGCTATAAGAGAAACACATGGTAAAAGCAAATATCTTTACAACTTCTACTTGTCAAAATCCTACTCTGCCTTTCAAGCCAAGTTCAAATTGTACCTCTTCCCATGCGTATTTTAAGCAAATATTTTACACCAGGTAATATATAGATGTGATACAAAACGTTGTACAGTATCAAGCAATTCTTCTTCTACCCTTGTCATTCAGTCTCCCACTCTCCATGTGGTCAGTCAACAATTTCTTTTGCACCCTTTGAGAGGTGCTGCTATGCTTGTCATGCTCAATGAAGCCTCTCACCATTGCAAAGCCCAGACTTCTCCAACTGGTTGGTGCCCGGCAGCAGGGGGAAGTTACACCATTTCCATTACTTATATTTCTAGAAGAATCTAAACATCCCGAAAGATCACTTTCTTTGTATGTTCATTCCTACTGTTGACAAAATATCAGTGACATCCAATGTCAACTGGAAACCTCCAAACTTCTTACTGTAGTATACAAGGTCCTCTTTGATCTGGTTCCATAATTTACCTTTCTAGCTCTATCATTAATAATCTACAGGTTACATTCTAGCAACACTTTTTTCTTGTTTCCTCCAAACTCTTCTGCTTACTCAAATCATGGAGAATAAAGAATGGCCATAAACAGGTTCATCAATAGGAAGACTGTGGACTCTGGAATGAGATAGCCTGGCTTTGAACCCTAGAGCCACCTCTTAAGACACTGGATGTTCTCAGACAAATGATGAAGCCTCAGAGAAAGTATTCTTCATCTCAAAAATGAGGATTCTATCCACTGAGCCAGATGTGATGATTAACGAGTAATTGGAGTTAGAGGTTTTCAAAGGCTCTGTTATCAATGTTTCTAGAATCTGATCTCTTATGAAGACCGCAATGTGAGTTCAACTCTCAAGTATATCTGAGAACATGTGAACAGAGGAGACCACATGAATATTGTCCACAGAAAACATGAAAAGTGAATAATGTAATAGTTTTATTAAAATTATTTGATAAGTACTAATCCTATTTAATGGTTAATGAGCAATGCTAGTCACAGAAGACTGTTGAGGGTTGGGCTATAAGAGAAACACATGGTAAAAGCAAATATCTTTACAACTTCTACTTGTCAAAATCCTACTCTGCCTTTCAAGCCAAGTTCAAATTGTACCTCTTCCCAGGTATAAGAATTTCTACCCAGTCTCTTCAGTTGGTTCTAATCTTTCTCATTGGTGCTGCCAAAATATCTCATTATCTTTATAGGGTACTTAATATACATTCACCAATGAATTTGATAAACAACTGCCTATGAGACATCATACAGAGGATGGCAAAGATGAGTAAGACAGTGCTCTCAAGAGGCTTGAAGTTGAGCGAGCTGTAGTTATTTATTGTCTTCCTCCACTACGAGTGCAGAGACCTGGTTTTGCTCATTCTTGTATTCCCAATATTTAGAAGAGTGCCTGGCACATGGTGGGTGCTCAATCAATATTGATATGAAATTATATAGTTCTTTGCATACACGTATGTTTTACCAGGCCATTACAGACTATGTATTTCTTGAGGATAGGTGATGGTTTTATTAATCTTTTATCTTACAGCACTTGGCTTTGAATATTGCAATGTCTGCCACTGAACTGTAACTTCAATTCATTCTTAAGTGGATTTTCTAAATTATTAAAGTTTGCAGCCACTGTACTCCTAACTGGCACTTATGAGTTACACCTATGAAGTCTCAGAAAACTCTGTCTTTCCTGAGAAGAAGGTAATTTGGAGGATGGAAAGTTAAAAATTAAGTTGAGTCACATTTGATCTAGAAGAAAAATTCACAGAAAAAAAAGATATTGAGGGGAATGGGAAAAATGTGATAGAGGTTAGGGACTAACCTTTACAACAAAACCAAAAACATGTTTCCCATAAAACAAAAAAAGAAAGAAAAGAAAAGAAAAATCTGTCCTTGTTAAATAAGAAACACGGCAGTTTCTCACAGCATGAATAGAGTCATTTTTCTGGGCAAGGCAGGTTTCCCAGTTCCTGCAGCCATCATTCATGGACAGAACTAGAGACACTGATGGCGCAGACCTTTCCAGCACAGTGATTTGCGAGCCTAACTGTACATCAGACTCACCTGGGGGCCTTTTAAGAATTATTGATGTCTGGACCCATCCACTGAGCTTCTAATTTAGTTAATTTGAAGAAGGTCTCAACAAATTGCATTTCTGAAAAGTTCCCCAAGTGAGCCTACAAGAAGACCAGGTCTAGAACACAGTTTTAGAGGAAGAATATGGTTAGGAAAGATAGAATTTTGCTGGAGATGGGACAAGATCTGTAATAGGAAGCCTTGGATTTTACTCCAGACTCTGAGCAGTTTATTAACTTTCTCTTTATCTCTGTCTCTATATCCTCAAAGGTGAAATGGGATCTAGGAAAGCTGTTAGAAACACAAAAAAGAAAAATGGATGTGAAGTACTATGTAGCTACTAACATGCAAATATTTATTTAATATTACCACTAGTACCTTCAATCTTTCAGGTCTGGTTTGATACTTTTGTACAGAACCCCACGCAAAAAATGATGAACATGTGTCAAATGAAAACTTACATTTTCATGTTAACAAATCCAAAATGGAATAAAAGAAACAATTAGAAAGCAGATAATCATCCCTCTATAATGGGAAACGGTTCCTGAGAGATGGGCTTGTAACCTTATGGGGAAAGGCCCTTTAACTCTCATTTTAGTTAATTGCTATGTTCACAAATTATTTAACCAACTTGAGAGTATAATCAATCTCCATCTCCCTGCTAAAGCAGGCTAAAAATTCTGGGCCAGAATTAATTTAGCACCCCAGATTTTAATCACCTGACAAAAATCTGTCCTTTCATTTCGGGGCTCTTTTGCAAGGTCTTCAGGTTCTAAATTAACTCCTGCTAAAGATGAAATATTTCATTTCTTCAAGTGAGATGTCTCCAACATCTCAAATTGGATGTCTCCAATTTATTGCTTTTAAATATAAATTCCTATCAAAACATGAATTAGCCTATTGTGATAATGTTGTTGTTTAGTTACCAAGCTGTGTCTGATTCTTTTGCAACCCCATGGACTGTGGCCCACCAGTCACCATGGGCCATGGCTCCTCTGTCCATGGGATCGTCCAGACAAGAACACTAGAGTAGATGGCCATTTCCTTCCTAGGGATCTTCCTGATCCAGGGACTAAACCTGTGTCTCCGTACATAGACTCACTGGTGGCCTTTTAAGAATTATTGATGTCTGGACCCAGCCACTGAGCTTCTAATTTAGTTAATTTGAAGAAGGTCTCAACAAATTGCATTTCTGAAAAGTTCCCCAAGTGAGCCTACAAGAAGACCAGGTCTAGAACACAGTTTTAGAGGAAGAATATGGTTAGGAAAGATAGAATTTTGCTGGAGATGGGACAAGATCTGTAATAGGAAGCCTTGGATTTTACTCCAGACTCTGAGCAGTTTATTAACTTTCTCTTTATCTCTGTCTCTATATCCTCAAAGGTGAAATGGGATCTAGGAAAGCTGTTAGAAACACAAAAAAGAAAAATGGATGTGAAGTACTATGTAGCTACTAACATGCAAATATTTATTTAATATTACCACTAGTACCTTCAATCTTTCAGGTCTGGTTTGATACTTTTGTACAGAACCCCACGCAAAAAATGATGAACATGTGTCAAATGAAAACTTACATTTTCATGTTAACAAATCCAAAATGGAATAAAAGAAACAATTAGAAAGCAGATAATCATCCCTCTATAATGGGAAACGGTTCCTGAGAGATGGGCTTGTAACCTTATGGGGAAAGGCCCTTTAACTCTCATTTTAGTTAATTGCTATGTTCACAAATTATTTAACCAACTTGAGAGTATAATCAATCTCCATCTCCCTGCTAAAGCAGGCTAAAAATTCTGGGCCAGAATTAATTTAGCACCCCAGATTTTAATCACCTGACAAAAATCTGTCCTTTCATTTCGGGGCTCTTTTGCAAGGTCTTCAGGTTCTAAATTAACTCCTGCTAAAGATGAAATATTTCATTTCTTCAAGTGAGATGTCTCCAACATCTCAAATTGGATGTCTCCAATTTATTGCTTTTAAATATAAATTCCTATCAAAACATGAATTAGCCTATTGTGATAATGTTGTTGTTTAGTTACCAAGCTGTGTCTGATTCTTTTGCAACCCCATGGACTGTGGCCCACCAGTCACCATGGGCCATGGCTCCTCTGTCCATGGGATCGTCCAGACAAGAACACTAGAGTAGATGGCCATTTCCTTCTCTAGGGGATCTTCCTGATCCAGGGACTAAACCTGTGTCTCCTGCATTGGCAGGCACACTCTTTACCACTGAACCACCTGGGAAGTGATAATTATTTTACTGTCAAATCAATGCTAGGACCAACCTTTAAAAATAAGTTTGGTTGGGCTTCCCCTGGTGGTCCAGTGGGTAAGGACACCGCCTTGCAGTGCAAGGGGCGCCGGTTCGATCCCTGGCCTGGGAAGATCCCATGTGCTGCAGAGCAGTTGGACCGATGTGTCCAATTACCAAGCCAGAGCTCTGGAGCGCATGCACCTAGAGCCGGTGCTCTGAAACGACAGATGCCACTGCAATGGGAGGCCCACAGGAACCAAAGAACAAAGATGGATGAAAATAGAGAAATGAAAGACCAATAGAAGTGGCCCGCCTGCTCCCCTCCCTCCCCAACCCGACCCCTGCCCCAAAATAAATAAATAAATAAATCTTTTTTTAAAAAAAAAAAGTTTAGTTGGGGATCTCCTGTGTTGTCCAGTGGTTAGAACTCCATGCTTCTAATGTGGGGATAAGGGTAGCAGGCTACAGGTTTGATTCCTGGTGGGGGTGTGTGCTGTGAGGTGCAGTCAAAACATTAAAAAAAAAGTCTGGTCAAAAGAAAGGCGTACTCAGGCGTGCTCTCTGCAAAATTCCGATATTTTGAATTTTGTGAATAATTTTCTGAAATTACAACTTCCAACAGATACGAGCTGCATACTAGGTAATGTAGGAGTTCTGTCTGGGAAATAAGCATTGTCCTCTGTCACTTCCTGCTAAATGACTCTTCCATCGCAGCCAAGAGAACACCTTCGGACCTGCTGGATTAACTCATAGAAGCTGACACTTTCTCTCAGAATCCAGCCTGCTCAGAGATCCTTTCAGCTCTTCAACATCCAAGGTAAGGAAGAAAAAGTGTAGATGATAGTAATTTCCACCAACTTTGGGGATGATGCTATTTATGCAAGATTTTCTGCACAAAGACTAAGAAATTGAAAACAAGCACAGGCAATACCATTTCTTATTTTTAGTTACTGAACCTTTAAAGTTTAGAGTCTGCATAAAGGACAAGGCTCTCAGTTTATGAGGCCAGTTAAGCTAGATTCCAGGGACTAAACCTGTGTCTCCTGCATTGGCAGGCACACTTTACCACTGAACCACCTGGGAAGTGATAATTATTTTACTGTCAAATCAATGCTAGGACCAACCTTTAAAAATAAGTTTGGTTGGGCTTCCCCTGGTGGTCCAGTGGGTAAGGACACCGCCTTGCAGTGCAAGGGGCGCCGGTTCGATCCCTGGCCTGGGAAGATCCCATGTGCTGCAGAGCAGTTGGACCGATGTGTCCAATTACCAAGCCAGAGCTCTGGAGCGCATGCACCTAGAGCCGGTGCTCTGAAACGACAGATGCCACTGCAATGGGAGGCCCACAGGAACCAAAGAACAAAGATGGATGAAAATAGAGAAATGAAAGACCAATAGAAGTGGCCCGCCTGCTCCCCTCCCTCCCCAACCCGACCCCTGCCCCAAAATAAATAAATAAATAAATCTTTTTTTAAAAAAAAAAAGTTTAGTTGGGGATCTCCTGTGTTGTCCAGTGGTTAGAACTCCATGCTTCCAATGTGGGGATAAGGGTAGCAGGCTACAGGTTTGATTCCTGGTGGGGGTGTGTGCTGTGAGGTGCAGTCAAAACATTAAAAAAAAAGTCTGGTCAAAAGAAAGGCGTACTCAGGCGTGCTCTCTGCAAAATTCCGATATTTTGAATTTTGTGAATAATTTTCTGAAATTACAACTTCCAACAGATACGAGCTGCATACTAGGTAATGTAGGAGTTCTGTCTGGGAAATAAGCATTGTCCTCTGTCACTTCCTGCTAAATGACTCTTCCATCGCAGCCAAGAGAACACCTTCGGACCTGCTGGATTAACTCATAGAAGCTGACACTTTCTCTCAGAATCCAGCCTGCTCAGAGATCCTTTCAGCTCTTCAACATCCAAGGTAAGGAAGAAAAAGTGTAGATGATAGTAATTTCCACCAATTTGGGGATGATGCTATTTATGCAAGATTTTCTGCACAAAGACTAAGAAATTGAAAACAAGCACAGGCAATACCATTTCTTATTTTTAGTTACTGAACCTTTAAAGTTTAGAGTCTGCATAAAAGGACAAGGCTCTCAGTTTATGAGGCCAGTTAAGTGATCTGTTCAACGTCCACAGAAACTTCTGAGGCAGGACTTGAACTCAAGTCTTCTAGCTCCATGTCTATCATACCACACTACCTTAGCAATCCCTCATGGAACATGTTTACTGCTAGGTCACTTCCCCAGCATGGCTAAATAGCAACTGTCATCAGGTGGAAAGGGTATTGGGCTGAGAATGAAATCTGGCTTCTAGCCCTTACACTGCTGTGTGTGTGAAAGTGTGTGTACTAGTGTGTGTGTGTGTATGGTCTTTAAGAGATCCACCCCCACCCCCTAGAAACCCCAGACGCTGACTCAGTTCTATCACCTGCCTCCTCCTGTACCAGATACAGCTCTGAAGGCTGTCACAGAGCAGTAGCGACTAGCGTCACCACAAATCCATGGTCGCCAGTCTCAATGCTGCTCAAAAAAGGCCCAATCATTTTCTGAAATCTCCAATAATCTTAGTCTCAGTCTTTTGCTTTTACACTCGAGCCTTTTCAAACTTCTTCATTAAGCAACCAGAGTTGTCTCTTTAAACATACACATAACCATGCCATTTCACTGATCACATCTCTTTAAGAGCGTCTCATTGCACTGTGAATAAAATCCCAACTCATTCCATGCCTACAAGGTCCTGTGGGTTCTTGTCCCCATCTTCCTCTCAGATCTCACCTTAGTCCATTCTCCTCTTTGTTACTTTTAGTCAACCACAATAGTATCCTTTTAGTTCCTCACACATGCCATATTTGTCTCTCTTGCTTGTTATGGACTGAATGTTTCTTATCCTCCAACCTCTGAAACTTAAATACACTGAAGCCTTAACCCCCTCATTAGGAGATGGGGCCTCTAAAACATAATTAAGGCTAAATGAGTTCACAAGGCTAGGATCCCGATCGGATAGGATTAGTGTCCTTATAAGAAGACACATTAGAGAGCATGTCCACTCTCTGCATGAACACTAAGGAAAGGTCATGTGAAGACATAGCAAGAAAGTGGCTGTCTATAGGACAGAAAGAGAGCTATCATTAGAAACCCAATTTGCTGGCACACTGATCATGGACTTCTAACCTCCAGAACTGTGAGAAAATATATTTCTGTTGTTTAGTCCTCCCTGTCTGTAGTATTTTGTTACAGCAGCCCAAGCAGAGTTAATACACTATTTACTGCCTTAGGGTTTTAAATATATATGCTATTTCCTTCTTTCTGGAACCTCTCTCTTCCTTCTTCTTTCCTTTTTGTCTACTTCCTTCCTTACTGTTCTAATATGCCCTCCAGATGGACCACTGGGTATATCATTTTACTGGTCCCTCTCTATCCCATGGGACACTGTAGACCCCTTAGTTCATGAACCCTTTTCTTCTTTGGCTTTGATTTCAATATGTTCTCTAGGCATTCCTCTAACCATTTCCTCAAGATTTCATTCTGGACCTACTTAAATGTTAGTGTTCCACTTGAGCTTGCCTTTGGCTCATAGTTTTTTTCTGTATATTCTCCTTGGATAACTTCATCCATCCTGGTGTTTTAATTGTAATAGTGTGTTGATGATTTCCAAATCTAGCTTAGTCCTCTAAAACACATTTGAATATCCAACTGCTTGCTAACCATCTCTATTTGGATAGTCCACAGGTATGTTAAACTCATGGTATTTACAAGTGAACTCTATATCTTCCCCTGAATTCACAATTTCAGTTCATGGTCTCATCTGTGATCCGAACAAAAAACCTGGGGTCATTTGAGGCTATCCTCTTCTTCCTCACACACTGCTCTTTTTTTTTCAGGTTCCACAGATAAATTAATTAGTCATTAGTTCACTTTCATTATGTGAGTGCCTTTGCAGTAACAAAATGCTTTCATGGTTCCTTTTCTTCTCTAGGCAAAGATACCTACCTTTCCCTCTTTGAAGTGCTTCTTAAGCTGTTTCTGCATGGCAGTCAACTTCTTGGACTGCACCCCACTGTAGGCCAGGAGCATGCCACCAAACTGCCGCTCAGTGATTTTCCCATCCACAGGGTCATGGCGTTCAAACTAGAAAGGGGACAGAAGCAGTGGTCGTGGCGTCAACTGTAGAGTATTATGCATAGGATGTGGAATGACCAACGGTATTGGATGGCAGACAGAGAGCTATCATTAGAAACCCAATTTGCTGGCACACTGATCATGGACTTCTAACCTCCAGAACTGTGAGAAAATATATTTCTGTTGTTTAGTCCTCCCTGTCTGTAGTATTTTGTTACAGCAGCCCAAGCAGAGTTAATACACTATTTACTGCCTTAGGGTTTTAAATATATATGCTATTTCCTTCTTTCTGGAACCTCTCTCTTCCTTCTTCTTTCCTTTTTGTCTACTTCCTTCCTTACTGTTCTAATATGCCCTCCAGATGGACCACTGGGTATATCATTTTACTGGTCCCTCTCTATCCCATGGGACACTGTAGACCCCTTAGTTCATGAACCCTTTTCTTCTTTGGCTTTGATTTCAATATGTTCTCTAGGCATTCCTCTAACCATTTCCTCAAGATTTCATTCTGGACCTACTTAAATGTTAGTGTTCCACTTGAGCTTGCCTTTGGCTCATAGTTTTTTTCTGTATATTCTCCTTGGATAACTTCATCCATCCTGGTGTTTTAATTGTAATAGTGTGTTGATGATTTCCAAATCTAGCTTAGTCCTCTAAAACACATTTGAATATCCAACTGCTTGCTAACCATCTCTATTTGGATAGTCCACAGGTATGTTAAACTCATGGTATTTACAAGTGAACTCTATATCTTCCCCTGAATTCACAATTTCAGTTCATGGTCTCATCTGTGATCCGAACAAAAAAAACCTGGGGTCATTTGAGGCTATCCTCTTCTTCCTCACACACTGCTCTTTTTTTTTCAGGTTCCACAGATAAATTAATTAGTCATTAGTTCACTTTCATTATGTGAGTGCCTTTGCAGTAACAAAATGCTTTCATGGTTCCTTTTCTTCTCTAGGCAAAGATACCTACCTTTCCCTCTTTGAAGTGCTTCTTAAGCTGTTTCTGCATGGCAGTCAACTTCTTGGACTGCACCCCACTGTAGGCCAGGAGCATGCCACCAAACTGCCGCTCAGTGATTTTCCCATCCACAGGGTCATGGCGTTCAAACTAGAAAGGGGACAGAAGCAGTGGTCGTGGCGTCAACTGTAGAGTATTATGCATAGGATGTGGAATGACCAACGGTATTGGATGGCAGAGAATGGCTGATGGTTGGGATCATATTTTGAACTATAATTCTCACCAAGATTTAAATAAATTAAAAAACAGAAATTTGGGTTATTATTCCAGATCTGCCACTAGGCTGACCAACTACTCTGGGAGTCAATTTCCTCATGGATAAAATAGAGCTGCTATAACATCTCATATATCTTCTAGATTAGGAACTTCCTTATGAGAATGAAAACAATGTTAAAACTCCATTCAAATTCATGAGTAGTAGTATTAGTAATAAGTGCTCTCTGGATCACCCATATCTCTGCTACTTAGAGAAAACTTAAAATTTAATTATTATAAATTTGATCAATTACACATATATAAAAGTCATACCAGTTTCTTGATCTGTACTTAATATTGTTATACATTCAGACCTCTAAGGATTTCAAAGAAGAGCAATGTGTTTTCCAGTTTTCCCTAAAATGGTAATCAAATACTAGGATATCAACAGAGCTTAAAAAAATTGCACAGAGCATAGGATGCCTCAATTAGACATGTATACTTATCACAAAGCTATGAAAAATCATTAAGTATATTTAAACATAGGGGTTCCCTTGTAGCTCAGCTGGTGAAGAATCCACCTGCAATGCAGGAGCCCCTGGTTCAACTCCTGTGTTGGGAAGAACCCCTGGAGAAGGGATAGGCTACCCACTCCAGGATTTTTGGATGGTAGAGAATCCTCCTGCATTATGGGAGACCTGGGTTCGATCCCTGGGTTGGGAAAATCCTGTGGAGAAGGGAAACGCTACTCACTTCAGTATTCTTGCCTGGAGAATTCCATGGCTCGTCCATGGGTTGCAAAGAGTTGGACAGGACTTCACTTTTACTTTCTACATATTTAAATATGTAGATGGAAAGGTCAGGTATAAAAGACCCCGAGCTAATCGAAGTAATATCAGAAAACTAAGATCGCCATTTAAAAACAGACAGAAGAGGGCTACCCTGGTGGTCCAGTGAGTGGAGAGTCTGCCTTGCAGTGCAGGGGACACCAGTTCAATCCCTGGCTCTGGAGGATCCCACGTGCCATGGAGCGGCTGGACGGGTGTGTCCAGTTACAAGGCAGCGCTCTGGAGCACATGCGCCCAGAGCTGGTGCTCTGCAATGAGAGAGGCCGCTGCCATGGGAGACCCACACAGGCCAAAGAATAAAGATATATGAAAATAAATAAGCAAGAAACCAATGAAAGAGGCTGCTCCCTATACATCTCATGGATAAAATAGAGCTGCTATAACATCTCATATATCTTCGATTAGGAACTTCCTTATGAGAATGAAAACAATGTTAAAACTCCATTCAAATTCATGAGTAGTAGTATTAGTAATAAGTGCTCTCTGGATCACCCATATCTCTGCTACTTAGAGAAAACTTAAAATTTAATTATTATAAATTTGATCAATTACACATATATAAAAGTCATACCAGTTTCTTGATCTGTACTTAATATTGTTATACATTCAGACCTCTAAGGATTTCAAAGAAGAGCAATGTGTTTTCCAGTTTTCCCTAAAATGGTAATCAAATACTAGGATATCAACAGAGCTTAAAAAAATTGCACAGAGCATAGGATGCCTCAATTAGACATGTATACTTATCACAAAGCTATGAAAAATCATTAAGTATATTTAAACATAGGGGTTCCCTTGTAGCTCAGCTGGTGAAGAATCCACCTGCAATGCAGGAGCCCCTGGTTCAACTCCTGTGTTGGGAAGAACCCCTGGAGAAGGGATAGGCTACCCACTCCAGGATTTTTGGATGGTAGAGAATCCTCCTGCATTATGGGAGACCTGGGTTCGATCCTGGGTTGGGAAAATCCTGTGGAGAAGGGAAACGCTACTCACTTCAGTATTCTTGCCTGGAGAATTCCATGGCTCGTCCATGGGTTGCAAAGAGTTGGACAGGACTTCACTTTTACTTTCTACATATTTAAATATGTAGATGGAAAGGTCAGGTATAAAAGACCCCGAGCTAATCGAAGTAATATCAGAAAACTAAGATCGCCATTTAAAAACAGACAGAAGAGGGCTACCCTGGTGGTCCAGTGAGTGGAGAGTCTGCCTTGCAGTGCAGGGGACACCAGTTCAATCCCTGGCTCTGGAGGATCCCACGTGCCATGGAGCGGCTGGACGGGTGTGTCCAGTTACAAGGCAGCGCTCTGGAGCACATGCGCCCAGAGCTGGTGCTCTGCAATGAGAGAGGCCGCTGCCATGGGAGACCCACACAGGCCAAAGAATAAAGATATATGAAAATAAATAAGCAAGAAACCAATGAAAGAGGCCAAAATTAAAAAAAAAAAAAAAGAACTGAATGGAAGGAATTTGTTTACAAAAAAAAAAAAAAAAAAACAGAGAGAATAAAGTTATCTTGGGTTTCCTAGGTGGTCCAGTGGGTAAAGAGGACGCCTTGCAGTGTAAGGGGCACCAGTTCGATCCCTGGTCCGGGAAGATTCCATGTGCCACGGAGCGGCTGGACCGGTATGTCCAGTTTACCAGCCAGCGCTCTGGAGTACATGTACCCAGAACCGGTGCTCTGCAACGAGAAAGGCCACTGCAATGGGAAGCCCACACAGGCCAAAGAATAAAGATGGATGAAAAATAAATTTAAAAAATCAATAAAAGAGGCCAAAATTTAAAATAATAATCATAATAACAATCACGTGGCAAAAGACTGGAGTTAAAAAAAAAGTTATCTCAATTGCCAGTTGCAGTGTTAATGATATTTGTAAATCATAAATAATAAAATGGTTAAAGATGGGCCTAAAAACCAGTGAAAGCAAAATGATTTCAAGATGATAACAGTTACTAAGAAACTTTCAGATTCCTACATGGCAGGGCATAATCCTGTTCTCCTAAGAGGGTTATATATAGATTTAAGACATTGCCAAGTAAGCAGGTCAACAAACATTTCCTGAATGTCTACTAGTTGTCTAGTGCTGTTAGTCACGGTGGCGTACAGGAAAGAAGGTTCAGTTTCTGTCCTTAGGGACTTTATCATCTAGTAATGAGATAAGATTTACATATAAGATATAAAATAAGGAATTATGTAGTTAAGGGTGAAAGTCTCTCTCAATTTTTATTTCCTTGCTTAGTTTGGTAAGTTGATATACACTTTAATTTGTCTCCTCACCGGTCGGACTATGTCAGTGAGCAAGTCACTTGAACTACATTTTAACAACAGCAATCATTTGCTGACAATGTACTCTGAACCACGGACTTCCCACTTCATTTAAATCGGAGGATCCCACGTGCCATGGAGCGGCTGGACGGGTGTGTCCAGTTACAAGGCAGCTGAGCACATGCGCCCAGAGCTGGTGCTCTGCAATGAGAGAGGCCGCTGCCATGGGAGACCCACACAGGCCAAAGAATAAAGATATATGAAAATAAATAAGCAAGAAACCAATGAAAGAGGCCAAAATTAAAAAAAAAAAAAAAAGAACTGAATGGAAGGAATTTGTTTACAAAAAAAAAAAAAAAAAAACAGAGAGAATAAAGTTATCTTGGGTTTCCTAGGTGGTCCAGTGGGTAAAGAGGACGCCTTGCAGTGTAAGGGGCACCAGTTCGATCCCTGGTCCGGGAAGATTCCATGTGCCACGGAGCGGCTGGACCGGTATGTCCAGTTTACCAGCCAGCGCTCTGGAGTACATGTACCCAGAACCGGTGCTCTGCAACGAGAAAGGCCACTGCAATGGGAAGCCCACACAGGCCAAAGAATAAAGATGGATGAAAAATAAATTTAAAAAATCAATAAAAGAGGCCAAAATTTAAAATAATAATCATAATAACAATCACGTGGCAAAAGACTGGAGTTAAAAAAAAAGTTATCTCAATTGCCAGTTGCAGTGTTAATGATATTTGTAAATCATAAATAATAAAATGGTTAAAGATGGGCCTAAAAACCAGTGAAAGCAAAATGATTTCAAGATGATAACAGTTACTAAGAAACTTTCAGATTCCTACATGGCAGGGCATAATCCTGTTCTCCTAAGAGGGTTATATATAGATTTAAGACATTGCCAAGTAAGCAGGTCAACAAACATTTCCTGAATGTCTACTAGTTGTCTAGTGCTGTTAGTCACGGTGGCGTACAGGAAAGAAGGTTCAGTTTCTGTCCTTAGGGACTTTATCATCTAGTAATGAGATAAGATTTACATATAAGATATAAAATAAGGAATTATGTAGTTAAGGGTGAAAGTCTCTCTCAATTTTTATTTCCTTGCTTAGTTTGGTAAGTTGATATACACTTTAATTTGTCTCCTCACCGGTCGGACTATGTCAGTGAGCAAGTCACTTGAACTACATTTTAACAACAGCAATCATTTGCTGACAATGTACTCTGAACCACGGACTTCACTCATACAGTCTTTCATTTAATTGCTTTAACAATTCTATGGAGTAGATATTATCAGCTCCATTTTACAGTTGAGAACACCAAGGTAACATGAAGTTAAAGCTGGGAGTCAAATGTGGCTCTGTTTGGATCCAAAGACTCTTATCTCAATAACATACTATTTATTTCCTTCTTCTAAGCAGTAGTACATATTCATCCTATAGGAGGGCATTATGTTATTTTGGATAAACTTACAAAGCAATGGGGCTTGGTAATATTTGAGTGAGAAGAAAAACTATTTCCAAAGAAATCAACATCATCAATATTAAGGAACAGCCTTGTTTTTAACCCAACCACTCAATATTTCATGTTTGTCACACCATCACTTCTACAGAGCTGATTAATTTCTGACAATACCAAAAGTTTCAGGATTCAATTTCAGTTTGATTTATGATTCAATCTACCATCCTGAAACAAAATGGAGGATGATAAAATTTTTGCAAATGAATATGCTTTCTATAATGTTTAAATCAGATTTTCAGTGACACGTGATACTCAGGCCAAAGTTGGGCTTCTTCAAGGCAAGCGAAACAAAGCTGCCATCCCTACTCTCCTAGGATTCAACCATGTAGGACATTCTCTTTACCCTTATCTGGGAGATTTCACAGTTGTGGAGAAATCCCATAAATTTGAATTAGATGAGTTAAGCTTTATCCCACAAGTTAGATTCAAGGTTGCAATGTTTCTTTACACAGTGCTGGGAGCAGCAGCAGTGTACTCAAGGATTATGAAAGCCTGCATTCATCTGCTCTTCACAGGGATATAAAATCTCACCTCTGCCATGTTTCAAAGGCAGTAAAAAGACAAATTCCAGGGGAGATCCCCAAGTAACAATTCCAGTGCTCAAATTAGCATTTTTTCTAATGCTTTTTTGAAAACACAGACTTGTTATTTTCTATCAGGGATATAAAAACCTCACCTCTGCCCTGTTTCAAAGTCAGTAAAAATTCCAGGGGAAATCCCCAAGTAACAATTCCAGTGCTCAAATTAGCATTTTTGCTAATTTTTTTTGAAAACACAGGCTTGTTTTTTTCTATCATTATTATTATTGTTAATATTTTTGATGTGGTTGGAACATGAAAGGGCTTAAAAAATATAAAAGTCAGCTCCATGCAGTGGAGTTCACTTCAAAATTTACTACCTTTGCTATAATCCAATTTGTGGCAGCACCAACAGTCTAGGGAGCCTGGAGGGTAACATGAAGTTAAAGCTGGGAGTCAAATGTGGCTCTGTTTGGATCCAAAGACTCTTATCTCAATAACATACTATTTATTTCCTTCTTCTAAGCAGTAGTACATATTCATCCTATAGGAGGGCATTATGTTATTTTGGATAAACTTACAAAGCAATGGGGCTTGGTAATATTTGAGTGAGAAGAAAAACTATTTCCAAAGAAATCAACATCATCAATATTAAGGAACAGCCTTGTTTTTAACCCAACCACTCAATATTTCATGTTTGTCACACCATCACTTCTACAGAGCTGATTAATTTCTGACAATACCAAAAGTTTCAGGATTCAATTTCAGTTTGATTTATGATTCAATCTACCATCCTGAAACAAAATGGAGGATGATAAAATTTTTGCAAATGAATATGCTTTCTATAATGTTTAAATCAGATTTTCAGTGACACGTGATACTCAGGCCAAAGTTGGGCTTCTTCAAGGCAAGCGAAACAAAGCTGCCATCCCTACTCTCCTAGGATTCAACCATGTAGGACATTCTCTTTACCCTTATCTGGGAGATTTCACAGTTGTGGAGAAATCCCATAAATTTGAATTAGATGAGTTAAGCTTTATCCCACAAGTTAGATTCAAGGTTGCAATGTTTCTTTACACAGTGCTGGGAGCAGCAGCAGTGTACTCAAGGATTATGAAAGCCTGCATTCATCTGCTCTTCACAGGGATATAAAATCTCACCTCTGCCATGTTTCAAAGGCAGTAAAAGACAAATTCAGGAGATCCCCAAGTAACAATTCCAGTGCTCAAATTAGCATTTTTTCTAATGCTTTTTTGAAAACACAGACTTGTTATTTTCTATCAGGGATATAAAAACCTCACCTCTGCCCTGTTTCAAAGTCAGTAAAAATTCCAGGGGAAATCCCCAAGTAACAATTCCAGTGCTCAAATTAGCATTTTTGCTAATTTTTTTTGAAAACACAGGCTTGTTTTTTTCTATCATTATTATTATTGTTAATATTTTTGATGTGGTTGGAACATGAAAGGGCTTAAAAAATATAAAAGTCAGCTCCATGCAGTGGAGTTCACTTCAAAATTTACTACCTTTGCTATAATCCAATTTGTGGCAGCACCAACAGTCTAGGGAGCCTGGAGGGTAGTTTCTTTTTTCTTTTTCTTTTTTAGTTTTAGTATTTACTTTATTTTATTTTAAAGGTTTTACAGAGTTTTGTTGTTCACAGACATGTATGTTCCCAGATCAGTCATATGCATATCCCTGGGCCCCACCTCCCCAGTTCCCTCCATCCCACCCCTCTGGACCATTGCCCCATGCCACTGTGAGCACCCCTATTCCCTTAGCATAATGCCAATAGCTATCTTTTCCACACATGACAGTATAAAGACCTCCATTAGGGCTAAATTTTCAAGGGCAATAGCTTGATATCATGTGGGACCACATGAATATAATTCCCAAGGTCATGGGTCATTGACAAATTATTACAATGTAGAGAGCTAATTATATATCTGGAAGCAATTCAAATGACTAACTTGCATTTTATTTATCAACTACTGATACAGCCTCTTAAATTCCACTACAGTGACAATTAAGAAATTCCGTTCTATTTGATCCTGTGGCTCAAAATGCATGTGGTTCCAGGGCTGTGTTAGTCACTCAGGTGTGTCTGACACTCTGTGACTGCACAGACTGTAGCCTGCCAGGCTCCTCTGTCCATGCAAGACTACTGGAGTGGGTTGCCGTTCCCTCCTCCAGGAGTGTTGTAGGGTACCACCCACAATTTCACTGCTCCTTCAGACTATACTACAAAGCTGCAGTAATCAAAACAGAGTGGTATTGGCATGAAAACAGACATAAATATGAATGGAACCAAAGAATCACACACCTGTGGTTAACTAATCTACGACAAAGTGGATAAGAAAACAATGGAAAAAAGACTACACCTTCAATAAGTGGTGATGGGAAAACTGGACAGCCACATGGAAAACAATGAGATTAGAACATTCCTTTATATCATGAATAAAACATTCCAAATATAAAAACAAACTCAAGATGGTTAACGATCTAAATATAAGACCTGAAACAAACTCCCAGAAAAATATACTGTTTGACATAAATTGTAGCAATATTTTCTTGGATCAGTCTCCTAGGACAAAAGAAATAAAATAATAAAATAAAATGGGACCTAATTAAGATTAAAAGTTTTTGCACAGCAAAGGAACCATTGGTAAAACAAAAAGACAACTTATAGAATACAAGAAAATATTATGTAAATGATGAGAAGGGGTTAATATCCAAAATATACAGCCTATACAAGTTAGCATCATAAAACCCCAAACAACCCAAGCAGAAAATGGACAGAAGACCTAAATAGACATTTTCCAAAGAAGAAATATAGATAACTAACAGACACATGAAAAGATGTTCAACATCATTAATAATTAGAGAAATGTGTAAATCAAAACCACAACGAGGTATCACCTCTAATCTGTCAGACTATCATCAAAAAGTTTACAAATAATTAGTGGAGAAGGTATGGAGAAAGCAGAACTCTCCTGTACTGCTGGTGCAAATGTAAATCAGTCCAGTTACTATGGAAAACAGTATGGAAGTTCCTTAAAAACTTAAAATAAAACCACCATATGATCCATCAATTCTATTCCTGGGAATATATCTTGAAAAAATGAAAATACTAATTCAAAGATACATGCACCCCAATGTTCATACCAGCACTATTTATAATAACCAAGGTATGGAAGGAACTCAAATGCCATCAATAGGTGAGTGAATTAAGAGGATGCAGCATATATATATGCAATGGAATACTACTCAGCCATAAAAAGAATGAAATACAGTCATTTGCAGTAATGTGGGTGGACCTAGAGAACATCATGTTTAGTGAAATAAGTCAGAGAAAGACAAATACTACATGATATCACTTACATGTGGAATCTAAAAATAGTGCAAATGAATGTATATACAAAACAGACACAGGCTCAAAGATAGAGAAAACAAACTTATATAATAAAGGAGAGGAAAGGAGGGATTAACTAATGAAAATGGATAGAAACAATGGAAAAAAGACTACACCTTCAATAAGTGGTGATGGGAAAACTGGACAGCCACATGGAAAACAATGAGATTAGAACATTCCTTTATATCATGAATAAAACATTCCAAATATAAAAACAAACTCAAGATGGTTAACGATCTAAATATAAGACCTGAAACAAACTCCCAGAAAAATATACTGTTTGACATAAATTGTAGCAATATTTTCTTGGATCAGTCTCCTAGGACAAAAGAAATAAAATAATAAAATAAAATGGGACCTAATTAAGATTAAAAGTTTTTGCACAGCAAAGGAACCATTGGTAAAACAAAAAGACAACTTATAGAATACAAGAAAATATTATGTAAATGATGAGAAGGGGTTAATATCCAAAATATACAGCCTATACAAGTTAGCATCATAAAACCCCAAACAACCCAAGCAGAAAATGGACAGAAGACCTAAATAGACATTTTCCAAAGAAGAAATATAGATAACTAACAGACACATGAAAAGATGTTCAACATCATTAATAATTAGAGAAATGTGTAAATCAAAACCACAACGAGGTATCACCTCTAATCTGTCAGACTATCATCAAAAAGTTTACAAATAATTAGTGGAGAAGGTATGGAGAAAGCAGAACTCTCCTGTACTGCTGGTGCAAATGTAAATCAGTCCAGTTACTATGGAAAACAGTATGGAAGTTCCTTAAAAACTTAAAATAAAACCACCATATGATCCATCAATTCTATTCCTGGGAATATATCTTGAAAAAATGAAAATACTAATTCAAAGATACATGCACCCCAATGTTCATACCAGCACTATTTATAATAACCAAGGTATGGAAGGAACTCAAATGCCATCAATAGGTGAGTGAATTAAGAGGATGCAGCATATATATATGCAATGGAATACTACTCAGCCATAAAAAGAATGAAATACAGTCATTTGCAGTAATGTGGGTGGACCTAGAGAACATCATGTTTAGTGAAATAAGTCAGAGAAAGACAAATACTACATGATATCACTTACATGTGGAATCTAAAAATAGTGCAAATGAATGTATATACAAAACAGACACAGGCTCAAAGATAGAGAAAACAAACTTATATTATAAAAAGGGAGAGGAAAGGAGGGATTAACAAATTAGGGGTATAGGCCTAATAGATATAAACTATATATATATATATATATAAAATAGATAAGTAATAAGGATATACCGTATAGCACAGAAATTTATACTCATTATCTTGTAGTGATCTATAATGGAGTATGATCTGCAAAAATACTGAATCACTACGCTGTACATCTGGAATGTGCACAGTATTGTGAACTATGGTTCAATAAAACAACAAAAAAAGAAATTCCAATCTGTTGGATCCTATGGCACAGAACATTTGTGTTCCAGCACACTACCCACTACTGATACTCTGAGTCCAGGAAGCAGCTGAAAAGCTTAGCATTTTCTCTTCTGTGGTATTGCCACTTTCTCAAACAGACACAAGCAGTTGGCTTCCTGTTGTTTCCCAACTGGCTTCAGGGCAGAGGAAGAGGGGACACAGAAGAGGAGCCAGAAAACTGTCTGCAAGATCTTCCCTGGCTTTCTGATCACACTGTGCCTCTCACTCCCACCCTTGCCCCTTGTAGAGAGAAACAACAGCTATCTGGAAGGACAGATGGTGTGTGTGTGTGCGTGCGTATGTATATATGTATGTGTATATATATGCATATATATATATATATATATATAGAGAGAGAGAGAGAGAGAGAGAGAGAGAGAAAGATGAAATGATTTAAGGAAGAAGTGAAGCCAGGAAGAAAAGAAAACACGTACTATGTACTATGAACAAAGGCCAAGATAATATTAGCAAATAGTAAAAGGAAAAAGAAATCAGTATCCACAAGTGGGTCTTGATTTATCAAAGAATTCTGAAGTCAATAATTTCAACAAATGTAAACTTCAACCATATTCTCTGTCACAAAACTATGTTTCAGCAGACTCTGTTGACACTTCAGAATATTTCAGAATGATAATTGTCTTCATAGGCTTTTCCTGGCTTCTGAACTGTACAATTCAAGTAATGCATAGTAATGTCAAGCCACTGAACTCACTACATCTATGTTTTTCAATCTGACACTATTTGGCTTTTGAGATCTGAACCATGTCACTACTGCTGCTACCAGGAGTGTCAGAAAAACTGTTTGGCCCATTAGAAGGAAAAATGATTGCAGGCCAACTTCTCCACTGCTAACCACCCAGTGAGCATGACATACACATTCCACAATTTGAATATGAAATCTATGTTTCTACAATTGGCAAGGGACATCAGAGAGCCCCAGGTCAAATTGCCTGGAGCCTGAATTCTCTTGATCTTTAAATATAAGATGCATCTTCATTGTCAACATTAATATGATTGTATTTTGGCCAAGGAGGAAGGCCTACAATTTGGAATGAAGGCAACACGATACAGTGCCTTGAGCAAGGGCCAAAACAATCCACTGACATCTGGGACCAGGAGATTACAGATTACAAAAACTAAGCTGCTAGAGTCTTCTACTTCAAATCCAAGGATTCTTTCCATTTAAAAATGATTTTTAAGAAAGTTTATGCTGGTGAGCAAATCAAGTGACTAAAAGACATAAGTACCAACCACATAAATTATAAAAAGACTAAATTTCCAGTCTGATAGTCAAAATTAGAAAAACAACAAGACTGATGCTTGAACTTAATACAAGATAATAAAAATCAGGGTGTATTTAACTAAGGGCGCTGGATAAAAATGTTTTAGATCTGCAACAAAGGGATTCAAGACTTGACAAGTTTTGGTTTCATTCCTTACAAGGTAATATGTTTAAATGACTAGGGATATAAGCTTTAGAATCAGTAGCCTGGTTCTGAATTTCAGCTTGAACCCAGCTGCTGTGACTTATTTCTCTAAGGTTTCAAAATCTACTCACCAAAAAAAAAAAAATGGAGATAATATTCACAATCTCAAAGTGTTATAAGGATTAATTAGGAGAATGTATGCAAAGAAATTAGTACAGAGTTTGGTGCATAGTTAGAATTCCAGTAAGTACAGCAATTAATATTCTTATCACCATATCACTTCTCAGGAAAGGTGTCTCAACTGATTAGTCTGTTCTTTATAGATGTTAACCAAGTTCACTTTACTAGGGTTCGCTGTTCTTTTCATAATTGTTTTTGCCCAGTCTCTGTTTACAGATTACTACTTTCATATTTGAAGAACAGAAAAAGTGAATGCAACACATGTAATTTGTTATTCAACATAGTAATTTCAAGATTAAACTACTTAGAGGAGGTTGAAACAGAACAACTTAACAAGCGCTGTATATTATCAGACCTTGCATACAGGAGGTGCATGATAAATATATAGTAAGTAAGCAGCTATAGAACACTAGAAAAGTAATTAACAACACTCGTCCTACTGTTGAGAGGATTTCTGATCTGAGGTAAGGATTTACCTATTTCTCCCTTTAATACCTACTCCCACAATACTGATTTCTATAAGAATATGCTTGAGAATGTCATTAAATATGGCTGGTCTGTAACATATTTGAGTGCTTATTAACATGCCAGGTGCTGTCCTAGGAACTTACCTTATGTAATTCTCACAATGCTATATAACAGGTATTATTATTGTTGTTTTATTTTATAGACATGGACACATAAGCAGAGAGAAGAAAATCTACTTCAAATCCAAGGATTCTTTCCATTTAAAAATGATTTTAAGAAAGTTTATGCTGGTGAGCAAATCAAGTGACTAAAAGACATAAGTACCAACCACATAAATTATAAAAGACTAAATTTCCAGTCTGATAGTCAAAATTAGAAAAACAACAAGACTGATGCTTGAACTTAATACAAGATAATAAAAATCAGGGTGTATTTAACTAAGGGCGCTGGATAAAAATGTTTTAGATCTGCAACAAAGGGATTCAAGACTTGACAAGTTTTGGTTTCATTCCTTACAAGGTAATATGTTTAAATGACTAGGGATATAAGCTTTAGAATCAGTAGCCTGGTTCTGAATTTCAGCTTGAACCCAGCTGCTGTGACTTATTTCTCTAAGGTTTCAAAATCTACTCACCAAAAAAAAAAAATGGAGATAATATTCACAATCTCAAAGTGTTATAAGGATTAATTAGGAGAATGTATGCAAAGAAATTAGTACAGAGTTTGGTGCATAGTTAGAATTCCAGTAAGTACAGCAATTAATATTCTTATCACCATATCACTTCTCAGGAAAGGTGTCTCAACTGATTAGTCTGTTCTTTATAGATGTTAACCAAGTTCACTTTACTAGGGTTCGCTGTTCTTTTCATAATTGTTTTTGCCCAGTCTCTGTTTACAGATTACTACTTTCATATTTGAAGAACAGAAAAAGTGAATGCAACACATGTAATTTGTTATTCAACATAGTAATTTCAAGATTAAACTACTTAGAGGAGGTTGAAACAGAACAACTTAACAAGCGCTGTATATTATCAGACCTTGCATACAGGAGGTGCATGATAAATAAAAGTAAGTAAGCAGCTATAGAACACTAGAAAAGTAATTAACAACACTCGTCCTACTGTTGAGAGGATTTCTGATCTGAGGTAAGGATTTACCTATTTCTCCCTTTAATACCTACTCCCACAATACTGATTTCTATAAGAATATGCTTGAGAATGTCATTAAATATGGCTGGTCTGTAACATATTTGAGTGCTTATTAACATGCCAGGTGCTGTCCTAGGAACTTACCTTATGTAATTCTCACAATGCTATATAACAGGTATTATTATTGTTGTTTTATTTTATAGACATGGACACATAAGCAGAGAGAAGTTAAGTAACTTTCTCATACGGTTAATCTGGGAAGAAATTTCTCTCTGGTCTCACTCAAAATATTGATTTGTTATCCTGGTTTTATCCTCCTTTATCCTCCTTTTTTATCCTGGTTAGTAAAACTTTTGAGTCAAGTTTGTGACTCACCTCTACTAAGAATAGGAGCTTACAACTTATGTTTTTCATAATATCCTTACTCCTGGCTCTCTCTCAACCTTCTTCCATTTTTTAACTTTCATTTCTCAGCAAGTTTTATTTTACTTTGTCTCACTGAACATTTTTTTTTTTTTAATTTTAAAGATTTATTTATTTATTTATTTAGGACAGGGGACAGGTTGGGGAGGGAGAGGAGCGGGCAGGCCACTTCTATTGGTCTTTCATTTCTCTATTTTCATCCGTCTTTGTTCTTTGCTCCTGTGGGCCTCCCATCGCGGTGGCCTCTGTCCTCGCAGAGCGCCGGCTCTGGGCGCATGCGCTCCAGAGCTCCAGCTCGGTGATTGGACACATCAGTCCAGCCGCTCCGCGGCACGTGGGATCTTCCCAGGCCAGGGATGGAACCGGTGCCCCTTGCACTGCAACGCGGTGTCCTTACCCACTGGACCAGGGGAAGCCCTGAACACTTCTTTAAGCCTTCATTAAACCCTTTGTTGAACAAAGAAGGATAAAAAAAAAAGTGGTGTCTGACATATATGTTGTTTCAATTTTTGATTATAATAAATATCACCACTGGGATAAAGTTTTCCAGTATTTATTTTTTCATCATTATTTTTGGGTTGATCTCTAGAAATAATTTATGAGATAAAATCTAAAGGCTTTTTAAAATTTTTGATTACAAAATACCTAATACATATAAAATAATACATATAACAGACAAGTCATAAAGCATAATAATTAAAAAAAACTCGTATGAACCTACCATTAATCTGAGAAGAGGCATTAGTGCAAAAGTTGAAGCTTATCTCTCTACCTCCCCTAAGAGGCAACATCACTGGGCTTCTTTTTCTCCTGCCTTGTTATCTTTGTTTAGTTTAACACACATGTTAACAATACTGTTTATTTCTTCTTGCTTTTAGACTTCATAAAATGGTATCAGACTGGATGTATTCTTCGGTGATTTGGTTTTTTAAATCAACATTACATTTTTAGAATTCATCCATGTTGATACATGTAAGCATACTTCTTTCGCCCTTACTCTATTGTAGATTTCTATTATTTGAGAATATCACCATTTATCAGTTTTCCTATAAGTGGACATCTGAGTTACTGTCAGCCTTTCGCTATTATTAAGAATGCTATTAGGAATATTCTTATACCAGTGTCCTGGTGAGACAGCAACAATAGTTCTAAGTCTAGGGCATATATCTAGAAGTGGAACTCCTACCTTATCAAGATAATAGTCAATTATTTGCCAAAGGAACCACACCAATACTTTCATCATCTATGTATAAGAGCTCCCATTGCTTCATACTTTCACCAGTACTTGGTATTGTCAGACTTAATTTTTTGTCAATGTGTGTAACAATGGTAGGTATAAATTATTTAATGCTTTTGATATATATATATATATATATATATTTATATGGCCTAATTAATTTCTAGGAAATGTATCAATTTACAATCCTAATAGTATATTAGAATACCCTTGGCAACATTAAGTATAATTTTTAAAAATCTCTGTTAGAGTAAAAACGGTAACCCATTTTTATTAGCATTTCTTTGATTACCTGTGAGCTAGACTGTTTTTCAAATATGTGTACTGGTCATTTTCATTTCTTCCTCTGAATTTTCTTTTTTTGGGGGGAGGTGGGTTGGGGAGGGAAAGGGGCGGGCGGGCCACTTCTAGTGGTCTTTCATTTATCTGTTTTCATCTGTCTTTGTTCTTTGGCCCGTGTGGGCCTCCCATCACAGTGGCCTCTGTTGTCACAGAGCACTGGCTCTGGGCGCATGTGCTCCAGAGCACTGGCTCGGTAATTGGACACATCGGTCTAGCCGCTCCACGGCACGTGGGATCTTCCCAGGCCAGGGATCGAACCCGCGCCCCTTGCACTGCAAGGCGGTGTCCTTACGCACTGGACCACCAGGGAAGCCCCTTCCTCTGAATTTTCTGCCTTCTTTGCCTATTTATTTATAGAAGTGCTGATACATGTATCACTTATTTATAAAGCTAAAAATATTTGCCCTGTATTAATATAGTATATATTATTCTACCCAGTTTTCTCATCTCTTACATTTGTTTAAGTCTATTTTAAACCATTATTGTGGTATAACACAAGGATGTATGCAACTTGTTTCATTGGCTTATATCTAGCAACTGTTAGAAAAAAGGCTAATTCAGTATTGATTTATCATTGCTTCATTTTATAAAGGCAAACACAACCTAAAATATTAAAAAGCATTCCTCAATATCTATCAATGAAAGTGATTAAATCCTCAGAACAAAAGCTAAGTTTGTTTTAGGGCTTCCCTGGTGGTCCAGTGAGTAAAGAGTCCGCCTTGCAGTGTAAGGGGCACCGGTTCGATCCCTGGCTGGGGAGGACCCCATGGGTGCCACAGAGCAGCTGAACCAGTGTGTTCAATTTATCAGCCAGCACTCTGGAGTGCAAGCGCCCAGAACTGGTGCTCTGCAACAAGAAAGGCCACTGAGATGGGAGGACCACAAGTGCCAGAGAAAAAAAGATGGATGATAAATAAACAATGACTTAGAGGCAAAAAACAAACAAAAAAAAATAAAAAAAGTATATTAGAATACCCTTGGCAACATTAAGTATAATTTTAAAATCTCTGTTAGAGTAAAACGGTAACCCATTTTATTAGCATTTCTTTGATTACCTGTGAGCTAGACTGTTTTTCAAATATGTGTACTGGTCATTTTCATTTCTTCCTCTGAATTTTCTTTTTTTGGGGGGAGGTGGGTTGGGGAGGGAAAGGGGCGGGCGGGCCACTTCTAGTGGTCTTTCATTTATCTGTTTTCATCTGTCTTTGTTCTTTGGCCCGTGTGGGCCTCCCATCACAGTGGCCTCTGTTGTCACAGAGCACTGGCTCTGGGCGCATGTGCTCCAGAGCACTGGCTCGGTAATTGGACACATCGGTCTAGCCGCTCCACGGCACGTGGGATCTTCCCAGGCCAGGGATCGAACCCGCGCCCCTTGCACTGCAAGGCGGTGTCCTTACGCACTGGACCACCAGGGAAGCCCCTTCCTCTGAATTTTCTGCCTTCTTTGCCTATTTATTTATAGAAGTGCTGATACATGTATCACTTATTTATAAAGCTAAAAATATTTGCCCTGTATTAATATAGTATATATTATTCTACCCAGTTTTCTCATCTCTTACATTTGTTTAAGTCTATTTTAAACCATTATTGTGGTATAACACAAGGATGTATGCAACTTGTTTCATTGGCTTATATCTAGCAACTGTTAGAAAAAAGGCTAATTCAGTATTGATTTATCATTGCTTCATTTTATAAAGGCAAACACAACCTAAAATATTAAAAAGCATTCCTCAATATCTATCAATGAAAGTGATTAAATCCTCAGAACAAAAGCTAAGTTTGTTTTAGGGCTTCCCTGGTGGTCCAGTGAGTAAAGAGTCCGCCTTGCAGTGTAAGGGGCACCGGTTCGATCCCTGGCTGGGGAGGACCCCATGGGTGCCACAGAGCAGCTGAACCAGTGTGTTCAATTTATCAGCCAGCACTCTGGAGTGCAAGCGCCCAGAACTGGTGCTCTGCAACAAGAAAGGCCACTGAGATGGGAGGACCACAAGTGCCAGAGAAAAAAAGATGGATGATAAATAAACAATGACTTAGAGGCAAAAAACAAACAAAAAAAAAAATAAAAAAAAAAACAGTTAAAAAAAAAAAGCTAAGTTTGTTTTAAAAAGCTCTCCAGATACTGGGTAAAGTAAGTCAGACACAGAAAGACAAGTATATGATATTGCTTATATATGAAATCTCAAGAAAGGGTACAAAAGAACTTATTTATACAACACAAATAGTTACAGATGTAGAAAACAAACTAATTGTTACCAAATGGAAAAAGGGGGAGGGATAAATTGGGAGGTAGGGATTGACATATACACATTACTATATAGAAAATGTGTGTGTGTGTGTGTGTGTGTGTATGCTCAGTTACTTCAGTTGTGTCTGACTCTTTGTAACCCCATGGACTGTAGGCTGCCAGGATCCTGTGTCTATGGGATTTTCCCAGCAAGAATACTGGAGTGGGTTGCCATGCCCTATTCCAGGCGATATTCCTGACCCAGGGATTGAATCTGTGTCTCCTGTGTCTCCTGCACTGCAGGTGGGTTCTGTACGTACTGTGCCACTGGGAAGAGATAACTAATAAAACCTACTGTATAGTACACAGAACTCTACTCATATTCTGTAATGATGTATACAGGAAAAGCATGTAAAAAAGAGTGGGTATATGTTATGTATAACTGATTCACTTTGCTGTACAGAAGAAACTAGGGCAACATTGTTAACTAGATCTAATAAAACTTAATTATTAATCAAAAAAATAAAAATCAAATAGAAATTTTAAATAAATAAAAATAAAAGTTCTCCAGCCTGCTGACTTTCTTTAAACTTTTTTTTTTTTGCCATGCTGCTCGGCATGCAGAATCTTAGTTCCTCAACCAGGGATGGAACCCTTGCCTCTGGAAGTACAGGGTCTTAAACAATGGACCGCCATGGAAGTCCCTTAAACTAGGGGAAATTCTAAAATTTTAAACTAATTAGGATCCCTGGCTGGGGAGGACCCCATGGGTGCCACAGAGCAGCTGAACCAGTGTGTTCAATTTATCAGCCAGCACTCTGGAGTGCAAGCGCCCAGAACTGGTGCTCTGCAACAAGAAAGGCCACTGAGATGGGAGGACCACAAGTGCCAGAGAAAAAAAGATGGATGATAAATAAACAATGACTTAGAGGCAAAAAACAAAAAAAAAAAAAAAAAAAAACAGTTAAAAAAAAAAAGCTAAGTTTGTTTTAAAAAGCTCTCCAGATACTGGGTAAAGTAAGTCAGACACAGAAAGACAAGTATATGATATTGCTTATATATGAAATCTCAAGAAAGGGTACAAAAGAACTTATTTATACAACACAAATAGTTACAGATGTAGAAAACAAACTAATTGTTACCAAATGGAAAAAGGGGGAGGGATAAATTGGGAGGTAGGGATTGACATATACACATTACTATATAGAAAATGTGTGTGTGTGTGTGTGTGTGTGTATGCTCAGTTACTTCAGTTGTGTCTGACTCTTTGTAACCCCATGGACTGTAGGCTGCCAGGATCCTGTGTCTATGGGATTTTCCCAGCAAGAATACTGGAGTGGGTTGCCATGCCCTATTCCAGGCGATATTCCTGACCCAGGGATTGAATCTGTGTCTCCTGTGTCTCCTGCACTGCAGGTGGGTTCTGTACGTACTGTGCCACTGGGAAGAGATAACTAATAAAAACCTACTGTATAGTACACAGAACTCTACTCATATTCTGTAATGATGTATACAGGAAAAGCATGTAAAAAAGAGTGGGTATATGTTATGTATAACTGATTCACTTTGCTGTACAGAAGAAACTAGGGCAACATTGTTAACTAGATCTAATAAAACTTAATTATTAATCAAAAAAATAAAAATCAAATAGAAATTTTAAATAAATAAAAATAAAAAGTTCTCCAGCCTGCTGACTTTCTTTAAACTTTTTTTTTTTTTTTTTTTTTTTTGCCATGCTGCTCGGCATGCAGAATCTTAGTTCCTCAACCAGGGATGGAACCCTTGCCTCTGGAAGTACAGGGTCTTAAACAATGGACCGCCATGGAAGTCCCTTTAATTAGTCTTAATGTTTGGGAATTTAGACTAAAATGGGGTTATTTAAACATAATTAAACCAGGTTCCCTTTATTGATGGAATAAACTCAAGGAAATTCAGTCCAGTTAACTACCTTTTTTTGTTTAAAGGTATATGTCAGCTATGGAGTGATGGAGAAACCAAAAAAAACCCAAAAAGTTCTGTTTCAAAGAAAAGGAGGGCTAAAAGTACTATTATACTTAGAAAAATTCCTCAGGTTGTTAAAGAGTAGTCCATTCTCTATTATTTATAATAGCAAATATTACTTATATAGATACACTATGTGCCAGATCCTGTTCTAAGTGTTTTCCATATACTAATTCACATAGCATTTTGAATTATACAAATTTGTGTGGTTATTTTTTATAAGATATGACTTGCTCAATATGAAAAAGACTCAAATTTTGGCAAAATTAATAGCTATTTAATATTCTAATCAATCTATGAAGTTAGTGTTCCCATATGGAATCACTATATCATGTTAGTCTTGAGCTATTTTTTCCTCTAAGATAACTCAGCAAGCAGTAGATCTTACCATATCCAATTTCTGCTTTCAACAACCATTTTAATTCTAAATCATAGCAACATGAAAAAACCCTTAGTCTTGGCACTATATATTCCTTTGAGATTTGAGGCCCAACATTAATCAGAGTTCAAAGACATTTTCTTTTCATGAGATCACAATAGTTTTGGAAACAGAACGTCTATGTACTGGAAGAAAATATAAAAGCTACAATTTCAGGAGATAAGAACCAAGGACTAATCGTGGTAGGAAAGCAAAGTGCTATTTTTTCTCATCTGAGTGTCAGTTTGTTTTCCTCTGACTTCATTATTTCTGTAGATAGCTCTCTGAGATCTATCGTCTAGGTGAAAATACAACATACATTTCCATGCTCTTTTAGTCTGAGCATCGCTGACAGCATGTCAGCACTATTTTATGGGTTGGAGATTTAGCTTGTTCATTACTTGACACCTAATGACCACTATAAAAGGCTTGATGTGCTGATTCTACCTAAAGGTGAGGCAAACTGTGGAAGGCAGCGAACAGTGTGAAAAGCTGTTAAAAAGTAATAATGAAAAGTAAAGAGGAACAATTTACTTTGGGCTTGGTGTATTCATAGTTAATCACTTCTTCACCACAGTGAATGACTAAATAAAGAAAAATAAAAGACTCAGCAGAATATTAGCAAACCCAATTTAGTAACATATAAAAGGGATTAAATACCAAGGGATTAATACCAAGCAGGACATATAGAAATCACTTACGTTGTATTATAGATTTTAAAAAAAAACTATTATACTTAGAAAAATTCCTCAGGTTGTTAAAGAGTAGTCCATTCTCTATTATTTATAATAGCAAATATTACTTATATAGATACACTATGTGCCAGATCCTGTTCTAAGTGTTTTCCATATACTAATTCACATAGCATTTTGAATTATACAAATTTGTGTGGTTATTTTTTATAAGATATGACTTGCTCAATATGAAAAAGACTCAAATTTTGGCAAAATTAATAGCTATTTAATATTCTAATCAATCTATGAAGTTAGTGTTCCCATATGGAATCACTATATCATGTTAGTCTTGAGCTATTTTTTCCTCTAAGATAACTCAGCAAGCAGTAGATCTTACCATATCCAATTTCTGCTTTCAACAACCATTTTAATTCTAAATCATAGCAACATGAAAAAACCCTTAGTCTTGGCACTATATATTCCTTTGAGATTTGAGGCCCAACATTAATCAGAGTTCAAAGACATTTTCTTTTCATGAGATCACAATAGTTTTGGAAACAGAACGTCTATGTACTGGAAGAAAATATAAAAGCTACAATTTCAGGAGATAAGAACCAAGGACTAATCGTGGTAGGAAAGCAAAGTGCTATTTTTTTTCTCATCTGAGTGTCAGTTTGTTTTCCTCTGACTTCATTATTTCTGTAGATAGCTCTCTGAGATCTATCGTCTAGGTGAAAATACAACATACATTTCCATGCTCTTTTAGTCTGAGCATCGCTGACAGCATGTCAGCACTATTTTATGGGTTGGAGATTTAGCTTGTTCATTACTTGACACCTAATGACCACTATAAAAGGCTTGATGTGCTGATTCTACCTAAAGGTGAGGCAAACTGTGGAAGGCAGCGAACAGTGTGAAAAGCTGTTAAAAAGTAATAATGAAAAGTAAAGAGGAACAATTTACTTTGGGCTTGGTGTATTCATAGTTAATCACTTCTTCACCACAGTGAATGACTAAATAAAGAAAAATAAAAGACTCAGCAGAATATTAGCAAACCCAATTTAGTAACATATAAAAGGGATTAAATACCAAGGGATTAATACCAAGCAGGACATATCCCATAAGTGAGAGGATAGCTTAGCAATTAAGTCAATAATAGTCAATAGTCAACTAATGTAAGACACACCAATAGAATAAAGGTCAAAAACTAATCAAAAAATGGGGAGAGAGGCAGACATTTCTTCGTTTTCATTTTAATTGTTTTAGAAATTATTTATTTATTTTTGGTTGCTCTGGGTCTTTGCTGCCGATTGAGGGCTTTCTCTAGTTGCAGTGGTCAGGGCTCCTGTTCATTGCAGAGCACAGGATTCTCATGGCAGTGGCTTCCCTTGTTGGGGAACAAGGGTTCTAGTGCATGGGCTGCAGTAGTTGCAGCATGCGGGTTTAGTAGTTCTGGCACATGGGCATTAGTTGTGCTGTAGCATGTGGAATCTTTCCAGATGAGGGACTGAACCCGTGTCCCATGCATTGGCAGATGGGTTCTTAACCACTGGATCATCAGGGAAGTCCCTGACACTTCTTCTCGTTACCATTTTCATATGAGAATATGGGTGATTTCTCCCAGTTCCATAATAAAAGAAAACTCTTTAAGTCAGTAGTCAGCAATTACTGGCAAATGACGAGAATATCAGAACCTGCCTAGTAGAGACAATGAGGATATACATTTTTAGGAGGCTCCAGTGAAATAGCAGGGAAGGGGTCAGGGCACAATCTTTCAAAGAATGACATACCACTGAAGACATGACAAAGACTAGTTAGAAGCAGTTAGATCCAAGAGGGCAGGTTTGACTTCCCGTGGGCCTTAGGCCTCATTATATGCTCGCCGTAATACAGCCACCACTGCCATGATAGTTCTGAGGCCAAAAAGCAGGCAGTGGTTCAATTCCTGGAAATCTCTCCCCCAAATAGCTGGAATAATCCTTCCTCCTACTTGTTAGCCTGTGAAATTACCCAGCCCATAAAAGCTAACCACCCCGTATTTGGGGCCTCTTGCCTTCTGAGATGGCCCACACTTTGTCTATGGAATGTGTTTCTCCCATGGCTGTTCTCACTTTTTGAGATGGACTACATTCTACCTATGAAATATATACCCCTCTAAATAATCGACTTCTTATCCATCACTTTATTTCTCACTGAATACTTCGTGATGAGACATAAAGAAATTTCATTGAGTCCTGAGACCAGACTTGTGGTCTCAATTAAAAGACAGTGGGGTTGGGGCTTCCCTGGTGGTCCACTGGGTTAGGACACCGCCTTGCAGTGCAAGGGGTGCCGGTTCGATCCCTGGTCTGGGAAGATTCCACGTGCCGCGGAGCAGCTGGACCGATGTGTCCAACTACCGAGTTGGAGCTCTGGAGCGCATGCACCCAGAGCCAGTGCTCTGCAGTGAGAGAGGCCACTGTGATGGGAGGCCCACATGGGCCAAAGAACAAAGATGGATGAAAATAGATATGAAAGACCAATGGAAGTGGCCAAAGGTAAAAAAAAGACAGTGGGGTCAAGTTCCAGTCTTGTGCAACTTCACCAGCAAGATGCAAATTAGCCACTGACTCACTAAAATATGCAATATAAACTTCCCCAGGCTGTACTGATTTCTACCTAATTTTTTTTCATAATAAAATATAAACACAGGGCTTCCCTGGTGGTCCAGTGGGTAAGGACACTGCCTTGCAGTGCAAGGGGTGCCGGTTCGATCCCTGGTCTGGGAAGATTCCACGTGCCGCGGAGCAGCTGGACCGATGTGTCCAACTACCGAGTTGGAGCTCTGGAGCGCATGCACCCAGAGCCAGTGCTCTGCAGTGAGAGAGGCCACTGTGATGGGAGGCCCACATGGGCCAAAGAACAAAGATGGATGAAAATAGATATGAAAGACCAATGGAAGTGGCCAAAGGTAAAAAAAAGACAGTGGGGTCAAGTTCCAGTCTTGTGCAACTTCACCAGCAAGATGCAAATTAGCCACTGACTCACTAAAATATGCAATATAAACTTCCCCAGGCTGTACTGATTTCTACCTAATTTTTTTTCATAATAAAATATAAACACAGGGCTTCCCTGGTGGTCCAGTGGGTAAAGAGTCCGCCTTGCAGTGGGTAAAGGGCAGCAGTTCGATCCCTGGCCTGGGAAGATCCCACATGCCGAGGAACGGCTGGGCCGGTGTATCCAATTGCGAGTCAGCACTCTGGAGTGCATACCCAGAGCCAGTGCTCTGCAGTGAGAGGGGTCGCTGCCCTAGGAGGCCCACACATGCCAAAGAATAAAGACTGATGAAAAATAAATGATGATTTAGAGGCAAAAAAAAAAAAAAGCTATTAAGATATAAACACAAAGCCTTTCTACAGCAAGAAGAGTTCAATGCTAGACATTCTTACATTCTTTCTTTTTTTAACTTCCTTCCCATCCAGGCCACCACATAACATTGAGCAGAGTTTCATGCACTATATAGTAGGCCTTTGTTGGTTATTCTTTTCAAATACAGTGGTGCTAGACAGTCTATATTCTACAGGAGACTTTCATCAGCTATGAAAGGACTTGGAACACCTTGTGGCTCTAGGGAAAGGAATTTACATTAAGCATTTGGATTTTTCTTTATTTTTCCTGTCTGGGATGTTGTTCCCCTTCCTATTTATCTGTACAACCTCGTCCTTTTTTGAACTTAACCTCCCTTCATGGTCCTACTAATTATTCCAAAACACTTGATTTTCCTTAGTTTTCTGATATCTCACAATATGTTAGGTCTAGCCACCATAGAATATGCTTTACATTATATTCCTTTCTTTTTTGAAAGTGCATATATTGCTCTTATAACATTATGAACTTCTTGAGGAACAGTCCATATCTTAAATTCTTTTCTGTCATACCCAGAGCTGGGCCACACAGCATGTGCTTGATAAATAATTTTGGTTGACTGATTAAATCTCTGCCTCATATAACTCTCCCCTTTCCAATTCTTTACTTATCATCTAGTAGGAGCCTAAGACACACTTTCCAGTGTATACTCTTGAATATCAAGACGAGACTATGCCACTTTAGAATTGATAATTATTCCTGGAGGGAGAATCCTAGTACTGCCCCTAGAATTTCAAGGATACGATTAGTTGTGGGCTCTGCTATGAACTTCCATTTGCTCCTTTACTTGAGTTCAGTTATATATAAACTTTCTCAATAATATTCAGTTTATATTCAATAAACTAAGAGAAACAATAAAAATAGGTAGGCAAATCAATAAGCATACAGGAGGATGCAGACAGGATGGGCAATGTCTGACTCTGTAGGCCAAAATGATTTGTCTGAAACTATGCTGGAATAAATTTGGAAATGAGGATTTTTGTGCCCCAAACAATGCGAGTCAGCACTCTGGAGTGCATACCCAGAGCCAGTGCTCTGCAGTGAGAGGGGTCGCTGCCCTAGGAGGCCCACACATGCCAAAGAATAAAGACTGATGAAAAATAAATGATGATTTAGAGGCAAAAAAAAAAAAAAAGCTATTAAGATATAAACACAAAGCCTTTCTACAGCAAGAAGAGTTCAATGCTAGACATTCTTACATTCTTTCTTTTTTTAACTTCCTTCCCATCCAGGCCACCACATAACATTGAGCAGAGTTTCATGCACTATATAGTAGGCCTTTGTTGGTTATTCTTTTCAAATACAGTGGTGCTAGACAGTCTATATTCTACAGGAGACTTTCATCAGCTATGAAAGGACTTGGAACACCTTGTGGCTCTAGGGAAAGGAATTTACATTAAGCATTTGGATTTTTCTTTATTTTTCCTGTCTGGGATGTTGTTCCCCTTCCTATTTATCTGTACAACCTCGTCCTTTTTTGAACTTAACCTCCCTTCATGGTCCTACTAATTATTCCAAAACACTTGATTTTCCTTAGTTTTCTGATATCTCACAATATGTTAGGTCTAGCCACCATAGAATATGCTTTACATTATATTCCTTTCTTTTTTGAAAGTGCATATATTGCTCTTATAACATTATGAACTTCTTGAGGAACAGTCCATATCTTAAATTCTTTTCTGTCATACCCAGAGCTGGGCCACACAGCATGTGCTTGATAAATAATTTTGGTTGACTGATTAAATCTCTGCCTCATATAACTCTCCCTTACCAATTCTTTACTTATCATCTAGTAGGAGCCTAAGACACACTTTCCAGTGTATACTCTTGAATATCGAAGACGAGACTATGCCACTTTAGAATTGATAATTATTCCTGGAGGGAGAATCCTAGTACTGCCCCTAGAATTTCAAGGATACGATTAGTTGTGGGCTCTGCTATGAACTTCCATTTGCTCCTTTACTTGAGTTCAGTTATATATAAACTTTCTCAATAATATTCAGTTTATATTCAATAAACTAAGAGAAACAATAAAAATAGGTAGGCAAATCAATAAGCATACAGGAGGATGCAGACAGGATGGGCAATGTCTGACTCTGTAGGCCAAAATGATTTGTCTGAAACTATGCTGGAATAAATTTGGTGAGAATGCAGGTATATTAATTCATTCAAGTGAACACCACAAAAACCCATCAGTAAAGTTTCCCTTCTCCTGTCACTTGGTATTAGAAAACCACCATCTCATCAATTTTCATAAAACTCAAGCCAGGGTAGATGCCATAAAATCATTATAGTCACACTGTAGTCTATTAGGAAAATGAAAATATTTTGATTAAAATGCAGAGACCCACTCATCTAAATTAGAAGTATGAATTGCAGTTTCTATACTCAGCTAAAGACATGTGCAGGGCTTCCCTGGTGGTCCAGTGGATAGGGACACCACCTCGCAGTGCAAGGGGTGTCGGTTCGAGCCCTGGCCTGGGAAGATCCCACGTGCCGTGGAGCGGCTGGACCAATGTGTCCAATTACCGAGTCGGAGCTCTGGAGCGCATGCGCCCAGAGCTGGTGCTCTGCGACAACAGAGGCCGCTGCGACGGGAGGCCCACACGGGCCAAAGAACAAAGATGGATGAAAATGGACAAATGAAAGACCAATAGAAGTGGCCCGCCTGCTCCCCTCCCTCCCCACCCCACCCCCGACCAAAATAAATAAATAAATAAATCTTAAAAAAAAAAAAAAAAAGACATGTGCCCGAGTCTTTTCATTTAGTCTCTCTCTCTTTTTTTTTTTTTGGGCGGAGGGGGCAGTGGGGTGGGGAGGGAGGGGGGGCAGGCAGGCCACTTCTATTGGTCTTTCATTTGTCTATTTTCATCCATCTTTGTTCTTTGGCCCATGTAGGCCTCCCTTCCATCGCAGTGGCCTCTGCTGTCGCAGAGCACCGGCTCTGGGCGCATGCACTGCAGAACTCTGGCTCGGTAATTGGACACACCAGTCCAGCCGCTCCGCAGCACGTGGGATCTTCTCAGGCCAGGGCTCGAACTGGCGCCCCTTGCAATGCAAGGCGGTGTCCCTACCCACTGGACTACCAGGGAAGCCCTCATTTAGTCTCATTTCTTTTCTTTTCTTTTTTTTTAACTTTTTATTTATTTATTTATTTATTTATTTTTGTACATGTATGTTCCCAGATCATTCATATGCATATCCCTTGACCCTCCCCCCTCCCAGTTCCCCTCCTCCCATCCCTCCAGACCATCTCTCCAAGTGGTTGTAGGTACTCCTATTCCCCTAGCACAATGACAATAGCTATCTTTTCTACACAAGACAGTATAGGTTTCCATGTTACTCCCTCCCACTGTTCGGTCTCCACAATGTCTTTATGTCTATTCTCTGTTTTTTCATGAGTTCACTGCGTGTGTTATCATGACCATCTTACTAGATCCCATATATATGAGTTAGTATACTATACTTGTCTTTCTCTTTTTGACTTACTTCACTTTTTATGATAGGTTCTAGAGCCAGCCACCTCATTAGGACTGAGTCTTCTGCATTTCTTTTAACAGCTGAGTAGTATTCCATTGTATATATGTACCAGAGCTTCTGGATCCATTCATTTGTCGATGGACATCTAGGTTGCTTCCATGTTCTGGCTATTGTATAGAGAGCTGCAATGAACATTGGGGTACAGGTGCCTCTATCATTTTTGATTTCATCAGGATATAGGCCTAATAGTGGGATTGCTGGGTCATAGGGTGCTTCTATTTTTAGTTTTTTAAGGAATCTCCATATTGTCTTCCATAGAGGCTGTATTAGTTTACATTCCCACCAGCAATGCAAGAGGGTTCCCTTTTCCCCACACCCTCTCCAGCGTTTGTTGTCTGTCGATTTGTTGATGATGGCCATTCTGACTGGTGTGAGGTGGTATCTCATTGTGGTTTTAATTTGCATTTCTCTGATAATAAGCGAGGTTGAGCATCGTTTCATGTATTTTTGGGCTATTTGTATGTCCTCTTTGGAGAGGCGTCTCTTTAGATCTTTTTCCCATTTTTTGATTGGGCTGCTCATTTTCCCTGTGCTGAGTTGTCTGAGTTGCTTGTAGATTTTGGAGATTAATTCTTTGTCTGTTGTTTCATTTGCTATGATTTTCTCCCACTCTGTGGGGTGTCTGTTCAACTTTTTTGTAATTTCTTTTGCTGTACAAAAGCTTTTAAGTTTCATAAGGTCCCATATGTTCATTTTTCTTTTCAGTTCTGCTATTTCAGTTGGTGGGTCAGAGAAGATCTTGCTTTGATTGATGTCCCTGAGGGTTTTGCCTATATTCTCCTCTAAGAGTTTGATGGTTTCTGGTCTTACATTGAGGTCTTTAATCCATTTTGAGTTGATCTTAGTGTATGGTGTCAGGGAATGTTCCAATTTCATTTTTTTGCATGTAGCTGTCCAATTCTCCCAGCGCCACTTGTTAAAGAGGCTGTCTTTGTCCCATTTTATAGTTTCTCCTCCTTTATCAAAAATAAGGTACCCATAGGTGCGTGGGTTGATCTCTGGGTTCTCAATCTTGTTCCATTGATCTATAGTTCTGTTTTTGTGCCAGTACCATACTGTCTTGATAACTGTTGCTTTGTAGTAGAGTCTGAAGTTAGGGAGGTTGATCCCTCCAACTCCATTTTTCTTCCTCAGGATTGCTTTGGCTATTCGAGGTCTTCTGTGTTTCCATATGAACTGTGTTATTATTTGGTCTAGTTCTGTGAAAAATGTCAGTGGTAGTTGAATAGGTATTGCATTGAATCTGTAGATGATATTTGGAAGTATGGTCATTTTCACAATATTGATTCTTCCAATCCAGGAACATGGAATATCTCTCCATCTGTTTAAGTCTTCTTTAATGTCTCTCATGAGTGTCTTGTAATTTTCTGTGTACAGTTCTTTTGTTTCTTTGGGTAGGTTTATTCCTAGATATTTGATTCTTTTGGTTGCAATGGTGAAGGGGATTGCCTCTTTGATTTCATTTGTCTCATTTCTTTTTAATGTTTATTTATTTGGCTGCACCGGGTCTTAGTTGCGGCACATGTGTTTCTTAATCATTGCTGTAACACACAGAGATCTTTAATTGCAGCATGTAAACTCTTAGTTGCAGCATATGGGATCTAATTCCCTGTCCAGGGATTGAACCTGGACCGCCACATTGGAAGTGCAGGATCTTAGCCACTGGACCACCAGGGAAGTCCCTCAGTTAGTCTTTACTCACTGAAATTCTAGTTTGGTAGCCTCTGGGAAATACGATTTTCTCCCACTCTGTGGGGTGTCTGTTCAACTTTTTTGTAATTTCTTTTGCTGTACAAAAGCTTTTAAGTTTCATAAGGTCCCATATGTTCATTTTTCTTTTCAGTTCTGCTATTTCAGTTGGTGGGTCAGAGAAGATCTTGCTTTGATTGATGTCCTTGAGGGTTTTGCCTATATTCTCCTCTAAGAGTTTGATGGTTTCTGGTCTTACATTGAGGTCTTTAATCCATTTTGAGTTGATCTTAGTGTATGGTGTCAGGGAATGTTCCAATTTCATTTTTTTGCATGTAGCTGTCCAATTCTCCCAGCGCCACTTGTTAAAGAGGCTGTCTTTGTCCCATTTTATAGTTTCTCCTCCTTTATAAAAAATAAGGTACCCATAGGTGCGTGGGTTGATCTCTGGGTTCTCAATCTTGTTCCATTGATCTATAGTTCTGTTTTTGTGCCAGTACCATACTGTCTTGATAACTGTTGCTTTGTAGTAGAGTCTGAAGTTAGGGAGGTTGATCCCTCCAACTCCATTTTTCTTCCTCAGGATTGCTTTGGCTATTCGAGGTCTTCTGTGTTTCCATATGAACTGTGTTATTATTTGGTCTAGTTCTGTGAAAAATGTCAGTGGTAGTTGAATAGGTATTGCATTGAATCTGTAGATGATATTTGGAAGTATGGTCATTTTCACAATATTGATTCTTCCAATCCAGGAACATGGAATATCTCTCCATCTGTTTAAGTCTTCTTTAATGTCTCTCATGAGTGTCTTGTAATTTTCTGTGTACAGTTCTTTTGTTTCTTTGGGTAGGTTTATTCCTAGATATTTGATTCTTTTGGTTGCAATGGTGAAGGGGATTGCCTCTTTGATTTCATTTGTCTCATTTCTTTTTAATGTTTATTTATTTGGCTGCACCGGGTCTTAGTTGCGGCACATGTGTTTCTTAATCATTGCTGTAACACACAGAGATCTTTAATTGCAGCATGTAAACTCTTAGTTGCAGCATATGGGATCTAATTCCCTGTCCAGGGATTGAACCTGGACCGCCACATTGGAAGTGCAGGATCTTAGCCACTGGACCACCAGGGAAGTCCCTCAGTTAGTCTTTACTCACTGAAATTCTAGTTTGGTAGCCTCTGGGAAATACCTTATGCAGCCGTATATACTCTCTGCTCTGGCTCTCTGGAAGAACTAGGATATTCTTCCTATGTCCATATTGGAGATCTTGATTACCTGGGGTACCTAAATGAATCCAATATATTACAGTGACAAGAATATAGGATTTACAGTTAGACTGATTTGAGTTTGTTTTTTGGGGAGGGTTTCTTACCAACTGTAAACTCCTGAGCAATCTATTCAATTTTTCTAACCCTTGCTTCTCTCATTTGTAAAACACGTATAAAAACAGTACTTTCCTTGTGGGATTATTCTGAGGGTTAAATTAGACAATACATGTGAAAGAATCTATTCTGTTTAATATTTTACAAGATGCATTTATTTATTTATATTTTTTATGTTTAATTCCTCTGAAATCAATGTTTCTTATAATTGCTGTTGGCTAGGTAGTAGCTGTGAGACTGCTGTCACTACCTATACAGATGCCAAAGCTTGCAGAATGAATGTCAGTGGCTTGGAAGAAAATCCTAGGTAACAGTGGAGTATTCCTTTAAGAAATGCTGCATTATCAATGTTCTTGATGGTTCAAAGGACAATTTGGTGTGGAAAAACACAGATATTCATGATTCTGAGTCAAAAAGAAATTCAGAAGAATTGGGCCCTGAATGTGAGGACATTTTAGACCAATTTATTTAACTTATAATGTCCTTTTAGGAATACACAAGGATGACATAATAAAAATCTAAGCCTAAAGGAGTATGTTAATAGGCATGAACTAAATATTTTTAGTGCAAAGAAAGCATTTTTATTATGATTAATTTGACAGCATTTTTTTCTTTTTTAGTACATAAAATAATGGCACATTTCAACAATGCTTGTTTTGGGATTCAGTGAAATATGGCAGTACATTGCCTAGCACATACTAAGAGCTCAGTAGATGTTAGCTGCCATTAATAATAATAAACGTTAGCAGAACATAATAACAACAATAATTTTGCTTCTGTTACTGTCAGCTCTGTTTACAGAAACTTTGTCCTCTACAAAGATACTACAGAAAAAAATGAGAAAGGAAAGAAAGACTACAACTAAGTAATTTCTTAACTCTCTCCTTTTTATTCTTCACATGAACATTTTTCCTGTGAATGAGAAGCAAAGGAAAAGAGGCGGGCAGGAATGGAACTATGCTCAGGGCACAGAAAATTGAATTATAAACTGCCTTTCCCTATGAAAATTGCACTTCTGCAAAAATTCCTGGAAACAGGAGCTATAAGAAGAAACTTATTATAAGCCCTGCAGTTACTACCTATGGGACACAAACAAGTGGGCTGAGAAAGAATAAAGTACAAAATGCTTCCTATTCTTTTGAGTCTCATAATCACCTTTGAAATAGGACTAGTAGTGACCATTTCCATTTACATAAGAGGAAGCTGAGATCTGAAGAGCAAATGAGACAAAGCCAAAATGACAGTACGGTCTAGGGGGGTTTAAAATGTGTGTTATCGGCATGATAAAATTATATAACTAGGTTTTATGACTGAATGATTTAAAAAGCTCATCACTAGAGGCTGATTTAAGATCATGTAACTACACATATGCCTAACAAGTAAAAAAAAAGAAAACACAGCTAGGCAATTATAAATTAAACTGCTAGTTTATACACAGGGGGAAAAAGCATCATTGAAAATAGTTATTACTTCATGTTCTCTATAGAACAAGGTCACAGATGCAGGATGCAAAAAATTGAACTGTGGCTCAATTTGAGAAAGAGCTGTGATCAAGGAATCCATCATGACAATTCTATCTATGCTTTACAAAATTTAGCTTAATAGAAAGAAACATAGGTTTATTACACTAGAACAATGAAATAGTTATGGCTGTACCTGTTTAACCTATATGAATTAAGCTGAGTATCAAGCTGCATATTCTTAAATTTTTACCTTCTTGGAAAATACTAAAAAACTATAGTTTGAGCACACTATCTGTAAAATTAACAATACATTCCATTCTTTGGTATCCAGAGCTCAAATCTCAATTCATCTCCCTTCTTGAAATGATGATCCCTTTTTGACTGGCTTAATCTTATCACCCATTTTAAACCTGCTCATTCAGAAAGCCTCTGTATAGGCAAGGAGCTTATGCCTGTTAGACGCTATGCAACTGGTTACTAATTTTTAATATACTAAAAATTATGCTGGAAATTGCCAATTTTCTTCAGCTCTAAAGAAATATCTACTTTAGTCAGCTCTGTTTACAGAAACTATGTACTCTACAAAGATACTACAGAAAAAAATGAGAAAGGAAAGAAACACTACAACTAAGTAATTTCNTAACTTACTCCTTTTTATTCTTCACATGAACATTTTTCCTGTGAATGAGAAGCAAAGGAAAAGAGGCGGGCAGGAATGGAACTATGCTCAGGGCACAGAAAATTGAATTATAAACTGCCTTTCCCTATGAAAATTGCACTTCTGCAAAAATTCCTGGAAACAGGAGCTATAAGAAGAAACTTATTATAAGCCCTGCAGTTACTACCTATGGGACACAAACAAGTGGGCTGAGAAAGAATAAAGTACAAAATGCTTCCTATTCTTTTGAGTCTCATAATCACCTTTGAAATAGGACTAGTAGTGACCATTTCCATTTACATAAGAGGAAGCTGAGATCTGAAGAGCAAATGAGACAAAGCCAAAATGACAGTACGGTCTAGGGGGGTTTAAAATGTGTGTTATCGGCATGATAAAATTATATAACTAGGTTTTATGACTGAATGATTTAAAAAGCTCATCACTAGAGGCTGATTTAAGATCATGTAACTACACATATGCCTAACAAGTAAAAAAAAAGAAAACACAGCTAGGCAATTATAAATTAAACTGCTAGTTTATACACAGGGGGAAAAAGCATCATTGAAAATAGTTATTACTTCATGTTCTCTATAGAACAAGGTCACAGATGCAGGATGCAAAAAATTGAACTGTGGCTCAATTTGAGAAAGAGCTGTGATCAAGGAATCCATCATGACAATTCTATCTATGCTTTACAAAATTTAGCTTAATAGAAAGAAACATAGGTTTATTACACTAGAACAATGAAATAGTTATGGCTGTACCTGTTTAACCTATATGAATTAAGCTGAGTATCAAGCTGCATATTCTTAAATTTTTACCTTCTTGGAAAATACTAAAAAACTATAGTTTGAGCACACTATCTGTAAAATTAACAATACATTCCATTCTTTGGTATCCAGAGCTCAAATCTCAATTCATCTCCCTTCTTGAAATGATGATCCCTTTTTGACTGGCTTAATCTTATCACCCATTTTAAACCTGCTCATTCAGAAAGCCTCTGTATAGGCAAGGAGCTTATGCCTGTTAGACGCTATGCAACTGGTTACTAATTTTTAATATACTAAAAATTATGCTGGAAATTGCCAATTTTCTTAGAACATAAAATGAGAGCTAGAGAGTGAAATAATAATCAGAAATTAGAATTCAGGTTGACTGACAAGCATAAAGACAAACGTAAGAAAGACTGAGGCTGAAGTTTAGAAATATGCAGCTTACTGAAGATTTAATGTAGCAAGTGGGAAGAAATGATGAGTCCAATCACAGGCAGGTGAAAGGCAAAGTTTCTAATGGGCAAGACCATTTCGGTGGTCATTCTCTTCTGTTAAAAAAGAAAGAAAGATAACATATGCTTCTCCCCTGACACAGAAAAATGGAGGAAAGTCATCAAATTCTTTCATGATGACAATGTCAAAAACAGAAAGAGAACTTGCTTTCTATTGTATTCTATTCTCGGTTAATAATAAGTTTAGCTTTTCCTGGCTGAACAATTAATTGTTTTAAAGACAAAAGAGCAACCATTGAGTGAGATTATATGTTTAATCCCTCAGCACCAAACGGTTTCTGTTTTTGTTTTTCTTTTTCAAGCCACAGAGCTAATTAAGAAGGTTTTTCTTAAATGTTAGTTTTTCATTTTTAAAAAGCCAATTAAGAGACAAGATACTTTTCAAACACGTGGTAGCCTCTCAGGTTTTAAAAAGCTGATTAGGAATTTTTCATATGATTGTCCTGGAGTTCTGGAGTTTGTATGTTAGAAGACCAACTATCCCTACTACCAACTTCAAATTTTCCATGGAGAAATCCATTGCTGGTTCAATTAGCTGAGATTGAGGGGAAGGGGAAGGTGATGGGAGGAGAAGCACTGGGAGACTCAAGGTACAAATATGGCTTCCAGGAGCCCAAAGATGTGTTTGGTAGGTAGAATAGGATAAATCCTGGAGAAAAGGGATTGTTGGAAGTTGAATGGATATCCCAAAAGGTGCTTAATTAACTAACACATAATGATACCATTGTGAGAGACTGAGAAGTTATGTACATGTGTGTGCCTTTATCAAACTTTTGACTATTTCCGGAGCATCTGATTTGGATATTGTGCCAGTCACTAAGGAAGTAATAAGCCCAAAATTCTTATCAAAAGTTCTCAAGGAGTGTTTGCAGACAGGTATTAAAAAAAAGCTGGAAATTGACTGAAAAAAGAGCAATGAAATAATAATCAGAAATTAGAATTCAGGTTGACTGACAAGCATAAAGACAAACGTAAGAAAGACTGAGGCTGAAGTTTAGAAATATGCAGCTTACTGAAGATTTAATGTAGCAAGTGGGAAGAAATGATGAGTCCAATCACAGGCAGGTGAAAGGCAAAGTTTCTAATGGGCAAGACCATTTCGGTGGTCATTCTCTTCTGTTAAAAAAGAAAGAAAGATAACATATGCTTCTCCCCTGACACAGAAAAATGGAGGAAAGTCATCAAATTCTTTCATGATGACAATGTCAAAAACAGAAAGAGAACTTGCTCTCTATTGTATTCTATTCTCGGTTAATAATAAGTTTAGCTTTTCCTGGCTGAACAATTAATTGTTTTAAAGACAAAAGAGCAACCATTGAGTGAGATTATATGTTTAATCCCTCAGCACCAAACGGTTTCTGTTTTTGTTTTTCTTTTTCAAGCCACAGAGCTAATTAAGAAGGTTTTTCTTAAATGTTAGTTTTTCATTTTTAAAAAGCCAATTAAGAGACAAGATACTTTTCAAACACGTGGTAGCCTCTCAGGTTTTAAAAAGCTGATTAGGAATTTTTCATATGATTGTCCTGGAGTTCTGGAGTTTGTATGTTAGAAGACCAACTATCCCTACTACCAACTTCAAATTTTCCATGGAGAAATCCATTGCTGGTTCAATTAGCTGAGATTGAGGGGAAGGGGAAGGTGATGGGAGGAGAAGCACTGGGAGACTCAAGGTACAAATATGGCTTCCAGGAGCCCAAAGATGTGTTTGGTAGGTAGAATAGGATAAATCCTGGAGAAAAGGGATTGTTGGAAGTTGAATGGATATCCCAAAAGGTGCTTAATTAACTAACACATAATGATACCATTGTGAGAGACTGAGAAGTTATGTACATGTGTGTGCCTTTATCAAACTTTTGACTATTTCCGGAGCATCTGATTTGGATATTGTGCCAGTCACTAAGGAAGTAATAAGCCCAAAATTCTTATCAAAAGTTCTCAAGGAGTGTTTGCAGACAGGTATTTAAGAAATAATCAGAAGAATATACAGAATCAAGTCATATGAAGAAAAAAGTACAGGGTGCTTTGGAAATATGTAACCTACAATGAAGTCTAACTGGGCTCTGAGGGATAAGAAGGAGGTAACCAGGGGAAGGGAAAGTGGCAAGAGAGTATTCAGTGTTCTCGAGTCTGTGTCACAACAAAAATTCCTGAGTGAAGGAATGCAATGAAGATCCCGTGAGCCATAACTAAGACCTGACAAAGTCAAAAAATAAAAGAGCAGCTGTGGGGAAAGGAAATGGCCACCCACTCCAGTATTCTTGCCTGGGAAGCCCCATGACAGGGGAGCTTGATGGGCTACAGCACATGCATGGGCTTGCACAAGAGTCAGACATGACTTACCAACTAAACAACAAAAAAAGAGCAGCTATAGTATGACTAATTGGGAAGCAATGAAAGTAATTCAGCCAAAAGATAACCTGTAGCTTCGACCAGAATAGTGTTGGATACACAATGAAGTGGTAAAATGAGATGATGTCACTGACAGGGATTATGGGAATGGGTGATGAAGATACCTATGCCTAATAGGTTCTTTCTGCTTCATACCTAATTTTTTGAATGTGACTCTAGCTACTTGCAAAGTCTATAGTTGCTTGGCTTTCTCTTTCTAACTTGCGCTCTTTATTAAAAGAAAGATAACTTCTCATTTCTGCCTGGCAGGTCCTTCCTTGCTGGTGCTAGCAGAATGTTTTCATGTGAAATTATACTTCCTTAAATCTTTAAATTACTTTTAACACCTTCCCAGATTGAGGGAAGGGGAAGGTGATGGGAGGAGAAGCACTGGGAGACTCAAGGTACAAATATGGCTTCCAGGAGCCCAAAGATGTGTTTGGTAGGTAGAATAGGATAAATCCTGGAGAAAAGGGATTGTTGGAAGTTGAATGGATATCCCAAAAGGTGCTTAATTAACTAACACATAATGATACCATTGTGAGAGACTGAGAAGTTATGTACATGTGTGTGCCTTTATCAAACTTTTGACTATTTCCGGAGCATCTGATTTGGATATTGTGCCAGTCACTAAGGAAGTAATAAGCCCAAAATTCTTATCAAAAGTTCTCAAGGAGTGTTTGCAGACAGGTATTTAAGAAATAATCAGAAGAATATACAGAATCAAGTCATATGAAGAAAAAAGTACAGGGTGCTTTGGAAATATGTAACCTACAATGAAGTCTAACTGGGCTCTGAGGGATAAGAAGGAGGTAACCAGGGGAAGGGAAAGTGGCAAGAGAGTATTCAGTGTTCTCGAGTCTGTGTCACAACAAAAATTCCTGAGTGAAGGAATGCAATGAAGATCCCGTGAGCCATAACTAAGACCTGACAAAGTCAAAAAATAAAAGAGCAGCTGTGGGGAAGGAAATGGCCACCCACTCCAGTATTCTTGCCTGGGAAGCCCCATGACAGGGGAGCTTGATGGGCTACAGCACATGCATGGGCTTGCACAAGAGTCAGACATGACTTACCAACTAAACAACAAAAAAAGAGCAGCTATAGTATGACTAATTGGGAAGCAATGAAAGTAATTCAGCCAAAAGATAACCTGTAGCTTCGACCAGAATAGTGTTGGATACACAATGAAGTGGTAAAATGAGATGATGTCACTGACAGGGATTATGGGAATGGGTGATGAAGATACCTATGCCTAATAGGTTCTTTCTGCTTCATACCTAATTTTTTGAATGTGACTCTAGCTACTTGCAAAGTCTATAGTTGCTTGGCTTTCTCTCTACTAACTTGCGCTCTTTATTAAAAGAAAGATAACTTCTCATTTCTGCCTGGCAGGTCCTTCCTTGCTGGTGCTAGCAGAATGTTTTCATGTGTGAAATTATACTTCCTTAAATCTTTAAATTACTTTTAACACCTTCCCTACTGGGGGTCCTATTAGACTTGCAACATCTGATACAGTCTTGTGAATGGCCAATACAAGGTAACAGGGGCAGTGACAACAATTTAGAAAGCTGCTCCAACAATCTCTTGTTGCTCTCCAAAGTGGCAGAGATCTCCTACTTTCAAAGGTATTTGATCTTAAGAGCTAGATGTAACATCAAAGACAAGGATATTAATACTGGTTGATCATTCTCAGTTCTATCCCCTTAGTACAATTCAAATACCCACTTCTTTGCTTCTGGCTGTCATGCAGCTGGGAGGCGAAAATAAGCCTCAAATTATTTACAGAGGAACAAGCTGTCCATGGCTTATTATTATTATTATTATTATTAATTTTGGTCTCTTCTCTCTTTTTTTTAATTGGTTTTTTATTTATCCATTTTCATCCATCTTTATTCTTTGGCCTGTCCCATAGGAGTTGCCTCTCTTGCTGCAGAGCACTGGCTCTGGGTGTATGTGCTCCAGAGTGGTGGCTCATAATTGGACACACTGGTCCAGCTGCTCCATGGCACGTGGGATCCTCCCGGGCCAGGGAGCAAACCAGTGCCCCTTGCACTGCAAGGTAGACTCTTTACCCACTGGACCACCAGGGAAGCCCTGTCCATGGCTTTTTAAAATTGTTTTTCATATATATATATATATATATATATATATATATATATATATATAATTTTGGCCTCTTTTATTGGTCTTTCATTTACTTATTTTCATCCATCTTTGTTCTGTGGCCTATGTGTGGGCCTCCCATTGCAGTGGCCTCTCCCATTGCAGAGCACTGGCTCTGGGCACATGCGCTCCAGAGCTCCGGCTCGGTAGTTGGTCACACTGGTTGAGCCATTTTGTGGCATGTGGGATCCTCCCGTGTGTCCGGGACCGCGGGTCGGCCCGGCCACATCCTATAGCCTCCCACGCATGAATGCTGCAATGCGCCACTTAAGATGGCGCTTGGCAGAGCCTCCAGCGTAAGAGTATCGTCATCCTGTCTGGGGCCGTAAGAGCCTTGGCCACGCCTTACAGCCTCCAGTTTAAGAACATCACCACAAGTTCCCAAGGATGGCGCCTAGCGGAAGCAAGAGGGGCGCAGTCTTGCGCGGTCTGGGACGTGTGCTCATTGCCATGATTGGCTGAGTGAAGTTCCGTGCTCGTGATCAGCACATGTTCCCCCTAAGCTCTCATGATGATGTAAACGCATGTTTACTTGACTTTTTACATGATTGGTCTATCGCTGGGCTCTTCCGCCTTCTGTACACTATAAATACTGCTTCTTTTCTGCAATAAAACGAGACTTGATCAGACTCCTGTCTTGTCTCCATTTCTCAGGCCTCTTGTCCTCTCAATTCCCACTCCCCACCTTTAGGTCTGCACTGATGAATCCCGCGGGTCGGGACACCTGTGCCAGGGGTCGAACCAGTGCCACTTGCACTGCAAGGCAGACCCTTTACCCAGTAGACCCCCAGGGAAGTCCTGTCCATGGCTTTTTAATACAGAAGAGACTGCCACACAAATACGAGGTCAAATTATTGCACCATTTTCAGGACAGAGGCAGGAAAGGAAGCTAATTAGTATTTCAGATCAGAACCAATTAAATACACTAAAATTATGCCACCATGGCAACATAAGGAAAATCACACATTATTCTGTCACATATTTACCAGCACATATTGGCAGAGAGAAGCAGGTATTTCAAATGTTTGACGCTATTGAGAAACTACGGTTTGACATATACTAATTATATCCTAGCAGTATTTATTGACCAAAATTGTGTTAACTTTTACTACGCTCTGAGAATCTGCTCCATCGAGCCCTCTGGCAGATGGATATGATGATCACTGAAAAGTCAGACAGGGAAGGTGCATCTTTTTGGATGACCTCTGCAAAGCTAGTTGAGAAGGGCGTCTAAGGTTATGCTCCAATATGCCAGCTTGAAATTAATTATGTTCCACTAGGCAAAGCAGGTTCCTGTTGACAAAGTATATATGAAATCTGATTCGCTTTGGTGAGTTAATGATTGCATGTTCAAATAAATGGACTTCTTACTAGATTTACCGGATCAACCAACTCCACAATTTATTATTTTTCCTTGGCAGAAATTGAATGCGAAGCCACATTAACATGACATTTGAGGTTATGCACAGTCACAAGGGAGGAAAATCAAAGAGATTGTTCCCCTAGCTATCATAATCCTGTCACAGCATAAAGAGGTATGTTAAAGTGAACTAAAAACATTTCAAATCCACAGTTAAGAAAAGAATATACTACAATATTCTTTAAGACAAGTCATGGAGATATTATACTATGAGATTTTTAATTAACCTTTCCTGATGGAGAAAAAGAAAAAGCTCTCATGGGCTCCTTAAAGTCCAAATAAGACAAAATTAGTAAGCCAACCAGCACAATTTCCCAAGCATTAGAAAAATCCCAGCATTACTAAATTTAAAAACTGTCTCAATCAAATTCAACTTGATATACATTTACTTAAAAATTTAGTTCAATTTAGCTGATAGAGGAATTCCTGACAGAAAGCAATTTGTTCCCATTTCTTTAGTTAACATTACAGAGTAAGATGAGTTTATACTTAAGTGAATAACTGAAAATTGTGTAAAGGGATAACCAAACAGTAGCTACTTTCTGCCTAAAAGTTCAAAGTCCATGAGAGTATAGAAATAAAAATAGAAAGCTATCAATAAGTAATGTATTATCAAAGTATTTTAATATGTATCATATTCTATGTGTCATGAGAGCAAAATTCCTTAAATCCTGAGGAGAAAAAAGCAATCTGTTAGTTTTTAACACACTGTCATTTGTGTTACAGTGGGAATTCTCCAAGTTGATTACAAAATATTCCTGAAAAATCTACCAACTATTTTCATAACGGATAGTGATTTCGAAGAGATATTAACATTTTCCTTAAAGTACAAGCATAGAAACAAAAGCATATCATTTTATCTGTACATTTCTTTACAATGTCCAATACTCCTGCCACTAAGGGGAGCAATACACCATGGTGTATAGCATAAAAGAGATTAAACTCCATCCCTTGGGGGGCAAAAATCGAATTCCAGAGGAGCCTTCCTTGACAATTCAAAAGCTACACAGTAGGGCACATTTCTTTGGAGACAGAAGGGCCTGGGACAGGAATAGAGTAAGCATTTCCAGAGTATGGATCACATAAACATGCAGCTGGGTGTCTGGTGAAGCAGAAACTATGGCTATACAGTGCTTGAATACCACAATGAAGCAAGTGTTCTTGGAACGAAATAAACAAGACTGGAATCCTCTGTTCACTAGATTCACAGCTAATGAAACATGCGAGGAGGACGGTGGTGACCCTGAAATCCACAGTTAAGAAAAGAATATACTACAATATTCTTTAAGACAGTCATGGAGTATTCTGAGTTTTTAACCTTTCCTGATGGAGAAAAAGAAAAAGCTCTCATGGGCCCTTAAAGTCCAAATAAGACAAAATTAGTAAGCCAACCAGCACAATTTCCCAAGCATTAGAAAAATCCCAGCATTACTAAATTTAAAAACTGTCTCAATCAAATTCAACTTGATATACATTTACTTAAAAATTTAGTTCAATTTAGCTGATAGAGGAATTCCTGACAGAAAGCAATTTGTTCCCATTTCTTTAGTTAACATTACAGAGTAAGATGAGTTTATACTTAAGTGAATAACTGAAAATTGTGTAAAGGGATAACCAAACAGTAGCTACTTTCTGCCTAAAAGTTCAAAGTCCATGAGAGTATAGAAATAAAAATAGAAAGCTATCAATAAGTAATGTATTATCAAAGTATTTTAATATGTATCATATTCTATGTGTCATGAGAGCAAAATTCCTTAAATCCTGAGGAGAAAAAAGCAATCTGTTAGTTTTTAACACACTGTCATTTGTGTTACAGTGGGAATTCTCCAAGTTGATTACAAAATATTCCTGAAAAAATCTACCAACTATTTTCATAACGGATAGTGATTTCGAAGAGATATTAACATTTTCCTTAAAGTACAAGCATAGAAACAAAAGCATATCATTTTATCTGTACATTTCTTTACAATGTCCAATACTCCTGCCACTAAGGGGAGCAATACACCATGGTGTATAGCATAAAAGAGATTAAACTCCATCCCTTGGGGGGCAAAAATCGAATTCCAGAGGAGCCTTCCTTGACAATTCAAAAGCTACACAGTAGGGCACATTTCTTTGGAGACAGAAGGGCCTGGGACAGGAATAGAGTAAGCATTTCCAGAGTATGGATCACATAAACATGCAGCTGGGTGTCTGGTGAAGCAGAAACTATGGCTATACAGTGCTTGAATACCACAATGAAGCAAGTGTTCTTGGAACGAAATAAACAAGACTGGAATCCTCTGTTCACTAGATTCACAGCTAATGAAACATGCGAGGGAGGACGGTGGTGACCCTGAGCAGTGTCACAGGGTTCAGAAAGGCAATGAGGCATCTACAATAAACCAACCTAGGGAAGAAAGACAAACTGGTAGAATGGCCTCCACAAAGAGTCCATTGTTGGGAAAGGCAGAGATGGTGGTAGAACCTTTAGACGGCACTACTGGAGATGGCATGTCACTGAACTGTTGTTGACGCAGCCCTCCCTGAAGGCTACTCTTACACTCTGGGGAAGGTGGTGAGTGTACACAGGTGCTGCGCTATGTGGAAATGGTCTCTGTGTCCCCTGTCTCCTAATATTCACTCACACAATGGACTGTGTCAGGAGAGTCCTGTGAAGAGGTCCAGGAAGAGAGGAACTGAAAGCCTCCCGCCTGAAGCTATGTCAGTGAAGCTGAAAGAGGATCCTGCAGATCAGTCAGGCTTTTAGAAGACTGCAGTTCTCACGGACATTGTGACTATCACCAAATAAGAGACAGCCAGAAGCACCCGGTGAAGCTGCTCCTGGATTTCTATATCTTAGAAATTGTGATATAATAAATTGTTTAAATGGATAGGTTGTGGGATAATTTCTTATGTAATAATAGCTAGCTAATACAGAATTGTAATGCTTCAATTTTTAGTAACAATCTTCCTACTTTGAAGAATCATTAGAGCCTGAGAAGAAATCTATACCAGCAGTGGTAGAAACACCAACATCAGAGCTGGAGTTGCAGCATTGGATACATGACCTTGGACAAGAGCAACTGTGAAATCAACCCTCTCAACATTTATCTATCCTATATGTCAGAGACAGAGAGAAACAATTACTACCACAACAAAAATAACCCACCAGATAGGCAAGGTACTTTGACTAGAGCAAATGAGATCCTTCTAGAGTTTCTGAGTTTGAACTTCGCTAGTCTTTATAGCACAGAACATTCAAGAAAACTACTTCTACATAGAAAGGTGAATAATAGTATATTAATATCTTTAGCAATGATGACAGCAATAACTTTGTATTGATGGTTCGGTATGTGATGTCCATTAAAGAGAAACTAAACCAATACTGTATTCAAGGAAAAACTACCTCAGTTCCTTAATTTCTGGCATCATGCTCCAAATTTCCAACTGATATTTTAAAAATATTATCAACCATCCCACTGAGTGCTAATCTTCCAGCAGAATGAGTTCAATACACCTCACTTATTTTTCTAGTTGGGTATTCTGGAGATCACTGATTCGAGATGAAAAATCGAGTCAACATAATGACTGTGAATGGGCAATTTTCTAGAATCTTTTCAAATATCAAAGGAGACTAAACTGCCAAGAATATCAAGATGGGCCACTGGACAGAGATGTCAGGATGTCATTGGTTCTTCCCTCACTTCCTTTTCTAATAAAGAACCCGCAGTTTTGGGGAAGGGGCTCTGTGGAGCAGTCCGGCAGTAGGCACCAACCTACACACAGGCAGCCACAGATGAATGAATATATGAACAAATCTTCCCAGAGTGCTTGGTGGGTGCCAGGTACGGCACTGGGGTGTTTCTTATCTCAGGCAGTCCTTCTTACAAGTCTGTGAAGTGGATATTACCCCGTCTATACACATGATGAAACAGAGCTCCCAAGGTCAAAGAGAGCAATTAAATTCAGATCAACTTTCTAAAAATCCAAATGACATAACTGTTATCTGGTTATTATTTCCACAAATATTTATTATGCACCTCTTCTGTGTGTACCTCCATCACTGTATTGTACTTCCTGTACTGTGATAACTAATTTCCCAGATCGATTATAATTCTTTAAATTCAAGAATCAGGGTCTACTTGTTTTCATAGATCCAGGATCTAGCACAATGCCTGACACATACCTAAACACTCAATATTTTAATTTGTTATTAGTAAAAAAGAATGACTACCTTTTACATTTTTTGTTTTTTATTTTTTCTACTAGGTAGATAGGCTACCACATCTCAAGGAATGGCTGGTTAAAAAAAAAAAAAAAAAAAAGGCATCCCCCGCAAAGAGATTTTTGGCATTACTTTATTTGAGGCTCTTTATGCTAAAAACATTTGAAGTAGTCTATATTTCACTGGGTCAAGTAGCTTTAATACAGAAAATGGTCATGCTAATATTGTGGCAGACTGATCAAAATAAATAAGGAGAATGTGGGTGGGGAGGGAAGAAAAGGCAATCTGTTAAAATAAGAAATGAAAGAGACTTGACAAAATGTGTTTTTGTGCTGTTAACTGAATTCTGAGGATCATAACCTGATGTAATATATATATGATCCTCTAAAGTGGCATTTGCTCAGAGTCTGAATTCAACAAGCTGTAATGCATTATTTATTCAAAAATTACTGCGAAGCTGGCTCTGATTCCTAAGACATTGTCTAGACTTCCCAGTCTCCTCTAAGGTTATATGGCAGGTTAGAGGATAAAGCTATTTTTAAAAAAATCTCCTTTGCCTCTAAGAAAGAAAAAATACAGTTATAAGAGTTATTTAAGGCCAAATTAGTTAGAAGGAGGGAAAATGTTAAAGGAAAAAAGCTCCTTTCCACTCATTAGTACAGTTATCACTTTTCAAAGCTCAAATTCTTTCTTTTAAAATGTCCATAAATTCTGAGAACCATAATTCTTTTTTTTTTTTTAAAGATTTATTTATTTATTTATTTTTGGGCGGGGGCTGGGTTGGGGAGGGAGGGGAGTGGGCGGGCCACTTCTATTGGTCTTTCATTTCTCTATTTTCATCCATCTTTGGAGAACCATAATTCTGAAAGGGATCTGTGGCTCCAGATGGCTAGAAAAGGGATAAAAATGAAAAGATGTACTTATATCCCTTAGGCATCACTGAGTCCCAACTTCTTTAAAATCTGATTTAGAGACCATATTTGATCTTTCTACAGGTCCAGCTAGCTCTACAAAATCTGGAGCAAGTTTCTCTCTTCTCTTATACAGCCCCCTGCTTTTCATCTGTTTTCTTAACAATCTCTGCAGACCCACACCTGAAAGCACAGGGACCCTTTAATACCTAAGAGACACATTAAATCTTGTTTGGGACAAACTGGATAAGAAAGGTTATTTTCTGTCTCCCTCTTCTGGCTCCAGTCCCAGTGTACTCGGCACTCCCTTGCCTCTTCTCATCTATCCTATAGCTAGAACAAGGAGCAGGCTAAATTCTTTCTTTAGATAGGATGAATTTCAGTGTTAAAGCTGACTCAAATATTGCCATCTCTGGGAACTTCCTGAGAGTTCCCTTGCTCTCTTACTTCACTGACTGATTTACATGTTCCCTTTTATACTCTAAATTGTACCATATAAATCTCTCTAGTATTGTACTTATAACACTGTACAAGAATTTCTGGTTTATTTGGTTCACTTTTATAAGCTTCTTGGGAGTAGAGACAATATTTTGTTCATTGTTGAATCCTGAAAAGCTAATGTAAGTGAGTAATTAAAGGCAGACTCTAAGGACGGGCAGAGACCCTAAAGAGACATTTCTCCAAAGAAGACATATGGATGGTCAATAGGCACATGAAAAGATGCTTAATATAGCTAATTATTAGAGAAATGCAAATCAAAAGCACAATGAGGAATCACCTTGTACCAGTCAGAATGGCCATTACTAAGAAGTCTACAAATAAGAAATGCTGGAAGGGGTAGGGAGAAAAGGGAACCCTCCTAGCACTGTTGGTAGAAATGTAAATTGGTACAGTCTCTATGGAAAATAGTATAAAGATTCCTTAATAAACTTAAAGTAGAGTTACCTTATGATCCTGTAATCCCACTCCTGGGCATATATCTGGGAAAACTCTAAGCAAAAAGATACATGACCCCTATGTTCATAGTAGCACTATCTGTAAAACCAAGACAAGGAAGCAACCTAAAATGGCCCTGAAAGACAAATGGATAAAGAAGATGTGATATGTATATATATATATATATATATATATACACATAACATATATATATACAATGTAATATTACTCAGTCATAAAAAGAATAAAATAATGACATTTGCAGCAATAAGGCTACACCTAGAGATTCATATTAAGTAAGACAGAGAAAAACAAGTATTAAATCATATCATTTACACATGAAATCTAAGAAAATGACACAAATGAGCCTATTTATAAGACAGAAACAGACTCATAGATATAGAAAACAAACTTATTGTTACCAAAGGTGGATAGCGAGAGGCACAGGGGAAGAGATTAGATTACAGTTTGGGATTAACATACACACTACTATATACATAACAGGTAAAAACAACAAGGACCCACTGTATAGCACTGGGAACTATACTCAATATTTTGTAATAACATATAATGGAAAAGAGGGGGCTTTACTGGTGCTCAGTGGTGAACGTTCGCCTGCCAATGCAGGAGACACGAGATAGAGCCCTGATCTGGGAGGAATCCACAGTGCTGCAGAGCAACTACAAGAATTTCTGGTTTACACTTTTATAAGCTTCTTGGGAGTAGAGACAATATTTTGTTCATTGTTGAATCCTGAAAAGCTAATGTAAGTGAGTAATTAAAGGCAGACTCTAAGGACGGGCAGAGACCCTAAAGAGACATTTCTCCAAAGAAGACATATGGATGGTCAATAGGCACATGAAAAGATGCTTAATATAGCTAATTATTAGAGAAATGCAAATCAAAAGCACAATGAGGAATCACCTTGTACCAGTCAGAATGGCCATTACTAAGAAGTCTACAAATAAGAAATGCTGGAAGGGGTAGGGAGAAAAGGGAACCCTCCTAGCACTGTTGGTAGAAATGTAAATTGGTACAGTCTCTATGGAAAATAGTATAAAGATTCCTTAATAAACTTAAAGTAGAGTTACCTTATGATCCTGTAATCCCACTCCTGGGCATATATCTGGGAAAACTCTAAGCAAAAAGATACATGACCCCTATGTTCATAGTAGCACTATCTGTAAAACCAAGACAAGGAAGCAACCTAAAATGGCCCTGAAAGACAAATGGATAAAGAAGATGTGATATGTATATATATATATATATATATATATACACATAACATATATATATACAATGTAATATTACTCAGTCATAAAAAGAATAAAATAATGACATTTGCAGCAATAAGGCTACACCTAGAGATTCATATTAAGACAGAGAAAAACAAGTATTAAATCATATCATTTACACATGAAATCTAAGAAAATGACACAAATGAGCCTATTTATAAGACAGAAACAGACTCATAGATATAGAAAACAAACTTATTGTTACCAAAGGTGGATAGCGAGAGGCACAGGGGAAGAGATTAGATTACAGTTTGGGATTAACATACACACTACTATATACATAACAGGTAAAAACAACAAGGACCCACTGTATAGCACTGGGAACTATACTCAATATTTTGTAATAACATATAATGGAAAAGAGGGGGCTTTACTGGTGCTCAGTGGTGAACGGTTCGCCTGCCAATGCAGGAGACACGAGATAGAGCCCTGATCTGGGAGGAATCCACAGTGCTGCAGAGCAACTAAGCCCGTGAGCCACAGCTATTGAGTCTGTGCTCTAGAGCCTTGGGGCCACAACTCTTGAAGCCTGTGTGCCTTACAGCCCAAGTTCCACAACAAAAAAAGTCACTGTAACAAGAAGATCCTACATGCTGTGGAGCAACTAAGCCCATGAGCCACAACTGTTCAGCCTGTGCTCTAGAGCCTCAGAGCCACAACTAATGAGTCCATGTGCTGCAACCACTAGTGCCCGTGAGCCCTAGAGCTCAAGTTCCAAAAGAAAAGTCACTGAAACAAGAAACCTGCCCACCTCAACTGGAGAGTGGCCTGCACTCCCCGCAACTAGAGAGAAATCTGTTGCAGTGGTGAAGACCCAGAATAGCAATAAATAAATAAATAAATAAATAAATAATTTAAAAACCATACAATGGAAAAAAATCTGAAAAAGAATGTGTGTGTGTGTGTGTGTGTATATATATATATATATATATATATAACTGAATCACTTTTCTGTAACTTGAAACTAACAGAACACTGTAAATTAAATATATTTCAATTAAAAAAAAAAAAAGAGCAGGGCTTCCATGGTAGCTCAGTGGTAAAGAGTTCGCCTACCAATGCAGGAGATATGAGTTTGATCCCTGATCTGGGAAGATCCCACATGTTGCAGAGCAACTAAGCCCAAGAGCCCCAACTATTGAGCCCATGTGCCACAACTACTGAAGCCTGTGTGCCCTAGAGCCCAAGTTCCACAGGAAAAGTCACCACAAGAAGCCTGCTCACCTTAACTAGAGAGCAGCCCCCACTTCCTGCAACTAGAGAAGAGCCTGCGGCAGCAGTGAAAACCCAGAATAGCCCAAAAAAAAAAAAAAAAAAAAAAAGAGCAGACTCTAGAGGTGGACTGCCTAGAATCCAACATCAGCTCCTCCTTTATCATGTTAGGGGCCTTGGTAAGCTACTTACCTTCTTTGTGTCTTACTTTTCTCATTTGTTAAAACTATAATGCTAACCTTATAGTGTTATGAAGATTAAATGAAATGAGGTACATAAAGCACTCACGATAGTGCTTGGTTTATAGTGAACTCTCAAGAGATGTTGACTAGTATTTTTATTATGTAATATATTCTCTAAATCTTTGTTAAAATGCTTGGTACTGCTACAACAGACTGTGGTAGCTACAAGAGTCGGTATAGATTAAACATTCACAATTATCTTTCATACTACTTTTCATTTTACTGCATCACACTCAACTATATTGTATATTATATATTCAGCTATGTGTAAGACTAAAAAAATTATCACTACATTCTGAATTCCAAAGAGTTGACCTCTGAACTTTTAACACACTGGTACACAGCTCATTCATCAATTGAGAAGCATGTGCATTACACTAAAAAAAATAGTTGATAACACTATCTGAATGACAGACTGAGGAAAAATTTCTACCACAGAAAGATCAAATTTTCATGATTTATTTATGAGCCCCTTTCTTCTTGTGGCCAGTTTAAAATTAACTCAGAATGTAATTAAAGATATCTGATGACAGGAAAATCACGGTGATTGCCAAATATGATAAGAGGTATCACTAATGTATCACAATGTTATCTGCAAATCAAAAAAGCATTAATTTCTTTTAATAGTTCTCTACACATTAATGATCACTCTGAAATGTCAGATTCAGAAGCAATAATTAATGCCTTTTAAAAATCATGCCTAGATCACAGAATTTTAGGCACCAAAGTATCACTCAATCTTTATCTTCATTCTCCAAAAGATATGAAACACAAAAGCACTGTTTTATATAATTTCTATAGAACAATTGGTCAAGGTTACATTTAAAACATCAAAGGAGCTTTGTATTACCAAGAACATTCTACTATGTATAGAATTTCCAGTCTGATTCTACCTACAAGCTGAAAATTATAGCAAACTTGAGCTACAGGGTGTAAAGGGAATTGCAAGAAACTAAATAAGAATTTGGCTTTAGATTTTATATATCTTCTTATTGAACTAACTCACCCTGAGAGCTAAGTTGGTCTCATCAGGGCAAGACTTTGGGACTACCTGACAATGTGGCACAGAGAGAAGACAGAATTAGCTTTAAAAAGTGTTAACATCAAGTTACCAGCAACTGACTTACAAAGAAGTATTGTGGGCAATTAAATTTTTATTCTATGACTTTTATATATTCCTATTTTTTAAAGTAATGATTATTTCATGCTACATATCCATTTGTTAATTCTTATAGGACTGACAGGTGTCCAGATTTAAGAAATAAGTATAACAATCAAAATAAATAAAGAAGAAATAAATATTTCGTATGGTGAAATGAATAGATTCCTTTTTAAAAAAAAAAAAAACAGGAAAATAATGCTTATAATGGCCTTTTCTCAACAGTTTTATAAGGATAAAGCAGTTCATGTTGGCTATGCACTTCAAATTTTTAACAAAACATAAGCTAGTAAAAAAATGTTATTATCATAACCAAATAGAATCGAATTTTCTATAGTGGGTGCTGTTATTTTTATAACAATGTTAAAGGTTTTTTGTTTGTTTGTTTTTTAAGCCTTTATACATATACTTAGCTCCTTAAAGTTATAAATCCCTAAAAGAGACAGGTATTCTTTAATAACTCTTTAAATGATTTTTTGAAAATTCAAGCTGAAAACATCTAAGGATCTATAAGAAACTGTATATTTATTACCATCTACATTCTGTCTTGTAGAGGCAAAAAAAGGGAAGAATAACATTTAAAAAAAGAAAATAAAACCCCAATAAACATCTCATTTTGTTTCTCAGATTTAATTAAATCAAATCAACTCTCATCCTTAAGTTTACATAATGAGAGTTAGTTTCCCAGGGGAAAAAAATCCCAAAACTGACTATTAAGATAAAAAAAAAAAGTCTAGTCTGCCAAGAGTGTTCTAGTTCCAGACAGAGTTTGGTTGAGAGCCTTCTGGTCTCCTTTCCCATAATATTTTGGCCAAGAAAAGAGCTGAGGTTTGCCTTTTAATATGGTCCTTTGCATCAGAACAAGAAAGATGCAATTCTACATTAATACTTAAAAGAGATAAATACAAAGATGTCAACTTGATGATGTAAAGGGTAGGTGATTCTGGGATTCTTTGGTACTAAGTTTCTTAACATTTAAATGAAATTATCTCCCTCCCCCCTTGTTTTTGCTCTACTCTTATTGGCAAATGGGAATAATTAGCATAGACCTTTTTTTTTTTTAATAATATCTTTTCTTTTTTTCCTTATTATTAAAAAAAACACATTTATTTTATTTATTTATCTTTTTGTGGGGTGGGGTGGGGAGGGAGGGGGACGGGCGGGCCAGAGCGCCGGCTCAGGGCGCATGCGCTCCAGAGCCCCAGCTCGGTAATTGGACACATGGGTCCAGCCACACCGCGGCACGTGGGATCTTCCCAGGCCAGGGATCGAACCGGCGCCTCTTGCACTGCAAGGCGGTGTCCTTACCTGCTGGACCACCAGGGAAGCCCCTAGCATAGCCCTTTTATGTCGCCTTGTTATCTTTCTTTCTGACTGAACAAATCTAATTAACTTTAATACTTCTTTTCTTGAAGACTGGGACTATAAGACAGTCACTGCTACTCCTTGAATTATATCTAATTTGGCTTCAGATAACTGATACTCATTCCATTTTAAAATGTGATAATCTGGTTGGTTATGCAATAAGCATGTGAACCCCAAAACTTACAAAAAAAGATTATGTTATAGATTGGAATTCTGTTAGATGACACTCTTTAGGTTTGCCTGTTGTGTATTCTAGAGTTGGCTTCCTCCTTCTGTATAAATTAGTTTTTGCTTTTCTTTGACATAATGATAGCTGCTTTTTATCCTCCCCTCAAATTAAAATTAATCATAATCTTTCAAAGAGCCCTCTATTACCTTTCATTTTTGACTGACATCCTACTTGCTGCAGTCCTCAAGAAATCAAAATTAAAATTAATCAGCCAAGAGTGTTCTAGTTCCAGACAGAGTTTGGTTGAGAGCCTTCTGGTCTCCTTTCCCATAATATTTTGGCCAAGAAAAGAGCTGAGGTTTGCCTTTTAATATGGTCCTTTGCATCAGAACAAGAAAGATGCAATTCTACATTAATACTTAAAAGAGATAAATACAAAGATGTCAACTTGATGATGTAAAGGGTAGGTGATTCTGGGATTCTTTGGTACTAAGTTTCTTAACATTTAAATGAAATTATCTCCCTCCCCCCTTGTTTTTGCTCTACTCTTATTGGCAAATGGGAATAATTAGCATAGACCTTTTTTTTTTTTAATAATATCTTTTCTTTTTTTCCTTATTATTAAAAAAAACACATTTATTTTATTTATTTATCTTTTTGTGGGGTGGGGAGGGAGGGAGGGGGACGGGCGGGCCAGAGCGCCGGCTCAGGGCGCATGCGCTCCAGAGCCCCAGCTCGGTAATTGGACACATGGGTCCAGCCACACCGCGGCACGTGGGATCTTCCCAGGCCAGGGATCGAACCGGCGCCTCTTGCACTGCAAGGCGGTGTCCTTACCTGCTGGACCACCAGGGAAGCCCCTAGCATAGCCCTTTTATGTCGCCTTGTTATCTTTCTTTCTGACTGAACAAATCTAATTAACTTTAATACTTCTTTTCTTGAAGACTGGGACTATAAGACAGTCACTGCTACTCCTTGAATTATATCTAATTTGGCTTCAGATAACTGATACTCATTCCATTTTAAAATGTGATAATCTGGTTGGTTATGCAATAAGCATGTGAACCCCAAAACTTACAAAAAAAGATTATGTTATAGATTGGAATTCTGTTAGATGACACTCTTTAGGTTTGCCTGTTGTGTATTCTAGAGTTGGCTTCCTCCTTCTGTATAAATTAGTTTTTGCTTTTCTTTGACATAATGATAGCTGCTTTTTATCCTCCCCTCAAATTAAAATTAATCATAATCTTTCAAAGAGCCCTCTATTACCTTTCATTTTTGACTGACATCCTACTTGCTGCAGTCCTCAAGAAATCAATGAATATATTAACTGAAATTAGACTTGGCACCTGTCTCCAAGGAACTCAGCTCAATAGTTCTTGGTAGCCTTAGATGGAATTTTTAATAACTTCAAAGGAGATATTTTTTTAAAACTGTGCATTTTTGTCACTAAACCACTATGATTTATTAAAATGCATATAAATGTGGCTCTTATATGCATATGAAAAGTTAAGTATTTAATTAAATAGTTCATAATTTTATTCCAAGTCATTATAAGTCCTTTTCGCAATAGCCTTAAACACAGGGTATTTCAACATTAGTAACTTGTCTTTTCTTATAAAACTGGGCGTTCTTAAGTCATTTTTATACATCCATGTTTTTTGAGTTCCCAAATAAAGACATCAGGGTAGAATAAAACAAATATGACCAAAGTTAAGAGCATTGAAATACTTAAAAAAATCTAACAATTTAATGATTGGTATGAAAAGAAACTAAGTAGCTAGTTTAGATAGTATCCTTTCTTTTTTTCACAATCACAAGTTTTCTACTTTGCTTTTTTGATTTTACAGAGTTTTGTTGTTTGCTAGATAGTATCTTATAAACACAAAAGAACAGTGTTTCTCAGTCGTAAGATTCAATTTGAGGGGCAAAGGAACTGGAAAAACATGGTGCTGAAGAAGGGAAACTATAAATATTCAAGAAATTTATTTTTTTCTGTTCCTAAATTTCAGAACATTTTGTTTTTCTTTAGAGCTCCAAATAAGTCATGTACAGAAATCTCATCTCAGACTAAAAGTAATAACAATCAGATGATGAATGGAAGAGTTTAGTCTGAACGGCTGAGCTGGAATCCTGAGAGTACCATTTAATACCTCTATAACTTTTATCTTCTCGACTTTCAGTTTCTCCATCTGTAACACGGCTGTAACACCACCAAACCCAACAGGGTTGGTGACAATAAAAATAAAGAAGGCATGTAATATCTGTACATTGCCTGGCTCATAGTAGGCATTCAATAAATTTTGTTCCTGGACTTTCCCCTTCCCTGAACCCTGTGGAAATTAAATTTGACAGATAAATAGTGTTCTCTTTACCTTCAAAGCTATTGTAGTGAGAAAAGATAGAAATAACTGAAATTAGACTTGGCACCTGTCTCCAAGGAACTCAGCTCAATAGTTCTTGGTAGCCTTAGATGGAATTTTAATAACTTCAAAGGAGATATTTTTTTAAAACTGTGCATTTTTGTCACTAAACCACTATGATTTATTAAAATGCATATAAATGTGGCTCTTATATGCATATGAAAAGTTAAGTATTTAATTAAATAGTTCATAATTTTATTCCAAGTCATTATAAGTCCTTTTCGCAATAGCCTTAAACACAGGGTATTTCAACATTAGTAACTTGTCTTTTCTTATAAAACTGGGCGTTCTTAAGTCATTTTTATACATCCATGTTTTTTGAGTTCCCAAATAAAGACATCAGGGTAGAATAAAACAAATATGACCAAAGTTAAGAGCATTGAAATACTTAAAAAAATCTAACAATTTAATGATTGGTATGAAAAGAAACTAAGTAGCTAGTTTAGATAGTATCCTTTCTTTTTTTCACAATCACAAGTTTTCTACTTTGCTTTTTTGATTTTACAGAGTTTTGTTGTTTGCTAGATAGTATCTTATAAACACAAAAGAACAGTGTTTCTCAGTCGTAAGATTCAATTTGAGGGGCAAAGGAACTGGAAAAACATGGTGCTGAAGAAGGGAAACTATAAATATTCAAGAAATTTATTTTTTTCTGTTCCTAAATTTCAGAACATTTTGTTTTTCTTTAGAGCTCCAAATAAGTCATGTACAGAAATCTCATCTCAGACTAAAAGTAATAACAATCAGATGATGAATGGAAGAGTTTAGTCTGAACGGCTGAGCTGGAATCCTGAGAGTACCATTTAATACCTCTATAACTTTTATCTTCTCGACTTTCAGTTTCTCCATCTGTAACACGGCTGTAACACCACCAAACCCAACAGGGTTGGTGACAATAAAAATAAAGAAGGCATGTAATATCTGTACATTGCCTGGCTCATAGTAGGCATTCAATAAATTTTGTTCCTGGACTTTCCCCTTCCCTGAACCCTGTGGAAATTAAATTTGACAGATAAATAGTGTTCTCTTTACCTTCAAAGCTATTGTAGTGAGAAAAGATAGAAATAACTAGCTGGAGCTATAAATCTCCTTGATCTCAAATTTTAAAGTAGATTAGTAAGCAATGAAATAAAACTGGTAAGAGATAAATAGAATGATGGAATTTATAAAACCCAAATGAAAGTTAAGATACTGCTAATCATTTCTATTTTCCTCTTGGCTGTGATGATACTATATTTCATATTCACTGAGGAGAGAAATTACCTAAACTTCAAAAAGTAAAATTAAAAGGGTTTCATAAAAACAAAAATTGCTTCCATTTTCCACATGTTTTATCAGAAAACTATTTCAAAATGAGAGTAAGGCTTTCAGCAGTTCATCTGGGATGATCTGTTCATGTGTCTACTATATGCCACCTGCTATACTAAAGGGCTGAGGGTATGTAAAACAAGGTGAAAAAATAACTATTAAGGGCATAGTGCATGCCAAGTGTTTCAGGCATGTATCACTCTGTTAGCTCACTAGGGCTGCCATAACAAAGTACTACCAACTGGGTGACAAACAGCAGAAATTAATTTTTTCACAGTTCTGGAGACAGGAAGTCCAAGATCAAGGTATAGGCTGAGTCGCTTTCCTCCAATGCCTCTCTCCTTGGTTTGCAGTTGGCTGCCCTCTTGCTGTCTCTTTACACAGTTGTCCCTCCGTGTAAACACACCCCTGGTGTCTGTGTCTCTTTCCAAATCGCCATTTCTTATAAGGTTACCAGTAAGACTGGATTAGAGCTCACCTTAATAGTGTCACTTTAACTTAATCACAGAAAATTGGGGTTGGGGATTCAATACTTCAGTTTTAGTGGGGAGGATAGGGAAGGATGGACACAATTCTGCCTATAAGAAACACGATCTTACTTAACCATCAACATGTTGTACAAAGGAGGATCGAGGCTTTGAGAGAATAACTCATCACAGATAGTAAGTGGTAGAAAATTTTAACCAAGGTCTCATTATGAGTACACCAAAGCTTTTGTTCTTTCTGTTTCCTCAAAGAATTACTAAAAAGATCCACACTCAGTAGATCCATGAAATTTTTAATATGGGGGTTATTGGTAAGGAGGCACTTAGTCACTGATCTTGTGCCATTAAATAGAAAGAATGATTTAGGATTAGTAAACATTTTTATGTAACAAATAGGACATCTAGTAGGCTGGGTTCTTTCACAAAAGTCTACTGGTTCCCTTACATGAGGAATTGCTGATCGTCAAACAGAAACGTTTTGGTATGTCTTGGCCCAAAGTCTAGAGGATGCAAGTCAATGTCAAATAGAAGAGGGCTTTCTAGAATAAATATCTTAGATATAACTATCTTTTACATCTCTTTTCCTCAGCATTTGGATGTACACTATGGGCAGGTACACATGTATGAAATCCCTCATCTGCTTTACAACATTCTACCTCATTGGCAATCTACACAAAATGTTAGTAGCCTTTAAGCTCTATAGCATCTCAGGATAAAAGACAAAAGTCTGCGCTCTGCCTCTTGAAACTCTATCAGGTGTTCAAGAACAGGTGTCAGGCTAGACTGTGGTAAATCTGGCATTTGCTCCATATTCTGATGACTCTGTACTGTTGTTAAAAGTTTGGCATGGTCTTCTTTGGAAACATTTGTACATAATCTGTAAATGTGAAATTACTTAACTTACTAATTATGTAATTGCAACTTAACATGGAATATACATCCATAAAATATAGTTAGAACCTAAAGCACAAGTCAGAATGGTAGTTTTTGTGTACAGGGGCCAAGGCATATGTTTATAATCCCAGTATATCTATAAACTCTTACACAAAAACCACTCCTGAAAGCAGGGTTTAAACTCCCATGTGAAAGATGTCTTCCTTATACCAGAAGGAAAGAAACGAAGAGAGGCAACTGTGGACAAGTAACTAAATATATGGGGGACTCATTATGCCAGCAAATTTAGTGACCACAAAACAGGAAAAGGTCAGTTTTCATTCCAATTCCAAAGAAAGGCTATGTCAAAGAATGTTCAAATTACTATACAGTTGCACTCATTTCACATGCTAGCAAGATCATACTCAAAATCCTTCAAGCTAGGCTTTAACAGTATGTGAACTGAGAACTTCCAGATGTACAAGCCGGATTTAGAAAAGGCAGAGGAACCAGAGATCAAATTGCCAATTACTTTGGATCACAGAAAAAACAAGGAAATTTCAGAAAAACGTCTACTTCTGCTTCACTATCTAAAGTCTTTCACTGTGTGGATCACAACAAACTGTGGAAAATTCTTAATGAAATGGGAACACCAGACAACATTATTTGCCTCCTAAGAAGCCTGTTTGCAGGACAAAAAACAGCAGTTAGAACTGGACATGGAACAATGGACTGGTTCAAAATCGGGAAAGGAGTATGTCAAGACTGTATATTGTCACCCTGCTAATTTAACTTACATGTAGAGTAATACATCATGCAAAATGCTGGGCTGGATGAATCATAAATGAATCAAGATTGCTGGCAGAGTATACCTATAAACAAGAAAACTCTGTAAAAACATGTAACAGTAACTTCACTGTACACCTGGTGCTAATGCAACACTATAAAACAAATATACCCCAATTAAAAAAAAAAAGATTGCTGAAAGAAATGTCAACAACCTCAGATATGCAGATGATACCACTTTAACGGCAGAAAGTGAAGAGGAATTAAAAAGCCTCTTGATGAAGGCGAAAAGAGGAGAGTGAAAATGCTGACTTAAAACTCAACATGTGGGCTTCCCTGATGGTCCAGCGGGTAAGGACACTGCCTTGCAGTGCAAAGGGCACTGGTCCAATCCCTGGCCTGGGAAGATCCCATGTACTGTGAAGTGGCTGGACCGCTGTGTCCAACTACAGAGTCTGAGCTCTGGAGTGCATGTGCCCAGAGCTAGTGCTCTGCAACGAGAGAGGCCACTGCGATGGGAGGCCCACACAGGCCAAAGAACAAAGATGGATGAAAATGAATAAATGAAAGGCCAACAGAAGTGGCCAAAAAAAAAAAAAAAAACCAACTCAACATGCAAAAAATGAAGATCATGGGCATCTGGTCCTATGACTTCATGGCAAATAGATCGGGAAAATGTGGAAACAGTATCAGATTTAATCTTCCTGGGCTCCAAAACTGATGCAGGTGGTGACTGCAACCATGAACTTAAAAGGCACTTACTCCTTGGAAAAATAGTTATGATAAACTTGGACAGTGCCTCTAAAAAGCAGAGACATCACTTTGCTGACAAAGGTGCATATAGTCAAAGCTATGGCTTTTCTGGTAATCAGGTATGGATGTGATAGTTGGACCATAAAGAAGGCTGATCATAGAAAATTGACACTTTTGAAATGTGGCATTGGAGAAGACTCTTGAGAGTTGCTTGGACAGCAAGGAGATCGAACCAGTCAATCCTAAAGGAAATCAATCCTGAATATTCTTAGGAAGGATTGGTGTTGAAGCTGAAACTCTAATACTTTGGACACATGATAGGAAGAGCTGACTGATTGGAAAAGACCCTGATCCTGCAAAAGATTGAAGGAAAGAGGAGAAGGGGGTGACAGAGGATGAGATGGATGGATGACATCAGTGACTCAATGGACATGAGTTTGAGTAAACTCAGGGAGATAGTGAAGGACAGGGAAGCCTGGAGTACTGAAGTTCATGGGGGTCACCAAGAGTCGGACATGACTTAGTGACTGAACAACAACAAAGGAAGATAAGAATTATTTTAGCATTATGTCTTTTTTTTTTTTTTAATTTTGACCTCTTTTCATTGATTTTTTTTCTTTAAAGATTTATTTATTTATTTATTTTGGGCGGGGGTCGGGTTGGGGAGGGAGGGGAGCGGGCGGGCCACTTCTATTGGTCTTTCATTTCTCTATTTTTATCCGTCTTTGTTCTTTGGCCCGTGTGGGCCTCCCATCGCAGTGGTGTCTGTCGTTGCAGAGCGCCGGCTCTGGGCGCATGCACTCCAGAGCTCCCGCTCGGTAATTGGACACATCGGTCCAGCCACTCTGCGGCACGTGGGATCTTCCCAGGCCAGGGATCGAACCAGCGCCCCTTGCACTGCAAATTGGTGTCCTTACTCACTGGACCACCAGGGGAAGCCCTCATTGATTTTTTATCCATTTATTTTCATCCACCTTTACTCTTTGGCCCGTGTGGGTCTCTCATCGCAGTGGCCTCTCTGGTCGCAGAGCACTGGCTCTGGACACATGCGCTCCATAGTGCTGGCTCATAATTGGACACACTGGTCCAGCTGCTCGGTGGCACATGGGATCTTCGCTGGCCAGATATGGAACCGGTGCCTCTTGCACTGCAGGGTGGACTCTTTACCCACTGGACCACCAAGGAAGCCCAAGGATTATTTTAACAAAATTTGTACAGATAATGCTTGACTTTGACTAAAGAAGGCTGATCATAGGAAAAATGTGGCATTGAGAAGACTCTTGAGAGTTGCTTGGACAGCAAGGAGATCGAACCAGTCAATCCTAAAGGAAATCAATCCTGAATATTCTTAGGAAGGATTGGTGTTGAAGCTGAAACTCTAATACTTTGGACACATGATAGGAAGAGCTGACTGATTGGAAAGACCCTGATCCTGCAAAAGATTGAAGGAAAGAGGAGAAGGGGGTGACAGAGGATGAGATGGATGGATGACATCAGTGACTCAATGGACATGAGTTTGAGTAAACTCAGGGAGATAGTGAAGGACAGGGAAGCCTGGAGTACTGAAGTTCATGGGGGTCACCAAGAGTCGGACATGACTTAGTGACTGAACAACAACAAAGGAAGATAAGAATTATTTTAGCATTATGTCTTTTTTTTTTTTTTAATTTTGACCTCTTTTCATTGATTTTTTTTCTTTAAAGATTTATTTATTTATTTATTTTGGGCGGGGGTCGGGTTGGGGAGGGAGGGGAGCGGGCGGGCCACTTCTATTGGTCTTTCATTTCTCTATTTTTATCCGTCTTTGTTCTTTGGCCCGTGTGGGCCTCCCATCGCAGTGGTGTCTGTCGTTGCAGAGCGCCGGCTCTGGGCGCATGCACTCCAGAGCTCCCGCTCGGTAATTGGACACATCGGTCCAGCCACTCTGCGGCACGTGGGATCTTCCCAGGCCAGGGATCGAACCAGCGCCCCTTGCACTGCAAATTGGTGTCCTTACTCACTGGACCACCAGGGGAAGCCCTCATTGATTTTTTATCCATTTATTTTCATCCACCTTTACTCTTTGGCCCGTGTGGGTCTCTCATCGCAGTGGCCTCTCTGGTCGCAGAGCACTGGCTCTGGACACATGCGCTCCATAGTGCTGGCTCATAATTGGACACACTGGTCCAGCTGCTCGGTGGCACATGGGATCTTCGCTGGCCAGATATGGAACCGGTGCCTCTTGCACTGCAGGGTGGACTCTTTACCCACTGGACCACCAAGGAAGCCCAAGGATTATTTTAACAAAATTTGTACAGATAATGCTTGACTTTGACTCCCTTTTCTGGTGATGAGAATGCGAGCTTCATAAAACTAATGTTTCTCGGACTTCCCCTGGTGGTCCAGTGTATGCAGTGCAAGGGGCGCCAGTTCGAGCCCTGGCCTGGGAAGATCCCATGTGCCGCGGAGCGGCTGGACACATGTGTCCAATTACCGAGCCGGAGCTCCAGAGCTCCGGAGCTCCGGAGCTCCGGAGCGCATGCGCCCAGAGCCGGCGCACTGCAATGACAGATGCCACTGCGATGGGAGGCCCACAGGAGCCAAAGAACAAAGACGGATGAAAATAGAGAAATGAAAGACCAATAGAAGTGGCCCGCCCGCTCCCCTCCCTCCCCAACCCAACGCCCAAAGTAAATAAATAAATTAATTTAAAAAACAAAAAACAAAAAACTAATGCTTCTCTTGGGCTGAGCCACTTCACTGGGTCTTCATTTTCTTATGAGGGCTCCCATGTATGTGTAAAAATTTGTATACTTTTCTCTTGTTAATTTGTCATTAATTTAAGACTCAGGCCTCGGGGGGTAGAGGTTAAGTTTCATGCCACCTGCACTGTATGTATATATATGTATGTATATGAATACTATGTATTATAGGGGCAAGAAACTCTGGAAGGAGGCTGAATTGTGGAAAACCATCTGCTATTTTAAGGTAAATTTTTTGAATAGTAATTATACCATTCAGAGGAAAAAAAAAAAAACAACAACAGTATGAAAAGACATCCCAAAGTTACTCCAAAATCCATACTGACTTTTACTAAGATCTGTTCTTCTGCTTGTCTTCTAGAGAATCAATATTAAACATTATTCTTAGTGATAATGGGGATTCAGTTATGATTTTTCAAACCATCTCAACTGGGGTAAGTGGATGGAAGAGGTGGGAGTAGTATATTAGAATCTTGGGGGAAAGACAAGAGAGCAGATAGAGAAGTAATATTCAGAGTTTAAAAACAAAGCAGCAAACAAACAAACAAACAAAAAACCCAAGGCAGTGCTTTTCTCCAATACTTTTATGTGTTTTTAGTCAAAGCATTTAATATTTTAAAATTTCAAATAACGTTAAAAGCAGGGTGCATGTTAACCAACAAAATGGGGTAGAGAAACACCAGCGAAAGGGAATTTTTAAAAATCTGAAGAATCAGAGACTTCATTTTTTTGTATCCAAACAAAAGTACATACAGGGGCTTCCCTGGTGGTCCAGGGGGTAAGGACACCGCCTTGCAGTGCAAGAGGCGCCGGTTTGATCCCTGGCCTGGGAAGATCCCACGTTCCATGGAGCGGCTGGACCCATGTGTCCAATGACCTAGCCGGAGCTCTGGAGTGCATGCGCCCAGAGCCGGTGCTCTGCGACAACAGACACCACTGCGATGGGAGGCCCACACGGGCCAAAGACCAAAGATGGATGAAACTAGACAAATGAAAGACCAATAGAAGTGGCCCACCTGCTCCCTTCCCTCCCCAACCCGACCTCGCCAAAAATAAATAAAAATAAAATAAATGTAAAAGTACATACAGAAGGCATTTAGTGAACCTTTTGAACTGAATAGACTCAGTAGTCAATCCCAAACACACTTAATTCAACAAATATATGCACAGAAAAAGGTAATGCTCTTACAGACATGTATCCAGGAATGGAATAAAATGATGGCCAAACTTTAAATGGAAAAGTGAATCCCCAAACCCAGTATGACACCTTTGTAATTCTGAGCACATATATTTTTTATTTCTGACCTTTCATGTTTCAAGTTGTTATTACCTTTGTAAAACTTTCATAAAAAGAGATCCTTATTATTCTCTTCACCTTCAGTCTCTGGTGCCTTCTACACAATAAACATACATGCTCAGGTTGAGAAGTGCTCTGACTCCTGAACCTCAGCTGAGTGAAACACTAAGATTTAAAACCTTTGGCAGAGAATCAATATTAAACATTATTCTTAGTGATAATGGGGATTCAGTTATGATTTTTCAAACCATCTCAACTGGGGTAAGTGGATGGAAGAGGTGGGAGTAGTATATTAGAATCTTGGGGGAAAGACAAGAGAGCAGATAGAGAAGTAATATTCAGAGTTTAAAAACAAAGCAGCAAACAAACAAACAAACAAAAAACCCAAGGCAGTGCTTTTCTCCAATACTTTTATGTGTTTTTAGTCAAAGCATTTAATATTTTAAAATTTCAAATAACGTTAAAAGCAGGGTGCATGTTAACCAACAAAATGGGGTAGAGAAACACCAGCGAAAGGGAATTTTTAAAAATCTGAAGAATCAGAGACTTCATTTTTTTGTATCCAAACAAAAGTACATACAGGGGCTTCCCTGGTGGTCCAGGGGGTAAGGACACCGCCTTGCAGTGCAAGAGGCGCCGGTTCGATCCCTGGCCTGGGAAGATCCCACGTTCCATGGAGCGGCTGGACCCATGTGTCCAATGACCTAGCCGGAGCTCTGGAGTGCATGCGCCCAGAGCCGGTGCTCTGCGACAACAGACACCACTGCGATGGGAGGCCCACACGGGCCAAAGACCAAAGATGGATGAAACTAGACAAATGAAAGACCGATAGGAGTGGCCCGCCCACCCCCCTCCCTCCCCACCCCCGCCAAAAATAAATAAAAATAAAATAAATGTAAAAGTACATACAGAAGGCATTTAGTGAACCTTTTGAACTGAATAGACTCAGTAGTCAATCCCAAACACACTTAATTCAACAAATATATGCACAGAAAAAGGTAATGCTCTTACAGACATGTATCCAGGAATGGAATAAAATGATGGCCAAACTTTAAATGGAAAAGTGAATCCCCAAACCCAGTATGACACCTTTGTAATTCTGAGCACATATATTTTTTATTTCTGACCTTTCATGTTTCAAGTTGTTATTACCTTTGTAAAACTTTCATAAAAAGAGATCCTTATTATTCTCTTCACCTTCAGTCTCTGGTGCCTTCTACACAATAAACATACATGCTCAGGTTGAGAAGTGCTCTGACTCCTGAATTTCTTTTTCCTCAAGCTGAGTACCGAAAGACAACTAAGATTTTTAAAATTTAGACTTCTTTGGCTTTCAGGCCTAGAACCAACTTACTCTAAGACATATTATTATCCTACCTGTTGTCAGGCTGCAGACCACTGATAAGGTTCAAGTCAATCAGTTCTCATGGTCGGAGGTAAACTGAAAGAATACCAATAGTGCAGGCCCCTTCCAACACAGAGGATCTATGTGTATACATTATGGACAAGTGTCCTGAAGTCTTAAGAAACACCTACCTCCAGCTTCAGAACATCGTGCTGAAGTTTACGCTGAAATTCAAGGAAGTTTTTAATTGTCAGCTTTCCCTTGAGATCAGGTCCAAAGAAGTAGGTCGTGAGGGCTGAACACAAGCCAGACTTGAGGGTGTTACCAGTTGTAGGACGATCTCTATGACGCATTCCCATGCTGGTTTGGGAGCGAATAATGCTCTGAACCTAATGAAGAATCAAACCCCAATCCAGAAAAAGATTACAATGTAGAAAGTGTAGAAAAGTAAGAATAATGACTATCAGCTGCTTACTGTCTGCCTACATTGTGCTAGAATTCTCTCTTTTAATGCTCATAACAATCCTATGAGATAAATCCTATGACTATCCTCATTTTACAGATGAGGAATTTGAGTATGCGGTTAAGTAACTCGCTAGAAGTCAAGAATCCAGCAAGTAATAGAACTGGTATTCTAACATACATGCCTGACACCTTTATAATTGGAATGCTCTTAAAAATCTCTGTTGAGAAAAACGGATGCATTTGTTTTAGGCTCAAGACCTCACATACAACACTAAAATAACCATCAACTGCACAATAACACCTGCTATATCTCAGGAGACTTTAAAAAATTTCATACTTCTCACTACTGACTCTCCAGTTGTGATGAGAGGTAGTACAGCTATAGCCAAATACTTTGTATCTAAGAGAGATAACATTAATTAGAATGATAATGTGAAATATAAAGTTGGTATGGAGTAATTCTCCAAGAGAAGACAGGGAATTAGTTAATTTTTGAGAAATTTTAAATAAGCTTTTGAGAAAGAATAATTTTGGGGGCTAGCAACCATGTCCTAACTATTGATATATAAAATCAGCTTTTTAAGGCAAGTCTATGATTGCTATAGTACTGTTATTTCATTGGTTCTTGCAGTTTTTTCTACCCCTTTACAGCTAAAAAAGATAACTATTCAGAATAAAATTGTGACACATAAAGACAGATAAAGGTATATTATATAAATAAGTAGTATGTTAGACATGTAGATAATGATTTGTAAATTGCCAAATTATAAAAGCAAAATATTTAAAAACCTACAAATTTGTAACAATGGATTTACTTATATGTCATTTTATTCATTATCTATGGCCATACAAAAGATTTAGTTAACATAATTTAACGGTCTCTGGCTCTAAAAGATAAGAGTAGAAAAATGGAAAGACACGAGGTAGGGGATCAGGACATGTGGGGTCTAATTCTGTTGCTCTGCAGTGAAGGCACAATTTATGCAGGTCATTTAAATTCTTTGGGTCTTAGTTTTCTTATTGGAAAAGTTCACAGTTAGAGGACATTGGCTTTAGGGTTCCTTATAACTATAAGTTAATATCATAAATGCTTCTGATTATGATTTTTTTTCTGGGTTCATGTTTTATCAAGTAAATAAGATTGTTTGATGTTTGTTTGTCATGCACATATAGACTTGAAAGATAGGTATTTCATGGATTTTAAAATTCTTTAAGTTGCAGATTTTTAGACTTTAGGTTGAAATATAGGATAATCAGTACAGTGCTGCTTCTCTTTGAAGGTAATACACAATTCATTTCCTATGCCTAAGAGAACTGAAGAATTTTTTAGCAGCAGTGAACCAGTATTGAGTACCAGGACCTGTCATGATTTTAATTCTGCCTGTGCTATAATACTGCAGCTTATATACTTCCTATGATGGAAACTGTATATGTTAGCTTCAAAAGTGCTGAGAATGTGTCTGGAACTAACTTTTCCAGTTAGTGATGAGAGGTAGTACAGCTATAGCCAAATACTTTGTATCTAAGAGAGATAACATTAATTAGAATGATAATGTGAAATATAAAGTTGGTATGGAGTAATTCTCCAAGAGAAGACAGGGAATTAGTTAATTTTTGAGAAATTTTAAATAAGCTTTTGAGAAAGAATAATTTTGGGGGCTAGCAACCATGTCCTAACTATTGATATATAAAATCAGCTTTTTAAGGCAAGTCTATGATTGCTATAGTACTGTTATTTCATTGGTTCTTGCAGTTTTTTCTACCCCTTTACAGCTAAAAAAGATAACTATTCAGAATAAAATTGTGACACATAAAGACAGATAAAGGTATATTATATAAATAAGTAGTATGTTAGACATGTAGATAATGATTTGTAAATTGCCAAATTATAAAAGCAAAATATTTAAAAACCTACAAATTTGTAACAATGGATTTACTTATATGTCATTTTATTCATTATCTATGGCCATACAAAAGATTTAGTTAACATAATTTAACGGTCTCTGGCTCTAAAAGATAAGAGTAGAAAAATGGAAAGACACGAGGTAGGGGATCAGGACATGTGGGGTCTAATTCTGTTGCTCTGCAGTGAAGGCACAATTTATGCAGGTCATTTAAATTCTTTGGGTCTTAGTTTTCTTATTGGAAAAGTTCACAGTTAGAGGACATTGGCTTTAGGGTTCCTTATAACTATAAGTTAATATCATAAATGCTTCTGATTATGATTTTTTTTCTGGGTTCATGTTTTATCAAGTAAATAAGATTGTTTGATGTTTGTTTGTCATGCACATATAGACTTGAAAGATAGGTATTTCATGGATTTTAAAATTCTTTAAGTTGCAGATTTTTAGACTTTAGGTTGAAATATAGGATAATCAGTACAGTGCTGCTTCTCTTTGAAGGTAATACACAATTCATTTCCTATGCCTAAGAGAACTGAAGAATTTTTTAGCAGCAGTGAACCAGTATTGAGTACCAGGACCTGTCATGATTTTAATTCTGCCTGTGCTATAATACTGCAGCTTATATACTTCCTATGATGGAAACTGTATATGTTAGCTTCAAAAGTGCTGAGAATGTGTCTGGAAATTTCATTCCCTTTCTCTGGCTCACAACTGATAGGTATTATTTCTCATACTTTCACACTAAAGGCACATTTCTGTCATTGCCTGGGTGAATGTATCCCAAACAATTATGAGATTTTAAAAACACTTATCTTTTGCTAGGTTAGTTCTATTTTATGACCTACTGTGAAATGCATTAAATAAAAGGATCTGTGTGAAATAAAGGTCGGAGAAAACTCATACTTATTTACAGTTGAGCAGTGCCTTTTATTTTACTTTTTATTATTTATTTTGGCCACACCATGTAACATGTGGGATATTCTCTGATCCTATAGGACCAAATCCATTTCTTCTGTGGTGGGAGTGCAGAGTTTTAACCAATGGACTACTGGGGAAGTCCAAGTAATACTTTTTAGTAATTTATGTTTCTGTACGATCAAAGTGATTTTTGAAAAAGGTGAATGGAAGCAATATTAAGTGTTAGTCTGCTTCATGTCACATTCATTTTGAAGATTCATTATGATGAAATATGTGTGTTTTCATACTGGTTCTGTTTAGTTTTTTTTTTTTTTTTTAATAAATTTGACAAACATGCTGCCAAGAAAATACCTATTTAGCTAGAAATCAAAGCAAAGTTTGAAGGCTTGACAACTTAATGCACTTTCAACCTAATGAAATGTTACAATTACCCAAAAATGTAAAACAGAGACAGATGAAGCAGAGAAACTTTTAATGAGAGCTATTCATTCCTCCGCCACCTTATAATTACTTTTGTTTTTCTAAAGAGTTTTTATATCAAAGTTTCTTGTGAGCAATATTACAAGCTGCATGAGTTTATGAGGGCCAGTTATCAGGGAATCATGTTAGATGAAAATAATACTCCCTTTTCTGTTAAGTGAACAGAATGGCAAAGTGATTGCTGCAAGTCATCCAGCATATCAACAGCAATGCCAAAAATGTTGGTGAGGGTGTGGAGAAAAGGGGAAAGCCTTCGTGCACTAATGATAGGAATGTAAACTGGTGTAGCCACTATGGAAAACAGCATGAAGGTTTCTCAAAACATTAAGACAGGAATTGACATATGATCCAGCAATTCCACTTCTGAGTATTTATCCGAAGGAAATCAAATTATTGCATCCAACAGATATCTTCTGCTCCTCACTATATTCACTGCTGCATCATTTACAATAGCCAGGACATGATGAGCACCTAAGTGTCCACAGGCAGATGAATGGATACAGAAAATATCACACATGAACACAAATAAACACACAAACGAGGGAATGTTATTCAGATATAATACCCTAAGTGCATTATTCAGTTTTATGGAAAACACCTATTATTCAGTTTTATGCGTTTTATTATTCAGTTTTATGGAAAACTGAAGGTATTCTATGGATATAGCTTGCAAACTGAATAAGTATCTACAGGTATTTTGAAATATTTGTCTCTGTGCATTCCTTACTTAAAGATACACTATACATGATACTTTCTCCTACTTCCTTTTTTGCCCCTGTACTCATTTTGAATACAAAAGTATTTTCTTGTACATTTATATTTTTTCCTGCTTTGAGACAGCCTCTACTAATCATAATAATTATACTTGGAGAGGTACCATGGCCCTCCAAGGACAGAAGTTTGATGGAAATGTAATCTCTTCCTAGAATTCAGAAGAAACCATATACATTTATGTGCTTCCCTGATGCCTCAGATGGTAAAGAATCTGCCTACAATGCATAAGATGGGGGTTCGATATCTGGGTTGGGAAGATTGCCTGAAGAAGAGAATGCCAAGTCACTCCAGAATTCTTGCCTGGAAAATTTCATGAAAAGAGAAGCCTGGTGGACTACAGTCCAAGGGGTCACAAAGAGTAGGACACGACTGAGTGACTAAAAACAGCACAATATACACATTTGTGGCTGGGACCTGCTACAGTAAATGGCATGGTACCATTTTTCCTTCTGTCATAGAAATTCTTTCAGAACATATGTCATTCATCCTTGTATTCTGGAACTGCCAGCATAAAGAAGCTACTTAATAAATATTCACTGAATATATGATTGAAGAGCCATAACTTAGCCTTTCAACATTAGAGTCTAATTTGTGTTGGGAAATCAGAGCAAAATTGACCTGAATCATATCAAATATTCCCTTAAATTGAGAATAAAAACAAACAAAAAACACTCTCACCTATTAAAAGTGGAGATAATTTTGGAAAATGATACATTAAGCACTTCAAAAATTGGATAGCATCAGAATATACTGATCAAGGCCAAAGTTAACGCCAAGGTACATAAAAATCTGTTACATATTAATGTACTTAAAGGAAATTTCCAGGAAAACTTGCCTGTTCAAACTCTTCCATATCTACTTCTCCATCTCCATTCAAGTCAAACATCTTGAAGGCAATTTCAAAATTTCTCTGTGGAGCTGTAATTTAGGAAGGAAGGAAAGACAGGAGAGAAGGAGGAAGAAAAGAGAAAAATATTTAGAAGATACTGACCAAAACTAACAAAAAACTCACTGCTTTTTTCTAAGAAAAAAGAAAAAAAAGATGGTTAAACATTAATATGGAACTTCAAGTCACAGAATGTCACCATATTTATCTTGGTCAACCTTTTAGTGACAGTCCTTAAAACCAAGAGAATTTTACCATGGTCAGTAAAGATAGCACTTATCTTTGTGTTTCAACCCTCTCTTAAATACTTCAGCTTTACTTTCTTACAAACCACCTTCTCTTCTGTTCCATAAATACAGTGTTATTTACCTGGGCATGAAAGTCTATTTGGGGTGAGATATATTGCTGCAAAGAATGAACCTGAAACTGGAAGTCTCTGTCCTGCCTTTTTAAAACAAGCTAGCTTTCTGGGGTTTCCCTGGTAGCTCAGTGGTAAAGAGTTAGCCTGCCAATGTAGGGGACACAGGTTTGATCCCTGATCTGGGAGGAACCCACGTGCTGCAGAGCAGCTAAGCCCATGAGCCACAACTATTGAGCTCATGTGCCGCAACTACTGAAGCCCGTGTGCCCTAGAGCCCGAGTTCCACAACAAGAAAAGTCACTGCAACAAGAAGCCTGTTCACCTCAACTAGAGAGTAGCTCCTACTCCCTTTAACTAGAGAAAAGCCTGTGGCAGCAGTGAAAACCCAGAACAGCCAAAAATAAATAAATAAATACAAATAAAAAAAACCCAACAAGCTAGCTTTCTACTTTGTTCTTTCTAGTCTGTCCACTGTAAGTACAATCTGGAGTTGCCAACATGTTACTGTCGACACTGTTCTCCTCAATGTCACTATAACTCTGTGGTAAGGCAGAAAAGCACACTGTCAGCTACCCAGCCCCCTTTTAATTGTGTCAGCTTGGTACATAAATTACGGAGAAAAGTATACTTAAATGCTTAAAAAACAAAATGAAAAATACAAAGCTTGAGAAGGACAGTCTATTTTATCCCTTAAGTGAATGGTGGAAGTGTTTCAATACTTCTTTAAATTAATGTTCTTATATCAATCAAAATACAATTAATAGATTTGTACACTAGGATAAAATATAAATTGAACAGCCCTCCTTCCTAACCATGCTAAATAGTTCAGTAAAGAAAACTAGGGAATTCCATGATGTTCCAGGGTTAGGACTTGGCACTGTCACTGTAAGGGCCAGAGCTCAATTCCTGGTCAGGGAACTAAAACCCCAAAAGCTCTGAGGTATGGCCCCAAAAAGGAAAACTATGTCACTGACTTCCTTTGGTGCTTCGAATTTATATAGCTATAGAGAATAAAATAAAATTTCCTATATATCCTAATACTATGGAATTAAATTTTCAGTTAATATCACTTTTAACAAAAAAATAAATAAAAAAGATTATATGTAGACAAAAGAGTAAACAAGAGCTTAGTATATTATGCATTGTTGTACACAGTCCATATTCCCATCTCGCTCATTAATTTGTTTATATCAACATTTACTTAAATTCCATTTTAAGTTAGCTAACCTACTAGGTGGGTAAGTTCCTGGTTTTTAGTTGCCTGGGTGAATCATATACTTCTCAGTTTCCAACTGCTTGTTTGACTTAATAATGGCTTCCAATAGGTTTGCTTTTCTTAGGTCACCAGTATGATGGCTATGGATGCAGTGAAGGTGGGGATTCGATTTTTGTGTATTTATGGTCATTTCTTAAATTATTCCTATTTGTCTGGATGCTATCTTTTACTGAAGAGTTACTACGTGCTGAGCATTGATAATTTAAAGTTGTTATCTGACTTTGTACTCTCAAACCTAAAAGTTTTCTTTCTTAATTTTTTTTTAACAGAGTAGAAAGTTGGGGTTCTAAGCCACTAAATGACCTGCTCAAAGTCACCAAGCTAACAGGCAACATAACTGGTAAGTGACCAAGGTCAACACTGACTTCAAAGCCCATAAGCTATTCATTATGTTCCACAGTCTCCAGTATGAAAACAGTGGCTCTTACAATAATAAACACATACTCTTCATTCTGGTATGATCTGACTTAGAGACAAAACAGCAGAACATGACTCACTGGTTACGTCAGTCTCTGCAATAGCTTAGAGTTTCAAGTTTCATCTAAAGGACATTTCTGATAACAAAGAAACATTGCATGTGCAATGCTCAGTAGTTTAAGCTTGGCTGCCCTCATAGGCATAGGCAACATCAGATTCTGTAATGGGTTTGTCACATGTGTTTTAAAAATTCAGAACACAAATTTTTTTAAATAGGAGTGTCTCCCTGTTCTTCCCTATTGTCTCATACTTGGCTCACTTCACTCACATTCGTTATCTGCCTAATCCTTGTAGATACTTGAAATTTTAACAACTACAGACAATATGAGGCCACTGAAAGTTTTAAGTAGAAGAGTGCCATACTCACACAAGCATTTATAAAGAACTTCTCTTGGCTACAGTATGAAGGACGAGTTGGAAAACAAAAGTCAGTCTCAGAGAAGATCAAAAAAGCTCTTGTAAGTAATGAAAATGTGAATGATGGCAGAGTGGTCATGGAGAGAAGGAAATAAATTTGAAAGGAGGAGGCAGAAAGTATATTACTTAATGATTAATGAGATGAACTGAGAGTAAAAAAGGGCTGACAGCATGACTGGCTTAAGCTATCAGGTAGCTTACATATTGTTAACCAAGAGAAAAAAAAAAACAATGTGAAAGTTTTGAGGAAAAAACGATTTCAGCCCAGATCTGCTGAATTAATGAAGTGAACAGCATATTCTGATGAAAATGTTCAGCAGACAGCTTGAAATATGGGTCTAATGCTTAGAAGAGAGAGGTTAAAGTTTAGAGTCATATTAGCATAAATATATACACAACACACCTGTGTGGGCAGTTGTGTCTGACTCTTTGAGACCCTATGGACTGTAGCCCAGTGGACTCCTCTGTTCATGGGATTATCCTGACAAGAATACTGCAGTGGGATGCCATGCCCTCCTCCAGATCTTTCTGACTCAGGGATCGAACCTGTGTCTCCTGCACTGCAGGCAGATTCTATAACTCTGAGCCACCGGGTTAACTTCCAAGACCTGAAATGAAGAAGTCCAAGGAGAACTGACAATTGAAGAAAAGGGTACAGAAAGCAACGAAAGCAGTTGGAAGCCAATATTTAAGGTGAAAGTAAAGAGAGAGGAGGCAGTGACAGAGAAAGTGGTATCACAATACCAAGGGAAATGTGGTCCAAAATGAATAAAAATAGGGAATGATTTAGCCAGAGGCACTTAGTGTGTTGCTTCACTCAGGGTGTTGGTATTCATGAATTAGAGCAGCATTCTCATTCCTCATCTCCACTGATTACTGAGATTTTAAAAACGCCAAGTTTTCAAAATTTTAGCTTTATCATGCTCTCCTACTTCTGATGTTCTGTGAGTTCCTTGATGGTGCATGCCCAGGCATCTAAATGACCGAATGAGTTATTCTGGTTCTTACAACTAAGGTTAAATTCACTTTACTACACAAAGGACATCTGAACTGCTCGAGGTTTCTTTATCTTTTTATCCTGGCTTACTCTCATAGTATTTGCTTTCTATGGAACAACTCAAAAGTGTTTATTAAAGAATGTGCGTTGACACTCTAAGGCTGAGCTCCTGTGCCCTGGTCACTGACACAGCAGGTCAGGACAGCACCTGTGCACATTCTGTTCACATTGAGGCCTTAGCAGTCCATCACGCAAGGTCCTTCCAGTAATTCCCTCAGCTTGTTCAATCTCCATCTGCTGATCAAGTCAAAGCACTTAAGACAAACAAGCCAAAAACCAGCCTGCCTTAAGTGAAAATGCTACACAGGAATATGCTGTAGGCAATTTTCTTGTACTCTCCTGTTTGCCCAGATCTGCTGAATTTGAAAACAGCAATTGCTGATTGAAAATTTGTTTCAGCAGACATCTTGAAATATGGGTCTAATGCTTAGAAGAGAGAGGTTAAAGTTTAGAGTCATATTAGCATAAATATATACACAACACACCTGTGTGGGCAGTTGTGTCTGACTCTTTGAGACCCTATGGACTGTAGCCCAGTGGACTCCTCTGTTCATGGGATTATCCTGACAAGAATACTGCAGTGGGATGCCATGCCCTCCTCCAGATCTTTCTGACTCAGGGATCGAACCTGTGTCTCCTGCACTGCAGGCAGATTCTATAACTCTGAGCCACCGGGTTAACTTCCAAGACCTGAAATGAAGAAGTCCAAGGAGAACTGACAATTGAAGAAAAGGGTACAGAAAGCAACGAAAGCAGTTGGAAGCCAATATTTAAGGTGAAAGTAAAGAGAGAGGAGGCAGTGACAGAGAAAGTGGTATCACAATACCAAGGGAAATGTGGTCCAAAATGAATAAAAATAGGGAATGATTTAGCCAGAGGCACTTAGTGTGTTGCTTCACTCAGGGTGTTGGTATTCATGAATTAGAGCAGCATTCTCATTCCTCATCTCCACTGATTACTGAGATTTTAAAAACGCCAAGTTTTCAAAATTTTAGCTTTATCATGCTCTCCTACTTCTGATGTTCTGTGAGTTCCTTGATGGTGCATGCCCAGGCATCTAAATGACCGAATGAGTTATTCTGGTTCTTACAACTAAGGTTAAATTCACTTTACTACACAAAGGACATCTGAACTGCTCGAGGTTTCTTTATCTTTTTATCCTGGCTTACTCTCATAGTATTTGCTTTCTATGGAACAACTCAAAAGTGTTTATTAAAGAATGTGCGTTGACACTCTAAGGCTGAGCTCCTGTGCCCTGGTCACTGACACAGCAGGTCAGGACAGCACCTGTGCACATTCTGTTCACATTGAGGCCTTAGCAGTCCATCACGCAAGGTCCTTCCAGTAATTCCCTCAGCTTGTTCAATCTCCATCTGCTGATCAAGTCAAAGCACTTAAGACAAACAAGCCAAAAACCAGCCTGCCTTAAGTGAAAATGCTACACAGGAATATGCTGTAGGCAATTTTCTTGTACTCTCCTGTTTCCCTTTGAAAGTCGACTTTAGAGTAATTTTTAAATTTAGTTGCTCTGGTAAGCTAAAGGTATCTTGAATTACATTAATTCATGACCTATTTCCATAGAATGGTAGAGAGAGGGAAATTCTTTTGAATTCCAGGCTACTTATAGAGTGAACAGTGAAGCTTCATTAGCTTGTGTTAATGTTTTAATCTATTTTCAGCAGAACACTGTCTAAAACAATTGTATGTTGGAACAATGAGATTCTATGCAAAGTTCATCACTGTACATCTTTTACCCACAATTCCATGATAGCTTTTGCTACAAGTAAATGGAGATACATAAGATCTTGATCTAGTATAGAGCAAAACATTGTTATGTTATTTTATCATCGACAATAATAACCTTAGACACCAATAACAACCCTAGATTTGTTTGAAGCACTGAAGATTTTTCTTCACTGTTTTAGTAACAAGTAAAACATGTTTTTCTACATATGGTAAGTCAAATAATCAGACAGCAACAACACTAGCTGTCTTGAGATTTTCCTGATTGTTTCATTTACTTTTCCTTACTGGAAAATGCAAAAGACTGGGACTCTAATTCTGACTTTTCCAACATAATGAGTCATTTTGCCTTAAACTCTTTTTAAGTAGTACTGACAGAATGAACAAAAAAACCCCTGAATTGGTTAGATCCTAGACAAGCATTTTATTTTCTGTTGGTTTGATTCTCCTACCACAAAGTTCCCACCTTCCTATTTCTGTTTTAAAATGATGCCTAGGACAAATGAGGTAATTAATATGCAATATCAGAGAACTCTGAGTGAGAAAAACTGTATATAATATGACAAACCTCTATTCAATGATGAACCTGCCTACTGAATTTGTAAGGATGATCACATAGCCTCTGATTATTTCTGAGGGAGATCACCACTTCTGAGGTCTAACTGTTGCTGGCCATATTAATTGAACTTTTTTCTCATGCACGATGGGCTTCCCAGGTGGCTTAGGGATAAAGAATCCACCTCCCAATGCAAGGAGACACAAGAGTCGAGGGTTTGATCCCTGGGTCAGGAAGGAGGAAATGGCAACCCACTCTAGTATTCTTGCCTGGAGAATCCCATGGACAGAGGTGGCTGGAGGACGGCTGTCCACAGGGCTGCTAAGAGTTGGACACAACTGATCATGCACCCACCAGCACCTTCTCATGCAGAGCTCAGATCTAATTCTTTATCTCTTACAAATTGTCCTAATTTTCTAGAGATACAAAAAATATAACTGCTTCCTCACCTATATGATAGCCCTCTGAATACACAGAGTGTTATGTCTCTGCTAAAGGTTTCTCAGAACCTGTTTCCAGAAAATTAAGGTTATTTTGTAATAGCCTTCTCTGGGGTAATTTAGATGGCCAATGCCTCCCATAAATGCAATATTCTAAAATGGTTAATTCTGGCACGACTTATCCTTTCTAATAAGGGTAGGACTTTTTGCAGACTAGTATATTAACATTTTTCTTCTATGAGAGCATAGTGTTTTCTTTCTTCACATTAGGCCTGAAGAAAGGAGAATAATAATCTACAAATTAGATTTTTAAAAAGTGCTCCTCTCTGGTTTCCCTGGCAGTCCAGTGGGGTAAGGACACCGCCTTGCAGTGCAAAGGGCACCAGTTCAATTCCTGGCCTGGGAAGATCCCACATGCCGCGGAGCGGCTGGATCGATGTGTCCAATTACCGAGTCAGAGCTCTGGAGCGCATGTGCCCAGAGCTGGTGCTCTGCAGCAAGAGAGGCTACTGCAATGGGAGGCCCACACAGGCCAAAGAACAAAGATAAATAAACGAAAGATCAATAGAAGAGGCCAAAAAAGAGAAAGTGCTCCTTTCTCAATTCTCCTGAATTCTTTGAAGTATGACGGGTAGGTGAAGTCTGTAAGAATCTTTCTGCCCCTTTTACAAAGAGTGAAAGCACTGTAGTTGTACTATAGGATTTCCTCGGAATAATTTAACTTCAAAACAAGGATGCTACATAAAATTAAAATGTCCTAAGAATTTTTTAAAAATATACTTAAGCAACAGCAGATCAATTTTCTTTTTATTGACCTAGTTTCTTTCTAAGTCTGATCTGATTTCTATTAGTAACTATTTTACAGGTGCTCTCTGATAATCTATTAGCCTTTTCAGCATATCCTAATATTAAGTCTCATGGTAAGTAGCTGGCTAATGCTATAGCTAGTAAAAGGACTGCAAATATTTGAAAAATAAAGAATGATAACTGATAAGGACAAAGTCAAGAAATACTTCTTTTTATAAAGCTACACATTTTACATTTAATTTCATACACAGTTAATTTTGTATAAAGACATACGTATGTGAGGGGCTTCCCAGGTGGCGCTAGTGGTAAAGAATCTGCCTGCTGATGCAGGAGATACAAGAGACACAGGCTTGATCTCTATGTTGAGAAGATCACCTGGAGTAGGAAATGGCAACCCACTTCATATTCTTGCCATGAAAATTCCATGGAGAGAGGAGCCTGGTGGGTTACAGTCCATGGAGGCTGCAAAGAATCAGTCATTGTAACATGATTGAGTTACTGAGCACTCTGTATTTATGTGAAGCAAGGCATGTTGAGGGGGGGCATAGAATGAACAGTATCAGTACCAGTGGCTCAAAAACGTAACAGTTATACACGTTTTGCTTCACTTCAGCAGTACCATAGTCAGGCCTGCCCTCATCTTTGTCTTGCAGAATTATGTATTGACCAAACTATCCACTATTAATTGTGCCATCTGAAGTCACTGGTGATATTTTGCTGTGAAATTAAGCAAATGATTATTCTTAAAATATAAGATCTGAAATGGCAAATAAGAAAATCCATGACCTATACTGTCATGTGTGGAAAAGAAAGCTATTTTCATTGTGCTAAGGGAATAGGAGTGCTCACAATGGCATAGGGCAATGGTCCGGAGGGGTGGGATGGGGGGAACTGGGGGAGTGGGGACCAGGGATATGCATATGACTGATTTGGGAACATACATGTCTGTGAACAACAAAACTCTGTAAAACCTTTTAAATAAAGAATTAAAAAAAAGAAGAAACCATGTCTACTATAATTGGTTATAGAAGACATTGTACTGTGAAATAAAGCTAAATTCAAGTTTTTCTATTGGTTGTGCTAGAATTAAAACACTGTAATAATTTTTTTAAAAAGCATTTATTTATTTATTTATTTTTTGGGGGGCGGGTTTGGGAGGGAGGGGACGGATGGGCCACTTCTATTGGTGTTTCATTTGTCCATTTTCATCCGTCTTTGTTCTTTGGCTCTTGTGGGCCTCCCATCGCGGAGGCCTCTGTTGTCACAGAGCGCCAGCTCTGAGCGCATGCGCTCCAGAGCTCCGGCTCGGTGATTGGACACATCAGTCCAGCCGCTCCGCGGCACGTGGGATCTTCCCAGGCCAGGGATCAAACCGGCGCCCCTTGCACTGCAAGGCGGTGTCCTCACCCACTGGACCACCAGGGAAGCCCTTTTTTAACTTTTGCAGAAAGCAGCATGCCTTAATTATCTGGAAAGCTATGTCTGCACCAGCCTTCCTGCCCAATGATATTGGACACATGAGACAACAGTCACTATCATTAGTTACAAAGGATATGACTTATGAAGACAAGACATGAGCTTCTTAAATATTTTTTTTTTTAAATTGTGGCCTCCTTTATTGGTTATTTATTATTTATCTATTTTCATCCATCTTTATTCTTTGGCCTCTGTGGCCCTCTCATTGCAGAGCACTCTCTGGGTGCATGGCTCAAAACTTCACGTTTTGCTTCACTTCAGCAGTACCATAGTCAGGCCTGCCCTCATCTTTGTCTTGCAGAATTATGTATTGACCAAACTATCCACTATTAATTGTGCCATCTGAAGTCACTGGTGATATTTTGCTGTGAAATTAAGCAAATGATTATTCTTAAAATATAAGATCTGAAATGGCAAATAAGAAAATCCATGACCTATACTGTCATGTGTGGAAAAGAAAGCTATTTTCATTGTGCTAAGGGAATAGGAGTGCTCACAATGGCATGGGGCGATGGTCCGGAAGGGTGGGATGGGGGGAACTGGGGGAGTGGGGACCAGGGATATGCATATGACTGATTTGGGAACATACATGTCTGTGAACAACAAAACTCTGTAAAACCTTTTAAATAAAGAATTAAAAAAAAGAAGAAACCATGTCTACTATAATTGGTTATAGAAGACATTGTACTGTGAAATAAAGCTAAATTCAAGTTTTTCTATTGGTTGTGCTAGAATTAAAACACTGTAATAATTTTTTAAAAAAGCATTTATTTATTTATTTATTTTTTGGGGGGCGGGTTTGGGAGGGAGGGGACGGATGGGCCACTTCTATTGGTGTTTCATTTGTCCATTTTCATCCGTCTTTGTTCTTTGGCTCTTGTGGGCCGCCCATCGCGAGGCCTCTGTTGTCACAGAGCGCCAGCTCTGAGCGCATGCGCTCCAGAGCTCCGGCTCGGTGATTGGACACATCAGTCCAGCCGCTCCGCGGCACGTGGGATCTTCCCAGGCCAGGGATCAAACCGGCGCCCCTTGCACTGCAAGGCGGTGTCCTCACCCACTGGACCACCAGGGAAGCCCTTTTTTAACTTTTGCAGAAAGCAGCATGCCTTAATTATCTGGAAAGCTATGTCTGCACCAGCCTTCCTGCCCAATGATATTGGACACATGAGACAACAGTCACTATCATTAGTTACAAAGGATATGACTTATGAAGACAAGACATGAGCTTCTTAAATATTTTTTTTTTTAAATTGTGGCCTCCTTTATTGGTTATTTATTATTTATCTATTTTCATCCATCTTTATTCTTTGGCCTCTGTGGCCCTCTCATTGCAGAGCACTCTCTGGGTGCATGCGCTCCAGAGTGCTGACTCATAATTGGACACACTGGTCCAGCCACTCCGGTCCAGCCACTCCACGGCATGTGGGATCTTCCTGGGCCAGGGATCGAACCAGTGCAACTTGCATTGCAAGGCGGACTCATTACCCACTGGACCACCAGGGAAGCCCAAACACTGTAATAACTTTTTGATTATACTAACAAATTTTAGTTAATAACCATTTAGTGACTGAATATGCTCAAACAAGGGTAAGTAAATTAGACTCTTTCCTAAATACGTTTTCTGTGGCCTTGCCGCTGTGTGTTCCCCATTCAACTGAGATATAGGGGAATCAAACTATATAATATAAAACAGTGAATGCTTTACCACTTAAATATATAGTTTCTCCCATGATGTGCAATTTGAAATGATAAAAGTGATGTTATTGCTAACTTTTACAATACAACACCCAGAAAACAAATTTTAGAATACAACATTCCTCCACTATATTTGCACAGTGGAGGTAAAAAAAAGCCAATAGTGATCTGAAATAGCTTAAGTTAATGGTGTGTAAATACATCAATCTAGGTTTTCTTCTTGGGTTTGCTCTTTTAACATGGTGGTCGTGGGGAATCCTTCCCTAGAGAAATGACAAATGCCAAGGATAAAGGAAAATAGACCCCAATTATCCAGGAGGAAAAAAAGTTATCATAAAGAAGAAAGTATTGGGTTGTATCATAACTCTCCCATTTTAATACTGCAGAACGAGTTCCATAGACTCTTGAGGAAAAGCAACTTTAAGGATTACATACAAGTCAACTCATCATTCACCCACATAAGCCAACAGAATAGTTTCAGATAGTCAAGGAATTTGAAACTGTATAATCCACAAGCCTTTCCTAGAAAAATTCCATAAAAAAATCAGTAACAAAAGTCTTAAGCAGGGATTGGTAAACTATGACTTGCTATTTGTTTATGTATTGTCCATGGATGCTTTGAGGTACAAGGGCATAGCTGTGTAGCTGTGATAGAGACCTTATGCCAGCAATCCTAAAATATTTATCTTGCCCTTTAAGAAACCAACCCCTGGTTGAGGAATCCTTCAACCAACAATGACAAAAAAAAAATCAATCAAAATAAAGACAGGAAAAATGAGATCAGTTAAGAAGTGAGCAGTAAATTTAGTGAACAATAAAATCAGTAGAAGAGTTAAGCTTAAATAATGGGGATTAATAAAATAATCATGGCATGTGGCATTTATTAAATGTTTATTATGTACCAAGCACTTTATATAAATTATTTAATCCTCTCAATCATTCTGTCACATTGTACTATTATACCCATTCCCTGTTAAAAAAAAAGAGGAGACTAAGGGATTGGGTATCCAGAATCCAAGAGCCAGGATTCAAATCTAGACATTCTACTAGAGTAGGCACCACTCTTAGCCATTATACAAAAGTGGTTATAAAAAGTGAAGTATGAGATACTCCTTGAAAGAGAAAATATATAAATGAAAAATTATTATTAAAAATTACTTGGAATAAAAATAGCAATAAATTTTAGAATACAACATTCCTCCACTATATTTGCACAGTGGAGGTAAAAAAAAGCCAATAGTGATCTGAAATAGCTTAAGTTAATGGTGTGTAAATACATCAATCTAGGTTTTCTTCTTGGGTTTGCTCTTTTAACATGGTGGTCGTGGGGAATCCTTCCCTAGAGAAATGACAAATGCCAAGGATAAAGGAAAATAGACCCCAATTATCCAGGAGGAAAAAAAGTTATCATAAAGAAGAAAGTATTGGGTTGTATCATAACTCTCCCATTTTAATACTGCAGAACGAGTTCCATAGACTCTTGAGGAAAAGCAACTTTAAGGATTACATACAAGTCAACTCATCATTCACCCACATAAGCCAACAGAATAGTTTCAGATAGTCAAGGAATTTGAAACTGTATAATCCACAAGCCTTTCCTAGAAAAATTCCATAAAAAAATCAGTAACAAAAGTCTTAAGCAGGGATTGGTAAACTATGACTTGCTATTTGTTTATGTATTGTCCATGGATGCTTTGAGGTACAAGGGCATAGCTGTGTAGCTGTGATAGAGACCTTATGCCAGCAATCCTAAAATATTTATCTTGCCCTTTAAGAAACCAACCCCTGGTTGAGGAATCCTTCAACCAACAATGACAAAAAAAAAATCAATCAAAATAAAGACAGGAAAAATGAGATCAGTTAAGAAGTGAGCAGTAAATTTAGTGAACAATAAAATCAGTAGAAGAGTTAAGCTTAAATAATGGGGATTAATAAAATAATCATGGCATGTGGCATTTATTAAATGTTTATTATGTACCAAGCACTTTATATAAATTATTTAATCCTCTCAATCATTCTGTCACATTGTACTATTATACCCATTCCCTGTTAAAAAAAAAGAGGAGACTAAGGGATTGGGTATCCAGAATCCAAGAGCCAGGATTCAAATCTAGACATTCTACTAGAGTAGGCACCACTCTTAGCCATTATACAAAAGTGGTTATAAAAAGTGAAGTATGAGATACTCCTTGAAAGAGAAAATATATAAATGAAAAATTATTATTAAAAATTACTTGGAATAAAAATAGCAGATTATTAAAATTTAAAAACTGAGTGGAAAGAAGAAAATGAAATGAAGATAAATTTCTTTTTCCAATAGAAGACATCAAAGAAATAGATGATTTTGTCCTAGATAAAAAAGCCCTGTCACCCCTGAACCCCAACAGATACATACACACATCCTGACCTAGGGATCAAACCCAGGTCTCTTGCATTGCAGGCAGATTCTTTAATGTCTGAGCCACCAGGGAAGCCCACATAAAAGAGTTACGCCTTTCCTGAACCCCCACAAATGCATAAGCACATTTAAATCAATTCAAAAGTTACCACGAATAGAAGAGCATTAAAACTATTTGGGAGAAAAACCCAATGAATAGAGCAAAAGCTTGGAAGAAAAGAAATGTCAGGAAAGCATAGAAAACAAGACTTAAGGTGACAGAAGAAGAAATAAACCACAACAAAGTTAAATGAACTAAAATGCTCTATTAGAAGCCATACTCACATTGAACGTGTTATTCATAAGAAATATATTGAAAACAAGATAATACAGAAAGTAAAGAATAAGAGGAAATATAAGAAAACAAAACAGGAAGAAAGCAGAAGTGGCAATGTTAATATGAGACAGAAATGAACCAAGGGCAGAAGGATTAAGGATACCATTTTCATATTACTCTTAATTATATCCATAAAGAACACCTATTATATATCCTCATATACAGAATAATATCACATAAAATATATAACAAAATACTATGTACAGGATAAATTATAAAAATTACTGTAACATCTAAGTCTCTGATATATTTTGCCAAAAATTTAATGAGGTCATGGAGACTTTATATAACACAAGTTCAATTTAACAGATATATATTGTTGATGTTAGTGTGTTAATCACTCATTTATGTCTGACTCTTTGCAACCCTATGGATTGTAGCCCACCAAGTTCCTCTGTCCATGGAATTCTCCAGGCAAGAATGCTGGAGTGGGTAGTCATTCCCTTTTCCAGGGGATCTTCGTGACCCAGGGATTGAATCTGGGTCTCCTGCACTGCAGGTGGATTCTTTACCATCTGAATCATAGAGACTGCATGTATTTCTTAAATCTTAGACATTAGTCGACATACAAATATACATACACAACACACACAAAACAAATAAATTAAGAAATTGCAAATGCAAAATTTTTCCAACTATCATGAATTTTTACAGCTATAAGACTATGTCATAGGAATAAACCTCTGATTACCAGCCTAAGACACTGAAAAAGCATTTGAGAAAATTTTAAGTTTTTTTAATAATCTTTTTTTCCCCTGAGAAATAAGAGATAGGAGGAACTTATTCAACATGGTAAAGTCTATCTGACAGGAAGATTTACAACATACTAAACTGAAAAATGCACAAAACATTTATTTTAATATAATAAAGTGGGGATGTTCATTATTACTGATATTATTTTGAAAGTTCTAGCCAAAGCATTTATATAATGAAATAAAGCACACATTAGAAAAGGTAAAATAATTATAATTATTTCAAGATTATATAAATATAAATGTGTTCCTAAAAACTCTTAAGAAACCAAAAACTTTCAGAACTACTAATACCAGTAACATGGTCAGTTATGAGATAAATATATAATACCTGGGAGATGGAGTAAGAAATGGCAACCCACTCAATCATTCTAGCCCAGTGGAAAATTCCATGGACAGAGAAGCCTGGCGGCCTATAGTCCATAGGGTTGCAAGCAGTCAGACATGACTGAAGCAACTGAGCCCATACTTGGGAGAAGTGGAATACATAAATATGACTGGAAAATCCTGTTTCTAAATCCCTTGGGGGTTGTTGGGGGGAGTACTCATGAAACCAATGAGTGACTGGAACAATTTTGGAAGTTGAAGAATGTTTTCTTTTTATTTTAGCTGCTTTTAGTTACTGACTAAATGATGTGTGTATAGGGAGGGGCAAAATAATGGGAAAGATCTTAACAAGTTGGGGCTTCCCTGGTGGTCCAGTGGGTAAGGACACCGCCTTGCAGTGCAAGAGGCGCGCATTCCATCCCTGGCCTGGGAGGATCCTGCGTGTCATGGAACAATTGGACTGATCTGTCCAACTACTGAGCCGGAGCTCTGGAGTGCATGCACCCACAGCTGGTGCTCTGTGACGAGAGAGGCCACTGCAATGGGAGGCCCACCTTGGCCAGAGAACAAAGATGGATGGAAATAGATGAATGAAAGACCAATAGAAGTGGCCAAAAAAAAAAAAAAAAAGAATAAAAATCATAATCATCTAAATAGATGCAGAAAAAAACTTAAAAAAAAAGAATTTAACAAGTACTTTTCTTTCCCTTCCAGTTTTACTGAAATATAATTGGCATACAGTACCATATAAGTTGAAGGTGATCTGACTTACCCACATCATAAAATGATTACAATAAGTTTAGTGAATCTCCATCAACTCGGATAGACAGAAAAATAAAGAAAAAAATATTTTTTTCCTTGTGATAAAAACTCAGGATTTACTCTCGCAACAATTTTCATAAACACACACACGGCAGTACTTAATTATATTAATCATGTTGGACATCAGATCCCTAGTACTTGTTTATCACTAGAAGTTCAAACCTTTTGACTGCCTTTATCCAGTTCCCCCTGCTGCCACCCTCAGTCTCTCGTAACCACAAATATGACCTATGCCAGGAGGTCTTTCTGAGTTCATTTGTTTGTTCTGAAGTATAATTTACCAACAACGCTATGTTAGTTCCTATTACACAATAATTCAATATTTCCATTTCTGTACATTACAAAATGATCACCACTGCTAACCATACAAAGAAACCATATTATTATAGACTATATTCGACTGAAGCAACTGAGCCCATACTTGGGAGAAGTGGAATACATAAATATGACTGGAAAATCCTGTTTCTAAATCCCTTGGGGGTTGTTGGGGGGAGTACTCATGAAACCAATGAGTGACTGGAACAATTTTGGAAGTTGAAGAATGTTTTCTTTTTATTTTAGCTGCTTTTAGTTACTGACTAAATGATGTGTGTATAGGGAGGGGCAAAATAATGGGAAAGATCTTAACAAGTTGGGGCTTCCCTGGTGGTCCAGTGGGTAAGGACACCGCCTTGCAGTGCAAGAGGCGCGCATTCCATCCCTGGCCTGGGAGGATCCTGCGTGTCATGGAACAATTGGACTGATCTGTCCAACTACTGAGCCGGAGCTCTGGAGTGCATGCACCCACAGCTGGTGCTCTGTGACGAGAGAGGCCACTGCAATGGGAGGCCCACCTTGGCCAGAGAACAAAGATGGATGGAAATAGATGAATGAAAGACCAATAGAAGTGGCCAAAAAAAAAAAAAAAAAGAATAAAAATCATAATCATCTAAATAGATGCAGAAAAAAACTTAAAAAAAAAGAATTTAACAAGTACTTTTCTTTCCCTTCCAGTTTTACTGAAATATAATTGGCATACAGTACCATATAAGTTGAAGGTGATCTGACTTACCCACATCATAAAATGATTACAATAAGTTTAGTGAATCTCCATCAACTCGGATAGACAGAAAAATAAAGAAAAAAATATTTTTTTCCTTGTGATAAAAACTCAGGATTTACTCTCGCAACAATTTTCATAAACACACACACGGCAGTACTTAATTATATTAATCATGTTGGACATCAGATCCCTAGTACTTGTTTATCACTAGAAGTTCAAACCTTTTGACTGCCTTTATCCAGTTCCCCCTGCTGCCACCCTCAGTCTCTCGTAACCACAAATATGACCTATGCCAGGAGGTCTTTCTGAGTTCATTTGTTTGTTCTGAAGTATAATTTACCAACAACGCTATGTTAGTTCCTATTACACAATAATTCAATATTTCCATTTCTGTACATTACAAAATGATCACCACTGCTAACCATACAAAGAAACCATATTATTATAGACTATATTCCCCATGCTATATATTTTTATCCCCATGATTCACTTATTTTGTGACTAGAAGTTTGTACCTTTTAATCTCCCTCCCCTATTTCACTCAGCCCACAACCTATCCCCTCTGGCCACCACCTATTGTTCTCTGTATCTATGACTCTGTTTCTGTTTTTATTATGTTTATTTGTTTTGTGTTTTAGAGTCCAATGTAAGTGAACACATATTTGTGTTCAGCTGCCTGACATTTCATGTAGTGTAGCATCTTTCAGGTTCATCCACATTGTCATAATGGTGAGATTTCATTTTTTCTTTTTGGCTAAGTAATATTCCATCATGTAATCCCCCACCCACATCCTCCTTATTTATTCATCTACCAGTGCGCAGTTAGGTTGCTTCCAGATCTTGGCTATTGTGCATAATGCTTCAATGAACATCAGGATTCCTTTATTATGGCTGATTAACATTCCATTTTATATATTATCATCTTTTTAAAGATTTATTTATTTTGGTGGGGTGGAGTGGGGAGGGAGGGGAGCAGGCGGGCCACTTCTATTGGTGTTTCATTTGTCCATTTTCATCCATCTTTGTTCTTTGGCTCCCGTGGGCCTCCCATCGCAGTGGCCTCTGTTGTCGCAGAGCACCAGCTCTGGGCGCATGCGCTCCAGAGCTCCGGCTCGGTAATTGGACACATCAGTCCAGCTGCTCCGCTGGCACGTGGGATCTTCCCAGGCCAGGGATTGAACTGGTGCCCCTTGCACTGCAAGGTGGTGTCCTTACCCACTGGACCACCAGGGAAGCCCTATTATCATCTTCTGTTGTAGCTCAGCTAGTAAAGAAATCTCCCACAATGCAGAAGACCCCAATTTGATTCTTGGGTCAGGAAGATCCCCTGGAGAAGGGATAGGCTACCTACTCCAGTATTCTTGGGTTTCTCTGATGGCTCAGACAGTAAAGAGTCTGCCTGCAGGAGACCTGGGTTTGATCCCTGGATTGGGAAGATGCCTTGAAGAGGGCATGGCAATCCACTCCTGTATTCTTTGGGAAAAATTCCACTGCTAACCATACAAAGAAACCATATTATTATAGACTATATTCCCCATGCTATATATTATTATCCCCATGATTCACTTATTTTGTGACTAGAAGTTTGTACCTTTTAATCTCCCTCCCCTATTTCACTCAGCCCACAACCTATCCCCTCTGGCCACCACCTATTGTTCTCTGTATCTATGACTCTGTTTCTGTTTTTATTATGTTTATTTGTTTTGTGTTTTAGAGTCCAATGTAAGTGAACACATATTTGTGTTCAGCTGCCTGACATTTCATGTAGTGTAGCATCTTTCAGGTTCATCCACATTGTCATAATGGTGAGATTTCATTTTTTCTTTTTGGCTAAGTAATATTCCATCATGTAATCCCCCACCCACATCCTCCTTATTTATTCATCTACCAGTGCGCAGTTAGGTTGCTTCCAGATCTTGGCTATTGTGCATAATGCTTCAATGAACATCAGGATTCCTTTATTATGGCTGATTAACATTCCATTTTATATATTATCATCTTTTTTTTAAAGATTTATTTATTTTTGGTGGGGGTGGAGTGGGGAGGGAGGGGAGCAGGCGGGCCACTTCTATTGGTGTTTCATTTGTCCATTTTCATCCATCTTTGTTCTTTGGCTCCCGTGGGCCTCCCATCGCAGTGGCCTCTGTTGTCGCAGAGCACCAGCTCTGGGCGCATGCGCTCCAGAGCTCCGGCTCGGTAATTGGACACATCAGTCCAGCTGCTCCGCTGGCACGTGGGATCTTCCCAGGCCAGGGATTGAACTGGTGCCCCTTGCACTGCAAGGTGGTGTCCTTACCCACTGGACCACCAGGGAAGCCCTATTATCATCTTCTGTTGTAGCTCAGCTAGTAAAGAAATCTCCCACAATGCAGAAGACCCCAATTTGATTCTTGGGTCAGGAAGATCCCCTGGAGAAGGGATAGGCTACCTACTCCAGTATTCTTGGGTTTCTCTGATGGCTCAGACAGTAAAGAGTCTGCCTGCAATGCAGGAGACCTGGGTTTGATCCCTGGATTGGGAAGATGCCTTGGAAGAGGGCATGGCAATCCACTCCTGTATTCTTGCCTGGAGAATCTTCATGGACAGAGCTGGTGGGCTACAGTGTATGGGGTCGCAAAGAGTTGGACATTACTGGACAACTATTCATTCATCATATATTATTGAATTTCTTTATCATATATTTTATTATATATGTTTCCTTTAAATAATACATGTCATACATGTTTATATGAGTATACATATACCATATTTTTATTACCCCTGTGCCTCTTTTTATGGTAGCACCATACTGTTTAGATTACTAGAGCTTTGTATTAAAGTTTTTAATCAGGAAGCATGATGCCTCCAGCTTAATTCTTTCTAAAGATTATTTCTGCTGTTCTCATTTTTTTTGTAGCTCTATACAAATATTAATATTAATGTTTCTATTTCTGTGAAAAGTAAAATTGAAATTTTGATAGGAATTGCATTAAATCTGTACATAGCTTGGGGGGATCGATACCTTAAAAATATTCATGCTTCTGATTCATGAACATGGAATATCTTTCCATCTGTGTCTTCGTCAGTTTCTTTTTTTAATAATTATTTTATTTTTTACTTTTACAGAGTTTTGTTGTTTACAGATATGTATGATCCCAGATTAGTCATATGTATATCTCCCCATCCTACCCCACAGCACCCCTGCAGGATCCCATTTTCTCACAACGCAATGACAGTAGCTATTTTTTTCACATATGATAGTATAGGTTTTCATGCTTTCTTTACGCCTCCCACCCACTGTTCATTCCCCACAATGTCCATATGTCTACTGTCCATGTCTGGTTTTCTATCCCCAATGTCTTACAGTTTTTAGTGTATGACTCTCATTTCCACGGTTAAGTTTATTCCTAAGTGTTTTATCATTCTTGATGCTATTGTAAATGGGACTGTTTTCTTTATTTCTTTTTCAGCCATTTAATTGTTAGCGTATAGAAATGCAACTGATTTTGTATGTTGATTTTGTATCCTAAAAGTTTACAGAAATCTGTTGATTAGTTCTAACAGTTTTACTGGTAGAGTCTTAAGGATTTTCTACATACAATATCTGTATGTATAGAGACTACTTTACTTCTTCCTTTCCTATTTAGATGCTTTGCCTTTTTCTTTCTTTTTCTTGCCTAATTGCTCTGGTTAGGACTTTCAGTGCTCCCCAGGTGGCAGAGTGGTAAAGAATCTGCCTGCTAATGTAGGAGACTCAAGAGACTCAGGTTCAATCCCTGGGTCTGGAAGATCCCCCAGAGTAGGAAATGCCACCTACTTCAGTATTCTTGCCTGGAAAAGTCTGTGGACAAATGGAAGCCTGGCGAGCTACAGTTCATGAGGCCACAGGAGTTGCACACGACTAAGCAACTGAGCACACACACAGGACTTTCAGTAGCATGTTGCACAGGAGTGGTGAGAGTGAACAATCATGTTTTATTTCTGATTATAGAGGGAAAGGATGTTAACTGTGGGTTTGTCATATATGGTTTTTATTATGTTGATATATGTTCCTTTGATCCTCAATTGGGCTTTTATCATACCAGGATGCTGAATTTTGTCAAATATTTTTTCTGCATTTATTGAGATGTAAACAGTGGCAGATTTTCTCTTTGGGCTCCAAAATCACTGCAGATGGTCACTGCAGCCAAGAAATTAAAAGACACTCCTTGAAAGCGAAGCTATGACAAAACTAGATAGCATATTAAAAAGCAGAGTCATCACTTTGCCATATAGTAACAGCTATGGTTTTTTCCAGTAGTCATGTATGGATGTGCGAGTTTGACCACAGAGAAGGAGAAGTGCCAAAGAACTGATGCATTCAACGTGGTAAAGAAGAAGACTCTTGAGAGTTCCTTGGATAGCAAGGAGATCAAACCAGTCAATTCTAAAAGGAAACTGACCCTGAATATTCACTGGCAAGATCTGGTCATGGTGTATGACTTTTAATGTGCTGTTGAAATTGATTTGCTAATATTTTTGTTGAGGATTTCTGCAAATATATTTAGTAGGAATACTGAGCTGTTGTTTTCTTTGCTTGTATTATCCTTATTGGCATTGGTTTAGGGTAACACTGGCTTTGTATAATTAGTTTGGAAGCGTTCCTCTTTAATTTTTTGGAAGATTGTGAAAAATTGGTATTAATCTATATGTATAGAGACTACTTTACTTCTTCCTTTCCTATTTAGATGCTTTGCCTTTTTCTTTCTTTTTCTTGCCTAATTGCTCTGGTTAGGACTTTCAGTGCTCCCCAGGTGGCAGAGTGGTAAAGAATCTGCCTGCTAATGTAGGAGACTCAAGAGACTCAGGTTCAATCCCTGGGTCTGGAAGATCCCCCAGAGTAGGAAATGCCACCTACTTCAGTATTCTTGCCTGGAAAAGTCTGTGGACAAATGGAAGCCTGGCGAGCTACAGTTCATGAGGCCACAGGAGTTGCACACGACTAAGCAACTGAGCACACACACAGGACTTTCAGTAGCATGTTGCACAGGAGTGGTGAGAGTGAACAATCATGTTTTATTTCTGATTATAGAGGGAAAGGATGTTAACTGTGGGTTTGTCATATATGGTTTTTATTATGTTGATATATGTTCCTTTGATCCTCAATTGGGCTTTTATCATACCAGGATGCTGAATTTTGTCAAATATTTTTTCTGCATTTATTGAGATGTAAACAGTGGCAGATTTTCTCTTTGGGCTCCAAAATCACTGCAGATGGTCACTGCAGCCAAGAAATTAAAAGACACTCCTTGAAAGCGAAGCTATGACAAAACTAGATAGCATATTAAAAAGCAGAGTCATCACTTTGCCATATAGTAACAGCTATGGTTTTTTCCAGTAGTCATGTATGGATGTGCGAGTTTGACCACAGAGAAGGAGAAGTGCCAAAGAACTGATGCATTCAACGTGGTAAAGAAGAAGACTCTTGAGAGTTCCTTGGATAGCAAGGAGATCAAACCAGTCAATTCTAAAAGGAAACTGACCCTGAATATTCACTGGCAAGATCTGGTCATGGTGTATGACTTTTAATGTGCTGTTGAAATTGATTTGCTAATATTTTTGTTGAGGATTTCTGCAAATATATTTAGTAGGAATACTGAGCTGTTGTTTTCTTTGCTTGTATTATCCTTATTGGCATTGGTTTAGGGTAACACTGGCTTTGTATAATTAGTTTGGAAGCGTTCCTCTTTAATTTTTTGGAAGATTGTGAAAAATTGGTATTAATCTATCTTAAATGTTTGGTAGAATACACCCAGGAAGACATCTGGTCCAAGGATTTTCTTTTTGGGGAAGTTTCAGATTACTAATTCTATCTCCTTATTTGTTATTGGCCTGTTCAAATTTTCTACCTCTTCATGATTTGAACTTGTTAGGTTATATGCTTCCAAGAATTTATTTCTTATAGGCTATCCTATTTGTTGCTGTATAATTGTTCATCGTCATCTCTTGTGATACTTTGTTATTCCTTTGGTTCAGTTGTGATGCCATCTCTTTCACTTATACTTTTTTTTTCCAAACTTTTATTTATTTATTTTTGACTGTGCTGGGTCTTTGTTGATGTGTGGGTTTAGCTGCTCTGCGGTATATGGGATCTTCCTGGTTCAGGGATCGAACCTGTGTCTCCTGCATTTGCAGATGGGTTCTTATCCACTGAGCCACAAGGGAAGCCCTTTCATTTATAATTTGAGTCATCTTTTTTTTTTTTTTCTATTCTAGTTAAGATTTGTCTATTTCATTATCTTTTCAAAAAAATCAACTCTTGATTTCATCGAGCTTTTTTCTGTCTCAATTATATTTTCTCTGATCTTTGTTATTTCATTCCTTCGGCTAGGCTGGGCTTTAGTCCTTCCTTGTTTTTCTAGTTCCTCGAGGTGTAAAGTTAAATGATTTATTTGAGATCTTTCTTCTTTTTCTTAATGTGTGTATTTATCGCTATAAGCTTCTCTTTTGGCACTGCTTTTGCAGCAGCCCACAAATTCTGGTACATTGTTTCCATTTTAGTTTGTTTTAAGATATTCTAAAATTTCCTTTTTGGTTTCATCATTGACTCACAGGTTGGATCAGGATTGTGCTGTTTAATTTCCATGTATTTGTGAATTCCTCAAATTTCTTCTTGTTATTGATTTCTGGTTTCTTACTATTGTGCCCATAAAAATTACTTGATATGATTTTAGTCTTTAAAAATTTGCTGACACTTGTTTTGTGATCTAACATATCATCTATTCTGGAGAATGTCCACGTGCACTTGAGAAGAATGTGTATTGTACATTTGGATGGAATGTTTTGTAAATTTGAGGTCCATTTGGTTTCAAGAATAGTTGAATGTTTCCCCATTGATTTTCTGTCTGGATGATCTATCCACTGTTGAAAGTGAGATATTGAAGTTCCCTACCATTATTGTATTGCTATTGATTACTCCTACTCCCTTCAGATCTGTTTGTACTTGCTTAATATACTTAAGTACTCTGGCATATTTAAATTGTAATATTCTCTCAATGAACTATCTGCTCCATCATTACAGAATGACCTTCTTTATCTTTTACTATAGGTTTTGACTTAAAGTCTATCTTGTCTAAGTATAGCTACCCTTACTCTCTTGATTTTCATTTGTGTGTAATATCTTTTTGCACCCCTGCACTTTGAGCCTATGTATTTCTTTTAGCTGAAGTGAGTACCTTGTAGGCAGCACAAAGCTGGGTCTCACATTTTCTTTTCACACATTCAGCACCTTTGCACATTTTGATTAGAGAATTTAATCCATTTACTGGTAAGGATTTAGTATTGCTAGTTAAATTTTTTTTCTCTTTGGTTCCTTTGTTCTTTCTCTCCCTCTCAGATTCTTTTGTGAACCTGTAGTGAAATACTTTGATTCCCTTCATTTTATCTTGTGTGTATCTACTACAGGTTTTTACTTGGGGTTTACCATGAGGCTTACTCAAAATATCTTGTAGCTACAAAAGTATATTTTAAGCTGATAACTTAACTTTGATACAAAAATTCTACCCTCTCCCAACATTTTATTCTTGATTTCATGATACATGTGTTTTATACTATATATTAACAAACTGTTGTAGCTATAACTAATTTTAACACTTTCATCCTTTAACATCTATATTAGACTTAAGTGGTTAACATGCCACCATATTGCAATATTAGAGTATTCTGAATCTGACTATATAACTTCATTGGTATTTTATATATTTTCATATGCTTTATGTTACTAATACCCCTTTACTTCAGCTTGAAGAATTCCTTTCAGTATTTTTTATAAGGTAGACTCAGTGGTAATGAAGTGTTTCAGCTTTTATTAGGTAAAGTATTTATCTTGCCTTCATTTTTGGAGGACAAACTTGTTGGGAATGTATTCTTGGTTGGCAGATTTCCTCTTTCAGCACTCTGAATATATCATCCTGTTCTCTCCTGACTTGCAAGGTTTCTGTTGAGAATTTAGCTGATAGCCTTATTGGGGTTCATTTGTATGAGGGAATTTTTTCTACTTGCTTAATTTTTTTTAAACTTAAGTACTCTGGCATATTTAAATTGTAATATTCTCTCAATGAACTATCTGCTCCATCATTACAGAATGACCTTCTTTATCTTTTACTATAGGTTTTGACTTAAAGTCTATCTTGTCTAAGTATAGCTACCCTTACTCTCTTGATTTTCATTTGTGTGTAATATCTTTTTGCACCCCTGCACTTTGAGCCTATGTATTTCTTTTAGCTGAAGTGAGTACCTTGTAGGCAGCACAAAGCTGGGTCTCACATTTTCTTTTCACACATTCAGCACCTTTGCACATTTTGATTAGAGAATTTAATCCATTTACTGGTAAGGATTTAGTATTGCTAGTTAAATTTTTTTTCTCTTTGGTTCCTTTGTTCTTTCTCTCCCTCTCGTATTCTTTTGTGAACCTGTAGTGAAATACTTTGATTCCCTTCATTTTATCTTGTGTGTATCTACTACAGGTTTTTACTTGGGGTTTACCATGAGGCTTACTCAAAATATCTTGTAGCTACAAAAGTATATTTTAAGCTGATAACTTAACTTTGATACAAAAATTCTACCCTCTCCCAACATTTTATTCTTGATTTCATGATACATGTGTTTTATACTATATATTAACAAACTGTTGTAGCTATAACTAATTTTAACACTTTCATCCTTTAACATCTATATTAGACTTAAGTGGTTAACATGCCACCATATTGCAATATTAGAGTATTCTGAATCTGACTATATAACTTCATTGGTATTTTATATATTTTCATATGCTTTATGTTACTAATACCCCTTTACTTCAGCTTGAAGAATTCCTTTCAGTATTTTTTATAAGGTAGACTCAGTGGTAATGAAGTGTTTCAGCTTTTATTAGGTAAAGTATTTATCTTGCCTTCATTTTTGGAGGACAAACTTGTTGGGAATGTATTCTTGGTTGGCAGATTTCCTCTTTCAGCACTCTGAATATATCATCCTGTTCTCTCCTGACTTGCAAGGTTTCTGTTGAGAATTTAGCTGATAGCCTTATTGGGGTTCATTTGTATGAGGGAATTTTTTCTACTGCTTTAAAAATTCTTCATTTTTAAATTTGGTTAGTTTCAGTATAACATGTCTTTGAGAAGATCATTTTGAATTGAAATCTGGGGATGGCCTACTAGTTTCATGAATTGAAATCTGGGGATGGCCTACTTCTTCCCAAGGTTCAAGAAGGTCTTGGTCACTATTACTTTAAATAAGCATTTCACACCTTTCTCTCCGGCAGTCAGCATGCACTATTGTGGCTTCAGGGTTTTGTGTTGGTGCACACCTTGCAATGCAGGCTGGTACCATGCAAGCACATAGACCTAACAGCCCTGAGCATGTGCACAGTGATGAGGGTCAGCTGTCTAGGTTGGAGAATTGCATTCGTGTAGCCTCAGAAGCCTGAACTTGTCGCTGGTGCGGGTCCCAGTTTCCAGTGGAGAGGGTGCTAGAGAGAGACTCTGGTATTGATGTCAGAAAGTGCAAATATGCAAATACTTACGGGATAAAAACCTCTGAAATTGCAGAAGTCTGTGGCAGCTGTGCTGACTGTTGGTTTGTTGAGTGGGGAAAGGGGCTGGAATCAGACAAAGTATGTCTCGGGCAAGCCAGAAACTCTCGCTGCATGGCTTATAATAGTATCCCTGGTATTCTTTCTCTTTCCTAGCCATCTCAGTTTGGTTGGTTTCTAGCATGGATGAAACTGAAGCAAGTTCTTTTTGTGATTGGGAAGATGCAGGTATGTGGAGCTGTTTTTCCTTCCTATTTGTATGAATATTCTCAAATGATTTGTTCTACTGCCTTCATGAAGTTTAAGTTCACTCCAGAGCTCTCTCAGAGGTGCTTTTGATTGTAGATCACCAACTGTTGATCTTTGTGGAAGGATGGAGGCTGGGGTCTCCTATTCCATTATCTTTGTGGTTACCATCAAGTGGACCTTCATTCCAGTGAATCCACTTCTGGGTCACTGTTGATCCTTAAAGAAGTTTCGGAGATTTCAACATCAGGTTATATCCCTATTTTAAAAGATAGTATTGCACTATCATCACATCTGCTACAGGGACCTCACCATTTAGGGAATCTTATGGTTTTGCAAGCATCTTCTTGAAAATACTTCTAGAACTATCATGGGAAATTATAGGTCATTTATAATTTAGTGTGAATTCATTTAATGTGAAGATTCAAATTTTTTGACCTAAATTTGTCGTATTATGAGAAAGGAAACTTTGTCTTTTTGAAAGGAAACATGAAGAGAGACAAACGGAGATACTCCTTTGGTAGCTTAGCAAAAAGCTGGCTTTGTAGATCTGAATTCACTCTGTGAAAGAAAGGTTAATGCCACTTGTGGAGCGGAAGCTCCCTAACAAGACCAGTTTGTCAACCAGAATGCTCCTGTTGTTACATAGCTCCTGGATGCTCTCTGTCTCTCATGTAAATTATTGTAGAGTCAGTAGACAGGGGGCAGCCGGAGTGGGCAGCCATCTTTCCTTATAGCCCTCTCCCTGATGTGCTTCAGCTGTGTCTGATCTAACTAAGAACTTTTTTCTGCTAAACAGCATGCAGATGAGGACTGAGTAATTTTGCTGCTTTTCTACCTGTAAGTTTCTCCACCAGACTTCATTTTAGATTACATTTAGACTATATAGTACTAGCAGTATGTGTGTTGGTATTTCCTTTGCACAACAAAGGGGAAAAAGTAATTTTTTTGGATGAAGAAATTACTGGAAGGCAAAGAATATAGTTTACCTTGACATTTCACCAAAGACCAATATTTTCCCCTCAATTTGTCTTGATACAGATTTAAGAGCTTTCATCTGTGGAATGACTTCCATCTGAGTCATTACTGTGATCTGAAGAAATTTTCTATACATTCTCTCTTTTCCTTATTCTTTAAGCAAGAATGTTGTTTTCCTGAAACCAAGAGTTGGAATGGGAACTTCAGAGACCTGGGTTCTCAGCCTCTGGAATGCAGCTGCTCAGGCACTGTCCTGGGATGAGACTGTATATAGCATCTTATCTGGAGACAGATGCTTCTTTATGATATACAGCACCACTCTAGTCTCCTGTCTGACCCTCTCTTTTTGAATCTCTCTTCCTCATAAACACCTATAAGTATTAGAGCAAAAGTACTCACTTTTGCCCCTGCGGTCAAGTCATAGTTGCCTACTTATTTCTGCTTCCTATCCAATGTGAAATCGTTTTCTGAAAATGAATAAGTCAATGCTGCCACAGTAACAAAAAGTGGGCTTTCCTGGTGGCTCAGATGGTGAAGAATCTGCCTGCAATGTAGGAGACCCAGATTGGATCCCAGGGTTGGGAAGTCACCCTGGAGAAGAGAATGGGCATCCACTTTAGTATTCCTGCATGGAGAATTCCACAGACAGAGTAGCCTAGAAGGCTACAGTCCATGGGGTCGCAAAGAGTGTGACACAACTAAGTGACTAACACTTTCACTTTCAGTAAGATAGACAGAAATCACTGTGCTATTTCATATGATGAAATGAACCCATTCTTAAATGACATTACTGATGGCAGATAGGCCAATCAGATGAGCTCAAAGGGAAAGCACTATTGATAGTCTGCCTAAACTACCAAGAGAATTTGCTTTGATTTCAGATAAAATCTTTCTGATTTCTGCTGTTTTTCTAGGAATTAAAAATAAATTTCTTAAAAGTTTTAGACGTAACTAGATGACAATATATGTATACATAGAACCCCAAAGACACTATTAGAAAACTACTAGAGCTAATCAATGAATTCAGCACACGGGATACAAAATCAATACACAGAAATCACTCGTATTCCTATATACAAACAATGAAAAATTAGAAAACAAAATCAAAGAGGCAATCCTCTTCACACTGCAACCAAAAGAATAAAATATCTAGGAATAAACCTACCCAAAGAAACAAAAGAACTATACACAGAAAATGACAAGACACTAATGAAAGAAATTAAAGAAGACTTAAACAGATGGAGAGATATTCCATGTTCCTGGGTCAGAAGAATCAATATTGTGAAAATCACCAGACTACTAAATATCATCTACAGATTCAATGTGATCCCTATCAAACTACCAATGACATTCTTCACAAAACTAGACCAAAGGAAAGGAAACACAAAGACCTCGAATAGCCAAAGCTATTCTGAAAAAAACTCATTTTCTTTGAATCTCTCCTCATAAACACCTATAAGTATTAGAGCAAAAGTACTCACTTTTGCCCCTGCGGTCAAGTCATAGTTGCCTACTTATTTCTGCTTCCTATCCAATGTGAAATCGTTTTCTGAAAATGAATAAGTCAATGCTGCCACAGTAACAAAAAGTGGGCTTTCCTGGTGGCTCAGATGGTGAAGAATCTGCCTGCAATGTAGGTGACCCAGATTGGATCCCAGGGTTGGGAAGTCACCCTGGAGAAGAGAATGGGCATCCACTTTAGTAGTCCTGCATGGAGAATTCCACAGACAGAGTAGCCTAGAAGGCTACAGTCCATGGGGTCGCAAAGAGTGTGACACAACTAAGTGACTAACACTTTCACTTTCAGTAAGATAGACAGAAATCACTGTGCTATTTCATATGATGAAATGAACCCATTCTTAAATGACATTACTGATGGCAGATAGGCCAATCAGATGAGCTCAAAGGGAAAGCACTATTGATAGTCTGCCTAAACTACCAAGAGAATTTGCTTTGATTTCAGATAAAATCTTTCTGATTTCTGCTGTTTTTCTAGGAATTAAAAATAAATTTCTTAAAAGTTTTAGACGTAACTAGATGACAATATATGTATACATAGAACCCCAAAGACACTATTAGAAAACTACTAGAGCTAATCAATGAATTCAGCACACGGGATACAAAATCAATACACAGAAATCACTCGTATTCCTATATACAAACAATGAAAAATTAGAAAACAAAATCAAAGAGGCAATCCTCTTCACACTGCAACCAAAAGAATAAAATATCTAGGAATAAACCTACCCAAAGAAACAAAAGAACTATACACAGAAAATGACAAGACACTAATGAAAGAAATTAAAGAAGACTTAAACAGATGGAGAGATATTCCATGTTCCTGGGTCAGAAGAATCAATATTGTGAAAATCACCAGACTACTAAATATCATCTACAGATTCAATGTGATCCCTATCAAACTACCAATGACATTCTTCACAAAACTAGACCAAAGGATAACACAGTTCATATGGAAACACAAAAGACCTCGAATAGCCAAAGCTATTCTGAGAAAGAAGAATGGAGCTGGAGGGATCAGCCTCCCTAACTTCAGACTCTACTACAAAGCAACAGTCATCAAGACAGTATGGTACTGGCACAAAAACAGAAATATAGATGACAATATATGGTTTATGCTGGTAAATTTGCAGTAGGTGATCACAAATAGATTTCTTCTTAAAACTGTAGACAGCTTAAGTTCTGGTCTGAAGGTTCTGTTAGAACTCTTGATTTTTGAAAATAGATTTTCTTTTATTCAAACATATTTCTATATACTGAATATGACATCTTCTCATAACTTTTACTCTTATTTAGGTACATCTATATCACACACAGAAGATATATATCTTAAAATGCATGTGACATACAGTATTGCATATCACATGCATATCTGTATATACATATTTCCTGATCAATTCTAATAAGTTGCTTTATAAAATATATTTCTTCCCGGTTACACTTAAACATAAACATATAAAAGATACACCTTTTGGCTATAATTCTTTTTCTTTTCAAAGCAGCACAGATAATTCCTTTAAAATTGTAAATTGTAGGCTTCACTTGACTCTCAGAAAGTTTATGCATCTACTTCTGTTGAAACTCTTATTTTTTTCATATCAAACCTCTTGTCACACCGTGAAGTCAAGAAGTCTTCTAGTGAAGATTTTTTTCTTCAATTCCTTCTTTTTTGACTCAGAACTTTCACCAGAGAAACTCTTGTGGGTAGAGAGTCCACCTTGCAGTGCAAAGGGCACTGGTTCGATCGCTGGTCCAGGAAGATCCCATGTGCCACGGACTGGCTGGACAGGTGTGTCCACTTACAAGCCAGCTTGCAATCCTCTTCACACTGCAACCAAAAGAATAAAATATCTAGGAATAAACCTACCCAAAGAAACAAAAGAACTATACACAGAAAATGACAAGACACTAATGAAAGAAATTAAAGAAGACTTAAACAGATGGAGAGATATTCCATGTTCCTGGGTCAGAAGAATCAATATTGTGAAAATCACCAGACTACTAAATATCATCTACAGATTCAATGTGATCCCTATCAAACTACCAATGACATTCTTCACAAAACTAGACCAAAGGATAACACAGTTCATATGGAAACACAAAAGACCTCGAATAGCCAAAGCTATTCTGAGAAAGAAGAATGGAGCTGGAGGGATCAGCCTCCCTAACTTCAGACTCTACTACAAAGCAACAGTCATCAAGACAGTATGGTACTGGCACAAAAACAGAAATATAGATGACAATATATGGTTTATGCTGGTAAATTTGCAGTAGGTGATCACAAATAGATTTCTTCTTAAAACTGTAGACAGCTTAAGTTCTGGTCTGAAGGTTCTGTTAGAACTCTTGATTTTTGAAAATAGATTTTCTTTTATTCAAACATATTTCTATATACTGAATATGACATCTTCTCATAACTTTTACTCTTATTTAGGTACATCTATATCACACACAGAAGATATATATCTTAAAATGCATGTGACATACAGTATTGCATATCACATGCATATCTGTATATACATATTTCCTGATCAATTCTAATAAGTTGCTTTATAAAATATATTTCTTCCCGGTTACACTTAAACATAAACATATAAAAGATACACCTTTTGGCTATAATTCTTTTTCTTTTCAAAGCAGCACAGATAATTCCTTTAAAATTGTAAATTGTAGGCTTCACTTGACTCTCAGAAAGTTTATGCATCTACTTCTGTTGAAACTCTTATTTTTTTCATATCAAACCTCTTGTCACACCGTGAAGTCAAGAAGTCTTCTAGTGAAGATTTTTTTCTTCAATTCCTTCTTTTTTGACTCAGAACTTTCACCAGAGAAACTCTTGTGGGTAGAGAGTCCACCTTGCAGTGCAAAGGGCACTGGTTCGATCGCTGGTCCAGGAAGATCCCATGTGCCACGGACTGGCTGGACAGGTGTGTCCACTTACAAGCCAGTGTTCTGGAGTGCATGCATCCAGAACTTGTGCTCTGAAACAACAGAGGTCACTGCAATGGGAGGCCCACACAGGCCAAAGAACAGAAGATGGATGAAAATAAATATGAAAAATGAAAAAGTTTCTAGAAGAAAATGACAACGAAAACATGACAGTGCAAAACCTATGGGATCTGGCAAAAGCAGTTCTAAGAGGGAAGTTTATAGCAATACAACCTACCTCAAGAAATAAGAAAAACATCAAAAAGATGACTTAACTCTACATTTACAACAACTGGAAAAAGAACAAAAAAATCCTAAAGTTAGCTGAAGAAGAGAAAGCATAAAGATCAGAGCAGAAATAAATGAAAAAGAAATGAAAGAAACAATAGTAAAGATAAATAAAATGAAAAGCTGGTTCTTCAGAAAAATAAACAAAGTAGACAAACCGCTGGCCAGACTCATCAAGAAAAAAAGAGAGAATAACCAGATCAACAAAATCAGAACTGAAAAAGGAGAGATTACAACAGATAATGTAGAAATCCAAAAGATTATAAGAGACTATTATGAACAACTACATGGCAACAAACTGGACAACCTGGAGGAAATGGACAGTTTGTTAGAGAAAATCAATCTTCCACAACTGAACGAGGAAGGAATAGAAATTATGAACAACCTGATCACAAGCTCAGAAATCCAATCCATGATCAGAAAGCTACTCAAAAGTAAAAGCCCGGGGCCAGACGGCCTCACAGGTGAATTCTACTAAACATTTAAAGAAAAGCTAATGTCTATCCTTCTGAAACTTTTTCAAACAATTGCACAAGAAGGAACAGTTCCAAACACATTCTATGAGGCCGCCATCACCCTGATACCAAGACCAGGCAAAGACAACACAAAAAAAGAAAATTACAGGCCAATATCTCTGATGAATTTAGATGTCAAAATCCTCAACAAAATCCTAGCAAACAATTCAACAACACACCAAAAAACCTCATATATGGGGTGGGATGGGGGGGATATACGTATGACTAATCTGAGAACACACATATCTGTAAACAACAAAACTCTGTAAAAGTTAAAAGTAAAATAAAAGTTAAAAAAAAAAAACCTCATATATCATGATCAAATAGGGTTTATCCCAGGTATGCAAGGATTCTTTAATATCCGCAAATCAATCAATGTGATAGACCACATCAACAAATTTGAAGACAAAAATCACATGATAGTATCAATAGACACAGAAAAAGCCTTTGACTAAATCCAACACTCATTTATGATAAAAAAAACTCTTCAAAAAATGGGTATAGAAGGATGCTATCTCAACACAGTGAAAGTCATATATGAGAAGCCCACAGCAAACATTATTCTCAACGGTGAAAAACTGAAAGTATTCCCTCTAAGATCAGGAACAAGACAAGGGTGTCCATTTTCACCACTATTATTCAATCTAGTCCTAGAAATTTTAGCTACAGTAATAAGAGAAGAAAAAGAAATCAAAGGAATCCAGATTGGAAAAGAAATAAAACTCTCTCTATTTGTAGATGACATGATACCATACATAGAAAACCCCAAAGACACTATTAGAAAACTACTAGAGCTAATCAATGAATTCAGTTAAGTTGCAGGATACAAAATCAATACACAGAAATCACTCACATTCCTATATACAAACAATGAAAAATCAGAAAATGAAATCAAAGAGGCAATTCCATTCACCATTGCAACCAAAAGAATAAAATACCTAGGAATAAACCTACCTAAAGAGATAAAAGAATTGTATACAGAAAATTACAAGACACTGATGAACGATATCAAAGATGACATAGACAGATGGAGAGATGTTCCGTGTTCCTGGGTTGGAAGAGTCAAAATTGTGAAAATGACCTTGCTACCAAGTATCATCTACAGATTCAATGCAAACCCTATCAAATTACCATGACATTCTTCACAGAACTAGACCACAGGATAACACAGTTCATATGGAAACACAAAAGACCCAGGATAGCCAAAGCAATCCTGAGAAAGAAGAATGGAGCTGGAGGGATCAGCTCTTGGAGGAGAATATAGGCAAAACACTCAGTGACATAAATGAAAGCAAGATCTTCTATGACCCACCCTGTAGAATAATGGAAATAAAAACAAAAATTAATGTGTGGGACCTAATGAAACTTAAGAGCTTCTGCACAGCAAAAGAAACTACTAACAAGGTGAACAGACAACCCAAAGAATGGGAGAAAATAATAGCAAATGAAACAACAGACAAAAAACTAATCTCCAAAATATACAAGCAGCTCAGACAACTCAATACTGAAAAAACAAACAACCCAATCAAAAAATGGGAAAAAGACCTAAAGATACATCTGTCCAAGGAAGACATACAGATGGCCAAAAAGCACATGAAAAGATGCTCAACATTACTTATTATTAGACAAATGCAAATCAAAACTACAGTGAGATATCACCTCATACCTGTGAGAATGGCCATCATCAACAAATCTACAGATAATAAGACAAGGTGTTCCATTTTCACCACTATTATTCAATCTAGTCCTAGAAATTTTAGCTACAGTAATAAGAGAAGAAAAAGAAATCAAAGGAATCCAGATTGGAAAAGAAATAAAACTCTCTCTATTTGTAGATGACATGATACCATACATAGAAAACCCCAAAGACACTATTAGAAAACTACTAGAGCTAATCAATGAATTCAGTTAAGTTGCAGGATACAAAATCAATACACAGAAATCACTCACATTCCTATATACAAACAATGAAAAATCAGAAAATGAAATCAAAGAGGCAATTCCATTCACCATTGCAACCAAAAGAATAAAATACCTAGGAATAAACCTACCTAAAGAGATAAAAGAATTGTATACAGAAAATTACAAGACACTGATGAACGATATCAAAGATGACATAGACAGATGGAGAGATGTTCCGTGTTCCTGGGTTGGAAGAGTCAAAATTGTGAAAATGACCTTGCTACCAAGTATCATCTACAGATTCAATGCAAACCCTATCAAATTACCATGACATTCTTCACAGAACTAGACCACAGGATAACACAGTTCATATGGAAACACAAAAGACCCAGGATAGCCAAAGCAATCCTGAGAAAGAAGAATGGAGCTGGAGGGATCAGCTCTTGGAGGAGAATATAGGCAAAACACTCAGTGACATAAATGAAAGCAAGATCTTCTATGACCCACCCTGTAGAATAATGGAAATAAAAACAAAAATTAATGTGTGGGACCTAATGAAACTTAAGAGCTTCTGCACAGCAAAAGAAACTACTAACAAGGTGAACAGACAACCCAAAGAATGGGAGAAAATAATAGCAAATGAAACAACAGACAAAAAACTAATCTCCAAAATATACAAGCAGCTCAGACAACTCAATACTGAAAAAACAAACAACCCAATCAAAAAATGGGAAAAAGACCTAAAGATACATCTGTCCAAGGAAGACATACAGATGGCCAAAAAGCACATGAAAAGATGCTCAACATTACTTATTATTAGACAAATGCAAATCAAAACTACAGTGAGATATCACCTCATACCTGTGAGAATGGCCATCATCAACAAATCTACAGATAATAAATGTTGAAGAGGGTGCAGAGAAAAGGGAACACTCCTGCACTGTTGGTGGGGATGTAAATTGATACTTCCATAGTGATGGAAGACAGTATGAAGATTCCTCAAAAAGTTAAGAACAGAAGCACCATTTGACCCAGCCATCCCACTATTAGGCTTATATCCTGATGAAATCAAAATTGAAAGAGACACCTGTACCACAATGTTCACTGCAGCACTCTATTCAATAGCTAGATCATGGAAGCAACCTAGATGTCCATTGACAAATGAATGGATAAAGAAGCTGTGGTACATACATACAATGGAATATTTCTCAGTCACTAAAAGAAATGCAGAAGATTCAGTCCTAATGAGATGGGTAAACTTAGAACCTATTATACAAAGTGAAGTAAGTCAAAAAGAGAAGGACAGATACAGTATACTAATACACATATATGGAATCTAGTAAGTTCGTACTGATAAATATACACATGTAGAGCATCGATGGAAAAATAGTCATAGAGAATAGATTTATGGACACTGGGGAGAGGAAAAAGTGGGTGAGAGATATGCAAAGAGCAACACGGAACCCTATACTATCTTATGTAAAAGAGATAACTATTGTCAATGCGCTATGGGACTAAGGGATCGTACATGAGGGCTATGTGATGGACTAGAGGGGTTGAGGGGGAATGAGATATACATATGAGTAATTTGGAATTATATGTATCTGTAAACAACAAAACTCTGTAAAATCAAAAAAGCAAAATAAAAACTTGTGACTGTGAAAAATGAAGGAATGAAATGACTTCTGCACAGAAAAGAAACTACTAACAAGGTGAACAGACAACCCAAAGAATGGGAGAAAATAATAGCAAATGAAACAACAGACAAAAAACTAATCTCCAAAATATACAAGCAGCTCAGACAACTCAATACTGAAAAAACAAACAACCCAATCAAAAAATGGGAAAAAGACCTAAAGATACATCTGTCCAAGGAAGACATACAGATGGCCAAAAAGCACATGAAAAGATGCTCAACATTACTTATTATTAGACAAATGCAAATCAAAACTACAGTGAGATATCACCTCATACCTGTGAGAATGGCCATCATCAACAAATCTACAGATAATAAATGTTGAAGAGGGTGCAGAGAAAAGGGAACACTCCTGCACTGTTGGTGGGGATGTAAATTGATACTTCCATAGTGATGGAAGACAGTATGAAGATTCCTCAAAAAGTTAAGAACAGAAGCACCATTTGACCCAGCCATCCCACTATTAGGCTTATATCCTGATGAAATCAAAATTGAAAGAGACACCTGTACCACAATGTTCACTGCAGCACTCTATTCAATAGCTAGATCATGGAAGCAACCTAGATGTCCATTGACAAATGAATGGATAAAGAAGCTGTGGTACATACATACAATGGAATATTTCTCAGTCACTAAAAGAAATGCAGAAGATTCAGTCCTAATGAGATGGGTAAACTTAGAACCTATTATACAAAGTGAAGTAAGTCAAAAAGAGAAGGACAGATACAGTATACTAATACACATATATGGAATCTAGTAAGTTCGTACTGATAAATATACACATGTAGAGCATCGATGGAAAAATAGTCATAGAGAATAGATTTATGGACACTGGGGAGAGGAAAAAGTGGGTGAGAGATATGCAAAGAGCAACACGGAACCCTATACTATCTTATGTAAAAGAGATAACTATTGTCAATGCGCTATGGGACTAAGGGATCGTACATGAGGGCTATGTGATGGACTAGAGGGGTTGAGGGGGAATGAGATATACATATGAGTAATTTGGAATTATATGTATCTGTAAACAACAAAACTCTGTAAAATCAAAAAAGCAAAATAAAAACTTGTGATTGTGGAAAAAGAATAAGAGGCATGATGGAGGTGGGTGGGGGGGCGGGGAGGAGGGAAGCATATAGTCAGGCTTCTCTGGTAGCTCAGTGGCAAAGAGTTTGCCTGCCAATGCAGGAGACACGAGTTCGATCCCTGATCTGTGAAGATCCCACATGCCTCGGAGCAACTAAGCCTGTAAGCCACAACTAGTGAGCCTGTGGTCTAGAGCCTCGGAGCCACACTGAGCCCATGTGTTGCAACTACTGAAGCTCGTGAGCCCTAGGGCCCGAGTTCCACAACAAGAAAAGTTACGGTGGGATTCCCTGGTGGTCCAGTGGGTAAGGACACTGCCTTGAAGTGCAAGGGGCGCCAGTTTGATCCCTGGCCTGGGAAGATCCCACGTGCCGTGGAGGGGCTGGACCGATGTGTCCAATGACTGAGCCGGAGCTCTGGAGCGCATGCGCCCAGAGCCGGCGCTCTGCGACAACAGATGCCACCATGATGGGAGGCCCACACGGGCCAAAGAACAAAGATGGATGAAAAATGGACAAATGAAAAACCAATAGAAGTGGCCCGCCTGCTCCCCTCCCTCCCCACCCCTCCCCCACCAAAATAAATAAATAAATAAATCTTTAAAAAAAAAAAAAAGAAAGAAAAGTCACGGCAACAAGAGGCCTGCTCACCTCAACTAGAGAGTAGCCCCCACTCCCTGCAAATAGAGAAGAGCCTGTGGCAACAGCGAAAACCCTGAATAGTCAAAAATAAATGAATAAATTAAGAAAAAAATATATAGCCTTTCTGATTGAACAGGGAAAGGGAAGAGGAAACCCTGAGCCTTGCCTCCCTTTCCTCCTCCTCACCAAGGAATCCATAAATGGACTCTGCAGACCTAGTAGTCTGTGGACTACGATTTGCAAACAGAGCACAGGATATGTTTAAATTTCAAAAATTACGTTTTCTGGATATAAAAAGCAAAAACGGAACCCTATACTATCTTATGTAAAAGAGATAACTATTGTCAATGCGCTATGGGACTAAGGGATCGTACATGAGGGCTATGTGATGGACTAGAGGGGTTGAGGGGGAATGAGATATACATATGAGTAATTTGGAATTATATGTATCTGTAAACAACAAAACTCTGTAAAATCAAAAAAGCAAAATAAAAACTTGTGATTGTGGAAAAAGAATAAGAGGCATGATGGAGGTGGGTGGGGGGGCGGGGAGGAGGGAAGCATATAGTCAGGCTTCTCTGGTAGCTCAGTGGCAAAGAGTTTGCCTGCCAATGCAGGAGACACGAGTTCGATCCCTGATCTGTGAAGATCCCACATGCCTCGGAGCAACTAAGCCTGTAAGCCACAACTAGTGAGCCTGTGGTCTAGAGCCTCGGAGCCACACTGAGCCCATGTGTTGCAACTACTGAAGCTCGTGAGCCCTAGGGCCCGAGTTCCACAACAAGAAAAGTTACGGTGGGATTCCCTGGTGGTCCAGTGGGTAAGGACACTGCCTTGAAGTGCAAGGGGCGCCAGTTTGATCCCTGGCCTGGGAAGATCCCACGTGCCGCGGAGCGGCTGGACCGATGTGTCCAATGACTGAGCCGGAGCTCTGGAGCGCATGCGCCCAGAGCCGGCGCTCTGCGACAACAGATGCCACCATGATGGGAGGCCCACACGGGCCAAAGAACAAAGATGGATGAAAAATGGACAAATGAAAAACCAATAGAAGTGGCCCGCCTGCCCCACCCCACCAAAATAAATAAATAAATAAATCTTTAAAAAAAAAAAAAAGAAAGAAAAGTCACGGCAACAAGAGGCCTGCTCACCTCAACTAGAGAGTAGCCCCCACTCCCTGCAAATAGAGAAGAGCCTGTGGCAACAGCGAAAACCCTGAATAGTCAAAAATAAATGAATAAATTAAGAAAAAAATATATAGCCTTTCTGATTGAACAGGGAAAGGGAAGAGGAAACCCTGAGCCTTGCCTCCCTTTCCTCCTCCTCACCAAGGAATCCATAAATGGACTCTGCAGACCTAGTAGTCTGTGGACTACGATTTGCAAACAGAGCACAGGATATGTTTAAATTTCAAAAATTATCTGCTGTTTATCTGAAATTAAAATTCAATTTGTGTTTTGTGTATTTACTTGCTAAATTTAGCAACCCTGTTCACAAACTATTATTTTAGTGAAAAGAGCTCTCAGCTCCATAACAGAGAGGATTTTCCCACAGCACTATTTGTAAATATCTTAAACACATGACAACTTTTCTAATTTCAGTTCTCCAACTACAAAATGGATATAATAATTAAGGCCCTAACCTACCTCACCAGTTATTCTAAGAAAGAATTAGGCTTTAGGGAACTCCCCAGCAGTCCAGTGATTAGGACTTGGCACTCCCACTGCCAAGGACTCAGGTTCTATCCTTGGTTGGGAAACTAAAACCCCACAGGCTACATGGTGAAGCCAAAAAAAAAAAAAAAAAGTATCACACTTTAGCCTAAAGGTTCAAGATGCATGAAGTTACCACTGATGTTACTTTTTAAAAATTCTATTAAAAAGTACTAACTACTAATTGCTTGTCGATTCATTTATAAAATGCTTAATAATTAAACATTTAAAACTCATTCTGTTTCCTTCAAGCTGTATTGTAGTCTGAATGTAAATAATTTAATAAACATTTTAAATAGAAAAAAAAAATTACAGGTGACTCCATCTGTGAGAATAATGATCTTAGGCTAAAACTATGCCCTGCTTTGAACATTTTCATCTCTGGGTGCTGAAACAAGTTGAATTATACACTATTTTTCAACAAGCCCCAACATATGATTTGCTATTCTAAGTCTATGAGACAATTTCTTCTCAATACCATCAAGCAGTTAAGTATTACTTTACATTTAGACTACACTTAAAAAGAAACTATTGAAGGAAAAATTGTAGTGACTCCTTCTGTGGAGAAAATAATTATGGTTTAATTTATCTGCTTTATAAGACTAGATTTTGCATCAGTGCTTTTCTTAACATGAGAAATTCAATACCCACTTTCTCTCAAAGATGCATATTCACTCAGCTTATAAGCAACTCTGTGACAAATAAATAACACAGAAAGATTGCAGCTAATTATATAATTGTCTAGGGGCTTCATAGAGTTAATGTATTATTATTTAGTCCTAAATAATGATATCCAACCTATTTGGCCCATGAAGGAATTACAGCTAATTATTTAATTGTCTAGGGGCTTCATAGAGTTAATGTATTATTATTTAGTCCTAAATAATGATATCCAATCTATTTGGTCCATGAAGGAATTCCAGGTATACAAATACATTTAACTGTATTCTAAGCCTCAATGTTTTTTCACTAAAATAAAATAAACTTTGAAATTTTATAGTACCAGTCAACCTAGACTGGACTCAAAGACAGGCTTTCAAACACAAAAAATAATTAATTTTAAGAGGTGTTTAAAAAAAGGAAAAAAAGTTTTAGAACCATTAGAGAGGCTCAATAAACTATGCCTATATTCCAAATATGTTTAATTATTGTTATTAATTAGCAATGATTAAAGTAACTATCCTTTTTTCCCACTGGGTTAAAAAGAAAGAAAAAGGCTTAAAGAACAAGAAAAAGGGAAGAGGAAAAAAAGTATAGAGAATCCTAGTGCCCATTGGTATCTGTGTTTTCCTTGAAAGTGATGTTAGTGGTGAGGCCCCTAGGACCTTGTAGACCACTGTAAAGACTTTGGCTTTTACTTCAAAATTAAAATCTAGGGGCTTCTCTGGTGGTCCAGTGGGTAAGGACACCACCTTGCAGTGCAAGGGGCGCCGGTTTGATCCCTGGCCTGGGAAGATCCCACGTGTCGCGGAGCAGCTGGACCCATGTGTCCAACCACCGAGCCGGAGCTCTGGAGTGCATGCGCCCAGAGCCGGCGCTCTGCGACAACAGATGCCACCGCGATGGGAGGCCCACAGGGGCCAAAGAACAAAGATGGATGAAACTAGACAAATGAAAGACCAGTGGAAGTGGCCCGCCCACTCCCCTCTCTCCCCACCCCCGCCAAAAATAAATAAATAAATAAATATTAAAAAAATTTAAAATCTAAGATAGCCTGGAATGCTCTGGGGGATTTATATCAGAGGAATGATGGGATTTTATTTTTTTTAATGACATGATTTTATGATGGGATTTGGGATTACTTCATAGAGTTGACAGGATTAGCTGGCAGATCACAAATGCAAAATATTCTGGCTATTTATAAGAATACACACCCAAAGTCAAAACACACACATACACACACTGTCTCTCTCTCTCTCTCTCTTCCCAAAATGGAATCATGCAGCATTTATGTTCTTACTCATCAGTAGACTGCAAATAGTTTTCTATGCCAATAAATCCCTGCATTACATATATGAAGTGCTGTATTGAATTATATTAGATTTATTGTAATTTGTTCAGCCATCTGCCTGATATTTGAGTTCTTCCCAATTTATTATTTGACCACCAGTGTCATTACACATGTGTCATTTCACTAGCTTAACCTTGCAGAAATGCAACTGCTGGGCCAGAGAGTAAGCACTTATGAAAGTGTCTGGGGAACACTGCCAAGACTCTAAAAAGGCATGTTAATATTTTATACTTTCACTAAAATTATCTAGGATTCTTGCTTGGAGAATCCCATGGGCAGAGGAACCAGGCAGGCTACAGTCCATAGGGTCACAAGGAGTCAGACACGACGGAGCAACTAAACAACAACAACAACAACAACACTATCTACTCAATTAAATTTAGGTGTTACTCCAATATTTAATTCTGATGGACAAATAGAATTGGGTTCACTATGGATTTGGTAGTCAATGAGAGGAGGAGCAACTAATTGGCCCTTCAAAAGAGGTAATCAACACTAATCTTTATCCCAGTTTCTTGGATTCCTCTATACTTTTTAGAGCGATCTTAGTTTAAAAAAGATTTCATTCATCTTGTGTAGTTTGGAGGACTAACCCAGTCTTAGCAGGTTTAACTGTAGGGTAGACTAGGGGGTAAAGCTGCCCAAGATGTAAGGTACAGCTTCTATGCCTACAGTTTGCGGAACTCCTAGACAAATCCATAATCTTTGATTTACAGGCTTATAATCTGTCACTAGTGGTAAAGGATCCACTTGCCCAAAACAGAGACTCAAGAGACACAGGTTCAGTCCTTGAGTTGGGAAGATCCCCTGGAGAAGGAAATGGAAACCCACTCCAGTATTCTTGCCTGGAGAATTCCATGGACAGAGGAGCCTGGAAGGCTACAGTCCATGGACTAGGAAAGAGACAGAAATGACAGAGCACACTCACACACAATCAGTCAGCCACAGGATAGCCAGGACCCCATGAATATGGGGGTAGGAGAAAGGGAATTAAGTCACTCTTCCTAACAGCACTAATTGAAAAGATCTAGTTGGAAGACCCATGCTTATACTTTAACAGATTCTGACCACAAAGAAAAAACACTTAGAAATTTAATGTATATTCTTAGAACAAACTTAAAATTCATATTGCTTTTATGTGAAAATCCTAAGACAATGAAAGAAACTACAAGAGACGTTACTATGAGCTTACTACCATTACATGTAATCTCTGCAATGGCTACAAAGAGAGCTCTTTATTCTTTATTGTGTCTCAGCATGATTTATTTAATTTGAGCTGGCAAGGTTTTCTAAATAACATGAAACACTACCTGTCGAAAACCTGAGATTAAAAACTTTATAAAAATGGGCAAGGTTTCTGAATTCCTTCAGTAAGACTTGAGCTGTACGAGCTCTTATTCCTTCCAACTATGCTCTTCTTCCACTTACATCATTTACAGAATATATTTCAGCCCTGATTCTAAAATTTTATATCTATATAACATTTATATGATTATCTATCTATATATACCTCTGAATAAAATTTCACACCTGAAGAAAAGAAATAGTGAATGTTCCTAGTTTATGGTATATAACCTGTCTTTATACTATATTTCAGCCTCAGTTGCTAGATGACCTTCAGAGAGCTGCCAGAAACAGTCTTTCATTTAAATTGCTCTTCCTTAACACTGTTATTTGACAGTTGTGCTATAGGAAGAGTATTCAATGTTAAAGATGTCAAAAAGCTTTGATTCCCCAAGAGTCCCTGGGAGGCAGATTCTAAAAGGCATGCCAGTGCTTTACCCTTTTAATAAGGTCATGTTCTTCTTCAGAAATGCATTTTCCTCAAATGCATGTTGCTATTTCTATGGCCAAGTTATATATGCCTGGGTGATAAGATTCCCTATTCCTATCTTCCGAGATCTAAAAAATAACAATCATCTGCTTGACATACATTTCATTCTATGTGGTTTCATTCCATTCCATGTGTTCAATAATAGCCAGAGTGACAATGTATGCCAAGATACAACTTAGTGCATACATGCTTACAATTAGCTGCTTTAATAAAGATATTGGATATCTGGTACTTAATTTATGCTCATTCTGAAAGATCCTCTTTATGTGTGACTTAGTTTGGTGTTCATATAAGAGCTATTTAACAGCACTAATTGAAAAGATCTAGTTGGAAGACCCATGCTTATACTTTAACAGATTCTGACCACAAAGAAAAAACACTTAGAAATTTAATGTATATTCTTAGAACAAACTTAAAATTCATATTGCTTTTATGTGAAAATCCTAAGACAATGAAAGAAACTACAAGAGACGTTACTATGAGCTTACTACCATTACATGTAATCTCTGCAATGGCTACAAAGAGAGCTCTTTATTCTTTATTGTGTCTCAGCATGATTTATTTAATTTGAGCTGGCAAGGTTTTCTAAATAACATGAAACACTACCTGTCGAAAACCTGAGATTAAAAACTTTATAAAAATGGGCAAGGTTTCTGAATTCCTTCAGTAAGACTTGAGCTGTACGAGCTCTTATTCCTTCCAACTATGCTCTTCTTCCACTTACATCATTTACAGAATATATTTCAGCCCTGATTCTAAAATTTTATATCTATATAACATTTATATGATTATCTATCTATATATACCTCTGAATAAAATTTCACACCTGAAGAAAAGAAATAGTGAATGTTCCTAGTTTATGGTATATAACCTGTCTTTATACTATATTTCAGCCTCAGTTGCTAGATGACCTTCAGAGAGCTGCCAGAAACAGTCTTTCATTTAAATTGCTCTTCCTTAACACTGTTATTTGACAGTTGTGCTATAGGAAGAGTATTCAATGTTAAAGATGTCAAAAAGCTTTGATTCCCCAAGAGTCCCTGGGAGGCAGATTCTAAAAGGCATGCCAGTGCTTTACCCTTTTAATAAGGTCATGTTCTTCTTCAGAAATGCATTTTCCTCAAATGCATGTTGCTATTTCTATGGCCAAGTTATATATGCCTGGGTGATAAGATTCCCTATTCCTATCTTCCGAGATCTAAAAAATAACAATCATCTGCTTGACATACATTTCATTCTATGTGGTTTCATTCCATTCCATGTGTTCAATAATAGCCAGAGTGACAATGTATGCCAAGATACAACTTAGTGCATACATGCTTACAATTAGCTGCTTTAATAAAGATATTGGATATCTGGTACTTAATTTATGCTCATTCTGAAAGATCCTCTTTATGTGTGACTTAGTTTGGTGTTCATATAAGAGCTATTTATAGTGTCCAAACAGAAAAAATTTGCTATTCTAATTAATTTTCTAGCTTTCACTGTGTATACATAGATAGAGAATAGCTATTATTTTAAAACAGTTTTAAGTACTAGGCATGAGTTTAAGGGTACCTAGAGCAATATAAAACTTTAGTATGTACACTAAAGTAACTACTTAGAAAAATTATTAGATACTTAGCCAACAAATATATATGGCATACATTTACGTGCCAGATACTGGGCTGGATACCTTCTCCAGGCATAGTGATGAGGCAAACCAGTCCATAACAACCACTATTTCTTGCCCCAATTTCCTTTTTGCACCCTCAAATTCATAAACAAAACAAATGAAGCATTTTCCAAAGCCGTTCCAGGAACAGGAAAGCAACACATCATGAAGCCTAAGCATAACCAAACACTATTAGGTTGTAGGTTTTAGGGAAAAGTCAGACATACAGAAAGGACAGATACTGTTGATTTCAGTCTAGCTTCTAAGAGGCAATCAACATGAAACAGTGGGGCTCACAGGCCATAGCAGATTTTACACAACATAAATTACACAGGGCTGAATTCCTACAGAGCCACCCTAATCATCAATAGAACAAAACAAATATACGATAGCAGTGGAGGACAGGATAGGTGTTAGGTGAGCTATAAGAAGAGAAGTTGCTGTAATCTCTTCTTGGGAAATGAAGGAAAGACTCTGGCAGGAAGGTAAACTGAGTTCCATGTGACACTGTAATCAAGCGTTTAGAGATGGACTGGTGTCTGGATCTTCTTTCTACCTAGAAGAGACCCAGAGAAGCCACATCCCAAATAGCCTTTCATTCAAATATTTCTGGAATGAGCACTATTATTAGGATACCATGTTAGGTACTTCAGGGATACAAAGCATAGTTCCTATTTCAAGATATCATTTAGTGATACCATAGCCACTGTCTAAACTTTTATTTTAATTAGAGAGCCTTTTAATTAACAAATACCTCTGGAGTTGTTATGAGGTATCATAATTCATTCACAATTTAATGTAAAAAAAACCCCATATATATATATATATATTTAAATTTTGGCCTCTTTTTATTTATTTATTTATTTATTTATCCTCCATCTTTATTCTTCGGCCTGTGTGGGCCTCTCATCACAGTGGCCTCTCCTGTGGCAGGGCACTGGCTCTGGATGCATGTGCTCCAGAGCGCTGGCTTGCAATTGGACACACTGGTCCAGCAGCTCCACAGCATGTGGGATCTTCCCAGGCCAAGGATCAAACCGGTGTCCCTTAAACTGCGAGGCAGAATCTTTACCCACTGAACCACCAGGGGAGCCCCCAAAATATTTTTAATTCTGATTTTTAAAACAAGTAGAATCTTAGCTGAGAGATGCGACAGAAGAAAGCTCTGATTTGAAGAGTGAAGGGAGAAGAAATAATGTTACAGGTTAAGGTACTTTCTAGAAGGCAGAGAATTTAGCTATTTTGGAGTTTTACTTTTCTTACTCCAGGAATTTTCTCCCATTGATAAATGAGATCTAAGATGGAAGCCTTTCCTTGTTAGCACTTTCTTCCCAAGAACCTAAAGGGCAGAGAAGGAAAACCAAGAGCAGACCTCTTCCACTTCTCTTTCAGAGCTCCTATAAGAATCTCATAGATCATAATAAATGGCTCCATGGAAAAGTGACAGAAAGCTTTACAGACCAACATAAGCCATTCAAGAAAGGACAAAGTGTATGCAGGCATAATAATTTTAGTGGCAGCATCAGCTCATAGAGCATACAGAAAACACTCCTGATTACCTCACTTGACACTCTTTTCTTTTTAGAAAACAGGCCCATTTGACTATTTGTTTTGAAAGGGTAGAGTTCTAGGAACCAAGTGATCTCAATCAGATTTCTATAAGATTTTAAGTTAAAATTTGAATTTTATTAGAATTTTTATAGTGTTACAGCTTTCAAAAAATAAAAATGGATTAATTTAAATAAAATACAAATATGAAAAGGCTAATAACTTATTTCCTCATAGGTATAAAATTATAAAATCTTTCTCAAGACACAGTCAAGACACATTTAGATCTTATCTTTATTGTAAGTCACAATTTTCTACTTTAGTCTCTCTTCTCCCCTTGGCTGTATGAGCCCTTAGAACAAATCTCAAGTATTGTTCCCAAAGGATAAACTTCCTTTTGCAAATGAAAAATTTTAATCTTCTAGTATAGTCACAAGGACACTTGAGAGAGTTAAATACAAACAACACTTATTTCTTGCTAATATGAACTAAAATTGTTTTGTGGTTGTTGATACAAAGAGGTAAATACTTCAACTTTCTATGATAGCAGGGTCTATTGAAATGACATTATTTTCAAACACATCTGGCTTAAAATAAACATCACATCATAAATATTTGATAGACTTAAATGCATTATATTATTGTCTTGACATTATAATATCAATGAGTTAACTGTAAGAATAGGTTATGTTAGAGAAAGATGTTACTGGTAAACAACACAGTGAGACACTTTTGGCCTAATAGCATGCTAATGAGGATTTTTGAAGTTCTAAGCATTTTTCTTTCTTTTTTTTTTTTTTAAAGATTTATTTATTTTATTATTTATTATGGGGTGGGGGTTGGGTTGGGGAGGGAGGAAGGGGAGCAGGCGGGCCACTTCTATTGGTCTTTCGTTTCTCTATTTTCATCTGTCTTTGTTCTTTGGCCCCCGTGGGCCTCCCATCGCGGTGGCGTCTGTCGCTGCAGAGTGCTGGCTCTGGGAACATGCACTCCAGAGCTCCGGTTCGTAATTGGACACATGGGTCCAGCCACTCCGCGGCATGTGGGATCGTCCCAGGCCAGGGATCGAACCGGTGCCCCTTGCACTGCAAGACGGTGTCCTTACCCACTGGACCACCAGGGGAAGCCCCCCTAGACATTTTTTATAAGGTAAAGCAACACTGAGTAAGATCAACCGTTTTCTGCTTTGCTTTATCCTTCATAATTACAATTAGGCAATGGCCGATAATCCTAGACATAGAAATTAAATGTGTTTGTGCTCAGTTGCTAAGTCATATTTGACTCTTTAAGACCCCCACAGACTGTAGCTCACTAGATCCATGGGATTTTCCAGGCAAGAATACTGGAGTGGGTTGCCATTTCCTTCTCCAGGGGATCTTCCTGACTCAGGGATTCAACCAGCGTCTCCTGTGTCTACTGCATTGGCAGGTGGATTCTTTACTACTGAGCCATCTGGGAAGCACAGAAAACAGCGAAATCAATTTTCTCTATAACTTCCCTAGCTCTGATATGGCAATAAAAAAGATTTATAACTGCCTTAGATCTGTTAATAGCTTGCAGTATGTTGCTGTGCCCATATTTTTCAACAGATCACTCAGCCTGAAAAACTTATTTTCATCACTAACTTCTATAACATTTTCATTAGCCAGACTGGCACTGTTCAGTAACCAAATCACATAGATAAAAAAATATCTAATGAGGGTTAAAATTTTTTGGAAAAAACCCGAATTAAATGCATTATATTATTGTCTTGACATTATAATATCAATGAGTTAACTGTAAGAATAGGTTATGTTAGAGAAAGATGTTACTGGTAAACAACACAGTGAGACACTTTTGGCCTAATAGCATGCTAATGAGGATTTTTGAAGTTCTAAGCATTTTTCTTTCTTTTTTTTTTTTTTAAAGATTTATTTATTTTATTATTTATTATGGGGTGGGGGTTGGGTTGGGGAGGGAGGGGAGCGGGCGGGCCACTTCTATTGGTCTTTCATTTCTCTATTTTCATCTGTCTTTGTTCTTTGGCCCCCGTGGGCCTCCCATCGCGGTGGCGTCTGTCGCTGCAGAGTGCTGGCTCTGGGAACATGCACTCCAGAGCTCCGGTTCGGTAATTGGACACATGGGTCCAGCCACTCCGCGGCATGTGGGATCGTCCCAGGCCAGGGATCGAACCGGTGCCCCTTGCACTGCAAGACGGTGTCCTTACCCACTGGACCACCAGGGGAAGCCCCCCTAGACATTTTTTATAAGGTAAAGCAACACTGAGTAAGATCAACCGTTTTCTGCTTTGCTTTATCCTTCATAATTACAATTAGGCAATGGCCGATAATCCTAGACATAGAAATTAAATGTGTTTGTGCTCAGTTGCTAAGTCATATTTGACTCTTTAAGACCCCCACAGACTGTAGCTCACTAGATCCATGGGATTTTCCAGGCAAGAATACTGGAGTGGGTTGCCATTTCCTTCTCCAGGGGATCTTCCTGACTCAGGGATTCAACCAGCGTCTCCTGTGTCTACTGCATTGGCAGGTGGATTCTTTACTACTGAGCCATCTGGGAAGCACAGAAAACAGCGAAATCAATTTTCTCTATAACTTCCCTAGCTCTGATATGGCAATAAAAAAGATTTATAACTGCCTTAGATCTGTTAATAGCTTGCAGTATGTTGCTGTGCCCATATTTTTCAACAGATCACTCAGCCTGAAAAACTTATTTTCATCACTAACTTCTATAACATTTTCATTAGCCAGAATGGCACTGATCAGTACCACTATCTCCAAGTCACATAGACTCTGATCAGATCTTGACTTCAATATGCCAAGAGAAATAAAATATTATGAACTTTCTCTTGAATGCTGTTATAATTTCCCCAAAGGCTTCTATATTTGTGAAAAAGATGCATCACAATGAGCATGTAGTTTAACTGTCAGTAAATCAAATTCTCCTACAGTGAAAACCCACTTAATTAAATATCTCCAATAATTCCTTCAAATCTAAAGAGGGAATCAAAATCAGAACATACTGACTTATGTCTAAGTTTCATTACATCTCTTCTGAGGTATTGAACACTGTACCATTTTTTGCTTTTGATTTTTCTGGTGGTTTTTCAAAGATTAATAATACATAGTAAGAATCAACTTTTAATCAACTTTTTGATCATTTTATTATTGCCTCCTCAAGCTATCTAGAATTGTTTTAATGTTATTATCCCACAGGGTCAACAACTTTATTTGAAAATATATGAAGGCAAATAAATAAATATTTCCATCTGTCAATGGCCAAGATCCAGATTCTAAGTTATGTTATCATAATCTGCTGAATCTTAGCATTAGTTATTGAATGATCCAAATCAATAAATAATATATAGCATTCTAGATAAATATCGATGACCTTTCTCTATACCGAGTTATGGAGAAAAGTCTCTGGCTTCAATTATAAGATTTATGACCATCAGCTAATATTGTAATTGGTTAGTGCAGAGAACTAAGACATTAATAAACCATGCTTCTGTATTCTCACTCAATTTGTATTAGCCTATTTTAAGGATCAAAGGCTCTCTGGAAATTATTTGGTAATGATAATTATTAACAGTCTTTATCTTGCCTGGAATGAATCTAAATTTATTTTAACAGTGCATAGTTATTTAGTAAATACTCAGTATTCTATTTATTACAGATGCTATGGCTCATATTTGACAATTCTTCAAGTTAATCCATCAAACCTCATCAGACAAAGTATAAAGCAATAAAATCTATGAATTAGCTAAGGGAGGATATAAATATGTGAATTCTGAATTATAAGAAACCTTAGTATTACATTTCTCATAAGAAAATTCATTTAGAAATAAGACTAGTTTAAAAACATATTTTCCTCACTCTACTGATACTGGATGCAGACTGAGGACATCAACAGCTAAAAGAACTGTTCTCAACTCTGGATATAAACAGCAAAATTAAGTCTTATGTTTTAAAACAGCAAAATTAAGTCTTATGTTTTATAAACTTCCTTTTGGAGAAAATTGAAAAAAAATTCTTGCTTTGTAACTTTGCCACAATGCTTTATGTATTGTAGATATGTTTGTGATTAATATCATTACAAATTTGTAGAAAATATCATTACAAACCTATGATCGTTGTCAGACAGTTACATTCTAGGTAGGAAGATGGACAATAATGAAGCTATATCAATAGTCCACTTCTGGGTATTTAGCTGAAGAACATAACAATACTAATTTGTAAAGATAAGGGCTTTCCTTATAGCACAGCTGGTAAAGAATCCACCTGCAAAGCAGGAGACCCCAGTTCAATTCCTGGGTCAGGAATATCCCCTGAAGAAGGGACAGGCTACTCACTCCAGTATTCTTGGGCTTCCTAGTGGCTCAGACAGTAAAGAATCCACCTCCAGTGTGGGAGACCTAGTTCGATTCCTGAGTTGGGAAGATCACCAGGAGAAGGGAAAGGCTACTCAGTCCAGTATTCTTGCCTGGAGAATTCCATGGCTCATCCATGGGTTGCAAAGAGTCAGAGATGATCGAGCAACTCTCAGGCATCCCTATGTTCAATGCAGCATTGTTTACAATGGCTGTGCCATGGAAACAACTTAAGTGTCCACTGAAGGATGAATAGACGGATGCTGTGATATACACACACATGTGTGTGTGTGTGTGTGTGTGTGTGTGTGTGTGTATGCACGCGTGTGTGTATAATGGAACATTACTCATTTATAAAGAAGGATGAAATCTTGCTACTTGTGACAACCTGGATGAACCTTGAAGGTATTAAGATAAGTGAAGTAAGTCAGATGAAGAAAGGCAAATACCAAATGATTTCATTTACATGTGGAATCTAAAAAATATATGAGTAAATAAAATAAAATAAAACCAAACTCACAGAAAACAGACGAGTGGTTACCAGAGGGGAAAGGGGTTGTAGGGTAGGTGAAGTGAGTAAAGAGAGTTAACTATATATGGTGATGGATGGTAACTATACTTACAATGGTGACCAGTTTGTAGCATATGTTAAGATGTTGAATTATAATGTTGAACACCTGAAACGCATATGATTTTTTAGGAAAGGAAAGAAATCAACTATATAGAATGTTGAATAGTGACAACAGCCAAGGAGAAAAAAGAGTAATAGAGGGATTCAGGAGATATGTGTGTGTGTCAGTGTATGTATGACAGGATAAAAGGTAGGTGTATGTATATGACTAGTCAAAGAAGGCCCCTATTATCCAAAGTACACACAGAGAAGAGTCAGAAATTTATGTCACTGCTTGTTATAAGCACAAGATATTGCTGCCGTTTGTTGTTATTCTGGGTATGTGTCCAAAATATTCTTGTTTAGCTAAAAAGATGAAATTTCTAAAAATAATGGCAATTTCTTGAATACCACTGAGTCTATTAATTTTGAAAAAGCCCCAGCTAATTAGAAATATAACAGTCTTAAAAAATAAATAAAATAAAGTGAAACTAAAGAAAAAAAGAAACACAACAGTCTTACTGTATTTGGGTTATGCTGTTCACATTGCTTTTTGTTGGTTTTCCATTAGAAATCTGAAGAACAGTCCATGTTGGCCACCAGTGTAACAGATAAATAAACATGCTAATGCACTTTCCGAGTCCCAGGCCACTCCCTAGCAAAGTTTAAAGAACTGCATTTCTTCCTGAAGGACAACTTGGGAACCATTTAGTGTATTTAGATATAGTAATTCCTTGTTATCCACAAAGAGGTCGATCCACTGAGTGCCTCAATTTTTATCATCCTAGCAGCAATCAGAATGTGGAAAAAAGCTGATCTCAATGCCGTTTCTGTGGCATCCTTCCCTCCATGTCTTGTTAAATAAAGTAAACAATGCAGTGCACAACATTCAGATTGCAAAGATGCTTGAATTACCTATTTTCTACAGGAGAAAGTTTATGACCAGCCTTTCCACAACTCAGCTTTAGAGAAAGAAGAAGCATTATGCTGAGCTATGGCTTATCACTGCTGAAAATATGGCCACAGCAGTTAAGGCAAATGACAGAAGCCCATGTGCTGGGGTGACCTGGGTTCAAACCCTGAATCATCTACTTTACTGTGGAACTTAAGACAGGTTCTTTAATCTTCGGTATGCCTCAATTTAGTAAAATGAAGATAGTAAACTACAAATATTATAGGGTTGATATGAAGAAAATGAAGTATTTGATGAAATATGAGCTGAAATTTCCCCAAATTTGATGAAAACTATAAACCTACAGAACCCCAAACTCAAAGAATACCAAGACAAGAAACACAAAGAACGCTATTATCAAGGTACATAATAAAACCAGAACCAAACAATCTTGCTAAAAACTACATCAGTTGTTCTCAGCCAGGAGCTATTCCTACTCCCTGGTGCTAGCAAGTACACACAGAGAAGAGTCAGAAATTTATGTCACTGCTTGTTATAAGCACAAGATATTGCTGCCGTTTGTTGTTATTCTGGGTATGTGTCCAAAATATTCTTGTTTAGCTAAAAGATGAAATTTCTAAAAATAATGGCAATTTCTTGAATACCACTGAGTCTATTAATTTTGAAAAAGCCCCAGCTAATTAGAAATATAACAGTCTTAAAAAATAAATAAAATAAAGTGAAACTAAAGAAAAAAAGAAACACAACAGTCTTACTGTATTTGGGTTATGCTGTTCACATTGCTTTTTGTTGGTTTTCCATTAGAAATCTGAAGAACAGTCCATGTTGGCCACCAGTGTAACAGATAAATAAACATGCTAATGCACTTTCCGAGTCCCAGGCCACTCCCTAGCAAAGTTTAAAGAACTGCATTTCTTCCTGAAGGACAACTTGGGAACCATTTAGTGTATTTAGATATAGTAATTCCTTGTTATCCACAAAGAGGTCGATCCACTGAGTGCCTCAATTTTATCATCCTAGCAGCAATCAGAATGTGGAAAAAAGCTGATCTCAATGCCGTTTCTGTGGCATCCTTCCCTCCATGTCTTGTTAAATAAAGTAAACAATGCAGTGCACAACATTCAGATTGCAAAGATGCTTGAATTACCTATTTTCTACAGGAGAAAGTTTATGACCAGCCTTTCCACAACTCAGCTTTAGAGAAAGAAGAAGCATTATGCTGAGCTATGGCTTATCACTGCTGAAAATATGGCCACAGCAGTTAAGGCAAATGACAGAAGCCCATGTGCTGGGGTGACCTGGGTTCAAACCCTGAATCATCTACTTTACTGTGGAACTTAAGACAGGTTCTTTAATCTTCGGTATGCCTCAATTTAGTAAAATGAAGATAGTAAACTACAAATATTATAGGGTTGATATGAAGAAAATGAAGTATTTGATGAAATATGAGCTGAAATTTCCCCAAATTTGATGAAAACTATAAACCTACAGAACCCCAAACTCAAAGAATACCAAGACAAGAAACACAAAGAACGCTATTATCAAGGTACATAATAAAACCAGAACCAAACAATCTTGCTAAAAACTACATCAGTTGTTCTCAGCCAGGGAGTATTCCTCTCCATTCCTACTCCCCTGGGGACATTTGACAATTACTGAAGACATTTTTGTTTGTCACAACTGGAGGAAGGAGAGTATATGTGACCGGCATCTAATGGGTAGAGGCCAGGATCGCTACTAAACATCCTGTTATGCAAAGGACAGTCCTCACAACAATCAATTCTCCTGCCTAAAACATCAATAGTGCTAAAGGGCTTCTCTGGTGGCTCAGATGGTAAAGAATCTGCCTACAATAGAGAGAGAAATACTAAAAGAATATAATAATCAAAATGCTCACAACTAGTGATAAAGAGAAAATCTCAAAATCATATCCTTATCACAGTTTCTCATTCCTGACAAATAGAAAGCATGTGACACTGTAATATTAAGCATTTGTTGTAAATCACACACCATGAGTAAGCCAAGAGCTGAGCACGAAGAAGTACAGGTTCCCAGACCTGTAGTCATTTGCAGGGGTTTCCAGAACTCACAGGTCAATACGACTTAAAAAAAAAAAAAAAAGCGAATTTAGTGAGCTACACAATGTGCAAAGTATTCTGAAGATTCTGCTCTGTGGTTTTCCTGACAATCACAGATAAGAAAGTGGTGGGACCAGGAGCTGAACTGAAGCCTGTTTTGAAAATGCACCAAGGGCTTCTCTGGTAGCTTAGTGGTAAAGAGTTCACCTGCCAATGCAGGAGACATGGGTTTGATCCCTGATCCTGGAAGATCCCATATGCTGAGGAGCAACTAAGCCTGTGAGCCACAAGGATGGAGCCTACGCTCTAGAGCCTCAGAGCCGCAACTATTGAGTCCATGTTGCTGCAACTACTGAAGCCCGTGTGCCCTAGAGACTGAGTTCCACAACAAGAGAAGTCACTGCAACAAGAAGCCTGCTCACCTCAACTAGAGAGTAGCCCCCACTCCCTGCAACTAGAGAAGAGCCTGTGGCAGCAGTGAAAACCCAGAATAGCCAAAAATCCATCAATAAATAAAATGCATTTCTTTAAAAAAAAAAAAAAAAAAGAAACAAAATGCACCAAAATAACATCAATAATCCAAAATTTAAGATCATAAATGTATTTTCAGTTTAGTATTTTGGATCTTCATAACAAGTCAATGGATATCTATGCTGCTAGAGAAGTGGTCTACTACAAATTTATTCAGTTACTTTGGTACTCAACAGCTGCGCTAAGAAATAGCCTACATTTCTTTTTTTTTTTTTTAATTTGGCCTCTTTTATTGTCTATTTGTTTATTTCTTTATTTATTATTTTCATCCATCTTCATTCTTTGGCCTGTATTGGCCTCCCATTGCAGTGGTCTCTCTTGTTGCAGAGCACCAGCTCTGGGCACACGCGCTCCAGAGAGCTGGCTCGCAATTGGACATACCAGTTGCTCCGTGGCATGTGAGATCCTCCCGGGCCAGGGATCCAACCGGTGCCCCTTGCACTGCAAGGTGGACTCTTTACCCACTGGACCACCAGGGAAGCCCCCATTGCCTATATTTCTTTATTTGTCAACTGGAGGGAAGAAGAGTTAAGAGTGATCACGGCTATGGCAGGAACAGTGTATATCATTTACTGAAAACTGTTTATGGTTTTCATATAATTTTTTTTTATTGCAGTATGGTTGATCTACAATGTTGTATCCATTTCTGCTGTACAGCAGATTAAATCAGTTATACACATATCCACTCTTTTCCAGATTCTTTTCCCATAAAGGTCACTATGGAGTACTGAGAAGAGTTCCCTGTGCTCTACAGTTAAAAGCTATCTTTTATATATAGTAGTATGTCAGTGTCAATCCCAATATCCCAATTTATCCCTCCTCACCCTTCCCTGCTGGAAAGCATAAGTTTAGAAAATTGTTTATAGTTTTATCTTTATAGATGCCTAATCTGGAGAAGGAATGGAAGAAGTGCTTATTTTTGTTTGATATATCCTCCACAGGAAAAAAAAAAAAGAATCACTTCTTTCAAATACACAAATCAGATCTCTTTGGATCAATTTAAGTAGATTTCAATAGAATGTACACAGAGAGCTAGAGATGTACACTTTTTTTTCTGAATGGTTAAAACAAGGTCACGTTAAAGGAAAATAATGCTAAGAACACTCACAGCAGCATACTAATCAACAAAATTGTTTAGCCTAGAAAAATCAGAAATTCATTAGTGCTCTAAATGAGTCAAATATGAATTTTGTGTCTTAAGAAGTAATCCTCCAAGGTTTTTCAAAAATGAATATTCAACACAATTAGAACAACCAAGCCGATTGTCCTTAGTGGAGGAAATACTAGATCAATATGTGTTTCACTGAGAAAGTATAAACATTAATGAGGGCCACAGGAGCAGGCAACGTACAATTTATCTTGAACTTCAGACAGTTAAAGGTACATTTAACTTTATAATTGCTTTTTTTTTTTCTTTTAACTCTGCCTGGATACTTTATTTTCATTCTTCTTTTTCAGGTGGTTCTGTATACAATATGTTATAGAGAATTCAAAACAAATGAAATTTGACATAATTTATCATTCATTAACTTTACAAACATGTCTCTTTCCTCCTCCAATCTACTTAATTCTTTTTATAGTCCTGTATGCTTCTTATAAATGAATACAAAGTTTATACTTACTTGAAAGAACAGTTGTAAGGAAAATGTAGTCTGAAAAAGATATGAGTCCACACTCTCCAAGGGTGTAAAATATACTGCCTTCATCAGCAAATTTTTCTCGCTCCTGGGCAATTTTCTGTTGAATGTATGGGTCCCACCAAAAGATAAAGAGAAGACACAACAGAATGAGAATATAAACAGAGATCAATCACCATTTATCTGAAAGTTTTATGCTATTTATCATAAGCACTTCTCTGATGGCCATTCCAAATTAATGGATCCTTTACAGTTTTTAAGATGATTAAAATTATAAGACAACAGATGATTGTTTTGTTTCAACACTGGCTTAATGTGAAAAATGGAAAAAAAAATTTCAATTTTATAGACTCCTGTCATTTAACATATAACAGACTCACTTCAGGGCTGGATTTGTGTCTTAGTCTGAATAACAATCCACTTTTTCCTACAGATATATAAGGCAGAGAAAAAAAAAGAGAAACTAAAAAAAAAATCAGTTCTAAGTGCCCAAGAAAAACGATGCAACTAGTGAATAGAAATGAAGAAGTAAGCAATTATTGTCATCACCCACTGATATGGTCAGAAAACTAATTTCTGAAATATTAATTTTAACTTTTCCCTTATGAACCTTGAGAATCCTAGTTTTTGAAATGTAGAACAGTTATAGAGTCAACAGCATCTCTGAAATCTAATGTCATATCAGACATCCAGACCAAGCTTTGGGCATGATTTAATTTAGTTATATTTACTTTTACTTTGGTGGAGGCTCCTAAATTTCAGCCTATGTGAAGAAACTCTCCTAAAACTTAGCTGTAAGTATGTATTTATTTTCTTTATTCTATAAATCTCACAGAGAGTTAATTCTCAGGTTCAGAAATGGTCTATCTGGGAAGCAATCTTCCTCTGTGTTTAAGGGAAATCTACCCTTTTATATGATTTCCTACCAAATCATACACTTAGTGATGACATTGATGATACTTTCAAAAACTGAAAAGGATCCACAAAAGAGTTAGACTTGAAACATTTTTATAAGTTCTGGACCAACTAAAGAAATTTCAGGAATTATTCTAGGCACCAAAAAAAGAAAAAGGAGGTTTAAAAAACCCAAACCAACAAAGCGCAGTCAAAGTAATAGCATCATGCAAGCACAAAAGCAGCAGCAGCACTGCAAGCATAACCTTGGAAGGAGTACCATGAAAACTAAACCAACAAGCACCACAACACCACCATCCAGATACACAACTATCCAAAGGTTACCTCTGTCTAGTGAAGATCCCATCATATACCACAAAGGAAAGAAAACTGATTAACCAATTGAAGACACAAGTACCAAATGAACCATCATGATCTTCTTAGTAAACCCATTCAAAACAGCCTCTACTGGATATTTGCTTATAAAAAGAAACAGTAACCATGGACAGGCACAAATTCATAGCTGAACATCAGCAAAGCAGGAAGAGGTTTTGATGGCAGCTTCTACTTAGGAAAGGGCTTCTCTGACTCATTTGTAATGGGCAGAAAGCCCGGGCTGGCCTGACAGCATATTCGAGCCAAAGGATTTGTGTCTTAGTCTGAATAACAATCCACTTTTTCCTACAGATATATAAGGCAGAGAAAAAAGAGAAACTAAAAAAAAAATCAGTTCTAAGTGCCCAAGAAAAACGATGCAACTAGTGAATAGAAATGAAGAAGTAAGCAATTATTGTCATCACCCACTGATATGGTCAGAAAACTAATTTCTGAAATATTAATTTTAACTTTTCCCTTATGAACCTTGAGAATCCTAGTTTTTGAAATGTAGAACAGTTATAGAGTCAACAGCATCTCTGAAATCTAATGTCATATCAGACATCCAGACCAAGCTTTGGGCATGATTTAATTTAGTTATATTTACTTTTACTTTGGTGGAGGCTCCTAAATTTCAGCCTATGTGAAGAAACTCTCCTAAAACTTAGCTGTAAGTATGTATTTATTTTCTTTATTCTATAAATCTCACAGAGAGTTAATTCTCAGGTTCAGAAATGGTCTATCTGGGAAGCAATCTTCCTCTGTGTTTAAGGGAAATCTACCCTTTTATATGATTTCCTACCAAATCATACACTTAGTGATGACATTGATGATACTTTCAAAAACTGAAAAGGATCCACAAAAGAGTTAGACTTGAAACATTTTTATAAGTTCTGGACCAACTAAAGAAATTTCAGGAATTATTCTAGGCACCAAAAAAAGAAAAAGGAGGTTTAAAAAACCCAAACCAACAAAGCGCAGTCAAAGTAATAGCATCATGCAAGCACAAAAGCAGCAGCAGCACTGCAAGCATAACCTTGGAAGGAGTACCATGAAAACTAAACCAACAAGCACCACAACACCACCATCCAGATACACAACTATCCAAAGGTTACCTCTGTCTAGTGAAGATCCCATCATATACCACAAAGGAAAGAAAACTGATTAACCAATTGAAGACACAAGTACCAAATGAACCATCATGATCTTCTTAGTAAACCCATTCAAAACAGCCTCTACTGGATATTTGCTTATAAAAAGAAACAGTAACCATGGACAGGCACAAATTCATAGCTGAACATCAGCAAAGCAGGAAGAGGTTTTGATGGCAGCTTCTACTTAGGAAAGGGCTTCTCTGACTCATTTGTAATGGGCAGAAAGCCCGGGCTGGCCTGACAGCATTTAGAGATTACTTCTTCGAGCCAAAACCAAAAATGAGCCTGTAGTCCAGTATGTTCAGTTTAGGCTGGATCATACCACACTTGATCTTCTACCAATAGATTAAACACAAATTTCAGACACAAAAGGCTACTGGATGAATAGAGCAGCAAAACTGTTCACTGGAAAGTTCATAGTTTAATTTCTCAAAAGAAAAAATGTACATTTTTAATATTTCCAAAATACTGCGGAAGTAAAGCATGTGAACAAGAAAAAATACACAAAGTCAGAACACCTTGTCAAAGTCATACAATCTTGTCAAAGTCATACAATCACTAGATAAAATAAATTTGTATAGAAGCTGAGTAACCTATGTTAATTATGGAGAAACTGCTATAAGTAAAGAAAACGAATAATATATTTGGATCTAGAAGCTGAGAAACAAGACAAAAATCTAAGGGCAAACTGAAATGAGGCAGCTAGGCCAAAAAAGTATATCCAACGTTATTATTCTAAGAATCATTTGGACCATGCTGCTGCTCAGAAGATAAAAAGACAACCCAAGTTTGTTCATAACTTTTAATTTTAATGTAATTTCAAACTCAGAAAAGTGGAAAGAACCATATAAGGAACTCTCATATGCTTTTTACTCAGATTCACCAACAATTTTACATATCTCCCTACTTGCTTTATCATTTTATATATTTTCATTTACACCATTTCAAAAGTTGAAGACAGATTCCTCTTTACACTTAAAAACTTCAGTATATATTTTCTATGAACAAAGACATTCTTTTATATACTACAGTACAAATTTCACAAAACCTAGATGTTTAATACTGATATACACTATTATTTAATCCACAGTCTAGTATCAAATCTAGTGAACTTTCTCAATAATTTCCTTTACAGCTACTTTTCCTGAAGTCCAGGATGCATATCCACAATCATAAATGGCCTTTAGTGTCATCTTTTTATTTCTGATTATGGTAAAATTCACATAACATAAAATTTACCATTTTAATCATTTAACCATAAAATGAGTAGGCCTTTTGAGTTTGGCTTCTTTTATAGGTTCATCCATGTTATAGCACCAATCAGTACTTTATTCCTTCTTATTGCCAAATAATATTCCATCATATATATATCACAAACTGTTTATCCATTCATCCATTACAGGATAATTGGGTTGTCTCCACCTTTTGGCTATTGTGAAGAGTGCTGCAGTGTACATTCATGTACAAGTATTTGAGTATCTGCTTTCAGTTCTTTTGGGTACATACCTGGGAGTAGAACTGCTGAGTTATATCACATGTCTAAGTTTTTATGGAAAGTTCAAACTGTTTTACATGTTGGCTATACCATTTTGCATTACTACCAGCAATATAAAAGGGGTCCAATTTCTCCACATCCTCAAATTTCTTTTCTATCATTTTTACAATTATATCCATCCTATTGACTGTGAAGTTGTATCTTAGGGTGATTTGATTTACATTTCCCTAGTGCCTAATGATGTTGAGCATCTTTTGTGTCTGTTGGCCACTTGTATTATCTTTTTTGGAGAAACATCTATTCAAATCCTTTGCCCATTTTTGAACTGGGTTATTTGTCTTTCTGTTATTGAGTTGTAAGGTTCTCTATATATTCTGTATACTAAACATATATCCAATATAAGGTCTGTAGATAACTTTTCTCATTCTGTTCATTGCCTTTTCACTCTCCTGATAATGTCTTTTGGTGCATAGAACCTTTAAATATTGATGAAGTTCAATTTGTCTATTTTTTTCTCTTATTGTCTGTGCATTTGATGTTATATTTAAGATTTCATCACCAAATCCAAGATCATGAAAATTCATCCCTGTTTCTCCAACAGATTGGTTGTTTTAACTTTTATATTTAGGTCAATAATCTATTATGAGTTAACTTTGTGTTAATACGAGGTAAGGGTCCAACTTCACTCTTTTTCATGTGATATCTAGTTGACCGCATACCACTTATTGAAAAGATTATTTTCTCACTACTGTTAACTCTTTTTGAAAACAAATTGACCTTATATATGTAGGTTTAGTTCTGGACTCTCCATTGCATTCCATTGTTCTTTGTGTCTATTTTTATTCCAGTACCACAGTTTATGTTTTTTTTACATAACTTTTAAAAATTCTGATAAAATGTACATAAAATTTACCATGGCAACCATTTTAAAGCACAATTTGGTGGTATTAAGTACAATAAAAATGTTATGTAACTGTCACCACCACCTAGTTCCGGAACGTCTTCATCACCCATTTGGAAATTCTTTATCCACTTAGTCACACTCCATGGCCTCCTCCCTCTGGCCCCTGGAAACCACTAATTTGCTTTCTGTCTTTATGGATTCATTTTTTTCTGGGTACTTCATGTAAATGGAACCATACCTAGTTATTTTCTTAGTGGCCAACCTGCAGATTACAATTAACATAATAAATTTACAGCAATCTAGTCTGAATAAATACTAACTTGAACAGTGTTTTTAAAACTCTGCTCTTACAGAGTTCCATTTCCTTTTGTTATTTTAACAAATTATATTTTTTATAGTATACCCATTGACATAGATTTATAATTACTGTCATACACATTTGTCTTTTAATAGAGTGATAGGATTTATAAACCACAAGTAAAGTATTACTCGCTTTTTAAGTTACCTATGATGTTATCTCTACTAGTGCTATTTCTTAATAAATAAAGGTTCAAGTTATCAAGTGCTATTTCAGCCTTAAAGTACTCATTTTAGGAATGTTTTGTAGGGTATATCTACTAGCAACAAACTCCCTCAGGTTTTGTTTATCTGGGAACGGCTTAATATCTATCTCATCATTTTTGAAGAATAATTTTGTATGTATACAACTCTTGGTTGACATTTTTTTTCTCTCAGCACTTTAAATGTGCCACCTCTCTGGTTTTCATAGTATATGATGAGAAACTGGTTACATAGTTTGTATGCGACAGGTTGCTTCTCTCTTGCTGCTTTCAAGATTCACTGTCTGGCTTTTAATGGTTTCATTATAACATGTCTCAGTGTGGGTCTCTTTGATATCTTTCCTACTGGAGCTATTTAGCTTCCTGTATGCATAGATTCACATATTTCATTAAATTTGGAATGTTTTCAGCCATTATCTCTTCAAATATCCTTTCTCCTTGCCTTCTGAGATTCCTATTGTACATACATTGGTATACTTGGTAATGTCACATTGGTCTCTTAAGCTCTGTTCATTTCTCTTCGTTCTTTTCTTCTGTTTCTCAGACTGGATAGTGTTCACTGACCTATCTTCAAGTTTCCTGCTCATTTTCCCTGTGTATTAAAGTCTGAAATTGAACTCCTTCAGTAAAAATTTCCTTTCAGCTCTAGGAAATTTTTAGTTCCAGAATTTCTATTTGATACTTTTTTTAGTTTTTTTTTTTTTTTTTACCTCTTTATTGCTATTAATTCATAGATCATCTCCTGTTTCCTTTAAGTTAGTTCACTGCCTGGACTTCCCTTTAGCTCTTTTGAGTATACTAGGACAGTTAATTTAAAGTATATTTATAGTAAGTTCAAGGATAGTTCCTATTCCTTTCTTTTCCTGAGTCATGTTTTGTTTCATTACAAGCATAATTTGTTGTTGAAAATTGAACATTTTGCATATTATAATGTGGTAATTCTGGAAACAGGATTTTCCCACCTCCTCAGGGTTTGTTGTTGCTGCTTGTGTGGGTTGCAGTAATTTCTAAAAAGATTTTTCTAAGTTCTTTTGTAAATACTTTGTCAAGCATGGTCACTCAAATCTCTGTATCATTACCACTTAGTGATCTGACAGAGATTTCCATAAATTCCTAGATCCAAAGGGGTTGATTTTAGTTTAGACCTTTTGCTTCTTCCAAGTTATCAAGTGCTATTTCAGCCTTAAAGTACTCATTTTAGGAATGTTTTGTAGGGTATATCTACTAGCAACAAACTCCCTCAGGTTTTGTTTATCTGGGAACGGCTTAATATCTATCTCATCATTTTTGAAGAATAATTTTGTATGTATACAACTCTTGGTTGACATTTTTTTTCTCTCAGCACTTTAAATGTGCCACCTCTCTGGTTTTCATAGTATATGATGAGAAACTGGTTACATAGTTTGTATGCGACAGGTTGCTTCTCTCTTGCTGCTTTCAAGATTCACTGTCTGGCTTTTAATGGTTTCATTATAACATGTCTCAGTGTGGGTCTCTTTGATATCTTTCCTACTGGAGCTATTTAGCTTCCTGTATGCATAGATTCACATATTTCATTAAATTTGGAATGTTTTCAGCCATTATCTCTTCAAATATCCTTTCTCCTTGCCTTCTGAGATTCCTATTGTACATACATTGGTATACTTGGTAATGTCACATTGGTCTCTTAAGCTCTGTTCATTTCTCTTCGTTCTTTTCTTCTGTTTCTCAGACTGGATAGTGTTCACTGACCTATCTTCAAGTTTCCTGCTCATTTTCCCTGTGTATTAAAGTCTGAAATTGAACTCCTTCAGTAAAAATTTCCTTTCAGCTCTAGGAAATTTTTAGTTCCAGAATTTCTATTTGATACTTTTTTTAGTTTTTTTTTTTTTTTTTACCTCTTTATTGCTATTAATTCATAGATCATCTCCTGTTTCCTTTAAGTTAGTTCACTGCCTGGACTTCCCTTTAGCTCTTTTGAGTATACTAGGACAGTTAATTTAAAGTATATTTATAGTAAGTTCAAGGATAGTTCCTATTCCTTTCTTTTCCTGAGTCATGTTTTGTTTCATTACAAGCATAATTTGTTGTTGAAAATTGAACATTTTGCATATTATAATGTGGTAATTCTGGAAACAGGATTTTCCCACCTCCTCAGGGTTTGTTGTTGCTGCTTGTGTGGGTTGCAGTAATTTCTAAAAAGATTTTTCTAAGTTCTTTTGTAAATACTTTGTCAAGCATGGTCACTCAAATCTCTGTATCATTACCACTTAGTGATCTGACAGAGATTTCCATAAATTCCTAGATCCAAAGGGGTGCGGGGGGAATGAGACTTTCTAGATCCTTGCAGACTGGCTCTGTGTTGGGCATTCTTCCAATGCTTAGCCACTATTTACAATTTTGCCTTTTCCTTCATTTCTTGTTTCCATGGAAGTCAAACGTCAGCCAGAGGTGAAAGTTTATGGTCTGTTGAGGTTTCCTCTAGGTATTCATTCAGCCCTGGCATGCACATGGCCTTCCAGATTCAAGAGTATATTTGGTCTCTTTATACTTTTTGACCTTGGACAATCTGAAAAGTACAGGCAAATTATATTGTAAAATATCCCTAAAGTTGAATTAGGTTGATGTTTCCTCATGATTACAATCACATCTATTATAAACTGTAAATTCATAATGATTCTCATACCACAGAGTACAGTTTAGTCTTGCCCTTTACGCATGCTTTACTCCCTTCTCACAAGGGTAGAAATTTGGTTCCCATTATATGCAATATATTTACTCATTTGATTAGGCTTAGGATACAAGATAGTTTAACAATTGCTAATTATCTCTGCAAAAAACAAATGCAGAGTGCAATATTTATTACAGTTTTATATTAAATCCACTTATGGTGAAATGCACAAATCCAATATACAATTCAATGAATTTTGTTAATATATTTCTGAATAGCCTATGCATATATTATATTTGGATTATAGGACATTTTCACTAACCCTGATGTTTCCTTTATGCCCTCCAGTTAATTTCCACCATATTTTTGCACTATAGATTAGTTTTATCTAGTCTAGAACTTCCTATAAATAGTTATATACTCTTCAATGTCCAGCTTCTATGGCTCAGCATAATGCTGGGGAAATTCATCGACACTCTAGTATCAGTAACTCATTAATTTTGATTGCAGAGTAGTGTAATACCCAACAATAAATAAAAATATATTTAAAATAATTTATGCAAATTTTCTGTACATAATTACATTATGCATATAATAATAACACACACAATATTAAATTTATTCATTTCTTCATTGATTAAACACTTAGGGGCTTTTCAGATTTTGGCTATTTTAACTTTCCTCAAAGCTGTACCTTTTTATCACTACCATCAATGTATGAGTTCTAGTTGCTCCACATCATTGTCAACATTTGTCCTGCCAGTTTCTTTAATTTAGTCATTTTACTGGTATCCATTGTGGTTTTATTGAGCATTTTCCTGATGACCAATATTTTATGCACTTAGTTTACTGGCAATTAATATATCTTTCTTTAGGAAGTATCTGTTCAAGTCTTATGCCCATTTTTATTTGGGCTGTTAAGTCTTTTTATTATTGATCATTATATGTTCTGAATGAGACTCTTTCCAAAGTGGTAGCCAGCTTCTAAAATGATCTCAACGCTTCTTGCCTCCTGGTATTCATGTCCTTATGCAGACCTAGTCTCTTTGTACAATGAATCAGGGTTGGTCTAAATAACTGACAGAATACAGCTGAAGTAATCACTAAAGCATAACTGGCACCTTGCTCTGCTGGAGGGAAGCCAGCTGTCATTGGAACAGAACTGTCAAGCAGGCTTATGGAGGGCCTATAGGGAGATCTGAGCCCTCTCAACAACACTCAGTACTATCTTATCAGCCATTTGAGTGAGTTACATTAGAAATGAATCATCCATCTTTGGTCCAGCTATATGGTTAAGGCACTAGCCAACATCTTATTGTACCTTAACGGAAAAGCCTAAACTAAAATGATCTAGTCAAACTGCTCCCAAATTTCTTATTCACAGAACACATGACAGAAAAGAAATGATAACAACTGTTTTAAGCCACTAAGCTTTGGATTTGTTACTGGGCAACAGATAACAAATACAGTCAAATATGTACTAAAAGTACCTTCTATCAGTCTGTGGCCTATGATTTTTTATTTCAGATCAATAATCAGAAGTTTTTAATCTTTATGAAATCTAATTTATCAATTTTTCCTTTAAGGTTAGTGCTTTCTATATGCTATCAAATAAAGTTTTGTCTATCTCCATTCCATAAAAATGTTCTATTTTCTTATAGAAGCCTTGTAGTTTTAGATTTTATACCTAGATCTATGAGTCATTTCAAATGAATTCTGTGTATAATAAAGTGATAAGGTTTATCTTTAAAAATATGGATTCATAGTTGTTTCTAAGCCATTTGTTGAAGACACCTTCCCTTCCCCATTTAATTATTTTGGCATCTTTGTTAAAAATCAATTTACCATATAAGTGTGCATCCAGGCTTCTATAATAGCTTCTGACTTGAGCAGCCTATTTTCTTTGGAAGGCCGTTTTATTACTAGAAAAGTACATGGTATTTTCCAAAATATAAATAATGTAGCTTGAGAGACTCTGCATGAGATGCACTCAGGGTCATAGTTTAGGTCTGACAACCTCCACCATTAGAACAATTAAACAAAGTTTGCAGAGGTAATGAAGATGTCACTGAACAGATCTTAAACTGTATATTGATTGAGAATTACTATCAGAACATATCTCCATATGGGCTATTTTATATTGGCATTTTACAATGCTAATTCAGTTGGTGTGATTTTCTCCAGGAAGACATACCCTCCTCTACTGCTTTAAATAGGATATGTTTGCAATTCTCAGTCCTCTAAAGGAGAAACATTTCTGTTTGCAGGGCTATATACAAGACCTCTACTGTACTGAGTACAGTTATAGGGACCAGGAGAGGCCAAAAGAAGGTCAAATTGCTCTACATAAGAAAAAGCTGAAGAAGAAATCTGGGGAAAAAAAAAAAATACAGAAAGAGAAAGGACCCTTGAAAGGTGAGCCACAAAAGGCAAGGAGATGTGACCAGAAAGGAATAGAAAGTATTAAAGTCAGAAAAACAGAGAAAAGAAAGTTTGTGAGCACATATGTGCACACGTTTTGAGAGAAAGGACACAGAATACATGTTTTGCAGTAGTTCATTAAAAACAAGAAACAAAGTTGTTTAAAGAGGACTTTAAAATTAGTCATGCTTTGTGAGGTGCCCTGGGCAATGTAGTCTTCTAATTCTTTAGCAAAGGTCCACATTATTCCATACTTCTGGAATTGAGGTGAGAGGGAGAGAAGAACAGAGGGAGAGAAGCTACATTATATTTTCTGAGGCATCCATATGCCAATGAGTTCAGGTATGTTTAGGATTATACAACTATCTATTAACTTTAAGAATTTATATATGGGTTTTCAAGTACCCAAAACTCAGACAATTCTTCTACAATTCATGACATATATTAAGCACAAACACCAATACTGTCATAACACCTTCATATTTGATCCATCAAATTACTTAAAGTTAGGAGGAGAATCAATAAACACATCAAGATTTGGAAAATAGGAGTTACCAGAAAGTCAATTTTTAGACTATTTGGGGTGTGTGAATATTTCTTAAATGATCTTTTAAAATCAAACGCCTAATTCTACCATAAATGATGTCCTCAAGTCAAACAGCCAAGACAGAAGGAGAATCTGTGAAAACAGATATATTTGAATTTGATAATGAATAAATTTTTAAAAGCACTGAAGTATGGTGAAAATGAAAAATCAAGATTTAAAGAAGGAGAGTGGAAGAAATGTTTTGGGTTAGTGTTTCTTATTGCTAAAGTCTTATCAATGTTTAATTTTGCAGAGAATGTCAAGTGAATTGTTCTTCACTTATGCTTTTGGATAAAGCTTAACCTTTGACTAAATTTTAAGTCATTTTTGTTCTAAGCAGATACCATTTACAAACTTCAGGGGTGATATGGAGGCACAATGTGAGGAAAATGCTAATCTTCCTTAGCAGGCTGGAGGCAATGCTCATTTTCTCTCACTGTTGAGGAGGTGGTTATTCATATTTTTTGTTATGAATGAACATTTAGGATTAATATGTATTTTTTAGTAGGAAAATCTATCATAAGGAGTTATATTTAATTTACTATAATAAATTTGATATAAATAATAAACATACTAAGACAAACCAAAAGGAAGATATCTATATAAAAGTCAAAAGAAATAGAATATATTCCAATTCTACATAAGCCCATACAATATGAGATTCAGTAACATATTAACATATCATTCACTAAAAAACTTTACAGAAACTTATATTAAAGGTCCTGAGGTTAAGGGGCTTCCCTGGTGGTCCAATGGGTAAAGAGTCCACCTTGCAGTGCAAGGGGCAGCAGTTCTATCACTGGCCTGGGAAGAGCCCATGTGCTGGGGAGTGGCTATTGGTGTGTCCAATTACAGGCCAGTGCTCTGGAGCGCATGTGCCCAGAGCCAGTGCTTGGCAATAAGAGAGGCCAACGCAATGGGAGGCCCACACAAGCCAGAGAATAAAGATGGATGAAAAATAAACAAATCAAAAACCAATAACAGAGGCCAAAATTAAAAAAAAAAATAAGTCGAACATTAAAGAAGGTTGGATTAAGAACAGGGAGGAAGAGTGTTAGAAAAAAAGAGAAAATTCAGCGATTTCCTCATGCAACTAATGCTCACTCTTCATTGTTTAGTTGGTGGTAGATAGATGCCAAAGCCTTATGTAAGATATCAATCTTAAACAATCACACTATTCTCGATCGAACAGAAAATGTTGCACAGTTAAAACATGTTATTCTTCTTTCCTCATTCCATACCCGAGCTTGCAGAAAGATAGAATTTGGGGATATATCGGATAAAAGATTAAGTCGAAATGTTTCTAATTTACAGCTTATGATTTCTTCTACTCCTAATTCAGAGTTTTCAAAGTTTTTATAGGCATTATTGCATTTGAGGCAACAAATACAAACTACTGTGCAACAAACTGTGGAAGGTGAGTGCTTAAGATCCTGGAAACTTTAACTCTTGCAGAAAGCCATTCTCTTTTCAGTCCCAATTCTAACCACTTCAGTTCTGAGAACAACTCCAGACACCTAAGATGCAAATGTTTTCCTATTTCATTAACTAGATGACTACAGAGAAGATGAATACAAATGACGATGCTTAAAAAAACAGTGGCAGAAGATTTGATTAAAGTAATGGTAAAGATTCAAAAGTCTACTGGAATACCATTAACTTCAAAGAAAGGATGCAACTTTATTGAAATGATTTATTTCATTTCTTAGGATTTGATGAGGTGTTATCAAAACCCTAGATGGGGAAAATCATCAGCCCTATTAGTTTCTACAATATGCCTGCAAACTTGCTTCAAGGCAGCTCTGGGTGGGAGAATCTGTATTTTTTCGTTATTGATTATCTACTACCGAAATCTAAGAGTTTAATTTTGAATTTTGGCTGCTCAAATCAATCAGTGCTGGAAAAACTGTCCTGAGCTCAGCAGCAATATTGGTTTCAGTCACATGGGTTAGAAAAAACTTCGCTATCATTTTGTAGAAAAACCTCACATACAAATTTTGAAAAAGTCAACAGTGTTTCACTGTCTCCTATCTGGAAAAAATTATTATAAGAAAAAATGTACTATAAGAACAAAGGTAAATGAGCTTCACTTTGAGGATCACTGTTCACGTCCTTTATTTACACTGTTCTAGAAAATACAATCTCCTAGGAAATCCTTTATATGAAGAATTTTTAAATTATTTCAAAATCAAACAGTTTCAGGCATTCCTTGAACACCACCAACCATTAAAGACATATCAAGAATTCAAAAATTATAGTTTGCATGCTCCATGCCAGGCATTATAGTAGACACTTGCATTATGGTTCTGCAATTCTATGAGACAGGTGATACAGCTACCTGTACTTAACAAATGAGAAAACTGAGGGTTAGAGGAGTAACAAGCCCAAGGTGACAATGCCAAATAGTGGCAGGACAGGTCATGGTCTGACTCCAGAACCCATGCACGAACCATTACATGTTGTGTTAAATGTACAAAAATACATCAGGTGTCTATATATTGTTTGCAATTTTGAAAATTGCTAATGCAGGCTGAATACTGTTGGAGCAAAATATAGTTTATTATTGTAGAATATTAATCTTGAGATTTAGTTCTATTTTTATGCCCTGACATGGTCAAATGCATATTTTACAAATAGATGACTACAGAGACGATGCTTAAAAAAACAGTGGCAGAAGATTTGATTAAAGTAATGGTAAAGATTCAAAAGTCTACTGGAATACCATTAACTTCAAAGAAAGGATGCAACTTTATTGAAATGATTTATTTCATTTCTTAGGATTTGATGAGGTGTTATCAAAACCCTAGATGGGGAAAATCATCAGCCCTATTAGTTTCTACAATATGCCTGCAAACTTGCTTCAAGGCAGCTCTGGGTGGGAGAATCTGTATTTTTTCGTTATTGATTATCTACTACCGAAATCTAAGAGTTTAATTTTGAATTTTGGCTGCTCAAATCAATCAGTGCTGGAAAAACTGTCCTGAGCTCAGCAGCAATATTGGTTTCAGTCACATGGGTTAGAAAAAACTTCGCTATCATTTTGTAGAAAAACCTCACATACAAATTTTGAAAAAGTCAACAGTGTTTCACTGTCTCCTATCTGGAAAAAATTATTATAAGAAAAAATGTACTATAAGAACAAAGGTAAATGAGCTTCACTTTGAGGATCACTGTTCACGTCCTTTATTTACACTGTTCTAGAAAATACAATCTCCTAGGAAATCCTTTATATGAAGAATTTTTAAATTATTTCAAAATCAAACAGTTTCAGGCATTCCTTGAACACCACCAACCATTAAAGACATATCAAGAATTCAAAAATTATAGTTTGCATGCTCCATGCCAGGCATTATAGTAGACACTTGCATTATGGTTCTGCAATTCTATGAGACAGGTGATACAGCTACCTGTACTTAACAAATGAGAAAACTGAGGGTTAGAGGAGTAACAAGCCCAAGGTGACAATGCCAAATAGTGGCAGGACAGGTCATGGTCTGACTCCAGAACCCATGCACGAACCATTACATGTTGTGTTAAATGTACAAAAATACATCAGGTGTCTATATATTGTTTGCAATTTTGAAAATTGCTAATGCAGGCTGAATACTGTTGGAGCAAAATATAGTTTATTATTGTAGAATATTAATCTTGAGATTTAGTTCTATTTTTATGCCCTGACATGGTCAAATGCATATTTTAATTATTTGCAAAATGGGTATCACTAAAATAATGTAATGATTCTCTTTAATCTTCTTAACTAATAGATGTTAAATTAAATTCCAATTGGAGAAACTTTTTATTTAAGTTTAGAACTTTTAAAAAATGCAACATGGCAGACAAATATGCAAACCAAGAACTATCCTCTGCAACCAAAGGTCGTCAATATATATGAGTTGGGAATCTATTTTTACTCATTATTAGAAAAAATAAAATGTTTTGAGTTGCTTTCACAGAAATCTATTTGTGTAACTTTCAAACATGCTAGTGTTTAGCTAAAATAATTTTAAAAATTAAGTTAGTTTGGAACAAAGTTCTTTCATAATAGAAGTGAATTTCAAATCTTGTTTCATGATGGAAATGTTAAACATAATGGCATTGGAAATGTAATGGTCAGTCATGTTTATGCTTTCAAATCAAAAATGATAAATTAAATGGGTTCACAGTTGATTCCAAACTCAAATGCAACAGAATCTAAAATAAAAACATATTTAAAGACACCTTAATATTTGGGGTAACCAAACCCTCCTTGGGAGCATTTAATGATTATATTATTATTTCTTTGTTTGAGATGAATAAACAAGTACATGGATTAAATCAACAGACCTTATTAGTGGTAGAACTCAGAGACTGGAAAGAGGCTTTATGGATACTCCTCGCAGCAATATAAGAAGAACTGACACCATTCATTAGCTGCATCTGAAGAACAGCACTCATACTATGCTACCAGAAAACAAAACAATTCCAGCCTTTCCACAGGCAATAGGAACTTAGCATGCAAAGGACAAATCCCTGCAAGAAAGCAAGCAAGAAAGCCTTCTTCTATAAAATAACTGCTCATTGACCTTTGGAAGCTTAAACAGTTTTTATTAATATCACCAAAATGAGTAATGTTTATAGAACCCAAATAAGTAAACAATTCCCCCAATACCTATTCTAAGAAAAAAAGCTTATTATTTTTAATACAAAAAGTTTACTAATAAGAATTTTTAGCTGCTTCCTATAGTTTATTATTGTAGAATATTAATCTTGAGATTTAGTTCTATTTTTATGCCCTGACATGGTCAAATGCATATTTTAATTATTTGCAAAATGGGTATCACTAAAATAATGTAATGATTCTCTTTAATCTTCTTAACTAATAGATGTTAAATTAAATTCCAATTGGAGAAACTTTTTATTTAAGTTTAGAACTTTTAAAAAATGCAACATGGCAGACAAATATGCAAACCAAGAACTATCCTCTGCAACCAAAGGTCGTCAATATATATGAGTTGGGAATCTATTTTTACTCATTATTAGAAAAAATAAAATGTTTTGAGTTGCTTTCACAGAAATCTATTTGTGTAACTTTCAAACATGCTAGTGTTTAGCTAAAATAATTTTAAAAATTAAGTTAGTTTGGAACAAAGTTCTTTCATAATAGAAGTGAATTTCAAATCTTGTTTCATGATGGAAATGTTAAACATAATGGCATTGGAAATGTAATGGTCAGTAATGTTTATGCTTTCAAATAAAAAATGATAAAATAAATGGGTTCACAGTTGATTCCAAACTCAAATGCAACAGAATCTAAAATAAAAACATATTTAAAGACACCTTAATATTTGGGGTAACCAAACCCTCCTTGGGAGCATTTAATGATTATATTATTATTTCTTTGTTTGAGATGAATAAACAAGTACATGGATTAAATCAACAGACCTTATTAGTGGTAGAACTCAGAGACTGGAAAGAGGCTTTATGGATACTCCTCGCAGCAATATAAGAAGAACTGACACCATTCATTAGCTGCATCTGAAGAACAGCACTCATACTATGCTACCAGAAAACAAAACAATTCCAGCCTTTCCACAGGCAATAGGAACTTAGCATGCAAAGGACAAATCCCTGCAAGAAAGCAAGCAAGAAAGCCTTCTTCTATAAAATAACTGCTCATTGACCTTTGGAAGCTTAAACAGTTTTTATTAATATCACCAAAATGAGTAATGTTTATAGAACCCAAATAAGTAAACAATTCCCCCAATACCTATTCTAAGAAAAAAAGCTTATTATTTTTAATACAAAAAGTTTACTAATAAGAATTTTTAGCTGCTTCCTATAAACTGTCCTGCTATAAACAAGAGGCCTGGAAGTGGCTTTCCTTAATTGCAGGTGTTAACATCTCATTTGATTTACGCTCCTTGGCACTCTTCATGATGGCTGTGCCATAGTATTCTAAAACAAAACTTCTGAAATTGGGAACATTGATAATGCAGTTATCAGCAAATTATTTTGATACCATAATTTAAGTATTTGTTGGTCTGTTTCAGAATGCAATCAAAGGAAAATTACGATAATCTACTGAACTACTAACAGGATGACTGGTTTGGGAGTTTGGTAAGGAAACAACTACAAATACATACCATTTTAAGAACAAGGAAGCACAGGGAAAATGTTGTATAAAAATGAAGAGCACCCTGTAATCTTCACTAGTAATTATTTTAAACCAAAAGATGTTCAAATTAAGTTTATTTATATTTATATTAAAAAATGTAAGAGTAATGCTTTTAGTGAATATATTTTTGAATACATTTTAATAGTTTACAAATTATACTTAAGAAGTCTAAGTCTTCAAAGAGCAATTTGAAAAGTACTTCTTAGGCGTGTCCTTGAAATTCTCCTTTGTTAGCCCACATATATATTTTTTTTCTTTTTTCTTTTTCATAATTTTCTCCAAGTATTTGATGCTTTTCCAAAATAAAGTTGTTGATTAACTCAAAAAAGCAAAATAATAAAGTGTTTCTAAATGCTTCATCTGTTTCCCCTTAAGTCATTTTACTGAACTAAGTACAACTAACTGACTGCTTATCTGTATTAAGTACTGACTTTTCACTTGAAGCTACTGTTGTCTCACCAGCCCTTTTAAACGACCCAACTAAGTATCAATTGTACGATGATTAAAACAGTTTCTTGACCTTCTGCATGACACATAATGTTAAAACTTCCTTTTAAATTATGCTAGGTACTATATTCTCAAGGACTTGTGAAGTGTTTGAATTGTCATATTAAAGATAAAGTGCATTAATTTAAAGTGACAGGAACTGAATCACTCTAAAGGGAGCAGGGAAAGGACATGAGCATGCACTGAATGTTTGTCCCTGAAGCATTTCTATGGGTTTTGAAACACTGATTAATTTAAAGCACATGCTGCTGAGTCAGTACCTGCCAGAAATCCTGATCAGAAGATGAGAAAAAGAAAAAAAAAATTGACATTGTTGGATTATATGAATAAAAACCCATAAATTAAATATACATGTGTCAAAAACTATTATAACATTTAAAGGACCAAATGAGACTTGTAATAAAATCACCGAACATCTGTAAACAGAAAATGAGAAACACATAGAAATATTTTATATATTATCTGCTAGGTACAATAGGACAAAACAAAAACCCGAGTAATTCAATTCCTGATCTTCCCCTAAAAAACACACAATTACAGAAAGACTTCACAATACTATAAAAAAAGAACACATGAATAAGTATCTAATTTCTTCAAGAAAAGGGAAAGCAAATATTTTACTTTTTTTTCATAGGCAGTCAAACCATTCACTTAATTAAGGTTTCCTTTAAGGGTAGCTCACTATCATTTCATGACAAATTACTTTTTAACTTCATGGCAAATTGTTGCTTTACCACCCATATTTACCACAAAGACAACCAAACTCAGAAATGACTACTTAGTAACAAGTCTCTTAAAAACTCTATTGCCTAAATAAAGTCCTATTCACATAAGCAACAGAAAGCCAACCAACATGAAGGCTGGCACTGATGAAAGTAGTTACAGTTTGCTCCTTTAGCTGGGTATCACTCCAGAATACCTTCAAATATCAAATGGGTCTAAAGATTCTTTATAAACAAATCAGCATTTTAAAATGGCCCCGTTAAATAAAATCTATATAAACATTGTTGCACCTAGACCCTGTATTAAGTACTGACTTTTCACTTGAAGCTAAGTTTAAAATTCAATTGTACGATGATTAAAACAGTTTCTTGACCTTCTGCATGACACATAATGTTAAAACTTCCTTTTAAATTATGCTAGGTACTATATTCTCAAGGACTTGTGAAGTGTTTGAATTGTCATATTAAAGATAAAGTGCATTAATTTAAAGTGACAGGAACTGAATCACTCTAAAGGGAGCAGGAAAGGACATGAGCATGCACTGAATGTTTGTCCCTGAAGCATTTCTATGGGTTTTGAAACACTGATTAATTTAAAGCACATGCTGCTGAGTCAGTACCTGCCAGAAATCCTGATCAGAAGATGAGAAAAAGAAAAAAAAAATTGACATTGTTGGATTATATGAATAAAAACCCATAAATTAAATATACATGTGTCAAAAACTATTATAACATTTAAAGGACCAAATGAGACTTGTAATAAAATCACCGAACATCTGTAAACAGAAAATGAGAAACACATAGAAATATTTTATATATTATCTGCTAGGTACAATAGGACAAAACAAAAACCCGAGTAATTCAATTCCTGATCTTCCCCTAAAAAACACACAATTACAGAAAGACTTCACAATACTATAAAAAAAGAACACATGAATAAGTATCTAATTTCTTCAAGAAAAGGGAAAGCAAATATTTTACTTTTTTTTCATAGGCAGTCAAACCATTCACTTAATTAAGGTTTCCTTTAAGGGTAGCTCACTATCATTTCATGACAAATTACTTTTTAACTTCATGGCAAATTGTTGCTTTACCACCCATATTTACCACAAAGACAACCAAACTCAGAAATGACTACTTAGTAACAAGTCTCTTAAAAACTCTATTGCCTAAATAAAGTCCTATTCACATAAGCAACAGAAAGCCAACCAACATGAAGGCTGGCACTGATGAAAGTAGTTACAGTTTGCTCCTTTAGCTGGGTATCACTCCAGAATACCTTCAAATATCAAATGGGTCTAAAGATTCTTTTTATAAACAAATCAGCATTATTGGCTGTTAAATAAAATTTGACCTGAACTTATCATACTTCTCAAACCAAGCTTAGTAGCATGATAAAGATCCTGACTGAAAAGCCTACGGCTAGGACTGATGTGACAGAGGCCCAAAGGACTTGACAGTACTGGGTGAGATGAGTCACTGTGAAAAAAAGACAGCTCAGACGTAAGAAATCAAACCAGAGGTCTCTCTCTAGTTCACAGATCAGTCATTTAATTCCAGACAACTGCTCATTACAGAGAAAGCACAAGGAGATTTTTACAGGATTTAACTGGCAAGAAAACTAGAGAACAGTTATGAAGAGGGTATGCTTTTCTCTAGCATTTCATACAAACCAAGAAAGAAGGTAACATACACGACAGCAGCTAACTCTACATAAATTAAGGAAAGGGCTCAAAGTAATGCCAAATAGCTATAATCTGTAGAGTCAGATACTTTGCCTACTGTCCTGGTTTTATAGTTACAGAAGATAACTGACATTTAGAGGTTAAATAGTCTCTTGTCCAAGGCTGTACGTGGCAGAATTCATATGTGAATACAGGACTGTCTATAACCAAAACTACATTCTCTCATCCTATACTTTTACACACTAAGAATCTGAGTAATCTGTAATTTTGTATTTTTCATATTGAGTTTAGCATACTTAGAACATCTACTAATCCTCTATATGTAGCTGTCAAACGCTGAGATGCTCAAATTGGAAATCCCTTATAAAATATTTTAGACACCAACACCAGATTTTCTGAGGGCTGTATTGTGTACAAAAAAACTAAAATTGCTAATTTGTAAGAAGACAGAAAAATGAGAAAGTGGTTTTTAAAACTATTTAAAGAACTTCAGATGGGAAAGAAAAAAGATGAAAAAACCTGAGACTAAAAATAAAACAGAAAAGTACAACAGGTGTCAAAGGATTTTTTGAAATGCTGAACTAGTACTTGATTTCTTTTTGATTGTCTAAAGACTTATAATGAGTAGCTCCATTCAAATCAGATGGGAAAGAAAAAAGATGAAAAAACCTGAGACTAAAAATAAAACAGAAAAGTACAACAGGTGTCAAAGGATTTTTTGAAATGCTGAACTAGTACTTGATTTCTTTTTGGTTGTCTAAAGACTTATAATGAGTAGCTCCATTCAAATGATTCAACATTTAACACAAAACCAATCAACATTTGAAAGAGCAAATAGTTTAGTTTCTAACAGAAATATTTTCTCAGTAGGTAGTAATCTTCATTATAATGAGCCAAGATCCAGTTTTCAAAATATAGATAACAGTTTTCACTTTAAGGGGTTTTTCAGCAAAATTATTTTGGATAGAACAATGGAGCAAATAAAAATTATCCTAATTTCTACAGGATTTAACTGGCAAGAAAACTAGAGAACAGTTATGAAGAGGGTATGCTTTTCTCTAGCATTTCATACAAACCAAGAAAGAAGGTAACATACACGACAGCAGCTAACTCTACATAAATTAAGGAAAGGGCTCAAAGTAATGCCAAATAGCTATAATCTGTAGAGTCAGATACTTTGCCTACTGTCCTGGTTTTATAGTTACAGAAGATAACTGACATTTAGAGGTTAAATAGTCTCTTGTCCAAGGCTGTACGTGGCAGAATTCATATGTGAATACAGGACTGTCTATAACCAAAACTACATTCTCTCATCCTATACTTTTACACACTAAGAATCTGAGTAATCTGTAATTTTGTATTTTTCATATTGAGTTTAGCATACTTAGAACATCTACTAATCCTCTATATGTAGCTGTCAAACGCTGAGATGCTCAAATTGGAAATCCCTTATAAAATATTTTAGACACCAACACCAGATTTTCTGAGGGCTGTATTGTGTACAAAAAAACTAAAATTGCTAATTTGTAAGAAGACAGAAAAATGAGAAAGTGGTTTTTAAAACTATTTAAAGAACTTCAGATGGGAAAGAAAAAAGATGAAAAAACCTGAGACTAAAAATAAAACAGAAAAGTACAACAGGTGTCAAAGGATTTTTTGAAATGCTGAACTAGTACTTGATTTCTTTTTGATTGTCTAAAGACTTATAATGAGTAGCTCCATTCAAATCAGATGGGAAAGAAAAAAGATGAAAAAACCTGAGACTAAAAATAAAACAGAAAAGTACAACAGGTGTCAAAGGATTTTTTGAAATGCTGAACTAGTACTTGATTTCTTTTTGGTTGTCTAAAGACTTATAATGAGTAGCTCCATTCAAATGATTCAACATTTAACACAAAACCAATCAACATTTGAAAGAGCAAATAGTTTAGTTTCTAACAGAAATATTTTCTCAGTAGGTAGTAATCTTCATTATAATGAGCCAAGATCCAGTTTTCAAAATATAGATAACAGTTTTCACTTTAAGAGTGACGGTTTCAATTAAATAAGAAAAAAAAAGATACAGCATTTTTCAAAATACCAATTATTTTCATGGCATTTGAGAAAACAATGGAGCAAATAAAAAATTATCCTAATTTCTAAATTCAGGTATTGCAATTTGTATATCTTGTTTTCTTTCTTTAAAATGAAACATTATGTGGTTTTTCAGGTTAGTATTGGCTTTTAGCTGAACTTAAAGCAGAAAAATTAACTTCAACATTCTTCAACAAAAGTGAAACACCAAATTCTTTTTTTGCACAAATAACGTTGTTAGTAAAATAAAAGAAATATTTGACAAGAGAAATTTCTATTTACAAATAGATTACATAGAGAAACAGCTTAGATATATGAAAGGAGATAAGCCGCTTGCTTAAGACAGTGAACTATGGAGCCAGTCTACCAATTTGAAATCTTGACTCCACCAGAATTACCCACTGCATGATCTTAGGTCAAAAAAAAAAAAAAAAGGCTAAGTTACTTAACTTTTAAGATTTTAGTATCTTATTTGTAAAATGATGAAAATAGTAAGCTGTCTGAAAGAGTGGTTGTGTGCATTAGAGCTATTATGTATAAATGCTTAAAACAGTGCTTTGATACATAATAAACACTCAAAAACTTCAACTATTCTTTTCATATTGTTAGTACTATTCATAGTAATAGTTTCCTCAAGAGACACATAGAGTCAAACATTTTTCATTTTCAACTGGAAAAACAAACCTCTGAAAACCAATGAATGACTATGTTAATGGAACTTTTAAAAAAATTATAACCCCCAGGGGCTTCCCTGGTGTTCCAGTGGGTAAGGACACCGCCTTGCAGTGCAACGGGCGCCGGTTCGATCCCTGGTCTGGGAAGATCCCACGTGCTGCGGATCGGCTGGACCGAAGTGTCCAACTACCGAGACAGAACTCTGGCACGTGTGTGCCCAGAGCCAGTACTCTGTAGCGAGAGAGGCCACTGCAATGGGAGGCCCACACAGGCCAAAGAACAAAGATGGATGAAAACAAATAAATGAAAGACCAACAGAAGTGGCCAAAAAAAAAAAATATATATATATATATATAACCCCTAAAATAATATGTAACTATGAAGTATTTGTAGAGAACTTCAGGCTTCAAAGACTTGAAATACTTTATGTATTCTCTTGGAATTTCTTATACTTTTTAGGACAAATATAAAAATGGATCAAAAAAACACATAGAGTAGAAAACATAAAATTCTGCCTGTATATTCTTACTCAGCATGTATGCCAAGTTACTTCAGTTGTGTCCAACTCTTTGCAACCCTATGGATTGTACCCTGCCAGGCTTCTCTTCCCATGGGATTCTCCAGGAAAGAATACTGGAGTGGTTTGCCATGCCTTTCTCCAGAGGAATTTCCAACCCAGGGACAGAACCCTCTTCTCATTGTGTCCCCTGCACTGGCGCCACCAGGGAAGCCCTATTTATCAATAGAAAGACCTGAATAAATATAAAAGAGAAGTCTAAGGAAAGCAAAAGAAGGAAGGTGGGTATGTGTGCCTAATTAGCAATGCAGAATTCATAAGAACATCAATCCTGCTATCAAAATTTAAGCAAAATTAAAGCCAATTCAAATGAATATGAAGATAGTATGCTGTCTGAAAGAGTGGTTGTGTGCATTAGAGCTATTATGTATAAATGCTTAAAACAGTGCTTTGATACATAATAAACACTCAAAAACTTCAACTATTCTTTTCATATTGTTAGTACTATTCATAGTAATAGTTTCCTCAAGAGACACATAGAGTCAAACATTTTTCATTTTCAACTGGAAAAACAAACCTCTGAAAACCAATGAATGACTATGTTAATGGAACTTTTAAAAAAATTATAACCCCCAGGGGCTTCCCTGGTGTTCCAGTGGGTAAGGACACCGCCTTGCAGTGCAACGGGCGCCGGTTCGATCCCTGGTCTGGGAAGATCCCACGTGCTGCGGATCGGCTGGACCGAGTGTCCAACTACCGAGACAGAACTCTGGCACGTGTGTGCCCAGAGCCAGTACTCTGTAGCGAGAGAGGCCACTGCAATGGGAGGCCCACACAGGCCAAAGAACAAAGATGGATGAAAACAAATAAATGAAAGACCAACAGAAGTGGCCAAAAAAAAAAAAAATATATATATATATATAACCCCTAAAATAATATGTAACTATGAAGTATTTGTAGAGAACTTCAGGCTTCAAAGACTTGAAATACTTTATGTATTCTCTTGGAATTTCTTATACTTTTTAGGACAAATATAAAAATGGATCAAAAAAACACATAGAGTAGAAAACATAAAATTCTGCCTGTATATTCTTACTCAGCATGTATGCCAAGTTACTTCAGTTGTGTCCAACTCTTTGCAACCCTATGGATTGTACCCTGCCAGGCTTCTCTTCCCATGGGATTCTCCAGGAAAGAATACTGGAGTGGTTTGCCATGCCTTTCTCCAGAGGAATTTCCAACCCAGGGACAGAACCCTCTTCTCATTGTGTCCCCTGCACTGGCGCCACCAGGGAAGCCCTATTTATCAATAGAAAGACCTGAATAAATATAAAAGAGAAGTCTAAGGAAAGCAAAAGAAGGAAGGTGGGTATGTGTGCCTAATTAGCAATGCAGAATTCATAAGAACATCAATCCTGCTATCAAAATTTAAGCAAAATTAAAGCCAATTCAAATGAATATGAAGATTCACCAAATTCTGTCCCATAAGAACTTTGGTCCCCCTTTTAATTTACATGTATTTGATCTGCAATATAATTTAGTCTTAGAAGACAGGAAATCTCTTACATAACTTACCATATGTATCAAGAGTAATACTATACTTATCCTTACATAACTTACTATATGTATCAAGAGTAATACTATACTTATCCTTATTGAAGACTCATTTTATCTGTGATACGAAGTAAATAATCACAACTCAAATAAAGCTTTAAGAACATTACAGTGTAAAAGGGAATGCATAATTGTAAAATGGAATACATAATATAAAGTGATTTACTTAGATCTCCTTAATGATTCATTCCTTGTTTCCTGGGTTACCTGTTAGTGACTCAGCTGTTAGACTAAATTGCTTTCTGTTAGCACTGATTGTTTTCAGTTAATCTTTATTGATTGTAACCCATACTGAAACTGTCTGTGACTCATGAAAAAGCCCCTAGACTATCATGTTGAGAAGGAATGTATAACTGTTTTGGGAAGCCCCTAGGATATCATGGTACCCCTAGGTTGTTATGGTGACTGTATGTTTTTCTTGATCACTGTTTCCTGGTCATAAGACAGGTCTTTCCAGTATGACTAATCTTTGCTTGAGACAATGGCATGTGAGGGTATGCCAGTACCAATTCCAATAAAAGGGGAGGGTCTTGCACCATTGATTTTACCAGTCCTTAAAAATCGCCCTTTGCCTCAAGTCGGGGCCCTCGCAGGAAATCTTGTTCCTCGCAGGTGGTCGCTGGCACCAGCCTAATAAACCTCTTTTCCATCTACCACAAGCGGAGTTGGTGCTTCACTGGGCATGCCTCACAACAACCGTACAGAAAAAACATGGGCCCCACACTTGGGGGATCAAGACTTTCCCCTTAAAAAGAATGGAATTTTAAACTTTACCAATATTTTTATAAAGAACTTTTACCTAAGTAAACAATTAAAAGCATTGGTTATATTAAAGCTTTGACTTTTTTAACTACAGCTCTTTTTCTTCCCCCTGTGTATCATCTTTTTTATGATAAACACTTTTAATCAAATTTTCCTTTTCTAGACTTTGAACATACTTTCACCTCTTTCAAGTTGGACAATTTTAATTTGATTTAAAATGTTTTCCTTTTCCATGTAAAAAAATATTGTTGTAGGTATAATAAAGGAGATGGAAATAAAACACATGTTAATTCTTTCTTTCAAATTGGAAGATATTCTTAAGGGGAGTGTAATTATAAACAATGAAAAGAGTCACTACAGAAGCATGATTTCTGAAAAGTTCAGGAATGTAGAGATTGGGGGAAAGGGGAACTTGATAGAAAGGAAAAATCTATTTTCTAAAAAAAAAAAATACATTTTGGAATGATAATGATGGACAATTAGTTTCAATGGGCAAATCATCATTACTTAGGAAAAAAAAAAAAGAGCATGAACTTTACTTCAAAGAGAGTATGAACTTTTGACTACTTCAAACCTCTGGAATATTAGTATTCTTTGCTTAAGAAACAATTTTACCTTGCCCATGCAATTTTCTATTGTAACTTAAAAATAAGAAAGCACATGGTGGGATCTGAGATAGAGAATACTGTCTATTATAGACAGTAAAAACAGAAAATACAAAACATAATTTCTAACTTCTGGTATGCTGAGAAGTAAGAGAAACAGGAAGATGAAGGGTATAAAGCACATCAATTCAGGATAGCAATCAAGTGATTACATGACAAATATTTGACAACTGTATAACATAAAGGCTCTACTTAGAAAGGATGCTTTGTTTTATAGACCAATTATTGGATGATAAAAAATTAAACGCGGGCTTCCCTGGTGGTCCAGTGGGTAAGGACTCCGCCTTGCAGTGCAAAGGGCGCCAGCTCAATCCCTGGCCTGGGAAGATCCCACATGCTGCAGAGCAGCTGGACCAATGTGTCCAATTACTGAGCTGCAGCTCTGGAGCGTGTGTGCCCAGAGCCAGTGCTCTGCAACAACAGAGGCCACTGTGATGGGAGGCCCACATGGGCCAGAGAACAAAGATGGATGAAAATAGGTAAATGAAAGACCAATAGATGTGGCCCGCCCGCCCGCCTCCCTCCAACCCGCCCCCTCCCCCAAATTAAACTCAGGAAAAAATACAGCTTTCATTGAAGAAATAATTCATGAAATAATAGCGTTAACAAATCATAATGAAAATGCATAGACATTGTGGAGAGAGAGTGCATTTTAAATAAATCTATGTTATGTTACACTAAATCTACAATATGTTACACTAAAAGAAAAGCCTGACCATATTTTGTGTTACCATTTGTGCACTAATGCCAACATTCTATTTTTAATGATTTTCAAATATCTTCAAATAGAAAATCTGACCTCTTTATGGTTTGAGGTTTCTAAACTGGTCTGAATTATTTTTTTAAATATGATTTACCTACAAAATACATTCTTAAAACCAAAGGCCACTGACTATATAGTTTCTTTATACAAGGCCTGTGTTAGTAGATAGTTTTGAAACGCATAAATGATGTAAGTGCCAATAATAATGTATTGCATGACTGAAACTGTTAAGCATCTTTAGAGTAAGGGATTAGCATACATTAACATAAGGTAGTGATGAGCTCTAGAAAAAGATCTTCCCCAAAATTCAAAAGCTGCTTAATCAAATTCAGTTTCACCAGCTATCAGCTGAAACAGGAGTGTTTCATTTATTTTTTGAGAATTTTTTAATCAAGAAGAATTGAAGAAAAAATGAGAGAAAAGAAATAACTCTTAAATTATTTGTCAATGTCAATTGGGCCATTCTTTTCTACTTTGCTGAGTTTGTATGAAATTCAAGTACAAGTGAGAAAACATCCCAGGAAAATGATACTACTTCTACATTTGTTCATGCTCTCAATGACCAAAAACACTAAAGTAGGTTCAACTAGATGACAATAAAATAAGCTAGTTTCTTTGCAGTCAAATGACAGACTCAATTAAATGGTGTGCTGAATGTTAAAACAATGGAGAAATAAGAGGATGAGAACAAATATTTCTCCAAGCAATTTATAACTAGTTCATCTTCTAAGTTAAAAAGAGAGAGAAAAAAAGAAAATTATCCATATAAAAATCAAAGTAAATTTAAAAGGAAATTCCCCAAGGGTATTAACTTTCTACTAAATTTCTAACCATCATGCATGAAATTTATTGTAATTATCACATACATCTGTTTCTTCAACAGGAAATTATCTTAGGAGCTATATACTTTGGAAACTGCTACTCAACAATTGAGATTTTCTGATTGGGAGAACAACAGTCATGAAGATCCAAAGAAACATAATTAAGATCGACAGCTGAATAAGCATTGATTCTTAACAATTACTGAGTGAAGAACTTCATACACTGCAAAAATCCCTGAAAAAAACTACTAAGCTGATTAAGTACTGAAAGAAATTTACACTCTTCATTATATAAGATTTAAAAATAGTAAAGAAACTACTTTCTTTGACTTCATATGACATAAAACACAATTCATAAAGACATAAACTAGAAGTGAACTAAGCTTAAGAATCCTATTTAGGAAGCATAACCTTCACTTCTTAAAATAAAACAGGACAGGATATAATACAGGACTTGAAGAACCTAGCAAAGGAATTAAACATGTATATTACAGTGTGGATAAAGGGGAATCTATGAACTGTCTGCTGGGAAACAAGCTAGCTGGCTCAGGATCACTGGCTCAATTTCACATCTCCTTTTGAAAACATCCCATTCCTTTATTCAAGTCAAATTTCATATGCCTGACTTTAATATAAATCATACTTTTGAACATTACACTGATATCCTTAAATCTTGCCTTTGCTACTCTGATTTCAGAATTTTGTGGCTCATAATACTTGCAACTGTAATACTTGCAACTGCCATTTTTGTCTCCATAGCAAGATGAGGACTCAAAACACTTTAAAATTTTATTGTAAATAAAGAAATAAGTATTTAAGAAAAAAATTTTTTATTGCATTTACTATTACTATTTTATAAAAATGAGTGGAAATTTAAAAATGCAAATGATAGAAATGACAAGAAATGTAGAGCTCATAAATTTAAAGCAATCAAAACCAAAGGAGAGCTTATCACTCATGCCAAAAGTTGCAAATTTTAGCATTAAGTGGACAAGAACTGGACAAAACAGGAAAAAGTGAACAGCACATATAACACATGAGTTACCATTAGGGCTTCTATATTTGGGAGTTCTCTCGGAATGGAAATTCCCCTTTTAACATGTAAAGTTGCTGTTCAACTTGCACATACACTCAACTTCTTTACATGTTTTCAGGTTTACAAAAAAGGACTGAAATCTCAGGTTATTCTGGACTCCTTCAGTAGCCAAAAAAAAAAAAAAAGTGATCTGTAAAACTGATTTTTGCTGTAAGATATTAGTGACATCGTAAGTCATATTTCCAAGGAATATGCGATTGACTAGTTGATTTTTTTTTTCCCAAGTCAAACAAACATTTCATTGGCTACCTCCTAAATACCAGGCATACTCTGAAATCTGAGTGACATAAAGACAGATAAGAGTCTCTGGCCAAACCTGCCAGAGACTCCGAAATAAGACCCTGCCATCAGTGTCTACAGCAACCTACATGGATAGCAGAGACACCAAGGATCAAAGAGAAGATGGGGTTGCCCCAAAGCAAAGCCAGAACTCTGAACCTGGCTCTTCTAACATCTAAATGGCCTTTCTTTTCAATCATTCTTTCTTTTCGTACATGTGACTTTAAAAAGAGGACACCTACAGATGGAGACATTGTGCCACATGAATAGAAAAAGTGACTTTTAGGTTGGAAGCAGCCACTTATTCTTTCCACTTGCACAAAAGACCTGAGTGCTTACATCTTCACCTTACCACATCATGTAGTTTTATATAAGGACACAGAGTTGACACATTCCTGCAACCCTGACTTTACCCATCTAGAGCCTAGTTTGTAATCCTGCCTTTTCCAGCCACTTCATGATTTTCCTTCTGACTTCCTCCTCTTTAAGCTTTGTAGAGCCATCCTTGGCTCGATCTTCTTCCTGCTGTGCTTTCTTCCACCTCTTTAAAATTGACTTTTTACTTTTCTTTCTGACCCTGTGTAATATTCTCTTTTTCTTTTTGGAGAATTCAGCCTGAAAGGGAAAAACATGTTTAACTGACTGTTTTGAGGTAATAAAACTGAACATTTTCTACACTTAATGGCTTATTGTATGATTTATTCAGGCATAAAATAAATTGAAAGTAACTATAATGCAAATTTATGTGCATATTGGGGCTCTCTTCATAATTTTTATAAAACTACTAGTAAGGACTTTTGTAATTTTCTTGTCAGGGTTATGGCTATATACTGTCAAATTCTAAGGAAAGTCAAATCAGATAGCTGTTTTTATAAGAAATGCAAATATAATACTGGGGGCTTCTCAGGTGGTGCTAGTGGTGAAGAACTCACTTGCCAACACACAAGACATAGGAGATGAAGGTTCAATCCTTGGGCTGGGAAGAACCCCTGGAGAAGGCAATGGCAACCCATTCCAGTACTCTTGCCTGGAGAATTCCATGGACAGAGGAGCCTGGCGGGCTACAGTTTCATAGGGTCCCAAAGAGTCGGACACAACTGAAACAACTCAGCACACACGTAACCTTTATAATGGCTTCTAAATTAAAATTCAAATGTCAATATATACTGAATTAGCCCTTATTATATACAGCAGGCAACCCAAGCGTATTACCTTATATGCAAAAACACAGAAGAACCTTCTGCTTGACCTTTCTGTAGAACCATTTGAAGGCACTTAAAGACCTCCCAATGTAAGCAACAAGCTTTTTTGGTAAGATAAACAGGTATTCAGAAACTTCTCAAAAATAATCCTAGAGGACCTTTAAAATCTTTGTAGTAAACAACAGGATATACATGTTGTGTCATAGATCACTCACCTTTCCATCAAAGCGTTTTATCGTGTACTGATCCAGACCCAAGTCTATAAAGGAGAAAAAAAAAAAAATCCTAGTTACCGATTATAACCTGGATAAAATATATGATATGATAGCTCTCAATTTCATTTCCAATTCCATTCAGCAAGTTTAGCTACAACATTATTCAAAGAGAAATGAAAGCTTTGTCTCACTTTCAGACTCAGAGTGTCAGTGCTAAAAGATACCAACCCTTTATCTTATATATGAGAAGATGAAATTCTGATATAAGAGGGTCCATGTGCAAACCTATCCAATAGTAAAGCTAAACAAGAACCCTGAACTCTTCACAGGATGATGCTTTGTGTCTGATTCTACGACCCTATGGACGTGTGGCCCGCTAGGCTCCTCTGTGCATGGGATTCCCCATCGAGAATACTTCCTGACCCAGGGACTGAACCCTGGATAGAAATTGCTTATATTGGGGCTCTCTTCATAATTTTTATAAAACTAGTAAGGGTAATTTTCTTGTCAGGGTTATGGCTATATACTGTCAAATTCTAAGGAAAGTCAAATCAGATAGCTGTTTTTATAAGAAATGCAAATATAATACTGGGGCTTCTCAGGTGGTGCTAGTGGTGAAGAACTCACTTGCCAACACACAAGACATAGGAGATGAAGGTTCAATCCTTGGGCTGGGAAAAACCCCCTGGAGAAGGCAATGGCAACCCATTCCAGTACTCTTGCCTGGAGAATTCCATGGACAGAGGAGCCTGGCGGGCTACAGTTTCATAGGGTCCCAAAGAGTCGGACACAACTGAAACAACTCAGCACACACGTAACCTTTATAATGGCTTCTAAATTAAAATTCAAATGTCAATATATACTGAATTAGCCCTTATTATATACAGCAGGCAACCCAAGCGTATTACCTTATATGCAAAAACACAGAAGAACCTTCTGCTTGACCTTTCTGTAGAACCATTTGAAGGCACTTAAAGACCTCCCAATGTAAGCAACAAGCTTTTTTGGTAAGATAAACAGGTATTCAGAAACTTCTCAAAAATAATCCTAGAGGACCTTTAAAATCTTTGTAGTAAACAACAGGATATACATGTTGTGTCATAGATCACTCACCTTTCCATCAAAGCGTTTTATCGTGTACTGATCCAGACCCAAGTCTATAAAGGAGAAAAAAAAAAAAATCCTAGTTACCGATTATAACCTGGATAAAATATATGATATGATAGCTCTCAATTTCATTTCCAATTCCATTCAGCAAGTTTAGCTACAACATTATTCAAAGAGAAATGAAAGCTTTGTCTCACTTTCAGACTCAGAGTGTCAGTGCTAAAAGATACCAACCCTTTATCTTATATATGAGAAGATGAAATTCTGATATAAGAGGGTCCATGTGCAAACCTATCCAATAGTAAAGCTAAACAAGAACCCTGAACTCTTCACAGGATGATGCTTTGTGTCTGATTCTACGACCCTATGGACGTGTGGCCCGCTAGGCTCCTCTGTGCATGGGATTCCCCATCGAGAATACTTCCTGACCCAGGGACTGAACCCTGGTCTCCTACATTGCAGGCAGATTCTTTACCGTATGACCCACCAGGGCAAAAAGCACCTCTAAATATTAGGGTGAGCGATACTAGTTTAATCTGAAAGTGTAATAATTTTTTGTATAAGGCTAGAGAGAAGAGTTTGGGCTTCCCTGGTAGCTCAGTAGTAAAGAGTTCACCTTACAATGCAGGAGACACTAGTGCAATCTCTGATCCAGGAAGATCTCACATGCTGTGGAACAACTAAGCCCCTGAGCCACGACTGTTGAGCCTGTGCTCTAGAGCCTTGGAGCTGCAACTATTGAGCCCATGTGCTGCAACTACTGAAGCCTGTGTGCCCTAGAGCCCGAGTTCCACTCCAAGAGAAGTCACCACAACAAGAAGCCTGCTCACCTCAACTAGAGAGTAGCTCCCACTCCCTGCAACTAGAGAAGAGCCTGTGGCAGCAGTGAAAACCCAGAATAGCCAAAACAAAATAAATTAAAAAAAGAGAGAGAGAGAGAGAAGAGTTTTATATCAGGAAACATTTTACAACACACCTAAACAGATTCAAATAGGCCATCTTAATATTACCTTTTTAAGAATTTTTAATTTATTTTTATTTATTTTTGGCTATTCTGGGTTTTAGATGTTGCCACAGGCTCCCCTCTAGTTGCAAGGAGTAGGGGCTACTGTCCAGTTGAGGTTAGCAGGCTTTTTGCTTTAGTGATCCTTCCTGTTGTGGAGTTCAGTTTCCAGGGCACACAGGCTTCAGTAGTTGCAGCACATGCGTTCAACAGTTGTGGCTCCGAGGCTCTAGAGCACAGGATCAATCTGCTCATGGGCCTAGTTGCTCCACAGCATGAGGGATCCTCCCAGATCAGGGTGTCAGTGCTAAAAGATATTTCTTATATATGAGAAGATGAAATTCTGATATAAGAGGGTCCATGTGCAAACCTATCCAATAGTAAAGCTAAACAAGAACCCTGAACTCTTCACAGGATGATGCTTTGTGTCTGATTCTACGACCCTATGGACGTGTGGCCCGCTAGGCTCCTCTGTGCATGGGATTCCCCATCGAGAATACTTCCTGACCCAGGGACTGAACCCTGGTCTCCTACATTGCAGGCAGATTCTTTACCGTATGACCCACCAGGGCAAAAAGCACCTCTAAATATTAGGGTGAGCGATACTAGTTTAATCTGAAAGTGTAATAATTTTTTGTATAAGGCTAGAGAGAAGAGTTTGGGCTTCCCTGGTAGCTCAGTAGTAAAGAGTTCACCTTACAATGCAGGAGACACTAGTGCAATCTCTGATCCAGGAAGATCTCACATGCTGTGGAACAACTAAGCCCCTGAGCCACGACTGTTGAGCCTGTGCTCTAGAGCCTTGGAGCTGCAACTATTGAGCCCATGTGCTGCAACTACTGAAGCCTGTGTGCCCTAGAGCCCGAGTTCCACTCCAAGAGAAGTCACCACAACAAGAAGCCTGCTCACCTCAACTAGAGAGTAGCTCCCACTCCCTGCAACTAGAGAAGAGCCTGTGGCAGCAGTGAAAACCCAGAATAGCCAAAACAAAATAAATTAAAAAAAGAGAGAGAGAGAGAGAAGAGTTTTATATCAGGAAACATTTTACAACACACCTAAACAGATTCAAATAGGCCATCTTAATATTACCTTTTTAAGAATTTTTAATTTATTTTTATTTATTTTTGGCTATTCTGGGTTTTAGATGTTGCCACAGGCTCCCCTCTAGTTGCAAGGAGTAGGGGCTACTGTCCAGTTGAGGTTAGCAGGCTTTTTGCTTTAGTGATCCTTCCTGTTGTGGAGTTCAGTTTCCAGGGCACACAGGCTTCAGTAGTTGCAGCACATGCGTTCAACAGTTGTGGCTCCGAGGCTCTAGAGCACAGGATCAATCGTTGCGGCTCATGGGCCTAGTTGCTCCACAGCATGAGGGATCCTCCCAGATCAGGGGTCGAATCCATGCCCCCTGTACCAGCAGGCAGACTCCTTACCACTGGGCTACCAGGTAAGCCCAATATTACCTTTCAAAGGTTGGTTAAATAATAAATTTAACCTTGGGAATTCCTAGCATTGTGGAATCCTAAGCACTGTGAAAGATAAAAGCAAATATATTAAGTGTTCCTGAGGGATGAAATCTTCTGTTTGTTTGTGGGGTTTTTTTGGCCACTTCTATTGGTCTTTCATCCATTATTTTCACCCATTGCAGCAGCCTCTGTCGCTGCAGAGCACCGGCTCTGGGCGCATGCGCCTCAGAGCTCTGGCTGGGTAGTTGGACACATCGGTCCAGCTGCTCCGTGGCACGTGGGATCTTCCCAGGCCAGGGATCAAACCAGCGCCCCCTGCACTGCAAGGCAGTGTCCTTACCCACTGGACCACCAGGGAAGCCCGAATTTTCTGTTTTTAATGACTGCTTTATCCCAGTATTTGGAATAGTGCTTAATCAATAAATACCTTTAAAAACCTGAATGAGTATGATACATCCTGCCTTGAAGAGTCACAATTTAGTAAGAAAGATACATGCAGCTGGACCAATGTGTCCAACTACCAAGTTGGAGCTCTGGAGCAAGTGCACCCAGAGCCAGTGCTCTGCAGCGAGAGAGGCCACTGTGATGGGAGGCCCACACAGGCCAAAGAACAAAGATGGAAATAAGTGAAAGACCAACAGAAGTGGCCAAAAAATACATATACATACATATATATATATATATATATATATATATAATATATATATAAAAGGTAGAATATGCTTCTATGATAAAAGAACAAAGAACAAGAAAAGAGTTGTAGACAATTAAAACTGTGACTGCCCATTTCCCTTGTATTTCTAAATATACTGTCAAAAGATTAGGAAAAGGTTATCTCTCAGGACTACTGCCAAAAAGACAACACGATGGAAAACAGAAGACTCAATTACAGAAAAAAAGAGACTCAATGCAAGGTCTTCTGTCATACAAGATAGGCTAAGTGGGCTCCAGCTAGAGCACAGGATCAATCGTTGCTCATGGGCCTAGTTGCTCCACAGCATGAGGGATCCTCCCAGATCAGGGGTCGAATCCATGCCCCCTGTACCAGCAGGCAGACTCCTTACCACTGGGCTACCAGGTAAGCCCAATATTACCTTTCAAAGGTTGGTTAAATAATAAATTTAACCTTGGGAATTCCTAGCATTGTGGAATCCTAAGCACTGTGAAAGATAAAAGCAAATATATTAAGTGTTCCTGAGGGATGAAATCTTCTGTTTGTTTGTGGGGTTTTTTTGGCCACTTCTATTGGTCTTTCATCCATTATTTTCACCCATTGCAGCAGCCTCTGTCGCTGCAGAGCACCGGCTCTGGGCGCATGCGCCTCAGAGCTCTGGCTGGGTAGTTGGACACATCGGTCCAGCTGCTCCGTGGCACGTGGGATCTTCCCAGGCCAGGGATCAAACCAGCGCCCCCTGCACTGCAAGGCAGTGTCCTTACCCACTGGACCACCAGGGAAGCCCGAATTTTCTGTTTTTAATGACTGCTTTATCCCAGTATTTGGAATAGTGCTTAATCAATAAATACCTTTAAAAACCTGAATGAGTATGATACATCCTGCCTTGAAGAGTCACAATTTAGTAAGAAAGATACATGCAGCTGGACCAATGTGTCCAACTACCAAGTTGGAGCTCTGGAGCAAGTGCACCCAGAGCCAGTGCTCTGCAGCGAGAGAGGCCACTGTGATGGGAGGCCCACACAGGCCAAAGAACAAAGATGGAAATAAGTGAAAGACCAACAGAAGTGGCCAAAAAATACATATACATACATATATATATATATATATATATATATATAATATATATATAAAAGGTAGAATATGCTTCTATGATAAAAGAACAAAGAACAAGAAAAGAGTTGTAGACAATTAAAACTGTGACTGCCCATTTCCCTTGTATTTCTAAATATACTGTCAAAAGATTAGGAAAAGGTTATCTCTCAGGACTACTGCCAAAAAGACAACACGATGGAAAACAGAAGACTCAATTACAGAAAAAAAGAGACTCAATGCAAGGTCTTCTGTCATACAAGACTTCTTCTCATTCAGAAACATGAAGGAAAAGTATTAACTGAAGATTTCTCAGAGTGACACAAACTAAAAGAACATATTTAAGCAAAATGAATAAAACCTACTCATAATTTAGTCTATGCTCATGAAATCTCAGAATACCAACAACAAAAAATTCCTTGGAGTTTCCAGAAAAAAGAAAACCTTCCTAGTCCTTTAAGAAGGAATGAGAATCAGTCTAGGATCAGGTATCCCATAGTAAAACTTGGTACATGTACTAAGGGAAAAACATGCTTACTAATTAGGGCATCACTATTCAACACAAACACATGTGAGCCACATGAGTAATTCAAAATCTTCTAACAGCCACCTTTCAGAAAGTAAATAGAAACAGGTCAAATTAATTTTAATGATGTATTTTATTTAACTCAATATATATCCAATATAGCATGAGCTCAACATATAAAGCTTATTGAGATATTTTACATTATTTTTATATGGTTTTCAAAATCTAATGTATAGGGCTTCCCCTGGTGGTCCAGTGGGTAAGGACACCGCCTTGTAGTGCAAGGGGCGCCGGTTCGATCCCTGGCCTGGGAAGATCCCACGTGCTGCGGAGCGGCTGGACTGATGTGTCCAATCACCGAGCCAGAGCTCTGGAGTGCATGCGCCCAGAGCCGGTGCTCTGCAACGATGGATGCCACCGCAATGGGAGGCCCACAGGAGCCAAAGAACGAAGATGAATGAAAATAGAGAAATGAAAGACCAATAGAAGTGGCCCACCTGCTCCCCTCCCTCCCCAACCTGACCCCTGCCCAAAGTAAATAAATAAATAAATCTTTAAAAACAAACAAAAAAAAATCTAATGTATATTTAACAATTATAGTACATCTCAATTCAGACTAGCTACACTTCAAATTATTACTGTAATGTCAAAAAAACTCAAAAGCTAACTTGAATAGATTTAATTTTTTCATTGAATGCTACTCACTATAGTTTGGAAAATATCATAATATGGGAATTAGCCAAAAAGAAAAAAAAAGGAGGTGCATGTAAGGTCTTCTGTCATACAAGACTTCTTCTCATTCAGAAACATGAAGGAAAAGTAGAAGATTCAGAAAAACTAATGAAGATTTCTCAAGTACAAAACTAAAAGAACAATATTCTAAGTCATTTGAAATGAATAAAACCTACTCATAATTTAGTCTATGCTCATGAAATCTCAGAATACCAACAACAAAAAATTCCTTGGAGTTTCCAGAAAAAAGAAAACCTTCCTAGTCCTTTAAGAAGGAATGAGAATCAGTCTAGGATCAGGTATCCCATAGTAAAACTTGGTACATGTACTAAGGGAAAAACATGCTTACTAATTAGGGCATCACTATTCAACACAAACACATGTGAGCCACATGAGTAATTCAAAATCTTCTAACAGCCACCTTTCAGAAAGTAAATAGAAACAGGTCAAATTAATTTTAATGATGTATTTTATTTAACTCAATATATATCCAATATAGCATGAGCTCAACATATAAAGCTTATTGAGATATTTTACATTATTTTTATATGGTTTTCAAAATCTAATGTATAGGGCTTCCCCTGGTGGTCCAGTGGGTAAGGACACCGCCTTGTAGTGCAAGGGGCGCCGGTTCGATCCCTGGCCTGGGAAGATCCCACGTGCTGCGGAGCGGCTGGACTGATGTGTCCAATCACCGAGCCAGAGCTCTGGAGTGCATGCGCCCAGAGCCGGTGCTCTGCAACGATGGATGCCACCGCAATGGGAGGCCCACAGGAGCCAAAGAACGAAGATGAATGAAAATAGAGAAATGAAAGACCAATAGAAGTGGCCCACCTGCTCCCCTCCCTCCCCAACCTGACCCCTGCCCAAAGTAAATAAATAAATAAATCTTTAAAAACAAACAAAAAAAAATCTAATGTATATTTAACAATTATAGTACATCTCAATTCAGACTAGCTACACTTCAAATTATTACTGTAATGTCAAAAAAACTCAAAAGCTAACTTGAATAGATTTAATTTTTTCATTGAATGCTACTCACTATAGTTTGGAAAATATCATAATATGGGAATTAGCCAAAAAGAAAAAAAAAGGAGGTGCATGTAAGGATACCCTGGCATGTACTGAGAATTCTTGTCATTTAAAAGCAAATACAAAAATAAAGTTGGCCAAGAAACTCATAATTTCAAGTTGAAATAAATGATTATTTCATCCTGTTATATTTAGGTTTCTTTACCTGTCAAATGAAGCAGATGGCAGATTAGATCAGTCCCTAAGAGAGTTGGAGGGTGGAATATGGAAAATGTGGATGGATGAATTATTGCATTTTGTCCTTACTTCCTTCTCCTCTTAAAAGTCTAACAGGTTCAATTACAGGAGGGAGGGAGAGTATGGAGAAAGAGAGGAGAAAACATAGCATGTATAATTTGAAAATGTAACAGATGACTCCTCTTCCATTTCTCCACCTTCAGTCTTTGAGTTAGAAACATTGGATGTTATGCTGTTTTCCCTAGCAGATGTTTTCTATGAATCTGAAATTTTTCTTCAAAGAATTCCCACAGTCATTTACTGTTAACAGAGTGACCTAAACATTATCTCCCCCTTTTCATTAATGAGAGAACTGACCCTTAAAAGGATTAAATGATTGTTTCTGGCTTTAAGTCTATCTTTTAAAATTGTGGCAGTTGCCCGTCATCAGAATCCACACCAAAAATAATGTAAACACAGACATACTATAAGAATAGTATCAAATGAAACTTCTGAACAAACATTTAAAAGGCTTGTTTTAAAGATGACAGCTACTCATTTTCTTAAAAGACCTCAGTGATACTGAATCACATATCATTTGATATCTATAAATTAGAGTTTAAGTAAAAGGAAACTATATAACCTTACTTTAAAAATCCCAGTTATCCCTCAATATTTATGGATTCATTTTTTTCAGTTTAATACTAGAATTTATCCTAAAATGTGCATGCAAAAAATTATCTATTATGTGGACTTAAGAGCAAAAAAAATATATTAGCAAGAATAAAGATGGTCAATAATACAATGGTAAGAGGATCAATTCACCAAGAAAATAGAATAATCCTAGGCCTGTATGTACCAAGAAGAGAGTTTCAAAATCTGAAGCAGAAACTGATAAAACTAACGAAAAAAAAAAGGGTCAATTTTCACAGAATGACCCTAGGCATAATATGGGAATTAGCCAAAGAAAAAAGGAGGTGCATGTAAGGATACCCTGGCATGTACTGAGAATTCTTGTCATTTAAAAGCAAATACAAAAATAAAGTTGGCCAAGAAACTCATAATTTCAAGTTGAAATAAATGATTATTTCATCCTGTTATATTTAGGTTTCTTTACCTGTCAAATGAAGCAGATGGCAGATTAGATCAGTCCCTAAGAGAGTTGGAGGGTGGAATATGGAAAATGTGGATGGATGAATTATTGCATTTTGTCCTTACTTCCTTCTCCTCTTAAAAGTCTAACAGGTTCAATTACAGGAGGGAGGGAGAGTATGGAGAAAGAGAGGAGAAAACATAGCATGTATAATTTGAAAATGTAACAGATGACTCCTCTTCCATTTCTCCACCTTCAGTCTTTGAGTTAGAAACATTGGATGTTATGCTGTTTTCCCTAGCAGATGTTTTCTATGAATCTGAAATTTTTCTTCAAAGAATTCCCACAGTCATTTACTGTTAACAGAGTGACCTAAACATTATCTCCCCCTTTTCATTAATGAGAGAACTGACCCTTAAAAGGATTAAATGATTGTTTCTGGCTTTAAGTCTATCTTTTAAAATTGTGGCAGTTGCCCGTCATCAGAATCCACACCAAAAATAATGTAAACACAGACATACTATAAGAATAGTATCAAATGAAACTTCTGAACAAACATTTAAAAGGCTTGTTTTAAAGATGACAGCTACTCATTTTCTTAAAAGACCTCAGTGATACTGAATCACATATCATTTGATATCTATAAATTAGAGTTTAAGTAAAAGGAAACTATATAACCTTACTTTAAAAATCCCAGTTATCCCTCAATATTTATGGATTCATTTTTTTCAGTTTAATACTAGAATTTATCCTAAAATGTGCATGCAAAAAATTATCTATTATGTGGACTTAAGAGCAAAAAAAATATATTAGCAAGAATAAAGATGGTCAATAATACAATGGTAAGAGGATCAATTCACCAAGAAAATAGAATAATCCTAGGCCTGTATGTACCGAAGAAGAGAGTTTCAAAACATCTGAAGCAGAAACTGATAAAACTAACGATAAATAAACAAATCCACAAATAAAGTCAGATCAACTCCCTTCTCTCAATAACTGACAGAGAAAGGAAACAGAGAACCAGTAAGGATATGGAAGACAGAAAGATCAGTGGTTAGCTGCGACTTGCCTGGGAAAAAGTGGGAAAGCTGGATTAGAAATGGGCAAAAAGACATTTTTGTATGTGATGAATATATTTGTTATATTGATCATGCTGGTGGTTTCACTCATGTATACATGCAATTAGTGCATCAAAAACCTCATCAAACATTTAAATATGTGTTGCTTATTTTCTTTTTGTTTGTTTAGTTGCTCCACTGGACGCTAAGCTTTGAGGTGATAACCAATTAAGAACTATTACTTTGCTACCACAAGCCCTACTGGTCACCAGAGTCAAGCTATTAAGGATGTGTCCTCTGGGTGGCAGTCACAAAGCTGGAGAGCCAGACACGTACACAAGCTCTTTTTTCAAAGACACCAGCAACTTGGGACAGGGCACAGGTAGAGCACAAAAATGTTGCCCACTGGCCAGCCCAGTCTCTGGAGAGAATTACAGTCTGACCATAGATGTGTGTTTAATTAGAAACCTCCCTTTAGGCCACAGCCATGAAGATAAGTTAATAAGCCTCTTTCATAGAAAGATTAGGGTATATTTCATGCTGGTTATCTGTGCTGGGTCCTGGAATGGGATAAACAGCTAAGAACTGTTTCTCCATTTGTTACAGTCCTATGGGACCTGAGAATATAAACCCCAGTGGCCACCAGAGCCAAGTGATCAAAGGGTGTGTCCTGGGTGCCAGCTGCAAAAGTCAGGATGCTAGACATGTACACAAATTTGCTTCTGGGAGATACCAGTGACTTTAAGCAAGGCAGAAAGGTATGCAAAGATGGCTCCCACTGGCCTCTACAGTCTTTAGAGAGAATTTCAGCAGGTCTCTGGATGTGTATTAAATCAGAAGCCTACCCTTCAAATCAAAGGTCCAAGGCAAGCAAAAAATATATTAGCAAGAATAAAGATGGTCAATAATACAATGGTAAGAGGATCAATTCACCAAGAAAATAGAATAATCCTAGGCCTGTATGTACCAAGAAGAGAGTTTCAAAACATCTGAAGCAGAAACTGATAAAACTAACGATAAATAAACAAATCCACCAATAAAGTCAGATCAACTCCCTCCTCTCAATAACTGACAGAGAAAGGAAACAGAGAACCAGTAAGGATATGGAAGACAGAAAGATCAGTGGTTAGCTGCGACTTGCCTGGGAAAAAGTGGGAAAGCTGGATTAGAAATGGGCAAAAAGACATTTTTGTATGTGATGAATATATTTGTTATATTGATCATGCTGGTGGTTTCACTCATGTATACATGCAATTAGTGCATCAAAAACCTCATCAAACATTTAAATATGTGTTGCTTATTTTGTTTTTGTTTGTTTAGTTGCTCCACTGGACGCTAAGCTTTGAGGTGATAACCAATTAAGAACTATTACTTTGCTACCACAAGCCCTACTGGTCACCAGAGTCAAGCTATTAAGGATGTGTCCTCTGGGTGGCAGTCACAAAGCTGGAGAGCCAGACACGTACACAAGCTCTTTTTTCAAAGACACCAGCAACTTGGGACAGGGCACAGGTAGAGCACAAAAATGTTGCCCACTGGCCAGCCCAGTCTCTGGAGAGAATTACAGTCTGACCATAGATGTGTGTTTAATTAGAAACCTCCCTTTAGGCCACAGCCATGAAGATAAGTTAATAAGCCTCTTTCATAGAAAGATTAGGGTATATTTCATGCTGGTTATCTGTGCTGGGTCCTGGAATGGGATAAACAGCTAAGAACTGTTTCTCCATTTGTTACAGTCCTATGGGACCTGAGAATATAAACCCCAGTGGCCACCAGAGCCAAGTGATCAAAGGGTGTGTCCTGGGTGCCAGCTGCAAAAGTCAGGATGCTAGACATGTACACAAATTTGCTTCTGGGAGATACCAGTGACTTTAAGCAAGGCAGAAAGGTATGCAAAGATGGCTCCCACTGGCCTCTACAGTCTTTAGAGAGAATTTCAGCAGGTCTCTGGATGTGTATTAAATCAGAAGCCTACCCTTCAAATCAAAGGTCCAAGGCAAGCAAATGGGCCTCTTTCACAAAACCACTGGAAGTATTTCAGTATGCTGTTTCTGTGCTGTGCTCTGGTGGTGGTAGCCAGCTAAGAACGGCTTCTGTTACAGTCTTATGGAACGTGTGAACATAAACCTTGCTGTGCACCAGAGGCAGGTGATCAAGGGGTGTCCCTTGGGCAGTTGTTTCAGAGACCAGGGCACTAAATGTACACAAGCTCCTCTTGGGGAGATACTGGACACCTGGAATGAAGCAGAGGAGAGTGCAAGTGCTGTCTCTGGAGAATATTTCAGAAGGCTCCTAGATACGTGTTAAAGTAGATGTCTGCCCTAAGGCCAGTACTTTAAGATAAGCAGATAGGCCTCTTTTACAGAAAGACTGGGTACTTTTTACTCAACCACCTATGTACTGTGGCATAGCTGGTCATGAGCACTATAGCCTTGTGGGTCTTATAGATAAAAGCCCTTTTGGCTTTCAAACCTAGATGTTTGGGGGGCTCACCTCTCACGTGGAGGTCTCCAAAACTGGGGTGCCATATATGAGATTTAAACCTCCCAGTCCTGAGCCTCCCCAGAAGCTCAGGTCTGTGAGTTCCCTCCTGACCACTGGTTACTGTCCCCGGAGTGGAGCTCATGGTAAGATTGTGTGTCAGCCTCTTCTACCTGTTTTAGTGTGGGTTTTCTCCATTTGTCTGATTTGTAGGAGTTGCTCATCTAGTTTTGGAGTTTCTTATTCTTCCTTGTATAGATGTAGATTTAGAGTGTCCACAGGAGGAGGTGACTTCAAGATCCTCCTACGTCACTGCCTTGAACCAAAATCACAGTGTATAATGAAGTGCAAAATTATGTGTCTCAAACTAAAAGTGCTCTAGGAAAGATCAAACGTGCTCTAGTAAGAGAATCACTAAAGGCATGACTCTTAACCTAAAGAGAACATGGAGTCCTGGACAAATAATTCAAATATGATTTGTATTTTCCCCTGTCATCTTCCATGTAGATAAAATCAGATCAAGATGAATAGGTCAGCCAGTGGGACATGGTGGAGAGATCCTCTTTGCTCTGATTAAAGCTCAAGTTTTCCCATGAAGGACTTTAAAACCTCTCCATGCTGCTGCTTCTCCAGTCATTGGCTAGCTATGCAAAACTGGTTACTACAAGCAACAAGCAACTGCCTCATTCGCTGTAACCAGAGATGTTGATGTACTAAGCTCATACAGAAAGGACAGGAGACATATTGAAGTCATACACTTCACATTTTTTAGCCCTTTTAATGTCCTTCCTACTTAACTATGGCTACCCTAAATTTTCTTAGTATTCAGTACAAAAATATTCTTAATCAGCTTTCCACTGAAATTCACCAGCACTTTACTCATTTAAAAACTTGTTAACTTAAGGGCTTTGTATGTTTTGTGATTATTTTTGAACTGTTCTAAAACTAAAATTTACGAGTTTAGATCCACTGGTATCCTTGGATACGGTATGTATGAAAGACATGACAAAACAAAGTTGAAATATGAGCTACTGGCTAGAGTCCAGCCATCTGATGACAGAAACTCAAACTACAAAAAAGCAGCCTCATTCTTTTATTTCAACCCGCATTGGAATAATGTATATTTTACATCAACATTTGTGGAAATTTGTGTTCATGAGCAAACAAAAATGTAGCCAAGTTTTCTACAGAATCTCATTTTTAAAACATTTCAATTTTCCCTCATGATTATTATTTTAAAAGAAAAGCAAGTCATTCACTATTCTGGCTTCCTATGAAAATCAGAAATGTGCTTGGCATACTAGACATTTAGTAACTGTTCTGTCCATGTAACAGGTCTTTCAATTATTAAAAAATGAAATTGCAAAGTTAAATACAAAAATGTATGTAAGCAATTAGAACATATAATGATTTCCAAAGGGGGAAAAAAAAATTCTTAAATGATCAGATAATTTTTAGTAACCTACCTAAAGCATTGTTTCATTTTCACTGTCACACTGGAAGCAAAGTAGTTTTATTTCAAGTTACTGTTACATATTAGATTTCATCTGGGTATTAGAAATAATTTGACAATACAAAATATTTTGCCATCATAAAACCCAGGAATATATCATGCAATCCTTTTTTTCTGTCTCACACACAAGTCATCTTTAATCTCTTCCTTCCACATGTCACAATATAAGGTACAAAAACTAATTCAAAGGGTTCAAAATCTTAAAGTCAGTGCATCAATGTAAACTGGCCAGTTTAGTGGCATTTAGTACACTCATAGTGTACTATCACCTCTATATAGTTTCATGCACTTTCATCACTCCAAAACAAAAACAAAACAACTTGTGCCCATTAAGCAGTCAGTTCGCATTCCCTTAACACAGGTATTGGCAACTGACCACCTCCTTTCTATCTCTAAATTTACCTAAATACTTTGTACAAATGAAATAATATGCCAACATAAAATAAAAACAAAAAGAAAATCACGAAATTCAGCTTTACTCATTTAAAAACTTGTTAACTTAAGGGCTTTGTATGTTTTGTGATTATTTTTGAACTGTTCTAAAACTAAAATTTACGAGTTTAGATCCACTGGTATCCTTGGATACGGTATGTATGAAAGACATGACAAAACAAAGTTGAAATATGAGCTACTGGCTAGAGTCCAGCCATCTGATGACAGAAACTCAAACTACAAAAAAGCAGCCTCATTCTTTTATTTCAACCCGCATTGGAATAATGTATATTTTACATCAACATTTGTGGAAATTTGTGTTCATGAGCAAACAAAAATGTAGCCAAGTTTTCTACAGAATCTCATTTTAATACATTTCAATTTTCCCTCATGATTATTATTTTAAAAGAAAAGCAAGTCATTCACTATTCTGGCTTCCTATGAAAATCAGAAATGTGCTTGGCATACTAGACATTTAGTAACTGTTCTGTCCATGTAACAGGTCTTTCAATTATTAAAAAATGAAATTGCAAAGTTAAATACAAAAATGTATGTAAGCAATTAGAACATATAATGATTTCCAAAGGGGGAAAAAAAAATTCTTAAATGATCAGATAATTTTTAGTAACCTACCTAAAGCATTGTTTCATTTTCACTGTCACACTGGAAGCAAAGTAGTTTTATTTCAAGTTACTGTTACATATTAGATTTCATCTGGGTATTAGAAATAATTTGACAATACAAAATATTTTGCCATCATAAAACCCAGGAATATATCATGCAATCCTTTTTTTCTGTCTCACACACAAGTCATCTTTAATCTCTTCCTTCCACATGTCACAATATAAGGTACAAAAACTAATTCAAAGGGTTCAAAATCTTAAAGTCAGTGCATCAATGTAAACTGGCCAGTTTAGTGGCATTTAGTACACTCATAGTGTACTATCACCTCTATATAGTTTCATGCACTTTCATCACTCCAAAACAAAAACAAAACAACTTGTGCCCATTAAGCAGTCAGTTCGCATTCCCTTAACACAGGTATTGGCAACTGACCACCTCCTTTCTATCTCTAAATTTACCTAAATACTTTGTACAAATGAAATAATATGCCAACATAAAATAAAAACAAAAAAAGAAAATCATATGATGTGTGGCCTTTTGTGGCTGATTTGTTGATGACTTTAATTTTTTAAACTTATTAAGATTTGTTTTACAGCTTAACATACAGTCTATCTGGTCTATTCTGGAGAATGTTTGATGTGTGCTTGAGAAAAAAGGGATTCTGATACTTGAGTGAAGTGTTCTATGCATGTCTATTAGGTTTAGTTGGTTTATAATGTTAAGTCTTCTATTTCTTTAATGGCCTTCTGCCTAGATGTTCTTTTCATCACTGAAATAGGGTTATGAAGTCTCCAACCATTATTGTACAACTATTTCTCCCTTCAATTCTGTCAATCTTTGTCTCACGGATTATGGGGTCCATTATCTGGTGTGTGTGTGTATATGTTTATGTGTGTGTGTATATATATATACACACACGTGCGTGCGCGCACACACACACACACACACACATATCACTGCTATAACTGCTTGATGAACTAACCTTTTATCACTATATAACGTCCTTTGGTGAAGAATCCACCTGCCAATGCAGGAGACACAAGAGAGGTAAGTTCAATACTTGGGGTCTGGAAGATCCCCTGGAGCAAGAAATGGAAACCCCACTCTAGTATTCTTGCCTGAAAAATTCCATGGACAGAGGTGCCTGGTGGGCTATAATCCACAGTGTTGCAAAGAGGCAGACAAGATTGAGCAACTGAGCATGAATGCAACATCCTTCTAAAGTGAGTTTCCTGTAGACAATGCATAGGTAGATCATATTTTTTATCTCCTGTCAATCTCTGTCTCTTTAACTTATGAGTTTAATTCTTTCATTTTAAATTGATTACTAATAAGAAAGGGCTTGCTTCTTCCACCTTGTTATCTGCTCTACGTCTTGTCTTTTTCATCCTTTGATTTCTCCAATCTTGCCTTCTTTTGTGTTTGATTGATTTTTTCTTTTAATACGCTATTTCTATTCACTCTTCAATCCCTTTTCTGTGTATTTTTTAGTGATTTTCTTGGTGGTTAGCCTGAGGATTATAGTTAACATCTTAAATTGATTATAGTCTACTTTGAATCAATATCAACATTAACATATTTGTAATTGTTATTTTGCAAATTCGTCTTTTAAATCATATAGAAAACAAAAAAAAGAGTTAAAAACCAAAAATAAAACAATATTTACTTTTATATTTCCCTATGTGCGTTTACAGGTGTTTACCATTTAAACATTTTCTTTGTATGATTTTGGTTATTATTCAGTATACTTTGATTTCAGCCTGAAGGATTCCATTTAGCATTTCTTGCAGGGAGGATCTACTAGCAACAAACTTCCTTTGCTTTTATTATCTAGTAATGTCTTAATTTCTCCTTCTCCTATGCATATATTGGTATACTTGATATTGTCCCTCAAATATCTTAGGCTCTATTCATTTTTCTAAATTTTGGCATCTTTTCATAATTTATTTATTTATTTTTCATCCATCTTTATTTTTTGACCTGTGTGGGCCTCCCACTGCAGTGGCCTCTCTCATTGTAGAGCACCGGTTCTGGGCGCATGCACTCCAGAGAGCTGGCTCGCATTTGGACACACCAGACGGACCAGCTGCTCCACGGCACATGGGATCTTCTGTGCCAGAGATCGAACCGGTGCCCCTTGCACTGTGAGGCGGACTCTTTACCCACTGGACCACCAGGGAAGTCCAGCTCTATTCATTTTTATTCCATCTTTTTGCTCTGCTCAGACTGGACATCAATTAACCTGTCTCCAAGATTCTGATTCTTTAATCCACAGTGTTGCAAAGAGGCAGACAAGATTGAGCAACTGAGCATGAATGCAACATCCTTCTAAAGTGAGTTTCCTGTAGACAATGCATAGGTAGATCATATTTTTTATCTCCTGTCAATCTCTGTCTCTTTAACTTATGAGTTTAATTCTTTCATTTTAAATTGATTACTAATAAGAAAGGGCTTGCTTCTTCCACCTTGTTATCTGCTCTACGTCTTGTCTTTTTCATCCTTTGATTTCTCCAATCTTGCCTTCTTTTGTGTTTGATTGATTTTTTCTTTTAATACGCTATTTCTATTCACTCTTCAATCCCTTTTCTGTGTATTTTTTAGTGATTTTCTTGGTGGTTAGCCTGAGGATTATAGTTAACATCTTAAATTGATTATAGTCTACTTTGAATCAATATCAACATTAACATATTTGTAATTGTTATTTTGCAAATTCGTCTTTTAAATCATATAGAAAACAAAAAAAAGAGTTAAAAACCAAAAATAAAACAATATTTACTTTTATATTTCCCTATGTGCGTTTACAGGTGTTTACCATTTAAACATTTTCTTTGTATGATTTTGGTTATTATTCAGTATACTTTGATTTCAGCCTGAAGGATTCCATTTAGCATTTCTTGCAGGGAGGATCTACTAGCAACAAACTTCCTTTGCTTTTATTATCTAGTAATGTCTTAATTTCTCCTTCTCCTATGCATATATTGGTATACTTGATATTGTCCCTCAAATATCTTAGGCTCTATTCATTTTTCTAAATTTTGGCATCTTTTCATAATTTATTTATTTATTTTTCATCCATCTTTATTTTTTGACCTGTGTGGGCCTCCCACTGCAGTGGCCTCTCTCATTGTAGAGCACCGGTTCTGGGCGCATGCACTCCAGAGAGCTGGCTCGCATTTGGACACACCAGACGGACCAGCTGCTCCACGGCACATGGGATCTTCTGTGCCAGAGATCGAACCGGTGCCCCTTGCACTGTGAGGCGGACTCTTTACCCACTGGACCACCAGGGAAGTCCAGCTCTATTCATTTTTATTCCATCTTTTTGCTCTGCTCAGACTGGACATCAATTAACCTGTCTCCAAGATTCTGATTCTTTAATCTAGCTGCTCAAATCTATATTGAACTCCTTCAGCAAACTTTTCATTGTATCTACTTTTCAGTGTAATAATTTTTTAATAATTTTAAAATTACTTTGAATTTTTTATAAAATTTTAAATTTACTTTGGCTGCATTGGGTCTTTGCTGCTGAGCACAGGCTTTCTCTAGTTGCAGCGATCTAGGGCTATTCTTAGTTAAGGTAGAGTGTACAGACTTCTCATTGCAGTAGCTTCTCTTGTAGAGCACAGGCTCAGTAGTTATGATGCATGGGCTTAGTTGCCCTGCGGTATGTGGGATCTGCCCGAATCAAGGAGTGAACCTGTATCCCTTGAATTGGCAGTGCATTCTTAACCACTGCACCATCAGGGAAACCCTCAGCTCAATTATTCTACTCAATTCCTTTTTATAATTTCTATTTTGTTATGGATATTCCCTATTTATTAATATACAATACTCCTTATTTCCTACAGTCTCTTGCCTATGGTTTCCTTTGGTTCTGTGAGCATACTTAAGATCGCTGATTTAAAGTCTTAGTCTAGTAAGTGCAATGCCTGGATTTCCTGCGGAATGGTTTCTGTCCATTTCTTTTTCTTCCCTATTAATGGGTCATACATTTCGCATAACTATAGATATGCCATGCAATTTTTAAATGAAAATTAGATGATATTTTTAATACTGCAATGTGATAATTCTGGAAATCAGATTCTCCCTTCTTTTCAGGGTTTGACATTGTAAGCTGTTGAGGACTATAGTCATTGCTTTGTTTCGTGATTTTTCTAAACTATTCTTGCAAAGACTGTATTCTTCACATGTGTCATCAATAAGGTCTCTGCTCTATTACTGAAGCAGTCATCAAGTGACCTCACAGAAATTTCCTTAGAGGCAAAAAAAATTAAAGCAAACAAAGTGACCTCACATGATTTCGCATGCACTCCAGAGAGCTGGCTCGCATTTGGACACACCAGACGGACCAGCTGCTCCACGGCACATGGGATCTTCTGTGCCAGAGATCGAACCGGTGCCCCTTGCACTGTGAGGCGGACTCTTTACCCACTGGACCACCAGGGAAGTCCAGCTCTATTCATTTTCATCCATCTTTTGCTCTGCTCAGACTGGACATCAATTAACCTGTCTCCAAGATTCTGATTCTTTAATCTAGCTGCTCAAATCTATATTGAACTCCTTCAGCAAACTTTTCATTGTATCTACTTTTCAGTGTAATAATTTTTTAATAATTTTAAAATTACTTTGAATTTTTTATAAAATTTTAAATTTACTTTGGCTGCATTGGGTCTTTGCTGCTGAGCACAGGCTTTCTCTAGTTGCAGCGATCTAGGGCTATTCTTAGTTAAGGTAGAGTGTACAGACTTCTCATTGCAGTAGCTTCTCTTGTAGAGCACAGGCTCAGTAGTTATGATGCATGGGCTTAGTTGCCCTGCGGTATGTGGGATCTGCCCGAATCAAGGAGTGAACCTGTATCCCTTGAATTGGCAGTGCATTCTTAACCACTGCACCATCAGGGAAACCCTCAGCTCAATTATTCTACTCAATTCCTTTTTATAATTTCTATTTTGTTATGGATATTCCCTATTTATTAATATACAATACTCCTTATTTCCTACAGTCTCTTGCCTATGGTTTCCTTTGGTTCTGTGAGCATACTTAAGATCGCTGATTTAAAGTCTTAGTCTAGTAAGTGCAATGCCTGGATTTCCTGCGGAATGGTTTCTGTCCATTTCTTTTTCTTCCCTATTAATGGGTCATACATTTCGCATAACTATAGATATGCCATGCAATTTTTAAATGAAAATTAGATGATATTTTTAATACTGCAATGTGATAATTCTGGAAATCAGATTCTCCCTTCTTTTCAGGGTTTGACATTGTAAGCTGTTGAGGACTATAGTCATTGCTTTGTTTCGTGATTTTTCTAAACTATTCTTGCAAAGACTGTATTCTTCACATGTGTCATCAATAAGGTCTCTGCTCTATTACTGAAGCAGTCATCAAGTGACCTCACAGAAATTTCCTTAGAGGCAAAAAAAATTAAAGCAAACAAAGTACAGATTGGCTCTGTGTTTGCACACTCTTTCGATGTTTAGCTAGATTCTCCTATAACTCCATCTTAACCTTTACCTTCACTTGCATGGAGCACAACTATCAACAAGGAATACAAGCCACTCAAGTCTTTTCCAAGTATGCATCAGGCCCTGAGCATAACTCTGGATTCCCTAGGCAGTAGACCTTCAAAGCTTTTATTCCCTGAAATGTCTTTATTCTCAGTCTGTCTCCCCATCTGTCCTCTTTTGGCCCAACAGTTTTAAGTGGTATATATGTCTTTAAAGTTTTTCAGTAGATAACAACTGGGAAACCACTGCATCTTGAGGTGGGTGAAACAAAAGGCATGTCTTTGTGCTGGTAGCTTAGTTAACTACCAGATGAGCTAAAAGGCACATCCACTTTTTTTTTTTTTAAAGTCTATATACTGCCCCTCACTGAACTCCCCATCAGCAGTAAGCCACACTAGGAATGTAGGTAGCCATCCTTATGACTGTTGCTAAGTAGATAAAGAGGGCATAATAGGCAGGTAAGCCCCTGGGTTGGGAAGATCCCCTAAAGGAGAGCATGGCAAGTATTCTTGCCTGGAGAATCCTCAGAGACAGAGAAGCCTGGCGGGCTATAGTCCATGGAGCTGCAAAGAGTCGAACGTGACTTAGCAACTAAGCACAGAACAGGCAGGTAAGCAAAAGGTCATAACACTTTCTTTCCAAATGTATTGGCTTCTTTCTTCACTAAGCATCACCATGGTAGCTATAACATTTTTATTAGATTTCAGTCATCCAAAAAAAGTTAATTCTGTCCATTCTGGGCAGTTTAATGATTGCTTCAATGAAAGAACTGATTCTTGGAGCTCCCTACTCTGTCAGTTTTCCCACCATGTCTCCCAAAAGCATTTGTAAATTATTACCTTTAATTTATAATATTAAGACCTTTATTTTCTTTCCTGACATCTTTGTTCAGGCTGTTTTGTCTAGATGAGACATTCTAAGTATCTTGCAAAGAACTGTATTCTTCACATGTGTCATCAATAAGGTCTCTGCTCTATTACTGAAGCAGTCATCAAGTGACCTCACAGAAATTTCCTTAGAGGCAAAAAAAATTAAAGCAAACAAAGTACAGATTGGCTCTGTGTTTGCACACTCTTTCGATGTTTAGCTAGATTCTCCTATAACTCCATCTTAACCTTTACCTTCACTTGCATGGAGCACAACTATCAACAAGGAATACAAGCCACTCAAGTCTTTTCCAAGTATGCATCAGGCCCTGAGCATAACTCTGGATTCCCTAGGCAGTAGACCTTCAAAGCTTTTATTCCCTGAAATGTCTTTATTCTCAGTCTGTCTCCCCATCTGTCCTCTTTTGGCCCAACAGTTTTAAGTGGTATATATGTCTTTAAAGTTTTTCAGTAGATAACAACTGGGAAACCACTGCATCTTGAGGTGGGTGAAACAAAAGGCATGTCTTTGTGCTGGTAGCTTAGTTAACTACCAGATGAGCTAAAAGGCACATCCACTTTTTTTTTTTTTAAAGTCTATATACTGCCCCTCACTGAACTCCCCATCAGCAGTAAGCCACACTAGGAATGTAGGTAGCCATCCTTATGACTGTTGCTAAGTAGATAAAGAGGGCATAATAGGCAGGTAAGCCCCTGGGTTGGGAAGATCCCCTAAAGGAGAGCATGGCAAGTATTCTTGCCTGGAGAATCCTCAGAGACAGAGAAGCCTGGCGGGCTATAGTCCATGGAGCTGCAAAGAGTCGAACGTGACTTAGCAACTAAGCACAGAACAGGCAGGTAAGCAAAAGGTCATAACACTTTCTTTCCAAATGTATTGGCTTCTTTCTTCACTAAGCATCACCATGGTAGCTATAACATTTTTATTAGATTTCAGTCATCCAAAAAAAGTTAATTCTGTCCATTCTGGGCAGTTTAATGATTGCTTCAATGAAAGAACTGATTCTTGGAGCTCCCTACTCTGTCAGTTTTCCCACCATGTCTCCCAAAAGCATTTGTAAATTATTACCTTTAATTTATAATATTAAGACCTTTATTTTCTTTCCTGACATCTTTGTTCAGGCTGTTTTGTCTAGATGAGACATCCTTTCCTCTATTCTTTAAAATTTTTATTCAAACTTAGAAGTATTCTTTAGAAACCATTTTCTAAACTTTCAGACTGAGTTAAGCATCCCTTCCTTATATACTGCCATAGCACCTGTTCTTTAACAAACGACCACATTCCTGATATTACCTGTCACTGTCTGGGTCTATCCCACCAAAGTGCAGCTTAATAGCAGTCACATTTGTAATGCATTGCCTTCAGGAATAGTCCTGTAGCAAGCAATGCACCTCAGCCAGAGGGGAATAATCTCCTCAGCATATTAGATTACAAGCTCCTCTGTTTTACTCTTAAAGCCTAGCATAATGCCTAATACCCAATAGTCACACAGTGAATATAATTATTGCATGAACTTACATAGTTTGGGCAATACACACAGAAACAAAGTAGCATATAATGAAATAAATTCCACAATCTTATTTTTCATGGTAGCAACTTACGTTCTGGTTGTTTTTCATTGGGTGTTATGGATCTCACAAAATCTTGTGGTGTCATAAACACTTCAGAGTCACCATGCTCACTGATTACTTTCAAGGTGGCAAAATATCGGAAGATTTTATCTGGTGTGGAATATGCACGAATCCTGTTCTCATATTCCATCACCTAAAATTAGAAATTAAGAAACTGTTACTGTATGAAGCAATTCTCATTTTCATGTATTTTCTCTTGGGGGAAATCTTATATCACTTTTTCTATAAAAGGATTTTTTATATTAGAAATTACTTGTGTCTCAAAAACTTTATACATTCTACTCATACTCCAGTTGAAGCAATGCTTGTGTAAGTTTTGTTCAGAATTTTTTTACGGTGTGTTCTTTTTTTTAATTGAAGGATAAATGCTTTACAATGTTGATTAGTTTCTGCTATACAACGTCACAAAGCACTCATAACTCAGTCACATTCTTTCTCTCTATATATACATCCCTCCCTTTTAAAAAAATGTATTTAATTTTTGGCTATGTTGGATCTTCACTGCTTCATAAAAGCTTTCTCCAGTTGCTGCCAGTGGAACTCCTCTTAGTTCTAGGGCATGTGCGGACAGGCTCAGGTGCTCTAAGGCATGTGGAATATTCCCAGACAAGGGATTCATTTGCATCCCCTAGATTGCAAGGTGGATTCTTAGCCACTGGGCTACCACAGAAGCCTTAGAAGTTTTTGAATAGTTTCCCAACTTCCTAAATCACTGAAAGCAAACAAAATGTAAAAAGGTCATACAAGAATTCAAAAAGTCTCAGTCAAAGGCTCCATATATATGAGGGCCTATCATTTTTTAAATACCAAGTTTTTTGGAAGGGACTTGTCTTACAGTTTTCCTTCCATGCAATTTCCTTAACTCTAAAACAAAACAGACATGGGGCTTTCAAAGATCTGAACAGTTCTTTGAAATACAAAGTACGTTAAACAATAGCATAAAAAATAAAGCTACATATCACAGAAATTAAATTATTAACAGGTCTGAAGCAAAGACTTACTTTCAACTAAAACATCAGACTTCCAGAGAACATTAAATATACCATATTTAGCAAAGGGTAGACTTGGGAAGAACACAAGCAATTATTTGAATAAGAAGAAAAATGTATATGGCACACATTTAAATAAAAATTTATAATGTTAATATAAAAGCCCATTTCCTTATCTGTCACCCAAGCCCCCATTCTGTACATGAAACATACAAAATACTGTTACATTCTGCATAATATTCTTACAACCTACATTGCACTTTGGTGAAAAGATTTCTCTCATACTTGAACTTTATATGTTGAGATAACCAACACTAAATAGTATCTTATAAATAACTGGCTAGAATCATTTCTTGGGGAAATCTTATATCACTTTTTCTATAAAAGGATTTTTATATTAGAAATTACTTGTGTCTCAAAACTTTATACATTCTACTCATACTCCAGTTGAAGCAATGCTTGTGTAAGTTTTGTTCAGAATTTTTTTACGGTGTGTTCTTTTTTTTAATTGAAGGATAAATGCTTTACAATGTTGATTAGTTTCTGCTATACAACGTCACAAAGCACTCATAACTCAGTCACATTCTTTCTCTCTATATATACATCCCTCCCTTTTAAAAAAATGTATTTAATTTTTGGCTATGTTGGATCTTCACTGCTTCATAAAAGCTTTCTCCAGTTGCTGCCAGTGGAACTCCTCTTAGTTCTAGGGCATGTGCGGACAGGCTCAGGTGCTCTAAGGCATGTGGAATATTCCCAGACAAGGGATTCATTTGCATCCCCTAGATTGCAAGGTGGATTCTTAGCCACTGGGCTACCACAGAAGCCTTAGAAGTTTTTGAATAGTTTCCCAACTTCCTAAATCACTGAAAGCAAACAAAATGTAAAAGGTCATACAAGAATTCAAAAAGTCTCAGTCAAAGGCTCCATATATATGAGGGCCTATCATTTTTTAAATACCAAGTTTTTTGGAAGGGACTTGTCTTACAGTTTTCCTTCCATGCAATTTCCTTAACTCTAAAACAAAACAGACATGGGGCTTTCAAAGATCTGAACAGTTCTTTGAAATACAAAGTACGTTAAACAATAGCATAAAAAATAAAGCTACATATCACAGAAATTAAATTATTAACAGGTCTGAAGCAAAGACTTACTTTCAACTAAAACATCAGACTTCCAGAGAACATTAAATATACCATATTTAGCAAAGGGTAGACTTGGGAAGAACACAAGCAATTATTTGAATAAGAAGAAAAATGTATATGGCACACATTTAAATAAAAATTTATAATGTTAATATAAAAGCCCATTTCCTTATCTGTCACCCAAGCCCCCATTCTGTACATGAAACATACAAAATACTGTTACATTCTGCATAATATTCTTACAACCTACATTGCACTTTGGTGAAAAGATTTCTCTCATACTTGAACTTTATATGTTGAGATAACCAACACTAAATAGTATCTTATAAATAACTGGCTAGAAAATATGTCAAGGCAAGAGGATCTAAAAATCCATATTGTAACAGGCAATGTATCTTTCAATTAAAATTTTAAAAATCCATCAGTGAATTTAATGTCTATAAAAATACATTATTTAATCTCTATATTTAAAAAAAATTAATGTTTTAATTTGCATTATTAACACAGCTATTACTGTAACTGTCATTTCTGGCTAGATGGTCACTTTGAAGTCACTGATAGCAGCTGCTTAACAATGGGCTCAATTCTACTACCAGATGTGCTTTCTGTCACCATAAAAGGAATGCCAATTTGTAAGCATACATGACAGGAATCTTTCTAACGCTAATTTGCATTAAAGTCTGAATACTGACTTCAGAAAAATTTTCAATATATTTGGCACTTCCCTTAGCAGCCTTTCAATGCCTTCAGGAGCCATGAAACTTACCTATAAGTCTTAAATCAAAGGCATTTTATATTTTTCTACATCTGCTGGGTCATACCAGCTAAAGAACAAAAAAAATTAATCAGTTTGCAATATTTAGGGTATAAGCGACAGCTACAGCTACTGTCAACTCAAACGTTAAGTCAATCACATGTAAGATAAAGGAAGAAAAAGAACAATTTAAAAGTCAATGATTTACAGACTGAAAATCAGATCCTTCACTGTTACCCAAAAAATACACTATTGAATCAGTTTTAGTTTGAAATAAGAGTTAGAGGAAAAGTAACAGACTTTCTGCATTTCCATATTTGTAGAGTTTGGTATAGATATACTATATAGTATATTTTTGCTTTTGTTCACTTAGCAATCTATCTCTTTTTAAACTCTTTATTGAATTTGTTACAATATTGTTTCTTTTCCAAACAGCATGTAAAAAGATGCTCAACAACACTGTCAGAGAAATGCAAATTAAAACTATAAAGAGGGCCTTACACCAGTTATAATGGCATTATCAAAAAGTCCATGAACAAGCAGGAAGGATCAGCCTCCCTAACTTCAGACTATACTATAAAGCAACAGTCATCAAGACAGTATGGTACTGGCACAAAAACAGAAATATTGATCAATGGAACAAGATAGAGAACCCAGAGATAAACCTACGCACCTATGGGTACCTTATTTTGGACAAAGGAGGCGAAAATATAAAATGGACCAAAGACAGCCTCTTTAACAAATGGTGCTGGGAAAACTGGACAGCTATGTGCAATAAAATGAAGTTAGGGGCTTCCCTGGTGGTCCAGTGGGTAAGGACACAGCCTTGCAGTGCAAGGGGCACCGGTTCGATCCCTGGCCTGGGAAGATCCCACGTGCCACAGAGCAGCTGGACCGATGTGTCAAACTACCGAGCCGAGAGAGGCCACTGCAATGGGAGGCCCACACAGGCCAAAGAACAAATATAAATAAATGAAAGATCAATAGAAGTGGCCAAAAAAAAAAAAAGAAAAATGAAGTTGGAACATTCCCTGACACCATACACAAAGATATACTCAAAATGGATTAAAGACCTAAATGTAAGACCAGAAACCCTAAAACTTAGAGGAGAATATAGGCAAAACACTCAACGACATAAATCAAAGCAAGATCTTCCATGACCCACCTACTAGAATAGCGGAACTCATAAGAAAAATGAACATGTGGGACCTAATGAAACTTAAAAGCTTCTGTACAGCAAAAGAAACTACAAAAAAGCTGAACAGACAACCCACAGAATGGGAGAAAATCATAGCAAATGAAATAACAGACAAAGAATTAATCTCCAAAATCTACAAGCAACTCAGACAACTCAGCACCGGAAAAATGAACAACCCAATCAAAAAAATGGGAAAAGGACCTAAACAGACATCTCTCCAAAGAGGACATACAGATGGCCAAAAACACATGAAACGATGCTCAACCTCGCTTATTATTAGAGAAATGCAAATCAAAACTACAACGAGATACCACCTCACACCCGTCAGAATGGCCATCATCCACAAATTGACAGACAATAAATGCTGGAGAGGGTGCGGAGAAAAGGGAACACTCTTGCATTGCTGGTGGGAGTGTAAATTAATACAGTCACTATGGAAGACAGTATGGAGATTCCCTAAAAAACTAAAACTAGAAGCACCATACACCAGCAACCCCACTCTTAGGCTTATGAAATCAAAACTGAAAGAGACACCTGTACCCCAGTGTTCACTGCAGCTCTCTATGCAATAGCTAGAACATGGAAGCAACCTAGATGTCCATCGATGAATGCTGGATACAAAAGCTCTGGTACATATATACAGTGGACGACTACACAGCTGTAAAAAGAAATGCAGAAGAATCAGCCCTAATGAGGTGGCTGGATCTAGAACCTATTCTAAAAAGTGAAGTAAGTCAAAAAGAGAAGGAGAAGTACAATATACTGACACACATATATGTATTCTAGTAGGATGGTAATGATAACACACGCAGCGAAGTGATGAAAAAACAGACATGAAGAATAGACATATGGACATTGTGAGGAATGAATAGTGGGTGGGAGACATAAAGGAAGCAGCATGAAAACCTATACCGTCATATGTGAAAAAAATAGCTATTGTCATTCCGCTGTGAGAAAAGGGGATCCTGCAGGGGCACTGTACGACAGCCTGGAGGGGGTGGGATGGAGGGGATATACATATGACTAATCTGGGATCATACATATCCATAAACAACAAAACTCGGCAAAAGCAAAAAGTAAAATAAAAATTGAAAAAATAAAAGTCCATAAACTATAAACGCTGGAGTGGGTCTGGTGAAAAGAGAAATCTCCTATGCTGTTGGTGGAAATGTAAATTGCTACAGCTACTATGGAGAACAGTATAGAAGTCTCTGAAAAAACTAAAAACAGAGCTACCACATGATCTAGCAATCCCACTTCTGAGCATGTATCTGGAAAAAAACACTGTTCAATAAAAAGCCATGCATTCCAGTGTTCAATGCTGCATTGTTTACAACTGCCAAGAGATGGAAGCAAACTAAATATCCATCGATGAATGCTGGATACAAAAGCTCTGGTACATATATACAGTGGACGACTACACAGCTGTAAAAAGAAATGCAGAAGAATCAGCCCTAATGAGGTGGCTGGATCTAGAACCTATTCTAAAAAGTGAAGTAAGTCAAAAAGAGAAGGAGAAGTACAATATACTGACACACATATATGTATTCTAGTAGGATGGTAATGATAACACACGCAGCGAAGTGATGAAAAAACAGACATGAAGAATAGACATATGGACATTGTGAGGAATGAATAGTGGGTGGGAGACATAAAGGAAGCAGCATGAAAACCTATACCGTCATATGTGAAAAAAATAGCTATTGTCATTCCGCTGTGAGAAAAGGGGATCCTGCAGGGGCACTGTACGACAGCCTGGAGGGGGTGGGATGGAGGGGATATACATATGACTAATCTGGGATCATACATATCCATAAACAACAAAACTCGGCAAAAGCAAAAAGTAAAATAAAAATTGAAAAAATAAAAGTCCATAAACTATAAACGCTGGAGTGGGTCTGGTGAAAAGAGAAATCTCCTATGCTGTTGGTGGAAATGTAAATTGCTACAGCTACTATGGAGAACAGTATAGAAGTCTCTGAAAAAACTAAAAACAGAGCTACCACATGATCTAGCAATCCCACTTCTGAGCATGTATCTGGAAAAAAACACTGTTCAATAAAAAGCCATGCATTCCAGTGTTCAATGCTGCATTGTTTACAACTGCCAAGAGATGGAAGCAAACTAAATATCCATCGACAGATGAATGGATAAAGAAGATATGGTACATATAAACAGGAAATATTAGTCAGCTGTTAAAAAAACAATGAAATGATGCCATTTACAGCAACAAAGATGGACCTGGAGATTGTAATACTAAGTGAAGTAAGTCAGACAGAGATAGACAAGTATCATATGATACTGGCTTATATATGAATCTTAAAAATGACACAAATGAACTTTATCTGCAGAATAGAAAAAGACTCATAGATTTAGAGAACAAGTTTATGGTGAGGACAAGGACAGACTGGAATTTTGGGACTGACATGTATACACTGCTATATTTAAAACAGATAACCAACAAGGACTACAGGGAATTCTGCTCAATATTCTATAACAACCTAAATGGGAAAAAAATCTGAAAAAGAATAGATACTTGTATATGTATAACTGAATCATACCTGAAACTAACACAACATTGTTAATCAACTATATTCCAATATAAAATAAAATAAAATAAATTTTAAAGAAGATATATAACAAGCATTGGTGAGGGTATAGAGAAAAGGGAACACCTCTGCACTGTTGATAGGAATGTAAATTGATTCAGACACTATGGAAAACAGTATGGAGATTCCTCAAGAAGTACAAAACAGTACTACCGTATGACTCAATAATTCAGTTTCTGGGTATATATCCAAAGGAAATGAAATCAACATCTCAAGGAGATATCTGTACTGTGTTCACTGCAGTTTTGTTCACAATAGTCAATGTATAGAAACAACCTGCATGTCCATCATGGAATCTCAAGGGACTCCAAAGAACCAACATAATTTTGAAAGGAACAAAGTTGGAGAACGCCCACCTTCTGATTTTAAAACTTGTTATAGTCATAAGAAGAATATGGTCTTAGCATAAAGATAAGCATATACACCAAGCAAATAGAAAAGAAAGCCCAGAAATGAACCCTCATATGTATCATCAAATGATTTTTGACAATCAATCAGTGGAAAAAGGACAGTTTTTTTGACAAATGGTATTGGATATCCACATGGGAAAAAGTGAAGTTGGGGGTTTCCCTGGTGATCCAATGGCTAAGACTTTCAATTCCACTGCAGTGGACATGGGTTTGATCAGGGAAGTTCTTCATGCTGTGAGATGTAGCCAAAAAAAGAAAAAAAAAAAATTAAAATGAAGTGGCACCCTTATCTAACTCCATATTCAAAAATTAACACAAAATGAATAAAAGACCAAAATGAAAGATCTAAAAACTCTTAGACAAAAATGCAGGACAAAAGCTTCCCTCCCCAACCCGCCCCTCCCCTCCAAAAAAAATTGAAAAAAAAAAAAAAAGTTCATCATTTGATCACTAAAAAAAAAAGTCAGGCTTCCCTGGTGGTCCAGTGGGCAAAGAGTCCACCTTGCAGTGCAAGGGGCACTGGTTCAATCCCTGGCTGGGGAAGATTCCATGGGCCACGGAGCCACTGGACCAGTGTGTCTTAATTACGAGCCAGCATTCCTGGAGTGCATGTGCCCAAAGCTGGTGCTCTGCAACGGGATAGGCCACTGCAATGGGAGGCCCAAACAGGCCAAAGAATAAAGGTGGATGAAAACAAATACATAAAAAAACAAGAGGCCAAAATTTTAAAAGAAAAAAAAAGTCAAGAGCTTCCCTAGAAGTTCAGTGGTGAACAGTTCATCTGCCAATGCAGAAGACACGGGTTTGATCGCTGATCTATGAAGATCCCACACACTGAGAAGCAACTAAGCCTGTGAGTCACAACAATTGAGCCTGTGCTCTTGAGCCTTGGAGCCGCAACTACTGAGCCCATGTGCCGCACCTACTGAAGTCCGTGTGCCCTGGAGCCCAAGTTCTAGAGAAGTCATTGCAACAAGAAGCCTGCTCACCTCAAGGGACTCCAAAGAACCAACATAATTTTGAAAGGAACAAAGTTGGAGAACGCCCACCTTCTGATTTTAAAACTTGTTATAGTCATAAGAAGAATATGGTCTTAGCATAAAGATAAGCATATACACCAAGCAAATAGAAAAGAAAGCCCAGAAATGAACCCTCATATGTATCATCAAATGATTTTTGACAATCAATCAGTGGAAAAAGGACAGTTTTTTTGACAAATGGTATTGGATATCCACATGGGAAAAAGTGAAGTTGGGGGTTTCCCTGGTGATCCAATGGCTAAGACTTTCAATTCCACTGCAGTGGACATGGGTTTGATCAGGGAAGTTCTTCATGCTGTGAGATGTAGCCAAAAAAAGAAAAAAAAAAAATTAAAATGAAGTGGCACCCTTATCTAACTCCATATTCAAAAATTAACACAAAATGAATAAAAGACCAAAATGAAAGATCTAAAAACTCTTAGACAAAAATGCAGGACAAAAGCTTCCCTCCCCAACCCCCCCCCCCCCCCCAAAAAAAATTAAAAAAAAAAAAAAAAGTTCATCATTTGATCACTAAAAAAAAAAGTCAGGCTTCCCTGGTGGTCCAGTGGGCAAAGAGTCCACCTTGCAGTGCAAGGGGCACTGGTTCAATCCCTGGCTGGGGAAGATTCCATGGGCCACGGAGCCACTGGACCAGTGTGTCTTAATTACGAGCCAGCATTCCTGGAGTGCATGTGCCCAAAGCTGGTGCTCTGCAACGGGATAGGCCACTGCAATGGGAGGCCCAAACAGGCCAAAGAATAAAGGTGGATGAAAACAAATACATAAAAAAACAAGAGGCCAAAATTTTAAAAGAAAAAAAAAGTCAAGAGCTTCCCTAGAAGTTCAGTGGTGAACAGTTCATCTGCCAATGCAGAAGACACGGGTTTGATCCCTGATCTATGAAGATCCCACACACTGAGAAGCAACTAAGCCTGTGAGTCACAACAATTGAGCCTGTGCTCTTGAGCCTTGGAGCCGCAACTACTGAGCCCATGTGCCGCACCTACTGAAGTCCGTGTGCCCTGGAGCCCAAGTTCTAGAGAAGTCATTGCAACAAGAAGCCTGCTCACCTCAACCAGAGAGTAGCCCCCACTCCCTGCAACTAGAGGAGAGCCTGCAGCAGCAGTGAAAACCCAGAATATACAAAATAAATAGATCAACTTTTTTTTAAAAAATTTCAAAAAATGGGCGAAGGATGTAAATAGACATTTCTTCAAAGCAGATATACCAATTGACTGACAAGCACTTAAAATGCCCACCATCACTGATCATTAGGGAAATGCAAATGAAAACTACACCAAGATACCACCTCACATCCATGAGGATGGCCAATATAAAAAAATAAATAAGTAACAAGTGTTAGTAAAGATGTGGAAAAAGAAGAACCTTTGTTGGTGGGTTACGTCAAATGGTGCAGCACTGCTGAAAACAGTATGGCACTTCCATTAAATAAATGGAATGGTGGGGATGGAATATACATATGACTAATCTGGGATTATACGTATCTGTAAACAACAAAACTCTGTAAAAGAAAAAACCCAAAAAAAAAAAAAATGGCAAAAAACCCCATATGCCTCTAAATAGAAAAAACAAAAAATTGACTATAGAATTACCATATGATCAAGCAATTTCACCTCTGAGTATATACCCCAAAGAATGAAAGGCAAATCATCAAAGAAATATGTGTATACCCATGTTCATAGCATCATTACTTATAATAGCTAAAATGTGGAAGCAACTTAAATATCCATAAATAGATAAATGGATAAGCAAAATGTGGTAAAAAATGAGATAAAGGATATAGCGTGTGTCTTAATTACGAGCCAGCATTCCTGGAGTGCATGTGCCCAAAGCTGGTGCTCTGCAGGATAGGCCACTGCAATGGGAGGCCCAAACAGGCCAAAGAATAAAGGTGGATGAAAACAAATACATAAAAAAACAAGAGGCCAAAATTTTAAAAGAAAAAAAAAGTCAAGAGCTTCCCTAGAAGTTCAGTGGTGAACAGTTCATCTGCCAATGCAGAAGACACGGGTTTGATCCCTGATCTATGAAGATCCCACACACTGAGAAGCAACTAAGCCTGTGAGTCACAACAATTGAGCCTGTGCTCTTGAGCCTTGGAGCCGCAACTACTGAGCCCATGTGCCGCACCTACTGAAGTCCGTGTGCCCTGGAGCCCAAGTTCTAGAGAAGTCATTGCAACAAGAAGCCTGCTCACCTCAACCAGAGAGTAGCCCCCACTCCCTGCAACTAGAGGAGAGCCTGCAGCAGCAGTGAAAACCCAGAATATACAAAATAAATAGATCAACTTTTTTTTAAAAAATTTCAAAAAATGGGCGAAGGATGTAAATAGACATTTCTTCAAAGCAGATATACCAATTGACTGACAAGCACTTAAAATGCCCACCATCACTGATCATTAGGGAAATGCAAATGAAAACTACACCAAGATACCACCTCACATCCATGAGGATGGCCAATATAAAAAAATAAATAAGTAACAAGTGTTAGTAAAGATGTGGAAAAAGAAGAACCTTTGTTGGTGGGTTACGTCAAATGGTGCAGCACTGCTGAAAACAGTATGGCACTTCCATTAAATAAATGGAATGGTGGGGATGGAATATACATATGACTAATCTGGGATTATACGTATCTGTAAACAACAAAACTCTGTAAAAGAAAAAACGCAAAATAAAAAAAAATGGCAAAAAACCCCATATGCCTCTAAATAGAAAAAACAAAAAATTGACTATAGAATTACCATATGATCAAGCAATTTCACCTCTGAGTATATACCCCAAAGAATGAAAGGCAAATCATCAAAGAAATATGTGTATACCCATGTTCATAGCATCATTACTTATAATAGCTAAAATGTGGAAGCAACTTAAATATCCATAAATAGATAAATGGATAAGCAAAATGTGGTACACACATACAGTGGAGTATTATTCAGCCCTAAAAATGAAATTCTCACATGCTACACTATGGTGAGCCTTGAGAACTAGGTACAATAAGCCAATTACAGAAATACTAATACTGTATGGTTCCACTTGTATCAGAGTGTTTTTTAGAAAAAAAAAAGTATTCAAAATTATAGACAGAAAGTAGAATGGTGGTTGCTAGGCGATGAGAAGAAAGGGGAAGCAGGGAGATACATTTAATGGGGATAGACTTTCAGTTTGATAAGATGAAACAGTTATGACCACTGCACAATATATGAATGATTTTAGTACCACTGAACTATATGCTCAAAAATGGTTAAGACGGTAAATGCTATGGTATACGTGCTTACAAAAAAAAATTGGAAGAAAAAGAAAAGAGACACTGGGGAACACAGAAAGAACTGATGAAAAATAAATATGAAAAATATTTAAAAGATATGCAGGATATATTATAAAGATCCAAGGTAATTGACATTTAAGTAGAAAGTAAAAGAAAGAAGCATGCACATACTAAGAACAATAGTAACTAAGTGATATGATTGTCTTAGATCTTTGTACTGGAGAATTTTTTCAATTAAAATAAAATAAAACATACAAAACAATCATACCAAGCACAGGAATAAAAGATAGCAAATTTAAGACACTTGTTTACATCTGTAGAGGAGGCGAGAAAAATGGGATTTTCTATATTCACTTTGTTTCTTTTGACAAAAAAAAAGGAGAACACAAAAAACTAAAGCAAATGCAGCCAAATGTTAAAACCTTTTAAAAATGACTGTGGGCACATGTATATTTATTACAGTAGTCTCTATTTTTCTCACTGGATATTTAAAAGATTACAGATAAATCAAGAAAACATAAAAGAACAGAAGCAAAAAGTTCACATGAAAAGGATATTCAGAGATAAAGAATCTGCCTGCAATGCAGAAGACACAGGAGAAGCAGGTTCAGTCCCTGAGTCGGGAGGATTTCCTAGAAGAGGAAATAGCAACCTACTCCAACTATTCTTGCCTGGAAAATCCCATGGATAGAGAAGCCTGGTGCACTACAGTCCATAGAGTCACAAAGATTCTGACATGACTGAGCTACTAAGCATGCACGCAAGATGTCGTCAAAGACATCACATAAAGATGGTAGCGGTTTGGTATTTTAGGGTAGAATCTGAATAGGACAGTAGTTAGAAAAATGTGCATGATTAAAAAAAAGGAGATTTAGGACTTCCCTGGTAGCTCAGTGGTAAAGAATTCGCCTGCCATTGCAGGAGACATGGGTTCAATCCCTGATTCAGGAAGATCCACGTGCTGCAAAACAACTAAGCCCGTGAGCCACAACTGTTAAGAAGAAAAAACAGTTTGAAAACCACTGCACAATATATGAATGATTTTAGTACCACTGAACTATATGCTCAAAAATGGTTAAGACGGTAAATGCTATGGTATACGTGCTTACAAAAAAAAATTGGAAGAAAAAGAAAAGAGACACTGGGGAACACAGAAAGAACTGATGAAAAATAAATATGAAAAATATTTAAAAGATATGCAGGATATATTATAAAGATCCAAGGTAATTGACATTTAAGTAGAAAGTAAAAGAAAGAAGCATGCACATACTAAGAACAATAGTAACTAAGTGATATGATTGTCTTAGATCTTTGTACTGGAGAATTTTTTCAATTAAAATAAAATAAAACATACAAAACAATCATACCAAGCACAGGAATAAAAGATAGCAAATTTAAGACACTTGTTTACATCTGTAGAGGAGGCGAGAAAAATGGGATTTTCTATATTCACTTTGTTTCTTTTGACAAAAAAAAAGGAGAACACAAAAAACTAAAGCAAATGCAGCCAAATGTTAAAACCTTTTAAAAATGACTGTGGGCACATGTATATTTATTACAGTAGTCTCTATTTTTCTCACTGGATATTTAAAAGATTACAGATAAATCAAGAAAACATAAAAGAACAGAAGCAAAAAGTTCACATGAAAAGGATATTCAGAGATAAAGAATCTGCCTGCAATGCAGAAGACACAGGAGAAGCAGGTTCAGTCCCTGAGTCGGGAGGATTTCCTAGAAGAGGAAATAGCAACCTACTCCAACTATTCTTGCCTGGAAAATCCCATGGATAGAGAAGCCTGGTGCACTACAGTCCATAGAGTCACAAAGATTCTGACATGACTGAGCTACTAAGCATGCACGCAAGATGTCGTCAAAGACATCACATAAAGATGGTAGCGGTTTGGTATTTTAGGGTAGAATCTGAATAGGACAGTAGTTAGAAAAATGTGCATGATTAAAAAAAAGGAGATTTAGGACTTCCCTGGTAGCTCAGTGGTAAAGAATTCGCCTGCCATTGCAGGAGACATGGGTTCAATCCCTGATTCAGGAAGATCCCACGTGCTGCAAAACAACTAAGCCCGTGAGCCACAACTGTTAACCCTGCGCTCTCGAGCCTCAGAGCTGCCACTATTGAGCCCATATGCCACAACTAGTGAAGCCCGTGTGCCATAGAGCTCACATTCCACAACAGGAAAAGTGACCACTATAAGAAGCCTGCTCACCTCAACCAGAGAGTAGCCTCCATTCTCTGCAACTAGAGAAGAGCCTGTGGCAGCAGTGAAAACCCAGAAAAGCCAAAAATAAATAAATAACATTTTTTTAAAAGGAGACTTATTATTATTTTTTAAGACATTTTTAATTGAAGGATAATTGCTCTACAATATTGTTGGTTTCTGCCATACATCAACATGAATCAGCCATAGGTATACCTATGTCCCCTCCCTCCTGAACCTCCCTCCCCCCTTGCACCCCAGCCCACCCTTTTGAAAGGCTGTCACAGAGCCCTGTTTTTTCCCACTGGCTATTTTATGTATGGTAGGGTATATGTTTTCATGCTATCCTCTCCATTCGTCCCACCCGTTCTTCCCCTCTCCCTGTATCCATAAGTCAGTTTCAATGTCTCTGTCTCCACTGAAAGTGAAAGTATTAGTTGCTCAATCATATCCAACTCTTTGTGACCTCATTGACCGTAGCATGCCAGACTCCTCTGTCCATGGAATTTTCCAGGCAAGAATACTGGAGTGGGTTGCCGTTCCTTTCTCTAGGAGATTTTCCATATCCAGGGATTGAACCTGGGTTCCCTGCATGGTGGGAAGGTTCAGTCACCTGAGTCGGATTTCCTAGAAGAGGAAATAGCAACCTACTCCAACTATTCTTGCCTGGAAAATCCCATGGATAGAGAAGCCTGGTGCACTACAGTCCATAGAGTCACAAAGATTCTGACATGACTGAGCTACTAAGCATGCACGCAAGATGTCGTCAAAGACATCACATAAAGATGGTAGCGGTTTGGTATTTTAGGGTAGAATCTGAATAGGACAGTAGTTAGAAAAATGTGCATGATTAAAAAAAAGGAGATTTAGGACTTCCCTGGTAGCTCAGTGGTAAAGAATTCGCCTGCCATTGCAGGAGACATGGGTTCAATCCCTGATTCAGGAAGATCCCACGTGCTGCAAAACAACTAAGCCCGTGAGCCACAACTGTTAACCCTGCGCTCTCGAGCCTCAGAGCTGCCACTATTGAGCCCATATGCCACAACTAGTGAAGCCCGTGTGCCATAGAGCTCACATTCCACAACAGGAAAAGTGACCACTATAAGAAGCCTGCTCACCTCAACCAGAGAGTAGCCTCCATTCTCTGCAACTAGAGAAGAGCCTGTGGCAGCAGTGAAAACCCAGAAAAGCCAAAAATAAATAAATAACATTTTTTTAAAAGGAGACTTATTATTATTTTTTAAGACATTTTTAATTGAAGGATAATTGCTCTACAATATTGTTGGTTTCTGCCATACATCAACATGAATCAGCCATAGGTATACCTATGTCCCCTCCCTCCTGAACCTCCCTCCCCCCTTGCACCCCAGCCCACCCTTTTGAAAGGCTGTCACAGAGCCCTGTTTTTTCCCACTGGCTATTTTATGTATGGTAGGGTATATGTTTTCATGCTATCCTCTCCATTCGTCCCACCCGTTCTTCCCCTCTCCCTGTATCCATAAGTCAGTTTCAATGTCTCTGTCTCCACTGAAAGTGAAAGTATTAGTTGCTCAATCATATCCAACTCTTTGTGACCTCATTGACCGTAGCATGCCAGACTCCTCTGTCCATGGAATTTTCCAGGCAAGAATACTGGAGTGGGTTGCCGTTCCTTTCTCTAGGAGATTTTCCATATCCAGGGATTGAACCTGGGTTCCCTGCATGGTGGGAAGATTCTTTACCATTTAAGCCACCAGGGAAGCCACCGATGGAAGTGTCATCCTTCTAGATTCCAAATATATGCATTAATATATGATATTTGTCTTTCTCTTTCTGACTTACTTCATTCTATATAATGGGCTCTAGTTTCATTCACCTTATTAGAACTGACTCAAATGTGTTCCTTTTTATGGCCAAGTAATATTCCACTGTATATATGTATCACAACTAAAAATGACATTTATAATTTAATTAACGAGAGAAGAATCTCTCGCATGTCTATATAGACTATGTAAAAGAATGAATAACAAAGAGTAACTGAAAAAAATAACAGGATAGAGAGAGAATCAGTGTTTAAATAGGTTCTAGGGGACAGATAAAATGACAAATGGGATGATTACCCATTCACTGAGTCCTCAGGGGAAACAAAAACTGTATTTCAGAGCTTCCCTGGTAGTCTGCCTTGCAGTACAAGGGGCACTGGTTTGATCCCTGGCCTGGGAAGATCCCACAACCAGTGTGTCCAATTACGAATCAGCACTCTGGAGCACACGCACCCAAAACTGGTGCTCTGCAACAAGAGAGGCCACTGCAACAGGAGGCTCACACGTGTCAAAGAATAGAAGATGGATGAAAATAAATATAAAAACAAAAAAAGAGGCATGATAGAGAAAATAAATAAATAATATTTCAGATATAGATTATAAAGGGTTTATAGCTTTGGGAGTTACCAATTAAGTAAATAACACTAACAGCTTTCATCTTTCCTGTGAAGCACAGAATAGTCATCTGCTAAGTAGAAAGTAGAAGCAAAAAATGGAAGATTCAAAAATAAATGTTTATTTGGATCATTTTAGCCCTACACTGTAAAATCTAACATTTGACTATAAACGAAGCTGCTGGGGGCAAAATAAATTTGAACTTCCTTAAGTTCACTCAGGGCAAAAGATTGAATAGATGTATCATTTTGGAAATAATGGCATGATGGATAATCAACTTGTGATACATAAATTTTTTTCAAATTCACCTTAATCAAAAGTGGATTTGGGAATGACATATAACAGCTTCTTCCAAGTAAACAGAAGATCCAAATTCTCAAAGGTACTATTCTTGTTTGCAATTATACATGCCTCCCCTCCCCTGGCACTCATAAAATAACTCAAATAATCTTGTTGCATTGATTAGCTATATTTTTTTTTAGAAAGTAAAGGTAATTTTCTCAGTTTCAATGTTAACATTAAAAACATCAAAAAAATCCAACCTTTTGACTTTTCATCACGTGTCTGCTGAATTCAAGTGGCCAATATCATAGGGATTACTAGAGAAGAGCTAAAATTTTTCACAGGTAAAGCTATATATAAAAACATATTTTGTTAAAGATATAAAATGCTGGAGTTACGTAAAATTTATGCTGTCCTCAAAAATTAGTTGATTTGTATATTTCCAAAGAGATTTTATTCTGCCTTTATAATCTGACATCATAAATCAGTATATCACAGACTCACCTTCACGTATGAGAACATTCAGCATGAGAAAGATCCAAAAAGTAATGATCAGCTTAGGTGGTTGAATTGATGAACAAAGAAAATACATGCTAATCTTGATTACAAATCAAATATCCTTTTCACTACCCCAGTTAACTTCACTTTCAAAGAAACATTTGCCTTAGACTATGATGGAAAATAGCAAAGAGGTGAATCACTTCAAAGTGAATATAAAGCTCCTGAAATAGATGATAAAAGACTCAACAGCATTTTTCTAGAATATAATAACTATAGTTCTAATAAATTTATAAGCTTGTGCTCCATACTTTTCTGTCTCTGAATCCAGAACGTTTCTTTTTTTTCTCTTCTGGATAAGGTTCAAGACAAACACCTGTTGGCTTTTTTTCAGCATTACAATCTTCCCCCTCCTCTTTACTCTTTCCTTTATCACCAAGTTCACTCTTTAAGTTGTTTACAGATGGTGGAGATTCTGCAAGGGCCCTGGATGTGCAAAAAAATAAAAATTAAGAAATATATCAATCAAGAAAGTCCATCATTTTAAACAAAGATTCTCAGAGCTTAGTAGGAAAAACAGCAATAAAATTCATGAGAAGTTCTACATGAAAAGGTGGCTCAAAAAACTAAAAATGGAATTAACATAAGATCCAGCAATGCCACTTCTGGTTATATATCCAAAAGAAACGAAAGCAGGGTTGTGAAGAGATTTGTGCATTCACATTAATAGCAGCATTACTTATAATAGCTAAAACATGGAACCAACCCAACTCTACACTGACAGATAAAATAGATAAAAGAAATATAGTATACCCATACAACAGAATCATATTAAGCCAGAAATTAATCCTTTTAGATAACAGAGACAACAGGAAGAATAAAAGTAAGGACAGATCCAGTACTGCAGAAGCTAAAATTTTTCACAGGTAAAGCTATATATAAAAACATATTTTGTTAAAGATATAAAATGCTGGAGTTACGTAAAATTTATGCTGTCCTCAAAAATTAGTTGATTTGTATATTTCCAAAGAGATTTTATTCTGCCTTTATAATCTGACATCATAAATCAGTATATCACAGACTCACCTTCACGTATGAGAACATTCAGCATGAGAAAGATCCAAAAAGTAATGATCAGCTTAGGTGGTTGAATTGATGAACAAAGAAAATACATGCTAATCTTGATTACAAATCAAATATCCTTTTCACTACCCCAGTTAACTTCACTTTCAAAGAAACATTTGCCTTAGACTATGATGGAAAATAGCAAAGAGGTGAATCACTTCAAAGTGAATATAAAGCTCCTGAAATAGATGATAAAAGACTCAACAGCATTTTTCTAGAATATAATAACTATAGTTCTAATAAATTTATAAGCTTGTGCTCCATACTTTTCTGTCTCTGAATCCAGAACGTTTCTTTTTTTTCTCTTCTGGATAAGGTTCAAGACAAACACCTGTTGGCTTTTTTTCAGCATTACAATCTTCCCCCTCCTCTTTACTCTTTCCTTTATCACCAAGTTCACTCTTTAAGTTGTTTACAGATGGTGGAGATTCTGCAAGGGCCCTGGATGTGCAAAAAAATAAAAATTAAGAAATATATCAATCAAGAAAGTCCATCATTTTAAACAAAGATTCTCAGAGCTTAGTAGGAAAAACAGCAATAAAATTCATGAGAAGTTCTACATGAAAAGGTGGCTCAAAAAACTAAAAATGGAATTAACATAAGATCCAGCAATGCCACTTCTGGTTATATATCCAAAAGAAACGAAAGCAGGGTTGTGAAGAGATTTGTGCATTCACATTAATAGCAGCATTACTTATAATAGCTAAAACATGGAACCAACCCAACTCTACACTGACAGATAAAATAGATAAAAGAAATATAGTATACCCATACAACAGAATCATATTAAGCCAGAAATTAATCCTTTTTAGATAACAGAGACAACAGGAAGAATAAAAGTACATGCAGGAACAGGATGGTCAGAGATAAAACACTCACCTCCTCCACAACAGACCAGTACTTGCAGTTACTGCAGAAGCTCCAAGAAAAGCCACCATCATTAGCCGTCGCCTGATCTGGGTGGGCTGTGATCCTCCATGGAACCATCGAGAGCCCACTGCCAGCTGTGCCAATGCAGAAAGTGAGTTAAGACGAAACATCCTATGGACAAAAAGTAGAAATATTATTCCTAGCTAAGAACAGTGACAGTGATGATGATGATAATAACTATTTAAACCACCACCAAACACTAAGTATTTAATGGCAGACAGTATTCTAAATACTTGGCAATACCATGTATTAACCAATTAAGTCCTCAGAACAATCAGATGAGACAAACACTACTAATAAACTTGACATATTAGTCAAGGTAAAATTAGAAGAAACCACATGGTAGTTTGAACAGAGAAGCTTAATATAAAGTATTATTAATTACAACAGGCAAATAAGTACTAAGGGGCAAAGAGACTTCAGCTACAGTGAGCAGTCGCTACTTACAGGGCTACTGCAGAGCAACAGAAAAGGAATAAATCTGAAAAGGGGCTATTCCCAACAGGGCTGAGATCTGGACACTGTTGGGAGGATGCAGCTAGAGATGTCTGAGCAAACTGCTAAGAGCTATACCAAAAGAACTCACCATCTACAGATGACTGAAGGAAAAAATGTCATTTACTCTAGATTACTTGACTCTTTGTAGTGGTAGTCCATTCAAGGGCCCTGGATGTGCAAAAAAATAAAAATTAAGAAATATATCAATCAAGAAAGTCCATCATTTTAAACAAAGATTCTCAGAGCTTAGTAGGAAAAACAGCAATAAAATTCATGAGAAGTTCTACATGAAAAGGTGGCTCAAAAAACTAAAAATGGAATTAACATAAGATCCAGCAATGCCACTTCTGGTTATATATCCAAAAGAAACGAAAGCAGGGTTGTGAAGAGATTTGTGCATTCACATTAATAGCAGCATTACTTATAATAGCTAAAACATGGAACCAACCCAACTCTACACTGACAGATAAAATAGATAAAAGAAATATAGTATACCCATACAACAGAATCATATTAAGCCAGAAATTAATCCTTTTTAGATAACAGAGACAACAGGAAGAATAAAAGTACATGCAGGAACAGGATGGTCAGAGATAAAACACTCACCTCCTCCACAACAGACCAGTACTTGCAGTTACTGCAGAAGCTCCAAGAAAAGCCACCATCATTAGCCGTCGCCTGATCTGGGTGGGCTGTGATCCTCCATGGAACCATCGAGAGCCCACTGCCAGCTGTGCCAATGCAGAAAGTGAGTTAAGACGAAACATCCTATGGACAAAAAGTAGAAATATTATTCCTAGCTAAGAACAGTGACAGTGATGATGATGATAATAACTATTTAAACCACCACCAAACACTAAGTATTTAATGGCAGACAGTATTCTAAATACTTGGCAATACCATGTATTAACCAATTAAGTCCTCAGAACAATCAGATGAGACAAACACTACTAATAAACTTGACATATTAGTCAAGGTAAAATTAGAAGAAACCACATGGTAGTTTGAACAGAGAAGCTTAATATAAAGTATTATTAATTACAACAGGCAAATAAGTACTAAGGGGCAAAGAGACTTCAGCTACAGTGAGCAGTCGCTACTTACAGGGCTACTGCAGAGCAACAGAAAAGGAATAAATCTGAAAAGGGGCTATTCCCAACAGGGCTGAGATCTGGACACTGTTGGGAGGATGCAGCTAGAGATGTCTGAGCAAACTGCTAAGAGCTATACCAAAAGAACTCACCATCTACAGATGACTGAAGGAAAAAATGTCATTTACTCTAGATTACTTGACTCTTTGTAGTGGTAGTCCATTCAAATCATACAAAGTAACCATGCTTCTCTCCTTTGATTTTCTCAGAGCATGGTTTTCCTCTTCCTGGTTTAAATTACCTTGCACTTTGTACATATAATCACATATTCACATATTTGTTCATACATAAATTTGCCCCACTCCTACATACATACATACTCAGCTCTAACTTCCTTTAAGGTCAAAATTAATTCTTTTCCTCTTTGAAAACAGTCTAACAAAGAGCCTGTTACACTAAAGTTGCTTAAAATATTTAATTATTTTACTTTAATATGAAAAATGTCAAGTTATAAATTACACGGGTGCTGACTCTGAACATTTAAGAATATATCTCAGTTCCAATACACTATGTCTTTTATTGTTTGGGTCCAAGACAAGTTAGACTATTTAGCTGTTTCACTGAGATGGTTACTGACTCTTCTCTGGGACTTATACCTATAAATCTCTTAAGTACACCTTTGTCCTAGCCTCCTTCATTCAACCTAGCTTGATGGTCAAAACTGGAGCTAAATCTTGCCCTTACAGATAAAGTGAGAAATAATTAACTTTTTCTCCTATGTCATATAACCTAAGTTTCAGCAACACAATTCTTATATCCCATCCTATCCTATCCTAGATATCACCTCATTTTATTGCACATAATCTAGCAAATTCCAGCACCAAGGAGACTGTCCTTTTGTTTTCTTCCTGTCAACTTCCAGTTCATTTTTAAATTAACATTTTCCAAACCCTCAAGTGCATTCATACATAGCATTGCTTTTGTCTATAACAAAGACAAGCACAACTAAAAAACACTCATATCTGGTGAAAGCATATATTCATCACTGACAACCGAAACAAAAGAGTACTTGAAAGCTTTCAATGTGAAAGACAAATAACAGCCAATTCAAAAGCTGGACTGGGGCCTGGCAGTCCAGTGGTTAAGACTGCACTCTCACTGTGGAAGGTCTGGGTTTAATCTCTGATGGGGGAATTAAGGTGCCACAAACTGTATGGTGTGGCCAAAAGAAAGTCTAACTGCACAGAGACATGGAAGACAAAAGGGGAAAGAAATTAAAACAATAATGACAATGTTAAGTAATATGGCTAGAAGGTAAAATGTAATACGAATTCAATGACCCACGATCTAGTCTCAACTCTACTACTAAACAATTGTGCACAAAGCAAGCTCATCTCCCTTTTCCAGAGAAGAATTTACCCACAGATAAGAGAACTGCCTACGGTAGTTCTAGGGCTTGTTTTATCTCTTTCATGTTCTCATCCCTCTGGTGAGAAAAGGTATGGCAAAATTTAACCTATTTCAGTGGGGAGGAGGGACAAAACCATATCACATATTCAAAATTTACTAGCTTTGAGAATCCATATATGTATGCTATGGCTCCAGAGGATTTTAAACTTTTGGAGGTCCTGAGATACTAACATTCCACTTACATTTGGCATTGTAATTCAAATGATACTGTCTACATCTCATTTCACCACTAGTTTTAATCTCATTCCCCAAAGTACACATCAAAATATATACATCTATTCATCTTCTCCAGTGTAATTTCCAAAGATGCCAAGTAAACTGGGGGAAAAAATTATTCCACTGAGAACAGACTCTATTATAATTTAATTCTCAGCTTTGTACTGAAGAAATAGTATAACTAGTTGAATGTGTTAATTTTTGATGAGAGACCATTTAAACAGATTTAAAGAGATCCGCTTTCCAATTGAGTCTGGAAAACTGAACAGGCCAACTGGCAGCAGTTATGTGGTAATGAAGATTAACATGTTCTACTTGCACCAAGGAGACTGTCCTTTTGTTTTCTTCCTGTCAACTTCCAGTTCATTTTAAATTAACATTTTCCAAACCCTCAAGTGCATTCATACATAGCATTGCTTTTGTCTATAACAAAGACAAGCACAACTAAAAAACACTCATATCTGGTGAAAGCATATATTCATCACTGACAACCGAAACAAAAGAGTACTTGAAAGCTTTCAATGTGAAAGACAAATAACAGCCAATTCAAAAGCTGGACTGGGGCCTGGCAGTCCAGTGGTTAAGACTGCACTCTCACTGTGGAAGGTCTGGGTTTAATCTCTGATGGGGGAATTAAGGTGCCACAAACTGTATGGTGTGGCCAAAAGAAAGTCTAACTGCACAGAGACATGGAAGACAAAAGGGGAAAGAAATTAAAACAATAATGACAATGTTAAGTAATATGGCTAGAAGGTAAAATGTAATACGAATTCAATGACCCACGATCTAGTCTCAACTCTACTACTAAACAATTGTGCACAAAGCAAGCTCATCTCCCTTTTCCAGAGAAGAATTTACCCACAGATAAGAGAACTGCCTACGGTAGTTCTAGGGCTTGTTTTATCTCTTTCATGTTCTCATCCCTCTGGTGAGAAAAGGTATGGCAAAATTTAACCTATTTCAGTGGGGAGGAGGGACAAAAACCATATCACATATTCAAAATTTACTAGCTTTGAGAATCCATATATGTATGCTATGGCTCCAGAGGATTTTAAACTTTTGGAGGTCCTGAGATACTAACATTCCACTTACATTTGGCATTGTAATTCAAATGATACTGTCTACATCTCATTTCACCACTAGTTTTAATCTCATTCCCCAAAGTACACATCAAAATATATACATCTATTCATCTTCTCCAGTGTAATTTCCAAAGATGCCAAGTAAACTGGGGGAAAAAATTATTCCACTGAGAACAGACTCTATTATAATTTAATTCTCAGCTTTGTACTGAAGAAATAGTATAACTAGTTGAATGTGTTAATTTTTGATGAGAGACCATTTAAACAGATTTAAAGAGATCCGCTTTCCAATTGAGTCTGGAAAACTGAACAGGCCAACTGGCAGCAGTTATGTGGTAATGAAGATTAACATGCACATTTACGGCATGGATTAAATTAAATCAAAACCAGTGCATTTTTCCCTTCCCTAATAGTCCCTATTCTTTTCCAAAAAAGAAAAGCATGCCTCTAAAGAACAGCTTTGATGTGAACTGAAAAGAGACTAAGAGGTATTTCTAATCAAGAAATGTCACAGGAAGTAAATAAAAGATAATTTTGTTATCAAAGAAAAGCATTAGCCATGCAACAAGAAACAGAACAAGTTGGTTTGAAAAAAACAAACCAACCAACCTGTAACAGTAGAACATTACTGTGTTTCCATATCTATTATTTTTAGACTATTATGCTTAAGGTATTGCTTTTGGTAAATTTCAAAGGATCACAGAACCAGAAAGTCACTTAAACATCCCTATGTTTACAGGTGAAGGAACTAAGATCCAGATAAGTTATGTAGTTTACTCACAGTTAACTAGTATAAAATCTATTATAGATCCTACAATTCTTGATTCCCAAATAAGCAACCCAGGGAGGGGGGATCATTTTAATAACTGTTCTCAGCAAAATAAATGTAACAGCCACATTCCGAAAGGAGATCAAGTGCCCAACTACAGAAAGATAATCTATAGTAACAGACTACAATGTAATACATATATTAAAATGATAAGCATTAGAAAGTATTAAAATAATATTTAACAAACCAACAGAAAGTTGGGCTAAAGATATAAAAGAACAATTGGAAAAAATAAACATGGCTCTGTAAGCCATGAAAAGATACTTAACATCACACATAATAAGAGAAAGCAAATTAAAACTATATCAAGGGCTTCCCTGGTGGTTTAGTGGTTAAGAATTCACCTGCCGGGCTTCCCCTGGTGGTCCAGTGGGTAAGGACACCACTGTGCAGTGCAAGGGGCGCCGGTTCGATCCCTGGCCTGGGAAGATCCCACGTGCCGCAGAGCGGCTGGACTGATGTGTCCAATTATGGTGCCAGGGCTCTGGCACGCGTGCGCCCAGAGTTGGAGCTCTGCGACGACAGAGGCCACCGCGATGGGAGGCCCACAGGAGCCAAAGAACAAAGACGGATGAAAATAGAGAAATGAAAGACCAATAGAAGTGGCCCGCCCATCCCCCTCCCTCCCCACCCCACCCCCCAAAAGATAAAGAAAAAAAGAAAGAATTTACCTGCCAATGCAGGAGACATGGGTTTGATCCCTAGTTCAAGAAGATTCCACATGCCACAGAGTAACTAAGCTTGTATACCACAACTACTGAGCCCATGTGCCACAGCTATTGAAGCCTGGGCACCTAGCACCCATGTTCCACAAGAGAAGTCACCTCAATAAAAAGTCCATATATCTAGGCTATGTGACTGCCTGGGCAGGGACCGGGGACTGGGATATACACATGACTAATCTGGGATTATACACATATGTAAATACAAAACTCTGTAAAATCAAAACAGCAAAAAAAAAAAAAAAAAAAATAGCACTTTAAGCAGGATACCAAAACAAAAGAAGAGGGTCTATAAAAAAACAAAGTCCATACATCACAAGCAAGAGTGGCCCTCACTTGTTGCAACTAGATAAAGCCTGCATGCAGCAATGATGACCCAGCACAGACAAAAATAAAATAAATAAATCCTAACAAGATAAAAACAAACAAACCTTTATTTGCATGCACTTATTTTTCTTTTTATTTAGAGTTACTTCTTTCTTTCTTTTTGGCCATTTCTATTAGTCTTTCATTTATTCATTTTCATCTTTGTTCTTTGGTCTATGTGGGCCTCCCATTGCAGTGGCCTCTCTTGTTGCAGAGCACCAGCTCTGGGCGCACGCGCCCCAGAGCTCCAGCTCAGCAGTTGGACACATTGGTCCAGCCGTTCCGCTGTACATGGGATTTTCCTAGGCCAGGGATCGAACCAGAGCCCCCTTTCACTGCAAGGCAGTGTCCTTACCCACTGAACCACCAGTGAAGCCCTAAATGCACTCATTAAGCTGGCAAAATCCCTGAAAACATACTTGATGGCAATACTGTAGAAATGGCACTGCTGAGGAATGTGTAAATTGGGTATAATCTATGGAGGGCAATTTGGTAATATCCATCAAAATCACTCAAATAAACTGCAAACACTGACCTAGCAATTCCACTTCTGACATAATAAACTACTCATACACTTGCCCACCTCTGAAATTACACATAAACACAGTTACTCATTTCATCATGATTGGAACTAGTCCATCTCTTTGCGACTCCACAGACTGTAGCCACCCAGGCTCCTCCGTCCATGGAATTCTCTAGGCAAGAATACTGAAGTGGGTAGCCATTCCCTTCTCCAGGGGATCTTTCAGACCCAGGAATCAAACCCGGGTCTTCTGTACTGCAGGCAGTACAGGATTCTTTACCATCTGAGCCAGCAGGGAAGCCCATAGTAACACCTCAATAAAAAGTCCATATATCTAGGCTATGTGACTGCCTGGGCAGGGACCGGGGACTGGGATATACACATGACTAATCTGGGATTATACACATATGTAAATACAAAACTCTGTAAAATCAAAACAGCATAATTATAAAAAAAAAAATAGCACTTTAAGCAGGATACCAAAACAAAAGAAGAGGGTCTATAAAAAAACAAAGTCCATACATCACAAGCAAGAGTGGCCCTCACTTGTTGCAACTAGATAAAGCCTGCATGCAGCAATGATGACCCAGCACAGACAAAAATAAAATAAATAAATCCTAACAAGATAAAAACAAACAAACCTTTATTTGCATGCACTTATTTTTCTTTTTATTTAGAGTTACTTCTTTCTTTCTTTTTGGCCATTTCTATTAGTCTTTCATTTATTCATTTTCATCTTTGTTCTTTGGTCTATGTGGGCCTCCCATTGCAGTGGCCTCTCTTGTTGCAGAGCACCAGCTCTGGGCGCACGCGCCCCAGAGCTCCAGCTCAGCAGTTGGACACATTGGTCCAGCCGTTCCGCTGTACATGGGATTTTCCTAGGCCAGGGATCGAACCAGAGCCCCTTGCACTGCAAGGCAGTGTCCTTACCCACTGAACCACCAGTGAAGCCCTAAATGCACTCATTAAGCTGGCAAAATCCCTGAAAACATACTTGATGGCAATACTGTAGAAATGGCACTGCTGAGGAATGTGTAAATTGGGTATAATCTATGGAGGGCAATTTGGTAATATCCATCAAAATCACTCAAATAAACTGCAAACACTGACCTAGCAATTCCACTTCTGACATAATAAACTACTCATACACTTGCCCACCTCTGAAATTACACATAAACACAGTTACTCATTTCATCATGATTGGAACTAGTCCATCTCTTTGCGACTCCACAGACTGTAGCCACCCAGGCTCCTCCGTCCATGGAATTCTCTAGGCAAGAATACTGAAGTGGGTAGCCATTCCCTTCTCCAGGGGATCTTTCAGACCCAGGAATCAAACCCGGGTCTTCTGTACTGCAGGCAGTACAGGATTCTTTACCATCTGAGCCAGCAGGGAAGCCCATGTAACAAACAGCAAAAGACTAAAAACCATCCCAATGATCATCAAAAGAAAACTGCTTAAATTATGATTATACAAGGCATTACCACACGTAACAATTAAAAGAAAAAAAAACTATGCACAGATTTGAAAAGATTTTCGAGATTTTTGTTATCTTAATAAAGCAAGGTGTGGCATAGTATATGTAGTAGGCCACCTTTCATGTAGAAAGAGGGGAAATAAGAATGCACATTTGTATATTCTTATTAAATAACTCTAGAGGGTCACACAAAAAAGTAATACCGATAGTCCTGACACTGGATGGGAGATGGGTGAGATATGAAACAGGGAGATCGTTATGACATACTATTTAATTTTAAAAATGAAATTGCCCTCCATAGATTCTACCAATTTACACTATGCTTATGTACTCATCTAGACAAACAGTATTTCAAACAAGCATCTTCACTGAAGTTTATAGACAGAATGCAAGGTAATACATGCATGCCAATTAAATAATGTAAAATATATGTGCAGCTTTTTAATTTAGAAAAAATACTTAGATGATGCAAATAAAAATGATTACTCTGGGAAAAGAATTTACTTAAACTTTCTCATTTAAAGAAAAATAAAGGCAGGCCCAGCTGATTTTCATTCTTCTCACTAATAATTGTTATTTACCAGTGCTATTAATGAACTCATTAATATTAATGGACTCAATAATGCCTCAGAAACCAATCCACATCATGGCAAATTTCCCTTGTAAGATAAGCCTGACTTAACTCAAATTCGTATCTCAATACCCTGATTACTGGCACATCCTGATGCAACTTACCAAGCTATTAGGATTCCAGACCCTATCCTGAGCCTGACTTAAAGTATCTGCTTGCACTTTCTACGTTATGCTCCTGGTGTTTATGACCTCTGACAACTGCACACTTAAAGAACAACTGCTTGGCTCTTCCACTCCAGACACTGGCCTACATAAACCTCTTTTGTATAATTTCTGATTGCTATTCAGTACTAACGTTAAAAGCGGTATCTGTTAATATTGAGGCCAAGATAAATTTCTGAGATCTACCTAAATTTAGCCACCAACAAAACTCAGACCTCAACTAAAACTACAAGCTGGCAAAGTGTTTACATGAACTAAGATTCTGAGAAGGGCTTCCCTGGTGGTCCAGTGGGTAAGGACACCGCCTTGCAGCGCAAGGGGCGCCGGTTCGATCCCTGGCCTGGGAAGATCCCACGTGCCACGGAGCAGCTGGACCGATGTGTCCAATTACCGAGCCAGAGCTCTGGAGCACATGCGCCCAGAGCTGGCGCTCTGCGACAACAGATGCCACCGCGATGGGAGGCCCACACGGGCCAAAGAACAAAGATGGATGAAAATAGACAAATGAAAGCCCAATAGAAGCGGCCCATCCACCCCCCTCCCTCCCCACCCCACCCCTCAAAAAATAAATAAATTAAAAAAAAAAAAGATTCTGAGAAAACAAGGACTCAGTATTCTTTTTTTTTCACTTTTAAAAAAATTTCTTTATTTTAAAGTTTTTACAGAGTTTTGTTGTTCACAGATATGCATGTTCCCAGATCAGTTATATGCATATCCTTGGTCCCCTCCCCACTCCCAGGGCCCCCTATCCCACCCATCCAGGCTGTCGCACCAAGCCACTGTAAGAACTCCTATTCCCTTAGCGCAACAACTCAGTATTCTTTATATCTCAATTTCTAGACTTTAACACAGCATCTACCACTGCTAGTATATATAGGTGATGCTCCAGGGAACTCCATGAACCTGGAAATACAGCTGCTCTCTGAGAACTACACTGTAGAATCAGCAATATGTGGAGTAATTACAACTCTAGTCGCCCGAGTAGCAGCTGTATACTACAATAATAATACAGGAACACATTTTTGTTGAAAATGTTGTCATAGAGAAATATATAAAGAAACCATATATACACACACATATATATTGCTTTTCATATTCTTTTCCATTATGGTTTGTTACAGAATACTGAATATAGTTCCCTGTGCTACAAACTGACACAAAATAATAATTGCTTGCTTGGCTCTTCCACTCCAGACACTGGCCTACATAAACCTCTTTTGTATAATTTCTGATTGCTATTCAGTACTAACGTTAAAAGCGGTATCTGTTAATATTGAGGCCAAGATAAATTTCTGAGATCTACCTAAATTTAGCCACCAACAAAACTCAGACCTCAACTAAAACTACAAGCTGGCAAAGTGTTTACATGAACTAAGATTCTGAGAAGGGCTTCCCTGGTGGTCCAGTGGGTAAGGACACCGCCTTGCAGCGCAAGGGGCGCCGGTTCGATCCCTGGCCTGGGAAGATCCCACGTGCCACGGAGCAGCTGGACCGATGTGTCCAATTACCGAGCCAGAGCTCTGGAGCACATGCGCCCAGAGCTGGCGCTCTGCGACAACAGATGCCACCGCGATGGGAGGCCCACACGGGCCAAAGAACAAAGATGGATGAAAATAGACAAATGAAAGACCAATAGAAGCGGCCCACCCGCTACCCTCCCTCCCCAACCCGACCCCTCAAAAATAAATAAATTAAAAAAAAGATTCTGAGAAAACAAGGACTCAGTATTCTTTTTTTTTCACTTTTAAAAAAATTTCTTTATTTTAAAGTTTTTACAGAGTTTTGTTGTTCACAGATATGCATGTTCCCAGATCAGTTATATGCATATCCTTGGTCCCCTCCCCACTCCCAGGGCCCCCTATCCCACCCATCCAGGCTGTCGCACCAAGCCACTGTAAGAACTCCTATTCCCTTAGCGCAACAACTCAGTATTCTTTATATCTCAATTTCTAGACTTTAACACAGCATCTACCACTGCTAGTATATATAGGTGATGCTCCAGGGAACTCCATGAACCTGGAAATACAGCTGCTCTCTGAGAACTACACTGTAGAATCAGCAATATGTGGAGTAATTACAACTCTAGTCGTCTGAGTAGCAGCTGTATACTACAATAATAATACAGGAACACATTTTTGTTGAAAATGTTGTCATAGAGAAATATATAAAGAAACCATATATACACACACATATATATTGCTTTTCATATTCTTTTCCATTATGGTTTGTTACAGAATACTGAATATAGTTCCCTGTGCTACACATTAGGAGGATCTTGCTGTTTATCCATCCTATATATAATAATTTGCCTCTGCTAATCCTAAACTCTCATTCCTTCCCTTCCCTATCTCATTTTTAACATTGATAAACACTGTCAAATTACCCTTCAATAATGACATTTCAATTTACATACCCACAAGCAGTGTATGAGGGTATTCCTTCCCCTGCATTTGCTATTCTCAATCTTTTCCATTTATATTAATATTATAGATAAAAATCTAGGGCTTCCCTGATAGCTCAGTGGTAAAGAATTCGCCTGCCAATGCGGGACACACGGATTAGATCCCTGATTCAGGAAAATCCCACATGCTGCAGAGCAACTAAGCCCATGAGCCACAACTATTGAGTCTGTGCTCTCAAGCCTCGGAGCCGCAACTATTGAGCCCATGTGCCCTAGGGCCGGAGTTCCACAAGAGAAACCACAAGAAGCCTGCTCACCTCAACTAGAGAGTAGCCCCCACTCCCTGCAACTAGAGGAGAGCCTGCAGTAGCAGTGAAAACCCAGAATAGTCATAGATAAATAAATAAATAAATAAAAATATTATAGATAAAAATCTAATTACTATAGATCTATAGGAAAGGAGCTTGATAACGTTTATTTTTCAAGAGTTCGTTGTTGCTGTTCTGAGGACCACTAGAATATTAAGTTGTATTAATTTCTTTTGTCTAGTCATATCCTAGGTCTGCATGCTGCATCTTTCCTTACTTCTAAAAAAGGGGCTTTTGTTTCATCTAGATTTTTTTAGGTATAAAATAATATTTAAGTTAGATATAGTATTAACATTTTCATTCAATGTTATTTTTGAGTAGAGTGTTATTTGTGTTATTTTTATTAAACAACAAAAGATTATAAATTCCTTAATCTGAATCATTTCAATACTTTTCTAATTCAATCCAGTTGAGCTCTACCAGAACTGATTGGGAAGATTTGTGCTGTCTAATATTTTGCTTTCTAATGGCTGGTTACACTTTCAAAATACTTGAAATGACATCACATTACTGAAAAGAAAACATGATTTAATCTAAGAAGCCAGGAAGCTCTCAAAAATATCCCTCAAGTGTTTCATCTTCACCTAAGCTAAAATTTACACTTCACAAATACCAAAAATTACAGTGCACTCAATTCAACTGCATACAAGGACATAGCTACTTGAGTGTTTCACAATACGGATGTAATTTTTTTGTAATTTATTTTACCAAAGCCAAAACCTAGAACACTTACTAAATACACATGAGGCAGTAGTGCAAAGATCAAGAAGTTTTTTTTTCACTGACATTTTTAATACTTATTCTTTGCAAAGGGTGTGTGTTATCCCCAAAGTACATGCAATCTATGAAAGTGATAGTTGCCATGAACATAGGTGAATAAATAATAGGGGGAAAATGAGCATCTGATATTGCTCTCTTTTTTTACAATTTTACTTGTTTGTTAATTTTTGGTTATTCTGGGTTCTCACTGCTGTCACAGGTTCTTCTCTAGTTGCAGGGAGTGGGGCTACTCTCTAGTTGAGGTGAGCAGGCTTCTTACTGTGGTGACTTTTCTTGTAGAACTTGGCTGTAGGGCACACGAGCTTCAACAGTTGCGGCATATGGGCTCAACGGTTGCAGCTCTGAGACTCTAGTGCACAGACTCAATAGCTGTGGCTCATGGGCTTGGTGCTCCGCAGCATGTGGGATCTTTCCGGATCAGGGATTGAATCCATGTCTCCTGCATTGGCAGGCGAATTCTTTACCACTGAGCTAGCAGGGAAGCCCAGATATTGCTCTTTTTAAGATTCATTGACTTCTGAGAACAGATTTAAGTAGATTCCGATTTCCCATCAAAATATTCCTTGGGCAAACTATAAGAATTACTGTAATTCACTTTTTCATAATATGCCCATAGAGCTCACTAACCTGGGATTATGTGTCTTCATGGAAGAAGAAACATGAGGACTGTAACTGATACAATACACAAAGCCCAATGTAATACTTTGGGCTTTAGACACATTCAAATGTTTGATGATTTAAATAGAAATATAGTATCTTCAATAATGCCAAATAAGTATAAAAATATTGACTATAGGGCTTCCCTGGTGGTCCAGTGGGTAAAGAGTCCGCCTTCGCAGTGGGTTTGATCCCGGCCTGGGAAGACAGGAATCCCAAGTGTTTCATCTTCACCTAAGCTAAAATTTACACTTCACAAATACCAAAAATTACAGTGCACTCAATTCAACTGCATACAAGGACATAGCTACTTGAGTGTTTCACAATACGGATGTAATTTTTTTGTAATTTATTTTACCAAAGCCAAAACCTAGAACACTTACTAAATACACATGAGGCAGTAGTGCAAAGATCAAGAAGTTTTTTTTTCACTGACATTTTTAATACTTATTCTTTGCAAAGGGTGTGTGTTATCCCCAAAGTACATGCAATCTATGAAAGTGATAGTTGCCATGAACATAGGTGAATAAATAATAGGGGGAAAATGAGCATCTGATATTGCTCTCTTTTTTTACAATTTTACTTGTTTGTTAATTTTTGGTTATTCTGGGTTCTCACTGCTGTCACAGGTTCTTCTCTAGTTGCAGGGAGTGGGGCTACTCTCTAGTTGAGGTGAGCAGGCTTCTTACTGTGGTGACTTTTCTTGTAGAACTTGGCTGTAGGGCACACGAGCTTCAACAGTTGCGGCATATGGGCTCAACGGTTGCAGCTCTGAGACTCTAGTGCACAGACTCAATAGCTGTGGCTCATGGGCTTCGGTGCTCCGCAGCATGTGGGATCTTTCCGGATCAGGGATTGAATCCATGTCTCCTGCATTGGCAGGCGAATTCTTTACCACTGAGCTAGCAGGGAAGCCCAGATATTGCTCTTTTTAAGATTCATTGACTTCTGAGAACAGATTTAAGTAGATTCCGATTTCCCATCAAAATATTCCTTGGGCAAACTATAAGAATTACTGTAATTCACTTTTTCATAATATGCCCATAGAGCTCACTAACCTGGGATTATGTGTCTTCATGGAAGAAGAAACATGAGGACTGTAACTGATACAATACACAAAGCCCAATGTAATACTTTGGGCTTTAGACACATTCAAATGTTTGATGATTTAAATAGAAATATAGTATCTTCAATAATGCCAAATAAGTATAAAAATATTGACTATAGGGCTTCCCTGGTGGTCCAGTGGGTAAAGAGTCCGCCTTGCAGTGCAAGAGATGCCGGTTTGATCCCCGGCCTGGGAAGATCCCACGTGCTGCAGAGTGGCTGGACCGATGTGTCCAACTACTGGATCGGAGCTCTGGAGTGCATGCGTCCAGAGCCAGTGCTCTGCAGCGAGAGGCTACTGCAATGGGAGGCCCACTCAGGCCAAAGAACAAAGAGGGAGATAAATGGAAGATCAATAGCAGTGGCCAAAAAAAAAAAAAAAATTACTATATAATAGGCCTTTGGACTGAAAGTGAGGAGAGTTAAGTTTCTAGATTGGATTTATCATTGTTTCTAAATGCCTGAACATGACAAACTATTTCTGTATTATCCCTCTGATCAGGCTTTCTTTAGACCCAAATGAAATCTCACCTCATCCTGGTGGGATTTATTTACATAACTTATAAAAGTTGTGTAAAACAATCAGTACCACTCTCGATTTCTTCCTTTGAATTCCTGTAGAATTAGCATTCTGTACCACTATTATGGTACCTTGTTTATTAAATCACTTTAATGTATGCCTGCCAACCTGCCAAAGAGACTACAAATGTAAAGATATAAAGTATATTTTAAGCTTCGTAGTATCCTAAGCACCAATTAATGAATCTGAAGTTATTACTAACAGTAATAACAGTATTAATGTTCAATTACACTTCATGCAGAAAACTTTGGGTCTTTTTCTACCTCTACTACTACCCTGCTATGTAACAAGTAATAATGCAGGGAGATTCACAGCCTTTCTATGACCTGTCTGGCTTTAAGAGTTCACTTCAGAAAAACAAAATGGATTTTGTACTTTTTTGAAGAAGAAAGTCATCCTGAATGACTATTAATGATATAACATCCTACATTAGCCTCACTGGCTTAAAAAAAATTCATATAATCTAAAATATCCAATTGCCATTATTTCATTTAAGTCTTTAGATATTTATTAAGCATTGGTACTGTGAGGGCATTGCAAGAGACACAAAAATTCACAAGACAGGGCGTACCCCAAAACACCTTATAATTTGGTAGTGAACATAAAACAACTATTCAAATAAGCATAATGAAAAGCAAGGAAAAAGATAACTGTTACCACAATACAGTAACAGATTCAAAGAAAGAAAAAATGATATTAGTTGGTAAAGCAGAAAGGACTCAATAAAGAATCCAAGGAAGATTTACTTAGGGTGGGAAAAAGCTAAGCATTCTTTACATAAGACCTTGGCTGAATGAACTGTCTTAGAAGCCTTTGTCATTTTATTGTTTTGTCATTTTATCTGAGGAATAGGATAAGCTACAAGAAATATAATCTTCGCTGTACACCTATGACACTTCTAAAAATGCAATAATATATTTGATTTTAATTATGCCAAACAATTTTTAAAAACATCTCCCTACATTTCCTTTAGATGAAATGAATCAGACTGAAAGTTCTGCAATGAAGACACTAGGATGACTGCCAATATACAGTAGAGATGAACATTCATGTCTAGAAAAGATGCATTTTCATACCTCAAAGTGACATTACTGACAGTATAAATAAGGAAACCTCACACTTCAGCTCATTCTGTTCTGAGAAGTGAGTATTTTTCAATAGCAGAAAAAAAAACTATTTTAATGATGTGGGGAATGTAAATTAATTTAAGTCATCTAATTCTAACAGTTAAAAAATCCCAACAAAACAGTAACTGGAGGCACAAGAATTATGTCACAGAAATCTTAGGTTTTACACAGAACTTTTGTACGTATTCTTGCTGAATAAAGAAGTTACAGAAAAGCAAATCAATATTTCATAATACTAAACTTTATGAAACTCTGTGAAACATTCCTTCTTCCACCCAAGAACCTCCGATGTTCACGTTCTCCAAACACGCACACTCACACCTGCACCACACACACACAGTCTTAATGAAACCTGAAACCCACGTCTAGTGGGGGAAGAACTAAAGAGTAGTAATTTTCCTTCCTGAACAACTACATAAAAGAACAAATCAAAGAAAGTATATTTAAAACAAAAGCAAACCAACCATCCAGGAAACTACACAAATAATGAGAACCAGTATAAATTTTCTAAAATCACTAGTATGTACTAATGTGTTGAGACAAGTAAGCTTCTTCCAATATTTAAAATTTCCATAAAAGAACATCTCCAACTTTTGATTCAAGGTAGCTATGGAGTTTCAAAGTTTAACAAATAGTTTTAATGTACGTAAGAACCATTATAGAAAACTACAGGGAGAAAAAAAAAAATCAGCTATCAATAAGAAAAGTTAAGCACTGCTCCAAAAGAAATTGGTGCCAACAAAGTGTTGACTTGTACAAGGCAAAGGCCAGGGTGCCCTGAAGTGAAAAAGAACAGAAGTAGTCTAGCAGAAGCACTATAGAAAACTATTTTTCACTCTCTACCTTCCCTAAACATCATTGGTTTACCCAAAATTAAGACACGTTTCAATTTTAAGCTCTAAGCCTCAAAAATGTTATGGTCACTTTGCTATATATGTATATATATATATATATATATATATTTTTTTTTTTTTTTTATAGATTTATTTATTTATTTGGGGCGGGGATTGGGTTGGGGAGGGAGGGGAGCAGGCGGGCCACTTCTATTGGTCTTTCGTTTCTCTATGTTCATCCGTCTTTGCTCTTTGGCTCCTGTGGGCCTCCCATCGCGGTGGCCTCTGTCGTCACAGAGCGCGGCTCAGGGCGCATGCGCTCCAGAGCTCCGGCTCGGTAATTGGACACATCAGTCCAGCGGCTCCGCGGCACGTGGGATCTTCCCAGGCCAAGGCTCGAACTGGCGCCCCTTGCCCTGCAAGGCGGTGTCCTTACCCACTGGACCACCAGGGGAAGCCCACTTTGCTATATTTTTGGCAACACCAGCAGTCACAAAATCCTAGTATATAACATAAAATTTCATTTAAAATGCTTCTCTTTAAACAAATTCTTATTATAAGACAATCCAATAATGTGTTGTTAACCAATATTTGATTATTTACTTGGAATCTTCTGTCTATTTTCAGAATATAAAGTGTAATCTTTATCATCAAACCAAAGGATAAAGTATTATTTAAGGTTTCCTATGATGTATATATGACTTTAAGACAACAAATAGAAGTTGCTAAAGACAATAGAGGATACTACATTCCTATCTTCCAATATTTTTCCCAAAAGTAAATGCAGAACAACAAGAAGGGGGAAATAACCATATGAAAACCATGAAAAACATGCACAAGGACATATATATGGGAAATCTCTGTACCTTACCTTCTCTTCAATTTTGCTTTAAACATAAAAGAGCTCTAAAAAGAAAGTAAACTCTTTTCTAAAAAATTCATGGGGAATCTCAAGGGACCCCAAATAGGCTAAACAACCTTGAAAAAAATGATAAAGTTAGAGGACACTTCCTGATCTCAAAACCTACTACATGTCCTTCTAAAACTTTTTCAAAAAATTGCACAAGGGACATATCCAAACACATTCTATGAGGCCGTCATCACCCTGATACCAAATCCAGGCCAAGATAACAAATCCAAGCCAAGGTAACACAAACAAAGAAAATTATAGGCCGATTTCACTGACGAATTTAGACGCCAAAATCCTAGCAAACAGAATTCAACAACACATCAAAAAACTCATACACCATCAACAAATTGGGTTCATCCCAGGCATGCAAGGATACTTCAATATCTGCAAATCAACCAATGTGATACACCACATCAACAAACTCAAAGACAAAAATCACATGATAATCTCAATAGATGCAGAAAAAGCCTTCGATAAAATCTAACACCTATTTATGATAAAAATTCTTCAAAAAATGGGCATAGAAGGAACTTACCTCAACAAAGTGAAAGCCATATATGAGAAGCCCACAGCGAACACTATTCTCAATGGTAAGAAACTGAAAGCATTCCCTCTAAGATGAGGAACAAGACAAGGTTGTCCACTTTCACCACTACTATTCAACATAGTCCTGGAAGTTCTAGCAACAGCAATAAGAGAAGAGAAAAAAATCAAAGGAATCCAGATTGGAAAAGAAGATGTAAAACTCTCTCTATTTGCAGACAACATGATATTATACATAGAAACCCCCAAAGACACTATTATAAAACTAATAGAGCTAATAGATGAATTCAGCAAAGTCGCGGGATACAAAATCAATACACAGAAATCACTCACATTCCTATTCACAAACAATGAAATATCAGAAAATGAAATCAAAGATTTAATCCCATTCAACACTGCAACCAAAAGAATAAAATATCTAGGATTAACCCTAGCCAAAGAAACAAAAGAACTGTACACAGAAAATGACAAGACACTAATGAAAGAAAACAAAGAAGACTTAAGCAGATGGAGAGCTTATTCCATGTTCCTGGGTCGGAAGAATCAATATTGTGAAAATGACCATACTACCAAATATCATCTACACATTCAATGCAATCCCTATCAAATTATCAATGACATTCTTCAAAGAACTAGATAAAAAAAAAATAACACAGTTCATATGGAAACACAAAAGACCCCGGAATAGCCAAGGCAATCTTGAGAAAGAAGAATGAAGCTGGAGGATCAGCCTTCCTAACATCAGATTATACTACAAAGCAACAGTCATCAAGATAGTATGGTACTGGCACAAAAACAGAAATACACACCAATGGAACATGATAGATATGGGTACCTTATTTTTGACAAAGGAGGTGAAAATATAAAATGGGACAAAGACAGCCTCTTTAACAAATGGCGAATTTAGACGCAAAATAGCAACAATTCAACAACACATCAAAAAACTCATACACCATCAACAAATTGGGTTCATCCCAGGCATGCAAGGATACTTCAATATCTGCAAATCAACCAATGTGATACACCACATCAACAAACTCAAAGACAAAAATCACATGATAATCTCAATAGATGCAGAAAAGCCTTCGATAAAATCTAACACCTATTTATGATAAAAATTCTTCAAAAAATGGGCATAGAAGGAACTTACCTCAACAAAGTGAAAGCCATATATGAGAAGCCCACAGCGAACACTATTCTCAATGGTAAGAAACTGAAAGCATTCCCTCTAAGATGAGGAACAAGACAAGGTTGTCCACTTTCACCACTACTATTCAACATAGTCCTGGAAGTTCTAGCAACAGCAATAAGAGAAGAGAAAAAAATCAAAGGAATCCAGATTGGAAAAGAAGATGTAAAACTCTCTCTATTTGCAGACAACATGATATTATACATAGAAACCCCCAAAGACACTATTATAAAACTAATAGAGCTAATAGATGAATTCAGCAAAGTCGCGGGATACAAAATCAATACACAGAAATCACTCACATTCCTATTCACAAACAATGAAATATCAGAAAATGAAATCAAAGATTTAATCCCATTCAACACTGCAACCAAAAGAATAAAATATCTAGGATTAACCCTAGCCAAAGAAACAAAAGAACTGTACACAGAAAATGACAAGACACTAATGAAAGAAAACAAAGAAGACTTAAGCAGATGGAGAGCTTATTCCATGTTCCTGGGTCGGAAGAATCAATATTGTGAAAATGACCATACTACCAAATATCATCTACACATTCAATGCAATCCCTATCAAATTATCAATGACATTCTTCAAAGAACTAGATAAAAAAAAAATAACACAGTTCATATGGAAACACAAAAGACCCCGGAATAGCCAAGGCAATCTTGAGAAAGAAGAATGAAGCTGGAGGGATCAGCCTTCCTAACATCAGATTATACTACAAAGCAACAGTCATCAAGATAGTATGGTACTGGCACAAAAACAGAAATACACACCAATGGAACATGATAGATATGGGTACCTTATTTTTGACAAAGGAGGTGAAAATATAAAATGGGACAAAGACAGCCTCTTTAACAAATGGTGCTGGGAAAATTGGTCAGCTACATGTAAAAAAGTGAAGTTGGAATATTCCCTGACACCATACACAAAAATCAACTCAAAATGGATTAAAGACCTAAATGTAAGACCAGAAACCCTAAAACTTAGAGGAGAATATAGGCAAAACACTCAACGACATAAATCAAAGCAAGATCTTCCATGACCCACCTACTAGAATAGCGGAACTCAAAAGAAAAATGAACATGTGGGACCTAATGAAACTTAAAAGCTTCTGTACAGCAAAAGAAACTACAAAAAAGCTGAACAGACAGCCCACAGAATGGGAGAAAATCATAGCAAATGAAACAACAGACAAAGAATTAATCTCCAAAATCTACAAGCAACTCAGACACCTCAGCAACAGAGAAATGAACAACCCAATCAAAAAATGGGAAAAAGATCTAAAAAGACATCTCTCCAAAGAAGACATAAAGATGGTTAAAAAACACATGAAACGATGCTCAACCTTGCTTATTATTAAGAGAAATGCAAATCAAAACTACAACGAGATATCACCTTACACCCGTCAGAATGGCCATCATCCACAAATCGACAGACAATAAATGCTGGAGAGGGTGCGGAGAAAAGGGAACCCTCTTGCATTGCTGGCAGGAATGTCAATTGATACAGCCTCTATGGAAGACAGTATGGAGATTCCCTAAAAAACTAAAACTAGAAGCACCAGATGACCCAACAATCCTACTATTAGGCTTATACCCTGATGAAATAAAAACTGAAAGAAGCACCTGTACCCCAATGTTCATTGCAGCTCTCTACACAATAGCCACAACATGGAAGCAACCTAGACGTCCATCGATGAATGAATGGATACAAAAGCTCTGGTACATATATACAATGGAATACTTCTCAGCTGTAAAAAGAAATGCAGAAGAATCAGTCCCAATGAGGTGGCTGGATCTAGAACCTATCATAAAAAAGTGAAGTAAGTCAAAAAGAGAAAGACAAGTACAATATAGTAACACATATATATAGGATCTAGTAAGATGGTAATGGTAACACACACAGTGAAGTGATGGAAAAACAGACAAAAAGAACAGACATGGACATTATGGGGAATGAACAGTGGGTGGGAGGCCTAGAGGGAGCAACACGGAAATCTATACTATCATAGGTTAAGAAGATAGCCATTGTCATTGTGCTGTAGGAATAGGGGATCCTGCAGGGACGTTGTACGATGGCTTGGAGGGGTGGGACTGGGGGGACTGGGAGCGGGGTGGAGGAAGGAGGGGGTCAGAGATACACATATGACTAATTTGGGATTGTACATGTCTGTAAACAACAAAGCTCTGTAAAAGTAAAAAGTAAAATAAAATAAATAATAAATAAAAACTACCACAAAGATACAACAATCAAAACAATATGATATGGCATAAGACAGACATTTATTCCAATGGCGTAAAATAGCCTAGCAATAAACCATCACATGTATGGTCAATTGTTTTTTCAGCAAGGGTGCCAAGGTCATTCAACAAAGAGAGAACCTCTTTTCAACAAATGGTATGGAAAAACTACATGTCCACGGGACAAAGAATGAAGATGGACTCTTAGTTTATACCGTATACAGAAATTAACTAAAAATTGACCATAGATCTAAGTAAGCATAAGAGCTAAAACATAAAACTCTTAGAAGAAAACACAAAAAAATAAGATTGAATTTGGTAATGGCTCTTAGGACTGAACATCAAGAGCACAGGTAAGAAAAGAAAATATATACTGACTTCATCAAAATAAAAACTTTTGTGCATGAAATTAGAGTACCAAGAGAATGAGAACACAACCCACTGGGGGTAGGGGGTGAGGGGAATATTTGCAAATAAGGATTAATATCCAGAATATATAAAGAATTCCTACATCTGAACAACAAAAAAAGTACAATCCAACTCAAAAAGGGCAAAGGACTTGAACAGACATTTCTCCAAAGAAGATACACAAATGGCCAATAGGTACATGAAAAGATGCCCAACATCATTAGTCACTAAGGAAATGAAAATCAACACCACAATGAGATACCATTTCACATCTATTAGGATGCCTATTGTCAAAAGTAAAAATGCATTTCTCAAACCTTTAAGACTTTTAAGCTAGAACTCAATTATGTAATGTACTGGCATGATAACAGTACATCACAGGAATAATATCTTTATTATATATAGTTCTAAAGCCTCTGTTAATTTCCAGAACAGCTTAAAATAATTATTTCAAATCAAAAACATAAAGCTGAAAAAAAACCCAAGTATTTTCAATGCCCTGCAACACAACAGATTAGACTTGAATATACAGCTACACATTATTACCTTACAAAATTTCAAAAAGGATTGTGCTGGATAAGAAAAAAACATACCAGAGGGAATATTTCAAAAAACAGTATGGGGCTTCCTTGGTGGTCCAGTGGGTAAGGACACCGCCTTGCAGTGCAAGGCGCGGTTTGATCCCTGGCCTGGGAAGATCCCACGTGCCGGAGCGGCTGGACCAATGTGTCCAATTACCGAGCCGGAGCTCTGGAGTGCATGCGCCCAGAGCCGGGCTGTGCAGTGCAACAGACCCTGCAAAATCACATGTATGGTCAATTGTTTTCAGCAAGGGTGCCAAGGTCATTCAACAAAGAGAGAACCTCTTTTCAACAAATGGTATGGAAAAACTACATGTCCACGGGACAAAGAATGAAGATGGACTCTTAGTTTATACCGTATACAGAAATTAACTAAAAATTGACCATAGATCTAAGTAAGCATAAGAGCTAAAACATAAAACTCTTAGAAGAAAACACAAAAAAATAAGATTGAATTTGGTAATGGCTCTTAGGACTGAACATCAAGAGCACAGGTAAGAAAAGAAAATATATACTGACTTCATCAAAATAAAAACTTTTGTGCATGAAATTAGAGTACCAAGAGAATGAGAACACAACCCACTGGGGGTAGGGGGTGAGGGGAATATTTGCAAATAAGGATTAATATCCAGAATATATAAAGAATTCCTACATCTGAACAACAAAAAAAGTACAATCCAACTCAAAAATGGGCAAAGGACTTGAACAGACATTTCTCCAAAGAAGATACACAAATGGCCAATAGGTACATGAAAAGATGCCCAACATCATTAGTCACTAAGGAAATGAAAATCAACACCACAATGAGATACCATTTCACATCTATTAGGATGCCTATTGTCAAAAGTAAAAATGCATTTCTCAAACCTTTAAGACTTTTAAGCTAGAACTCAATTATGTAATGTACTGGCATGATAACAGTACATCACAGGAATAATATCTTTATTATATATAGTTCTAAAGCCTCTGTTAATTTCCAGAACAGCTTAAAATAATTATTTCAAATCAAAAACATAAAGCTGAAAAAAAACCCAAGTATTTTCAATGCCCTGCAACACAACAGATTAGACTTGAATATACAGCTACACATTATTACCTTACAAAATTTCAAAAAGGATTGTGCTGGATAAGAAAAAAACATACCAGAGGGAATATTTCAAAAAACAGTATGGGGCTTCCTTGGTGGTCCAGTGGGTAAGGACACCGCCTTGCAGTGCAAGGGACGCCGGTTTGATCCCTGGCCTGGGAAGATCCCACGTGCTGCAGAGCGGCTAGACCAATGTGTCCAACTACCAAGCCGGAGCTCTGGAGTGCATGCGCCCAGAGCCGGTGCTCTGTGACGAGATGCGACTGCGATGGGAGGCCCACACAGGCCAAAGAACAAAGATGGATGAAAATAGACAAATGAAAGACCAATAGAAGTAGCCCGCCTGCTCCCCTCCCTCCCCACCCCACCCCCCAAAAATAAATAAATAAAGAAATTAAAAAAAAAAAAAAACAGTATGGATACAAAGTATTCTTATCAGCATGATGAACAACTGAATGTAAAATGAACGCATAACAGAATACTGAACAGCTGCATATTACACATTTTTTTCAAATACACACAAAAATTACAGAAATTAACCACATGAGATAAAGTGACATCTGAGCTTTACATTTAAAAGTCAAGTGAGACACATTTATAATACTTAATAATGTGTCATAACCATTACAAAACAAATATAAAAGTAGAAAATGTTTAAAGATAAAATTAAAGTGCATTTGATAAAAAAAAAAAAAAGTCAAGTGAGTAGGAAGTGGAAAGTTACAGATGACTGACCAAATGCTGAAAAATAATGAAGCTTGGTAATGAATATATGGGGGTTTTGCATATTAAGACATTTTTCATAATACTGTATTTGCTTCAAATTTTTCATAACAAAAAGTATTTAAAACTTGATTATAGAGGTTCTGGCTCCAGTTAAGATGAAGTGAGCATACTCCTTCCTGTCTGTCTTACTGAACTCAACTAAACGCCCTGAATGGAATGTCTATCTGAGGTCTCTGAAAAGTAAATGCTATAGCAGGCAAAATGGAAAAGGAAATAGATCTGAAGGTAGCGCTGAAATGGCAGCGAGTTTCCTGATTTTTCCTCCAGTCTCTCCATGCCAGAATTCAAACCTCCCACATGAATAGCGACATTTCAGAACAGCTTAAAATAATTATTTCAAACAAACATAAAGCTGAAAAACCCAAGTATTTTCAATGCCCTGCAACACAACAGATTAGACTTGAATATACAGCTACACATTATTACCTTACAAAATTTCAAAAAGGATTGTGCTGGATAAGAAAAAAACATACCAGAGGGAATATTTCAAAAAACAGTATGGGGCTTCCTTGGTGGTCCAGTGGGTAAGGACACCGCCTTGCAGTGCAAGGGACGCCGGTTTGATCCCTGGCCTGGGAAGATCCCACGTGCCACGGAGCGGCTGGACCAATGTGTCCAATTACCGAGCCGGAGCTCTGGAGTGCATGCGCCCAGAGCCGGTGCTCTGTGACAACAGAGGCCACTGCGATGGGAGGCCCACACGGGCCAAAGAACAAAGATGGATGAAAATAGACAAATGAAAGACCAATAGAAGTAGCCCGCCTGCTCCCCTCCCTCCCCACCCCACCCCCCAAAAATAAATAAATAAAGAAATTAAAAAAAAAAAAAAACAGTATGGATACAAAGTATTCTTATCAGCATGATGAACAACTGAATGTAAAATGAACGCATAACAGAATACTGAACAGCTGCATATTACACATTTTTTTCAAATACACACAAAAATTACAGAAATTAACCACATGAGATAAAGTGACATCTGAGCTTTACATTTAAAAGTCAAGTGAGATACATTTATAATACTTAATAATGTGTCATAACCATTACAAAACAAATATAAAAGTAGAAAATGTTTAAAGATAAAATTAAAGTGCATTTGATAAAAAAAAAAAAAAGTCAAGTGAGTAGGAAGTGGAAAGTTACAGATGACTGACCAAATGCTGAAAAATAATGAAGCTTGGTAATGAATATATGGGGGTTTTGCATATTAAGACATTTTTCATAATACTGTATTTGCTTCAAATTTTTCATAACAAAAAGTATTTAAAACTTGATTATAGAGGTTCTGGCTCCAGTTAAGATGAAGTGAGCATACTCCTTCCTGTCTGTCTTACTGAACTCAACTAAACGCCCTGAATGGAATGTCTATCTGAGGTCTCTGAAAAGTAAATGCTATAGCAGGCAAAATGGAAAAGGAAATAGATCTGAAGGTAGCGCTGAAATGGCAGCGAGTTTCCTGATTTTTTCCTCCAGTCTCTCCATGCCAGAATTCAAACTAGCCTGACACCAAACATGTACACTAGATACAGACAGAAACATCTCAAAGACGAGCCATTTATTTCTGGTTTGATGAGTGCGAAAAGGAACTTCTAAGAGTAAGAGAGAGTAGGAGAAATCCCCTGGCTCTGTGTGTGTGCATGTGTGTGTTCGTGTTTGTCTTTGTTTTCTCCTATCCAAGCAACAAAGCACTTCTACAGTAGTGCAGAGGAACCAGCAGTTGGTTAAGTCATCTAAAATCAGAAAAGGGGTGAAATTTTTTCTTTTTTTTTTTTAACTTTTATTTTACTTTTAACTTTTACAGAGTTTTGTTGTTTACAGATATGTATGTTCCCAGATTAGTCATATGTATATCACCCGCTTCCCACCCCTCCCGACCATCACACAGCACCCCTGAAGGATAGGGGGAAAATTTTTTCTAACCAAAGGAACTGTGCTCCAAGAGCACTGGGGCATCTCTCCTATTTTTCTCTCCTCTGGTCACTAGACCCAGGAGGCTGATATCATTCAATTATGGAACAAGGTAGGGAAAGGAAAATTCTAGGTTTGAATCACAAGAAGAGGGGTCCATAGGAGTAAGTGTTGACGATATCACACAGAATGGGAGTTCAATAAACTGAAACCACAGGTTTAATATGATCTTCTGTTTACCTCCAAGGTACATGTGTAGATTTTATTCTAAGCAGCATAGTGATGGATCTGTAAACTGAGATATGAGGTAAATCAAACCAAGCTTCAAGACTGGACACTGTGTAGGGCACATAAGGGACAAATATGGAAGGTACTGCAAAGGCTCTGAAAACTGAATGGACACTGGGACTACAACCCATAAAAGGCTGGAATGTGCAGCCTAAGCCTAATTAGGCCAATTGCCTGCTAAAGGAAAAAAACCCTGTACCCTTCACAGGATTTAGATTTTAAGATTTGTAGTGTCAAACTATGATATTCTAGGAGAATTCTTTGCTCACAGACCTGCTCTAAAAAACTATACAAAATTCTTCATATGGACAAAAATATATATAATACTGGAGGGAAACTTAGAAATTCAGGAGTGAAGAAAAAGCAGCAGAAATTGGCTTCTATCATTTCTGAGAAGTTTGCTGTAACTTTTACCTTCATTCCTTTGTATGTAATATGTCATTTTTTCTCTGAGTTCTTGTTACTTGGTGTGTGCTAGCCTGGAAGCAATGGGTTTTCTGTTGTCCCGGGATAACCACAATCTTCAACAATTACTGGATCTTGTGCACAGGGCTTTCTCAGTGACCCTGTCTCTTCTTCCTAAGATGTAGACTTCTTAAGATCTCAGCTTCTAACAGTTTCCTGTCCCTTCCCCAGGGGTTGAGGATATTTTTCTTTTTCTCTCCTCTAGACTTAATGGATGTTCACCTACACTCTGAGGTGATATTTAAAATAATCTCAACAATACCACATATTGTCAAAGATGTGGAGCAACAGGAACTCTTCACACTTGATGCTGGAACTGTACACTGACTTAATCATGTTAGAAAACTTTGACGTTTTCTTGATAAATTGAAAACATGAACTTTTAACCCTGGAATTTTTCTTTTGGCTGTGCTTAGTCTTTGTTGTGGTCTGTGGGCTTTCTCTGGCTGTGGCACTTGTGAGCTTCTCTAGTGGTGGCGCGCAGGCTTGGTTCCCCTGAAACAGGTGGGATCTTAGTTCCCTACCAGGGATCAAATCCACATCCCCTTCATTGGAAGGCAGATTCTTAACCACAGGACCACGAGAGAAGGTCCTAACCCTGCACCTTTACTGTATAAAAATTCATAAAACATATGAACAGTAATGTTCACAGCAATGCTGTTTATAATAGCCAAAACTAGCAACAACCCAAATGTGCATCAACAGTTAAAGGGATAAACATGTCCCAATTCCCAATGCAGATATGAATAAACAGGGATTCATGTTATAGCCATTCACATGTACCTTTATTTTTTATAAAGTTTTACTTCAAAATAAAACATTTTTACAAAAAAGGAATTACTAAATTAATTTTAGAAAATTTACATCCCCCTCAAAATGCTTTAGAAGTAACACACAATAAGCTTCATAAAATTATAATGTTCACTGGAGAAGCACATCATGTGCTGTGCTGTGCTTAGTCACTCAGGTGTGTCCAACTCTTTGCAACCCTATGGACTGCAATCCTCCAGACTCCTCTGTCCATGAGGATTCTCCAGGGAAGAATACTGGAGTGGGTTGCCATGCCCTCCTGGAAGCAATGGGTTTTCTGTTGTCCCGGGATAACCACAATCTTCAACAATTACTGGATCTTGTGCACAGGGCTTTCTCAGTGACCCTGTCTCTTCTTCCTAAGATGTAGACTTCTTAAGATCTCAGCTTCTAACAGTTTCCTGTCCCTTCCCCAGGGGTTGAGGATATTTTTCTTTTTCTCTCCTCTAGACTTAATGGATGTTCACCTACACTCTGAGGTGATATTTAAAATAATCTCAACAATACCACATATTGTCAAAGATGTGGAGCAACAGGAACTCTTCACACTTGATGCTGGAACTGTACACTGACTTAATCATGTTAGAAAACTTTGACGTTTTCTTGATAAATTGAAAACATGAACTTTTAACCCTGGAATTTTTCTTTTGGCTGTGCTTAGTCTTTGTTGTGGTCTGTGGGCTTTCTCTGGCTGTGGCACTTGTGAGCTTCTCTAGTGGTGGCGCGCAGGCTTGGTTCCCCTGAAACAGGTGGGATCTTAGTTCCCTACCAGGGATCAAATCCACATCCCCTTCATTGGAAGGCAGATTCTTAACCACAGGACCACGAGAGAAGGTCCTAACCCTGCACCTTTACTGTATAAAAATTCATAAAACATATGAACAGTAATGTTCACAGCAATGCTGTTTATAATAGCCAAAACTAGCAACAACCCAAATGTGCATCAACAGTTAAAGGGATAAACATGTCCCAATTCCCAATGCAGATATGAATAAACAGGGATTCATGTTATAGCCATTCACATGTACCTTTATTTTTTATAAAGTTTTACTTCAAAATAAAACATTTTTACAAAAAAGGAATTACTAAATTAATTTTAGAAAATTTACATCCCCCTCAAAATGCTTTAGAAGTAACACACAATAAGCTTCATAAAATTATAATGTTCACTGGAGAAGCACATCATGTGCTGTGCTGTGCTTAGTCACTCAGGTGTGTCCAACTCTTTGCAACCCTATGGACTGCAATCCTCCAGACTCCTCTGTCCATGAGGATTCTCCAGGGAAGAATACTGGAGTGGGTTGCCATGCCCTCCTGGAAGCATATCATAAAGGAATATAAATGGCTAGATTTCAACCACATAAAGTTCAAAAACATTCAAAACTGAGTGTTTAAGAATATACATAATCATGATTATCAACAAAATATTGGAGAATAATTTACCTTCTGATGAGATAAACTGTTTCTGCAAATTATAGTCAGAGACTGAGATTGTCTTTGCCAATAATTTATTTAACCCAGGGTCACTGTGGGAATTATATGATAATATCTCACAAGCCAACAGCATACTGGATACTATCTCTTTATAAGTCAATAAAGAAATAACATACTCCTGGGCTTCCCTGATAGCTCAGTGATGAAACAGTCTGTCTGCCAATGCAGGAGACATGTGTTTGATCCCTGATCTGGGAAGATCCCACATCCTGCAGAGCAACTAAGCCCGTGAGCCACAACGATTGAGCCTGTAGCTCTAGAGCCTCAGAGCCGCAACTACTGAGCCCACGTGCCACAACTATTGAAGCTTGTGTGCCCTAGAGTCCAAGTGCCACACCAAAAGAAGTCACTGCAACAAGAAGCCTGCTCATCTCAACTAGAGAGTAGCTCCTACTCCCTGCAACTAGAAAAGAGCCTGCAGTAGCAGTGAAAACCCAGAATAGCCAAAACATTTTTAAAAAGATAAAGAAATAACATACTTCAAATCAATGATAGACTGATTTGGATGGTTGATTCAAGTGATTACACTATTTTTCCAAAGAGGAGATTAAAGTCCAAATTTAGTTGAGGTGTACCTTTTCTACGAGTTTTCAGAAGGGTCAGTTTAGCCAACCAAGAGCTGCCAGTGCAAACTGAAATCCCTTGCTGCTAGAGCTGGACGCTAGTGGAAGGAAGGCTCCAGTGCTGGTGGACAAGATGATCTCCTCAGGACAGCCGCACAGTTTTCATTACTGCTGGCAAAGAGTAGCCCTGCTACAGCACGTCTTTAGAGAGCTATTTTTGATCAGTAAAGAGCAGCCTTGCCCAGACTGGACACTCTCAGTAAGTCTTCCCATGCTCTTGGCATTTAAAGTTTAAATGTTCACTATGACATAATCACTCCTCCATATGTTCACATCGACAAGCACTCAGTAGCACAAAAATTTTGCTATCATCTTGACACAGCCTCCTCAATGTAAACAAAGTCACCCTTAGATCAAAACAATTTCACTTAAGCGATAAACAAGTAAATGAAATCATAACAAAGAAACACACAAAAGGGTGTGTGATCATGGAAGGGTACATCAGGGACTTCTGAGGTGACAAAATGTTCTTTCTGGCCTGAATGACTATAACTATATGCTTCCTTTTTAAAAATTATTAAAGTATATATATCTTTCATGTAGTCTCCGATATATACATGCCATAACTTTATGTGATATATACAATATAAAATTATTTTTAATGACACTCAGTCATTCATTCAGCCATTCTAATATTAGAAAAAAGATAATATTAGATTGAGTTAATCTACTCATAAAACAGAACAAACCTAAATGGCCTATATAAACCCACAACCATAACCTCGTTCATAATTTGCTAATCATTTCATTCATTTATTGTTAAGTCTGTTTGCTTTGCCCATAAAGTATAACATGGGAATGAACAGCAAAAGCAGTAGTTGACTAAACCTAACTTTACAAAAAACTGAGACTGATTCCACAGAGAGCACATTTTTTCTTAAATGAGGGAAACATAAAATTTTGATCAATAATAATATATTATATGTATTATAGAAAAAAGAATATTTTATGGGCTTCCCAGTGGCTCAGATGGTGAAGAGTCTGCCTATGATTCAGGAGACCCAGGTTTGATCTCTGGGTGGGAAAGACTCCCTGGAGAAGGGAATGGCAATCCACTCCAGTATTCTTGCCTGGAGAATTCCATAGACAGAGGAGCCTGGCAGTCTACAGTCCATGGGGTTGCAAAGAGTCAGACAAGCCTGAGAGAATAATAACACTTTCACTATTAAATTAAAAGCTCTAAATCCTCCTGAGATATAGAAATGATATGTGAAGACAGAATGAAGGAATCAATATGTAATAAGAATGTCACCTTGCATTTTCAGAGTACTTTATATTTTAAAATGCTCCAACGAATGCTCATTTGCTTTACACTCAATTTCCAGACATGGAAAATGGGATATATGTATTAAAATGTAATAATTCCATGTCGGAACTCAACTGTGAGTCCATGACATGTTTCTCAGAGTCTCGTTCAATGGTAAAGAATTGATTAGCAATACAGGCCAATCTGTAAGAATAATATATATTTCTGCCAAAGGAAGTCTCTTTCTACATAAATAACAATTTCAGTGGAATTTTTTAGTGTTCACAGCTACAGACATCTTTATTGATACTCTTTTATAACAATCTGTCTATATTTATGTTCTCTCTAGAAACAAACCTGCTAGGCTGACAGCAATATTAGATATTTCACAGGCTGTTTTTCTGCCTTTTTAAAGCTTTACTCCAATTTCTACTTACCCAGGTACATTTTTTAAAAAAGACTTTCACTTATTTACTTGAAGATGTTGTTTTAAACTTTAGACGTTAATTAAAGTGAAACTGTTGTGGTTGTTCAGTCATGTCTAATTCTTTGTGACCCCAATGACTGCAGCACGCGAGGCTTCCCTGTCCTTCACTATCTCCTGGAGTTTGCTCAAACTCAGGTCCATTGAGTCAGTCATGCCATCCAGTCATCTCTGTCACTCTCTTCTCCTTCTGCCCTCAATCTTTCCCAATATCAAGGTCTTTTCCAGTGAGTCAGTTCTTCAAAACAGGTGGCCAAAGTACTGGAGCTTCAATTTCAGCATCAGTCCTTCCAGTGAATATTCAGGATTGATTACTTTTAGGATTGACTGGTTTGATCTCCTTGCTGTACAAGGGATTCTCCAGTATCACAATTCAAAAGCATAAATTCTTCAGCCCTCAGCCTTCTTTATGGTCCAGCTCTCACATCTACACATGACTACTGGAAAAACCATAGCTTTCACTATACAGAACTTGGTCAGCAAAGTGATGACTCTGCTTTGTAATATGCTGTCAAGATGTGTCATAACTTTTCTTCCAAGGAGCAAGCATCTTTTAATTTCTTGGCTGCACTCACCCTCTGCAGTGATTTTGGACTTTCACTTATTTACTTGAAGGTGTTGTTTTAAACTTTAGAATTTAATTAAAGCAAATTAGAATATCACAAATTAAAGTTCTACTAAACATGTATATAAATTTGTATTATATATTTTGTTTTATTCTGCTTTTTAAAAATAAACTGAAGGTCTGAAAGTTGTGTCTTACTCAAAGTAATCTAGTTAAATAATTCTAGATACCAGACCACTTGACCTCTTACTGGCCATTAATTTTGAAGTAAGTCAGATCTGTATTTCTGACTTTAGCAACTTTGTGCTTCCATAAAACAGGGATAGTAACACTTACTGCAAAGAACTATGAAAAGGGTTACATGAGAAAAAGTTTATAAAAGCTTATAAAAAGTTGAGCACAGTACCTAACATGCAGTAAACTATGAAAAAATATGTGTTTGGAAGGTAATATAAGAGAACGCTGCTGACAGTGATAATTCAAATAAAAACTAGATTGTGTAACATGTATTTCCCTAAAATGTTACATAAATACATGACACCTAAATACTTCCCTTTTAATGCAAACACTTATGCAAAGTAAAATTCTAAACAATTCAAAAATGGGCAAAGGATTTGAATAGATGTGTCTCCAAGGAAGATATACAAATGACCAATAAGCACATGAAAAGATGCTCAACATTATTAATTGTTAGGGAAATGAAAATCAAAACCACAATTAGCTACCGATTTACACCCATGAGGATAGGTATTATTAAAAAGAGAAAAAAGGGCTTCCCTGGTAGTCCAGTGAGTAGAGTCTGCCTACAGTACAAGGGGCACTGATTTGATCCCTGGCCTGGGAAGATCCCACATGCCGAGGAACGGCTGGGCCAGTGTGTCCAATTACGAGTCAGCGCTCTGGAGCACTGGCGCCCAGAGCCAATGCTCTGCAACGAGAGAGGCCACTGTGATGAGAGGCCCACACATGCCAAAAAGAATAAAGATGCATGAAAAATAAACGATGCTTTTTGGTTCTCTGAGCTCCACCATGGCGGTCGGCAAGAACAAGCGCCTTACGAAAGGAGGCAAAAAGGGAGCCAAGAAGAAAGTGGTTGACCCATTTTCTAAAAAAGATTGGTATGATGTGAAAGCACCGGCCATGTTTAATATAAGGAATATTGGGAAAACATTGGTCACGAGAACTCAAGGAACCAAAATTGCATCTGATGGCCTCAAGGGTCGTGTTTTTGAAGTGAGTCTTGCTGATCTGCAGAATGATGAAGTAGCATTTAGAAAATTCAAGCTGATTACTGAGGATGTTCAGGGCAAAAACTGCCTGACTAATTTCCACGGCATGGATCTTACCCGTGACAAAATGTGCTCAATGGTCAAAAAATGGCAGACCATGATTGAAGCTCATGTTGATGTCAAGACTACCGATGGTTACTTGCTTCATCTGTTCTGTGTGGGTTTTACTAAAAAACGCAACAATCAGATTCGGAAGACTTCTTATGCCCAGCACCAGCAGGTTCGCCAGATCCGCAAGAAGATGATGGAAATCATGACCCGAGAGGTGCAGACAAATGACTTGAAAGAGGTGGTCAATAAATTGATTCCAGATAGCATTGGAAAAGACATAGAAAAGGCTTGCCAATCTATTTATCCACTCCATGATGTCTTTGTTAGAAAAGTAAAAATGCTGAAGAAGCCCAAGTTTGAATTGGGAAAACTCATGGAGCTACATGGAGAAGGCAGTAGTTCTGGAAAAGCTACTGGGGACGAGACAGGTGCTAAAGTTGAGCGAGCTGATGGATATGAGCCACCAGTCCAAGAATCTGTTTAAAATGCAGACTTTTGATGGTGACAAATAAAAGAGCTTATTTGTGCTAAAAAAAATAAAATAAAATAAAATAAATGATGACTTAGAGGCAAAAAAAGAAAAGCACACACACAAAATTGGTGTTCTGCAAATGAAACCTTAAAAAAAAAAACAAAAGAAAGCAAACAAACTAAAAACAGAAAATGACAAGTGTTGGAGAAAATGCAAAGAAACTGAACCCTTGTACACATTTTGCAAAAAAGGAATGTAAAACAGTGCAGTTGCTATGACAAAATGTGGTCAAAGTAGATGAGCCCCGGAATGCATGAAAATAAGCGATGCTTTTGGTTCTCTGAGCTCCACCATGGCGGTCGGCAAGAACAAGCGCCTTACGAAAGGAGGCAAAAAGGGAGCCAAGAAGAAAGTGGTTGACCCATTTTCTAAAAAAGATTGGTATGATGTGAAAGCACCGGCCATGTTTAATATAAGGAATATTGGGAAAACATTGGTCACGAGAACTCAAGGAACCAAAATTGCATCTGATGGCCTCAAGGGTCGTTTTTTTGAAGTGAGTCTTGCTGATCTGCAGAATGATGAAGTAGCATTTAGAAAATTCAAGCTGATTACTGAGGATGTTCAGGGCAAAAACTGCCTGACTAATTTCCACGGCATGGATCTTACCCGTGACAAAATGTGCTCAATGGTCAAAAAATGGCAGACCATGATTGAAGCTCATGTTGATGTCAAGACTACCGATGGTTACTTGCTTCATCTGTTCTGTGTGGGTTTTACTAAAAAACGCAACAATCAGATTCGGAAGACTTCTTATGCCCAGCACCAGCAGGTTCGCCAGATCCGCAAGAAGATGATGGAAATCATGACCCGAGAGGTGCAGACAAATGACTTGAAAGAGGTGGTCAATAAATTGATTCCAGATAGCATTGGAAAAGACATAGAAAAGGCTTGCCAATCTATTTATCCACTCCATGATGTCTTTGTTAGAAAAGTAAAAATGCTGAAGAAGCCCAAGTTTGAATTGGGAAAACTCATGGAGCTACATGGAGAAGGCAGTAGTTCTGGAAAAGCTACTGGGGACGAGACAGGTGCTAAAGTTGAGCGAGCTGATGGATATGAGCCACCAGTCCAAGAATCTGTTTAAAATGCAGACTTTTGATGGTGACAAATAAAAGAGCTTATTTGTGCTAAAAAAAATAAAATAAAATAAAATAAATGATGACTTAGAGGCAAAAAAAGAAAAGCACACACACAAAATTGGTGTTCTGCAAATGAAACCTTAAAAAAAAAAACAAAAGAAAGCAAACAAACTAAAAACAGAAAATGACAAGTGTTGGAGAAAATGCAAAGAAACTGAACCCTTGTACACATTTTGCAGGAATGTAAAACAGTGCAGCTGCTATGGAAAAGTCAAATGTAGAACTACCATGTGATCCACCAGTTGCAACCCTATGCTTATATTCAAAAGAATTAAAAGTAGGGACTCAAAGAGATACTTATATGTCAGTGTACACAGTAGCATTATCCACAACAGCCAAAAGGTGGTAAGAACCCAAATGTTCATCAACAGGAAAACAAAATATGGTCGGTAGATACAATGGATTATTTGGCCTTAAAAAGAAATGAAATTCTGGTACATACTATAATATAATAGTCAGATTCTATTTTTAGCTTTGGGTCCTTTAAATTCTCCTGTACCCCTTATGGCAGCACGTACTATAGCCATAAACAAACCTCATAAATGCACTTTATGGAGCTGCTTGCTTTGTTTTTTGGTTTCAAAGTGCCTTTTCACTTCAGAAGATATTATTCAGTATCTCTGCTTTCAAATGTGGGTCAACAGAGGGTACTAGTAGTTAAGTTTGGGGGGAGTCAACAGTTATACATGAATTTTCAATTGTTTGGGGTTTGGGTGGGGTATTGGTGTCCCTAATCTCCATGTTGTTCAGGGGCTAACCATAATTACCAACCTACAAAGAAGAAGCCATCCTTTGGCATTGGCCAAACCTTATCAGATACCAAGGCAAACAGAGCTGATAAGTGTGTCAGCTTCCTGGAGCACAAGGCAGAAGGGAAAGAGTGACTAATGGAGGGGCAAAAGAAGACCATCTAGAACAACATAGCATACTACTTTACTTCACCTTTCTACTCTATTATACATAAGGAAGAATTAAAAGAAATGTATTTTTCAGTACTAGTAAGTTCCTATTGCCACAAAAAGTAGGAAAGTCAGTAAAAAGACAAAGGCTTAACTCACACATTTTGACAAGAGGATTCAGTGTAGTAAGCCACAATCAAGAGCATTTGGTACACAGTCTGCCACAATACCCTTGCAAACACTGAGATAAAATATGAAGAAAGAAAAAGGATCAACAAAACAGAATATTAGAGCTAAAGAGAGACCTCAGAAATTTTCAAATTTTCATTATGAGAGGCAACAGGCCAGAGAAGATGATACTTCAAGCAAGTTTATCAAAATGACAAAGACACTTAACTTAATAGCAAAGTTGGAAACGAACCAGATCATATAACTCCTTGTCTAATCCTCTTCTCATCATACTTAAGACAATAGAAATGAAGCTGGAAATGCTCCCTATTGCGGAAATTGACTAGTAAACAAGTTTTAAAACAATAAGCAACCCCCAGAGTCTCAAGTTAGAACATTTCTTACAGTAGTAAAACCCTAGGTTTCCTAGAGTAACAATATGCTATCCTCTACCCTCTTAACCAAAAAAATTACACTTCATGAATTCCTAAACATAGAAAACACACAGTACCTATAATTTGAACAGAGACTTGGATCTGAGCTTAAAGAAAATGTGCAGTCAGGAAAGAAATTAATAGTGAGTTAAGAGCCATTTTCTATAAAGCATAAAATTAAAACTTCTGCGTTAAATGAGTAATAAGAGTCATGTGAAGTTTTGACAGTTGAATTGCTCCTTCAAAATTTGGGGTATACATAAAGAATGAATACTGCTTTGATCAGGAGAAACACAAAAGTCACCTCCTAAGTATGCACACTAATTATATACTTAGGAAACCAAACTAAAATAAAAATGTAATACCTGGAAGAGAAAGCCCATAAAATCAATTATAAAGACAAACTAATCTAAAAAAAAGGAGAGAGAAATTAAAAGTATTGAGGATTAATGTAAATTATTTATAAAAGTAAAAGCAAATTAAAAATTGCTTATTTTCCAGATAATAGAAATATAACATCAAACCTTTGTACCTCATTTAAAAACTTCCAAACAGGTGGAAAATTTCAAAGAATACTATTATGACAACCATACCTAGACTTAACAATTAACATTTCACCTATTTTCTTCATCTATCTATGTATATCAAGTTACTTTTAATGCTAAACCACTTCAAAGTTACAGACATTAAAACATTCTACCCCTAAATATTTCAATAATATTTCCCTGTAGAACTATAATACTGTTATCATACTTAATCAGATTAATAGGTATTTCCTAATATCTTCCAATACTATTAATAGTGTATATTCAAACTTCCACAAAATATAATAGCCGGCTTTTCAAACAAGGATCCACACAAAAATCATGTATTATCTTTGGTTTTCTGTAGTATCTCTAACCTAGAATAGTTTCTTCACACACAACCTTTTTCTCCCCTCACAACCTTAATCTTAATTTGTTAGCCACACATACCAGAAAATTTATCCACATCCAATAGAATAGCATTTATTTGTTTATTTATCCTTGTGCACTACTAATGAGAATGTAAGATGGTGTAACCACTACAAAAAACAGTATGGAGATTTCTCAAAAAATTAAACACAGAATTACCATATGATCCAGCAATTCCATTCTGGGATATATATGTCCAAAATAATTGAAATCACAGATTTGAACAGATTTGAACAAATCACAGATTTGTACACCCATGATCATAGCAACATCAGTCACAACAGCCAAAAGGTAGAAGCGACCCAAGTGTCGATGGTCAACATGAAGAGATAAACAAAGTATAGTGTATAAGCACAATGGAATATTACTTAGCCATAAAAAGGAAGGAAAGCCTGACACGTGCTATAACATGTGTGAGAAATCCAAAGAATACTATTCTTGAATCCTATCTTTTTTTCCCCCAAAGAATACAATATTCAACATGAATGAATCTTGATGACATTATGCTAACTTAAATAAATCAGCCACAAAAAGATCTATGAGTCACCTGTGTGTATGTGTGTGCACACGTGTGCATGTTCAGTTGCTCAGCTGTGTCCAACTCTGAGATCCCATGGGCTGCAGACTGCCAGGCTTCGCTGTCCAGGGGATTTTCCAGGCAAGAACACAGGAGTGGGTTGCCATTTCCTACTCCAGGGGATCTTCCCAACCCAGGGATCAAACCCATGTCTCTTGGGTCTTCTGACTGGCAGAGGGATTCTTTACCACTGAGCCATCTGAGAAGCCCCGTAAGGCACTTAGTCAAAATCACAGAGACTGAAAGTAGAATTTTGGCTGCCAAGGCCTAAATGGCTGGGGTATTGGCATTATTATTTAGTGGATATAGCATTTCAATAATATTTCCCTGTAGAACTATAATACTGTTATCATACTTAATCAGATTAATAGGTATTTCCTAATATCTTCCAATACTATTAATAGTGTATATTCAAACTTCCACAAAATATAATAGTCGGCTTTTCAAACAAGGATCCACACAAAAATCATGTATTATCTTTGGTTTTCTGTAGTATCTCTAACCTAGAATAGTTTCTTCACACACAACCTTTTTCTCCCCTCACAACCTTAATCTTAATTTGTTAGCCACACATACCAGAAAATTTATCCACATCCAATAGAATAGCATTTATTTGTTTATTTATCCTTGTGCACTACTAATGAGAATGTAAGATGGTGTAACCACTACAAAAAACAGTATGGAGATTTCTCAAAAAATTAAACACAGAATTACCATATGATCCAGCAATTCCATTCTGGGATATATATGTCCAAAATAATTGAAATCACAGATTTGAACAGATTTGAACAAATCACAGATTTGTACACCCATGATCATAGCAACATCAGTCACAACAGCCAAAAGGTAGAAGCGACCCAAGTGTCGATGGTCAACATGAAGAGATAAACAAAGTATAGTGTATAAGCACAATGGAATATTACTTAGCCATAAAAGGAAGGAAAGCCTGACACGTGCTATAACATGTGTGAGAAATCCAAAGAATACTATTCTTGAATCCTATCTTTTTCCCCCCCAAAGAATACAATATTCAACATGAATGAATCTTGATGACATTATGCTAACTTAAATAAATCAGCCACAAAAAGATCTATGAGTCACCTGTGTGTATGTGTGTGCACACGTGTGCATGTTCAGTTGCTCAGCTGTGTCCAACTCTGAGATCCCATGGGCTGCAGACTGCCAGGCTTCGCTGTCCAGGGGATTTTCCAGGCAAGAACACAGGAGTGGGTTGCCATTTCCTACTCCAGGGGATCTTCCCAACCCAGGGATCAAACCCATGTCTCTTGGGTCTTCTGACTGGCAGAGGGATTCTTTACCACTGAGCCATCTGAGAAGCCCCGTAAGGCACTTAGTCAAAATCACAGAGACTGAAAGTAGAATTTTGGCTGCCAAGGCCTAAATGGCTGGGGTATTGGCATTATTATTTAGTGGATATAGCATTTCACTTTTACAGGATGAAAATAGTTCCCAAGAGGGATGATTAGGATGGCTTCAAATTAATCTGAATGTACTTACTAACACTAAACTAATACACTTAAAAATGGTTAAGGCGGTATATTGTTTGTGCATTTTACCACAATTTTAAAAATCGGAAGGAAAAGAAAGAAAATTCTGATTCATCCTACAACATTCATGAACCTTACATTAAATGAAACATGTCAATCACAAAAAGACAAATACTATATGATCTATATTATTCTACACATATGATGAACCTACAGTAGAAACAGAAAGTAATATGTTGAGGTCAGAGACTGGCTGGGAGAAGGAAGCAGAGAGTTACTTCTAAGGAGTATAGAGTTTTCTGTTTGAGAAGAAAGAAAAAAACTCCAGAAATGAATGGTGGTGTTAACTGTTCAACAGCGCAGATACACTTCATAACTCAGTTTCTTTAAATGATAAATTTAAACAAAAGTGGTAAACTATACACAAAATTTACCATTTTAACCATTTTTAAGGTTACATTAAGTATATTTACCACATTATGCAATCCCAGCACAATTCTAATTTTTTAACAGGACATCTGAACTGTATTTCTCAAATTCTGGAATTATTGTATGGCTTCCTGTGAAAAGGGTGAATAGGCAGACTTGGTAAGGAGGTCAGCAGGTTCCAAGGAGGAGGAGGGGGAAGATCAAACATTTTTAGCCAAGGTGCCTTCACCTTGATTGCCACGCCTATGACAATAATCCATTTTGCCTAAATTGTTCTTTAAGCCCAGAGCTAATGTTTATAATAATATATCTTGCTGGAGGACATGTTTCTCCTTCTTAACTTGTACCTATGTTATCTTAAGATGTATGTTGTGGGTGTGGGTCTGGTAAGACCTTTATCACCTCGATATATTCTTTTAAACTACTGTTAATAACCAACTGAAAAAGTATAAAATGTCAGGCCTAAAGTGGCTTCTGGGGGTTCTCGTCTATCCCCCTTCCAGTGTCTATGCTGGAAGCTTTCTCTCTCCTGTTTTCTTTTTTTTTTTGGCCACTGCTATTGGTCTTCCATTTATCTATTTTCATCCATCTTTGTTCTTTGGCCTGTGTGGGCCTCCCATCGCAGCAGCCTCTCTTGCTGCAGAGCACCAGCTCTGGGCGCATGAGCTCCAGAGCTCCGGCTCGGTAGTTGGACACATCCGTCCAGCCGCTCTGCGGCACGTGGGATCTTCCCAGGCCAGGGATCGAACCAGGCCGCTTGCACTGCAAGGTGGTGTCCTTACCCACTGACCCATCAGAGAAGCCCTCTCCTGTTTTCTTAATAAACTTTTATTTCACGAAGCTCTGAGTGACCAAAGCCAAGTCTTCTTGATTCTGATGTGAATTCTTCTCCATTGGAGATCAAGAGTTCAACACCGTTCACTGTAACCTGTCTATCATCGTCTATTACTTGTAGCAGGGTTTGAATATTTCTCTAGCCTCTTTATTTCTTATAAATTAGAAGTTACACCTAAAAGTATGATCAGAGTTAAATTAAGTACTTTTAGCAAGAACTCATCATAGATAATTTTGCATACTTCACAAACCTTGGCTTAAGTTCTCTTCTTCCATGTCTAACCTGCCATTCATACTACCAAGCGTATCTTTCATCTCAGACATTGTAGTTTCCACCTGTATCTTTGCTGCTATTGTTGTTCAGTTGCTAAGTGGTGTCCGACTCTTTGTGACCCCACAGACTACAGCATGCCAGGTTCCTCTACTCTCCATCACCTCCCAGAGTTTGCTCCAATTCATGTCCATTAAGTTGGTGGTGTTATCTATATTTTCCATGTTTCTATTTAACATATTCAGTCTTTCTTCTAGTTTCTGGAGCATATGGAATACAGTTATAAACAACTGTTTTACCATCCCTCTCCAATAATTCTATCACCTGTGTCACTTCTGTTTCAGTTTTAATTTTCCTTTTTCATATGAGTCATACTTTCCTGTTCCTTTGCATGCCTAGTAATTTCTGACTGGGTGCCAGACACTGTGAATTTTACATTTTTGGCTGTTGGGTATTTTTGTATTCCTGAACCTATTCTTGAGCTTAGTTCTTGGACATAAATAAGTTACTTGGAAAGAGTTTGTTTCAGATCTTGCTTTAAAATTTTTTTAGGACAGGCAAGAGCACTGTTTTGTTTAAAGCTAATTTACTTCACTACTGAAGCAAAACCCTTCTGACTACACTAGTTCCCGCTTATCTGCAGTTTAGCTCTTTCTGGTTTTAGTTACCTGTGGTAAATATTAATCCAAGAATATTAAATCCAAAATTCTAGAAATAGACAATTCACAAGCTTTAAATTATGTACTCTTCTGAGTAGCCTGATAAAACCTCACTCTCCTTGTTCCATGCCCCAGCCCCTGTTCTGCATGCTCCCCATGTGAACCATCCTTCTGACTACTTTACTGACTCCTCAATAACTCTGGGTTAGGTATTATTATTACTCGTATTTACTGAGAAGGACACCAAAGCTCAATGCTTTTAAGAAATTTGCCTAAAGTCATCTCTTTAGGCAAATTTAATTTATCTACCTTAAGTAGATTATATTGTAATGTAATTAAAATAAAACAACATTACTAAGTTTCTCAGGTCTTTAATCTGTGACAGCATTTAAATTAAGTAGTTTCAGAATTTGATTTTCAATTTAAGGTTGAAATCATTTGACTTTCTATCCTAATAGACAACCAATGGGAACTTGCTCTAAGATCCAGGGAACTCAAATGGGGCTCTGAAACAACCTAAAGGAGTGGGAGCGGGAGGGAGGTGGGAGGGAAGCTCAGGAACGAGGGAATGTATGTATACCTATAGCTGATTCATGTTGATGTTTGGCAGTAAATAATTCTGTAAAGCTATTATCCTTCAAAAAAATAAAAATTTTAAAAAAAAATTACTATATTTTCCATGTTTCTATTTAACATATTCAGTCTTTCTTCTAGTTTCTGGAGCATATGGAATACAGTTATAAACAACTGTTTTACCATCCCTCTCCAATAATTCTATCACCTGTGTCACTTCTGTTTCAGTTTTAATTTTCCTTTTTCATATGAGTCATACTTTCCTGTTCCTTTGCATGCCTAGTAATTTCTGACTGGGTGCCAGACACTGTGAATTTTACATTTTTGGCTGTTGGGTATTTTTGTATTCCTGAACCTATTCTTGAGCTTAGTTCTTGGACATAAATAAGTTACTTGGAAAGAGTTTGTTTCAGATCTTGCTTTAAAATTTTTTTAGGACAGGCAAGAGCACTGTTTTGTTTAAAGCTAATTTACTTCACTACTGAAGCAAAACCCTTCTGACTACACTAGTTCCCGCTTATCTGCAGTTTAGCTCTTTCTGGTTTTAGTTACCTGTGGTAAATATTAATCCAAGAATATTAAATCCAAAATTCTAGAAATAGACAATTCACAAGCTTTAAATTATGTACTCTTCTGAGTAGCCTGATAAAACCTCACTCTCCTTGTTCCATGCCCCAGCCCCTGTTCTGCATGCTCCCCATGTGAACCATCCTTCTGACTACTTTACTGACTCCTCAATAACTCTGGGTTAGGTATTATTATTACTCGTATTTACTGAGAAGGACACCAAAGCTCAATGCTTTTAAGAAATTTGCCTAAAGTCATCTCTTTAGGCAAATTTAATTTATCTACCTTAAGTAGATTATATTGTAATGTAATTAAAATAAAACAACATTACTAAGTTTCTCAGGTCTTTAATCTGTGACAGCATTTAAATTAAGTAGTTTCAGAATTTGATTTTCAATTTAAGGTTGAAATCATTTGACTTTCTATCCTAATAGACAACCAATGGGAACTTGCTCTAAGATCCAGGGAACTCAAATGGGGCTCTGAAACAACCTAAAGGAGTGGGAGCGGGAGGGAGGTGGGAGGGAAGCTCAGGAACGAGGGAATGTATGTATACCTATAGCTGATTCATGTTGATGTTTGGCAGTAAATAATTCTGTAAAGCTATTATCCTTCAATTAAAAAATAAATTAAATATTATTTACTTAAATAATAGAATCTACTTGATTATTTTTAAAAATACAATTTCCACATCTAAAAGCAAGTTTTGTTTGAAAAAGAACATGACTGATATGAAAATGAACTATCAAGGGAAACTAGCAAACGTCAATTTAAGTGTATTTATAATATTTCACAATAGTTCTGTCAAATGGAATATGTGAGGATGAAAGAAACGTTTCATATATGCGTTGTTCAATACAGGAACCACTAGTTATTTGTGGCCACTGAGCATCTGAAATGTCTCTAGTAACACTAATTAACTGATTTTTAATTTTAATTATCATAAAATTTAATTATAAGTCATCTGTCTCCACCACTAGACTGTGAGTTCCTTAATGAACAGAATGTTTTATCTCTCTCTTTCCAATGCTTAGGTACATATTAGAGAGAAAAAAATACATCTATTGATGTATGGTAGAATGTGTGGATAGAATTTTCTAGGAATGTCCAAGTAAATTCTCTAAATCTATCAGTCTAAACATTACAGAGTGCAGACTAACTTTATTAAATTATACTCTCTTTCTACTCTGGTTCTTAAAGCAGATAAAATATCTTACTTATTCATTTATTCACCAAACATGTTCTGAGCTTGTATATAAGACAGGCACTATGCTGAGTGTTCAGGATATGATGATGAATAAGCCTTGTTTATGGCATCAAGAATCACTCATTCTCAGAAGTAAACAATAGCAAATGAAACAACCAACAAAGAATTAATTTCTAAAATATACAAGCAGCTCAGAAAACTCAACACCAAAAAAATAAACAACCCAATCAAAAAATTGGAAAAAGACCTAAACAGACATCTCTCCAAAGAAGACATACAGATGGGCAACAAACACTTGAAAAGATGCTCAATATCACTCATTATTAGAGAAATGTAAATCAAAACTACAATGAGGGGGGCTTCCCCGGTCGTCCAGTGGGTAAGGACAATGCCTTGCAGTGAAAGGGATGCCGGTTTGATCCCTGGCCTGGGAAGTATACCTATAGCTGATTCATGTTGATGTTTGGCAGTAAATAATTCTGTAAAGCTATTATCCTTCAATTAAAAAATAAATTAAATATTATTTACTTAAATAATAGAATCTACTTGATTATTTTTAAAAATACAATTTCCACATCTAAAAGCAAGTTTTGTTTGAAAAGAACATGACTGATATGAAAATGAACTATAAAGGGGAAACTAGCAAACGCTCAATTTAAGTGTATTTATAATATTTCACAATAGTTCTGTCAAATGGAATATGTGAGGATGAAAGAAACGTTTCATATATGCGTTGTTCAATACAGGAACCACTAGTTATTTGTGGCCACTGAGCATCTGAAATGTCTCTAGTAACACTAATTAACTGATTTTTAATTTTAATTATCATAAAATTTAATTATAAGTCATCTGTCTCCACCACTAGACTGTGAGTTCCTTAATGAACAGAATGTTTTATCTCTCTCTTTCCAATGCTTAGGTACATATTAGAGAGAAAAAAATACATCTACTAATGTATGGTAGAATGTGGGATAGAATTTTCTAGGAATGTCCAAGTAAATTCTCTAAATCTATCAGTCTAAACATTACAGAGTGCAGACTAACTTTATTAAATTATACTCTCTTTCTACTCTGGTTCTTAAAGCAGATAAAATATCTTACTTATTCATTTATTCACCAAACATGTTCTGAGCTTGTATATAAGACAGGCACTATGCTGAGTGTTCAGGATATGATGATGAATAAGCCTTGTTTATGGCATCAAGAATCACTCATTCTCAGAAGTAAACAATAGCAAATGAAACAACCAACAAAGAATTAATTTCTAAAATATACAAGCAGCTCAGAAAACTCAACACCAAAAAAATAAACAACCCAATCAAAAAATTGGAAAAAGACCTAAACAGACATCTCTCCAAAGAAGACATACAGATGGGCAACAAACACTTGAAAAGATGCTCAATATCACTCATTATTAGAGAAATGTAAATCAAAACTACAATGAGGGGGGCTTCCCCGGTCGTCCAGTGGGTAAGGACAATGCCTTGCAGTGAAAGGGATGCCGGTTTGATCCCTGGCCTGGGAAGATCCCACATGCTGCGGAGCGGCTGGACCGATGTGTCCAACTACCAAGCCAGAGCTCTGGAGAGCATGCGCCCAGAGCTGGTGCTCTGCGATGAGAGGCCACTGCAATGGGAGGCCCACACAGGCCAAAGAACAATGACGGATGAGAATAAATAAATGAAAGATCAATGAAGTGGCCAAAAAAGAAAAAAAAAAAAAAGAAACTACAGTGAGCTATCACCTCACACCAGTCTGAATGCCCATCATCAAAAAGTCTACAAACGATATATGCTGGAGAGGGTGTGGAGAAAAGGGAACCCCTTTGCACTGTTGGTGGGAATGTAAACTGATACAGCCGCTATGGAAGACAATATGGAGATTCCTCAAAAAACTAGGAAGAGAACCACCATATGACTTAGCAATCCCACTACTAGGCATATATTCTGAAGAAATCAAAATTGAAAGAGACACATGTATCCCATTCATTGTAGCACTATTTACAATAGCGAGAACATGGAAGCAACCTAGATGTCCAGACAGATGAAGCATAAAGAAGCTGCGGTACACTGATAAATGAATATGCAGAGCAGCAATGGAGAGGCAGATATGGACAACAGTCTTATGGACACTGGAGTGAGAAAGGGCAATATGCTGTGGGCCTAGTGGATCTCAAACAAGGACTCTGTGGTGACCTGGAGGAGTGTGATGGGGAGGAAGATGGTGGGGGAGGTTCAGGGTTGTGGGGGGACAAATGTATACCTATGACGAATTCAGGTCAATGTGTGGCAGTAAACAACAAAACTCTGTAAAAATAAAATAAAATAATAAAATTCTTTTTTTAAAAAAAGTCACTCATTTTCATAGAAAACACATACATAATTGGGCTTCACTGGTAGCTACTGGTAAAGAGTTCACTTGCCAATGCAGGAGACATAGGTTCGATTCCTGATCTGGGAAGATCTTACATGCTGTGTAGCAACAAAGCCCATGGGCCACAGCTGTTCAGTCTCTAGAGCCTCGGAGCCACAACTATTGAGCCCATGTGTCACAACTACTAAAGCCCGTGTGCCCTGAAGTCCGAATTCCACACCAAGAGAAGTCACCACAAGAAGAAGCCTGTTTACCTCAACTAGAGGGCAGTCCCCACTCCCTGCAACTAGAGAAAAGCCTGCAGCATCAGTGAAAACCCAGAATGGTCAAATACAAATTAATTAATTAATTAATTAATTGTTTTTTGGCCACTTTTATTGGTCTTTCATTTATTTATTTTCATTCATCTTTGTTCTTTTGCCTGTGTAGATCTCCCATCGCAGTAGCCTCTCTTGTCGCAAAGCACCTGCTCTGGGCGCATGCGCTCCAGAGCTCTGGCTCGGTAATTGGACACACCGGTCCAGCCGCTCTGCAGCACTCGGGATCTTCCCAGACTAGGGATCGAACCAGCGTCCCTTGCACTGCAAGGCGGTGTTCTTACCCACTGGACCACCAGGGAAGCCTAATTAATTCATTTAAAAAATTTAAAAAAATAAGTGAAGATAATTATTACAGGAAACACGAAGGAAAATAACCACCCGAGTGTGCAGGGAAATACACAAACTGAAGAACAACTCATTAATCTAATCTGAAAATGAATAATAACTCACCGGTTCTAAGATGGTAGGATGGTGAAGAGGCATTCTAAGTACAACAAAGAGCCTATGGAAAGGCTTAAAGACACTAAAAGGCACAGCTCACACAGGTAAAAGAAGTAGTTTACTATGATGAAAATATGGGGGAAGGACTAGGAAGAGAAAGTAGAGAGACAAAGTTATATTAGAGTTAGATTCTAATGCCCTTTATGTGCCATGTTACGGAATGCTTACTTAATCCTACTAGGATAGTGGACAAATTTCAACTGTAAGAAGGTAAACTTTAGCTTGCTGGTTTAAGTCCAATACCCCAATGAACAAACTTTAAAAAGGAAAATTTGAACTGTAAGTACAGCTTATAAATAGACATCAATAACTGTCCAACTGAACAAGCAAGGTTATTAAGATAGTCATTTGAGTTTTAAATGACCAACATTAAATCACTTTGAAGCAAAATACAACCTTATTTATATGCCTATGTCTCTTAAAGATTACACTAAAGTTACACTTCTCTCAGTAACCCGATCTTAAACTTATTATTGTTGGCTAGGAATCTTTACAATTTGCCGAAACAAACAAACAAGAAAAACACAACCCTGATTACTCTGTTAGTTTAGGGGGATAAAGTTGATCCAGCTCTGATTATTTTCTCATTAACAGGGCTAACACCTCTCCTCTCAATGCAGTAATATTTAAATTCTAAATCCCAGATAATCAACCATTTTTGATGTCAATCACTTCTCACAGTTCAATTGTACAGTTGCCTCTTTTGGTTTTTCAAATAACATTCTAAACTGCCATCTCTTCCACCTGCAGGTGTCCAGTACATCCTCTTCTCTTAAAGCTACCATAAATTCTGCTCTGAACTTCCAAGATGCTCAACACCTAGCTCCTCTTGTATAGTGAAGGAACATGCTGTCTTCCACTTACTGACCTTCACTGAGCTCAGAGTTTGTGTAAAATTCACTCAATACATACCCCGTCCTGACACATATGTTTGGATTAAGCAATCTTTATTTTTATTTTTTTTAATTTTTTTTTTAATCTTGGCCTTTTTTATTGTTTTATTTATTTATTTATTTTCATCCATCTTTATTCCTTGGCCTGTGTGGGCCTCCCATCACAGTGGCCTCTCTTGTTGCAGAGCTCTGGCTCATAATTGGACACACCAGTCCAGCAGCACTTGGGATCTTCCCAGGCCAGGGATCAAACCGGTGACTCTTGCACTCAAGACAGAGTCTTTACCTACTGGGGACACAAAACCAGTCCAAAAAACCCTAGCAACTTATATTAGAGTTAGATTCTAATGCCCTTTATGTGCCATGTTACGGAATGCTTACTTAATCCTACTAGGATAGTGGACAAATTTCAACTGTAAGAAGGTAAACTTTAGCTTGCTGGTTTAAGTCCAATACCCCAATGAACAAACTTTAAAAAGGAAAATTTGAACTGTAAGTACAGCTTATAAATAGACATCAATAACTGTCCAACTGAACAAGCAAGGTTATTAAGATAGTCATTTGAGTTTTAAATGACCAACATTAAATCACTTTGAAGCAAAATACAACCTTATTTATATGCCTATGTCTCTTAAAGATTACACTAAAGTTACACTTCTCTCAGTAACCCGATCTTAAACTTATTATTGTTGGCTAGGAATCTTTACAATTTGCCGAAACAAACAAACAAGAAAAACACAACCCTGATTACTCTGTTAGTTTAGGGGGATAAAGTTGATCCAGCTCTGATTATTTTCTCATTAACAGGGCTAACACCTCTCCTCTCAATGCAGTAATATTTAAATTCTAAATCCCAGATAATCAACCATTTTTGATGTCAATCACTTCTCACAGTTCAATTGTACAGTTGCCTCTTTTGGTTTTTCAAATAACATTCTAAACTGCCATCTCTTCCACCTGCAGGTGTCCAGTACATCCTCTTCTCTTAAAGCTACCATAAATTCTGCTCTGAACTTCCAAGATGCTCAACACCTAGCTCCTCTTGTATAGTGAAGGAACATGCTGTCTTCCACTTACTGACCTTCACTGAGCTCAGAGTTTGTGTAAAATTCACTCAATACATACCCCGTCCTGACACATATGTTTGGATTAAGCAATCTTTATTTTTATTTTTTTTAATTTTTTTTTTAATCTTGGCCTTTTTTATTGTTTTATTTATTTATTTATTTTCATCCATCTTTATTCCTTGGCCTGTGTGGGCCTCCCATCACAGTGGCCTCTCTTGTTGCAGAGCTCTGGCTCATAATTGGACACACCAGTCCAGCAGCACTTGGGATCTTCCCAGGCCAGGGATCAAACCGGTGACTCTTGCACTCAAGACAGAGTCTTTACCTACTGAACCACCAGAGAAGCCCGTATTTTTACATGTTTTTTAATTCAAGCATAGTTGATTTATAATGTTGGGTTAGTTTCAAGTGTATAGCAAAGTGATTCAGTTATACATAATTTTGTTTAGATTTCTTCACACTATAAGTTATTACAAAGTATTGAGTATAGGTCCTTGATATTTACCTATTTTATATTTTATATATTAGTATGTATCTGTTAATCCCAAACTCCTAATTTATCTCCCCGCTCACACCCCCACCTCAATATGCCTTTTTGTAATCGTAAGTTTGTTATTTATGTCTGTGAGTCTATTTCTGTTTTGTAAATAAGTTCATCCGTACCATTTTTTAAGATTCCACATACAAGTGGTATCATATGGTATCTGTCTTTCCCTGTCTGACCTCACTGAATATAATCCCTAGGCCCATCCATTTTGCTGCAAAGGGCATTATTTCATTCATTTTTATGGTTGAAAAATATTCCATGAAACACACACACACACACACACACACACACACACACCCCTTCTTATCCATTCATCTATCGATGAATATTTAGGTTGCTTCCACATCTTGGGTGTTGTAACTGGTGCTGCTATGAACATAGGCATGCAGGCATCTTTTAGTTTTCTCCAGACATGCATCCAGGAGTGGGACTGCTGAATCATATGGTAGTTGTATTTTGTTATTTAAGGAACCTCCATACTGCTCTCTCTAGTGCCTGTACCAATTTACATTCCCAACAATAGTATAGCAGGGTTCCCTTTTCTCAATACCCTCTCCAGCATTTATTATTCATAGATATTTTCTTTTTTTGGCCAAGCCCCAGAGTTTGCAAAATCATAGTTCCCTCACCAGGAATTGAACCTGGACCTACAGCAGCGAGAGAGCCACATCCTAACCAGTGGACTGCCAGGAATTCCTAGACTATTTGATGATGGCCATTCTGACTGGAGTGAGATGATAGACCTGATTTGAAAAGATGGCCATTTTTGACTGGCTCTGGCTCATAATTGGACACACCAGTCAGCAATTTCCCAGGCCAGGGATCAAACCGGTGACTCTTGCACTCAAGACAGAGTCTTTACCTACTGAACCACCAGAGAAGCCCGTATTTTTACATGTTTTTTAATTCAAGCATAGTTGATTTATAATGTTGGGTTAGTTTCAAGTGTATAGCAAAGTGATTCAGTTATACATAATTTTGTTTAGATTTCTTCACACTATAAGTTATTACAAAGTATTGAGTATAGGTCCTTGATATTTACCTATTTTATATTTTATATATTAGTATGTATCTGTTAATCCCAAACTCCTAATTTATCTCCCCGCTCACACCCCCACCTCAATATGCCTTTTTGTAATCGTAAGTTTGTTATTTATGTCTGTGAGTCTATTTCTGTTTTGTAAATAAGTTCATCCGTACCATTTTTTAAGATTCCACATACAAGTGGTATCATATGGTATCTGTCTTTCCCTGTCTGACCTCACTGAATATAATCCCTAGGCCCATCCATTTTGCTGCAAAGGGCATTATTTCATTCATTTTTATGGTTGAAAAATATTCCATGAAACACACACACACACACACACACACACACACACACCCCTTCTTATCCATTCATCTATCGATGAATATTTAGGTTGCTTCCACATCTTGGGTGTTGTAACTGGTGCTGCTATGAACATAGGCATGCAGGCATCTTTTAGTTTTCTCCAGACATGCATCCAGGAGTGGGACTGCTGAATCATATGGTAGTTGTATTTTGTTATTTAAGGAACCTCCATACTGCTCTCTCTAGTGCCTGTACCAATTTACATTCCCAACAATAGTATAGCAGGGTTCCCTTTTCTCAATACCCTCTCCAGCATTTATTATTCATAGATTTTTTTTTTTTTTTTTTGGCCAAGCCCCAGAGTTTGCAAAATCATAGTTCCCTCACCAGGAATTGAACCTGGACCTACAGCAGCGAGAGAGCCACATCCTAACCAGTGGACTGCCAGGGAATTCCCTAGACTATTTGATGATGGCCATTCTGACTGGAGTGAGATGATACCTCGTTGTACCTTTGATTTGCATTTCTCTAATACTTACTGATGTTGAGCCATTTTTTCATGTGCCCACTGGCCTCTGTATTGTCTTCTTTGGAGAAATGTCTATTTAAGTCTTATGCTTATATTCTGATTGAGCTTTTCTTTTTATATTAAGCTGTGTATGCCTAAACAATCTTTAAAACTTGGACAGTATGCTAATAATTGTGTAGCTTGAAGTTTTTTAGTTTATTGCCATACACACAACATGGAATTTTGAAACCTGCTAAAACCTAGACAAACTGCATAAAGAACAATTTAATTAATTCTTCCTACATCTATATATTTTAAACTCTCTGGGTTTAAAGAAGTCGAAAAATTAAATTCTCTTAAAAATTATTTTTGTTATTGTCACTATTAACAATCACATTTAGGGACTTCCCTGATAGTCCAGTAGCTTAGACTCTGCGCTTCAGATGTGGGGCGCCTGGGTTTGGTCTCTGGCGGCAACTAAGATTTCACGTGCCACACTAAAAAAGATCCTGCATGCCACAACTGAGACCTGGCGCACCCAAATAAATAAATAATTTTTTAAAAACCCAATAATCACATTTAATGAAAACCTACTATATCCTGGGTGCTTGGCATACAGTAATTAATAGTTAAAAAGCCCCTGAGATATTACTATTTCCATTTGCAAATAAACTCAAATTCTGCGAGATTAAGTAAATGTGTTCAACATCAAGAAGTGATGGAGTTACGTTTCAGAAAAGAGACTTGCCTGCCTAAAAGTCTGTACCGCAAATGTTAGCAATTAAAGTTCAAATGTCTATTGAATTGAGCTACTAACATCTTTTAAATGAAAATAAAACAGTGGAGTAAACAATATGTTGTTTTAATTATTACAGTTTCTATTACAATATAATGAAGTATCAGAATAATCCATAGATATAAAATAAGACATTACTGTTATCTGTAGTTTTTGTTTTAATTTTTTCTTTTCCCAATCATGCCTCATTTTGTTTATATTTATTTTCATCCATCTTTTTATTCTTTGGCATGTGTGGGCCTCCACTTGCCGTGGCCTCTCTCTCGTTGCAGAGCATCGGCTCAGGGTGCATGCACTCCAGAGCACTGGCTCGTAATTGGACACACAGGTTCAGCCTCTCCAGGGCACATGGGATTTTTCCAGGCCATGGATCAAACTGGTGCCCCTTGCACTGCAAGGTAGACTCTTTACCCACTGGACCACCAGCGAAGCCCTTAACTAGTTTTAATGTTAATTCCCTGTGACAGCAATTAATGACAATTATTATTTATTTTTATACAATGCTCAAAATTAAGTAGTTTCCATACAGATTTTGGAACATGAAATAATTTAAAGAATCAAATATATAATCATATTTATTACATATACTTTATATATTTAAAACTTTTACTTACTGTTCATCAATTGTAGTTTGTATAATCAAGTTCACCCACAACGAAAAATACTTACCAATAATCAATTTTAACAAACCAGCCAAATATACAAGATATTTAGTTATAAAATCTGAGTACTCCAGGGCATGGGTACTTGTAATAATGATACAAACAGGTGCACCCAAAGAGTTCAAATTTCAAGTTCCATAAATTAAAATAATAGACATTTTAAAAGGGAAAAATCAACATGCAAGTTGCAAAAAAATAATGTATATTGGAAAAGGAAAGCAGTTAATTTTTAAAAAATACATGTAAAATTATCTTAATAAACGTCTGCTATTTCTACCTGCCCAGCAATCTTTCTCCCTTCTCTGGGAATGGACACTTTGACTTTCCTTTAGGAACTGTATGTCATGCCTGCATGCTAAGCGGCTTCAGTTGTGTCTGACTCTTTGTGACCCTATGGACTGTCGCCCACCAGGATCTTCTGTCCATGGGATTCTTCAGACAAGAATACTGAAATGGGTTGCCATTTTCTGCTCCAAGGGATCTTCCCGACCCAGTGATTGAATCCACATCTCTTATGTCTCCTGCATTGCTAATGTGGGTTTTTTGTTTGTTTGTTTGAGAGGAAAGTAAAGTTTATTAGAGTGGGGGAAGGGAGAATCGCTGCCAGTACAGCGGGTCGGTTTAAGGGAGAATCAGCATGGAAGACGCTGCTAGAACAGTAGGTCGGCTCAAAGAGAACGGACCGCTAATGTGGTTTTAAACTGTATCCCCCTCTGTCCCACTCCAGGGTGGGAAGAAGATCCAATTCTGGCCACTGAAGGCATTCCATCTGTCTGATCACAGACACTGTGTCTAGAATGGGCAATGACCCAAATAAGGCCACAGAGTAGTTTGCTATTATAATATAAACCGATTATAACAGACTCAGAAAAAGGGAAGTTTTCTCTCTTCTGGATTTTCTGAGGTTTTGTAGTATGTAAGCCCAGTGCTATTAGTACCATCTTTTTCAAGGAATCTGACCCCAAACTTAGCTCAAAATTAATCATATTTAAATTAAAAAAATAAAAACTTTATAATATTTAAAAAACTTTTACTTACTGTTCATCAATTGTAGTTTGTATAATCAAGTTCACCCACAACGAAAATACTTACCAATAATCAATTTTAACAAACCAGCCAAATATACAAGATATTTAGTTATAAAATCTGAGTACTCCAGGGCATGGGTACTTGTAATAATGATACAAACAGGTGCACCCAAAGAGTTCAAATTTCAAGTTCCATAAATTAAAATAATAGACTTTTTAAAAAGGGGAAAAATCAACATGCAAGTTGCAAAAAAATAATGTATATTGGAAAAGGAAAGCAGTTAATTTTTAAAAAATACATGTAAAATTATCTTAATAAACGTCTGCTATTTCTACCTGCCCAGCAATCTTTCTCCCTTCTCTGGGAATGGACACTTTGACTTTCCTTTAGGAACTGTATGTCATGCCTGCATGCTAAGCGGCTTCAGTTGTGTCTGACTCTTTGTGACCCTATGGACTGTCGCCCACCAGGATCTTCTGTCCATGGGATTCTTCAGACAAGAATACTGAAATGGGTTGCCATTTTCTGCTCCAAGGGATCTTCCCGACCCAGTGATTGAATCCACATCTCTTATGTCTCCTGCATTGCTAATGTGGGTTTTTTGTTTGTTTGTTTGAGAGGAAAGTAAAGTTTATTAGAGTGGGGGAAGGGAGAATCGCTGCCAGTACAGCGGGTCGGTTTAAGGGAGAATCAGCATGGAAGACGCTGCTAGAACAGTAGGTCGGCTCAAAGAGAACGGACCGCTAATGTGGTTTTAAACTGTATCCCCCTCTGTCCCACTCCAGGGTGGGAAGAAGATCCAATTCTGGCCACTGAAGGCATTCCATCTGTCTGATCACAGACACTGTGTCTAGAATGGGCAATGACCCAAATAAGGCCACAGAGTAGTTTGCTATTATAATATAAACCGATTATAACAGACTCAGAAAAAGGGAAGTTTTCTCTCTTCTGGATTTTCTGAGGTTTTGTAGTATGTAAGCCCAGTGCTATTAGTACCATCTTTTTCAAGGAATCTGACCCCAAACTTAGCTTTCCATACTGATTCCCAGTCCAATGCAAGGGGAATTAGTGGTTACCTGATGGCATGGAAAAAGATAAATTCGGATTTCAGCTTTCAGTGTTGTATTTGTAACAATGTTTTCATTTTTCAAAAGTAAATATTACTTTTGTAATGTGAAAAATAAAACATCTAAAAATACTTCCCTTGTATTTTCTTCTCAAATATGCTTTTAATGTCTTTAAAAGCATCAGGAATTTTCTCAGAATTTACTTAAGTGAGTAAAAATCTACTTAAAAGGAATCAACTTTTTCTCTTGGCATTTTCCTTTTCAGTGGGAAAAAAAAAGTTGTGAGTAAACTTTTTAAAAAGCTGATTATTTTTCACCCTAAAAAATTAGTTCTCGTCACTGCTCTGTGAGAAAAGGAGATCCTGCAGGGGTGCTGTGTGACAGTCTGGAGGGGTGGGATGGGGGGATATACATATGACTAATCTGGGAACATACATATCTGTAAATAACAAAACTCTGTAAAAGTTAAAAGTCAAATAAAAGCTAAAAAAAAAAGTTAGTTCTCTTTTAAAGGAAATATTTTAAGAAATTCTACTCCAGGTACTTCCCTGGCAGTCCAGTGATTAAGACTCTGATTCCAATTCAGGGAACAAGGATTCAGGTTCCTCTGCTCAGGGGAAATAAGACCCCATGATGTGGCCAAACAAAAAACTCTACTCTATGGAAAATGTTGGCATACATTTACCAAGTGCTGCAGCCATTGTAAAAACTGGTCAAGAGGGAAAACTAAAGATTTAAAGTGGCTAAATTAGGTGTAATAACTTTGTCAATTACTTTAGTCCTATAATTCTGAATAATATAAGATCTGTAGGGTCAATTAAATCTTTCAGTTATAATTATTTCGCATAATGTTACATTATAGGAGAAATTACATACCATTGTTAAATACAAGAAAGTCAGTCTCAAGAGTCACCTCTTGAGAATGCAAAAAGTCTACTCAACATAGCGAAAAAAGGGAAGTTTTCTCTCTTCTGGATTTTCTGAGGTTTTGTAGTATGTAAGCCCAGTGCTATTAGTACCATCTTTTTCAAGGAATCTGACCCCAAACTTAGCTTTCCATACTGATTCCCAGTCCAATGCAAGGGGAATTAGTGGTTACCTGATGGCATGGAAAAAGATAAATTCGGATTTCAGCTTTCAGTGTTGTATTTGTAACAATGTTTTCATTTTTCAAAAGTAAATATTACTTTTGTAATGTGAAAAATAAAACATCTAAAAATACTTCCCTTGTATTTTCTTCTCAAATATGCTTTTAATGTCTTTAAAAGCATCAGGAATTTTCTCAGAATTTACTTAAGTGAGTAAAAATCTACTTAAAAGGAATCAACTTTTTCTCTTGGCATTTTCCTTTTCAGTGGGAAAAAAAAAGTTGTGAGTAAACTTTTTAAAAAGCTGATTATTTTTCACCCTAAAAAATTAGTTCTCGTCACTGCTCTGTGAGAAAAGGAGATCCTGCAGGGGTGCTGTGTGACAGTCTGGAGGGGTGGGATGGGGGGATATACATATGACTAATCTGGGAACATACATATCTGTAAATAACAAAACTCTGTAAAAGTTAAAAGTCAAATAAAAGCTAAAAAAAAAAGTTAGTTCTCTTTTAAAGGAAATATTTTAAGAAATTCTACTCCAGGTACTTCCCTGGCAGTCCAGTGATTAAGACTCTGATTCCAATTCAGGGAACAAGGATTCAGGTTCCTCTGCTCAGGGAACTAAGACCCCATGATGTGGCCAAACAAAAAACTCTACTCTATGGAAAATGTTGGCATACATTTACCAAGTGCTGCAGCCATTGTAAAAACTGGTCAAGAGGGAAAACTAAAGATTTAAAGTGGCTAAATTAGGTGTAATAACTTTGTCAATTACTTTAGTCCTATAATTCTGAATAATATAAGATCTGTAGGGTCAATTAAATCTTTCAGTTATAATTATTTCGCATAATGTTACATTATAGGAGAAATTACATACCATTGTTAAATACAAGAAAGTCAGTCTCAAGAGTCACCTCTTGAGAATGCAAAAAGTCTACTCAACATAGCGAATGTTCTCTAGATTATAAATGAAGATAGCAATACACTTTTTTTGTTCTCTCACTCATATTTGTTTCTATCACTCTTTCCTTTTCTCCCCAGGTACACAATCAACTCCTGAATCTTTACTTTTTGTTAGCATTACATTGTGTCTTATAACCTTCAGTAAGGACACTAAGGGTTTCCTTGGTGGCTCAGCGGTAAAGAATCCGCCTGCAGTGCAGAAGACGCGGGTTCCATCTCGGGGTTTGGAGAAGGTAATGACAACCCACGCCAGTATTCCTGCCTGGGAAATCCCATGTACGAGGAGCATAATGGGCAACATACAGTTCCGGGAGTCTCAAAGAATCGGATGGTGACTTAGTGACTAAACAACAAAGGACACTGAGCAGCTGGAGGCCAGGGCCATCTTCTCACAAACAAGTGAGTTGGTTATAAAAAGGTTTTAGAATAAAACAATATTTAAGATGCTCAACAATAAAACTCTGTTAAAGTAAAAAGTAAAATAATAATAATAATAAAAAGAAGCTCAATACCTTACTCAACGCTAGGAAGACAATGGGTTGGTCAATCTGGCCAACACCTATGTCTCAAGATGCTGCCGTTTTATTATTTGGTCATACAGTTTAATGAAACCTAAACTCTACAACAGCTGTCAACCCCAAACGGTTTCATTCCTTGCTACTGCTAGATCACGTGCACATGAAACTCAAAGGAATATTTAAATATAAACAAAGGTATACCCAAGAAACTGACTCAAAATTGACAGACACATTTACTTATAAAACAGAAAGAAAACAGGTCTTTCCAGGTACCGCAAAGAGAATAAAGTATTTTACTCTAGTCCTTTAACTATAAAATAGTTATTCTACTTATACTTGCAAATGTCTACTATTTAGGCATCTGAAAGACAAGATAAAAAATTTGGGTCAATTAAATCTTTCAGTCCTATAATTCTGAATAATATAAGATCTGTAGGGTCAATTAAATCTTTCAGTTATAATTATTTCATAATGTTACATTATAGGAGAAATTACATACCATTGTTAAATACAAGAAAGTCAGTCTCAAGAGTCACCTCTTGAGAATGCAAAAAGTCTACTCAACATAGCGAATGTTCTCTAGATTATAAATGAAGATAGCAATACACTTTTTTTGTTCTCTCACTCATATTTGTTTCTATCACTCTTTCCTTTTCTCCCCAGGTACACAATCAACTCCTGAATCTTTACTTTTTGTTAGCATTACATTGTGTCTTATAACCTTCAGTAAGGACACTAAGGGTTTCCTTGGTGGCTCAGCGGTAAAGAATCCGCCTGCAGTGCAGAAGACGCGGGTTCCATCTCGGGGTTTGGAGAAGGTAATGACAACCCACGCCAGTATTCCTGCCTGGGAAATCCCATGTACGAGGAGCATAATGGGCAACATACAGTTCCGGGAGTCTCAAAGAATCGGATGGTGACTTAGTGACTAAACAACAAAGGACACTGAGCAGCTGGAGGCCAGGGCCATCTTCTCACAAACAAGTGAGTTGGTTATAAAAAGGTTTTAGAATAAAACAATATTTAAGATGCTCAACAATAAAACTCTGTTAAAGTAAAAAGTAAAATAATAATAATAATAAAAAGAAGCTCAATACCTTACTCAACGCTAGGAAGACAATGGGTTGGTCAATCTGGCCAACACCTATGTCTCAAGATGCTGCCGTTTTATTATTTGGTCATACAGTTTAATGAAACCTAAACTCTACAACAGCTGTCAACCCCAAACGGTTTCATTCCTTGCTACTGCTAGATCACGTGCACATGAAACTCAAAGGAATATTTAAATATAAACAAAGGTATACCCAAGAAACTGACTCAAAATTGACAGACACATTTACTTATAAAACAGAAAGAAAACAGGTCTTTCCAGGTACCGCAAAGAGAATAAAGTATTTTACTCTAGTCCTTTAACTATAAAATAGTTATTCTACTTATACTTGCAAATGTCTACTATTTAGGCATCTGAAAGACAAGATAAACAGAGACCGCAATTTAAAAGACAGTTTAAAATTCTTCGCCCAACATTCACACTGACTCAACAACAATAACGGCCGGCTCATTCTCAAAACATCGTACTGTGAACCAGTATAGGACGGTGGGAAAGAAACTTGAGAGAATGAAAACGGGTAAGACACTGGTTAAGATAAAAACTGAACAATCCAGGAAGCCTGCACTTCGTTTTGTCCCTTCAGGTCCCCATTTGCTTTTTCACTTGTTTTTCGTTTCAGTGACTGAAACTTCTCTCCATCAGAGATGTAACCGTAAACCCCCCACCACAGTGCCAGCCACATTGACAGATGCCAGGGATGAGTCCACGGTCGCCAGCGAGAAGAGGGACGTCGGCGCTCAGGTGAACCCTGCCGTTGGGAACTCAGTAGAAGTTCTCCCGGCACAGGGAGAAGGGACTGGGTAAATGGAAGGAAAGCTGAGCAAAGGAAGTAGGCAGGACTAGTCTGAGCATATCAGGGGGAGACAAATGTCCCGCTCGACCAGAGAAGTCTCCTGACCCCAGAGCAGAGAAACGGCTGGCTCCAGAGGTCTGGTATCGAAAGCTGTTTCGCATTCCCTTCCTTTTCGTCCTCCCTAAAAGGCAGTCTCTTCAAACCGTCAGAGTCCAGGACTCACCCGTCCACGCCGGCGCTCCAGTCGCTTCTCAGTCAAAGCCGTCCACCTCTGAAAATCATAGAGACGAAGAAACCACCAAGACCAGCCTCTACCTCCGCCGCCCACCCTCACGTGACTTTTCTCCCCGCGGGGCCTGTCGGGATCGCGGTGAAACGCGTGTGGGAGGAGCCTGGAGGAAAAGGGGGCGGGGAGAGGCCCGGAAGCATCCCGCCTCGCCCAGGCCCCGCCCCGGCCCCGCCCTGGCCCTCGCAGTAGCTAAGGCGAGAGACAGGTCATCGGGGAGCGTCTGGCGCTCTCCCCTCCAGCCTCCACTCGCTGACACACAGGGCGGGTAAGAGTCTGAGAGACCTAGTGTTCCTTAAAGAGATGTACTGTGCCTGCTCTCATCTCGTTGGTTGCTTTTCGTAATAGCTAACCAAAAAAGAGTCAGTGAAAAGAAAATTGGACCACAGTGAGTTGGTAATTGTTATTTTCGAACTGCGTTTAGATTTAGGTGTCTGATAAAATTTACGTATTTCCTGATTTTGAAGTTTCTTTCAACTTAGAAACCTCTTCACCGCTTCCTCTGCTGTTAGGTTTTTCAAGTGTTCTCTGCAAACTAATGTTATTGAGAAGAGTTTCGTCGCTAATCTACTAGTAACATGCTTTTCTCTGATGTTCCTATCAGTACTCAGGAGGGACAGGGGTCCCCTCTTCTGCTGCGGAAATAGAATGACAGTATTTTGGTTATGATATGAAAGAAGTTTTAAATAAAAAATTTTTTCAAAATTTTCCTTGGAACTGTAGAAAGGCTACAACAAACAGAACTCTTAACATCCCTGGGTTCAGTGGTGAAGTAGGCAGAACAACTGTTTTCTGCATTTCTTCTCAGAGGTCCGTTCCTCCCTAGTACCCTCCTGTAGTAGTGTTAGTCTGCTCAGTCGTGTCCTACTCAGAGACCTCCTGAACCGTACCCACCAGGCTCCTTTGTCCATGAGATTCTCAAGGCAAGAATACTAGAGTGGGTTGCCGCTCCCTTCAGGGGATCTTCCCTACCCAGGATCTAACCCAGGTTTCCTGCATTGCTGGCAGATTCCTATGTTCTGAGTTACAGAGCCCCCTCCTTTGTCCAGGACTCACCCGTCCACGCCGGCGCTCCAGTCGCTTCTCAGTCAAAGCCGTCCACCTCTGAAAATCATAGAGACGAAGAAACCACCAAGACCAGCCTCTACCTCCGCCGCCCACCCTCACGTGACTTTTCTCCCCGCGGGGCCTGTCGGGATCGCGGTGAAACGCGTGTGGGAGGAGCCTGGAGGAAAAGGGGGCGGGGAGAGGCCCGGAAGCATCCCGCCTCGCCCAGGCCCCGCCCCGGCCCCGCCCTGGCCCTCGCAGTAGCTAAGGCGAGAGACAGGTCATCGGGGAGCGTCTGGCGCTCTCCCCTCCAGCCTCCACTCGCTGACACACAGGGCGGGTAAGAGTCTGAGAGACCTAGTGTTCCTTAAAGAGATGTACTGTGCCTGCTCTCATCTCGTTGGTTGCTTTTTTCGTAATAGCTAACCAAAAAAGAGTCAGTGAAAAGAAAATTGGACCACAGTGAGTTGGTAATTGTTATTTTCGAACTGCGTTTAGATTTAGGTGTCTGATAAAATTTACGTATTTCCTGATTTTGAAGTTTCTTTCAACTTAGAAACCTCTTCACCGCTTCCTCTGCTGTTAGGTTTTTCAAGTGTTCTCTGCAAACTAATGTTATTGAGAAGAGTTTCGTCGCTAATCTACTAGTAACATGCTTTTCTCTGATGTTCCTATCAGTACTCAGGAGGGACAGGGGTCCCCTCTTCTGCTGCGGAAATAGAATGACAGTATTTTGGTTATGATATGAAAGAAGTTTTAAATAAAAATTTCTTCAAAATTTTCCTTGGAACTGTAGAAAGGCTACAACAAACAGAACTCTTAACATCCCTGGGTTCAGTGGTGAAGTAGGCAGAACAACTGTTTTCTGCATTTCTTCTCAGAGGTCCGTTCCTCCCTAGTACCCTCCTGTAGTAGTGTTAGTCTGCTCAGTCGTGTCCTACTCAGAGACCTCCTGAACCGTACCCACCAGGCTCCTTTGTCCATGAGATTCTCAAGGCAAGAATACTAGAGTGGGTTGCCGCTCCCTTCAGGGGATCTTCCCTACCCAGGGATCTAACCCAGGTTTCCTGCATTGCTGGCAGATTCCTTATGTTCTGAGTTACAGAGAAGCCCCACTACCCGAAGAATGACAAATTGTTGTATTCATGGCACTGAGCTCGCACTTAACCCAGCGTTTGTTTACAACCACCCTGTTGATGGAAACGTTGTATTTCCACTGCAGATAGGAAAGCAGGCAAGACCTCTAAGTAAGGAGCGATGGGCTTCCCTGGTACCTCCGGTGGTAAAGAATCTGCCTGCAATGCAGGAGACCTGAGTTGGATCTTCCTGGGTCAGGAAGATCCCTTGGACAAGGGCAAGGCAACCCACTCCAGAATTCTTGCCTGGAGACATTCAGTGGACAGAGGAGCCTGGCAGGGGTCGAAAAGAATCGGACAAGACTGAAGGACTGTCACTTTCATTTACCTGCAATTTTCTTTTTTTTTTTTTTAACTTGTTTGCATCTTTACAAGTCTTACAAGTATAGAAATTATAGCTTGTAAACAAAGTCACAATGCTCACAAATGGAAGACTGAAGGGACAAGTGTTACCTGCAATTTTCTTTTTTTAACTTGTTTGCTTCTTTATAAGACTTACAAGTATAGAAATTTGAGCAAATGCTAGAGCTGGTACAGACCTAATCTAAAGGTCACCAAGGACAACTTCAGCAGTTTTTTTCAATCTACTGTCCTCTGGATCTGTTTGCTACAGGAGTTAGAATCTTGACTGATTTGCTTCTCAGCTATGTGCCTTTTCTCTGTTTCTTTCCATTTACAGCCTGTTATCAGTTAAATGAAAAATCTCATAAAGGCATCCTTCCCTGTTTACCAGTAGGCACTTGGCACCGTATCCTTCTCATACAGTCCATCCATTCATGCTGATAATGGGAATTTCAAGTTGTGTCATAGGTTGCTATCAAATACTTTGGGGAGGCTCAGTCAAGTGTTTCTCAGAAAAAGAAATTTATCAAAACATAAATGTTGAACAAAGATCAAGTATTAAGAATTGGTAAAATTCGGGCTTCCCTGGTGGTCCAGTGGGTAAGGACACCGCCTTGCAGTGCAAGGGATGCCGGTTCTATCCCTGGCCTGGGAAGATCCCACATGCCACGGAGTGGCTGGACCGATGTGTCCAAGGACCGAGTCAGAGCTCTGGGGAGCATGCGCCCAGAGCCGGTGCTCTGCGACAACAGAGGCCACTGCAATGGGAGGCCCATGCAGGCCAAAGAACAAAGATGGATGCAAATAGATAAATGAAAGACCAATAGAAGTGGCCCGCCTGCCCCCCTCCCTCCACAAAAAAAAAAAAAGAATTGGTAAAATTCAATTCTGATTTTAGTCAAAATTTGTCTAGGGACTTCCTTGGCGGTGCAGTGGTTAGGACTCCAGACTTCCATTGCAGAAGGGAAAGTCAATCCTTAGTGGAAGAACTAGGATTCTACATGCCACATGGCCAAGCCAGAAAAAAAACCTCAAAATTTGTCTATATAAAACCTGTTCAGCTAATTATTAAATGCCATGTAAAGACATAAGTCACTGGTCTTAAACTTTTTGGTTTCAGGACCTCTTTACACTCTTATAAATTACTGAGAACTCTAAACAACTTTTGCTTATATATACATATCAATACTTGTCATTTTTTTAGAAATTAAAACTAATTTTTTAAAATTTTTAGTCATTAAAAAGAGCCCATTGTACATTGACATAAATATATATTTTAGAATAACTATTTTCAGGATGGCATGGTTTTACATTTTTTGTTAATTTCTTGGTACAGACCTAATCTAAAGGTCACCAAGGACAACTTCAGCAGTTTTTTTCAATCTACTGTCCTCTGGATCTGTTTGCTACAGGAGTTAGAATCTTGACTGATTTGCTTCTCAGCTATGTGCCTTTTCTCTGTTTCTTTCCATTTACAGCCTGTTATCAGTTAAATGAAAAATCTCATAAAGGCATCCTTCCCTGTTTACCAGTAGGCACTTGGCACCGTATCCTTCTCATACAGTCCATCCATTCATGCTGATAATGGGAATTTCAAGTTGTGTCATAGGTTGCTATCAAATACTTTGGGGAGGCTCAGTCAAGTGTTTCTCAGAAAAAGAAATTTATCAAAACATAAATGTTGAACAAAGATCAAGTATTAAGAATTGGTAAAATTCGGGCTTCCCTGGTGGTCCAGTGGGTAAGGACACCGCCTTGCAGTGCAAGGGATGCCAGTTCAGTCCCTGGCCTTGGAAGATCCTGGCCTGGGAAGATCCCACATGCCACGGAGTGGCTGGACCGATGTGTCCAAGGACCGAGTCAGAGCTCTGGGGAGCATGCGCCCAGAGCCGGTGCTCTGCGACAACAGAGGCCACTGCAATGGGAGGCCCATGCAGGCCAAAGAACAAAGATGGATGCAAATAGATAAATGAAAGACCAATAGAAGTGGCCCGCCTGCCCCCCTCCCTCCACAAAAAAAAAAAAAGAATTGGTAAAATTCAATTCTGATTTTAGTCAAAATTTGTCTAGGGACTTCCTTGGCGGTGCAGTGGTTAGGACTCCAGACTTCCATTGCAGAAGGGAAAGTCAATCCTTAGTGGAAGAACTAGGATTCTACATGCCACATGGCCAAGCCAGAAAAAAAACCTCAAAATTTGTCTATATAAAACCTGTTCAGCTAATTATTAAATGCCATGTAAAGACATAAGTCACTGGTCTTAAACTTTTTGGTTTCAGGACCTCTTTACACTCTTATAAATTACTGAGAACTCTAAACAACTTTTGCTTATATATACATATCAATACTTGTCATTTTTTTAGAAATTAAAACTAATTTTTTAAAATTTTTAGTCATTAAAAAGAGCCCATTGTACATTGACATAAATATATATTTTAGAATAACTATTTTCAGGATGGCATGGTTTTACATTTTTTGTTAATTTCTTAATGTGTGGTTTGTAAAAGAAAGGTTATGCTTATATCTTTTCTTCATTAATCTGTTTCTATATCACTCATCAAAATAACCTCTGGAAAGGTCCAATGTACACTCAGAGAATGAGGGTGATAAAGGCAGCTTATTATTATTATTAGGGAAAAAGTCTTGACCTTACAGATCACCAGAAAGGATTTCAGGGAACCCCAGGAGTCCATAAACCATACCTTGAGAAGTCTGTTTTAAACTATACAAATGCTAGCTGCTTTTTTTTTTTTAAACCATTTATCATCAAGTAGAACATTTAGTGGAAAGAAGGACAAGACAGATAATTTATAGACTAGACCAACCTTATAAATGTGAATACTCTTTCTCCATTTTCAGGAGCAAAGACTAAGTTAGCAAAATTTGACCTCCTAAGACTGAACACAACTATATTCTGCATTAGAAATTGGTTCACCAATCCAATATTACCTTTCTGTCTGCCTGCTATGCAAGGTTGTTCCTGTCACATGATGTGTAATATCACTAAAATGGGTTTATATTCCTTGCACAAACTAATATTAAGACTCATATAAAATTTGAAGTTAAAATTCTTTTTTGTATATATATATTGAATGTCTACAATCTTCAAGGCTCATAAAAAGTACTAGGCTTATGAAAATTTCCTGCCCTTAGGCAACTTATATTTATGTAATGAGATATACCCCGGTATAAATGTATTTTTTGCCACGTTCAATGGTTCCCAAGTCAGTCTGATGATCAACTGCCTCAGAATTATCTGGGGAAATTTTAAAAATACAAATTCCTGGATTAAGAGATACAGTGTTAACGTGGACAAGGTTGGTGCTCAGGAATTTGAATTTTTAAAAAGTGACCCAAATATTCCCATATAATGATGGATTTGAGAACGAATACAAAGTACCTACAACAAGAAATGGACTTGATCTTTGTCCCTAGTATTGAGCTCAGTCTTTACACTCTTATAAATTACTGAGAACTCTAAACAACTTTTGCTTATATATACATATCAATACTTGTCATTTTTTTAGAAATTAAAACTAATTTTTTAAAATTTTTAGTCATTAAAAAGAGCCCATTGTACATTGACATAAATATATATTTTAGAATAACTATTTTCAGGATGGCATGGTTTTACATTTTTTGTTAATTTCTTAATGTGTGGTTTGTAAAAGAAAGGTTATGCTTATATCTTTTCTTCATTAATCTGTTTCTATATCACTCATCAAAATAACCTCTGGAAAGGTCCAATGTACACTCAGAGAATGAGGGTGATAAAGGCAGCTTATTATTATTATTAGGGAAAAAGTCTTGACCTTACAGATCACCAGAAAGGATTTCAGGGAACCCCAGGAGTCCATAAACCATACCTTGAGAAGTCTGTTTTAAACTATACAAATGCTAGCTGCTTTTTTTTTTTTAAACCATTTATCATCAAGTAGAACATTTAGTGGAAAGAAGGACAAGACAGATAATTTATAGACTAGACCAACCTTATAAATGTGAATACTCTTTCTCCATTTTCAGGAGCAAAGACTAAGTTAGCAAAATTTGACCTCCTAAGACTGAACACAACTATATTCTGCATTAGAAATTGGTTCACCAATCCAATATTACCTTTCTGTCTGCCTGCTATGCAAGGTTGTTCCTGTCACATGATGTGTAATATCACTAAAATGGGTTTATATTCCTTGCACAAACTAATATTAAGACTCATATAAAATTTGAAGTTAAAATTCTTTTTTGTATATATATATTGAATGTCTACAATCTTCAAGGCTCATAAAAAGTACTAGGCTTATGAAAATTTCCTGCCCTTAGGCAACTTATATTTATGTAATGAGATATACCCCGGTATAAATGTATTTTTTGCCACGTTCAATGGTTCCCAAGTCAGTCTGATGATCAACTGCCTCAGAATTATCTGGGGAAATTTTAAAAATACAAATTCCTGGATTAAGAGATACAGTGTTAACGTGGACAAGGTTGGTGCTCAGGAATTTGAATTTTTAAAAAGTGACCCAAATATTCCCATATAATGATGGATTTGAGAACGAATACAAAGTACCTACAACAAGAAATGGACTTGATCTTTGTCCCTAGTATTGAGCTCAGTCTTCCAACCCCTTGAACTTGTAGCCCATAAGGCTCCTCTGTCCATGGGATTTTCTAGGTAAGTATACTACAGTGGGTTGCCATTTCCTCCTCCAGGGAATCTTCCCAACCCAGGAATTGAACCCACATCTCTTATGGCTCCTGCATTGGCAGCTCCATTCTTTATCACTGAGCCATCTGGGAAGCCCATCCCTAGTACTATCGCACATAAAGTATGATCTATTTATTTCATCTTCAATATTTCAAAAGTATATCATTATTTGAAGACCTTTGTTACCAAGAGAGAGTACATATTTCATTTCACTCACTTAAATAGACATTGATATACTTATTTCAAACATTTTATGATTCATCTGCCTTTATCACATAAAATAATAATGTGGAGATATTACTTCAGCAGTTTGCAACACATCACACCACTGAAAGAAGCAAGACATCTTTTGCAACAAGAATCTGATGACAAAAATGTTGTTTCATAGAGCTTTGATTCAACTTCTTTAAAATGAATTCAATGAAATGCTCCATGTTTCATTATGCTTATCTTTAGAATTCCACAGATTAGCTTATAGTAATTTAAAACCAATGCAATTTTCATTATAAATTTCTTTTGAGAATATATAATGTTCGAGCAGTTATTGAGAGACTTATGATTCATAGTTTCTGTTGTAGTCAGTGTTCTTTGCTAATACTGTAGCCAGAATTATATTCAAGCAAATAAGACAAAATTTTGAAAACAAGCTTAAGGTTTCCTTCTTTCTTACCACAAAGGGGGCAAAAAAAAAAAAAAAAAGCTAAATCAGCTATAAATATGATTAATAAAAATTGATATATATTCCTCTTGATCCTATGATTGATAATAACCTCAAAATTAAAGACTCCTTGCACAGATCATGATTTCTAAATTCTTTCCCCATGAAAAGGAATTAAAGCTTCTTGAACAAATGGCTCATTTCAGGGCTGGGGCAGGAAGGTACAAGATGATCTGGAACATCTTATTGTGCCAGAAATAAGAAAGCACTCACAAAATAAAGTGGGGAAGGGATGTCAACAGCCTGCTTAAAGGGCTTCTCATTGGGTAGATTTGAAATAACTAGAGTATTAAAATGAGAACAGTAATGAATTATGGAATCCAATGAATAAAATAAGAATTCATTCATGTATTCTAATGAGAGTGACAGAGATAGGGGGAAAGGAAAAGCTGTTCTCTAAAGAGCTTTCCCTCTGATAAATATAGAGTGATGCTGTTGGCAAATCACCATTTTGCAACAATCATAGAAAAGATAGATTTGGAAAACATAATCAATGGATTCTAAATCTAGAGGGAAAGTTTGATGAGAAGCACTACACTTTCAAATCCTCGAAGTACCTCTTCATGGATGTGTACTTTGCTATAAATGAAATACAGCAGGGCAGGTCAAGCCCTTCCTTGTAAATGGCCATTATTTAGGACAATTACCAGGCAATGGTTATCCCAATACTGCTGACACAGGACAGTTAGAGTGACAGTTACAGGTTCCGCCCACTCACCTGAAGACGCCTCAGTTGGCCCCTACCCCAAGTGAGCAACTGTCAGTGAGGAACCGTTAGTGGTCCTGCTCAGCCATTGGTTGGCCCTACAGCAGCCCCTCCCCCAAGGACCTGCTGTCAGTGAGCAACTGTTAGTAGCCCCATTCAGCCATTGGTCAGCAAAGTGGCAGTCACCAGGTGAAGAGTGAGGTAAGAGGCAGATCCTGGCCCTCTCCTTGGGCATTTCAGGCTCACCCAGCCTTGGGCCAGTGGGTGAGCTGGGGCACCCAAAGAACAGGCTGGGGCTGTGTCTGCGGGCTCTGGAGCCCTCATTAAGGTCACCCAGTGGTGAACCTCTCCTCAGTCCCTGATTCTGCAGTATTGGCAGCGGCCAAGTGCCTAGAACACAGTTTGCGGAACCTGCCCTGCGATGTGGGCTGCCTGAGGAGCCCGAGGCTGGTTTGATCTGGGCGCCTGGATCCCACGATGACAGCGGCAGGGTCTGGGGACCTGGCCCTGAGTGAGCCGCCAACTGAGAGCTGCCTCCTCTTAGCCAGAACCAAGACCTCTAATAGATATTAAATAAAAAAGAACAGTAATCCCAAAAATTAAATTTGAACAAATGGCTCATTTCAGGGCTGGGGCAGGAAGGTACAAGATGAAATTAAAATAAGAAAGCACTCACAAAATAAAGTGGGGAAGGGATGTCAACAGCCTGCTTAAAGGGCTTCTCATTGGGTAGATTTGAAATAACTAGAGTATTAAAATGAGAACAGTAATGAATTATGGAATCCAATGAATAAAATAAGAATTCATTCATGTATTCTAATGAGAGTGACAGAGATAGGGGGAAAGGAAAAGCTGTTCTCTAAAGAGCTTTCCTCTGATAAATATAGAGTGATGCTGTTGGCAAATCACCATTTTGCAACAATCATAGAAAAGATAGATTTGGAAAACATAATCAATGGATTCTAAATCTAGAGGGAAAGTTTGATGAGAAGCACTACACTTTCAAATCCTCGAAGTACCTCTTCATGGATGTGTACTTTGCTATAAATGAAATACAGCAGGGCAGGTCAAGCCCTTCCTTGTAAATGGCCATTATTTAGGACAATTACCAGGCAATGGTTATCCCAATACTGCTGACACAGGACAGTTAGAGTGACAGTTACAGGTTCCGCCCACTCACCTGAAGACGCCTCAGTTGGCCCCTACCCCAAGTGAGCAACTGTCAGTGAGGAACCGTTAGTGGTCCTGCTCAGCCATTGGTTGGCCCTACAGCAGCCCCTCCCCCAAGGACCTGCTGTCAGTGAGCAACTGTTAGTAGCCCCATTCAGCCATTGGTCAGCAAAGTGGCAGTCACCAGGTGAAGAGTGAGGTAAGAGGCAGATCCTGGCCCTCTCCTTGGGCATTTCAGGCTCACCCAGCCTTGGGCCAGTGGGTGAGCTGGGGCACCCAAAGAACAGGCTGGGGGCTGTGTCTGCGGGGCTCTGGAGCCCTCATTAAGGTCACCCAGTGGTGAACCTCTCCTCAGTCCCTGATTCTGCGAAGTATTGGCAGCGGCCAAGTGCCTAGAACACAGTTTGCGGAACCTGCCCTTTGCGATGTGGGCTGCCTGAGGAGCCCGAGGGCTGGTTTGATCTGGGCGCCTGGATCCCACAACGATGACAGCGGGGCAGGGTCTGGGGACCTGGCCCTGAGTGAGCCGCCAACTGAGAGCTGCCTCCTCTTAGCCAGAACCAAGACCTCACAGGGTGAAAGTTGAGTCTTAGGGTCTCTTCTTGTCAGGACAGAGTAACGTTTGTTTGGTGAAGGTTTACAGAAACATCCTTACCTGACCCCCAAGAGCAAAGGATCTGGAACCAATATGTTTGCAACAATTAAAAATGCCTCTCTGGGGCTTCCCTGGTGGTCCAGTGGGTAAGGACATCGCCTTGCAGGGAAAAGGGCGCCGGTTCGATCCCTGGCCTGGGAAGATCCCACGTGCCACAGAGTGGCTGGACTGATGTGTCCAGTTGCCGAGCTGGAGCTCTGGAGCGCATGTGCCCATAGCCAGTGCTCTGTGACAACAGAGGCCACCACAATGGGAGGCCCACACGGGACAAAGAACAAAGATAGATGAAAAGAGACAAATGAAAGACCAACAGAAATGGCCCGCCCATGCCCCACCCCCCCCCTCCACACACCCCGCAAAAAAAAAGAAAAAGAAAAAAACCAATGCCTCTCCCTCACCCTTCCTAGGAAAGGGCTGTGTTGAGAGCTTTTGGGGATAAGCCCCCCATTTCCTTGCATGGCCTTCAATAAAACTTTTTATGTTTCAAACTCCGACATTTTGGTATTGTTTGGCCTTACTATGCCTCAGGCACACAGATTTGGTTTTTGATAACAGAAGGAGGGGAAAGTAACTATATAGTGGATAAACTAGGCAACACTTTGATCAGTGACCATATGCCTTCTGATGTAATACTCTGAAAGGGACATAATGTCAGTTGAATTTAATCATGAGGAAACATCCACCAGCCTGTATGAAAGGGACATAATGTCAATTGAATTTAATCATGAGGAAACATCAACCAGCCCGTATTGAAGAATATTCTAGTAAGTAATTGTCATGAAAGAACCCTTACCCAGAAAAAAAATGCCGAGGAACTATTACATATAAAAGGGACTTAAGAGACTTTATAAGGCTTCCCTGAAGAAGAATCCACCTGCCATTGCAGGAGACATAAAGAAATGGGAGTTCAATCCCTGGGTCTGGAAGATCTCCTGGGGCGCACCTGTATTCTTCAGCAAAGGGCCCTTGCGATCCCTGGGGCTGCCTGAGGAGCCCGAGGCTGGTTTGATCTGGGCGCCTGGATCCCTACGATGACAGCGGGGCAGGGTCTGGGGACCTGGCCCTGAGTGAGCCGCCAACTGAGAGCTGCCTCCTCTTAGCCAGAACCAAGACCTCACAGGGTGAAAGTTGAGTCTTAGGGTCTCTTCTTGTCAGGACAGAGTAACGTTTGTTTGGTGAAGGTTTACAGAAACATCCTTACCTGACCCCCAAGAGCAAAGGATCTGGAACCAATATGTTTGCAACAATTAAAAATGCCTCTCTGGGGCTTCCCTGGTGGTCCAGTGGGTAAGGACATCGCCTTGCAGGGAAAAGGGCGCCGGTTCGATCCCTGGCCTGGGAAGATCCCACGTGCCACAGAGTGGCTGGACTGATGTGTCCAGTTGCCGAGCTGGAGCTCTGGAGCGCATGTGCCCATAGCCAGTGCTCTGTGACAACAGAGGCCACCACAATGGGAGGCCCACACGGGACAAAGAACAAAGATAGATGAAAAGAGACAAATGAAAGACCAACAGAAATGGCCCGCCCGCCGGCCCCCCTCCCTCCCCATCCACACACCCCGCAAAAAAAAAGAAAAAGAAAAAAACCAATGCCTCTCCCTCACCCTTCCTAGGAAAGGGCTGTGTTGAGAGCTTTTGGGGATAAGCCCCCCATTTCCTTGCATGGCCTTCAATAAAACTTTTTATGTTTCAAACTCCGACATTTTGGTATTGTTTGGCCTTACTATGCCTCAGGCACACAGATTTGGTTTTTGATAACAGAAGGAGGGGAAAGTAACTATATAGTGGATAAACTAGGCAACACTTTGATCAGTGACCATATGCCTTCTGATGTAATACTCTGAAAGGGACATAATGTCAGTTGAATTTAATCATGAGGAAACATCCACCAGCCTGTATGAAAGGGACATAATGTCAATTGAATTTAATCATGAGGAAACATCAACCAGCCCGTATTGAAGAATATTCTAGTAAGTAATTGTCATGAAAGAACCCTTACCCAGAAAAAAAATGCCGAGGAACTATTACATATAAAAGGGACTTAAGAGACTTTATAAGGCTTCCCTGAAGAAGAATCCACCTGCCATTGCAGGAGACATAAAGAAATGGGAGTTCAATCCCTGGGTCTGGAAGATCTCCTGGAGGAGGGCATGGCAACCCACTCCAGTATTCTTGCATGGAGAATCCCTTGAACAGAGAAGCCTGGCAAGCTAAGATCCACAGCGTCAAAAAGAGTTGGACACAACTGAAGCGACTTAACATGCACGCATACGCACACAAACTTGACAATTCAAGTGAAAACATGATCTAAAGTGGAACTTGTACCAGAGCAGGGGAAATACTATAAAAGATTTATTGTAACAGTTGACAAAATTGGAGTATGGACCATAGATTAAAAAGAAGTAGCTCCCACATTTACTAACTATGTGGTGGTTTATAAAGTAAGTTATTTTTTCATAGTAAAAACACACTAATGTATGAAGAGGTAAGGAGTTCCAAAAAAATAAATCAAAATATCTAGAGAGAATGCAAACACACCAAAACATTAAAAGTTGTTGAACTTAAATAATATCTAGGAGTTCTCTGTCCTATGCGTGCAATTTTTCTATAAGTTTAAATTGTTTTTAAAAGGAAAAAAGTTAAGGGCTCTCCAATTTCTCTCTCTTAGGCTTCATTCCAATATGGGCTAGAACGTTCATCATGAACATTTATTTAGTTATTTTATTTCCACGATTATTACTGTCATATGGAAATTATCTTATATTTTTTTAGTTGATTATATACGATCAACAAGAAGGAAAACAACTGACTTTATGAAAGGCCAAAAAAGAAGCTTTTTAAAAATTTTTTAATAATGTATTTTTAAGGTTTATTTGTTTATTTTTGGGGACTGGGGTGGGGAGGGAGGGGAGCAGGCGGGTCACTTCTGTTGGTTTTTCATTTGTCTATTTTCATCCATCTTTGTTTTTTGGCCCATGTGGGCCTCCCATCGCGGTGGCCTCTGTTGTTGCAGAGCACCAGCTCTGGGCGCATGCGCTCCAGAGCTCTGGCTCGGTAATTGGACACATCGGTCCAGCCGCTCCGCGGCACGTGGGATCTTCCCAGGGCAGGGATTGAACCTGCGCCCCTTGCACTGCAAGGCGGTGTCCTTACCCACTGGACCACCAGGGAAGCCCTGAATAATGTATTTTTATTGAACACAACATATCTGAAATACCACTTCAACAAGTATTCAACATATTTTTCTCTTTTTTTGTCCACTTCTATTGGAACCCTGGTCTGGAAGCCGACTTAGTATTCTTGCATGGAGAATCCCTTGAACAGAGAAGCCTGGCAAGCTAAGATCCACAGCGTCAAAAAGAGTTGGACACAACTGAAGCGACTTAACATGCACGCATCGCACACAAACTTGACAATTCAAGTGAAAACATGATCTAAAGTGGAACTTGTACCAGAGCAGGGGAAATACTATAAAAGATTTATTGTAACAGTTGACAAAATTGGAGTATGGACCATAGATTAAAAAGAAGTAGCTCCCACATTTACTAACTATGTGGTGGTTTATAAAGTAAGTTATTTTTTCATAGTAAAAACACACTAATGTATGAAGAGGTAAGGAGTTCCAAAAAAATAAATCAAAATATCTAGAGAGAATGCAAACACACCAAAACATTAAAAGTTGTTGAACTTAAATAATATCTAGGAGTTCTCTGTCCTATGCGTGCAATTTTTCTATAAGTTTAAATTGTTTTTAAAAGGAAAAAAGTTAAGGGCTCTCCAATTTCTCTCTCTTAGGCTTCATTCCAATATGGGCTAGAACGTTCATCATGAACATTTATTTAGTTATTTTATTTCCACGATTATTACTGTCATATGGAAATTATCTTATATTTTTTTAGTTGATTATATACGATCAACAAGAAGGAAAACAACTGACTTTATGAAAGGCCAAAAAAGAAGCTTTTTAAAAATTTTTGAATAATGTATTTTTAAGATTTATTTATTTATTTTTTGGGGGACTGGGGTGGGGAGGGAGGGGAGCAGGCGGGTCACTTCTGTTGGTTTTTCATTTGTCTATTTTCATCCATCTTTGTTTTTTGGCCCATGTGGGCCTCCCATCGCGGTGGCCTCTGTTGTTGCAGAGCACCAGCTCTGGGCGCATGCGCTCCAGAGCTCTGGCTCGGTAATTGGACACATCGGTCCAGCCGCTCCGCGGCACGTGGGATCTTCCCAGGGCAGGGATTGAACCTGCGCCCCTTGCACTGCAAGGCGGTGTCCTTACCCACTGGACCACCAGGGAAGCCCTGAATAATGTATTTTTATTGAACACAACATATCTGAAATACCACTTCAACAAGTATTCAACATATTTTTCTCTTTTTTTGTCCACTTCTATTGGTCTTTCATTTATTCATTTTCATCCATCTTTGTTCTTTGGCCTGTGTGGGCCTCCTATTGCAGTGGCCTCGCTTGTTGCAGAGCACCGGCTCTGGGCGCATGCGCTCCAGAGCTCCTGCTTGATAGTTGGACACATCCATCTAGCCGCTCTGCGGCACATGGGATCTTCCCAGGCCAGGGATTGAACTGGTGCCCCTTGCACTGCAAGGCGGTGTCCTTACCCACTGGACCACCAGGGAAGCCCCTCAACATATTATTAACAAGAGGTCTTAGTCTTTTTGTTTGGTAACACATCTTCAAAATGAATGTATATTTTATATTTACAGCACATCCCAATCTGGATTTTTTAATTTTTTTGGCCACACTACTTGGCTTGTAGGAATCTTAGTCCCCTGACCAAGGATTGAACCCTGGGCCATGGCACTGAAAGCACCAATTTCTAACCATTAGACTGCTAGTGAACTTCCCATGGATTTTTTTTTAAAATTGGAGTGTAATTAATTTACACTGTTGTGTCAATTTTAGGTGTACTATGAAGTGACTCAATTATACACACGCACACACACACACACACACACGTATATATATATATATATACATGTATATTCTTTTTTAAGATTTTTATCCATTTTAGATTATTATAAAATATTGAGTATAGCTTCCTGTGCTACATAGTAGGTCCTTATTTATCTATTATATATATATAAAGTAGCATGTATATGTTAATCCCTAATTTGTCCCTCCCCCCAGCACATCTCAATTTGGACTGGCCACATTGCAAGAATTCAATAGCCACATGTGACTAAATGACAGCATTTGACAACAGAGTGCTAGGGAAAAAGACAAATGCAGTCAAGGGGACTTTCAGTGCCATAGTAAATAAAGTTACAGAGATTACGTTCAGGACTACTCAACCACTGGAGTTCAGACCTGAGCCTCCAGTGACCTTTCAACCCCAGACATGTTTATTCTGTCACACATTAGGAGACTTTGCTTACTTCAAAGAGTAGTCCTACGGCTGGCCTCAACCAACCAAACTCAACATATTCAAAATGAAGTTCATTCTTTGCCTCAAATACATCCTCCTGCTCTCTCACTTGCTATTTCAGAGGTGGTATTATTATCAGCCTGTTCGCTCAAGTCATCTTCATTATATCTTTAGGTAAATGAGCACTTTATCTAGAAGATAACTTAAAATCTAAAAAATACACCCTCCTCTCCATCCCAACTAACTGTACTTGTTCTGGTCACTTTTATCTCTCTCATGAGTCACTACAAGAATCTTTTTCCCCCAGTTTTATTCAGATATAATTGACATACATCACTGGATAAATTACGTGTACAATGTAATGATTTGATACAGATACAATAAAGTCAAAAGACATAACATTTCCTTATAAACAAGAGGTCTTAGTCTTTTTGTTTGGTAACACATCTTCAAAATGAATGTATATTTTATATTTACAGCACATCCCAATCTGGATTTTTAATTTTTGGCCACACTACTTGGCTTGTAGGAATCTTAGTCCCTGACCAAGGATTGAACCCTGGGCCATGGCACTGAAAGCACCAATTTCTAACCATTAGACTGCTAGTGAACTTCCCATGGATTTTTTTAAAATTGGAGTGTAATTAATTTACACTGTTGTGTCAATTTTAGGTGTACTATGAAGTGACTCAATTATACACACGCACACACACACACACACACACGTATATATATATATATATACATGTATATTCTTTTTTAAGATTTTTATCCATTTTAGATTATTATAAAATATTGAGTATAGCTTCCTGTGCTACATAGTAGGTCCTTATTTATCTATTATATATATATAAAGTAGCATGTATATGTTAATCCCTAATTTGTCCCTCCCCCCAGCACATCTCAATTTGGACTGGCCACATTGCAAGAATTCAATAGCCACATGTGACTAAATGACAGCATTTGACAACAGAGTGCTAGGGAAAAAGACAAATGCAGTCAAGGGGACTTTCAGTGCCATAGTAAATAAAGTTACAGAGATTACGTTCAGGACTACTCAACCACTGGAGTTCAGACCTGAGCCTCCAGTGACCTTTCAACCCCAGACATGTTTATTCTGTCACACATTAGGAGACTTTGCTTACTTCAAAGAGTAGTCCTACGGCTGGCCTCAACCAACCAAACTCAACATATTCAAAATGAAGTTCATTCTTTGCCTCAAATACATCCTCCTGCTCTCTCACTTGCTATTTCAGAGGTGGTATTATTATCAGCCTGTTCGCTCAAGTCATCTTCATTATATCTTTAGGTAAATGAGCACTTTATCTAGAAGATAACTTAAAATCTAAAAAATACACCCTCCTCTCCATCCCAACTAACTGTACTTGTTCTGGTCACTTTTATCTCTCTCATGAGTCACTACAAGAATCTTTTTCCCCCAGTTTTATTCAGATATAATTGACATACATCACTGGATAAATTTACGGTGTACAATGTAATGATTTGATACAGATACAATAAAAAGTCAAAAAAAAGAAACATTTCCTTATAACATTTCCTTAAAAATATAAATCTCTTCACAAATTTTCATGGCATCTTTGTAAGAAGCCATGCTGATTTCTGTATCATTCCATTTTAAGACAGAGGGGATACAGAAAAATAGACTGAATAACATGATCTTTGCTTTCCTCAAGCTTATTACAATATAATTTCTCAGCCAGTACCTTTAATGACTAGATAACTTTTTTTTCATTTTAGGACTCATATGAATGGAATCATATAGTATGTAACTTTTTAAATTTAATTTAATTAATTTATTTATTTTTGGCTATTCAGAGTTTTCACTGCTGCTGCAGGCTCTTCTCTAGTTGCAGGGAGTGCGGGCTATTCTCTAGTTGAAGTGAGCAAGCTTCTTGTTGCAGTGACTTCTCTTGGTGTGGAACTCCAGCTCTAGGGCACACAGGCTTCAGTAGTTGTGGCACATGGGCTCAATAGCTGCAGCTCGGAGGCTCTAGAGCACAGGCTCCACAGTTGTGGCTCACAGACTTAGTTGCTCTGCAGCATGTGGGATCTTCCCGAATCAGGGATCGAACCCATGTCTCCTGCATTGGCAGGCGAACTCTTCACCAGCGAGCTACCAGGGAAGCCCACAACTAGATAATTTCTAGTGGTGGACTTCTGTGGTGGCTCGGCAGTAGGAATTTGCCTGCCAGTGCAGGAAATGTGGATTCAAACCCTGGGTCAGTAAGATCCCTAAAGAAGGAAATGAGAACCTACTCTAGTGTTCCTGTCTAGGAAATCCCATGAACAGGAGACTGGCTGGAAAGGGGGTAGCAGTAAGGAATACACTCCTCCTCTCTATCTTCAGAGGTGGTATTATTATCAGCCTGTTCGCTCAAGTCATCTTCATTATATCTTTAGGTAAATGAGCACTTTATCTAGAAGATAACTTAAAATCTAAAAAATACACCCTCCTCTCCATCCCAACTAACTGTACTTGTTCTGGTCACTTTTATCTCTCTCATGAGTCACTACAAGAATCTTTTTCCCCCAGTTTTATTCAGATATAATTGACATACATCACTGGATAAATTTACGGTGTACAATGTAATGATTTGATACAGATACAATAAAAAGTCAAAAAAAAGAAACATTTCCTTATAACATTTCCTTAAAAATATAAATCTCTTCACAAATTTTCATGGCATCTTTGTAAGAAGCCATGCTGATTTCTGTATCATTCCATTTTAAGACAGAGGGGATACAGAAAAATAGACTGAATAACATGATCTTTGCTTTCCTCAAGCTTATTACAATATAATTTCTCAGCCAGTACCTTTAATGACTAGATAACTTTTTTTTCATTTTAGGACTCATATGAATGGAATCATATAGTATGTAACTTTTTAAATTTAATTTAATTAATTTATTTATTTTTGGCTATTCAGAGTTTTCACTGCTGCTGCAGGCTCTTCTCTAGTTGCAGGGAGTGCGGGCTATTCTCTAGTTGAAGTGAGCAAGCTTCTTGTTGCAGTGACTTCTCTTGGTGTGGAACTCCAGCTCTAGGGCACACAGGCTTCAGTAGTTGTGGCACATGGGCTCAATAGCTGCAGCTCGGAGGCTCTAGAGCACAGGCTCCACAGTTGTGGCTCACAGACTTAGTTGCTCTGCAGCATGTGGGATCTTCCCGAATCAGGGATCGAACCCATGTCTCCTGCATTGGCAGGCGAACTCTTCACCAGCGAGCTACCAGGGAAGCCCACAACTAGATAATTTCTAGTGGTGGACTTCTGTGGTGGCTCGGCAGTAAGGAATTTGCCTGCCAGTGCAGGAAATGTGGATTCAAACCCTGGGTCAGTAAGATCCCCTAAAGAAGGAAATGAGAACCTACTCTAGTGTTCCTGTCTAGGAAATCCCATGAACAGGAGACTGGCTGGCTACATTCCATGGGGTGCGAAGAATTGGACACACCTTAGGCAACTAAACAATAATAGTCTCTAATGTTAAGAGTAAATCACGGCTTCCCTGGTGGTCCAGTGGGTAAGGACACCGCCTTGCAGTGCAAGGCGCGCTGGTTCGATCCCTGGCCTGGGAAGATCCCACGTGCCGCGGAGCGGCTGGACTGATGTGTCCAATGACTGAGCCGGAGCTCTGGGGGGCATGCGCCCAGAGCTGGTGCTCTGCAACAACAGAGGCCACTGCGATGGGAGGCCCACATGGACCAAAGAACAAAGATGGATGAAAATAGATAATGAAAGACCAACAGAAGTGGCCCACCCACCCCTCTCCCTCCCTAACCCGCCCCCCCTAAAAAAAAAGAGTAAATCGGGGGTCCCCGGAAGTTTAGACAGAGCTGCATCTCCTGGCCCCACCACAGCCAGCCCCTCTCAAACAATTCCTAATACAAGTTCCAGGAACTGTTTATATTTGCAACTAAAATTTGATTCTAGATGTTTTAAGAAATTCACTATTGAGATAACTGTTTAAATGAATCAGAGTTAAACAAGAGGGGAAAATAGTACACATTCCTGTTTCCTAAAATTATTTTAGAAAGTTAATTTTCAACTTCCTATAAACATCATCAAAAATTTCCTTTAAAATATTGGTAAGTTGGAGGGTTTTTCCCATTTTGTCTCATAATTCTTAAACATTACTTTCTAATTACAAATGTATGTGCTCAGTCGCTCAGTCATGTCCGACACTTGAGAACCTGTGGACTGGGGCCGGGCAGGCCCTTCTGTCCATAAGGATTCTCCAGGCAAAATCCTGGAATGCACTGCCATGCCCTCCTCCAGAGAATCTTCCCAATCCAGGGATAGAATCCAGGTCTCCGCATTGCTGGTAGATTTTTCCCATCAGAGCCACCAGGGAAGCCCCAGAATACTGGAATGGGTAGTCCATCCCTTCTGCAGGAGATCTTTCTAACTCAGGAATCTAACAGGGTCTTCTGCATTGCAAGCGCATTCTTTACCAGATAAGCTACAAGGGAAGCCCATAAATATGTGCATGTGCTAAGTCGACTCGGTCATGTCTGACTCTCTGCAATCCTATGGACTATAGCCAACCAGGCTCCTCTGTCCATGGGGTGCTCCAGGCAAGAATACTGGACTAGGTTGTCATTTCCTCCTCCAATGGGATCCTCCTGACCCAGGGATCGAACCCAAGTCTCTTATGTCTCCTGCACTGGTGGGTGAGTTCTTTACCACTAGCAGCACTGGCATACCCTTAAATTCAAACAATTGAGATAAAAAGAGTCCTCTCTAATGTTACCCACAAAGATAACCACTGTTAAGATTTTGTATCCTTCTAGACTTTTCTCCATGCTTCTGTCAATGTGTCTATCTCTGTGTGTATAGTTTTTATTTTTTTTTTTAATGGTAATCATTCTGCACAGTTTGTTCTTTTATTTCTTATTTAACACATAAGTTATTTTTTTAATTTATTTTTTAGGGACTTCTCTGGCAGTCCGTGGTTAAGACTCCACAGTTCCACCTCAGGGGACACGGGTTCAATTCCTAGTTAGGAATTGTTTATATTTGCAACTAAAATTTGATTCTAGATGTTTTAAGAAATTCACTATTGAGATAACTGTTTAAATGAATCAGAGTTAAACAAGAGGGGAAAATAGTACACATTCCTGTTTCCTAAAATTATTTTAGAAAGTTAATTTTCAACTTCCTATAAACATCATCAAAAATTTCCTTTAAAATATTGGTAAGTTGGAGGGTTTTTCCCATTTTGTCTCATAATTCTTAAACATTACTTTCTAATTACAAATGTATGTGCTCAGTCGCTCAGTCATGTCCGACACTTGAGAACCTGTGGACTGGGGCCGGGCAGGCCCTTCTGTCCATAAGGATTCTCCAGGCAAAAATCCTGGAATGCACTGCCATGCCCTCCTCCAGAGAATCTTCCCAATCCAGGGATAGAATCCAGGTCTCCCGCATTGCTGGTAGATTTTTTCCCATCAGAGCCACCAGGGAAGCCCCAGAATACTGGAATGGGTAGTCCATCCCTTCTGCAGGAGATCTTTCTAACTCAGGAATCTAACAGGGTCTTCTGCATTGCAAGCGCATTCTTTACCAGATAAGCTACAAGGGAAGCCCATAAATATGTGCATGTGCTAAGTCGACTCGGTCATGTCTGACTCTCTGCAATCCTATGGACTATAGCCAACCAGGCTCCTCTGTCCATGGGGTGCTCCAGGCAAGAATACTGGACTAGGTTGTCATTTCCTCCTCCAATGGGATCCTCCTGACCCAGGGATCGAACCCAAGTCTCTTATGTCTCCTGCACTGGTGGGTGAGTTCTTTACCACTAGCAGCACTGGCATACCCTTAAATTCAAACAATTGAGATAAAAAGAGTCCTCTCTAATGTTACCCACAAAGATAACCACTGTTAAGATTTTGTATCCTTCTAGACTTTTCTCCATGCTTCTGTCAATGTGTCTATCTCTGTGTGTATAGTTTTTATTTTTTTTTTTAATGGTAATCATTCTGCACAGTTTGTTCTTTTATTTCTTATTTAACACATAAGTTATTTTTTTAATTTATTTTTTAGGGACTTCTCTGGCAGTCCCGTGGTTAAGACTCCACAGTTCCACCTCAGGGGACACGGGTTCAATTCCTAGTTAGGGAATTGGGATTCCATATGCTGGGTGGCAGGGCTAAAAAATTTTTCTTGTCAGTTTATGAAAGACATGCATGTATAGTTTTTTTTATAAGTAGTATTAAAGTCAAAGAATTCAACTACTAGCAAAAATTACTTCTAATCATTATCTAACACATTCACCTGGTTTAAAATTCAAAAGGTACAATGGTATATAATAATCTCCCTTCTATCTCTGTTCCTAAGACACCCAAATCTACTTATGGCAACAAATGACATTGTTTTTTATACAGCCATCAATCACATACAGATACATGTGCACACATACATGAATACTTTGAAGACCTTTTATATTATTATATACAGGGGCTTCTCAATTTTTTATATAGCTATGTCATATTACATCGTATAGACATGCCTTTATTTAATCAGTCACCTGGTTGTTTAGTCAGACTGTTTCTAATTCTTGCTCTTAAAAATAATCTGCTATGAATAACCCTGAATATATATCATTTTGCCAATATGTGGGTAATCTATGGAAGAGATAGATTCCTAAGAGGAGTTGTGAGTCAAAATTTTCACAGATTAGGTTTTCTTGGAAGCAGATTCTGGGACAGAAATTTAGAGTTCAAGGTGCTTTTAGGGAGCACCCTTGGGTTTAACAGCTATAAAAGGGAGAGGAGGAAGTGGGACTGAGAAAACGAGAAGCCGAACTTTGAAGATAACCCATGCAGCCTCAGCCAACCGCACAGGCAGGGAAGTCATGGAGCTGAAATGACCTATCAGAATTGGCCCACATTGCGTGGTTGCTGTTTTAGTCACTAAGTCGTGTCTGACTCTTTGCAACACTGTAGGATTTTTCTAACAAGAATCCTAGAGTGTGTTGTCATTTCCTTCTCCAGGGGACCTTCCTGACCCAGGGATCTAACGTGCATCTCCTGCATTGTCTGGCAAATTCTTTACCACTGAGCACCCGAGAAGCCCTTACACACTGAATGGAAAAGGCCTTTATACTTCCTCCTCTATTAGTCACTAGTTATGGGCTGCCCGAGGAAGGCACTGACTTTGGGTGGGGCAACTCTCTGCAGCTGAAGCAAAACTTTCAGGAGCTGACAGTTGAAGATTGTCTACTGACAGATCTTCCAGCAGCTGGGGCAATAAGACCTTCCATGAAAGGGGATATCTAGGTGGCCCATCTTCATGCCACCCAAAAGGGTATGACTTTGGTTGATAAGTAGTATTAAAGTCAAAGAATTCAACTACTAGCAAAAATTACTTCTAATCATTATCTAACACATTCACCTGGTTTAAAATTCAAAAGGTACAATGGTATATAATAATCTCCCTTCTATCTCTGTTCCTAAGACACCCAAATCTACTTATGGCAACAAATGACATTGTTTTTTATACAGCCATCAATCACATACAGATACATGTGCACACATACATGAATACTTTGAAGACCTTTTATATTATTATATACAGGGGCTTCTCAATTTTTTATATAGCTATGTCATATTACATCGTATAGACATGCCTTTATTTAATCAGTCACCTGGTTGTTTAGTCAGACTGTTTCTAATTCTTGCTCTTAAAAATAATCTGCTATGAATAACCCTGAATATATATCATTTTGCCAATATGTGGGTAATCTATGGAAGAGATAGATTCCTAAGAGGAGTTGTGAGTCAAAATTTTCACAGATTAGGTTTTCTTGGAAGCAGATTCTGGGACAGAAATTTAGAGTTCAAGGTGCTTTTAGGGAGCACCCTTGGGTTTAACAGCTATAAAAGGGAGAGGAGGAAGTGGGACTGAGAAAACGAGAAGCCGAACTTTGAAGATAACCCATGCAGCCTCAGCCAACCGCACAGGCAGGGAAGTCATGGAGCTGAAATGACCTATCAGAATTGGCCCACATTGCGTGGTTGCTGTTTTAGTCACTAAGTCGTGTCTGACTCTTTGCAACACTGTAGGATTTTTCTAACAAGAATCCTAGAGTGTGTTGTCATTCCTTCTCCAGGGGACCTTCCTGACCCAGGGATCTAACGTGCATCTCCTGCATTGTCTGGCAAATTCTTTACCACTGAGCACCCGAGAAGCCCTTACACACTGAATGGAAAAGGCCTTTATACTTCCTCCTCTATTAGTCACTAGTTATGGGCTGCCCGAGGAAGGCACTGACTTTGGGTGGGGCAACTCTCTGCAGCTGAAGCAAAACTTTCAGGAGCTGACAGTTGAAGATTGTCTACTGACAGATCTTCCAGCAGCTGGGGCAATAAGACCTTCCATGAAAGGGGATATCTAGGTGGCCCATCTTCATGTCCAACCCAAAAGGGTATGTGACTTTGGTTGATTTTGCCAAATTGCTGTATGAGAATGTTTGTTTACTCACATCCTCCCCAACTCACAATTTTATCAAGCTTCTGAATCTTTGGCCCGTCTGATTAGGTGAAATGTGATGTCTTGCTTGTATGTTTGCTAAGTCATTTCAGTCATATCTGACTCTTTGAGATCACAAGGATTGTACCCCTCCAGGCTCCTCTATCCATTGGATTATCCAGGCACGAGCACTGGAGTGAGTTGCCCTCCTCTAGGGGCTTTTCTCAACCCAAGGATCCAATCCATGTCTCATTATGTCTCCTGCATTGCCAGACGAGTTCGTTACCTCTAGTGCCACTTGGAGATCCCAATGATGTCTTGGTATAGTTTTAATTTTCCTTTCTTTTATTTTGAAGGAGTCAAACTTCTTTTTGTCCTTTGTTTGTTTGTTTGTTTGTTTTTAATTTGACCTCTTTTATTGGTTTTTTATTTACTTATGTTCATCCATCTTTATTCCTTGGCCTCTGTGGGCCCCTCGTTGCAGTGGCCTCCCTCGCTATAGAGCACTGGCTCCAGGCACACGTGCTTCAGAGCGCTGGTTGGTAATTGGACACACTAGTCCAGTTGTTCTGTGGCATGTGGGATCTTCCTGGGCCAGGGATCGAACCAGTGCCCCTTGCACTGCAAGGCGGACTCAGCCTGCTGGACACTCTGAAAGCCCTTTTTGTCCTTTTTTTAACCTTTTATATCCTTTGCATATTTTTCCTATTGGGCTAGTTTTTTTAAGTAATTTGTAGGAACTCTTAATGATAAAGAAATTAGTCATACTCTTAACTACACGCTTGATTAAATTAATATATTGTGTTTTCATCAATGTGACCTTTCTTTTCTGATATCATTTGTTTCTCTTACAGTTAATACTTGACTCATTTCTTTCTTTCTTTTTTTTTTATCCATTTATTTGCTCTACCACACATGTTGGTCGAAGTCTGTAAGCACCAGGCACCATCCTGGGCTCTGGCCAGCGCAGCAGTGACCATGACATGGACACTGCCCTCAGGACAAAGCCAGAAGGTGTCAACTGCAAAAAGTGCACAACCTAAGAGTTGAGCGTTATGGGGATTTTGACTTGTTTGCTTTGTTTGTTGTTATTGTCATCAATCATTTTTTTTATTGAGATACAGTTTGTTTTTTTTTTTTTTAAAGCTTTGCGGTTTAATGTTCTAAGTGGACTTTTTTTTTTTAAACCTTTATTTTGCTTTTAACTTTTACAGAGTTTTGTTGTTTACAGATATGTATGTTCCCAGATTATTGACTCATTTCTTAACCTTGCTTAGTTTTCTATCACTAAATCCTCTTTCAATCCTTCAATAGATATACCACTGTAGTTTATGCTACCAACATCTCTTGCCTGAATTATTGGGATAATTGCTTCTTTATTAGGGAATATTAGGCAATCCAGTTTCTTCCTTATTATCTTCCTGTTCCTATACTTATTTGCCTATAGTCTGTTCTCCCATAGCAGCCAGAGTGCTCCTTTTAAAATGTAAGCCAGTCATTTCACTTCTATAATGGATCTCCATTTCCTTCAGAGAAGAACCAGTTAATTACTGTGATCAGCAAGGCTGTGCAAGACACATCCCCCACCTTGTACCTCTCTGACCTCATTTCCTACTGCTGCTCTGGCATCTCTCCCTCTCATGTTTCTCCACCCTCACTAGAAGTTCTCTCTTCCCAGAAAGTTCTACAAGACAGCCACATGACTAATTCCCAAATTCCAGTCCTCTCCAGCCCAACTCTTCTGTCTTACTTGAAGTATCACTTTACAATGACATTTACTCTCATCATCCTTTTTTAAACTGTCATACACATCCTACTCTTTTCCCCACCTAGAACAATTTTAATTTTCTTTAACTTGCTTTACTTTTTCTTTTTAAAATAACATTTACTGCCTTCTACATGGATGAATATTATGTTTATTACCTTACTGTCTGTACTAGAATGAAAGCTCCATGAGGATAGTGTTTGTGGCTCAATAAATATTTACTTTAAATTAATATCTTTTTCTTTGTATGTTCTAACTCATCAGAAAAGTTATTTTTATGTGTCTTGGAACCCACTGTCTCTACCTTGTGTTTGGTTTGCCTCCTGTACATCTGTCATCCATGAACTTGCTTCACTGTCAATTTGAGAATCCCTTTCACTTCTCTCCAGTGGTAGATCTCCTGGTACCTAGACCCTTGTTTCCTTTCTTGCTTTTCTCCCTCCTTTTCTTGAACATTTCTTTTTTTCTTAGCTTATTCTTTCTTTTTGATGGTAGCTTTCTAGGAAATAATATTCTTTCTGAGATCTTATATGTCAGCATTTGGCTGTAGGCTTAACTGATAGTATGATTAGGTATAGAACTCTAGATTAGAAACAATTTTCTTTGAAGAGTTTTTGAGACATTTTACCACTCTCTTCCAGCTTCCAGTGTTGGTCTCAAAAAGTGAGAAGAAAATTTATTTTTTGATCTTTTATACATATTTTCCCTCTGAAAGTTCTTAGATCTTCTCTTTTACCCCCACTGCATGATGTGCCAGCTTGTGGGTTTTTTTCTTATGTAATCTGCTGGCCACTCAGTAAGTCCTTTATCAGGAGACTTGTGTACTTTAGTTCTAATAAACCTTGATTTACTTCATCCTGTTTCCTCTGTTCTCTCTAGAATTTCTTCAGATGTGGTATCTCTTTTCTAAAAACACTCAGTAGATTAGTGTCTAGATTGCTATTTATTAGACATAACTTGCATGATAGTACAGAAAGGGAACTGAAAAAATAACAGAATCCAGGGTTTAATAATACATGAAATCCTCATCAAGAGACAAAATCAGTAATCTATCACTTTTCTAATGTCTCTTGGGCTTTGGGAGTCATCTCCACTTTTAAGGCTCACCAGATATCCTAAAACCTAGAACAGTATCTAGCATACTAGGAAATTGGTAAACATTAATTCAATGAGAAAATGTCCTTCACAAGTATTTGCACTTAAGTACATTCATCAGATAACAGAAAATAAACACTGCGTGCACACCTCAAACAACATTATTTCTGGAGAGTCCCTAATTTTTATATCTTAAAACATTTAAAATAATGAAGATCTGATATTTACATTTTTTGTCACTCTACTTCTCTATCAACTGGTAGTCACAATTCATACTCGGTCTGGAGTAAAGGGAGCTATTTTGCTACAATACAAAAGTATCATTTTTGGTGGGGGATGGGTTGGAGAGGGAGGGGGGCGGGCGGGCCACTTCTATTGGTCTTTCATTTATCAATTTTCATCCATCTTTGTTTTTTTGGCCCGTGTGGGCCTCCTATCGCAGTGGTCTCTGTTGTCGCAGAGCACCGACTCTGGGCGCATGCTCTCCAGAGCTCCAGCTCAGTCATTGGACACATCGGTCCAGCCGCTCCACAGCACGTGGGATCTTCCCATGCCAGGGATTGAACCAGCGCCCCTTGCACTGCAAGGCAGTGTCCTTACCCACTGGACCACCAGAGAAGCCCCAAAAGCATCATTTTTGATAGTTCAAAATTTTACTATAATTTTGATGTTTGACATTGACTGTCAACAATTTTGTATAAAGTTTTTTTTATTAAGTGTTGGATATTTTCCAATGTGAGCAGCCTAAAAGTAAGCCAAGAAAGTATGATACTGCTTCCTTTTTTCCTCAAATCTGACTCCCTTTCATTTTTCTTGATGGATATATGATTTTTTCCCAAGCCAAGTGACTTTGACTTTATTTTTTTCTTTTAGGAAATGGAGACAAAAACACTCAAGGACTCTACAACTTTCCCAGCGTGGTATAGAATGGTATTTGAGACACAAGGTAGGTGAATTCAGCCCAGTAGTAGTGCAAAAGTAACAGTAATCCAGGGTTTAATAATACATGAAATCCTCATCAAGAGACAAAATCAGTAATCTATCACTTTTCTAATGTCTCTTGGGCTTTGGGAGTCATCTCCACTTTTAAGGCTCACCAGATATCCTAAAACCTAGAACAGTATCTAGCATACTAGGAAATTGGTAAACATTAATTCAATGAGAAAATGTCCTTCACAAGTATTTGCACTTAAGTACATTCATCAGATAACAGAAAATAAACACTGCGTGCACACCTCAAACAACATTATTTCTGGAGAGTCCCTAATTTTTATATCTTAAAACATTTAAAATAATGAAGATCTGATATTTACATTTTTTGTCACTCTACTTCTCTATCAACTGGTAGTCACAATTCATACTCGGTCTGGAGTAAAGGGAGCTATTTTGCTACAATACAAAAGTATCATTTTTGGTGGGGGATGGGTTGGAGAGGGAGGGGGGCGGGCCACTTCTATTGGTTTTTCATTTATCTATTTTCATCCATCTTTGTTCTTTGGCCCGTGTGGGCCTCCCATCGCAGTGGCCTCTGTTGTCGCAGAGCACCGACTCTGGGCGCATGCTCTCCAGAGCTCCAGCTCAGTCATTGGACACATCGGTCCAGCCGCTCCACAGCACGTGGGATCTTCCCATGCCAGGGATTGAACCAGCGCCCCTTGCACTGCAAGGCAGTGTCCTTACCCACTGGACCACCAGAGAAGCCCCAAAAGCATCATTTTTGATAGTTCAAAATTTTACTATAATTTTGATGTTTGACATTGACTGTCAACAATTTTGTATAAAGTTTTTTTTATTAAGTGTTGGATATTTTCCAATGTGAGCAGCCTAAAAGTAAGCCAAGAAAGTATGATACTGCTTCCTTTTTTCCTCAAATCTGACTCCCTTTCATTTTTCTTGATGGATATATGATTTTTTCCCAAGCCAAGTGACTTTGACTTTATTTTTTTCTTTTAGGAAATGGAGACAAAAACACTCAAGGACTCTACAACTTTCCCAGCGTGGTATAGAATGGTATTTGAGACACAAGGTAGGTGAATTCAGCCCAGTAGTAGTTGGCTTTGAGGATACCTGGGGTTTGCTGTTTCCTTTTTTGTTTGCTTTGCATTTTATAAAAAGGCATACCAAAACTATAGTACTATTGGTGGTAGGAGGAAAAAATATGAATCAACCATGAAGTATGATTGATCTTTTCATTTGTTCATCTTTTGTTTTTACTTCTGCTGACATGTCTTGCTCAAGTTTTTAAAATCTCATAGCTACCCATAAGAGCTAAGAACAAGTGAGAGTAGAATTTGAATTCTGAATTGAGAAGAATTCTGTTGTACATAATCATACCATCGCAAAACTAGAGAATAGCACTTAAATAGTGGATAGATAGGCCTTCTAAGATCAAACCCAGGAGACATTCTGATTGCTAATTAAGACCTTAAAAACATTCAGTAATTTACATGTAAATTTGTATTCATATTATTTTAAGTTAAAATATGTATTCTAATCTTAAGCCATCTATTGAGCTATATAGTTTTCCAAGAAATTGTTTGTACCTGCTATAAACAGTTGTGAGTTTAACCCAGGAGACTAAACTGTTGGTAAAGTGTGTCAATTTGAATCTTTGGAGAAGAAGACACCAAAATGAGATCTGATGTTTAAGGAATCTGTTGGAGGTAATGCTTATGAAAGACAAATGGGAAAGGAGACGAGGCATATAGGAAGAATGTGGCAGGTCTAACACCTGAGATAGGAGAGAGGGAAGGAAGGATTGTATGGAAATAACCTCAAAGCCTACAGCAATTCTGAGAAAATCTCACTCAGGTCAATAAGAAATCCCTGAGCTGAAGTTGCCTGTTAAAGGAATCCTCCTTAGTACAGAAATGAAATGTTCTTATATCTTGGTGTGCTCATTAACTAGGAGTAGCCTAAGGAAAGCATGGCCTAACCCAAAAGAATTAGAGTCAAAAGTGTAACAGATAATTTAAAAGTAAAAGTAATTTGAATTTCTCACACATATCACATGGGTATATTAGAATCATTAACACTTAGAACCATTATAAACTAGATAAATTGTTCAGTATTTCAGAAGTAACCAAATAGCTGAGAAGAGAAAGTTCTTTATACAAAAATTCTGCCTATTCTAAGAAAAAAAATGGCAGAATTTTAAATTATGAGACTACTAATGAAATAATAGACCTAGGCAATGATAACAAAAACCATTGAGAGTAAGGTTGAGGAGGGGAGGGGATGGGATATACATACGACTAATCTGAAATTATACATATCTGTAAACAATAAAACTCTGTAAAATCAAAAAAGCAAAGTAAAAACTTGAGATTGTGAAAAAAAAAAGAGGAAGGTTGAATGGAGTACTTTATAATGGGTCCATGTACCTGAAAACACTTGACTACTAGTCAAAATTAACGTCATTTAAAGTAAGACGGGGCTTCCCCTGGTGGTCCAGTGGGTAAGGATACTGCCTTGCAGTGCAAGGGGCGCCGGTTCGATCCCTGGCCTGGGAAGATCCCACGTGCCGCGGAGCGGCTGGACCGATGTGTCCAATTACTGAGCCGGAGCTCTGGGGGGCATGCGCCCAGAGCCGGCGCTCTGCAACGACAGACGCCACCGCGATGGGAGGCCCACAGGAGCCAAAGAACAAAGACGGATGAAAATAGACAAATGAAAGACCAATAGAAGTGGCCCGCCCGCTCCCCTCCCTCCCCAACCTGACCCCCGCCCAAAATAAATAAATAAATAAATCTTTTAAAAAAAAATAAATAAAGTAAGTAAGACAGAGACTTTCCTGGTGGTCCAATGGCTAACACTCTGTGCTCCCAGTGCAGGGGTTGGGCTCAATCTCTGGTCAAGGAGCTAGATCCCATAGGCTGCAGCTGAGACCTGGCATAGCCAAATAAATAAGTAAATAAAGTGGGTTTTTTTTTTTTTTTTTTTTTTTTTAAGCAGCAAGACAGCCTTGGTATCCTAGTTGGGATCCTAGAACAGAAAAAGGGCATTCAGTAAAAAACTTAGGAAATCTCAATATTAGTAAATTGATTCTGCATCTGTTAACCCAATATGCAGCAAAGCCAACCTACTGACATCAGATTGTGGTGAAGGAAAGTACAGCACAATTTGCAGAGGGCAAAACAAGGAGAAGGGGCTGTTTGCTGTGCTTAGTTACTCAACCATGTCCGACTCTTTGTGACCCTATGGACTGCAGCCTGCAGGGACCCTCTGTCCATGGGGATTCTCCAGGAAGGAATACTAGAGTGGGTTGCCATGCTCTCCTCCAGGAGATCTTCTCAATCCAGGGATCAAAACCAGGTCTCCCGCATTGCAGGCAGATTCTTTACTGTCTGAGCCACCAGGGTAGCCCTGGTAATGTGCAATAGACCTGAACTCCCAAATGACTTTCAGGGAAGAGATTTTAAAGACAATATTTGAGGTGTGGGTTGCTGCTCATGGGGTTTCTTTTGTTGGTTGATGGTAAGGTAACAGGGTGACGTTCTGGGAATCTTAATTATCATATATTTCCAACCAGTCTGGGGAATATGTACTTATGGTCAGCATGTAGTCATCACCTTCCACCTGGGTAGAGGTCTTAGTTTCTGAAGAACTGCTCAAAGATATGCATAGATTGTTATATATATATATCTTGAAGAACTAGGTGATTTATTAATCTATAGAAATCTATACCAAATAAACATAACAACATAGATAAATCTCTAAAATATGATGTGTAAAAAAGTAAACTTCGGGACTTCCCTGTTGGTCCAGTGATTAAGACTCTGTGCTCCCAATGCAGGGGGCCTGGGTTCGATCCCTGGTCAGGGAACTAGATCCACGTGCTACAACTAAGACCCAGTGATGTCAAATAAAGAAATAATAATAATTTTTAAAAAAGTAAATTTCAAAAGGTAATATAAAATATTATGTCAGTTATTTAAAGTTTAAGACCACTATTTTGTTTAATGATATACACAAGGCAGAAGTATAAAAACAAGCATGGAACGAATACATACCACCTTTAAGATGGTTATTCTCATGAGAGAAAAAAAGAAAAAGATGAAAAGGCTGGATTTTAACTTATCCAGAGCTATATGATTATTTGTGGAAAAAACTAAAGTGAATAAAGTAGAATCTGCATGGTGAATATATAGGTGTTAGTTATACTATATTGTGGATGTTTGATATATTTCATAATGTAGAAAGTAAGAAGAAATGGCTAAAATTAAAATGAAAGGACACATAGTCAAATATTTTGCTGTAATTTTTTTTTCTTTTGCCTCTAATTCATCAATTATTTTTCATCCATCTTCATCCTTTGGCATGTGTGGGCCTCCCATCACTGTGGCCCCTCTTGTTGCAGAGCACCAGCTCTGGGCACATGTGCTCCAGAACACTGGCTCACAATCAGACACACCGGTCCAGCCATTCCTTGGCATGTGGGATCCTCCCGGGCCAGGGATCAAACTGGTGCCCCTTACACTGCAAGGTGGACTCTCTACCCACTGGGCAACCAAGGAAGCACTATTCTGCCGTAATTTTGATTGACATCCTTAGATGACTCTGAAATTTGATCCAGAGTCATAAAGTACCTAGAATAATTCTTATGGAATGGAGTTCCCCATCTATCTTTTTGGTAGGATGGCTTCTCAATTCAAATGACTTTGCATTCATGGAGTGGGTCCAGTATTAAAATTATTATGTAGTATTATGCATTCTTCTCTCAATTCAATAGAAAATTACTAAATACTCACTATGCTAAGGTTCCAGCCTCTTCAAAATCGAATTTCCTTTTAAGCTAAATAATAGTAAACCAGTCTTGACTCTAGGTGGTGGACTAAATGGTTATGAATCTTACTCAACTAACTTGGATGCACAAGATATAAAACACTAGTTTTTAAAAATTAAAACTATAATCCCTCTTCCTTTAAAAAAATTAATTGGGGGTGGAGCTAAGATGGCGGCGTAGAAGGACATGCACTCATCTCTCCTGCAAAATCGCCTGAATTGCAACCAGTTCCTGGGAAACCATCGACAGGAGGAGGTTGGATCTGATCACAGAGATGATACCCCACATCAAAGAACGAAGGAGAAGCCACGTCAAGATGGTAGGAAGGGAGCAATCGCACTTTTAAAAGTCAAACCTCATACCCACCAGAGAGGCTGGGTGGGACAAAGCGCAAAGCCTGTTGCAGATCAAGACCTGGGAAAGGAGCAGTGACACCCACAAGGGACCTTAAGGCCCAGACCTGGGTTTAAGTAGAATCTGCATGGTGAATATATAGGTGTTAGTTATACTATATTGTGGATGTTTGATATATTTCATAATGTAGAAAGTAAGAAGAAATGGCTAAAATTAAAATGAAAGGACACATAGTCAAATATTTTGCTGTAATTTTTTTCTTTTGCCTCTAATTCATCAATTATTTTTCATCCATCTTCATCCTTTGGCATGTGTGGGCCTCCCATCACTGTGGCCCCTCTTGTTGCAGAGCACCAGCTCTGGGCACATGTGCTCCAGAACACTGGCTCACAATCAGACACACCGGTCCAGCCATTCCTTGGCATGTGGGATCCTCCCGGGCCAGGGATCAAACTGGTGCCCCTTACACTGCAAGGTGGACTCTCTACCCACTGGGCAACCAAGGAAGCACTATTCTGCCGTAATTTTGATTGACATCCTTAGATGACTCTGAAATTTGATCCAGAGTCATAAAGTACCTAGAATAATTCTTATGGAATGGAGTTCCCCATCTATCTTTTTGGTAGGATGGCTTCTCAATTCAAATGACTTTGCATTCATGGAGTGGGTCCAGTATTAAAATTATTATGTAGTATTATGCATTCTTCTCTCAATTCAATAGAAAATTACTAAATACTCACTATGCTAAGGTTCCAGCCTCTTCAAAATCGAATTTCCTTTTAAGCTAAATAATAGTAAACCAGTCTTGACTCTAGGTGGTGGACTAAATGGTTATGAATCTTACTCAACTAACTTGGATGCACAAGATATAAAACACTAGTTTTTAAAAATTAAAACTATAATCCCTCTTCCTTTAAAAAAATTAATTGGGGGTGGAGCTAAGATGGCGGCGTAGAAGGACATGCACTCATCTCTCCTGCAAAATCGCCTGAATTGCAACCAGTTCCTGGGAAACCATCGACAGGAGGAGGTTGGATCTGATCACAGAGATGATACCCCACATCAAAGAACGAAGGAGAAGCCACGTCAAGATGGTAGGAAGGGAGCAATCGCACTTTTAAAAGTCAAACCTCATACCCACCAGAGAGGCTGGGTGGGACAAAGGCGCAAAGCCTGTTGCAGATCAAGACCTGGGAAAGGAGCAGTGACACCCACAAGGGACTAAGCCAGACCTGCTTTAGAGGGTCCAGGTGCTCCCTTGAGCTAGAAGTGCCCTTGAGCAGTCCTCTGAAGGATGGCACTCAGTTCCCTTTGGAGGAGGTTACCGTTAACCCAATCACAGAGTTCCTGAGGAAGACTGGAAACTCTGTGCGCACTGTGATCCAGGAGAGGGGAAGAGCGATCCTGCATGAGACTGAGCCAGACTCACCTCTGAGTAATCTGACATCTCCCGCGGTGTCAGGGGTCAACGGTGGCCTGCAGCAGGGTCGGGGTCACTGTGGAAGTGCTTCCCATAGAGCCTGTGGGAATAAATCCTTTGTGAGACAGACACCATTTTCCCTACTGTAGTTTGACTGCTGGTCAAACTACAGGGAGGGAACTTAGCTCCACCCAGCAAGAAAAGGGATTTGGATTAAGAAACTCCCAGGGCCAGCCTGGGTGGGCCTTTTAGTTCTGGAATAGGCCTAAATAAACAAGCAGTCAAAGAGGTCTTCAGATCCAACCACTGCCAGAGGCAAGAAAAAGACTGATAATTCCTGAATAGTCAGCAAGAGACAGAAGAACATAAACACTACTTTCATGTTTTGTCTGAAGCTACAGTTACTGCTGGATTTTTAAAATTTCATTTTATTCCTTATTCTTTTTTATTGCTTTTTTTTTGTATTGTATTGCTTTATTTCAGTTGTTTTTTTCCCTTTTTTCCAAACCCACTCAGTACACCGCCCATTTTTTTTTCTTTTGTTTTTTTTGGTGGGGGGGTGTATGTGAGAGTGGATGTGTTCATTTCCTTCACTGAATTCTACTGAAGCTACTAATCTTATCAATAAGACTGAATATACATAATTTTTTTACATATTTTTTTTTCTTTTTCCTTTTAAACCACACATTTTATTTTGATATAAACTTCTGGTTCCCCATTGGCCTTTTAAGGTTCTGTGGGGGTTTTGTTTGTTTTTATTATTTTTGCTTTGTTATCCTATATTTTTCTATATACTTATCTCTGTTTTAATTTAAAATTTTTTTCATTTGTACTACTACTTCCTCTATAATTCTTTGCTTTCTCTGAAGCTCCTTTCCTATAGCACTAAACTCCAATACATAGAAATCTTTATCTCCCTATATTTAACTTTGCAGTATTAGTCTATATTTCTCTTCTATCCTCCCTTCCTCTTTTTCGATTTTCCCACCATATTTCTTAGTCTGTTCTGTCCTGATTGCCTTATCCCCAACGGGGACCCAGTTCTAGCATTATTCTCCAATTGGTGCTCTACTTAGTTTGGTTATTAACTGGTGGATATCATTCTTGGTTTTCTCTATTTGCCGTGCTAACATATTGTACTGTATTTTTGGTTGGAATGCTTGGGTTATGTTACAGCTGTATATGTTTATGTGTATAAGTCAGTACACTAGATAGTATTTGCATGATATTTTAATTGCCATTTGTCAAAGGTATACCTTCTGTTTCTCGTTCATGTATATATGTTTTAATATCATTTAATGCCATAACAAACCAGCCGTGAAATCTTCATTCCCTGTCAGGCAGCAGGCCCTGGGGCTTTAGGGAGGGAGCACTGACTCCAAAACTCTACAATACTAGAGAACGCCTAACACTAGAGAGCAGTATACAAGTGAGAACGCCAACAAAGGTAATCACTTGTATGCAAGTCCTGACATCACCCAACTACCAGCATCACCCAGAATAAGAAGTCCCATCCAAACAACAAACACCAACAGACGTAACTCAAAGTCTGGGAAAAGGAAATTCCAAACAGAGTCAGTTAAAAAATTAATAATAACAATGAAATGGCAGAGAAATACCACACAAGTGAAGGAACAATCTACAAACACACAAGATCAAATCAATGAAGAGCATTTGGACAAACTTTCTGAAAGTGATTTCAGAAGAATGATACTAAAGATGATCAAAGACACTGAAAACAGAATGTTAGAGAAATTGCAAGACACAACTAACACACTGAATAAAGACATACACGAACTTACCCAAAAAGTAACAGAGACAAACAACTCAATTGCTGAACTTAAAAACACTGTAGAAGGAATCAAGAGCAGAGTATCTGTGACAGAAGACTGGTTAAGTGAGCTGGAAGATAGAATGGTGGAAGTAACTGCTGAAAAACAGAATCTAGCTCAAAGAATGAAAAGAGCAGAGGACAGCCTCAGAGACCTCTGGGATAATATCAAATGCACTAACATTCGAATTAGGGGGGTTTCAGAAGAAGAAGAAAAAAAGAAAGGCTATGAGAAAAATTTTTAAAGAGATTCTAGTTGAAAATTTCCCCAACATGGGAAAAGAAATAGGCAATCAAGTCCAAGAGGCTCAAAGAGTACCATACAGAATCAACCCGAGAAGAAACACACCAAGACACATATTAATGAAGCTAACACAAATTAAACACAAGGACAGAATTCTCAAAGCAGCAAGGGAAAAGCAACTAGTGACATATAAGGGAAAGCCCATATGTTTAACAGCTGATCTATCAACAGAAACTCTGAAGGCCAGAAGGGAATGGCAGGACACATTTAAACGGCTAAAAGAGGATAATCTGCAACCAAGAATCCTCTACCCTGCAAGGATCTCATTCAAAATGGATGGAGAAATCAAAAGCTTTACACATAAACAAAAATAAAGAGAATTTAGTCACACCAAACCACCCTTACAACAAGTGTTAAAGGGACTTATATAGACAACAAGTATAAAAGGAGAAGATCCACGAAACAAACCCATCATAACATCTAAGAAGATGACAATAGGATCATTTGTATCATTAATTACTTTGAATGTAAATGGACTAAATGTCCCAACCAAAAAACACAAGAGTGGCTGAATGGATTCAAAAACACGACCCATACATATGCTGTGGGGGCCTTCCACAGAAAGGGAAGGCAGCGTGATTGTCCCTGGCTGAACCGGGAGACCTTGGAGAGAGATGAGCCTTGCTGCCGTGCCCCCTCCCGCCTGCCGGAGCATGCCAAGGACGACCAGACACGGCAGGGGTTCTGTCGGAGCAGATCCCCTTTATTAATGAAGATTCACAGCTTTTATAGGCAAGTGAAGGGGGTTTTGCATGGGACTTCCTATAGATTACACCAATCAAGCTAAAGGTCAAGCAATCATTCACGAGCGGGGAAACCAGGGGAACCAATCAGAAATTTTGACCATCAATTAACACTTTAGATCATGCCCTGTCTCCTCCTGTAGGCGCCATCTTAGCTGCAAACATGTGCTTAAGATTCTTTAAACAATGTGCTTAAGCTTCCCTTCATTCCCACGTCCCTTCCTGTAGGCGCCATCTTAGCTCCAAACTGCAACAATGTGCTTAAGCTTGCTTTTACTGCCACATCCCTTCCTGTAGGTGCCATCTTAGCTCCAAACTGCAACAATGTGCTTAAGCTTCCTTATGCTTGCAATGGTCCTCTTTCAATTCAGAGCCCCACAATATGCTGCCTCCAGAAAACTCACTTCAGACCTAGAGACACTCATAGACTGAAAGTGAGAGGCTGGAAAAAGATATTCCATGCAAATGGAAATCAAAAGAAAGCTGGAGTAGCAATCCTCATATCAGACAAAATACCGAATCCTTTCTACCCTGCAAGGAATGGCAGGACACATTTAAACGGCTAAAAGAGGATAATCTGCAACCAAGAATCCTCTACCCTGCAAGGATCTCATTCAAAATGGATGGAGAAATCAAAAGCTTTACACATAAACAAAAATAAAGAGAATTTAGTCACACCAAACCACCCTTACAACAAGTGTTAAAGGGACTTATATAGACAACAAGTATAAAAGGAGAAGATCCACGAAACAAACCCATCATAACATCTAAGAAGATGACAATAGGATCATTTGTATCATTAATTACTTTGAATGTAAATGGACTAAATGTCCCAACCAAAAAACACAAGAGTGGCTGAATGGATTCAAAAACACGACCCATACATATGCTGTGGGGGCCTTCCACAGAAAGGGAAGGCAGCGTGATTGTCCCTGGCTGAACCGGGAGACCTTGGAGAGAGATGAGCCTTGCTGCCGTGCCCCCTCCCGCCTGCCGGAGCATGCCAAGGACGACCAGACACGGCAGGGGTTCTGTCGGAGCAGATCCCCTTTATTAATGAAGATTCACAGCTTTTATAGGCAAGTGAAGGGGGTTTTGCATGGGACTTCCTATAGATTACACCAATCAAGCTAAAGGTCAAGCAATCATTCACGAGCGGGGAAACCAGGGGAACCAATCAGAAATTTTGACCATCAATTAACACTTTAGATCATGCCCTGTCTCCTCCTGTAGGCGCCATCTTAGCTGCAAACATGTGCTTAAGATTCTTTAAACAATGTGCTTAAGCTTCCCTTCATTCCCACGTCCCTTCCTGTAGGCGCCATCTTAGCTCCAAACTGCAACAATGTGCTTAAGCTTGCTTTTACTGCCACATCCCTTCCTGTAGGTGCCATCTTAGCTCCAAACTGCAACAATGTGCTTAAGCTTCCTTATGCTTGCAATGGTCCTCTTTCAATTCAGAGCCCCACAATATGCTGCCTCCAGAAAACTCACTTCAGACCTAGAGACACTCATAGACTGAAAGTGAGAGGCTGGAAAAAGATATTCCATGCAAATGGAAATCAAAAGAAAGCTGGAGTAGCAATCCTCATATCAGACAAAATAGACCTCAAAATAAAGAAGATTAGAAGAGACAAGGCAGGACACTACATAATGATCAAGGGATCAATCCAAGAAGAAGACATAACAATCATAAATATCTATGCACCCAACACAGGAGCACCCCAATACATAAGACAGACACTTTCAGACATAAAAGAAGACATCGACACTAACACAATCATAGTAGGAGACTTTAACACTCCTCTCACACCAATGGACAGATCATCCAAACAGAAAATTAATAAAGAAACACAAGCCTTAAATGCCACACTAGAAGAGATGGACCTCATGGATATCTTTAGGATCTTCCATCCAAAAGCAGAAGAATACACTTTCTTCTCAAGTGCTCACGGAACATTCTCCAGGATAGACCACATCTTGGGCCCCAAATCAAACCTCAGTCAATTCAAGAAAACTGAAATTATATCAGCCATCTTCTCGGACCACAATGCAATGAGACTAGAGATCAACTCCAGGAAAAAAACTGCTAAACACACAAACACATGGATATTAAACAACACATACCTAAAAAACCAACTGATTACCAAGCAAATCAAAGGAGAAATAAAACAATTCCTAGAAGAAAACGACAATGAACACACGACAGTGCAAAACCTATGGGATACTGCAAAAACAGTTCTAAGAGGGAAGTTTATAGCAATTCAATCCCACCTCAAGAAACTAGGAAAATCTCAAACAGACGACCTAACCTTATGCTTAAAACAACTGGAGAAAGAAGAACAAAAACACTGCAAAGTCAGCAGAAGAAGGGAAATCATAAAGATCAGAGCAGAAATAAATGAAAAAGAAAGAAAGAAACAATAGTAAAGATAAATAAAACAAAAAGCTGGTTCTTAGAAAAGGTAAATAAAATCGATACACCACTGGCCAGACTCATCAAGAAAAAGAGAGACAAGAACTAGATCACCAAAATCAAAAATGAAAAAGAGGGGCTTCCCCTGGTGGTCCAGTGGATAAGGACACTGCCTTGCAGTGCAAGGGGCGCCGGTTTGATCCCTGGCCTGGGAAGATCCCACATGCCGCGGAGCAGCTGGACTGATCTGTCCAATTGCCGAGCCAGAGCATGGAGCGCATGCGCCCAGAGCCGGCACTCTGCGACGACAGAGGCCATCGTGATGGGAGGCTGACAGGAGCCAAGGAACAAAGATGGATGAAAATGGAGGAATGAAAGACCAGTAGAAGTGGCCCGCCTGCTCCCCTCCCTCCCCAATCCAACCCCGACCAAAATAAATAAATAAATAAATCTTTTAAAAAAAAATGAAAAAGAGATTACAACAGATAACGCAGAAATCCAAAGGATTCTAAGAGACTATTATGAACAATGCTATGGCAACAAACTGGACAACCTGGAAGAAATGGATAGTTTCTTAGAGAAGATTAATCTCCCAAGACTGAGCCAGGAAGAAACAGAACGTATGAACAAGCCAATCACAAGCTCAGAAATCGATGCTGTGATAAAAAATCTACCCAAAAATAAAAGCCCAGGGCAAGATGGTTTCACAAGTGAATCCTACCAAACATTTAAAGAAGAGCTAATGCCTGTCCTTCTAAAACTCTTCCCAAATATTGCACAGGAAGGAACACTTCCAAACACATTCTATGAGGCCGAAAAACCAACTGATTACCAAGCAAATCAAAGGAGAAATAAAACAATTCCTAGAAGAAAACGACAATGAACACACGACAGTGCAAAACCTATGGGATACTGCAAAAACAGTTCTAAGAGGGAAGTTTATAGCAATTCAATCCCACCTCAAGAAACTAGGAAAATCTCAAACAGACGACCTAACCTTATGCTTAAAACAACTGGAGAAAGAAGAACAAAAACACTGCAAAGTCAGCAGAAGAAGGAAATCATAAAGATCAGAGCAGAAATAAATGAAAAAGAAAGAAAGAAACAATAGTAAAGATAAATAAAACAAAAAGCTGGTTCTTAGAAAAGGTAAATAAAATCGATACACCACTGGCCAGACTCATCAAGAAAAAGAGAGACAAGAACTAGATCACCAAAATCAAAAATGAAAAAGAGGGGCTTCCCCTGGTGGTCCAGTGGATAAGGACACTGCCTTGCAGTGCAAGGGGCGCCGGTTTGATCCCTGGCCTGGGAAGATCCCACATGCCGCGGAGCAGCTGGACTGATCTGTCCAATTGCCGAGCCAGAGCATGGAGCGCATGCGCCCAGAGCCGGCACTCTGCGACGACAGAGGCCATCGTGATGGGAGGCTGACAGGAGCCAAGGAACAAAGATGGATGAAAATGGAGGAATGAAAGACCAGTAGAAGTGGCCCGCCTGCTCCCCTCCCTCCCCAATCCAACCCCGACCAAAATAAATAAATAAATAAATCTTTTAAAAAAAAATGAAAAAGAGATTACAACAGATAACGCAGAAATCCAAAGGATTCTAAGAGACTATTATGAACAATGCTATGGCAACAAACTGGACAACCTGGAAGAAATGGATAGTTTCTTAGAGAAGATTAATCTCCCAAGACTGAGCCAGGAAGAAACAGAACGTATGAACAAGCCAATCACAAGCTCAGAAATCGATGCTGTGATAAAAAATCTACCCAAAAATAAAAGCCCAGGGCAAGATGGTTTCACAAGTGAATCCTACCAAACATTTAAAGAAGAGCTAATGCCTGTCCTTCTAAAACTCTTCCCAAATATTGCACAGGAAGGAACACTTCCAAACACATTCTATGAGGCCGCCATCACTGTGATACCAAAACCAGGAAAAGACAACAGAAAAAAAGAAAATTATAGGCCAATTTCACTGATGAATCTAGATGCCAAAAATCCTCAACAAAATCCTAGCAAACAGAATTCAACAACACATCAAAAAGCTCATACATCACGATCAAGTTGGGTTCATCCCAGGCATGCAAGGATTCTTCAATATCCACAAATCAATCAGTGTGATACACCATATTAACAAATTGAGAGACAAAAATCACATGATCATCTCAATAGATGCAGAAAAAGCCTTTGACAAAGTACAGCATCCATTTATGATAAAAACTCTTCAAAAAATGGGCATAGAAGTAACCTATCTCAACATAGTGAAAGCCATCTATGAGAAGCCCACAGCGAACATTATCCTCAATGGTGAAAAACTCAAAGCATTTCCTCTAAGATCAGGAACAAGATAAGGGTGTCCACTTTCACCACTCTCATTCTACATAGTCCTGGAAGTTCTAGCAACAGCAATAAGAGAAGAGAAAGAAACAAAACGAATCCAGATTGGAAAAGAAGAAGTCAAACTCTCTCTATTTGCAGATGACATGATACTATACATAGAAAACCCCAAAGACACTATTACAAAACTACTAGAGTTAATCAGAAAATTCAGCAAAGCCGCAGGATACAAAATCAATATACAGAAATCACTGGCATTCCTATACACAAACAATGAAAAATCAGAAAACGAAATCAAAGAGGCAATCCCCTTCACCATCACAACCAAAAGAATCAAATATCTAGGAATAAACCTATCCAAAGAAACAAAAGAACTGTACACAGAAAATTACAAGACACTCACGAGAGACATTAAAGAAGATTAAATAGATGAAGAGATATTCCATGTTCCTGGGTCGGAAGAATCAATATTGTGAAAATGACCATACTACCAAATGTCATCTACAGATTCAATGCGATCCCTATCAAATTTCTAATGACATTCTTCACAAAACTAGACCAAAGTATCACACAGTTCCTATGGAAACACAAAAGACCTCGAATAGCCAACGCAATCCTGAGGAAGAAGAATGGAGCTGGAGGGATCAGCCTCCCCAACTTCAGACTCTACTACAAAGCAACAGTTATCGAGACAGTATGGTACTGGCACAAAAACAGAACTATAAACCAATGGAACAAGATCCAGAACCCAGTGATAAACCTGTGGGGACCTTCTGCAGAAAGGAAGGATCAGTAAACAATTCACCTAGATGCCAAAATCCTCAACAAAATCCTAGCAAACAGAATTCAACAACACATCAAAAAGCTCATACATCACGATCAAGTTGGGTTCATCCCAGGCATGCAAGGATTCTTCAATATCCACAAATCAATCAGTGTGATACACCATATTAACAAATTGAGAGACAAAAATCACATGATCATCTCAATAGATGCAGAAAAAGCCTTTGACAAAGTACAGCATCCATTTATGATAAAAACTCTTCAAAAAATGGGCATAGAAGTAACCTATCTCAACATAGTGAAAGCCATCTATGAGAAGCCCACAGCGAACATTATCCTCAATGGTGAAAAACTCAAAGCATTTCCTCTAAGATCAGGAACAAGATAAGGGTGTCCACTTTCACCACTCTCATTCTACATAGTCCTGGAAGTTCTAGCAACAGCAATAAGAGAAGAGAAAGAAACAAAACGAATCCAGATTGGAAAAGAAGAAGTCAAACTCTCTCTATTTGCAGATGACATGATACTATACATAGAAAACCCCAAAGACACTATTACAAAACTACTAGAGTTAATCAGAAAATTCAGCAAAGCCGCAGGATACAAAATCAATATACAGAAATCACTGGCATTCCTATACACAAACAATGAAAAATCAGAAAACGAAATCAAAGAGGCAATCCCCTTCACCATCACAACCAAAAGAATCAAATATCTAGGAATAAACCTATCCAAAGAAACAAAAGAACTGTACACAGAAAATTACAAGACACTCACGAGAGACATTAAAGAAGATTAAATAGATGAAGAGATATTCCATGTTCCTGGGTCGGAAGAATCAATATTGTGAAAATGACCATACTACCAAATGTCATCTACAGATTCAATGCGATCCCTATCAAATTTCTAATGACATTCTTCACAAAACTAGACCAAAGTATCACACAGTTCCTATGGAAACACAAAAGACCTCGAATAGCCAACGCAATCCTGAGGAAGAAGAATGGAGCTGGAGGGATCAGCCTCCCCAACTTCAGACTCTACTACAAAGCAACAGTTATCGAGACAGTATGGTACTGGCACAAAAACAGAACTATAAACCAATGGAACAAGATCGAGAACCCAGTGATAAACCTGTGGGGACCTTCTGCAGAAAGGAAGGCAGCGGGATTGCCCCCGGCTGAACCGGGAGATCTCGGAGAGAGGTGTGTTTTCTGCCCGCCACCCAGCCCCCCAGAAGGCAGGAGACAATCAGACGTGACAGGGGTTCCGTCAAAGCAGTTCTGTTTTATTAGTGCAGACTTACAGCTTTTATAGGCAAACGAAGGGGGTTTTGCACGGGACTTCCTATAGATTACACCAATCAAGCTAAAGGTCAAGCAATCATCCACGAGTGAGGAAACCAGGGGAACCAATCAGAAAATTTGACTATCACTTAACAATTTAGATCATGCCCTCATCTCTTCCTGTAGGCGCCATCTTAGTTCCAAACTGCAAACATGTGCTTAAGCTTCTTTAAACAATGTGCTTAAGCTTGCTTTCACTCCCACGTCCCTTCCTGTAGGCGCCATCTTAGATCCAAACTGAAACAATGTATTTAAGCTTGCTTTCACTCCCAAGTCTCTTCCTGTAGGCGCCATCTTAGTTCCAAACTGAAACAATGTGCTTAAGCTTCCTTATGCTTGCAATGGTCCTCTTTCAATTCAGAGCCCCACATAAACCCACGCACCTATGGGTACCTTACTTTTGACAAAGGAGGCGACACTATAAAATGGGACAAAGACAGCCTCTTCAACAAATGGTGCTGGGAAAATTGGACAGCTACATGCAAAAATATGAAGTTGGAACATTCGCTGACGCCATGCACAAAGATAAATTCAAAATGGATTAAAGACCTAAATGTAAGACCAGAAACTATCAAACTCTTAGAGGAGAATATATGCAAAACCCTCAAGGACATCAATCAAAGCAAGATCTTCTCTGACCCACCTACTAGAATAGCGGAACTAAAAAGACAAATGAACATGTGGGACCTAATGAAACTTAAAAGCTTTTGTACAACAAAAGAAACTACAAAAAAGCTGAACAGATAGCCCACAGAATGGGAGAAAATCATAGCAAATGAAAACACAAAAGACCTCGAATAGCCAAAGCAATCCTCAGGAAGAAGAATGGAGCTGGAGGGATCAGCCTCCCCAACTTCAGACTCTACTACAAAGCAACAGTCATCAAGACAGTATGGTACTGGCACAAAAACAGAACTATAAACCAATGGAACAAGATCGAGAACCCAGTGATAAACCTGTGGGGACCTTCTGCAGAAAGGAAGGCAGCGGGATTGCCCCCGGCTGAACCGGGAGATCTCGGAGAGAGGTGTGTTTTCTGCCCGCCACCCAGCCCCCCAGAAGGCAGGAGACAATCAGACGTGACAGGGGTTCCGTCAAAGCAGTTCTGTTTTATTAGTGCAGACTTACAGCTTTTATAGGCAAACGAAGGGGGTTTTGCACGGGACTTCCTATAGATTACACCAATCAAGCTAAAGGTCAAGCAATCATCCACGAGTGAGGAAACCAGGGGAACCAATCAGAAAATTTGACTATCACTTAACAATTTAGATCATGCCCTCATCTCTTCCTGTAGGCGCCATCTTAGTTCCAAACTGCAAACATGTGCTTAAGCTTCTTTAAACAATGTGCTTAAGCTTGCTTTCACTCCCACGTCCCTTCCTGTAGGCGCCATCTTAGATCCAAACTGAAACAATGTATTTAAGCTTGCTTTCACTCCCAAGTCTCTTCCTGTAGGCGCCATCTTAGTTCCAAACTGAAACAATGTGCTTAAGCTTCCTTATGCTTGCAATGGTCCTCTTTCAATTCAGAGCCCCACATAAACCCACGCACCTATGGGTACCTTACTTTTGACAAAGGAGGCGACACTATAAAATGGGACAAAGACAGCCTCTTCAACAAATGGTGCTGGGAAAATTGGACAGCTACATGCAAAAATATGAAGTTGGAACATTCGCTGACGCCATGCACAAAGATAAATTCAAAATGGATTAAAGACCTAAATGTAAGACCAGAAACTATCAAACTCTTAGAGGAGAATATATGCAAAACCCTCAAGGACATCAATCAAAGCAAGATCTTCTCTGACCCACCTACTAGAATAGCGGAACTAAAAAGACAAATGAACATGTGGGACCTAATGAAACTTAAAAGCTTTTGTACAACAAAAGAAACTACAAAAAAGCTGAACAGATAGCCCACAGAATGGGAGAAAATCATAGCAAATGAAACAACAGACAAAGAATTAATCTCCAAAATCTACAAGCAACTCCGACAACTCAGCACTGGAAAAACGAACAACCCAATCAAAAAATGGGAAAAGGACCTAAACAGACACCTCTCCAACAACGACATACAGATGGCCCAAAAGCACATGAAACGATGCTCAACTTCACTGATAATTAGAGAAATGCAAATCAAAACTACAATGAGACATCACCTCACCCCCGTCAGAATGGCCATCATTCACAAATGAACAGACAATAAATGCTGGAGAGGTTGCGGAGAAAAGGGGAAAACTCCTGCCTTGCTGGTGGGAATGTAAATTGATACAGCCTCTATGAAAGACAGTCTGGAGATTTCTTAAAAAACTAAAACTAGAAGCACCATACGACCCAGCAATCTCACTCTTAGGCTTATACCCTGATGAAATCAAATCTGAAAGAAGCACCTGTACCCCAATGTTCATTGCAGCTCTCTATACAATAGCTAGAACATGGAAGCAACCTAGATGTCCATCGACAAACGAATGGATCCAAAAGCTCTGGTACATATACACAATGGAATACTACACAGCTGTAAAGAGAAATGCAGAAGAATCAGCCCTAATGAGGTGGCTGGATCTAGAACCTATCATAAAAAGTGAAGTCAGTCAGAAAGAGAAGGACAAATACAGTATATTAACACACATATATGGAATCTAGTAGGATAGTGATGATGGCACACGCAAGTGAAGTGACAGAAAGACAGACATGGACAGTGGACATATGGACATTGTGGGGAAGGAACAGAAGGTGGGAGGCGTAAAGGAAGTAGCATGAAGGCCTGTACTATCATAAGTGAAGAAAATAGCTATAGTCATTGCTCTGTGAGAAAATGAGATCCTTCAGGGTGCTGTGTGATGGTTGGATAAGCAAACCCCATCAATCAAAGCAAGATCTTCTCTGACCCACCTACTAGAATAGCGGAACTAAAAAGACAAATGAACATGTGGGACCTAATGAAACTTAAAAGCTTTTGTACAACAAAAGAAACTACAAAAAAGCTGAACAGATAGCCCACAGAATGGGAGAAAATCATAGCAAATGAAACAACAGACAAAGAATTAATCTCCAAAATCTACAAGCAACTCCGACAACTCAGCACTGGAAAAACGAACAACCCAATCAAAAAATGGGAAAAGGACCTAAACAGACACCTCTCCAACAACGACATACAGATGGCCCAAAAGCACATGAAACGATGCTCAACTTCACTGATAATTAGAGAAATGCAAATCAAAACTACAATGAGACATCACCTCACCCCCGTCAGAATGGCCATCATTCACAAATGAACAGACAATAAATGCTGGAGAGGTTGCGGAGAAAAGGGAACACTCCTGCATTGCTGGTGGGAATGTAAATTGATACAGCCTCTATGAAAGACAGTCTGGAGATTTCTTAAAAAACTAAAACTAGAAGCACCATACGACCCAGCAATCTCACTCTTAGGCTTATACCCTGATGAAATCAAATCTGAAAGAAGCACCTGTACCCCAATGTTCATTGCAGCTCTCTATACAATAGCTAGAACATGGAAGCAACCTAGATGTCCATCGACAAACGAATGGATCCAAAAGCTCTGGTACATATACACAATGGAATACTACACAGCTGTAAAGAGAAATGCAGAAGAATCAGCCCTAATGAGGTGGCTGGATCTAGAACCTATCATAAAAAGTGAAGTCAGTCAGAAAGAGAAGGACAAATACAGTATATTAACACACATATATGGAATCTAGTAGGATAGTGATGATGGCACACGCAAGTGAAGTGACAGAAAGACAGACATGGACAGTGGACATATGGACATTGTGGGGAAGGAACAGAAGGTGGGAGGCGTAAAGGAAGTAGCATGAAGGCCTGTACTATCATAAGTGAAGAAAATAGCTATAGTCATTGCTCTGTGAGAAAATGAGATCCTTCAGGGTGCTGTGTGATGGTTGGGAGGGGTGGGAAGGGGAGGATATACATATGACTAATCTGGGAACATACATATCTGTAAACAACAAAACTCTGTAAAAGTTAATTAAAAGCAAAATAAAGGTTTAAAAATAAATAAATAAATAAAACTATAACCCCATATGAAAGCTGATAGGAAATTTAGTCTTATTTTCTTTGGTAGCCCATTTATATTAGGTTGGTGCAAAAATAATGGTGGTTTTTGCACTGTTGAAATTTGCCATTTGATACTGGAATACATTCTAAATAAATGTGGCTATGTTTACAGCATTTTAATGTGCATTTTTGCTCTCTTTATTTATTTTTGCTGATGACTTATTATTTGCTGTTTATTTTATAGTGATTTTTTTACTAGGAAAATAGTCTGAGACAAAAAGCAAATTAAACAATTTTCTTATGTGAGTTCAAAATGGGTCGTAAAGTAGCGGAGACAATTTGTGAAATCAACAGTTCTTTTGGCCCAGCAACTGCTAATGAACATACAGTGCAGTGGTGGTTCAAGAAGTTTTGCAAAGGAGACCAGAGCCTTGAAGATGAGGAGCACAGTGGCCGGCCATTGGAAGCTGACAGCAACCATTTGACAGCCATCATCAAAGCTGTTCCTCTTATAACTATACCAGCAGTCATTGAAGAACTCCACATAGACATTCCACAGTTGTTGGGCATTTGAAGCTGATTGGAAAGGTGAAAAAGCTCAGTAAGTGGGTGCCTTGTGAGTTGACCACACACTTAAAAAATTGTTTTGAATTGTCATATTCTCTTATTCTACCCAACAACAACAAAGCATTTCTCGATCAGGTTGTGACATGTGACAAAGAGTTGATTTTAGACAAGTGATTACCAGCTCAGTGGTCAGACCAAGAAGAGCTCCAAAGCACTTCCCAAGGCCAAATGTGCACCAAAAAAGGGCCATGGTCACTGTTTGGTGATCTGCTGCCCATCTGATTCATTACAACTTTCTGAATCCCAATGAAACCATCACATCTAAGAAGAGTGCTCAGCAAATAGATGAGATGCACTGAAAACTGCAACACCTGAAGCTGGCATTGCTCAACAGAAGGCCCAATTCTTCTCATGACCACACCTGACTGCACATCCCACCACCAATGCTTCAAAAGTTAAACGAATTGGACTATGAAGTTTTGCCTTGTCCTCCATATTCATCTGACCTCTCACCAACTGACTACCACTTCTTCAAGCATCTTGACAACTTTTTGCAGGGAAAATGCTTCCACAACCAGCAGGTTGCAGAAAATGCTTTCCAAGAGTTCATTGAATCCTGAAACATGGATTTTTAACCTATAGGAATAAACAAACATTTCTTTTTGGCAAAAATGTGTTGATTTTAATGGTTCCTATTGTGATTATTAAAGATGTGTTTGAGCCTAGTTATAATGATTTAAAATTCACGGACCCAAACCATAATTATGTTTGCACCAACCTAATATCTTAGTAACTGCCTTGATAATTCACCCCTTATTGATTGTCTTCCTTTTCCTGTCTTAACTTCCCCATTGCCTTACACTCCTAAATAAACTTGTATTTGAATCTTCTCTGGTATGCTCATAAGGGAACCCAAACTAAGGCAAATAAGCATTAGGGCATCCTTACCTCAATTCAGTCTCTTTGTTCATAAATGTAAGGGTTATTTAATAACAGTTAACTCGACTAATGTATTTTTTAGCATAGAAAGCTTCTTAACTTCCTTCCATTCAGCTGTTTAGTCTAAAATGAGAATAAATTAACTTCATTTACCAGCAATTAATTTAATCTTACTGAAATTTTAATGACATGTTTTCAGGAATGCACACTGTGTAAATACATGTCATTACATACATCAAGATATTACAGTACTGACTCGTGGGCCACAGATACTCATAGAACTATGATACATTTTATGGACGTATCATACTTCACTAGGCTTGAGCTTCCATCTGGATGCTGGGGAAATCTGTTTACTGGCACATGACTGCCAGGATGCTGGGCAGAATAAATCAGAAGGAAGTTTCATAAAAATAAAAGAAATAACAAACATTAGGAACTCTGCACACATTGCATGATAAAGGGTTCTCCTCCCAATCCAACAAATGGTGTGCCTCTTTGCCACTAGCTTTTTTCCAGGTTGGCTTCTCAATCTTTGGATTCATGGGGATGGGCTCTGTATTGGTATATTTCATTATATATATAATGAACATATAATAATATAACATTCTTCTCTCAAATCAGTAGAAAATTACTAATGCTTATTACTGCAGTAGTGTTCCAGCCTTTTAAAAACTTAATTTCTTTCTAGGCTAAAGCATTTAGTTAGCAACACTAACTATTTACAAATTGTGAATCCTGCAGATTGCTTGTCCTATTTCTCCACAAGCACATTCATTATTTTTCTTCCAAGGGACTACTTTTTCACTAGGGGCTAATAAATCGCCTCTTTTTCTCCTCCTGCTTACCATCATTACACCTTAGGTAGGGAGAGTCTGATTTAGTCTCTCAGTGAAGAGTAATGAACACAATTCCATAGCCTAGATAATGCTTTATTCTGAGTAGCAATTTAAAGTACTGCCACATCCCTTAGGAAGCCGCCTTCCTGTCTCCTGAATTAGTTTAGGGATGGAAAATCGGAACTCAAAATATTTGCTCTAGCTTAGTTACATTAAAAAAATAGTACTTTGGTATGTTTTAAAAAATTTAATCATAAAAGTGATGTATACACATGACTAAAAATTTTAAGCAGTACTGTAAGGTACAAAATATTTTTAAATAAAGATGTTTCTGTTTCTTGATTTATCAACTTTCAACAATATATATTTATTGCTAATGATACAAAGTATCTAGCCCAAATTAATTTAATCTTACTGAAATTTTAATGACATGTTTTCAGGAATGCACACTGTGTAAATACATGTCATTACATACATCAAGATATTACAGTACTGACTCGTGGGCCACAGATACTCATAGAACTATGATACATTTTATGGACGTATCATACTTCACTAGGCTTGAGCTTCCATCTGGATGCTGGGGAAATCTGTTTACTGGCACATGACTGCCAGGATGCTGGGCAGAATAAATCAGAAGGAAGTTTCATAAAAATAAAAGAAATAACAAACATTAGGAACTCTGCACACATTGCATGATAAAGGGTTCTCCTCCCAATCCAACAAATGGTGTGCCTCTTTTCCACTAGCTTTTTTTTCCAGGTTGGCTTCTCAATCTTTGGATTCATGGGGATGGGCTCTGTATTGGTATATTTCATTATATATATAATGAACATATAATAATATAACATTCTTCTCTCAAATCAGTAGAAAATTACTAATGCTTATTACTGCAGTAGTGTTCCAGCCTTTTAAAAACTTAATTTCTTTCTAGGCTAAAGCATTTAGTTAGCAACACTAACTATTTACAAATTGTGAATCCTGCAGATTGCTTGTCCTATTTCTCCACAAGCACATTCATTATTTTTCTTCCAAGGGACTACTTTTTCACTAGGGGCTAATAAATCGCCTCTTTTTCTCCTCCTGCTTACCATCATTACACCTTAGGTAGGGAGAGTCTGATTTAGTCTCTCAGTGAAGAGTAATGAACACAATTCCATAGCCTAGATAATGCTTTATTCTGAGTAGCAATTTAAAGTACTGCCACATCCCTTAGGAAGCCGCCTTCCTGTCTCCTGAATTAGTTTAGGGATGGAAAATCGGAACTCAAAATATTTGCTCTAGCTTAGTTACATTAAAAAAATAGTACTTTGGTATGTTTTAAAAAATTTAATCATAAAAGTGATGTATACACATGACTAAAAAATTTTAAGCAGTACTGTAAGGTACAAAATATTTTTAAATAAAGATGTTTCTGTTTCTTGATTTATCAACTTTCAACAATATATATTTATTGCTGATATATGAAAAATACAAAGCTTAGGATTCTAAAATTATACTTCACACTTTTCTTTATTTTCTCTCCTTTTAGGTTTTTTTTCCCTAGTGGTTGCCTTCATAATTTTAAATTAGGTCTTTCTTAATCTCTTAATTTTAGTTCAAAAACTTTTTAATTTCACCAGACTAATGCATTGTGGGATGGTTATCAGTGTTTAGCACAAGACAGGTGCTTTACCTACTGCATTTAAAATGTAGCCAATAATTATATACAGTTGAAAACTATTAGAATTCTTTAACTTATGGAGCATTTAGTATCAAACTAATACAAAAATTAATAATAGGTTTATAGAATATCTGTATTTTGAAAAAAACAATATTTTACAATACTTTTTATAAACTCAGACTCCATGAAATATGAAATTTCATTTATATGAAAATGAATTTTCAAAATTTATCACAATTTTTATTTCTCTTCAACAATTCACTTTTCTTAGAGAAGGAGCTAGAATTACTGTAATTTAGCTAGATTAAATCCCTCCCTATAACTAAATAGTTCTAATTAAAATTTCAAAGTAAGAACATCAACAACTTTAATAAAATGAATAGTACACAATCCACTTTATCCTATATCAGGGTGCATTTGCTAAGCTTTTGTCATGTGATAACCATAAAAGTACAAATTTAGGCCCTATGAGATAACATCTAATTTCAGATGAAGCAACAGAAATAGAAGTAGTTATCTAAGAAGGTTCCCCGGTAGGGAAAGAAAAGTCTGATTTAGTCTCTCAGTGAAGAGTAATGAACACAATTCCATAGCCTAGATAATGCTTTATTCTGAGTAGCAATTTAAAGTACTGCCACATCCCTTAGGAAGCCGCCTTCCTGTCTCCTGAATTAGTTTAGGGATGGAAAATCGGAACTCAAAATATTTGCTCTAGCTTAGTTACATTAAAAAAAAATAGTACTTTGGTATGTTTTAAAAAAAATTTAATCATAAAAGTGATGTATACACATGACTAAAAAATTTTAAGCAGTACTGTAAGGTACAAAATATTTTTAAATAAAGATGTTTCTGTTTCTTGATTTATCAACTTTCAACAATATATATTTATTGCTGATATATGAAAAATACAAAGCTTAGGATTCTAAAATTATACTTCACACTTTTCTTTATTTTCTCTCCTTTTAGGTTTTTTTTCCCTAGTGGTTGCCTTCATAATTTTAAATTAGGTCTTTCTTAATCTCTTAATTTTAGTTCAAAAACTTTTTAATTTCACCAGACTAATGCATTGTGGGATGGTTATCAGTGTTTAGCACAAGACAGGTGCTTTACCTACTGCATTTAAAATGTAGCCAATAATTATATACAGTTGAAAACTATTAGAATTCTTTAACTTATGGAGCATTTAGTATCAAACTAATACAAAATTAATAATAGGTTTATAGAATATCTGTATTTTGAAAAAAACAATATTTTACAATACTTTTTATAAACTCAGACTCCATGAAATATGAAATTTCATTTATATGAAAATGAATTTTCAAAATTTATCACAATTTTTATTTCTCTTCAACAATTCACTTTTCTTAGAGAAGGAGCTAGAATTACTGTAATTTAGCTAGATTAAATCCCTCCCTATAACTAAATAGTTCTAATTAAAATTTCAAAGTAAGAACATCAACAACTTTAATAAAATGAATAGTACACAATCCACTTTATCCTATATCAGGGTGCATTTGCTAAGCTTTTTGTCATGTGATAACCATAAAAAGTACAAATTTAGGCCCTATGAGATAACATCTAATTTCAGATGAAGCAACAGAAATAGAAGTAGTTATCTAAGAAGGTTCCCCAACCACTTCTTATTCTTTTATCTACAGGAAAAAAATTATCTCAGGCAAGAGAGAGTTAGGGGAAGATCAACCCAAAAGAAAATGAAAACCCTGAACTTTCTACACAGAAAAGATGCAGAACAAATGTATTATGTACTATCAATGAGTATACCCTTGCAACAAGTCAAAAAACTATTCTAAGATTAGATAAAAAGAGAAAAGAAATAGTAGGAAATGATCCTCAGGGAATGTTTGTATATTGGTTAATCAAAACAATATTCTCATTTTGCTCAGAATTGTATTTAGGATGAAGGAGAATAATAGTTATATATAATCTCAAAGTTTGTAAATAGTTACAGTTCCTAATACTATATCCTGAAATTTTCAGATCTGATTTGTTTCCATGTAAAAGCATATTGTGTAGTGTAAGCATCAAAATACCACCATTAATTTTCTAAAAATAAAGTTTACTGTTTTATCCTGCAAAAGTTTTATGTACCAGTATTAATTAGAGACTAAAGTATCCACTTGAATTCTGTCAAGAATGTTGGTAGGCAGTGTGCCAAGGAGAAAGGCACCGAGTTGGCTTTTGAAGCAGAGTTAGATTATTATCTCAGTTAGTTTTTAATCTCTCTGAGCTTTAGTTTCTTCTGATAGTGAGGATATAGCATTATCTGCCATCCTACTTCCCTGAGGAGTTTTGAGAATCAGAATGAGGTAATATATCTGAAAATGTGTTATCACGTATGAAACACTATATAAGCACCTGCTATTATCTCAGTAGATGTTCATGAAGAGTCTAATATAAAAATAACATATTAAGTAAAATGAAATCAGAGGACAACTTCTCCTCAAGAAGAAAGAAGTGAAAGTTGCTCAGTCGTGTCTGACTCTTTGTGACCTACAGACGAGGCATGGAATTTTCCAGCAAGAATACTGGAGTGGGTAGCCATTCTCTTCTCCACGGGATCTCTCCAACCGAGGGATTGAACCCGGGTTTCCTGCATTGCAGGCAGATTCTTTACCATATGAGCCACCAGGGAAGTCCCAAGAAGAAAGAAACATCCTTCAATTATAACAAACAACTAAGAGGAGGAAGAAGGGAAGAGGAAAAGAAAGGGAGGGGAATGGGGGGCAAAGAGAAAGAGACATTGACCAACATATTTTATAGTTTTGCTCAGAGCTATATTTGCTAGTGTCATTTGGTCTTCAATACAGGGTCACAGAAAAGTAAAAAAAGTTGTTCCCTAACTTCTCACATTCTTCCCTCTACTTTCATAGTGATCTAAGTTAATTTTTTTTTCATTTTTTTTATTTTGCTTTTTTGATTTTACAGAGTTTTGTTGTTTACAGATATGTATAATCCCAGATATTTTATTTATTTTTCAAGCCACACCTTGTGGCATGTGGAACTTCCCTAACCAGGGATTGAACCTGGGCCCCCTACCTTGGAAGCATGATATCTTAACCATGAGAGAAGTCCCAAAGTTAGTATTTTAAAAAGAAGTTAAATACATGAATTATTTTATTTAATCCTGACAAAGTACTACAAGGCAGGTGTTATTAATCTTGTTTTACAAATGAGGGAATCAAAGGACAACAAATTTGAAGTTATTGGTCTAAAGACCTATACCCAATAAATACCTGCCCCAGATCTTTCTAATACAGATCCAGTGCTTTGAATTTCCATTTACTAAGGCAGTTTCTTCTAACACCTCTGGGTCATCCAGAAAAATATTATTCCTAATCCTACCTGATAATTGACAGTTGTGTAGTAGCCAAAACTGAAAACAAGCCAATTGTTCACCACTGCATAAATGGGCAATCAATCATGAAAGACCCTGAATAACCAAAGTGATATTGAAAAGAAAAACAAAGCTGGAGGCATCACGGTTCCTGATTTCAAACTATATTGATGTTATTCAGTAGCTCAGTTGTGTCAGACTCTTTGTGACCCCACGGACTGCAATTCTCCAGGCTCCTCATCCATGGGATTCTCCAAGTAAGAATACGGGAGTGGAGTGCCATTCACTTCTCCAGGGGATGTTTCCGGCCCAGGGCTAGAACCCAGGTCTCCTGCATTGTAAGCAGATTCTTTGCCATCTGAGCCACCAAGGAAGCCCAAATTAGTGTTAATATATCAAATAAATAAAAAAATCTAGGGGAGGCAATTGAAGAAAAATTTATTGTTGTTTTAATTTTCTGTAGAATGATCTGTAATTCTTTCAAAGAGAAGCCTATCTTTTCAATAATTCCAAGAAAGTTCATTTAATTAGGTCTGTTTAATAATTTGACTGTTTTGACTGATAAGTGGTTTTTATGAAACTGAAACATTTATTTAAAAATATGGACACTTGGGGTGGAGCTACAGCGTAGAAGGACAAGCACTCGTCTCTTCTGCAAAATCGCCTGAATTACAACAAATTCCTAAAAAACCATCCACAGGAGAAGGTTGGATCAGATCACAGAAAAGATACCCCACATCGAAGAGCAAAGGAGAAGCCCGCAACAAGACAGTAGGACGGGTAGAGTTCCGCTTTTAAAAGTCAAACCGCATACACGCCAGAGAGGCCGGGTGGGCCAAATACGCAAAGCCTGTTGCAAATCAAGACCCAGGAGAGGAGCAGTGACCCCCCAACAAAGGACTGAGCCAGACTTGCTTTAGAGGGTCCAAGTGCCCCCTTAAGCTAGAAGTGCCCTTGAGCAGTCCTTGGAAAGCTGGCACTCAATTCCCTTTGAAGGAGGTTACCGTTAACCCGATCATAAAGCCGCTGGGTAGGACTGGAGACTGTGTGCATGAAGATCCAGGAGAGGGGAATAGCGATCCCACATGAGACTGAGCCAGACTCACCTCTGAGTATTTTGAAGTCTCCGGCAGAGCCGGGGGTCCATGGTGGCCTGCAGCAGGATCGAACACTGCAAAGTGCTTCTCAGAGCATGTGAGAATAAACCAAAGTGATATTGAAAAGAAAAACAAAGCTGGAGGCATCACGGTTCCTGATTTCAAACTATATTGATGTTATTCAGTAGCTCAGTTGTGTCAGACTCTTTGTGACCCCACGGACTGCAATTCTCCAGGCTCCTCATCCATGGGATTCTCCAAGTAAGAATACGGGAGTGGAGTGCCATTCACTTCTCCAGGGGATGTTTCCGGCCCAGGGCTAGAACCCAGGTCTCCTGCATTGTAAGCAGATTCTTTGCCATCTGAGCCACCAAGGAAGCCCAAATTAGTGTTAATATATCAAATAAATAAAAAAATCTAGGGGAGGCAATTGAAGAAAAATTTATTGTTGTTTTAATTTTCTGTAGAATGATCTGTAATTCTTTCAAAGAGAAGCCTATCTTTTCAATAATTCCAAGAAAGTTCATTTAATTAGGTCTGTTTAATAATTTGACTGTTTTGACTGATAAGTGGTTTTTATGAAACTGAAACATTTATTTAAAAATATGGACACTTGGGGTGGAGCTACAGCGTAGAAGGACAAGCACTCGTCTCTTCTGCAAAATCGCCTGAATTACAACAAATTCCTAAAAAACCATCCACAGGAGAAGGTTGGATCAGATCACAGAAAAGATACCCCACATCGAAGAGCAAAGGAGAAGCCCGCAACAAGACAGTAGGACGGGTAGAGTTCCGCTTTTAAAAGTCAAACCGCATACACGCCAGAGAGGCCGGGTGGGCCAAATACGCAAAGCCTGTTGCAAATCAAGACCCAGGAGAGGAGCAGTGACCCCCCAACAAAGGACTGAGCCAGACTTGCTTTAGAGGGTCCAAGTGCCCCCTTAAGCTAGAAGTGCCCTTGAGCAGTCCTTGGAAAGCTGGCACTCAATTCCCTTTGAAGGAGGTTACCGTTAACCCGATCATAAAGCCGCTGGGTAGGACTGGAGACTGTGTGCATGAAGATCCAGGAGAGGGGAATAGCGATCCCACATGAGACTGAGCCAGACTCACCTCTGAGTATTTTGAAGTCTCCGGCAGAGCCGGGGGTCCATGGTGGCCTGCAGCAGGATCGGGAACACTGCAAAGTGCTTCTCAGAGCATGTGAGAATAAACCATTTGTGAGAGAGACGCCATTACCCCTACTTTAGTTTGGCAGTTGGTCAAACTACAGGAAGGGAACTTAGCTCCACCCAGCAACAAAGGTACCTGGATTAATGATTAAGAAACTACCAGGGCCAACCTGGGTGGGCCTTTTCTTTCTGCAGTAGGCGGAAATAAACAAGCAGTAAAAGAGGTCTTCAGATCCAACCACTGCTAGAGACAAGAAAAAGACTGATAATTCCTGAATAGTCAACAAGAGACAGAAGAACATAAGCATTCACTATTTTCACGTTTTGACTGGAGCTGAATTTACTGCTGGATTTTTTTTTAAATTTAATTTCATTTTATTTTTTATTCTTTTTTCTTGTTTTTTCTTTTTCTTTTTTTCTTTTCTTTCTTTCACTCTTTTTTTCCCCTTCCTTTATTCCTCATCCCCGCAGCTCCCCCTTGCCCACTTTTTTTCTTTGTTTGTTTCCTCCATTGAACTGTATTGAAACTTCCCATCTTATCAGTGAGACTGAATATATTCAAATTTACATAATTTTTTTTCCTTTTAAACCACACAGTTTATTTTGGTATATACTTCTTGTTCCACATTGGCCTTCTATGGTTCTGTGGGGGGTTTTGTTTGTTTTTATTGTTTTTGCTTTGTTTTTCTATATTTTTCTATATACTTATCTCTGTTTAAATTTTTAAATTTTTTATATGTATTATTACCTCCTCTACAACTATTTCTTTGCTATCTCTGATGCTCTTTCCCTACAGCACTAAACTCCAATACACAAATCTTTATCTCCCTATCTTTAACTTTGCAGTATTATTCTATATTTCTCTTCTATCCTCCCTTTCTCTTTTTCTCTTTCCCCATCATATTTCTTAGTCTGTTTTGTCCTCATTGCCTTATCCCCAACTGGGACCCTGCTCTAGCATTGTTCTCCAATTTGTGCTCTAGTTAGTTTGGTTATTAACTGGCAGATATCATTCTTGGTTTTCTCTATTCGCCGTGCTAACGTATTGTACTGTATTTTCTGTTGGAATGTTTGGATTGTGTTATGGCTGTATGTTTGTGTGTATAAGTCAGTACACCAGATAGTATTTGCATGATATTTTAATTGCCATTTGCCAAAGGTATACCTTCTGTTTCTCATTTGTGTATATATGTTCTAATACCATTTAATGCCATAACAAACTATCCATGAAATCTTCATTCTCTGGTTAGGCAACAAGCCCAGGGGCTTTAGGGAGTGAGCACTAACTCCGAAACCCTACAATACCAGAGAGCACCTAACACTAGAGAGCATTAAACAGCGAGAACTCCAACAAAGGCAAGCACTTGTGTGCAAGTCCTGACATCACCCAACCACCAGCATCACCCAGAATAGGAAGCCTCATCCAAACAACAAACACCGACAGATGTCACTCAAAGTCTGGGAAAAGGAAACCCCAAACAGAGTTAGCTAAAAAATTAATAGCAACAATGAAATGGCAGAGAAATACCACACAAGTGAAGGAACAGTCTACAAACACAAGTCCAAATAAATGAAGTGGAATTAGACAAACTTTCTGGCAGTGAATTCAGAAGAATGATAGAAACAATGATCCAAAACACCAAAAACAGAATTTTAGAAAAAATTGCAAGAATCAACTAGCACACTGAATAAAGAAATACAAGAACATAAAAAACACCAAACAGAGATAAACAACTCAATTGCTGAACTTACAAACACTATAGAAGGAATCAAGAGCAGAGTATCTGTGACAGAAGACCGGTTAAGTGAGTTGGAAGATAGAACAGTAGAAGTAACTGCTGAAGAACAGAATCTAGCTCAAAGAATGAAAAGAGCAGAGGATAGCTTCAGAGACCTCTGGGATAATATCAAACACACCAATGATAAGGGTTCCAAAAGAAGAAGAAAAAAAGAAAGGATATGAGAAAACTTTTGAAGAGATTCTAGTTGAAAATTTCCCCAACATGGGAAAAGAAATAGGCAATCAGGTCCAATAAGTGCAAAGAGTACCATACAGAGTAAACTGAGAAGAAACACACCAAGACACATTTTAATTAAGGTAACACAAATTAAACACAAAGACAGAATTCTAAAAGCAGGAAGGGAAAAACAACTAGTGACATACAAGGGAAAGCCCATATGTTTAACAGCTAATCTATCAACAGAAACTCTGCAGGCCAGAAGGGAATGGCAGGACACATTTAAACGGCTAAAAGAAGATAATCTGCAACCAAGAATCCTCTACCCTGCAAGGATCTCATTCAAAATGGATGGAGAAATCAAAAGCTTTACAGATAAGCAAAAATTAAGAGAATTTAGTCACACCAAACCAGCCTTACAACAAGTGTTAAAGGGACTTATATAGAAAACAAGTGTAAGAGAAGAAGAAGAAGATCTACAAAACAAAACAATCATAACATCTAAGAAGATAACAATCGGATCATTTGTATCAATATTTACTTTGAAGGTAAATGGACTAAATGTCCCAACCAAAAGACACAGACTGGCTGAATGGATTCAAAAACATGACCCATACATATGCTGCCTCCAGAAAACTCACTTCAGACCTAGAGACACTCATAGACTGAAAGTGAGAGGATGCAAAAAGATAGTCCATGCAAATGGAAATCAAAAGAAAGCTGGAGTAGCAATCCTCATATCAGACAAAATAGACCTCAAAATAAAGATTAGAAGAGACAAGGCAGGACACTACATAATGATCAAGGGATCAATCCAAGAAGAAGACATAACAATCATAAATATCTATACACCCAACACAGGAGCACCTCAATACATAAGACAGACACTTTCAGACATAAAAGAAGACATCGACACTAACACAATCATAGTAGGAGACTTTAACACTCCTCTCACACCAATGGACAGATCATCCAAACAGAAAATTAATAAAGAAACACAAGCCTTAAATGCCACACTAGAAGAGATGGACCTCATGGATATCTTTAGGATCTTCCATCCAAAAGCAGAAGAATACACTTTCTTCTCAAGTGCTCACGGAACATTCTCCAGGATAGACCACATCTTGGGCCCCAAATCAAACCTCAGTCAATTCAAGAAAACTGAAATTATATCAGCTATCTTCTCGTACCACAATGCAAAGAGACTAGAGATCAACTCCAGGAAAAACAAACTGGACAACCTGGAAGAAATGGACAGTTTCTTAGAGAAGATTAATCTCCCAAGACTCAACCAGGAAGAAATAGAACCTATGAACAACCCAATCACAAGCTCAGAACTCAAATTTGAGATAAAAAATCTACCCAAAAATAAAAGCCCAAGGCCAGATGGCTTTACAGGTGAATTCTACCAAACGTTTAAAGAAGGGCTAATGCCTGCCCTTCTAAAACTCTTTCAAAAAACTACACAGGAAGGAACACTTCCAAACACATTCAATGAGACCTGTACCACTCTGATTCCAAAGCCAGGCAAAAACAACACCAAAAAAGAAAATTATAGGCCAATTTCACTGATGAATTTAGATGCAAAGATCCTCAACAAAATCCGAGCAAAGAGAATTCAACAACACATCAAAAAGCTCATACATAATGACCAAGTTGGGTTCATCCCAGGCATGCAAAAATTCTTCAATACCCACGAATCAGTCAATGTGATACACCACGTCAAGAAACTGAGAGACAAAAACCACATGATCATCTCAACAGATGCAGAAAAAGCCTTCAACAAAGTGCAACATCCATTTATGATAAAAAAAAAAACTATGCAGAAAATGGGCACAGAAGGATGCTATCTCAAAATAGACCTCAAAATAAAGAAGAGCAGGACACTACATAATGATCAAGGGATCAATCCAAGAAGAAGACATAACAATCATAAATATCTATACACCCAACACAGGAGCACCTCAATACATAAGACAGACACTTTCAGACATAAAAGAAGACATCGACACTAACACAATCATAGTAGGAGACTTTAACACTCCTCTCACACCAATGGACAGATCATCCAAACAGAAAATTAATAAAGAAACACAAGCCTTAAATGCCACACTAGAAGAGATGGACCTCATGGATATCTTTAGGATCTTCCATCCAAAAGCAGAAGAATACACTTTCTTCTCAAGTGCTCACGGAACATTCTCCAGGATAGACCACATCTTGGGCCCCAAATCAAACCTCAGTCAATTCAAGAAAACTGAAATTATATCAGCTATCTTCTCGTACCACAATGCAAAGAGACTAGAGATCAACTCCAGGAAAAACAAACTGGACAACCTGGAAGAAATGGACAGTTTCTTAGAGAAGATTAATCTCCCAAGACTCAACCAGGAAGAAATAGAACCTATGAACAACCCAATCACAAGCTCAGAACTCAAATTTGAGATAAAAAATCTACCCAAAAATAAAAGCCCAAGGCCAGATGGCTTTACAGGTGAATTCTACCAAACGTTTAAAGAAGGGCTAATGCCTGCCCTTCTAAAACTCTTTCAAAAAACTACACAGGAAGGAACACTTCCAAACACATTCAATGAGACCTGTACCACTCTGATTCCAAAGCCAGGCAAAAACAACACCAAAAAAGAAAATTATAGGCCAATTTCACTGATGAATTTAGATGCAAAGATCCTCAACAAAATCCGAGCAAAGAGAATTCAACAACACATCAAAAAGCTCATACATAATGACCAAGTTGGGTTCATCCCAGGCATGCAAAAATTCTTCAATACCCACGAATCAGTCAATGTGATACACCACGTCAAGAAACTGAGAGACAAAAACCACATGATCATCTCAACAGATGCAGAAAAAGCCTTCAACAAAGTGCAACATCCATTTATGATAAAAAAAAAAAAAAACTCTTCAGAAAATGGGCACAGAAGGATGCTATCTCAAAATAGTGAAAGCCATATATAAGAAACCCACAGTGAACATTATCCTCAATGGTGAAAAACTGAAAGCATTCCCTCTAAGATCAGGAACAAGACAAGGGTATCCACTTTGACCACTATTATTCAACATAGTCCTGGAAGTTCTAGCAACCGCAGTAAGAGAAGAGAAAGAAATAAAGGAATCCAGATTGGAAAAGAAGATGTAAAACTCTCTCTATTTGCAGACAACATGATATTATACATAGAAAACCCCAAAGACACTGTTACAAAGCTACTAGAGCTAATCAACAAATTCAGCAAAGTCGCAGGATACAAAATCAATACACAGAAATCACTCACATTTCTATGTATAAACACCAAAAATCAGAAAATGAAATCAAAGATGTAATCCCATTCAACACTGCAACCAAAAGAATAAAATATCTAGGATTAACCCTAGCCAAAGAAACAAAAGAACTGTACACAGAAAATGACAAGACACTAATGAAAGAAACCAAAGAAGACTTAGACACATGGAGAGATATTCCATGTTCCTGGATCGGAAGAATCAATATGGTGAAAATGACCATACTATCAAATGTCATCTACACATTCAGTGTGATCCCTATCAAAATACCAATAACATTCTTCACAGAACTAGACCATAGAATAACACAGTTCATATGGAAACGCAAAAGACCTTGAATAGCCAAAGCAATCCTGAGAAAGGAAAACAGAGCTAGAGGAATCAGCCTTCCTAATTTCAGACTATACTACAAAGCAACCGTCATCAAGACAGTATGGTACTGGCACAAAAACAGAAATATAGACCAATGGAACAAGATAGAAAACCCATAGATAGGTCCACGCACCTATGGGTACCTAATTTTTGACAAAGGAGGTGAAAATATAAAATGGGACAAAGACAGCCTCTTCAACAAATGGTGCTGGGAAAATTGGACAGCTACATGCAAAAAGATGAAGTTGGAACATTCCCTGACACCATACACTAAGATCAACTCAAAATGGATTAAAAACCTACATGTAAGACCAGAAACCATAAAACTCTTAGAGGCGAATATACGCAAAACACTCAAGGACATAAATCAAAGCAAGATCTTCCATGACCCACCTACTAGAAAAGCAGAACTGAAAGCAAAAATTAACATGTGGGACCAAATGAAACTAGCTTTTGTACAGCAAAAGAAACCACAAAAAATCTGAACAGACAACCCACAGAATGGGAGAAAATCATAGCAAATGAAACAACAGACAAAGAATTAATCTGCAAAATCTACAAGCAACTCAGACACCTCAGCACCAGAGAAATGAACAACCCAATCAAAAAATGGGAAAAGGACCTAAACAGACACCTCTCCAAAGAGGACATACAGATGGTCAAAAAACACATGAAACGATGCTCAACCTCACTTATTATTAAAGAAATGCAAATCAAAACTACAATGAGATATTACCTCACACCCGTCAGAGTGGTCATCATCAAAAAATCTACAGATGATAAATGCTGGAGAGGGTGTGAAGAAAAGGGAACCCTCTTGCATTGCTGGTGAGAATGTAAACTGATAACAGCCACTATGAAAGACAGTATGGAGATTCTTTAAAGAACTAAAACTAGAAGCACCATACAACCCAGCAATCTCACTCTTAGGCTTATACCCTGATGAAATAAATCCAAATTGAGACACCTATACCCCAATGTTCATTGCAGCTCTCTATACAATAGCCAGAACATGGAAGTAACCTAGATGTCCATCGACGATTGAATGGATACAAAAGCTCTGGTACACATATACAATGGAATACTTCTCAGCTGTAAAAAGAAATGCAGAAGAATCAGTCCTAATGAGGTGGCTGGATCTAGAACCTATCGTAAAAAGTGAAGTAAGTCAAAAAGAGAAGGACAAGTACAATATACTGACACACATATATGGGATCTAGTAGGATAGTAATAATAGCACATGCAGTGAAGAAATGAAAAAACAGGCATGGAGAGTAGAGCTATGGACATTGTGGGGAATGAATAGTGGGTGGGAGACATAAAGAAAGCAGCATGAAAACCTATACCGTCATATGTGAAAAAAATAGCTATTGTCATTGTGCTGTGAAGAAACGGGATCCTGCAGGGGCTCTGTGCGATGGCCTGAAGGGGTGGGATGGGGGGGAATATACATGTGACTAATGTGGGATCATAGATATCTGTAAACAACAAAACTCTGTACAAGTAAAAAGTATATTAAAAAAAAGATTAAAAAGGAAAAAAAATTCTGGATACTTTACAAAAAGCTAAGGAGTGTTATGATTCTTTCTTATCAGATGGCCTGTTTCCAATATATTTGTAGAATTTCTAAGGTGAATATATTTTCTCATTGTATCCAGCATTTTATTAAGCTTTGGAGTTACAAGAAATGGAGAATTACTCATAGACTATTTTAAAGAAAGAAAGTCTATTGTAAAGCTACACTTAGACTAAAATTGGAACTGGATTTCCAAACTGGAAAGTCATCAGGAAGTGAAGCAACTCTAGGAATTAGATGTCCTTTCAGTCTTTCTTGTGGGCACAATACTCTGTCTTTCTATTCTTTCTCTCTTTCTATTTTATAGCGCCTCTCTCTCTCTACATGTCTATTCTCTTTCCTCTACTCATCATTTTATTCTTTTTTTTCCTGTTATACCTTGAATATCTTCCATTTGCCTCCTCTGGATCTACTCTTTGCTTTCTCCACAGTGCTGTCTTTCCCAGAAGTCTGGCCTGTACAGCTATATCAACAGGATGAGGTCATTATGTTTATTCTCCTGGCTCCTCCTTTGCAAGGTCACTTTAGACAGATTGTATCTCTCAAACAGACTACTCCTCTCAAGATGACTCACTCTACACAACTCTCCCCTTCCACCTGCTTCTTTCCTTTGCCTCTTCCGGTTTAGGGGTGGTAGTAGCTCCCTTGCTACTAATATTGGGTTCCTCTGCTATCACTGTGGCTTTCCTACACCCTGCCCACACATTTGTCATTGTTTCCTTTGTAGATAAACTCTCCTCAACTTATCTTCATTTACACATACCATCTGGTTTTTTTTAGTTGCCTGAGTTACATACTTGTTTCTCTGTTTTTGTTGTTTTTTTTTTTTTTTCTTTTTCAGAAAATCTACTTGTTTTAATCAGAGGATAATTACTTTACAATATTGTGATGGGTTTTGCCGTACATCTGTGTCTCCTCTGCTGCACTGCATGTAGGCTCATCATTACCATCTTTCCAAATTCCATGTATATGCATTAATATACAGTATTTGTCTTTCTCTTTCTAACTAACTTCAGTCTGTAATAGGCTCCAGTTTAATACACCTCATCAGAACTTATTCAAGTGCTGAGTAATATTCCATTGTGTATATGTACAACTTCCTTACCCATTCATCTGCCGATAGGTTGTTTCCATGTCCTATCTATTGTAAATAGTGCTGCAATGAACATTGGGGTACATGTGTCTCTTTCAGTTTTGATTTCCTTGGGGTGTATCCCAAGCAGTGGGATTGCTGAGTCGTATGGCAGTTTTATTGCCAGTTTGTTAAGGAATCTCCACACTGGTCTCCTGATGCTAGGGAAAATAGAAGGCAGAAGAAGAAGGGATGAGATGATTGAATGGCATCTCAATGGACACGAATTTGAGCAAGCTCAGGGAGTAGGTGAAGGAAGGGAAGCCTGGTGTGCTGCAGTCCATGGGTTGCAGAATCAAACACGACTAAGCGACTGAAGTGAACTGAACTGAACACTCTTCTCCAAAGTGGCTTTGCCAATTTGTATTCCCACCAACAGTGTAAGAGGATTCCCCTTTCTCTACACCCTCTCCAGCATTTATGATTTGTAAACTTTTTGATGATGGCCATTCTGACCAACATGGAATATACCTCTCTGTGGTTCTAATTTGCATTTCTCTAATAATGAATGATGTTGATCATCTCTTCATGTTTTTATTAGACATCTGTATGTCTTCTTTGGAGAAATGTCTGTTTTGGTCTTTTTTCCCACTTTTTGATTGGGTTGTTCATTTTTCTGGTATTGAGCTATTTGAGCTGTTTGTATATTTTGGAGATTAAGTCTTTGTCCGTTGTTTCATTTGCTATTATTTTATCCTATTCTGAAGGCTGTCTTTTCTAATGAGGTGGGTGAAACTGGAGCCTATTATACAGAGTGAAATAAGTTAGAGAAAGACAAATACTGTATTTTAATGCATATATATGGAATTTAGAAAGATGGTAATGACAATCTTAACATGCAGGGCAGCAGAGGAGACACAGATGTAAAGAACAGACTTTTGGACTCAGTGGGGAAGGCAAGGGTGGGATGATTTGAGAGAATAGCACTGAAACATGTACATTACCATATGTAAAATAGATGGTCAGTGCAAGTTGCCCACATGAAGCAGGGCACACAAAGCCAGTGCTCTGGGACAACCCAGAGGATAGGGTGGGAGGAGAGTAGGAAAGGGGTTCAGGAAGGAGGGTACATGTATACTCATGGCTGATTCATGTTGATGTATGGCAAAACCCATCACGTAAATAGTGCTGCAATGAACATTGGGGTACATGTGTCTCTTTCAGTTTTGATTTCCTTGGGGTGTATCCCAAGCAGTGGGATTGCTGAGTCGTATGGCAGTTTTATTGCCAGTTTGTTAAGGAATCTCCACACTGGTCTCCTGATGCTAGGGAAAATAGAAGGCAGAAGAAGAAGGGATGAGATGATTGAATGGCATCTCAATGGACACGAATTTGAGCAAGCTCAGGGAGTAGGTGAAGGAAGGGAAGCCTGGTGTGCTGCAGTCCATGGGTTGCAGAATCAAACACGACTAAGCGACTGAAGTGAACTGAACTGAACACTCTTCTCCAAAGTGGCTTTGCCAATTTGTATTCCCACCAACAGTGTAAGAGGATTCCCCTTTCTCTACACCCTCTCCAGCATTTATGATTTGTAAACTTTTTGATGATGGCCATTCTGACCAACATGGAATATACCTCTCTGTGGTTCTAATTTGCATTTCTCTAATAATGAATGATGTTGATCATCTCTTCATGTTTTTATTAGACATCTGTATGTCTTCTTTGGAGAAATGTCTGTTTTGGTCTTTTTTCCCACTTTTTGATTGGGTTGTTCATTTTTCTGGTATTGAGCTATTTGAGCTGTTTGTATATTTTGGAGATTAAGTCTTTGTCCGTTGTTTCATTTGCTATTATTTTATCCTATTCTGAAGGCTGTCTTTTCTAATGAGGTGGGTGAAACTGGAGCCTATTATACAGAGTGAAATAAGTTAGAGAAAGACAAATACTGTATTTTAATGCATATATATGGAATTTAGAAAGATGGTAATGACAATCTTAACATGCAGGGCAGCAGAGGAGACACAGATGTAAAGAACAGACTTTTGGACTCAATGAGAGAAGACAAGGATGGGATGATTTGAGAGAATAGCATTGAAACATGTACATTACCATATGTAAAACAGATGATCAGTGCAAGTTCAATGCATGAAGCAGGGCACCTAAAGCCAGTCCTCTGGGACAACCCAGAGGGATAGGGTGGGGAGGAGAGTAGGAAAGGGGTTCAGGAAGGGAGGGTACATGTATACTCATGGCTGATTCATGTTGATGTATGGCAAAACCCATCACAATATTGTAAAGTAATTATCCTCCAATTAAAATAAATAAATTAATTTAAAAAATAAAAATATAAAAATGGATTTAAGTTTGAAAAAAGGATGGAAGGAGAAAAACAAAGCATTTTTTTTTACTCCTTTCCCTATTATGCCCCACTTAGCCGCAGATACTTAAGATCTTATAACTTTGTGAGTTCAGTCACACCAAATTTCATAGTCAATCCATATCATGTCTAATAGTATATCAGAAATACCATTTCCACCAGCAGATGAGTCTGAAATCAATCTTGCTTTGAAAACATATCCTGTACCTATTATACACCTTTTCCTCAATTCTCATTGTTTTGATAGTCTGTAGAATTTTTATTTTGATTGCTGACTTGCATTATTTCTTCCCTTAGGATCAGTATCCTAACTTGAACCCTGGCCTGACTGTCTAGGGCTCAGGAAAAAAAAAAAAAAAGCTGTTTAGTCTAATGTTTGGCAATCCCTTCTTCCTGGAGCTGACCCAACTTCTGTATCCCTAGCTGATGATTAAGGACCTTCTTCAAACTGGAAAGACTCTACTTGTATCCTTATTTGATCAGAACCAGTTTGGCAAATGGCTTCGCAGGTAGCTCAGCAGTAAAGAATCTGCCTGCAATGTAAGATATGCAGGAGATGTAGGTTTGACTCCTGGGTTGGGAAGATCCTCTGGAGGAGCACATGACAACCCACTGCATTATTCTTGAGTGGGTAATCCCATGGACAGAGGAGCCTGAGGTCACAAACAGATGGATAGGATTGAAGTGACTGAGCACATACACAGCACACACAGTTTGGGAAATAGATTTCATGCCAGATAACAGCAATTTACTGGTAATCACTCTCTGGAGCACTGTGTTGAGTAGTAGAGGACTCTCTCTGGTGGAAAAGAGAACTATAACTAACAAAGAAAGCCTGCCTTGGGGGCCAGGTTGGGGAACACAGAAGAGAAACAAAATGGTGGCACACATTCACCAGCCTTGGCTCAGAGATTCCTGATGCTTGATCCCCATAATAGATTAGAGTCTTTACACATTAATGCCAGCCATTAAGCCTGAATTTTTCCACACAGTTTTTTTTTTTTTGGCCACTTCTACCGGTCTTTCATTTATTTCCATCTTTACTCTTTGGCCTGTGTGGGCCTCCCATCACAGTGGTGTCTCTTGTTGCAGAACACCGGCTCTGGGCACATGCGCTCCAGAGTGCTGGCTCAGTAGTTGGACACATCAGTCCAGCCACTCCGTACGTGGGATCTTCCCAGGCCAGGGATCGAACCAGCACCCCTTGCACTGCAAGGTGGTGTCTCTACCCACTGGACCACCAGGAAAGCCCTTCCACACACTTTTGAATGCTGTGATTTGGACTGAAGTTAGCCTCATGGTCATGGCCATTCCAGCCATTAGGTGTCTGCAACTGACAGTCATTGCTCTTCTCAAGGCTTCTTCTCTACATAACCTCTCCCTTTTGACCTAAGGTAGTTGTAAGGCTTCTCACTGTTAGAAACCCTAGATTACTTCACTATCATTTGTGGTTACATTCCCCCTATCCCTTTATAAATGGTCTTGCCTCAAATTACCCTGTTGTGAGTGTGCCATCTGTTTCCTGTTGGTACCCTAACTAACACTAGTACTTACTATGTACAAGGCACTGAAGATACAACAATTTTAAAAATGATTAAAATTCCCACTTTCTGGAAATTACATTTCAACCAATTTCAAAATGCCTTCTGGTTAGTCCTGCATAAGTTACAGCCTTGCCTGTCTGAAATTATATGTTTGTCTTGTCACTAGTCACAATTAAGGAAGTGCGCACATGACAACCCACTGCATTATTCTTGAGTGGGTAATCCCATGGACAGAGGAGCCTGAGGTCACAAACAGATGGATAGGATTGAAGTGACTGAGCACATACACAGCACACACAGTTTGGGAAATAGATTTCATGCCAGATAACAGCAATTTACTGGTAATCACTCTCTGGAGCACTGTGTTGAGTAGTAGAGGACTCTCTCTGGTGGAAAAGAGAACTATAACTAACAAAGAAAGCCTGCCTTGGGGGCCAGGTTGGGGAACACAGAAGAGAAACAAAATGGTGGCACACATTCACCAGCCTTGGCTCAGAGATTCCTGATGCTTGATCCCCATAATAGATTAGAGTCTTTACACATTAATGCCAGCCATTAAGCCTGAATTTTTCCACACAGTTTTTTTTTTTTTTTGGCCACTTCTACCGGTCTTTCATTTATTTCCATCTTTACTCTTTGGCCTGTGTGGGCCTCCCATCACAGTGGTGTCTCTTGTTGCAGAACACCGGCTCTGGGCACATGCGCTCCAGAGTGCTGGCTCAGTAGTTGGACACATCAGTCCAGCCACTCCGTACGTGGGATCTTCCCAGGCCAGGGATCGAACCAGCACCCCTTGCACTGCAAGGTGGTGTCTCTACCCACTGGACCACCAGGAAAGCCCTTCCACACACTTTTGAATGCTGTGATTTGGACTGAAGTTAGCCTCATGGTCATGGCCATTCCAGCCATTAGGTGTCTGCAACTGACAGTCATTGCTCTTCTCAAGGCTTCTTCTCTACATAACCTCTCCCTTTTGACCTAAGGTAGTTGTAAGGCTTCTCACTGTTAGAAACCCTAGATTACTTCACTATCATTTGTGGTTACATTCCCCCTATCCCTTTATAAATGGTCTTGCCTCAAATTACCCTGTTGTGAGTGTGCCATCTGTTTCCTGTTGGTACCCTAACTAACACTAGTACTTACTATGTACAAGGCACTGAAGATACAACAATTTTAAAAATGATTAAAATTCCCACTTTCTGGAAATTACATTTCAACCAATTTCAAAATGCCTTCTGGTTAGTCCTGCATAAGTTACAGCCTTGCCTGTCTGAAATTATATGTTTGTCTTGTCACTAGTCACAATTAAGGAAGTGCGCACATGTTCCCATGAGTATATTTTTGTTTAAACCCCTATAATTAGTACCTCAGGAAACCCTGAGGGTAGGAACTCTAAGATTTCCTCAGATCTCAAATGTGTTGCTCTCATTTATTAAAAAAATTTTTATTAAGGGCCCAATGCTCAATACACGTAAGTTGTCTGTTACTGTGTTCTTGACATGCTTCAAACTGATGAGTGGATGCTGGTAGGGAAAAGGAGGGTACAAAGATGAGAAATAGATTCATAAACAATCATTATAATAGAGATTTGTGAGAAGTGCTATGAGAGTAAAAAGGAGACAATGATTTAATTCATTTGGGAAACTGGGAAGGTCTTCTTGGAGGTAATGTTTGATTCAGTCTAGGATGGGTGGGTAATATTCTGCCATAAAGAGGAAAAGAGAAGGATGTCTAGGGAGAGGAAAGGAGTTTTGAAAGGTTTTGAAAGTTTGTTAGAAAATGACAAATAGGGCTTCCCCTGGTGGTCCAGTGGGTAAAGACACCGCCTTGCAGTGCAAGGGGCGCCGGTTCGATCCCTGGCCTGGGAAGATCCCACATGCCGCAGAGTGGCTGGACCGATGTGTCCAATTACCGAGCCGGAGCTCTGGCGTGTGCGCACCCAGAGCTGGTGCTCTGCGACAACAGTGGCCACCGCGATGGGAGGCCCACAGGAGCCAAAGAACAAAGATGGATGCAAATGGAGAAATGAAAGACCAGTGGAAGTGGCCCACCCATCCCCCTCCCTCCCCACCCCACACTACAAAAGATAAATAAAAAAAAAAAAAAAAAAAAAAAAAAAGAAAATGACAAATAGTTTGCTTTGCAATGTAGATGACCACATTGACAACTAATGAGACTGGGAAAGGAATGCAGGATCCAGAAGGAGAATTTTATATAAAGAATTTGGAATTCATTCTACTAAGTAATGGCAAAGTCTTTAACTTTAAAGAAGAGTAATCCACTTTCTGTTACATTTCAACCAATTTCAAAATGCCTTCTGGTTAGTCCTGCATAAGTTACAGCCTTGCCTGTCTGAAATTATATGTTTGTCTTGTCACGAGTCACAATTAAGGAAGTTCGCACATGTTCCCATGAGTATTTTTGTTTAAACCCCTATAATTAGTACCTCAGGAAACCCTGAGGGTAGGAACTCTAAGATTTCCTCAGATCTCAAATGTGTTGCTCTCATTTATTAAAAAAATTTTTATTAAGGGCCCAATGCTCAATACACGTAAGTTGTCTGTTACTGTGTTCTTGACATGCTTCAAACTGATGAGTGGATGCTGGTAGGGAAAAGGAGGGTACAAAGATGAGAAATAGATTCATAAACAATCATTATAATAGAGATTTGTGAGAAGTGCTATGAGAGTAAAAAGGAGACAATGATTTAATTCATTTGGGAAACTGGGAAGGTCTTCTTGGAGGTAATGTTTGATTCAGTCTAGGATGGGTGGGTAATATTCTGCCATAAAGAGGAAAAGAGAAGGATGTCTAGGGAGAGGAAAGGAGTTTTGAAAGGTTTTGAAAGTTTGTTAGAAAATGACAAATAGGGCTTCCCCTGGTGGTCCAGTGGGTAAAGACACCGCCTTGCAGTGCAAGGGGCGCCGGTTCGATCCCTGGCCTGGGAAGATCCCACATGCCGCAGAGTGGCTGGACCGATGTGTCCAATTACCGAGCCGGAGCTCTGGCGTGTGCGCGCCCAGAGCTGGTGCTCTGCGACAACAGTGGCCACCGCGATGGGAGGCCCACAGGAGCCAAAGAACAAAGATGGATGCAAATGGAGAAATGAAAGACCAGTGGAAGTGGCCCACCCATCCCCCCCCCCCCCCCCCCCCCACTACAAAAGATAAATAAAAAAAAAAAAAAATTAAAAAAAAAAAAAAAAGAAAATGACAAATAGTTTGCTTTGCAATGTAGATGACCACATTGACAACTAATGAGACTGGGAAAGGAATGCAGGATCCAGAAGGAGAATTTTATATAAAGAATTTGGAATTCATTCTACTAAGTAATGGCAAAGTCTTTAACTTTAAAGAAGAGTAAACCAGATTCATATGTTAGAAAGAAAATTTGGGGAGTAGGGGTTATGGCAAAAAATTAAAAAGACATAGACATAGACTTTTATTGCAACAATGCAAGAGAGAAATGATGAGGGCCTAAACTAAAACAATGACAATGAGAATGGAGCCATGATGGGTAGTGAATTTCACTGATATCTAGAAAGTAGAATCAAAAAGTTCCAATGACTTATTAGGTGTGGATGAAAATGGAAAGAGAGGAGACCAAGATGATGCAACATAGGTGGATGACCAGTCACTAATTTGGTAAAACAGAGAAAGAGCAATTGAAATCTACTTTGCTAAAGGAGAAGTCAACAAGAAGCAAGTTGATTATGTTGCAAAAGCTGAAAAAGTTCAGGAATTGGAAGTATCAGGTATATCAGAAGCTGAGAGGTGAGCAGAAAAATAGATGAGTAGGTAGGTAGTTATAATGTACAACGAGCGTTAGACCAAAGATCCTCTCTGTTCCCTGAGATAGTCAACAGGTTTCTCTTTTATACTCTAGCAATATTCTTTTGAACTGAACTAGAAAGGCCTTAAGGTCAGATATATGAGGCCAGGTAGAGGACCTGGATGAGACATAAAAAGAGGATTAAGTGAGTCTCCCAAATCCTGAGACTCCCTCTTTCCTGGAATCTTAGTACCCAGTCAAAGAGTCCACAAGCAGAAGCCTCTGACCAACCTCTCTTACTATGGGAATGCCCACTAGGCAACAAGCCTCACTCTTACACAGTAAACTTACAATCAGATCTTTCTGTCCCTCAATCTTAAATATGAATGGACACTGAAGAATCAACAGAAAAGTGAAGAAACTCTGTTAATGAGAAAGCCAGAGATAGTTGCAGAGAAAAGTGTCTTGGAGTAGACAGAGAGAGAGTACAAGGAACTGAAGAAAATATTTTAAAAAATTCATTCCCTTGGATGAAAGAAGACTCTGTATTCATGAAAATATTCAAAGAATAATAAATAACTCTGCTAAGTTACACATATAATAAACTCAAAGATTTAAAGGAATTTCCTAGAAGGTAACACAAGAAGTCAGAGATGAATAGGAGAGAAGAGATAAGAAAATGAAAAACATCAATCCAGAGACTGTGAGAAAACAGAGATAGTGGAGCTGAAGAAGAGATCAAATAAATAGCAAAATCATCAAAACTATCCATGAAGTGTAACAATAATGACATTTCAGACTGCAAGTCTCAAAAACTTTATACTCTTTCTCAGGAGACTATTGGAGGACAGCCAAATGCAAATCTAAAAAAAAAAAAAGAAGAAGAAGAAGAAAAAGAAAAAAAAAGACGTCCAGGAAACAGAAATTCAGTATAAAAAGAAAGGTGTAGAGACTCCAAAAAAATGTGAAAGTGAATCACAAAGAGACAGTCTAGAGACAACACCACGTCTAAATTAGGGCATGGCAGAGGGTTCTAGAAGAAACACTCCAGGAGGGAAAAAGCAACAATAGCAGCAACAACAACAACCAGATAAAGCAAGCATATTCAAAAGATGAAAATGTCAGTTTATCATTTTTGGTCTTTCTCCCAGAAACAAATAACCGTGATCTAACCATGAGAAGAATATCAGGCAAATCCCAATTCAGAGACATTCTACAAGATATTTGAGCAGTACTCCTCAAAACTGTCAAGGTAATCAAAAACAGGAAAGTCTTAAAAACTATCAGATGCAATTCCAAGAGGAACCTAAGGAAACATTTGCAAAGCCAAATGGTACCCTGGAACAGAAAAAGGAGAATAGGTAAAAACTAAGGAAACCTGAATAAATTATAAACTTTAGTTAACCCATCAATATTGGTTCATAAATTATAAGAATAATTAATTAATCATAACAATACTACACCATACTGGTATAAAATTTTAATAAGAGAAATGAGATATAGTTTAGGAGACCACCCTTTACTAATTTTACAGTTTTTCTGTAAATCTAAAACTGTTGTAAGTTTGTTTCCTGAAGGGATAATTTGGAAAACTGAGAGGCAATCATTACATTCAGAAAGGCCAAGAAATTATATAAGAAATTGCTTTCATAGTTTATCTCATGGCTCAGCAATTGATGATATTTCTATAAAACTAACAGGCTTCCCTAGTGGCTCAGACAGTAAAGAATCCACCTGCAATGTGGGAGATCTGGGTTTAATTCTTGGGCTGGGAAGGTCCCCTGGAGGAGGGCATGGCAACCCACTCCAGTATTCTTGCTTGGAGAATCCCCCAGGACTGAGGAGCCTGGTGGGGTGCAGTCCATAGGGTTGCAAAGAGTTGGACATGACTGAGTGACTAAACACAGCACATAAGATTGCCAAATCCTAATCTTCCATAGAAAGAAGTTAGTAAATAGTGTCTAAGTTAGAAAACGCAAGAAATAGCAGCATCAATATGTTATTTAGAAAGATGAATGGAGGTAAGTGCCAGTAGAAATAGTTTTTAAAAGTTCAAAATGGCTGCCTCTGGGTAACTAGTTACAGGGAAAAGATTGGAGAAGAAGGACAGTGTTCTACCATTTTTTGCTGTAATAATTCTAGCATTACTGACCTTTAAACCTATGTTACATTTTATAATAATTTGATAAAAATAAAAATTAAAAAAAATTAAACTAAGATGGAAAGAGTGATATTCCCTTAATGCTAATAGCCTAATCATTAAATTTATCGTAGCTAATAAAAGGGGCAGATGAGATATCCTTCCAAAAAATGGATATCCAAAGTGGATATCCAAAAATGGATATTAAATTGCCCCCTGAAAGACTGCAGAAATAATACATAGATAGATACATATTTAAAAATACGGAACAATTGATGTACTGATGAAATCTACTAATGTGGTTAAAGAAAGATTCAATTAAAATGTGGATCAGTGAGCTGCAGGAGTCTAGAAAACAAGAGACTCTCAGAGACAGACCTGTCTAAAGCCTGGTCGAGTGAAAAGTGCCCTCTAGCAAGTGCTCTATTCTGGAGATGATGCATAAGCATTGAAACATTTGACAAACTTCTTTTTCTCTGATTGCGTGCTTACCCAGCAACTTTGTAATTATAATTTGCCTTCCCACATAAACTTCTCTAAAGGAAGTGAAGAGCTACTAGGGTTGGTCCTCTTGCCAGCTATACTTTTTTATTGTGAAACAACCAATCCAATGTTCTTATTTTATATGTTAGCTTATATGAGTTAGGTTAATATCAGATGGCCCTCTGAGTGTCTTGACACATTTTGGTGGCTGACATACAAGGCCTCTGAGCCTTCAAAACTGAAGCCTAGATCCTAGCCTGCGATTTCACTCAGGTGGTCCCCACCTGTAGGGATCGGTCAGTCAGCTTTGTTTTGGCAATACCCTGACTTATCTATGTACCACCATCTCCTTTGAACAGCCTCACTTATGTGTCACAGGATATTTTAATAAAGTGACACAAGAGACACGTAGCATTGTCTAGAATTTAATGATTGTCTAGTTTTTATTTTTTCAGTTCTGGTACTAAGTCAGATAATGAAAAGTGAAAATCTCCTTGTAGGCTCATGAATACACTAATTTGACATGAGAATCAGTGACTAAAAATACCCACACAGACTGAGAGTTTGAACCTCACAGGAAAAGATGAGAAAACAGTGTTCTACCATTTTTTGCTGTAATAATTCTAGCATTACTGACCTTTAAACCTATGTTACATTTTATAATAATTTGATAAAAATAAAAATTAAAAAAAATTAAACTAAGATGGAAAGAGTGATATTCCCTTAATGCTAATAGCCTAATCATTAAATTTATCGTAGCTCATAAAAGGGCAGATGAGATATCCTTCCAAAAATGGATATCCAAAGTGGATATCCAAAAATGGATATTAAATTGCCCCCTGAAAGACTGCAGAAATAATACATAGATAGATACATATTTAAAAATACGGAACAATTGATGTACTGATGAAATCTACTAATGTGGTTAAAGAAAGATTCAATTAAAATGTGGATCAGTGAGCTGCAGGAGTCTAGAAAACAAGAGACTCTCAGAGACAGACCTGTCTAAAGCCTGGTCGAGTGAAAAGTGCCCTCTAGCAAGTGCTCTATTCTGGAGATGATGCATAAGCATTGAAACATTTGACAAACTTCTTTTTCTCTGATTGCGTGCTTACCCAGCAACTTTGTAATTATAATTTGCCTTCCCACATAAACTTCTCTAAAGGAAGTGAAGAGCTACTAGGGTTGGTCCTCTTGCCAGCTATACTTTTTTATTGTGAAACAACCAATCCAATGTTCTTATTTTATATGTTAGCTTATATGAGTTAGGTTAATATCAGATGGCCCTCTGAGTGTCTTGACACATTTTGGTGGCTGACATACAAGGCCTCTGAGCCTTCAAAACTGAAGCCTAGATCCTAGCCTGCGATTTCACTCAGGTGGTCCCCACCTGTAGGGATCGGTCAGTCAGCTTTGTTTTGGCAATACCCTGACTTATCTATGTACCACCATCTCCTTTGAACAGCCTCACTTATGTGTCACAGGATATTTTAATAAAGTGACACAAGAGACACGTAGCATTGTCTAGAATTTAATGATTGTCTAGTTTTTATTTTTTCAGTTCTGGTACTAAGTCAGATAATGAAAAGTGAAAATCTCCTTGTAGGCTCATGAATACACTAATTTGACATGAGAATCAGTGACTAAAAATACCCACACAGACTGAGAGTTTGAACCTCACTGTTACTGGAAGTGATGTTAAGGACATCTCACTATCCACTACATGTGGGCAAGATAATACCATTGGTTTTGTTGCATTTTTTTTCTAAAGCTCACTATTATAAAGAGAGGGAGGTTCATGACTAGAGAAGCATGAAATTTGCTGTTACCTTCTTGTACTCATTAGTCTGAACTTGCCCTATGAAGGGTAATATGTGAACCAACACCACTAGCAGCACTTGGAAACTTAGAAATGTGGACTCTCAAGCTCCACCTCAGTCTTGCTGAATTAGAAACTGCATTATAACAAGATCTCTAAATGATTCAAATGTACTGTAAAGCTTGAGAAGGGTGTATTTTTCAAACTGTGGTTATAGCCCATTAGCAGGTCATAAAATCAATCTAATGGTTCGGCCACCAGCATTTTTTAAATGAAATAGAAAATATCAGAGTGCAATGCATTTATGAATGACTTTTTTCAGTTTTTAAAAATTTATTGCAATAGGGTTGATTTACAATGTTGTATTAGTTTATTTTGAGAAACTCTTATTTATAAAATTTTTATATTTACTGAGTCCTGATGTAATATGTGGGTCCTGGTCAAAAAAGTTCAAAAGTCTCTGGTTTAGGGTACTGTTTCTCAAAGTGTTGTCTACATGGGAATTCCTAATTGTAAAATTTTAGGCCCAAACTGAGGAAGGAATAGGAATTTGTATTTTAAACAAATACTCCAGTCAGTCTTATTGTGATGCACAGTAAATTCGAGAACAACTAGTCTGGCACTGAATCTGTCTTTAGTATGCATTAGACTCATCTGGAGAGCTTCCTAAAATACAGGTTGCTGGGTGTTACTTCCAGACTTTCTGAGTAAATCTGGGGTGAATCCCAAGGATTTCAATTCTAACAAATTTCCTGGTGATGCTGCTGGTGGTGGTGGTCTAACCACAGGCCCAGAAACATCATTTAAAGTGACACAAGAGACACGTAGCATTGTCTAGAATTTAATGATTGTCTAGTTTTTATTTTTCAGTTCTGGTACTAAGTCAGATAATGAAAAGTGAAAATCTCCTTGTAGGCTCATGAATACACTAATTTGACATGAGAATCAGTGACTAAAAATACCCACACAGACTGAGAGTTTGAACCTCACTGTTACTGGAAGTGATGTTAAGGACATCTCACTATCCACTACATGTGGGCAAGATAATACCATTGGTTTTGTTGCATTTTTTTTCTAAAGCTCACTATTATAAAGAGAGGGAGGTTCATGACTAGAGAAGCATGAAATTTGCTGTTACCTTCTTGTACTCATTAGTCTGAACTTGCCCTATGAAGGGTAATATGTGAACCAACACCACTAGCAGCACTTGGAAACTTAGAAATGTGGACTCTCAAGCTCCACCTCAGTCTTGCTGAATTAGAAACTGCATTATAACAAGATCTCTAAATGATTCAAATGTACTGTAAAGCTTGAGAAGGGTGTATTTTTCAAACTGTGGTTATAGCCCATTAGCAGGTCATAAAATCAATCTAATGGTTCGGCCACCAGCTTTTTTTAAATGAAATAGAAAATATCAGAGTGCAATGCATTTATGAATGACTTTTTCATTTTTTAAAAATTTATTGCAATAGGGTTGATTTACAATGTTGTATTAGTTTATTTTGAGAAACTCTTATTTATAAAATTTTTATATTTACTGAGTCCTGATGTAATATGTGGGTCCTGGTCAAAAAAGTTCAAAAGTCTCTGGTTTAGGGTACTGTTTCTCAAAGTGTTGTCTACATGGGAATTCCTAATTGTAAAATTTTAGGCCCAAACTGAGGAAGGAATAGGAATTTGTATTTTAAACAAATACTCCAGTCAGTCTTATTGTGATGCACAGTAAATTCGAGAACAACTAGTCTGGCACTGAATCTGTCTTTAGTATGCATTAGACTCATCTGGAGAGCTTCCTAAAATACAGGTTGCTGGGTGTTACTTCCAGACTTTCTGAGTAAATCTGGGGTGAATCCCAAGGATTTCAATTCTAACAAATTTCCTGGTGATGCTGCTGGTGGTGGTGGTCTAACCACAGGCCCAGAAACATCATAATGCAACTGTGTAGGGCTTAGAGTCAGGAAATTTGCTTTAAGCTGAGTTATTTCTCTAAAAGAAAGCTAAATCTATCAATTTAACAAACACTACTGTTAATTTCTTTATATATCACTCCAGTATCATCATATAGCGATAGACCCATTCTTTATTGTTTTAAGAAGTATGTCTATTGAATATTTGTAGCTTTTTTACTACTATAAGAATCTTGGTTCTATCCAGCTAAGAAATGTATACCTTTTGCCAGTTTCCCCTTTCTCTGGAGTGTACCTTCTACAGGCATCAGATTGGCACTCAGACAGGAATGTGATTAATATAAGTAAAGAATTTGTAAACTTTTTTATTCACAGATCCCTTTGTATCCATACTACTCAATGCATGGTCCTTGGATAGGCAGCTCACCTCGCACCTAAATGCTCATCTTAAATGCAAATTTTCCCATACCACCCCAGACCTACAAACTCCGAATCTCTGGGGTGGGGACTAATAATTTGCTTTCACAAACTTTCCAGACTGTTCTTATGCACCATGAGGTAAGAGAAGCACTGTGTTAGGTCTTATAGTTGCTAGAGGCCCCTCTTAAACTGTAATATCTCTGTATACCATATTTAGATTCAACTATGCTACTGGAGCACCCAGCAGCAATGTAAACTTTGAGGGTATGTCTCTGGATTTTCTGACCATAGCCAACACAGGGCATACAGCTTATAACTATTAATCAAAAGTTTCTTATATTTACTGGAAATGTTCGTGTGTGTATACTTCAAGAGGTTACAAAATGGCTTCCCTGGTGGTCCAGTGGATAAAGAGTCTGTCTTGCAGTGCAGGGGGCACCAGTTCAATCCCTGGCCTGGGAAGATCCCACATGCCGCAGAGTGGCTGAACCTGTGTGTCAGATTATGAGCCAGCGCTCTGGAGCGCATGTGCCCAGAGTCAATGCTTGGCAACAAGAGAGGCTACTGCAGTGGGAGGTCCACACAGGCAAAAGGATGATAATAAATAAATAAAAGAAACAATAAAAGAGGCCAAAATTATATATATATATAATTTTATATGTATATATATATAATTATATATATATATATATATATATATATATATATATATAAAGAGGTTACTTAAAGAAAATTACACATTTGTATCTCCTGAAGCTTATCAGAAATTCATTTGCTTCTTTACCTATACAGTGATTTTTCTTAGCCTTCCAATATATACATGGAAGGTAAGCATCATGTTGCTGTTATTTAGTCTCTTAAGATTCATGTGTGTGCTCGATCATGTCTGAGTCTTTGCAACCGCATGGACCATAGCTGACCAGGCTCCTCTGTCCACGGAATTTCCTAGGCAAGACTACCGGAGTGGGTTGCAGTTTCCTCCTCCAGGAGGTTTTTCTTTCCTTTTTTTTTTTTTTTGTCAATATTTATTATTTATTTATTTTGAGGGGAGCGGGTTGGGGAGGGAGGTGGCAGGCGGGCCACTTCTATTGGTCTTTCATTTATCTATTTTCATCCATCTTTGTTCCCTGGCCCGTGTGAGCCTCCCATCGCAGTGGCCTCTGTTGTCGCAGAGCACCGGCTCTGGGTGCATGCACTCCAGAGCTCCGGCTCGGTAATTGGACACATTGGTCCAGCCGCTCCGCGGCACGTGGGATCCTCCCAGGCCAGGGATGGAACCGGTGCCCCTTGCACTGCAAGGCGGTGTCCTTACCCACCCAAGCAAAGCAATGTAACCCCTTTGAGGGTATGTCTCTGGATTTTCTGACCATAGCCAACACAGGGCATACAGCTTATAACTATTAATCAAAAGTTTCTTATATTTACTGGAAATGTTCGTGTGTGTATACTTCAAGAGGTTACAAAATGGCTTCCCTGGTGGTCCAGTGGATAAAGAGTCTGTCTTGCAGTGCAGGGGGCACCAGTTCAATCCCTGGCCTGGGAAGATCCCACATGCCGCAGAGTGGCTGAACCTGTGTGTCAGATTATGAGCCAGCGCTCTGGAGCGCATGTGCCCAGAGTCAATGCTTGGCAACAAGAGAGGCTACTGCAGTGGGAGGTCCACACAGGCAAAAGGATGATAATAAATAAATAAAAGAAACAATAAAAGAGGCCAAAATTATATATATATATAATTTTATATGTATATATATATAATTATATATATATATATATATATATGTATATATATATATATATATAAAGAGGTTACTTAAAGAAAATTACACATTTGTATCTCCTGAAGCTTATCAGAAATTCATTTGCTTCTTTACCTATACAGTGATTTTTCTTAGCCTTCCAATATATACATGGAAGGTAAGCATCATGTTGCTGTTATTTAGTCTCTTAAGATTCATGTGTGTGCTCGATCATGTCTGAGTCTTTGCAACCGCATGGACCATAGCTGACCAGGCTCCTCTGTCCACGGAATTTCCTAGGCAAGACTACCGGAGTGGGTTGCAGTTTCCTCCTCCAGGAGGTTTTTCTTTCCTTTTTTTTTTTTTTTTTTAATATTTATTATTTATTTATTTTGAGGGGAGCGGGTTGGGGAGGGAGGTGGCAGGCGGGCCACTTCTATTGGTCTTTCATTTATCTATTTTCATCCATCTTTGTTCCCTGGCCCGTGTGAGCCTCCCATCGCAGTGGCCTCTGTTGTCGCAGAGCACCGGCTCTGGGTGCATGCACTCCAGAGCTCCGGCTCGGTAATTGGACACATTGGTCCAGCCGCTCCGCGGCACGTGGGATCCTCCCAGGCCAGGGATGGAACCGGTGCCCCTTGCACTGCAAGGCGGTGTCCTTACCCACTGGACCACCAGGGAAGCCCCAGGAGGTTTTTCTGACCAAGGGATCAAGCCCATGTTTCCTGCATTAGCAGGCAGATTCTTCACCACGGAGCCACCAGGGAAGTCCTTAAGTATCATGGAATTATGTTAGACTAAAGGTTATGGGTGGTGGATTTTAAAATGGAGGAAAAATTTTAAAATTCAGAGATTGAATAGAAACCTACATTGGACATATGCAGGCTGTTTCAGCATATGAAAATGTAAATTGTGGGCCCAAACCTGTCTTTAGCAATTCATGATCAATTCCTAATGAAGTCAGTTCATTCCATTTTGTACAATAAAATAGAGTTGGCATTGTCTGAGGATCTTCATTTTTGAAAAATTCCTTGAAAATTGATTACGTCCCTATCACATTGCTAGTATAATTTCCCCCAATAGAAGCTGATGTTGTTACTTTAGCACAACACACTAATATCCCCATTAAGTCAGTGTCCAGGATAATCTGGAGATTGTGTGTGTATGTATTTACTATTAATAGTTTTCAGTACAAAATTAGAACAAATAGTTTTTACAAAGCTATAACTTTTTATTTCCTTTTTTATTTTAAACAGGAACAATTAGTCATAGCAATATTTTTTTCTAGTAATAAGTCACCAAAATATATATTGATGAGTTTTACTTTTTGCTTCATATATGTACCCAATTTGTTGCAACCCCTAATTTTGTGTATACTCAGCAATTGCAAATTGCTTCCATTTGCAACTACATGCCAGGGTACTGTATCACCATTAGAAATCTGTTTACTACTGGTGACAGATATACTGCAAAAGTACCAGAGTAGTTACAAAAAATACAAAAGTCTTTAAAGTCTTAAATCCCTCTGAGCCAGATGGCTTAGCTATGTAATCTCTAGTTGTGTATTAGGACAATGGGTTATATAATAGTTAAAAGCCTGGGTTTTAGAGTCAAGACAGGTCTAGGTTTCAAATCAAAGCTTGAGTATTTACAAGCTGTGTTACCTTAAGCAAGTTACATACATTCTTAGAGCTTCATTGCTTTTAGTATAAGACCGGTCCTGATGAACGGTGCCTTCCCACTGCCTACCATGGACCACCAGGGAAGCCCCAGGAGGTTTTTCTGACCAAGGGATCAAGCCCATGTTTCCTGCATTAGCAGGCAGATTCTTCACCACGGAGCCACCAGGGAAGTCCTTAAGTATCATGGAATTATGTTAGACTAAAGGTTATGGGTGGTGGATTTTAAAATGGAGGAAAAATTTTAAAATTCAGAGATTGAATAGAAACCTACATTGGACATATGCAGGCTGTTTCAGCATATGAAAATGTAAATTGTGGGCCCAAACCTGTCTTTAGCAATTCATGATCAATTCCTAATGAAGTCAGTTCATTCCATTTTGTACAATAAAATAGAGTTGGCATTGTCTGAGGATCTTCATTTTTGAAAAATTCCTTGAAAATTGATTACGTCCCTATCACATTGCTAGTATAATTTCCCCCAATAGAAGCTGATGTTGTTACTTTAGCACAACACACTAATATCCCCATTAAGTCAGTGTCCAGGATAATCTGGAGATTGTGTGTGTATGTATTTACTATTAATAGTTTTCAGTACAAAATTAGAACAAATAGTTTTTACAAAGCTATAACTTTTATTTCCTTTTTAATTTTAAACAGGAACAATTAGTCATAGCAATATTTTTTTCTAGTAATAAGTCACCAAAATATATATTGATGAGTTTTACTTTTTGCTTCATATATGTACCCAATTTGTTGCAACCCCTAATTTTGTGTATACTCAGCAATTGCAAATTGCTTCCATTTGCAACTACATGCCAGGGTACTGTATCACCATTAGAAATCTGTTTACTACTGGTGACAGATATACTGCAAAAGTACCAGAGTAGTTACAAAAAATACAAAAGTCTTTAAAGTCTTAAATCCCTCTGAGCCAGATGGCTTAGCTATGTAATCTCTAGTTGTGTATTAGGACAATGGGTTATATAATAGTTAAAAGCCTGGGTTTTAGAGTCAAGACAGGTCTAGGTTTCAAATCAAAGCTTGAGTATTTACAAGCTGTGTTACCTTAAGCAAGTTACATACATTCTTAGAGCTTCATTGTTCTTATCTAGAAAATTGGAATAATAGTATATAAAGTTGTTGTGAAGATTAAACAAGATCATGCATGTCAAGCACTAACGCCTGATATAAAATATCAATTCAGTCACTCAGTCATATGATCCTTTGCATCCCTATGGACTGCAGCACACCAGGCTTTTCTGTCCTTCACCATCTGCTATAGTTTGCTCAAACTCATATTTGTTGAGTCAGTGATGCCATCCAACCATCTCATCCTCTGTCGTCCTATTTCCTTTCTGCCTTGTATTTTTCCCAGCATCAGGGTCTTTTCCAATGAGTCATCTCTTCACATCAGGTGGCCAAAGTATTGGAGCTTCAGCTTCAGCATCAGTCCTTCCTATGAATATTCAGAACTGATCTCCTTTAGGATTGACTGGTTTGATGTCCTTGCAGTTCAAGGGACTCTTAAGAGTCTTCTCCAACACCACAGTTCAAAGGCATCAGTTCTTTGGCGCTCAGCCTTCTTTTATGGTCCAACTCTTATATCCATACACGACTACTGGCAAAACCATGACTCTGACTATATGGACCTTTGTTAGCAAAGTGATGCCTCTGATTTTTAATATGCTGTCTAGGTTTGTCATAGTTTTTCTTCTAAGAAGCAAGTGTTTTTTAATTTTATGGTTGCAGACACCATACACAGTGATTTTGGAACTCAAGAAAATAAAGTCTGTCACTGTTTCCATTGTTTGTCTATTGATTTGCATAAAATGGTGGGACCAGATGCCATGATCTTTGTTATGCTTTTTTAAAAATCTTCGTTTTGTGAATGTTGAGTTTTAAACCAACTTTTTCACTCTTTCACCTTTATCAAGAAGGTCTTTAGTTCCTCTTTGCTTTCTGTCATAACGGGGGTGTCATATGCATACCTGAGGTTATTGATATTTCACCAAGCAATCTTGACTCCAGCTTATGCTTCATCCAGCCTGGCATTTCACATGATGTACTCTGCATATAAGTTAAATAGGCAGGATGACAATATTCATCCTTGACATACCCCTTTCCAATTTGGAACCAGACTCTTGTTTCATGTCTGGTTCTAATTGTTGCTTCTCGTCCTGCATACAGGTTAAGTGCTCAGAAATTGTTAGTTATTATTACCATTATTGGCCTCCCGGGTTGCTCAGTGGAAAGGATCGCCTGCCAAGAAGGAAACGCAGGTTTGATCCCTGGGCCCGGAATATCTTCTGGAGCAGGTAATGGTTTCTCCCAAAGTTTCGTCATGCTGTCCAGCATCAGGGTCCTTTACCCCAATGCGGGTTTCCCAATCTCTTTTTCCAACCTTTTTTTCAGGTGGTCGTCCTATTTCCTTTCTGCCTTGTATTTTTCCCAGCATCAGGGTCTTTTCCAATGAGTCATCTCTTCACATCAGGTGGCCAAAGTATTGGAGCTTCAGCTTCAGCATCAGTCCTTCCTATGAATATTCAGAACTGATCTCCTTTAGGATTGACTGGTTTGATGTCCTTGCAGTTCAAGGGACTCTTAAGAGTCTTCTCCAACACCACAGTTCAAAGGCATCAGTTCTTTGGCGCTCAGCCTTCTTTTATGGTCCAACTCTTATATCCATACACGACTACTGGCAAAACCATGACTCTGACTATATGGACCTTTGTTAGCAAAGTGATGCCTCTGATTTTTAATATGCTGTCTAGGTTTGTCATAGTTTTTCTTCTAAGAAGCAAGTGTTTTTTAATTTTATGGTTGCAGACACCATACACAGTGATTTTGGAACTCAAGAAAATAAAGTCTGTCACTGTTTCCATTGTTTGTCTATTGATTTGCATAAAATGGTGGGACCAGATGCCATGATCTTTGTTATGCTTTTTTAAAAATGTTCGTTTTGTTAATGTTGAGTTTTAAACCAACTTTTCACTCTTTCACCTTTATCAAGAAGGTCTTTAGTTCCTCTTTGCTTTCTGTCATAACGGGGGTGTCATATGCATACCTGAGGTTATTGATATTTCACCAAGCAATCTTGACTCCAGCTTATGCTTCATCCAGCCTGGCATTTCACATGATGTACTCTGCATATAAGTTAAATAGGCAGGATGACAATATTCATCCTTGACATACCCCTTTCCAATTTGGAACCAGACTCTTGTTTCATGTCTGGTTCTAATTGTTGCTTCTCGTCCTGCATACAGGTTAAGTGCTCAGAAATTGTTAGTTATTATTACCATTATTGGCCTCCCGGGTTGCTCAGTGGAAAGGATCGCCTGCCAAGAAGGAAACGCAGGTTTGATCCCTGGGCCCGGAATATCTTCTGGAGCAGGTAATGGCAAACAATTCCAGTATTTTCACTTGGGAAAATCCCACAGACAGAGAAGCTTGGTTGACTACAGTCTATGGGGTCACAAAAGAGTCAGACACAATTTAGTGAGTAAACAACAATTACTAATAATTGTTATTATTTCTTAGTCTACAATAATTTTTTCATTTGTTGTTATTATTCAGTTGCTCAATCATGTCCAACTCTTTGCAACTCCATGCACTCCAGCACACTAGCCTTTCCTGTCTTTCACCATCTCTCAGAGTTTGCTCAAACTCATGTCCATTGAGTTGGTTTTGTCATCTAACAACCTCATCCTCTGTTGTCCCCTTCTCCTCCTGCCTTCGATCTTCCCCAGCATCAGTGTCTTTTCCAGTGAGTCAGCTCTTCACATCAGGTGGCCAAAGTATTGGAGTTTTCAGCTTCAGTATCAGTCCTTTTAATGAATATTCAGGGTTGATTTCCTTTAGGATTGACTGGTTTGATCTACTTGCTGTCCAAGGGACTTTGTTCGTGATGAGCAGCAAATTGTTACCACAAAAATGTAAATTTATCTTCTCCTAGATATCAGATTACTTTATTCTTCAGGTTGATTTTCCGTTCTTTCTCTCTCTCTCTTTCTGTCTTTTTTTTTTTCTCTGTGACCCTCATGGACTGTAGACTGCCAGGCTCCTCTGTCCATGGAGTTCTCTAGGCAAGAATACTGGAGTGGGTTGCCATTTCCTTCTCCAGGGTCCTTTTTCTCTTTTGATTGTATTTTTCTTCTTGTGAGCAAGCTCATGATTCATGATAGCTATATAATTATACATAGTACCTAAATCAAATACCAGGTTACTTCATGCTGTGAATAAGGCTTGCTCTCTTAGAACCTATTAGCTTTGAATCTGTTCTTGGCAAGAAGAGTGTTCTTGCTATATACTTTGCACTGTTTTCATACTGATGTTGATTTTAATTCAAAATATTTCTCTTTTACCTTTGGGTGTTTGGTGGGTGCACTATTGCATCAGATATGGTTGTAGTGCTTCTGTTAGAGAGGTGAGTCTGCATTTGTTCTTAGTTTAAAGTATGTGTCAGCAACTACTTCAATATTACGAAAATGTCCAACTTCTTAGGTGGGATCTGGCAGTCCTAGTCTCAGAGTTGTCCACGGAAGTGGGTTTTTGACTGACTAGCTGCTGTTCTGTAACTTGAAGCTTAAAAATGGAGGAAATAGCATGAACAGTCCAGAGGGAAGTGTCTGCTTACCTTTAAGTATTCAGGGATCCACCTTCACCTATAAATTAACTCGATTTTGGAATTGGTTAGTAGCCAAAGATCAAGACACATGACTGGACTCTGGGTGGGATTTGGTATATTGGCAGTAACAGACCTTCACAAAATATCTCCAAAACATCTGAGAACTCTCAAATTAGAATAATTCCTAATTAAATTTGATAGTATCTCTAAATCTTTTCTTATGGGAATTCCCTCTTAATGTAGTGGTTATGTCTCAGTGATTTCACTGCAGGCACGAGGGTTCAGTTCCTGTTCAGGGAACTAGGATTCCCACAATTTGTGGGGCACTACCCAGAAAAGTAAAATAAATCATTTCTTATTTAGAACCTAATGAATTATAGGCATTTGCATCTTTTCATTCAATATATGAAAGATTGAAAATTACACTGTGACAGATGGAGAGCTTATGACTCACTGAAAGCACAATAGGTCAGAAATGTTTACATTTGACTAATACAAAAACTCAAGCTTCGACACAAGCTTTTGCAAAGTAAATCAAGCAGGAGAAATACTGGTATATATTTTTTGCCTCTGTTTTTAAAAAACTGAACTTTAGTTGAGAATCTCAGGGTGACTAGTTTATATTTACAACCTTATTAATGAAACTACTACTTGAATGAAAGTATGAATTTGATTTCTGTATCCTTAGCACCTTAGCACTGTTAAATGCTGGTTTGATGAATTACTGATTATGAATGAATGAGAAAGAGAAATTGAAAAGGAGAAAAAGGAAGAAAGGAAGGAAGATGGATTAATGAATGGATGTAGGATCACTTAGTCCTCTTTTGAAGGTAGATAAATGATGGATTAAAGTGAGTCACTGATGAAAGTCAGACTGGCAATAAAATGAATATACCCAGTGTTCTAGACTAAAAATATTCACCTTCAGTGGCTATGTATTATTCTTTATGTAGTACTCAAGCTTAGCTATTATATTGTACATTATATTAAAAGTACCTACAGTGCTTTGTAAAAAACATCAATGCCTAATCTTCACCCTCCACTCCCATCCTAGTATTTTAAAAATGTGGTTCTACTGTATAGTCAAAGCTGAAAATCACTGTGTTAGAAAACTGTAATTATTATGTTCCTCAAGGTTTAAATGAAAAAACATCTGCACCTTTAAGTATTCAGGGATCCACCTTCACCTATAAATTAACTCGATTTTGGAATTGGTTAGTAGCCAAAGATCAAGACACATGACTGGACTCTGGGTGGGATTTGGTATATTGGCAGTAACAGACCTTCACAAAATATCTCCAAAACATCTGAGAACTCTCAAATTAGAATAATTCCTAATTAAATTTGATAGTATCTCTAAATCTTTTCTTATGGGAATTCCCTCTTAATGTAGTGGTTATGTCTCAGTGATTTCACTGCAGGCACGAGGGTTCAGTTCCTGTTCAGGGAACTAGGATTCCCACAATTTGTGGGGCACTACCCAGAAAAGTAAAATAAATCATTTCTTATTTAGAACCTAATGAATTATAGGCATTTGCATCTTTTCATTCAATATATGAAAGATTGAAAATTACACTGTGACAGATGGAGAGCTTATGACTCACTGAAAGCACAATAGGTCAGAAATGTTTACATTTGACTAATACAAAAACTCAAGCTTCGACACAAGCTTTTGCAAAGTAAATCAAGCAGGAGAAATACTGGTATATATTTTTTGCCTCTGTTTTTAAAAAACTGAACTTTAGTTGAGAATCTCAGGGTGACTAGTTTATATTTACAACCTTATTAATGAAACTACTACTTGAATGAAAGTATGAATTTGATTTCTGTATCCTTAGCACCTTAGCACTGTTAAATGCTGGTTTGATGAATTACTGATTATGAATGAATGAGAAAGAGAAATTGAAAAGGAGAAAAAGGAAGAAAGGAAGGAAGATGGATTAATGAATGGATGTAGGATCACTTAGTCCTCTTTTGAAGGTAGATAAATGATGGATTAAAGTGAGTCACTGATGAAAGTCAGACTGGCAATAAAATGAATATACCCAGTGTTCTAGACTAAAAATATTCACCTTCAGTGGCTATGTATTATTCTTTATGTAGTACTCAAGCTTAGCTATTATATTGTACATTATATTAAAAGTACCTACAGTGCTTTGTAAAAAACATCAATGCCTAATCTTCACCCTCCACTCCCATCCTAGTATTTTAAAAATGTGGTTCTACTGTATAGTCAAAGCTGAAAATCACTGTGTTAGAAAACTGTAATTATTATGTTCCTCAAGGTTTAAAAAAAGGAAGTGAAAAGATACATCTGCCAAAACTTGTTTTTGTTTTCCTTCCAAAGTTTTGAAAATTCATTGTTAGGTGTTTACCAAAAGTAAAGTCTTAGTCTATTTTGTCTACTTTATCAGAATACCATAGACCAGGTGGCTTAAACAGCAAAACTTCAGTTTTCACAGTTTTGGAGACTGGGAAGTCCAAGATCAAGGTACCAGCATATTAGGTGTCTGCTAAGAGCCACTTCCTATTTCATCAGTGACTTTTGTTTTTTTTTTTTTGCTGTGTCCTCATGGCAGAAGGGGCAAGAGAGCTCTCTGAGGTTTCTTTTGTAAAAGAGACTAATCCAATTCATGAGGGTTCTATCCTCGTGACCTAATCATCTCCTAAAAGCCTCACCTTGAAATAACATCATATTGGGGATTAGGGTTCAACATATGAGTTGGGGGTAGAGGGACAGAAACATTTAGTCCATAGCAGATAAACGCTAACAAGACACAAAACAGAAGAAAATATTCTTGTTTTGACCATGTACTTTAACCTACTGACCTACAAAAGGAAGTTTTCTCATTGCTGCTGTAGTGAACTGTGAAGATTTTTTGCTTGAAATTAAATTGGCACCATAAGATTGGTTTGGCTAGTGTCACTGTAAGGTCAGGTTAGGTAACATAAAAGTTAAAACTCAAGGGTGTTATAGAACACCTTTGGGGTGTGACTAGATAATGCAATATTCTATTAATACTAAGGCACAAAAGCCTTTATGTACTCTTCTCACTTGCTTATAAATCTCATGACTCATCTCAGCTTGATTTCTTTTAAGAATAGGATCTTACTATGATGTTCACAGACACATAAAAGAAAATAATTATAGGAAAATCAAGTTGCATTTTCTTTTATCTCAACTACTGCAATAACATTTCCAGCCAGAGGCTAATTACTTTTTGTACATTATATTAAAAGTACCTACAGTGCTTTGTAAAAAACATCAATGCCTAATCTTCACCCTCCACTCCCATCCTAGTATTTTAAAAATGTGGTTCTACTGTATAGTCAAAGCTGAAAATCACTGTGTTAGAAAACTGTAATTATTATGTTCCTCAAGGTTTAAAAAAAGGAAGTGAAAAGATACATCTGCCAAAACTTGTTTTTGTTTTCCTTCCAAAGTTTTGAAAATTCATTGTTAGGTGTTTACCAAAAGTAAAGTCTTAGTCTATTTTGTCTACTTTATCAGAATACCATAGACCAGGTGGCTTAAACAGCAAAACTTCAGTTTTCACAGTTTTGGAGACTGGGAAGTCCAAGATCAAGGTACCAGCATATTAGGTGTCTGCTAAGAGCCACTTCCTATTTCATCAGTGACTTTTGTTTTTTTTTTTTTTGCTGTGTCCTCATGGCAGAAGGGGCAAGAGAGCTCTCTGAGGTTTCTTTTGTAAAAGAGACTAATCCAATTCATGAGGGTTCTATCCTCGTGACCTAATCATCTCCTAAAAGCCTCACCTTGAAATAACATCATATTGGGGATTAGGGTTCAACATATGAGTTGGGGGTAGAGGGACAGAAACATTTAGTCCATAGCAGATAAACGCTAACAAGACACAAAACAGAAGAAAATATTCTTGTTTTGACCATGTACTTTAACCTACTGACCTACAAAAGGAAGTTTTCTCATTGCTGCTGTAGTGAACTGTGAAGATTTTTTGCTTGAAATTAAATTGGCACCATAAGATTGGTTTGGCTAGTGTCACTGTAAGGTCAGGTTAGGTAACATAAAAGTTAAAACTCAAGGGTGTTATAGAACACCTTTGGGGTGTGACTAGATAATGCAATATTCTATTAATACTAAGGCACAAAAGCCTTTATGTACTCTTCTCACTTGCTTATAAATCTCATGACTCATCTCAGCTTGATTTCTTTTAAGAATAGGATCTTACTATGATGTTCACAGACACATAAAAGAAAATAATTATAGGAAAATCAAGTTGCATTTTCTTTTATCTCAACTACTGCAATAACATTTCCAGCCAGAGGCTAATTTCAGACTCATGTTTTAGAGTTGTTAATTATGTCTGAAAATATAAGATCCATGAGGGCAGGAATATTTTACTTTTTGTTTACTGTTCATCCCGATGAGAGATTACTGTGCATATAATAGATACTTGATGAATATTTTGTTGAATGAACAAGTATTATACTGAAGATGTTTAAACGCTAAAAAACTCTGGAAACTCCTTTAAGAACTCCATTATTGCCACTATTTTCATGAGGGTCTAGAATGAATTTTTGTAATGGATATCTGTCACTTTAGTCCTTTTAGCATCACTTCCTCCTCCCTTATTCAGATAGCATAACTTCTGTCTCCCTTTGGGAACCAACACAGTGTAGACTCCTTCTTGTTACTGGCCATGGGAGTATACTATGACCAGGACCTGTTCCATCAGAAAATGATTACATCCCTTAATTGCTCCCACTTACTTCCCTCAACATTTTGGTTCCTAATCCAAGTCAAGACACTCAGTCTGCCCTATAACTTTCTGCTGGTGCTAATAAGGAGTATTTTCATTATCTGCTGGAGTTGATTTGTAGATACAGTTTTTGAGTCCAGAGTCAGGGACAGTCATCGTTGCCACTTTGGGACTAGAATCGGTATGTAATAGTGAACCTGAATGTGGTGGTAAGTCAATAAGAGGCAAGCAGAATTGAAAGATGGAGAGAGTGAGAGAACTTATTTTCTCAACACCAAAACCTCAAACATACTATATTTAAGTAGAAATATCCTTGGCTTTTTTTCTGATTATGAAAGTAATAAATGCTTATTGGAAAAAAGTTGGAAAATGTGAACAAAATTAAAGTTATACTGAGTTCAACATCCACAAACTGTCTTTTTTATATACAAGTACTATATTTTCTTATTTTTACAAAAGTGCAATCATGTTTTTATAAGTTCCTTTCATCAATTTATGTATCATAATTGCCTTTCCATGTCAATAGATGTATTTACATCATTATTTTTAGAGACTATATAATATTCCATTGTATAAATTAATTGTAATTCATTTAGCTGCCTCTGTTGTTGCAGGAACCTCTTAAACTCTTTTGGCTATTTTCTGAAAAAGCACTAAATCTTACGTTGGTCGATTCTTCATCACTTTCATTTATTCTAAATTTTTGAGGTGTAATTCAAACAGTTGCAGGTGTTGGTTGGGGTTGGTGAGATAGAAGATTTTCTGAGCATAGAAAGTAGTACTTTTATAACCAAATTTCTTTCTTACCAAATATTAAGCTTATTAATTTCATAAAAAGAAAAATTAAGCAAAACTGAGCAGAACCCTATGCGTCCTTCCCAGGATAGCCCCCTCCTCAAGAACACCTTCAATATTAGCTTCTCTGCTTTAGCACTGCTCTAAGTGTCTCCTCTCTGCTTGGGCTCCTTTCTGAAGTAGTTGATGCACATTTCCTGAGTTGTTTTACAGTGCTAAAACCTCCACCAAATGGAAGAAATCAATTATTTGATGAGTCTGGGTTCCCAGAGTTTTTTAGGGTTTGGGAACTGGAAATCACCATCCAAGTATAATACTTACTCATTTGACCAAATATTCATCAGGTATCTACTCTGTGCATAGTAGTCTACATCACTGGGATGATAACACTTAGAATAATGTTAGGGATTGATAATGTTAACCCCTGTGACACAACCCTGTTACTTCACCATCAACAAATCAGAGAATTGTACACAAGATGATCACATACTCTGGAACGCCCCTCCCTTACCTTGCCTTCAAAAAGTTTTTTCTGGAACCCGTCTGGGATTTGGGGTGCTTTGAACACTGTCTGATGTGTACTCCTGCTTGGTGTCCTACAGCAAACAGTAAATTTCCTTCATCACAGCCCAGTGGCAGTAGATTGATTTTACTGTAATTCAACAAAAGGACCCAAGTTTAGTTCAGTAACATAAGCATTATGTCCCCAGTGTTTAGTGCATCTCTTGGCTAGTTACTAGATTTATGTAAAAAAGTTTTACATAATGCCTGTTGTGTAATATTTTGGTACCGACTGAACCACTCTGGTGACTACCAAATCTCTAATTATAAGGGTGTGGTTATTTAATAGCAGGAATAAATCCAATTCCACAGCAGATACTATTTACACTTTACTAATTTAACAAAGCAAGGCTAAGCAATCAAAAAGTAAGTAATTATAGAGATCTAGAAAATTTATGAACATTCAGTGTAAAGAAACTTGATAAATCAAAAGCAGAAGATAAATGTTTCATAAGCAAGAGTTTATGAAAGCAAGATGATAAAAGGAAATCATACCTCAAAGATTTTTAAAATGACAAAAGGGGATCATATAAATTAATAAATCTTGGCCACTATTGACATTCTTTTCCAATGTGGTTAGCTTCTTTTGAAATGGGAGCCAATTATAACAGAAACCAATAATATACAGAAGTACCTTTGATAGAATCATTTTGAAAAGATATAGGGCACATGAAGCTGTTTTCTGTGAGTGCCCACTCATGCCTTATGCTTTCCTTTTACAAAGAACTGTTCTATTGCTATTGGGCAAATCCATTTTCCTGGTTATTTTTGGAGAACTAAAGCCTTTGTCATACAGTTAAGAAATTTAGACATTGTTAGGAACAACTGTGACTAAGATTCGAAAGCATTACCACTGACTCCCAGGAAAATACTTCAAACTGAATGTTTCTATTACCTTTCATCGGAAATATATATTAAAGAAAAGACGTCACAGTAGAGCTCTGTAGATGCCCATCTATTTTTGGAAACCGCCCTGTGACACAACCCTGTTACTTCACCATCAACAAATCAGAGAATTGTACACAAGATGATCACATACTCTGGAACGCCCCTCCCTTACCTTGCCTTCAAAAAGTTTTTTCTGGAACCCGTCTGGGATTTGGGGTGCTTTGAACACTGTCTGATGTGTACTCCTGCTTGGTGTCCTACAGCAAACAGTAAATTTCCTTCATCACAGCCCAGTGGCAGTAGATTGATTTTACTGTAATTCAACAAAAGGACCCAAGTTTAGTTCAGTAACATAAGCATTATGTCCCCAGTGTTTAGTGCATCTCTTGGCTAGTTACTAGATTTATGTAAAAAAGTTTTACATAATGCCTGTTGTGTAATATTTTGGTACCGACTGAACCACTCTGGTGACTACCAAATCTCTAATTATAAGGGTGTGGTTATTTAATAGCAGGAATAAATCCAATTCCACAGCAGATACTATTTACACTTTACTAATTTAACAAAGCAAGGCTAAGCAATCAAAAAGTAAGTAATTATAGAGATCTAGAAAATTTATGAACATTCAGTGTAAAGAAACTTGATAAATCAAAAGCAGAAGATAAATGTTTCATAAGCAAGAGTTTATGAAAGCAAGATGATAAAAGGAAATCATACCTCAAAGATTTTTAAAATGACAAAAGGGGATCATATAAATTAATAAATCTTGGCCACTATTGACATTCTTTTCCAATGTGGTTAGCTTCTTTTGAAATGGGAGCCAATTATAACAGAAACCAATAATATACTGAAGTACCTTTGATAGAATCATTTTGAAAAAGATATAGGGCACATGAAGCTGTTTTCTGTGAGTGCCCACTCATGCCTTATGCTTTCCTTTTACAAAGAACTGTTCTATTGCTATTGGGCAAATCCATTTTCCTGGTTATTTTTGGAGAACTAAAGCCTTTGTCATACAGTTAAGAAATTTAGACATTGTTAGGAACAACTGTGACTAAGATTCGAAAGCATTACCACTGACTCCCAGGAAAATACTTCAAACTGAATGTTTCTATTACCTTTCATCGGAAATATATATTAAAGAAAAGACGTCACAGTAGAGCTCTGTAGATGCCCATCTAAATGCATGAAAGCTTAGTAAGTATTAATAGTTCATTTTAGAACAAAGAAATTTAATTTTTGCTTCCCAACCCCTAGTCTTATGGACATATTATTTACAATATAAAAATCTCATGTTTTGATATATACACATTTGTGAAATAATCATTATAATCAAGATAATTAACATACCCATCACCTTACCTAACTATCTTGAGTATGTGTGTTGTCAACACGTAAGTACACTCACTAAAATAGCTATTGTCATTGCTCTGTGAGAAAAGGGGATCCTGCAAGGGTGCTGTGCGATGGCCTGGAGGCATGGGATGGGGGGGATATACATATGACTAATCTGGGATCATACATATCTGTAAACAGCAAAACTCTGTAAAAGTAAAAAGTAAAATAAAAATTAAAAAAAAGAATAAAACAAAACAAAACTAAAAACAATATAGTGTTGGTGGTGGTGGTTTAGTCGCGAATTAGTCTGACTCTTGTGACCCCATGCACTGCAGCCCATCAGGTTCCTCCATCCATTGGATTCTCCAGGCAAGAATGCTGGAGTAGGGGGCTTCCCCTGGTGGTCCAGTGGGTAAGGATACCACCTTGCAGTGCAGGGGGCACCGGTTCGATCCCTGGCCTGGGAAGATCCCACGTGCCGCGGAGCGGCTGGACCGATGTGTCCAATTACCGAGCCGGAGCTCTGGCGTGCGTGCGCCCAGAGCCAGTGCTCTGCGACAGCAGGGGCCACCGCGATGAGAGGCCCACGGGAGCCAAAGAACAAAGACGGATGAAAATAGAGAAATGAAAGACCAATAGAAATGGCCCGCCCATCCCCCTCCCTCCCCACCCCACCTCCCAAAAGATAAACAAATAAAATTAAAAAAAAAAAAAAAAAGAATGCTGAAGTGGGCTGTCAGTTTCTTCTCTGATAGTATTGTTACCTACAGTTATATTATATGCTAGATCTTGCATTAGAACTTTGTAGCCCTTAACAATCTTCCCTTTTCTTCCCCCTACTCTCAGTCCCTAGCAACCACCACTCTACTTTCACCCCGGAAATAAATATATTAAAGAAAAGACGTCACAGTAGAGCTCTGTAGATGCCCATCTAAATGCATGAAAGCTTAGTAAGTATTAATAGTTCATTTTAGAACAAAGAAATTTAATTTTTGCTTCCCAACCCCTAGTCTTATGGACATATTATTTACAATATAAAATCTCATGTTTTGATATATACACATTTGTGAAATAATCATTATAATCAAGATAATTAACATACCCATCACCTTACCTAACTATCTTGAGTATGTGTGTTGTCAACACGTAAGTACACTCACTAAAATAGCTATTGTCATTGCTCTGTGAGAAAAGGGGATCCTGCAAGGGTGCTGTGCGATGGCCTGGAGGCATGGGATGGGGGGGATATACATATGACTAATCTGGGATCATACATATCTGTAAACAGCAAAACTCTGTAAAAGTAAAAAGTAAAATAAAAATTAAAAAAAAGAATAAAACAAAACAAAACAAAAAAACAATATAGTGTTGGTGGTGGTGGTTTAGTCGCGAATTAGTCTGACTCTTGTGACCCCATGCACTGCAGCCCATCAGGTTCCTCCATCCATTGGATTCTCCAGGCAAGAATGCTGGAGTAGGGGGCTTCCCCTGGTGGTCCAGTGGGTAAGGATACCACCTTGCAGTGCAGGGGGCACCGGTTCGATCCCTGGCCTGGGAAGATCCCACGTGCCGCGGAGCGGCTGGACCGATGTGTCCAATTACCGAGCCGGAGCTCTGGCGTGCGTGCGCCCAGAGCCAGTGCTCTGCGACAGCAGGGGCCACCGCGATGAGAGGCCCACGGGAGCCAAAGAACAAAGACGGATGAAAATAGAGAAATGAAAGACCAATAGAAATGGCCCACTCGTCCCCTTCCCTCCCCACCCCACCTCCCAAAAGATAAACAAATAAAATTAAAAAAAAAAAAAAAAAGAATGCTGAAGTGGGCTGTCAGTTTCTTCTCTGATAGTATTGTTACCTACAGTTATATTATATGCTAGATCTTGCATTAGAACTTTGTAGCCCTTAACAATCTTCCCTTTTCTTCCCCCTACTCTCAGTCCCTAGCAACCACCACTCTACTGAAAGGGGTGAATAGGCAGACTTGGTAAGGAGGCCAATAGTTCGCAAAGAGGAGAAGGAGGAGGGGGAACAAACATTTTTAGCCAAGGTGCCTTCACCTTGATTGCCACGCCTATGACAATAATCTATTTTGCCTAAAACTTTCTTTAAACCCAGAGCTGATGTTTATAACAACAGTGTGTCTTTCTGGAGGAAATGTTGCTCCTTCTTAGCTTGTATCTATGTTATCTAAAGATGTATGATGTGGGTGTGGGTCTAGTAAGACCTTTATCACCTTAAAATATTCTTGTGATCCACTGTTAATAACCAACTGGAAAAGTACTAATTGCCTCACCCAAACTAGTTTCTAGGGGTACTCTTCTATCCCTCTTCCAGTTCCTTTAGCTGGAAGCTTTCTCCATTTCTTTTTTCTTTAAAAAGCCTTTTATTGCACAGAATTCTGAGTGACAAAAGCCAAAACTTTCTATTTCATTGAATTTGACTATTTTAGATTTCACATATAAGTGAGATCATGCAGTATTTGTCTTTCTGCATCTTGCTTATTTCACATAGAATGGTGTCCTTGAGGTTCATCTGTGTTGTTATAAATGGCAAGATATCCCTCTTTTTAAAGGCTGAAAATATTTCATTGTGTATATATATATATATATATATATATATATATATATATCTCGCACACACACACACACATACACATATATATAACACAATTTTAAGTACCAAGAAATATGTGGCATAATTAGAGTCTTATAGAGGTTTGCAATATCTCTCAATTTCTACATGGTATCTAACAATTTTATTATTTTTGAAGAAAAAATAAAATTGAGAAACAAAGTCTTTCTTTTGTTAACTTCTAGAAGGCTCTAAGTGATTTTGGCAAATTAATATATGTGGAAAATAACTCGAATTAGGACGATGAGTACAGCTAGTTCTACTATTCAGTTGTTCACAATGCTTAGCCTTATGTTTCAGGAACATTTGAAAAGTTTATTGAAAGATATATAATATACTCAAAGGCATGTAAATTTATACTTTAAATCACTGAGTTTCATATTTTCTTTGTTTGCTTCAAAGAGAAATACTTCTTCTTCCAAACATAAAACAGCTTTCCAGGGAGAACTTTGCATAGATGTTTTTGTCACTTTTGAGTCCTGAAAAAAAAATTTTCCATCAAACTTCTGAGAAATGGAAGTATTACAGACAAGTATTCAATAGCATGAGTTAACTTTGTATACTTCTTTCCTTGTGGTTAACTTAAATAGTAATTGTTAATATAATTAATAATATTGGGAAAATAACATTGTTCTATCAAAGGAAAAAGGCTGTTGTAACTATCAAAGTCTTTGTAATAGGTACAATGATTCTAAAACTTGATCTTGGAGAATTGGAATGCAAATAATAGAAAAGAAAAAATTTTAATTATGAAAAGGACTAAGCCATTTGAATATAATAATATACCCAAACTACTATACTAAAACAGGTTTACCTGGTAGCTCAGATGGTAAAGAATCTGCCCCCAAAGCAGGAGATCTGGATTTGATACCTGTTTCCAGAAGATCTCCTAGAGAAGGAAATGGCAATCCACTCCAGTATTCTTCCTTGGAGAATTCCATGGACAGAGGAACCTGGCAGGCTACTGTCCATGGAGTCACAAAGAGTTGGACACGATTGAGTGCCTTTCACTTTTTCACCATACTAAAACAGGAAAGTAAAAGTAAAAAAAAAAAAAAGCCTAGTGCAGAAATAGTCCTATTAGGTGTAGAAATTTACTGTGTGATACAGAAATTTTCATAAATCAGTAGAGAAAGGAAGGACATTTTGGAATGGTTATCAATTTAGAAAAAAAATTAGTTTAGGTTGGCCTCTCATACTATGTATACGAATAAATTCCATATGAGTTAAAGAATTGGTATAAAATGTTACACTAAATGTTAAAGAATCCACCTGCCATTGCAGGAGACACATGTTCGATCCTTGGGATAGAGAGATTCCTAGAGAAGGAAATGACAACCCTTTCCAATATTCTTGCCTGGGAAATCTCATGGACAGAGGAGCCTGGTGGGCTACTGTCCATGGAGTCACAAAGAGTTGGACACGATTGAGTGCCTTTCACTTTTTCACCATACTAAAACAGGAAAGTAAAAGTAAAAAAAAAAAAAAGCCTAGTGCAGAAATAGTCCTATTAGGTGTAGAAATTTACTGTGTGATACAGAAATTTTCATAAATCAGTAGAGAAAGGAAGGACATTTTGGAATGGTTATCAATTTAGAAAAAAAATTAGTTTAGGTTGGCCTCTCATACTATGTATACGAATAAATTCCATATGAGTTAAAGAATTGGTATAAAATGTTACACTAAATGTTAAAGAATCCACCTGCCATTGCAGGAGACACATGTTCGATCCTTGGGATAGAGAGATTCCCTAGAGAAGGAAATGACAACCCTTTCCAATATTCTTGCCTGGGAAATCTCATGGACAGAGGAGCCTGGGAGACTATAGTCCATGGGATCGCAAAGAGTCGGACACGACTTAGTGACTGAAACCTCAGCAACAATAAAATGTTAAACAGTGAAAAGTTGGAAGAAAATAGAATGGAGTGTATAATGAGCTTCTGTAAGGTGATTATTTTTTATACTTAGAAGCAATTTTTCAAAAATCAATGGAAAATGTGGTCAGATTTCAGAATGAATAACGAATGAATAAGCAACAAAAATGGGGAAATACCTGCAAAAACTATTAAATCTAAAAGTCTATTATTTTTCTTATATAAATTACTTATATGAATTGATACAAATGCACTAGACCTCAAAGAAATGTATGGCAAAAAACATAATAATAAAGATCAATGGCACAAAAGTTATTCAGTTTTACTGATAGTCAAAGAAATGCAAACCAAAACAATAATAAACTATATTTTTTCACTTAGGGACTTAGCAAATATTTTAAACAATCATATCCAATAAGCAAAGGTACAATAAACAGGTACTTTCATACATTACTAAAGTCTTTTTTTTTGGCCACACCACATGTCTTATAAGATCTTAGTTCCCTGACCAGGCATCAAAGCTGTGCCCCATGAAGTACAAGCCTGGAGTCCTAACCACTGGACCAAAAGGAAATTCACAACTGAAAAATCTTGATAAGTTCATTAGCCATCAAAATATGCCTATCCTTTGACCCAGTAATTCCATATTCCCATACCCATAAATATGTCTGTATGTTCAAACCAAGTGGTTCTGCTAAATATGGAGTTTTAACCGAGTTATGGAAAATAATTTATGAAAACATTTTAAATAAAAAACGATTAAAGCTTTGAATGAAAATCCAGTAGAGGAGAATGGAAAATGGAGAATGAATATATTTAAGGAAAAATGAAAAATAAAAATTTGGAAACATTTAAAATTAGTGAAGCGGAAAGATATGGGGAAATTGAGAATCAGAGTTGTATTCTGTTCATAGTCTCTTTTGTCATTTTTTTATTGCTATAATCACCATATTTGTAATTAATATTGATATTTTTATTCCTATGTCTCCTGAAAAATGAATCACTTAAATGCTATGGTTTTTACTTATTGCCCATATATTTATTACCCGTACACACACACACACACACACACACACACAGTGAAACTAAACTCTATTGTTTTTCTGCCTCACAGGAATAATTAGACGGTGTCTTTAGTATCCTTGATGTTCCTTTTTTACAAGACCTAGCAACATAAGATTCTTCATATGGAAATTCTCAGAAATATGTGCTCAGTACTCATGGCATTGGCTCGTCCCCATTTTCTCCTCACAATATCAGATATACGAATAAACAGTCCAAAGCTATTAATCTTCCCTGTTAACAGTTTGTAGTTTGTATCTATGTTTAATTCTGTTAAGGTGGTGATTGAATATAGAAGCTAATCTCTTTTAGCAATTCCTAGTTTGGTTAGTAATTAAGGCCTTTCTTTCACTATGTGGAATTGCTTGTGTGTTGGTCTTCTACCACAGTCTCTTCAGTCCTCAAACCTCCTCACCCCAACAGGGAAGACTTCCTGTAAACCATACCTTAATACCCTCCAGCAAATATTTTAAACAATCATATCCAATAAGCAAAGGTACAATAAACAGGTACTTTCATACATTACTAAAGTCTTTTTTTTTGGCCACACCACATGTCTTATAAGATCTTAGTTCCTGACCAGGCATCAAAGCTGTGCCCCATGAAGTACAAGCCTGGAGTCCTAACCACTGGACCAAAAGGAAATTCACAACTGAAAAATCTTGATAAGTTCATTAGCCATCAAAATATGCCTATCCTTTGACCCAGTAATTCCATATTCCCATACCCATAAATATGTCTGTATGTTCAAACCAAGTGGTTCTGCTAAATATGGAGTTTTAACCGAGTTATGGAAAATAATTTATGAAAACATTTTAAATAAAAAACGATTAAAGCTTTGAATGAAAATCCAGTAGAGGAGAATGGAAAATGGAGAATGAATATATTTAAGGAAAAATGAAAAATAAAAATTTGGAAACATTTAAAATTAGTGAAGCGGAAAGATATGGGGAAATTGAGAATCAGAGTTGTATTCTGTTCATAGTCTCTTTTGTCATTTTTTTATTGCTATAATCACCATATTTGTAATTAATATTGATATTTTTATTCCTATGTCTCCTGAAAAATGAATCACTTAAATGCTATGGTTTTTACTTATTGCCCATATATTTATTACCCGTACACACACACACACACACACACACACACACAGTGAAACTAAACTCTATTGTTTTTCTGCCTCACAGGAATAATTAGACGGTGTCTTTAGTATCCTTGATGTTCCTTTTTTACAAGACCTAGCAACATAAGATTCTTCATATGGAAATTCTCAGAAATATGTGCTCAGTACTCATGGCATTGGCTCGTCCCCATTTTCTCCTCACAATATCAGATATACGAATAAACAGTCCAAAGCTATTAATCTTCCCTGTTAACAGTTTGTAGTTTGTATCTATGTTTAATTCTGTTAAGGTGGTGATTGAATATAGAAGCTAATCTCTTTTAGCAATTCCTAGTTTGGTTAGTAATTAAGGCCTTTCTTTCACTATGTGGAATTGCTTGTGTGTTGGTCTTCTACCACAGTCTCTTCAGTCCTCAAACCTCCCTCACCCCAACAGGGAAGACTTCCTGTAAAACCATACCTTAATACTCCATGTGCAGTGCTTATAGATATGTGTGTTTATAAAATATATGTTTGTTCATTCTTTATCACTGCCTTCAAAGCTTGTACCACTAAATTCTCATTTATAGGTTTAACCAGGTCTGGGGGCAGAGAAGTAGCAGGGATCCCTCATTTGTAGCATTTGCCAGTTTCTGTATTGTAAATACTCATGTCACGGCCAATTTGAAGCTACTGACAGAGCATCACTGAACACAGAACTAGGCACTGATGTCGAGTAGCACACTATGATACAGTATTTCTACTATGCAGACACAGCAAACATATATAACCTCAAGAGCATAGATAATAGTAAAATGTAATAAAACAATTAGGAAGTAATGAGTTTCAGTATTTTCATCTTTGCTTTTAATACACTTTTCCACCTGTAAGCATAAATACCTTAAGTTTAAAATATTGCTGTGTTTAACACTTGACTTGCAATAATATCCTGGAAATATTGGTTCTTGCTAGCTGGCTCTAACATGCCAATGGTTTTAGCCTTGTCCCAGTTTCTAGAACCAAGACCTAGTTTAGCAACTCAAATGAATCCGTCTTCTATCTAGAGCAACTCATCTTAAAAACATAGAAACTAGATTCAGATTAGATTACTGCTATACACTGGACTTCCCTGGTGTCTCAGAGGTAAAGAATTCACTTGCCATGCAGGAGACACAGGTTCCATCCCTGGAACAGGAAGATTGCCTGGAGAAGGAAATGGCAACCTGTTACAGTATTCTTGCCTGGAAAATCCCATTGTCAGAGGAGCCTGGCAGGCTACACTCCATAGAAGTTCTAAAGAGTCCAATATGTCTTAGTGACTAAACAATAGAAAGTGGACTGAATGTTCCCTATGTTTCCCATTATGCTACACCATGAGGATGCAAAGAAGGTTAAAACCCTTTCCATATGTTGGGAAAACTGGATAGCTACATGTAAAAGAATGAAATTAGAATACTTTTCTACACCATGTACAAAAAAAAAACTCAAAATGGATTAAAAACCTAAGTGCAAAACCAGACACTATAAACTCTTAGAGGAAAACATAGGCAGAATGTGCTTTGACATAAATCCCAGCAAGATCTTTTTCAATTCACTGTCTACAGTAATGAAAATAAAAACAAAAGTAGACAAATGGAACCTAATTAAACTTAAAAACTTTTCTGCAGCAAAGGTTTGCATAAACCAGACAAAAAGACAACCCTCAGAATGGGAGAAAATATTTGCAAATGAAGCAACTGACTAGGGATCAATTTCCAAAATATACAGACAGCTCAAGAAGCTCAATATTTTAAAAATAATAATAAACAACAACTCAATTAAAAAATGGGCATCTACAGTTCTGATCTGCTTGCAAGGATTTCTGTTGGTTACAGACCAAATCTATATCTTGGTTCTTGCCTGCTTTTTTTTTTTTTTTGGCACTTATGCTCCTCTATTCCTCTTAACCATAAATCTATCTTTCAGTTTCAGACTTGTCTTTGAATTAACATTATTTTCTGACACAGTCTGAGAGTTTTTGCCTTCACTAGCTTAGTTTTAGATCTGATAGTAGTCTTATGTGACAAAGAGATTGTATAACAAAACACAGGATCATCACAATCTTTAAAATGAAAGTGAGCATTGTAAGGATAATACTTCTTCTAGCAATTATGTATAACTTGTTACCGATCAGATCTATTATAGACAAATTAAAAAGAAACTAGATTCAGATTAGATTACTGCTATACACTGGACTTCCTGGTGTCTCAGAGGTAAAGAATTCACTTGCCATGCAGGAGACACAGGTTCCATCCCTGGAACAGGAAGATTGCCTGGAGAAGGAAATGGCAACCTGTTACAGTATTCTTGCCTGGAAAATCCCATTGTCAGAGGAGCCTGGCAGGCTACACTCCATAGAAGTTCTAAAGAGTCCAATATGTCTTAGTGACTAAACAATAGAAAGTGGACTGAATGTTCCCTATGTTTCCCATTATGCTACACCATGAGGATGCAAAGAAGGTTAAAACCCTTTCCATATGTTGGGAAAACTGGATAGCTACATGTAAAAGAATGAAATTAGAATACTTTTCTACACCATGTACAAAAAAAAAACTCAAAATGGATTAAAAACCTAAGTGCAAAACCAGACACTATAAACTCTTAGAGGAAAACATAGGCAGAATGTGCTTTGACATAAATCCCAGCAAGATCTTTTTCAATTCACTGTCTACAGTAATGAAAATAAAAACAAAAGTAGACAAATGGAACCTAATTAAACTTAAAAACTTTTCTGCAGCAAAGGTTTGCATAAACCAGACAAAAAGACAACCCTCAGAATGGGAGAAAATATTTGCAAATGAAGCAACTGACTAGGGATCAATTTCCAAAATATACAGACAGCTCAAGAAGCTCAATATTTTAAAAATAATAATAAACAACAACTCAATTAAAAAATGGGCATCTACAGTTCTGATCTGCTTGCAAGGATTTCTGTTGGTTACAGACCAAATCTATATCTTGGTTCTTGCCTGCTTTTTTTTTTTTTTTTGGCACTTATGCTCCTCTATTCCTCTTAACCATAAATCTATCTTTCAGTTTCAGACTTGTCTTTGAATTAACATTATTTTCTGACACAGTCTGAGAGTTTTTGCCTTCACTAGCTTAGTTTTAGATCTGATAGTAGTCTTATGTGACAAAGAGATTGTATAACAAAACACAGGATCATCACAATCTTTAAAATGAAAGTGAGCATTGTAAGGATAATACTTCTTCTAGCAATTATGTAGGATATTACTTGTTACCGATCAGCACTCCTATTATAGACATGAGATAGGTGAATATCCCTATTAAATTCTTAGATTTGACACACAAACACAACTAAATAGAATGGAAGCTGTCAACAATGACTGGGTTTTAAGATTCCTCACTACCTACACACTCTTTTCAGGAACTTAAAAAATATCCTGGAATAACTAGGATCAACTGAGTAGTGCCATCATTTGTTAGCTGTTATTTGATAGCTAGACAGGATGGCTATAGATACTTCTAAAGATTTATTTATTTGTTTGTTTTGGGCGGGGGGTCGGGTTGGGGACAGAGGGGAGTGGGCAGGCCACATCTATTGGTCTTTCATTTCTCTATTTTCATCTGTCTTTGTTCTTTGGCTCCTGCGGGCCTCCCATCGCGGTGGCGTCTGTCGTTGCAGAGCACCAGCTCTGGGCGCATGCACTCCAGAGCTCCGGCTAGGTGATTGGACACATCAGTCCAGCCGCTCCACGGCACGTGGGATCTTCCCAGGCCAGGGATCGAACCGGCGCCCCTTGCACTGCAAGGTGGTGTCCTTATCCACTGGACCACCAGGGGAAGCCCTCACGTTCCACGCAGTGGTAAAGTCTGGGTTTAGGAGTAGCAGGGTACATGTGACATCTATCAACTCCAATGTCTGGACCCACTGAGGTTCAGGTTCTTCATGTCTCTTTGCAGAGAAGAATTAAGCGAGAGACAAAGTGATAGGTAAGAAATGGATTTATTCAGAGTCAGAGAAAGCACACTCCACAGACAGAGTATGGGCCATGGCAGAGCAAATCCAGTGGCCGATACTTCTAAATTAATAAGCAATCTCCTTCAAGTCAAGATGATTAGGAATGATAATGTGAGTCAGAACTTTTAGCTGGCAACAATTACAAATTTTGTGGAATGATTTTGTTTTCTTGAAGCATATTCTCTATAGCCTATTTTGTTTCTGCAAATATTCTACAAAGAATGGAAGTATAAATAGTAATCTTTTCAAAGTAGAATTATTATGACTCTAACTCAGGGAGCACTAAGTACCTAAAAATATCAGTAGAACTCATAAAAAAGGACATTTCTCTTTATGTAGTAACAGTCCAGAGAGATCAAAAGTCTTTTACAACATTGATACCATTTTTATCATTGTATTTCTATGACGAATTGGGGGAAAGAGGAACAAATGATTTATCATGTTTTTATCGATAAAGAAGCTGAGGCACCAAGTTAGACAATTTCTTGCCTGAGACCACAATGGTGCATCAATTGTAGGAATAGGTCTGCTGCATCCTCTTAGTTGTTAGCTTGCAGGGTGGTTTTTCCAGATTACTCTGCACTGCTAATATGATTGGGATTCTGAGAAATAATAGAGGATGGTCAGAGCAAAGTACCTGTCATGAGCAAGAGCTAGAAATAAAAATAGGGTCTAGGGACTTCTCTGGTGGTCCAGTGGGTAGAGAGTCTGCCTTGCAGTGCAGGGGCACTGGTTCAATTCCTGGCCCAGGAAGATCCCATTTGCCATGGAGTTGGCTGGCTAGACGGTGTGTCCATTCGCTCTGGAGTGCATGCTCCCATAGCCGATGCGCTGCAGCAGAAGTGGCCACTATGACCGGAGGCCTACACAAGCCAAAGAGTGAAGATGGATGAAAATAAATAAATTTAAAAAAAACAATAAAAAAGAGGCCAAAATTTAGAGAAGAAAAAAATTAGAGTCTAAGTCTTCTAACTCCCTGTCCACTGATCCTGCCATTAAGTTGTAGGACTAAATTACTGGACTTCATCAAAAAGAGGCAGCCGAATGCTATTAGAGATTAACTGGTGTCAGTTCAGTTAACGTTTTATTATAGGTGGACAGAATAATTCAAAAGGAAAACAATCTCAAATTCTTTTTGGACATGTCATTTTCTTGTTATTTAAGTGTTTGCTTGCATGATGTGACAAGGATCTTAGTTGAATAAAGCTCAGAAGGAATCAGGAAAAAAGACATTACAAGTTAAAAATAATTATCTCTTTGCTTAAAGAAGGTATGAATCAACAAGCTAGAGAATTCTGATTTTCCATGGGTTGGCTAGTCCATTGTGTTTGTTTGAAGGGATAATGTGGTCCACTCCAACTTCTGACAATAGGCCAGAGGAGAAGAAAATATAGAACAGAAAGTGGGAAGGGAGTATCTTTTGTCTTACCTTTAAGAAATATATTGCCTAATTTGGTAGATTCAGATGAATGAGACAAATCATAATTCAGAAATCAAGAAACTTTTCACTAGACTCCAAATAGCCAAAGCAATCTTAAGGGTGCAGAGCTGGAGGTGTATCACACTCTGATTTCAGACTGTACTACAAAGCTACATTAATCAAAAACTCTAAGCAGACACATAAATGAAAGGAACATAATAGACAATTGTAGGAATAGGTCTGCTGCATCCTCTTAGTTGTTAGCTTGCAGGGTGGTTTTTCCAGATTACTCTGCACTGCTAATATGATTGGGATTCTGAGAAATAATAGAGGATGGTCAGAGCAAAGTACCTGTCATGAGCAAGAGCTAGAAATAAAAATAGGGTCTAGGGACTTCTCTGGTGGTCCAGTGGGTAGAGAGTCTGCCTTGCAGTGCAGGGGCACTGGTTCAATTCCTGGCCCAGGAAGATCCCATTTGCCATGGAGTTGGCTGGCTAGACGGTGTGTCCATTCGCTCTGGAGTGCATGCTCCCATAGCCGATGCGCTGCAGCAGAAGTGGCCACTATGACCGGAGGCCTACACAAGCCAAAGAGTGAAGATGGATGAAAATAAATAAATTTAAAAAAAACAATAAAAAAGAGGCCAAAATTTAGAGAAGAAAAAAATTAGAGTCTAAGTCTTCTAACTCCCTGTCCACTGATCCTGCCATTAAGTTGTAGGACTAAATTACTGGACTTCATCAAAAAGAGGCAGCCGAATGCTATTAGAGATTAACTGGTGTCAGTTCAGTTAACGTTTTATTATAGGTGGACAGAATAATTCAAAAGGAAAACAATCTCAAATTCTTTTTGGACATGTCATTTTCTTGTTATTTAAGTGTTTGCTTGCATGATGTGACAAGGATCTTAGTTGAATAAAGCTCAGAAGGAATCAGGAAAAAAGACATTACAAGTTAAAAATAATTATCTCTTTGCTTAAAGAAGGTATGAATCAACAAGCTAGAGAATTCTGATTTTCCATGGGTTGGCTAGTCCATTGTGTTTGTTTGAAGGGATAATGTGGTCCACTCCAACTTCTGACAATAGGCCAGAGGAGAAGAAAATATAGAACAGAAAGTGGGAAGGGAGTATCTTTTGTCTTACCTTTAAGAAATATATTGCCTAATTTGGTAGATTCAGATGAATGAGACAAATCATAATTCAGAAATCAAGAAACTTTTCACTAGACTCCAAATAGCCAAAGCAATCTTAAGGGTGCAGAGCTGGAGGTGTATCACACTCTCTGATTTCAGACTGTACTACAAAGCTACATTAATCAAAACAGTATGGTGCTGGCATATAAGCAGACACATAAATGAAAGGAACATAATAGACAACTCACTCTATATAAAAAAAACTGTTTAAAAAGTTGGCAGAAAAAAAAAAAAAGTTTGCAGGAGACCTTAATAAGCATTTTTTCTAAAGAATATCTACAGACCAACAGGCTCATGGAAAGAGGCTCAACATTGCTAATTATTAGGGAAATGCAAATCAAAACTAAAATGAGGTATAACTTCTTACCTGTCAGAAATGGCTCTTATCAAAAAGACTACAAGTAGTGAATGTTGTGAGGATTTGGACAAAAGGGAACTCCTGTGCACTGTTAATGGTAATGTAGATTGATGGAAAACAGTATGGAGTTTCTTTTTTGGGGGGCGGGGGTCGGGTTGGGGAGGGAGGGGAGCGGGCGGGCCACTTCTATTGGTCTTTCATTTCTCTATTTTCATCTGTCTTTGTTCTTTGGCTCCTGTGGGCCTCCCATCGCGGTGGCGTCTGTCATTGCAGAATGCTGGCTCTGGGCTCATGCGCTCCAGAGCTCCGGCTCGGTGATTGGACACATGGGTCCAGCCGCTTGGCAGCACGTGGGATCTTCCCAGGCCAGGGATCGAATCGGCGCCCCTTGCACTGCAAGGCAGGCAGTATCCTTACCCACTGGACCACCAGGGGAAGCCCAGTATGGAGTTTCTTTAAAAAAAAAAATAAAATAGAACTACCACCTGACCCAGCTATTCCACTCCTGGGTATATAGTCCAAAGAAAAGAAAAACACTAATTCAAAAAGATATATTCACCCCCAATGTTCATGGCAATATTATTTATAATAGCCAAGATATGGCCAGACTTTCCTCGTGGTCCGGTCGTTAGAAACCTGACTGCCAATGCAGTGGGGACATAGGTTTGATTCCTGGTCCTGCAAGAGTCCATGTACCACAGGGCAACTAAGTCCATGTGCCAAAACTACTGAACCCAAGTGCCACAGCTATTGGGGTCCACATGGTCTAGAACCCATGCTCCATAACAAGAGAAGCCACAACAATGAGAAACCCAGGAACCACAACTAGAGAAAGTCTGTGTGTACCAACAAAGACCCAGTGCAGCCAAAAGTAAGTAAATAAATAGAAATTTTAAAAAAGATGTGGTGGTGATCTAAGTGTCCATCAACAGAATGAATAAAGAAGGTATGAAATATGGTATGGGAAAACTCAAATGAACTTTTTGGCCAACTCAATACATAGAATGGAATAGTACCCAGTCACAAGAATGACAAGGCTTTCCTGGCAGTTCAAACAGTAAAGAATCACCTGCAATGCAGGAGATCCAGATTTGATCCCTGGGTCAGGAAGATCCCCTGGAGAAGGAAAGGGCAACCCACTCCAGTATTCTTGCCTGAAGAATCCCATGGACAGAGGAGCCTGGCAGGCTACAGTTTATGGGGTTCCAAAGAGTTGGCAATGATTGAGTGATTAACACTTTCACTTTCACAAAAGGAATGAAATTTTGCCATTTGCAGCAACATGGAGAGACCTAGAGGATATTATATTTAGTGAAATGTCAGAGAAAGGCAAATACTGTATGCCATTACTTCCGTGTGTAATCTAAAAATAAAACGAATGAATATAACAAAACAGAATCAGACTCACATATATAGAGAATTAACTAGTGGTTGCCAGTGGGGAGGGGCAATGGGAAGGGGCAAGATGAGGGTAGGAGATTCTAATGTATAAACTATTATGGATAAAATAAATAAGCTACAAGGATATATTGTGTAGAACAAGGAATATAGCCAACATTTTATAATAACTTTAAGGGAAGTAGAATGCATATACCTGAAACTAATATTATAAATCAACTACACCTCAAAAATACTTTGCCAAGTGAAAAAGTTTCTAAGAGAAGCATTGTGATGAGACGAGTTCTCATTATATAAGCTGATGTATGGTACTCTTCTCATGTATTTTCAAGGATATGGGTATTTTGCCTCGCTGGAAGAGATATAAAATTCATATAGACTTCCCTGGCAGTGAAACTCCTCATATAAATCAGAACTCCAGAAAGGAAGGGAGATGAACAAAGATTTCATCATCTTCATAATCCTTTTTCTAGTTTTTACAACAAATTAGTAAACATCTTTGGGGTTACTTATTAATAGTTTTCTTGAGAATCTCATATTTTCAGTTTAACATTTTTGCTGTTGCCACAACAATGAGAAACCCAGGAACCACAACTAGAGAAAGTCTGTGTGTACCAACAAAGACCCAGTGCAGCCAAAAGTAAGTAAATAAATAGAAATTTTAAAAAAGATGTGGTGGTGATCTAAGTGTCCATCAACAGAATGAATAAAGAAGGTATGAAATATGGTATGGGAAAACTCAAATGAACTTTTTGGCCAACTCAATACATAGAATGGAATAGTACCCAGTCACAAGAATGACAAGGCTTTCCTGGCAGTTCAAACAGTAAAGAATCACCTGCAATGCAGGAGATCCAGATTTGATCCCTGGGTCAGGAAGATCCCCTGGAGAAGGAAAGGGCAACCCACTCCAGTATTCTTGCCTGAAGAATCCCATGGACAGAGGAGCCTGGCAGGCTACAGTTTATGGGGTTCCAAAGAGTTGGCAATGATTGAGTGATTAACACTTTCACTTTCACAAAAGGAATGAAATTTTGCCATTTGCAGCAACATGGAGAGACCTAGAGGATATTATATTTAGTGAAATGTCAGAGAAAGGCAAATACTGTATGCCATTACTTCCGTGTGTAATCTAAAAAAATAAAACGAATGAATATAACAAAACAGAATCAGACTCACATATATAGAGAATTAACTAGTGGTTGCCAGTGGGGAGGGGCAATGGGAAGGGGCAAGATGAGGGTAGGAGATTCTAATGTATAAACTATTATGGATAAAATAAATAAGCTACAAGGATATATTGTGTAGAACAAGGAATATAGCCAACATTTTATAATAACTTTAAGGGAAGTAGAATGCATATACCTGAAACTAATATTATAAATCAACTACACCTCAAAAATACTTTGCCAAGTGAAAAAGTTTCTAAGAGAAGCATTGTGATGAGACGAGTTCTCATTATATAAGCTGATGTATGGTACTCTTCTCATGTATTTTCAAGGATATGGGTATTTTGCCTCGCTGGAAGAGATATAAAATTCATATAGACTTCCCTGGCAGTGAAACTCCTCATATAAATCAGAACTCCAGAAAGGAAGGGAGATGAACAAAGATTTCATCATCTTCATAATCCTTTTTCTAGTTTTTACAACAAATTAGTAAACATCTTTGGGGTTACTTATTAATAGTTTTCTTGAGAATCTCATATTTTCAGTACATATGTGTTATTAAACTTGTGCTGATTTTTATGCTGTTCCAAAAAAGAAGGAAAAAGGAAATACCTTTAGCATAATATTTATTTTATTAAACTGACTTTGCCACAAAGCTTTATGTACATTATTATTATTTTTAACCTTTACAACCCCGAGAAGAGAATATTGTTTTACAGACAAGTGAGCAGATGTTAAGTATTTTGCCCACAGTTAGACATGGGTATAGAATCTAGGTCTCCAGAATCACTTCCAATACCTTTTCTACTATGTCACAGAAGGCTATGGCAATACTATAATTTTTACCTTTAAGGCTATTTCTAGATACACTTTAGGCTACTCAATGACTTTTTGAGAAATAGATTCAGGAATATTTGTTTTGCATCTTCATTTTTCTTGTTGTAAATTTCTTCAGCAAAGTATAGGCATATAGATTTCAGATTGTGAGTCTTTCTCTTGCAATAAGGTAGAAATGATTTCCTCAAGTTCTGGGCATCATATGCCTGTTTGTTTTGGGTTCACCAAGGGTACTATAAATTAAATTTGATGGTTGCAGGCAGAGTCCTGAAGTAAGAACTGTGAGTTGACTTGCTATAAATAAAGGATTTCCTGTACTTTCTAAAACAAATTAGAGTACTTTAGTGGATAAACTGAGCTACAAACTTGATACTACTGCAACCTAACATGAGATATTAGAGAGCCTTCAAATTTTAGAGGAAAAGACAAGCAATTTACTTACTCCCTAGAAAGGTTACAACTACTGAGTAGCTGCTAACTACCATCAATTCATAAGTTATTACACTAAACATAGATTCTAACTCAATCCCTACTCAGTGAAATATTGTCTCAGTGATTTGATAATAAAATTATCAAAATTATTAATGATCAATTCCTAGAGGGCTACATCTAGAGACCTTGATTATATAAGCTGATGTATGGTACTCTTCTCATGGATATGGGTATTTTGCCTCGCTGGAAGAGATATAAAATTCATATAGACTTCCCTGGCAGTGAAACTCCTCATATAAATCAGAACTCCAGAAAGGAAGGGAGATGAACAAAGATTTCATCATCTTCATAATCCTTTTTCTAGTTTTTACAACAAATTAGTAAACATCTTTGGGGTTACTTATTAATAGTTTTCTTGAGAATCTCATATTTTCAGTACATATGTGTTATTAAACTTGTGCTGATTTTTATGCTGTTCCAAAAAAGAAGGAAAAGGAAATACCTTTAGCATAATATTTATTTTATTAAACTGACTTTGCCACAAAGCTTTATGTACATTATTATTATTTTTAACCTTTACAACCCCGAGAAGAGAATATTGTTTTACAGACAAGTGAGCAGATGTTAAGTATTTTGCCCACAGTTAGACATGGGTATAGAATCTAGGTCTCCAGAATCACTTCCAATACCTTTTCTACTATGTCACAGAAGGCTATGGCAATACTATAATTTTTACCTTTAAGGCTATTTCTAGATACACTTTAGGCTACTCAATGACTTTTTGAGAAATAGATTCAGGAATATTTGTTTTGCATCTTCATTTTTCTTGTTGTAAATTTCTTCAGCAAAGTATAGGCATATAGATTTCAGATTGTGAGTCTTTCTCTTGCAATAAGGTAGAAATGATTTCCTCAAGTTCTGGGCATCATATGCCTGTTTGTTTTGGGTTCACCAAGGGTACTATAAATTAAATTTGATGGTTGCAGGCAGAGTCCTGAAGTAAGAACTGTGAGTTGACTTGCTATAAATAAAGGATTTCCTGTACTTTCTAAAACAAATTAGAGTACTTTAGTGGATAAACTGAGCTACAAACTTGATACTACTGCAACCTAACATGAGATATTAGAGAGCCTTCAAATTTTAGAGGAAAAGACAAGCAATTTACTTACTCCCTAGAAAGGTTACAACTACTGAGTAGCTGCTAACTACCATCAATTCATAAGTTATTACACTAAACATAGATTCTAACTCAATCCCTACTCAGTGAAATATTGTCTCAGTGATTTGATAATAAAATTATCAAAATTATTAATGATCAATTCCTAGAGGGCTACATCTAGAGACCTTGAGGTAAAGCCTCTGCCTTTCTAACCAATCATTAAATCAAATAAATGTCTGAATATTCTCCATTACACACCAAGCTCAGTAGTAGTGCCTACTCCATAATAAAAGCTCAATCTCTTTCAATAATGTGTAAGTGAGTGAAAGAAACAGGAATAATCAAAGACATGGCATTGCTACAAAGGTGCTGATATGACTAAAATATGCCAAAGAAATTAATGTAGCAAAAAATTATTTTAAAAATACCTAATTTCTTTTTTATTTGTATTTTTATCATGATGCTATCATGACGTCAGATATCCTAGATTCTTGATTCCAAGATATCTTGGCCCCACTACTTACCAGACAGAGAATCTTGAGCAAGTTATACTTCTCAATGTCACAATATACTCATTTGAAAAACAAGGGCTAGTATAGCATTTTTCTCATGGGGATATTATGAGGATAATATAAGAAGTTATAATGTAGTGTTTATGTAGAACACAGCCCAACACCTTGCTAATAGCTAGTATTCAATATTATCACTAACAGTATTGCTTTCTTTCTGATTAAAAATATTTCAAATCTAGACTTGATTAATCTTGACCTTGCCAAAGAGTCTGCTACCATATGCTGCCTTCTAGGTGGTTTACTTGAGAAGCCTATCTGCTTACCTGTGATGAAATTAAACCATTGACACTCAGTGCTTCGTAGTAAAGAATACGGTTGGCATAACTTAAAATGTTCAACTACACAAACTCTAACAAAGCAGTTTTCTGTGTAGAGGTGTGGTATAGTGAGACAAAGATCAGCATGAGTCAGACCTCAGTTTGATTCAACTCTGTGCACAGTACTTAGCCTCTTTGAATGATTTCTTAGTTATTGCTTCTGGGAGATTACTTAAACTCCTTGGGCTATCATTTTTCTCACCCGCAAAGTTGGGGAAAGTCTTAGTCATGTACTACTCTTTGCAACCCCATGGGCTGTAGCCTGCCAGACGCCTCTGTTCATGGGATTCTCCAAGCAAAAGCACTGGAGTGGGTTACCAATGCCTTCTTCAAGGGATCTTCCCTACCCAGGGATTGAACCTGGGGTCTCCTACATTGCAGGCAGATTCTTTATCATCTGATTCATCCGGGAAACCTTAGTTGGGAAAATAATAATATCTAATTCATTGAGCTTTTTGTGCAGACAGTGACTACACAGAATAGGGGACAATAAATTGACTGAGGGCTGTGGCCAGCACTGTGAACATTAGTTCTCTTCTCTTTTTTGTGGGGCTATCTTGGAGAAAGGGTAGCAACAGCAGAGGTGGCAGGCAGGACAGCCACTCAGCAATATTATGATGGATGTGATTTATACAAGTTTGTCATAAATGGTCAGTCAGTGTACCAATGAGGCCAGTGGGGTTAGAAATCTAGTCTGAAATCTAGGCTCCATTCTCCAAGATGTTACAGAGCCTTTTTTTATATTTGTACAGAGATGCCACACCCCTCTCTAAACCACTTCCTGAATTTCAGTTCCTTTCTACCTTCCCCAGGTAGGTGCTCAGTGGCCTCAAAGGGCCATGACCTGTTACTGCTGTTCCCATTATAACCTCCCTCACATCTCTCAGGTTCTAAATATTTGGATCCTACCATGAAAATCCTAATCTTTCCAGAGTCCCACTCCTCCAGTACACTTCTAAAAGAAGAGTACTAATTACACAAATGAATTGCAGCTAAGGAAGGACTTCCTTTAGTTAAACTGTCCATTGGTATGATATATTTTTTTAACTTTTATTTTACTTTTAACTTCTACAGAGTTTTGTTGTTTACAGATATGTATGTTCCCAGACTAATTCAGGGATGCTGTGTGATGGTTGGGAGGGGTGGGGGGGGGGGATATACATACAATATTTTAATGAAATATTTTTCCAATGTTTCAAGCCAAGGGATAAAACAGTATGAGGATTTGAGGTAACAAGGTAAAGTGAATATAGAGAAGCCATTTGAAAACAAAGGGGACTATTCAGCACAGCACATAGTAGCTGTCCATATGAAAAGAGCATTGAATATGAACCAGGAAGTAGAAACTGTATATATTTAATGAACAACCCTGCCTGTCCCACATCAGCCAGTCCATTTAAAGAGTCAACAAGAACTTTGGACCCTATACCAATACCAGTTTCTGAAAGAAGAGTTGAACCTGGGGTCTCCTACATTGCAGGCAGATTCTTTATCATCTGATTCATCCGGGAAACCTTAGTTGGGAAAATAATAATATCTAATTCATTGAGCTTTTTGTGCAGACAGTGACTACACAGAATAGGGGACAATAAATTGACTGAGGGCTGTGGCCAGCACTGTGAACATTAGTTCTCTTTTTTGTGGGGCTATCTTGGAGAAAGGGTAGCAACAGCAGAGGTGGCAGGCAGGACAGCCACTCAGCAATATTATGATGGATGTGATTTATACAAGTTTGTCATAAATGGTCAGTCAGTGTACCAATGAGGCCAGTGGGGTTAGAAATCTAGTCTGAAATCTAGGCTCCATTCTCCAAGATGTTACAGAGCCTTTTTTTATATTTGTACAGAGATGCCACACCCCTCTCTAAACCACTTCCTGAATTTCAGTTCCTTTCTACCTTCCCCAGGTAGGTGCTCAGTGGCCTCAAAGGGCCATGACCTGTTACTGCTGTTCCCATTATAACCTCCCTCACATCTCTCAGGTTCTAAATATTTGGATCCTACCATGAAAATCCTAATCTTTCCAGAGTCCCACTCCTCCAGTACACTTCTAAAAGAAGAGTACTAATTACACAAATGAATTGCAGCTAAGGAAGGACTTCCTTTAGTTAAACTGTCCATTGGTATGATATATTTTTTTAACTTTTATTTTACTTTTAACTTCTACAGAGTTTTGTTGTTTACAGATATGTATGTTCCCAGACTAATTCAGGGATGCTGTGTGATGGTTGGGAGGGGTGGGGGGGGGGGGATATACATACAATATTTTAATGAAATATTTTTCCAATGTTTCAAGCCAAGGGATAAAACAGTATGAGGATTTGAGGTAACAAGGTAAAGTGAATATAGAGAAGCCATTTGAAAACAAAGGGGACTATTCAGCACAGCACATAGTAGCTGTCCATATGAAAAGAGCATTGAATATGAACCAGGAAGTAGAAACTGTATATATTTAATGAACAACCCTGCCTGTCCCACATCAGCCAGTCCATTTAAAGAGTCAACAAGAACTTTGGACCCTATACCAATACCAGTTTCTGAAAGAAGAGAATGTGGGAGGGGAAGATTTGTGGTAGAGGGAAAAGAGAACTGCCTTGAGAGTTAGGAAACTCAGACCATAGTTCTGCCTTCACCACTAAACAGCTTTTGGCATTGGGAAAGTCACTTGTGTGCTTAGACTTCAATGACTTCGCTTTTGACCTTGGGAAAGTCACTTGCGTGCTTAGACTTCAATGACTTCACTGTGGACTGAGACTGAATTAGAGAACTCTTTTTCAGATCTGATCTTCTGTGTTGCCTTTCTTCCCCATTGCAAGCTGATTAGGCTGGTGGTGGGTGAGTCGGGGAAGCAACACTGAATTGTAGCTTAAAGAATATTATATTGAACTTCAAATAAAGAGTGCTGACTTCCAAAGAGGCAGATTATATTAATGGTTAAGAGTGTAGGGGCTGGAGTCCTTTATTCATGAGTTTGGGTACTGAATTTGGACAAATCACTTAGCATTAGTTTTCTTATCTCTAAAAAAAGAATGCTAATACCTGTGTCATAATGTTAGTGAGAAGACTAATAAGCTAATAAAAGCACTCAGTACAGTCCGTGATACCTAGTTAATCCTCAGTACACAATGGCATGTTTCATTCTAACGTTGAAACTAAATGAATTCTTTTAAAATTTTATGTATTTATTTTTTATTTTTTGGTTGCACTGAGTCTTCAGTTGCTTTGTGCAGGCTTTTTCTAGTTGCAGCAGGCAGGGATTACTCTTCGTTATAGTGCACAGGCTTCTCATTGTGGTGACTTCTCCTGTGGAGCACAGGCTCTAGACACACAGACTTCATTAGTTGCAGCACGTGGGCTTAGAATCTGTGATACACAGGCTTAGCTGCTCTATGGCATGTGGGCCAAGCATTGAACCTGTATCCCCTGCATTGGCAGCCAGATTCTTGACCATTAGGGTAGTCCCTAAATTAATTCTTGATTAGTTAAGTCAGACTTCTCGAGTCTCCTTAAGTCTTTTCAGTCAGGCGTAAAGTGAATATAGAGAAGCCAAAAAAATTCAGCACAGCACATAGTAGCTGTCCATATGAAAAGAGCATTGAATATGAACCAGGAAGTAGAAACTGTATATATTTAATGAACAACCCTGCCTGTCCCACATCAGCCAGTCCATTTAAAGAGTCAACAAGAACTTTGGACCCTATACCAATACCAGTTTCTGAAAGAAGAGAATGTGGGAGGGGAAGATTTGTGGTAGAGGGAAAAGAGAACTGCCTTGAGAGTTAGGAAACTCAGACCATAGTTCTGCCTTCACCACTAAACAGCTTTTGGCATTGGGAAAGTCACTTGTGTGCTTAGACTTCAATGACTTCGCTTTTGACCTTGGGAAAGTCACTTGCGTGCTTAGACTTCAATGACTTCACTGTGGACTGAGACTGAATTAGAGAACTCTTTTTCAGATCTGATCTTCTGTGTTGCCTTTCTTCCCCATTGCAAGCTGATTAGGCTGGTGGTGGGTGAGTCGGGGAAGCAACACTGAATTGTAGCTTAAAGAATATTATATTGAACTTCAAATAAAGAGTGCTGACTTCCAAAGAGGCAGATTATATTAATGGTTAAGAGTGTAGGGGCTGGAGTCCTTTATTCATGAGTTTGGGTACTGAATTTGGACAAATCACTTAGCATTAGTTTTCTTATCTCTAAAAAAAGAATGCTAATACCTGTGTCATAATGTTAGTGAGAAGACTAATAAGCTAATAAAAGCACTCAGTACAGTCCGTGATACCTAGTTAATCCTCAGTACACAATGGCATGTTTCATTCTAACGTTGAAACTAAATGAATTCTTTTAAAATTTTATGTATTTATTTTTTATTTTTTGGTTGCACTGAGTCTTCAGTTGCTTTGTGCAGGCTTTTTCTAGTTGCAGCAGGCAGGGATTACTCTTCGTTATAGTGCACAGGCTTCTCATTGTGGTGACTTCTCCTGTGGAGCACAGGCTCTAGACACACAGACTTCATTAGTTGCAGCACGTGGGCTTAGAATCTGTGATACACAGGCTTAGCTGCTCTATGGCATGTGGGCCAAGCATTGAACCTGTATCCCCTGCATTGGCAGCCAGATTCTTGACCATTAGGGTAGTCCCTAAATTAATTCTTGATTAGTTAAGTCAGACTTCTCCGAGTCTCCTTAAGTCTTTTTTCAGTCCAATCAGAGTACAGGAGTAATTATTTCTAAGGTGTTTTTTATTTCTACCTTTCAATCTTTATCTCTTTATGTTTGTAATAGAAAATTTTGTTTTAGAAATGTATCCAGTTTTGAATTTAGTAGCTCAATTATCCCTCCCATGTGTACAGAACAGTTTCCCAGAAAAATTATTAAGTCTGAACTACACTCATTGTGTGTAGGTGAATCATTGCTGGCTACCAGGATATGAGTTATACAGTTTTAATTCTAAATCCACTGTTGCTGCACCCCCACTCCCAGTAACATGAGAACTTACAACTTGAAATGTCTGGGTTACAGGCCACAGGACAGTCCTAGGAGTCATTATTGCCACATTTCAAGTGCAGCGGCCACTTGCACTGTCTAAGATGTTTGTTTCAGCAGGCAAATAATCACTTTCACTTGTAGGTGATAATTTGATTGTCTGAATATACCCATACCACTGATTATTAGCATCATGTTTCTTTTTGGCAAGGAGCTGAGCACTGCAATCAAGCCCAATGACTGATCATCACAGTGATCTTTAAACATTTATTTTATTTATTTATCTTTTGGGGGGTGGGGGGGTGGTGGCGGAGGGAGGGGTACGGGCGGGTCACTTCTATTGGTCTTTCATTTCTCCGTTTTCATCCGTCTTTGTTGTTTGGCTCCTGTGGGCCTCCCATCACGGTGGCCTCCATCGTCACAGAGCACCGTCTCTGGGCACATGTGCTCCAGAGCTCCGGCTCGGTAATTGGACACATCAGTCCAGCTGCTCAGTGGCACATGGGATCTTCCCAGGCCAGGGGTTGAACTGGCACCCCTTGCACTGCAAGGCGGTGTCCTTACCCACTGGACCACCAGGGGTAGTCCCACAATGATCTTTTTTTTTTTTTTTTTTTAGATTTCTTTATTTATTCATTTTGGTGGGGGTGGGGTGGGAAGGGAGGGGAGCAGGCGGGCCACTTCTATTGGTCTTTCATTTGTCCATTTTCATCCATCTTTGTTCTTTGGCCCGTGTGGGCCTCCCATTGCAGTGGCCTCTGTTGTTGCAGAGCACCAGCTCTGGGCGCATGCACTCCACAACTCTGGCTTGGTAATTGGACACATCAGTCCAGCTGCTCTGCGGCACGTGGGATCTTCCCAGACCAGGGATCGAACCAGCGGCCCTTACAGTGCAAGGCGGTGTCCTTACCCACTGGACCACCAGGGAAGCCCCCACAATGATCTTTAAATCCCATGTTTATATTTCTCCTGGTACTAATTCTTTATTCAGGAGAAAAAAATTTTCATACCAGTTACATGAACAGAGATAATTTAGTATAAATAATTGTAAACTAGATATTAAGCTGTATCACTCAATGAAGTTATGAACCATGCTGTGTAGGGCTACCCAAGACTGACAGGGCATAGTGAAGAGTTCTAACAAATCATGGTCCACTGGAGAAGGAAGTAGCAACCTACTCCAGTATTCTTGTCATGAGAACCCCATGAACAGTATGAAAAGGCAAAAAGATATGACACTGAAGGATGAGTCCCCAGGTCAGAAGGTGTCCACTACGCTACTGGGAAAGAGTGGTGTACAATTACCAATAACTCCAGAAAGAGTGAAGAGGCTGGGCCAAAGTGGAAAAAATGCTCAGTTGTGCTTGTGTCTGTTAGTGAAAGTAAAGTCTTTCTGTAAAGAATAATATTGCATAGGAATCTGGAATGTTAGGTCCATGAATTGAGGTAAATTGGATGTGGTCAAGCAGGAGGTGGCAAGAGTGAACATCAACATGTTAGGAATCAGTGAACTAAAATGGACAGGAATGGATGAATTTAATATAGATAACTATTATATCTATTACTGTGGGCAAGAATCCTTTAGAAGAAATGGAGTAGCCCTCATCGTCAACAAAAGAGTTCAAAATGCAGTACTTGGGTGCAATCTCAAAAAAAACAGAATGATCTTGGTTCCTTTCCAAGGCAAACCATTTAATATCACAGTAGTCCAAGTCTATGCCCCAATCACTAATGTCGAAGAAGCTGAAGTTGACTGGTTCTGTGAAGACCTATAACTAGAATTAACATTAAAAAAGGCGTCCTTTTCACCTTAGGGGATTGAAATGCAAAAGTAGAAAGTCGAGAGATATCTGAAATAACAGGCAAATTTGACCTTGGAGTACAAAATGAAGAAGTACAGAGGCTAACAGAGTTTTGTCAAGAGAACATGCTGGTTATAGCAAACATTCTTTTCCAACAACCCAAGAGACAACTCTACATGTGGACATCACCAGGTGATCAATACCAAAATCTGACTGATTATGTTCTTTGCAGTGCAAAACGGAGAGGCTCTATGTGCTGCATTCAATATGTCAGCAAATTTGGAGAACTCAGCAGTGCCCATAGGACTGGAAAATTCAGTTTTCATTCCAATCCCAAAGAAGGACAATGCTAAAGAATGTTCATACTACTGTCTGTTGCTCCTATTTCACATACTAACAAGGTTATGCTCAAAATCCTTCAAGCTAGACTTCATCAGTATGTGAACCGAGAACTTCCAAATGTACAAGCCAGGTTTAAAAAAGGTAGAGGAACCAGAGGTCAAATTGCCAATCTTCACTGGATCATGGAGTAAGCAAAAGAGTTCCAGAAAAATATCTACTTTTGCTTCATTGACTACGCAAAATTCTTTGACTGTATGTATCACAGCAAACTGCGGAAAATTCTTAAAGAGATGAGAATACCAGACTACCTTACCTGTCTCCTAAGAAATGTGAATGTGGGTCAAGAAGCAACTGTTAGAACCTTACATGAAACAGCTGACTAGTTCAAAATTGGGAAAGGAGTATGACAAGGCTGTATATTATCACTCTGTTTATTTGACTTATATGCAGAGTACATCATGCCAAATGCCAGACTTGATGAATCGTTAGGTCCATGAATTGAGGTAAATTGGATGTGGTCAAGCAGGAGGTGGCAAGAGTGAACATCAACATGTTAGGAATCAGTGAACTAAAATGGACAGGAATGGATGAATTTAATATAGATAACTATTATATCTATTACTGTGGGCAAGAATCCTTTAGAAGAAATGGAGTAGCCCTCATCGTCAACAAAAGAGTTCAAAATGCAGTACTTGGGTGCAATCTCAAAAAAAACAGAATGATCTTGGTTCCTTTCCAAGGCAAACCATTTAATATCACAGTAGTCCAAGTCTATGCCCCAATCACTAATGTCGAAGAAGCTGAAGTTGACTGGTTCTGTGAAGACCTATAACTAGAATTAACATTAAAAAAGGCGTCCTTTTCACCTTAGGGGATTGAAATGCAAAAGTAGAAAGTCGAGAGATATCTGAAATAACAGGCAAATTTGACCTTGGAGTACAAAATGAAGAAGTACAGAGGCTAACAGAGTTTTGTCAAGAGAACATGCTGGTTATAGCAAACATTCTTTTCCAACAACCCAAGAGACAACTCTACATGTGGACATCACCAGGTGATCAATACCAAAATCTGACTGATTATGTTCTTTGCAGTGCAAAACGGAGAGGCTCTATGTGCTGCATTCAATATGTCAGCAAATTTGGAGAACTCAGCAGTGCCCATAGGACTGGAAAATTCAGTTTTCATTCCAATCCCAAAGAAGGACAATGCTAAAGAATGTTCATACTACTGTCTGTTGCTCCTATTTCACATACTAACAAGGTTATGCTCAAAATCCTTCAAGCTAGACTTCATCAGTATGTGAACCGAGAACTTCCAAATGTACAAGCCAGGTTTAAAAAAGGTAGAGGAACCAGAGATCAAATTGCCAACATTTGTCGGATCATGGAGAAAGCAAGGGAGTTCCAGAAAAACATCTACTTTTGCTTCATTGACTACACTAAAGCCTTTGACTGTGTGGATCACAACAGACTGTGGAAAATTCTTAAAGAGATGAGAATACCAGACTACCTTACCTGTCTCCTAAGAAATGTGAATGTGGGTCAAGAAGCAACTGTTAGAACCTTACATGAAACAGCTGACTAGTTCAAAATTGGGAAAGGAGTATGACAAGGCTGTATATTATCACTCTGTTTATTTGACTTATATGCAGAGTACATCATGCCAAATGCCAGACTTGATGAATCACAAGCTGGAACCAAGAATGCTGGGAGAAATATCAACAATAATATGCTGATGATATCCATTCTAATAGCAAAAATTGAAGAGGAACTAAAGAGTCTTTTGATGAGGATGAAAGAGGAGAGTGAAAAAGCTGGCTCGAAGCTCAGCATTCAAAAAACTATGATCATGGCATCTGGTCCCATCACTTCATGACAAATATAAGAGGGAAAAGTGGAATTGGTGACAGATTTTATTTTCTTGGACTCCAAAATCTCTGTGGATGGTGACTGCAGCCATGAAATTAAAAGATGCTTCCTTGGGAGGAAAGCTGTAACAAACCTAGATAGCATATTAAAAAGAAGAGAACACCTTTGCCAACAAAGACCCGTATAGTCAAAACTATGGTTTTTCCAGTAGTCATGTATGAGTGTGAGAGCTGGACCATAAAGAAGGCTGAGCACAGAAGAATTGATGCTTTCTTACTGTGGTGCTAGAGAAGATTCTTTAGAGTTCTTTGGACAACAAGGAGGTCAAACCTGTCAATTCTAAAGGAAGTCAACCCTGAATATTCACTGGACAAAGTGATGTTGAAGCTGAAGTTCCAATACTTGGGTCACCTGATTTGAAGAGCCAACTCATTGGAAAAGACCCCAATGCTGGGAAAGACTGAAAGAAAAAGGAGAATAGGGCAGCAGAGGATGAGACAGTTAAATAGCATCATTGACTCAATAGACATGTACTTGAGTAAGCTCCAGGAGATAGTGGAGGACAAAGGAGCCTGGCATGCTGCAGCTCATGGGGTTGGAAAGAGTTGAACATGACTTAAGTGACTGAACAACAGACAACAGATAAAATGATACTAACAGTGACTTTTGCTCATCTACTTTTGCTTCATTGACTACACTAAAGCCTTTGACTGTGTGGATCACAACAGACTGTGGAAAATTCTTAAAGAGATGAGAATACCAGACTACCTTACCTGTCTCCTAAGAAATGTGAATGTGGGTCAAGAAGCAACTGTTAGAACCTTACATGAAACAGCTGACTAGTTCAAAATTGGGAAAGGAGTATGACAAGGCTGTATATTATCACTCTGTTTATTTGACTTATATGCAGAGTACATCATGCCAAATGCCAGACTTGATGAATCACAAGCTGGAACCAAGAATGCTGGGAGAAATATCAACAATAATATGCTGATGATATCCATTCTAATAGCAAAAATTGAAGAGGAACTAAAGAGTCTTTTGATGAGGATGAAAGAGGAGAGTGAAAAAGCTGGCTCGAAGCTCAGCATTCAAAAAACTATGATCATGGCATCTGGTCCCATCACTTCATGACAAATATAAGAGGGAAAAGTGGAATTGGTGACAGATTTTATTTTCTTGGACTCCAAAATCTCTGTGGATGGTGACTGCAGCCATGAAATTAAAAGATGCTTCCTTGGGAGGAAAGCTGTAACAAACCTAGATAGCATATTAAAAAGAAGAGAACACCTTTGCCAACAAAGACCGTATAGTCAAAACTATGGTTTTTCCAGTAGTCATGTATGAGTGTGAGAGCTGGACCATAAAGAAGGCTGAGCACAGAAGAATTGATGCTTTCTTACTGTGGTGCTAGAGAAGATTCTTTAGAGTTCTTTGGACAACAAGGAGGTCAAACCTGTCAATTCTAAAGGAAGTCAACCCTGAATATTCACTGGACAAAGTGATGTTGAAGCTGAAGTTCCAATACTTGGGTCACCTGATTTGAAGAGCCAACTCATTGGAAAAGACCCCAATGCTGGGAAAGACTGAAAGAAAAAGGAGAATAGGGCAGCAGAGGATGAGACAGTTAAATAGCATCATTGACTCAATAGACATGTACTTGAGTAAGCTCCAGGAGATAGTGGAGGACAAAGGAGCCTGGCATGCTGCAGCTCATGGGGTTGGAAAGAGTTGAACATGACTTAAGTGACTGAACAACAGACAACAGATAAAATGATACTAACAGTGATAAAAAGAAAACTTGAGTAAATCATTAGGTAACAACTGCAGGAAGTTGCTATAATCCCTAGGGCTGCGAAAACAAAGGAAAATGGTTAGAGTGATTAAATCAGAGAAGAGGCTCTTATTAACTATTCTTTATAGTAAATTATCTCTTTTCAAGTAATTGGGGGGTGATTTCTATCTCCTGAATATATTTTATGTGCTATGTAAAGTGGCTGTACCAATTTACAACTCTGTAGTAGTTGTACCAATTTACAGTGGTTGTACCAATTTATAACTCTAAGTAGCAATATATGGAAGTTGAGATTGCTCCATAGTCTTACCAGAACTTGGTATTTGCTGTCTTTTTCATTTTAACTATTCTAGTGGACTTGAAGTACTATTGAATTGTGATTTTTTTAATCTGCATTTCTTCATGGGGAATGAAGTCAAGCACATTTTCATTTTTTTCGTGGTTATTTTGATCTGGTTATCTTTATTTTTGTAAATTATTTGCTCATGCCTTTTGCTCATTTTTCTGTTGAGTTGCTGCCTTTTTCTTTTTGATTTGTGAGAGCTGTGTATATATTTTGCACAGGAGTTCTTTGTTGGATATATCACCCCAGGTCTCTCTCAATATGCCCTGATAGCCTTACTGGTTCAGATGTGCTTCTTTTGATTAAATGCCCATAGGTACTGAATTACTATGTTGTTCTTTTATTTATTTATTTATTTTGGCTATTCTGGGTTTTCACGCCTGCCACAGGCTCTTCTCTAGTTGCAGGGAATAGTGGCTACTCTCTAGTTGAAGTGAGTAGGCTTCCTGTTGTGGTGACTTCTCTTGTTGTGGAACTCGGGCTCTAGGGCACATGGGCTTCAATAGTTGTGACACACAGACTCCATAGTTGCAACTCCGAGGCTCTAGAGCACAGGCTCCATAGTTGTGGCTCAAAGGCTGTTGCTCCGCAGCATGTGGGATCTTCCTGGATCAGGTATCAAACTCGTGTCTCCTGCATTGGCAGGTGAACTCTTTACCACTGAGCCACCAGGGAAGCCCCACTATGTTGTTCTTATTGTAGTACCTCAATAAACACAAGGGTAGTGTACTGGAAATACTGTAACTTTATCATGAGATGATAGGAATATGTATCTTTTTCATGCATTTATTCATTTATTACACAAATTTCTTTGAATTCATGTTTATTAAGCATGAATTATGTGCAATGAACTATGCCAAGTATGTAAATTTGCTTCTTTCTGAAGTATTAGAACTCAGCTTGGTAACTTTATACATATTGTAATATAAAAAAATAAGAATCTTACATTATATTTTAAAAATTGTTCAGGGGCCCAGAACAGTTTTTTGTTTCTTTGTTTTCCTCTTGATCCTCCATTTTATTTGTTATTATGCATGGGTTAGCATGATGTACTCAAGAGTAAGAGCTCTCAAGTTCTAAAGCCTTCAAGAAATCTCCTGGAATCTCCTGGCTCTCACATTCTTTTTCTCGTGTGATTTATGAAAATGCTTATTAATGGATCACCTATTGTGGATCATGGCAGTGGTCAGATTTATGATGGTATCAGCATCTTTTTGGGACCTAATGAAACTTAAAAGCTTTTGCACAGCAAAAGAAACTGCAAACAAGGTGAACAGACAACCCACAGAATGGGAGAAAACAATAGCAAATGAAACCACAGACAAAAAACTAATCTCCAAAATACACAAACAGCTCAGACAACTCAATACCAGAAAAATAAACAACCCAATCAAAAAATGGGCAAAAAACCTAAACAGACATTTCTCCAAAGAAGACATATAGATGCCTAATAAACGCATGAACAGATGCGCAACATCGCTCATTATTAGAAAAATGCAAATCAAAACTACAATGAAAAGAAAACTACAGTAAGATATCACCTCACACCAGTCAAAATGGCCACCATCAAAAGATCTACAGATAATAAATGCTGGAGAAGGTGAGGAGAAAAGGGAACACTCTTGCAATGCTGGTGGGAATGTAAATTGATACAACCCAGAACATTTTTGAAAACCAAACAACTCTTAACTACTAAGGCTGGTGAATGTCAGTTACCTGAAAGGGACTCTTAAATCAATGTTGTCTCCTGCATTGGCAGGTGAACTCTTTACCACTGAGCCACCAGGGAAGCCCCACTATGTTGTTCTTATTGTAGTACCTCAATAAACACAAGGGTAGTGTACTGGAAATACTGTAACTTTATCATGAGATGATAGGAATATGTATCTTTTTCATGCATTTATTCATTTATTACACAAATTTCTTTGAATTCATGTTTATTAAGCATGAATTATGTGCAATGAACTATGCCAAGTATGTAAATTTGCTTCTTTCTGAAGTATTAGAACTCAGCTTGGTAACTTTATACATATTGTAATATAAAAAAATAAGAATCTTACATTATATTTTAAAAATTGTTCAGGGGCCCAGAACAGTTTTTTGTTTCTTTGTTTTCCTCTTGATCCTCCATTTTATTTGTTATTATGCATGGGTTAGCATGATGTACTCAAGAGTAAGAGCTCTCAAGTTCTAAAGCCTTCAAGAAATCTCCTGGAATCTCCTGGCTCTCACATTCTTTTTCTCGTGTGATTTATGAAAATGCTTATTAATGGATCACCTATTGTGGATCATGGCAGTGGTCAGATTTATGATGGTATCAGCATCTTTTTGGGACCTAATGAAACTTAAAAGCTTTTGCACAGCAAAAGAAACTGCAAACAAGGTGAACAGACAACCCACAGAATGGGAGAAAACAATAGCAAATGAAACCACAGACAAAAAACTAATCTCCAAAATACACAAACAGCTCAGACAACTCAATACCAGAAAAATAAACAACCCAATCAAAAAATGGGAAAAAGACCTAAAGAGACATTTCTCCAAAGAAGACATATAAATGGCTAAAAAACACATGAAACGATGCTCAACGTCACTTATTATTAGAGAAATGCAAATCAAAACTACAATGAAAAAGAAAACTACAGTAAGATATCACCTCACACCAGTCAAAATGGCCACCATCAAAAGATCTACAGATAATAAATGCTGGAGAAGGTGAGGAGAAAAGGGAACACTCTTGCAATGCTGGTGGGAATGTAAATTGATACAACCCAGAACATTTTTGAAAACCAAACAACTCTTAACTACTAAGGCTGGTGAATGTCAGTTACCTGAAAAAGTCCTGTGCAAATATTAATAAATGCCTTCTAGAGTTATTAAGATACATGCGCTTATTCATTCATTCATTTACTGAAATCAAGTACTTGTTAAGTGTATATTATGGAAAGACATTAAATTGAAACTAATTTCTTAGGTCTTCTTTTTTCCTGCATACTCATTGTGAGGAGTGTCATCTACTCTTATCAACTATCTATATGCTGATCTGTTTTCAAAGCAGAGATGTCCTTCATGAATCTTAGACTCAAAAAATCAAGTATCTTATGAATATCTTTGCTCTCAAGACATCTGACATAGAACATTTTCAAAACGGAACTGATCTTCCCCCCCCCCACCAAAACTTCTCTCTGTGTTTCCTGTTTTAGTGTATGGCATCAGCATCTATCAAGTTGCCCAAGTGAGACACATACAGTGTCAAGGGAGACACTTCTTCCTTCCTACCCATTAACATTCTGCTAATTATCAATACCTTTTGATTCAATTTCTTATATAGACTCTCTCTCAAAATTAATCTGTTTCCCCATATGACCAGTACTATAAACCATGCTACTGGCATTTCTTATCTAGATCTCCTAATCTGTTTCCCTGACTTTAGTCTTTCTAGTCTCTAGTTTCTTCTATAATATCTCCCATTTCTATAATCCTTCTAGACTTATCTGTGCTCTAGAATCAAAATTCATTAATAGAGTCTATAAAATCCTATGTAACCTGCTCCTGTTTTGTCTCCGGTACCCAATCTCACAACTTTCTGGCATTACTTCTAATCTTTCAGGTGTCACCAAATTATACTTCCCCTGGGATGCTTTCCCAGATCCTCAAAAAAAAAAAAAAAAAAAAAGGTTAGATTCCCTCCTACAATACTCTGCTGACTCTCTTATCTATCATTAAACAGTTAAGTTCTTTGAGGTCAGGGACTTTATTTTGTTAGCTTTGGCAACTTAATCAACAAATCACGTTATTCAGAAGGAAAATGGTGAATTGCTGGAGAAGGTGAGGAGAAAAGGGAACACTCTTGCAATGCTGGTGGGAATGTAAATTGATACAACCCAGAACATTTTTGAAAACCAAACAACTCTTAACTACTAAGGCTGGTGAATGTCAGTTACCTGAAAAAGTCCTGTGCAAATATTAATAAATGCCTTCTAGAGTTATTAAGATACATGCGCTTATTCATTCATTCATTTACTGAAATCAAGTACTTGTTAAGTGTATATTATGGAAAGACATTAAATTGAAACTAATTTCTTAGGTCTTCTTTTTTCCTGCATACTCATTGTGAGGAGTGTCATCTACTCTTATCAACTATCTATATGCTGATCTGTTTTCAAAGCAGAGATGTCCTTCATGAATCTTAGACTCAAAAAATCAAGTATCTTATGAATATCTTTGCTCTCAAGACATCTGACATAGAACATTTTCAAAACGGAACTGATCTTCCCCCCCCCCACCAAAACTTCTCTCTGTGTTTCCTGTTTTAGTGTATGGCATCAGCATCTATCAAGTTGCCCAAGTGAGACACATACAGTGTCAAGGGAGACACTTCTTCCTTCCTACCCATTAACATTCTGCTAATTATCAATACCTTTTGATTCAATTTCTTATATAGACTCTCTCTCAAAATTAATCTGTTTCCCCATATGACCAGTACTATAAACCATGCTACTGGCATTTCTTATCTAGATCTCCTAATCTGTTTCCCTGACTTTAGTCTTTCTAGTCTCTAGTTTCTTCTATAATATCTCCCATTTCTATAATCCTTCTAGACTTATCTGTGCTCTAGAATCAAAATTCATTAATAGAGTCTATAAAATCCTATGTAACCTGCTCCTGTTTTGTCTCCGGTACCCAATCTCACAACTTTCTGGCATTACTTCTAATCTTTCAGGTGTCACCAAATTATACTTCCCCTGGGATGCTTTCCCAGATCCTCAAAAAAAAAAAAAAAAAAAAAGGTTAGATTCCCTCCTACAATACTCTGCTGACTCTCTTATCTATCATTAAACAGTTAAGTTCTTTGAGGTCAGGGACTTTATTTTGTTAGCTTTGGCAACTTAATCAACAAATCACGTTATTCATTGAACTAATAAATTTCTTGAGGGAGTTCCCTGGTGGTCCAGTGGCTAATACTTTGACCTCCCAATGCAGGAGGCCTGGGTTCCATCCCTGGTCAGGGAACTATTAAAGGATCCCACATGCTGCAACTAAGAGTTCCTAGGCCACAACTAAAGATCCTGCATCTTCGTATATGGCAATGAAGATTGTAGATCCTGCCAGCCACAACCAAGATCCAGAGTAGCCAAATAAATATTTTTAAAAAAAAATAAATTTCTTGAAACTCAGGAAAGCCATAGAAAGTTATAGAATAAACTGTTTTATTTTATATATAGTATATGTTATATAGATATATATACATATATATACTTATGAATAAAGAAAAGAGACTTATTCTAGCAAAACTGAAGATTATAATCTGGGAAACAGATTCTCAGAAGCTCTGAGAACTACTCCATTGATCAAGATCAGAGATGCAGTTTTATACATTTTTGAAACAAAGAAATTTGTATCATTGACAGGTGAGCATTGTGTACATAGTTCAATCAACAAAACTGTTTTTTTTCTCTCAATCATGTAGATAAGCCTTTGGTCAATGCAACCCCTTGTACCCTTGTATGAAATAAAAGAAAAATATATTAATCATAGAATTAGAAATATATTAATCATAGAATTACAATAGCACAATGCTTGTATCAGAATAAAGGGTCAACTTTTTCTCAAAGGTTGATTTCATCTTTCTGCTTTGTGGCAGTCTGGTTAATGTATCATGTGGGTGCAGAATGCACACTGGGAAAAGCTTTCCACAAAGAGGGCATGTCATTTGTTTTCTTTTGTCTTAATTTTTAATCCTTCTAGATTTCCTGTAATTTTTGAGTCTATAAAATCCTATGTAACCTGCTCCTGTTTTGTCTCCGACCCAATCCCACAACTTTCTGGCATTACTTCTAATCTTTCAGGTGTCACCAAATTATACTTCCCCTGGGATGCTTTCCCAGATCCTCAAAAAAAAAAAAAAAAAAAAAGGTTAGATTCCCTCCTACAATACTCTGCTGACTCTCTTATCTATCATTAAACAGTTAAGTTCTTTGAGGTCAGGGACTTTATTTTGTTAGCTTTGGCAACTTAATCAACAAATCACGTTATTCATTGAACTAATAAATTTCTTGAGGGAGTTCCCTGGTGGTCCAGTGGCTAATACTTTGACCTCCCAATGCAGGAGGCCTGGGTTCCATCCCTGGTCAGGGAACTATTAAAGGATCCCACATGCTGCAACTAAGAGTTCCTAGGCCACAACTAAAGATCCTGCATCTTCGTATATGGCAATGAAGATTGTAGATCCTGCCAGCCACAACCAAGATCCAGAGTAGCCAAATAAATATTTTTTAAAAAATAATAAATTTCTTGAAACTCAGGAAAGCCATAGAAAGTTATAGAATAAACTGTTTTATTTTATATATAGTATATGTTATATAGATATATATACATATATATACTTATGAATAAAGAAAAGAGACTTATTCTAGCAAAACTGAAGATTATAATCTGGGAAACAGATTCTCAGAAGCTCTGAGAACTACTCCATTGATCAAGATCAGAGATGCAGTTTTATACATTTTTGAAACAAAGAAATTTGTATCATTGACAGGTGAGCATTGTGTACATAGTTCAATCAACAAAACTGTTTTTTTTCTCTCAATCATGTAGATAAGCCTTTGGTCAATGCAACCCCTTGTACCCTTGTATGAAATAAAAGAAAAATATATTAATCATAGAATTAGAAATATATTAATCATAGAATTACAATAGCACAATGCTTGTATCAGAATAAAGGGTCAACTTTTTCTCAAAGGTTGATTTCATCTTTCTGCTTTGTGGCAGTCTGGTTAATGTATCATGTGGGTGCAGAATGCACACTGGGAAAAGCTTTCCACAAAGAGGGCATGTCATTTGTTTTCTTTTTGTCTTAATTTGCTTGTCCTTCCATAGAATACTTATGATTTTCCTCATCATGCTTCAGTGGCCATGTCAAGCCTCTGCTGGTTTGAATCCTTGATGACCCGAGGCAGGATGAGGACTTGTTTGTGAAGCAGTATGGGCTTTAAGCTTGTCAGTGCCCTGACTTTTGGCACTATAATACCAAGATTTGGAACTATAGTGGCATGGATCAGTCAGGCTGCTGCTGGGGCAGGCGTTAGGTCCAAAACTCCCTGGGTAACCAGGTAGAGTGTGGTAATGTGTGATGATGCCTCAACACACAGTACCAGCCAGTCAACTCAGAAGTCTGAGTCTGGAGGGATGAAGGGTAGGCTGCTGTGTGACTTGGTGGGCCAGGAGCCTGAAGGCAGCTTGCTGAAGTTCTTCCCATTGAAAGAAGCATATTTACATGTAATGGCATAAAGAGGAATATTCTCTCTCAAAGGTGGAGAGACCGAACATAGACCATGCTTGTTGAAGGTGGGGGGAGGCTGGTTTGTGTGGGGTGGATAGTCACAGTTGAGGAACTTTGCAGCCCTCAGCTGACCACGCTGTAGCCAGAGACTTGGCGGAAGTGGCTGATTGGGATGTCACACAGGTCACACAGATGCTACCATCTGTACTGGCAACGTGTGCCTTCCCAATGGCCTCCTCAGAGGGTTCCTGTAAACACAATGTCTTCTGTATAATGCTAGAGGTGGCAGTGGACTAGTTGAGTGAATTTATATCTTGCTGATGTAGATTATGTGAAGTGGCAGGGCTTGTTAGACAATTGTGGGCAGCTGAGGAATACCGTACTGGGTGCCCTCAAAAGTGGAAGCACTTACAGTTACCAAGGGGGTGAAGGGGTGCATGGGATGAACTGGAAGATTTGGGACTAACATACACACCCTACCATATACAAAACAGATAACTAATGAGAACACTGCACAGCACAGGGAACTCTACTCAACGCTCTGTGGTGACCTAGGTGGGCGTGAGAGGCCTACATATAACTGATTCAATTTGTTGAATAGCAGAAACCAACAAAACAATGCAAAGCAACCACACTCCAACAAAAATTAATAATAAAAAAAGTGGAAAGCAAGTTGAAGTTGTGAATCTTCAATTACTGGGAACAAGTAAAACATGTTGGCGAGATGTTGAACAGTAAAGTAGGAACCTTGAGCCCTTTAGACATCAGTATCATCTCTAAAATATCCTGGATGGGAGTCTTCATGTCAGGAGCTGAGAGTCTAAGTCTTGACAGCCAGTTGTTCACTTCCATCTTTGGTAGCAGGTTTCGGGACTGGCAGAGAGGGTTGTCTTGGGGAGATGGGCTGATCACCTGCCATCAAGTTCCTGTCTCCTGTCTGATGCTGGTTGCTCCAACTGATATGGATACAATGTTGTTACATGTTGCATTTCCTGCTGGCACTGCAGGTGGTGGTTGGCCTGGTTCCCATTCCCCATTTCCTGAGGTCAATTGCAAGCACAACTCTGTCCACATGGTCCTGGGGGTCAGAAGGTTCTGACAGAGTGTCTCCATCCCTAGTGGACATGGCTTAGTTCAGCAAAGTGTGAGGAACTTTGAACCGAACATAGACCATGCTTGTTGAAGGTGGGGGGAGGCTGGTTTGTGTGGGGTGGATAGTCACAGTTGAGGAACTTTGCAGCCCTCAGCTGACCACGCTGTAGCCAGAGACTTGGCGGAAGTGGCTGATTGGGATGTCACACAGGTCACACAGATGCTACCATCTGTACTGGCAACGTGTGCCTTCCCAATGGCCTCCTCAGAGGGTTCCTGTAAACACAATGTCTTCTGTATAATGCTAGAGGTGGCAGTGGACTAGTTGAGTGAATTTATATCTTGCTGATGTAGATTATGTGAAGTGGCAGGGCTTGTTAGACAATTGTGGGCAGCTGAGGAATACCGTACTGGGTGCCCTCAAAAGTGGAAGCACTTACAGTTACCAAGGGGGTGAAGGGGTGCATGGGATGAACTGGAAGATTTGGGACTAACATACACACCCTACCATATACAAAACAGATAACTAATGAGAACACTGCACAGCACAGGGAACTCTACTCAACGCTCTGTGGTGACCTAGGTGGGCGTGAGAGGCCTACATATAACTGATTCAATTTGTTGAATAGCAGAAACCAACAAAACAATGCAAAGCAACCACACTCCAACAAAAATTAATAATAAAAAAAGTGGAAAGCAAGTTGAAGTTGTGAATCTTCAATTACTGGGAACAAGTAAAACATGTTGGCGAGATGTTGAACAGTAAAGTAGGAACCTTGAGCCCTTTAGACATCAGTATCATCTCTAAAATATCCTGGATGGGAGTCTTCATGTCAGGAGCTGAGAGTCTAAGTCTTGACAGCCAGTTGTTCACTTCCATCTTTGGTAGCAGGTTTCGGGACTGGCAGAGAGGGTTGTCTTGGGGAGATGGGCTGATCACCTGCCATCAAGTTCCTGTCTCCTGTCTGATGCTGGTTGCTCCAACTGATATGGATACAATGTTGTTACATGTTGCATTTCCTGCTGGCACTGCAGGTGGTGGTTGGCCTGGTTCCCATTCCCCATTTCCTGAGGTCAATTGCAAGCACAACTCTGTCCACATGGTCCTGGGGGTCAGGGAAGGTTCTGACAGAGTGTCTCCATCCCTAGTCGTTTTCTTTCCTCACCCATAGACAGCTTTGCTCCCACCTTCTCTGTGCTGAAAGCATCTCTTGATTTTTGTACCCATCTTCAAATCTATGAACTTCTCAGTTTTCTGCTCAGAAGCTCCGAAGCAATGCATCTCTCCTATAGGGTTGAGCAAAATCCACTTTTCTGGGATGAGGTCTGCAGCCACATTCCCAAAGACAACTGAGTCTTTTATAGGAAAAGGAATAGTTTGGAGGGACTGTAATAACTGAGGAGTCCACTGGAAGAACTGGGCATCCAACTGTGGAGGCTTCTCACTGGCTGGACTGTCCTGTCACAGAGAGGTTTTCTTTTCTGGGCTGGGTAGTAAGAGGCACCTTCTGGGTGGATATGTAAGGGGTGCCTGGCCTCCTTCCCAGGGCCTACAACTACCAGGCCTGTATGTGGCTCTCAGATGAATCACTTCTGGCCTAAGCCAGTGTCTGTCCACTTATTTTATTATATTTAAGAAATGTTTCAGATCCTTTAATACAAGGAGACATCTGGGCACAATGTAGTTACAACTAACACACTTGAAATCTATATAAACCAAAGTTGGTCTTACTTGTTGAGGTTCTTTCAGTGAGGTATTATTTGTGATGAGCATGTGACAAAAATGTATCTCCCAAATGGAACAAAATTTAGAGTTACCATCCTAAAAGATGCATTCCAGAAATGACTACCTAGGGTTTTACTTTTCAAAATTGGCCTATATGTAATATTTGATTTAATAAATTTCATTCATTTTCCAGGATTATTTTATTAACAAATAGGAAGTTACTTGTCTATGTTTATACTTTTTTACTTTCCAAAATACAAAATTGATAAGAAAGCAGCAATGTCCATCTTAAAAGAACCATCAAATCTTGACAGTCTTCCTCAAATCCTCTTAAGTGAGTTCTACATCAGGGGAATTAATAAAAATGGCATTTCTCAACTAACCTGGGATTCTGAGTTAGGGTTCTTTCACATGCTTTCCTAGGTTTATAATATAGAGATAATTGTGACATTTTCCTCTTCTTAGCCATATTTTTGATTGAATATGTAATAGGTCTAATTCCTTCAGGGCCTTAACATGGTAGTATCTATAAAGCTATAAACTTTCCTTAAAATTTAACAAGTCTATTAAATGAGTTATTCCCTCTGATGCTGGATAAGCCAAAGGGCCCTGTTTTAACCTAGTATATACATATTTGCAAAGTGAGGTATGAAGATAGGAATGCAATGTGTCCTTTTAAAATTTTTTTTAAAAAATTTAAGTATAGTTATTATGTTGTATTAATTTCTGCTGTACAGAAAAGTGATTCAGTTATACATATATATATATACACATCCTTTTTAAAAAATATATTCTTTTCCACTATAGTTTATCATAGGATACTGAATATAGTATCCTATGATACTGTATCCATAGGATACAGTAGGATCTTGTTGTATTCAGAGCCATAAACTTAAATGATTGATGGATAACCCTGCATGGGTGTTTCAATTTTGCTGTGAACCAAAAATTGCTCTAAAAAGTAAAGTCTTTTAAAAAAGAAAAAGAAGAAAAAAACTCAACCAAGGAAGCAATATTGGAGAAGGAAAGGGAGATATTAAATATGTGAATGATGAACTGGGGTTAAGGGAGATAAGAGGTTTGAGGATGACCCCCTTGTTTGGCCCCAGATCCTGAGGGTCTACTCTCAATTAATAGTAATTATCTTCTGAGTCTCCACCCAAAGTTTAGATAATTTGGCTTCCAAGTTTTGGGAGCTGCAATGACTTTTAAAGTGCCTAATTAAGAACAATTTGTTAATGAATTTCATTCATTTTCCAGGATTATTTTATTAACAAATAGGAAGTTACTTGTCTATGTTTATACTTTTTTACTTTCCAAAATACAAAATTGATAAGAAAGCAGCAATGTCCATCTTAAAAGAACCATCAAATCTTGACAGTCTTCCTCAAATCCTCTTAAGTGAGTTCTACATCAGGGGAATTAATAAAAATGGCATTTCTCAACTAACCTGGGATTCTGAGTTAGGGTTCTTTCACATGCTTTCCTAGGTTTATAATATAGAGATAATTGTGACATTTTCCTCTTCTTAGCCATATTTTTGATTGAATATGTAATAGGTCTAATTCCTTCAGGGCCTTAACATGGTAGTATCTATAAAGCTATAAACTTTCCTTAAAATTTAACAAGTCTATTAAATGAGTTATTCCCTCTGATGCTGGATAAGCCAAAGGGCCCTGTTTTAACCTAGTATATACATATTTGCAAAGTGAGGTATGAAGATAGGAATGCAATGTGTCCTTTTAAAATTTTTTTTAAAAAATTTAAGTATAGTTATTATGTTGTATTAATTTCTGCTGTACAGAAAAGTGATTCAGTTATACATATATATATATACACATCCTTTTTAAAAAATATATTCTTTTCCACTATAGTTTATCATAGGATACTGAATATAGTATCCTATGATACTGTATCCATAGGATACAGTAGGATCTTGTTGTATTCAGAGCCATAAACTTAAATGATTGATGGATAACCCTGCATGGGTGTTTCAATTTTGCTGTGAACCAAAAATTGCTCTAAAAAGTAAAGTCTTTTAAAAAAGAAAAAGAAGAAAAAAACTCAACCAAGGAAGCAATATTGGAGAAGGAAAGGGAGATATTAAATATGTGAATGATGAACTGGGGTTAAGGGAGATAAGAGGTTTGAGGATGACCCCCTTGTTTGGCCCCAGATCCTGAGGGTCTACTCTCAATTAATAGTAATTATCTTCTGAGTCTCCACCCAAAGTTTAGATAATTTGGCTTCCAAGTTTTGGGAGCTGCAATGACTTTTAAAGTGCCTAATTAAGAACAATTTGTTAATGATTATTATCTCTTCCCTTTTCACTATAAGCTATCTTTACACTTTCCAAGTTTCATGCTGGTTTTTATTCCTTAGGCTAATTTTTATTAAAAGAGAACAAAACTGTTTTTCTCTTGGTTTTAATAAATGTGACCCTTTATGTCTTCCTTTCCTTGATTATTTTCCAAATCAGCAGTTGCCGTAAGTGACGGTTGAGAGACAAGATGCCAAGTGTAGTGGCTAAATTTAAAGAGCAGCATTCGCACCTGTTGTTAACTGGCAATGACCAGTCTCATACCCACAGTTTCCTCCACCCCGTGCTTCCCAAGTGCATCCCACAGTCCAGATTTTGTGTTCACATTTAAAGATGAAGATTGTATTCATTACCCTGAAATGGAGAATGAATACAGCATTTGACACTAAATTAGTTCTGTTTCAGAAAAGCTGAAACTTGGGCAACACCCAGCATAATATAAAAATGTATCTGACCTTGAAATAGGCAGAGGGAAGTGACTAGGTATTTGATGAAATTTTGAAGACTATTAATAGGCTATCTCACCTGAAAAAAAATTTCTTAGACCTGCCATCCTTTGTGAAATTATTTTGCCTATTAGCATTGGAGAGACCTCTGAATGTAAATATTGTATAAAAGAGGCAATCCAAGAAGTACTTGTTATCATCTAAGGAGTCAGCTTCAGTTAATTTGCAAGATTGGCAGTTCTAACCTGGAAGCACCGTGTAGGAGAAAGACAGTAACATAAATCATTCTGATATAAAATACACTTTAGAAGTGAGGGAAGAAGGGAACTGTGACCTGGCCAGGCAGATCAGTCTAATCATATAAGTCAGATACTCAAGGGTGTGGCAGACCAGCTCATATCAAGTACCAAAGTACTGTGATAGAAAGCCAAACAACAAATTCTGAGAGTTTACCTGGGGATTTCCTCTCAGAAGAAGCCAAGCTTGTCTTCAAAAGAGTAGAACAGGTGACCTTTGGGGAGCGGGTCTAATTGAACTTTTAAAGTTTAGATAATTTGGCTTCCAAGTTTTAGGAGCTGCAATGACTTTTAAAGTGCCTAATTAAGAACAATTTGTTAATGATTATTATCTCTTCCCTTTTCACTATAAGCTATCTTTACACTTTCCAAGTTTCATGCTGGTTTTTATTCCTTAGGCTAATTTTTATTAAAAGAGAACAAAACTGTTTTTCTCTTGGTTTTAATAAATGTGACCCTTTATGTCTTCCTTTCCTTGATTATTTTCCAAATCAGCAGTTGCCGTAAGTGACGGTTGAGAGACAAGATGCCAAGTGTAGTGGCTAAATTTAAAGAGCAGCATTCGCACCTGTTGTTAACTGGCAATGACCAGTCTCATACCCACAGTTTCCTCCACCCCGTGCTTCCCAAGTGCATCCCACAGTCCAGATTTTGTGTTCACATTTAAAGATGAAGATTGTATTCATTACCCTGAAATGGAGAATGAATACAGCATTTGACACTAAATTAGTTCTGTTTCAGAAAAGCTGAAACTTGGGCAACACCCAGCATAATATAAAATGTATCTGACCTTGAAATAGGCAGAGGGAAGTGACTAGGTATTTGATGAAATTTTGAAGACTATTAATAGGCTATCTCACCTGAAAAAAAATTTCTTAGACCTGCCATCCTTTGTGAAATTATTTTGCCTATTAGCATTGGAGAGACCTCTGAATGTAAATATTGTATAAAAGAGGCAATCCAAGAAGTACTTGTTATCATCTAAGGAGTCAGCTTCAGTTAATTTGCAAGATTGGCAGTTCTAACCTGGAAGCACCGTGTAGGAGAAAGACAGTAACATAAATCATTCTGATATAAAATACACTTTAGAAGTGAGGGAAGAAGGGAACTGTGACCTGGCCAGGCAGATCAGTCTAATCATATAAGTCAGATACTCAAGGGTGTGGCAGACCAGCTCATATCAAGTACCAAAGTACTGTGATAGAAAGCCAAACAACAAATTCTGAGAGTTTACCTGGGGATTTCCTCTCAGAAGAAGCCAAGCTTGTCTTCAAAAGAGTAGAACAGGTGACCTTTGGGTAGCGTAGGAGCAAAGACTGGGAGGTTGGAGGGTCAGGGCATGTCCAGCGTATAGGGAGTAGATGCGGAGAGAGGAGAATGCTGAGAGAGGAGAGCCCTTTAGCAATTTGGAATTTTGTTATAATTCAGTCTCGTCAGAAAATGTTCTTAGGATTTGGGGGGACACTTTTGAACACTTTGGAGTGGAAGGTGTGGTTTATTTGAGTGCAGAATTAAAGTGTTACCTCTTTGAATCACTTCAGATGAGACAAAGACTTCCTGACTCCAAAGGTCTACTAAAGAGCAAAGGCCGTAGGCCAATCCAACACAATAAAGACAGAGTGAAAGTTAGCTACCAACCTCTCAGGTCCCGAGATACATGGCCAAAGACTGTCCTAGGTGAACAAGGCCTGCCTTTCTTTCTTTTTTCTTTTTTTAATGTTGGCCTCTTTTATTGTTTTTATTTATTTATTTATTTTCATCCATATTTATTCTTTGGCCTGTGTGAGCCTCCCATTGCAGTGACCTCTCTTGTTGCAGAGCGCAGGCTCTGGGCACATGCGCTACAGAGTGCTGGCTCACAATTGGACACACCGGTTCAGCTGCTCCATGGCACGTGGGATCTTCCCAGGCCAGGGATCGAACTGGTACCCTTCACACTACAAGGTGGACTCTTTACCCACTGGACCACCAGGGAAGCCCAAGGCCTGCCTTTCTGAGCTCAGTGTTTCCCTGGTGTTGAACACTTGACAGAAAAACAAAAAAGAACAACAAAAAACCCCCAAACTTGCAGACTGGATGTTTCTGACTTAAAAGAATGTAAGATTAGAGTCACTAAGTTACAAAATGAATATGGAATCAGTCATCCTTTAGAGCCTGGGGCAGAACACTCTAGCCACACAAAAATTTTAAGAGGAGATATGTAACTATATTTATGTAAATTATGTATATAAAGCATGTAAATGACCCAATATGAATTTGCAGTCTCTATTAAAATAAAGCGGAAGAAAAGGAGAAAAACAAAAATAAGGAAGGAAAAAAAAAGTGTGTGTGTGTTTAATGAAGTTAGACTGGATATATAGACAGGAAAAGCTATGTGGTGGAGTTTGAATATTTGAGCTGTCCTGCAGATGGGTGGGTGTAAAAAATAGGAATAACGACATCTGGAAAAACAGTGGTGCCAAATCACCAGTAAACGTATCTAAGCTGTGGTTTATGATACCTATTTAAAGGCTAAATATCCTTTCCTCTCTTTCTCCTTCATATATATATTTTTGATCTTTGAGTTGCTGAACTCACTTGAGTAATAACTCACGAGTAAACCATGAAACATAGCCCCCATATCTCTTAGCAGATCCCTTTTATATTTCCTTGCTCAAGTCAACAAACTCTGTGTATCACCTACCCTGGCCATTCTGGAATGCTTAGGCAAATACTCCACTGAGTTGAGTCAGGCTTTGGAGCTGACTTTAGTGAACATTGTAGTAGGGAATCTAGTTAGGGTTTCACCCTCCAGGAAATCTGTTCTGATTAGTTCTAGCTAAAAAGAAAAGATCAACCTGTTTAAAGGATTGGCATAGAAAACAATTCTGCAATCATGTAGGTTTCAGTGACCATATTTGTGTAATTATAAAAATAACATGCAGATGGGAAAAAGTTAAACCATTCAAATGAATGGCTACCTCCTTAAAATTTCCCATAAGTAACATGTTTGTTTAATGGTTTGTTTATTCTTCCAGAAACTACTATTTATTTAGAGAATGACTTTGTATTGAGCTATCTACACTTTCTTATTTGGCCTAACCAACCAACTGGTGGGAAATATATCCTTTGCAGCTGTGGAAAGATTTTCTCAGTGAAAAAATTTTTTTGTTTAGATTAATTTCTAGCCCTGGATTATTAGAATTCAGTTTATTCAGTGGATCCTCAAAATATGCAGGCTACCTGTGGTTCATCAATGGTATCATCTTGGTAGATATAAGATTGAGAAAGCTTTTGATAATCTCTTCAGGTTTATTCATTTGAAAAACTATTTATCATGGTTCTTTTGCAAATCCATATGATGCATGTTTCATTTTCATATTTTGAGAAACAGAAGAAAGGGAATTTCAGCAGAACTTTTCAAAGTGTAAGATGGGGTGGAGGGCACAATACTGATTAGTAGCCTAAGGAAGGAAAAAAAAAGTGTGTGTGTGTTTAATGAAGTTAGACTGGATATATAGACAGGAAAAGCTATGTGGTGGAGTTTGAATATTTGAGCTGTCCTGCAGATGGGTGGGTGTAAAAAATAGGAATAACGACATCTGGAAAAACAGTGGTGCCAAATCACCAGTAAACGTATCTAAGCTGTGGTTTATGATACCTATTTAAAGGCTAAATATCCTTTCCTCTCTTTCTCCTTCATATATATTTTTGATCTTTGAGTTGCTGAACTCACTTGAGTAATAACTCACGAGTAAACCATGAAACATAGCCCCCATATCTCTTAGCAGATCCCTTTTATATTTCCTTGCTCAAGTCAACAAACTCTGTGTATCACCTACCCTGGCCATTCTGGAATGCTTAGGCAAATACTCCACTGAGTTGAGTCAGGCTTTGGAGCTGACTTTAGTGAACATTGTAGTAGGGAATCTAGTTAGGGTTTCACCCTCCAGGAAATCTGTTCTGATTAGTTCTAGCTAAAAAGAAAAGATCAACCTGTTTAAAGGATTGGCATAGAAAACAATTCTGCAATCATGTAGGTTTCAGTGACCATATTTGTGTAATTATAAAAATAACATGCAGATGGGAAAAAGTTAAACCATTCAAATGAATGGCTACCTCCTTAAAATTTCCCATAAGTAACATGTTTGTTTAATGGTTTGTTTATTCTTCCAGAAACTACTATTTATTTAGAGAATGACTTTGTATTGAGCTATCTACACTTTCTTATTTGGCCTAACCAACCAACTGGTGGGAAATATATCCTTTGCAGCTGTGGAAAGATTTTCTCAGTGAAAAAATTTTTTTGTTTAGATTAATTTCTAGCCCTGGATTATTAGAATTCAGTTTATTCAGTGGATCCTCAAAATATGCAGGCTACCTGTGGTTCATCAATGGTATCATCTTGGTAGATATAAGATTGAGAAAGCTTTTGATAATCTCTTCAGGTTTATTCATTTGAAAAACTATTTATCATGGTTCTTTTGCAAATCCATATGATGCATGTTTCATTTTCATATTTTGAGAAACAGAAGAAAGGGAATTTCAGCAGAACTTTTCAAAGTGTAAGATGGGGTGGAGGGCACAATACTGATTAGTAGCCAGATTTGTAAAGACAGAAAATAAAAACAAAACTAAAATCCATGTAATCCTAGTAAGAAGGTATGAAGTGAAAAGACTGAGAGGGAAATGGCAGAGCATGGGTAAATATATGAAGGGCAGATAGGATAAATATAGATGGGTGGAAAATGATTTTAAGTGAAGTTGCCCCAGGAATGTCACTGATTTCCATCTAGGGGAATTAGTGTTCGGCAGCTGTTGAGTTGGGGGCTTATCGCATTCCTGAGCTCTTATGTTCCACTGTTGAGCAACAAATGCCTTTTGGGTGAGTGTTATGAGTGTTTCACCTGGATAAGCCAATCATGTTACTGTTCTGAGGAATGGAAGGACTAAACAAACTGAAAGTTCTATTTTATTATTTAGCTACTGTCGGTCAAAAAAGTACCATTTCAGTCAAACTTAAAAAAATATTATTAGAATAAGAGCTACAATAAAATTGTGTGCGTGTACTGTGTTGTTTTAACTTTATCACCTTAAACTTTAAGGTATCACTTTTATTTGCTTACCAAACTGTTTTCCTGCTCCAGATTTTAAAAGTTGTCGGAATTAACTAGCTCAGAATAAAGACAGCAAGGAAATCCTCTTCTGAGATTCGAGAACCTCAAATCTCTTTCATAGTCTTAAATGAACTGTCATTATGAGCTTGTTTCTGTGGAAAGAAGAATTTTTCAAGAGAAAGTTATTTCAAAGTGTATTCTAATGGAAAGTTTAGCTAAATTATGAAAATTCATTAAGGCAACTTTTTATTACATGACTTTTATTACATTATGGGCATGTTGTATGTCTATAGTTTAGTAAGTTCACATAAGATCAAAAGTGGTGAGAAAATAGAGTGTTGCTTATGAATCGTGTAAGAATATCAGTATAGAGGTGCTATGAAAGTGAACTGAGTATTTGAAGTGTATACAGGTCTGTTAAACCACTTTGATAACATGTACTCCTTCTTGGACTTTGGTATCATAATCATTCTACCCCTCTTGTACTATGCTACATGTCATAGTCATTAGATAACCCCAGGATATGGGGATAATTTCAGCATATCCGAACACCATCAGTTATGAACGTTAATTCTGGGCGTGTCGTTCGGAGTTTCAGCATACCTAGCTAATGATTACTAATTTGGCGTCTATTTCGCCAACTTAAAACATTCAACTAACTACAGAGCTTTGCACAAATACCCATTTTCCTAGTTACACTTATCCTTCGTAAAGATTAGCCGAATCGAACACATTGTCTCTATTGCTGCTATTCTGAGGGGTTCGGGTGCCAATTACCGGTTCCCTAGAATTTGCTCGTAATTGACTGTCCCACGATAGGTAACTCTGGAAGTGACAGGCAGTCTTAGTGTGGTTCTCCCGCCTGTCGATTGGACCTTGCACGAAGCCCCGCCTCATTAACTCAGTCAAGGGCGGCAGTTGGGCTGGCACCCGTGAGTGGCGGGCTTTAGCTCCGCCCCAGCCGTCCGCTGCGCTGCCTGGGTCGGCGCCGTTTCCAGTTGAGAGATGGCGGCCGCCGCAGGTAGATCGCTCCTGCTGCTCTTCTCCTCCCGGGGCGGCGGCGGCGGGAGCGCCGGCGGCTGCGGAGCGCTGAGTGCTGGCTGCTTCCCCGCGCTGGGCGTCAGCCGCCACCGACAGCAGCAGCACCACCGGACGGTGAGCGAGCGCACCCGGCGGCTCCGGGGAGGGCGGGGCGGCGCTGGCGTGTAGGAGCCGCCGGCAGGCAGGCCGCCGGGCAGCGGGCGAGTTACCTCAACTCGCGGCTGCTCCCGAGGTTGCCGGGCACCGAGGAGCCGCCGTGCCCTTCAGGCGCCTGCGGCGGCAACCGGAGAAAAAAAGGGAGGGCGGAGGAAGCCGAGAGGAGGAGGAGGAGGGGCGACGGCTGGGATGTTCCAGCAAGACCGGGGACACCAGGGCGGGGAAGGGACGGGACTTGAACCTCTCCGTGACCCGCCCTATTCTCCGTCCCTCCCTCCTTTTTCCTTAACAGCTCTGCCCTATTGCTCCCGAACTGAGCCCTGTTCAAGTTGTCCCCTTTCCCTCCTCCGGTCGGGTTGGGGTGTCTTGAGTTGCCGCGGCTGCCTTGTGTCTGTTCTGGAGTGGCAGTGCCATGCTGCTGGAAACTGTCCCCCGGAGGGCAACCCTGAGCCCCAACGGGGCCGCTCCTCGTTCTCTTCTCGGCCCGGTGTGAACGGGCAAGACGGAAAATCAAACTTTATCCCTTTCTGTGACTTCCTGAGTGTGGGCATGGGGCACAGCACCCTTACGACGGATGCTGCATTGCTTCAGGAGGCAAGCTTCATCCTCTTGGGTCCTTAAAGGATCTTGGTGGCCCTTTTGGAGGGCTGGTTTATAAGCTCTTTCACGCGTGCCTGAAGAAGGAAGGATGGGCAGCAGGCAGAGGGGAGGCGAGTGTGACAAGTTGTTCCTAGCGGCAGGGATTTGGTGGTTGTATTAACCAGTTATTGCTGGCTTTCATTGGCTGGCAACGCACGAGAGTTTCTATTAGAACAGCCTTGGGGTGTGTGTGTGTGTGTGTGTGTGTGTGTGTTTCTTTTTAAGTTACAGAGATCAACTTGACATAGAATTCTTGACCTAACATTTCAGCAGGTTATCTTCCTTTGGACTTTCTAGATCCATACTTTTGATCTCTGGCCAACTCCAAAAGAAAGTGTAGGTTTTATTTCCTAGGGCCAAGTTGTATAGTGTGTAATAAGAGAATCACTGCAGAGGGTTTGATAGCAGAAATTAGTACCTTCGGCCCTCAACAAATGCACCCACCTGTCTTGTTCTGATCACATGGCTTTTAAGGGGAACTGAACTGGCGCCTCTCAGAGGATACCCAAAGACTGATGACACCTTAAAATTAAGTGTTTGAAAGAGCAGTGAAAGAAACTAATGCTCTTTAAATGCGAGATGGTATTGTCATTACTAGTCACAGATATGGGCCCTTATCTTCGTTCTTGTGAGAAAATTGTACCTCTTCATTTTGGCATACTGACATATTGCTTTGCTGAGGCTTTTGGGTGAGAGCCGAGCTTTCCACAGTTCAATTTAGATTTGCATGTTTCATAGCTTCCAGTTATGTGTTTTGTTCTCTTAAAAACATAAGGCCATCCAAAAATCTGGTTGCATTCCCTTCCCCCTCAAACTATTTAAAGACTTCCCAGGTTGTCTTTATCTCTTTATGTTGATAATACATCTTCTGACTTTGCAGTTTGTTTTTACACTATTTGGGTGTGGTATTCATTTAGCATTTTGAAATCTGTGCCTTGTGTATTTACACTATGTGGGTCTCAGGCTGTGAGTGCCTTCCTTGTGTGGGTATTCATGGAAGTGTTTTTCTGCGCTATTCTGGGGTGGGGAAAAGTAATGTGCCAAATTTGAGCTGAAAGCGCAACTAAAATGAAGTGTTATTTCTGAAGGGCAGAAGTGTTATAAGAATGGTGCCTTGAAAATGAACTTAAAATTATGAGAAAAAAAGTGCCTGATTAGTAAAATATGTACACAGTTTTTTTTTTTCCTATGGTTGCTCCAAAGCTATCATGTGTATAGCAGTCTCCCAGCTGTTATTCTACACTTGATCTTAGCCAAAAGGCTGAGAAGCAATCCCCAGCTGTTATTCTGTGGTTCTTCACAAGGCTCAAAATTTGAAAGGTATCTCTTAGAGACCTATTTAGCTCTTGACATTTTATGCCTGAAATTGAGATCCAGAAAGGGAAGTGTCTTGGTCAAGATTAAGACTCTGATCCACTCCAGATATTCTGTCCCCCTTATTGTATTCTTTTTAATTATAAAGCACAATTGCTCCTTCACATCTTTCTCCTTCCTTTTAAAACTTACTATTGCTAATTATGAAGGTGCTAGTATTTCAGAACCCCATGAATGAGAATTCTCCTATGTTGGTTTGAGGCACAGGTAGTAGGCAATCTAGGGACAAACAGCTTGCTCTCATAGAGGTCCCTGAGAAGGCACTGAGGTTGAATCTTGCATAGGTGACATCCTGTGCCTGTGCAGCAGATGGCACTCTGCGCTGGACAAGATCACAAGTCGTGCTTGCACCACTTTTGTTCTGCTGTAATAGGTATGGCAAATTAGAGCCAATTTAATTAACCAATATAGATAACTCATTATAGTGCTGGTTAATTTTTTGCTTGAGAGGCATGTTTTTGAAATCTGTCTTTTCCAGATTTGAAGAATGAGTCCAGAGCAGTACAGTTCAGCTAATATAGTTGGATGTGGTTGTGAAGTTATGGAACAGAACTTGGCCTCTCCCTCGCTCCGCAACCTCCCATTAAAACGTTGTTCAACTGTGTAAACAGGAGAAAAGTTGCAGGGGTTTATTGAGTATTTGTAGCACCATCTAGTGAATTTATTGCTCAGGCTGTGAGTGCCTTCCTTGTGTGGGTATTCATGGAAGTGTTTTTCTGCGCTATTCTGGGGTGGGGAAAAGTAATGTGCCAAATTTGAGCTGAAAGCGCAACTAAAATGAAGTGTTATTTCTGAAGGGCAGAAGTGTTATAAGAATGGTGCCTTGAAAATGAACTTAAAATTATGAGAAAAAAAGTGCCTGATTAGTAAAATATGTACACAGTTTTTTTTTCCTATGGTTGCTCCAAAGCTATCATGTGTATAGCAGTCTCCCAGCTGTTATTCTACACTTGATCTTAGCCAAAAGGCTGAGAAGCAATCCCCAGCTGTTATTCTGTGGTTCTTCACAAGGCTCAAAATTTGAAAGGTATCTCTTAGAGACCTATTTAGCTCTTGACATTTTATGCCTGAAATTGAGATCCAGAAAGGGAAGTGTCTTGGTCAAGATTAAGACTCTGATCCACTCCAGATATTCTGTCCCCCTTATTGTATTCTTTTTAATTATAAAGCACAATTGCTCCTTCACATCTTTCTCCTTCCTTTTAAAACTTACTATTGCTAATTATGAAGGTGCTAGTATTTCAGAACCCCATGAATGAGAATTCTCCTATGTTGGTTTGAGGCACAGGTAGTAGGCAATCTAGGGACAAACAGCTTGCTCTCATAGAGGTCCCTGAGAAGGCACTGAGGTTGAATCTTGCATAGGTGACATCCTGTGCCTGTGCAGCAGATGGCACTCTGCGCTGGACAAGATCACAAGTCGTGCTTGCACCACTTTTGTTCTGCTGTAATAGGTATGGCAAATTAGAGCCAATTTAATTAACCAATATAGATAACTCATTATAGTGCTGGTTAATTTTTTGCTTGAGAGGCATGTTTTTGAAATCTGTCTTTTCCAGATTTGAAGAATGAGTCCAGAGCAGTACAGTTCAGCTAATATAGTTGGATGTGGTTGTGAAGTTATGGAACAGAACTTGGCCTCTCCCTCGCTCCGCAACCTCCCATTAAAACGTTGTTCAACTGTGTAAACAGGAGAAAAGTTGCAGGGGTTTATTGAGTATTTGTAGCACCATCTAGTGTAATTTTTCATTTCCTTGTGAAGAACCTGTTACTGCTTTCTAGCTTGTGACTATAACTAAGACTGATATAAAATATTTGTTGCATGTAGGTGGCTGTTTTCAGGGATGATTCTTTGAAGGGAACTGTCTTTCATTGTGAGCTGTGTAGTTTCTTTACTCAAACTGTCTTGTTTCTGATTACGCCAGGCTGACTGTTGGTATTTCCTAGTGGTCAACGGTGGTGTTGAATTACTAAATCTCTTACTTAAGTCTCTTATTATATTGTTATGGGTTATGGCTTTTCCTTTCTATTTTACACATTGCAGTTCTTTGGCAGTGGTATCATTTCATTTTAACCTGAGAAAAGTTTTTTGTTTTCTTTTAACCTAGAAGTTTTGAGAGAGGTTACATTGCTTGACAGAGAGGTAGGTAAGTCCCAGTTCTTTAATTGGGTTCCTCATGATCTGGCTAAATCTTAACTTTGCCAGATCCACCTAGCACAGATACGCCACTGTACTTAAACCATTGTCTTATATATGCATACTAAATGCTTGTGCAGTTTTATTTTTTTTAGTTTTTTTTAATAATTATTTTTATTTTACTTTTACAGAGTTTTGTTGTTTACAGATATATATAATCCCAGATTAGTCATATGTATGTCCCTGGCCCCCTCCCTCCTCCACCCCTTTCCCAATTCCCCCTGTCCCATCCCTCCGGGCCATCTCACAGCGCCCCTGCAGGATCCCCTATTCCCACAGTGCAATGACAACAGCTATCTTTTATGTGCAGCAGATGGCACTCTGCGCTGGACAAGATCACAAGTCGTGCTTGCACCACTTTTGTTCTGCTGTAATAGGTATGGCAAATTAGAGCCAATTTAATTAACCAATATAGATAACTCATTATAGTGCTGGTTAATTTTTTGCTTGAGAGGCATGTTTTTGAAATCTGTCTTTTCCAGATTTGAAGAATGAGTCCAGAGCAGTACAGTTCAGCTAATATAGTTGGATGTGGTTGTGAAGTTATGGAACAGAACTTGGCCTCTCCCTCGCTCCGCAACCTCCCATTAAAACGTTGTTCAACTGTGTAAACAGGAGAAAAGTTGCAGGGGTTTATTGAGTATTTGTAGCACCATCTAGTGTAATTTTTCATTTCCTTGTGAAGAACCTGTTACTGCTTTCTAGCTTGTGACTATAACTAAGACTGATATAAAATATTTGTTGCATGTAGGTGGCTGTTTTCAGGGATGATTCTTTGAAGGGAACTGTCTTTCATTGTGAGCTGTGTAGTTTCTTTACTCAAACTGTCTTGTTTCTGATTACGCCAGGCTGACTGTTGGTATTTCCTAGTGGTCAACGGTGGTGTTGAATTACTAAATCTCTTACTTAAGTCTCTTATTATATTGTTATGGGTTATGGCTTTTCCTTTCTATTTTACACATTGCAGTTCTTTGGCAGTGGTATCATTTCATTTTAACCTGAGAAAAGTTTTTTGTTTTCTTTTAACCTAGAAGTTTTGAGAGAGGTTACATTGCTTGACAGAGAGGTAGGTAAGTCCCAGTTCTTTAATTGGGTTCCTCATGATCTGGCTAAATCTTAACTTTGCCAGATCCACCTAGCACAGATACGCCACTGTACTTAAACCATTGTCTTATATATGCATACTAAATGCTTGTGCAGTTTTATTTTTTTTAGTTTTTTTTAATAATTATTTTTATTTTACTTTTACAGAGTTTTGTTGTTTACAGATATATATAATCCCAGATTAGTCATATGTATGTCCCTGGCCCCCTCCCTCCTCCACCCCTTTCCCAATTCCCCCTGTCCCATCCCTCCGGGCCATCTCACAGCGCCCCTGCAGGATCCCCTATTCCCACAGTGCAATGACAACAGCTATCTTTTTCACATTTGATAGTATAGGTTTCCATGTTACTGCTTATGCAGTTTCTGTGGCAGAGTTTTAGTCTTAATCACTCCTCTAACCTCTAAGGTCAATTTTAGGTTAGAGACTGTGACCTGTGACTCTTCTTTGAACCTAACTTCCTCACTTTACAGATGAGAACATGGACCTAATGGGTACCAAGGGAAGTGACTTGTTCTGTTTGCGGTTAATAACATTTGGGATTAAAATTCTTAAAAAGTTGTTTTTAAACTTTTTATTTCGTACTGGAGTATAGTCGATTAACAAACAATATTGTGATAGTTTTATGTGAATAGCGAAGGAACTCAGCCATACATATACATGCATCCATTCTTGCCCAAACTCCCCTCCCATCCAGGCTGCCACATAACATTGAGCAGAGTTCCATGTGCTATACAGTAGGTCCTTACCAATTATCCATTTTAAATGTAGCAGTGTATACATGTCTTTGGGATAAAAATTCTTGTAAATGAAGGTAGATTCAGCGGGAAGCCCTAGTCTGAACTTGTGAGTTTCCTAGCTTTTAACCACTTCCCATTCTGTTCTGTCTTCTCTGAATCCTGATAGGACTTATTTTTAGGATAGATTGACACTGGCTTGTTCTCTAAATGTTTTGTTTGTGGGTGTCTTATCTTATGAGCAAAGATTGTGTATCTTGTTGCTTTTTTGTCTCGGATAGACTCCAGAACAGTGCTGGGTACATAGGTAACACTCAAGACAAGCAGTAATTGAATACACACCCTTTTGTCTGCTTGGCAATGAAAAGGTGTGCTCCGTCTCTCCCCCTAGTCCTCCCTTGCCTTTTGACTTGTTTAATGCCCTGTTGCTTAAGTAACCACATTTGGGTAATTGCTTTAAGTTTGCTATTGCCAGTGCTGTCCTTGGCTGTATATTACACTTGTGTATGGTGGACTGATGCAGAGAGTTGATAACAGTAGCCTAGGTCTACAGGGGTACAAACTTTCTATCCTAAGCAGAGGAAAAGGGCGATAAATACCCATATTACTAGGAATATATGTTTGAATCAGAATCGAGATTTATTGTTGTTTTACTCGACTAAAATATTAAGATCTTGAGGGTTCTGGATAAATCTGCTTACAGCAGACTGATTAAGGAAACTTTAAATCTTGATAATTATGAACCCCATAAATAGTTGAACGGGTAAATTTGGATTTAGTCAATAAACTCTGATTATTTGAACTTCTGTAAGTCTCAAGGGGCTCAATTTTAAGCTTTATGGAACTCAGCTCCAAGAGTGAATCTAAGTAGAAATGCACCGGGCTTCCGCTGGTGGTCCAGTGGGTGCGGACACCGCCTTGCAGTGCAAGGGGCGCCGGTTCGGTCCCTGGCCTGGGAGGATCCCACGTGCCACGCTGCTGGACCTGTGTGTCCAATTACCGAGCAGGAGCTCTGGAGCGCATGCGCCCAGAGCCGGCGCTCAGCGACGACAGACGCCACCACGATGGGAGGCCCACAGGAGCCAAGGAACAAAGACGGATGAAAATGGAGAAATGAAAGACCAATGGAAGTGGCCCGCCTTCTCCCCTCCCTCCCCGACCTGACCCCCGCCCAAAAATAAATAAATAAATAAATCTTTAAAAAAAAAAAAAAAAAGAAATGCAGCATCAAGAATGGTGTGTATCAAAGACAGCAATTTTAATGTGAATCCTTTCTGATTTGGGGGATGCCTCCTCTTTGTAAGTGAAATCAAGGAGTTGTCATGGACTTCCATGGTAGCATTTCACTGATACCATTTTCTCAATAACTGAGATATAGCTTTTATTTCTTTTATATTCTGACTCTGTGCACTGTGGGTTTTCTTTAAAAAATTATTGTTTGTTTTCCTGTGATTAAGGACAAGATTACCTTTTAAGATGTCAAGGTAACCACTCAATATAGGGGAATCCTCTATTCTTCATTTGACTGACTAATACAACAATACAGGAACATATTATAGGAAGATGTTACTATGGAAGACATATACTTAAAAGAGTCCTAGAATTTAGAGCTTCACAAGACTTCAGGTTAAGGCAAGAAACTTTTATTTCCTTAGTAGCCCAGCAAGTTACTACAGAGCTGAAAAATGGCTCACATGTCTGCTGATTTTCCCATTCAGTTTTTTCCCCTTGAGATTACATAATTCTGTGTTTCATTCTAAAAATGATTTAAGCCAAGACGGGTTTTTAAAAATGAACTGGGGTCGAATTCTTCCAGTAAGACCATAAAGTCAAACTGAATCTTGAATAATTACTCCGATTTAGATTAAGCTTGATGACATCTGATAAAAAAAAAAAGCCTGTCCTCTGCAGCTGAGCACAAAAGGGGAACAATCCGTTTGTTTCACTGTATTTTGTTAAATAGTTGCAGTGAGACAGCCTGTGTAAAAATGGAAGTTGACTTCAAGCAAAGTAATTTTAATAAGTTTAGTGAATTCTTGACTCATGAACCATGTATAGGCTCAAATTTATTTTTTTAATTGGGAGAAACGTAACTTAGTAAATTACATCAGTTGGCTTTAATAGTGTACTAAAACTGAACTTTTTCTAATGCAGTTCTGGAATAACTGGATAATATGACATTGCATTTTACATCTCTTAAAAATAAGAGCCTTTCAAAAAGTCCTTTAATGATGTTAATAATATTTATTAGTCCAAAAGAGTGAAGTGTTTACCTTTTAATATTAAAGTTTTACTTTCAAAAGTTTTCAGTTTTTACAGGTTTTTTTTTCTGACTGTTGTCCACTTTATTTGGGGGAGAGTACTTGTAATGACAACCATAAAATTGCTGAGCAGAGCCCATTGGGTGTCTCAGATGTTCAATCCTGTGCAGTACTACCTTATAGGTTGCAAGATATTTTAAATTTCTTTTTTGCCTTCCAAGACTGGCCCACTTTGTACTTCTTACCTATAGTAAATGAAATTACAGGATGTTTAAGAGTATTAACGCAACTGACAGTTTATAAAATAACAGGAGAACAAATAGATTAGCTGAACTGCCTGGTCTCTAAAGATAGAGGAGTCGTATAGAAGAGAGCATTCAGAGTTAAGGGCATTGTGTTTTCGTGTTTAATTCTCACCGTAACCCTATGACAGGTATGATTGTGCTAGTTTTATAGATAAGGAAATTGAGGATGAAATAGATTTATTTCTTCTTACATTTCATAAACCATTTTAATGATAGGGATGCAAAGATGGACAAATGTTTTTTGGAGCTAAGATTTAAACTTAAACCTAGAATTAAAGTGGTAGTGTGCTGGTTGTCAGTGTCGGTCTTTCTTCCTTTTCAGTGTCTGATTCTTCAGTTTTGTTTGTTTCTCATGCATCTGCTGCAATTTATTCCAAGAGATCCTCCCTCCCACTGCCTACATTTCTTAAATCTTTTTCTGTACCCTCTCTACCAGGTGTTAACTGAGAAGTGTCTAAGGTATTGTTCCCTGCTTTTGAGATCTATGAAATTTAATTTGAGATTCTAAAAAGTCCCTCCCAGTAAGCCTGGTAGTAACAGCATTGTTTCCATATCAAATACTTTTACAGCATTGTGTAGTGTACTCCACAGCACCCCTTCAGGAAAAATACTATCCCCATTGTACAGATGAGAAAATAAAGACCTAGAAAGGTTAATAACCTAGGATCATTCAGAGAATATCTGTGGAACTCCTACTCTGTGTGAGACATGGTGCTGGGAAAGAGAGATGTGCCTGTTGTGGTTCTAAGGGTTCACAGTTTGGCCAGGAGACGTTCGTAAACAAGACTGTAACTGGCTGTGCTTTTTTTTTTTCTGCTATAAAGACCCAGTGGCAACACTGAGATCTACTAAAGGGTGTTGGGAAAGGTTTTAGTGGGGAGATAATGGTTGAGCTGAAATATGAGGAAATATAATGTATGGGGGAGTGAAAAGATTGATTCATATTCCAGGTAGCACTGCTATCTCAACATGATAGTATGAGGGTGTATAATGTACTTGAGAAACAGCCAGTAATTTGTTATAACTGGAGTATGGGGAAGTGTAATCAGAGATTAGGCTGGATAATAGTAGTGATACCAGTAATAATATTTACCATGTGCCAAACAGGATACGTAGTCTCACTTAATTCTTATGAGTAAGTACTGTTATCATCCTTGTTTTATAGATAGTGAAACGGAGTTGCTTCATATTGGTTAGGTGATTTGCCCAGAATCATAGTCAGTGACACACAACTAGTAAATGACTTGACACAGAATGATACAGCTAGTAAGTGACATACCTAGTGTGTTAACCCAAGTACTCTGGCTCCAGAGCCTGTCTCTTAACCGCTTGCTATGATAAGGGATCAGATTGTGAAAGGACTTGTTTTTTATAAACTCAACCCACAGTAGAAATGCCTTTCATATTACAATTGAGCACATGCATGTGTGCGTAAAGCTAGGAAAGGTCTCGTGAAGAAACAGTTTTTCTATGTATGAAACATACACCATTTCTATTCTGTTTTCTTAACAGAATTCTGGTTGGGACCCATTTAAATTGATTATGCAGTTTAAGCCACAGTTTGCAAAAGATGTTACTTGTCAAATAGGTGAGCATTGGAAGAATTTCAAGTAGCGGAATCATGGTTAGGTTTATGCTTTAGGTAGGTCACACTGGCAGCAGTGTCAAGACTTCATTGGAGAGGGTGAGACTGGAAAGACAGACACCAGGTAGAACACCTCTATGGACTGGGCCAAAGGTCCAAAAGGTGTGAACTAGGGCAGTAGCATTGAGAAAAGAGAACAGAGAGAAGGGAGATTTAGGAAGCAGAGTTAATACAACTTGACAATTGATTATGGACTGTTACTCAGCTAGTACACACTGGTTGGAAAGGCAGTTTGATTCAAGGCCTGTCTGTTATTACTCAGGCACAGAAATTTTATTTTGTGACCTTTTTTGTGAGTTCCTTTTTATTGTCATGTTAAATATGCTTCTTTGTTGTCTTTTCTTCTTCTTTTTTTGCATTAAAAAAACCTGGTTTGATTATTTTTAAGTGATTTTAAAATTTATATATAAAATCATATACCTACCTTATCCCTATTCCTGCCTTCCCACCCCTACCCCATACTATCAGAATCTGGAAGATTTGCCTAGCGGCATGTAAGAGTTCACAGGGCATGATGAGCACTCAGCAAATCTTAGTTGAAAGGATGTGTTCTTTCACACATCCTTTCAACTAAGGATGTTAGTTACTTAGGAGTGTTGATACTCTACTAAAGCAGAAACTCTTAACAATATGTTCATTAATTAGAGGAAAACTTTTGAGTAATTTTCTTGAGCTTTGTTCTCTTTAACTTTCCATTTTTGTAATATTTGCTTCCCTTTAGGAAATATTAAACATTGTATGTACGATGATCTTATCTTTTAAAAAACAAACAAATAAGCAAACAAAACTAGCCATATAACATAACCCAAGTTGAATTTATAAACTTCAACCCACAGTAGAAATGCCTTTCATATTACAATTGAGCACATGCATGTGCGTAAAGCTAGGAAAGGTCTCGTGAAGAAACAGTTTTTCTATGTATGAAACATACACCATTTCTATTCTGTTTTCTTAACAGAATTCTGGTTGGGACCCATTTAAATTGATTATGCAGTTTAAGCCACAGTTTGCAAAAGATGTTACTTGTCAAATAGGTGAGCATTGGAAGAATTTCAAGTAGCGGAATCATGGTTAGGTTTATGCTTTAGGTAGGTCACACTGGCAGCAGTGTCAAGACTTCATTGGAGAGGGTGAGACTGGAAAGACAGACACCAGGTAGAACACCTCTATGGACTGGGCCAAAGGTCCAAAAGGTGTGAACTAGGGCAGTAGCATTGAGAAAAGAGAACAGAGAGAAGGGAGATTTAGGAAGCAGAGTTAATACAACTTGACAATTGATTATGGACTGTTACTCAGCTAGTACACACTGGTTGGAAAGGCAGTTTGATTCAAGGCCTGTCTGTTATTACTCAGGCACAGAAATTTTATTTTGTGACCTTTTTTGTGAGTTCCTTTTTATTGTCATGTTAAATATGCTTCTTTGTTGTCTTTTCTTCTTCTTTTTTTGCATTAAAAAAACCTGGTTTGATTATTTTTAAGTGATTTTAAAATTTATATATAAAATCATATACCTACCTTATCCCTATTCCTGCCTTCCCACCCCTACCCCATACTATCAGAATCTGGAAGATTTGCCTAGCGGCATGTAAGAGTTCACAGGGCATGATGAGCACTCAGCAAATCTTAGTTGAAAGGATGTGTTCTTTCACACATCCTTTCAACTAAGGATGTTAGTTACTTAGGAGTGTTGATACTCTACTAAAGCAGAAACTCTTAACAATATGTTCATTAATTAGAGGAAAACTTTTGAGTAATTTTCTTGAGCTTTGTTCTCTTTAACTTTCCATTTTTGTAATATTTGCTTCCCTTTAGGAAATATTAAACATTGTATGTACGATGATCTTATCTTTTAAAAAACAAACAAATAAGCAAACAAAACTAGCCATTATTAAACATGAACTCTTTTCTTAATGAAATTCTAGCCTCCCATATTATAAATGTAATATTTATAAATATAATGTAATATTTATAAATATTATAAATGTAGATACATAAGATTCCTACTACTTCTGTAGTAGAAATGGCAGAAGTGATAGTAATCTTATATATCTATATCTATATACTTACTCACTCTCACACACTCACACACACACACACACACACATTGTTGTTGTTCACTCGCTCAGTTGTGTCTGACTTTTATGATCCTGTGAACTGCAGCAGGCCAGACTTCCTTGTCCTTCACCATCTCCCAGAATTTGCTTAAAACTCATGTCCATTGGGTCAATTATGCCATCCAGTCATCTCATCCTCTGTTGTCTCCTTCTCCTCTTGCCCTTAGTCTTCACCAGCATCAGGGTCTTTTCCCAGTGAGTCAGCTTTTTGCATCAGGTGGCCAAAGTATTGGAGCTTCAGCTTTAGCATCAGTTCTTCCAATGAATAATCAGGATTAATTTCCTTTAAGATTGATTGGTTTTATCTCCTTGCTGTCCAAGGGACTCTCAAGAGTCTTCTCCATCGCCAAAATTTGAAAGCATCAGTTCCTTGGCGCTGAGCTGTCTTTGTATGTATAGTTGAGAACAAGTTATTTGGAATGATTCTCTAACATTTCAGTTGACTAGCACTTAACTGGATTGTTTACTGGAAAACACATACTCTTTGACCTTCTAGGTGTTATAATACAAAAGTAAGTATTTACTTAACTTGTTTAACTATTGTAAATCATTTGACTTGGAAGAGTTCACAGGGCATGATGAGCACTCAGCAAATCTTAGTTGAAAGGATGTGTTCTTTCACACATCCTTTCAACTAAGGATGTTAGTTACTTAGGAGTGTTGATACTCTACTAAAGCAGAAACTCTTAACAATATGTTCATTAATTAGAGGAAAACTTTTGAGTAATTTTCTTGAGCTTTGTTCTCTTTAACTTTCCATTTTTGTAATATTTGCTTCCCTTTAGGAAATATTAAACATTGTATGTACGATGATCTTATCTTTTAAAAAACAAACAAATAAGCAAACAAAACTAGCCATTATTAAACATGAACTCTTTTCTTAATGAAATTCTAGCCTCCCATATTATAAATGTAATATTTATAAATATAATGTAATATTTATAAATATTATAAATGTAGATACATAAGATTCCTACTACTTCTGTAGTAGAAATGGCAGAAGTGATAGTAATCTTATATATCTATATCTATATACTTACTCACTCTCACACACTCACACACACACACACACACACATTGTTGTTGTTCACTCGCTCAGTTGTGTCTGACTTTTATGATCCTGTGAACTGCAGCAGGCCAGACTTCCTTGTCCTTCACCATCTCCCAGAATTTGCTTAAAACTCATGTCCATTGGGTCAATTATGCCATCCAGTCATCTCATCCTCTGTTGTCTCCTTCTCCTCTTGCCCTTAGTCTTCACCAGCATCAGGGTCTTTTCCCAGTGAGTCAGCTTTTTGCATCAGGTGGCCAAAGTATTGGAGCTTCAGCTTTAGCATCAGTTCTTCCAATGAATAATCAGGATTAATTTCCTTTAAGATTGATTGGTTTTATCTCCTTGCTGTCCAAGGGACTCTCAAGAGTCTTCTCCATCGCCAAAATTTGAAAGCATCAGTTCCTTGGCGCTGAGCTGTCTTTGTATGTATAGTTGAGAACAAGTTATTTGGAATGATTCTCTAACATTTCAGTTGACTAGCACTTAACTGGATTGTTTACTGGAAAACACATACTCTTTGACCTTCTAGGTGTTATAATACAAAAGTAAGTATTTACTTAACAATTATGATAATTTTTTAGAGGCATCAAAGTATCTGCTCTATCAGAAGAGATTGTATTTACAGTGTAGTTGATGAACCTTTTGAAATCTTACAGGAGCAAAGAATAGTTGTACCATCATAGAGTTTTTTATTAATTGTTCTCTGAGACAGTTAAATAAATGAGAAGGTGGAAGTGATGAGAGTGTGCACGTATGTGTGTGTGTGTGTTTCTCAGTCACCAAAATAAAAACTAAGTAATTGAATAGAATTAGGTTCCACATGATATAATAGAGTTAGGAGTCTGAGTTCTGCTCCTTTCTCTTCCATTAACTTGCTGTTGAACAAGTGACATAATCTCTTTGTTCCTAATATTTTTTTCAGTTCAGTAAGGATGCTTTATCAGGTGAGCCTAAAGAGCTTCTTTAATTCTAAGTTATATATTATTTTTTATGTAACACTTGACAAGTAATTTTTATGTTATATCATTGGGTAGCTTGTGTAAAATCACACAAACTGATGGTTGTGTATTTACTTGTTCTCACAAGTGCCAAGGGCTTGAAGTGAAGAAACAGAGCCTTCCAATTCCTTTTTAGGACAGCCTGCATAATTAGTTCTGACATCTTGATGAACAGTTTACCCTACATTCCTCTTAATTCATTAAGCCTTTATTCCCATCATTTGCTTTTTCTTCTTTTTTCAATTTAAACTGCTGAGGAAATTGGGAAAGAGTGAAGATATGGGGAGGATTCAGAGAGTTGGAGAGAGGGGAGGAGGAAAATAGTAGTTAATGCTGGAGTGTTGCGATGAGACGGGACTGTGCTAATAATTTGTTAATTCTGAGTTGTGGCCTGCCAGCATGGGAAAGAGGAAATCAAGGATTAATTCCCTTTGAGGTTTTATCTCCTTGCTGTCCAAGGGACTCTCAAGAGTCTTCTCCATCGCCAAAATTTGAAAGCATCAGTTCCTTGGCGCTGAGCTGTCTTTGTATGTATAGTTGAGAACAAGTTATTTGGAATGATTCTCTAACATTTCAGTTGACTAGCACTTAACTGGATTGTTTACTGGAAAACACATACTCTTTGACCTTCTAGGTGTTATAATACAAAAGTAAGTATTTACTTAACAATTATGATAATTTTTTAGAGGCATCAAAGTATCTGCTCTATCAGAAGAGATTGTATTTACAGTGTAGTTGATGAACCTTTTGAAATCTTACAGGAGCAAAGAATAGTTGTACCATCATAGAGTTTTTTATTAATTGTTCTCTGAGACAGTTAAATAAATGAGAAGGTGGAAGTGATGAGAGTGTGCACGTATGTGTGTGTGTGTGTTTCTCAGTCACCAAAATAAAAACTAAGTAATTGAATAGAATTAGGTTCCACATGATATAATAGAGTTAGGAGTCTGAGTTCTGCTCCTTTCTCTTCCATTAACTTGCTGTTGAACAAGTGACATAATCTCTTTGATCCTATTATTTTTGTCAGTTCAGTAAGGATGCTTTATCAGGTGAGCCTAAAGAGCTTCTTTAATTCTAAGTTATATATCATTTTTATGTAACACTTGACAAGTAATTTTTATGTTATATCATTGGGTAGCTTGTGTAAAATCACACAAACTGATGGTTGTGTATTTACTTGTTCTCACAAGTGCCAAGGGCTTGAAGTGAAGAAACAGAGCCTTCCAATTCCTTTTTAGGACAGCCTGCATAATTAGTTCTGACATCTTGATGAACAGTTTACCCTACATTCCTCTTAATTCATTAAGCCTTTATTCCCATCTTTCTCTTTTTTTCTTCTTTTTTCAATTTAAACTGCTGAGGAAATTGGGAAAGAGTGAAGATATGGGGAGGATTCAGAGAGTTGGAGAGAGGGGAGGAGGAAAATAGTAGTTAATGCTGGAGTGTTGCGATGAGACGGGACTGTGCTAATAATTTGTTAATTCTGAGTTGTGGCCTGCCAGCATGGAACAGAAAATGTTTCTTTGATTTTATACTACAGGAATCCTCAGTGTAAAAATCTTAACAAGTGATTAGTTGCCCACGGTAGTCTGTTCTTCCAAACTCTGAACTGAGTCTAAATAGTCATGAATGCAGATATTCAGTCAGTGTCAGACAGAAAGAGTCAGTGAGTTGAAAAGTCCTAGGGATTGTTGACTAAATCCTTTGACCTAGTGTATCATTTTGTTCTCTGTGCCTTCATTCTGCAGTGATGGGAATCATAAAACTATCAAGAAGGAATTACTTTTCTTTCCTTCATACAGCAGGTAATAATCTTAAAAGGGTTCACAGATTGTGCTGAAACAAGCATGGCTATGTAAAATGCTAAGTAAAAACAGTAATAGAAGAAGATTGTAGTGCTGTTAGGCCATAGGTAATTTAGGAAGCTGACAGAATGACATCTACCTGGCAGGTAGTGGAGCAAGTGAGGGAGAACAGAGGACTGAAGGGCTGGGCACTGCAGGAAAGAAGGGAACTATTTGAACAAGGTGCTGCCAACTCTAGATTCCCTACTGATATATATTTCCAAGGATGACAGGTTTTTGGAGGTGTTTATTTTGGAACTAATCTTCTGTATTTCTATCTACCCCCACTGCATCCTGTATCTTGTACTGCCAGTATTCTGCTAGCTGCCATGAAGCAGGGCTGTGGCAAGTAGCCATGTGTGATAAAAACCTATTTTTCACTTTAGAGTATAGATGTCAGAATACTTTAAAGAAGTATTTAAAGATGGAAGGAAGTAGAAGTAGTAAAAAGCAAATGAGAAAATTGAAAGGTTTTGATTTGATTTTGATGGAATTACATTTATTTCGTAAACAGAATACCAGCTTGTGTCTGTCTCTGTCACTTTCTCTTTCATACCTCTCTTTCCCTAATCTTTGAATGCTGGGGATGAAAGCTGCTGAATAGATAGGAAAAATGAGTTATCTGATCACAAAGAGGTAGAAGTGACTTTTTGGTTTGTTTGTTTTTGAGGGGATCCCAAGAGTATAATCTGTCTGAATGTCTAATCTGTATGCATATTAATGATTGGGTTTTGTTTCCTTATTTTGTTCTCATTTTAATCTGCCAAAATGAAATTTATTGTTTCTATTTCTACCTCTGACTTAAACATCAAAAGAGAATGTTGTCTAAGCACAACTGAGATGGTAGAACAGAATTGTAGTATACTGTATTACAGAATTTTGAAATATTCAACTTTTCAAATAGAGAATTGAACTCCAGTCAGTGCTTTCTTTAATTTTAATATCTCATCCTGCACTAGTAGTTGATTCAGAATGAAATAAAATTCATACCTTGGCCATCTGCTACCAAGTTAGGTGAGCTTTAGATCCATAATGGCTCTCTTTTTAATGATTGTGTTATTGCTAACGCTTTTAGTAATAAAAGCGAGGAAATGAAAGGAACTGTGTGTATTAGATTATTTTGCCTAAAACAAGTCCTCTTGGAGAGATTGAAAGTAGAGACAGGCCGAGACTCTTGAGTTATGGATCTTAGGGTTACATCACAGCCAGTATTAGAAAGTAACAGCATTAGTAGAAGAAAAAAAGATAACAACTGATTAGCAGGCTCTCAAACCCACTTGGAAAGGCTCTACCAGCACCAGAAGGTGGTTGTTCTGTGGTGTTGATGGGGGTAGGGAGGTGGATGTCCTTTATAAGAAACTTATTTTTCACTTTAGAGTATAGATGTCAGAATACTTTAAAGAAGTATTTAAAGATGGAAGGAAGTAGAAGTAGTAAAAGCAAATGAGAAAATTGAAAGGTTTTGATTTGATTTTGATGGAATTACATTTATTTCGTAAACAGAATACCAGCTTGTGTCTGTCTCTGTCACTTTCTCTTTCATACCTCTCTTTCCCTAATCTTTGAATGCTGGGGATGAAAGCTGCTGAATAGATAGGAAAAATGAGTTATCTGATCACAAAGAGGTAGAAGTGACTTTTTGGTTTGTTTGTTTTTGAGGGGATCCCAAGAGTATAATCTGTCTGAATGTCTAATCTGTATGCATATTAATGATTGGGTTTTGTTTCCTTATTTTGTTCTCATTTTAATCTGCCAAAATGAAATTTATTGTTTCTATTTCTACCTCTGACTTAAACATCAAAAGAGAATGTTGTCTAAGCACAACTGAGATGGTAGAACAGAATTGTAGTATACTGTATTACAGAATTTTGAAATATTCAACTTTTCAAATAGAGAATTGAACTCCAGTCAGTGCTTTCTTTAATTTTAATATCTCATCCTGCACTAGTAGTTGATTCAGAATGAAATAAAATTCATACCTTGGCCATCTGCTACCAAGTTAGGTGAGCTTTAGATCCATAATGGCTCTCTTTTTAATGATTGTGTTATTGCTAACGCTTTTAGTAATAAAAGCGAGGAAATGAAAGGAACTGTGTGTATTAGATTATTTTGCCTAAAACAAGTCCTCTTGGAGAGATTGAAAGTAGAGACAGGCCGAGACTCTTGAGTTATGGATCTTAGGGTTACATCACAGCCAGTATTAGAAAGTAACAGCATTAGTAGAAGAAAAAAAGATAACAACTGATTAGCAGGCTCTCAAACCCACTTGGAAAGGCTCTACCAGCACCAGAAGGTGGTTGTTCTGTGGTGTTGATGGGGGTAGGGAGGTGGATGTCCTTTATAAGAAACTTATGTTGTTCATCAGACATATAAGGGGAAAAGTCTTCTATTTAAATTAGGAAGTACGTAATATCTATAAAAACAAGTAGAATAATGTATTTCCTTTAGCTTGAGACATTAAACAAAACAATTATAATTGCTACCCCAGGTTTCCTTCATCAGTTCTTCACTTCCTCTTCTTTTCCCCAAAAGTGACATTCTCTCCAAATTGATGTTTCCCTGGCATGTGTTTATGCCATATATATCTCATACAATATTGTGAACATGTTTTAAATCTTATTTAGAATATATTACACTGTATATATCATTCTGCAATTTGTTCTTTTTTAAAAAAAGTATTTATTTATTTGGTTGTACCAGGTCATAGTTACAGCCCATGGCATCTTGAATCTTCATAGCATCATGTGAACTCTTAGTTACAGCATATGGGATCCAGTTCCCTGACCAGGGATTCAATCCAGACCACCTGCATTGGAAGTATGGTGTCCCAGCCACTGAACTATAGGGAAGTTCCCCAATTTGTTCTTTCTTGTGTAATACTTAAATTATGTAGTTGATACCTGTGGTTCTGATTCATTCATTGTTAACAATGAGGCGTTTCATTCTCTATTGCACATATTTAACTATTTTCCTGTTGACGGAAAGCCTTTTTAGCTGAATATTATAGGGGGACAGGAAAGAGAAATATGTTATGTCATTTTAAAAGTTAGATTAGGAATGTTGCTTTGGCTTTCAAAAAAGCCAGTTTCCTTTTTTGGTGTGGAATGTCCTCATTTATCATTTTCCTGGGAAAGCCCTTTATACTTCCCAAGAGAAGGCAGGGACAAGTAAATTTTTACTCTTGTGTATAAAGCAATTTATTTTTGCCTAAAACAAGTCCTCTTGGAGAGATTGAAAGTAGAGACAGGCCGAGACTCTTGAGTTATGGATCTTAGGGTTACATCACAGCCAGTATTAGAAAGTAACAGCATTAGTAGAAGAAAAAAAGATAACAACTGATTAGCAGGCTCTCAAACCCACTTGGAAAGGCTCTACCAGCACCAGAAGGTGGTTGTTCTGTGGTGTTGATGGGGGTAGGGAGGTGGATGTCCTTTATAAGAAACTTATGTTGTTCATCAGACATATAAGGGGAAAAGTCTTCTATTTAAATTAGGAAGTACGTAATATCTATAAAAACAAGTAGAATAATGTATTTCCTTTAGCTTGAGACATTAAACAAAACAATTATAATTGCTACCCCAGGTTTCCTTCATCAGTTCTTCACTTCCTTCTTTTCCCCAAAAGTGACATTCTCTCCAAATTGATGTTTCCCTGGCATGTGTTTATGCCATATATATCTCATACAATATTGTGAACATGTTTTAAATCTTATTTAGAATATATTACACTGTATATATCATTCTGCAATTTGTTCTTTTTTAAAAAAAGTATTTATTTATTTGGTTGTACCAGGTCATAGTTACAGCCCATGGCATCTTGAATCTTCATAGCATCATGTGAACTCTTAGTTACAGCATATGGGATCCAGTTCCCTGACCAGGGATTCAATCCAGACCACCTGCATTGGAAGTATGGTGTCCCAGCCACTGAACTATAGGGAAGTTCCCCAATTTGTTCTTTCTTGTGTAATACTTAAATTATGTAGTTGATACCTGTGGTTCTGATTCATTCATTGTTAACAATGAGGCGTTTCATTCTCTATTGCACATATTTAACTATTTTCCTGTTGACGGAAAGCCTTTTTAGCTGAATATTATAGGGGGACAGGAAAGAGAAATATGTTATGTCATTTTAAAAGTTAGATTAGGAATGTTGCTTTGGCTTTCAAAAAAGCCAGTTTCCTTTTTTGGTGTGGAATGTCCTCATTTATCATTTTCCTGGGAAAGCCCTTTATACTTCCCAAGAGAAGGCAGGGACAAGTAATGTTTCGTTACTCAGAAGAACGTCTTATACAAAATGCAGAACAGCATCTGTTATATTACAGTGAGCTCATAAGGGACTTAGATGCAGCAAAAGCTTGGTTAATCTCTTAAAATTTTAAAATTTTTCAAGTGCATCCAAGCTATGGATAAAAACTTCTTGGTTTTTGTTCATTACTTCTTTTTTCTGTGTTTGGAATAATTTGTATTTTGGAACTATCTGCTTTGTTTTGTAAAAGGATATGTGGTTATGTGGTTAAAAAAAAAAAACAGTTCTTGTATTGTGTCATGGTTTTGATGCAGTAAAAGTAAAAAAAGGTGTGAGACTAAGGAGAGGTATTTCTTTTTGAGGCAGGTAGTTGATGTGAAATAGATACTGTTTTAATAATCATGTGTGTGCATGCTAAATTGCTTCAGTCGTGTCTGTCTCTTTGTGACACTGTGGACTGTAGCTCTCTAGGCTCCTCTGTTCATGGAATTATCCAGGCAAGAATACTGGAGTGGGTTGCCACGCCTTCCTCAATAAATCAAATATATACACGTATGTGTGTATGTCAGTGTATATTCTTTCTTTGTAGTCATTTATTTAAAAGACAATCTCTGATAAATATTTTTTATTCCCAGTTTCATGTTGTCCTTCATTTCTAATATCTTTGTTATTGTAGTTTGAACAATTTTGTGGAATACACAGTACAGAACTTCATTCAGGTTGTCCCTGCAAATGACTTGCTATAATGTATTAACCAGAAATGCTGATGCAGTGAGGGAAACACTAATAAATGGGATGCTTTCCAGGGACTATAGCTAAGGCACAACACACACAAGCCAAAATTAAGAAGAAAATGTTAGTTAAGCACCCAAGATGAAAGTCTGGCCAGAAATGCTATTAACAGTGAATATCCTATTCTAATTAAATTAATTGAGGCCTGGGCAATTTGAATCACCAGACTGTCCATTAAAAAAGTGACCCAAGGGCTTCCCTGGTGGTCCAGTGGATAAGGACACCGCCTTGCAGTGCAAGGGGCGCCGGTTCGATACCTGGCCTGGGAAGATCCTGCGTGCTGCGGAGTGGCTGGACCGATGTGTCCAATTACCGAGCCGGAGCTCTGGAGCGCATGAGCCCAGAGCCAGCACTCTGCAATGACAGACGCCACCGCGATGGGAGGCCCACAGGAGCCAAAGAACAAAGACAGATGAAAATAGAGAAATGAAAGACCAATAGAAGTGGCCCGCCTGCTCCCCTTCCTCCCCAACACGACCCCCGCCCAAAATAAATAAATAAATCTTTTTTTAAAAAAAAAAAGGTAACCCAAATTTAAACATATTAGAATTAAAGACTAGTGCAAGAATAGTCTTTTGGCTATAATTTATTTATAGAATGTACTTCCATACTTTTTTTTTTTAATTTTATTTATTTATTTATCTTTTGGAGGGTGGGTTGGGGAGGGAGGGAAATGGGCGGGCCATTTCTGTTGGTCTTTCATTTCTCCATTTTCATCCGTCTTTGTTCTTTTGGCTCCTGTGGGCCTCCCATCGCGGTGGTCCCTGCTGTCGCAGAGCACCGGCTCTGGACACATGCGCGCCAGACCTGCGGCTCAGTGATTGGACACATCGGTCCAGCCGCTCCGCGGCACGTGGGATCTTCCCAGGCCAGAGATGGAACCGGCGCCCCTTGCACTGCAAGGCGGTGCCCCTACCCACTGGACCACCAGGGGAAGCCCGCTATAATTTATTTAGAATGATGGAATACACAGTATAAAAGTAACTTTCATTTTTCAGATAAATATTTTTATTCCCAGTTTCATGTTGTCCTTCATTTCTAATATCTTTGTTATTGTAGTTTGAACAATTTTGTGGAATACACAGTACAGAACTTCATTCAGGTTGTCCCTGCAAATGACTTGCTATAATGTATTAACCAGAAATGCTGATGCAGTGAGGGAAACACTAATAAATGGGATGCTTTCCAGGGACTATAGCTAAGGCACAACACACACAAGCCAAAATTAAGAAGAAAATGTTAGTTAAGCACCCAAGATGAAAGTCTGGCCAGAAATGCTATTAACAGTGAATATCCTATTCTAATTAAATTAATTGAGGCCTGGGCAATTTGAATCACCAGACTGTCCATTGTGACCAGGCTTGGTGGTCCAGTGGATAAGGACACCGCCTTGCAGTGCAAGGGGCGCCGGTTCGATACCTGGCCTGGGAAGATCCTGCGTGCGCGAGTGGCTGGACCGATGTGTCCAATCGAGCCGAGCTCTGAGCGCATGAGCCCAGAGCCAGCACTCTGCAATGACAGAGCCACGCTGATGGAGGCCCACAGGAGCCAAAGAACAAAGACGGATGAACACAGAGAAATGAAAGACCAATAGAAGTGGCCCGCCTGCTCCCCTTCCTCCCCAACACGACCCCCGCCCAAAATAAATAAATAAATCTTTTTTTAAAAAAAAAAAGGTAACCCAAATTTAAACATATTAGAATTAAAGACTAGTGCAAGAATAGTTTTTTGGCTATAATTTATTTATAGAATGTACTTCCATACTTTTTTTTTTTAATTTTATTTATTTATTTATCTTTTGGAGGGTGGGTTGGGGAGGGAGGGAAATGGGCGGGCCATTTCTGTTGGTCTTTCATTTCTCCATTTTCATCCGTCTTTGTTCTTTTGGCTCCTGTGGGCCTCCCATCGCGGTGGTCCCTGCTGTCGCAGAGCACCGGCTCTGGACACATGCGCGCCAGACCTGCGGCTCAGTGATTGGACACATCGGTCCAGCCGCTCCGCGGCACGTGGGATCTTCCCAGGCCAGAGATGGAACCGGCGCCCCTTGCACTGCAAGGCGGTGCCCCTACCCACTGGACCACCAGGGGAAGCCCGCTATAATTTATTTAGAATGAAAACTTAAATTATTTGCTTTTTCTTGTTGGACGGATTCTGATGCCTCAAGAATGATTAAACTCAGCTGCCTGTTTGTTGTATTGTGGTTCTTAGGGAAAGGATGCTGAATGGACCTGCAAGTAAAAGAGATTTTTTTGCTAGTTTTGTTTTGGTAAGAATGATTAAATGGGAAGAGAAGAGGGTATTGCTAATTAAGAATGATCTTTGGTTTCAGATTAAAAAAAAAAAAAAGAATCATCTTTGTTTTTTCACTATTGCTATTTTTCTTTCAAATCACACCAATCTTTTTTTCTCACAAAATGTCTCACCCATAAATAGTGTAGAATGGAGAGAAGAGATAGGTAATGTAAACAGGCTTTTAAAAATTGCTCTTGAAACTTCTCTGGTGGTCCAGTGGTTAAGACTACACATTTCCATTGCAGGGGGCATGAGTTCAATCGCTAGTTGAGGAACTAGGATCCTACATGCCACATAGCATGGCCAAAAAATAAAATCAGGTTATATTTAAAATAAGTAAAAGTAAAAATTGCTCTTCTTGTTTTTTTTTTTAAAGATTTATTTATTTATTTATTTTGGGCGGGGGTCGGGTTGGGGAGGGAGGGGAGCAGGCGGGCCACTTCTATTGGTCTTTCATTTCTCTGTTTTCATCCGTCTTTGTTCTTTGGCTCCTGCGGGCCTCCCATCGCGGTGGCTCTGTTGTCGCAGAGCACAGGCTCTGGGCTCATGCGCTCCAGAGCTCCGGCTCGGTAATTGGACACATCGGTCCAGCCGCTCCGCAGCATGTGGGATCTTCCCAGGCCAGGGATGGAACCTGCGCCCCTTGCACTGCAAGGCGGTGTCCTTATCCACTGGACCACCAGGGGAAGCCCTCTTCTTGTTTTTGAATGATCTCTGATTAATTGGCCAAGAGTCAAGCACTTTAAAACATAATTTGTAAACCAGAGTTGTGTGGATATGCAAATGAATTGGATTTTTTTTGTAACTGAGGATTTCTAAGTTTTATAAAATCATTTCTTTTTTTGTTTTTTAACTTTTATTTATTTATTTTTGGCTGTGCTGAGTCTTTGTTGATGTGTGGGTTTAGCTGCTCTGCGGTATGTGGGATCTTCCTGGATCAGGGCTCGAACCTGTGTCTCCTGCATTGGCAGATGGGTTCTTACCCACTCAAAAGGGAAGCCCCATTTCTTTTTTTAAAAATTATTTATTTTTGGCTATTCAGGGTTTTTACTGCTGCCACATGCTCTTCTCTAGTTGTAGGAAGTCAGGACTACTCTCTGGTTGAGGTGAGCAGGCTTCTTGTGGTGACTTCTCTTGTTCTGGAACTTGGGCTCTAGGGCACATAGGCATCAATAGTTGTGGCACATGGGCTCAATAATCGTGGCTTACGGGCTTAGTTGCTCCGCAGAATGTGGGATCTTCCCAAATCAGGGATTGAACTCATGTCTCCTTCATTGGCAGGTGGATTCTTTACCACCGAGCTACCAGGGAAGCCCATAAAATTGTTTCTGAAACTAGTGAAAGTTGCTTAGTGAACTGAATAGATTGAGACTTCTATTGCCCAGTACCCTCCCAAGTTTTTGAAAATGTTTCTCATTTCTTCATAGCTTATCAAGGTTCAGTCTTATTTTCAAATGCTGTAACTATAGAGGTATGGTGGAAAAAGTTTCCCCTTACTGATTTATTTCTAAATCAGTTTCTTAAAGTATTGATTTATGAGTTGTTGCTTCAGGTTCTCTTTTTATTTCTCTGTGGTTCTGTTTTTATTTTATTTTTATTTCTCTGATTCAGTTTTATTTCTCTATAATTCAGTACTTTCTCTGAAAAATAAAAGTGTGTTTCAGAGTTTCTCGTAACCAGTCTATATTTATTCTAGGTTATAACTCATATTCTTCAAAAAGTGCCCTCTTGTCCTAAGGGTCACTTGCAATAACCAGCAGCTAAGAATGACTTAAACAAAGAGCTTTTCAGACTTTCTTTTCTTTTCTGGCATTATAGGCTGAGGTATCCATGTCAGTAGGCTCAGGAGGGCCTTTACCTTGACATTGACTTTAAAACATAATTTGTAAACCAGAGTTGTGTGGATATGCAAATGAATTGGATTTTTTTTGTAACTGAGGATTTCTAAGTTTTATAAAATCATTTCTTTTTTTGTTTTTTAACTTTTATTTATTTATTTTTGGCTGTGCTGAGTCTTTGTTGATGTGTGGGTTTAGCTGCTCTGCGGTATGTGGGATCTTCCTGGATCAGGGCTCGAACCTGTGTCTCCTGCATTGGCAGATGGGTTCTTACCCACTCAAAAGGGAAGCCCCATTTCTTTTTTTAAAAATTATTTATTTTTGGCTATTCAGGGTTTTTACTGCTGCCACGTGCTCTTCTCTAGTTGTAGGGAGTCAGGACTACTCTCTGGTTGAGGTGAGCAGGCTTCTTGTGGTGACTTCTCTTGTTCTGGAACTTGGGCTCTAGGGCACATAGGCATCAATAGTTGTGGCACATGGGCTCAATAATCGTGGCTTACGGGCTTAGTTGCTCCGCAGAATGTGGGATCTTCCCAAATCAGGGATTGAACTCATGTCTCCTGCATTGGCAGGCGAACTCTTTACCACTGAGCTACCAGGGAAGCCCATAAAATTGTTTCTGAAACTAGTGAAAGTTGCTTAGTGAACTGAATAGATTGAGACTTCTATTGCCCAGTACCCTCCCAAGTTTTTGAAAATGTTTCTCATTTCTTCATAGCTTATCAAGGTTCAGTCTTATTTTCAAATGCTGTAACTATAGAGGTATGGTGGAAAAAGTTTCCCCTTACTGATTTATTTCTAAATCAGTTTCTTAAAGTATTGATTTATGAGTTGTTGCTTCAGGTTCTCTTTTTATTTCTCTGTGGTTCTGTTTTTATTTTATTTTTATTTCTCTGATTCAGTTTTATTTCTCTATAATTCAGTACTTTCTCTGAAAAATAAAAGTGTGTTTCAGAGTTTCTCGTAACCAGTCTATATTTATTCTAGGTTATAACTCATATTCTTCAAAAAGTGCCCTCTTGTCCTAAGGGTCACTTGCAATAACCAGCAGCTAAGAATGACTTAAACAAAGAGCTTTTCAGACTTTCTTTTCTTTTCTGGCATTATAGGCTGAGGTATCCATGTCAGTAGGCTCAGGAGGGCCTTTACCTTTGACATTGACTTTACGTTTTTCTATTCTTTTAGGTCTTTCACTACCATTCCTACAGTGGTTGGCAAGATATCGTTCCCATCTCATTCTCCATGTACCATGCCAGTAACAGCTGCTAGAGTGTGGAGCTGGCCTATGGGAGTCAAGTAAGTGCCTTTTTTACTATTTGGCATGGTTTTTGCTTACTTTGCAAAGCCATGGAGAGGAACTCCTTAAGATTAGTTTTTGAAAAGGCACTTGCTTCATCCTTGTGGGCCAGTTCTTTGCTCCAGCTTGCTGTTGAATATCTGATAGCTAACATGAGGCTGAATTTAGCAAGGTGACTATCACAGAATAGAACGTTTTTACTCAGATAGATCCTATGGGATAATAGATCTAATCTTGGCTCGATTAGACCATTTTTATTGATGAACAACCCCTGTCCCATTCCAGAATGAATCAAACTTCTAAATTAGCTGAGTTAGTTACTCTGCCCTCCTGGAAATTTAATAGGTTATCGATGACCAAGGGTCTGTTGGTCTAAACCAAATGAATTACATGGAAACAGAACAGCTTCCCCAAGAAAGCCAGTGGCCTTGGCAATTTTCTGAATTAATTTAGTTTACTGAAAGGAAGAAGTGATTCTTAGTGTTAATGAGATTTGAGTTTCAGTGTTTATTGTTAAAGTTGCTAAAACTTGGTGTTTTACTTTTACAGGTCACCTTGTAATTTTTGCCTATATAAATTAACACATCCCCTGTTAAGTCATAACAACCATGTAAGGGAGAGTGTTTTCCTGCTCTGTCTTAGGTATTGGTGATGTGACCTGTTCACGCAGGGGAAACTTGAACATTCTCAGGTATGTGAAGATCCTGATTCATGAACATTTTCTCCCAGCAAACAAAACAGAGTTCGTTTCAGTGGGGTAGTTTTATAAAATTGAACTTGACAGTTGATTTTCTTGCCCCTGATATTATAGAATAGGAATTGGCAAAGTACAGCCAATAACACTGCTTGTTTTTGTAAATAAGTTTTGTTGGCACACAGGTACATTTGTTATTTACATGTTGTCTATGGTTGCTTTTGTATTAGAACAGAGTTGAGTTGTGACAGAGCCCATATGACCCACAAAGCCTAAAATATCTGGCTCTTTAAGGAAAAATGTGCTGATTTCTCCTATAAAAGAACCAAACTTCAAGTTGTGCTTGGAGATAAACTTGATGGAACTGTAGCTGAATTCATTAGGTTCGCAGAGCAGTGATAGAACTGAAGCTAGAGGCGAGATATCCTGCTCCTTGCTCAGGGTTCCTTCTAATAGGCCTTGTATCAAACAAGAGATACTTGTTTTTGCTACTGGTTCTAAGGCATAATCTTTTTTCCTTTATTTTCTGTGAAGCAAAAGCAAAGACTCAATGATTAAAACCACAAAGATGTGATTTATTGAAGAATTGACCTTACTTGGAGTTTGGATGCTTTTACCATTTGAAGGGAGCTGGGGAATTGCTTCTTAATGAATCACTAAGTGCTTATAGTGTATATTCAAAAAAGGTTAGGTTAGTTGGAATGAAAAGAAGCCTGAGCCTTGATGATAAGTTTTATAGCTAGGAGCAAAACCAAAACTGGCACAGATAGGATGGTTCCTTCATGTATCAGAGTGTCTAAGCTCACAGATAGCAGGATTGTATAGGTTTGCATGTGTGTATGTATGCGTGTATGGGTATCTGACAGCTCTCCAAGTACATTTGGATTGGATCTTAAAAGAGTTTAGCAGGTGTATCATAATCTACAGATTACTTGGTGTTTTACTTTACAGGTCACCTTGTAATTTTTGCCTATATAAATTAACACATCCCCTGTTAAGTCATAACAACCATGTAAGGGAGAGTGTTTTCCTGCTCTGTCTTAGGTATTGGTGATGTGACCTGTTCACGCAGGGGAAACTTGAACATTCTCAGGTATGTGAAGATCCTGATTCATGAACATTTTCTCCCAGCAAACAAAACAGAGTTCGTTTCAGTGGGGTAGTTTTATAAAATTGAACTTGACAGTTGATTTTCTTGCCCCTGATATTATAGAATAGGAATTGGCAAAGTACAGCCAATAACACTGCTTGTTTTTGTAAATAAGTTTTGTTGGCACACAGGTACATTTGTTATTTACATGTTGTCTATGGTTGCTTTTGTATTAGAACAGAGTTGAGTTGTGACAGAGCCCATATGACCCACAAAGCCTAAAATATCTGGCTCTTTAAGGAAAAATGTGCTGATTTCTCCTATAAAAGAACCAAACTTCAAGTTGTGCTTGGAGATAAACTTGATGGAACTGTAGCTGAATTCATTAGGTTCGCAGAGCAGTGATAGAACTGAAGCTAGAGGCGAGATATCCTGCTCCTTGCTCAGGGTTCCTTCTAATAGGCCTTGTATCAAACAAGAGATACTTGTTTTTGCTACTGGTTCTAAGGCATAATCTTTTTTCCTTTATTTTCTGTGAAGCAAAAGCAAAGACTCAATGATTAAAACCACAAAGATGTGATTTATTGAAGAATTGACCTTACTTGGAGTTTGGATGCTTTTACCATTTGAAGGGAGCTGGGGAATTGCTTCTTAATGAATCACTAAGTGCTTATAGTGTATATTCAAAAAAGGTTAGGTTAGTTGGAATGAAAAGAAGCCTGAGCCTTGATGATAAGTTTTATAGCTAGGAGCAAAACCAAAACTGGCACAGATAGGATGGTTCCTTCATGTATCAGAGTGTCTAAGCTCACAGATAGCAGGATTGTATAGGTTTGCATGTGTGTATGTATGCGTGTATGGGTATCTGACAGCTCTCCAAGTACATTTGGATTGGATCTTAAAAAGAGTTTAGCAGGTGTATCATAATCTACAGATTATGTTAGAGTTTAAACGGAGTTTTAAAAGTAAAATTTTGACTCTCATTCCTTACAGGGGTGCTGTGTGACGGTCTGGAGGGGTGGGATGGGGGGGATATACATATGACTAATCTGGGAACATACATATCTGTAAACAACAAAACTCAAGTTAAAAGTAAAATTTTAAAAAAAAGTGCAATTTTGAAACAGTTTTGGATTTATAGGAAAATGGCTAAGATTGTATACAGAATTCCCATAGATACCCACTCCCTGCTTCCCCTATTATTAATATCTTAACATTAGTATGGTACATTTTTTATAATTAATGAACCTACATATATATGTATTTTGTAATGAACTGATATTAATATACTGTTGTTAACTAAAGTCTGTGCTTTATTCAGATTCTCTTAGTCTTTGCATGATCTTTTTCTGTTCCAGGATTAAATGAATTTTTATTAGCATGTTCACTGATGTAGAAGGCATTTATATGTCCACCTGAGGGTAAAACTGGTTTTGAAGTCTCTTTCAGTTTCCATAAGTATGATTAAATGAGTACAGACCCAACTGCTGCAGAGTTCTGACTTGGAACATTTATATTCTGTAACTTGTCAAGAAAGTGGTTACTTTTAATAGTTATGACTCTTCAGTTTATTGTTCTTAAATTTTTAGTATCATCAATTCGAGAAAGTACAAGACAGGCTTAGTTACTTTTGTACTGTCATATGCAAAATTGCTGTGAAAATATTCTAAAATAAGTTGCTTTCTTTTTTTTTAAACATTTATTTATTTATTTATGGGGGGTGCCGGGTAGGGGAGGGAGGGGGTGCGGGCCGGCCACTTCTATTGGTTTTTCATTTATCTATTTTCATCCATCTTTGTTCTTTGGCCCGTGTGGGCCCCCCATCACAGTGGCCTTTGTTGTCGCAGAGCACCGGCTCTGGGCGCATGTTTTCCAGGGCTCCGGCTCGGTAATTGGACACATCCGTCCAGCTGTTCCACGGCACATGAGATCTTCCCAGGCCAGGGATCGAACTGGCGCCCCTTGCACTGCAAGGCGGTATCCTTACCCACTGGACCACCAGGGAAGCCCAATAAGTTGCTTTCTTTGGAAGCAGTGTAGATCCACTGTTCTACTTTAATATGTTTACCCTCCTGAAAGTAGTTTTTGAAGTCAGCACCTTCTGATGAATCATTAATCATTCAAAATTTCCTCATAAAGATCTTAAACTATTTCTTCCTTAAAAGTGTGTTATTTACCAAAGTTAAGCACATGCATCCTCTGTGACTCAGCAGTTCCACACCTAGAATTAAACATAACAGAATTGTGTGTATGTAGTTGCCAGAAGACCTGAACAAAAGTTCACGTCCCCTGCACTGGAAGGAGGATTTTAAACCACTGGACCACCAGGGAAGTCCCTAGATTTACCTTTTAAAAATTTCACCAAAGCATTTCCTCCCACCTTATGTGTGCATGCCCTTTAGGATTTAAGACAAATACCTTAATCTGATATTCAGGACCTTCTAAAATTGAGTTCCAGTCTGTATCTTTCCACCTTTAATGATAATGTCTTGATAGCCATTGATTGCTTATTAACTTTCACGTTGTGTGAAGTACCATGCATGCATAGTTTTATCTAATTTATTCCTGTTAAGTAGGTGCTGTAATTAGCACTGTTGAGGAGATAGAGGCTGGAAGGTTCTAAATAACATGTCCAAACTTGTACAAGTTATAGTTGTAACTTTTGGTCTCCTGAATGCCTTGAATAGCATCCCTAACCACCAGGTACATTCCCACCTTTATCCTAGCTCATTCACTTTGCAGATCCATGGCCTAGAAGCCTTTTGCTTGTTCCTTTCTGCCCTCTCTCACAGTCTCATTCTATTCATCCTTCAAGGCCTAGCTCAAGTTCCATCTGTTCAGTGATGTTTTTCCCCCCTCCCTTCCTCTGGCAGTTTATAGAATACTCACTAGCACCACGTGTTTTACACTTCTATTGCCTTGAATCTGTAGTTTTTATTATATAGATGATTTACTTTGGTCTTTAGATTTTTTGACCTCATTGAGATTGAACGCTTGGATTATAGTACATTATATATAATAATATATATTATATATAATAATAAGTGAATATGTTGGTCATTTGACGTGATAACAGAACTGTTAATAGCTGAAGGTATATAATGTGCATCTTTTAATTCCTTATGCTTCTTAATTCAGAACCAGGAATGACTTATTTAGCTTAGAGCTAGATATCATTGATTTGTAAGCAGGAAATTTTATAACTATAGTCACACACTGATTTACATCACAGTAGCTCTTTATATCAGGAGCTTGACTTCTTTGTTTTTTGTGGGGAGCACTTCTATTGGTCTTTCATTTATCTGTTTTCATCGATCTTTGTTCTTTGGCCTGTGTGGGCCTCCCATCACAGTGACCTCTGTCACTGCAGAGCACTGGCTCTCTGGGCGCATACGCTCCAGAGCTCCAGCTCAGTAGTAGGACACATAGGTCCAGCGGCTCTGTGGCACACAGGATCTTCCCAGGCCAGGAATCGAACCAGCACCCCTTGCACTGCAAGGTGGTGTCCTTACCCACTGGACCACCAGGGAAGCCCGACTTCTTTGTTTTTAATTGAAGTATAGTTGACTTATGATACTATATTAGTTTTAGGTGATTCAGTATTTTTATGTATTATACTCCATTTGAAGTTATTTTAAAATATGAGCTATATTCCTTATCCTGTACATTATACATCCTTATATCTTATTTATTTTATTCTTAGTAATTTCTGTCTCTTAACTTCTTGCCCCTATTCTGCCCTTCCTCCCAACCCTATCCTCATGGCTAACCAAAAGTTTGTTCTCTGTATCTGCTAGTCCATTTCTGTTTTGTTGTAATTGTTTATTTGTTTTATTTTTTGGATTCCACATGTAAGTGATAACAGACAGTATTTGTGTTTATCTGACTTATTTCACTAAGCATAATAGCCTCTAGGTCTATTCATGTTGTTGAAAATGGCGGAGTTTCATCCATTTTTTATGACTGTGTAATATTCCATTGTGGACTTCTCTGGTGGCTCAGTGGTAAAGAATCCGTCTGTAACGCAGAAGACGGTGGTTTGATCCCTGAAGAAGGAAATAGCAACCCACTCCAGTGTTTTTGCCTGGGAAATCCCATGGACAGAGGAGCGTGATGGGCTGCAGTCCATGGGCTTGCAAAAGAGTCAGACATGATTCTCCAAAGTAACCTCCTGCTTTTGCATTTTGTTTTTATGGTGAGAACTCCAGGCAGTGGAATTTATGACGTCAGGCAAGAAGACAATCATTCCAGCAACTTCAGATCTCACTCAGAGTAAAAAACAGAGTTATGTTAAGTGGCCTTTAAGCAGGAATGTGCTCATAAAATGGATCTCTGGAAAAGGAAAAGCTTCTGATTGTACCTAGGCAATTTTTGGCAAGACTAAATTACAGTCTGCTGCTATTAACATCGATCTTTGTTCTTTGGCCTGTGTGGGCCTCCCATCACAGTGACCTCTGTCACTGCAGAGCACTGGCTCTCTGGGCGCATACGCTCCAGAGCTCCAGCTCAGTAGTAGGACACATAGGTCCAGCGGCTCTGTGGCACACAGGATCTTCCCAGGCCAGGAATCGAACCAGCACCCCTTGCACTGCAAGGTGGTGTCCTTACCCACTGGACCACCAGGGAAGCCCGACTTCTTTGTTTTTAATTGAAGTATAGTTGACTTATGATACTATATTAGTTTTAGGTGATTCAGTATTTTTATGTATTATACTCCATTTGAAGTTATTTTAAAATATGAGCTATATTCCTTATCCTGTACATTATACATCCTTATATCTTATTTATTTTATTCTTAGTAATTTCTGTCTCTTAACTTCTTGCCCCTATTCTGCCCTTCCTCCCAACCCTATCCTCATGGCTAACCAAAAGTTTGTTCTCTGTATCTGCTAGTCCATTTCTGTTTTGTTGTAATTGTTTATTTGTTTTATTTTTTGGATTCCACATGTAAGTGATAACAGACAGTATTTGTGTTTATCTGACTTATTTCACTAAGCATAATAGCCTCTAGGTCTATTCATGTTGTTGAAAATGGCGGAGTTTCATCCATTTTTTATGACTGTGTAATATTCCATTGTGGACTTCTCTGGTGGCTCAGTGGTAAAGAATCCGTCTGTAACGCAGAAGACGGTGGTTTGATCCCTGAAGAAGGAAATAGCAACCCACTCCAGTGTTTTTGCCTGGGAAATCCCATGGACAGAGGAGCGTGATGGGCTGCAGTCCATGGGCTTGCAAAAGAGTCAGACATGATTCTCCAAAGTAACCTCCCTGCTTTTGCATTTTGTTTTTTATGGTGAGAACTCCAGGCAGTGGAATTTATGACGTCAGGCAAGAAGACAATCATTCCAGCAACTTCAGATCTCACTCAGAGTAAAAGACAGAGTTATGTTAAGTGGCCTTTAAGCAGGAATGTGCTCATAAAATGGATCTCTGGAAAAGGAAAAGCTTCTGATTTATAGCATATGCCTATTTCTGTGCTATTATTATTCCTGCTATGGGATTCAAAGATCTAGAAAGTGTTACAGTCTGCTCTTAAGCTAGTTCCAGCCAGTTCTATCTTAACACTGCTGAACATCTGGGTATATGTGTGTGTGCACATGAATCGTATCTGATTCTTTGCAGCCCCATGAACTGTAGCCCTCCAGGTTCCTCTATCCGTGGGATTTTCCAGGCAGGAACACTGGAGTGGGTTGCCATTCCGTTCTCCAGGGGATCTTCTTGACTCAGATCAAACCCAGCTGTCTTGCACTGCAGGCAGATTCTTTACCATCTGAGCCACCAGGGAAGCCCTTGGCTCTCTGACTTATAGTCAATTATTGCTACTTTCCCCCTTGCCCACTCCATTCTTACGATACTGTCCTCCTTGCTTTTCGTCAGACATGCACCCACCTCATAGGATTTATAGATGAGCTGGACATGACTGAGTAACTAAGCATAGTTGGTCTTCTCTGGTGGCTCAGAAGTAAGGAATCTGCCTGCAATGCAAGAAACACAGATGTGGGTTCAGTCCCTGGGGTTGCAAAGAATCAGACATGACTGTGTGACTTAGTGTGCATGCAGAGTTAGAATGCTCTTCTGAATACCTGCAGGTTTGCTTATTTCTTACCTCTCTCAAGTGTGCTTGGATATCTTCTTTGATTTCACTATATAAATTTATAGTCTTTCCCCTACATTTGCTCATCACTGTTTCTTCATTACTCTGCTTTATTTTTTCTTAGCATTTCCAACATTTAATACGTTTATGTATCAATATAACTTGCTTTCACTTCCTATACCTTTAATTAGAACAGAAACATTTTCTTCACTACTGCATCTTTAGCACCCAAAACAATGCCTAACACATAGACCCTGAAAAGTTGTTGAATGAATCTATATGTATTTCTTTTAGAGATATAAATTGAATGTGTATATTTCCCATCTGGGAACATCCCTTATATGGAAGGAATCTAAATTTTTTGTTTTACTGGTTGTCGTAAGATGATTTCCAAAATATCTGCAGTGTTTCTTCACCTATCTGATGCCAAACTGTAGTGATGCATTACTGCTATTTCTAGGAAGTGTTTTCTGTAGGTGGGGATAATGGTTAAATTTGCTGTTGAGACTGAAAAAGAAGCAGTTCATTTTGGTTGAAAGGAAAATATCTGAAATACATATAAACAAATCAGTTTGGGCCTGTCACTGATAATTGCAACTTGAAATTATTGTTTACTTAATTCCCTTATGAGGAATTCAACAATATTTATGGTAAAGTATGTATTTGGTAGTATGTTAATCTCATAATAACATGATTATGAGTTTGAATATCTCTGATAATTAATGAGAAAATGTAATGTATATACTTTATTTGAAGGTTAAATGGGTTTATGGAAATATTTTTATGTATAAACATTAAGGTTTATAGGCCAGTTTAGCATGCTGGTTGACTATAATATAAAAGGTGTATGACTTCTTGTGAACTAGATGCTACTACCTTCTCCTCTTGATCTCAATTGCTGCCTTTTTCCCCCCTTAAGTGAAATTGACTCCTCCACTTCACTCAGCCTGAACATGAAAGTCTTAGTCGCTTAGTCATGTCCAATTCTTTGTGACCCATGGACTGAAGCCCACCAGGCTCCTCTGTCCATGGAATTCTCCGGGCAAGAATATAGGTGTGGGTTGCCATGCTCTCCTTCAGGGGATTTTCCCAACCCAGGGATTGAACCTAGGTCTCCCACACTGAGGGCAGATTCTTTACCAGCTGAGCTACCAGAGCATTCTAAGAATACTGGAGTGGGTAGCCTATCCCTTCTCCAGAGGATTTTCTCAACCCAGGAGTCAAATTGGGGTCTTCTGCATTACACGTGGATTCTTTACCAGCTGAGTTACCAGGGAAGCCTGGGCATAGACAGACATTATACAGAGGTGGCAAGATTGAGCTGTACTTACCAGAATTTTCTTTTTCTTTCTTCTACACTTAAGTATTTTTACAAGTAAAATTCTAACACAATAAGAATTGAAAATGATAACCAGAGTTCCTTTTTTCAAATTAATTTTTCAAGTATAACCATATTAACCATTTTTTGTTTGGGTATTTGATTCATAGAGGTCAGAGAAAAGGATAATTTGAACTGAAAGCTGTTACTTGTTCTTGGCAGACAATTATGAAATGAAGAAAAAGTCTGATTTTCTTTATGAGTTTATGTGTTATTTTATTGTGTGACACTAAAATTTGCAGTATTTTTATAGACTTTTAAGCATTTGAGAAATAGCCTTTTTCTTTTAGTAAAAGGGGGGGAAGAAGCAGTTCATTTTGGTTGAAAGGAAAATATCTGAAATACATATAAACAAATCAGTTTGGGCCTGTCACTGATAATTGCAACTTGAAATTATTGTTTACTTAATTCCCTTATGAGGAATTCAACAATATTTATGGTAAAGTATGTATTTGGTAGTATGTTAATCTCATAATAACATGATTATGAGTTTGAATATCTCTGATAATTAATGAGAAAATGTAATGTATATACTTTATTTGAAGGTTAAATGGGTTTATGGAAATATTTTTATGTATAAACATTAAGGTTTATAGGCCAGTTTAGCATGCTGGTTGACTATAATATAAAAGGTGTATGACTTCTTGTGAACTAGATGCTACTACCTTCTCCTCTTGATCTCAATTGCTGCCTTTTTCCCCCCTTAAGTGAAATTGACTCCTCCACTTCACTCAGCCTGAACATGAAAGTCTTAGTCGCTTAGTCATGTCCAATTCTTTGTGACCCATGGACTGAAGCCCACCAGGCTCCTCTGTCCATGGAATTCTCCGGGCAAGAATATAGGTGTGGGTTGCCATGCTCTCCTTCAGGGGATTTTCCCAACCCAGGGATTGAACCTAGGTCTCCCACACTGAGGGCAGATTCTTTACCAGCTGAGCTACCAGAGCATTCTAAGAATACTGGAGTGGGTAGCCTATCCCTTCTCCAGAGGATTTTCTCAACCCAGGAGTCAAATTGGGGTCTTCTGCATTACACGTGGATTCTTTACCAGCTGAGTTACCAGGGAAGCCTGGGCATAGACAGACATTATACAGAGGTGGCAAGATTGAGCTGTACTTACCAGAATTTTCTTTTTCTTTCTTCTACACTTAAGTATTTTTACAAGTAAAATTCTAACACAATAAGAATTGAAAATGATAACCAGAGTTCCTTTTTTTCAAATTAATTTTTCAAGTATAACCATATTAACCATTTTTTGTTTGGGTATTTGATTCATAGAGGTCAGAGAAAAGGATAATTTGAACTGAAAGCTGTTACTTGTTCTTGGCAGACAATTATGAAATGAAGAAAAAGTCTGATTTTCTTTATGAGTTTATGTGTTATTTTATTGTGTGACACTAAAATTTGCAGTATTTCTCTCCTATAGACTTTTAAGCATTTGAGAAATAGCCTTTTTTCTTTTATGAAAGCTTAACTTCCTTTGTTCTGTCACTTTTGGTTTCAGAAAACGTTTATTTTCTAGAGTTTTTTTTTTTTTTTTGAAAATTAAGACTATTTTTAGAGAAGTTTAAGATTCATAGCAAAATTGCAGTGAAGGTACAGAGAGACAGATACAGATTTTTTTTTAATAACGACATTCTTAATGATTACTAAATTTGTCAGAGAGAACAGAGATAAGCTTACTTTTCTGTTCTTGTGTCTGATGCTGTGATTTGTATTTTTCTAACACAGTCAGAATTATTATCCTTTTTAAAAGCTTGTACCTATTGCAAAGGTACCAAATATTTATCATAGAAAAACTGAGATATACAGAAAAATGGAAGAAAGAAGAAAATACTACTGAGAGACAACCACTGTTAACATTTTTATGTGTCTCCTTCAGACATTTTTTACGGAGTTCATCTTGCCTCTGATAAAAGAATCATTGATCTTTATATACAACATAAAACATACTTCCTTTGCGTAGCATTTTACCAAATATTTAACACACTTGTCATGAACATTCAGTGACAGCATAATACTCTAAAGAGTATATGTACCATTGCTTGTGTTTATAATATAATTTTCAAAATAGATATTGTTGGTGGCACATTTGAGAATTTTAAAGAATAAACATTCTTTTGCCTTGAAACAAGTTTAAGGAAAAAACCAAAAAACCCCGGAGATGATCCTTCTCTTGTATGTTACTGTGTAAAAGTTGGTTACTGCCTTGATCACATTCTCATACTCTCAAAAATAACAGTCACAAATTACAATAAAGCTATTTAAAGTATCTTTAAAAGCTTGTCTGTTTGAGATGCTGTCTTCTAGAAATCATTTGCTTTTTTTTTTTTTTTTTAAATTTTATTTATTTATTTTTGGCTATTCTGGATTTTCACTGCTGCCACAGGCTCTTCTCTAGTTGTAGGCAGTGGGATCTACTCTCTAGTCGAGGTGAGCAGGCTTCTTGTTGTAGTAACTTCTCTTGTTGTGGAACTCAGGCTCTGGGGCACATGGGCTTCGATAGTTGTAGCACAAGGGCTCAGTACTTGCAGATCCAAGGCTCTAGAGCACAGGCTCAACAGTTGTGGCTCACGGGCTTAGTTGCTCCGCAGCATGTAGGGTCCTCTTAGATCAGGGATTGAACCTGTGTCTCCTTCATTGGCAGGTGCACTCTTTACCACTGAGCTACCAGGGAAGCCCCCATTTGCTGTTTTAGTGAAGACTGTTAGGTTCTTTGAGAGTTGGACCATAAAGAAGGCTGAGTGCAGAAAAATTGATGGCTTTGAAGTGTGGTAGTGGAGAAGGCTCTTGAAAATTCCTTGGACTGCAAGGAGATCAATCCAGTCAATCCTAAAGGAAATCAGTCCTGAATATTCATTGGAAGGACTGATGCTGTAGCTGAAGCCACCAGTACTGTGGCCACCTGATACGAAGAGACAACTCACTGAAAAAGACCCTGATGTTGGGAAAAATAGAAGGCAAAAGGAGAATGGGGACAACAGAGGACGAGATGCTTGGATGGTATCACTGAGCCAATGGACATGAGTTTGAGCAAGCTCTGGGAGATGGTGAAGGACGTGCTGTAGTCCATGGGGTCACAAAGAGTTGGACACGAATGAGCAACTGAACTGCAGTGTTAGATTCTTCTGTGGCTATTAGAATAGGTCAACAGAGGATGAGATGGTTGGATGGCATCACCAACTCAGTGGACATGAGTTAGAGCAAACTGGGAGATGGTGAAGGGCAGGGAAGCCTAGTGTGATGCAGTCTCTGGAGTTGCAAAGTGTCAAGCACGACTTAGCAACTAAACAGCAACAACTGCCTACATAGGTTTTTATGTAACTGAATTTATTTCTTTCCTCCTCTTGCCTAATTTCCTTTCTCTCTTTTGTTCCATTTTTGCTTCAGGGTAGCCATGAGTATTTATCTTTGTTTTTCTCCATACTTGAATCCTCATCTTGTCTCTTCCTTGTGTTCCTGGCTGTCAGTACAAACCCACACTCCAACATGCATATATGTAGTGTTTTATATTTTACTTTGTTTTATAAAATGGAATCATATTGTACCTTTTCCTGTATCTTGTTTTTTTCCCTAAGTAATAATTAATAAAAGTTCTTCTAAGTCAACTAGTATAGCTCAAAGTAATTCATTTAATGGTTTTATAGAATATGGCATTATGTGTGAGATTGTTCCCTTGTACAGCTGGTACTGTGTATTTAGTAACATTTAAAATTTTTATTTATTTACTTTGTGCAGGTGCACTCTTTACCACTGAGCTACCAGGGAACCCCCCATTTGCTGTTTTAGTGAAGACTGTTAGGTTCTTTGAGAGTTGGACCATAAAGAAGGCTGAGTGCAGAAAAATTGATGGCTTTGAAGTGTGGTAGTGGAGAAGGCTCTTGAAAATTCCTTGGACTGCAAGGAGATCAATCCAGTCAATCCTAAAGGAAATCAGTCCTGAATATTCATTGGAAGGACTGATGCTGTAGCTGAAGCCACCAGTACTGTGGCCACCTGATACGAAGAGACAACTCACTGAAAAAGACCCTGATGTTGGGAAAAATAGAAGGCAAAAGGAGAATGGGGACAACAGAGGACGAGATGCTTGGATGGTATCACTGAGCCAATGGACATGAGTTTGAGCAAGCTCTGGGAGATGGTGAAGGACGTGCTGTAGTCCATGGGGTCACAAAGAGTTGGACACGAATGAGCAACTGAACTGCAGTGTTAGATTCTTCTGTGGCTATTAGAATAGGTCAACAGAGGATGAGATGGTTGGATGGCATCACCAACTCAGTGGACATGAGTTAGAGCAAACTGGGAGATGGTGAAGGGCAGGGAAGCCTAGTGTGATGCAGTCTCTGGAGTTGCAAAGTGTCAAGCACGACTTAGCAACTAAACAGCAACAACTGCCTACATAGGTTTTTATGTAACTGAATTTATTTCTTTCCTCCTCTTGCCTAATTTCCTTTCTCTCTTTTGTTCCATTTTTGCTTCAGGGTAGCCATGAGTATTTATCTTTGTTTTTCTCCATACTTGAATCCTCATCTTGTCTCTTCCTTGTGTTCCTGGCTGTCAGTACAAACCCACACTCCAACATGCATATATGTAGTGTTTTATATTTTACTTTGTTTTATAAAATGGAATCATATTGTACCTTTTCCTGTATCTTGTTTTTTTCCCTAAGTAATAATTAATAAAAGTTCTTCTAAGTCAACTAGTATAGCTCAAAGTAATTCATTTAATGGTTTTATAGAATATGGCATTATGTGTGAGATTGTTCCCTTGTACAGCTGGTACTGTGTATTTAGTAACATTTAAAATTTTTATTTATTTTTATTTTTGGCTGCTTTTGGTCTTCATTGCTGTGCATGGGCTTTTCTCTAGTTGTGGCAGGCAGGGGCTCCTCTCTAGTTGCAGTGTGCAGGCTTCTTGTTGCAGTGGCTTCTCTTGTTGTGGAGCACAAGCTCTAGGCCCATGTGCTTCAGTAGTTGTGGCACTCGGACTTAGTTGCCTTGAGGCATGGCGGATCTTCCTGGATCAAGGATTGAATTGGTGTCCCCTGCACTGCAAGGTATATTCTTAACCAGTGAACCACCAGGAAAGCATTATATTTAGTAATATTTGATGATTACTGTCAGATTGTTTTCTAAAACCCAACATCATAAGAGAGCCTTCTAAGGTCCCTGTTGATTCATGGAAGACCACAAAATTCAATTATGTAGCTTTTTTATAGTTGTTAGTTACAGGATTTGCTGGATTCTTAAAAGACTGTATTTGAAGAGTAACTTTATGAAATTGCTTGTCTTTCTTGTGTTCTGGGTGGCAGTGTTACTTTAATACAAAATAAAATTCTCTTCAGAGACTTTCTAGTCCCTGATTCTAGTTCAGGGACTTTCCTAACAGTCCAGTAGTTAAGACTCTGTACTTCCATTACATCAGTGCAGGTTTGATCCCGGGCTGGAGCTAAGATCCTGCATGGTGCATGGTGCCACCAAAAACAAACAGCAACCAAAAAGCCTCCAATTCATGTACCTAGTGCCATGTAATATTCTAATAGATCAGAGAATAAAGGGTACTGAGACAGAGTTTAGAATCTGACTTTGGGGATGAGTAACCTCCTCTGTGCTTTTTTTTAATTTCCTTTCTTTTGTTCCATTTTTGCTTCAGGGTAGCCATGAGTATTTATCTTTGTTTTTCTCCATACTTGAATCCTCATCTTGTCTCTTCCTTGTGTTCCTGGCTGTCAGTACAAACCCACACTCCAACATGCATATATGTAGTGTTTTATATTTTACTTTGTTTTATAAAATGGAATCATATTGTACCTTTTCCTGTATCTTGTTTTTTTCCCTAAGTAATAATTAATAAAAGTTCTTCTAAGTCAACTAGTATAGCTCAAAGTAATTCATTTAATGGTTTTATAGAATATGGCATTATGTGTGAGATTGTTCCCTTGTACAGCTGGTACTGTGTATTTAGTAACATTTAAAATTTTTATTTATTTTTATTTTTGGCTGCTTTTGGTCTTCATTGCTGTGCATGGGCTTTTCTCTAGTTGTGGCATGTGGGGGTATTCTCTAGTTGCAGTGTGCAGGCTTCTTGTTGCAGTGGCTTCTCTTGTTGTGGAGCACAAGCTCTAGGCCCATGTGCTTCAGTAGTTGTGGCACTCGGACTTAGTTGCCTTGAGGCATGGCGGATCTTCCTGGATCAAGGATTGAATTGGTGTCCCCTGCACTGCAAGGTATATTCTTAACCAGTGAACCACCAGGAAAGCATTATATTTAGTAATATTTGATGATTACTGTCAGATTGTTTTCTAAAACCCAACATCATAAGAGAGCCTTCTAAGGTCCCTGTTGATTCATGGAAGACCACAAAATTCAATTATGTAGCTTTTTTATAGTTGTTAGTTACAGGATTTGCTGGATTCTTAAAAGACTGTATTTGAAGAGTAACTTTATGAAATTGCTTGTCTTTCTTGTGTTCTGGGTGGCAGTGTTACTTTAATACAAAATAAAATTCTCTTCAGAGACTTTCTAGTCCCTGATTCTAGTTCAGGGACTTTCCTAACAGTCCAGTAGTTAAGACTCTGTACTTCCATTACATCAGTGCAGGTTTGATCCCGGGCTGGAGCTAAGATCCTGCATGGTGCATGGTGCCACCAAAAACAAACAGCAACCAAAAAGCCTCCAATTCATGTACCTAGTGCCATGTAATATTCTAATAGATCAGAGAATAAAGGGTACTGAGACAGAGTTTAGAATCTGACTTTGGGGATGAGGTTGGGAAATAAAGGCCATTTTGGTAATGGGTTTTTATCTTTAAATTGGGTATTTGCTTGGTAACAGGAGGATTAATTAAAGAATCTCTTTCTCTGGTAGTCTCTCAGCTTGAACAGATAAAAATATAGAGTACCAGTGTTCAGAGGGGGAGTGCTGTAGAAAATGTGTGGGTAACTGTTGTAGTTCCACAGAGCAGATAGCATCTAGAATAAAGAATAGATGAAAATGCTCATTGAGGATTAGTGTTCTTGAAACATCATCAAATACACCATTCCCTGAGCCTAGCATTCAGAGCCATTCATAATGTTGTACATCTTGCATACCTAAGGTATTTTCCATCTAGCTGAACACACTTTTCCTTAGTTCTGTATTTTGTGTTTACCACATTCATTCCCAGTGCTATTCGTTTGTTCTCATCCTTTAGAAGTCATCTCTCCCCTTCTATACCTTACAGATAGATGGATTACAGTCTATCTTTTCAATTCTCAAGTGCCATCTCCTTTATGAATCCTTTGACCTCCAGTCCAGATTGATCCTTTTTAGCTCTTAACTTCCATGGCACTGATATTTTGAATTTCTTCAAACTGATTTCCAAGTACTATGCATTTATGTAGCAACAAAGTTTTTATTTGTTTTTATTGAACATCTTTTGTATCTGCATTACTATTCTAAATACTATATAGGTGGCAACCATGCTTCCTATTTTCAAGATAGGCTGGGAAAGTGAATTTCTAACTTCTGACTTGGATAGGCAGGACTTATAAGGAATTCTGTAAGCACTGAAAGCTGTTTAAAGGTGCTGGGTAGTTGGAAATGAACTCTGATATGGTTGCAGGATTAATTTAGATTTTAATAGTTAGTGAAGGCCTTTCTGGGATCAAGATACTTAAGCTGAGACCTAATGAAAAGAAGAAATCCATGAAATGACAAAGTGAAGAATATTTCAGTAGAGGGAATGATGAAAAGGCATTGGTTTGGGATCAGGATGAGGGGTTGGGGCACAAGGTGTTGGATGAGGTTAGCCTGTTAGAGGAACGTAAAGATGGCTGATGTTGCTGGAGTGTGTTGAGTGAGAGGGAGCATAGTGTGAATTTACAAAAGGAAGTATGGTCTTGTTTGGTTTTGTTTTAATGGAAGTTTGAAGATGCACATTTACTTTCTCTGGTAGTCTCTGCAACAGATAAAAATATAGAGTACCAGTGTTCAGAGGGGGAGTGCTGTAGAAAATGTGTGGGTAACTGTTGTAGTTCCACAGAGCAGATAGCATCTAGAATAAAGAATAGATGAAAATGCTCATTGAGGATTAGTGTTCTTGAAACATCATCAAATACACCATTCCCTGAGCCTAGCATTCAGAGCCATTCATAATGTTGTACATCTTGCATACCTAAGGTATTTTCCATCTAGCTGAACACACTTTTCCTTAGTTCTGTATTTTGTGTTTACCACATTCATTCCCAGTGCTATTCGTTTGTTCTCATCCTTTAGAAGTCATCTCTCCCCTTCTATACCTTACAGATAGATGGATTACAGTCTATCTTTTCAATTCTCAAGTGCCATCTCCTTTATGAATCCTTTGACCTCCAGTCCAGATTGATCCTTTTTACCTCTTAACTTCCATGGCACTGATATTTTGAATTTCTTCAAACTGATTTCCAAGTACTATGCATTTATGTAGCAACAAAGTTTTTATTTGTTTTTATTGAACATCTTTTGTATCTGCATTACTATTCTAAATACTATATAGGTGGCAACCATGCTTCCTATTTTCAAGATAGGCTGGGAAAGTGAATTTCTAACTTCTGACTTGGATAGGCAGGACTTATAAGGAATTCTGTAAGCACTGAAAGCTGTTTAAAGGTGCTGGGTAGTTGGAAATGAACTCTGATATGGTTGCAGGATTAATTTAGATTTTAATAGTTAGTGAAGGCCTTTCTGGGATCAAGATACTTAAGCTGAGACCTAATGAAAAGAAGAAATCCATGAAATGACAAAGTGAAGAATATTTCAGTAGAGGGAATGATGAAAAGGCATTGGTTTGGGATCAGGATGAGGGGTTGGGGCACAAGGTGTTGGATGAGGTTAGCCTGTTAGAGGAACGTAAAGATGGCTGATGTTGCTGGAGTGTGTTGAGTGAGAGGGAGCATAGTGTGAATTTACAAAAGGAAGTATGGTCTTGTTTGGTTTTGTTTTAATGGAAGTTTGAAGATGCACATTTACTTTGCGTTTCTTCCCCTGAGATGTCCTGTTGAGAGTAGGGATGTAATTATAGATGTGGAGAAAAGAAGGATATTTCTGTGTTATTAAATCTCATGAGCCGTTAGATATCATAGAGTAACTAAAATTACTCATATACTGGTTAGAAGGAGAATAGCATGATGTTCCTAGCAAAGATAAGAAATACTACAAAGACTATGTGCCAGTGAGTGCTGTGATTAAACCTTCTGTTTTCATTCCACTGCCCCAACCTAGTGGGCCTTAAAAGAAATTGCTTCTTTATCCCTCTTACCTTGATATAGAGGAATGGTGTTTTGTGGTTGCAGATATACTTGTAATGTACTAACTCTAGTTACTACTTCAGAATGGCAGAAGTCCCCCACTCCAGATAGCACTGATAGATTTTTCCTGTTGAAGAATTGCATTATATAACAAAGTGATAGAAAATTGCTTTTAGACTCCTTTTTTAAAAAAGGAATCAACTATAAGCCACAATAATAAATATATTTCACATCAAGATTCAGTACACACATATATACACAGACAAGTTAGGATTCATTCTGTGAAATAATATTTATCCCTAACACACACAGCACACTCCAATTTTTTTTTGTATTACACTTGTGTCTGTTGGTTGTCCCTCTACTAAACTGACTTTATTACAATTTGATAGGTCATGTCTGGGAGTTTCAAAACTACTAGTTTAGGTTAATAAAAGCTCACCAGTGAGACAAGGGTGAAATTCAGAAACCGTTCTGCTACTCTACAATGGGTAAAAGGTGAAATAGTTATTTAGTTGCGTACGTGATCAGTAACTTAGTTGTGCTCAACTCTGGAACCCTATGGACTGCAGCCTGCCAAACTCCTGTATCCATGGGATTATCCTGGCAAGAATCCTAGAGTGGATTGCAATTTCCCACATCTCCTGCATTGGCAGGTAGATTCTTTACCACTGAACCATCTAGGAATCCCCCAACTGAGGCATCAACCGTGACATCAGTTAACACTGCCCACAGTGCACTTTTCACATGCATTATCTTGTATGATTTTACAAAAATAGTATTGGAAAAAATCCAAGAGATATACATGCAAGGAAAAGAGATTCCATCATCTCATTTTGAAACCTTGTTAAATCTTTCTGCCTTTTTAGGATAAGGAGGTCATATTAAGAAACATATATCAGGATGCGTTCTCTGGAAAGCACCTACAGGATATGGCCAGCAGATATTTTTGAAATGACCATTAGAAGAATACATTTTAAATGAAGGTGGAAAAGATATAGTTAGAGCAGTGATTCTCACTAGGGGTGATGCTTATTTCTATGGATTTTCCTAATTTGAACATTTCTCTTAAATGAAGTCGTACAGTGTATGGACTTTTGTAACTGATTTCTTTCACATAACACAATATATATATTTTTTAATTAATTAATTGTTGGCTATGCTGGGTCTTATTGCTGTGCAGATTTTCTCTAGTTACAGCAAATGGAGCTTACTCTAGTTGTAACGTGAGGGCTTCCCATTGTGGTGGCTTCTCCTGTTGTGGATCACGGGCTCTAGGGTGCTCCAACTTCAGTAGTTGCGGCTTCCGGGCTCTGGAGCACAGGAATAGTTACAGTACACAGGGTTATTTGCTCTGAGGCATGTGGAATCTTCCCAGGCAAGGGATCAAATCCATGTTTCCTGCATTGTCAGGTGAAATCTTTGCCACTGAGCTACCAAGGGAGCCCAGCACAATGATTTTAAATTTCATCCATGTTAAGGCATACTTTAATACTTTATCCTTTTTATTGCATATTATAATTCATAATATTTCATTGTGTTGGTATATTTATATATAAATACATATTTTATTTATTCATTCACCAGTTGAATGATATTTGGGTTATTTCCATTTTTTACTAGTATGAATAATGCTGCTCTGACCATTCTCATAAAGGGTTTTTGTGGATGTATGTCTTCATTTCTCTTCAGTGTGTACCTAATGTAGAATTTCAGGGTCCTCACATAATTTTATGTTTAATTTTTTTTGAGGAACTGCCAAACTGTTTTCTAAAGGGGCTGCACCATTTTACACTCCCATTGGCAGTTTATGAATGTTCCAGTTTCTGTGCATCTTGACACTCATTATTGTCTTTTTTATTTTAACCACGCTCTTGAATGTGAAGTGGTATCTCTTTGTGGTTTTGATCTGCATTTTCCTAATAACGAATGATCATATGCTTAGCTATTTGTATACCTTCTTTGGAGAAATGCCGATTCAGTCCTTAGCATATTTTTATTGGGTTGTTTGTCTTTTGTTGAGCTATAAGAATAGAGATGCCTTTTTAAAACTTTACTTCATTATGAATCTATCATCCATTCTTTTTCAAGCTGATAACTCAGAGAATCTCTTTTCAAAGAAGGCAGTCTTGTGTCCTTTTCAGTATCTTTCAGTTTTTTAAAACACTGGTCATAAAGAAGAGTCAGTCATGTTTTTAAAAAAAGAAGTAGAGATTATTGATGTACAGTTAGGTAAATGGAAGAATTTATAAAAGCACTAATAATTTATCAAATGTGATAGGATCTGGCAAACAGAATTAAGTTCCATTGATTCTTATGGGAATCTCATTGAGCAAGGAAGCCATGACTGCTAAATGTATCAAACAGATGCTCTTGGTTTCTGGCATTCTCCTCCAGCACATAAGAAACATTTGTACATAGTACTGCAAGGTTTTGTGTGTAACATTTAGATTATGTATTTGATTTTTTTACTCTTCCTCAAAAGGAGTTTGGGTATTCGAAGAATTCATAACTGGTTTAACTGGACCATGAGAATGATTTACATAGCTGTCGTGTGTGTCATCTTTTGTAGCAGCAAAAGGAGGCTTATTAAGTATATTCTTAGCTTGATTAAATTGTAGGAGAGCACATCCATAAGAACAAAAAGTCCCTTTTGATTTGTTTTCCTCTCCATTTAGTGAGTTTAATGAGTATAATCTATCAGTAAGGGCTCGTATGCCTGATTAGTATTAAAAGAGAAAAAAAGCTCGTAAAAAATGGAGACCATTCAATGCAGTGTGTACCTAATGTAGAATTTCAGGGTCCTCACATAATTTTATGTTTAATTTTTTTTGAGGAACTGCCAAACTGTTTTCTAAAGGGGCTGCACCATTTTACACTCCCATTGGCAGTTTATGAATGTTCCAGTTTCTGTGCATCTTGACACTCATTATTGTCTTTTTTATTTTAACCACGCTCTTGAATGTGAAGTGGTATCTCTTTGTGGTTTTGATCTGCATTTTCCTAATAACGAATGATCATATGCTTAGCTATTTGTATACCTTCTTTGGAGAAATGCCGATTCAGTCCTTAGCATATTTTTATTGGGTTGTTTGTCTTTTGTTGAGCTATAAGAATAGAGATGCCTTTTTAAAACTTTACTTCATTATGAATCTATCATCCATTCTTTTTCAAGCTGATAACTCAGAGAATCTCTTTTCAAAGAAGGCAGTCTTGTGTCCTTTTCAGTATCTTTCAGTTTTTTAAAACACTGGTCATAAAGAAGAGTCAGTCATGTTTTTTAAAAAATGAAGTAGAGATTATTGATGTACAGTTAGGTAAATGGAAGAATTTATAAAAGCACTAATAATTTATCAAATGTGATAGGATCTGGCAAACAGAATTAAGTTCCATTGATTCTTATGGGAATCTCATTGAGCAAGGAAGCCATGACTGCTAAATGTATCAAACAGATGCTCTTGGTTTCTGGCATTCTCCTCCAGCACATAAGAAACATTTGTACATAGTACTGCAAGGTTTTGTGTGTAACATTTAGATTATGTATTTGATTTTTTTACTCTTCCTCAAAAGGAGTTTGGGTATTCGAAGAATTCATAACTGGTTTAACTGGACCATGAGAATGATTTACATAGCTGTCGTGTGTGTCATCTTTTGTAGCAGCAAAAGGAGGCTTATTAAGTATATTCTTAGCTTGATTAAATTGTAGGAGAGCACATCCATAAGAACAAAAAGTCCCTTTTGATTTGTTTTCCTCTCCATTTAGTGAGTTTAATGAGTATAATCTATCAGTAAGGGCTCGTATGCCTGATTAGTATTAAAAGAGAAAAAATAAACAAATAGAATATCTGTAAGAACTGTTGAGAGAAAGGCAGAGAGAGCACACACGGGCCTTGGAGCAACACTGGGTTTCAAAGTCTACCATTTTCTCTTGATTGACCTTGGACAAGCCATCTTAATCTCTAAGCATTGGTCTTCTCATCTATAAAATGGGATGGATAAAGTCTACCTGGTAAAGTTGTTGTAAAGATAAAGTGAGGCAATGAATGAAAAGTATATAAGCTAGTGCTTAATTGATGGTTCCTACTATATATTATGTTTTTATTTAGATAATCTTAGTCTTATTTAGCTCAATCTTGACAAGGCTTTCTGATAGTTTAATTTCACAGGTGGACAAAGCAAATCTGGATGTACTTTTATTAAGAATTAACTTTTTGGGCTTCTCTGGGTCCAGTGGGTAAGGATACTGCCTTGCAGTGCAAGGGGTGCCGGTTCGATCCCTGTCCTGGGAAGATTCCTCGTGCTGCAGAGCGGCTGTACCGATGTGTCCAACTACTGAACTGGAGCTCTGGAGCACATGTGCCCAGAGCTGGTGCTCTGTAGTGAGAGAAGCCACTGCGATGGGAGGCCCACACAGGCCAAAGAACAAAGATGGATGAAAATAAATAAATAAATGAAAGACCAATAGAAGTGGCAAAAAAAAAAAAAAAAAAAAAATTAAATAGTATTAAAAAAAAAAATTTAAATTTTTATTATAATGGTAAAAAAAATAAGCTTGTTGAAGAAAAACTGGAAAATATTTTGGAATTATTTATAAAATTAAATAAAATCTTGATTTTTACTCTTTTTCATTTAGATTATGTATTTGATTTTACTCTTCCTCAAAAGGAGTTTGGGTATTCAAGAATTCATAACTGGTTTAACTGGACCATGAGAATGATTTACATAGCTGTCGTGTGTGTCATCTTTTGTAGCAGCAAAGGAGGCTTATTAAGTATATTCTTAGCTTGATTAAATTGTAGGAGAGCACATCCATAAGAACAAAAAGTCCCTTTTGATTTGTTTTCCTCTCCATTTAGTGAGTTTAATGAGTATAATCTATCAGTAAGGGCTCGTATGCCTGATTAGTATTAAAAGAGAAAAAATAAACAAATAGAATATCTGTAAGAACTGTTGAGAGAAAGGCAGAGAGAGCACACACGGGCCTTGGAGCAACACTGGGTTTCAAAGTCTACCATTTTCTCTTGATTGACCTTGGACAAGCCATCTTAATCTCTAAGCATTGGTCTTCTCATCTATAAAATGGGATGGATAAAGTCTACCTGGTAAAGTTGTTGTAAAGATAAAGTGAGGCAATGAATGAAAAGTATATAAGCTAGTGCTTAATTGATGGTTCCTACTATATATTATGTTTTTATTTAGATAATCTTAGTCTTATTTAGCTCAATCTTGACAAGGCTTTCTGATAGTTTAATTTCACAGGTGGACAAAGCAAATCTGGATGTACTTTTATTAAGAATTAACTTTTTGGGCTTCTCTGGGTCCAGTGGGTAAGGATACTGCCTTGCAGTGCAAGGGGTGCCGGTTCGATCCCTGTCCTGGGAAGATTCCTCGTGCTGCAGAGCGGCTGTACCGATGTGTCCAACTACTGAACTGGAGCTCTGGAGCACATGTGCCCAGAGCTGGTGCTCTGTAGTGAGAGAAGCCACTGCGATGGGAGGCCCACACAGGCCAAAGAACAAAGATGGATGAAAATAAATAAATAAATGAAAGACCAATAGAAGTGGCAAAAAAAAAAAAAAAAAGAAAATGAACTAGTATTAAAAAAAAAGATTTAACTTTTTATTATAATGGTAAATAAAGTATGCTTGTTGAAGAAAACCTGGAAAATTATTTTGGAAGTTACATTTATAAAACTTAAAATAGAAATCTGTAAACAGAGGTTTAAAACTAGGAATATGGTAGAAGGAAAGAAAAATCTTCAAAGTAAGTAGTAGTAATGCTGATTAGAACTTATGAGGAGGAAACTAGAGGAGGAGGCTTTAAAGATTGATGCATACTACAAGAGAAAATTTTCTTCCTTGACTCAGATCTCAAACAGACATTTACAGAAGGCCAGTGGTGAGGATATATAATGAAGAGCAACTTTAGAAAATTATCAGAATGAGCTCAAAATGAGATGGCATTTCTAAAGAAACACAAACAACAAAAACATCTTTTGAACTGTTAAATAATAGGAAGAAGTAATATTAGAATTGCTATTTATATTTAATGATATTTTAAAAAATGACAGTGAAAGCACAGTTTCTTACCTCTTATTGAGATTTCAGATAAAGAACCTATTTTGACTTAAATTATGAAAATGACACTAATAAAGGATAGTCCAAGTCTGGGAATAGTGAAGAGCCTGTAAGGAGAGCATAGGTCTCCTAGAAAAAAACCCGGCTACATGGTAGTCAGAGCTTACAAATGAAATTATCTGTGGTCCTTAAGAAGTCTTAGAAAATGAGAGAAATACTGGAAAATTGACTGATGAGTCTTTGGAAAAAGAGAAGAAAGTAGATTTGCAGACCAAAGAAAGATTAGTGACACAGGCAGGATTCTAGAATAGATGATTAAAAAGTGGATTTAAAAAAATTTAAATGCATATGTCTAATGCTGGGATGTTCTAGTTGTACTAACCATGGTAACAGCAGACAGTGGGAACATAGTAGCAGTAGACATCTTCTGTTTGTCTTCTGTTTGTCATCTTCTGTTCAGCATTTTAAAATTTACTTATTTTTTCAAATTCAACTTTTAATTTTGAGTTAATTATAGGTTCACATGCAATTGTAAGAAATATTGCAGTGAGAGCCAGCATGTCCTTTAGCCAGTTCCCCTCAGTGGTAACATTTTGCAAAAACTGTAGTACTGTGTCCCAACCAGAATAATACCATCAGTACGATTCAGTATTTATTAAATTTCCTATTTTACTTCTACTCATTTGTGTGCATATTAGTTCTATGGAATTTTATTACATGTGTAGGCTTCTGTATTGGAGATGGAAATGGCAAGCCACTCCAGTATTCTTGCCTGGAAAATTCCATGAATGAAGAAGCCTGGCAAGCTACTGTCTATAAGGTCTCAAATATATGAGACTTCCTTGATGGCTCAGTGGTGAAGAATCTGCCTGTAATGTGGGAGACCCAGGTTCCATCCCTAGGTTGGTAAGGTTCCCCCAGAGGGCATGGCAACCCACTCTAGTATTCTTGCCGGGAGAATTCCATGAGGAGCCTTATGGGTTGTAGCCCATGGGGTCATGCACAGTTGGACACAACTGGAGTAATTAAGCAGTAGCAGCAGGCTTCTGTGTACACCACTACAGTCAAGATATAAAACAGTTCCATCACCATAAGGATCCTTTCTCTCCTTTTTATATCCTGCCCATCTTTCTCTCCCTGTTCCCTGACCCCTTGCAATAACTAATCTGTAATCCATTTCTCTAGGTTTGTCATTTGAGGAATGTTATAAATGGACACAGGCAATATATAACCTTTTGAAATGGGCTTTTTTCCACTCTGTGCATATCATAGTTTCTTCCTTTTTTCTTTTATGTGGTAAAGTATATGCAATATAGTATATATTTTAACCACTAAGTGTACAGTTCAGAAACATTGAATACATATATCACTATGTCTAAAACTTTCATCATCCCTCCAAATATTCTTCCAATTAATTGATAACTTTCCCTTCCCCTAACCTTCTAGTAGTCTCTACTTTTCTTTGTCCTTATGGATTTGCCAGTTCTAGGTACCTCATATAAGTGTGATGATACAATATTTTTCCTTCTGTGTCTGACTTGTTTCATTAAGTGTAGTGTTCCCAGGTCCATCCTTGTTGTAGCATGTATCAGGATTTTAGTGCAAAAATAGCTGAATAGTATTTAACATTCAGCATTTTTATTAATAACATGGATGAACTGTTGGTGACTTGTTTTGCAGATCTATATAGCTGCCAATAAGTTGTACAGAAAATGTGTTGTTTTTCAAAATAGAGATTGAAAATAGTTATTAGACTGAAAAGATGGACTAAATGATCAGGATTTGTAAGTGTAAAATTCATATATGATTCCAAAAATATGTGTTATTTTAGCTAGATGTGATGTGGTTTAACAGCAGATAACATGAAAAATACCTGGGGTATTTCATTTGACAGAATATTCAGTGTGAGTCCACAGTGTGATTTGAACTCTTGTTAACAGAAACAAAATCCAAAATGAGGAGTATGATTGTTCCAGAGTATAGCATTCATTTCTGGGTACCTTATTTTAATGGATGCACATTTAACAACAGAGATGTATTCAAGGGAGAAACCAGAATGATCTGACACAAAGGTAGTAGTCACTCAGTATTAGAATAAAAGCTGTTATTAAATGCCTTGGGAGATAGTCAGGTCCTTGTCAAAAGATTTGTTCAAGCAGAAGCTGACTGAATACTGGCCAGGGACACTGTAAAATATTTTGGTATCTCTAGTTGGGAATGAAGAAGTTGCTCCATTGTATATACTACCTTTGTTGACCCTCAACCTTGAAAATTTGTAATTATAGAACATTGTAAAATCCTGGTGTTTCAACTTTTAATAATTGTCTCTGGGGGATGAGTTGCAGGGAACTGTCACTTTCCATGTTACATGTTTCTGTATTTAATTTTAGTTTTTACAATTAGTATGTGTTACTCCATTTTTAAAAAAGGGAAAGTCATAAATGTGCTTGTTGTGCAAATCCATATAACTTAATATTTTAACTTTTGAATTAAAATACAGTATACTATATAAGCATTTTTCATGTTTAAAACTCTGTGTGTACTGAGAGGTGTGTGTACACATGGAAATTGGGAACATGATTTTTTATGCCTTTGGGAGAGTGCTTTTGCTTAATGCTTGCCTTTGTTCCTTCTAGTGGTTCTCTGGATGGTGACAGTGAAAGTTGGTTAGGCTTTGGCAGATCATTCTGCATGCTCAGATTTACCTCCAACCTTAGGTCTGGTTTATTAGATAACTAAACAGTAAGATTCTGAGTAATTTCTGTGATTCATTTTCTCCCCCATTGACTCTGCTGTGTACTGTCCCTGTACTTGTAGAGAATGTTAGTTCTAAAACGAACTGTGAGGGACGGAAATTGTTGCATTCTCTTAGGAAAATATTTCCTTCTAATCCAGGCATGTTTTGTTTCCCTCCGATGGTTCTGTTTTATCCCTGGAAACCAAGGACTTTATGCTTTTTGGGGAAAAGGATACCTGGGGTATTTCATTTGACAAAATTTTGTGAGTCCACAGAGTGATTTGAACTCGTGTTAACAGAAACAAAATCCAAAATGAGGAGTATGATTGTTCCAGAGTATAGCATTCATTTCTGGGTACCTTATTTTAATGGATGCACATTTAACAACAGAGATGTATTCAAGGGAGAAACCAGAATGATCTGACACAAAGGTAGTAGTCACTCAGTATTAGAATAAAAGCTGTTATTAAATGCCTTGGGAGATAGTCAGGTCCTTGTCAAAAGATTTGTTCAAGCAGAAGCTGACTGAATACTGGCCAGGGACACTGTAAAATATTTTGGTATCTCTAGTTGGGAATGAAGAAGTTGCTCCATTGTATATACTACCTTTGTTGACCCTCAACCTTGAAAATTTGTAATTATAGAACATTGTAAAATCCTGGTGTTTCAACTTTTAATAATTGTCTCTGGGGGATGAGTTGCAGGGAACTGTCACTTTCCATGTTACATGTTTCTGTATTTAATTTTAGTTTTTACAATTAGTATGTGTTACTCCATTTTTAAAAAAGGGAAAGTCATAAATGTGCTTGTTGTGCAAATCCATATAACTTAATATTTTAACTTTTTGAATTAAAATACAGTATACTATATAAGCATTTTTCATGTTTAAAACTCTGTGTGTACTGAGAGGTGTGTGTACACATGGAAATTGGGAACATGATTTTTTATGCCTTTGGGAGAGTGCTTTTGCTTAATGCTTGCCTTTGTTCCTTCTAGTGGTTCTCTGGATGGTGACAGTGAAAGTTGGTTAGGCTTTGGCAGATCATTCTGCATGCTCAGATTTACCTCCAACCTTAGGTCTGGTTTATTAGATAACTAAACAGTAAGATTCTGAGTAATTTCTGTGATTCATTTTCTCCCCCATTGACTCTGCTGTGTACTGTCCCTGTACTTGTAGAGAATGTTAGTTCTAAAACGAACTGTGAGGGACGGAAATTGTTGCATTCTCTTAGGAAAATATTTCCTTCTAATCCAGGCATGTTTTGTTTCCCTCAGATGGTTCTGTTTTATCCCCTGGAAACCAAGGACTTTATGCTTTTTGGGAAAAAAGGATTATGACCAGTATTTGCCTCCTGGAGATGTTCAGGAGAAATGTTGCTAAGCTCCCTTAGTAAATAGGTTGTAAACAAAAACTTCGAGCCACACACCCCCATTATTATCTTAATAAATCTTAGCTTTAGATTTTATTAATGGTTTAAATGCTACAGTTCTCTTTACTTTAAAAGTCTGTAACATTTGTCAGGAAAGAGATTTATTATAATACCTCTTTTGCCTTAATAATATACTTCTGATGAGTTTTTGTCCAAAAATTTAGCAATTGGTGGATTGTCTTGGACATTGATATCAACATGAAGTTGTTTGGTGTTAGAAGTTGTAGTACAGGAAGAGATGGTTCTGTTAACATTTGATCAGAGTGCTTTCACTGACTGCTTGCTTTCACTGTTTATGAAAACTTTTGTAAGAACTTGTTTATAATTTCCTATGGTGTAATGCAAAGCTTCTTAGTGTTGTTACTGAAGCATACAGGGTGTATGATTTGTGGCTTAAACTCTAAATGGCCACAGATATTTCTCTTGAAAATAAGTTGCTTTTTACAAACTTCAGGAATTCGTCAGCTGGTATCCATAGTAGTGAAAAGCTTAATTTTCCAGTTATGATTTGATTCTCAGAGATGTTAAGGAGTAACTGTCTTGGAAGTAAGAAAACAAAGAGAAAAGGCTTGATCACTAATGTAACTGTAGGAACTCTCTTTTAGAGCAGGATAGGAACAAAAGTGCTCAAACAAATGAGCAAAAACAGATGAGCAGAAACTTCAAGAAGTACTTATTCAAGAAAAATACTTATTTAAGAAAAAACCAACTTACTCTGTACCTTTTGTGTAAAAGACCCACATTGCTAAGCCTTGGCCCCAGACCTCATACAGCACATAACCTAATTGTAAGAGGTTTTATAATTTAAAACTTGAGAGGATAAAGGAAGCAACCCTCTGTGAATTCCATGGAGAGGCATGGTCAGTGTTTCCCACATTTCTGTTTCTTAGCTTTTTTTTTTTTTTTAAAGATTTATTTATTTATTTATTTTGGACGGGGGTCAGGTTGGGGAGGGAGGGGAGCGGGCGGGCCACTTCTATTGGTCTTTCATTTCTCTATTTTCATCTGTCTTTGTTCTTTGGCTCCTGCGGGCCTCCCATTGCGGTGGCGTCTGTTGTCGCAGAGTGCTGGCTCTGGGTGCATGCGCTCCAGAGCTCCGGGTCGGTGATTGGACAGATCGGTCCAGCTGCTCCGCGGCACATGGGATCTTCCCGGGCCAGGGATCGAACCGGTGCCCCTTTCCCTGCAAGGTGATGTCCTTACCCACTGGACTACCAGGAGAAGCCCCTGTTTCTTAGCTTTTTACCTGAATTTTAAAGGTGGGTGGTCACTGAACATAGGCATGTCTGTAGGTGCAGTAGTGCCTAACCTACTGTTTACTGCTTTAGTTAGTCATGAGAACTTATAGGTATTCTGGGTGTTCGTGTACCTGGAGAAATCCTATAATAATTTAAAAGAATGAGAAAGCTTAGGCTAAAACTGGGGGCAGAGTTATAGTCTGTTATAAATAAAACCACTGGAAAGCTTTCTGGCTCTGTTAATGGTATAAAGTGTATAATTATAGTAATCAAAAAGTTTTTCTGAGGAAGGTAAAGGGGAAGAAAGGAGTTAAGTTTTATGAGTAAGTACCCTAGGGCACTGAGGAATTCTTCCCACTCATCTCTCCCTTACTTATATGTACAACAAATCAAAAATAGACTCATAGAGTAGGGAATAGCACCAGTCATACAAAGTGATAAAGTAGTGTGTACTCGTGCCGGATTTAGCCTTTAGACTGAGCAAACTTTAGAAAAGACTCTACTTTTTCTTCTGGTTTGTGCTTTTTTAGATGAAATGGGACAAAAAGACAAAGCCTTTCTAGAAAGTTTAACTTAAGCAAGGAAATGTGGATTTTTAATTGTCTTGAAAAAGGAAATGTTGAGTACGGATCTCCAGAGTGTTGACATCCTTGCTTCATATTTCAGTGGTTCAGGGTTATAAATAACAGAACATAAGGAAGTGTTATCAAAAGTTTTGCATTTTCTTATCTGTGGAAAGTCTGTATTTAGTACACAGGTTTTAATAGTCACCCTTCTCCTTAAACTCTTCTGCCTGTTGCCTAGAAAATAAAGCTTAAAATTCACAAACTTTATTGTTAAAAGTCTTTCATGGTTTTGAAACTGTTTTACCTTGGATTAGGACTTGAACCCAAAACCCAGTTTGGGACTCGAACCCATGTAGCCAGGACTTGAACCAGGCCAAACCCTGCTTGGTGTGTCCATGGGCTATGTCATTCTTTCAAAAATTGTGCCCTGCCTCTTTCTTTCCTATTACAATTTGAACCCTATCTGATCTTCCAGGTTTTTTTGTCTTCTGTCCCTTTAGCAACCTAGACTTTTGCTGTGCTAGATTCCCAAGACAGGCCTTCTTGGTTCTGTCTTTATTCATGGCCTCTTTTTATGTTGATTGTCCTCCTGACCCTTTCTGCTGGTCAAAATGTTGTTTGTTCTTCCAGGCTCCAGCTCTTTATTCAATGCCACAGTAATTTATACTATTATTAGATAGAACATCCCCTCATTATTATATCCAGCTAGAGCCAAGAGTATTTTTGGATATGTATTGGAAGGCAAGTAATATAGACTCTTAGCATAAATACTTAGGCTTTAAATGTGCCACAGTAGCATGCTGCTTATAGTCAAGGCACAGGAAATTGTTTTAAATTACTGAGATTGGAACTATAAATTGGAGTGTCAAGACGTAACTTTACTAAAATTTATTTTTTGACTTGTAGTGACTTCTTGCCATAAAAGAAAAGGCTAGAATGACAAGTATACATTGAAGTTCATATTCAGATTTGAGATAGACCATTCCCTTTTTTTTTTAATTCTTTATTTTAAAGGTTTTACAGAGTTTTGTTGTTCACGGACATGTATGTTCCCAGATCAGTCATATGCATATCCCTGGTTCCTACCCCCTGAGTTCCCCCCATCCCACCCCTCCGGACCATCGCCCCATGCCACTGTAAGCACTCCTGTTCCCTTAGCACAATGACAGTAGCTATTTTTTCCACACATGACAGTATAGGTTTCCATGTTACTCCCTCCATGCCTCCCCCTCCCTATTTCTTCCCCACAATGTCCCTGTGTCTATGCTCTGTCTGTTTTTCCATGAGTTCCCTGCGTGTGTTATCAAGACCGTCCTACTAGATTCCATATATGTGTTAGTATACTGTGTTTGTCTTTCTCTTTTTGACTTACTTCACTTTTTATGATAGGTTCTAGATCCAGCCACTTCACTAGGACTGAGTCTTCTGCATTTCTTTTAACAGCTGAGTAGTATTCCATTGCATATATGTACCAGAGCTTCTGGATCCATTCATTCGTCAATGGACATCTAGGTTGCTTCCATGTTCTGGCTATTGTATAGAGAGCTGCAATGAACATTGGGGTACAGGTGCTTCTTTCAGTTTTGATTTCATCAGGATATAGGCCTAGTAGTGGGATTGCTGGGTCATAGGGTGCTTCTATTTTTAGTTTTTTAAGGAATCTCCATACTGTCTCCCATAGAGGCTGTATCAATTTACATTTCCACCAGCAATGCAAGAAGGTTCCCTTTTCTCTGCACCCTCTCCAGCATTTATTGTCTGCAGATTTTTTGAAGATGGCCATTCTGACGGGTGTGAGGCGATATCTCATTTTAGTTTTAATTTGCATTTCTCTAATTATAAGTAAGGTTGAGCATCGTTTCATGTGCTTTTGGGCCATCTGTATGTCCTCTTTGGAGAGGTGTCTCTTTAGATCTTTTTCCCATTTTTTGATTGGGTTGTTCATTTCTGTGGTGCTGAGGTGTCTGAGTTGCTTGTAGATTTTGCAGATTAATTCTTTGTTGTTTCATTTGCTATGATTTTCTCCCACTCTATGGGTTGTCTCTTCATTTTTTTTGTAATTTCTTTTGCTGTACAAAAAGCTTTTAAGTTTCATGAAGTCCCACATGTTCATTCTTCTTTTCAGTTCCGCTAGTTTAGTAGGTGGGTCAGAGAAGGTTTTGCTTTGATTTATGTCCTTGAGGGTTTTGCCTATATTCTCCTCTAAGAGTTTGAGACCATTCCCTTTTATAAACTTTAAAAATAACACTTGAGATTATGCTTAGCATAATTTGAATCTTGTTAAATTACATTGTGTCAAGTAGGGTTTTTAAAAATCTGAAGTGTTGGAAATTGGAAAGGTGATGAAGTCCGGCTATATTTATATGCCTGTTTTCTTTGAATTCTAGCTAAAAAGTGTTAATTTCAGTTGTTGGCAAATACAGCTTCTTAATAGCCTTCCTTGCAGCAATCCTTCCAGCTGCTCTGTTTATGAAATAGAAGAAATTTTTCCATTTTAAAGAAAGCCTACTTCTTATGCTCCTGTGGTCTGACATTTTGCAGAGTAGGGCTTGGTGGGGGGATGGGAGGCGGGTGGCAGCAATGTGTCAATGTGTGGTTATAGCCTCTTTGTTCTTAGTAGGCTTAGTATACAAAGTTAACTGGTGAAGAAAATTAAGATTTTTATTGTTATTTTGCTTTGAATCTGTCAGTGTTTTATTATTTCTTTTTAATCCTTGTTGTATTTTAATTAATAATAGCTCTCTTCCTTACTATTCTATAGCCAGCTGGAAAAGAGTGCTCTCTCTCAGTGATGATCATATTTTTTCCCTTTTAGTGTGAAACTTTCTCTTCTGTTACCTCAAAATAGGAAATTCCAGCATTCATGGCTAATCATAACAGTGAAATGTGTCGAAATAACTTTTAGGAATGATTTTCCCCAAAGAAAACTTCCTATGTATTCTGAATTTATTGGTATTCTTGGAACGACCAAGCTTCAGAATTGTGAGTTTTTAGTTTTACATTTCTTTCTGATTTCTGACTCCTTTCTGTGTGCATATCATATGTTTTATTTGTTTTCTTGATTTCTGACTTTAATTGCAACAAGGTCATAAAAGCTGGTGTGTAGTACAAGGGTGAATTCAGGCCAACAGGTATTCTGAGTCATTTGCTCCTTTGTCTGGACAGCCAGTGTGTGGCTCTTAGGTGTGGTCGTATCTCTTCCTGAGATATCTGTTAGGACAGATACTTTAATCCTGTTGTGCAGTGGGGAGATGAGAGCGTGGTTCTGAGAAAGGAGAGTTTTTAAATCAGATAGACAAAGACTTCATAGATATGTAAGAAGTTTCTAGTTATATTTGACAATAGCATATTCCCTTTTATAAACTTTAAAAATAACACTTGAGATTATGCTTAGCATAATTTGAATCTTGTTAAATTACATTGTGTCAAGTAGGGTTTTTAAAAATCTGAAGTGTTGGAAATTGGAAAGGTGATGAAGTCCGGCTATATTTATATGCCTGTTTTCTTTGAATTCTAGCTAAAAAGTGTTAATTTCAGTTGTTGGCAAATACAGCTTCTTAATAGCCTTCCTTGCAGCAATCCTTCCAGCTGCTCTGTTTATGAAATAGAAGAAATTTTTCCATTTTAAAGAAAGCCTACTTCTTATGCTCCTGTGGTCTGACATTTTGCAGAGTAGGGCTTGGTGGGGGGATGGGAGGCGGGTGGCAGCAATGTGTCAATGTGTGGTTATAGCCTCTTTGTTCTTAGTAGGCTTAGTATACAAAGTTAACTGGTGAAGAAAATTAAGATTTTTATTGTTATTTTGCTTTGAATCTGTCAGTGTTTTATTATTTCTTTTTAATCCTTGTTGTATTTTAATTAATAATAGCTCTCTTCCTTACTATTCTATAGCCAGCTGGAAAAGAGTGCTCTCTCTCAGTGATGATCATATTTTTTCCCTTTTAGTGTGAAACTTTCTCTTCTGTTACCTCAAAATAGGAAATTCCAGCATTCATGGCTAATCATAACAGTGAAATGTGTCGAAATAACTTTTAGGAATGATTTTCCCCAAAGAAAACTTCCTATGTATTCTGAATTTATTGGTATTCTTGGAACGACCAAGCTTCAGAATTGTGAGTTTTTAGTTTTACATTTCTTTCTGATTTCTGACTCCTTTCTGTGTGCATATCATATGTTTTATTTGTTTTCTTGATTTCTGACTTTAATTGCAACAAGGTCATAAAAGCTGGTGTGTAGTACAAGGGTGAATTCAGGCCAACAGGTATTCTGAGTCATTTGCTCCTTTGTCTGGACAGCCAGTGTGTGGCTCTTAGGTGTGGTCGTATCTCTTCCTGAGATATCTGTTAGGACAGATACTTTAATCCTGTTGTGCAGTGGGGAGATGAGAGCGTGGTTCTGAGAAAGGAGAGTTTTTAAATCAGATAGACAAAGACTTCATAGATATGTAAGAAGTTTCTAGTTATATTTGACATAGTGTGGGTTATTCCAGCATATTTCAGTAGTTGTTAATAAAATATCAATGCATGTATTCATATATTTAATTATACACACAATTAACTATCTTCCCCCCCTCCAAATACAACAGTTAATGAGTTTAATAATTGAGCTTTTGAGAGATTAGCATTTAACTGGTTGTGACTTTATAGCTTTCAGTGTTGTGTTGTGGATTAGTTGCTAAGTTGTGTCCAACTCTTTTACAATCACATGAACTGCCAGGCTCCTCTGTTCATGGGATTTCCCAGGCAAGAATATTGGAGTGGGTTGCCATTTCCTTCTCCAGAGGATCTTCTCGATCCAGGGATTGAACCCACATCTCCCGCACTGAAGGCAGATTCTTTACCTCTGAGGTACTGGGGATGCCCTATAGGTTTCAACAGGCATAAGCAAATTATGTAAAAAATATGCCACTGTAATTTATAGCTATTCACTGCAAAAGATAAACATATAGAAACAGTCCTCTTTTGAAAGTGGATGTTATTTTCATACCAGATGGAATGAAAGGCATCTGTACTACAAGAAGAATGTCCATGTTCTCTGTGGTCAGTGGTCACCACTGTTGACATTTCCTGTATCATGCTTCCAAGTTGACTGTGGTTTGTACCTTACTTATATCTAAAATTTCTGTTTGATTAATCTTCTTGTTTCTACTTGTTTCTGTTTTTTCTGTGTACTCTATCTTTGTCAATATAGATGTTTCTTCAGACTTACAGTTCTGTTTAATTTATTCTTTCTTGCATTACCATTTTTCCTTAGAGGTTTTCAGCATGTTTTCATACATTTCAGCCATCTTTTAGACTTCTAGACCTTTGAATAAAGTCTATTTAGTGCTCAGAAATGAATATAACTCTTATAGTCACAACCTACTGGTCACCACTGGTCAGTGTTTTTATTTATAAATTAACAGTCATCATTTCTATGTGCACATTGAGTGTTTACCTATTTACTGACTAAAGTCACTGTGTGAAAACTCTAGCTTGTAGGGTTCAAATAGAACACAGTGGTTCATATGGACACAGGGTTCATATAGGACACAGATGCGTCTTGCCCAACAACTTTCACATATATGGGTTTGCCTAATAACAAGAAGCCATTAATTATAAAAAGAATCTGTTGTCCGTGGGCAGGACTATAAATAATTTTCAGGGAATGATTTTACCCATTGGAGGAGATAGCACCAGAAAACTTGGTTAGGAAAGGTCTTTGTCTTGAAGACAGAGTTAGAATGGCCACTTGCTCTTTGGACAACTAGTGAGCTGATTTTCAGGGGGCACAGTACTATAAATATTACTAAAGATTTTATTCAAGGAAGGAAGTCAGAAAGGGAGGAAACAAGTGCTTTATATTTGGCTTTGGTGTCAGATGTGTTTGTGTGTAGCAGTGTGTTTGGGTGGCTGGAGGGGGATGGGATGGGGAGAGACCGTGAGTGTGAGAATGAGCCACTTGGTCACCACATTATGTTTCACGATCTTGCCAGTAGATAATCTGTCTGGGGAAAGGTTTCTCACTCGCATTAAATATAAACATCTTTAGGAGGGGAAGATGGTAAATTTAGCTATAATTCATTCCTTTATTTACTCAGCAAGTATTTATACTTGGTGCCTTCTGTATACTATACACTGTTCTGTCATTGGAAGTTTTTCTTTTTGACGTGTTCCTCTAAGGTGCTATGTAAGTTATAATTCTACTCCTAGTATCTTGCAGTATAAGCTGTGTAATATAAATTGGTTTATGAACTTAGAGGCAGAGGAAAGGAACTTTAACAAAAAAGATCGATTTTGTCTTATCTGTTTTTCTGTGCAATATAGATGTTTCTTCAGACTTACAGTTCTGTTTAATTTATTCTTTCTTGCATTACCATTTTTCCTTAGAGGTTTTCAGCATGTTTTCATACATTTCAGCCATCTTTTAGACTTCTAGACCTTTGAATAAAGTCTATTTAGTGCTCAGAAATGAATATAACTCTTATAGTCACAACCTACTGGTCACCACTGGTCAGTGTTTTTATTTATAAATTAACAGTCATCATTTCTATGTGCACATTGAGTGTTTACCTATTTACTGACTAAAGTCACTGTGTGAAAACTCTAGCTTGTAGGGTTCAAATAGAACACAGTGGTTCATATGGACACAGGGTTCATATAGGACACAGATGCGTCTTGCCCAACAACTTTCACATATATGGGTTTGCCTAATAACAAGAAGCCATTAATTATAAAAAGAATCTGTTGTCCGTGGGCAGGACTATAAATAATTTTCAGGGAATGATTTTACCCATTGGAGGAGATAGCACCAGAAAACTTGGTTAGGAAAGGTCTTTGTCTTGAAGACAGAGTTAGAATGGCCACTTGCTCTTTGGACAACTAGTGAGCTGATTTTCAGGGGGCACAGTACTATAAATATTACTAAAGATTTTATTCAAGGAAGGAAGTCAGAAAGGGAGGAAACAAGTGCTTTATATTTGGCTTTGGTGTCAGATGTGTTTGTGTGTAGCAGTGTGTTTGGGTGGCTGGAGGGGGATGGGATGGGGAGAGACCGTGAGTGTGAGAATGAGCCACTTGGTCACCACATTATGTTTCACGATCTTGCCAGTAGATAATCTGTCTGGGGAAAGGTTTCTCACTCGCATTAAATATAAACATCTTTAGGAGGGGAAGATGGTAAATTTAGCTATAATTCATTCCTTTATTTACTCAGCAAGTATTTATACTTGGTGCCTTCTGTATACTATACACTGTTCTGTCATTGGAAGTTTTTCTTTTTTTGTACGTGTTCCTCTAAGGTGCTATGTAAGTTATAATTCTACTCCTAGTATCTTGCAGTATAAGCTGTGTAATATAAATTGGTTTATGAACTTAGAGGCAGAGGAAAGGAACTTTAACAAAAAAGATCGATTTTGCATTATCACCTAGAAAGGAGAATGCTCTTACTGGAAGAATAGCTGTGAAGAAACTGTGGAAGATTTAGTATATGCTTGATAAAATTTGAGACAACTAATTATACTTGAAAATAACCCTTGTTCTATATAGGAGCTTTATCTGTACTTGAAGTTTTCTTGGTGTATAATGGCAGCTGAATCTGAGAAGCTGAACCAAGATGCTGTTCTATACTATAATTAGATTCTGTGGCTCTTTCCAGACATTTCTTTTTAGTTGATTTTGCTGTAACTCACCTTTTTCACATCTTTCCTTCGACAGTCTTATATGTATGTTTTTTGTTTGTTAAAGTTTTTTGTTATTTGAAAATTATTGTTGTTTAGCTGCTAAGTCATGTTCAACTTTTTGTGACCCCATAGCCTATGGCCAGTACTCTTCTGTCCATGAGATATCCCAAGCAAGAAAAATTAGAATGGTTCTATATTTCCTTCTCCAGGGGATCTTCTTGACTCAGGAATCAAACCCACATCTAAGTGCAGACTTAATCAAGTGAACCGACTTTATTTTGCCTACTAGCTCCTTAAATCCAGATGGGTTTGGTGAGGAGAAAATAATAGAATTTTTGGCTGACTGGTCACAGCTTTGAGGCTGGTGGTCATTCAGAATCACAGCCTTATTCTTTTTTCTTACAAATATCTGGTTCATACCATATTTCTTTGAGCTGTAGGACAGGTTTCTTTCTGCCAGGCCTGTTCCTGAGTTTTATTGGAGAGTATTGCAAGAATGTTCAGATAGGCCTTTAGGTCCACAGATAGTCCTCTTATTATTGGTTGAGATTTCTCGTTATGTTTTAGCCATTGGGCTTTTGGTTTATAAGTTTTCTCTCCGTAGTTCTTCTTACAATGGAGCAAATGCTATTTAGTTATTTTATACAGAAACAATTACCATAGTATGTTACTTTATGCTTTTTTTTTTTTAACTCCCAGAATAAAGATTTTTTTTCTTTTTTCTTTTACTGAGTTTTGTTGTTTGCAGATATGTATAATCCCAGATTAATCATATGTACATCCCATTCCCCCCATCCCACTCCTCCAGGCCATCACATAGACCCCGTGTAAGATCCCTTAACCCACAGCACATTGACAGTAGTTATCTCTTTTACATATGCTAGTATAGGGCTCCATGTTACTCTTTCCATATCTCTCACCCACTCTTCCCTCTCCCCAAATGTCTATAAGTCTGTTCTCTATGACTGTTTTTCCATCGATGCACTGCATGTGTGCTTATCAGTATGATCTTACTAGATTTCATATGTGTGTGTTAGTATACTACACTATAGGGAGCCTGATCCTCCAGCTCCATTCTTCTTTCTCAGGATTGCCTTGGCTATCCAGGGTCTTTTGTGTTTCCATATGAACTGTGTTATTTTTTGGTCTAGTTCTGTGAAGAATGTCATTGGTAATCTGATAGGGATAGCATTAGATCTGTAGATTATATTTGGTAGTACGGTCATTTTCACAATATTGATTCTTCTGACCCAGGAACATGGAATATCTCTCCATCTGTTTATGTCATCTTTGATTTCTTTCATTAGTGTCTTGTAATTTTTCTGTGTACAGGTCTTCTGTCTCTTTAGGTAGGCTTATTCCTAGATATTTTATTCTTTTGGTTGCAATGGTGAATGGAATTGCATCCTTGATTACTCTTTCTGATTTTTCATTGTTTGTATATAGGAATGTGAGTGATTCCTGTGTATTAATTTTGTATCCTGCAACTTTGTGAAGTTCGTCGACTAGCTCTAGTAGTTTTCTAATAGTGTCTTGGAGTTTTCTACGTGTAGTATAATGTCGTTTTCGAATAGAGAGACTTTTACTTCTTCTTTTCCAATCCAGATTCCTTTGATTTCTTTTTCTTCTCTTATTGTTGTTGCTAGCACTTCCAGGACTATGTTGAATAATAGTGGTGAAAGTGGAGACCCCTGTCTTGTTCCTAATCTTAGAGGGAATGCTTTCAGTTTCTCACCATTGAGAATAATGTTCGCTGTGGGCTTCTCATATATGGCTTTCACTTTGTTGAGGTAGGTTCCTTCTATGCCCATTTTTTGAAGAGTTTTGATCACAAATGGGTGTTCGATCTTGTCAAAGGCTTTTTCTGCATCTATTGATATTATCATGTGATTTTTCTGTCTTTCAATTTGTTGATGTGTTACTTTATGTTACAAGAACTTAGCAAACACAGATATTTTGTAAAACAGACTGTTCTCACAGTGAAAATCTTTTTGCTTAAAGTTTTTTTTTTTTTAATGTACCATGTACCGTGATATTTTACATACCCATAATTTCTCACCATAGCCTCAGTATCTTCCTGTGAAAGTCTGTAGTCACACTTTCCAAGATAGATTGTGAAGCATGAAGTCATTCTATTTGAAATTTGGAAATACAAAGGGAATTCTGGACCCAACAATGATTGTTTAGGCCTTTCCCGCCTAAATCTAGAGATGTGACTGAAATTAGCTAAAAATATAAACTAAAAAAAAAAAGAAAGGAAAAATTTAGGAGTAGATATAGGTTAAAGTGTTATAGCATAATAGTGAGAGCTTATTTTTGTTCGAATTCGGATTTCTTCCTATTTGCTGTATTTAATCTATGTACATGACCCAGGCTTTGTTTCCTCATGCTGCATTGCACTCCTCCGCATAAGCAGGTTTGGTCTTAAATCTATAATTGAATAAATAAGTAACTATAACACTTTAGGTTAATTAAACTCATTTTTACTGTCTTTAAAAAACAAACAAATAAAAAAACCCTCCAAAACCCTAGTATAAGGACTTCTCTTTGTAGGACTACTTTCTATGTCTTGGTGATAAATAGGGATTGTCAGTTAGATTCCTAAAGGAAAATAGGTTAAGGGTAGAATGGTCGTATAATTCATTGTCTTAAACCTCAACACCTTTAGGGTGAAAGTGGGTGCTGTTAGTCCTTCTGTCAGGATAGCAGGAGTTAAACCAGGGCTGTCCCATGCAGATTGGGACAGGTAGTCACCACAGTTAAAGGTCACAGGTATAGCTTTGCTAGCTTCTCCTTAGACAGTCTTCATAGGCTATGGAAAGGGAATTGGTGAAAGTTTTCCCTGTTAATGTCCTGATCTGTTGGTGGAGTCTCCATCTCGGTATTTAGATAATTTTTTATTCAGAGAACACTGAAATTGAGAAGTTGAATGAGAAGAAAAAGATAAAGAATTTTCATTTAACAGACTGGCAATGTCTCCCATCCCTGCAAGAAAGTTTTGCAGGCATGAAACCATTGTGACAGAAAAAATTCTTTTTAATTGTGCAAGTTATTGCCTTTAAATTCTAAATTAACTTCATGAAATAAGAACAAAAAAGGAGTACTTTTTTCCTAAGTAAATTTTGTTATAAGACATTGATTATATATTTGATTTTTATTGTTCAGTGATGTTATTTAGGCTTTTTGTTAACCATTTTTGAGGAAGATGTCCTGTTATTTATGTGAATGGCCATCTAACTGCATGATCTGATGCCTTTTATGTATAAAGGGTATATGATAAATGATGTCATAAATCTCAGATCCACATCTCTCTGGAGGAGATATTGATTTTTATTTCAGAAGTTTAAAGATTATATATTAAAAAATTGGTAGAAGCACCATACGACCCAGCAATCCCACTCTTGGGCTTATACCCTGATGAAATTAAATCTGAAAGAAGCAGCTGTACCCCAGTGTTCATTGCAGCTCTCTATACAATAGCTAGAACATGGAAGCAACCTAGATGCCCATTGACAAATGAATGGGTCAAAAAGCTCCAGTACATGTATACAATGGAATACTACACAGCTGTAAAAAGAAATGCAGAGGAATCAGCCCTAATGAGGTGGCTGGATCTAGAACCTATCCTAAAAAGTGAAGTAAGTCAAAAAGAGAAGGACAAGTACAATACACTAATGCATATATATGGAATTTAGTAGGATGGTGATGATGGCACATGCAGTGAAGTGATGGAGAAACAGACATGGACAGTGGACATATGGACATTGTGGTGAAGGAATGGTGGGTGGGAGGCATAAAGGAAGTAGCATGAAGGCCTATACTATCATATGTGAAGAAAATAGCTATAATCATTGCTCTGTGAGAAAAAGAGATCCTTCAGGGGTACTGTGTGATGGTCTGGAGGGGTGGGAAGAGGGAGATATACATATGACTAATCTGGGAATATGCATATCTGTAAACAACAAAACTCTGTAAAAGTTAAAAGTAAAATAAAAGTTTTTTTAAAAAATTGGCTTTTTGAGTTGTTTATTTATGTGAATTTTACACACATGTAGATTTGTGTAACCACTTCAACAATCAGAATACCAGATAGTTTTATTGCCTCTAAAATTCTCCTGTGCTCTCAAAATAGTACTCAAACCTTCTCAAACACTCCTCTTACCCCTCTAAGCCCTGGCAACCTTTGATCTGTTTTCTGTTCTTATACTTTTGCCTTTTGCAGATTTTCGTATAAATGGACTCAAATGGTTTCTCAGCATAATGGCTTTGAAATTCATCCTTATTGTTCCAGTGGTTCCAAGGACATGTTCCATGTTGTTCCAATGGTTTGTTCCTTATTTCTGGATGTAACACAGTTTGTCTTCCATTTTTGTGTACCATATTCTTTTCCTTGATACTTTTTGGAATTCTCCCACAAAGTCCCGAGACTCTGACCTCCTTTGAAAACACTGTTGTTCATCTCTCAGTGTCATTCATTCAGCCAGCAGTTTTTGAACACTGCTATCTCTTCTCCTATTGGTAGTCATGCAGCTACTTCCATTTTTTTTCTAATAAAAAATATGGCTGTGAACATTATTGTAAAAGTCTCCTTGGGTATATTTACCAGGCTTTCTCTGTGATTTTCTATGGTTGGGATTGCTGGGATAGAGGGTTTATGTATTTTCCTTTACAGATGTCCCCGAAGTGGTCAGTGTTTAAGAGTTTACATTGTTCCATATCATTTTCAACACGTGGTGCTGACAGACCTTTTTTTTTTTTTTTAAACCTATGTGATGGATATGAAATGGAATATTAAAGTCTTTTAAATCATCTTCTTGATTATGAGTGAAGTTGAGTACTTTAAAAATATTTATTAGCTATTCATGTTTCTCCTACTGTGAGATGTCCATTTATACCTATAATCCATTTTCTGTTTAAAACCAGCTCACAGAGTCCATTTTAAATGTTTTCTATGTAATTAGACTGTAATAATGTTATTACATTAGAAAAGCCCTTTCTAATGACCTCTGATATGAAATCAGTGGTCCTTACTTTGTCTTTTCAGATCTCCTGCTTCTGAAATCATTGCTTGAAGCTTCAGGTTGGTGAACACATGGAGATGCAGGGGAAATGGTCTACCTGGAGAGGCCCTCCTTTCGTATATCTTGCTCTATACATTTCTTCCATGTAACTGTTCCTGAATTTCTGACTTTCTCTCCAGGTAGATAGTGATAGATCAGAATTAATTGAATTCTTGGACACCCTGCTGGTGTAAGAATTGCTTATTGATGGTGTTGAGAAACTCTCCATGTTGGAATTTAGTCCAGGAACCCAAATTAGTTGTTATGTGTCAGGAAAGAGAAAATGGCACAGGAAAACAATCCCAGATGAGATTTAGAGCAGTGATCATCTGTGAACCACCAGAGTTAGCCAACTGACTCCTCAAAAATCCAAACAGTTTTCATGAAGGATAAAAATTAAAGTGAATAGATTACATCTTGAAGAATTTCAAATTTTAAATTTGACTTTAAATTGCTTTTAAATACACTTCATGTAAATTATGGCCACAGAAGCACAGATCTTCTATCAGATACAGATCTTCAATAACAATCTCTGTGTCAAAACCACTGTGTCTTTGACTTCCCTAGTGATACGTTGGTTTTTCTAATAAAAATATGGCTGTGAACATTATTGTAAAAGTCTCCTTGGGTATATTTACCAGGCTTTCTCTGTGATTTTCTATGGTTGGGATTGCTGGGATAGAGGGTTTATGTATTTTCCTTTACAGATGTCCCCGAAGTGGTCAGTGTTTAAGAGTTTACATTGTTCCATATCATTTTCAACACGTGGTGCTGACAGACCTTTTTTTTTTTTTTTAAACCTATGTGATGGATATGAAATGGAATATTAAAGTCTTTTAAATCATCTTCTTGATTATGAGTGAAGTTGAGTACTTTAAAAATATTTATTAGCTATTCATGTTTCTCCTACTGTGAGATGTCCATTTATACCTATAATCCATTTTCTGTTTAAAACCAGCTCACAGAGTCCATTTTAAATGTTTTCTATGTAATTAGACTGTAATAATGTTATTACATTAGAAAAGCCCTTTCTAATGACCTCTGATATGAAATCAGTGGTCCTTACTTTGTCTTTTCAGATCTCCTGCTTCTGAAATCATTGCTTGAAGCTTCAGGTTGGTGAACACATGGAGATGCAGGGGAAATGGTCTACCTGGAGAGGCCCTCCTTTCGTATATCTTGCTCTATACATTTCTTCCATGTAACTGTTCCTGAATTTCTGACTTTCTCTCCAGGTAGATAGTGATAGATCAGAATTAATTGAATTCTTGGACACCCTGCTGGTGTAAGAATTGCTTATTGATGGTGTTGAGAAACTCTCCATGTTGGAATTTAGTCCAGGAACCCAAATTAGTTGTTATGTGTCAGGAAAGAGAAAATGGCACAGGAAAACAATCCCAGATGAGATTTAGAGCAGTGATCATCTGTGAACCACCAGAGTTAGCCAACTGACTCCTCAAAAATCCAAACAGTTTTCATGAAGGATAAAAATTAAAGTGAATAGATTACATCTTGAAGAATTTCAAATTTTAAATTTGACTTTAAATTGCTTTTAAATACACTTCATGTAAATTATGGCCACAGAAGCACAGATCTTCTATCAGATACAGATCTTCAATAACAATCTCTGTGTCAAAACCACTGTGTCTTTGACTTCCCTAGTGATACGTTGGATAAGAATCTGCTTACCAGTGCAGGGGACATGGATTCTGTCCCTGGTCTAGGAGGATGCTGCATGCTGCAGAGCAGCTAAGCCCATGGACCACAACTACTGAGCCCACTCTCTAGAGCCCACAAGCCACAACTACTGATGCCTGTATACTGCAGCTGCTGAAGCTGTCTTTACAGACCCTGTGCTCTGCAACAAGAGGAGCCACCACAATGAGAAGCTTGCACACTGCAACTAGAGAGTAGTCCCTACTCACCACAGCTAGAGAGAGTTCAAATAAATAAATAAAATTTATCAAAAATAAACCACTGTGTCTCAGCTTTAAACACACATCTAGTTAATGAAACAAATTACTGCTCATTTTTTGCCTTCTGAAAATTTGCACACTGTTATATTTTATGGACTGTGTTCTCTGTATAATTTCAAATTGGTAATACATTTCAGTAGCTGAAACTTATTTGGTGTTTTAAAACCGAATCAACATTAATTTCACCTGTAGATCTTAAATCAAAATGAGCAGCTATTTTAAACATGTGGTATATCTAATCACGGTTGCTGTTCATCATTAGCAAAATATTGTACCAGTGACAATATGTTTGTACACTATTTAGCACACAAGTATGTAATTTTGGAATGTAATTTTCCAACTGTTCTGGTATGTCTGGCTTATAAGTTGTTTTTAAAAGGCATATGAGGTGGTTGAGGCATGTTTTATATGTGAGATTAGAGATGTTGTGCTTTAATACTAATTAATGCACATTAAATAAACAAATCCTTTCTAAATGTGGTAAATGCACATTAGCAATAGCAGTGCAGTATTATACTTGAGATTTGGCACCTATGTTCATCTGGCTGTTCATGATATAAAGAGACTTGTCCTTTGACAGATTATTTTGCCAGATGTCCTGTGTTTCCTTCCCAAATGGAGAAGCTTGAGTCACATGAGTCTGGCCTTGAGCTTAATGGAGATCAGTATATATATATGTCTATAGTTTGCAAAGCTACCAAGTAGAAACCAAAGATTTCATGAAGTTAATTCCTTGAAATGTCTTATGGGACAAACTTTTTTGCTTCTTGTGCTCTGTTATGAACGGTGCTCGGGTAGTAAAGAAGCCTGGGAGAGAAAACAGGGAGATTTATTGTTGTTTTCAGTGTGGAGGTTTGTCCTGCCCCAAGGAAGGCAATGCATTCTAGGAAAAATAACAATGAATCTAGCCTATTTATTGCTCCACTTCTGACTTTATCTTTTATTTCATATGTTTAGGTAATTGCCCAGATATGTCTTATGGGACGTTTATTAAATGGAGGTAATATTACATGCTCTGAGTAATCCTGAGTTGTGAGGATAGGCAGACTTGATGTACTGCTTTTACTGCCCTTGTGGGATAACATGGTCTATGTGAAATGTTCCTAAACAAGCCAAAAGAATACAGCAGGTGTTGGCAAATAGATTGCAATACTGATGAAGCTGATATGGCCCAACTGTCAAAGCTTATGCTGCCGGAAGTTCGCAGTGATGATTACCTTTTTTGATTGAGCTGTTTGTGTGTAATACTTTAGCAAGTGGTATAAGATTCCGAAGAATTAAAAGATGATGTAATTTGTAAGGCCGGTGTATGTAGAATGTTTCTTTTCTTAAAAAACACTTTCACAACTTTTCCTTTATTGTACATTGAAATAACTAAAGCAGGGGCTTTCGTATCTACTTGTATGATGACATAGTGATGGCCGATCTATTTCCATATTATATCTCTTTATGATAGAAAAAAGTCTTTTCATATATTATCTTGGAGGAAGCTCGCGGAGGTTAAATGATAAACTGAGGCCAACAGTATTCAGTGACAGATTCAGAGTTGAATACAGAGCTTTTTTGGTGTCTATTCTGTCAGAATGTGTCTTGATGGAGAGAATAATCCACAGTAAATATAGGATGTGGTTTTTGATAGAGTGTCAAGAAAATACAAGCATAAAGACAAGAAAACATTTTTCTTCCTTTAGTGCTGTATCAGCAAATGTGTACCTAGCATTCTGGTGGTGTTAATAACCTCAAATAGGGCTTCCCCGGTGGTCCAGTGTGTAAAGACACTGCCTTGCAGTGCAAGAGGCACCAGTTTGATCCCTGGCCTGGGAAGATCCCACGTGCCGCGGAGCGGCTGGACTGATGTGTCCAATCACCGAGCCAGCTCTGGAGCGCATGCACCCAGAGCCGGTGCTGTGCAACACAGGCTGAAGAACAAAGATGGATGAAAATGAATAGATGAAAGACCAATAGCAGTGGCCAGAAAAACCCCAAAAACAACCTCGAATAGCAACAAAACCCAACAAAACCTGTAAGCACATTTGGAAGATGGAGAGACATGGAAGAAGAATAAGATCTGATAGCAACCTTAGATCTTCGTTTTATTTTTTATTTTTATTTTATTTTTCCAGCTGTATAGATCACAGTTAACATCATTCAGTTGCAGATTTGAAGGCCTGTTAAATCCTTTAGTTTGTGTGTTCCTTGTAGCTGACTTATGGCTACTGTGGGATGATAAGTTTGTCATTTATGGTAATTGAAGCTTCAACTATCCCGTACACTGCAGTATGTGTGAAAGGAGCTCTTAAGGGAGCAGGATCAAGTATCTGTTTTGAAGTTAAAATGAATCAACAGGCTGTTTCTGTGAAATGGTTTTCAAGTTCAGAGAAACTGCAGCTTTGCCACTATGTGTAAATCTAGTGACTTATGTGTGTCATGTGAATATAAAACACAGTCTTTCCTATTGAGAGGTTGTAATCATAAGCAGGGCTTTCCTGGTGACTCTGCAGTAAAAAATCTGTTTGCTTATGCAGGAGATACGGGTTCGACCCCTTGGTCAGGAAAATCCCCTGGAGAAGGAAATGGCAACCTACTCTAGTATTCTTGCCTGGAAAATCCCATGGACAGAGGAATCTGGTGGACTACAGTCCATGGGGTCACAAAAGAGTTGGATATAACCTAGTGACAAAACAACAACAACAACAACAAATCTTAAGCAAGAAAGTTTAGTGTTCTCTGAGATGATCTCCCCCACCACCTTTTTTTTAAAGTTAGTTCAAACCTGAGAGATTGTAAGATATTTTTTGAGACTGAACACCAGTCTTAGATTCCTTAAATTCCTTAGTCTTAGTCTTAGATTCTTTAAATTTGTTTTGTTTACAGAACTCTCTAATGAGATAATTTTCCTCATTCAATTTAAAATGATCCATGAGCATGATTATCTTCCCTAAAATAAATAACACCCAAAACATGAATGTATGGTATAAAAATGTTAAATGTTAAATTGTCTGTTCTTGCAACAATACTGTTTATCATTTCATTGTGCATTTAGTATGCTCTAGGTACCAAAAACTTTTTGTATTTTCTAATTCTTTAGATAAAAGTAATGTGAAATAGCTTTTCATATTTCAAATGTAAATATGATAGTGCTTTATTGTCAAAGTTCAACGTTCATGGAAATGGCTTATGAAGTACATGATACTCATTTTAACAGATGAAGAATCTGAGAATTAGACAGATGTGGTACTACACATGGTTGTTGTACTTTATTGATTACAATTTATTGAGCACTACTCAGTGCCTGGCACTGTATTAAACACTTTACTTACATCATTTTATGTAATCCTCAAAACTGTACTATGAGAGAAATACTATTTTCAAACACTTTTTTCATGGAAGGAAATTGAAGTTTAGAGTGGTTAAGTAACTTGTCTAAGATTACATAACTAGTAGTAAATGCTGGAGTACCAAGTCACCACTAGCTCATAAGACTTTGAAATAGGAAATGGCACCCCCTGTGGTGAAACAGGTAACTGAAACTTCTTCCTGGTTGCCACACTGCTCTTATCTATAGCCTAGGGCCTAGGGGCTACTTCTTACAGAAAATGGAGCCCCTGGGTGGATGGCTTGGAGAGCTGAACTGTTTGCTGTTTAGTCACTCAGTCGTATCTGACTCTTTGTGACCTCATGAACTGTAGCCCAGCAGACTCCTCTGCCCATGGGATTTTCTGGGCAAGAATACTGGAGTGAGTTGCTATTCCCTGTTCCAGGGAATCTTCCCAATCCAAGGGTCAAACCCATGTCTCTTGCCTGGCAGGTAGATTCTTTACTACTAAGCCACCAGGGAGGCCCACTGCCAATTAATTGCAACCCATTTTTTCTGACCATAAACACTTTACTCTTTCTGTTGTATACCATGCAGGTTAACTGACTTACAAATGACTCTGGAGTTCCCATACTATGCTGTGCCCATTGCCCAGTTTCACAGGCATTGTTTGTTGGTGATGGGAAAGACTGCAGAGGGTTTAATAGGGATGAGCTAAAGAGTTAAAACTCATATGTCTCATATTATTCAATTGCTCCGTCATGCCCAGCTCTTTGAAACTACATGGACTGCACCACATGGCCTCCCATTGCCCAGAGCGCTGGCTCCTCATTGGACACACCGGCCCAGCCACTCCGTGGCACCTGGGATCTTCCCGGGCCAGGGACCAAATCAGTGCCCCTGGCACTGCAACGTGGACTCTTTACCCACTGGACCACCGGGGAAGCCCCACCTGCTTTCGGTTAAATGTAGCTCAGGACTTACTGAATTCCTGACTTCACCACCTAGTTAGCTGTATGACCTTGATCATATTAGGGAAAGAATATAGTATAATGGTTAAAAGCATAGACTTTGGACTTACTACCTGGGATCAGATTCTAGATGTTACTTGCTGTGTGGACTTGAAATTTACTTTATGCCTTGGCTATAATTTTAGAGGTGGAGTTGGGAATAATGTTCCTATCCCAATGAGTTGTGAGAATTACTATGAGTTAAATATACAAAGTACTCAGAACAGTGACTGAACTGTTAAATAGTACTTTAGTACTATTTAAGTGCTAGCTTATATTTTGTTGTTATTAGTATTACATCATTATGAGTTTATGCCTGTAAGTCAAAGCAGTTTGATTTGCTGGAACATCAGTGATCATCCAAATATGGTCTCATGGAGGACTTCTCTGACAGTCCAGTGGTTAGGACTCCATGCTTCCACTGTAGGTGGCATAGGTTTGATCCCAGGTTGGAGAACTAAGATCCAACATGCTGTGCAGTGATGCTAAAAAAAAAAAAAAAAAAAAAAAAAATCCCCAAGTAGGTTCTCTTGAGACCTTTTCCTGCCAGACAGGAGTTTTCAAAGATTGTGTCAAAATTCAGCACCCATTTATGATTAAAAAAACCTCATAAATCTTTGGAGTTTCTTAGAGGTTATAATAGCTTTATCATTGCAGTTGTATTCGTTGTCAATATACTTAACTGTTTTTAGTGGGACTTTTTCTGTATTCAAAGAGTAACTCCAATCATAGAGACTCCCTGGTTGACATTACTTTGGCACACCTAGCGTATTACCTGCATAGCTTTAGCTGTGTATTTTGCTCACTGACCACCTCTGTGCCTGAGAAGTTTTTATCCGAGTTCTGATCTCAGAATCCATAAATTTAGACTTAAGGTTTTTACTCGAGGAACTATATTAAAGCACAGAGTATATGAAAAAAGCTCTCTTTTCAAAAAGCAATGAATGATAAAAATCGCCAGTTAGAAGTTTTATCAGTCTGAATCTTCTTAGGAAGACAGAAACCATCTCAGATACTCTTGGGTGTTTACAACAGAAGGAATTTTATGCAAGAGAATTGTAATACAGGTCATGGAGCAGCTGAGAACCAAATAAGAGATGGTGAAGTGATCTAAAGATGAGCGACAGAAAGTTACTACTACCACCACAACCCTTGCCACTGAAGAAACACAGAGACAGGTAACATTATTGCGCAGAGTACAAACATTGTTTCAGGGGGAAAGAAAAGAAACTTAATTTGATTAGGTAAAAACAAGTACAGTGTGATTTAGCTCTCTGTTCCTCCTTCCCCCACCTCTTAAAAGCATAGAAAACCCTGTAAAAATTGCTATTTTTGAAGAGGAAGCTTCTCACTTTTTCTATAAGGTGCCAGCCTGCGTGTCAATGCTAAAGCATAAAAGTATTTTTAAAAAACCATAAAAAGTGGATTAACATCACCTAGTTTTACATTTTTCCTAATCTGTAAAAAGAGGAAACGAACACTAGCCAAAGTGGTCTAAGGATTAATACCAATCAAACATAAGCCAGTGTTTTTCCCCACTGAAGAATTCTGTCCTTCACAAGAATGTTCTTTGATGGAACCTTTATGCTATGTCATGCTCAAAGATATAGGTTAGTATTTGATTCTCAAAGACATGGTGTCGAAATCTCTGCGACTCAGAAATGAAATACAGTTATTACAGCAATATATTGCTCTTTTCTGCAAGCACAAATAGGCAATTTTGGAACTAATTTACTTAACTGTTTTTAGTGGGACTTTTCTGTATTCAAAGAGTAACTCCAATCATAGAGACTCCCTGGTTGACATTACTTTGGCACACCTAGCGTATTACCTGCATAGCTTTAGCTGTGTATTTTGCTCACTGACCACCTCTGTGCCTGAGAAGTTTTTATCCGAGTTCTGATCTCAGAATCCATAAATTTAGACTTAAGGTTTTTACTCGAGGAACTATATTAAAGCACAGAGTATATGAAAAAAGCTCTCTTTTCAAAAAGCAATGAATGATAAAAATCGCCAGTTAGAAGTTTTATCAGTCTGAATCTTCTTAGGAAGACAGAAACCATCTCAGATACTCTTGGGTGTTTACAACAGAAGGAATTTTATGCAAGAGAATTGTAATACAGGTCATGGAGCAGCTGAGAACCAAATAAGAGATGGTGAAGTGATCTAAAGATGAGCGACAGAAAGTTACTACTACCACCACAACCCTTGCCACTGAAGAAACACAGAGACAGGTAACATTATTGCGCAGAGTACAAACATTGTTTCAGGGGGAAAGAAAAGAAACTTAATTTGATTAGGTAAAAACAAGTACAGTGTGATTTAGCTCTCTGTTCCTCCTTCCCCCACCTCTTAAAAGCATAGAAAACCCTGTAAAAATTGCTATTTTTGAAGAGGAAGCTTCTCACTTTTTCTATAAGGTGCCAGCCTGCGTGTCAATGCTAAAGCATAAAAGTATTTTTAAAAAACCATAAAAAGTGGATTAACATCACCTAGTTTTACATTTTTCCTAATCTGTAAAAAGAGGAAACGAACACTAGCCAAAGTGGTCTAAGGATTAATACCAATCAAACATAAGCCAGTGTTTTTCCCCACTGAAGAATTCTGTCCTTCACAAGAATGTTCTTTGATGGAACCTTTATGCTATGTCATGCTCAAAGATATAGGTTAGTATTTGATTCTCAAAGACATGGTGTACGAAATCTCTGCGACTCAGAGAAAATGAAATACAGTTATTACAGCAATATATTGCTCTTTTCTGCAAGCACAAATAGGCAACTTTCAGTTTCTGGAACTAATTATCTAGCTCCAACTTGCCCGTGGGTGGATTAGCCTCATTGGTGAGTGTTGGTCAAGAAACAAACCAGCACCGTTGCTGAATTTACCAGTTGGTGGTGTTTTCTAAAAGAAGAACTCTGCTTTTTATGGCTTTGTTTGTTTCCTTGACTTTGAGAGCTTCAGTCATTTTTAAAACCTCTTTCCTGTCTTTAATATCACTTAAATTTTCTGCAGATTTAAGAAGTAATGTGAAAGAGGACAATGATAATATTTAGAAATAGAAGTTTTAAAAAATGCAGTATTATTTAATAGGCTGAGCTTCAAAGTTAAAAGGCTCAAAGTCTATTTGTAACTCTGCCTCTATTCAGTTGTATCATTAAGGTTATATTCCTTAACCTTTCCATGTCTCTGCTCCTCTGTTCTCCATTTAGGATTGTAGTATTTCTATTCATGGTAGACACATGGCATGAGGTTTCAAAAGACTTCTATAAAACTTAAAGTGGCTGGCTCTAGAACCTATCATAAAAAGTGAAGTAAGTCAAAAAGAGAAAGACAAATACAGTATACTAACACACATATATGGAATCTAGTAGGACGGTCTTGATAACACGCAGGGAACTCATGGAAAAACAGACAGAGCATAGACATAGGGACATTGTGGGGAAGAAATAGGGAGGGGGAGGCATGGAGGGAGTAACATGGAAACCTATACTGTTATGTGTGGAAAAGACAGCTAGTGTCATTGTGCTAAGGGAATAAGAGTGCATACAAGGGCTTGGGGCAAAGGTCTGGAGGGGTGGGGTGGGAGGGGGGGAACGGGGGGGTGGGGACCATGGATATGCATATGACTGATCTGGGAACATATATGTCTGTGAACAAGGGAATAGGAGTGCTTACAATGGCTTGGGGCGAAGGTCTGGAGGGGTGGGATGGGGGGAACTGGGAGGGTGGGGACCATAGATATGCATATGACTGATCTGGGAACATACATGTCTGTGAACAACGAAACTCTGTAAAACCTTTAAAATAAAGAATAAAAAAAATAAATAAAAATAAAAGCTGCTAAGTACAAAAAAACACTAATACTCTTTGTTGTGATCTGAATGTTAGTGTTCTCCAAAAATTTATATGTTTGAGCTCTAACCTGCAGTGCAGCTGTATTTGGAGTCATGGTCTGTGGGGAGGTGATCACAATGAAATGAAGTCATTAAGGGTCAAGCCTCAATCCAACAGAGCTGGCACACTTATAAAGAAGTGGAAGAAACACTACGTAGCATGAGGATGGCTGTCTCCAGGAAGAATGTTCCCACCAGAAACTAACCCTATCAGATCTTTACCTGGGCTGTCTAGCCTCTGGAACTGTGAAAAATAAGTCTTTTGTTTAAGCTACTCCATCTGTGGTGTTTCTATTATGGTAGCACACATAGATTAAGATACACTACAATATCTTTAAACCATACAAAACTTTTAAATCTTAAGTCATGAAGTGGCTCCCTAAAAAACCTGGTTTTAATGCTTAAAAGTCACACTTTAAGGGTATTAATACAACATTGAAAATCAACTGAACTTCAATAAAATATATTTTAAAAGAGAGAAAGGAATATTTAGTGAGTATTTACTTAGCATCAGGCATTGTTTTACGGTGCATTTTGAAAAATGTATTTGAAAATTTTACCCTCAGAAAAACTGCAGGTGGTAGATATTTGTGTCCTTATTTTACAGATAAGGCAACTAAGACCTACCCAGGGTTTTATAATTAGTTAAGTGATCCAGTGAAATCCAAACAGTCCCACTGAAACTTTCAAATTATGCTCTAATTCCTTCTTTGTTTCTACTACCGTAGTGAGCTCAGTAGAATGCCAGGCGAAGACCAGAAACTTAGTGACTTAGTGAAGTGACTTAAGATTGAAGAGCTATTGAATAATTAGAGAAGTGAAGATCAATATTGCTGACTTTGTAGGGTTTTTTGTTTGTTTTTACCTTTAAGTCATTGTTTATTTTTCATCCATCTTTATGCTTTTTGGCATGTGTGGGCCTCCCATCGCTCTCGTTGTAGAGCACTGGCTCGTAATTTGACACACCGGCCCAGCCGTTCCCTCGGCATGTGGGATCTTCCTGGGCCAGGGATTGAACCGTTACCCCTTGCACTTCAAGGGGAACTCTCTACCTACTGGACCACCAGGGAAACCCTGCAGTTTATTTTTAAGCCTCTGTAAATGCTAACCTAAAACTCAATCTTCAGAAAATGAAGATCATGGCATCCGGTCCCATCATTTCATAGCAAATAGATGGACAAACAAAGGAAACAGTGATGCAGCCATGAAATTAAGACGCTTGCTCCTTGGAAGAAAAGCTATGACAAACATAGATAGTGTATTTGAAAACAGAGACATCACTTTGCCGACAAAGGTCCATATAGTCAAAGCTATGGTTTTCCCAGTAGTCATGTATGGATGTGAGAATTGGACCATAAAGAAGGCTGAGTGCTGAAGAATTGGTGTTTTTGAACTGTGGTGCTGGAGAAGACTCTCGAGTTCCTTAGACTGCAAGGAGATCAAACCAGTCAATCCTAAATGAAATCAACCCTGAATATTCACTGGAAGGACTGATGCTGAAGCTGAAGCTCCACTACTTTGGCCAGCTGATACAAAGAGATGATTCATTGGAAAAGACCCTCATGTTGGGAAAAATAGAAGGCAAAAAGAGAAAGGGATGACAGAGGACGAGATGGTTGGATGGCATTGCTGAGTCAATGGACATGAATTTGAGCAAGCTCTGGGATATGGTGAGGAACAGTCCATGGCATTCTGCAGTCCATGGGATCCCAGAGTTGGACACAACTGAGCGACTGAACTGAACTGAAATGCTAATCATTAGTGATGAGGAACATCAACTGTTGAATGGAAGGAGTTAGCGATCAGGTCTAACTTTCAAGCTCTTTCCTTTGTTTCTACTACCGTAGTGAGCTCAGTAGAATGCCAGGCGAAGACCAGAAACTTAGTGACTTAGTGAAGTGACTTAAGATTGAAGAGCTATTGAATAATTAGAGAAGTGAAGATCAATATTGCTGACTTTGTAGGGTTTTTTGTTTGTTTTTACCTTTAAGTCATTGTTTATTTTTCATCCATCTTTATGCTTTTTGGCATGTGTGGGCCTCCCATCGCTCTCGTTGTAGAGCACTGGCTCGTAATTTGACACACCGGCCCAGCCGTTCCCTCGGCATGTGGGATCTTCCTGGGCCAGGGATTGAACCGTTACCCCTTGCACTTCAAGGGGAACTCTCTACCTACTGGACCACCAGGGAAACCCTGCAGTTTATTTTTAAGCCTCTGTAAATGCTAACCTAAAACTCAATCTTCAGAAAATGAAGATCATGGCATCCGGTCCCATCATTTCATAGCAAATAGATGGACAAACAAAGGAAACAGTGATGCAGCCATGAAATTAAGACGCTTGCTCCTTGGAAGAAAAGCTATGACAAACATAGATAGTGTATTTGAAAACAGAGACATCACTTTGCCGACAAAGGTCCATATAGTCAAAGCTATGGTTTTCCCAGTAGTCATGTATGGATGTGAGAATTGGACCATAAAGAAGGCTGAGTGCTGAAGAATTGGTGTTTTTGAACTGTGGTGCTGGAGAAGACTCTCGAGTTCCTTAGACTGCAAGGAGATCAAACCAGTCAATCCTAAATGAAATCAACCCTGAATATTCACTGGAAGGACTGATGCTGAAGCTGAAGCTCCACTACTTTGGCCAGCTGATACAAAGAGATGATTCATTGGAAAAGACCCTCATGTTGGGAAAAATAGAAGGCAAAAAGAGAAAGGGATGACAGAGGACGAGATGGTTGGATGGCATTGCTGAGTCAATGGACATGAATTTGAGCAAGCTCTGGGATATGGTGAGGAACAGTCCATGGCATTCTGCAGTCCATGGGATCCCAGAGTTGGACACAACTGAGCGACTGAACTGAACTGAAATGCTAATCATTAGTGATGAGGAACATCAACTGTTGAATGGAAGGAGTTGCATATAGAACACATCTTAAGCCACAAAATGAGCCTGAAATTTAGAATCTTTCCACTTTCTGCCTCAAAGAATGGAAGTAACAGCTGATAAGAAACATAAACATAATGACATACGATTTATTGACCTCTTCATTCCAGAAAACAGGTTCTAAGGTACAAAGAAAATAAAGTTATCTTATGTCCAGATACTTTTTCTCATTTTCAAATGATGGTACTTTTTGGTGTTTTATGATAGCTACTGCCCTACCTTTATGAGTACCTGTCACTTTGAAAACTCTTTGTCAGGTGTGAAGGTTAACTTTTCCCAAATTCCAATTTTGATTAGTAGAATAAGCTTATTGATAGGTGTTAATCTAAAAAGTGTACTTTTTTTTTTTTTTTTTTTGCTCTTTAACTGTCTTTTTTCTTTTTTTTCCTTTTTTTTTTTTTTTGTTTGCTCTTTAACTGACTTTGGATTTGAATTCCCAACTCCATTACTTTAGAGTTGTGTAGTTAATCTTGGGCAAGATACTTAATCTGTCTGAACTCCTACCCCATCCCATTCATAGTGATAGAATTACCTTCAAAAGGTCATTGTAAAGATTAAGAATGCTTGTGAGACAATTATCACAAAGACAAGCACATATTATGGCCTCAAAATTGTTAGCTGATGTCATTGTGAACTGTGGTATTGACCATGCCTCCGATAATGGGGAAATAATACCAATTTTAGAGGATTATAAAATGATACTTTATACCTTCTGAATATTTCTGAACCTTGATTCAAAAGATGAGCTTCTAGTACTATTTTTTTTTGAGCTACTCAGGAAACCTAAACTTAAAACACTGTGGATAAATAAAATACAGTTAAACCTTGAACAAGCAGGGGTTAGGGGCACTGATCCTCTATGCAGTGGAAAATCCCCTTATAAAGAAAGGGATGACAGAGGACGAGATGGTTGGATGGCATTGCTGAGTCAATGGACATGAATTTGAGCAAGCTCTGGGATATGGTGAGGAACAGTCCATGGCATTCTGCAGTCCATGGGATCCCAGAGTTGGACACAACTGAGCGACTGAACTGAACTGAAATGCTAATCATTAGTGATGAGGAACATCAACTGTTGAATGGAAGGAGTTGCATATAGAACACATCTTAAGCCACAAAATGAGCCTGAAATTTAGAATCTTTCCACTTTCTGCCTCAAAGAATGGAAGTAACAGCTGATAAGAAACATAAACATAATGACATACGATTTATTGACCTCTTCATTCCAGAAAACAGGTTCTAAGGTACAAAGAAAATAAAGTTATCTTATGTCCAGATACTTTTTCTCATTTTCAAATGATGGTACTTTTTGGTGTTTTATGATAGCTACTGCCCTACCTTTATGAGTACCTGTCACTTTGAAAACTCTTTGTCAGGTGTGAAGGTTAACTTTTCCCAAATTCCAATTTTGATTAGTAGAATAAGCTTATTGATAGGTGTTAATCTAAAAAGTGTACTTTTTTTTTTTTTTTTTTTGCTCTTTAACTGACTTTGTTCTTTTTTTTCCTTTTTTTTTTTTTTTTTTTTTGTTTGCTCTTTAACTGACTTTGGATTTGAATTCCCAACTCCATTACTTTAGAGTTGTGTAGTTAATCTTGGGCAAGATACTTAATCTGTCTGAACTCCTACCCCATCCCATTCATAGTGATAGAATTACCTTCAAAAGGTCATTGTAAAGATTAAGAATGCTTGTGAGACAATTATCACAAAGACAAGCACATATTATGGCCTCAAAATTGTTAGCTGATGTCATTGTGAACTGTGGTATTGACCATGCCTCCGATAATGGGGAAATAATACCAATTTTAGAGGATTATAAAATGATACTTTATACCTTCTGAATATTTCTGAACCTTGATTCAAAAGATGAGCTTCTAGTACTATTTTTTTTTGAGCTACTCAGGAAACCTAAACTTAAAACACTGTGGATAAATAAAATACAGTTAAACCTTGAACAAGCAGGGGTTAGGGGCACTGATCCTCTATGCAGTGGAAAATCCCCTTATAACCTAGCAGTCAGCTCTCCATGTATGCAGTTCCTCTGTATCTGTCATTCTCAATCCTAAGATTCAACTAACCTTGTATAGTGTTGTGTTGTAGTATTTACTATTGAAAAAAAACAATTCCTTGTATAAGTGGACCTGTACAGTCAAACTCATGTTAAGAGTCTGTTGTAGTTTTTAATGGTTATTGAGATTGACAGACCTAAAAATATGTTCCTAATGACAGTATATATGATTTAAAAACATTGATATATCTGATATGAAGCAGTAGTATGGATTATAAAGCTGTATATGTGAAGTTCCATGAGAAGACTGCATCATTGTGAGTAATAAAAGGAGACAAGTCAGAAGTAAACAAGTATTAATAGATCTCTGTGCCTGAAATGACTAATGAGGAATGAAAGCAGTTCATGTTGCCAGTTAAGGTTCTGAATTGAAAAAAAATGTTTTAATTGTAGTAGTTAGGATCTTTGGAGTTAAATAATGAACATGTATCAGTTCTAGAATGCTGTTGAGCATTTCTATAGACAGGAATTTGGCTAGGTTGTATGAATGCAGTTTTAAGTAAGATAGAGTTTCTACTCTCATGCAGACACACACAAAAAATAGAAAAAGTCCGTAAGTATGTTAGGAACACAGCCCTACTGACACCCTGATTTTAATCCAGTGGGATCCATATCAGATTTCTGATCTACAGAACTGAAGTTATTAAATTTATATTCTTTCAAGACACTAAGTTTATGGTGACTTGTTGTGTTCCTTTCAAGCCACCCACATTCCTTAGCTCATAAAACCATCAGCAGTGGGGATTCTATTCACCCTGAGATGTCTCTGGGGCTCCGTAGCTGGGTACGGTTTTCTGATTTTAAGGACTCACGTGTTTAGATTGGGCCACCTGAACAATCCTAGATGGTTTTTTTAAATCCTTATCTCAGACGTCCTTAACCACACCTTTTGCCATGGTAGGTAACATATTCATGGATTTTTCAGGATTAAAGTATGGACATATTTTAGGATCATTATTTTATTCAGCACACCAAGGAACTGTGTATGGAAGAATAAAAATTGGGCATCTAACCCATTGTAGGGTTCCGAGAAAGCCTTTCAGGGAGTATCAGCTGAGTCTGTATTGACTGATGGAGGCATATGGAGAGTTAGCTGCTTGATCAGTCTCAGTGGTGGATAAACACATATGAATATACTCTATATGGATATGTGACAGAGCATGGCTATTTATTTTCAAGGAACCACAAGTTCAAGATGTTGTATATGATGGTGAAATGGGGAGAGATTTGATTAAAGTGGGTCTTTACATACTATACTTCAGAGCTTGGGTTTATCTTATAAGTATTTGCATGATATTCAAGAATTTGAAACTGGTTGGTGGGAGGGGGTGACATGATCAGATTTAAAAACATTGATATATCTGATTAATAAAAGCTGTATATGTGAAGTTCCATGAGAAGACTGCATCATTGTGAGTAATAAAAGGAGACAAGTCAGAAGTAAACAAGTATTAATAGATCTCTGTGCCTGAAATGACTAATGAGGAATGAAAGCAGTTCATGTTGCCAGTTAAGGTTCTGAATTGAAAAAAAATGTTTTAATTGTAGTAGTTAGGATCTTTGGAGTTAAATAATGAACATGTATCAGTTCTAGAATGCTGTTGAGCATTTCTATAGACAGGAATTTGGCTAGGTTGTATGAATGCAGTTTTAAGTAAGATAGAGTTTCTACTCTCATGCAGACACACACAAAAAATAGAAAAAGTCCGTAAGTATGTTAGGAACACAGCCCTACTGACACCCTGATTTTAATCCAGTGGGATCCATATCAGATTTCTGATCTACAGAACTGAAGTTATTAAATTTATATTCTTTCAAGACACTAAGTTTATGGTGACTTGTTGTGTTCCTTTCAAGCCACCCACATTCCTTAGCTCATAAAACCATCAGCAGTGGGGATTCTATTCACCCTGAGATGTCTCTGGGGCTCCGTAGCTGGGTACGGTTTTCTGATTTTAAGGACTCACGTGTTTAGATTGGGCCACCTGAACAATCCTAGATGGTTTTTTTAAATCCTTATCTCAGACGTCCTTAACCACACCTTTTGCCATGGTAGGTAACATATTCATGGATTTTTCAGGATTAAAGTATGGACATATTTTAGGATCATTATTTTATTCAGCACACCAAGGAACTGTGTATGGAAGAATAAAAATTGGGCATCTAACCCATTGTAGGGTTCCGAGAAAGCCTTTCAGGGAGTATCAGCTGAGTCTGTATTGACTGATGGAGGCATATGGAGAGTTAGCTGCTTGATCAGTCTCAGTGGTGGATAAACACATATGAATATACTCTATATGGATATGTGACAGAGCATGGCTATTTATTTTCAAGGAACCACAAGTTCAAGATGTTGTATATGATGGTGAAATGGGGAGAGAGATTTGATTAAAGTGGGTCTTTACATACTATACTTCAGAGCTTGGGTTTATCTTATAAGTATTTGCATGATATTCAAGAATTTGAAACTGGTTGGTGGGAGGGGGTGACATGATCAGATTTAGACTTTAGATGAATCATTCTCAGTTGTCTTGGGAAAGAATGAGACTGGAGGTAAGGAGACTGTGAAAGGGCTGTTACTTTTGTTTGGGCATCTTTATATAAAATTCAGTTGATCAGGTTTTTGGCTTACATGACTGGGTCATACCATCTGAGGTAGAAGAATACAGAAAGAAAGGTTTGATGTAAGCTTATAATAATATTCTTCCCTTCATACACAAATACAAAGTAAAAGAAGAACCTTGTAGAGAATTCACCTAAATTCTTAATTTCCTTCTGAAATTAGCTGTTTACCAGCAGTAAGTAAGCAAAACAGTTGAGGTTGAACTGGTTAAATATTTTTGTTCTTAAGAGCAATCTCGTTCTCCTTTGGCATCTACCTCACATACACATCATGTTGGCTTACCATGTATTTTGCCTTTCCCTGCCCTGTGGCTTTCTCTTCAACTGAATGATTTAAGGAGTCAGGGCATGTAGAAATCTGTTCGAATATACTTTCACTTCCCTTTGTTATATTGTGGTGATTGAGCCAGTTTATGACTTTCCGAATAGTTCATTTTTTAGTTTAAAGGACAGTATAATCATGACCATGGAAGGAATTTGTTATTTCAGAATATCAAAAAGCTTCAGGGGAGATGGTTGCTGATTAAGAATGGAATTTATATGTAGACATAGTGTTTTTTTTTTTTTTTCTTGTCTTAATACAGCAATTAGGAATAGTTAGGAATAAATAGGAATTCTAGTTATTTTGACTGTTGAGTCTGTGCTTACTCTGGTAGCTGAAAAGTAATATAACATGCTATAGCACATGTATTCAAATATTTTCTGTTCACCAGCTGAACTAGTAGTTCTTACACACACTGCTTAAACTGTAAAATGTTTAAGCAGTAAATTATATCTTTTCATGAAGAATGTATGCAGTAGGGAATAATTGCAGTTTGAATTTAAATGATTTTCATTTCCTGAAATAGATTTGGGGTTATATTTTTAATATTTTAAATTGTAAAATGGGACATAGTCTCTCTAGAGTAACTAAGAAATTTAATTGCCCTAAAGTTCAAAGTTGATTTATGTTACTTTTTGGCTACATGAAGAGAATGAGATTTATCAGGTCTGAGTTTCTGTATAGCACAAGTTCACTGTAAATATTTACTTCGACTAGTAGTCACAATACGGATTCATTAATGACCACAGAGTTGTAGAATGGGATAAAAATGAGACTTATGTTGAGGTGATTTTTGTCTTTAAGAGCATAGAGAACGAAGGTCTTAGTGAAAATACTGTGCTTTTCCCAAATAAAATTGGTCTATAAAAATGTCAGTTGTTAATACATAGTATAGTTAATTGGACTGTCTCTTAGTTTAGAAATGTATTAGTTAAAACACTATTGTCTGTAAAATGTTGCAAAATTTATAAATGGTTTCATTAGAGCTACTTATAAAAGATGAGTGATAGTGGAAGATTGTAATGAGTAAAAGGAAGGGAAAAGTTTATTAGCTTTTTGTTCTTCTTTGTACCAGCTCCTCCTGGAAAGTTATTTTCTGGAATACGTCTTCTGTTTCAAAGGTTATTGTTTTAATAACCTGTAGGGTTTCTATTGCAGATATCAGAGGCAAATATTTTCATCAAGAGTAAGTAATCCTTTCTCTCACCAGTGAGTTACAGAAGAACTAAAACTTTCTGGCATAGAAACAATCCAGACTAATATGTTTTTCATTTCTTGATGGCTATATTAATTGGAATATAATTAGAAGGTTTGAAATTAAAAGTACCCCTTTTGTAGCTCTTTTCCCTTTAATTTTTTTTTAAATTTTATAGGAAAAGTCCAACAAGACTAAATTCTTTTGGATGTCAGGTAGATTAAATGTAGTCTCAGCCATTAATTAACATTACTAATTTATGGTAAAAATCAAGGCTTGCCACAGTCTGTGAAGTTCAAATATGAGCTTTTTTTTTTTTTTTTTTTTTGGATGACCTCTCTGTATTGCTAGGTATAAAGTATGTAAGCAGCAGCAGATCTGCATTAATCATTGTGTTTAGATAATTGAAGTCATAAACTAGCAGTCTGTACTTTAGGGCTGCTTGGGCTCCAAAACCCTTGAGTGCTTTTCAGTCTTACTCTTAAATAAATTTAAAAATAAATTCTTCTCAAATATGCTTTTAGAAAATTGCCGAATGTTATAGCTAGGGTATTAAAACTGAACATTCAGGATTATAGTCCATTTCCAAGTTCTTCCAGTTCTCTCTGTAAAACTGATAAGACACTAATTCATGGCCCTCTCATCCTGTCTTTCTGATACTTGTTAATCAATTATGATTGAAACAGAGTTGTTCAACATTCTGTGGATCTTCAAATGAACTTCTACGAATTAACCAATTCTTTATTTTTTATGATTTAAATACACTTGTCATATACTTTTCCAAAAACCAATAGATGTTAGAGTGATACTCGAGATTGTTCCTTTTGGGGGACTCTTCTGAAGCACCTTGCCTTAATTCTGTCTTTTCCATTCCTTTGTAAATCATACTACCATTAACCTGCTTTTGACATTGCAGATTAGTTTTAAATCTTGTACTAAAAAAGGCTTTTTTGAAAAATTCAGGTTATTTTCATTTCTAAAACTATTTTAGTGGATTACATGGTTTAAGATTTCAAGGGTTTCCAGATTAAAATAGTTTTCCTTCTGTTATTTATAGTTGTCCCCCCCCAGCTCTGAGATTTCTTAGGAAATTTACAGATACGAAAACTGAGACACACATACAGAGACTCACAGATAGTAAAGGACAGTAAGGATTCTTGCTCATTGAATGAGGAGCTCAGTGGGAAATTTTATGAAGGGAGTTTTTTTTCAATGACTGTATCTGTGCATTTTGTTTCAATTCTTTTCTAGCACATTAGGTTCGGGGGGTTTAATTTTTTTTAAATTTTATAGGAAAAGTCCAACAAGACTAAATTCTTTTGGATGTCAGGTAGATTAAATGTAGTCTCAGCCATTAATTAACATTACTAATTTATGGTAAAAATCAAGGCTTGCCACAGTCTGTGAAGTTCAAATATGAGCTTTTTTTTTTTTTTTTTTTTTGGATGACCTCTCTGTATTGCTAGGTATAAAGTATGTAAGCAGCAGCAGATCTGCATTAATCATTGTGTTTAGATAATTGAAGTCATAAACTAGCAGTCTGTACTTTAGGGCTGCTTGGGCTCCAAAACCCTTGAGTGCTTTTCAGTCTTACTCTTAAAAAAATTTTAAAAAATAAATTCTTCTCAAATATGCTTTTAGAAAATTGCCGAATGTTATAGCTAGGGTATTAAAACTGAACATTCAGGATTATAGTCCATTTCAAGTTCTTCCAGTTCTCTCTGTAAAACTGATAAGACACTAATTCATGGCCCTCTCATCCTGTCTTTCTGATACTTGTTAATCAATTATGATTGAAACAGAGTTGTTCAACATTCTGTGGATCTTCAAATGAACTTCTACGAATTAACCAATTCTTTATTTTTTATGATTTAAATACACTTGTCATATACTTTTCCAAAAACCAATAGATGTTAGAGTGATACTCGAGATTGTTCCTTTTGGGGGACTCTTCTGAAGCACCTTGCCTTAATTCTGTCTTTTCCATTCCTTTGTAAATCATACTACCATTAACCTGCTTTTGACATTGCAGATTAGTTTTAAATCTTGTACTAAAAAAGGCTTTTTTGAAAAATTCAGGTTATTTTCATTTCTAAAACTATTTTAGTGGATTACATGGTTTAAGATTTCAAGGGTTTCCAGATTAAAATAGTTTTCCTTCTGTTATTTATAGTTGTCCCCCCCCAGCTCTGAGATTTCTTAGGAAATTTACAGATACGAAAACTGAGACACACATACAGAGACTCACAGATAGTAAAGGACAGTAAGGATTCTTGCTCATTGAATGAGGAGCTCAGTGGGAAATTTTATGAAGGGAGTTTTTTTTTTTTTTCAATGACTGTATCTGTGCATTTTTGTTTCAATTCTTTTCTAGCACATTAGGTTCTGATGAATTTATAAAGAATGAAAATAAGGGTTTAGGATTTGTTTGAGTGCTGAGTCTTGCCTCCTTCCCCACTTTTTAAGTGACTGATCAAGTCATAGGGTTTCTGAAGTTTAGCTTTCTTATCTGAAAAATGAAAATGAAAATTCAGAGTTGTCATAGGAATTAAGAGACTGTAGGAATGGAAAGAAGTCTGCCTAATTTGGGGAGAGATTTTACCGATGGTTTTGTCTTTATCTTGCTATGTTCTTAACTTTTAATTTAGGCACATGCTAAATGATCAGGTCAACTTTAAAAACAGTCTCTGAGGGAACGCAGAAAATGCTAAGACATGTATTATCTATTAGAGTGAAAATTTTCCAAGGGAAAGAAAGAACATTGGAAATAAAGAGTAATCAGTTTTTGATCCTGAGAAGAAAAGAAGAAAAAATGACTTATATAAGTTTGTTTTTTGAAATTACACTTATTTTTACATAAAATTACCATAGAATCTTTCATACAGTCTCTCTCTGGAACCCTAGAATCCTCTTAAATGAAATCACTTTGGTATTATAAAAATTCACCCTTCCTGTTCAGGTTGCAGGATAGACATGTCCTCTTAAAAAATCTGATTTATTAAGTAATAATAGGTTCTGAAGAATTTCTCTACTAAAGAGTCTAGTAATTCATTTCTTGATTTAAAGACCTTTTAGTAAATCTAGGATTTAATATTAATTTTACAATTAGGCAAATCAATAGGAACTGGGTCAGCAAGATGATAATTTTAGCTTCTTAAGTGATGAGTTTAGTCCACTCACACATTGATTGTTGTTACTAGTATACCATACCATATTTTATTGCCTCTAAGATACCATTAGTTATAAAATATACCATTATTTTATGTAGCATTTAAAAAAAATTTTGGTCTCTTTTATTGTTTTTTTATTTATTTATTTTCACTCATCTTTATTCTTTGGCCTGTGTGGGCCTCCCAGTGCGCCTCTCTCGTTGCAGAGCACCGGCTCTGGGTGCATGCTTTCTAGAGCACTGGCTTGTAATTGTGCACACCAGTCCAGCCGCTGCATGGCACATGGGATCTTCCTGGGCCAGGGATGGAACCGGCGCCCCTTGCACTGCAAGGTGAACCCTCTACCCACTGGGCCACCAGAGAAGCCCTGTAGCATTTTAAAAAATGATTAAACTATATATAATGCTTTATCATACAAAATTTTATGCTCATTAAAAATTTACTTTAGCTATTTAAAAATTACATATCATACATGAAAAGAAATACATAAGTGAAACAAACTTCTTAAGGTAACCTTAAAATTTCTTAATACTCAGAGCCCAAGTCCTGTGAAGTTGTGAATATCCGTGTTTTTCTATACAGTGTCATCCTGTGTTTTTAGAAAATTTTCTACTTTTGTCTCTGGAGTTTTCTTCCAAGCCCTTGACACATGTTTATACCTTCTGATGCTGGTACTTTCTTTACCTTTTTTTATTAAAATATAGTTGATTTGCAATGCTGTGTTAGTTTCAAGTATATAGCAAATTGACTCAGTTATACATATAATCTTTTTTTTATTCTTTTCTATTATATAGGTTATTACAGGATACTAAATATATGTTTCTGTGCTGCAGTACAGTAAATCCTTATTGTTTATTTAACATATGGTAGTATATACCTGTTATAAAGATACAAAATATAAAATACTATATATAAAATACTGTGTACTATATATATGATGCTATATTTTATATAGATATAAAAACTATATCTATATATAATTCCTCTATGATTATATTCACTATTTTTTTGAATTATTTTCTTACTGGATACTCTAGGGCTTACCATAGATAACTTGCCAAAATATACCCAATATTTATTTTAAATTCCAGTGAAACATCAAAGTATACTCAGATTTAGCTCTTATTTCCTCCTACCCTCTGTGCTATTGTTATTTGTATTATATGTTAAAAGCCTAATAGTGTGGTAATGATTATTTTATATACTTTTATGCAGAGAAAAGAATGGAAGCAAGTATATTTTTTATAGAGCTTCTTATATTAAATCTTTTATCATTTGTTGTTTTCCTTTTTTTAAAATCAAGTAACTTTTTGGTGTCATTTCCTTACTCTGATGCAACTTTACTCCTACTTACTTATTTTATGCTGCTATTATCAAATATATTACTTTCCTAAATGTTATGGACTCAATAATACAGCTATATACATATTATATAACTGCTTTTAAAATAGAAAAGTGAAGAAATATGCATTTGTACTATGTTTTATAGCCAAATAATTACCTTTACTGAAGCTCTTTGATTATTTAATGTGGGTTGGAATTACTTTTGGGGTCATATGCTTTCAACCTGAATAGTTTCCTTTATTATTTCTTGTAAGGCAGATCTGAAAAGAAATACATAAGTGAAACAAACTTCTTAAGGTAACCTTAAAATTTCTTAATACTCAGAGCCCAAGTCCTGTGAAGTTGTGAATATCCGTGTTTTTCTATACAGTGTCATCCTGTGTTTTTAGAAAATTTTCTACTTTTGTCTCTGGAGTTTTCTTCCAAGCCCTTGACACATGTTTATACCTTCTGATGCTGGTACTTTCTTTACCTTTTTTTATTAAAATATAGTTGATTTGCAATGCTGTGTTAGTTTCAAGTATATAGCAAATTGACTCAGTTATACATATAATCTTTTTATTCTTTTCTATTATATAGGTTATTACAGGATACTAAATATATGTTTCTGTGCTGCAGTACAGTAAATCCTTATTGTTTATTTAACATATGGTAGTATATACCTGTTATAAAGATACAAAATATAAAATACTATATATAAAATACTGTGTACTATATATATGATGCTATATTTTATATAGATATAAAAACTATATCTATATATAATTCCTCTATGATTATATTCACTATTTTTTTGAATTATTTTCTTACTGGATACTCTAGGGCTTACCATAGATAACTTGCCAAAATATACCCAATATTTATTTTAAATTCCAGTGAAACATCAAAGTATACTCAGATTTAGCTCTTATTTCCTCCTACCCTCTGTGCTATTGTTATTTGTATTATATGTTAAAAGCCTAATAGTGTGGTAATGATTATTTTATATACTTTTATGCAGAGAAAAGAATGGAAGCAAGTATATTTTTTATAGAGCTTCTTATATTAAATCTTTTATCATTTGTTGTTTTCCTTTTTTTAAAATCAAGTAACTTTTTGGTGTCATTTCCTTACTCTGATGCAACTTTACTCCTACTTACTTATTTTATGCTGCTATTATCAAATATATTACTTTCCTAAATGTTATGGACTCAATAATACAGCTATATACATATTATATAACTGCTTTTAAAATAGAAAAGTGAAGAAATATGCATTTGTACTATGTTTTATAGCCAAATAATTACCTTTACTGAAGCTCTTTGATTATTTAATGTGGGTTGGAATTACTTTTGGGGTCATATGCTTTCAACCTGAATAGTTTCCTTTATTATTTCTTGTAAGGCAGATCTGTTAGCAGTGAATTTTTCCAATTTTTGTTTATCTGGGAATATATATATCTGTCTTCATTTTGAAAGATGGTTTTACTGAATATAAGAGTCTTTTTTTTCTTTTTGGACTGTGCACAGCATGTGGGATTTCAGTTCCCTGACCAGGAAATGAACCCATACCTCCCAGAGAGAAAGCACAGTGTCTCAACCACAGAACTGACAAGGAAGTCCCATGAATATCAGATTCGTGGATGCCATTTTTTTTTTGGTTTCAGCACTTTGAATATGTCATCCCACTGTCTTTTAGCCTGTTTTATTTCTGATGAAAAATCTGTTGTTAATCTTTTTGGGGCTTCCTTGTGAGTGAGAGGTTGTTTTTCTCTTGCTGTTTTCAAGATATTTGCTGTTTGGTTTCCCTGGTGGTCCAGTGGGTAAAGAGTCCACTTTGCAGTGCAAGGGGCGCCGGTTCAATCCCTGGCCCGGGAAGATCCCATGTGCTGCAGAGCGGCTATACTGGTGTGTCCAATGACGAGCCAGCACTGTGGAGTGCGTGTGCCCAGAGCCAGTGCTCTGCAATGAGTGAGGCCACTGCAGTGGGAGGCCTACACAGGCCAAAGAATAAAGATGGATGAAAAATAAACGAATGGAAAAAAAACAATAGAAGAGGCCAAAATAATAATAATAATAATAATAATAATAATAAAAGATATTTACTGTTGATATGTCTTATATGTGTATGATATATCTTTGTGTTTTCCTGCTTGGAATTTGTTGAACTACTTGGAAATGTAGATTGTTTTAATCAAATTTGGGAAGTTTTTAGGCATTATTTCTTGGAATATTTTTCCTCTTCCTCAACATGATTTGGAGACTAAACAAAAACTGCAAGTTTCCCTGTAGTTTGTAGCTATTGATATTGTTCCTCAGAAGTCTTTGGAATGCACAGAATTGTTCTAGGATTATGATGGTTTTAGCAAGGCTCTCTTTGGCTCTCTTTGGCTCTCTTTGGGTATTTCTTTGTTCTCTCTGTTAAGCTGTTTCCCTCTATGGGTATCACACTCAACCTATTAGCTTCTGCTGTTTGCTCTGTTGTTACCAGTAATGTCTATAGCATACATTTTTCACAGGCTGATACAATTAAATTTGGGCCTCATTGCAAGGGGAATGTTGCAGCCAGCCTTTGAGGTTTCTTTGTGAACCCAGAAAGATTCTTCTTAGCTGCTTTTCCCCCTGACTCTCTCTTGTAAAATTTTAGCTGTTCTATGGGTTAACTCAACATTTTGTTGTTGTTAAATTGTTCAGTCATGTCGACTTTTTGATCCAGGCTTTCTATTGTTTAACTCATGTCTATTGAGTTGGTGATGCCATCCAGCCATTCCATCCTCTGTCATCTCCTTCTCCTAGCCATTGAATATTGTCATCGCGCGGTCCCACTGTCTTTTAGCCTGTTTTATTTCTGATGAAAAATCTGTTGTTAATCTTTTTGGGGCTTCCTTGTGAGTGAGAGGTTGTTTTTCTCTTGCTGTTTTCAAGATATTTGCTGTTTGGTTTCCCTGGTGGTCCAGTGGGTAAAGAGTCCACTTTGCAGTGCAAGGGGCGCCGGTTCAATCCCTGGCCCGGGAAGATCCCATGTGCTGCAGAGCGGCTATACTGGTGTGTCCAATGACGAGCCAGCACTGTGGAGTGCGTGTGCCCAGAGCCAGTGCTCTGCAATGAGTGAGGCCACTGCAGTGGGAGGCCTACACAGGCCAAAGAATAAAGATGGATGAAAAATAAACGAATGGAAAAAAAACAATAGAAGAGGCCAAAATAATAATAATAATAATAATAATAATAATAAAAGATATTTACTGTTGATATGTCTTATATGTGTATGATATATCTTTGTGTTTTCCTGCTTGGAATTTGTTGAACTACTTGGAAATGTAGATTGTTTTAATCAAATTTGGGAAGTTTTTAGGCATTATTTCTTGGAATATTTTTCCTCTTCCTCAACATGATTTGGAGACTAAACAAAAACTGCAAGTTTCCCTGTAGTTTGTAGCTATTGATATTGTTCCTCAGAAGTCTTTGGAATGCACAGAATTGTTCTAGGATTATGATGGTTTTAGCAAGGCTCTCTTTGGCTCTCTTTGGCTCTCTTTGGGTATTTCTTTGTTCTCTCTGTTAAGCTGTTTCCCTCTATGGGTATCACACTCAACCTATTAGCTTCTGCTGTTTGCTCTGTTGTTACCAGTAATGTCTATAGCATACATTTTTCACAGGCTGATACAATTAAATTTGGGCCTCATTGCAAGGGGAATGTTGCAGCCAGCCTTTGAGGTTTCTTTGTGAACCCAGAAAGATTCTTCTTAGCTGCTTTTCCCCCTGACTCTCTCTTGTAAAATTTTAGCTGTTCTATGGGTTAACTCAACATTTTGTTGTTGTTAAATTGTTCAGTCATGTCGACTGTGATGCCATGGACTGGAGCACTCCAGGCTTTCTTCACCATCTCCCAGAATTTGCTCAGACTCATGTCTATTGAGTTGGTGATGCCATCCAACCATTCCATCCTCTGTCATCTCCTTCTCCTCCAGCCTTCAATCTTTCCCAGTATCAGGGACTTTTCCAGTGAGCTGTCTCTCAGCATCAGGTAGCCAAAGTATTGGAGCTTCAGCTTCCACATAAGTCCTTCCAATGAACATTTAGGGCTAATCTCCTTTAGGAAATCAAAGATTTACCATGGAAATGGTGACTTAACTGCTCACCACCAAAATCTCTATTATCTTCTGTAGTGCCCTCACTATAAACTTTACCACACAGTGTTCCAAATAAAGTCATTTCCCTTGGGAGCACTTTGGCACTTTCTGTCTTCTTGTGTCTTTTAGCTAAACCTCTGCCACTGCCGTTGAGTGAAGATAGTGGCTCTTTTCTTGGAATAATACTACTGCTTGGTCTTCTGGGTTTCTGTTGAGGACACTTTAAACCTGTGAGTAAGCTGGAGAAGGGTAGTTGGGACCTCAACATTCTTGGCTTGTCTGCTGTGGTAGAACTTGCATCCTATGAGTGGGGCCTGGCTGGAAGAAGTAAAGCTGCTCTCAGCTGCTCTTTCCTCTTACAGAGTTTCTGCAGCACAGAAGTAGAAATAGAACTGCAGGTGGACGGCCCTGCCTGCATATCATAATCCCCAGTTGCAGGATTTGGGAGTAGAGGAATCCTGGCATTCTTGGTTGATCTCATCTAGAATAGACTTTGTGTCGTGCTGAACACTGCTGTAACTGTGACTTGATAGTATCTAAAGTTTCTTACAGCCTGTTTACAAATTAAGAAAACAATACCTATTTGTAAGCTGTATAATGTTAACCTAGTAATCTATGTAACATTCATACAAAACTGTAACAATATCAGGATAGTGTAAAAGTTGCAGTAATTTTAAAAATTAATGTGTTATATGTTTTATGGATGTTACAGGCAAGTATCGACCATATAGCAAATATTGAACGGATATATTGTTCATTGTTTTCCTTTATTGCCTATACAGCTGAAAATAGTGAAAGTATATAACCATTTGTCCTTGGTCCTTATTGGATGTGGAATGCAGTGAAGTGTTTTTTGGATCCAGGGTGTCTGTGTTTAGTTCATAATAGCATTAAGCCGTAAGGTTGCCTTTTATTACTGTTACTTGTTATCAAGTAGAATAAACATTTAGGCATGCGCTAGCAAAAGGTGAAACACCTAGTTTTGTTAGTTCTGGAGACTTGGTTGCAATGTATAATAGTTACACGCCTCACTGTTGAGTCACGAATCTTTGCTACTCTTAAACCTGCTACGCTTAAATCTTTGGGAAGATTATTTTGGATTATATAGATAGGTCTGATATAACCACAAGGGTCCTTATAATAGGGGAACAGGAAGTGAAAGTTAATGGTAGATGTGATGTGAGGAAGAGGCCATGAACCAAGGAATGGAGGAGGGCTCTGGAGGCAGAAGAGGATCAGGAATGATGACTCTCTCAGAGCCTCTAGACTGGAGCCCTAACTTTATTTAGCCCAGTGAGATTCATTTTGAAATTCTGACCTCCAGAACTGTACGAGAAAAAATACGTGTTATTTTAATACATTAATTTTATAGTAGCATATTACAGAGGCAATACAAAACTAACAAAATAAGGAAGAATTAACTTATTGTAACTGTGTGGTGAAGGCCGTCTAATACTAACAAAATATTTGTATTTTCTGAGTACTTTGATTTTTGTTTTAGGAAAAACTTTACTGGACTTTTTAAGTTTTAGGAATCTTCATAGTTCTGTATCCTAGCAGTTAGACTGCACTGAGATAATCTAATGTCACATTTCTTCTTTTTCTTGAAGTGAAATGAGGAGATCAGAGCAAAACAGTTTAATTAAATTCATACAAATAATCCTATAGCTTATTATTATACATTACCAAATCAGTGCTTTCCTTTTGTTCTGTATTACTAGTATGATTGCTTGCATTGTCTCCTCAGAAGCAAGACTTAAAATGAACTATTAAAGGCTAATAATTTCTGTTATCACAGGGTTATCTAAGGCTCTTCTGTTTTGAGCAAATACAGGCTTCTTTTAGAAGTAAATGGATTTTAAAAGCACAATGAAAGGAATGTTCTCTTTAAATGATTAGCTAATAAGTTTCACAAATACAGTATTTTTTTGAAACTAGTTAATGTTTAATGCTTTTTTATACTGTACATGGCGTTCTCAAGGCACGAATAACCGAAGTGGTTTGTTATTCCCTTTTCCAGTGGACTATGTTTTGTCAGAACTAAAAGATGCTTTTAATTTGTCAGAATTAAAACACTCTTGCTCCTTGGAAGAAAAGCTATGACAAATCTAGACAGTGTATTAAAAAAGCAGAGACAGCACTTTACTGACAAAAGTTCATATAGTTAAAGCTATGGTTTTCCCAGAAGTCATGTACGGATGCGAGAGTTGGACCATAAAGAAGGCTCTACACTGAAGAATTGATCCCTTGAACTGTGGAAGTGAAAGTTAATGGTAGATGTGATGTGAGGAAGAGGCCATGAACCAAGGAATGGAGGAGGGCTCTGGAGGCAGAAGAGGATCAGGAATGATGACTCTCTCAGAGCCTCTAGACTGGAGCCCTAACTTTATTTAGCCCAGTGAGATTCATTTTGAAATTCTGACCTCCAGAACTGTACGAGAAAAAATACGTGTTATTTTAATACATTAATTTTATAGTAGCATATTACAGAGGCAATACAAAACTAACAAAATAAGGAAGAATTAACTTATTGTAACTGTGTGGTGAAGGCCGTCTAATACTAACAAAATATTTGTATTTTCTGAGTACTTTGATTTTTGTTTTAGGAAAAACTTTACTGGACTTTTTAAGTTTTAGGAATCTTCATAGTTCTGTATCCTAGCAGTTAGACTGCACTGAGATAATCTAATGTCACATTTCTTCTTTTTCTTGAAGTGAAATGAGGAGATCAGAGCAAAACAGTTTAATTAAATTCATACAAATAATCCTATAGCTTATTATTATACATTACCAAATCAGTGCTTTCCTTTTGTTCTGTATTACTAGTATGATTGCTTGCATTGTCTCCTCAGAAGCAAGACTTAAAATGAACTATTAAAGGCTAATAATTTCTGTTATCACAGGGTTATCTAAGGCTCTTCTGTTTTGAGCAAATACAGGCTTCTTTTAGAAGTAAATGGATTTTAAAAGCACAATGAAAGGAATGTTCTCTTTAAATGATTAGCTAATAAGTTTCACAAATACAGTATTTTTTTGAAACTAGTTAATGTTTAATGCTTTTTTATACTGTACATGGCGTTCTCAAGGCACGAATAACCGAAGTGGTTTGTTATTCCCTTTTCCAGTGGACTATGTTTTGTCAGAACTAAAAGATGCTTTTAATTTGTCAGAATTAAAACACTCTTGCTCCTTGGAAGAAAAGCTATGACAAATCTAGACAGTGTATTAAAAAAGCAGAGACAGCACTTTACTGACAAAAGTTCATATAGTTAAAGCTATGGTTTTCCCAGAAGTCATGTACGGATGCGAGAGTTGGACCATAAAGAAGGCTCTACACTGAAGAATTGATCCCTTTGAACTGTGGTGTTGGAGAAGACTCTTTTGAGAGTCCCTTTGACTGCAAGGACATCAAACCAGTCAATCCTAAAGGAAATCAACCCTGAATATTCATTGGAAGGACTGATGCAAAAGTTGAAGCTCCAGTATTTTGGCCACCTGATGCAAAAAGACAACTCACTGGAAAAGACCCTGATGTTGGGAAAATAGAAGGCAGAAGGAGAAGGGGATGACAGAGGATGAGATGGCTGGATGGCATCACCGACTCAATGGACATGAGTTTGAGCAAGCTCTGGGAGATGGTAGAGGACAGGGAAGCCTGGTGTGCCACAGTCCATGGAGTCAGTCAGACAAGACTGACTGAACTGAACTGAATGTTTAGTGCAGTTTTTAAAATTTTTTTGCTTAATTCTCAAATTGTGTCATTGAAAAGTTTTATGAAAACTGCCAAATATTAAGTAATTATCATATGAAAGATACTCAACATTGATATGAGAAAAAATTATAAAATGACTTATACTGTTTTTATAAATTTTCACTGAGACTACCTAATATAAGAAACAGGGAAAGAGGATTTTTTATTATTAAGCTCTTTGGAGGATAAGTCGTCATTTGTGAGTAGCTCAAAATTGAAAATTGCTAATCTAGTTCAATGCCTTTATTTTACTCAGAAGAAACTAGTAAAGTGGTATTACTAATTTGTCCAAAAATTACACGCCTGATCACTGGCAAAGAGTGCATTATACATCATCTCCCGCAGCAGTTGTTACTGAATACCTGGCAACACTTTATATTCATTCAAATGAACCTAATTTGCAAACATTATCAGTTTTAAGGGCTTTCTGCTGGAGGTCCAGTGGCAAAAACTGTGCTCTCAATGCAGGGGGCCTGGGTTCAATTCTTGGTCAGGGAACTAAATCCCACATGCTACAACTAAAGATCTCACATGCTGCAGGTAAAAGTCCCACGTATCACAACAAAGATCCCGCATGCTGCAACTAAGACCTGGTGCAGCCAAATAAATAGTTTTTCAAAAGATAATAAGTAATAATGACAGAAGATTTAAAACTTTTTATAGATAACTTCTGAATTCTTGAATATACAGCCATAGGTCTGGGTTGAAAACTTCAAACTAGATCATAAAGGTGCTTCTATGATTTTGTGACCAGGAAGCTGCTCCTGTTAAATAATGGTAGCAATATATACATACATTCCTGGGTGTCTCACAGTCTTACATTAGGAAAACATATTTATGAAGAAGAGCAATTTGACAAAAATCATATTGTCTAATTGCTATAGGGCAGTGGTTCTCAATAGGAAGTAATTTTGTCCCTTTACCATACAGAAGGCAGGAGGAGAAGGGGATGACAGAGGATGAGATGGCTGGATGGCATCACCGACTCAATGGACATGAGTTTGAGCAAGCTCTGGGAGATGGTAGAGGACAGGGAAGCCTGGTGTGCCACAGTCCATGGAGTCAGTCAGACAAGACTGACTGAACTGAACTGAATGTTTAGTGCAGTTTTTAAAATTTTTTTGCTTAATTCTCAAATTGTGTCATTGAAAAGTTTTATGAAAACTGCCAAATATTAAGTAATTATCATATGAAAGATACTCAACATTGATATGAGAAAAAATTATAAAATGACTTATACTGTTTTTATAAATTTTCACTGAGACTACCTAATATAAGAAACAGGGAAAGAGGATTTTTTATTATTAAGCTCTTTGGAGGATAAGTCGTCATTTGTGAGTAGCTCAAAATTGAAAATTGCTAATCTAGTTCAATGCCTTTATTTTACTCAGAAGAAACTAGTAAAGTGGTATTACTAATTTGTCCAAAAATTACACGCCTGATCACTGGCAAAGAGTGCATTATACATCATCTCCCGCAGCAGTTGTTACTGAATACCTGGCAACACTTTATATTCATTCAAATGAACCTAATTTGCAAACATTATCAGTTTTAAGGGCTTTCTGCTGGAGGTCCAGTGGCAAAACTGTGCTCTCAATGCAGGGGGCCTGGGTTCAATTCTTGGTCAGGGAACTAAATCCCACATGCTACAACTAAAGATCTCACATGCTGCAGGTAAAAGTCCCACGTATCACAACAAAGATCCCGCATGCTGCAACTAAGACCTGGTGCAGCCAAATAAATAGTTTTTCAAAAGATAATAAGTAATAATGACAGAAGATTTAAAACTTTTTATAGATAACTTCTGAATTCTTGAATATACAGCCATAGGTCTGGGTTGAAAACTTCAAACTAGATCATAAAGGTGCTTCTATGATTTTGTGACCAGGAAGCTGCTCCTGTTAAATAATGGTAGCAATATATACATACATTCCTGGGTGTCTCACAGTCTTACATTAGGAAAACATATTTATGAAGAAGAGCAATTTGACAAAAATCATATTGTCTAATTGCTATAGGGCAGTGGTTCTCAATAGGAAGTAATTTTGTCCCTTTCTTCTCTCACCCCAGGATGTATTTGGCAATGTTCAGAGATGTTTTCAGTTGTCAAAAACTGGTTGGGATACTGATACTGATACCGGCATTAGTAACTAGAGGCCAAAGTATCTTCTATTAATAAATATACTACAATGCACAGGACAAACTCTGCAACAAAGAATTATCTAGCCCAAATATCTGTAGTGCTAAAAGTTAAGAAACACTCCTGTAGGGCACTATAACCAATGCCAAAGGTAGTCTTAGAGATAAAGAGAACAACATGATCATATTCATAAATACTTCATTACTGAAAGTACAAAAATACCCTGTAGCCTATTTTGTATCAACCAGGACTACTTAAAATCAAGTATTGGTAAATAGATGCTAACTTTAAGATTTTTTTTCTCTAATAATGTGTCTTAGAACAAAAGAATGGAAATATGGTTCTACTCAGGTTTTCGTAATGCAAATATGGTTTCTATATTTCAGTTGCAGAAGCTATTACCTCAGAAAATAAACTTTAATTTCTTGTACTGTTTAACTTTTGGTATAAATTTGCCATCTAAGTACTAACCAGACCCGACCCTGCTTAGCTTCTGAGATCAGATGAGACAGGGCACGTTCAGGGTAGCATGTCTATAGAAAACGTATGGTATCAATCTATATGTTACATAATTGAATTTGAAAGAATGACCTTTCTAGTTATATTTCAAAATCACTTCAAAGTGATGCCTGAAATATGAGGATCTGCCTACCTATCCTGTATGAAAACTTGTTGAGTGAAAAAAGCATTTTAGCACTAGAGTCACTCTTGTTTATAATTTTTTGGTGAGGTTTTGATTTACTTCCTACTATAGAAAAATTTCAGAACTACACAAGGTGAAGAAAATAGTATAAGTAACCCATAAACCTCAGTGTCCCCATTATCTTCAGCTTCAGCATATGAACATCTCGTCAGTCTTGTTATATGTTTCTCTTCTCTCACTAGCTCACTTCCCAGAATTGTTTTTGTTTTGTTTTGGCCTCTTTTGTGGGTTATTTATTTATTTATTTTCATCCATCTTTATTCTTTGGCCTATGTGGGCCTCCCATTGCAGTGGCCTCCCTCGCTGCAGAGCATCAGCTCTGGGCACATGTGCTTCAGAGTGCTGGCTCGCAATTGGACATACCGGTCCAGCCACTCCTCGGCATGTGGGATATTCCCATGCCAGGGATTGAACCGGTGCCCCTTGCACTGCAAGGCAGACTCTCTACCCACTGGACCACCAGAGAAGCCTCCAGAATTATTTTAAATCAAATCACAGGCATCTTATTATTCCAACCATAAATACTTTGTTAACTCTCTTTTTAAATGAAGTCAGAGAAGGTATTATCTTGTGGGTAGGCTATGGAGATGTGGAATTATAACAAGTCTTTGAAATGGAGGCTTGTTACAAATAAGTAGATAGTCCAAAACCTTCCAGGAAGTAGAAGCTTTATTAAATATTTTTGAATTGAAAAATCTAAGTTGTTATATGAAGTAATATTATAATTTTAATGTGTCACAGAATTTACTCATTTTTAAAAGTAGTTTTTATGCCATCTTTAATTGTAGCATTGGCTTTAATCTCGCCCTGGCCTCCACTGCTGTTCCTCTCTTTACTTCTGCATTTCCATATCTTTATTATATCAATCCATATCTTTTCATTTGGCCCTTTCCCAAGGATATACTCATGACACTGAACTCTTGGAAATCTGTTACTACTTTGTTCCTCCCTTTAACATTTGGACTTTTAAAAATTCTAAAAGCTAGTGAATTGTGTTTTAAGCAAGAGAGTAACACGAAAAGATTCTCACTTTAGAAAGATAATTTTGGTACTGTCGTGGAGGATATATAGGAAGCAGGGAGAACTGGATTGGTTCAGTTCAGCCTTGGAGTTATAGAGACAGATGGATTTAACAGCTATTTAAGAGCTAGAACCCACAGTCTTTGGTGACTGAAGGAAGGAAGGTGGGAGGAAAGAGTTAAGAATGATGGCCAAGTTTATACTTTCAGCATCTAAATGATAGTACCATTTTCTGAGAGGAGTACAAGGGAGAGAGCTGGTTTGTGGCGAAAATAGTCTGCTATGTGATTTCCTGATTTGGAGAGTAGTGCGGGGGACGAATTTTCTCTTGATCTCAGTATGATGTTCCACTGAAAGAAGAAATGTTTTACTTGAGCAATACTGTGATTTCATTCATGCTTTTAAACTAGTTTATGAGAAGAAGATCCGTTGGATTGCTGTACTCCCGTTTCTTCATGGTATGCAAGTTTTGTGTGGTCATTATCTAGACCAACCTTCGTTATCTGTCACATGCCAGAAGTGGTAGACAAGAGAAATAACAATCCAAGTTGGGCACATGTTATAAGGGAATCCTTCAGTCCTCAATCCACCCTTTACTTAGTTGTCTATTAAAACTTAGAGGCCACTAGATGTTTGATTTACACTGGTAATAGAGCCCAAGTCCTGAGGAAAAATGACCCCAGAGTTTGCTTGTTCCATGCATCCATAATCTTAACTTTTTTAAAAAGAATACTGTTCCACTGTAGAATTCTCTATGCATGTGAACAGTCATTGTAACACAGGTATTAAGAAACTTCCAAAAGTTTCTTATTCACTGGTTAAAACAGTTCTTTCTTACTTTCAAGTAGTTCATTTTTTAACTTCTTTATAAATATTTAAATTCACATGGATAGCAACACTAATTTTTAGTAGATCTTTGATAACTTAGAAATTTAGTTTGTAATTTCTACTAATCTCTGTATTATCTTCACAAAATAGCTTTTTACTCCTCTTTCTTTTCTGCTTCAGATTATATATATGAGCTTTATCCAATAGTTGGTACTAATTCTCACTAATTTCATCATTCTCATCATTTGAATCAGGTGGGTACCAAGATAGGGCTAATACTGGTACACTAATTGTAGCAGAGTGCATTTGTTTCATGTGAGTTTCTGTGACAAAAGGATACTGAGAGCCTCTCAGGGTAAAAACTGGAGCCACTGTCATCTGGGGGTCTAGGTCTCCCTTGTGGACAATTCTTGACTATTCTAGGTTCTCAAAGCTCCAAGACTAGATTGTTCCATCAAATTGTGGATGTTTGTACGAACTGTAATAAGATACATCTTTAATTTAATCTCAGGAGTACAAGGAGAGAGCTGGTTTGTGGCGAAAATAGTCTGCTATGTGATTTCCTGATTTGGAGAGTAGTGCGGGGGACGAATTTTCTCTTGATCTCAGTATGATGTTCCACTGAAAGAAGAAATGTTTTACTTGAGCAATACTGTGATTTCATTCATGCTTTTAAACTAGTTTATGAGAAGAAGATCCGTTGGATTGCTGTACTCCCGTTTCTTCATGGTATGCAAGTTTTGTGTGGTCATTATCTAGACCAACCTTCGTTATCTGTCACATGCCAGAAGTGGTAGACAAGAGAAATAACAATCCAAGTTGGGCACATGTTATAAGGGAATCCTTCAGTCCTCAATCCACCCTTTACTTAGTTGTCTATTAAAACTTAGAGGCCACTAGATGTTTGATTTACACTGGTAATAGAGCCCAAGTCCTGAGGAAAAATGACCCCAGAGTTTGCTTGTTCCATGCATCCATAATCTTAACTTTTTTAAAAAGAATACTGTTCCACTGTAGAATTCTCTATGCATGTGAACAGTCATTGTAACACAGGTATTAAGAAACTTCCAAAAGTTTCTTATTCACTGGTTAAAACAGTTCTTTCTTACTTTCAAGTAGTTCATTTTTTAACTTCTTTATAAATATTTAAATTCACATGGATAGCAACACAAATTTTTTAGTAGATCTTTGATAACTTAGAAATTTAGTTTGTAATTTCTACTAATCTCTGTATTATCTTCACAAAATAGCTTTTTACTCCTCTTTCTTTTCTGCTTCAGATTATATATATGAGCTTTATCCAATAGTTGGTACTAATTCTCACTAATTTCATCATTCTCATCATTTGAATCAGGTGGGTACCAAGATAGGGCTAATACTGGTACACTAATTGTAGCAGAGTGCATTTGTTTCATGTGAGTTTCTGTGACAAAAGGATACTGAGAGCCTCTCAGGGTAAAAACTGGAGCCACTGTCATCTGGGGGTCTAGGTCTCCCTTGTGGACAATTCTTGACTATTCTAGGTTCTCAAAGCTCCAAGACTAGATTGTTCCATCAAATTGTGGATGTTTGTACGAACTGTAATAAGATACATCTAATAATTCAGAGGTGGCAGTTCTTCCAGATAAGACTCAGAAGCTTTAGAGGGTTTCATAGTGATCACAGCACTTTTAAAATTCTTGGTATCTGTCTCACTGTTGTGTTTGTCACTGTTTGGGGAATCAAACTTTTCACTGAGTAGTTCATCAGCAAAATTCTGGAAGATCAAGTCCATAAGGACCTCCAAAAGTAGCTTTGTTTGGTTTTTGCCTTTTTAAACCTTTCGTCAGAGAGAAAATAAAGAATATAAAGTTACAAAATGATCCAAGTCCTTTTGCCAAAATAGTCAATGTTTAGCTGCTTATTTCTGGAAAAAATCAGTTTGTACAGTCCTTTAAACCTTGTAGCACACAACTCTAGGGAGTGAAATTCCTATATATGGAAGATAGCAGCCCAGGGTCTAGGAATCTGACTGTCAGCATCTGCCAGCCGCAGCCTCAGAGCAGCAGAGACTCAACCATCCCTGCCACCCAAAAGGAGCCTGAGGGGCAGGACAAAATAGATTTTCTTTATGAAATTTAAAGACAATAAGGAAATGGTATCCAGTGAAAAGCATTTAGAAAAATAACTTCTGAAAAGAAGTGATTTGCTTCTCCTCAAGTCAATCCTCTTGTCTCCCCACCTCCATTACTCTAACCATTCTTTAAAACAACAACAAAAGCACAGATATTACAAGATCATAAAGTTAACCTTCCAGCTACCACTGGCCATCAACACCTTAATGGTCATTCATATATTTTACTTTTTTCCTTCTCAGCTTTGTGGCAAATTTTAAAGATTTATTTATTTATTTATTTTGGGTGGGGATTGGGTTGGGGAGGGAGGGGAGTGGGCGGGCCACTTCTGTTGGTCTTTCATTTCTCTATTTTCATCTTTGTCTTTGTTCTTTGGCTCCTGCGGGCCTCCCATCGCGGTGGCGTCTGCCGTCGCAGAGCACGGGCTCTGGGTGCATGCGCTCCAGAGCTTCGGCTCGGTGATTGGACACCTGGGTCCAGCCGCTCGGCGGCACGTGGGATCTTCCCAGGCCAGGGATGGAACCTTCGCCCCTTGCACTGCAAGGCGGTGTCCTTATCCACTGGACCACCAGGGGAAGCCCTGTGGCAAATTTTAAAAGTGGGCGGAGGGGGTGGGGAGCAATTATAGTTGATAGTGTACCTTAACTTTATTGTTTCTTTTATCACCAAGATAAGTTTTTAGAATTCTGTGGCTTGTTCTGCCCTGGATCTTGGTACTGGATTTCAGATATGACTTAAATAAATGTGAGTGATGCCAGTTAAAGATAGTAAATTTTCCCCCAATTTTGAGAAATAATTGACATATATTACTATATAAATTTAAGGCATATACCATGATGTACGCTTTGATTTACATACGTTACGAAGTGATTGCCACAGTTGGTTCAGTTAACATCCATCATTTCATACAGATAAAAAAGAAGAAAAAAATTCCCTATGTGATAAGAACTCTTAGGATCTATTTTCTTAACCACTTCCTTATGTGGTAGTCCTCTCTAATTTATGGTTTTGCTTTCTTCATTTTCAGTTACTTATGGTAAGAAATAACTGACCATTCATGGTCAGAAAATAGTAAATGAAAAATTCCAGAAATAAACAGTTCATAAGTTTTAAATTGTCAGCTATTCTGAGTACTGTGCTTATCATTCAGCTCTGAACATAAATCCCATCCTGAATATAAATCATCCCTTTATCTACCATATCTAGCCCATTAGTCATTTAATAGCCATTTAAGTTATTTTAGTATCACAGTGTTTGTTCATATTAACCATTCTTTAAAACAACAACAAAAGCACAGATATTACAAGATCATAAAGTTAACCTTCCAGCTACCACTGGCCATCAACACCTTAATGGTCATTCATATATTTTACTTTTTTCCTTCTCAGCTTTGTGGCAAATTTTAAAGATTTATTTATTTATTTATTTTGGGTGGGGATTGGGTTGGGGAGGGAGGGGAGTGGGCGGGCCACTTCTGTTGGTCTTTCATTTCTCTATTTTCATCTTTGTCTTTGTTCTTTGGCTCCTGCGGGCCTCCCATCGCGGTGGCGTCTGCCGTCGCAGAGCACGGGCTCTGGGTGCATGCGCTCCAGAGCTTCGGCTCGGTGATTGGACACCTGGGTCCAGCCGCTCGGCGGCACGTGGGATCTTCCCAGGCCAGGATGGAACCTTCGCCCCTTGCACTGCAAGGCGGTGTCCTTATCCACTGGACCACCAGGGGAAGCCCTGTGGCAAATTTTAAAAGTGGGCGGAGGGGGTGGGGAGCAATTATAGTTGATAGTGTACCTTAACTTTATTGTTTCTTTTATCACCAAGATAAGTTTTTAGAATTCTGTGGCTTGTTCTGCCCTGGATCTTGGTACTGGATTTCAGATATGACTTAAATAAATGTGAGTGATGCCAGTTAAAGATAGTAAATTTTCCCCCAATTTTGAGAAATAATTGACATATATTACTATATAAATTTAAGGCATATACCATGATGTACGCTTTGATTTACATACGTTACGAAGTGATTGCCACAGTTGGTTCAGTTAACATCCATCATTTCATACAGATAAAAAAGAAGAAAAAATTCCCTATGTGATAAGAACTCTTAGGATCTATTTTCTTAACCACTTCCTTATGTGGTAGTCCTCTCTAATTTATGGTTTTGCTTTCTTCATTTTCAGTTACTTATGGTAAGAAATAACTGACCATTCATGGTCAGAAAATAGTAAATGAAAAATTCCAGAAATAAACAGTTCATAAGTTTTAAATTGTCAGCTATTCTGAGTACTGTGCTTATCATTCAGCTCTGAACATAAATCCCATCCTGAATATAAATCATCCCTTTATCTACCATATCTAGCCCATTAGTCATTTAATAGCCATTTAAGTTATCAGATGGTCTGTCTCAGTATCACAGTGCTTGTGTTCAGGTAACTCTTATTTTATTTAATAATGGCCCAAAGCACAAATGTAGTGATGGTGGAATTTGGATATCCTCTTACTGTGCCTAATTATAAATTAAACTTCACCATAGGTATGTATATATGGGAAAGAGCATAGTATATATAGAATTTGGTCGTATCTCTAATTTCAGGTAGCTGCTAGGGGTCTTGGAAAATATACCCTGCAAGGAGAAGTAGAATACTGTGTATCATACAGCAGTGTTAACTATAATCAGATGGTACATTGAACACAGATTTACTTTCAGTCTTCTTTAAAATTCGAAAGGGTTTTGGTTTCTTAGGCATAAATCCAAAATGGGAACAAAAGACAAAGGAAAGGGGAGGGAAATAGAAGGGACTGGACATTTTAGATTTAGGAATCTGAAGAGAAGAAGAATGAGTACTTCTTTATGAAAGGTGAATTCTAAATCAGTAGTGGAGAAGGAATGTGGCTCACCTTGATACATCCTCCAGTACCTTCGTGAAATGGGAATGAGTCAGCAATAGGAGAAAAAGGTAAAGGATTCGTTGAATATCTCTTTACATCATACCTAGTCCCCCAGATTCTCTTCCCCTTCCTTGAAGAAAACTGAAATTTTAATATCATCCTAAAAAGGATGAAACAGATTTCTGGAATGAGAAACCCTAACCACCATGAGGGCAAGGGTATCGTACTGAAACAGAAGGAATAAATGAAAATTGGCATATTGAATATTGATATTTATAGGCTTCCCTCATTTGTTTCAGAGAACATTAGAAGATAAGCTTTTACCCAAAAAGTAAGAGATTGGTATTATTCTCCTGAGAACCTGACATAATCTGAAAGAAAAGATTTAAAGATACTAATCATTTAGGTTTCTCCAGGGAAACAGCACAAGATGAGTTTTGCAGGGAAGACCTCTATTTGCACAGGGTTTCCACCACCCCCTATTACTAAATATGAGAAATCAGTGAGAGATGACTAAATATTTGAGCAACAATTTTAACAGGATCAGAACCAAAGCAAATAGGAAAACAGCAACTGAAGAGCAACAGAGCTTACTCAGGAAGAAGAAGAAAAATGTTAATGTATCACTAATAATCCTCAGGAGAAGAAAAGTAATGCATCGAATATACGGTGTTCTAAAAAAGGTACTTTTAAAAAACCAAAGATTTTAGAAATTAAAAACATAAAGTATTCCATATACGTTTTGAAGTGGGGCTTCCCTGGTGGTTCACTGGGTAAAGAGTCCACGCTGCAGTGAAGAGGGCACCAGTTCGATCCTTGGGCTGGGAAGATCTCACATGCTGTGGAGCAGCTGGACTGGTGTGTCCAATTGTAAGCCAGCACTCTGGAGCTTGTGTGCCTGGGGCCAGTGCTCTGCGGTGAGAGAAGCCACTGCAAGTGGGAGGCCCACACAGGCCAAAGAATAAAGATGGATGAAAATTAAAAAAAAAAAAAAAAAAAGAGGCCAAAATTAAAAAAAAAAAAATTCAATTAAAAACAAAACAAAACAAAAAATTTTTTTGAAGTGACCAAGCAACTAAACTAAAGAGAAAATTTAGGAGAGAAAAATAAGAAAATTAGAGGACTAGTCTTAAGAGATTCAGTAACCAAAAGACATTCAAGTAATAGCAATTCCAGAAAGAATAGTGAAAATATAGGAGAAGAAATCATCAAAGAAACAGTTCAAGAAAACCTTGCATAACTGAAATAAAAGTTTCTGTATTGAGGGCTTCCCTGGTAGCTTGTTGGTAAAGAGTTCACCTACCAATGCAGGAGACACGGGTTCAATCCCTGATCCGGGAAGTTTCCACATGTTGTGGAGCAACTAAGCCCGTGCTTGAGCCATAACTATTGAGCCTGTGCTCTAGAGCCTAGGAGCCACAGCTGTTGAGCCCATGTGTCCTAGAGCCTGAGTTAAAGAAAAGTCATTGCCACAAGAAACCTGCTCACCTCAACTAGAGAGTAGCCCCCACTCCCTGCAACTAGAGAAGAGCCTGTGGCAGCAGTGAAAACCCAGCTAAAAATAAATAAATAAATACACTTTAAAAGGTTTCTGCATTGAAATAATCCAACAGTTGGTAAGCACAGTGAGCTCCACATCAAGGTACTTTTTAATTATTTCCTAGTAGTGATTTTTTAAAAGTAATACAGAATCAAGAGAAAAACAAATTATATTACAAAAGATCAGAAATCAGAGTTCAAGGTTCTCAGTAGTGAAACCTACTAAATAAGAGAGAAATGACCTAAATTTTGATGGAAAACAATTTTTATCAATTTTGATGGAAAGCAATCTTTTTTTTAAGTTCTTTATTTTAAAGGTTCTACAGAGTTTTGTTGTTCACAGACATGTATGTTCCCAAATCAGTCATATGCATATCCCTGGTCCCCACCCCCAGTTCCCCCATCCCACCTCTCCGGACCATTGCCCCATGCCATTGTGAACACTCCTATTCCTTAGCACAATCACAATAGCTATCTTTTCCACACATGACAGTAGGGGTAAAAAAACGGAACGCTTCATGAATTTGCATGTCATCCTTATGCAGGGGCCATGCTAACCTTCTCTGTATCGTTCCAATTTTAGTATATGTGCTGCCGAAGCAAGCACTGATGGAAAGCAATTTTTTAAGTGCCTACTTAAACTTTGAAATAAGGGTGAGGGAAACTAATGACATTTTCAGACATGTTATGTCTCCAGTTTTTGCTGTACCAAAATGAGGAAGTACCCCAGGAAGCAGGTAGTGTCCAAGAGGCAGCATCTTTGGGATGAAGGAAATCTTCATAATGATGGCAGATAGACATCTTGTTGTTGAGCTGTTCTTTGTGACCCCATGGACTGCAGCATACTAGGGTTCCCTGTCCTTCACTGTCTCCCGGAATTTGCTCAAACTCATGTCCATTGAGATGGTGATGCCATCCAACCATCTCATCCTCTTTCACCCCTGCCTTATCCTCCTGCCCTCAAAAGTAGGAAGAAACATTGACTTCCTCTTCATTGACTATGCTAAAGCCTTTGACTGTGTGGATCACAACAAACTGGAAAATTCTTAAAGAGATGTGAATACCAGACCATCTTACCTGTCTCCTGAGAAACCTATATGCAGGTCAGGAAGCAACAGTTAGAACTGGACATCTTGAGATGACAGGTATTCAGCAGGCCTAGAAAGCAAACAGTGCACACTGGAGTAGTTCAGAAAGGTCTTAAAGGAATTTCTTCAATAAGAGAAATAGGACTTCCCCTGGTGGTCCAGTGGGTAAGGGCACCGCCTTGCAGTGCAAGGGGCGCCAGTTCCATCCCTGGCCTATTAACTTTTAAAAGTATTTTTAAAACAGAATCAAGAGAAAAACAAATTATATTACAAAAGATCAGAAATCAGAGTTCAAGGTTCTCAGTAGTGAAACCTACTAAATAAGAGAGAAATGACCTAAATTTTGATGGAAAACAATTTTTATCAATTTTGATGGAAAGCAATCTTTTTTTTAAGTTCTTTATTTTAAAGGTTCTACAGAGTTTTGTTGTTCACAGACATGTATGTTCCCAAATCAGTCATATGCATATCCCTGGTCCCCACCCCCCCAGTTCCCCCCATCCCACCTCTCCGGACCATTGCCCCATGCCATTGTGAACACTCCTATTCCCTTAGCACAATCACAATAGCTATCTTTTCCACACATGACAGTAGGGGTAAAAAAACGGAACGCTTCATGAATTTGCATGTCATCCTTATGCAGGGGCCATGCTAACCTTCTCTGTATCGTTCCAATTTTAGTATATGTGCTGCCGAAGCAAGCACTGATGGAAAGCAATTTTTTAAGTGCCTACTTAAACTTTGAAATAAGGGTGAGGGAAACTAATGACATTTTCAGACATGTTATGTCTCCAGTTTTTGCTGTACCAAAATGAGGAAGTACCCCAGGAAGCAGGTAGTGTCCAAGAGGCAGCATCTTTGGGATGAAGGAAATCTTCATAATGATGGCAGATAGACATCTTGTTGTTGAGCTGTTCTTTGTGACCCCATGGACTGCAGCATACTAGGGTTCCCTGTCCTTCACTGTCTCCCGGAATTTGCTCAAACTCATGTCCATTGAGATGGTGATGCCATCCAACCATCTCATCCTCTTTCACCCCTGCCTTATCCTCCTGCCCTCAAAAGTAGGAAGAAACATTGACTTCCTCTTCATTGACTATGCTAAAGCCTTTGACTGTGTGGATCACAACAAACTGGAAAATTCTTAAAGAGATGTGAATACCAGACCATCTTACCTGTCTCCTGAGAAACCTATATGCAGGTCAGGAAGCAACAGTTAGAACTGGACATCTTGAGATGACAGGTATTCAGCAGGCCTAGAAAGCAAACAGTGCACACTGGAGTAGTTCAGAAAGGTCTTAAAGGAATTTCTTCAATAAGAGAAATAGGACTTCCCCTGGTGGTCCAGTGGGTAAGGGCACCGCCTTGCAGTGCAAGGGGCGCCAGTTCCATCCCTGGCCTGGGAAGATCCCACGTGCTGTGGAGCGGCTGGACCGATGTGTCCAATTACTGAGCCGGAGCTCTGGGGCGTATGTGCCCAGAGCCGGCGCTCTGCGACGACAGAGGCCACCGTGATGGGAGGCCCACAGGAGCCAAAGAACAAAGATGAATGAAAATAGAGAAATGAAAGACCAATAGAAGTGGCCCTCCTGTCCCCCTCCCTCCCTACCCCTCCCTCCCTGTCCCACCCCACCCTCCCCCAAAAAAGAGAGAAATAGAGTATTTAAATATTTTAATGTATTTAGAAGAGATTTGTATAAGTGGCAGAAATTTTAGAATAGAATTGTTGATTTAAATACATAGAAGGCTAAGCCAAGGGAATTCCTGGTGGTCTAATGGTTAGAACTCCAGACTTCCACTGCAGGGGGCTCAGATTTGACCCCTGGTTGTGGAACTAAAGTCCCACTGCACAATACAGCCAAAAAAAAAAAAAAAAGCACAAAGCCAAAAAAGTGATAAACTGGGAAAACTTAGATTGTGCAGGAAAGAAAAAGTAATCATAGAGGACTGTGTAGCTGAGCTGTAGTAGCATTTACATAATCAAAAAAATTAAAAAAAATTATGATATAACTATCTAGAGAGGACAGATGGAGTGGGGTCAGTGGGGAAGTGCACATGGGAAAGAAAGCTCAAATTTATTTTCCATAGCAGAAAGACCGTAGATGATGTATGAAAATTCAAGAAGTGAACAGTAGGGCTTCCCCTGGTGGTCCAGTGGGTAAGGACACCGCCTTGCAGTGCAAGGGGCGCCGGTTCGTGCCCTGGCCTGGGAAGATCCCACGTGCCGCGGAGCGGCTGGACTGATGTGTCCAATCACCGAGCCAGAGCTCTGGAGCGCATGCGCCCAGAGCCGGTGCTCTGCAGCGACGGACGCCACCGCGATGGGAGGCCCACAGGAGCCAAAGAACGAAGACGAATGAAAATAGAGAAATGAAAAACCAATGGAAGTGGCCCGACCACTCCCTTCCCTCCCCAACCCGACCCCTGCCCAAAATAAAAAAAAAAAAAGAAGTGAACAGTAAGAATATTATTTTAAGGATATGAGAGAAAACACCAAAAAGGTTAGTTCAAAGTCATTACTGAGTGGATTGAGAAGAAGTGAGGTATGAATGTGTTGGAGGTAGAGGAGTGGAGGTTAGGAGTGTGGTAGTGTTCATAGATTGCTGGATTTTTTTATTATTATTATTGCTGTTTTTTATAACAAATTTGTAAGTTACTTAAAGCCTTAAATTATATGGATGTATAATGAATAAAAAAAGAGAATGAAATTACATGTGAACATCCACTGCAAAATACAATGAGGGCCATGAAATACTGAGTCATAATGAAGTATCGGAGGGATTAATGCAAGTAATTTTAAGGGGGCAGAAATTTTAGAATAGAATTGTTGATTTAAATACATAGAAGGCTAAGCCAAGGGAATTCCTGGTGGTCTAATGGTTAGAACTCCAGACTTCCACTGCAGGGGGCTCAGATTTGACCCCTGGTTGTGGAACTAAAGTCCCACTGCACAATACAGCCAAAAAAAAAAAAAAAAGCACAAAGCCAAAAAAGTGATAAACTGGGAAAACTTAGATTGTGCAGGAAAGAAAAAGTAATCATAGAGGACTGTGTAGCTGAGCTGTAGTAGCATTTACATAATCAAAAAAATTAAAAAAAATTATGATATAACTATCTAGAGAGGACAGATGGAGTGGGGTCAGTGGGGAAGTGCACATGGGAAAGAAAGCTCAAATTTATTTTCCATAGCAGAAAGACCGTAGATGATGTATGAAAATTCAAGAAGTGAACAGTAGGGCTTCCCCTGGTGGTCCAGTGGGTAAGGACACCGCCTTGCAGTGCAAGGGGCGCCGGTTCGTGCCCTGGCCTGGGAAGATCCCACGTGCCGCGGAGCGGCTGGACTGATGTGTCCAATCACCGAGCCAGAGCTCTGGAGCGCATGCGCCCAGAGCCGGTGCTCTGCAGCGACGGACGCCACCGCGATGGGAGGCCCACAGGAGCCAAAGAACGAAGACGAATGAAAATAGAGAAATGAAAAACCAATGGAAGTGGCCCGACCACTCCCTTCCCTCCCCAACCCGACCCCTGCCCAAAATAAAAAAAAAAAAAGAAGTGAACAGTAAGAATATTATTTTAAGGATATGAGAGAAAACACCAAAAAGGTTAGTTCAAAGTCATTACTGAGTGGATTGAGAAGAAGTGAGGTATGAATGTGTTGGAGGTAGAGGAGTGGAGGTTAGGAGTGTGGTAGTGTTCATAGATTGCTGGATTTTTTTATTATTATTATTGCTGTTTTTTATAACAAATTTGTAAGTTACTTAAAGCCTTAAATTATATGGATGTATAATGAATAAAAAAAGAGAATGAAATTACATGTGAACATCCACTGCAAAATACAATGAGGGCCATGAAATACTGAGTCATAAATGAGTATCAGTTCAAATGTATCTCTGTGATTAAAGTAACTGGGATTAATGAAAGAGGTGCAAGAGTTGTACACTGAAAGAGAAAGTAAAGAAAACCAATGGAAAAATATCCTGTGTTCTTGGATCAGAAAACTTACTAAGATGGCAATACTGACAAATTGATCTAGGCTCATTACAATTGCTATCAGAATTTCTGCTGCTTTTTTTTTTTTTTTCTGCATAAGTTGTCAAACTGACCCAGAAAGTCTTCTGGGAATTCAAGTAGACAGGAATAGCTAGAAGAATCTTGAAAGAGGAAACAAAGCTGTAAGAGTCACACTTTCTGATTTCAAAACTTACTTACTGGCTTTGGTATCAGGGTGATGGCGGTCTCATAGAATGTGTTTGGAAGTGTTCCTTCCTGGGCAATTTTTCGAAAGAGTTTTAGAAGGACAGGCATTAGCTCTTCTTTAAATGTTTGGTAGAATTCACTTGTGAAACCATCTGGCCCTGGGCTTTTATTTTTGGGTAGATTTTTGATCACAAGGTCGATTTCTGAGCTTGTGATTGGCTTGTTCATAGTTTCTATTTCTTCCTGGTTGAGTCTTGGGAGATTAATCTTCTCTAAGAAACTGTCCATTTCTTCCAGGTTGTCCAGTTTGTTGCCATAGAGTTGTTCATAATAATTTCTTATAATCCTTTGGATTTCTGCATTATCTGTTGTAATCTCTGCTTTTTCATTTTTGATTTTGGTGATCTAGTTCTTGTCTCTCTTTTTCTTGATGAGTCTGGCCAGTGGTATGTCGATTTTATTGACCTTTTCGAAGAACCAGCTTTTTGTTTTATTTATCTTTACTATTGTTCTTTTGTTTCTTTTTCATTTATTTCTGCTCTGATCTTTATGATTTCCCTTCTTCTGCTGGCTTTGGGGTGTTTTTGTTCTTCTTTCTCCAGTTGTTTTAAGCATAAGGTTAGGTCGTCTGTTTGAGATTTTCCTAGTTTCTTGAGGTGGGATTGAATTGCTATAAACTTCCCTCTTAGAACTGCTTTTGCAGTATCCCATAGGTTTTGCACTGTCGTGTGTTCATTGTCGTTTTCTTCTAGGAATTGTTTTATTTCTCCTTTGATTTGCTTGGTAATCAGTTGGTTTTTTAGGTATGTGTTGTTTAATATCCATGTGTTTGTGTGTTTAGCATTTTTTTTCCTGGAGTTGATCTCTAGTCTTTTTGCATTGTGGTCCGAGAAGATGGCTGATATAATTTCAGTTTTCTTGAATTGACTGAGGTTTGATTTGGGGCCCAAGATGTGGTCTGTCCTGGAGAATGTTCCGTGAGCACTTGAGAAGAAAGTGTATTCTTCTGCTTTTGGATGGAAAGTCCTAAAGACATCAGTGAGGTCCATTTCTTCTAGTGTGGCATTTAAGGCTTGTGTTTCTTTATTAATTTTCTGTTTGGATGATCTGTCCATTGGTGTGAGAGGAGTGTTAACGTCTCCTACTATGATTGTGTTAGTGTCGATGTCTTCTTTTATGTCTGTAAGTATTTGTCTTATGTATTGGGGTGCTCCTGCGTTGAGTGCATAGATATTTATGATTGTTATGTCTTCTTATTGGATCGGTCCCTTGATCATTATGTAGTGTCCTGCCTTGTTTCTTCTAATCTTCTTTATTTTGAGGTCTATTTTGTCTGATATGAGGATTGCTACTCCATCTTTCTTTTGATTTCCATTTGCATGGACTATCTTTTTGCATCCTCTCACTTTCAGTCTATGAGTGTCTCTAGGTCTGAAGTGAGTTTCCTGGAGGCAGCATATGTATGGGTCGTGTTTTTGAATCCGTTCAGGCAGTCTGTGTCTTTTGGTTGGGGCATTTAGTCCATTGACATTCAAAGTAATTAATGATACAAATGATCCTATTGTCATTTTCTTGGATGTTATGATGGGTTTGTTTCATGGATCTTCTCCTTTTATACTTGTTGTCTATATATGTCCCTTTAACACTTGTTGTAAGGCTGGTTTGGTGTGACTAAATTCTCTTAATTTTTGCTTATCTATAAAGCTTTTGATTTCTCCATCCATTTTGAATGAGATCCTTGCAGGGCAGAGGATTCTTGATTGCAGATTATTCTCTTTTAGCCGTTTAAATGTGTCCTGCCATTCCCTTCTGGCCTGCAGAATTTCTGTTGAAAGATCAGCTGTTAAACATATGGGCTTTCCCTTGTATGTCACTAGTTGCTTTTCCCTTGCTGCTTTGAGAATTCTGTCCTTGTGTTTAATTTGTGTTAGCTTCATTAATATGTGTCTTGGTGTGTTTCTTCTCGGGTTGATTCTGTATGGTACTCTTTGAGCCTCTTGGATTTGATTGACTATTTCTTTTCCCATGTTGGGGAAATTTTCAACTATAATCTCTTCAAAAATTTTCTCATAGCCTTTCTTTTTTTCTTCTTCTTCTGGAACCCCTCTAATTCGAATATTGGTGCGTTTGATATTATCCCAGAGGTCTCTGAGTCTATCCTCTGCTCTTTTCATTCTTTGAGCTAGATTCTGTTTTTCAGCAGTTACTTCCACCATTCTATCTTCCAGCTCACTTATCCAGTCTTCTGTCTCAGAGACTCTGCTCTTGATTCCTTCTACAGTGTTTTTAAGTTCAGCAATTGAGTTGTTTGTCTCTGTTACTTTTTGGGTAAGTTCGTGTATGTCTTTATTCAGTGTGTTAGTTGTGTCTTGCAATTTCTCTAACATTCTGTTTTCGGTGTCTTTGATCATCTTTAGTATCATTCTTCTGAAATCACTTTCAGAAAGTTTGTCCAAATGCTCTTCATTGATTTGATCTTGTGTGTTTGTAGATTGTTCCTTCACTTGTGTGGTATTTCTCTGCCGTTTCATTGTTATTATTAATTTTTTAACTGACTCTGTTTGGAATTTCCTTTTCCCAGACTTTGAGTTACGTCTGTTGGTGTTTGTTGTTTGGATGGGGCTTCTATTCTGGGTGATGCTGGTGATTGGGTGATGTCAGGACTTGCATACAAGTGATTACCTTTGTTGGCATTCTCACTTGTATAGTGCTCTCTAGTGTTAAGCGTTCCCTAGTATTGTAGGGTTTTGGAGTCAGTGCTCCCACCCTAAAGTCCCTGGGCTTCTTGCCTGACCAGGGAATGAAGATTTCACGGCTGGTTTGTTATGGCATTAAATGATATTAAAACATATATACGTGAATGAGAAACAGAAGGTATACCTTTGGCAAATGGCAATTAAAATATTATGCAATTACTGACTAGCATATTGAATTATACATACAAGCATATACAGCTGTAACATAACCCAAGCATTCCAACCAAAAATACAGTACAATACGTTAGCACGGCGAATAGAGAAAACCGAGAATGATATCCACCAGTTAATAACCAAACTGAGTAGAGCACCAATTGGAGAATAATGCTAGAGCTGGGTCCCCATTGGGGACAAGGCAATGAGGACAGAACTGACTAAGAAATATGGTGGGTAAAGGGAAAAAGAGAAAGGGAGGATAGAAGAGAAATATAGAATAATGCTGCAAGGTTAAATATAGGGAGATAAAGATTTGTATGTATTAGAGTTTAGTGCTATAGGAAAGGTGCATCAGAGAAAGTAAAGAATTATAGAGGAAGTAGTAGTGCAAATGAAAAATTTAAAGAATTATAAGAGATAAGTATATAGAAAAACAAAGCAAAAACAATAAATACAAACAAAACACAGAACCTTAAAAGGCCAATGGGGAACCAGAAGTTTATACCAAAATAAAATGTGTGGTTTAAAAGGAAAAAGAAGGAAAAACAATTTTTGTGAACTTGAATATATTCACTTACTGATAAGATTAGTAGCTTCAATAGAATTCAGTGGAGGGAATAAACACACCCACTCTCACACACCCCCCCAAAAAGCAAAAACAAAAATGGGGGGTGCACTGAGTGGGTTTGGAAAAAAGGGGAAAAAGCAGTTGAAACAAAACAATACAATACAAAAAAAGGCAGTAAAAAAGAATAAGGAATAAAAATGAAATTTTAAAAATCCAGCAGTAGCTCTAGCTTCAGACAAAATGTGAAAATAGTGTTTTATGTTCTTCTGTCTCTTGCTGACTATTCAGGAATTATTATTCTTTTTCTTGCCTCTGGCAGTGGTTGGATCTGAAGACCTCTTTGACTGCTTGTTTATTTCAGCCTATTCCAGAACTAAAAGGCCCACCCAGGCTGGTCCTAGGAGTTTCTTAATCCAAATCCCTTTTCTTGCTGGGTGGAGCTAAGTTTCCTCCCTGTAGCTTGACCAGTAGCCCTGCAGTTTGACCAACAGCCAAACTACAGTAGGGAAAATGGCGGCTGTCTCACAAAGGATTTATTCCCACACGCTCTATGGGAAGCACTTCCGCAGTGATCTCGACCCTGCTGCAGGCCACTGTCGACTCTCTGCCACCGCGGGAGACGTCAGATTACTCAGAGGTGAGGCTGGCTCAGTCTCATGCAGGATCGCTATTCCCCTCTCCCGGATCACAGTGCGCACAGTTTCCAGTCCTCCTCGGAGGCTCTATGTTTGGGTTAATGGTAACCTCCTCCAAAGGAAACTGAGTGCCATCCTTCAGAGGACTGCTCAAGGGCACTTCTAGCTCAAGGGGGCACTTGGACCCTCTAAAGCAAGTCTGGCTCAGTCCCTTGTGGGCGTCTCCGCTTCTTTCTCGGGTCTTGTTCTGCAACAGGCTTTGCGCCTTTGGCCCGCCCGGCCTCTCTGGCAGGTATGAGGTTTGACTTTTAAAAGTGTGATTGTGCCCTTCCTACCATCTTGATGTGGCTTCTCCTTTGTTCTTCGATGTGGGGTATGCTCTCTGTGATCAGATCCAGCCTCCTCCTGTCCATGGTTTTTCTGGAACTGGTTGCAATTCAGGCGATTTTGCAGGAGAGATGAGTGCATGTCCTTCTACGCCGCCATCTTAGCTCCACCCCTACCTTCATAAGATTAGTAGCTTCAATAGAATTCAGTGGAGGGAATAAACACACCCACTCTCACACACCCCCCCAAAAAGCAAAAACAAAAATGGGGGGTGCACTGAGTGGGTTTGGAAAAAAGGGGAAAAGCAGTTGAAACAAAACAATACAATACAAAAAAAGGCAGTAAAAAAGAATAAGGAATAAAAATGAAATTTTAAAAATCCAGCAGTAGCTCTAGCTTCAGACAAAATGTGAAAATAGTGTTTTATGTTCTTCTGTCTCTTGCTGACTATTCAGGAATTATTATTCTTTTTCTTGCCTCTGGCAGTGGTTGGATCTGAAGACCTCTTTGACTGCTTGTTTATTTCAGCCTATTCCAGAACTAAAAGGCCCACCCAGGCTGGTCCTAGGAGTTTCTTAATCCAAATCCCTTTTCTTGCTGGGTGGAGCTAAGTTTCCTCCCTGTAGCTTGACCAGTAGCCCTGCAGTTTGACCAACAGCCAAACTACAGTAGGGAAAATGGCGGCTGTCTCACAAAGGATTTATTCCCACACGCTCTATGGGAAGCACTTCCGCAGTGATCTCGACCCTGCTGCAGGCCACTGTCGACTCTCTGCCACCGCGGAGACGCCAGATTACTCAGAGGNGAGGCTGGCTCAGTCTCATGCAGGATCGCTATTCCCCTCTCCCGGATCACAGTGCGCACAGTTTCCAGTCCTCCTCGGAGGCTCTATGTTTGGGTTAATGGTAACCTCCTCCAAAGGAAACTGAGTGCCATCCTTCAGAGGACTGCTCAAGGGCACTTCTAGCTCAAGGGGGCACTTGGACCCTCTAAAGCAAGTCTGGCTCAGTCCCTTGTGGGCGTCTCCGCTTCTTTCTCGGGTCTTGTTCTGCAACAGGCTTTGCGCCTTTGGCCCGCCCGGCCTCTCTGGCAGGTATGAGGTTTGACTTTTAAAAGTGTGATTGTGCCCTTCCTACCATCTTGATGTGGCTTCTCCTTTGTTCTTCGATGTGGGGTATGCTCTCTGTGATCAGATCCAGCCTCCTCCTGTCCATGGTTTTTCTGGAACTGGTTGCAATTCAGGCGATTTTGCAGGAGAGATGAGTGCATGTCCTTCTACGCCGCCATCTTAGCTCCACCCCTACCTTCATATGTTGTTCGTGGGAATGTAAAATGGTGCAGCTATGGAAAATACTTTAGCAGGTCCTAAAAGTGTTTAATATATGTTGATAGAAATTTAATCAACAATCGAGAAGAAAATGGAGAATGTTATTCAACCAAACTGATGATTATAACCTGGAAGATGAACTCTCAAAAGGTCAGAGAATTGTTCAACCTGTTAGAGGTTGAAGACACAGTCCAAGATTTTTGAGACAAAAGATCAAACATCAAAATGACATACTGACATTTTATATAAAATTCACGAAGATAGTCCAGGTAATTATGTAAAATCGAACATCAGTTCACCATGACTCCGCCACAGAGTTGGAAAGGAATGCTGCTTTTAAGAAGTCACATTGCTAATTCCAGAAGAAAGAGAAAAAAATTGATATTAATCGTTGAGCAGGCATTCCTATCGATGAGGAGTTCTGGTTAATGTATAAAGAAGTTGTACACTGTACACAGAAGAGGAATGGAGGAGGCCAAACATTTTTGTGTCCTGCTGTAAAATAAAGTTTTATTTCATCACATAGATTTCCCGTATGACCAAGCAATTCCACTCCTAGATATATACTTAAGAAAAATGAAAGTACATCCACACAAAAAGTTACACAGAGCCAAAAAAATGGAAATAATCCTAATATCTATCAACTGATGAATGAATTAAACAATGTGTATGTCTGTACAATGGATGTTATTTATTAACAAACAGGAGTGAAGTACTGATGCGTGCTGTAACATGGATGAACCTTGCAGATTATCATGTTAAGTGAAAGAAACTAATCACAAAAGACCTCATGTTGTCAGATTCCATCTTATGAAATGTCCAGAATAGGCATTTCATAGAGACAGAAAGTAGATAAGTGGTTGCCAGGGACTGGGTGAAGGACAGTGAAGACCACCAATGGACATGAGGTTTCTTTATGGAGTGATGAAAATGTTCAAGAATTAGATGATGGTTTCTGTTTGTACACTTCAGGCGATTTTGCAGGAGAGATGAGTGCATGTCCTTCTACGCCGCCATCTTAGCTCCACCCCTACCTTCATATGTTGTTCGTGGGAATGTAAAATGGTGCAGCTATGGAAAATACTTTAGCAGGTCCTAAAAGTGTTTAATATATGTTGATAGAAATTTAATCAACAATCGAGAAGAAAATGGAGAATGTTATTCAACCAAACTGATGATTATAACCTGGAAGATGAACTCTCAAAAGGTCAGAGAATTGTTCAACCTGTTAGAGGTTGAAGACACAGTCCAAGATTTTTGAGACAAAAGATCAAACATCAAAATGACATACTGACATTTTATATAAAATTCACCGAAGATAGTCCAGGTAATTATGTAAAATCGAACATCAGTTCACCATGACTCCGCCACAGAGTTGGAAAGGAATGCTGCTTTTAAGAAGTCACATTGCTAATTCCAGAAGAAAGAGAAAAAAATTGATATTAATCGTTGAGCAGGCATTCCTATCGATGAGGAGTTCTGGTTAATGTATAAAGAAGTTGTACACTGTACACAGAAGAGGAATGGAGGAGGCCAAACATTTTTGTGTCCTGCTGTAAAATAAAGTTTTATTTCATCACATAGATTTCCCGTATGACCAAGCAATTCCACTCCTAGATATATACTTAAGAAAAATGAAAGTACATCCACACAAAAAGTTACACAGAGCCAAAAAAATGGAAATAATCCTAATATCTATCAACTGATGAATGAATTAAACAATGTGTATGTCTGTACAATGGATGTTATTTATTAACAAACAGGAGTGAAGTACTGATGCGTGCTGTAACATGGATGAACCTTGCAGATTATCATGTTAAGTGAAAGAAACTAATCACAAAAGACCTCATGTTGTCAGATTCCATCTTATGAAATGTCCAGAATAGGCATTTCATAGAGACAGAAAGTAGATAAGTGGTTGCCAGGGACTGGGTGAAGGACAGTGAAGACCACCAATGGACATGAGGTTTCTTTATGGAGTGATGAAAATGTTCAAGAATTAGTGATGATGGTTACATAACTTTGTGAATACACTAGAGAACAGTGATTTGTACACTTCAGAAACATAAATTTTATATAAACTATATCTCAAAAACATTTTAAAAAATTGCCATGGAAGAAGGAAATGGAAAACAAATGTTGCTAGCTTTTTTAGGTAATGTTCTAAGATACTGCTTGGATAAGAGTGTGTGTGTGTGTGTGTGTGTGTTGAGTGCACTGTGAAGAGAGGAGGACAGATATTTTTGTCATCACTTGTTGAAAGATTTCCCAGAATCTGTTAGATGGAGTGTCACTCCTGCTCCTCCTTTCAGCCCTCCCCTCATCTGGAAAGGCCTAACCACCACAAAAAGACCTGAAATAGTGATACCTGAGTTTTACCATGTAAGCTGCATCTTTTGTTTTTTTCTTCTTATTGCTACCTTCTTCACTCACAGGCTTGTTGTGAGAATCAACTGAAGTTCTAGACAGGAAAGAGCTTGTAAAGAATTAAAAACAGCCTACAAATGTAATATAACAGAAATATTAAGAAACAATGTGTTTTTAAATTTGGTGATACTGTGGTGCTCATTTAATTGGTTTCACAGACATGTAGAGATAATAATTCAATGAATAGATTTTTCATTTATTTCTGGATTTTTTTTTTTTTTTTGGCCACTTCTATTGATCTTTCATTTATTTATCTTTGTTCTTTGGCCTGTCTGGGCCTCCCATCATGGTGACCTCTCTTTTCGCAGAGCACTGGCTCTGGGCACGTGCACTCCAGAGCTCTGACTCGGTAGTTGGACACATCGGTCCAGCTGCTCTGCAGCACGTGGGATCTTCCCAGGCCAGGAATTGAATCGGCGCCCTTTGCACTGCAAGGCAGTGTCCTTACCCACTGGACCACCAGGGAAGCCCTATTTCTGGTTATTTTTGCCATCTTTATATTAAGAGTTGGAATGCTGGAGTGGAGAGAATGGGGATACTACTATGGAGGGACTATTAGATTGGGAGCTCTTCAATGAAGAGCTTATTATTGGTAATCAGGAAAGATTTGATGGTTTAAATTTGTCAGGCAAGAAGTCTGGGGATGAGAAGTTGTTGAGGCTAAGGCTACTTGAGCTGATAGGGACCTCTTTGTTTAGATGTAGAAACTAGTCATATCCTTAGCCTGGACTGCAAGCTTTTAGAATTTCTTCCCATGGATTACTTTGCTACTGATACTGTTTGTGTGTGTGTGTGTGTGTGTGTGTTTTTCAACTTTCTATTTTGTGTTGGAGTATAGCTAATTAGAGCTTCCCTGGTGGCTCAGATAGTAAAGAATCTGCCTGCAATGCAGGGGACCTGGGTTCGGTCCGTGGATCAGAGAGATCCCCTAGAGAAGGGAATGGCTACCCCCTCTAATATTACTGCCTGGAGAATTCCATGAACAGAGAAGCCTGGTGGGCTACAGCCAGTGGGGTTGCAAAGAGTCAGACACAGCCAAGCAGCTAACGCTAACACACATGGCTGGTTAACAATGTTGTGATAGTTTCAGGTGAACAGTGAAAGGGGCTCAGCCACACAGGTACATGTATCTTCGTTCAGTTCACTTCAGTCATGCAGTAATGTCTGACTCTTTGCAGCTCCATGAACTGCAGCACGCCAGGCTTCCCTGTCCTTACCATATCCTAGAGCCTGCTCAGCTCACATCCATTGACTCAGTGATGCCATCCAACCATCACAGCTCTGTCATCCCCTTCTTCTTCTGCCTTCTATTTTTCCCAACACCAGGGTATTTTCCAGTGAGTCCACTCTTCCCATCAGGTAGCCAAAGTAGTGGAACTTCAGCTTCAGCATCAGTCCTTCCAGTGAATATTCAGGGTTGATTTCCATTAGGATTGACTGGTTTGACGTCCTTGTAGTCCAAGGGACTCTCAGGAGTCTTCTCCAACACCATAGTTCAAAGGTGTCACTTCTTTGGCACTCAGTCTTCTTTATGGTCCAACTCTCACGTCCATGCATGACTACTGGGAAAACCATAGCTTTGACTATGCAAACTTTTATCACAAAGTGATGCCTCTTCTTTTTAACACACTGTTTAGGATTGTCAAGAAATTAGAGATACCAAGGTAAAATTTCCTGCAAAGATAGGCACAATAAAGGACAGAAGTGGTATGAACCAAAAGCAAAGATACTAAGAAGAGGTAGAAAGAATACACCGAAGAACTATACAAAAAAGATCTTAAGGGCTTCCCTGATGGTCCAGTGGGTACAGAGTTCGATCCCTTGCCCGGGAAGATCCCACGTGCAGAGGAATGGCTGGACCAGTGTGTCCAGTTGCGAACCAGCGCTCTGGAGCACATGCGCCCAGAGCTGATGCTTTGCAATGAGAGAGGCCACTGCAATGGGAGGCCCACACAGGCCAAAGAACAAAGATGCCAGATATCTCTGAGTTCATGTTATCTATTCTCCCTCAAATTCCTCTCCCATCCAGGCTACTGCATAGCATTGAGCAGAGTTCTGTGTGCTGTACAGTAGGTCCTTTTTGGTTGTCCTTTTTTAAGTTTAATATAGCAGTGTGTACATGACCTTCTCAAAATAGTTATTATACTTATTGATCTATTTGGCTGTGTTGGGCCTTAGTGGTTGCATGTGAGATCTAGTTCCCTGACTAGGTATTGAACTCGGGCCCCCTGCATTGGTAGCATGGAGTCTTAACCACTGGGCCATCAGGGAAGTCTCAGTTATCCTTTTTAAATATGATAGCGTGTATAAGCAACCATAGACACTTGGTTTTTTGATACAGTATCTTCAGTTTCTTAGATTTAATAATTTTTAATGAATTGTGGGGTTAAATTTGTCTAAGGCCAGCCAGGTTTTAGGTTGTGAGGATTCCTAAAGGCAAAGTGTATACAAAGTATACCATGTGTGAACCATCATCCATAAATTCCATTTTTTTTTTATTTTAACAAGATTTTTGGAATTGAGGTGCTTATGTCTGTTTTCAGAAAGAGATGGTTGTGTGGTTGTACTAGAAGCAGATGTTTTGTTTTCCAGGGAACTGGTTGAGACTTAAGTGTGAAAGCTTAACCTGAGCTAATTCTTAGGGAAGAATGAGAAAGAAAAGTCACTTCATTCCAACACATGCTTTAGACAAGATAGACAAATAGGTATCTATTTTCATATCAATTCCTTCCTGTGGCTGCTATGATAAACTTAAAAGTCTTTGTGGCTAGGCCAAAAAACCAATGATCCTGGAACCCATTTTAGTGATAAGATTTGTAGATGATCCAAATGGTCAGTTTTAATGGATGAGAACATTGTAATTTGTGGTCATACATAGGCCGCAAAAGGGCTTACATTCCTTTTTACTCTCATCAGACTTGGGGGGTCACTTCCATGAGGGAAACAAATGGATGTTATCAGGACTGCAGACTCCCCTCTAGTCCTGGGATCATAATTCTCCATGTCCTGGAATCTCTGTTCTGGAATTCTCCTTCACCATTGCTGATTCCACAAAATATAGTCTAACCACACATTCAGTGGGAGAAGCTCAAGAATTGGCAGTACTAAAGAATACCAAATCCCTTCTCAGCTTACCAAAAACATTCTGCTGTGAGGTGGTTGTAGAGATGTAGCAGTATTTGAACTGGTCTGTTTCTACTTGCAGTGTGCCTGGTGCATTCTTACCTTCATACCATGTATATTCCTTTATCCATGTACTCCCATATATCTTACATGCTTCTTCTGAATGCCTATTGTTAAAAAAGTCTAACTGAATTTGTACCTCTTCTGATTTCTTTGTAAAGATGTGTGTCTAGTTTCCCTTATTAGTTTGTAAGTCCCTTATATGTAGGACTCAAGCTTTATTTGTATCTTGGCTGGTAGTTTACAAGGTCAGGAACAACAGAAGTTATTGTAATTCTATTGTAGTTGTCTCACCATGAGCCAGCATCCTACAGTAGCATGTTAAGGGAGTAGCCCTTGAACTTTAAAGAAAAAAAGGTAAATCATCAAGAATCTAAGGAAATTAGAAGTGTTTGTGACTGGTGGTGTCTCTTACTGGACCCTCCTTCTACTTAGGCAAACCTGAGTAGTTTTTAGCCTATAGTTCTACAGCAAAGTGTGAAGGGAATTCCCAGACATAAAAGAAGAAACAGTAACTCAATTGGTTTGAATTTTTGCGGAATGTACTTTAAGCATAATCAGTATTCACCCTAAGTACTTCATTGACTAGTTTAAACAAAACCACTGAATCGCACGTGCTCCACCTTGACTAGAGAATGTCAATGTGTAGTTGTTTTCAAATTGATGATTTTATTACCTGACATAGGTACATCATCTGAGTGCATGTTATATTTTGACGGATTAGGTTATGATTTTATATTTCCTCTCCTTCCTTCACCCCTACCCTCATATCCAAAACAAGTGTGATGCTGTTTATCTTAGAATATTATTTAGTACAAAAGGTATGATTAAAACCAAAGCAAAACAAAATCCTAGTGACTTCTTGAAGGAGTGTGCTTTGGACTCAGATATGGAATTGCCACAGCTTCTGCGTGTGTTGTGTGAACACTCTCTTGGTAAGAGAGCTTGGTTAGTGGAAAAGTGTTGAAATTTCTAGTGCATTTTCTAATGAGGGAAAAATTTGTCAAGTTAAGCATTGCAGGATGAACAGAGGCTTTGGGGGATGGGGCCTGGAGAGAGCTGTTGTATCCAAAGTGTTACTTTATTTTCCCAAAGGAACAGAAAGTGCAGAGATCATATCAAGAAAACACAAGAGGAGGGTGGGGTGGCAAACAAAATGTAAGTCCCTAAAATCAGATGCATATGGGAAGGATCTTCATGATTAATTACAATTTTTTGAGTATTATTGCATCTTTCTTTCTTCTTATGTTTAAAACAATTTTTTTTTTTTTTACTTTGGTTTCAAAACCAGGTTAAATAGAAGCTTGTTATGAAGTCTAGAACCATAGGCATTATTGAAATTTACCAACCCCCGAAAGTCAATAGTCAGTTACTCTACATTTTTGGCTGTTCCACATAATTAAACCTGCTGCTTGATCCAAGGGAAGCCAGGGAGGACCAGGCACTGTTGGATGATGTAGCTCCTTGTTTAACCCTTCATGTTGTGCTGCAAGGTTAAGGAGCCCATTTACTTGGATCTGTGAGGGGTTTGCATTTTGTAAGACATTTCCTTCGACTCCCTGCTGAGAACCAAAGAAAAGAGCATGCCTAATTCAGAGGGGCAGAGGCAGAGAGCTGGATGGCTTGCTTTGAACGTGACTAAAAGGAGAGTGCACACATAGGCTTTTGTTTACTTTTGTTTTTTCAGATCTTATCAAATTAATACTGTCAAGTTAAAAAATGTGACTCTGTTTTCTTAATAGATCTCTTAGCAGCCTGTGTCTTATGCAGATAGTAACTGTGGTTTTTGAAACTAATGTGTAACTTATTTATTTAAAATTAGGCACTCTTGTAGCATAATTTTCCTGAGCATTTTGTTGAAGGTAAGCGCAGTTTTTTAACTGGCTACATATAATTTCCCCTACTTCCCTGTTGGCTCAGATGGTAAAGAATCTGTCTGCAGTGCGAAAGACCTGGATTTGATCCCTGGTTAGGGAAGATCCCCTGGAGAAGGGAAACCCACTCTAGTATTCTTGCCTAGAGAATTCCATGGACAGAGGAGCCTGGCGGGCTACAGTCCATGAGGTTGCAAAAATTCGGACACAACTGAGTGACTTATAATTTTAAGAGAGGTTAAAGAATAGATTTAAATAAGCTGACTGCCTGCTGGCATGTCTGAGAAGGGCAGAAAGTCCCACAAAGCAGTTGTTGAGGGGATTTGATAGATCTCTGGATGTCCTTATCTGTCTGCAAAAGCCCTCTGTGCACCCAGCAGCGCCCATAAATGTTAATGTGGCATTGTGCAGGGAGCTGGTGCTGGGGAAAGCCTATCCCTGAGTAGGCGTGGGTGTGTGTGAGAGGGCTGCTGGGCGATCTGTCTCTGTGGTTCAATCATACTGCAGAGAGACTTTGCCTTTCCAGCGCACTGGTGTGGGAATGCCTGCTACCCAGAGAATTTGGGGAAATTCCTAAATGCTGATATATTTTCAGCTCTAAAGTGATAATGCCCTTGTCTGAATGAGGAACAAAAAGCACACAGGGAATGATTTTAAAGCCTGAATCAACCAATTCCTGGTGTGTCTTTTACTTGCTTGATAGAGCTGTTCAAGCAGACAGTCTTGGTATTGTCAAGGGAGTTGGGATTCCACATAGTTCAGAGATTGCCCTTCTTTTCCTTTCCCCAGGGCTCCTCCGGCCTGTAGATATTTAGCATGAAGATGCAGATCCATGATTCTGCAGGACAATCTCCCCAATTTCCACATACATCACACAGTCACTGAAGCAAATGGTAATAGTTGCTGCTCCACACCAACCTGGCAGTGCTTTCCAATAACCTTGTGTCTCTGCAGCAAGGTTAGTGGCTGTATATTTACTGAAGCGACAGCTTTTCTTTTCTCTTCTCTCTCTGCTTTTGCTCATCTCCCTACCTCCCCTCTTGCCACCCCCTACCGCCTAGGTTTATAAACTTGTGATGGTATGCAGGGACTAGATGTGCATTTTACAAGTACATTTTAGAGTTTTTTAAACAGTGCATTACAGAAATATATCCTAGTGTCCAAAAACATTCTCTGATTCACAGTTACTGGCGGATTAAGGAAATAATATAAAATACACAGATTATATTCTAGGAAGTTATGGTTGTTGAGTAAGCATTTATCTGACAAATTGAAATGAACTTCCTTTGTGTGTTGGCATACATTCCAGAATTGCAATGGTATTCACATTTTAGTATTTATGTGATATTCTTTGGCTCATTTAATGGAAATAAGGATTCATTTTATCTCTGACCCTTACTACAAGTAAGATCCTACAAGGGTAGCAATTTTCATCCTAGTTTAATTTGTTAAAAAGAAAACAAACATTACATCTGTAGCCACTTATTTTAATTTAGTATTAATTATCTAATAGTAGAAGTGGTTGAAGGAATCCTTTTTTTTTTTGAAAAAGGAAAAGAAAAAATTTAATTTCTAAAGTAGAGTTGGGCATCTCTGTGGTTCAATCATACTGCAGAGAGACTTTGCCTTTCCAGCGCACTGGTGTGGGAATGCCTGCTACCCAGAGAATTTGGGGAAATTCCTAAATGCTGATATATTTTCAGCTCTAAAGTGATAATGCCCTTGTCTGAATGAGGAACAAAAAGCACACAGGGAATGATTTTAAAGCCTGAATCAACCAATTCCTGGTGTGTCTTTTACTTGCTTGATAGAGCTGTTCAAGCAGACAGTCTTGGTATTGTCAAGGGAGTTGGGATTCCACATAGTTCAGAGATTGCCCTTCTTTTCCTTTCCCCAGGGCTCCTCCGGCCTGTAGATATTTAGCATGAAGATGCAGATCCATGATTCTGCAGGACAATCTCCCAATTTCCACATACATCACACAGTCACTGAAGCAAATGGTAATAGTTGCTGCTCCACACCAACCTGGCAGTGCTTTCCAATAACCTTGTGTCTCTGCAGCAAGGTTAGTGGCTGTATATTTACTGAAGCGACAGCTTTTCTTTTCTCTTCTCTCTCTGCTTTTGCTCATCTCCCTACCTCCCCTCTTGCCACCCCCTACCGCCTAGGTTTATAAACTTGTGATGGTATGCAGGGACTAGATGTGCATTTTACAAGTACATTTTAGAGTTTTTTAAACAGTGCATTACAGAAATATATCCTAGTGTCCAAAAACATTCTCTGATTCACAGTTACTGGCGGATTAAGGAAATAATATAAAATACACAGATTATATTCTAGGAAGTTATGGTTGTTGAGTAAGCATTTATCTGACAAATTGAAATGAACTTCCTTTGTGTGTTGGCATACATTCCAGAATTGCAATGGTATTCACATTTTAGTATTTATGTGATATTCTTTGGCTCATTTAATGGAAATAAGGATTCATTTTATCTCTGACCCTTACTACAAGTAAGATCCTACAAGGGTAGCAATTTTCATCCTAGTTTAATTTGTTAAAAAGAAAACAAACATTACATCTGTAGCCACTTATTTTAATTTAGTATTAATTATCTAATAGTAGAAGTGGTTGAAGGAATCCTTTTTTGAAAGGAGAGTTTTTATAATAGAAATGAAAGGATTGTTGCTCAGCGACTCTTAATTAATAGATGTTTATTGAATATGTACTATAAGAACATATTGAGCACTTTATAGATTCTAAAGAAGAATAGTATGTCCTTGGCTACTGGTGTTTCTTACCAGTATGAGGTGATGAAAGAGTTGCCCATGGAACAGTAAGTGAACAAGACTATTTTGAATGAGATATTAAGCTATGCAGTAGAAGTTCAAGAATAGAATGATACATAATGGACTAATTGGGCATAGAAATATTTTCATGAGACATGAGATTAATGTTCAGAGATGTCACTCAGTTTAGTTAACATAGTTTGGGATAGCTGTGGGTGGAATTCTGGCTAGGTTTGTACACACACGTGCACGCACACACACACACACACCTATTTTATGTTGTATTTGAACACATCATCATTGAGTGAACAGCCATTCTTTTTGCTGCTTTAAAACAAGTCACATATAGTAGAAAGAAATGAGATGAGTTTTTAGAATCAGATGCATCTAGTTTCAGATCCTAGCTGTGCTGCTTCTTAGCTGTATGTCTTACCTGTACCTCAGTTTCTTATTGAAAGAATTAGGATAACAGTTGCTAATTCATGGATTTGCTGGAATCAAATTATTTTGAAACACATAAACATTCTTTCTCCAGTTTTCTCTCTTAAGTTCAGTCTTCCTGGAAGCATATGAGCATTGGTAGAAAATGTGGATTTGAAGTTTTAGGCACTCGTTCTTATGCAAACCATCAAATTAGTGCTTTGACCACTCTTGTAAGTCTGTACATTCCAAACTTCAAATAGGAAAATAACCAAGGAAATATATAGACAGAGAGGGAAAGATTTTTTTCAAGGACCATATTTTAACCTAAAACTTAAAAGGGCAAAGTTGCAATCCACTTAATAATGTAATACAAAGTGATGTTAATGTTAAGCCAAACAAAGGCTAATTTGAAAGACAAGCCTGCTGCTCCAGCACCTTATAAAATAATAAATCTTGCTGGACCCAGCTGAAGTCTCACTTCTAAGAAGCCTTCTTTGGTTACTTCTGCCTACAATAATCTTTACTCATAGGAAATTCAATTTCTCTTGGCTATTTAAAATTTCAATCAGTTTCATTTCATTTTGCAGGTAAGCAGTTATAAACCAGTGTATGTCCATTTTTATGATTGTATCAAGTCTTGCTAGGTAGATTGTAACTTCTTAGCCATCACAGACCTTATTCTTTATCTTCTTCAGAGTACTTCTCTACAAAATAGGTACTGAATTGTTACCTTTCGCTTAAGGAAAATGGTAACAGTTGTCAGCAAACAAGGATAGTCTCTCTTCTGAAGTCCAGTCTGTGGAGAGAATTCTGGCCTATTCGTTTAGTAGGTATCCAGGCCATTATCAAAACACGTAGTTGTTGACTTTGAGTATATGACTCCAGCTGGTTAAGCAACTAGGTCCAGCCAACAGTCTTCACTAGCCTGATCATCTCACCAGGAAATTTAGTGTGTAGCTGTAAGATCAAAGGGCTTCCCAATGACACTCGTGGTGGAGAACCCACCTACCAATGCAGGAGAAGTGTGAGACACGGGTATGATCCCTGGGTTGGGAAGATCCCCTGGAGGAGGGCATGGCAATCCACTCTAGTACTGTTTCCTAGAGAATCCCATAGACAGAGGGCCCTGGGAGGTCTTAGTCCTTGGGGTCACAGAGTTGGACACAGCTGAAGCGACTTGGTATGCACATAAGATCAAAATGTTAGTGACTATTTTAAAAGTACTCATCACTGGTATCTTCTGAAAGTTGTCTTTAGAAAGAGGAGGAAGAACATGTCTGATCTCCTAATGGATAATTCAGAAAAGCTATGTTCCCATCAATCTCAGCTTTGCCATGCCTGGCGTCACATTACTGCCCTTTCCAACGCATAATACATCTTCTATAAAAATGTCAGATTAAACCTATCTGAAAACCTCAAGTTTTAGAAAAATGATACAGTGACATTGTTGAAATTACAAGTAATATAACAAGAGTTTAAACATTCTCTCTGGTAAAGTTGTTAGTGTCTAAATGAAGAGTCAGTCATCCAAGGCAGTGTTCAATGATAAAGTAATGTTTACGCTCCTAAGGACAAGAATGATACTTCTACATATCTGTAAATAACAAAACTCTGTAAAAGTAAAAATAAAAATTAAAAAAACAAAACAACTAGGTCATTGCTTTTCAATGTAGTATCAAAATGATGCAATTATAGTGAAAACACAAAGGTAGTATAGTAGACTGTATAAATAGTTGCACGTACAAACTAGTGATGAGTAAATCTCACCTAGTGCAATATATTTAGAAATGAAAACAAAAAAAAATGGTATCTTCTTCAGTGGAGAGAAAATGGTAACAGTTGTCAGCAAACAAGGATAGTCTCTCTTCTGAAGTCCAGTCTGTGGAGAATTCTGGCCTATTCGTTTAGTAGGTATCCAGGCCATTATCAAAACACGTAGTTGTTGACTTTGAGTATATGACTCCAGCTGGTTAAGCAACTAGGTCCAGCCAACAGTCTTCACTAGCCTGATCATCTCACCAGGAAATTTAGTGTGTAGCTGTAAGATCAAAGGGCTTCCCAATGACACTCGTGGTGGAGAACCCACCTACCAATGCAGGAGAAGTGTGAGACACGGGTATGATCCCTGGGTTGGGAAGATCCTGGAGGAGGGCATGGCAATCCACTCTAGTACTGTTTCCTAGAGAATCCCATAGACAGAGGGCCCTGGGAGGTCTTAGTCCTTGGGGTCACAGAGTTGGACACAGCTGAAGCGACTTGGTATGCACATAAGATCAAAATGTTAGTGACTATTTTAAAAGTACTCATCACTGGTATCTTCTGAAAGTTGTCTTTAGAAAGAGGAGGAAGAACATGTCTGATCTCCTAATGGATAATTCAGAAAAGCTATGTTCCCATCAATCTCAGCTTTGCCATGCCTGGCGTCACATTACTGCCCTTTCCAACGCATAATACATCTTCTATAAAAATGTCAGATTAAACCTATCTGAAAACCTCAAGTTTTAGAAAAATGATACAGTGACATTGTTGAAATTACAAGTAATATAACAAGAGTTTAAACATTCTCTCTGGTAAAGTTGTTAGTGTCTAAATGAAGAGTCAGTCATCCAAGGCAGTGTTCAATGATAAAGTAATGTTTACGCTCCTAAGGACAAGAATGATACTTCTACATATCTGTAAATAACAAAACTCTGTAAAAGTAAAAATAAAAATTAAAAAAACAAAACAACTAGGTCATTGCTTTTCAATGTAGTATCAAAATGATGCAATTATAGTGAAAACACAAAGGTAGTATAGTAGACTGTATAAATAGTTGCACGTACAAACTAGTGATGAGTAAATCTCACCTAGTGCAATATATTTAGAAATGTTATTCTATACCACATTGCTAAATGATTGGTAAGGAAGATGTGCTTAAAAAAATAATTTTCTATTTTGCATTGTCACTTAGTTGTACATTATGAGTAATTAACTCAATAGAGGGCTTGCCTGCTGGTCTATAACATCCCCTATTTTAAAAGCTGCTACAGTGGTTGGGGTGGTTTGTTGGAATAAACTTCACATTTGCAAAGTAAGAACTCATGAGAATAAGCCTTGGGTATGTCTGAATTTCTTGCTCTGGCTACTGTCTAGAATGGGACATGATGTCTTAGAACCAGTTTTGCTGTTTTCCTGAATCTTTTATGTCTTATTTTCTCTTTCCTTAAGGGAAAACTAAGACCATGCTTAGACTTCTTGAGTGCTGTAACTGGTTCATTTGCGCCTGTCTAGAATGATTACTGACTACTCCTTAGAGGTTGTAAGGGATGAGTTTGGGGTTTTATATCAGTAAAAATTAGAATTCAGGCTTGTAACTTCTCACTTCTTTTCTTTGGGCCCTCCCATTGATTATCCCTGGGTTCACTAATGCTCAGGCACACTCTAGCGACCTTAAAATTAAGTGAGCAGAAATGACACACTGTGTAACTTGACCCGTTCCCAAAATGAGATTGAATGACTGAAAATTTTGGAAACAGGGTACTTAAGAGTATAATCTTAGCACATTAGGTAGGAAGATGTTTTAAATTAATTTAAGTAATATTATGTAATTAACATTCTGTTGCTAGTAGTATGACTATCAGTTACTATATAACAAAGTCAAGTGGCTGGAATTTGAGTGATTGCTGATGCATATTCATTATAATACGATATTTCTCAAACATATATAACTTCTATTGTGTATTTAGAATCACATTAACTTTAGCTTGATGTCAAGTAAGTATTGGAGCTGTAAGAGTTTATAGTGCTAGTTTTACATTATTTTATAGTCTAATCATCTTATTTGAGCTCTCTCTGATTTTGTTTTATGGGGGAATTACACCATTTTCATATTACATCTAGATAAAGTAGACTGTATAAATAGTTGCACGTACAAACTAGTGATGAGTAAATCTCACCTAGTGCAATATATTTAGAAATGTTATTCTATACCACATTGCTAAATGATTGGTAAGGAAGATGTGCTTAAAAAAATAATTTTCTATTTTGCATTGTCACTTAGTTGTACATTATGAGTAATTAACTCAATAGAGGGCTTGCCTGCTGGTCTATAACATCCCCTATTTTAAAAGCTGCTACAGTGGTTGGGGTGGTTTGTTGGAATAAACTTCACATTTGCAAAGTAAGAACTCATGAGAATAAGCCTTGGGTATGTCTGAATTTCTTGCTCTGGCTACTGTCTAGAATGGGACATGATGTCTTAGAACCAGTTTTGCTGTTTTCCTGAATCTTTTATGTCTTATTTTCTCTTTCCTTAAGGGAAAACTAAGACCATGCTTAGACTTCTTGAGTGCTGTAACTGGTTCATTTGCGCCTGTCTAGAATGATTACTGACTACTCCTTAGAGGTTGTAAGGGATGAGTTTGGGGTTTTATATCAGTAAAAATTAGAATTCAGGCTTGTAACTTCTCACTTCTTTTCTTTGGGCCCTCCCATTGATTATCCCTGGGTTCACTAATGCTCAGGCACACTCTAGCGACCTTAAAATTAAGTGAGCAGAAATGACACACTGTGTAACTTGACCCGTTCCCAAAATGAGATTGAATGACTGAAAATTTTGGAAACAGGGTACTTAAGAGTATAATCTTAGCACATTAGGTAGGAAGATGTTTTAAATTAATTTAAGTAATATTATGTAATTAACATTCTGTTGCTAGTAGTATGACTATCAGTTACTATATAACAAAGTCAAGTGGCTGGAATTTGAGTGATTGCTGATGCATATTCATTATAATACGATATTTCTCAAACATATATAACTTCTATTGTGTATTTAGAATCACATTAACTTTAGCTTGATGTCAAGTAAGTATTGGAGCTGTAAGAGTTTATAGTGCTAGTTTTACATTATTTTATAGTCTAATCATCTTATTTGAGCTCTCTCTGATTTTGTTTTATGGGGGAATTACACCATTTTCATATTACATCTAGATAAAGTGAGGTTAAGCCATGTTTGAAACATAAGATTAGCTCTTGCTCTCATCCCTTCATTCAGATATAAGGTGGGTGAATTTCATCTCCAGGGCTTCCAACTTTCCCTTACCATTAATCCCTGTTGAGTCCTGTTCTTTCAAAATTCTCCATCAAATTTGTACTTTCAAAATTCTCCATTGAATTTGCATCTAAGAAAAAAACAGACCGTCAATACATTAATCTTTATGACTCTTCAGAGCTTCTGAAATTAGATTCATATTTTTAATCATGGCACTAAAGCAGTTACCTTCTTTTAAAAGCATTTGAAACTTCATTAAGCTACCTAACTCGCACATTAAAATATGGAGTACTTGAAAAGAAATGTGAAGATCAGTTAGCATGCATGATCAGAGATCCTCAAAAGGATGTCAGTTCCTTTTCTCACTACATGACCCACCAGCCCCTTCTGATATAATTACTGGCTTTGGTTCTGATTTTGAACAGTAGCTCTAGTCAGGAGACATTTTAGGAACCTGTTGTATGCCATGCGTTGTCATAGACAACTTAAACTGTAGATGTGTACGTCAGAATTTTGAATTCTGTAGATCTTTCTTACACTTCCAGCACTGCAGTCCAGCATTTTGAACTGGTTCTAGTGTATCTCTTTCATGTTGCAAAATTTAGCAAAGGAGAGAGAGGAAAAGATGTTCCCAGGATCTGTATCAAATGAATGTTGGCGTTTTCAGTAGAATGAGAAGGGCAGTGACTTTTAGGCTCATTTCAGACTTTTCTGTCCACCTTCTTCCTCATTTGGGGTGAGGGTGGCGTAGGAGTAAGAAACACAAGACGTTGTGTGTGTTACATACTTCCTAGCAGCCTAAAACAAGCATATGAAAATTGTTACATGAATGAGATCGGGGTGAATCATATGTACTCTTCTTAGAAATTGTGATATTGAAAATAAAACTCTGCAGGATGATTCTGATATGTTTTATTTTTGAATTCTGTTATTTTCTAAGTGAAAAGAGATGAAAGTAAGTTATCTCTTATTAAATTGAATCCCTTCTTGCTTGATAAAGTAATAACCTTGGTTATTCCTGGGATTCCCTTGTCCTTATTATTTGTAAGTTCATATCTAGGGAAGGCTGTGGCAACACAATAAAAACTTCTAGGCACGTTACACATTACTATGTTTATTAGAAAGCTTTGATTGTAGGAGTGCTTTTGTGAATAATAGTGCTTCAGTTGGAATATATATAATCTCTTAGAATTTCATATCAGGTATATAGTTTAAGTCATAATAATGCTTTTCATTTTGATTATAGAGAAATAAGAAACAAAGAAATATATTGTGGTCTGACAAAGATAGATCAGATATTTTTGGAGGCATTTCAAAATCATGAAAGCCTTGCTATATTGGTATATATGTAGATATTCTTCAGAATGATTGATTCTCTCCAGAAGGAATGGAGTTCATATGATACACTCTTGGTAGTCTTTGTAGATCGGAGGAGGGGTTAAAAGAGTATTTTAAGAGAAATGGTCTTTTCATTGTTGAGGGGCAGGAAGTGATGGGTGGAACTTTTTGTGTTTGTTGCCCTACTCTTTCCCAATAATTTAAAATTAGTGATGTGTCTTATGGTTTAAGTTTCTTTATATTATTAAATAACTATGGTATTTCAAAGTCAGATTTAAGTTTATAAAGCTCAGCTGCTATCTACGCCAGCTAGCTCTTAAAGTTGTGTAAAAAGAGAATTTACTTGTTATTTTCACTCCCTTTTGTTTTATTACTCTCTTCACTGTATCATCTATATGCCTAGTCTAGGAGACGAGGTATTGAAATTTTTTTATGTTAATCCTTGTATGGACTCTCTTTAGAGGATGTTTTTCTGTTGAAAACAATGCTAAAAAAAACTATACCTTTTCTCTCACTTTCTCTTTAGGAGAAATTACTTGTTTTTATCAGGAAGCCTTTCACCAGTTTGCTTTCCCATAGTTATTGAAGTGCCATGAATCACCAAGTACAACTATTTGAGTGCAATACTTGTAAGATGATGTCTGCACATTTATGTAAAAATGTAAGATTATATCAATTTATTTTGAAAATTTCCCCTTCTAGGGGCTTTCCTGGTAGCTCAGTGGGAAAGAGTTCACCTGCCAATGCAGGAGACACGGGTTCAATCCCCGATCAGAGAAGATCCCACATGCTGCAGAGCAACTAATCCCATGAGCCACAACTATGGAGCCAGTGCTCTAGAGCCTCAGAGCCTCAGCTGTTGAGTCCATGTACTACAACTATTGAAGCCTGCGTGCCCTAGAGCCCGAATTCCAGAACAAAAGAAGTCACCACAACAAGCCTGCTCACCTCAGCTAGAGAGTAGCCCCAACTCCTTGCAACTAGGGAAGAGCCTGCAGCAGCAGTGAAAACCCAGAATAGCCAAAAATAAATAAATAAATAAAATTTAGAAATTTCCCCTTCTGTATATGTTTTCTTCTTCGTGGGAAATTTTTTTCTTTGCTAAAAAGCAACCAACATTTTTAATGACTTTATTCAGAAGAGATTGCTACCTCAGTTCCCGTACTCAAAAGAAACCATATGTGTAGTAAAGAATGATGCCTTTGCTTGGAGCAACTAAACCCATGTGTGCCACAGTTACTGAAACCTGTGCTTTGCAACAAGAGAAGCCCGTTCACAACAGCAGAGTACCCCCTACTTGCCATAACTGGAAAAAAGCAACAAAGACCCAGCACACAAAATAGTAATAGTAATAAAGTTATTAAAAATATAATAGAAGCCTAAATATTAAAAAAAAAAACAAAAAAAAACAAAAGAAGAGAAAAGAATGAGGCCTTTGAAGTCAAGTTTGAATCCTGGTTCTGCCGCTTCCTAGCTGTGTGACCTTGGATAAAGTCATTCAGTATCTCCATGTAAATATGGAAATAATGATAGTACCATCTCAAGGAATTTCTTTTGAAGATTGAATGACATCAATGTAGGTTAAATATAATCTGTAACATGGTTAGGGCACAGCACACGCTGGTGGCAGTGATGATTACGCTGCTTTTCAAGGCTTATTGCAGTAGTATGGCTAGGAGCAACAGGTACGGAAACCACTCAAAAGAAAACAACCAAGCCCAAAAGAGATCTCTGAGTCAAAAAGGCTTTAACTAAGAAATGTAAGATTATATCAATTTATTTTGAAAATTTCCCCTTCTAGGGGCTTTCCTGGTAGCTCAGTGGGAAAGAGTTCACCTGCCAATGCAGGAGACACGGGTTCAATCCCCGATCAGAGAAGATCCCACATGCTGCAGAGCAACTAATCCCATGAGCCACAACTATGGAGCCAGTGCTCTAGAGCCTCAGAGCCTCAGCTGTTGAGTCCATGTACTACAACTATTGAAGCCTGCGTGCCCTAGAGCCCGAATTCCAGAACAAAAGAAGTCACCACAACAAGCCTGCTCACCTCAGCTAGAGAGTAGCCCCAACTCCTTGCAACTAGGGAAGAGCCTGCAGCAGCAGTGAAAACCCAGAATAGCCAAAAATAAATAAATAAATAAAATTTAGAAATTTCCCCTTCTGTATATGTTTTCTTCTTCGTGGGAAATTTTTTTCTTTGCTAAAAAGCAACCAACATTTTTAATGACTTTATTCAGAAGAGATTGCTACCTCAGTTCCCGTACTCAAAAGAAACCATATGTGTAGTAAAGAATGATGCCTTTGCTTGGAGCAACTAAACCCATGTGTGCCACAGTTACTGAAACCTGTGCTTTGCAACAAGAGAAGCCCGTTCACAACAGCAGAGTACCCCCTACTTGCCATAACTGGAAAAAAGCAACAAAGACCCAGCACACAAAATAGTAATAGTAATAAAGTTATTAAAAATATAATAGAAGCCTAAATATTAAAAAAAAAAACAAAAAAAAACAAAAGAAGAGAAAAGAATGAGGCCTTTGAAGTCAAGTTTGAATCCTGGTTCTGCCGCTTCCTAGCTGTGTGACCTTGGATAAAGTCATTCAGTATCTCCATGTAAATATGGAAATAATGATAGTACCATCTCAAGGAATTTCTTTTGAAGATTGAATGACATCAATGTAGGTTAAATATAATCTGTAACATGGTTAGGGCACAGCACACGCTGGTGGCAGTGATGATTACGCTGCTTTTCAAGGCTTATTGCAGTAGTATGGCTAGGAGCAACAGGTACGGAAACCACTCAAAAAGAAAACAACCAGCAAAAGGAACACCTATCAGAAAATTTTTATAGAAGCTCAGTTGACTTGGGCCACTTAATGTATAGGTAAACAGTGCTACAGCATTTTGTGGCCATGAAGGTTTAATTTATTAAAGAGGAATATACTGAATTTGTGTTATATATTGTTTTGTAACAAATCATTTTAAAATTTAGTGACCTAAAACAACAGTGAACTTTCCTGAAAGCTCAAACAGTAAAGAATCTGCCTGCAATGCAGGAGAAACAGGAGATGCAGGTTTGATCCCTGGGTGGGGAATATCTCTTGGATGAGAAAGTGGAAACCCATTCCAGAATTCTTGCTGGGAAAATCCCATGGACTGAGGAGCCTGGCAGGCTGCAGACCTTGGGATCACAAAGAGTTGGACACGACTGAGCATGCACTCAAGCAAGCAGAACAGCAGTTATTGTATTATTGTCCCTCATGATTTTGTAGGTTGAATGAGGCCCCTCAGGTGGAATGAGTTCCCCCACATCCAGCTCCTTGAAACCCATTTCTTCTCAATTTGAAAAGACCTGTGACTAAAAAGAAAAGTTGTCTGGCCCACCAATCCATTGCAACATAAAATGGTGGGACAGGTATAAGATAGTCATGATGTATCCTCCCATTGAAAAAGTGGGAAAAACAAGCAACACATAGCAGTTACTGATTGATAACAGCTCTGTATTCCAGCCGAACATGTATCACCAGTTCCTTGATTAGGCACAATTTTCTATGGAAGACACAGTCTGTCTATGGATTTGTTTACTAAAATTCTTGGCTCTGTCCTCTGGGCTTTTGATTCTGCTGAGTCATCTTTGCTTTTACATAAAGTTTTGTCTCTCTATTTTTTTTGGTGTTGAGGTTCTTAAAGCCTTCCTTCATTTTGTTTTGTTTGTAACCTTTTCTGTATAAAGTCATTCAGTATCTCCATGGAAATAATGATAGTACCATCTCAAGGAATTTCTTTTGAAGATTGAATGACATCAATGTAGGTTAAATATAATCTGTAACATGGTTAGGGCACAGCACACGCTGGTGGCAGTGATGATTACGCTGCTTTTCAAGGCTTATTGCAGTAGTATGGCTAGGAGCAACAGGTACGGAAACCACTCAAAAAGAAAACAACCAGCAAAAGGAACACCTATCAGAAAATTTTTATAGAAGCTCAGTTGACTTGGGCCACTTAATGTATAGGTAAACAGTGCTACAGCATTTTGTGGCCATGAAGGTTTAATTTATTAAAGAGGAATATACTGAATTTGTGTTATATATTGTTTTGTAACAAATCATTTTAAAATTTAGTGACCTAAAACAACAGTGAACTTTCCTGAAAGCTCAAACAGTAAAGAATCTGCCTGCAATGCAGGAGAAACAGGAGATGCAGGTTTGATCCCTGGGTGGGGAATATCTCTTGGATGAGAAAGTGGAAACCCATTCCAGAATTCTTGCTGGGAAAATCCCATGGACTGAGGAGCCTGGCAGGCTGCAGACCTTGGGATCACAAAGAGTTGGACACGACTGAGCATGCACTCAAGCAAGCAGAACAGCAGTTATTGTATTATTGTCCCTCATGATTTTGTAGGTTGAATGAGGCCCCTCAGGTGGAATGAGTTCCCCCACATCCAGCTCCTTGAAACCCATTTCTTCTCAATTTGAAAAGACCTGTGACTAAAAAGAAAAGTTGTCTGGCCCACCAATCCATTGCAACATAAAATGGTGGGACAGGTATAAGATAGTCATGATGTATCCTCCCATTGAAAAAGTGGGAAAAACAAGCAACACATAGCAGTTACTGATTGATAACAGCTCTGTATTCCAGCCGAACATGTATCACCAGTTCCTTGATTAGGCACAATTTTCTATGGAAGACACAGTCTGTCTATGGATTTGTTTACTAAAATTCTTGGCTCTGTCCTCTGGGCTTTTGATTCTGCTGAGTCATCTTTGCTTTTACATAAAGTTTTGTCTCTCTATTTTTTTTGGTGTTGAGGTTCTTAAAGCCTTCCTTCATTTTGTTTTGTTTGTAACCTTTTCTGTCCAAGTCGGTACAGTTTCTCCAACCCAACATTTGTGGGCTCCTCATTAAATCAATTTATAAATTCATTCTGTTAGACAAACTCTCACCAAAAATTTCATCAAGATAAGCCTTTCAACCTTGAACTTCCTGTGAGACAAGACCCTTAAGATTCATAGAAATCCTGTTATTTGAAGGAGAATATCCAAGAAGTATGCCCTTATTGATAGTCTTTTTGTTCCTGTTTGAAGGGATCTTTAAGGCATTGATCTCATATATCATATAGCCTTGGCCTGAAGCAGCTAAAGTGGGACTTTGGTTCCTGACCAGAGATTGTGTTCAGGTTGTGGTGGTGAGAGCACCAAATGCTAGCCACTAGACCTTTCGTATCTAAGTTGATATAATTTCTGAGTGACAAGGCTCAGGCTCTTTAGCTTGGCAGAAAAGAATTCCCACAAAGATGAAAAGTTAATCAAACAAGTAAAGTGTTTATTAGAAGGAGAGAGAGTACAGTACATGTGGGTAGATACATTGCAGACTCAGAGAATCTTGGCCTCAAGCTAATTTGAATCACTTCTATGGGGCATTTCTTCCAGGTTTCCTTTGCCCAGTCATTTTGATTTGCCTGGTTCTGAGTCCGTATCCTTCTGTGTGTGCATGCTCATCTCTTAGTGGATTCTGATGAGGGACTTATGGGTAGTTGACATCACTTACTATTAACTGATGCCCCCTCCCCTTTTGACCACTAAGGAGCCTTTCCGTGCATGTGTAGTTGGGGGTGTCTCCTTGACTTCACAAATTGACGTATTTTATCTCTTATCTGGGCAGGGCCCAGCCTCCTTCAATAGCCTGTTTAAATGGCATGTCTGCTTTTATGGAATTTCTGTCCTCAGGGGAGAAACTGTTCAACCTAGGGCAGTTTGTCTCCTGCCTCAGCATTATCTTGAGTCTTGCCAAGGTCTTAATGAAGGTTCTTAAAACTTCATTCTCAATTTGATGTTTGACTGGAACCTTTTCTTTGAGAATAGTTTGCCTTCTGTAGAGATAAGTTTTGAAATGAGAGAAAGTTTTATTTTCAAACCCAGCAGATCCCAGGTTATTTATATTTCTGAAAAAATTGTTTTGGAAAAAAAGTAGATTAAAAGTTTTTTTTTCTTTTCTATTTGTATTTTACTATAGATAGCTGCAAGAAGGTAGGTAGCACTTTATAACTGTGCCCTACGATCTCTTAGCTTGATAATTGAGTTCATTAGATGCATTGCCTTTTTCCACATTACTGCAGGTGACAATACTGCCAAAATTTCCACCACTACATGTATTTCCTCTAGCTTCTGATAAAATTTTCCTCATTTCCCCTTTTAAACTTCCATCAGCAGTCTCTTTGAGGGCTATTCTACCTCACCTGCCACTCCATTTCAGAGTTAGTGCCACATGGTTTTATGTTTTTGATACAGCAATACCCCACTTCCAAGAATGTTGACTTTGGATTGTCAATTAAAAGTTGTTTCTTATTCCCTAAGAAAAATGAGTAAATTTAGGGAAAATTTCCATTAAAACTTATTAAAAATTGAAAATGATGTGGAGGAAATGGGGTGTGAGGCCGATGAAATAAGATGGGATAAGTTAGCAATTGTTGAGTGTGTTTGACGAGTACATGGAGTTCATTATACAACATATTTGCATATATTTATCATTTTCCACAATAAAATATTAAAGTAAAAATACTTTGGGAGTTCTTCAGAGGAAAGTTAAAACTTCAGAAGATTTTATACTTAAAAAGAAAGGGTTAGTTTCATGATAACTTACTTATGTGGAATATCAATTTTCTGATAGAGCCAAGCAAATGAGGCATTATTATATGGTACTTCTGATCTCCTACAATTATACACTGAAATTTTTGTTCTGAATTCTTTTTTTTTTTTAATATTTTATGATTACATTGTTTATCCACAAAAGCTACCTCAGGGTCTACTAACTGGACCTTGCCTAACTTTATAACTAAAAAAATCACTATGCTAGGTGATTTTCAAGCTATTCTCCTAAAATACCCCCTAAGAAATAAACTTCTCAAAGTGCATCTGCCAAGTTTTGAAGGTTCTTAAAACTTCATTCTCAATTTGATGTTTGACTGGAACCTTTTCTTTGAGAATAGTTTGCCTTCTGTAGAGATAAGTTTTGAAATGAGAGAAAGTTTTATTTTCAAACCCAGCAGATCCCAGGTTATTTATATTTCTGAAAAAATTGTTTTGGAAAAAAAGTAGATTAAAAGTTTTTTTTTCTTTTCTATTTGTATTTTACTATAGATAGCTGCAAGAAGGTAGGTAGCACTTTATAACTGTGCCCTACGATCTCTTAGCTTGATAATTGAGTTCATTAGATGCATTGCCTTTTTCCACATTACTGCAGGTGACAATACTGCCAAAATTTCCACCACTACATGTATTTCCTCTAGCTTCTGATAAAATTTTCCTCATTTCCCTTTAAGCTTCCATCAGCAGTCTCTTTGAGGGCTATTCTACCTCACCTGCCACTCCATTTCAGAGTTAGTGCCACATGGTTTTATGTTTTTGATACAGCAATACCCCACTTCCAAGAATGTTGACTTTGGATTGTCAATTAAAAGTTGTTTCTTATTCCCTAAGAAAAATGAGTAAATTTAGGGAAAATTTCCATTAAAACTTATTAAAAATTGAAAATGATGTGGAGGAAATGGGGTGTGAGGCCGATGAAATAAGATGGGATAAGTTAGCAATTGTTGAGTGTGTTTGACGAGTACATGGAGTTCATTATACAACATATTTGCATATATTTATCATTTTCCACAATAAAATATTAAAGTAAAAATACTTTGGGAGTTCTTCAGAGGAAAGTTAAAACTTCAGAAGATTTTATACTTAAAAAGAAAGGGTTAGTTTCATGATAACTTACTTATGTGGAATATCAATTTTCTGATAGAGCCAAGCAAATGAGGCATTATTATATGGTACTTCTGATCTCCTACAATTATACACTGAAATTTTTGTTCTGAATTCTTTTTTTTTTTTTAATATTTTATGATTACATTGTTTATCCACAAAAGCTACCTCAGGGTCTACTAACTGGACCTTGCCTAACTTTATAACTAAAAAAATCACTATGCTAGGTGATTTTCAAGCTATTCTCCTAAAATACTCCTCACTACAGAGAGTAAGAAATAAAACCCCTCAGGATCCTAAGGATATCCTTGGCAAATACAAAGTTGCTTTGAAATGTCATTTTAAAATTCCCACTTGAAGCTTGCATACATTTTTTAAAAATTCTACTTTGTACTAAGTATGTGTATCTTTTTATATTTAAGGCTTCTTTGGTATTCAAAAGTAGAGAGCATTCCTGTGAAATTTTGTAAACAGAAATGGGGTAAAATGAAGAAGCAGTTACCTTAGGACAACTTTTTCTAACAAATGCACGAAGTAAATGGAGATACAGCAATAAATGGAGATGCTCACAGACACAGTTCAAAGCTCTGGTGGCTTGATGCTGGGATGCTGAGCGTGGTCCCCAAGAAAGAGCTTGCTGGTGCCACTTTCATCACTCAGGTTGTGCGCTGCCTCTACCATTGCTCATTGCAAAACAAACACTGAACACTATTTTCATCTTTTGCCTTTTTTCATGAAAACAAAAGTCATCTTCAGGTTTCTTTTGGTTAGTGAAAACAGGTACTAGTGTAGATATTTCATGAAAGTGAAGTGAGTAAAGCAGACTTTCGAAAAGTAGGGAATATCAAAATACTCTCTATCATTACTCTGAGAAAAACTCCAGGGAGTTGTGCCAAATTATCCTCTCTAGGCACAGTTACTTATTCATCTCTCAGTTTGATCACAGAGCCTGATGACTTGTTTTAAAAACATGGTGGTACGTGCCGCGGAGTGGCTGGACCGATGTGTCCAACTACCGAGCCAGAGCTCTGGAGCGCATGCACCCAGAGCTGGTGCTCTGCAACGAGAGAGGTCACTGCGAGGGGAGGCCCACACAGGCCAAAGAACAAAAAAAGATAAGTGAATGAAAGATCAACAGAAGTGGCCAAAAGAAAAAAAACAAAGCAAAACAAAACTTGGTGCACCGTAAACAAAGCTATCTTTGAAGCCTTCATAAAGCTGTTCTCCAGTTAACACTCATATCTTTGTATACAAATGTTAGGTGTTGGATTATTTTCAGACTGTTTCAGTGAAGGGAGAAACCAAAGTTTAGCATATTATCATTAAGCTTTGTAATGTCTAACAGCAAAAAATCACTATGCTAGGTGATTTTCAAGCTATTCTCCTAAAATACTCCTCACTACAGAGAGTAAGAAATAAAACCCCTCAGGATCCTAAGGATATCCTTGGCAAATACAAAGTTGCTTTGAAATGTCATTTTAAAATTCCCACTTGAAGCTTGCATACATTTTTTAAAAATTCTACTTTGTACTAAGTATGTGTATCTTTTTATATTTAAGGCTTCTTTGGTATTCAAAAGTAGAGAGCATTCCTGTGAAATTTTGTAAACAGAAATGGGGTAAAATGAAGAAGCAGTTACCTTAGGACAACTTTTTCTAACAAATGCACGAAGTAAATGGAGATACAGCAATAAATGGAGATGCTCACAGACACAGTTCAAAGCTCTGGTGGCTTGATGCTGGGATGCTGAGCGTGGTCCCCAAGAAAGAGCTTGCTGGTGCCACTTTCATCACTCAGGTTGTGCGCTGCCTCTACCATTGCTCATTGCAAAACAAACACTGAACACTATTTTCATCTTTTGCCTTTTTTCATGAAAACAAAAGTCATCTTCAGGTTTCTTTTGGTTAGTGAAAACAGGTACTAGTGTAGATATTTCATGAAAGTGAAGTGAGTAAAGCAGACTTTCGAAAAGTAGGGGAATATCAAAATACTCTCTATCATTACTCTGAGAAAAACTCCAGGGAGTTGTGCCAAATTATCCTCTCTAGGCACAGTTACTTATTCATCTCTCAGTTTGATCACAGAGCCTGATGACTTGTTTTAAAAACATGGTGGTACGTGCCGCGGAGTGGCTGGACCGATGTGTCCAACTACCGAGCCAGAGCTCTGGAGCGCATGCACCCAGAGCTGGTGCTCTGCAACGAGAGAGGTCACTGCGAGGGGAGGCCCACACAGGCCAAAGAACAAAAAAAGATAAGTGAATGAAAGATCAACAGAAGTGGCCAAAAGAAAAAAAACAAAGCAAAACAAAACTTGGTGCACCGTAAACAAAGCTATCTTTGAAGCCTTCATAAAGCTGTTCTCCAGTTAACACTCATATCTTTGTATACAAATGTTAGGTGTTGGATTATTTTCAGACTGTTTCAGTGAAGGGAGAAACCAAAGTTTAGCATATTATCATTAAGCTGGGAAGGTAGGGGTGGGTAGAGACCATTTCAATAGGATTTCCTTGGTGGCTCAGATGGTAGAGAATTCACCTGCAGTGCAGGACACCCAGGTTTGACCCCTGGGTTGGGACGATCACTTGGAGAAGTTGGAATGGCTACCCATTCCAATATTCTTAGCTGGAGAATGCTATGGACACAAAGAGGCAGGCATGACTAAGTGACTAACACTTTGAAGACTATTCTTTAGAAAATTTATAGTACTTTTAGTGTTACAATATAGTATCATCTGTTAAGCTAGATACCTATTACTATGTGGTTTAAAATGCTTTAGAAAATAGATGATGAGGGGTTCAAATTAATTAAATAATTTTCTAGATAATTAGTATTAACTCATAATATTTTTAGTCCTTTTGCTGAAAATATTTTCAAAAGACCTGTTTTGTTGATTTTATAGGTATATAATGTATTAAGATGACTGTTCTTGAGTGATTTAATACCAGGTAATTTCAAGAGACATTATTTTGAATGAAAATTTATTTTTTATCTTCTAGGAGTATATTATAGAAGTTGTAGGATCATAATGATTCGACAGAATTTTATAGTTAGGATATTAAAACTCATCTAATCCAGTCCTCATGTCACAGATGGAGAAACCCAAGTACAGAGAGCTGAGGGCCTTGAGAGAGGTCGTGATCTTAGCACTGGAGCTAACATTAGAACGTTGGCCTTCTGACACGTTCTTCCCACAGGCTCAGCCTCCTTTTGAGAGGCTTGGAACTGACTCTGACCCACAGATTTCTTAGAAGATTATCTCTGGTAATTCTTTAAATTTTTTACCAGTTTTTTTTTTTTCTTGAAAATAACTACTTTAAAAGAAAATAGAAAGGATATCTTGTTTTGTGAGGGCTCTAGTTAATTCAGGAAAATTAAGAATGTTTTCTGTATTCATATGATTTCCTTTAAGAATACGTATGTGGCCTTTGAGGAACTGTTCAACTGAAAAATGGAAACTTCCACAGTTCAGAAGTCTACCCATTCTATCCTGAAAGCCATAAAGCTTAATTATCTTATCTAAGACTGTTTCAGTGAAGGAGAAACCAAAGTTTAGCATATTATCATTAAGCTGGGAAGGTAGGGGTGGGTAGAGACCATTTCAATAGGATTTCCTTGGTGGCTCAGATGGTAGAGAATTCACCTGCAGTGCAGGACACCCAGGTTTGACCCCTGGGTTGGGACGATCACTTGGAGAAGTTGGAATGGCTACCCATTCCAATATTCTTAGCTGGAGAATGCTATGGACACAAAGAGGCAGGCATGACTAAGTGACTAACACTTTGAAGACTATTCTTTAGAAAATTTATAGTACTTTTAGTGTTACAATATAGTATCATCTGTTAAGCTAGATACCTATTACTATGTGGTTTAAAATGCTTTAGAAAATAGATGATGAGGGGTTCAAATTAATTAAATAATTTTCTAGATAATTAGTATTAACTCATAATATTTTTAGTCCTTTTGCTGAAAATATTTTCAAAAGACCTGTTTTGTTGATTTTATAGGTATATAATGTATTAAGATGACTGTTCTTGAGTGATTTAATACCAGGTAATTTCAAGAGACATTATTTTGAATGAAAATTTATTTTTTATCTTCTAGGAGTATATTATAGAAGTTGTAGGATCATAATGATTCGACAGAATTTTATAGTTAGGATATTAAAACTCATCTAATCCAGTCCTCATGTCACAGATGGAGAAACCCAAGTACAGAGAGCTGAGGGCCTTGAGAGAGGTCGTGATCTTAGCACTGGAGCTAACATTAGAACGTTGGCCTTCTGACACGTTCTTCCCACAGGCTCAGCCTCCTTTTGAGAGGCTTGGAACTGACTCTGACCCACAGATTTCTTAGAAGATTATCTCTGGTAATTCTTTAAATTTTTTACCAGTTTTTTTTTTTTTTTTCTTGAAAATAACTACTTTAAAAGAAAATAGAAAGGATATCTTGTTTTGTGAGGGCTCTAGTTAATTCAGGAAAATTAAGAATGTTTTCTGTATTCATATGATTTCCTTTAAGAATACGTATGTGGCCTTTGAGGAACTGTTCAACTGAAAAATGGAAACTTCCACAGTTCAGAAGTCTACCCATTCTATCCTGAAAGCCATAAAGCATTTCCTGATACATATGGTTCTAGAGTCAGGCTCTTAGTGTATTTTGAGGATTTGCCTTGCCTCCTTTGAGACAGTCATCTATCCTTGCTTCAGTAACTTCAGCATTTTCAGTGAGACTAGGAGGCATACAGGATAAACAAGACTAAGACATTTTGGTAACCCTGTTTCCATTTAAAAATAATTTAAATGGAAAAATATAAATCAAGCTTGAGTTTTCTTTAAAAAAAAGAAAGATTTATGAATGACTCAAACCTAATAGCTCTGGTCAGGGCTTCTGAATGATGCCTTGGAAGTCCTTTAAGGAAAATGTCAGGGACCTGTAAATGAGGCCTACAAGTTTGTAATTTCATCAGAAACTGAGTGAAAAAGGAAAATTATGGTAAAGGCAAATACTAATAATTGCCCTTGGGCATTGGATAGCCACTGCTCTCAGAGTCCATCCTGCTCCAGTGTATTCAGTATGTATATATCTTCAAAATATTCAGCCTTTGTTTTTAAAGCCAAACAGTATGTTGATTTCCTTACATAATCCTTAAGGCTTCACTTTCTGTTTTGTGTTTTATTCCTTTATTTGAATATTAAAATAATATTTGTTTATATATTCCTCCCAATTTATAAATGCCTATAGAAAGTGAGCTGGTAAATCTGTACAGTCCTTTACAAAAATATCACCATTCGAAATTGCTTTGAAATATTTATACCTCCATGTAATTGCATTGAGTGGCTTTTTAGTACAGCTTAATTAACATGGTTTCATTCCCTGTACATCTTCCAGTTCATGTACCAAAAGAAATGTATCCTATTTCACTTGTATTATTCATGACTCATTGTTTCTGTGTTTCTCTTACAATAATATTCAACCCCCCCATTTTCTTTGTGAGTTTTATTGTCAGAGAAGATAGACTCAAAATGGAATACTTTTCAGGAGCAAAATTAGGTGGGTTTTTCCATCTGGATAAGCTATTTTGTTTTATGTTATTGTGGAGAAGAATATAGCTCATAGAGTAGATGGTTTGTTATTTCTTCCCCCTCTTGTATGTTTGTTTTAGAAACCATTTCTTTATGAAAATCAGCAGCAGTTCTAATTTTTCCTGTATTTTTTTCATCCATTTGGCTCTTATTTTTCTCTACCTTCTGCTTGCCTATTGTAATACTCAGTGGGCCTAAGGAAACCTCAGAACTTTCATTTAATGATGCAGTACTGGAGAGAACGAACAAATACCACAGAGAAGTAAAGATCCAAACCCATGTATCAGGATTGTTCAGTTTGTTTCTGAATAGCATTCTCTACTATTAATTTATCTATGCTTACTGGAAACTGAAAATGGGGCTTGTGTTTGAAGACATTTTTTTTTGGAGAATCATTATATCTATTCAATGTTCCTCCTAAATTTTTGTAATAAATAACTTTAAACTTTCATTTTGCACGCTTAGTATTTTATTATAAATTTTTTTTTAATTTGTAGGAAAGTTGGAAGAATAGCTCAGTGAATCCAATGTATCCATTACCTAACATAAGTTATTAGCCATATGACTTATATTTCATCTATACTGTAACCTGTTTCCTTGCACACAGACATGAATACTCTATTGTTTTATGCAAGTCATCTATCATATCATTTTTTTCAAAAACACTTCAATATAGTCCTCTGACATGTAAGGATAGCCACAATATCATCATCACATCTAAAAATATCAACGTATTTCCTTAATATCACCAAAATAAAAGTTAAAGTATTAGTCATTTGGTCATATCCAACTCTTCGTGACCCCATGGTCTATAGCCCACCCTCCAGGATCCTCTGTCCATGGGGTTTTCCCAGCAAGAATACTATAGTGGGTTGCCATTCCCTTCTCCAGGGCATCTTCCCAACCCAGGGATTGAACCTGGATCTCTTGCATTGCAGGCAGTTTCTTTACCATCTGAGCCACCAGGGAAGCCTCTTAATACCATCAAGTAACTAGTAATTACTCAGAATTTTCTAATTGTCCCATACATGTTTTATTATAATTGGTTCATTTGAAGCAGAATCCAAACCAGGACCATACATTATATTCTCTTTTAATCTATTGGTTCCTATTGTCTCACTTTTTTTGTTTTTTAACGAGTCTAAGTGAATATTTATTTAGAATGAGAAAAGAGCTCTAACAACTTAAGCATTTCAAAAGCCAACAGATACATATTCTGGGATAGTAACATATTTTTATTAATTAACTACCTGTAATGCTTCTTTGGTACTTTTGGTACTGTGGTACTTTATTCTTACATTTTTTTGTCTTCTTACTCTGTGATCACTTTTTCATATAATAACAGTTTCTTAAGGTAATTTTCTATAGAGGGCAAAAAATTTAAACCAGACTTTTCTCTAGCATGGTTAATTAATTTTTTTTTATTGTTGTGAGTTTGGGTGCCAAAAAAGAGCAAACTGACAAACAGATGCACTCTTGTTTGTAGTGTTACTACAAATAGAAATACAATTTTGTTTGCTTGTTTGTTTTTATTATTTATTTATTTGGCTACTCCAGATCTTAGTTGCAACATGCAGGATCTTTGCTCTTTGTTGTGGCATGGGGGATCTAGTTCCCTGACCAGGGATTGAACCGGCCCCATGCATCGGGAAGCCAGAGTCTTAGCCACTGGACTACCAGGGAAGTCCCTGGGATACACTTAATTCTATTTTGTGCTATTTCCAAAAAAAGTCTAATAAGGTATTGTGCATTATAATGGTATGCGTGTGTTATCAAATATATTTCTGACAAATGAGAGCTTCATTTTGGCTAGGTGTGAATGGGAACTGAATCTTTCACTTAAGTTTTTTCCCCTTGTCAACTATTTGAGACAATCAGATCATTTGGGTTATAGAAATTCTCTATAAAATTTACTAATTCTTGGGCTTCCCTGGTGGTCTAGTGGGTAGACAGTCCACCTTGCTGTGCACGAGGCATCAGTTTGATCCTTGGCCCAGGAAGATCCCACGTACCACAGAGCAGGCTGGGCCGGTGTCAAATTGCAGGCCAGTGCTCTGGAACATATGTGCCCAGAGCTGGTGCTATGCCATAAGGGAGGCCACTGCAATGGGAAGCCCACACGTGCCAAAGAATAAAGATGGATGAAAGTAAATGATGACTTAGAGGCAAACCAGGACCATACATTATATTCTCTTTTAATCTATTGGTTCCTATTGTCTCACTTTTTTTGTTTTTTAACGAGTCTAAGTGAATATTTATTTAGAATGAGAAAAGAGCTCTAACAACTTAAGCATTTCAAAAGCCAACAGATACATATTCTGGGATAGTAACATATTTTTATTAATTAACTACCTGTAATGCTTCTTTGGTACTTTTGGTACTGTGGTACTTTATTCTTACATTTTTTTGTCTTCTTACTCTGTGATCACTTTTTCATATAATAACAGTTTCTTAAGGTAATTTTCTATAGAGGGCAAAAATTAATCCAGACTTTTCTCTAGCATGGTTAATTAATTTTTTTTTATTGTTGTGAGTTTGGGTGCCAAAAAAGAGCAAACTGACAAACAGATGCACTCTTGTTTGTAGTGTTACTACAAATAGAAATACAATTTTGTTTGCTTGTTTGTTTTTATTATTTATTTATTTGGCTACTCCAGATCTTAGTTGCAACATGCAGGATCTTTGCTCTTTGTTGTGGCATGGGGGATCTAGTTCCCTGACCAGGGATTGAACCGGCCCCATGCATCGGGAAGCCAGAGTCTTAGCCACTGGACTACCAGGGAAGTCCCTGGGATACACTTAATTCTATTTTGTGCTATTTCCAAAAAAAGTCTAATAAGGTATTGTGCATTATAATGGTATGCGTGTGTTATCAAATATATTTCTGACAAATGAGAGCTTCATTTTGGCTAGGTGTGAATGGGAACTGAATCTTTCACTTAAGTTTTTTCCCCTTGTCAACTATTTGAGACAATCAGATCATTTGGGTTATAGAAATTCTCTATAAAATTTACTAATTCTTGGGCTTCCCTGGTGGTCTAGTGGGTAGACAGTCCACCTTGCTGTGCACGAGGCATCAGTTTGATCCTTGGCCCAGGAAGATCCCACGTACCACAGAGCAGGCTGGGCCGGTGTCAAATTGCAGGCCAGTGCTCTGGAACATATGTGCCCAGAGCTGGTGCTATGCCATAAGGGAGGCCACTGCAATGGGAAGCCCACACGTGCCAAAGAATAAAGATGGATGAAAGTAAATGATGACTTAGAGGCAAACATTTTTAAAAAATGCTAGTTCTTGCAACATATTTTCCTCTCTCCTGTATTCCTACATATTGTTAATTGTAGAGGTTTAATCAGATTCTAGATCAATTTTTTTTTTTTTTTTGGTGAAAGTACATTACAGGTGATTCTGTATACTTCCTTTTAAGTATTGACTGGCTGACCTATGGGATGGCCAGCAGAAGATACGACACTGAGAATCTTTTCCCTTTGCTCACCCAAAAACATGTATTACTTGTGAAATAACATGTTCTGTTAATATGTCTTTATACATTAATGGTAAGATAGACTATTGAAATGGAAGAAAGCTTAAAAAGTAATCATTGAATTCTGCCCAGATTCTGTTTTCTTATTTAAACATCTAATTTCTTTTCCAAATAGAAACAGTCACTTACATACAAACTAGTCAATGAGCAACGTGAAACAGGAAGTTTTTCATACTTTTTAGACACACTTATTTTATTTTACTTAATGATAGATGATTTCTATAAGAAATACTTAGGTAAAGAATAACATTTAAAGACTAGAGGGATACTCTTCTATCCCCCTTCCAATGTCTATGCTGGAAGCTTTTCCCTATTCTTTCTTAATAAACTTCATAAACTTTTCACTACATGAAACTCTTGAGTGACCATCATCGAGTCTTTTGATCCCAATGTGAATTCTTCTCCATTGAAGATTAAGAATCTGACACCATTCACGGTAACCTACTCTGTCACCTGTCATCTGGGGGCTCGTCCGAGATCCTCAAGACAAAGTTAGGAACTCAGAGCTTTATCTCTCTGTCCTCTCAGCACATGTCTTCTGCTTTACTTTACTAACCCCCAGTATGCCAGTGTGTGAGTACAATTTGTTTATAAAAATAAACAAACCGTGTGGTCTGAATTCTCCTTTCCCGGTCAACTTTTCCAGGTCCTTTTGACCATTTCACAATTGTCTGGGAAATTGGAATTATTAATCTAATCTGTCATTTTGTGGATTTTCAAAGGATTTACGATTTGTGCTGTTCTCACATACTCATGTTCAGATCTCAAATGTACTTTGACAGATTGATGGAGTTTGTTTGTTTTTTTTTTTTTTTTTTTGGTTCTGTGGATGATAATGCATGGTTGTTCTTAGCTGGTGGAGCTCTAGCTCCAGGAATGTCGAAGATGCTCCATTGTAGGGAACTCAGTCGTCTTGGCTGAGTGGTTAGAAAGAGGCTGATCTGATGCTCTTACTCAGTTTGGCTGCTCTATAGAATTTGTTGAGATAAAAGTGAACAAAATATGAGAGCTTTGCTCTGAAGGAAAAGGACACGACTCCTCCCGGCCAGATACAGTTTTCTCGGATGACTGAGAAATTTATGGGAGTGGTGAAGGACTCATCCTCATACCGTGCAGTGGTCCCATAGGGAAATCCACTCATAAAAAATTTGCTTGTCCGGGGGTCGCACATAAGAACTGGCCATTCAGCGACCTGAGCAACCATGGTGGTCTTAGATCGCCGGAGGTAGGTTCCAAGACATGTAAGAGAGCTGAAGTGACTCTGGGTTACTCCTGGAGGAGTTAAGCTCTCAAGCAGGACATGGCCCATGACACAATGTCACTGGTAATTTTATCCCACACAAAATTCAGCTTAAAATGAGGAAAAGAATCTCTCATAAACAGGAACGAGGGGTGTCAGAAAGCCAAAGTCAGTGTCTGACTAACACTCCAGCCAGATTTATGTAAAATATGTATGGAACTTATACTTGTAAGAACTTAGTAAATTGCAAAACTATACTAAAAAAGGTCTACCCTGAAATACTAAATTGGGGATCTTGCCATTCCAAACTTAATATTTTTTGTGCATACAATTAAAAATGCCGGCCGTGCTTACTTTGCTATCTTAAAGCTTCAAAAAGTAAAAACAAGAGCAACTTAACTAAAATGGTTGCTAACACTGACTCTGCCAGATCACAGATCTAATGAGAGACCGAGAGGTCAATATTTGACATTTATACCATTTAGACTTTATTTTGCATCTCTTTGTCTTTTGTTTTATTTGAAGTTGCACTCCCAGCTAATGAGTTTCTGGAAAGTGCTTCCTCTAAGGTTCTACATTCCATTTTGGAACCCCCTAGAAATTTTAAGTGGCTGGTCAACCTATAGCTAAGCTCCGATGGCTTAAAAACATTCTCTTGGTAGAATTTATGGCAATGCATTAGAAAGATTGGCTCTGGCTCTGATATCTCAAGAATGCAAAAGGTTGCTGCTATCATACTTTCTGGGGTAATGATACTCAGAAGAGACATTCAGGGTTATTTGTTTGCTACCTTTTAGTTTAATGCTTCTATGGTCACAAATGTACTGTATGCAGTATGCACACAGGGACGTAAGAGGAAGGTGTTTCCCCTTCGCAGTGTTGGCATGGGAAACATCCTAAAAAGATACTCTGTTGCACGCCGGGTGGCATCAGAGGTAAAGAGAAAAACCAAGTGTATGGTTTGGTGGTGAGGAACTTAAAATTTGGGGTGCAAACAGGTCTACCCCCTGGGTGCTGCATTGCCTCATTTCCTCAGGGGTAGGACTGAGAGAAGACTGTGGGTTGCTGCATCGGTAAGGGACAGACTAAGTCCGAGCAGGGAGGGAAGCTCAGGTGAATGGTCTATCTTCACTACCATCTAGAGCAGGAAGGGAAGCCTCTGGTGGAAAAAAGCAAGGGCGCTGGACGCTACTTCTTTCTCTCTTACAGATGGGAGCTTCACAAAGTTCCAAGACCCCCAGCCCCTTGGACTGTATTCTGAAAATCTGAGATAGATTTGACCCTCAGAGTTTAAAGAAGACACGCCTGACTTTCTTTTGCAAATCTGCATGGCCACAATATCCACTGGAAAATAATGAACATTGGCTAGTTAAAGGGTCTCTCAATTACAACACTGTTTGAGAATTAGATTTGTTCTGTAGGTGTCGTGGGCACCGCGTCGGAGTTTACTCTGATTACTATTCTCACTAGTTCTCGCTAAGAGAAACTATATTAAATAGCTCAGAGACCTTTACACGAACACGGCGTGATCCCCTCAGGGTGTGAGCCTTGGACCTCGACAATAAAGTATCGTGGTCTCAAGTATTGTCAAACCAAGAGTGGGTTTATTAATAATCAAATAAAGGCAAGCACAAGTAATCAGAAATAATCAGAACTCAATCAAATGTAAACAGATGTTCTTACCCCAGAGCTGGAGAGCTTCTCACCTCAGTTGCAGCTGAGTCGCATGAGCAAGCTCCCTCACAATCTTCTCTACCCTTTTTATAATGAAAATTACAATGGAAAAATTCCTCATGGTCGTAATTCCTACCATCGTAGGAACTCCGACGTTGGTATTCCTACAATTTCAGCGTTACCAACTGTTTAGGAATTTCTGTATTCTTTTGCTTTATTGTTATCTCTTTATCTCTGGTTAAGTCATTCAAGCATGGTGGGGATTAGAATTCAAAAAGAAGGAACAAGGAGGCTTTTACATTGGCTTTAACACTGTGAGCTATTTGCCTGCCTTCCTCCTTTTATTAGGAAAAATTTACATAAAAATCAAAATAAAATTACCGTCTTAGTCATTCGAACCTATTCCTGGCTTATTTGACCATAGTTTCCATTAGACACAAATTTCTTCCCTTTTTATATTTTTTCCAACTAGAAATTTTAAATTAATTAGTAATCATAAAGAAGGTTTTTGTCTCTCTAGAGATGTAAAAGAGAGGTCATCACCCGTAGCCCTTTCTCCCTCACCAACACCTTGTTTATAGAAAAACATTTTTACAATTCTTAAGTTACAAAGGGCGCTCCTTTGAGTTGCAAAGTGTTTCATTAACATTAAAAAGCCGGTAAGAGGAAGAACCTTTGTGCTCAGTCTTGGTCTCAGAGAGGCGAGGCTTGCAGGCAACGCCTATCCTCAGTGTGAGGAGACACTTGTCTGCTCAGCCTGGGCATCCCCTCTGATCTCTCCTGTGAGAAGGGAACATGTCCCCACCTGCCCACAATATAGCAAGCAAGGAAAATGCGTAAAAGTGCCATATGTATTCATCTCTTTTTATCTCTCTGTGAGACATGCCAGACTTACATCCTAAAGGTCAAATTTGGTTATAAAGCCTTCAGCTTTCTCCCATCCTCTTACTCTGCCCGGAGTGAGCAGGAGGACGAGATGGAAGATGAGATACAAGATGAAGATGATGAAAAGCAAGTTTCTCCAGTCTTGGAATACAGGCAAAAGATGTCTAGAGAAGCTGGGAAACAGCTACATAAGTTACTGTCTCTTTAAGAGACATCCAGCTATCCACTGTAAGTTACAAAAAGAGGCGTTTGGACCAAATCAGTCTTACAAAAATGGTTGCAGCTGGCTCAGATAGTATATTATAGTGGAGAATACAAGGAACAAAAGCAAAAACAAAAAGTCCAAGCAAAGACTGAAGTCCTAGCGTTGGCTGTTAGCTAAAACAGCCTGGAACAAATATCCAAAGGAACCCAGGTGAATGGGGACGGACCTGCAATCACGGTGTGAAAGGGAGGGACATCGCAAGCAGGATTGCCCTCAGACGTCTCAGCCATCCTGGCTCTGGCCTGTCCCTCACAGACCACACTGAAAGAGGAACTGCCCCCGGAGGCGTAGGCTCCAGGGGTCAGACTCTCAGGACGAGCAGGACTGAACGTGCCCAGGGGTCCCCACACAAGCTCCTGTCCTAATAATACCTGAAGAATCCCTAATATTAATAACTGTTGGGGGCCAATCAATTTCCTTTTGGACACTGGGGCGACTTTCTCTGTGTTCAGCACCTGGTTCACTTTCTTCTCGATCCACCACTGTAATGAGACTGTCACACCAAATGTTATTATTTCAGTTAGTCTCTAAGCTGCAATTGGGACTATACTATTTTCACATGAATTTCTGATCGTGCCAGATTCTCCCTCACCCCTTCTGGGGAGGGATATACTGAACAAGGTCCAAGCCTCTGTTTTCATGAACATAGCCAGATTATAATAACTTCAATTTCTAAGGGTTATGCTAACTAAGTGATAATGGTCTATTAAATAACTATATTATTTTCTGTATAAAAAAGCAATGTTTTTAGACATTATCGCTGATATTTATGCTTGCCAAGTGGAATGCTAATATAAAGGTCAGTTGTGGGTTGTTTAAAGAAACTAGGGCTAGTGTTTTTGGTAAAGAAGGTATGAGGAATGGAATTACATTTTATGAAGGAAAAAAGAAGTAAGTCTGACTTATAGATGGCTATGTTAAGATGAGAGAATAAATTGATGGGTACAGAAAGTGATAAGGTTTATGGAAGTGGACCCTGAATAAAAAGTTTATGCACATTTAAGACTTACTCTGTTTGAAATAAATTTAAGTAAATTTAAAGATAATCTGAGGGCTTCCCTGGTGGTCCAGTGGGTAAGGACACCGCCTTGCAGTGCAAGGGGCGCCGGTTCAACCCCTGGCCTAGGAGGATCCCACTTGCCAGTGGAGCGGCTGGACTGATGCGTCCAACTATGGAGCCAGAGCTCTGGAGCGCATGCGTCCAGAGCCGGTGCTCTGCGACGAGAAAGGCCACTGCAGTGGGAGGCCCACACAGGCCAAAAGAACAAGGATGGATGAAAATAAATAAATAAATAAATAAATGAAAAACCAATAGAAGTGGCCAAAAAATAAAAATAAAGATAATCTGAGGCAAAAGCGTAAATTCAGCTTTTTTTCCTTATTAAAAGGACACACTTTCTTCACATGTCAGTTGCTTTTGGTAATAGACTTAAGTTTATTTACTTCTTAACTGATCTACTTTAGGAATAGTAATTCAACCCAAACATCATCTAGCTCAGGGATGACCTGTGTGTTTAAGGGTAAACTGCTATTGTTTTGCTAATGCCTGAAATTCTTAAGTTTACTAATGGGTACAATGTTACCATGCTGGCATCCCCTGATGTAAATGGAACCTTAAATTCTAAAGTTTATAGTTGAATGTCAGATAGTGTGCTTCTTAAATCAAATGTCTATATGCAGGCCATTTTTAGACACAAATACTGTCATAGATCCTAATGCCTTAAAATTAACTAACTGTGTAACCCAGTGTCAACTACAAATTGGCATTTACAAATTACATTGCCAGTAACTGGACAACAAGGACATTTGCCCTCTGCCTCTGCAGAGACTGGGTCCCTGTGCTGTTGAGAGCTGCTGACCTTCAATACCCACTGATGGAGATCAAGGTGGGGTAGAGGCACTCTGTGCTCCAGGGAATCTGGTGGGGCAGGTCTTTAGATAGGTAGATGCTTTTAGGAACAGATTTTATTATCCCAATCCTTAAATCTCCTCATATTTAGAAAAACACTAAATCTCCTTATGGTGATCCTTAAATATTGATCTTTCTCCTTCTGTCTCTTTAGAGCAGTCTCTCAGAGCTATCTGGGGTGCTGCCTCCTGGGTTGCTGTCCTAATTATGCCCCATATAAAACTTAACCCACAACTCTCAAGTTGTTCATCTTTTTTAGTAGAAACCAGCTTTCAGCCTTTTCAACAGACATTGTAAGAATGCAGCTGCCTACTCAGACAAGCCGCTGCCAGGATATGTTGACTGCTCCCCTCTTCATCAGTTAAAGACTTCTACTATGAGAAGACAGATTTCTCCACTTCAAGAAAGACTTTCTATAATAATCGATTGTTTTGTTTTTGCTGTTTACTCCTTATTTCTGCAATTACGTGGTAGAATTTGTCTCCAACTGTCTAAATGCTTTTAAGTTACAAATGATGGTTCAGGCTCCTACAACCTCCTCCAGCTATTACTTGAGACTCCTGGGTCAAAGACCCTAATAAAGGGTAAGGAGAATATGTTGCCTCAGTAGTTTAGGGACCATGCCCCTGCTCAGCCTGAAGAAGCCAGATCGGTTGTCGCCCCCTTCCCCTGGCAACATAATTCTCCTAAAAGAAAGAGGGGGGAATGAAAGGATTTAATAGCTAAATTAATAGGAAGATTTGATAAGGAGGCTAGTGGGCCCCAAGGAGGAGGCGGGGAGGAACAAACATTTTTAGCCAAGGTGCCTTCACCTTGCCTTGATTGCCACGCCTATGGCAATAGTCCATTTTGCCTAAGACGTTCTTTTTTTTTTTTTAACTTTTATTTCATTTTAACTTTTACAGTTTTGCTGTTTACAGATATGCATGTTCCCAAATTAGTCATATATATATCCACCCTAAACCACCCCTCCAGACCATCACACAGCACCCCTGCTGGATCCCCTTTTCTCACAGAACAATGACTATAGCTGTTTTCTTCACATACAATAATACAGGTTTTCATGCTACTTCCTTTACGCCTCCCACGCACTGTTCATTCCCCACAATGTCCATATGTCTACTGTTCATGTCTGTTAAGACATTCTTTTAAGCCCAGAGCTAAGGTGTATAACAATGTATCTTGCTAGAGGACATGTTTCTCCTCTTAACTTGTACCTGTGTTATCTAAAGATGTATGTTGTGGGCGTGGGTCTGGTAAGACCTTTATCACCTCAATATAGTCTTTTTAACTACTGTTAATAACCAACTGAAAAAGTATAAAATGCCATGCCTAAAGTGGCTTCACGGGGTACTCTTCTATCCCCCTTCCAGTGTCTATGCTGGAAGCTTTCCCCTATCCTTTCTTACTTTAGTAAACTTTGCACTGCATGAAAAAATAGATACATTTCACAACAACATATTATTATCACTAATGACTATTAGGTTTCTTTTGTCATTATATTTAGCAGTTGGCCTGCCTTTTCTTCCACCTGCTATCTCTGAAACTCAGCCAGATTCTCTTGGCTCTGATGCAGAGTTCATTACCAGCCAAATAAGAAAGGATCCAGTAAATGTTTGCCCTGAAATTAGAAAAGTCTACTGTAGAAATTTTTTGTGAGATAGGAATAGTCATGGGCATCTGAAATACCAACTTCAAGAGTCTTATAGAATTCCAAGAAAAGGTTTTCCAGTTTGACACAAGAAAACAAAGTTTTTTCATTGGACCTTTCCTGAAGTTTTGGTTTTAAGAAAGAGGCATGAAAGGATTTAATAGCTAAATTAATAGGAAGATTTGATAAGGAGGCTAGTGGGCCCCAAGGAGGAGGCGGGGAGGAACAAACATTTTTAGCCAAGGTGCCTTCACCTTGCCTTGATTGCCACGCCTATGGCAATAGTCCATTTTGCCTAAGACGTTCTTTTTTTTTTTTTAACTTTTATTTCATTTTAACTTTTACAGTTTTGCTGTTTACAGATATGCATGTTCCCAAATTAGTCATATATATATCCACCCTAAACCACCCCTCCAGACCATCACACAGCACCCCTGCTGGATCCCCTTTTCTCACAGAACAATGACTATAGCTGTTTTCTTCACATACAATAATACAGGTTTTCATGCTACTTCCTTTACGCCTCCCACGCACTGTTCATTCCCCACAATGTCCATATGTCTACTGTTCATGTCTGTTAAGACATTCTTTTAAGCCCAGAGCTAAGGTGTATAACAATGTATCTTGCTAGAGGACATGTTTCTCCTCTTAACTTGTACCTGTGTTATCTAAAGATGTATGTTGTGGGCGTGGGTCTGGTAAGACCTTTATCACCTCAATATAGTCTTTTTAACTACTGTTAATAACCAACTGAAAAAGTATAAAATGCCATGCCTAAAGTGGCTTCACGGGGTACTCTTCTATCCCCCTTCCAGTGTCTATGCTGGAAGCTTTCCCCTATCCTTTCTTACTTTAGTAAACTTTGCACTGCATGAAAAAAAAATAGATACATTTCACAACAACATATTATTATCACTAATGACTATTAGGTTTCTTTTGTCATTATATTTAGCAGTTGGCCTGCCTTTTCTTCCACCTGCTATCTCTGAAACTCAGCCAGATTCTCTTGGCTCTGATGCAGAGTTCATTACCAGCCAAATAAGAAAGGATCCAGTAAATGTTTGCCCTGAAATTAGAAAAGTCTACTGTAGAAATTTTTTGTGAGATAGGAATAGTCATGGGCATCTGAAATACCAACTTCAAGAGTCTTATAGAATTCCAAGAAAATGTTTTCCAGTTTGACACAAGAACAAAGTTTCCCACCAAATTGATTAAATTTTCAGGTATATTCTTCATATTCATGGGATAGACAGCTGTTAAAGGAAATAATAAGACTCTAATTTAAACACACATTTTTAAACTCACGTTTTAGAAGGAAGTATCCTTCAAGTACTTCAAGGAAGAGAAAAGTTTTAAGCAAAGAGAAGCAAATGAAAGTATGTTGAAGAAGTGGTAGTATTAATATCATCCCATCTTTATTTAGTGAGGGAGTGACTAGTACACTGTGATGAATATGTTAGAAAGATGGGAGCTATTGCAGGAGTGGTTAACAATAGACCAAAAAATGGTCTTTTTGAGTGTCAGTGCTTTTATACATTAGGCCTTTGCTAGTTCACGTTTAGATTTATAGATGCAGAAACTAAGGTTTTAGGTAGTTAAAAACAAAAGCAAAACTTGCTCAAAATCACAAAACTAGTAAATTGGAGAGCTGAGATTCAGATCCATTTCTGACTACGGGGCCTGTGCTCTTAATCTCTGAACTATATACTAATGTTGGTTAAAGAAAAAAAAATTAAAAAGGAGTGAAAGGGTGATGGTGGACTTGATGAGATATGGAATTGACTGGGAGTAGGCAGTGAAGATTCTAAGATGACTGTGAGGTTTTAAGCCTGAGGGACAAACAGAATATTGGAGTTAATTAATCAAAGTAGAAAACACAGGAGTGGAACAAGTTTTGGGAACATAGAAAGAACTGTAGGTATATTTGACAGAGATGTCTAGCGGGAAATTTGGATCTAAAAACTAATACATAAAGGATTCGAATTATTATTTTCATTGTGATAATAACTTGAAGTTCTAAAAAAATTGTTGAGCTCTCCAGACGTAATGAAGTGTGACAAGACGGAGGCAAATCACAGGACTTAATGAGTATTTTGGGGATAGCTGAAAAAGCAATAGTCAGTGAAGGAGACAGAAATAATTGAAGACATAGTAGGGCAAGAAGCAAATTCAGGAATTCTTACAGTATCATAAAATTCAAAGAAAAGAATTTCAAGAGGCAGGAGAGGTAGTCAGCAGTGTCAAATGTTTCCAAAAGGTATTAATATATGAGAAATGAGAAAAAGGAGATGGAAAATTTGACAGTGAAAAAACTAGTTTGTGTAGAAAGTATTAATAGAGTCAGTGAAGGTAAGAGTTTGTCAGGTGGGTGAATGGATGTAGTGCAGAAGTAGTTGGGGGAAGGAGCTGAAACTGAGGAGGTAAAGAGATTAACCTCAAAAAGGAATACAGATGCTTCTTCTCTGGATATAGAAGAAAAGAAGAGAAAACTAATATTACATTGTAATTCAACTATGTGATAGGGACGGAGGGTAAAAGGGTGAGAAGGAGAGAGAGATGGAGAAAGAAAGGAAGGAAGGAAGAAAATAAAAAGCTTTTCTGTGGAAAAAGAAGTCTTGGGAGTGAATTTCATAAGATCTTGACCTCAGTAAAATCACTGAGAGATATAGGAAGCAATTCTGAAAAGCTCTTTAGGGAAGAAGCCTGAGTATTTACTAGAAATGTGTGGAAATATTTATTTACTGAGCAAAGCTCATCATCCAGCTAAAGCTGGAAAATGTGAATGTATAGAAATATCAGTTAAGACTGCTATATTGCCTTATTTAATTGTCCTTGCCTCATCCTTTGACAGGAGTTGAAGTTGAAGTGGATTTATCAGAAGCAAGGGTTAGCAGCGTGGATCTAGGAGGTCAGGGAATCTGAGACAACATAATTTTAAAAAGGCTTATCCTAAGAAGGGAACAGCAAGGAGGATAGGCCTGAGTATGTTGAGGGCGAGTACTGAGAAAGACTCGGTAACTTCTCTTTGTTACATCAGTAAGAGATCTCAAAGCTGTTCAGCACATGCTTTTAGTAACAGTGATTTAGGGCGCACTTTATTGGTGTCCTTTGTGGGGTCACACATTGAACCCAGATAGTTTAAACTCAAATCTTTTACTACCAGTTTGTTTAAATGAAAATGCATAATTTATAATGTAGGAAAACCAGATATAAAATAGTAGATGATCAAACTTAAGTACATGCTACCTTTCGACTTTGTTGTGATAGTTGTTGTTTTGAGAAAATGGTTATTGATGTGGAAATTCCCATTGTAGTGTCGATGAGCCAAAATAACATTTGTTGATATCTTATTGATGTGTTCATATATGTTTTTTATTGAACTGAATTGGCATTTTTGTGAGAAGCATTTTCTTGTGCTTTTATAGTTATTTGGGTAATAACAAATAGACTTGATCTTCTATAAATCTGTTTAATAAGATTTATACTATAAGATCAGTGGAACTTCTTCAGAATATTTTTACAATTGAATTTTCCTTTCCTAACTAGGCACCCACCCAATCCTTGTTTGCTTTTCTTTCAACCAACACATTTGAATTTCAGAGCAGGAGGAAAAGAATCTTTCAAATTCAGTTTAGTTTGATACAAAGGCGCACTGTTAAAAAAAATGCACAAGTTATCTTTGAGTTTATCATTTAATGATTTCCTTTTATCTCTGTATTCAAAGACTGAGTAATGAGATTGTTTAAATATTTGAAAAATAAATTTCATATTAACCAACTTATCTTGGAGAAACAAATCATAAATCCTCAAAATAGCATGATTTTTTTTTTGGAAAGAATGTTACCAAAAGACCTTGCTCACATTTTCAGTCTAATTTTTGGTATCTATAGAATTCTAAATGATGTTTTTTCCTTCATTACAGATATAACCTGAAACATTCCCCTGTGTCTTCCTACATTTCAGGAGCAAATTTCACTCAGCCAAGCCAGTGTTCCTTGTCATTTATTTATGTACAAGATACACTTCAAGGCAGTTTCTAATATATATATATATATATATATGTATGTGTATGTGTGTATATATATATATATATATATAGTATTATCCCTTCACTTTAGATATGTATAGTGTTTTTTTAATGTGGAAAGTATAATGCATTTAAAATGTAATTTCAGGATTTCTTATACTTCCCTATCAGTGTGAGGTGCGGACAGTGGGCAGAGCAAGAAACAGAAGGAAGGAAAGAAACCTCTGATCCAGTGACCAGAGAGAACAGAATTCTATATAGAGATTTTAAGGTTGAATACAGGTTGTAAAGGAGCAAAGGAACTTCAGGGATGACTCTAATGAATAGTCTTTAGTATTCATTATAGAAGATATGCCCTAAAATAGCATTTGAAGTGAGGGAGTGTTTTCTGACAATACATAACATAAACATGTTTTTGTTGCAATATGAAACAAATTTTTGCAAAGCAATATAAAGAGGAAGTAAGCTTCTTCCCATTATAACTTTAAATAACATTTTATCAAATATTTAGGTTTTATGTTTTCTGTTTATTAGTATCCTGTGGGAGATTGGTGGAGCAGGACATACAGCCCTTGACTAAACATAGGATCTACAGCTTGACAATTTAGTCATCTCTGTGGCTTGAAGATTGAAAATGTGTTTTAACTGTCACATCTTATTCCTGGATCACTTTCATCAGTGTCATTTCTAAACTGTACTAAACATTAGATAGTATGAGGCTCACTACTGCCAGCACTTGGAACACACCCTAGTTGTTAGTCCAGGAGCCCAGCCCAGTGTTCTGAACCACACTTTGAATTCAGGCAGGAGGAAAAGAATCTTTCAAATTCAGTTTAGTTTGATACAAAGGCGCACTGTTAAAAAAATGCACAAGTTATCTTTGAGTTTATCATTTAATGATTTCCTTTTATCTCTGTATTCAAAGACTGAGTAATGAGATTGTTTAAATATTTGAAAAATAAATTTCATATTAACCAACTTATCTTGGAGAAACAAATCATAAATCCTCAAAATAGCATGATTTTTTTTTTGGAAAGAATGTTACCAAAAGACCTTGCTCACATTTTCAGTCTAATTTTTGGTATCTATAGAATTCTAAATGATGTTTTTTCCTTCATTACAGATATAACCTGAAACATTCCCCTGTGTCTTCCTACATTTCAGGAGCAAATTTCACTCAGCCAAGCCAGTGTTCCTTGTCATTTATTTATGTACAAGATACACTTCAAGGCAGTTTCCTAATATATATACACATATGTATATGTATGTGTATGTGTGTGTATATATATATATATATATAGTATTATCCCTTCACTTTAGATATGTATAGTGTTTTTTTAATGTGGAAAGTATAATGCATTTAAAATGTAATTTCAGGATTTCTTATACTTCCCTATCAGTGTGAGGTGCGGACAGTGGGCAGAGCAAGAAACAGAAGGAAGGAAAGAAACCTCTGATCCAGTGACCAGAGAGAACAGAATTCTATATAGAGATTTTAAGGTTGAATACAGGTTGTAAAGGAGCAAAGGAACTTCAGGGATGACTCTAATGAATAGTCTTTAGTATTCATTATAGAAGATATGCCCTAAAATAGCATTTGAAGTGAGGGAGTGTTTTCTGACAATACATAACATAAACATGTTTTTGTTGCAATATGAAACAAATTTTTGCAAAGCAATATAAAGAGGAAGTAAGCTTCTTCCCATTATAACTTTAAATAACATTTTATCAAATATTTAGGTTTTATGTTTTCTGTTTATTAGTATCCTGTGGGAGATTGGTGGAGCAGGACATACAGCCCTTGACTAAACATAGGATCTACAGCTTGACAATTTAGTCATCTCTGTGGCTTGAAGATTGAAAATGTGTTTTAACTGTCACATCTTATTCCTGGATCACTTTCATCAGTGTCATTTCTAAACTGTACTAAACATTAGATAGTATGAGGCTCACTACTGCCAGCACTTGGAACACACCCTAGTTGTTAGTCCAGGAGCCCAGCCCAGTGTTCTGGAATTTCATATATTGAGGATGACTCACATCATCCAAACAGATTCCCAAAGGAAGCTGAAATGAGGCAAACTTTTAGTCAGATGAATAGAACTCACTGGGACACAAATTCAAATGACACAGCCAGCCATAGACCACTAGTGAGAGCGACTGACCAGCCAACTTGGAAATTAACACTTAGAGACAGAGGGCCTTTTTATGAGCAAGGGCATCAACCAGCAATGTGTTGTAAGACCCAGAACTGTAAACAACTCCGAAGATTACAGAAACTCAAACCTTTAATTAAAGAAGGTGATTAAAAAAAAAAAAAAAATATATATCAGGTGAAATTTAGGAAAGAAGGTAGAGGGATTTGTTAATGTGAATACCATGTCTTTTGATATATGCTGTATGATAGCATATTTTGTAATTTCTTTTCTGATTATAAAATAATGCATGATTACTGTAAATAATTTCAAAACTATATAGATATAATTGCCTAACATCTGTTTGGCACATGTCCTTCTAGTCAACACATAGATGTGTGTATTATAACTAACAGCATATTTTAATACCTAGTCCTAACAAATTTTAAGCATTAAAAATCACTTTAATTTCCTAAAATCAGAGGAGATATTTGAACCAACTGAATGGCAGATGATTGAAAAGTAGAAGCAGTTACATACGTATATGTCAACAAATGAGGACTGAATTAAATAAGAATACAACAAGGATTTTCAGTGATGGTCAGGTGAAACTGCTCATACTAATCCTAAACCTAGTTGTAAGCATGCTGTGGAAGTCTTTTATAGTACAGCATTCTGAACTACTTTTAATCCAAGAGATACAACTGATTTGGCACGGCTGCTTGAACAGATCTCCAAACAAATGTTGTTCCTGGCACAGGCTTCTTCTAAGCAGTTCTTTCACACTGCTGATGTTGGATTTTTATCTTCCATTCCCCTATGCATTAAAACCTATCAAGCCTGTAATTTATTGCTTTATAAGATTAGCTCATCTTAATACTACTCATATAGTATGAGGCTCACTACTGCCAGCACTTGGAACACACCCTAGTTGTTAGTCCAGGAGCCCAGCCCAGTGTTCTGGAATTTCATATATTGAGGATGACTCACATCATCCAAACAGATTCCCAAAGGAAGCTGAAATGAGGCAAACTTTTAGTCAGATGAATAGAACTCACTGGGACACAAATTCAAATGACACAGCCAGCCATAGACCACTAGTGAGAGCGACTGACCAGCCAACTTGGAAATTAACACTTAGAGACAGAGGGCCTTTTTATGAGCAAGGGCATCAACCAGCAATGTGTTGTAAGACCCAGAACTGTAAACAACTCCGAAGATTACAGAAACTCAAACCTTTAATTAAAGAAGGTGATTAAAAAAAAAAAAAAAATATATATCAGGTGAAATTTAGGAAAGAAGGTAGAGGGATTTGTTAATGTGAATACCATGTCTTTTGATATATGCTGTATGATAGCATATTTTGTAATTTCTTTTCTGATTATAAAATAATGCATGATTACTGTAAATAATTTCAAAACTATATAGATATAATTGCCTAACATCTGTTTGGCACATGTCCTTCTAGTCAACACATAGATGTGTGTATTATAACTAACAGCATATTTTAATACCTAGTCCTAACAAATTTTAAGCATTAAAAATCACTTTAATTTCCTAAAATCAGAGGAGATATTTGAACCAACTGAATGGCAGATGATTGAAAAGTAGAAGCAGTTACATACGTATATGTCAACAAATGAGGACTGAATTAAATAAGAATACAACAAGGATTTTCAGTGATGGTCAGGTGAAACTGCTCATACTAATCCTAAACCTAGTTGTAAGCATGCTGTGGAAGTCTTTTATAGTACAGCATTCTGAACTACTTTTAATCCAAGAGATACAACTGATTTGGCACGGCTGCTTGAACAGATCTCCAAACAAATGTTGTTCCTGGCACAGGCTTCTTCTAAGCAGTTCTTTCACACTGCTGATGTTGGATTTTTATCTTCCATTCCCCTATGCATTAAAACCTATCAAGCCTGTAATTTATTGCTTTAGAAGATTAGCTCATCTTAAAGTATAATGTATGAGTAGGAGAGTTCTGTTAAAGGTAGCAGAGTGAAGAAAGTTTTACTCTTCCCTTCTCCTCTGAAACTCACTAAAAATAAGACAGGAAAATAGAAAAGAAGAAAAATAAGGCTAAGCCCCAGAATACAGACAGTGAAACAATTTGCCCAATACTGTAAAATCTAGACTACCTGCAGGAGGATGCTGAACCCCTCCTGGGAATCTCAACCAATATACTGATTTCTCTAAAAGGTACTGTTATAATGGGCTTTCCTGGTGGTCGCAGTATAGAATCTGCCTGCAATATGGGAGACCTGGGTTTGATCCCTATATGAGGAAGATGAAAGAGGGCATGGCTACCCACTCCAGTATTTTTGCCTGGAAAACCCCATGGATAGAGGAACCTGGCGAGCTGCAGTCCGTGGGATCACAAAGAGCTGGGTAGGATTGAGCAGCTTTCACACACGCAAGTAGATTTGACCAGTGAGCTTTTTTTTTGGAGTTGTGACATATCATTGTTCATAGGCTGAAAGAAATTATTGGCGTGACCTGTTACAGAAAATACAGTAACAATTTTTGTAAAACTTCACTAACATAAGTGTTAAGAGATAATAGGACAATAAAATGAGATGAAATATCCATGGGGAAACTTCAGGAAAGAAGTATAAGAGAAAAGGAAGAGCATTAGAATTAAGAAAATGATATTAGGAATTTTAAGAGACAGTAAATGTAATCAGAGGCATACCTGAAAGGCTTATAGAAATTTAACAACATTTAATAAGAAAATATAAGATATAAAAATTATAGAGAAGGTGATAAGGGAAAATAAAGGAGATCTAATATCTATATGGGGTCAAAAAACTTTTTCTGTAAAGTGACAGATAATAAATATTTTAGGCCTTTGTGATCAATATAGTTTCTGTTACAGCCATTCAGCCCTGTCGCTTTAGTGCAAAAGAATAGGTTACCTGTGGCTTTGTTCCAGTGAAAAGTTATAGTCAGAAACAAGTGGTGGGCTGGATCTTGCCTGCTCTGTTTGTCAACCTCTGTTTTTTTTTTTTCTACACCAAAACCATTTTTATTGAGGTGTAACCAAACCCTCTGTTCTTATGAACAACAAATGGAATTGAAAAAATATTCAAAGTTATAACTGAAAAAAAATTTTCCTGAGATAATTAAAACCTTGAATCAAAGTGATACCCTTTGGCCTGGAAATAATTATAGATGAACTGATAGCAAGTCATGTCTTGGCCAAATTACTAAACTTCAAGAATGAAGACAGAAATCTGTGGACATTTAGGTAATGGGATGGGGGACAGAACTTGAACTTCCTTTAGCTTCTTCCTCAGCAAGAAATAATGTTAGAAAACAACAGAGTAATGTCTACCATGTCCTGAGGTTTACCTGGTATTTTCTAACCGGCCAAATACTTAAAACATGAATACAACACATAAATGAACTTGAGCATAGAAAAGCTCAACAAACATAATGCCCATGAGACCTTTTTAAAACAAATTATATCATAATAAAATATAACTAATTAAAAGATGAATCAAAGAATTTAGAAATCATGAAAAATTTAGTATAATGATGAGAAATTAATTTTATTACAGAACTTATATACCTCTTAGAAGTTATACTTTTATAATGTATTATAAATTTATAAACTGTGATATTATAAAAATAATGTAGCTAACAGTGAGATGAGGGAGGGAATAACAGGAAGTTATAATGTGCTTCTTTCTTCATCTTTAGTAACATGGAATCAGTAAATGCTCCTTAAAGTTGAACGTAGCTAAAAACATTACTCTGGGCTTTTAATATGTTTCATAATTTTGTTCTCAGCTCTAGAGGAATCTTTTCAGAATGGCACATGATAAAGCACTCGTTAGCTATTCTTCAGCTTTACATTGTATCCTTTTCTTCAAATAATTCAATGAAAAGTTATAAGTATTCTAAGAATAACATATAAGAATGTCTTGGAAGAGCCAAAATATAAGAATTTATTTAATTGTTTAATAGTTTTAGTAGTTATTTAAATTTTTTAAAAAAGAATTATTTAAAAGTTACTGGCCAGTGAAAAGTTATAGTCAGAAACAAGTGGTGGGCTGGATCTTGCCTGCTCTGTTTGTCAACCTCTGTTTTTTTTTTTTCTACACCAAAACCATTTTTATTGAGGTGTAACCAAACCCTCTGTTCTTATGAACAACAAATGGAATTGAAAAAATATTCAAAGTTATAACTGAAAAAAAATTTTCCTGAGATAATTAAAACCTTGAATCAAAGTGATACCCTTTGGCCTGGAAATAATTATAGATGAACTGATAGCAAGTCATGTCTTGGCCAAATTACTAAACTTCAAGAATGAAGACAGAAATCTGTGGACATTTAGGTAATGGGATGGGGGACAGAACTTGAACTTCCTTTAGCTTCTTCCTCAGCAAGAAATAATGTTAGAAAACAACAGAGTAATGTCTACCATGTCCTGAGGTTTACCTGGTATTTTCTAACCGGCCAAATACTTAAAACATGAATACAACACATAAATGAACTTGAGCATAGAAAAGCTCAACAAACATAATGCCCATGAGACCTTTTTAAAACAAATTATATCATAATAAAATATAACTAATTAAAAGATGAATCAAAGAATTTAGAAATCATGAAAAATTTAGTATAATGATGAGAAATTAATTTTATTACAGAACTTATATACCTCTTAGAAGTTATACTTTTATAATGTATTATAAATTTATAAACTGTGATATTATAAAAATAATGTAGCTAACAGTGAGATGAGGGAGGGAATAACAGGAAGTTATAATGTGCTTCTTTCTTCATCTTTAGTAACATGGAATCAGTAAATGCTCCTTAAAGTTGAACGTAGCTAAAAACATTACTCTGGGCTTTTAATATGTTTCATAATTTTGTTCTCAGCTCTAGAGGAATCTTTTCAGAATGGCACATGATAAAGCACTCGTTAGCTATTCTTCAGCTTTACATTGTATCCTTTTTCTTCAAATAATTCAATGAAAAGTTATAAGTATTCTAAGAATAACATATAAGAATGTCTTGGAAGAGCCAAAATATAAGAATTTATTTAATTGTTTAATAGTTTTAGTAGTTATTTAAATAAAAGGAAATTTTCTCTCACTTCCTGCACTTTAGTAACTGAAAGTTATTCTAGTTAGTATGTGCTTTCAAGTAGCCAATACAGGATGTAATTATCCTTAACTAAGTAAGGCTTGACTTGGTGGAGTTACTGAGTTTCATTATAAAAAGGCTTCTGAGAAACTAGGCAAATAAGCAAATCTTTGTAAACAGGATGAAGAGTTGGTGCCATAATGTCATCATTTAAATAGTTGAATTTAACAATTTGATTAACAAAAAGTGTTATACAGCAAACTTACTGCTAGTCTTTTTTTCCTATTTCTTTCCATTGCTGTGAATTTATAATTAACTTATTGGAGTTCATTTTTTTCATACTCCTCCCTTGGCATACACTCTAAAATCAGTTTAATCCAGAAAGATTCAGAGAATAGTTTGTGGTTTGTTCTCTCCTTATAACTTCTGTTAACTCTGTTGCTTTGCATATACACATTTCAGATAAAGTAATTATGTAAGTAAACGTTTACATTGGAAGGTAGATGCTCCTCAGATATGTTTGTTTTTTACCCTTCTACCTGGTGGGCATGTGTGCCTGCTAAGTCACTTCAGTCATGTCCAACTCTTTGCAACCCTATGGACTGTAGCCCTCCAGCATCCTCTCCCCACAGGATTCTCCAGGCAGGAGTACTTGAGTGGGTTGCCATGCCCTTCGCCAGGGGATCTTGCTGACCCAGGGATTAAACTCATGTCTCTTATGTCTCTTGCACTGGCAAGTTGGGTCTTCTTTTTTTTTTTTTTCTTTTTCTTTGTTTATAATTTTATTTCCATGTATGTGATAATATTACTAATACCTGGGGTTTTGATGAGGTCCAGTAAATGATACCAGTCCTCCCTTAAACTTTTATTTTACTTTTAACTTTTACAGAGTTTTGTTGTTTACAGATATGTATGTTCCCAGATTAGTCATATGTATATCTCCCCCTTCCCACCCCTCCTGACCATCACACAGCACCCCTGAAGGATCTTCTTTTCTCACAGAGCAATGACTATAGCTATTTTCTTCACTTATGATGGTACAGGCCTTCATGCTACTTCCAGAATTTATTTAATGTTTAATAGTTTTAGTAGTTATTTAAATAAAAGGAAATTTTCTCTCACTTCCTGCACTTTAGTAACTGAAAGTTATTCTAGTTAGTATGTGCTTTCAAGTAGCCAATACAGGATGTAATTATCCTTAACTAAGTAAGGCTTGACTTGGTGGAGTTACTGAGTTTCATTATAAAAAGGCTTCTGAGAAACTAGGCAAATAAGCAAATCTTTGTAAACAGGATGAAGAGTTGGTGCCATAATGTCATCATTTAAATAGTTGAATTTAACAATTTGATTAACAAAAAGTGTTATACAGCAAACTTACTGCTAGTCTTTTTTTCCTATTTCTTTCCATTGCTGTGAATTTATAATTAACTTATTGGAGTTCATTTTTTTCATACTCCTCCCTTGGCATACACTCTAAAATCAGTTTAATCCAGAAAGATTCAGAGAATAGTTTGTGGTTTGTTCTCTCCTTATAACTTCTGTTAACTCTGTTGCTTTGCATATACACATTTCAGATAAAGTAATTATGTAAGTAAACGTTTACATTGGAAGGTAGATGCTCCTCAGATATGTTTGTTTTTTACCCTTCTACCTGGTGGGCATGTGTGCCTGCTAAGTCACTTCAGTCATGTCCAACTCTTTGCAACCCTATGGACTGTAGCCCTCCAGCATCCTCTCCCCACAGGATTCTCCAGGCAGGAGTACTTGAGTGGGTTGCCATGCCCTTCGCCAGGGGATCTTGCTGACCCAGGGATTAAACTCATGTCTCTTATGTCTCTTGCACTGGCAAGTTGGGTCTTCTTTTTTTTTTTTTCTTTTCTTTTTCTTTGTTTATAATTTTATTTCCATGTATGTGATAATATTACTAATACCTGGGGTTTTGATGAGGTCCAGTAAATGATACCAGTCCTCCCTTAAACTTTTATTTTACTTTTAACTTTTACAGAGTTTTGTTGTTTACAGATATGTATGTTCCCAGATTAGTCATATGTATATCTCCCCCTTCCCACCCCTCCTGACCATCACACAGCACCCCTGAAGGATCTTCTTTTCTCACAGAGCAATGACTATAGCTATTTTCTTCACTTATGATGGTACAGGCCTTCATGCTACTTCCTTTACGCCTCCCACCCACTGTTCCTTCCCCACAATGTCCATATGTCCACTGTCCATGTCTGTCTTTCTGTCGCTTCACTGCATGTGCCATCATCACCAAAATTTTTTTTTCTTTTACAGAGTTTTGTTGTTTACTGCCACACATTGACCTGAATCTACCATAGGTATACATGTGCTCCCCCCACCCCTGCAACCTCCCTCCATCTCATCCCTCCAGATCGCCTCAGAGCCCCTATTTGAGATCCCGTAGTCCCACAGCCTATTCCCCTCCCTTACCCCAGTGTCGATAAGACTGTTCTCCATGTCCACCTCTCCATTGCTGCTCTGCATATTCATTTATCAGCACCATCTTTTTAGATTCCATATATATGTGTCAGTATACAATAAGCTCTAGATTCATCCACCTCATTAGAACTGATTCAAACGTTTTTCTTTTATCACTGAGTAATATTCCATTGTATATATGTACCACAGATTATTTATCCATTCATCTGTCGATGGACATCTAGGTTGCTCCCATGTTCTAGTTATTGTAAATAGTGCTACAATGAACAGTGGGGTACATGTGTCTCTTTCAGCTTTGATTTCCTCAGGGTGTATGCCTTGTGGGATTGCTGGGTCATATGGTGGTTTTATTCCTAGTTTTTTGAGGAATCTCCATACTGTCTTCCATAGCGTCTGTATCAGTGTACATTCCCAACAACACTGCAAGAGTGTTCCCTTTTCTCCACATCCTCTCCAACATTTATTATTTGTAGACTTTTTGATGATGGCCATTCTGACTGGTGTGAGGTTTTGATTTTGTAGTTTTGATTTGCATTTCTCTAACAATGAGTGATGTTGAGCATCTTTTCATATGTTTCTTGGCCATCTGTTGGTTCTTTACCACTGTGCCATCTGGGAAGAGGTAGAACCCTTTAGTCCTAGCTAGTTCCATCTCATCACATATCTTTTCCCTGTGGAGTGCCAACATTAATTGGTTTTATTGACCATATCACCTTATTATAGTAATTCGAGATATGCTGGCTTGCTAATACTTTATAAGGAGACAGCATTATTTTTTATAAAAATTTGAATCTATAGGTATTCCTTTGCAGTGGCCACTGGCCTCACTATTAGAATTATTATTATTATTAATGTGACAGTTACTGAGTGGTTACTGTAAATTAGTATAAAGAAAAGTACATGACATGTGCTGTTCTCAAAGGACTTACAGTTTATTTGGGGCAAGTACTAATGAATGTCAGTAAAAACTGTAAGTATATTATATTGTATTAGTAAAGTGATAGAGGGACTTTAGTGACCCAGAGGAACTTGAAAGTTTATCCCAAAGAAACTAACATTTATTGAGTGCTTGCAAGTACTAAGTACTTTAAAAATTCAGTCAGACTCTAACTCTAATCTCTAAATGTGGGTAATATTTTAACTGGTTTTGTTCTTTTAGTATTTTGTAAATTGGAGAATAACTGTTTGAAAGTAGGCCAAATTAGCAGTGTTCAACTTCCCTTTTGAAAAGAAATTAGATGATAGGGCTGTAATAGAATAGAAAATGTAGAAGATTTAAACAGCTTATAATGCAGTAACTGGTATATTACAGGACTGAAAAAGAATGTGATTTTGAATATAAAGTTCCATTTAGTAATCTCAGTCATTGCCCTCTTCTGTGACTTTTCAGATTTTCATGTGCTTCAAATGTAGCTTAACTAGTGGACTAAATGTGAACAAGCCATGATTGTTCTATTGTGGTAATAATAATATTCACAATATTTTGCTAACTTTATGAAAACAAAACAAAATAGTATTCTCAGAAGCCACTTAAGTTTTCCTTTGGCTTTCTTGACTTCTGTGATAATTTCTACTTTAGCACCTTGAACTCCTTTTGTTGTTGTTCAGTTACTAAGTCATGTCCAACTCTTTGCAACCCCATGGAATGTAGCATGACAGGCTTCCCTGTCCTTCACTATCTCCTGGATTTTGCATGAGTTTGACTCATGCCTGTTGAGTCAGTGATGCCTTCCAGCTATCTCATCCTGTATCGCCTGCCTTCTCCTCCTGCCCTCAGTCTTTCCCAGCATCAGGGTCTTTACCAATGAGTTGATGCTTCACATCAGGTGGCCACACCTTCAGCATCAACATCAGTCCTTCCAGTGAATATTCAGTGTTGATTTCCTTTAGGACTGACTGGTTTGGTCTCCTTGCTGTCCAGGGGACTCTCGGGAGTCTTCTCCAACACAATAGTTCAAAGGCATTAATTCTCCGGCACTCAGCCTTCTTTTTAGTGCAGCTCTCACATCCTACATGACTACTGGAAAAAAAAAACATACCTTTGACTATATAGACCTTTGTTGGCAAAGTGATGTCTCTGCTTTCAAATACACTATGTTTGTCATAGCTTTTCTTCCAAGAAGCAAGCATCTTTTAATTTCATGGCTGCAGTCACCACCTACAGTGATTTTTAGAGCCTAAGAATATAAAATCTGTCACTGTTTCCATTTTTTTCCCCCATTTATTTCCCATGAAGTGGTAGGAATCGTTACCATGATCTTAGTGCTTTGAATATTGAGTTTTAAGCTAGCTTTTTTCACTCTTCTTTTTCACCTTCGTCAAGAGGCTCTTCACTTTCTGCATCATCAGAGTGATATCATCTGCATATCTGAGGTTATTGATAATTCTCCTGGCAATCTTGATTCTAGCCCATGAACCACCCAGGTTGGCATTTAGCATGATGTACTCTGAATATAAGTTAAATAAACAGGGTGACAGTATACAGCCTTGATGTACTCCTTTCCCATTTTTGAACTAGTTAGTTGTTCCATATCTGGTTCTAACTGTTGCTTCCTGTTGTGCTGCTGAACTCTTTTTACACATTCTGCTAATAAAATAGACTAGCTTGTGTTTATTGCCATTGTTATTGAAGACCGATTATTGAATTAATTCATAGTGTTGAATCAGAAGATGGAGAATGTAGTATTGTGGCTGCCTTCAAAGAGCTTGTGTTGTCAAAGTATGTAAAGACAGCATTGACTCAGAGCAGTGTTTTAATGCTATTCAGTGACATTAAACATGTTGGCTGGACTGAGTGTTCTTATACACTGCAAATAAAAGTAACTCTTAACTCTAATTGCTCTTCCTACTCCTTTTTTTTTTTCTTCCTCCTTTTATAAGAACATGAATTCAATATATAAACAAATGCCAGGTTTGACTGTTCTATCTCTAAAATACTTTTCTGCTAGGCAAGATAGGAAAAGATTTGAGGTATTTCATTGGGTGACATTTGAAAATTTGGTGCGAGACCCTTATGGAGTTTGGTATCTGGACCCTAACACATCTCTAAAAATCAACAGCAGAAAGGAATTTAGGTCAATTTTTATTACTTTGATAAATTGGGGTGAGCCAGCATAATTTGCATAGTTCAACTGAAAAGCTGCTTTGAGGAAATAGTTTTAAGTGTGATATTTTGATGATAAGGGAGAATGGTAATTGAGAAAGAAAGCTGAGATGAGAAGCCTTTCTTTTAGTCATACAGATACCTCTGTCTCTATTATATATTTGAAGCCTGTGTTATCTGTTTGCATATTTATATAATTAAAGATAGGCTTTAGGGTTTGACATTGCATTTCCTATAGAAACACTAAAGGAAATATTAATGAGACCCTTCTATTGGAAAGTAGTGGCGACAGGAGTAAACCTGACCACTGTCAGTCTGTCACCATTTGGCCTCCATTTAGATACTGTTTAGTGTTTTTGATTCACAAAAGAGTCCACCATGACTGTGGCAGCTACCATTTGACTTTATAGTAAAATAACTTATTACCTTCCCTTTCTTCTGCTTAGATTAGGTTTGGGATATTGAAGGTCTTAATATGTCCCAAAATTAAGAAAATTTTTTTAGGCAAGAATTTTCAGGAAAAACTGACACATGTATACATGTGCACACACAGTGTTAAGATAAATTTTAGTCCTTGAAACAATTGTTGCTACTCCTGTTTCCCACTGTTTGTTCCACTCCAGCATGCTAAATACTCATCAAGAATTAGTTAAGACAGCATTGCTCAGAGATCAAAATGGAGAATGTAGTATTGTGGCTGCCTTCAAAGAGCTTGTGTTGTCAAAGTATGTAAAGACAGCATTGACTCAGAGCAGTGTTTTAATGCTATTCAGTGACATTAAACATGTTGGCTGGACTGAGTGTTCTTATACACTGCAAATAAAAGTAACTCTTAACTCTAATTGCTCTTCCTACTCCTTTTTTTTTTTCTTCCTCCTTTTATAAGAACATGAATTCAATATATAAACAAATGCCAGGTTTGACTGTTCTATCTCTAAAATACTTTTCTGCTAGGCAAGATAGGAAAAGATTTGAGGTATTTCATTGGGTGACATTTGAAAATTTGGTGCGAGACCCTTATGGAGTTTGGTATCTGGACCCTAACACATCTCTAAAAATCAACAGCAGAAAGGAATTTAGGTCAATTTTTATTACTTTGATAAATTGGGGTGAGCCAGCATAATTTGCATAGTTCAACTGAAAAGCTGCTTTGAGGAAATAGTTTTAAGTGTGATATTTTGATGATAAGGGAGAATGGTAATTGAGAAAGAAAGCTGAGATGAGAAGCCTTTCTTTTAGTCATACAGATACCTCTGTCTCTATTATATATTTGAAGCCTGTGTTATCTGTTTGCATATTTATATAATTAAAGATAGGCTTTAGGGTTTGACATTGCATTTCCTATAGAAACACTAAAGGAAATATTAATGAGACCCTTCTATTGGAAAGTAGTGGCGACAGGAGTAAACCTGACCACTGTCAGTCTGTCACCATTTGGCCTCCATTTAGATACTGTTTAGTGTTTTTGATTCACAAAAGAGTCCACCATGACTGTGGCAGCTACCATTTGACTTTATAGTAAAATAACTTATTACCTTCCCTTTCTTCTGCTTAGATTAGGTTTGGGATATTGAAGGTCTTAATATGTCCCAAAATTAAGAAAATTTTTTTAGGCAAGAATTTTCAGGAAAAACTGACACATGTATACATGTGCACACACAGTGTTAAGATAAATTTTTAGTCCTTGAAACAATTGTTGCTACTCCTGTTTCCCACTGTTTGTTCCACTCCAGCATGCTAAATACTCATCAAGAATTTTAGGTATCAGCACATTAAGTTTAAAATACCAAGATAAATATAAGGGGTAGTCAGAAAGGAAAGTTTTTCATTCAGAGAGCTTAGAATATTCGAAATACTATATTTACCACTTGCAGTTTCCTTGTTTATAGTAGCCTATGAATCTTAGCACTTTTAGAACTTTTAGTAAATCCTTTCCTTTTTTGTACCAAAATTTCAAATCTACAGAAACATTAAAAGAATGGTACTAGTGGATATCCAGATTCCCTTTATGTAAATTCATTGATTATTAACATTTTGCCAAAGTATGCTTTATCCCTCGCTGACCTTTTGAGATATCATTGATGCTTTATCCATAAAAAGTGCAGCATGTGTCTTCTATAACTATTATATACTTATTATTCAAGAAGTTTAACATTCATACAGTGCTAATAACTAATACACAGTACATTGAAAATATATCGTAGTTAGATGGTATTGTTGACTCAAGGAAAAAAAAAATTTTTCTGCCCACTTCAAAGATAAATGCCTTTTACTCCCTTGAAGATAGTTTTCAAGGGAAAGTGTGTACCATTTATTCTATAAAGTAGAGTGGTATATATCTATTATAAAGCAGGAAGTAATAATTGTGCTTGAGATGGGCATCTTTCATCAATGAAAATTTGTTGAAAAACATGATCTATTTACCTTATTTATGTTTAAGTAATATTTCATCTATGCTATGCATGTATGTAATATGTATTTATATACCTCATGTTTTTATTGCTAACATTTGTAGAGAATTTTTCAATAGGAAATATGATATTTTGTGACATGTATCATAAGAGCTGTTAGATTTGATTCTTAATCATTTTTCTCATTTGCTTCTTAGACATGCTATACTTAATAAACTGCCCAGCTTCAATGTTGAAAGGAATTCATTGTTTTGGGTATTTTAGTGTTTGACTTCATGTTTATATTAGCTGGAGTGCAAACATATAGGTGATTGTCACAATTACCCATGCTTTGCTTTGAAAGAGAGTCTTAACCAAAGGAATTATACGATGCTTTACTGGCAAATGATCAAATGGATACTTCCTTTTGGACTTCTTATTCATCCATTTGGATGGGATTTCTTTTGTTTGCCTCTATTATTGGTTTTTTTATTTTTATTTTTAAATCTCACTCCTTTTTTTAAAAAAATATTTATTATTTATTTATTTGGGGCGGGGGGCAGGTTGGGGAGGGAGGGGGCGGGCGGGCCACTTCTATTGATTGTTCGTTTATCTATTTTCATCCATCTTTGTTCTTTGGCCCACGTGGGCCTCCCATCGCGGTGGCCTCTGTTGTTGCAGAGCACTGACTCTGGGCGCATGCGCCCCAGAGCTCCGGCTCGGTAATTGGACACATTGGTCCAGCCGCTCCGCGGCACGTGGGATCTTCCCAGGTCAGGGATCGAACTGGCGCCGCTTGCACTGCAAGGTGGTGTCCTTACCCACTGGACCACCAGGGAAGCCCCATCTATTATTGTTCTTTTATTCATTGTTTGTTTATTCATTTTCATCCATCTTCATTCCTTGGCCGGTGTGGGCCTCCCACTGTAGCTGCCCCTTTCGCTGCAGACCACTGGCTCTGGGCGCATGCGCTCCAGAGCGCTGGCTCACAATCAGACATACCAGTCCAACCACTCCGCGGCAGGCAGGATCTTCCTGGGCCAGGGATTGAACCAGTGCCCCTTGCGCTGCAAGGCGGACTCTCTGCCCGCTGGACCATCAGGGAAGTGCACATCTGGAACTCTTAAACGCTAAGAGGTATATAAGTTGTTGTTACCTGTTTTTTTTCAAAACTGGTTATATGTGAACATATGCTTGTCTTGTAACTGAGCAGTTCTACTGGCTATATACCCAGACAGAGGATGTGCATCCGTAAGTGTACCAAAAGAACATAAAGAATGTTCATCACAGCATTATTACCCAAGTCTGGAAATAGCCCATTGTCACTTTTGGAGTATTCATACATTAAATTCATATAATGGATACATAGATATGCAGTAATGAAAAAGAACTAACTACTGCTATTCTCAACAACATGGATAAATCCAATACGTATAATGTTGAGCAGCAAAAACCAAATTCAAAAATAATAAATTCTATGTGATTCCATTAATATAAAGTCCAGGCCTTTATCAGAAAATAAAATCTTTCTAGCTTTCATGAAAAGCCTAACTGAAGAATGTTTGAAGGATAAATAGTTCTTTTCTCTTTCCTTCTTTTTAATAATTTAGAAATCTTTTTCACTAAGAGAGTAACAATAAATTACTGTATTTAGTACAATAAAGTTAATGCTACTTTTGTTCCCATCCCCAGTTATAGAAGCCTTTCTCCCCAGAGATTATTATACCATAAAAATGATATCTTCCCCATTTATTTTTATATTTAAATGTATTATTTTATGTACTATATGTAAATAGATGTGAAAAGAAAACATGGTAACACGTATGTATTTGTCTCTTTTAAACTTACATGTAGAGTACTGTAATTTGCTTATCCTGTTACAGTTTTTAAATCTTGTGATTTATCAACATTCAATTTATTACGAAAGTGTTAGTTGTTCAGTTGAGTCTGACTCTGCAACCCTATAGATTACAGCCTATGAGGCTTCTCTGTCCATGGAATTCTCCAAGCAAGCATACTGGAGTGCTTAGCCATTCCCTTCTCCAAGGGATCAAACTTGGGTCTTCTGCATTGCAGGAGCATTCTTTACTGTTTGAACCACCAAGGAAGCCCTATAGATCTATTAATAACTTTTAATTCTAAATAAACTTTATTATATAAATCATTGAATTTAATTGTTCTTAATATTTATGCTGTTCTATATTATAATCTTTTAAAATCAAGCAACCTTTGCCAAAAAGCCCCACAAATTTGATTTATAAAGTGCTGTATAAGAAATTTCTTACAGAACTTTGTGCTAGAAAATATTTTGCCTTTCCTGACAAGTTGTTATAAATTCTCTTGTATTTTTGAGAATTATCTCTGATTGTGTTGTCTTTTTTGTCTTAGGGGCTAGGAGGCCATAGTAGTTTTCTGTTGTTGCTCTAACAAATTATAGTAAGCCTCGTGGCTTAAAACAGCATAAATTTATTATCTTATGTAGTTCAGTAGAAGTCCAATACCAGTCTCACTGGGCTAAAACCAAGGTGTCAGCAAGTCTGCATTCCTCTGTGGAGACTCCAAGGAAGAATGTGTTTGGTTGCCTTTTCTGCTTCAGAAGCTACCCACTTGTCCTGACCTTCTCCTCTAGTGATACTGGGGAGAAGCCTTCTTGATCTTTGTCACACTGACCTCTCTCTGGTTCTCTATAGCCACATCTTCCTCTGTTTGAAAGTCCCTTTGATAACACTGGTCCTACCCAAGACAGTTCCCTTATTTTAAACTCAGTTTATTGGCAACCTTAATCCCATCTGCAATCTTAATTTCCATTTGCCCGTAAACCAATAAAAAAATGATATCTTCCCCATTTATTTTTATATTTAAATGTATTATTTTATGTACTATATGTAAATAGATGTGAAAAGAAAACATGGTAACACGTATGTATTTGTCTCTTTTAAACTTACATGTAGAGTACTGTAATTTGCTTATCCTGTTACAGTTTTTAAATCTTGTGATTTATCAACATTCAATTTATTACGAAAGTGTTAGTTGTTCAGTTGAGTCTGACTCTGCAACCCTATAGATTACAGCCTATGAGGCTTCTCTGTCCATGGAATTCTCCAAGCAAGCATACTGGAGTGCTTAGCCATTCCCTTCTCCAAGGGATCAAACTTGGGTCTTCTGCATTGCAGGAGCATTCTTTACTGTTTGAACCACCAAGGAAGCCCTATAGATCTATTAATAACTTTTAATTCTAAATAAACTTTATTATATAAATCATTGAATTTAATTGTTCTTAATATTTATGCTGTTCTATATTATAATCTTTTAAAATCAAGCAACCTTTGCCAAAAAGCCCCACAAATTTGATTTATAAAGTGCTGTATAAGAAATTTCTTACAGAACTTTGTGCTAGAAAATATTTTGCCTTTCCTGACAAGTTGTTATAAATTCTCTTGTATTTTTGAGAATTATCTCTGATTGTGTTGTCTTTTTTGTCTTAGGGGCTAGGAGGCCATAGTAGTTTTCTGTTGTTGCTCTAACAAATTATAGTAAGCCTCGTGGCTTAAAACAGCATAAATTTATTATCTTATGTAGTTCAGTAGAAGTCCAATACCAGTCTCACTGGGCTAAAACCAAGGTGTCAGCAAGTCTGCATTCCTCTGTGGAGACTCCAAGGAAGAATGTGTTTGGTTGCCTTTTCTGCTTCAGAAGCTACCCACTTGTCCTGACCTTCTCCTCTAGTGATACTGGGGAGAAGCCTTCTTGATCTTTGTCACACTGACCTCTCTCTGGTTCTCTATAGCCACATCTTCCTCTGTTTGAAAGTCCCTTTGATAACACTGGTCCTACCCAAGACAGTTCCCTTATTTTAAACTCAGTTTATTGGCAACCTTAATCCCATCTGCAATCTTAATTTCCATTTGCCAGTAATATGCCCACAAAATCCAGAGACTGGTACATAGATATTGTGCATGAGGAAGGACATGGAGGAGGTTGTTATTCTGGCTGCCACAGAGACTTAAAGCTAAATATGGAACTTAATTTAGCGTCTCTTTGATGGGCCACATCAAAACTTCTTTTATCCCAATTTTTATTTTCTAATATTTTTATTTTTCTTGGCCTCGATTTTTTAATTTCAACTTTAGATTTTAAAAAAATGTGCCACCATTTTTTAAATGGTATGTTTGTGTTGTGTTTCAACTTCTTTGTGGAATGATGAAGGATAAATAAAATATTTTGAAAATTTAGACCTTGTGCATGCTTAGAAGATGAAGAGCATGCTAGAGATAGTAGTAAGGACCTCTCATATATAGATAAGGATCTGCCAGTCTCTCAGTCTCAGTCTTAACTGTGTAAAATTGTGATCAGAATTGTTAGCTAAGAGAGCACTATTTACGATAATCAATACATGGATTGGGAGTTCAGCTTTAGGAGATGCGAACTATTATATGTAGGATGGATAAAGAGCAAGGTTCTACTGTATAGCCAGGGAGTTGTATTCAGCCTCCTGTAGTAAACCATAATGGAAAAGAATATGAAAAAGAATTATGTATATACATATATATGACTTAGTCTCTTTGCTGTACAGCAGAAATTAAGCAGAGCATTGTAAATCAATAAAATTTGGAAAAAAAAAAAAAGAATTGTTAGCTAAGAGATTTGCCCCCATGTGATCCCTAAACCAATGGAGAGATCAGCTGGAATCAGAGTGAGCTGAGGATCATTCTGAGTCTAGTGTTTTCAGCTTTGAATTATATATGAAAATCATCTTAACTATCATATTAGGTCTTACCCTTTGTACTACACTAATACCCTTAATGACTATTGCTCTTTTGTATTAATTTTGAGAAATATATTTATTATTTGAAGCTATTCCTTGGAACAGCTTTGTTAAGAATATTTTTAAAAATCAAGAAACCTAAAATAAATTCCCTTCTCTACAGATGGTAAAAGGAGTATCTGAGTATCTACAGGAGGTCAGAGTATTAAGAATTAATAAGACTTATGAATGCTTTAAAATTTCCAGTTAGTTGAAGCTGAATTTGCTGTTCTTATAATACTCTTGTTGGATAAAGTCTGGAAGGAATGAAGGGAAAACACTAGTCAGCTAGTACATGATTCTTTTGCTTGTATTGCAGATGGAGATTTACTGTTATGTGGGACAACTACCTCAGAAATGCAGTCAGCATGTTTATTGTATTTTTAATTTGGCACAAAAACTTACAATGAATGAAAAAGAATTCTTAAAGGAAATAGCTACTTTCCTCTTTTTCATTTTATGTTTTGGTCTTCTCATGGTATAAGTTTATTATTCTTACACAACATGGGAGGTTAGAGAGTGATTTTTATAGCAGCTGTTATATTCCTGTCATTCCAGAGCCCATAGTTATTTATATTTGTGAGTGGTAACTATGTTTATTTCATTATTAGCTGAAACTAGAATGAAATGAAAATCATAAAAGACTTTTTGTTTGATATCATTTACTTGATTAATATAAGAAAGACGTGACGTAACTTCTCACTGCTACTTCTTTTCCCCTGTTTATTATATACTAAGCAAAGAAAAAATGAAGCAAGTCTGTAACTAAAAGGCAAAGAATAGAATCAACATGGGACTATTAAGTTACTAAAGTTTTATATATAATGATTTTTCTCCCCTTTCTATCCTAGATTTTCCCTTGCATCTTAAAGGTTTCAGAAAAATAAATCTGCTATTACTTTACTTTAAAAAAGAGAGAAGAATACAAGATATTTGGGAGTCAGTACATACTTTACTTATGTTAATCATTTTTCTTTCTCTACTTTTATTTCAAAAAATTTCAAACCTACAAAAAAATTGCAGATTACAGTATACAGTCTTACACCCTTTACCGCATTTTGTTTATTTCTCTTTTTACACACACGTGGATATATGTACACATGCATTCTATTAATTTTTTCTGGCTTATATGACAGTGTTAGGCATCATAATCCTTCCCCTCTAAATGCTTCAGCCATGTTTTTCCTAAGAACAATAATATTCTCCTTTTCTTGTTCAAAATACAGAATCTGATTTTACTTTTTCATGAATCCTGTCTATTACCTGTGTTTTACCAGCATTCAAGAACAGAAGAAGCAGTGAGGGAGATTATTAATAGTAGCCGCCCACTCCCAAGTTATTCACCACAGTGCATCTTTCAGAAACCAAGGGTGAAAATGAAAAATAGAGGTTGATTTTCAAACCCAAATAAAGTAATTGATGAACAAGGCTCCTGCAGCATTAAAAGTAAGCCAGTTTCTGAGCTTCCCCTGGTGGTCCAGTGGGTGGGGACACCGCCTTGCAGTGCAAGGGGCGCCGGTTCGAGCCCTGGCCTGGGAGGATCCCATGTGCCGCGGAGTGGCTGGACTGATGTGTCCAGTCACGGAGCCGGAGCTCTGGAGCGCATGCGCCCAGAGCCGGTGATCTGCAACAACAGAGGCCGACCCGATAGGAGGCCCACACGGGCCAAAGAACAAAGATGGATGAAAATGGACAAATGAAAGACCAATAGAAGTGGCCCGCCTGCTCCCCTCCCTCCCCACCCCACCCCTACCAAAATAGATAAATAAATAAATCTTTAAAAAAAAAAAAAAAAGTAAGCCAGTTTCTTAAGATTGTACATGTAGTTGAATCATTTCCCCAAATAGCTATTAGTGTTTATTCTCACATATTCATATATTCATTCATGTCATAGAATTCATTCGTTTTACAGGTAAGAACTAAAGTTCAAGATCACACACTAAAGATGACATTAGAATCAGAATTTTCAGATTCTTTTTTTTTCCCCAATTTTTATTTATTTATTTTTGGCTATTCTGGGTTTTCACTGCTGCCACAGGCTCTTCTCTAGTTGCGGGGAGTGGGGGGCTACTCTCCAGTTGAGGTGATCAGGCTTCTTGTTGCGGTGACTTTTCTTGTTGTGGCACATGGGCTCAATAGTTGCAGCTTTGAGGCTCTAGAGCACAGGCTTAATAGTTGTGGCGCACAGGCTTAGTTGCTCTGCAGCATGTGGGATTTTCCTGGATCAGAGATTGAACTCGTGTCTCCTGCATTGGCAGGTGAACTCTTCACCACTGAGCCACCAGGGAAACCCTGAATTTTCAAATTCTTAATGCAATATTATTTCTTTAATGTCGATTGCCTCCTTGTTGCTTATGCTGAGGTCTTGATTAATAAGAAAAGTGTCCAGGACTACTATACCTAACTAATGTACCCCTTGAATCTCATCTGACTGAATTATAGCAGGGCTTCTCTGACTTTAGCATGCATGTGAATTTCCTAGTCATGTCATTATAATGTAAATTATGATTCAGTAAGTCTGAGATGGGGCCTAAAAATGTGGATTTCTAACGCCTTCACCTGATGCTGCAGATTCATAAACTACATGTTGAGTAGCAGTTAATCTAGAACCAGCCTGGAAATCTCATAGCCCTTGGGCTCCAGCATAATAGGAAAAAACTGGAAAATACTTCATTTATATAGAGCATAAAGAATAATGTAGTTAGCACCTTTTTCCATATCATCAAGCCAAAATAAAATACTTAAAAGAGTTCTTGTTTTCCTAACTTTTTCCCCTTTTATGCTATATTAGAGAAGGGAGTTTTATCCCAGTACATTCATTTATAGATGCAAGTACTTATTTCCCCAATATGGTTATATACTGAAACTCTACAGACTTTAATGGTTATTTTGGAAGGAAATATTAATTCATTTTCAAAAAGTCATAGAATTCATTCGTTTTACAGGTAAGAACTAAAGTTCAAGATCACACACTAAAGATGACATTAGAATCAGAATTTTCAGATTCTTTTTTTTTCCCCAATTTTTATTTATTTATTTTTGGCTATTCTGGGTTTTCACTGCTGCCACAGGCTCTTCTCTAGTTGCGGGGAGTGGGGGGCTACTCTCCAGTTGAGGTGATCAGGCTTCTTGTTGCGGTGACTTTTCTTGTTGTGGCACATGGGCTCAATAGTTGCAGCTTTGAGGCTCTAGAGCACAGGCTTAATAGTTGTGGCGCACAGGCTTAGTTGCTCTGCAGCATGTGGGATTTTCCTGGATCAGAGATTGAACTCGTGTCTCCTGCATTGGCAGGTGAACTCTTCACCACTGAGCCACCAGGGAAACCCTGAATTTTCAAATTCTTAATGCAATATTATTTCTTTAATGTCGTATTGCCTCCCTTGTTGCTTATGCTGAGGTCTTGATTAATAAGAAAAGTGTCCAGGACTACTATACCTAACTAATGTACCCCTTGAATCTCATCTGACTGAATTATAGCAGGGCTTCTCTGACTTTAGCATGCATGTGAATTTCCTAGTCATGTCATTATAATGTAAATTATGATTCAGTAAGTCTGAGATGGGGCCTAAAAATGTGGATTTCTAACGCCTTCACCTGATGCTGCAGATTCATAAACTACATGTTGAGTAGCAGTTAATCTAGAACCAGCCTGGAAATCTCATAGCCCTTGGGCTCCAGCATAATAGGAAAAAACTGGAAAATACTTCATTTATATAGAGCATAAAGAATAATGTAGTTAGCACCTTTTTCCATATCATCAAGCCAAAATAAAATACTTAAAAGAGTTCTTGTTTTCCTAACTTTTTTTCCCCCTTTTATGCTATATTAGAGAAGGGAGTTTTATCCCAGTACATTCATTTATAGATGCAAGTACTTATTTCCCCAATATGGTTATATACTGAAACTCTACAGACTTTAATGGTTATTTTGGAAGGAAATATTAATTCATTTGATGAAAAGAGCCATAGCCAAACTGAACTGTCAATCAAAAAACACAATCAATGGAGGTCTATTTTTACATTCAACAAAAAGATCTTTTAAACTAGCTATGTTTATTCAGTACTCCCATGTAGGAATGCTGATTTCATTCCTTTTTTTATCTAAGCCTGTGTGCTGCTTTGAATTGTCTAAATGGTTATCAAGAGGTACAAATACTAGGTTTATAGGAGTTCTTAAGGATTTTGCATTTGGGTGTTTTGTTGTTTAAAAAATACTTAGTGGCCATCTTAGTACAACATGGAATACATCTGTACTTTTAGCAGCTAAGAATAAAATAGACATTTCATATATATGAAGAAATTTGTACTCTGCATATCTCCCAAAATTCTAACAGAAATAATAATTACCGATTACTTGGAATAGTTTAGCAGTAAAATAACAAGTCAAAGTCATAAAATGTGTCAAGGATACTGAAATATAAGGAAAAAGACAACCCAATTAGATAAATGCTCCTTATGCTTCTTATTTCTCCTCGTGTTGGGGATTATAGTACCAATATATAAAAAAATGAAGGCAGTTTTTGAGGTGATTATTACTCTAAAAGGAAGGCAGGCATCTAAACAGATAATTAGAATACATTCTGACAAACGAAAAATAGCTAAGGACAAAATCAAGGAGCAGTACAGGAAAGTTGTAGAGGAAATGGAGTTAGAGAATGTAATTTTTTTTTTTTTAATTTTGGACTCTTTTGTTGTTGTATTTTGGGGGGATTTTCTTCAATCCATCTCTATTATTTGGCCTGTGTGGGCCTGCCATTGCAGTGGTCTCTCTCATTGCAGAGCACAGGCTCTGGGCACATGCACTCCAGAGCACTGGCTTGTAATTGGACACACTAGTCCAGCCACTCCACAGCAAGTGGGATCTTTCTAGCCCAGGGATCAAACCGGCACCCCTTGCACTGCAGGGCAAACTCTCTACCCACTGAACCACCAGAGAAGCCCTAATGTATTTTTTAAATTATTAAAGAAGCTGTGAGAATTCAGAATTTCTATAAAAGAGAAGAATGGATAACATGATAATGTATAATCTAGGTGAAAGGTAATAAAGGGTGTTCACTGTAAAATTCAACTGGGCTGTTTGTTTGAAAATTCATGATAAAATGTTAGATAAAACAATAGTTGTAAGAAAGCAGGTCATATGATATAGGGAAACCACAATTTTTACTTTTCTTATGTATGTGGGTTCTTAATAAATAGAGGAAAAAGAACAAAATAGAAAAGAACTTCCCAATTCACTGTGAGGAAGGCAGATTGTCACTTAAGAAAAGCAGAAATGCCTTGCACTGGTATCATTAACGTGTCTATTATGAGACCCGAGAGAGTAAAAGTGCATCCATTAAGGAAAATGTAGCAACCATCAGGGTGTAAGCACATTCCAAATGTAGAATTGCCTTGGATACCAGGGATTTGGACTACACAATGAAATTTTAGCAGATATTAGACTCTTAACACTTATCCAGTATATACCATAGGTTGCAATTTTGGAGTGATACCAAAATCTTAAATAGAAACAGTGTTTATCAATGAATTTAATTCATACCAAATTAACTTAATAAGTAGTGATATACTAGAAATATCAATAATCTTTTCAATATTAGAACCTAGATATTTGTTTCAAAATCTAATTTAAGAGATATTTTGCTCTAATGAGCATTTTTAAATTGGATTTCTTAAAAAGTGTGTGGACTTGTTTTTTTTCTCATTCTACCTGACCTGTGGGATGTTAGTTCCCCAAATAGGGCTTGAACCTGTGCCCCCTACAATTGGAAATGTGGAGTCTTGACCACTGGACCACCAGTGAAGCCTGAACATTTCTTGATACCATTAGATGGGTAGGTATGTGTATTAATTGGATTTGAAAAGGACCATAAATTTATGTCAATTCATATTATGTTGAATAATATATACAACTAGTTATGGTTAAGGTTTGAGTGCTCTGATTATTTTAGTCTGTTATTAGATTACCAGTAAAGATTTTGTGGCCAAGGGCATGCTTTATATGCCTGTATGCTATTATATGGACTTCCCAGGTGGCTCAGTGGTAAAGAATACACCTACCAATGCAGGAAATGCAGATTCAGTCCTTGAGTTGGGAAGATCCCTTGAAGGAGGAAATGGCAACACACTCTGGTATTCTTGCCTGGAATATTCCACGGACAGGAATCTGAAGGGCTACAGTCTTTGGGGTTGCAGGAATCAGACACAACTGAGCGGCTGAGCATACACATATATTATGTTGGCTTCCCAGGTGGTGCTAGAGGTAAAGAACCCACCTGCAATGCAGGAGATGTAGGAGATATGGGTCCCTGGGTCTCAAAGATCCCCTGAAGGAGACCATGGCAACCCACTCCAGTGTTCTTGCCTGGAGGATCCCGTGCACTGAGGAGCCTGGCAGGCTAAAGCCCATGGGTCACAAAGTTGGACGTGACTGAGGGGACTTAGCATGCATACTACTCAAAAAACACACATAGTAATATGCACACATACTACTCTGTATGTGTATCTTTATGTTCATTCAGTCCTCAGAGCACTATGAGTTGTTGAACAAGTATTACTTTTTTCAATACCTTATTAATAATTTGGGAGCTAGATTTGGCTTCCTAATTAGAAAACTGATGTTGAAAGATGCAATGAAAGCCTTTCATATTGCCTTGTTTTATAGATGTGAAATTCTCCTAAAAATTAAAGTATATAAGTTGAATTATGACTTCCAATATGAAGTAACAATATATTCTAATGGAAAAATATTATAATAAAATGTAGGAACCATTTAAAGTAACATATTCAAGGAGAAAATAATTTTCTAATATTAAACTGTGTTATAGAATTTATCTCACAAAATATGATTACCACTTAAATATGATTTCACTTAAACTGTGTAAGAAACTGTTTCCTTGGTGAGTTATTGAAAGAAGAATAAAATATGCCCTTTAATTAGTCTTACCCTTTACATGTTTTTTTATACTTTTTTTTAATCTTTTTTGGGGTGGGGTGGGGAGGGAGGGGGATGGGCGGGCCACTACTATTGGTCTTTCATTTCTCTATTTTCATCCGTCTTTATTCTTTGGCTCCTGTGGACCTCCCATCGCAGTGGCCTCTGTTGTCGCAGAGCAGCGGCTCTGGGCACACACTGCAAGGCGGTGTCCTTACCCTCTGGACCACCAGGGGAAGCCCTTTTATACTTCTTTCTGGAGAGATTCTCTTGAAACCTTCAGGTTTCTAGCTTTAATATCACAATGTGTTATATTGTACAATATGATGCCCTGAAAAAGGAAATGGCAACTCATTCTGGTATTCTTGCCTAAGAAATACCATGGACTGAGGAGCCTGGCAGACTACAGTTCATAGGATCAACAAAAGAGTCAGACAGCTCTTAGCAACTAAACAACAATAATCTCTTTGTTTAGAGATAGTTGTGGCTTTTGAAATGTGTTAAACTTATTAAATTCTTTTTAACAAGAAACTCTTAAAGAGATTGATCAATTTTGAGTTTTTGTGGGGGGAGGGGAGCAAGTGTTGATGGGATTTTTTTGGTTGCACTGTGGCATGTGAATATTTGCTGGTTATTGACAGGATATTTATACTTCACAGTCTTACCAGGTTCCTGTTAGGAATATATTGCTGAGTTTGCTCTTCTGAACGATGACAAGTTCATGTAGGGGAATACCATAATTTACGATAGAGCTAAAGGATTTTATAGTTAGTGTTGACTTGAATTCAGTAATTTGCTCTGGGGTCATGGAATATTTTTCTATAATATTAAAGTTTGATTTTTAAAATTCTCTTGTATCTTACGACTTGAGAAAATACAGTGTTTTGTAGTCATACTTCAACCTTTTTTTTTTAACAAACTTTTTTTTCTTTTCCCCATCGTGCCTCTTTTATTTATATTTATTTTCATCCATCTTTTTTGTTCTGTGGCATGTGTGGGCCTTCCATTGCAGTGGCCTCTCTCGCTGCAGAACACCAGCTCTGGGCACATGTGCTCCAGAGCACTGGCTTATAATTGGACACACTGGTCCAGCCACTCCACGGCACGTGGTATCTTCCTGGGCCAGGGATCAAACCGGTGCCCCTTGCACTGCAAGGTGAACTCTTTACCTGCTGGCCCACCAGGGAAGCCCCATACTCCAACTTTTAATGCTAGCATTTTTCTTCTCCTGGGGTTAAGTAAAACTCCCAGAGTGTTGATTATCATGCCAGGGCAAATGTTATACTTTCCTTTCATTAGTAGCCTGTTTTTCCTAGGGGTTCTCAAATTACTTATCAAAGATACGGAGTATCTCATTCCAAAAGTATAAACTTGTATTTTATTTCAAGGAATTATGTCAGCACCAAATCACCTTGTTCATTTGGCATTGGTAGCTTAGAAGTTTATTCTTTGTCTGATGATTTCTGCTCATTCTAAATATTCGCTTTCTTAACCTTAATCTTGTTCCTGCCTGTGAAATTTAAATACGTGAATAATACATGCCATTTGTCTGAATGTTTTTCTTTTTCTAACTTTTTGGCATATTTTTAAAACATTCAGCACAAATCAAGTGTTTATTAAACTCTTCCTATTTTCTTATGATTTATTAAGAATATATAGTTTAAACAGCAAAATGTATTCTGTCTAGGAGAGTCATTGAATATGGTTTAGAATACCAATGCCTCTTTGGTCTTGAATACTTATATCCCTTTTTAAATTTTTTGTCCTTGTTTTGCTTTTGTTTGTTGTTATTTTTGTCATATTTCAAAGAAAAAAAAAAAGAACAAAATCCGTATTGTTCCCAGTGTGTTTATTAGATTATAGGCTATTAAAAGGTTTAAAGAAAGAAAATAACCTGTATGTATGTGTGTGAACACTTCAGAAATAATATTGTTTAATTGCCAGTGTCACTATAGAAGTGATTGGAAAGGACTTTGGGAAAGTGAATTACCTCAAAACAATGGAGGTTGGCTTCTACAGCAAAGGTCACCAGACATTTTCTTAAAGGGCCATGTGGTGAATATTTTGGGCTTTGTGGGCCATATGGTCTCTGTTGGAACTACTCAGCTCTTCTGCAACTGCACAGCTACTCAGTTCTTCTGTTGTAGTGTCTAAGTAGGGGAACGAGCTCTGGATAGTAAGTAAATAAATGTGTTTAGTTATGTTCTAATAAAACTTCATTTACAAAAGCAGGTGAGTAAACAATCATGTACTTATTCAGTTCTGCCCCACAAAAACATCTCTTATTATTTTTGAGGATAATCTTTAAAATCATAGAGGACAGAGGATTTCCTGTTTTAAAATAGCCTAGTGGATGTATACTGAAATATTTTCAGGTAAAGCAGTATGATGTTTGGAATTTCCTTTAAGATACTCAGTGGAAAAACACTGGATATAGATGGACCATGTTTGACAAAATGTTGGTAAATAAACAAGTAGGTGATGGGTGAATGGAAGAAATTTCACCATACTGTGTACTCTACTTCTGTGTAAGTTTGAAATGATTCATATTAAAAAGTTACCACTTAGGGGCTTCCCTGGTGGTCCAGTGGGTAAACAGTCTGCCTTGCAGTGCAGGGGGCACCGATTTGATCCCTGGCCCGGGAAGATCCCACATGTCCCAGAGCAGCTGGACCGGTGTGTCCAATTACAAGCCAGCACTCTAGAGCACATGCACCCAGAGCTGGTGCCCTGCAACTAGAGAGGCCACTGCGATGGGAGGCCCACACGGGCCAAAGAATAAAAATGGATCAAAACAAATAAATAAAAAAACAGTAAGAGAGGCAAAATTTAAAAAAAGAAAAGTTTATAAAAATGTATTTGTAAAAAAAAAAAAAAAAAAAGAATAGTTACCACTTAAATAAATAATGGTCCAGGAAAGCACAGCAGTTTCTCCCTCTCTTGGAGGAAGAAGAATAAGAAACAGAAATATAAACTCCATCTTCAGAACAACCAGAGAGATCTCTGCAATCCCAAAGCACAAAAATGAAGAACGATTGCCACATCTAGTGAAGGTCAAGTAAGTCTGTGAAAAGACCTCAAGACAGCGTGCCTATGATATGGTTGCAGATCCCCAGTAAAACTGAAAGAGCTTGGTCCTCCATAAGAAGGGGCTGCCCGCAGGCTTCTCCAAAACAGCAGTCAACACTAATACTTTACCCACAAAGCCCTCAAGGAAAGATTAATTTAGGAACCTTGTTCCAGTCCAAATAATCGTTAAATATAAAGGCAAAGACAAACATTTTTTAACATGCCAATGTTTAGGGAATTTAGCTCTCAGGAGTCCTACGACTAGAAGATGAAGTTCAGCCAACCAAGAAATGAAAGGGAAAACAATAGAGTATTGGTAGTATGCATAGAGTCCCCTGATATATAAAATTAAGACTAAAACAAATGTGAAGATCAGGTTTTGCGGAGCAGAGTATGAATGTTTAAAACTTTGACAATGTAGTAATGAAAGTTGGAAGATTGTAGGACAGAAATGATGTAAAGTGGTAGAAACTCCAGTTTTTTAACAAGCTGTCAAAATATATCATTTAAAATAAACAAATTCAAGATGAATTGAGAGAGTAAGATTGACATATATACACAACCGTGTGTAAAATAGATAGCTAGTGGGAACCTGCGGGATGGTACAGGGAACTCACTTGGTACTTTGTGATGTCCTGGAGGGGTAGAAGACGAAGGGTATATATATATATATATATATATATACATAGAGCTGATTCAGTTCATTGTACAACAGAAACTAATGCAACATTGTAAAGCAGTGACACTCCCAATTTTTAAAAAATCAAAGAAGAATGTGGAGTTGAGGGGGTCATCTGGAGAAACAGTATTCTAAGTTGAGGAATAGCTATTACAAAGGTCTTAGAACAAAAGCATAGCTGATACATACAAAAACCAGAAAAGAGCCTGGGGGCTAAAGCAGATTGGTCGAGAGGCATAGTGGTAGGAGGTGACATCAGAGAGAGAATGGTGGTGGGTTAATCACTAAGTCGTGTCCAACCCTGCCAGCCCGTGGAATGTAGCCCACTAGGCTCCTCTGTCCGTGAGATCTCCCAGATAAGACTACTGGAGTGGGTTGCCATTTTCTTTCTCCAGGGGTCTTCCAGACCCAGAAATCAAATCCTTGCTCATGCATTGTAGGCAGTCTTCTGCAATGCAGGTGGATTCTTTACCACTGAGCCACCAAGGAAGCTCAGAGAGAGAACAGGTATCAGATAATATAGGGCCTTAAAGGTATTCAAAAGCACTTAGATCTTACTCTAAAGTAACTACTAATACAAAAAAACTTTCAATATTGATTTTATTAATGGAATCACACATGTAACTAAAACAAAGCAAACGCAGTTTAGTAAACCTTTTAAGAAGAGCAACAATAAAAACCAAAAATAAAAATCTTATAAAATGTGATGACTGAAAGGAGATTAAGTATATGTTATATTAATAAATACAAATAGGCTAAACTTTTCTTATTAAAAAAATTTCAGATCAGATCACGAAGACTGAAAATAACATAGATGTTGGTTTCCTTCTGTTAATCCATGGAGTTAATAAGATCTCAACTTCAAAACAAACAAACAAAAAAATCCTAACATTTTATTGAGCACTTACTCTATGCCAGGCTCTGTTCTAGATGCTTTATGTGTATTCATCATTTAGTGTTCACAGCAACTTTATTGTAGCTCAGCTGGTAAAGAATCCCCCTGCAATGCAGGAGACTCCAGTTCAATTCTGGGGTCGGGAAGATCCCCTGAAGAAGGGATAGGCTACCTACTCCAGAATTCCTGGGCTTCCCTAGTAGTTCAGACAGTAAAGAATCAGCCTGCAGTGTGGGAGACCTGGGTTTGATCTGTGGGTTGGGAAAATCCCCTGAAGAAGGGAAAGGCTACCCCTCCAGTATTCTTGCCTGGAGAATACCATGGCTCTCAGAGAGTTGTACACGACTGAGTGCCTTCACTTTCACTTTTCACTAGTATTACACTCTGTCCATTTTTCAAGGAAGAAACTGAGCCACAGAGAGGCTAATGAATTTGCAAAGGTTGCAGTTAGAGTACATTACAGAATCTTAACTCAGGGCTGATTATAAATCTTATGCTCTTAATCACAGTGCTGTGTTACTTTAGAAGCTGATTAGTGTGTGTGTGTGCATGCGTATCTATCTTTGTGCATATGTGTGTAACTTGAAAAACTGATTCAAAAGTATATATCAAGATACAGATAAGCAAAAATAATCAGAAAAATTCTTAAAGAAAAGTAATAAGGGAAAATATCCCACCCTACCAGATGTAAAAATATATTATAAAGTGTGGCCTCCCTGGTGGTCCAGTCAGTAAAGAGTCTACGGGGCAAGGGGCACCAGTTCGATCTCTGGCCCAGGAAGATCCCACATGCCGTGGAGCAGCTGGGCTGGTTTGTCCAATTACGAGTCAGCACTCTGGAGCATATGCACCCAGAGCCAGTGCTCTGCAATGAGAGAAGCCACTGTGATGGGAGGCCCACACAGGCCAAAGAATAAGGATGGATGAAGATAAATGATGACTTAGAGGCAAAAAATAAATAAATAAATAATGTATATTATAAAGCTAGAATGTTAAAACAATATGGTTACTAGAGCATGAACATACAGATGATTAGATAGAAAAAGATCCAAATTCATGTAGGTATTTTGGAATTTATAAAGGTAACACTTCAAATAAGAGGAGAAAATGAATTATTAAATATAAGGGCTAGCTGTGTTATCATGAGAGGTTAGTTGGATTGCTACTTCTTAGCTGACTAGTATTAATTCCCAATGAATGAAAGATTTAAACTTTAGAAACTAAACTAGAAGCTATGGGAGAGTTTATAGTATTCTCAATTTAGAGAAAGCTTCTAAGATACATGACATAGTCCCCTTAAACCACACAGAAAAGACTGAAGTTTGACTCTTAAAATGTGAAAATCGTGTGCATACAAAAACACCATTAACAAAGTGAAAATAAAAACAAGGAAACTCTTATAATATATTTTGTTGTCCAAGGGGTAATTTTCTTAATATTTAAAGAATTTCTACAATATAATATTCAAAGACCAAGATCCAGGTTCAGAAAAATGGCTAAAGATGTAAATACCCACTGCATAGAAAAGCAAATACAACTATCTCTTAGATTAAAATATATATGTTATTACTCAGTATCAAAAAATGCAGATTACAATTAGGGTGAAATTCTGTTCCTTGCAACACTGACAACATAAAATATTTGATAGTAGTACATTGTTTAGGAGGCCATGGACACCACATAATCATTTAGTGAATTAGAGTATAATTCAGTAGGTATGTGAATTCATACAATCTCCATGAAAAACAATTTGGCAATAGGTTTCAGAAGTTGAAGGGCACATATATTTAACCTGGCACTTTCTCTTGAAGTATTTTATTTTCAGATGTCTGTGCCCATAATGATATTCACTGAGGTATCATGCTCATGCTCAGTCACTTCATTCATGTCCAGTTCTTTGAGATTATGTGGACCGTAGCCTATCAGGTGCCTATGTCCATGGGATTCTCTAGGCAAGAACACTAGAGTGGGCTGCCATGCCTCCTCCAGGGCATCTTCCTAACCCAGGGATCATACCCAGGTCTCCTACATTGCAGGTGGATTCTTTACCATCTGAGCCACCAGGGAGAATCAAGTATCATATATATGTCAATAGACAGTTGTAAATATACAGTATAAAATTTGTTTAGTCATGGTCTTCTCTGGTGGTCCAATGGGTAAAGAGTCCACCTTGCAGTGCAAGGGGCACCAGTTCGATCCTTGGCCCTGGAAGATCCCTAATGCCTGGAGCGGTTGGGCCAGTGTATCCAATTATGAGCCTTTGCTCTGGAGCACATGTGTCCAGAGCCAGTGCTCTGCAATGAGAGAGGCCACTGCAATGAGAGGCGCACACATGCCAAAAGAATGAAAATGAATGAAAATAAATAATAAAATTTAACAATTGACTATAAAAAATTTGTTTAATCGATATAATTCAATTCGGTCACTAAAAACGAGTTAAGTTTTATAACAAGAGCCAAATGACTAATGGGACTGTATCATGCTACCATTGCATTTTTTAAAATCTCCACAAATACACAGACATATATGCACATACACACACACATGTGTGTGTATGTGTGTGTGTGTATAACACTGTCTGATAGATGATTTAACCAGTTACTCCTAGAGAGGGGACTGAGCAGCTGGGCCACAAGGATGGGAGGAATTCCGACCAATATTATATGTAAAATAATTAATTTTTTACTCAGTTTTTGTTCTTTTGAATTTTATATCAGACTCGCGCTCTCTATTCTAACTAAAGTAAACATTTTAAATAAAATCATCTTGTTAAAACATTCCTAAACATCTCAAGAATTCATGCTTTCAAGTTGTGGTGCTGGAGAAGAATTTTGAGTCCTTCGGACAGCAAGGATATCAAACCAGTCAGCCCTAAAGGAAATCAACCCTGAATAATTCATTGGAAGGGCTGAAGCTCCAATACTTTGGCCACATGATGCAGAGAGCTGGTTCATTGGAAAAGACCCTGATGCAAGAGAAGATTGAAAGCAGAAGGAGGAGAGCTGTGGCAGAGGATGAGATGGATCACCAACTCCATAGACATCAATTTGAGCAAGCCCCTGGAGATAGTAAAGAACAGGGAAGCCTGGCATCCTGCAGTCCATGGGGCTGCAAAGAGTTAGACACGACTTAGAGACTGAATGACAAAACTTCCTAAAATTATAGTTGAGCCAGTTGAGAACTACAGAGGACAAGATCGAGGCCCTGTGTGTTTTCTGTAGAAGATGGTTAGCAGTATTGGAACCTGGATTCTAATCCTGATTCTGATATGTGACTCTTAGTATGTCACTTTCCCTCTCTCAATCTCAGCTTTCTCATTTGTAGAATAAGAGATTGGACTCATCTTTCTTTGCAAACCTTCTGGAGCCAAGGATTCTGTGGTTCCACTTAAAAGTATTCAAGCAAATGATTAGGATTGTAGGATTTCCCAGCACACCTGTATTTAACCAGAACATTTCTGGATCTTTGAGTAAAATTGGGTTTAACTAAATATTTGGAAACTAAAAACAAATCGGAAAGTGGCAGCCTGCACTAAAGTTGTTATGTATGTTAACTTAAAGATTCTCAGTGACAGCATCAGAACCCTAATATGTCATGATCAGCTGTGAAATCTCAAGTGATTTTAAATGATTTTTTAGAGAACAGTCTTGCATTCTGCGTGTTCTGTTAAGCTGGTAAGAGGAAGAAATTAATGATACGTCAAGGATGCAAAGTCTGTTATACATGGTAGTCTTGTTAAGGTATGTGTTGTCATAGAGTCCTAAAGGGTTTTTCTTTGGATTCTTGGAGTAAAATATAATATCTGACTCTGAGGCTAATGTGTTGGGTTTTAGTCAGTTAATGTGTTCTTTTCATCCTCGCTTAATACTTTTTGAGGCTAGGAAAGTAAAAGGTACAAGTGAATAAATTAAGCATCTGGCAAGTCAGAAACATTCAATAATCTTTCTGAAAACTTAGTTTAACTGTGAGAGCCTAAATTCCACACTGAAATCCACAATAATGCTACTCTTTGAGGAAGTAGTTAAGGTGGATATTAGTGTGAGTTCCTTCTATTCAGAAGATGATAATGATTAAGGACTCCCGGAGTGAAATTGCTTGAACAAAGTAAAACAACAAAAAAAGAATAAACTAAAAGACTGATGTCTACCCAATAACAGTAAATTCATGATATAACTATATACCAAGTGTCTTATACCTAGTAAAGGACATAAAGGAAATGCAGGTCTAGAAGCTAGCAAGAGGAACAAGAAACAGTTTTGTTTAGGCTTGACACCACTTAAAACCAGTGTTAAGAGTTTAAAAAAACTAGAGGCTTCCGGTGTTGCCATTCCTCAGGCGGTGGAAGGGTTTTCTCTGTTGACATGGCGTTTGCTGTGGGTTTGCTACCAGCGGGGTGGCCATCCTGGGCTCTGTCAGCCGCGAGCCAGACCCCAATTTCTACTGGGAGCCGGAGGAGCGAAAGCTTCATGAGGTGGAGAGGTACCGGCTCCTTCCCGGGCCCTCGGCCTGAAGCGGGCGTTGGTCCCAGGTGCCCCTGGCCGTGCCCCCTTGGCTCCGGGCGCCCTGCAGCGGCCCTTCTCACCAGTTGGCAGGGGCGCAGGGGAATGTGTTAGGTCCTTTGGGGCCACAGGTCCATTCACATCACTTGTCTAAAAAATTCGGCAACAGCTTATGGGCTGTTCTTGGTGTTAGACTTCGGGGCAGTGTGCTCGCTGGCCAGCGTGGCCAGGTTGTCTTTGCTGAGTGAAGTGGGCTGGCCCCTCTGTGACTCTTAAAGGCTCTTAAACCACCCGTCTAGCGTCTACACATGGCTTCTGCCATTGGTTCTCTCCCCCAGCGCACTGAAATGACAGAAAAAAGCCATCCGGTTCCAGAAAATTCAGAGGCAAATGGAGGCGCCCAGTGCCCCGCCCCGGACCCTGACGTGGGAAGTTATGGAGCAGATCCGGTATTTACACAAAGAATTTGCAGAGTCATGGTCAGTTCCAAGATTGGCTGAAGGCTTTGATGTCAGCACCGATGTGATTGATCTGAAGGGTTTTAAAAATCAAGTTTGTACCTACATTGGAACAGAAACTGAAGCAGGATCAAAAAGTCCTTAAGAAAACTGGGCTTACCTGATCACTTCAGGAGCTCCCAGGCCCTGGAGATTCCTTGAAACCGCTTTCTGCAGGCCAGTCTGTATCAGGCTCTTTGCTGATGCCCGGGGATGAAGCCTCACCTAAAGGCCACGATCACAGCTTTGAAAGTGATAGATCAAACCCTCATGGTACAGATACACCAAGAAGACAGAAGAAAAGGAATACAGGAGTCCAGGGCCTGAAGGAGGGGAAGAGCTTTGTGCCTGTTGCTGCAGCCCTAGGTCACCCCACCAGCGCTTCTAAGGGCACCGGAGGAACTGGCAGTGATGAATTGCCCAGTGACAAGAAGCTGGAAGGGCTGAAGGCAGGGGAGCCGGGTGACCAGATCTTCAGCAACAGACTGGTGCAGAGAGGGCGAGAGTTCTTCAACAGCAATGGCAGCTTCCTGTACCGAATCTGAGCTGTCTCTGGGCTTGTTGGTGTGCCAAATTTCTGTCTGTGGATTATCCACCTTGGAAGTGGGGGAAATGATGAGCCTGGAATGTGGGATGAAAAGTTTGAATCTGACACAGGACAGAGGACTTGACAGGGCATATGTGTCTGGGAGCGAAGGGAGTGACTGGCCAGGCGGAGTCCAACCTTCTGGAGCACCACCCCTGCTCTGACCCACATGGATCTTTAGGACTCATCCTTCTTGCTAAAGCAAAATTCAGCAAGAAAAAACACCAAAAAACTAGAAGAAGGAACAGTTTGTATGATGTGTGTGTATATAAATGTGTTTATATGAAATCTTGACATAAAATGTGCATCACTATCATCTGAGAATGATAGGAGTTTGAGAGACTTTCTCTTTATCTGTATTTTTAAACGTTTCCACCAGAGAGTACATATTATTTAAATAACTTAAAAGCTGTTATTATATACATATTTATATGCGTTGGGTCCTTAGAGTGGATGTGTCTTTGTATTTTCTAGGTACACCAGAGGCTGTCTTCTTGGCCTAATTCGGGAGTGGTTCACTGCAGTACTGTTGTGCCCTCTGATGGTGAGTTATGGCAAATCCATTTTTCAAATGTCACGTGCTTTTTTTCCTTTCTTTCTTTAATTCACTATTTCCCATTCTCAAATTGACATATAGATTTATGACATATAGATTTATGACATATAGATGTCCCATTCTCAAATGGGAAACCATACCCTTTCACTTAAGATAGGCCTGGAATCAGGGAAGCAGTGGAGTGCTAAAGAGACATTTTGAATGAAAATCTAGTGAATTTAGAAGAGCAATCAGAAAAGCTTAAAATATCATAAATCGTGGGAAACTGCTGTTAATTCCATATATGTTTTAAAACTGGGAACATAGTTAATTTTGTAAAGGTCACAGAAGGACCATCTTTGGAATTTCTGAGCCATTGTGTTAGGAAACATCACACAAAATGCTGGGGTGGATGAAACTCAAACTGGAATCAAGATTGCCAGGAGGGAGCTTCCCTGGTGGTCCAGTGGGTAAAGAGTCCGCCTTACAGTGCAAAGGGCACCAGTTCGATCCCTGGCCAAGGAAGATCTCATGTGCTCTGAAGCGGGTGGGCCAGTGTGTCCAATTACCAGCCAACTGGAGCGCATGCGCCTAGAACCAGTGCTCTGCAGTGAGAGAGGCCACTGCAGTGGGAGGCCCACACATGGCAAAGAGTAAAGATGGGTGAAAAATAAATGATGACTTAGAGGCAAACAGTAATAATAATAAAAAAAGATAGCTGAGAGAAATCTCAGTGACCTCAGATATGCAGATGATACCTCCCTAATGGAAGAGAGTGAAGAGGAACTAAAGAACTGTTTGATGATGGTGAAAGAGGAGAGTGAAAAAAGCTGGTTTAAAACTTAACATGTTGGGCCTCCCTGGTGGTCCAGTGGGTAAGGACACCGTCTTGCAGTGCAAGGGGCGCTGGTGCAATCCTTGGCCTGGGAGGATCCCACGTGCTGCGGAGTGGTTGGACCAATGTGTCCAACTACCGAGCTGGATCTCTGGGGCGTGTGCTCCCAGAGCCGGTGCTCTGCGACAAGAGAGGCCACTGCGATGGGAGGCCCACACAGGCCAAAAGAACAAAGATAAATACATGAAAGACCAATAAAAGTGGCCAAAATAAATAAATAAATGATGGCTTAGAGGCAAAAAAAAAAACCACTTCAACATGTTTATGTTTGACAATAGACAACACAACTCTGTAAAGCTATTATCCTTTAATTAAAAAGAAAGAAACCTCAATATTCAGAAAACTAGAATCATGGCATCCAGTCCCATCACTTCACAGCAAATAGATAGACGAACAAAACAGTGACAGACTTTATTTTCTTGGGCTCCAAAATCACTGCCGATGGTGACTACGGCCATGAAATTAAAAGATGCTTGCTCCTTGGGAGAGAAGCTATGACAAACCTAGACAGAGTATTCAAAAGCTGAGACATCACTTTGCCAACAAAGGATTGTATAGTCAAAGCTGTGGTTTTCCCAGTAGCTTTGTGTGGATGAGAGTTGGACCACAGAGAAGGCTGAATGCTGAGAATTGAGGCTTATGAACTGTGGTGCTGGAAAAGACTTTTGAGTCCCTTGGACAGGAAGGAGATCAAACCAGTCAAACCTGAAGGAAATCAACCCTGAATATTCATTGGAAGGACTGATACTGAAGCTAAAACTTTTCAGCATACTTTGACCACCTGGATACGAAGAGATGACTCATTGGAAAAGACCCTGTTGCTGGGAAAGATTGAAGGCAGAAGGAGAAGGGGTGACAGAAGATGAGGTATTTGTATGGCATCATCAACTCAATGGACATAAGTTTGAGCAAGCTCTGGGAGTTGATGGTGGACAGGAAGCCCTGGTGTGCTGCAGTCCATGGGGTTACGAAGAGTGGACATGACTCAGTGACTGAACAACCATTAAGTCTTCATATTATGAATAATGATCAAACACTCCAGTTCTTCATGGCATTAGAGCCTAGATAGAAGCAATTCAAAGTTGGAAACCTCCCGTCCTTTCTGGTCTTTTTCTTCTCTTATGCTTAGAGCTGTAGTACTCTTATTTGTTGTGAGAAAAAATGAAAGAAGATGCTTGGGGACTGTATATAGACCTTTGGAAAAGCCCATGATGATGCAAATGGGCACAATGATCTAAACTTTAGTTTTATTTTCATTAACAGAGGAGATAGGTTTACAACTCTTGTCCTTTTTTTTACTCAGCATTTATAATTTAGAGTATTTACTTCGAGTTAACTGTTAAATATATTTTTTCTTTGTAAAGTTCAGTTTGATAGAACTCTGACTCCAGTCTTATAAACATTAATTCATAGACACAGCAACTACTGAATGACCAACTTGCAAATTTTCAAGGACACTTGAAATTGGAGAAACCTCAGATGAACCACTTGAAAGTCCTAGGGTTCCCAGTATTTAATCAGTATGGATGTTTGCAGTATTAACAGAACCTGTCCCAATGCTGTTTAGTTATCAGAATATATAGATGGTGTGCTCATATTTGCTAAATCCCTTGGAGAAAATATCCATTTGTGATTGCTCATTTGTGGTATGAAAAGATGAAAAGAAAAATTAGGCCATAATCAAAACAATGAAAAATAATAGCTGTCTTTCTTTTTCCTATCTCTTAGAGACATAGAGAGTTGATAAAATAATATAAGTATATAAGTAAAAAAGCAAGGCTTCCCTGGTGGTCCAGTGGGTAAGGACACCGCCTTGCAGTGCAAGGGACGCCAGTTCAATCCCTGGCCTGGGAAGATCCCACGTGCCGCAGAGCGGCTGGACCGATGTGTCCAACTACCGAGCCAGAGTTCTGGAGTGCATGTTCCCAGAGCCCGGTGCTCTGCAGCGAGATGCAGATGTGATGGGAGGCCCACACGGGCCAAAGAACAAAGATGAATGAAAATAGATGAATGAAAGACCAATAGAAGTGGCCAAAAATATATATATTTTTTTTTTTAAAAAAAAAGCAGTAGGGGGATATCACTCTTGACCCTTGAACTGTCTTGGCCTCTTAAACAGCCAGATGGGGGTTTCCCACTTCTATGCCAGCACCACCCCTAGGTCCTGTTAATCTCTTTCATTTACTACTGCGTGATGACATCATTGGAGAGTTTCAATGAAGAGAAAATTTCTCCAATATAAAAATACTATTCATAGTGCTGAATCCTGTCAGCTTTTGCTGAACTAACAGCATTTCACTTAAAAGTCTTCTTGTGTTAGTACAATATACTAACACGTGTATATGGAATCTGGAAGAATGGTAATGATAACACACGCAGTGAAGCGATGAAAAAACAGACGTGCAGAATAGACATATGGACATTGTGGGGAATGAACAGTGGGTGGGAGACGTAAAGGAAGTAGCATGAAAACCCATACTATCATATGTGAAAAAAATAGCTATCATTGTGCTGTGGGAAAAGGGGATTCTGCAGGGGCGCTGTCCGATGGCCTGGACGGGTAGGGTGGGGGGAATATATATATGACTAAACTGGGATCATGCATATCTGTAAACAACAAAACTCTGTAAAAGTGAAAAGTAAAATAAAAATTAAAAAGAAAAGTCTTCTTGTCTTTATAATATTGTCTAAAATTGTTAAGTATTCAGTATCTATATTCATTAAGTTATATATATATACGTATATATATATTCAGTGGCAACTAAGTCACATTCCAACAAGGCTCTTACACCAGTAATTATTATGATATTCAGTAGTAAATAACTTGAACTAATGATTTCATATTGTCATTTTTATTATTAATTTTATCATGTAATACAGCTACAGTTATCCTATATACCATTCTGTATGGGAGTCCTTGAATAATGTAACATTGGTAAAAGTTGTACTGGTCTCTCTGGCTGAATGTTAGCCAGGAAATAAATACTATTATGTTGACTCTATGTTGTATGAGGGGTTAAAGATGTATTTTTACATATGTAAAATGATACATAGTTTAAAAAAGAGAGTGGCTCCCAAAATTCTTACCAATACTATTGTCCTTCTTAAGAAAATCAACTTATCAAGAAATAGAAGCAGAAAATTATTTGATTTAATGCAATTTGGTGTTCTTTCTACTATCAATGTATATACCTTTCTTTTTTGCGGGGGGTGGTGGTGGGGAGGGAGGGGAGCAGGCGGGCCACTTCTATTGGTCTTTCATTTGTCCATTTTCGTCCATCTTTGTTCTTTGGCCCCCGTGGGCCTCCCATCGCAGTGGCCTCTGTTGTCACAGAGCACCAGCTCTGGGAGCATGTGCTCCAGAGCTCCAGCTCGGTAATTGGACACATTTGTCCAGCTGCTGCGTGGCACGTGGGATCTTCCCAGGCCAGGGATCGAACTGGGGATCGAACTGGCGCCCTTTGCACTGCAAGGCGGTGTCCTTACCCACTGGACCACCAGGGAAGCCCTGTATATACCTTTCTTATTTAGTGCTTCTAAATTAATTATTACCTTATATAATATTTCTTATATAAGTTTTCCTATATGGTATAGCATATAAGAAAACTCTTCTCCCATCCAAGTACTAACCAGGCCCAATTCTTATCAGAGATCAGAAGAGATCTGGCGTGTTCAGGGTGGTGTGGCCGTAGACAAGAAAACTATTCTTACTGCACAGCAACTTTAACAGAATTTAGCCACCAGTAGTAAACATCTCTACCATCATTAATTCTTGACTACTGTCATGACTATTGATGCTCTATTAATATATCAAATGAGAACTTGATCCTCTTTTATTTTTTTAAGTACAGAATCCAAAATACTACATTATATGCCTGGTGAGCTACAGTCCAGGAAGTCGCAAAGAGTTGGACACAGATGAGCACACACGTACAAACAATACAGTATATATACCGCTTCTCAGTAATTGCTTGTTGATTTTGTTGTTTGACAAAATTTTCTAGTTGTGACTGTGATAACTGATGTAAAATATAGATTATCTTAATGTTTAACCTCCCTAACAAGGCACTCTAAAAGTTTCTTAATCTTCCTAAAGTTAAGTGTCAGAAATACTTTTGAGGATCTGGTAAAAATTTTACATTGTCTCTCTAGAAGAAAAATTTTATATACACATAGGAAATGTTACATAAAATTTCTGAGTAATACAGGCTCTCTTAACCCAACTCACAGAATCCCTGGTCTCGTGAACCTCAAGAACTGCTTTGGCTCCATTGCCCACAGGTGCACATGTACATCCCTGTACCATGCCCATCCATCTTCCTTCCATGAAGGCCTGCCTTTATGCTTAGAGGCTGTGTTTAGATTTGCAGTCAAGGTTTCCATCCCACTTTTAGCCATGTGTTAAACCTTAGGCAAAGTAATTAGCTTCTTAAAGCCTCCTGTCTTATATGTGAAATGGAAATAGTAATAATTACTATCTGCAAGAGAAAAATGTACTTACCCTACAGAAATAGTACTTGCTCAGAAGATACTCTTATTCTGTAAAGAGTGGTATTTGTGGTAGTGTTAAAGACCCTTAATCAAAACAATCTGGTTTAGCGCTTCTCATTTTAATTTTTCCATGCCGCATATCCTCAGTTGTAAAGTAACTGACTGGAATTATTATGATTGTATGGTTTATACCCTATTTGAAGACTCTCAAAACTTTCAGGGGTTCCCCTTCATAGTAATGAAAATTAAGGATTAAGGATGAGATTAATTGTACTATAGGCAGGTTGACTGTACAATTTATCCCCCAGCCCAGGGCAGTTTAGAGAGTAAATAGAGGACAGCTTTGTCCTGACAGTTTTAAATACAGTAAACCAGGACATGTCTTCACTGTAGGTAAGCTAGAATTAGAGCAAAAAAAATAGTCTCTCTAATTGCCTTCATTTCTCTATCCAAAAATGTAATGCTACCTAATTAGCTTTGTATTGAGAGCTGTGTCTGTGTTTTTGTTAACAAAAAAATGTAACATTTCCTTACAAAAATTGTTTGAAGACAATTTTGTGAAGTTATTTTACAATAACTGGGTTTTTTTTTTTTATAGTAACAATTTTTCCTTACAAAAATTGAGGACAAATAATTTTAGTGAACAGTTATCAAAATTCCTGTTTAGTAATAAACAATTATCTAACTAATCCAAATATAGATAATATGTATAAATTCTTAACCTAAGTAACTAGATATATGCCCTAGTTCCTTCCTTTGTGTTTTGCCCATTACTTTTTTAGTAGCATTATTGATGTATATTTTATATACCATAAAATTCATCTGTCATTATGTAAGCATAATAGCAATCCAGCTTTAGACTATTTCCTCACCCCTAAAAATTCTCTTGTTCCTATTTTGCAAGCAATCCCTGCTCCTGCCCTAAGCCTTAGGCAAACTCTAATCTGCTTTGTCTCTTTGTAGTTAAACCTTTTTTTAAAATGTCACATAAATGGACTCATTCAATATGTAGTCTTTTGCATCTAGCTTCTTTTACATATCCTAATATTTTTGAGATTTATCCATATTGTAGCATGTTCTGTAGTTCTTTGTTTTTATTGTTGAGTAGTTAAGTCTGTGTGTGGATATATGTTTGCTTTTTCTTTTCTCCATCATGCCTCTTTTTTAGTTATATTTATTTTCATCCATCTTTTGTTTCTTCATTGTTTGGCCTGTGTGGGCCTCCCATTGCAGTGGCCTCTCTCGTTGCAGAGCACTGGCTCTGTGCACATGCGCTCCAGAGCGCTGGCTCGTAATTGGACACACCGGTCCAGCCACTCGGCGGCACGTGAGGTTTTCCTTGAATCAAGCCAGTGCACTGCAAGGTAGACGCTTTAACCGCTGGACCACCAGGGAAGCCCTGCATATGTTTTTATATCTCTTGAGTAGATACTTAGGAGTGCTATGTCTTGGTCATATACTAAGTATGTGCATAATTTCTTGAAGTATAGTTGATTTACAGTGTTTCAGGTGTACAGCAAAATGATTCAATTATACAAATATATGTTCTTTTTCAGTTTTTTTTCTTTTATATGTTCTTATAAGATTGAATATAGTTCTCTGTGCTATTCAGTAGGTCCCTGGTTTTTATCTATTTTATATACGGTAGAATGTATCTCTTAAACCCAAATTCCCAATTTATGCCCCCTCCTTTCCCCTTGGGTTACCATAACCGTGTTTTCTATGTCTGCAAGTCCATTTCTGTTATGTAACTAAGTTCATTTGTATTCATTTAGACTCCACATGTAAATGATATCATAAAATATTTCTCTGACTTACTTTACTGAGTGTGATAATCTCTAGATCCATCCATGTTACTATAGATGGCATTGTTTCATCTTTTTGAGGCTGAGTAATATTCCATTTTGTGTGTGTATATGTGTGTATTTGTGTATGTATCTTCTTTATCCATTCATCTGTTGATTGACATTTAGGTTGGTTCCATGTCTTGGTTACTATAAATAGTAAATAGTGCTGCAAAGAACATGGGGTGCATGTGTCTTTTTAAATTAGAGTTTTTGTCTTTTCCAGATATATGTATATGCTCATGAGTGGGATTGTTGGGTCTTATGGAAACTCTATTTTAGTTTTTTAAGGAACCTCCATACTGTTCTCCACAGTGGATGTACCAATTTACATTCCCACTAACAGTGTAGAAGGGTTCTCTTTTCTCCACACCCTCTACAGAATTTATTATTTGTAGATTTTTTGATGATGACTGTTTTGACCAGTGTGAGGTGGTACCTCATTGTAGTTTTGATTTGCATTTCTCTAATAGCGATGTTGAACATCTTTCCATGTACTTCTTGCCCATCTGTAGGTCTTCTTTGAAGAAATGCCTGTTTAGGTCTTCTGCCCATTTTTTGATTGGGTTAGGATTTCTTGGTATGAAGGTATACAAATTGTTTCCATATTATGAAAATTTAGCCCCTTTTGATCAACTCATTTGCAAATATTTTCTCCCATTGTGTACGTTGTCTCTTTGCTGTGTTTATGATTTCCTTTGCTATGCCTTAGTTTTAAGTTTAATTTAGATCCCATTTGTTTTATTTTTGTTTTTATTTTCATTACTCTAGGAGGTGGATCCAGAAAAGTATTGCTGTGCTTTATGTTAAAGAGTGTTTTGCCTAAATTTTCCTCTAGGAGTTTTATAGTATCTAATCTTACATTTACGTCTTTAATTCATTTTATTTTTGTATATGGTATTAGAGAATGTTCTAATTTTATTCTTTTAGATGCAGTTGTCAAGTTTTCCCAGCACCGCTTATTGAAAAGACTGTCTTTTCTCCTTTGTATTCTTGCCTCCTTTGTTACAGATAAATTGACCATAAATGTGTGGGTTTATTTCTATGCATGCTATCATGTTCCATTGATCTATATATTTGTTTTTGTGACAGTGCCATACTGTTTTGATGACTGTGGCTTTGAAGGATAGTCTGAAGTCAGGGAGGATAATTCTTCCAGCTCCATTCTTCTCCCTCAAAATTGTTTTTGGCTATTCAGAGTCTTTTGTATTTCCATACAAATTAGGAAATTTTTTCTTCCTGTTCTCTGAAAAATGCCACTAGTAATTTGACAGGGATTTCAGTGAATTTGTACATTGCCTTGGGTAATATTCTTCCAATCCAAGAACAGAGTATATATTTACAACTGCTTGTGTGGTCTTCAATTTCTTTCATCATGTACTTAACTTTTTAAGAAACTGCAAAATTGTTTTCCAAAGTGACTTTGCATTCCTAGTTAAAAGCATTTAACTTTCCCAGTCTCCACATATTCTCCAATACTTGGTATGGTCACTCTTCTTGATTATAGACATCCTAGTGAGTTTGTAGTTTTATTTCATTAAGGTCTCAATTTCCATTTCACTGATGACCAAGATGTTGGGCATATTTTAATGTACTCATTAACTACTCAAATATTTTCTTCAGTGAAATGCCCAACCTTTTTGCCCATTTGAAAAAAATTGACTGACTTCTTACTATTGATTTATATGGATTCTTCATATATTCCAGAATTTTTCACATTACTTTTAAAATAATTTTGTGGGAAAGGATGGATTTTTTTTTTAAAGATTTATTTATTTATTTCGGGCGGGGTCGGGTTGGGGAGGAAGGGGAGCAGATGGGCCACTTCTACTGGTCCTTCATTTCTCTATTTTCATCCGTCTTTGTTCTCTGGCTCCTGTGGGCCTCCCATTGTGGTGGCGTCTGTCGTCGCAGAGCGCCGGCTCCGGGCACATGTGCTCCAGAGCTCTGGCTTGGCAATTGGACACATCAGTCCAGCCGCTCCGCGGCACGTGGGATCTTCCCAGGCCAGGGATGGAACCGGCGCCCCTTGCACTGCAAGGCGGTGTCCTTATCCACTGGACCACAGGGGAAGCCCCAAGGATGGATTTTTTAAATCATGTTTTATTATTAATGGCTACTCATATACAGTTGGAAATTCTGTATTTATTGTCATTATATTGAGGGCATACACATACCCATCACTCTTTCACTTCAACCTTTAAAATCTTAATAACCAGGCCTTCCCTAGTGGTCCAGTGCGTGAAGAGTCTGCCTTGCAGTGCAGGGGGGCACTGGTTCGATCCCTGGACCAGGAAGACCGCACGTGCGGCAGAGCGGCTAGACCGGTGTGTCCAATTACCAGCAAGCGCTGTAAAGTACACATGCCCAGAGCCGGTGTTCTGCAACAAGAGAGGCCACTGCAGTGGGAGGCCCACGCAGGCCAAAGAATTAAGATGGATGAAAATAAATAACTTAAGGACCAATAAAAGAGGCCAAAGTTAAAAAGCAAAACAAAAAAACCTTAACAACCAAAAGGAAATGCAGGAAAAGAAACTACAAAAAATGATAGAAACAGAAAGCCTCAGTGTTTTAATATGGGCAGATTTCTCACCAACCTAGATGTGAAGTTGGGAAAGCTGAAACATCCTATTTTTCCATTTTAAAAATATATCCTACAGTTTGGTCTTTTTTTTATGGTAAGTAGAAGTTTCATTTTGAGATACCAAAGTATAGTTTTTAATGTATTGCATCACAAAAGTCTGTTTGAAGGCTTGTATAAAATTGACTTTCACATTGCTAAGAAAAAAACAACCACATGAAATTGGAAAGATGTTTAAACTTTATGTGTTAAAAGTATTTAAACTGGTTTAGTGTGGGGCAGAAGTAAATTTATATCAAATTTCAGATGATGTCATCCCTTCTAGGATTGCTATTATTTGTTTCAATATTTTGAATTAAGTATTGAGGCAATTGGAAACTATCTCATTTCCCACCAGAATGCAATTTGCTGAAACTATTCTTTGCTCTAAGGAATTAGTTTCTAGTTTTTGTCTGTTAATATACATGTTGATACAAAGAAAAATCCCATATATGTGATCTCTTATGAAAATTAGAAAATCTGTTAGCATTAATGGCTGTGTCACCTTCTTTTAAATAGTGTTACATTTCTTTTCCAAAGTTAACTACCAGGATTTTTCTTTTTACTCTCATAAAGATCTTGGTACTCTATGAACAGATGGCACATCTTCCAAACTTAGCAACATGGATGCTTTTATGACCTCAGAGAAGAAAGAAGCTCTATCTACTGTAATAATGCATTGGTTTTTTTCATTGGCATTGAAGACTTCCAACTAAAAGAAGCCTTGCCTGCTACCACAAAAGTGTTCACTATTATGAGAACCAGATTTTATGAGAAAAAGAATCAAAATAGAAAAGTTTCCTTTGCTAAATTAGACTTTGGACCAGGAGTTTTGCTTTTTAAGAGAAAGTTTATTACAAGGAAGTGTTTAGTTATGGCTTGATTTACTTGGAGATATTTGGGCCTTTATGAATGAACATGATCTTCCAATACAAGACCTTACAGTCATTGTGGAATTTGTAGAAAACTCATGAACCCTTTTAACCAAGCTGTAACTGACGTAGACAGAAATAGATAGCCTTGTGAATTTTCCAGCTGCTGGAGGAAGTTTCTCTTTAGGGTGGTTGTGAATGGAAAGGTTTGTCAGTTTCTCTGTAAGATTAAGAAAAACCTTAGAGCTCTTGAAGATTACTTACGCTCAGAAATCTTAAAATTGAAATTTGGACGTGCAGTTGTTTCATTGTTGATATTGCATCAAAACAGTGAATGATACAATTTTTTATTCAAGCCAACCAATACCACCCTTGTAATTTTTTTTTAAACATTTATTTTTTATCTATTTATCTTTTGGGGGGTGGGGTGGGGAGGGAGGGGGACGGGCAGGCCACTTCTATTGGTCTTTCATTTCTCCATTTTCATCCGTCTTTGTTCTTTGGCTCCTGTGGGCCTCCCATCGCGGTGGCCTCTGTTGTTGCAGAGTGCCGGCTCTGGGCGCATGCACCCCAGAGCTCCGGCTCGGTAATTGGACACATCAGTCCAGCCGCTCCGCAGCACGTGGGATCTTCCCAGGCCAGGGATCGAACTGGCGCCCCTTGCACTGCAAGGCGGTGTCCTTACCCACTGGACCACCAGGGGAAGCCCCCTACCCTTGTAATTGAAATGTATTTTTATAGAGAATTAAAGTTTATTTTCTGGTTTAATTTGTACATTTTTGTTTTATTTCTTAAAAAAGTAAAACAGAAAATGGCTGTTAATTTTGGTTTAAAATGAGGGAAAATGCTTCAGTTTTTATTAACATTTATTTTTAAAATATGGCAGAACGGTGGTGTGCTGATTAGTCATCTGCCGTAACAAAACACTGTAGACTGGATAGGTTAAACAACAAAAATTTGTTTTCTTGCACTTTTGGAGGCTAGAATTCTGAGATCAGGGTGCTAGCATGATTAGGTTCTGATAAGAACTCTGTTCCTAGCTGGCAGATGGCCAGCTTCTCACTGTGTTTCCACCATGCAGGGGGAGGGGGATGGTTGGTGGGGGGCTCGGGGCACGAGGACAGGGTATGGAAATCTCTAACTCCTCCTATAAAGCTGTTGTGCTGTCAGATTAGGACCATACTCTTATCTTTTCCTTTAACCTTGATTACTTCTTAAAGACCCTATCTCCAGATAAGCACAATGAGAATGACAGCTTCAAAAATACAAATTTGGGGGACTTTCCTGGTGGCACAGTGGATAAGTATCTGCCTGCCAGTGCTGAGGACACCGGTTCGATCCCAATCCAGGAAGATCCCACATGCCTCAGAACAATTAAGCACATGTGCCACAACAAATGAAGCACATGTACCCTAGGGTCTGCAATTCTCAGCTACTGAGCACACGCACCCAGAGCCTGTGCTGCCAACAAGGGAAGCCATCATATGTTGCACCACAACAAAGAGTAGCCCCCACTAGCAACACCTAGAGAAAGCCCTTGCAAAGTAGTGAAAACCCAGCATAGCCACACATAAAATAAATATAGTTTTAAAAAAATACAAATTGGGGGAGATCACAGTTCTGTCCATAGCATTTACTATGAAGGAAATCATTTTTCAATGCAACAAATGTGCCTAAAATTTTTATGTGTAAATTGAATTTTTTTAGGAAGTAGGTCTAAGGGGAGAATCCATACCTTCTTCAGGTTGTCAGGGAGATCTGTTATCCAGAAGTACTTAGGAACAGAAACTGGTTTGTATAACGTGCTCTTTTCCTCCTTGTTGCCCTCGATGGAACAAGTTGTTTTTGCCCTCTTGGGGTTTAAAGACATGACTGGAAATCTTCTCATGGAAATTAATATGATTTTAGATTTTAGGCTTTAAGACTGCAGATTTTAGCAAAAGCAAGAAAAACTACCAAGGCAAGCATTTTTCTATGTCCTCATTGAATCTTCTCAGCATTCTTATGAGTTATTAGAATCTCTGTATTATGGGTAAAGCAGCTGAGGTAAGGGTATATTCAGTGATGTGCCCATACTTTCAAGGTGTCTCCTGTGCTAGAATTTTAGTCTTACCATATCTGAGATTCCAAAAATCTACCATTCTTCTACTGCACTTTACTCTCTTTACTTTAGAATTATATTCTACTTTGCAACATCCAGAAATTAAAGGGGGCGAAGAGTCTTGACTCTTTAATGAAGTCACTTTCAAAGCAGCACCATAAAAATCATTATTCTTAAAAAGAAAAAAATGTTAGGGCACTGTATTAAGACAGGATTTTATTTTTATAAAAGCAAAACGAAATATTTAATTCTCAAAATGAGTACATGAAGGAAGAGGGTGATGTTTTATTTAGCACAAATGCTGTTGACATTTATGAGAGACTAATTGTCTTTATAAATGGATTTTTTTTTTAAAGATTTATTTATTTATTTATTCAGGGCGGGGGTAGGGTTGGGGAGGGAGGGGACCGGGCGGGCCACTTCTGTTGGTCTCTCATTTCTCTATTTTTATCCGTCTTTGTTCCTTGGCTCCTGTGGGCCTCCCATCGTGGTGGCGTCTTTCATCGCAGAGCACTGGCTCTGGGCGCATGCACCCTAAAGCTCCGGCTCGGTAATTGGACACACCGGTCCAGCTGCTCCGCGGCACGTGGGATCTTCCCAGGCCAGGGATCGAACTGGCACCCCTTGCACTGCAAGGCGGTGTCCTTACCCACTGCACCACCAGGGGAAGCCCTATAAATGGATTTTAAAAGAACCAGATTCAACAGAAGGTACATAGGTTGTTCTGCTATTTGTTGACCAAAAAAGATACATAACTTGAGAGTTGCAAGATAAGTTTTATTTGAGGCAAAATGAGAGCTGCAACCCAGGAGACAGCACCTCAGATAGCTCTGAGCGACTACTCCAAAGAGGAAGGTCAATATATAGGATTTTGGTGAAGAGAGACTTCAGTGCAATCAGGCACTTACTTTACAAAAGATTCACTACTATTCACGAGGAGCTGATGTCATCATTTAGTGATTTTAGTGCTTTTCTAGATAGGAAAAGAAGTAAGGATTGGGATCATGAAATCAGTTCCTGAAAATATCTACCTATCTAAAGACCTTTTCCACCAGATTCCCTGGAGAATAGACAGAGAGCCTCACTCCCCTGAACTTCCTCAGGAGGGTGTTGAAGGTCAACAGCTGCAGCAGCACAGGGTTTAATCTCCATGGAAGCAGATAGCAAGAGCCCTTGTTGTTGTTCGGTTGCTGGCAATGCTCTTTGTTGTTCAGTCATTATTAAGTCGTGTCTGACTCTTTGCAACCCCTCTTTGCATGGACTGCAGCATGCCAGGCCTCTTGGCAAGTGCCAGTTTGTAGTTCACATATTTAACATAAGGCCAATAATATCATATATTAAAAAAAGATTTGTAACCAACTGTTTTTATAAATTTTATCATTTAAGCCTAGTAATAACTTCACATAACTGTTTTTACATAGTTCCACAGAGAGAGATTCAATTGTACAAATACTTATTCACCTTAGATTCACAATGAAATATATAGTTGATTTCACTGTTAATTCATACTACCACTTGGAAGGACCCAACAATTGGATTTATCTAGACTTCCCATGTGGTCCAGTGATTGAGAGTTCACCTGCCAATGCACGGGACATGGCTTTGATCCCTGGTCAGGGAAGTTTCCACATGCTGTGGGGCAACAAAGCCCCTGTGCCACAACTACTAAGCCTGCTGTTTAGAGCTTAGGAAACACCGCTGCTGAAGCCCACACACTGTAGAACCCGTGCTCGGCAGCAAGAAAAGCTACCACAATGAGAAGCGCAGGAACTGCCAGAAGAGTAGCCCTCACTTGTCACAACCAGAGAAAGCCCACGCACAGCAAGGAAGACACAGTGCAGCCAAAAATAAATAAGTAACTTTTTAGGGGCCTCCCTGGTGGCCCAGTGGGTAAAGAGTCCGCCTTGCATTGCAAGGAGCATCAGTTAGATCCCTGGCCAGGGAAGATCCCACATGCCGCGGAGCGGCTGAATTGGTGGATCTAATTATGAGCCAGCACTCTGGAGCACATATGCCCAGAGTTGATGCTCTGCAACGAGAGAGTCCACTGCAATGGGAGGCCCACACAGGCCAAAGAATAAAGATGGGTGAAAATAATTTTAGAAAATCAATAAGATAGGCCAAAATTTAAAAAAAAAAAAAAAATATATATATATATATATAATAATTTTTTAAAGTTATGATTCTATGATTGGGCTTTCTTATATTGATACAAAAAGATATTTCCTATAAATGTTTACATGTTTTCAAAGTGGGTATTCTTCAAATGATAGCGTGACAGATGTAGCATTTTTAGTCAGTAAGTTCAGTCGCTCAGTCACGTCTGACTCTTTGTGACCCCATGGATTGCAGCAAACCAGGCTTCCCTGTCCTTCACCATCTCTTGCTGCTTTACTTCAGTTCAGTCACTCAGTCTTGTCTGACTCTTAGCATTTTTAATACATTTTTAATATACTATTAATAATTTCAAAAAATTTAAATTATCTTTTTTACATATTTAATTACACTTGAGGTTATTTTTGCCATAGTATGTAAGGAAAGGCCTTACTATTACCAAAATAGTATTTATTCTATTAAAATGGTAATCCTTTGGTCTAATGTGTCATAATTTAATGGAAAGGGATATGGACTTTTGGAATTATATTTATGAACAGAGAGGTGAATATTAAAAATAAATTATTTTTTAAAATCTATGAATGAAATTAATAAATCTGTAAGGTATTTCTTGAGAATAATAAACTTCATTAAAGGACCTATAAGAAGATAGTAATAAATGCAGAGTTATAATATATTAATGAATATGATGACAGTATTGTAACAATTGTCAGTTTCCCTCACACGAATTTATAAACTCAGTACACTGCTAATATAAACCTCAGTAGGAACAGATAAACTTAGTTAAGACTTCATATGGGGCTTCCCCTGGCGGTCCAGTGGATAAGGACACCGCCTTGCAGTGCAAGGGGCGCCGGTTCCATCCCTGGCCTGGGAAGATCCCACGTGCCGCGGAGCAGCTGGACTGATGTGTCCAATCACCAAGCCGGAGCTCTGGAGCGCATGCGCCCAGAGCCAGCGCTCTGCGACAACAGATGCCACCGTGATGGGAGGCCCACAGGAGCCAAAGAACAAAGACGGATGAAAACAGAGAAATGAAAGACCAATAGAAGTGGCCGGCCCGCTCCCCTCCCTCCCCAACCCGACCCCCACCCAAAAAAAATAAGTAAATCTTAAAAAAAAAAAAAAAAAAAGACTTCATATGAAAGGATAAAACTATACAAAGACAAGATAAGTTTAAAGTATAAAAGAGGAAAAGTTAACCTAAACACATATTAAATTGTATTATCAAAAACAATAGTGAAGGAAGGTAATATGCTGTGGGACTAGGGGATCTCAAATGGGCTCTGTGGCGACCTAGAGGGGTGGAATTGGAAGGGAGATGGAGGGGGGGTTCAGCGGGGTGGGGGACATGTGTAAACCTATGGCAGATTCAGGTTGATGTGTGGCCATAAACAACAAAACTACATAAAAACATAAAAAAAACAATAATCAAAACAGTGAAGTATTGGTGTGGGAAAGATTGTAGGATAAGATTAGAAAACTTCATCATATGGAATTCAACGTGATAGAATTAGCTTTGTAAATCAGAAGGGGAAGAGTCAATAGTACTGTTACAGTTAATTTGTCACATGAAAGTAAATTCCAGTATCATGTAAAATGAGAAACAGCTTTAAAAGGGAATGGAGGGACAGTGAATGAGGGCTCCCTTTTCTCCACATTCTCCTCAGCACTTTATTTCTTGCCTTTTTTATTTAGGGGTGGGGTGGGGAGGGAGGGGGGCAGGCGGGCCACTTCTGTTGGTCTTTCATTTGTCGGTCTTCATCCATCTTTGTTCTTTGGCCCTCGTGGGCCTCCCATCGCAGTGGCCTCTGTTGTTGCAGAGCACCGGCTCTGGGCACATGCACTCCAGAGCTCCAGCTCGGTAATGGGACACATTGGTCCAGCCGCTCTGTGGCACATGGGATTTTCCCAGGCCAGGGATCGAACCAGCACCCCTTGCACTGCAAGGCAGTGTCCTTACCCACTGGACCACCAGGGAAGTCCATTTCTTGCCTTTTTGATAGTAGTCATTCTGACAGGTGTAAGTGATATCTCATTGTAGTTTTGATTTGCATTTTCCCAATTATCAGTGATGTTACACATCTTTTCATATGTCTGTTGACCATTTGTATGTTTTCTTTGTTGGAAAAGCATCTATTTAGGTCTTTTGCCCAATTTTTAATTGTGTTATTTTGTTTTTTTGATGTTGAGCTGTATGATTATATAATTTGGATATTAACCTTTTATCAGACATATCATTTGCAAATATATTCTCCTACTCAGTAGGGTGCCTTTTCATTTTGTTGATAGTTTCCTTTGTTGTGCAAAAGCCTTTTAGTTTGACATGGTCCCATTTGTTCATTTTAGCTTTTGTTTACCTTGCCTGAGGAGACATCCAAAAAATATTGCTGAAACCTACTTCATAGAGACCTGCGTCAGAGTTTTATGGTTTCAAGCCTTAAGTCTTTATCCATTTTGAGTTTATTTTGTATATGGTGTGAGAAAGTAGTCCATTTTGATTCTTGGCATGTAGCTCTACAGTTTTTCTAACATCATGTATTAAAGAGGCTGTCTTTTCCCCATTGTATATTCTTGCCTCCTTTATTATATATTGATCATGTAAGTGTGGGTTTATTTCTGTGCTCTTTATTCTGGTCCATTGATCTATGCATCTGTTTTTGTACAAGTACCACACTGTTATGGTAGCTTTGTAATATAGTCTGAAACTAGGGATTGTGTTGCCTCCAGCTTTGCTACTTCTTTCTCAAGATTCTTTTGGTTATTTGGGTTCTTTCATATTTCCATATGATGTTTAGAATTATTTGTTCTAGTTTTATGAAAAATCCCATAGTATTTTGATAGGGATTGCACTGAATTTGTAGATTGCCTTGGGGAGTATGATTGTTGAAGCTGATTTCCAGGAAACAGACCCACAGAGGGACAGAGCTAATAGTGGAGGGCTGAAATTTATTACGCCTGGGGGCCCATTGGCAGAGTCTCCTCTTAGCCAAGGACCCCGACTGAGTTTTGTGACAACCATTTATACCCAAAGTATACATGGCTAAACCCACCTCTACAAATTCCCAAAGTTTTCCCATAAATATTGCCGTGAAGAATGTGATCACAGGTTACATTCCAACATGAGGTCTGGTTTCGATCAGCATAGATTGATTAGGTACATTTTACAATTGATGATCTGTCTTTAAATCACATTGTTTTTTCCTAGCCCTGGGAGGCTCAAATACGGAGGTAACCTCTGGCTCAGATACCAGACCTGCTTCCTTATCATACACTGGTCTGGTGGGCTATTAGTTCTTTATCTCTGGGACTATGGCTATGGGATTAGCTCAAAGTTCACCGTGGTCACAGGGAAAGTTCTCTTACAGGATGAACTCGTAAATTCCCGTATATCTCTTAGGAGGAGTTTGTTCTTTTCTTCCTTCATGATCATTTAACAGGATTAGTTCTTCTAATCCATGAGTATGATATATTTTTCTATTTGTTTCATCTTGAATTTCTTTTATCAAAGAAGTCCCTATAGTTTTCAAAATACAAGTACTTACCTCCTTGGTTAAATTTATTCCTAGGTATTTTTGATGCAGTTATAAGTGAGATTATTTTTCTTAATTTATTTTCATAGTTCATTCTTATAGAAACACAAGAGTATGTTTTTTGTTGTTTTGGGCTGCACCACATGGCTTCTGAAATCTTAGTTCCCCAACCAGGGACCAAACCCACCCCCAACTCTGTGAAAGCACTGAGTCCTAATCACTGGACTGTCAGGGAATTCCTGCAACAGATTTCTGTATATAAATTTTGTACCCTGAAACTTTACGGAAGTCATTTATTAGTTCTAATAGCTGATAGTTCAATATCAACTATTAGTTAGTGTAACAACTATGGAAAACAGTATGAAAGTTCCTCAAAAAATTAATAATAGAACTACTATAATATGATTAAGCAATTCTACTTCCAGGTATTTCTATTTTGAAGGAAACAAAACAAAACAAAACAAAAACCCACTAATTTGAGAAGATAACATGCAGCCCATAGAGAAAAAGAGAAAGAAAAGAAACAGGTGATGGCATAATAAGCCACTGGAATCATCTATATATAAAGTTCAGTTCTAAGTATCTCTGCAGAGAATACCCTGAATGTGCTTCCTTATTATATAGATTCCTTTCCATAATAATCCTTAAGAAGTATACAGTCATGTTGAAACCGGGCAAGATCCTGTGGGTCTTCTGCGTACAAATCTTTTCTATGTCCCCATTTCTTGTTTGTAGAAAAATAGACTTCATTAAGCCTCCTGAGTTCCAGAGGGCTGATTCAAACAGTTGCTAACCAGGGAGCAAAGGGAATGCAGAAACAAGGGGAAAACAATCAAGAAACAATAGTGTGCCTTGGGTCAAAGTCCTCAAGGAATATACATATAATATTTTTGAGCTCTTCTGCAGGAACTAAGGCTCCCACTCAGGTTACTTCAGATTGAGTGCATTCCTAGGGGACCACCCTGTTACCTCACCACCAACCAATCAGAAGGAAGTCACACTCTGCAGCCCTCACCCCAAGCTTTGCCTATAAAAACTTCTCCCCCAAAGCCATTGGGACTTTTGGGATATTTGAGCCACCTATTCTCCTTAACTGACCCTGCAATAGACCTTTCTCTGCTCCAGACTTTGACGTTTTGGTTTGTTTGACCTCACTGTGCATGAGGCACATAAACTTGTGTTCAGTTAACAGTATTCATAAAATTATATATTTTAGAGGAGATTTTGCTAATTATTTTTAACATTGATTAATTCTCCTCCTGTGAATTTTAGCAAATGGTTAAATAATAAGCATTTCTACTCTTAAGACTTTTTCTATATCTAATGCTCCAAAGCCTTTTTAAAATTTATTTATTATTTCTTTAACCTTATGTGTCTTTTGTCTTTGTAGGTCTCTTCTTATTCTGAAAAATTCCTTGCCTATTTATTTTTAGTCCTAAATCAGTTGTCATATTCTGTCTCTCATTATTTATATTGGATGCCCCATAATCTCTAGATTTCTTTGAAGCACACTGCTCTAGAACATATTCAGATTATTTCTTATTTATTGAAATGGAAATCAGAGCCAAAGATTTTTTAGCAAACCAAAAAGTTACTTGATGCAATTGATACTTTAAAAGGATATTTGTCTGTAGAGAATAGTAGCTGACAGCTGTCATTAGTTTGTAAATTCCCACTGTGATTTCAGTACAACCAACAGCTATTTTGTATGTTGTTATACTTGAAGAACTTTGGTAATTGTTATTCACTGGTTGCAAAACAAGAAGACTAATATTTGCATTACAATCTAGTGTATAGGAAAGAAGGAGACCTGGGGATTTATTTCAGAAGCTATATTATATTAAAGCTTTGTTGGTTCTGAAATGTGCTATCCATGCCAAGTTTCTCAGAGCTTTCATATTTAACTCCTTTTTAATAGCTTCCTCATCTTTTAGGGAAAAAGTTAAACTGAGTGATAAAAACTTTAATTTTGTCTGTTGACTTTGTCTTAATTATTTTAAAACAGTAACCCCTGAAAAGGGGACATTGTATTATATTACTCTGCCAACAAGGTCTGTATTGTCAACCCACTGGTCAAGTATGGTTGTGAGAACTGGACCATAAAGAAGGCAGAATACCAAAGAATTGATGTCTTCAAACTGTGGTGATGGAAAAGACTCCTGAAAGTCCCTTGGACAGCGAGGAAATCAAACCAGTCAATCTTAAGGGAAATCAACCCTGTATGTTCATTAGAAGGATTGATGCTGAAGCTGAAGCTCAAGTATTGTGGTCATCTGATGCAAACAGACGACTCATTGGAAAAATCCCTGATGCCAGGAAAGATTGAAGACAGGAGGAGAGGGTGTCAGTGGATGAGATGGCTAGACAGCATCACTGATGCGATGCACATGAACTTGGGCAAACTCCAAGAGGGTGGGGTACAGGGAGGCCTGGCAAGCTGGAGCCCACGGAATCGCAAAGAGTTGGACATGACTAGGCAACTGAACAGCAACAACCCCTAAGCACTTACCCATGAAACTGATGTACTAGTGAAATCTTCCTTACTTTATGTGTTTGAGATTCACAGACTTTTGTCTTTTATTTAAATTCAGCTCTGTCTACTTCTTGAAATCTGTGGTCAAGTATTTTCACATACAGGAAGAAGACTGGATTGAGGGTAGAGAGGGCAACAGGTAGACAAGTTAATCACCTGATTTTATGACCCCATCATGATTATAGCTTATAGAACAAATAAGGACATTTATGTTACTGGCTCTGACTTAAACAAAGCAGTGATGGAAGACTAAGGATTCTTTTAAAAATGAGAAAGAAAATGACGAAAATTTCAGGTTACTTTAGATACTGAAAACTTTAGATGGTACATACTGTGTATTAACTTTATATTATTATTTCAGCCTCTTCTTCCTTAGGAAACTCAGACTGTCCTTTTGGAAAGAATAAATAGAGACTTATGACTTTGCTTTTTAGTTCTTATGTAAAAATTCAAACCATATATCCACAAACCATTAACTGCTGTGAGAATTGCTATCTTGCTGTCAACAGCCAGAACACCAGATGAAAACACATGAAAATACTGTTTTTAACACTGCACAATAAGCAAGACAGGGATTTGATCTGAGGAAAGAGAAGCAAATGAAATTAACCTTACATTGCTTCAGCTTGCAGCCCAAGGCTTTGCTTGAATTCTAAACCACAAAGCCAGTCTGTAACAACTTCCAAGGAGATGGCAACTATTAGAAGCTATAAAATGAGTAACTCTTAAGACTCACTCAGGGTCAGAATCCTTTGACTTCTCTCCAGCTAGAGAAGAGAGGCATCACTGAATATATGAACATTCAATAGAGACTCCTAAAAGAACCATAACTTAGAAGTGGGGCCAAATAGGCTCTAGGATAAAGGATTCTCTAGATCTGTCTTAAAATACCTGTGAGGATCAAGGTAATATGCAAGTAACTTAACTATACAACAGTAATTTAAAAATTGAGGAAAACAATAGAATGGGAAAGACTAGAGATCTCTTCAAGGAAATTAGAGATAGCAAGGGAACATTTCATGCAAAGATAGACACAACAAAGGACAAAGTGGAATCAGAAGATATTAAGAAGAGATGGAAAGAATACACAGAACTATACGAAAAAGATCTTCATGACCAGGATAACCATGATGGTATGATCACTCACCTAGAGCCTGACATTCTGTAGTGTGAAATCAAGTGGGTAATAGGAAGAATCACTATAAACAAAGCCAGTAGAAGTGATGGATTTCCAGCTGAGCTATTTCAGATATTAAAAGATGATGCTATTAAAGTGCTATGCTCAATATGCCAGCAATTTGGAAAACTCAGCAGTGGCCTTGGAACTGGAAAAGGTCAGTTTTCATTCCAGTCCCAAAGAAGGGCAATGCCAAAGAATGTTCAAACTACTGCACCATTGCACTCATTTCACACACTGGCAAGATTATGCTCAAAATCCTCCAAGCTAGGCTTCAACAGTATGTGAATCAAGAACTTCCAGATATATAAACTGGATTTCAAAAAGGCAGAGGAACAAATTGCCAATGTCCGTTGGCACATAGAGAAAGCAGAATTCCAGAAAAAAATCTATATCTGCTTCATTGACTATGCTAAAACTCTTGACTGTATGGATCACAACAAACTGTGACAAATTCTGAAAGAGATGGGAATACCGGTCCACCTTACCTGTTTCCTGAGAAACCTGTATGCAGCTCAGGAAGCAACAGTCAGAACCAGACATGGAACAATGAACTGGTTGCAAATTGGAAAAGGAATATGTCAAGGCTGTACATTGTCACCCTTTTTATTTAACTTCTATGCAGAGTCCATCATGCAAAATGCCAGTCTGGATGAAATCCAAGCTGGAATAAAGATTGCCAGGAGAAATATCAATAACCTCAGGTATGCAGATGACACCACCCTTATGGCCAAAAGCGAAAAGAAAGTAAAAAGCCTCTTGATGAAGGTGAAAAAGGATAAAAGTGAAAAAGCTGGCTAAAAACTCAACATTCAAAAAACAAAGATCATGGCATCCTGTCCTATCACTTCATGGTAAATAGATGAGGAAACACTAGAAATAGTGACAGACTTTATTTTTTGGGTTCCAGAATCGCTGTGGATGGTGACTGTAGCCATGAAATCAAAAGATGCTTGCTCCTTGGAAGAAAAGCTATGATAAACCAGACAGCGTATTAAAAAACTGAGACATCACTTTGCTGACAAAGCTCCATATAGTCAGAGCTATGTTTTTTCCATTATTCAAGTGTGGATGTGAGAGTTGAACCATAAATATGGCCAAGCACCAAAGAATTGATTCTTTCAAACTGTGGTGTTAGAGAAGACTCTTTGAGAGTCCCCTGAACTGCAAGGAGATCGAACCAGTCAATCATAAAGGAAATCAACCCTGAGTATTCATTGGAAGGACTGATACTAAAGCTGAAACTCCAATACTTTGGCCACCTGATGCAAAGAGACAACTCATTGGAAAAGACCCTGATGCTATGAAAACTAGAAGGCAGAAAGAGAAGGGGATGACAGAGGACGAGATGGTTGGATGGCATCACTGAAGTCAATGGACAAGAGTTTGAGCAAGTTCCAGGAGATGGTGAAGAACAAGGAAGCCTGGCATGCTACAATTCACGGGGTCACAAAGTTAGGACATGACTGAGTAACTGAACTGAGCTATGTAATAAGATGCAACATTCAGCAGTGTAAAAGTCACAATGTCTAATATCCAGTCAAAAATTACTAGGCATATGAAGCAACTGATGAGTTGGGGTAGGAGCAGGAATTAGTAATAGAGCCAGACCTGGGAATGATGGAATTAACAGGCACATGTTTTAAAATAATTATTATAAATGTGATTCTTATATTCAGGGAATGAAAAGGAAACATAAGCATAATACAAAGAAAAATAGAAAGTAGAAAAATAAGCAAATGGAACTTCTAGAGATGGAAATGTCTGAAATAAAAACCAATATGGATGGAATTAATAGCAGTTAAATGCTACAGAAGAAAAGATCAGTGACATTGAAGTGCATAGCAATTAAAACTATACAAAGTGAATCTGAGAGGGAAAAACTGAAATATATGATGAGAACTTCAGTGCCCTGTGTGGCAGTACCACATCATATAATATGAGTATAATTGGAATCCCAGAGGAAGGTTGGGGGACATAAAAATATTTAAATAATGATCAGAATTTTCACAAATTTAGACCTAAGAAATTTAACAATTCCCAAACAGAATAATCACAGAGAAAGTCATAGGAACATTATAGTCACATTGCTGAAAATCAGTGATAAAGAGAAAATATTAAAAGCAGCCAGAGGGAAAAAGAGATGTTACGTACAAAGGAACAAAGATAAGAACGTACACAAATTTATAACATACTGTTCAAACTAGAAGACAAATTCCTTAGAGTACTGAAAGGAAAAAAAAAATTGAAATTTTTACAGAGCCAAATTGTCTTTCAAAAATGCAGATGGAATAAAGACTTCTTCAAACTTAACCATAACTAGGAGAATTTATTGCCAATAAATCTGCCCAACAAGAAATGTTCAATGAAGCTCTTGAGACAAAAGCAAAATGATACCAAATGGGAATGCGGATTATACCCCCCCACCCAAAATGAGGAACACGAGAAGATAAATATGTGCATAAATATAAAAGACATTTTTACATTTTATAATTTCTTTAAAGTATAATCAGTTTTCAAAGTAAAAATAATGTATTGTGTGGTTTATAACATACAGAAATAAAATGTAGAAAAGTAGCACAATACAGGGGAAATGGAAGTATATTGTAAGGTTCTCTACACTATAGCTAAAGTGATACACTATCACTTGAAGGTTAACTGTGATAACTGAAGATGTATATTATAAATTCTTCAGTAGGGTTCAGTAGACCCAATTGGCCAAGTCCAATGAAAAAGTTTGTTGAAACATATTCATACATATTTGTTTATATATTGCCTAGGGTTTACTTTTGTTCAACAGTGCAGAGTCTGAAGTTGCAACATTGATTTTATGTCCCCCAAAGCCTGAAGTATTTAATATCTGCCTTTTACAGAAAAACTTTGCCATTATTTGCAGTAGAGAAACCCAAAACCATGAAAAGATACAGTTAATAAGCCAATCTGTTGGTGATACTGTTTAGTTACTAAGTCATGTTCAATGCCTCTGTAATCTCAGGGACTGTATCCCACCAGGTCCACCGTCCAAGGGTATTTCCAAACAAGAATACTGGAGTGGATTGCCATTTTCCTCTCTAAGGGATCTTCCTGACCCAGTGATCAAACCTGTGTCTCCTACATTGACAGGCAGATTCTTTACTACTAAGCCACCAAGGAAGCCCATAGTAGAGATCAAATGTAATCATAAAAATACTAAAAGAGGGCAAGAATAGAAGGAAAATAGAAGAAGAGTTGAGTCAAGAAAAGTAACAAGATGGCAGACTTAATTTATAATTTATTAAATGCAAATGATATGCATACTTTAAAGACAGAGATTGTCAGATTGGGTAAAATAGCAAGACTCAACCATATGTTGTCTGTAGGAAACCCATTTAAAATACAAAGACATGGGTAGGTTAAAGTAAAAGGATGTGAAAAGACATACAACAAAAACATATGTTCACACAAAGACTTCCTGTAAGTAAATAATCTTAAAAGGTTTATTCATAGTAATCAAGAGCTGAAAACAGTCTACATGTCAGTCATGATAAATGGATAAACAAATTATAGTGTATCCATGTATAGTTAAATGCTACTCAGCAATAAAAGCAAATCAACTATTAATGCATGCAACAACAAGGGTGAATCTCAAAATCATGCTGAGATAAAGAATCCAGGTACAGGGACTTCTCTGGTGGTCCAGTGGTTAAGAATCCACCTGCCAATGCAGGGGACATGAGTTCTATCTCTGATCTGGGAAGATCCCACTTGCCATGGAGCAAATAAGCTGGTGAGCCACAACTGCTGAGCCTGTGCTCTAGAGCTGGTGCCCCACAGCAAGAGAAGCCACACGCAGTGAGAGGTCAGAGCACTGCAAGTAGAGAGTAGTCCTCACTCACCCTTACTAGAGAAAGCCTTCACCCAGCAGCAAAGACCAAGCACAGCCAAAAAATAAAATAAGTAATTTTTAAAAAAAGAATCCAGGTACAAAAAAGCACATGCTATATTATTCCAGCAGTATAAAAGCCTGAAAAAAAAAACTAAATATAACCTGTGGAGACAAATATCCAGTCAATAGTTGCCCAGGGGTTAACTGGAATGAGGATCAAGAGAATCTGGGGGCTATTGGAAATGTTCTTACTATGTCAGAATTCATCAAATGTTCATTTAAAATAAGAGTCTTATCTTGTTTTTGACAAACTGTTTCAAAAGCATTACTTTTGAAATTTAAGTCATGAAAGGATGTAGTGTGAGGCTTTTGTATTTGTTATAGTTGTTATAATTTGCTAAAACTGGTGAGGAAATTAGATGTGGTGGTGGTTTAGTCACTAAGTCGTGTCCAGCTCTTGTGATCCCATGGACTATAGTGTTCCAAGCTCCTCTGTCTGCGGGATTCTCCAGGCAAAAATACTGGCGTGGGTCGCCATTTCTTTCTCCAGGGGATCTTCCCAACCCAGGGATCGAACCTTGGTCTTCTACATTGCAGGCAGATTCTTTACTGGCTGAGCCACCAGGGAAGTCACAAATAAGATGCAAATGACTATAATTATGAAAAGCTTAATGCATTTAGAATCTCTAAAACATTATTCTATATAGATTTCCTCTCAGCTTTTCAATTTTAAGAGGTATGAATCCTTACAAACATTATAGAATGTATCCTTTAATTCTTAAAATAAAAGCTAATAAATAAATATTATCACTCATTTTAAAGTAGTATGCTGAGGATTTTAAATGGTTTATTTATTCCTCACAACTCCTGTATCAGGGATTAGATCCACTTGATACATGAAAAAGTGAGGCTCATAGAAGTTAAATAACATACCCAAAGTTAAAATCAGGATTCCATGCCAGATTTGATTGCATACCAGATTTGATTCCATACCCTGTTTTCCTATTACAGGCTAGTGCAAATTATCACCTTTAAATGCTTGGTTGCTTGTGTAAAGTATTCTGATTCAAAATTTATTTATTGGGCTTCCTCCCAGCTGAGGAGCGAAGAGCCACAGGTGGCTGCAGATCTAACACCCGTTCAGGATTTTTAGAATTTCAGCTATCAAAATGGGCAGGAACGTATTGGTGGTACCCGTCTGTTTTCCTGTGCAAACTGGGATACAATCCTGACCAGCCATTCAGAAGTCATCGCCACTCGATTCATGGGCGCCACTGGCAGAGCATTTCTTTTTAACAATGTAGTTAATCTGCCATCCAGTGAAGTTCAAGACTGGGTCATGCTCACTGCCCGCCACATGGTTCGAGATGTGAGCTGCAAAAACTGCAATAGCAAACTGGGGTGGACCTGTGAGTTTGCCACTGAAGACAGACAGACAGCGTTATAAGGAAAGTTGCGTGATCCTGGAACGCACTCTAGTTCGAGAAAGTGAGGGCTTTGAGGAGCACATACCCTCTGATAACTCTTGAAGAAAAAGAAATCCATCTTTTCCCAGGTCTCCCTCACTGCAAACAAAAAGTCTACTTACATAGACTGTCACCTTAGCATCGTAGTTGGATTCATGAACTGTGGGACAAGAGGTTGTGAGAATCTATGATGGAACCTTCCTTTCTTTCCCTTTTTTTTTTTTTTTTTAATTTTCTATTTTCCATCCAACAGCAGTGTGTAGAGAGAATATTGTGCAGATGCTGTTTCTTTTTTTTCTTCCCCCTCCTTGTGTTTACATCTTGAGGCAGACTAGTCTATCTGCAGCTACATGATGGGCTATGTGAAGGAAAAAAATCTGAACTATTTGAGTGAAAAAGATGTTTTATGTACATTTTGAAAGGAAGATGTGTCAAGAGCATGGTTTTTAAATTTATTCAGGCTTCATTTTAAAACTTTTTTTTTTTAACCCAGTTATTTCAGTTGATTTGCTAGCTTCAGAGGAGAAATCCGAATTTGTGACCCACGCTGAAGTTTCAGTGTTAGTATTGCTTATGCTGGCTATCATACCATGTTCTTGTTGGAGATGAACCATAGCATCAGAGTCCATTCTTCCTTGTCAGTCTTGACCGAAAGATATCACCATTCCTAGTCATCTGTCACCACATAATTGGTGTTGATTGGAAACTTTTCCTGATATGGGGCAGAACTGCTTGGTTGTCTTTTTCCATGTAACCTAAGCATGGTAATATAATATAAATAGCTGGATGTTTTTGGTTCTGTGTTGCTTTTAAAATCATCTCCTAAAAGAGCAGAGTATTTGAATTCCACAGTAGCGTTTCTTTTTATCTCTTCAGCTAAATTGACTGTATATAAGATACTACTTAGTTTAAATTAAAGCATGCTGTTTTTAAGTCTGCAGTATTGCATTTAGAAAATAATTGAACAGAATGTCAGTGTGCATTCATGCAGAAAAAAAATATTTATTAAAAAATACATTTCAAAATGATTTGAGAGTTATTCTGACACTTGTTTTAGAGACTAAGGATCTATAAATCAAGGATTAAGGAATAAGATAAGGAAATATGGAATTCTGTGCCAAACTCTTATAGAAAATCTTCTCAGTTGTGTAGCTTATGATAATTTTTCCCTTAAAAGCTTTTTGTTAGTAAGTCCCAAAACTTGAGCTTTGACTTCTAGCTAACCTCAGGAAAATGTTCAAGAGAACTTTAAAAAAATTTTTTTATTGTATCATAATATGTCCAAATTTTATAAGAGAATGCTTATTGAGCACCTTGGATATGATATTATATGTACTACAAATATGAGTTGATTGTCCTTGAATAAGTCTTATTAGTGTACTTTCAAATGTTATTCCCCACGGATTCTTGAAAGCTGTGGCTCCCAAGAAACACCCCATACAGGATATAGAATTTGGCCCAATCTCTGGCTACATAGTAAAATTTTACTAAATGGAATGAGGATTTGTATTCACCAATACCAAGAACTTTACCTCATATTTCTGGGAAAGCCTCTCCTTGACCCACTTAAAGGATAATCCTCTGCATATTTTATTTTTCCTGAAAAGTGAACTATGTGATAGAAATAATCTTCCATAAACCAATTCCCAGAGTAACCTTCAGCTAAAACTAAAGGGCGTATTTTTAGATTTCAGAGATGAAGTAAAAAAAAAAACTAAAGGGCATATTCTTGAACCTTTGAAAACATTTTAAACCACACTAATAATAAACCCTCATTTAAGAAGAAGAAGAATATTATTTTAACTTATAATGAAATCTGATTATCATATGATTATGGATCTTTTTCATTCAGATGTGACAGTGGTGTATCAAAATGGGTTACCTGTGATATCTGTGAGGCTACCATCCCGGCGTGAACGCTGCCAGTTCACACTCAAACCTATCTCAGACTCTGTTGGTGTGTTTTTACGACAACTACAAGAAGAGGATCGGGGAATTGACAGAGTCGCAATCTATTCACCAGGTATAGTCACCTTCATTATTCATTTCCACCCACTCCACATCCCCCTCTAAACTGCTTCTACACACACACACACAACACGCACGCACAGGCACTGTAAACAAATCCTATGCTTTTAACTTTAGGACATAATTATTTGCTTAGCAAATGTCAGGAGAGACAGCGATTTTTCTCCCAGTTTTCAGAACGTGATTGTTCAGTTTTAGCAAGGGTATGTGTACAGGGATCTCATTCAAAAGCACCTCACATATAATGCCATGGGCAAAGAGGAACTGTCAATCACATTTTATACTTTTGAGACCTTTTGTCATTACCATAGGCATAGAATAAACTTTTCCAGTAATTGAGCCATCGTCTCTGAAGATATGAAATATTAAAACTTGTTTTTAGATCTTCATTATGTCTTTGACATAAATGATTATAAAATATAGAGACATATTATTTGAAAATAAAATAAAATAAGGCACTAAAAATTCTCACTTTACATGACATCCGTTTCATTTATATTTTAGTGCCTTATATTTTTACCACTTTCATTTTGAAAAATTTTAAATGTACAGAAAGCATAAAAGCCTAGTACAGTAAGTACCTCTAGTTTAAATATTTTAAATATGCTTAATTCTCAACTCATCTTAGAATATTATTAATAGACCAGCTTGGTGTACTTTGCTTAGTCCTAGCATCTGCCCCTACTGGATTATTGGCAACTAATCAGTAACTATACTGCAAAGTACCATATATTAGAAGATGTTAGTTTTAACAACCAGTTTTCATCACAGACAAATAGACATTCATGCAGCTCTCCCAGTTACCCAAAATTTCTGATGACACTTATGCATTATGTGATTATTTCATTTGTTCATAAAGTTCTGCCAGAAAAGCACATTGTTAAATCTTCACAGACTTGAAAACAAAAAGCCTCAGATAATATAAGCTTTGTTCACATAGAACATGGGGATAAGGCAAAAAGCTAACTGAAATTTAAGAGACATAATTTTAAAATCTATTTTGAGGATTGCTTTTTCTCCTGACCACTCTTGAATAATTATGGACATATGACAAATTAAGATTTTCACATTTAAATTTTTCACAGATGGCGTTCGAGTTGCTGCTTCAACAGGGATAGACCTCCTCCTCCTTGACGACTTTAAGCTGGTCATTAATGACTTAACGTATCATGTACGACCACCAAAGAGAGGTAAAAAGTAACCTTGATAAGGTCAGAGACACATGAGAAGAGGTTTTGGAAAGAACTTTGTTTTTCCCTAGATAAATGTGAGAAACACATTATTCAAAGAACCCTCAGAGTTTTACATATAGGTAGCACTTGGCTAGCGCACTGACTAAACCATAGACACCAGAACGCTTTCTCATCAGCTGTTGTCACTGGTTCACACAAATGAGTGTTCTATATAGCTTCAATTCCTTCCCTCCATACAAGCTACAAGTTACATTATTTTATTGGGGAAACATTTTTTAAACCAATTATGGAACTCCCTGTCCTCTTAAATGTTTGTAACAGTAATTAACCCTCCCCCCTTTTTTTGATGGCTCGGGGTTAGTGGTCTGAAGGTCTATTGTACAATAATAGTTTTGGGGAAATTCTGACATGTATATACTTTTATGTGAAAAAGTTAGGATATTTGCCTTAGGTGCAAATTCTAAGAGCATGTCAAGAAACTTAATAATCAAAATATTTTTAAGAACTACTGTTAAAAATCAAAGTTAATGCAAAAAAAATCATGATAAACAAAATATCAAAAGTTTAAATAGAGTCAGTATTACTGATTTTTCTTTTCACCCTGCACTCTGACATGACTTTGCATGGTACTGATGATATTAAATAGCCATCTAAAACAGCATTTTTTTTTTTTATCTTTTTTTTTGGGGGGGGGTGGAGAGGGAGGAGAACGGGCGGGCCACTTCTATTGGTCTTTCATTTCTCTGTTTTCATCCGTCTTTGTTCTTTGGCTCCTGTGGGCCTCCCATCACGGTGGCCTCTGTTGTTGCAGAGTGCCGGCTCTGGGCGCATGCGCCTCAGAGCTCCAGCTTGGTAATTGGACACATCAGTCCAGCCGCTCCGCGGCACGTGGGATCTTCCCAGGCCAGGGATTGAACTGGCGCCCCTTGCACTTCAAGGCAGTGTCCTTACCCACTGGACCACCAGGGGAAGCCCTAAAATAGCATTTTGAAGTAAGTCTTTTTGGTCATTTTTCTCTCTTTGCCTTGATATTTATCATCACTTGCTGCTGCTTAATTCCCCTCCCACCACCACCACCGCATCCATCAACTTCCTAAGACATTTTGTTCTTTTCCATTCTGCTTTTTTTTTTCTTTCTTTCTTTCTTTTTTTTTTTGCTGCACAGACTCCTAGTCCCTTGACCAGGGACCAAACCTGTGCCCCCTGTGGAATCATGGGTTCCTAACTACAGGGAAGTCCCCTCCATTCTGCATTTGTAAATTATCCCTAATGTACAAAAAACTGAAAACCTAAATATGGAATGCCTCCAAAATTTGGTCCACATCTTCCTTTAAATGTCTTCTCTTTTCCTTTTAAATGATGCCTACTTTTCCTTCACTGTGTATTCCTTTCCCCTTTCCTGAACATATCCTCATTCTTTGTCATCTCAGTGTCTACTCTACTCACCTTTCCTCTAAGATGCCTTTTTCCTTTCTCCTATTTCCTCATGTCAGAATTATCAATGTCAGCTCTTCTATGAAGCCTTTCATGATCCTATTCTTTCTTTCTTGGACTCCCAGCCAACCAGAAGAAATCACACTCTTCTCTGCATCTTCCTTATTCCTTTTCTTTTCAAGTGTTCAGAGGGAAGGCACTGTGATTTTTATATACCACGTTGACTTAGGTACTCATTCTATAGTGAGTGAATTAAGTGAATTAAAGTATCTTTTAAATAGTAAGACATTACTAAATCAGATTTTATTAAGTTGGGATAATTAAACATGTAGACCAGGGATTGTTAGCTATATATATTAACTATACTAATATGTTTTTCTTCTTTATTCTCTAGTTCTTGGACTAGAAAAGTTCTCTTTAAAATAATAGAAGTACAGGCCTTATTTTACTTAGGGTTTTTTTGTTGTTGTTGTTGTTTAAATTTACTCTGTTTTCCCCAGCTTTATTGAAATATAACATTATGTACCTTTAAGCTGTACAATGTGACAATTTGATACACTTATGAGAAATGATTACCACAATAGGACTAGTTAGTACTTCCATCATTTCACACAGTTTCCATTTCTTTTTGGTGAGAATACTTGAGGTCTAGTTTCTTAGCCACTTCCAAGGACACATTACAGCTTTTTTTTTTAATACTTTTTTTTGGCCACTTCTATTGGTCTTTCATTTATTTCCATCTTTGTTCTTTGTCCTGCGTGGCCCTCCCATTGCAATGGCCTCTCTTGCTGCAGAGCACCGGCTTTGGGCACTTGCGCTCCAGAGCACTAGCTGGGTAGTTGAACGCATCAGTCCAGGCACTCCGCAGCATGTGGGATCTTCCCAGGCCAGGGATCGAACCGACACCCCTTGCACTGCAAGGCGGTGTCCTTACCCACTGGGCCGCCAGGGAAGCCACATTACAGCTTTAACTATAGTCATGATGCTGTACATTAGATCCCCAGAACTTACTCGTCTTATAACTGTAACATTAATACCCTTTTACCAACGTAAAACTATCACTACATGATTCAGCAATCCCACTTTGGGGATATATCCAAAGGAAATGAAATCAGAATCTCACTAAAATATTAAAAGTTTACTAATACAATCTTATGTAAGGTATAACGATCAAGAAATTAATAATATGAGCTTCCATCTGTTTTCAAAAACTAGAGGTATTTTAATCAATGACTGTTTCCAACCATCTTGTCTAATACTGTTTTTTTAAATAGAAATGAATGTTTTAGTTGTTTTTAATAAGACTATTCTAAGTTGAATAAGGAAAGTAAAGGTAGAAACTGAAAAGGGGACAAATTATATTTGATTCTCTGGTAATCAATTTGGTAGCTATATATAACTCTTTGATTTATCTGTATCTCAGAACTGTGTAATATCTGTCTGCCTTCCCTAGAAGTCAGTCAGAATGTGAAATTTGCAAAGGTCAAAAGTCTAATTCATGAGATAATTGTAAATTGGAGTGTGAAATTTGGTAAGCTCAAGCAGCATTATTGTAAAACTTAAAAAGACCATTTTAATATTTAAATTTAAACATCAAAGCTCTCTCAGCTCTACTTTATTAACCAGTGAGAATTTCAATCATTATATACTGTTTTTCACCAAAGCTTAAATAATACTCTTTTACATTCATAAACACGTTTCCCCTCAACTTTTAAAACACAGTAAATCTAAATTTTTTTTTTTTTTTTGAAAAAATGTAAAATAGACGTTAGGGCTTCCCTGTTGGCTCAGTGGAAAGGAATGCAGGAGACCTGGGTTTCATCCCTGGGTTGAGAAGACCCCCCTGGAGGAGAGTATGGCAACCTACTCCAGTACTCTTGCCTGGAGCATCCCATGGACAGAGGCGCTTGGTGGACTACAGTCCATAGGGTCGTGAAGAGTCGGGAGCAACTGAGTGACCGAGCACCCATATACAAGATAGGTTTATTTGTGTTTCCATTATATCATCTTCCTGTCCCTGTATGAGAAATACATTGCTGGCATCCACTCTCCACTCTCTCCTAGTTGCCTTGAGTAAGAAAACCGTTGAATTTTCTGTATTTGAGGAGTATGCTCTTCATACAGAAGAGTAAGCCTATTCTTCTAAATACTGTGTCTATTTTTAGTTAAAGCTAAATGGAGGAAATAAATGGAAAGAACTAGGTTTTGGGTGTTAGATAATGAGAACAGTAGGATTTTATATATATGCATGGAGCAGATGGAACAAATATAATTTATCTAATAAACATTTAAAATAGTTAATGAAGGAGAACTTTTCCAGAATAGGGTTTTTTTTTTTTTAACTACCTTATTACTATTCAGTCCATGTTGAATAGTAATTAACTACCTTCCTCTTCATCTTAATGAGGAAGAGAACGTACCCTATATCACTGATTGTTGAAAGTTTTTGTGTTAAGGAGACTTATTTTGATTGACATCACTAAGCAATTATTTTCCATTTATCCATCCAGAGGATATTGGAGACCTTGCTTCTGTCCTAATAATGTAAATGATTGCGAGAAAAGGTTGAACAGACAAACCAAATACCAGTGATAATGAATACCTTATCAGAGACTCAAATAGCCAGAGTCCTTCTCAAACCATTATTCTAGCTGAAAAGTTATTCTAGCTGAAAAGACTTTTTAATCCCTGTTATTTTTTCACATTTCTCTATCTTTGTGTTCCTTAAGTATCCTGGCACTGATGGCACATGCAGAAACATTAATAAACATCTTAATTGCATTTTTAATGAAGCATACTCAGATCATCCAGAAGTGTTTTTGTTAAGCCATTGCTAGATTTATCTTCTCTCTTCCTATAATTTCATTTCCAGGTATGTGGACAGATTTTTCAGGGTCGAGGGTTTGAGGTTGTTGTTTTCCTCTACCATGGCAATATCATGGAAGCATATTCTCTCTGTCAAGAAAATCTTAACAAAATAAAGCTGAGTCCCGGGAGTTTGCCAGGGCTTTACTGGTGGCTGATCAGAAAGACAACTCTGTGTTCAGACAGGTCTAGAATTAGACATCTGTAAGATTGATCACCTATGAATTACCATTTTATAGTCTTTTCACTGCTGTTTGAAGGTATGCTGGAGCACGTTAAATCTTATTTGTTTTGAATAGATAATACATTCACAATGTGTAAATTCCAGAGTGTAAGAATATATAGGAAAACAATTTCTCATTCCTGTTTCACCAGCCACCGTTTTCTCCTCTTACTGGCAACCATTATTGGTTTCTTGTGTTTCCTGTCAGAGATAATCAGTGCATTCATAAGCAAGTGTGAATGCATAATCTTTTTTCCCTTTTATGCAAATAATAGAATATCATATATACTACATATGTCAATCAGGACTCAAGTGGGAAAGCAGAGCCATGTGAATAATGTGGAGTAAAGGATTTATTATAGGAATGAGACTTTGTACAGTTGGAGATTTAAAAATAAAACAAGTAAAGTCTGTAGATCAAAGAAAAGGTACTAATTTTGAAGTGATGGTAAATGTGGGAAATGAAAGCTTGCAAGAGAACCTGTAAATTCGAGGGTATCCAACTCTTCAGATAAGAAGAATTAACAAAGAAGGGCTGGTGGAGAAATCCCTGAGACAGTATTATCAAATAAAACTTCTGTGATGAAAGTATTCCATTTCTGCACTGTTCAGTATGGTAGCCGTCAGTCACATGTGCCTATTGAGCACTTGAAATGTGGCTAGTATGACTGAGAAACTGAATTTTAAATTTTATTTCACTTTAATGAATTTAAATTTAAATACCCACACATGGCGAGCACTTACTGTTTTGGACAGCACAGCTCTAGAAGGTGCATCTGGTTGTAGGCGTGTCTTTGCTATTAATCATCAGAGGTGGCAGTTGAGAAGAAAAGAACTGGAGGCAGAGCCAGGGAAAACAGGCACATGCTGGTGTCTCCAGGCACCTCTGCATCTGTCTTATGCTGACAGCCTTCAGAGCATGAGGGCTTCTTCTCTTCTACCTTCCATAATTTCACTTAAGTCTCTCTTGTGACTAATTCTAATTCAGAACCATTCAGGAAATTTTGGGAAATTGGGGGTATTTAGGGAAACATAATTCTAATTTAACTAAATGGCAAGGTATGAAGCCACCAAACTTACCTAATAGTGTATTCTGAAGATCTCAGAATGCTAGAGCATAAAGAATTCCTTATTCTTTTTCATAACTGCTATTTACTGTATGAATGTATAAATGTGTATCACCATTCATTTAACTACTTATTTTGTAATTTGTTGTTATGAAAAAATCGAAAGAGGAACAAACTTTGAATGAGAAATATTTCTGACTATAGCATAAAACACAAAAGAAGCCATGAAAGAAAAGATTGCTATAAAAACAGTTTTCTATACAGCAGAATCCATAATATGAATATTAGTTTTAAAATAAGAAGTTTTCAGTGAATGATATTTTAATAGAAACTGATTTTTACAAAGCAAATACCAAGCCTGATATCAGATTTATAGATTTTCAGGTTATGATTGTCCATACATACTTGATCATTAATGTATGTGCTTCATTAGGAAAAGGAAGAGGAGAGGATCTCTTTAGTTTACTTGTTTGCTACCTTTCTTCTTTCCTCCCTCCTTTCCTCCCTTCTTGGATTGCCAGGCAATTATAGTGTAATTATGGTATTGAAAGTAGAAATAGATAAAGAAAGAACATGAAAGAGAAGTCATTGGACAACCAGTGAGATCTTTTCCCACTCCCTGCTAGCTCTGCAGGGAGTTAAAAGTACCATTATTAGGGCTCAATAAGGAGAGGAGGGGCTTCCACAGTGACTTAGCAGTAAAGAATCCACCTGCAGTGTAGGAGTCGCAGGAGACAGGGGTTCAATCCCTGGATTAGGAAGATTGCACTCCAGTGTTCTTGTCTGAAAAACTCCATGGACAGAGGAACTGATGGGCCACAGTACAAGGGGTCGCAAAGAGTTGGACACAACTGAAGCAACTTGGCATGTATGAGGCAATGAATTACCTTATAGTTGATTTCTTCCCCTCTGTAGTGAGGTTTCCCAGGTGGCTCAGTGGTAAAGAATCTGCCTGCCTGTCTAAGAGCCACAGGAGACATGGATTTGATCCCTGTGTAGGGAAGATCCTGTGGAGGAGAAAATAGCAACCCACTCCATATTCTTGCCTTGGAAATCTCATGAACAGCAGAGCCCTCTGGGCTACAATCCATGGGATCACAAAGAGTTGGACATGACTAGAGTGACTGAGCATGTACCTCTATAGTGAATAGCTCAGTACCTAATACAAAAATGTTATTCATCTTACCTCTCTAGAACTCAAATTGCTGCTATTATTGTTTAGCCACTGAGTCATATCTGCGTCTTTTGTGACCCCACAGACTGTAGCCAATCAGGCTTCTCTCTCCATGGGATTTCCCAGACAGCAATACTAGAGTGGGTTGCCATTTCCTTCTCCAGGAATCTTCCTGACCAAGGAATCAAAACCTGCATCTCCTGCATTGGCAGACAGGTTCTTTTTTTGTTTGTTTGTTTGGGGTTTATTTTTTGGTTCAATTCTTTTTAAAAAAAAAAATTATTTTTTATTGAAGCACAATTACTTTAAAATCCTGTGGGGGTATTATCTTTTTTCTTTTTTTTTTTTTTTGCTTTTACAGAGTTTTGTTGTTTACAGATGTGTGTAATCCCAGATTAATCATATGTATATCCCATTGCCCACCATCCCACCCCTCCAGGCCATCACATAGCCCTCATGTGAGATCCCTTAGTCCCACAGCACATTGACAATAGTTACCTCTTTTACATATGATAGTACAGGGCTCCATGTTTCTCATTCCGTATCTCTCACCCTCTCTTCCCTCTCCGCAACATCCATAAGTCTGTTCTCTATGACTTTTTCCATCGATGCTCTGCATGTATATTTATCAGTACAATCTTACTAGATTCCATATATATGTGTTAGTATACTGTACTTGCCCTTCTGGAGAGGAGGGGCTTCCACAGTGACTTAGCAGTAAAGAATCCACCTGCAGTGTAGGAGTCGCAGGAGACAGGGGTTCAATCCTGGATTAGGAAGATTGCACTCCAGTGTTCTTGTCTGAAAAACTCCATGGACAGAGGAACTGATGGGCCACAGTACAAGGGGTCGCAAAGAGTTGGACACAACTGAAGCAACTTGGCATGTATGAGGCAATGAATTACCTTATAGTTGATTTCTTCCCCTCTGTAGTGAGGTTTCCCAGGTGGCTCAGTGGTAAAGAATCTGCCTGCCTGTCTAAGAGCCACAGGAGACATGGATTTGATCCCTGTGTAGGGAAGATCCTGTGGAGGAGAAAATAGCAACCCACTCCATATTCTTGCCTTGGAAATCTCATGAACAGCAGAGCCCTCTGGGCTACAATCCATGGGATCACAAAGAGTTGGACATGACTAGAGTGACTGAGCATGTACCTCTATAGTGAATAGCTCAGTACCTAATACAAAAATGTTATTCATCTTACCTCTCTAGAACTCAAATTGCTGCTATTATTGTTTAGCCACTGAGTCATATCTGCGTCTTTTGTGACCCCACAGACTGTAGCCAATCAGGCTTCTCTCTCCATGGGATTTCCCAGACAGCAATACTAGAGTGGGTTGCCATTTCCTTCTCCAGGAATCTTCCTGACCAAGGAATCAAAACCTGCATCTCCTGCATTGGCAGACAGGTTCTTTTTTTGTTTGTTTGTTTGGGGTTTATTTTTTGGTTCAATTCTTTTTAAAAAAAAAAATTATTTTTTATTGAAGCACAATTACTTTAAAATCCTGTGGGGGTATTATCTTTTTTCTTTTTTTTTTTTTTTTTTGCTTTTACAGAGTTTTGTTGTTTACAGATGTGTGTAATCCCAGATTAATCATATGTATATCCCATTGCCCACCATCCCACCCCTCCAGGCCATCACATAGCCCTCATGTGAGATCCCTTAGTCCCACAGCACATTGACAATAGTTACCTCTTTTACATATGATAGTACAGGGCTCCATGTTTCTCATTCCGTATCTCTCACCCTCTCTTCCCTCTCCGCAACATCCATAAGTCTGTTCTCTATGACTTTTTCCATCGATGCTCTGCATGTATATTTATCAGTACAATCTTACTAGATTCCATATATATGTGTTAGTATACTGTACTTGCCCTTCTCTTTTTTACTTACTTCACTTTGTATAATAGGTTCTAGATTCATCCACCTCATTAGGACTGATTCTTCTGCATTTCTTTTTACAGCTGAGAAGTACTCCATTGTATATGTGTACCAGAGCTTCTTTATCCATATGTTCATCGACGGACATCTAGGTTACTTCCATGTTCTAGCTACTGTATAGAGTACTGCAGTGAACATTGGGGTACAGGGGTGTCTTTCCATTTTGATTTCCTCAGGGTATAAGCCGAATAGTGGGATGGCTGGGTCATATGGTGCTTCTATTCTTAGTTTTTTGAGGAATCTCCATACTGTCTTCCATAGTGGTTGTATGAATTTATATTCCCTCCAGCAATGCAAGAGTGTTCCCTTTTCTCCTCACCTTCTCCAGCATTTATTGTCTGTAGATTTGTGGATGGTGACCATTCTGACTGGTGTGAGGTGATAATCTCATTGTAGTTTTGATTGGCATTTCTCTAATAATAAGCAAGGTTGAGCATCATTTCATGTGTTTTTTGGCCTTCTGTGTGTCCTCTTTGGAGAGGTGTCTCTTTAGGTCCCTTTCCCATTTTTTAATTTAATTTTATTTTTAAAAATTTTTGCAGAGTTTTGTTGTTCGCAGACATGTTCCCAGATCAGTCATATGCATATCCCTGATCCCCTCCCCCTCTCCCAGTTCCCTGCATCCCACCCCTCCAGGCCATCGCACAGTGCCCCTGCAGGATCTCCTCTTCTGCAGTGCAATGACAATAGCTATCTTTTTCACATATGATAGTATAGGTTTCCTTGTTACTCCCTGTATGCCTCCTACCCACTGTTCATTCCCCATAGTGCCTGTATGTCTGTTCTCTATATCTGTTTTTCCATCGCTTCACTGTGTGTGTTGCCATTACCCTCTTACTAGATTCCATATATATGTGTTAGTATACTTGTCCTTTTCTCTTTTTTTTTTTTTTTTGGCCACTTCTATTGGTCTTTCATTTATTTATCTTTGTTCTTTGGCCTGTGTGGGCTTTGCATCACAATGGCCTCTCTCACTGCAGAGCACTGACTTTGAGTGCGTGCGCTCCAGAGCTCAGGCTTGGTAGTTGGACACATCAGTCCAGCTGCTGCGCAGCACGTGGGATCTTCCCAGGCCAGGGATCGAACCGGCGCCCCTTGCACTGCAAAGCAGTGTCCTTACCCACTGGACCACCAGGGAAGCCCTGTCCTTCTCTTTTTGACTTACTTCACGTTGTATAATAGGTTCTAGATCCAGTCACCTCATTAGGACCGATTCTTCTGCATTACTTTTTACAGCTGAGTAGTATTCCATTGTATATATGTACCAGAGCTTTTGTATCCGTTCATTCATTGATGGACATCTAGGTTGCTTCCATGTCCTAGCTATTTTATAGAGAGCTGCAATGAACATTGGGGTGCAGGTGCTTCTTTCAGTTTTGATTTCCTCAGGGTATAAGCCTAATAGTGAGGTTGCTGGGTCATATGGTGCTTCTATTTTCAGCTTTTTAAGAGATCTCCATACTGTCTTCCATAGTGGCTATCTCGATTTAATTCTCACCAGCAATGCAAGAGAGCTCTCTTTTCTCCGCACCTTCGCCAGCATTTATTGTCTGTAGATTTGTCGATGATGGCCTTCTGACGGGTGTGAGGTGATATCTCACTGTAGTTTTGATTGGCATTTCTCTAATTATAAGCGAGGTTGAGCATCATTTTATGTGCTTTTTGGCCATCTGTATGTGCTCTTTGGAAAGGTGTCTGTTTAGGTCCCTTACCCATTTTTTGATTGGGTTGTTCACTTTTCTGGTGCTGAGTTGTTGGAGTTGCTTGTAGATTTTGGAGGTTAATTCTTTGTCTGTTGTTTCATTTGCTATGATTTTCTCCCATTCTGTGGGTTGTCTGTTCACTTTGTTTGTAGTTTCTTTTGCCCTACAAAAGCTTTTAAGTTTCATTAGGTCCCATTTTTGTTTTTAGTTCTGCTATTCTGGCAGGCAGGCCATAGAAAATCTTGCTTTGATTTATGTCCTTGAGTGTTTTGCCTGTATTCTCCTCTAAGAGTTTTAGGGTTTCTGATCTTACATTTAGGTCTTTAATCCATTTCTAGTTGATCTTTTTTTATGGTGTCAGGGAATGTCCCAACTTCATTTTTTTGCATGTAGCTGTCCAGTTTTCCCAGCACCATTTGTTGAGGAGGCTGTCTTTGTCCCATTTTATATTTTTGCCTCCTTTGTCCAAAATAAGGTATCCATAGGTGTGTGGGTTTATCTCTGAGTCCTCTATTTTGTTCCATTGGTCTATATTTCTGTTTTTGTGCCAGTACCATACTGTCTTGATGACTGTTGCTTTGAATAGTCTAGATCCAGGGTCCACTTTAAACAGCTGAGTAGTATTCCATTGTATATATGTACCAGAGCTTTTGTATCCGTTCATTCATTGATGGACATCTAGGTTGCTTCCATGTCCTAGCTATTTTATAGAGAGCTGCAATGAACATTGGGGTGCAGGTGCTTCTTTCAGTTTTGATTTCCTCAGGGTATAAGCCTAATAGTGAGGTTGCTGGGTCATATGGTGCTTCTATTTTCAGCTTTTTAAGAGATCTCCATACTGTCTTCCATAGTGGCTATCTCGATTTAATTCTCACCAGCAATGCAAGAGAGCTCTCTTTTCTCCGCACCTTCGCCAGCATTTATTGTCTGTAGATTTGTCGATGATGGCCTTCTGACGGGTGTGAGGTGATATCTCACTGTAGTTTTGATTGGCATTTCTCTAATTATAAGCGAGGTTGAGCATCATTTTATGTGCTTTTTGGCCATCTGTATGTGCTCTTTGGAAAGGTGTCTGTTTAGGTCCCTTACCCATTTTTTGATTGGGTTGTTCACTTTTCTGGTGCTGAGTTGTTGGAGTTGCTTGTAGATTTTGGAGGTTAATTCTTTGTCTGTTGTTTCATTTGCTATGATTTTCTCCCATTCTGTGGGTTGTCTGTTCACTTTGTTTGTAGTTTCTTTTGCCCTACAAAAGCTTTTAAGTTTCATTAGGTCCCATTTTTGTTTTTAGTTCTGCTATTCTGGCAGGCAGGCCATAGAAAATCTTGCTTTGATTTATGTCCTTGAGTGTTTTGCCTGTATTCTCCTCTAAGAGTTTTAGGGTTTCTGATCTTACATTTAGGTCTTTAATCCATTTCTAGTTGATCTTTTTTTATGGTGTCAGGGAATGTCCCAACTTCATTTTTTTGCATGTAGCTGTCCAGTTTTCCCAGCACCATTTGTTGAGGAGGCTGTCTTTGTCCCATTTTATATTTTTGCCTCCTTTGTCCAAAATAAGGTATCCATAGGTGTGTGGGTTTATCTCTGAGTCCTCTATTTTGTTCCATTGGTCTATATTTCTGTTTTTGTGCCAGTACCATACTGTCTTGATGACTGTTGCTTTGTAATATAGTCTGAAATTATGATGGCTGATCCCTCCAGCTCCATTCTTCTTTCTCAGTGTTGCTTTGGGTATCCGGAATCTTTTGTGTTTCCATATGAACTGTGTTATTCTTTGGTCTAGTTTTATGAAGAATGTCATTGGTCGTTTGATAGGGATCACATTGAATCTCTAGATGGTATTTGGTAGTATGGTCATTTTCACAGTACTGATTCTTTCGACCCAGGAACATGGAACATCTGTCCATCTGTTTAAGTCATCTTTGACTTCTTTTATTAGTGTCTTATAATTTTCTTTTGTCTCTTTAGGTAGGTTTATTCCTAGATATTTTATTCTTTTGGTTGCAGTGGTGCATGGAATTGCATCCTTGATTTCTCCTTCTGATTTTTCATTGTTTATAAATAGAAATGCAAGTGATTTCTGTGTGTTTATTTTGTATCCTACGACTTTGCTGAATTTGTTGTTTAGCTCTAGTAGTTTCTAATAGTGTCTTTGGGGGGTTCTACGTATAGTATCATGTCATCTGCAAATAGGGAGAATTTTACTTCTTCTTTTCCAGTCTGGATTCCTTTGATTTCTTTTTCTTCTCTTATTGCTGTTGCTAGAACTTCCAGGGCTATGTTGAATAATAGTGGTGAAAGTGGACACCCCAGCAGACAGGCTCTTGAACACTGAGGCAGCAGGGAAGCCCACTAAAGAACTCCAATTTGGACTTCCCTGGTGATCCAGTGGGTAGAGGGTTCGTCTTGCAGTGCAAGGGGCACTTGTTTGATTCCTGGCCTGGGAAGATGCCACATGCCGCAGAGTGGCTGGACCAGTGTGTCCAATTACTAGCTAGTACTCTGGAGCACATGCCCCCAGAGCCAGTGCTCTGCCATGAGAGAGCCACTGCAATGGGAGGCCCACACAGGCCAAAGAATAAAGATGAATGAAAATAAATAAATAAGCAATAAAAGAGGCCAAAATTAAAAGAAAAAAGACCTCGGATTCCTTACTTGTAAATTGTCAATTATATGCTGCCATGAGGATAAATATAATTTATACCTACCTAAAGGATTATCTTTTTGAAAGAGGACTGAACTTTCAGGAGAAGTACTAATATTGATGTAGTAAAAGCCTCATAACTCAGTTACTTGAGGGTCAGAGGGCATGGACTTGACCACTTTACTATGACATTCTAGAGTGTGGTTTTCTCTTTTTGAAACTTTTTGACAAGTGTAGATGTGGAATGTCAGCTGTAGTTTCAGTACAAAGCAGACCCTGTGACATAGACAACTCCTAGATCTCAAGATGTTCTTGCTTTTGTCTATTCTCATTAATGCAGCCCATATTCACTGAAGTGTGCAGGATCCTGGGCTAGGTGCTATAGTCCATTTTACTGTATCAGCTCCTCTTTAATCCAATTTGCTATCCTTATTTGAATTTTTTTATTGATTGAATTTCTGTGATAACTGTACTAAAGGACAACCTTGACGAATATTTGAGATACAAGCATGACTAATTCTGACCGTGGCATACTTTGATTTAGAAGAAGCCTGACCTTCTGTTGTAGCTAACAAAATGTCACATTTAAGGCTAATAAAATTCTAAAACAGTACTTGGGTGCTTTTTAAAAAATTCTTTGACAGCTAATATCAGCTCACTTTTTATTAAATTTTCAAAATTTTTAGATTTCGGGTAACACATGCTACTCACAGAGGAAGATATTGAATCAAAGGATTATTTATAGCCTTTTACCTTTTCAGTCATTCTCATGACTTTATGCTCTTTCAAATTTGATATTGAGACCCATACAGCCATTCCATGTCTTTGTCCAGCAGGAATAAATAAAAATTGACTGAATAAATAAAAAATGATTTGGAAGGTATAAAGGAGCTAAGATTATTGGAATGATAATATTTTTTATTTATATGTTTTTATTTGCAAATTTAAAATACTATTAGTATTATCAAGTGTTAGTTACTAAAGGGAAAAAATAACCAATTAAAATTGCAAGACCACAAATAAATTAAGATCAGAATTTTAATAAGCATGGTAATAGATTAATTCTAAACTTCTCTACTAGTTTTTCAAACTTACAGGCCAAAATTAAAAGAAAAAAGACCTCGGATTCCTTACTTGTAAATTGTCAATTATATGCTGCCATGAGGATAAATATAATTTATACCTACCTAAAGGATTATCTTTTTGAAAGAGGACTGAACTTTCAGGAGAAGTACTAATATTGATGTAGTAAAAGCCTCATAACTCAGTTACTTGAGGGTCAGAGGGCATGGACTTGACCACTTTACTATGACATTCTAGAGTGTGGTTTTCTCTTTTTGAAACTTTTTGACAAGTGTAGATGTGGAATGTCAGCTGTAGTTTCAGTACAAAGCAGACCCTGTGACATAGACAACTCCTAGATCTCAAGATGTTCTTGCTTTTGTCTATTCTCATTAATGCAGCCCATATTCACTGAAGTGTGCAGGATCCTGGGCTAGGTGCTATAGTCCATTTTACTGTATCAGCTCCTCTTTAATCCAATTTGCTATCCTTATTTGAATTTTTTTATTGATTGAATTTCTGTGATAACTGTACTAAAGGACAACCTTGACGAATATTTGAGATACAAGCATGACTAATTCTGACCGTGGCATACTTTGATTTAGAAGAAGCCTGACCTTCTGTTGTAGCTAACAAAATGTCACATTTAAGGCTAATAAAATTCTAAAACAGTACTTGGGTGCTTTTTAAAAAATTCTTTGACAGCTAATATCAGCTCACTTTTTATTAAATTTTCAAAATTTTTAGATTTCGGGTAACACATGCTACTCACAGAGGAAGATATTGAATCAAAGGATTATTTATAGCCTTTTACCTTTTCAGTCATTCTCATGACTTTATGCTCTTTCAAATTTGATATTGAGACCCATACAGCCATTCCATGTCTTTGTCCAGCAGGAATAAATAAAAATTGACTGAATAAATAAAAAATGATTTGGAAGGTATAAAGGAGCTAAGATTATTGGAATGATAATATTTTTTATTTATATGTTTTTATTTGCAAATTTAAAATACTATTAGTATTATCAAGTGTTAGTTACTAAAGGGAAAAAATAACCAATTAAAATTGCAAGACCACAAATAAATTAAGATCAGAATTTTAATAAGCATGGTAATAGATTAATTCTAAACTTCTCTACTAGTTTTTAACATATCACTTTAAATATTTTGTCTTTATCTAATGATGATTATTATTACTTGTAGCTTGCTTTGTAGCATTTACACTTTGAAAAATATAATGGTGGATGTTGGCTTCAGAATTTTCAAGTTGCCCCAGTTTGGAACATACTATGGACTCTTTTTTAAAAAGTGTATATTTATTTTACTTTTACAGAGTTTTGTTGTGTACTGCCATACAGAAACAAAATCAGCCATAGGTACACACGTGACCCCTCTCACTTGAATTTTCCTCCCATCTCCCTCCCCATCCCACCCCTCTAGGTTGTTACATAGCCCCTGTGTAGGTTCCCGTAGTATAGACCCTTTAAGAAAATAAAAAAGAAACTGTTCCTTTCCTTTGGTTTAACACTGAAGGTAGATTCCCTATAGTGGATTTATCTGCCTTGTTCTTATCACTAATAGCCATAGGAATAGCAGCTCTTCATTTAACACAACGATCCCAACCTTTTTAGCACTAGAGACCAATTTTATGGAAGACAGTTTTTCTACAGACAGGGGCAGGAGGTGGGGGTGGGGGTAGGGAGCCAGTTTAGGATAATTCAAGTATATTACATTTATTGTGTACTTTATTTCTAATCTAATGCTGCTGCTGATCTGAGAGGAGGTACCAGTCCACGACCCAGAGATTGAGGACCCCTGATTTAAGGCATAAACCTTAAAAAAAAAATTCTCTTTTTCTTTCAGACCTCTTAAGCCATGAAAATGCAGCAACACTGAATGACGTAAAGACACTTGTCCAGCAGCTATACACTACACTGTGCATCGAGCAGCATCAGTTGAACAAGGAGAGGGAGCTTATCGAAAGATTAGAAGATCTCAAAGAACAACTGGCACCCCTGGAAAAGGTGAAAATTTAATTTTCACACTTTTCTCTTCACAAGTATTTTTTTCAGAGCATATATGTGTGCCTTTTCCCCCCTCCAAATTTTATGTGATTGAATTATGTTGATCTGACTAGTGTGGGGAACTGAATCTTAAAAACCTTCCAATTAAAGCTAAGAAAGAACTTTAAAAGGAATAGTTTGGAGCCCTGATAATTGACCCAGAGCTTTGAGGCCTAAGTATACTGCCATTAACCAGACATACTACCTTTACAACAAAGCTTGGAATAACTACTGATCAAGAAGAGTTCTAAGTGAGGTAGATAATCATTTTAGCCAACTTAGGAATTAATCTTGTATGGAATATCATGCAACTATTAAAAAAAATTGTATAGATGTAATATGCTATAGAAAACTCATATTTTATGAAAAGTAAATTATAAAAGAATGTGCATATTAGTACACTGTGTTGTTGTTTAGTGACTAAATCATGTTCAACTTTTTTGTGACCCCAGGAACTCTGTCCATGGTATTTCCAGTAAGGAATACTGGAGTGGGTTGCAGTTTCCTTATCCAGGGTATCTTCCCAACCCAGGGATCGACCTCACATCTCCTGAATTGACAGGCGGATTCATAGTGCATACTATGATCCAGTTTTTAAATGTGTTACACATAGAGCCACACACACACATGCACATGCACACACATACACCCAAAGAAAAAATTAGAAGGAACATATTCCCAAATGCTAATAGAAAAGTAGGATTATGAATATTTTTTCTTCTTTATGTTTTACAGTGAAGTAAGTCATCTTTATTTTTTAATAATAATAATACAGGTATTTCCATTTTAAGAAACTAGAGCATATTAGATTAAAGAGGAAAACATATACTCTTAATATTGTGCTTTTTTAATTTTTAAAAGTAATGAGCATATATCTCAAGGCTGTTCTTATTAAATTTAAGACCTTTAGAAATGTGATAAATTAAATTTGAGGAGCTGTTGTAAAAGGAGATGAAATTTAAACTTGGTATTTTTAAAATGTAAAGCACTTTCTAATGTACCAGCTATAACAAAATAATTATCATCCTTTATTGAATATTTACTTTGTGCTAGGAATTGTCCTAAGTATTTTATCTATATTTTCTTATTTAACAAAACAACTCATTAATGAAATTATGGTGATTTTCAGATCAGGACCTAAACTCAGCTATTCTCAATTATGTTGATCTGACTAGTGTGGGGAACTGAATCTTAAAAACCTTCCAATTAAAGCTAAGAAAGAACTTTAAAAGGAATAGTTTGGAGCCCTGATAATTGACCCAGAGCTTTGAGGCCTAAGTATACTGCCATTAACCAGACATACTACCTTTACAACAAAGCTTGGAATAACTACTGATCAAGAAGAGTTCTAAGTGAGGTAGATAATCATTTTAGCCAACTTAGGAATTAATCTTGTATGGAATATCATGCAACTATTAAAAAAAATTGTATAGATGTAATATGCTATAGAAAACTCATATTTTATGAAAAGTAAATTATAAAAGAATGTGCATATTAGTACACTGTGTTGTTGTTTAGTGACTAAATCATGTTCAACTTTTTTGTGACCCCAGGAACTCTGTCCATGGTATTTCCAGTAAGGAATACTGGAGTGGGTTGCAGTTTCCTTATCCAGGGTATCTTCCCAACCCAGGGATCGACCTCACATCTCCTGAATTGACAGGCGGATTCATAGTGCATACTATGATCCAGTTTTTAAATGTGTTACACATAGAGCCACACACACACATGCACATGCACACACATACACCCAAAGAAAAAATTAGAAGGAACATATTCCCAAATGCTAATAGAAAAGTAGGATTATGAATATTTTTTCTTCTTTATGTTTTACAGTGAAGTAAGTCATCTTTATTTTTTAATAATAATAATACAGGTATTTCCATTTTAAGAAACTAGAGCATATTAGATTAAAGAGGAAAACATATACTCTTAATATTGTGCTTTTTTTTTAATTTTTTTAAAAGTAATGAGCATATATCTCAAGGCTGTTCTTATTAAATTTAAGACCTTTAGAAATGTGATAAATTAAATTTGAGGAGCTGTTGTAAAAGGAGATGAAATTTAAACTTGGTATTTTTAAAATGTAAAGCACTTTCTAATGTACCAGCTATAACAAAATAATTATCATCCTTTATTGAATATTTACTTTGTGCTAGGAATTGTCCTAAGTATTTTATCTATATTTTCTTATTTAACAAAACAACTCATTAATGAAATTATGGTGATTTTCAGATCAGGACCTAAACTCAGCTATTCTCAATTTACAGTCCATGTTCTGACTCACCGTGCTGTTTTGCCTCTAGTAGACCTTCCGAGTTAAAAACTGATGATAGATTACATCTTGTATGCTACAGTGAGAGAACATTAGTGTGTTTTTATTTCCCTCTCTCAAAGAAAATAATCTTGTGGTTGGATAAAGACCTATTGAAACTTAACTTATTTCACTATATTTCAGCTTCTTCTAGGGTGACACATAAAACATAAGTGAACCAAAAATGTTATTCCTATAAAATATTATTCAGTAAAAACTGCAGATACTATTTGGGAAGACAGACAATATTTTCTAGAATTGAGGCTAACTAGTACCTTGATTACAAGCTGTTTCTTTAATGAACATAGAGTTTAAATAAGAGTTTAAAATTGGTTCTATGTCAAAATACTTTAGAGTTAACCAACCACGTGTGACCCTATAGGTACGAATTGAAATTAGCAGAAAAGCTGAGAAGAGGACCACTTTGGTGCTATGGGGTGGACTTGCCTACATGGCCACACAGTTTGGCATTTTGGCCCGGCTTACCTGGTGGGAATATTCTTGGGACATCATGGAGCCAGTCACCTACTTCATCACTTATGGAAGTGCCATGGCAATGTACGCATATTTTGTAATGACACGCCAGGTAAGAATTCCTCCTCAAGTAACTTTTCATGTCATAGTGAAATGTTGGTTGTCAAAGTAGGTCTTTTTTTCCTCACATTCTTTATAAGACTAGTTCCCTTTAAGTAAATCATTTATCCTTTGTACACATCTACTCACATACACACACATATGTGCACATGCACCTGCATGCCAATTATGTGTCAGGCACTAGTCTAGGTGCTAGAGGTAGAGATACAGAAGACGTGACTTTGGCCTCCATGGAGGAAACTACTATTAAGAGAACCATATAAACTGTTAAATTCATAAAAACATTACAGTAAGATATAGAATGAGAAAGGAAAGGAGAAGAGTGGTCAGCTGTAGGATAACTTGGTCAGCTCGGTTGGCTTGGTTTTTTATGTACTGTGTAATTACTTTAGCAATCAGATGGGGTAGTTTTTGGTTTTATTGAACGTTTGGCATGGAGAATGGTGATAGCTAATCAAATAAGCAAAACTCTAGGTTGCTTCTAAATATATCAGTTGTATAATTGTTGGTTATTGTTGTTTTAATTTCATAGAAGAGAGGTGAAAATTAGACACCTTGTCACTCTTCTGCTGCTTAACAACCAAGGCTCATATATAAAATACAGTATCGGGCTTCCCTGGTGGTCCAGTGGGTAAGGACACCACCTTGCAGTGCAAGGGGTGCCAGTTCAATCCCTGGCCTGGGAAGATCCCACGTGCCGTGGAGCGGCTGGACCGATGTGTCCAACTACGCACCGGAGCTCTGGAGCACATGCGCCCAGAGCCGGTGCTCTGTGACAACAGAGGCCACTGCAGTGGGAGGCCCATGCAGGCCAAATAACAAAGATGGATGAGAATAGATAAATGAAAGACCAATAGAAGTGGACCGCCTGCTCCCCTCCCTTCCCAACCTGCCCCCACCAAAAAAAATAAAATAAAATACAGTATCCAGAACTAATTGTTATTGTTAGTGCTATTTTTTTAGTAGCTTGGAAACTCATTGTCTCACTTTAGGAAGTATGAGGAATTTATTATAACTTATTATCATTATTGCTACGTGTGATATAACTACAGATCCAGGCTCCCTTCAGTAAAAAACGTTTGAAATAGTTCAGAAATACCTATGAGGAACCATTTCTTAAGTGTCAGAAGAATACTGAGAGTTGTTTTTTTATTTTTATATGGTCTCTGCTGAACATAGACATTTTGTCCCTGTTGTCATTAGACCAGTGGTCATAGGCTTTTTTTTTTTTTTTTTTTTTAATTTTGGCCTCCTTTATTGGTCTTTCATTTATTTATTTTATCCATATTTGTTCTTTGGCCTGTGTGGGCCTCCCATCGCAGTGGCCTCTCTCGTTGCCAGAGCACCAGCTTTGGGCGCATGCACTCCAGAGCACTGTCCTGTAATTGGGATCTTCCCGGCCAGGGATCAAACCAGCTGTAGGATAACTTGGTCAGCTCGGTTGGCTTGGTTTTTTATGTACTGTGTAATTACTTTAGCAATCAGATGGGGTAGTTTTTGGTTTTATTGAACGTTTGGCATGGAGAATGGTGATAGCTAATCAAATAAGCAAAACTCTAGGTTGCTTCTAAATATATCAGTTGTATAATTGTTGGTTATTGTTGTTTTAATTTCATAGAAGAGAGGTGAAAATTAGACACCTTGTCACTCTTCTGCTGCTTAACAACCAAGGCTCATATATAAAATACAGTATCGGGCTTCCCTGGTGGTCCAGTGGGTAAGGACACCACCTTGCAGTGCAAGGGGTGCCAGTTCAATCCCTGGCCTGGGAAGATCCCACGTGCCGTGGAGCGGCTGGACCGATGTGTCCAACTACCGCACCGGAGCTCTGGAGCACATGCGCCCAGAGCCGGTGCTCTGTGACAACAGAGGCCACTGCAGTGGGAGGCCCATGCAGGCCAAATAACAAAGATGGATGAGAATAGATAAATGAAAGACCAATAGAAGTGGCCCGCCCGCCCCCCTCCCTCCTCAACCTGCCCCCCCCACCAAAAAAAATAAAATAAAATACAGTATCCAGAACTAATTGTTATTGTTAGTGCTATTTTTTTAGTAGCTTGGAAACTCATTGTCTCACTTTAGGAAGTATGAGGAATTTATTATAACTTATTATCATTATTGCTACGTGTGATATAACTACAGATCCAGGCTCCCTTCAGTAAAAAACGTTTGAAATAGTTCAGAAATACCTATGAGGAACCATTTCTTAAGTGTCAGAAGAATACTGAGAGTTGTTTTTTTATTTTTATATGGTCTCTGCTGAACATAGACATTTTGTCCCTGTTGTCATTAGACCAGTGGTCATAGGCTTTTTTTTTTTTTTTTTTTTTTAATTTTGGCCTCCTTTATTGGTCTTTCATTTATTTATTTTATCCATATTTGTTCTTTGGCCTGTGTGGGCCTCCCATCGCAGTGGCCTCTCTCGTTGCCAGAGCACCAGCTTTGGGCGCATGCACTCCAGAGCACTGTCCTGTAATTGGACACACTCGTCCAGCAAACTCCACGTCATGTGGGATCTTCCCGGGCCAGGGATCAAACCAGTGTCCCTTGCACTGAAAGGCAGACTCTTTTACCTACTGGACTACCAGGGAAGCCCATAGGCTTATTTTTGTGTGAGAAAATGAAAGTCAAAGGGTGTCGTTTATCCTTTCGGGGCCTCCCAAATGTGTCTAGTGGAGAAGAGATAGGGCATTGCTCACATCCTGCTATTGTTTGCTCAGTGTCTCTATAATCTCATGCCTAGCTCATATTCATCATTCTTTGTGAGCAGAGCTAGCAGCCAGATTAGTCTTATCTAATTACACCTCTGGACATGGCCTGCATATGTCTGTATGTCTGTCTCTGTTTTTTTCCCTCTTCTCTGTCCTGTCCCTCTCCCTCATACACCCCTTTCATGGGTTCTTATCAGTTGAAAGCCAGATTCTTTAGCCTTATATTAATAACTGGTTGCTGTCTTTCCCACATGTGTCTCAACTCTATTTAAAATACACCAAATTAGAGTTGACCCTTGAACAGTAGGGGTTAGGGCCATCAACCCTTTGTGAAATAAAGAAAATCCACATGTAACTTAATAGTTGGCCCTCTAAATCTGTGGTTCTTCTGTATCTATAGTTTTTCCACATCCACGGTTCACTCTGGGGGTTCACCTAACTGCAGATCATGTAGTGCTATAAATAGTATTGAAAAAAATCTACACATAAGTGAACTGTTCAGTTCAAACCCATGTTGTTCAAGGGTCAGCCAAATAGTCTTTATTTCCCCTCAAAGCCCTGAGTTTTCCGCCCTTCCTTCCTTCATATCATCCTGTTAACTGGGAACATTTTCCCTATTGATCTCTACCTGGCATATTTCAAGGTGTACTTCAGTGCTTATTTTTCATGAACCTTTGACTACTTCCCAGCAACCCATTTTGATCTCTCTTAATTCCTCTAGTATACTGTGCCTCTCATTTCACTCATTGTGTGCCATCTTGTATTGTAATTATTCATGTTAAGTATCTTTTCCCCTCTACTCAATTATATCTTTTGAGACAAGGCATTCAATTTTTATTTCCTTACCATGCCTAATAGTGCGTATCTGTCCTACTGTTTAAATGCTGTGTTACTGTGACTCCTAAACATTTTTGCTGCCCCCCAGTGGCAAGTTGCAAAATAGCAGTAGTAAACAATTTAGTCTTGTGAATAGGAAAACATTGACCAAATAAGATGAAAAATATTCTTCCCCATATCAGTATCCATAATTAACTGCCCATGAAGCAAAATCCCTATTCAACAGCATTTAAACTGTTGAATAAGCATGTATTAGCAACCTAAATATATTTCAAAGTTATTACATTCCAAAGAATTTTTATAAGATGACAAGTTCTTTGACATCATAAAATCAAGTAGAATATTGAATTTTACCGACTATTATTTCAGTGAGACATGACTACCACTTTCTATCATGTGAAAAAGGAGACTGACAATAAGAAATTGCCATTCAAAAAAGCTGCATAAACAGACATGTGAGCCACCATTCAACACCCTAGCCCAGTTGTTTTTAACAAAGGGGATGTCACCCTCAAGAAGGCAAAAGTTGATTCTTGAGAAGTAAACATCTTAGAAATAACAATAGATGAATGGATGTTATCGTGTATCTGTGGTATTAAAACCTCTTTGAGGAAAAGAGACAGCTAAGGGGAGAATATCTATAAAAACAAGGGAATGATGAAAAAAGATTAAGAGACACTGACCTAGCCTTTAATACCCTTTGTCACCTCATTTCCAACAACATTGCTTTATATTCTGTTCAGTTCAGTTCAGTCGCTCAGTCATGTCCAACTGTTTGTGACCCCGTCGAGTACAGCGTTCCAGGCTTCCCTGTCCACCATCTCCTGAAGCTTGCTCAAACTCATGCCCATTGACTCAGTGATCCCATCCAACCAACTTGTCCTCTTTTGTCCCCTGTCCCCTTCTTATTCTGCCTTCTATTTTTCCCAACATCAGAATCTTTTCCAGTGAGTCGTCTCTTTGCATCAGGTGACCAAAGTATTGGAACTTCAGCTGCAACATCAACCCTTCCAATGAATATTCATGGCCAATTTCCTTTAGGACTGACTGGTTTGATCTCCTTGCTGTCCAAGGGACTCTCAAGTGTCTTCTCCAACATCACAGTTCAAAGGCATCAATTCTTCAGTACTCAGCCTTCTTTATAGTCCAACTCTCACAATCCATACATGACTACTGGGAAAACCATGCATTGACTATACAGACTTTTATTGGTGAAGCGATCAATGTCTCTGCTTTTGAATACTCTGTCTAAGTTTGCCATAGTTTTTCTTCCAAGGAGCAAGCATCTTTTGATTTCATGACTGCAGTCACCATCCACAGTGATTTTGAAGCCCAAGAAAATAGTCTATCACTGTTTCCATTGTTTGTCCATCTATTTGCCATGAAGTGATGGGACCAGATGCCATGATCTTTGTTTTCTGAATGTTGAATTTTAAGCCAGCTTTTTCCACTCACCTCTTTCACATTCATCAAGAGACTCTTTAGTTCATCTTTGCATTCATCTGTAAGGGTGTTATCATTTGCATATCTGAGGTTATTGATATTTCTCCTGGCAATCTTAATTCCAGCTTGTGCTTCATCCAGACAGCAGTTTGCGTGATGTACTCTGCATATAAGTTAAATAGCAGGGTGACAATGTACAGTCTTGACATACTCCTTTCCCAGTTGGTCCATTGTTCTATGTCCGGTGTTCACTGTTGTTTCTTGTCCTGCATATAAGTTTCATAGAAGGCAGATAAGGTGGTCTGGTATTCCTGTCTCTTTAAAAATTTCCACAGTTCGTTGTGATCTACGCAGTCAAAGGCTTTAGCATAGTCAGTGAAGCAGACATAGATGTTTTTCTGGAATTTCCTTGCTCTTCCTAAGATCCAACAGATGCTGGCAATTTGATTTTTGGTTCCTCTGCCTTTTTGAAATCAGTCCTGTACATCTGGAAGTTCTCAGTTCGCTTACTATTGAAGCCTACCTTGGAGGATTTTGAGCATGACCTTACTAGCGTGTGAAATGAGTATGTGGTGCAGTATTTTGAACATTCTTTGGCATTGCCCTTCTTTGGGATTGGAATGAAAACTGACCTTTACCAGTCCCAAAGCCGCTGAGTTTTCCAAATTTGCTGGCATACTGAGCATAGTACTTTAACAGCATCATCTCTTAATATTTGAAATAGCTCAGCTGGAATTCCATTCCCTCCACTACCTTTGTTTACAGTAGTGCTTTCTAGGGCGCACTTGATTCTCACTCTGAAATGTCAGGCTCTAGGTGAGTGATCACACCATCGTGGTCATCCAGCTCATTAAGATCTTTTTTGTATAGTTCTTCTGTGTATTCTTTCCACCTCTTCTTAATATCTTCCGCTTGTTAGGTCCATACCATTTCTGCCCTTTATTGTGCCTATCTTTGCATGAAATTTTCCCTTGGTATCTCTGATTTTCTTGTGGAGATCTCTAGTATTTCCCATTCTCTTGTTTTCCTCTTTTTCTTTGCATTGTTCACTTAAGAAGGCTTTTTTATCTCTTCTTTCTATTCTCTGTAACTCTGCATTCAGATGGATATATCTCTCCTTTTCTCCTTTGCCCTTCACATCTCTTCTTTTCTCAACTATTTGTAAGGCCACCTCAGACAACCATTTTGCTTTTTTGTATTTCTTTTTCTTTGGGGTAGTTTTGATCACTGCCTCTTGTACAGTGTTATGAACCTCCATACATAGTTCTTCAGGCACTCAGTCTGTCAGATCTAATCCCTTGAATCTATTTGTCCCCTCTACTGTATAATCATAAAGGATTTGATTTAGGTCATATCTGAAATGCCAAGTGGTTTTCCCTACTTTTCTTCAATTTAAATCTGAATTTTGCAATAAGGACTTCATGATCTGAGCCAGTCAACTCCAGGCCTTGTTTTTGTTGATTGTATAGAACTTCTCTATCTTTGGCTGCAAAGAATATAATCAGTCTGATTTCTGTGTTGACCAACTGGTGATGTCCATGTATAGAGTCGTTCTCTTGTGTTGTTGGAAGAGGGTGTTTGCTATGACCAGTGTTTTCTCTTGGCAGTTCTCTGTTAGCCTTTGCCCTGCTTCATTTTGTATTCCAAGGCCAAACTTGCCTGTTACTGCAGGTATCTCTTGACTTCTTTCTTTTTCACTCCACTCCCCAGTGATGAAAAGGGCATCTTTTTTTGGTGCTAATTCTAGAATGTCTTGTAGGTCTTCATGGAACCATTCAACTTTAGTTTCTTCAGCATTAGTGGTTGGGGTACAGACTTGGATTACTGTGATGCTGAATGGTTTACCTTGGAAACGAACTGAGATCATTCAGTCATTTTTGAGATTGCACCCAAGTACTGCATTTCAGACTTTTTTGTTGGCTATGAAAGCTACTCCATTTCTTCTGATGGATTCTTGCCCACAGTAGTGGAAATGTCAGGCTCTAGGTGAGTGATCACACCATCGTGGTCATCCAGCTCATTAAGATCTTTTTTGTATAGTTCTTCTGTGTATTCTTTCCACCTCTTCTTAATATCTTCCGCTTGTTAGGTCCATACCATTTCTGCCCTTTATTGTGCCTATCTTTGCATGAAATTTTCCCTTGGTATCTCTGATTTTCTTGTGGAGATCTCTAGTATTTCCCATTCTCTTGTTTTCCTCTTTTTCTTTGCATTGTTCACTTAAGAAGGCTTTTTTATCTCTTCTTTCTATTCTCTGTAACTCTGCATTCAGATGGATATATCTCTCCTTTTCTCCTTTGCCCTTCACATCTCTTCTTTTCTCAACTATTTGTAAGGCCACCTCAGACAACCATTTTGCTTTTTTGTATTTCTTTTTCTTTGGGGTAGTTTTGATCACTGCCTCTTGTACAGTGTTATGAACCTCCATACATAGTTCTTCAGGCACTCAGTCTGTCAGATCTAATCCCTTGAATCTATTTGTCCCCTCTACTGTATAATCATAAAGGATTTGATTTAGGTCATATCTGAAATGCCAAGTGGTTTTCCCTACTTTTCTTCAATTTAAATCTGAATTTTGCAATAAGGACTTCATGATCTGAGCCAGTCAACTCCAGGCCTTGTTTTTGTTGATTGTATAGAACTTCTCTATCTTTGGCTGCAAAGAATATAATCAGTCTGATTTCTGTGTTGACCAACTGGTGATGTCCATGTATAGAGTCGTTCTCTTGTGTTGTTGGAAGAGGGTGTTTGCTATGACCAGTGTTTTCTCTTGGCAGTTCTCTGTTAGCCTTTGCCCTGCTTCATTTTGTATTCCAAGGCCAAACTTGCCTGTTACTGCAGGTATCTCTTGACTTCTTTCTTTTTCACTCCACTCCCCAGTGATGAAAAGGGCATCTTTTTTTGGTGCTAATTCTAGAATGTCTTGTAGGTCTTCATGGAACCATTCAACTTTAGTTTCTTCAGCATTAGTGGTTGGGGTACAGACTTGGATTACTGTGATGCTGAATGGTTTACCTTGGAAACGAACTGAGATCATTCAGTCATTTTTGAGATTGCACCCAAGTACTGCATTTCAGACTTTTTTGTTGGCTATGAAAGCTACTCCATTTCTTCTGATGGATTCTTGCCCACAGTAGTGGATATAATGGTCATCTGAATTAAATTCACCCATTCTTGTCCATTTTAATTCACTAATTCCTAAAATGTCAGTGTTCATTCTTGCCATCTCCTGTTTGACCACTTGCAATTTACCTTGACTCACAGATCTAACATTTCAGGTTCCTATGCAGTATTGTTCTTAGCAGCATTAGACTTTACTTTCATTACCAGACATATCCACAACTGGGCAGGATTTTTTTGCTTTGGTTCAGCCTTTTCATTCCTTTTGGAGCTATTTGTCCACTCTTCTCCAGTAGCATATTGGGCACCTACCAAGCTGACAAGTTCATCTTTTAGTGTCATATTGTTTTTCATTATTGCCTTTTCAGTCTGTTCATGGGGTTCTCATGCCGCGGGCAGAGCATAGTTACTTATCTCTAATTAGTAGAATTGGGGAAACACTCAATTGCCCCGGTACTATTATCAGAAAACTTCAACCTATGCCCTGTAGTTCCCTCTAATTTGAGACTAGAACTTCAATAGTAAAAAAGGTGTGAAGTTCAAATCAAGATCAGATTTATTGAAACATAATATAAATCAATTCAACATTCATTATAATGTGCATCAATAACTAAGCAATGTAACAATAATAATAACTTCAAGATTTTAAAATTATCTCAGAACTCTAAAGTTATTTCAGAACTTTAAAATTATTTCAGAACTTTAAAATTATTTCAGAACTTCAAAGTTATCTCAGAACTCAATCAACAATACAGTATTCTTACCCCAGAGCTGAAGAGCTTCCCAAGAGTGGCTGAGCCGCATGAGCAAACTCCCTACAATCTGTCCCCTGCCCCCTTTATAGTAAAACAATCTCATTAAACTTCGAGCCCGAGTAGAATTTCGGCCCGAGTAGAATTTCGGCCCGAGTGCAGTTCGTGTACACCAAGGCTTTTTCTCTTTCTTTAAAGTGACAGTAACAATTTGGGCAATTAATTTTACTTCTCATTCAGCCATTATATTTATTCAGGCATTATCAAACTCAAATATAAATCTCTCGATTAGTTTTAACATTAGAGAAAGTTTAAGTAAAAACTTAAAAAGTCAAAAGAAACTCTCTTCCTAATTACTCAAACTAGTGATTAAAGAAAAACCTAAACCTCGGAACTATCACACAGAGACTTTACCCTTTGTGCTAGACTAGAGCAGGCTATTTTACTTATTATTTAAACTTCCTTATACTTAATAAGTAACTACATATTACTTCGGGGAGTTTCTTTCTTATTTTATTTCTTTCCTCCGAACCTTACGGGGCGGTTGTGACTCAGGTTCACTTTCGTTTTTGCTAGAAAGGCTTTGTTCATGATTTCTTTTATTCCTTTCAGATACAATTCTCTTGCCTTTTGAGTTAACATGTATCCCCCCTTTGGGTATCATCATATTCACCCACTCTTCTTCTCCCTCTAAATTATCTCACTTTCTAAGGGGCGAAGCATAGGTCTAAAAAACTTATCTGGGGTTCGAGGACTGTCTGAGCTATCCATATCATCATCACTCATTTCCTCATATCCTGGGGCCCAGTACCTTCCTAGGAGTTCGCCTGTAATAGTCCATGTCACTCAAGGCAAGAGTACTAAAGTGGTTTGCCATTCCCTTCTCCAGTGGACCACATTTTGTCAGAATTCTCTATCAGTATGCTGCAATATTTTCTGTTTTGCTCCAGCAAACTACTTAAACGGCCATTTAGGACCTACTTATAATAAAAATTAGTATGCCTAGTGATTTAATAGGCCGAAACCTTCCGGCTCCTGATAACTTTCTTAACTTCTATCTGTCACCTTCCTCGTTTGTGTTGCTTCCTTTTCTGTCCAAATTAGACCATGTATTGTCATTCTGTTCATTCTCTGCTCCATTATCTCTCCACTATATGTACTCTATAAACTCCTGATCTTCGATAAATCTAGCCACTTATCTTATATCCAGGCTACTGAAAATTGCTAGAGAAAAGTCATGTAAGTGTATGGAATGGGCCACTGCTTGTGTTTCTATTTAGATTTCCTTCCCCCATAAGAAAATGATTAGTTATTCCAAGACTTCACGTCAAGCTCCTCATCCCGCATTTAACTTTGCTTTCTAGAACCTCTCTTAGAAAATTGAGTTTAACAGATAGAAGCTCGCTAATTCCTAAATTCAGTGAGTTTAATAGTATCCATACCTTTTTTCCCACACTATTTCCTTACATTCAAACAAGAGGTGGCATTTTCCTGTTCAGGGTTAGCTTTTCTTATTATTCTTAATCTCATTACCCTCTTCCAGAATCTTATCCTAATGTATTTTTTTGTGTGTGTTCTCTATGTTATCAAACTGTCCCTTTCTGACTCTCCTTTATAAATCAGGCTCTCCAGTACCTCTTCTCAGTTATTATCAAATTCTAGAATAGAGTCTACTATGTGTTGCTTATTAAATGCTTTATTGCCTAAGAGAGGATGCATAGACTAGATCTGAATAAATTGAATTAGTGTGTACATTTACATCCTTAGCAAAGATAAGTTAAGTAGCCTAGTAACAGCCACTTAGATGAAAGCAGAGGGCTTTCCCTCAAGTTTTCAATCCAACATTTTCCCCTTAGGGTAGTGTTACTTGATCCAAATCATGATTCTGTCTTTTTAAAAAGCTTCTACAATCCCCTTAACTACTGTTCATTCATTATCTGACATCAGTAGTTAAATATTTACTTCTATTTCCAGTTGTGGCATACAAGGTAATCAGAACAATGCTTCCATTAGGAAATGTTAGAATAGTTAGACAGAGCATAAAACACATCTGCCTGTAGATTCAAGAGAAGACACAAGGTAACAAAAATTACCAGGCAAGAACCAAAAGAAGAGAAGTCTGAGGAAGGTGAGTCTGGTGTTTAGATGTTCTTTTTTATCTGGGGATTTATACTAATTAAAGAGGGTGGCTGAAAGGCCACGAAACTGAGCCATGCTTCAAAACCTAAAAGGACCAAAGCCATAGACATTCATGTCCAGGGATTGCTAAAATAGGTTGAAACATGCTTGCTTAGGTTTGGAGTTTTAAAGGCCACTATTGTAGAACAGAAGAACTTGTTGTAGGTTCTCTCAGAGACTGTAGCTCATCTTTCAGTGATTACAATCTTGTAAATTGGATTGAGGTAACCTGGAATACTAGAAATCCCGGAGTGCCAATCTTACCGTTCCTGGAAGAAGAAAATGTTAATCACCCCTCACAGGAGATAACATTATCCTAAGCCTTATATTATTTCTACAAATAATTTTCAAACTCAGAGGTAGATGTGCAATAAAAAATAAACAGATACACAAGAAAATACCTACAGAAACAATAGACATTAGAAACACAGATAGTAAATCTAGTAACTGGATTTATCAAACGAAGCCTTTAAAATGATTACACTTACTATATTCAGGGAGATAAAAGGTAAGCTTGAGAATATTAACAGATAATGATTTTTAAAACAACAAATGAAAATTCTAGAGATAAAATTTAATGGATGGATTTAACTGCAGATTAGATTTAAGAGGGATATAGTGAGCTGAAAATAAATCAGAAGAAATTAAGTATGGAAAGACATAAAGAAGTAAACACAGGAGAAGGTAAGAGGTAAAGAGGATAAAGTGAAAAGGCCTCATACATTTTTAACTTTCTTGCTGTCTCAGAAGGAGAGGAGAGAGGGGATGGGAAGAAGCAATATTTAAGGAGCTGGTGTCTGAGAGTTTTCCAGAATGATGAAAGACAATTTATAGGTTTAAGAATTCCATCAAATAGCAATCAGTATAGAGGAAGAGAAACCCACATCTGGTCACATCAATAGTAAAACTGCAAAAGACAAAGAAGAAATCTTAAAATAGCCAAAGAAGAAAAAGAAAGGCTTGCCTTCAGAAGAGTCACTGTTAGATAGATGATATCTCAGGCACAAAGTGAAAGTAATGGTTGGTACCTTCAGTGTGTTGAAAGAAAATAACTGTCGACTTAGGATTCTATACTCAGCAAAAATATCCTTCCAGAATAAAGGTTAAATAAAGATGTTTCCAAACAAATGAATAGAGAACTTGTCACGTGTAGATCTGTATAAAAGGAAGTGCTAGAGCTTTTTCTTGGGCAGAAGAAGGAAAATAAATCCAGCATTAAAGGGGAAAGTTTTAAAGGCCACTATTGTAGAACAGAAGAACTTGTTGTAGGTTCTCTCAGAGACTGTAGCTCATCTTTCAGTGATTACAATCTTGTAAATTGGATTGAGGTAACCTGGAATACTAGAAATCCCGGAGTGCCAATCTTACCGTTCCTGGAAGAAGAAAATGTTAATCACCCCTCACAGGAGATAACATTATCCTAAGCCTTATATTATTTCTACAAATAATTTTCAAACTCAGAGGTAGATGTGCAATAAAAAATAAACAGATACACAAGAAAATACCTACAGAAACAATAGACATTAGAAACACAGATAGTAAATCTAGTAACTGGATTTATCAAACGAAGCCTTTAAAATGATTACACTTACTATATTCAGGGAGATAAAAGGTAAGCTTGAGAATATTAACAGATAATGATTTTTAAAACAACAAATGAAAATTCTAGAGATAAAATTTAATGGATGGATTTAACTGCAGATTAGATTTAAGAGGGATATAGTGAGCTGAAAATAAATCAGAAGAAATTAAGTATGGAAAGACATAAAGAAGTAAACACAGGAGAAGGTAAGAGGTAAAGAGGATAAAGTGAAAAGGCCTCATACATTTTTAACTTTCTTGCTGTCTCAGAAGGAGAGGAGAGAGGGGATGGGAAGAAGCAATATTTAAGGAGCTGGTGTCTGAGAGTTTTCCAGAATGATGAAAGACAATTTATAGGTTTAAGAATTCCATCAAATAGCAATCAGTATAGAGGAAGAGAAACCCACATCTGGTCACATCAATAGTAAAACTGCAAAAGACAAAGAAGAAATCTTAAAAATAGCCAAAGAAGAAAAAGAAAGGCTTGCCTTCAGAAGAGTCACTGTTAGATAGATGATATCTCAGGCACAAAGTGAAAGTAATGGTTGGTACCTTCAGTGTGTTGAAAGAAAATAACTGTCGACTTAGGATTCTATACTCAGCAAAAATATCCTTCCAGAATAAAGGTTAAATAAAGATGTTTCCAAACAAATGAATAGAGAACTTGTCACGTGTAGATCTGTATAAAAGGAAGTGCTAGAGCTTTTTCTTGGGCAGAAGAAGGACTATCACAGATGGAAAGTCAGAAAAAGCAGGAAGGAATGAAGAGCAATGAAAATGGTAAATCTGAGTGAATCTAAATGAATATTAAATGTACTTCCTGGGTGGGCCATTGGTTAAAAATCCACCTGCCAATGCAGAGGACACAGGTTCGATCTCTGGTCCAGGAAGATTCCACATGCCACAAGGCAACTAACCTTTGTGGCACAACTACTGAAGCTCATGTGCCACAGAGCTTATGCAGCAAGAGAAGCCACCACAATGAGAAACCCATACACTCCAACTATAGAAAGCCTGCATGCAGCAACAAAGACCCAGCACAGCCAAAAAATATAAATAAATAATATTAAATGTATAAACTAATTATAATAAACTCTTAATGTAATTTAAAATACAAGAGATGCTAAAATATACAATAATAGCATGTGTGTCTGGAGAGGGTAAGTAAACTTAAATTGTTCTAATGTCCCTTCATTGTCTGGGAAAAGGGTAAAGTACCACATTCTTTCCACTTTCATTTTTAATCCTAGCCAATACAGAAATCAAGAAAAGATACAGAGGATGAAAATATTGGAAAGCAAAATATTGGAAAACAGCTGGCATGACTCATAGATTTTGTGCATAGAAGAATTTTAAAAGCATATGCAGATAATTACTTAGAATTCATAAGTGTTTCATAAGGTTACTGTATACATGGTCAATACATATAAATAAGTTAGATATCTGTATGCCAGCCACAAATGGTTAGAAAATGAAACTTTTTAAAAGATGCAACTTAAAAATGACTTTTAAAAATAAGTCATGCAAAAGATGTACAAGATGTCTATGTATAAAACATAAAATTAACGGAAATTTAATAAATTTAATGATACAGCATGTTCATGGATGAGAAAAAATACTGTAAAAATTTTGGTTCTGTCCACATTGATTGATTAAATTCAGTGCAGTCCCAATCAGAATCCCAACAGGTTTGGGGTTGGGAGAAGGGATTTGATTAACCTACTTCTAAAAATTATATAGAAATAAAAGGACTAAGACAAGGTTTCAAAATCTTGTCACGTGTAGATCTGTATAAAAGGAAGTGCTAGAGCTTTTTCTTGGGCAGAAGAAGGACTATCACAGATGGAAAGTCAGAAAAAGCAGGAAGGAATGAAGAGCAATGAAAATGGTAAATCTGAGTGAATCTAAATGAATATTAAATGTACTTCCTGGGTGGGCCATTGGTTAAAAATCCACCTGCCAATGCAGAGGACACAGGTTCGATCTCTGGTCCAGGAAGATTCCACATGCCACAAGGCAACTAACCTTTGTGGCACAACTACTGAAGCTCATGTGCCACAGAGCTTATGCAGCAAGAGAAGCCACCACAATGAGAAACCCATACACTCCAACTATAGAAAGCCTGCATGCAGCAACAAAGACCCAGCACAGCCAAAAAATATAAATAAATAATATTAAATGTATAAACTAATTATAATAAACTCTTAATGTAATTTAAAATACAAGAGATGCTAAAATATACAATAATAGCATGTGTGTCTGGAGAGGGTAAGTAAACTTAAATTGTTCTAATGTCCCTTCATTGTCTGGGAAAAGGGTAAAAGTACCACATTCTTTCCACTTTCATTTTTAATCCTAGCCAATACAGAAATCAAGAAAAAGATACAGAGGATGAAAATATTGGAAAGCAAAATATTGGAAAACAGCTGGCATGACTCATAGATTTTGTGCATAGAAGAATTTTAAAAGCATATGCAGATAATTACTTAGAATTCATAAGTGTTTCATAAGGTTACTGTATACATGGTCAATACATATAAATAAGTTAGATATCTGTATGCCAGCCACAAATGGTTAGAAAATGAAACTTTTTAAAAGATGCAACTTAAAAATGACTTTTAAAAATAAGTCATGCAAAAGATGTACAAGATGTCTATGTATAAAACATAAAATTAACGGAAATTTAATAAATTTAATGATACAGCATGTTCATGGATGAGAAAAAAAATACTGTAAAAATTTTGGTTCTGTCCACATTGATTGATTAAATTCAGTGCAGTCCCAATCAGAATCCCAACAGGTTTGGGGTTGGGAGAAGGGATTTGATTAACCTACTTCTAAAAATTATATAGAAATAAAAGGACTAAGACAAGGCAATAAACTCTCAAAGAAAAAGTACATAAAAGAATTTACTCTGGGCTTCCCTGGTGGTCCAGTGGGTAAAGAGTCCGCCCTGCAGTGCAAGGGGCACTGGTTCGACCCCTGGCCCGGGAAGATCCCGCATGCTGCGGAGCCGCTGGGCCTGTGTGTCCAATTATAAGCCAGCACTCTGGAGCATATGCGCCCAGAGCCAGTGCTCTGCAATGAGAGAAGCCACTGCAATGCGAGGCCCACACAGGCCAAAGAATCAGGATGGATAAAAATAAATGATGGCTTAGAGACAAAACAAAACAAAACAAAACAAGGATTTACTCTATCAGATGTGAACACCATACTTTAGTTGCAATACTGTTGCTTATCCATATAAAAAGAGAAATCACCCCATACTTAAACTATAAACAAAAATTAATTCCAGATAAAAATTGTTGATCTAAGTATGAAAGATAACATGATGAAGCTCCTGGAAGATAATAATAAAGAAGAATATCTTAATTACTGTCAAATAGGAAATAACACAGGTTCAGTCCCTGGTCTGGGAATATCCCACATGCTGTGAAGCAACTAAGCCTGTGCCGTAGAGCCTTAGAGCCACAGCTGTTGAGCCTGAGCACCCTAGAGTCCATGATCTGCATCAAGAGAAGCCAGCACAATGAGAAGCCTGCACACCACAACTGTAGAGTAGCCCCTGCTCTCAGCAATTAGACCCAACACCGCCAAAAGTAGATGTATAAATAAATTTTTATAAAATTAAATATGATGTAATAATGTAAGTAATATAAATTAGGAGTTTGAGATTAATATACATACACCACTATATATAAAATGGATAACTAACAGGGACCTGCTGTATAGCACATGGAATGACACTCAATATTTTATAATAGTCTATATCTGAATCACTGTGCTATACACCTGAAACTGGTAAACATGAAAAGGTGAATATTATAAGCATGATGCTGAGTGATAGTAGCCATACACAATGCATACTATCTGACTCCATTTTTATTAATATAAAATTTAAAAAAACAGGTGAAACTGATGTGTAAAGCTCAAGAGGGTGCATCTTCAGTAAGAAAGCTATAAAGAGTAAGAAAACAGTTACTATAAAAATCAAGATAGTGATTACTTTTGGGAGGAAGGAGAGATGAGTAATTGGAAAGGGACAGGATTAGCAGTATACTATTTTCTTTACCTGGTGATGATTAATATTATGTGATGGTGATTCTTTATGAAGTACATTTTTGTTTTGCATACTCATCCATGTGTGTTTCACAATAAAAGTGTTTAAGAAATAAATATTTAACACAGCACACGTCAGTAATATATCTTTATATGTGTTCATGTATACTGAATCTGATCAATAGTAAATGCTAATTTTTGTGAAGATATTGTGCCAAGGACTAGTAATTTCTCCTTTATTTTTATAGGAATATGTTTATCCAGAAGCCAGAGATAGACAATACTTATTATTTTTCCATAAAGGAGCCAAAAAGTCACGTTTTGACCTAGAGAAGTACAATCAACTCAAGGATGCAATTGCTCAGGTAAGTTGTCCAAAATGAAAGTATCTAGTATTTGTTTGTTTTTGCAAAATTAGCCTATCATAAGATTTTATTTAATCGAAAACACAGGTTCAGTCCCTGGTCTGGGAATATCCCACATGCTGTGAAGCAACTAAGCCTGTGCCGTAGAGCCTTAGAGCCACAGCTGTTGAGCCTGAGCACCCTAGAGTCCATGATCTGCATCAAGAGAAGCCAGCACAATGAGAAGCCTGCACACCACAACTGTAGAGTAGCCCCTGCTCTCAGCAATTAGACCCAACACCGCCAAAAGTAGATGTATAAATAAATTTTTATAAAATTAAATATGATGTAATAATGTAAGTAATATAAATTAGGAGTTTGAGATTAATATACATACACCACTATATATAAAATGGATAACTAACAGGGACCTGCTGTATAGCACATGGAATGACACTCAATATTTTATAATAGTCTATATCTGAATCACTGTGCTATACACCTGAAACTGGTAAACATGAAAAGGTGAATATTATAAGCATGATGCTGAGTGATAGTAGCCATACACAATGCATACTATCTGACTCCATTTTTATTAATATAAAATTTAAAAAAACAGGTGAAACTGATGTGTAAAGCTCAAGAGGGTGCATCTTCAGTAAGAAAGCTATAAAGAGTAAGAAAACAGTTACTATAAAAATCAAGATAGTGATTACTTTTGGGAGGAAGGAGAGATGAGTAATTGGAAAGGGACAGGATTAGCAGTATACTATTTTCTTTACCTGGTGATGATTAATATTATGTGATGGTGATTCTTTATGAAGTACATTTTGTTTTGCATACTCATCCATGTGTGTTTCACAATAAAAGTGTTTAAGAAATAAATATTTAACACAGCACACGTCAGTAATATATCTTTATATGTGTTCATGTATACTGAATCTGATCAATAGTAAATGCTAATTTTTGTGAAGATATTGTGCCAAGGACTAGTAATTTCTCCTTTATTTTTATAGGAATATGTTTATCCAGAAGCCAGAGATAGACAATACTTATTATTTTTCCATAAAGGAGCCAAAAAGTCACGTTTTGACCTAGAGAAGTACAATCAACTCAAGGATGCAATTGCTCAGGTAAGTTGTCCAAAATGAAAGTATCTAGTATGGTTGTGGCATTACCATACATCATCACAGTATTTTAATTGGTAAACTCTGAAAAAATGATTCAGCCTTCTTCTTCCTACATAGATTATTCTTCAATCAGTAAAAAATGACTGTTTTTAACATGTACACCTCTCCAGAAAGTTTTATATAATACAAGCAGGTGAAAAGAGAATGTGTCCTATCTATCCTGTTAATACTAGTATTTGAAATTTTTAGACCTATTTTTCGTTTTTTCATTTTATACTTTTAGAGTTGTCTGTTTCTCTCTTTTTTTAATCTTTCTACAATTGACCCTAAGATCTCTCACCTCAAATGTGTGGTATCTATGGGGCATAAATAAAATTCAGGTAAGAGAGAGACTACTAGAAATCTTTGCCAGGTGCAGGTCAGAGATTATTGAGCTAGAAGATGCTTTTTAAAAAAAAAAATTTTTCAAAAGGTTGACATTTTTCATAACAGTTACCTCTTTCACATTTTTGATTATGCCTCCCCTCACTCTAATATCTTTGATTTTGGTTAAGAAATCCTCATTCCTGGTACTTCCCTGGTGGTCCAATGGGTAAACAGTCCACCTTGCAGTGCAAGGGACACTGGTTCAATCCCTAGCCTGGGAAGATCCCACATGCTGCAGAGCAGCTGGACTGGTGTGTCCAATTATGAGCCAGTACTCTGGAGTAACGAGAGAGGCCACTGCAAGGGAGGCCCACACAGGCCATAGAATAAAGATGGATGAAAATAAATGAGTAAAAAAATAATAAAAGAGGCCAAAAATTAAAAAGAAAGAAAGAAATCCTCATTCCTTTTCTCTGCCGTCTTTCATGACTTTAGAGATTTTTTTTTTTAACGCCAGGAAGCCCTTCCATTCTCTTCCATTCCTTCCACTTTCTCTATTCCTTTTTGGAGATAGAGTTGTGCTTTGAATAGGTTTAATTTGTCTTCGTGCCTTGGCCTAAGTGAATTCTTATTTTCTGTTGCTCTGTCAGCTGGAGGGAATGTAGCAGAATGGTCCTGGAGCTAGTCAAAATACAGGCGCTTCAGCCCTACCCCACCGTGCTCAGGGGTGAGGCCCAGGCACATGTGAGTTTTGAAAGTGCTGCAGTTGACTGCACAGCCCTGTTTTAAAAATTACTGATAAATGAAAAACTTAACAACTAGACAAATAACTGAAGTCTTGAGGAGAAAAATTTGAATTCCGGCTCCAAAAATAAATAAATTCTAGCTCCAGACAAACTTTGTGCAAGGGCGTCTCCCTGAAGAAATGCCATCAAGGTGCATTAGATGCTCCTGCATTCTTGAGCCCCTGAGTCCTGCCGTTGTTGATGGCACAGCCTTTTCTGGAGGCTTTGTCAACAGCTGAAATTGTCAGGACAGGCTTCTGTTTCTGTCCTTCTTTACTGTCCCGTGCCTTTAACACCTTTTGCCTCTGAAGCACTCTTACTTTCATAGTGATTCAGGTAATTTCTCTGACTCCTAATGAGGGAGAAGAGACCATTTCCTTTCCTCAGGAGACAGTAATATCATTGAAAGCTTGACTGGCCAGTTTTTCTCACCCTTTGTTTCTATTTTAGGCAGAAATGGACCTTAAGAGACTCAGAGACCCGTTACAAGTACATCTGCCCCTCCGACAAATTGGTGAAAAAGATTGATCTGCAAAGAGCCTCTGAGTCCCGGCAGAAGCAACACCTGTTTATAGCTATGGCCTTTTAATTAAAGCATTGCAGGTGGAAGCTGGGAGCCATGTTGGGGTAGAGAGTTTTTACCTTTAATTAAAAAACAAAAACAAAAAGATCTTAGGGGAGAAAGGAATGTTAAAATCTAAGGATCATTGTGGAATATAAGCTCAAAGGGCTTAGTGAATATTGTCTTAAGCATCTCAGTTTCTGGATGAAAATGATGCATTATATAGTTGAGAGATTCACAACAAGAAAAGGATGCTGGAGGTGTTTGTTTCTTGCATCTTCTTTGCAGGGTCAGCAAAACAATAACACACCAGCACCCCCACTCAGCTCCAATTTTTTTTTTAATTTAATTTTTTTCTTTTTGACATAGGAGTAAATAAACCACCGGAAAAGCAAATCCTCAAGATATGTGGGTGGCAAATGGAGTCTGAGCCCATGTCATTAGCTTTTCTTTAGACTGGACCTCGTCTTTTGCAAAGTTACCAGGAATCTCTCCCATTTGTGCCCATTTCTGACCACACACCTATGGTACACTAATTTTATCCATATGATAATTGAACCAATTTAGGACTGTTTGATAATTGACACTTTGGATTATCCCTTAATACCTTCTTAAATGTCTATATGTTTCAGTGCTCTGAATCACTATGTAGGAATCATTGGTAACACTGCATGAGGTGTTTTTTGTTTTCTTTTGTATTTTACTAATTAATCTTTAAGAGGAAAACAAATTTCCCTCCTTTATTTAACTATCCACTTCTCTCTCCCTCCGCAGCTCAAGCCAGAGGGGGAGTGTTTAGCTATATTACCAAATCAGGAAGATGTAAGGTTTACTTACACATTGGCTAAAAATCATGGCCCTGTAGCCATTTCAGAACAGAATAGTTTCATTGCTGTTAATCTGCTCGTGTGACAGCATTCCAGGCCACCCAAATGGTCTTGCCTTGTTTGGAGGCTTTGTTAAGAAGGCACACTTCCACTCTGTTTGTGAAGCCTCCCACCTCCAGCACTTCAGTGGTTGTAAATCAAGTGAGTGGATCTCAAAGGGTGCAATTTATCTTTATATAGGAATACATTTCTATGGCTTCCTTCAGCCTACCCTCGTCACCCTATTTTTTCTTATCTTAAATTAAGAGACGAGTTAATCTTACACTCTTTCAAAATATTTTCTATCATATTTCCAGATGACATCTGCACTTGAAGAGTCAAAGGAATCTGTGTCTAATATCCTGTTTTTATTAATAACTACCTGTGGGGGCAGGATGAAAAGGATGATGTGGCTTGCCATACAACTAATTGGTTGGCTTTTTTCTCTCACATGATTCATCCCCCCCTCGTTATGGCAAGGGGTTTCTTTCCGTTTTCCTTCCTCCTTTGGGATCATTGTGTATGAAGAGAAACACTTTAAATGACAAACCCAGACTCCAGGTGCCTTGCAGAGGTTGAAGGCCAGCCAGGATTGCTGCTGCCGCTCCTGCCACCACCCCTTCCACTGGCATGACGGAATGAAAGGTTGCATGTCTCCACTTCCCACCCCTCCTCCCACTTCCTTCCTCTCTCCCCCCCAAGTGGTTCAACCCCCTACCCTCATTTATTTCTGTTAAACTCTCTGAATTATTTTTAAACCATCGTCCTGTTTGTACACAGGGTTTTTAAGAAGAAACAGCACAGTGTAATGAGCAGTTCCTGTCAGGGTGTGTGGGAGGCAAGGGAGGGGAGATCGTAAAGAGAAGTCCTTTAAACAAATAGCAAAATATTGAACATGTGTAAAATCCTGTATCATTTATGAAATATGTATAAAAAGCAATGTACCTTCTGGAACAATAAATACTTATTCAATTTTTGAACTATAGCATCTCGTCCTTTAAAGCAAAGTAACCAAAATCAGAAATAAAAGCAAGTTTGTTTTCTTCTGATTCAAAGTGGAAAGATTTTACCTCTAAAATTAATCTTTATACAAATACCATTTGAAAATGTTTTGAACATGAAGCCTATATTTTTAAAAGGCATTTTATGAAGTCTTCTTAAACTTAAGATGGTTAGTATTTTCCAGAGCCACTAGAAGTTCAGTGATCTACAGCCAGGATAGAGCCAAAGATGGCACTGAGACTAATATTCTTATCTCCTGATTAACAGGAACTATCTCCATTGCATCAGAACACAAGATTACCCAGTGTGGTCTCTTGGGCTCCAGAAATATGTTCAAAATGAACTAAGATCAAATTTCCAGATGACATCTGCACTTGAAGAGTCAAAGGAATCTGTGTCTAATATCCTGTTTTTATTAATAACTACCTGTGGGGCAGGATGAAAAGGATGATGTGGCTTGCCATACAACTAATTGGTTGGCTTTTTCTCTCACATGATTCATCCCCCCCTCGTTATGGCAAGGGGTTTCTTTCCGTTTTCCTTCCTCCTTTGGGATCATTGTGTATGAAGAGAAACACTTTAAATGACAAACCCAGACTCCAGGTGCCTTGCAGAGGTTGAAGGCCAGCCAGGATTGCTGCTGCCGCTCCTGCCACCACCCCTTCCACTGGCATGACGGAATGAAAGGTTGCATGTCTCCACTTCCCACCCCTCCTCCCACTTCCTTCCTCTCTCCCCCCCAAGTGGTTCAACCCCCTACCCTCATTTATTTCTGTTAAACTCTCTGAATTATTTTTAAACCATCGTCCTGTTTGTACACAGGGTTTTTAAGAAGAAACAGCACAGTGTAATGAGCAGTTCCTGTCAGGGTGTGTGGGAGGCAAGGGAGGGGAGATCGTAAAGAGAAGTCCTTTAAACAAATAGCAAAATATTGAACATGTGTAAAATCCTGTATCATTTATGAAATATGTATAAAAAGCAATGTACCTTCTGGAACAATAAATACTTATTCAATTTTTGAACTATAGCATCTCGTCCTTTAAAGCAAAGTAACCAAAATCAGAAATAAAAGCAAGTTTGTTTTCTTCTGATTCAAAGTGGAAAGATTTTTACCTCTAAAATTAATCTTTATACAAATACCATTTGAAAATGTTTTGAACATGAAGCCTATATTTTTAAAAGGCATTTTATGAAGTCTTCTTAAACTTAAGATGGTTAGTATTTTCCAGAGCCACTAGAAGTTCAGTGATCTACAGCCAGGATAGAGCCAAAGATGGCACTGAGACTAATATTCTTATCTCCTGATTAACAGGAACTATCTCCATTGCATCAGAACACAAGATTACCCAGTGTGGTCTCTTGGGCTCCAGAAATATGTTCAAAAATGAACTAAGATCAAATTCTCATTGTTGTAAGAGTTTGTGTCAAACTTAAAATGTTTACCAAATGGGAAATTATCACAAACTTGCCTCGTCGATCAAAGGCATATCAGAAAACATGGGTGTACAATTAAACAAATAAGATCTAATTAAACTTAGCCTTTGTACAGTGAAGGAAGCCATTAACAAAATGAAAACCCACAGAATAGAAGAAAATATTTTGCAAACTAAGCTACTGACAAGGAATTAATCTCCAAACAGATCATGAAAAAAGCCCTATCAAAAAATGGGTAGGAGATTTAAACAAACATTTCTCCAAATAAGATATGCTAATGAACAAAAAGCACATGAAAAGATGCTCAACATCACTAATTCTTAGAGAAATGTAAATCAAAACTATAATGAGGTTTCACCTCCCACAGTCAGAATGAACATCATCAAAAAAAAAAAAAAAAAACTATTAACAAATGCTGAAGAGGGTGTGAAGAAAAGGAAAATCTCCCACACTGTTGGTAGAAATGTAAATTGGTATGACCATTATGGAGAACAGTAAAAACTAAATATAGAACTACCATATGATCAAGCAATCTTACTCCTGGGCATTTTCTGGAGAAAATCACAATTCAAAAAGATACATGCACCCCAAGGTTCATTGCAGCACTATTTACAATATCCAAGACGTGAAAGCAACCTAAATGTCCATCAATAGAGGAATGGATAAAGATAATGGTACATATATTCAGTGGACTATTACTCAACCATAAAAAAGAATGAAATAATGCCATTGTAGCAACATGGATGGACCTAGAGGTTATCATATTAAATGAAGTAAGTCAAAGAGAGAAATATCATATCACATATATCAAATCTGATTTTTTAAAAATGATAAACTTATTTACAAAACAACTCAGATCTTGAAGTCAAATTTATGATTGCTAAAGGGGAAATGTTGGAGGAAGTGATAAATTAGGAGCTTGGGATTAACATATATATACTATTATATAGTATATAAAATAAATAACCTTAGTAGTAAGGACATACTGTATAGCATAATATTCTGTACTAACATATAGGAAACAAATCTGGAAAAATATGTGTGGGTGTGTGTATAACTGATTTGCTTTGCTGTACCCTTGAAACTAACACAACCTTGTAAGTCAACTATACTCCCAATAAAATTTTTAAAGGCAAATAATAACCACATATTCCATAATATCCTCCGAGACTTGGTTGAATAATAAGAGTGTTAAATCCATTCATGAGTGTAGGTAATGCAATTTTACTAAGGTATCATAGACTTAGAGCTGGGAAAAGTATTAATAAAATGGTTCTCAGAATATCATTCCTGGAGCAGCAACTTAACATCTGCAGAAATGCAAGTTCTCTGCTTCCTACTGAATCAAACTAGGAGTGGGACCATAATCTGTATTTAAAAAGTGTGCAAGGTGATTCTGGTGCAAACCGTTGACCTCATCAAATGTTGCTTTGAAGAGGAGACTGAGGCGTAGAGATGGCATCTATGTCACAACTCATCAGTGAATCCTATGACCAGACAACTAGAACCAGTGAGGACTCGTGAGTCTCATGGGTGTGATAAATGGAAAGGACAGAGATCGTGTCACATGTATATACTTTTGTATCTTGTTTGTGAGGGTATAGTGGTAAGCACATACAAACAAATACAAATAAGTTGAATTTTTAAAATCTATCTGGAAGGATTTCACTGAAAAGTGGAACTTCTTCAACTCTGGAAATCATTTTACCAAAATTGTTAAGGGTAGTAATTCACTTTTATTGCTACCAAATTTTCAGTGGACTATTACTCAACCATAAAAAAGAATGAAATAATGCCATTGTAGCAACATGGATGGACCTAGAGGTTATCATATTAAATGAAGTAAGTCAAAGAGAGAAATATCATATCACATATATCAAATCTGATTTTTTAAAAATGATAAACTTATTTACAAAACAACTCAGATCTTGAAGTCAAATTTATGATTGCTAAAGGGGAAATGTTGGAGGAAGTGATAAATTAGGAGCTTGGGATTAACATATATATACTATTATATAGTATATAAAATAAATAACCTTAGTAGTAAGGACATACTGTATAGCATAATATTCTGTACTAACATATAGGAAACAAATCTGGAAAAATATGTGTGGGTGTGTGTATAACTGATTTGCTTTGCTGTACCCTTGAAACTAACACAACCTTGTAAGTCAACTATACTCCCAATAAAATTTTTAAAGGCAAATAATAACCACATATTCCATAATATCCTCCGAGACTTGGTTGAATAATAAGAGTGTTAAATCCATTCATGAGTGTAGGTAATGCAATTTTACTAAGGTATCATAGACTTAGAGCTGGGAAAAGTATTAATAAAATGGTTCTCAGAATATCATTCCTGGAGCAGCAACTTAACATCTGCAGAAATGCAAGTTCTCTGCTTCCTACTGAATCAAACTAGGATGGGACCATAATCTGTATTTAAAAAGTGTGCAAGGTGATTCTGGTGCAAACCGTTGACCTCATCAAATGTTGCTTTGAAGAGGAGACTGAGGCGTAGAGATGGCATCTATGTCACAACTCATCAGTGAATCCTATGACCAGACAACTAGAACCAGTGAGGACTCGTGAGTCTCATGGGTGTGATAAATGGAAAGGACAGAGATCGTGTCACATGTATATACTTTTGTATCTTGTTTGTGAGGGTATAGTGGTAAGCACATACAAACAAATACAAATAAGTTGAATTTTTAAAATCTATCTGGAAGGATTTCACTGAAAAGTGGAACTTCTTCAACTCTGGAAATCATTTTACCAAAATTGTTAAGGGTTGTAATTCACTTTTATTGCTACCAACAGACTTTAGTTCATTGCTTTTCCAAGTTAAGTCCAAACTCCTTATCTTCTAAAATGCACTTTGTGGTTATTTCCTTAGGATAAATACATAGGTTAACTTTAGCATGTGCTACTGAATATAAAATGACCCACTTTATAAATCCTCATGTATGTATGTCTTATAAGTGCATCACCCTCTGAACATTCCCCCCAGCTTGAAGCCGCCCTTACCTCCTGTGACTATATGCCCACTCAGTCGTGTCTGACTCTTTGCAACCCCATGGACTATAGCCCACATCTCTGACTATTTTTTAGGTCTATTTTGCAACATCCTCTTCCTCTGCCCACATTTTTATATTAGGCTTTCCAAGGTCCCATCTTGGACCCCATTTTCCATGGATGATCTCATCCATCCCCACCCCCACCCCCTGTTTCAGTTACCTTTTATAAACTGGTAGCTCTCAAATTGTTATTCTAGTTCAGATTTCTCCTGAAGAGCAGATGGGTTAATCCACCTCCTAACTGATCTATTTTCAGCCCTCCTGCCTGTGCATTACATTCGCTCAGTGTCACCAGAGTATTTTTGTTTTAATTTCTAACAGCACATACTTTAGAAAAATAAGAATATACAGAGTTAACATTAAATGTGGGTGAAGGGGAAACTAAAACACATCACACAGAGTGGTCAGCCAAACCCAGGACGTGAGACATTTTATGAGACAAAGGACTGGGTTTCTTCAACAAATTGCTTGGGGCAGGGGGTGGAGCGACAGTTACCAATGAAAAGAATTTAAAGAGACCCCACCACAAACAATGTATGGCTCCTGTTTGAATCCTGAATCAAATGAGTCAGGATTTGTTCAAAAAGAAATTTTTGAAACACCGGGAAAGTTTAAATATGAAATGAGTATTAGATGATATTAAGGAATTATTGCTAATTTCTGTAGCTGTAATAATGACAGTACAGTTATGTAAAAAGGAAAGGCCATTTGTTAGAAATGCATACTGCTGTGTTAATGAAGTAAGACTGATGGAATGTTAACTAATGGGGTACTCATTTTTTTCTACTTTGTATATATTTGAAAATTTCCATCATAAATTAAAATGAAAGGGCAGATCAATTAAAAAGGAAAAAATTACAAGAAAAAAAAAAATCCTACCATCCTGGGAAGTCTTGTTTATAGAACGAGAGGGCTATCTGGTAAAAGTCCTTGACTCTGGCAATCAGTCTTGGCAGCAAATCTGGGTTTATCTCGTGCACACATCCTCTGTTTCTCTGCAACACATGTGAAGCAGTCAGATGGCTTCTCAGGGACAGGAAAAAATAGATCCTGTGACTATATGCCCACTCAGTCGTGTCTGACTCTTTGCAACCCCATGGACTATAGCCCACATCTCTGACTATTTTTTAGGTCTATTTTGCAACATCCTCTTCCTCTGCCCACATTTTTATATTAGGCTTTCCAAGGTCCCATCTTGGACCCCATTTTCCATGGATGATCTCATCCATCCCCACCCCACCCCTGTTTCAGTTACCTTTTATAAACTGGTAGCTCTCAAATTGTTATTCTAGTTCAGATTTCTCCTGAAGAGCAGATGGGTTAATCCACCTCCTAACTGATCTATTTTCAGCCCTCCTGCCTGTGCATTACATTCGCTCAGTGTCACCAGAGTATTTTTGTTTTAATTTCTAACAGCACATACTTTAGAAAAATAAGAATATACAGAGTTAACATTAAATGTGGGTGAAGGGAAGCTAAAACACATCACACAGAGTGGTCAGCCAAACCCAGGACGTGAGACATTTTATGAGACAAAGGACTGGGTTTCTTCAACAAATTGCTTGGGGCAGGGGGTGGAGCGACAGTTACCAATGAAAAGAATTTAAAGAGACCCCACCACAAACAATGTATGGCTCCTGTTTGAATCCTGAATCAAATGAGTCAGGATTTGTTCAAAAAGAAATTTTTGAAACACCGGGAAAGTTTAAATATGAAATGAGTATTAGATGATATTAAGGAATTATTGCTAATTTCTGTAGCTGTAATAATGACAGTACAGTTATGTAAAAAGGAAAGGCCATTTGTTAGAAATGCATACTGCTGTGTTAATGAAGTAAGACTGATGGAATGTTAACTAATGGGGTACTCATTTTTTTCTACTTTGTATATATTTGAAAATTTCCATCATAAATTAAAATGAAAGGGCAGATCAATTAAAAAGGAAAAAATTACAAGAAAAAAAAAAATCCTACCATCCTGGGAAGTCTTGTTTATAGAACGAGAGGGCTATCTGGTAAAAGTCCTTGACTCTGGCAATCAGTCTTGGCAGCAAATCTGGGTTTATCTCGTGCACACATCCTCTGTTTCTCTGCAACACATGTGAAGCAGTCAGATGGCTTCTCAGGGACAGGAAATTGCAGGGTTTTGTTTTTTCTGTTAGGACACTTGCCACTTAACAGCACTACCCTGCAATGAAACAGTTCCTCAGTCCCAGAGTCATCCATTGCTGCCATGAGATTGCAATTTAACAAGCTAATGGTCAAATTGCCTGTTTCTTGCTCACATTAGGGATGAAGTTGCTAACTACAAGCTAAATCAACAGAAACCCCTTACTAGACCATAAACTCTTCTTGTGGGGACCACTTTTACCTTAATCACTGTGACCAGCATGTTAGCCTACTCCTAGTAAGCACTAATATTTAATTGAACTGAAACCCTAGGGGAAAGGGACCACAGTGATCCAAATGCTACTTAGTGTAGTAGGAAAGAGTGCTGGAAAATTATGAAGACAAGTTTGGAGACTACCACCTAAAGACAATAATATTCCTTTCCCAGGCATTGGAAATTTAGTTATTAGAAAAGGAACATAGCTGAGGAAACTTAAGAAATAATACAAGCCCAAAGCATCAGGTCAAGGTAAGATTCGGAGAGAAAAAATTTGGTTTCACTTTGATTCTTGTGTTAGATTACAAATATTCTTGTTACATTCTTGTGTTTAAAGACAAACAACAAACGAAACCCTTTTCTCTATCCTTATTTTTATCCTTTCTGTTCACGTTATCTTCAATAATAGTGATTACCAGTTCTTATTCTACATACTGTAGAATGTCAGGGAGCTGGCAAACTCCAAGCCTGTAGTTGCTAATGTTATGTCTACTAATGTTACTAATGTTACGTAATATACAGGACCCTACATTTTCCTTGTTTTGTCTAAAAATGAAACTTGTAAACTTTGTTGCTTACTTTTCAATGTTGGCAATTTGATGAGTCGTTTCTAATTTGAACCCCTAGTGAACTAAAATAGACAAAAGTGGACAAATTTAATTCAGATGACCATTATATCTACTACTGAGGACAAGAATCCCTTAGAAGAAATGAAGTAGTCCTCATGGTCAACAGAATGCAATCTCAAAAACGACGGAATGATCCAGGTTCGTTTTCAAGGCAAACCATTCACCACCACAGTAATCCAAGTCTGTGCCCCAACGACTAATGCTGAAGAAGATGAAGTTTAAACAGTTCTATGAAAACCTACAACTACAACTAACACCAAAAAAAGATGCCCTTTTCATCATAGGAGACTGGAGTGCAAAAGTAAGAAGTCAAGAGATAACTGGAGTAACAGGCAAGTTTGGCTTTGTAGTACAAATGAAGGCAAGCACAGGTTTTCAAAAACGCTAATGGTCAAATTGCCTGTTTCTTGCTCACATTAGGGATGAAGTTGCTAACTACAAGCTAAATCAACAGAAACCCCTTACTAGACCATAAACTCTTCTTGTGGGGACCACTTTTACCTTAATCACTGTGACCAGCATGTTAGCCTACTCCTAGTAAGCACTAATATTTAATTGAACTGAAACCCTAGGGGAAAGGGACCACAGTGATCCAAATGCTACTTAGTGTAGTAGGAAAGAGTGCTGGAAAATTATGAAGACAAGTTTGGAGACTACCACCTAAAGACAATAATATTCCTTTCCCAGGCATTGGAAATTTAGTTATTAGAAAAGGAACATAGCTGAGGAAACTTAAGAAATAATACAAGCCCAAAGCATCAGGTCAAGGTAAGATTCGGAGAGAAAAAATTTGGTTTCACTTTGATTCTTGTGTTAGATTACAAATATTCTTGTTACATTCTTGTGTTTAAAGACAAACAACAAACGAAACCCTTTTCTCTATCCTTATTTTTATCCTTTCTGTTCACGTTATCTTCAATAATAGTGATTACCAGTTCTTATTCTACATACTGTAGAATGTCAGGGAGCTGGCAAACTCCAAGCCTGTAGTTGCTAATGTTATGTCTACTAATGTTACTAATGTTACGTAATATACAGGACCCTACATTTTCCTTGTTTTGTCTAAAAATGAAACTTGTAAACTTTGTTGCTTACTTTTCAATATTGTCAGTTTGATGAGTCGTTTCTAATTTGAACCCCTAGTGAACTAAAATAGACAAAAGTGGACAAATTTAATTCAGATGACCATTATATCTACTACTGAGGACAAGAATCCCTTAGAAGAAATGAAGTAGTCCTCATGGTCAACAGAATGCAATCTCAAAAACGACGGAATGATCCAGGTTCGTTTTCAAGGCAAACCATTCACCACCACAGTAATCCAAGTCTGTGCCCCAACGACTAATGCTGAAGAAGATGAAGTTTAAACAGTTCTATGAAAACCTACAACTACAACTAACACCAAAAAAAGATGCCCTTTTCATCATAGGAGACTGGAGTGCAAAAGTAAGAAGTCAAGAGATAACTGGAGTAACAGGCAAGTTTGGCTTTGGAGTACAAATGAAGCAGGGCAAAGGCTAACAGAGTTTTAACAAGAGAATACACAACAGAACATCATAGCAAACACCCTCTTCCAACAACACAAGAGACGCTCTACACATGGATATCACCAGAAGGTCATTACTGAAATCTGAGTGATTATATTTTTTGCAGCCAAAGATGAAGAAACTCTCTATAGTCAGCAAAAACAAGACCTGGAGCTGACTGTGGCTCAGATCATGAACTCAATATTGCAAAACTCAGACTTAAATTGAAGAAAGTAGGGAAAACCACTAGACCATTCAGGTATGACCTAAATCAAATCCCTTACAGTGAAAGTGACAGATTCAAGGAGTTAGATCTGATAGAGTGTCTGAAGAACTATAGATGGAGGCTCAAAACATTGTGCAAGAGGCAGTGACCAAAACCATACCAAAGAAAAAGAAGCACAACAAAGCAAAAATGGTTGTCTGAGGAGGACTTACAAATAGCTGAGAAAAAAGAAGTGAAAGGCAAAGGAGAAAAGGAAAGACACATCCATCTGAATGGAGAGTTCCAAAGAATAGCAAGGAGAGATAAGAAAGCCTTCTTAAGTGAACAGTGTAAAGAAACAGAGGAAAACAATAGAATAGGAAAGACTAGCAATCTCTTCAAGAAAATTGAAGATACCAAGGAATATTTCATAGAAAGATGGGCACAGTAAAGGAAAGAAACAGTATGGATCTAACAGAAATAGAAGATAGTATGAAGAGGTGGAAAGAATACACAAAAGAACTGTAAAAGAAAAAAAAAGGTCTTAATGACCCTCAGGTAACTGCAGTGTTGTGATTACTCACCTAGAGCCAGACATCCTGGAGTGCGAAGTCAAGTGGGTATTAGGAAGCATTACTATGAACAAAGCTAATGGAGGGGATGGAATTCCAGCTGAGCTATTTCAAATATTAAAAGATGATGCTGAAGGTCTGGAGGGGTAGGATGGGGGAGGATATACATATGACTAATCTGGGAACATACATATCTGTAAACAACAAAACTCTGTAAAAGTTAAAAGTAAAATAAAAATTTTAGGGCTTCCCTGGTGGTCCAGTGGGTAAGGACACCACCTTGTAGTGCAAGGGGCGCCGGTTCGATCCCTGGCCTGGGAAGATCCCACGTACCGCGGAGTGGCTGGACCGATGTGTCCAATTACCGAGCCAGAGCTCTGGTGTGCATGCGCCCAGAGCCAGTGCTCTGCGACGACAGAGGCCACCACGATGGGAGGCCCACAGGAGCCGAAGAACAAAGACGGATGAAAATAGACAAATGAAAGACTAATAGAAGTGGCCCGCCAGTCCCCCTCCCTCCCCACCCCTTTCCCCCCCAAAAAAAGATAGATAAATAAAATAAATGTTTAAAAAAAAAAGTTTTAAAAAGAAAATAAAAGATGATGCTGTTAAAGTGCTGCACTTAATATACCAGCAAATTTGGAAAACTTAGCAGTGACCTTGGGACTGGAAAAGGTCACTTTTCATTCCAATGCCAAAGAAAGTTCAACTACCACACAATTGCACTCCTTTCACATGCTAGCAAGATTATGCTCAAAATCCTCCAAGGCAGACAGACTTCAACAGTACCTGAACCAAGAACTTCCAGATGTATAAACTGGATTTCAAAAAGGCGGGGGAACCAGAGATCAAATTGCCAACATTTGTTCGATTATAGAAAGAACAAGAGAATTTTAGAAAAACGCCTACTTCTGTTTCACTGATTACTCTAAAGCCTTTGACTGTGTGCACCACAACAAATTGGAAAATTCTGAAAGACACAGGAATATCAGAGCACCTTACTTGCCTCCTGAGAAGTCTGTATGCAGGTCAAGGAACAATAGTTAGAACCCAACATGGGACAGACTGGCTCCTTGGAAGAAAAGCTATGGCAAACCTAGATGGAATATTAAAAAGCAGAGACATCACTTTGCCAGAAAATGGTCCATATAGTCAAAGCTATGGTTTTTCCAGTAGTCATGCACGGATGTGAGAGTTGAACCATAAAGAAGGCTGAGTGCTGAAGAATTGATGCTTTTAAACTGTGGTGATTGTGGTATTGGAAAAGACACTTGAGAGTCCTTCAGACAGCAAGAAGATCAAACCAGTCAATCCTAAAGGAAATCAACCCTGACTATTCATTGCAAGGACTCATGCTGAAATTGAAGTTCCACTACTTTGGCCACCTGATGCAGAGTCAACTCATTGGAAATGACCCTGATGTTGGGAAAGATTGAGGGCAAGAGAAAAAAGGGGGTGACAGAGGATAAAATAATTGGATAATATCACCAAGTCAGTGGACCTGAGTTTGAGCAAATTCTGGGAATAGTGAGGGACAGGGAAGCCTGGCATGTTTGTAGGCCATAGGGTCACAAAGATCGGACATCACTGAGCGACTGAACATGAACAACAGCCCCTGTCTTAGTGGGAGAATTAATAAAATAAATAGCATTAAACCGTTTTAAATTTGGAAAGGAAAGGCACTGTGTAAACATTAGATAATGCTTCTGAAACACAACTTAAACCTTGTTTCTTTAGGAAGTTTTGATACCAAGGACCATAATAAACCAGATTTGGACACTTTCTTTAAGAGAATATTTTCCTCATTCTATACCCATCCTCGCTGCTTTTTTTGTGTGCTTTTGTAAACTCCGTGACCACCTGACAAAGACATTTTCTAAAGATTATTTCCCAGAATTAGGTTTTATCCCATTCTCATTTAGTATGCAATGCTATGCTGCAACAGTATGAAATCAATTCCTTGCAGTCACAAAATAAGATTTTGACGTGAGGGGATGTCCCTCTTTTAGAGTTCCCTTCTCGATTAGATACTGGAGGCCTCATTGCAGGGAAGTCTTGAGAAAAAACAATAGGAGGATGAGGGATTGTGAGGGCTTTTTTTCCCTGAAAAAAAATAGAAATTTCTGGAGCAATGAACACCTTATCCCACTCATCCTCTTCAGCCAATGGGACAGACTGGCTCCTTGGAAGAAAAGCTATGGCAAACCTAGATGGAATATTAAAAAGCAGAGACATCACTTTGCCAGAAAATGGTCCATATAGTCAAAGCTATGGTTTTTCCAGTAGTCATGCACGGATGTGAGAGTTGAACCATAAAGAAGGCTGAGTGCTGAAGAATTGATGCTTTTAAACTGTGGTGATTGTGGTATTGGAAAAGACACTTGAGAGTCCTTCAGACAGCAAGAAGATCAAACCAGTCAATCCTAAAGGAAATCAACCCTGACTATTCATTGCAAGGACTCATGCTGAAATTGAAGTTCCACTACTTTGGCCACCTGATGCAGAGTCAACTCATTGGAAATGACCCTGATGTTGGGAAAGATTGAGGGCAAGAGAAAAAGGGGATGACAGAGGATAAAATAATTGGATAATATCACCAAGTCAGTGGACCTGAGTTTGAGCAAATTCTGGGAATAGTGAGGGACAGGGAAGCCTGGCATGTTTGTAGGCCATAGGGTCACAAAGATCGGACATCACTGAGCGACTGAACATGAACAACAGCCCCTGTCTTAGTGGGAGAATTAATAAAATAAATAGCATTAAACCGTTTTAAATTTGGAAAGGAAAGGCACTGTGTAAACATTAGATAATGCTTCTGAAACACAACTTAAACCTTGTTTCTTTAGGAAGTTTTGATACCAAGGACCATAATAAACCAGATTTGGACACTTTCTTTAAGAGAATATTTTCCTCATTCTATACCCATCCTCGCTGCTTTTTTTGTGTGCTTTTGTAAACTCCGTGACCACCTGACAAAGACATTTTCTAAAGATTATTTCCCAGAATTAGGTTTTATCCCATTCTCATTTAGTATGCAATGCTATGCTGCAACAGTATGAAATCAATTCCTTGCAGTCACAAAATAAGATTTTGACGTGAGGGGATGTCCCTCTTTTAGAGTTCCCTTCTCGATTAGATACTGGAGGCCTCATTGCAGGGAAGTCTTGAGAAAAAACAATAGGAGGATGAGGGATTGTGAGGGCTTTTTTTTCCCCTAAAGAAAAATATCAATAAAATAACTCTGTTGACAGTGTAAACCAGTGCCTCTATCTGGGGTCAAGGCCAGAGCAATGAACACCTTATCCCACTCATCCTCTTCCTCTGATAAAGCCCCAACCCGTACTGAAGTCTTTTTCTAAGAGCCTAGAAGCCTTTTAAAAACATGCTTGAAAAAGAAGTAGACAAAGGAAAACTGAAATCGAAAGGATTTTCCAGTCTCTGTCTAGTGGCTGGTCCAGAAGGATGCCTCAGTTCCTGCTTTTTACCTGCCTCTTCATCATAGTAACGTTTGTGTCACCAAGGGGTAAGTCTTAATGCCAAGTACTTGGCACAATGTACTTTCTGTTGGAGGAATTTACTGTTACGTACAGGCTATTAAGAGCAAGATTCCAGTATCTTAAATACTGGTTCTAGAATAGTATAAGAAAAGTCATTGCTCATCTGTGGAGATATGTTTTCAGAGAATTTTATTTCATGTTCCATTTAGCCTCTTGCCTGGGCATGCAAAATTTCCATGATCTGCCAAATCCAAACAACTAAATATTTCTTGGAGTATATGTAAAAGAAATTCTAACCTCTTTATATTCTAGGCACTTCTATAGTCCTAACTTTAAGAGCAAAAAAAAAAAAAGGATTTCAGAGTGAAGGATAAAGTTTTCTTTAACAAATACAAAGGACTGACTGTGTCCATAAAGGCACAGATCTGGATAAATCAGACTTCTTAGTTTTGACGTCTAAAAATACGACTTTTTGCACAGAGTAATCCTTAAACTATCTCCCACCTCAGACTTGATACAAAACAGGCCAACAAAGCAAAGGGTTCATTCCAGTTAGTAACAATTTTCTCTCTCCTTTTCCCATTAGAATTTAAGTTCTAAACTAAGAAGAGAGAATGAGAGGAGGTTAAGATGGAGGTAACCATCCTTCTTGGCCTTTTTATGAAGCTCAGTGTTTAACTGCCCCTCTTTCTTTAGGGTAGCTATGGGCTTGCTCTAGTACCTTTGAGAATAAGCATTAAAAATAGGCCTGAGACTGTAAGGAGACATGGAAAACTAAATGTCAGGTGGTATCCAGGATAGGATTCTGAAACAGAGAAAGATACAAGCAAAAACTAAAGAAATCTAAATTGTGGACTGAGTTAATAGTAATGTATCAAGAGTGGTTCGCTAATATTGCCAAAGATACTATACTAGTGTATGATTATTTTCATAAGAGGGGAAACTGGTTGCTGGAAGAAGGGAACTCACAGTTTTAAAGATAGGTTTGAGCTAAGCTGTATATGTGAAATAGATAGCCAATGGGAATTTGCTGTATGACCGGGAGCTCAAATCGGTGCTCCCTGGCAGCCTAGAGGGTGAGATGGGAGGTGGGGGGGAGGGGAGGTCCAACAGGGAGGAGACCTATCTATACCTATGGCTGATTCATGTTGCTGTATGGCGGAAACCACAACATTTTAAAGCGATTTTCCTTCAATTAAAAACGAACAACAGGGCTTCCCTGGTGGTCCAGTGGATAAGGACACCACCTTGCAGTGCAAGCGGCGGTGGTTCGATCCCTGACCTGGGAAGATTGGACCCATGTGTCCAATTACCGAGCCGTAGCTCTGGAGCGCATGCGCCCAGAGCCGGTGCTCTGGGAGGAGAGAGGCCACCGCGATGGGAGGCACGCTCTGGCCAGAGAACAAAGATGGATGAAAATAGATAAATGAAAGACCAATAGAAATGGCCCGCCTGCCCCCTTTCCTCCCCTACCCGCCCCCCCCAAGAAACAAACAAACAAACAACAACAACAAAAGATCGGTTTGAGGTAAGTTTAATTAATCACCCTGTATCTGCTGCCAGTAAGTACCCAAGAATAGCTTGAGGCAAATCGTCCTTCCGTCAGCCTCCTCTCTGCTTTCTTCCCACTCTGTTCCCTGGCTTACTCTCGCACTAGTATCTCAGTACCCTCCCATCAGACACCTCCCTTCCTAGATCTTTTTTGATTTTGTTGATAACTTTTTTTCCAGTCCTTCTAGGACGTTTGACTCAATGTCATAAGCAAGATAAAGGGAGAACTTTGGGGCTGGAGACTAGGGTGGGGGTGACATTGCCTGGGAGAGGAAGGGAAGCGAGAGACAAGGAAAGAGGGGAGGGAGAAGGTGGAGTGGGAAGACGGGAAATGAAGGGGGAAAGGGAAAGGAGAGGATGGGCTTCGTGCCGAGAGAGGGCAGCTTTTGAGGGGGCCCAAGAGGGGCGGCGCCTGGAGTGCCGACCTGGACAGTCGGACTCCTGGTTCCTGGGAAGAAAGGGTGAGGATGCTGACATTTGCTGTCTGCCTTCGGCCGGCTGCCGCGAGGTGCTGGCCCTGGGGTTGCAAGGATGTCTGCACCGCTTCCCAGATCGGGGGACCCGGGAGGGTAGCAGGCCAGAGAGCGGATGGGTGAGCATACTGGCAAAGGCTGACGGACTCTCTGCCAGCCAGCCGGACCCTCTGACTTGAACCTTGAGAGGAGCCCTCCTCTCATTTGAGGAGTATATATATAATATATATATAGCTGTGTGTACATATATCAGCAATTCATTCAGAACGTGCATAATACCGAATTCCCGCCTCCACAGTGAGAGTCTGAAAACAGGAATTAACAACAGCAGCCAGATTATTAAAGAATTATTAAAGAATTGAATTATTCCCTTAAAAGGGGATGAGTGGAATGGATTTTTCTAATGTTAGAAAATATTGCATGAGTAACGTTTAATATACATTTATTTTACAAAAGACAGTGAATTTCTATTTGGGCCACGTATCCCCACAACAGAAGAAGTAAACTTTTAACAAGTAACACAAGAAATGATACTTCTATTTAATGGAAAACTTTATAAATCATGAAATAGTTATTGACGAAGGTTCAGGAAATTCTGAAAAAGCTATTAAAAGTTGAGTACTTAACCATTTCTTGTAAAATTAGAGCCAAGGAGATGAACCAAGTATTTCTATGAATATATAATCACCTGTAAAATTGCCCTGGAAGCCTTTTTTCCTAAGAGAACCACAGCTGGGAGAGCAAATGCGGAAACATTTCCCTTTTCAGAGGGGAGAGACTCTGAGAGGACATTTCTCCCCCTCAGGGTTCATCAAACCATGGTCTAGGACACAGCTGGGATACCTCAGGGACATTTTAAGGGGAGGATTGCCCCTGCCACACATAACTGTGCGAAAGTGTTGCTTTCAGAATATGCAGTATCCTATTTCTTGTCCCTGTTATGTTCTCCTAGGCTACACCCTCCTGTACATGTGACTGAAGTTTTTAGAGTGAACTTCGAATTGAAATGAAAATGTAGACTGAAAAAATTCAGAATATTTTCTAGACAACTTAGATTTTATGATCATGGCCAATCCACATGTAATTATTGTGCAGTATTTGCTAAAACTGAATTTCCTGTCCACCAAGTTTACTGGCTTTCATGTGAATTTCCTGACTACAATGCCAGTTAAGTCAGACTCACATGCATGAAGAAGAGGACTCTCTGGCTGGGGCTTCTTTTTAGAATTTCTGGGTTTTATTGTAAGATTCTTTATAAGAACAATTTGCCTATGTTAATCCATTGTTTTCCAGAAATTGAAAGAAGCAGTGAGAATACTGGAGATATTGGTGTCTTCCAGTCTTTAAAATGGTTTTCATGAGATACTTTTCTATGTTATCTATGCATTAAAAAATGCATGCTTTGAAAACCTATTCTATCATATGTGAAAAAAATAGCTATTGTCATTGTGCTATGAGAAAAGGGGATCCTGCAGGGGCGCTGTGCAACGGCCTGGAGGAGTGGGATAGGGGTGATATACTATGACTAATCTGGGATCATACATATCTGTAAACAACAAAACTCTGTAAAAGTAAAATAAAAATTAAAAAAATAATAATAATACCAAAAAAATGCTTGCTTGAAAGTTTGCTGTGTTCTAGCCAGTGATGCCATGGCTAACTGTGAAGACATAAAGTTCATGATATTTTCAATAAGCTGATGTAACATGTACAAACATTCACATGGAGACTGTCCTTGGTAATTACTGGCCACTATACTGTATATTTCAAAGCATGTGCCAGAGGCCTTTTCCTTCTCAAACGAATGAGCTTTATACATTTTCAAGCCAAACTGTCCACTAGTACAAAATTCCATCCATAACCTTGCTTACAGGTGAAACCCCATATACATTTTAAACGCTGAAATTTCTCCCCCTCAGGGTTCATCAAACCATGGTCTAGGACACAGCTGGGATACCTCAGGGACATTTTAAGGGGAGGATTGCCCCTGCCACACATAACTGTGCGAAAGTGTTGCTTTCAGAATATGCAGTATCCTATTTCTTGTCCCTGTTATGTTCTCCTAGGCTACACCCTCCTGTACATGTGACTGAAGTTTTTAGAGTGAACTTCGAATTGAAATGAAAATGTAGACTGAAAAAATTCAGAATATTTTCTAGACAACTTAGATTTTATGATCATGGCCAATCCACATGTAATTATTGTGCAGTATTTGCTAAAACTGAATTTCCTGTCCACCAAGTTTACTGGCTTTCATGTGAATTTCCTGACTACAATGCCAGTTAAGTCAGACTCACATGCATGAAGAAGAGGACTCTCTGGCTGGGGCTTCTTTTTAGAATTTCTGGGTTTTATTGTAAGATTCTTTATAAGAACAATTTGCCTATGTTAATCCATTGTTTTCCAGAAATTGAAAGAAGCAGTGAGAATACTGGAGATATTGGTGTCTTCCAGTCTTTAAAATGGTTTTCATGAGATACTTTTCTATGTTATCTATGCATTAAAAAATGCATGCTTTGAAAACCTATTCTATCATATGTGAAAAAAATAGCTATTGTCATTGTGCTATGAGAAAAGGGGATCCTGCAGGGGCGCTGTGCAACGGCCTGGAGGAGTGGGATAGGGGTGATATACTATGACTAATCTGGGATCATACATATCTGTAAACAACAAAACTCTGTAAAAGTAAAATAAAAATTAAAAAAATAATAATAATACCAAAAAAATGCTTGCTTGAAAGTTTGCTGTGTTCTAGCCAGTGATGCCATGGCTAACTGTGAAGACATAAAGTTCATGATATTTTCAATAAGCTGATGTAACATGTACAAACATTCACATGGAGACTGTCCTTGGTAATTACTGGCCACTATACTGTATATTTCAAAGCATGTGCCAGAGGCCTTTTCCTTCTCAAACGAATGAGCTTTATACATTTTCAAGCCAAACTGTCCACTAGTACAAAATTCCATCCATAACCTTGCTTACAGGTGACCATCCAACTACTTTTTAAAATTTTCCAAAGATGAAGAGCTTACCACACTGTGATGCAGCCTTTCCATTACTGGATAGCTGAACTGAAATGCACTTCCCCATAACAATTTGTTTTTCATTGTAACAGAATATCTAATTCCTCTTTCATAATCCTTTCCAGATTTTTTGAAAACTAATACGTATTATTCAGGGTTTTTTTTTTTTCTCCAAATGATGAGTCTCAGCTTCTTCCCCAGTAAATTATAATAATGCCTCCTTTTGAGTCTGGTCACTGTCCTTTGAACATCAGGTTTGTCCATTGCTTTCGTAAAATATAGCCTCCACTAAGAACACAGTGGTCAAAAAATACAATCTGACTAGTGCAGTGTTCAGTAAGATTATAACTTCCCTTGGTCTGAACAACTATCCTATCAGAGTATCACTGTGGTTAAAAAGGTTTAGTCTAATGCAAACACAGAACGTTAAATAGATTTGAAATAATTTTTCAAATGTAAAAGGCATTTATGGTGTATTAACATCAACTTCAGGAATCTTAAACAGTTACTTAGGGGGATTTTAGATTATTTCTTTCTTGAAATGTAAGACCCAGAAGGTGAGCTCAGGCTATTGCCACTGTGATCTGAAACATCACAAGGTGCCTTTGAGGTGTCCTTTTCATTCCCAGCTCTAGACCCTTGTTCTGCTTACATCAGTCTGAATGAACCGTGGAGGAACACTGACCACCAATTCGATGAGTCTCAAGGTTCCCCTCTGTGTGACAACAATGTGGACGGGGAGTGGTACCGCTTCACAGGCATGGCAGGAGATGCTATGCCCACTTTCTGCATACCAGAAAACCACTGCGGAACACATGCACCTGTCTGGCTCAATGGCAGCCACCCTCTGGAAGGTGATGGCATTGTGCAACGCCAGGCCTGTGCGAGCTTCAATGGCAACTGCTGCCTCTGGAACACCACGGTAGAGGTCAAGTCTTGCCCCAGAGGCTACTATGTGTATCGTCTGACCAAGCCCAGCGTCTGCTTTCATGTCTACTGTGGTCGTGAGTACCTTCCCTGGATTTTTTTCCTTCCCCCAAAGGCCACAGGTATGGCATCCAAGGGAAATGTGCCATAGGAAATTTGGTTATGGTAATATCTCAGAGCCTGAGAGCATTGATTTATGGACCCAGATATCACCAGCTTATGATTTCTGAGGTCTTCTCTTAGACTTCTGAAAAATTCCTGAAGGATAGAAAAGGAAGGGAGCTATGTCTTTTTTATTTTTTGTCTAACAGAAAAATCTAATTCCTCTTTCATAATCCTTTCCAGATTTTTGAAAACTAATACGTATTATTCAGGGTTTTTTTCTCCAAATGATGAGTCTCAGTTTCTTCCCCAGTAAATTATAATAATGCCTCCTTTTGAGTCTGGTCACTGTCCTTTGAACATCAGGTTTGTCCATTGCTTTCGTAAAATATAGCCTCCACTAAGAACACAGTGGTCAAAAAATACAATCTGACTAGTGCAGTGTTCAGTAAGATTATAACTTCCCTTGGTCTGAACAACTATCCTATCAGAGTATCACTGTGGTTAAAAAGGTTTAGTCTAATGCAAACACAGAACGTTAAATAGATTTGAAATAATTTTTCAAATGTAAAAGGCATTTATGGTGTATTAACATCAACTTCAGGAATCTTAAACAGTTACTTAGGGGGATTTTAGATTATTTCTTTCTTGAAATGTAAGACCCAGAAGGTGAGCTCAGGCTATTGCCACTGTGATCTGAAACATCACAAGGTGCCTTTGAGGTGTCCTTTTCATTCCCAGCTCTAGACCCTTGTTCTGCTTACATCAGTCTGAATGAACCGTGGAGGAACACTGACCACCAATTCGATGAGTCTCAAGGTTCCCCTCTGTGTGACAACAATGTGGACGGGGAGTGGTACCGCTTCACAGGCATGGCAGGAGATGCTATGCCCACTTTCTGCATACCAGAAAACCACTGCGGAACACATGCACCTGTCTGGCTCAATGGCAGCCACCCTCTGGAAGGTGATGGCATTGTGCAACGCCAGGCCTGTGCGAGCTTCAATGGCAACTGCTGCCTCTGGAACACCACGGTAGAGGTCAAGTCTTGCCCCAGAGGCTACTATGTGTATCGTCTGACCAAGCCCAGCGTCTGCTTTCATGTCTACTGTGGTCGTGAGTACCTTCCCTGGATTTTTTTCCTTCCCCCAAAGGCCACAGGTATGGCATCCAAGGGAAATGTGCCATAGGAAATTTGGTTATGGTAATATCTCAGAGCCTGAGAGCATTGATTTATGGACCCAGATATCACCAGCTTATGATTTCTGAGGTCTTCTCTTAGACTTCTGAAAAATTCCTGAAGGATAGAAAAGGAAGGGAGCTATGTCTTTGATAGTTTATTTTGTCTTCCGTTCCATTCTAACAAAACATTAGAAACTGAATTGTTGATTTACATAATTTAGTGTGGATTTCCAACCTCTCTGAGCATGGAGGACCTCTTCTTAAGATATAGTTCAGACATCCATATGGTAGCATTGTGCTTAGTATCCATTGATATTTTTTAAAGTGGGAAGAAGCTACTTGAGATCAGTAATACTTTTAAATGAATTTCTGTGTGATTAATCCCATCAAAATCAGCATACATTTTATAAATAGACTGCATAGAAAAGTAGAACATAATGTTATTTAATCTACAGCTCATGTTTGGTGAGATTTTGCAGAAAACCCATGGTCACCCAAGGGTCTGTGTATCTGAATTTGGGACTCATGGATCTCAATGACAGAACATGCCCCATGCCCCTGGACAGTACCTCTTGCCTTTGGGTAATGTAAACCCAGAACAATGAGAATCTTCTTGATGTTGACTAGGAACGCATGCCCCAGGATGGGACTCGTGAAGCTTTCTCACAGATGAGAGGGTCCTCTGACCCTCGCCCCTTATGAAAGTTCTTCTTTATCCTCCCATAGATTTTTATGACATCTGTGATGAGGACTGCCATGGCAGCTGCCTGGATACCAGTGAGTGCACATGTGCTCCAGGAACCGTGCTAGGCCCTGACAGACAGACATGCTTCGGTAAGAAACTCATCTTGTAGTAGAAACAGACTATTAGGAGCAAAAGGATGAATTAAATCAAAACTCTTCCTGACTCAAAGCACCATCATTTTTCCAGTTTGTGTTTCTGAACACTCAGAACAGGGATTCCCTTTTTATTTCATAACTAAAACCTCAAGCCAAATTTATATCATGTATTGGGAGAGTCCAGGATTATGCTGCTTTCATGTCTACTGTGGTCGTGAGTACCTTCCCTGGATTTTTTTCCTTCCCCCAAAGGCCACAGGTATGGCATCCAAGGGAAATGTGCCATAGGAAATTTGGTTATGGTAATATCTCAGAGCCTGAGAGCATTGATTTATGGACCCAGATATCACCAGCTTATGATTTCTGAGGTCTTCTCTTAGACTTCTGAAAAATTCCTGAAGGATAGAAAAGGAAGGGAGCTATGTCTTTGATAGTTTATTTTGTCTTCCGTTCCATTCTAACAAAACATTAGAAACTGAATTGTTGATTTACATAATTTAGTGTGGATTTCCAACCTCTCTGAGCATGGAGGACCTCTTCTTAAGATATAGTTCAGACATCCATATGGTAGCATTGTGCTTAGTATCCATTGATATTTTTTAAAGTGGGAAGAAGCTACTTGAGATCAGTAATACTTTTAAATGAATTTCTGTGTGATTAATCCCATCAAAATCAGCATACATTTTATAAATAGACTGCATAGAAAAGTAGAACATAATGTTATTTAATCTACAGCTCATGTTTGGTGAGATTTTGCAGAAAACCCATGGTCACCCAAGGGTCTGTGTATCTGAATTTGGGACTCATGGATCTCAATGACAGAACATGCCCCATGCCCCTGGACAGTACCTCTTGCCTTTGGGTAATGTAAACCCAGAACAATGAGAATCTTCTTGATGTTGACTAGGAACGCATGCCCCAGGATGGGACTCGTGAAGCTTTCTCACAGATGAGAGGGTCCTCTGACCCTCGCCCCTTATGAAAGTTCTTCTTTATCCTCCCATAGATTTTTATGACATCTGTGATGAGGACTGCCATGGCAGCTGCCTGGATACCAGTGAGTGCACATGTGCTCCAGGAACCGTGCTAGGCCCTGACAGACAGACATGCTTCGGTAAGAAACTCATCTTGTAGTAGAAACAGACTATTAGGAGCAAAAGGATGAATTAAATCAAAACTCTTCCTGACTCAAAGCACCATCATTTTTCCAGTTTGTGTTTCTGAACACTCAGAACAGGGATTCCCTTTTTATTTCATAACTAAAACCTCAAGCCAAATTTATATCATGTATTGGGAGAGTCCAGGATTATGCTGTCCAATATAGTAGCCACTAGCTGTATATGACTACGAAGCTCTTGAAGTGTGACTTGTGTGACTGAAACACTGAATGGTAATTTTACTTAAGATTAATATAAAAGATAATATTTGATTCAGTCATTGGAAAACTAAAAATTTGTGGAGCAACTTGAGTGACCTGTAAATTCCATGACTCTAAAATACAGATCATGTATTTCTGATGAAAATTTATCATTCACATTGAGACATGTTGTAAGTGTAAAATACACAGTGGATTTTTTTTTTAAGTGGTTTTTTTTTTTTTTTAATTTTTTTCTTTCTTTCTTTTTTGGCTATTCTGGGTTTTCATTGCTGCCACAGGCTCTTCTCTAGTTTCAGGGAATGGGGGCTACTCTCTAGTTGAGGCAAACAAGCTTCTTGTTGTTGTGACTTCTCTTGTTGTGGAACTCAGGCTCTAGGGCACACGGGCTTCAATTATTGTGGCACATGGGCTCAATAGCTGCAGCTCTGAGACTCTAGAGCACACGTTCAATAGTTGTGGCTCACAGACCTAGTTGCTCCACAGCACGTAGGATCCTTCCAGAACAGGGGTTGAACTGGTGTCTCCTGTATTGGCAGGTGAACTCTTTACCACTGAGATATGAGGGAAGCCCCTAAACACTGGATTTTGAAGTCTAGTTCAAAAAAAGAATAAAGCATATCTCAATGATTTTAATATTGATCATATATTAAGATGAAACATTTTGGGCATACTGGATTAAATGAAACACATTATTAAAGTCAATTTACGCTTTCTTACCCATAATCCTCTCAGAACAACCCAGCACAAGAAATATGTTCCCAATCCTCCCTGAAGGAAAGATGGGATGGAAAATGCTGAAGAGAAATGTAAAGTATTTATGCAGCCTCTCAAGCCGGTCAAGGTCATTGTGTCTTCCGAGGCCACACTAAGCCCGTGCAGGTTACTGTGCCCAGAGCACCAGCCGGTCCAAGGTGCCAAAGACTCATTTTTCCAGTTTGTGTTTCTGAACACTCAGAACAGGGATTCCCTTTTTATTTCATAACTAAAACCTCAAGCCAAATTTATATCATGTATTGGGAGAGTCCAGGATTATGCTGTCCAATATAGTAGCCACTAGCTGTATATGACTACGAAGCTCTTGAAGTGTGACTTGTGTGACTGAAACACTGAATGGTAATTTTACTTAAGATTAATATAAAAGATAATATTTGATTCAGTCATTGGAAAACTAAAAATTTGTGGAGCAACTTGAGTGACCTGTAAATTCCATGACTCTAAAATACAGATCATGTATTTCTGATGAAAATTTATCATTCACATTGAGACATGTTGTAAGTGTAAAATACACAGTGGATTTTTTTTTTAAATGGTTTTTTTTTTTTTTAATTTATTTTCTTTTTTTTTTTTGGCTATTCTGGGTTTTCATTGCTGCCACAGGCTCTTCTCTAGTTTCAGGGAATGGGGGCTACTCTCTAGTTGAGGCAAACAAGCTTCTTGTTGTTGTGACTTCTCTTGTTGTGGAACTCAGGCTCTAGGGCACACGGGCTTCAATTATTGTGGCACATGGGCTCAATAGCTGCAGCTCTGAGACTCTAGAGCACACGTTCAATAGTTGTGGCTCACAGACCTAGTTGCTCCACAGCACGTAGGATCCTTCCAGAACAGGGGTTGAACTGGTGTCTCCTGTATTGGCAGGTGAACTCTTTACCACTGAGATATGAGGGAAGCCCCTAAACACTGGATTTTGAAGTCTAGTTCAAAAAAAGAATAAAGCATATCTCAATGATTTTAATATTGATCATATATTAAGATGAAACATTTTGGGCATACTGGATTAAATGAAACACATTATTAAAGTCAATTTACGCTTTCTTACCCATAATCCTCTCAGAACAACCCAGCACAAGAAATATGTTCCCAATCCTCCCTGAAGGAAAGATGGGATGGAAAATGCTGAAGAGAAATGTAAAGTATTTATGCAGCCTCTCAAGCCGGTCAAGGTCATTGTGTCTTCCGAGGCCACACTAAGCCCGTGCAGGTTACTGTGCCCAGAGCACCAGCCTGTCCAGTGCAGGCCCCTCCGCTGTATAATTGCTGGAGCTGCCATGTGCTCTCTGGGTCAGGGTTGACAGGGGCAGGCAGGCATTGCTTGCTGGGGTGCGGTCATCTTGTCAGACCCCAAAGGGAAATCCTTCCAAACTGAATGAAAGTAACACCAGTGAATCTGTCATCTCTTCACGTCCACATAACACACAGAGCAAACCCTTATAGATATTCTGGACAGACACATGGACATTGACAGACTTCTGTCCTTCAAATACTAAATGACTGAAAAGACAAATATGGATTGTCATTCATAGGCCTTGAATGTTTATGGCCTTCTTCACAGGTTCCATAGGGATGAATAAATCCATCAAAGGGGCTTCCCTGGTGGCCCTGTGGGTAAGGACACCGGCTTGCAGTGCAAGGGGCGCCGGTTCGATCCCTGGCCTGGGAGGATCCCATGTGCCATGGAGCGGCTGGACCAATGTGTCCAATTACCGAGCCGGAGCTCTGGAGCACATGCACCCGGAGCCGGTGCTCTGCTCTGACAGAGGCCACTGCGATGGGAGGCCTGCACGGCCAAAGAACAAAGATAGATGAAAATAGATAAATGAGAGACCAATAGAAGTGGCCCGCCAGCCCCTCTCCCTTGCTATCCCCCCCCCCCAAAATAAATAAATAAAAAGAAAATATCCCAAAGAAAAAATAAATAAATAAATCCATCAAAGAAAAGAAGACATTCTGTGTCTTATCTGAGGAAGGCGAGTATAATTTAAAAAAAAAAAATAGAGAAAGTGATAGACCAAATGGGAATGTGAGGTAAAGTTATTTTACTAGTTATTTTTATTATACTTCTCTTATAACTGGGGCAATATCTACTATCCTGGATAGGTATCACGCAATACACAGAATATATAAAACATGCATACTGCTCATACTTCCCAAGACATTGTCAGATCCATGACCTTATGAGAGTTTTCCAGCTACTGAGAGGAGGTTTTGTCATTGGTGATAAGTGAACCTTAAAACACAGACTCCTAGTGATTTGCCCAAGATTATTCAGCAAATCAGTGATGGAGGTCAGACTTGATCTTGTCTTTCAAAACTAGGATGGTTCCCAGGAAGCAAGAATTGCCTTTATGAAACAATTGGATAATCATAAAAATCAGCATAAAATAAAGTACCAAAATATTTGTGAGAAATTTTTTTTAAAAATTAACTTATCAATGTCCTTTAACAAGATTTTTAATGTGACTACTGCTGGGGTGCGGTCATCTTGTCAGACCCCAAAGGGAAATCCTTCCAAACTGAATGAAAGTAACACCAGTGAATCTGTCATCTCTTCACGTCCACATAACACACAGAGCAAACCCTTATAGATATTCTGGACAGACACATGGACATTGACAGACTTCTGTCCTTCAAATACTAAATGACTGAAAAGACAAATATGGATTGTCATTCATAGGCCTTGAATGTTTATGGCCTTCTTCACAGGTTCCATAGGGATGAATAAATCCATCAAAGGGGCTTCCCTGGTGGCCCTGTGGGTAAGGACACCGGCTTGCAGTGCAAGGGGCGCCGGTTCGATCCCTGGCCTGGGAGGATCCCATGTGCCATGGAGCGGCTGGACCAATGTGTCCAATTACCGAGCCGGAGCTCTGGAGCACATGCACCCGGAGCCGGTGCTCTGCTCTGACAGAGGCCACTGCGATGGGAGGCCTGCACGGGCCAAAGAACAAAGATAGATGAAAATAGATAAATGAGAGACCAATAGAAGTGGCCCGCCAGCCCCTCTCCCTTGCTATCCCCCCCCCCCAAAATAAATAAATAAAAAGAAAATATCCCAAAGAAAAAATAAATAAATAAATCCATCAAAGAAGAGAAGACATTCTGTGTCTTATCTGAGGAAGGCGAGTATAATTTAAAAAAAAAAAATAGAGAAAGTGATAGACCAAATGGGAATGTGAGGTAAAGTTATTTTACTAGTTATTTTTATTATACTTCTCTTATAACTGGGGCAATATCTACTATCCTGGATAGGTATCACGCAATACACAGAATATATAAAACATGCATACTGCTCATACTTCCCAAGACATTGTCAGATCCATGACCTTATGAGAGTTTTCCAGCTACTGAGAGGAGGTTTTGTCATTGGTGATAAGTGAACCTTAAAACACAGACTCCTAGTGATTTGCCCAAGATTATTCAGCAAATCAGTGATGGAGGTCAGACTTGATCTTGTCTTTCAAAACTAGGATGGTTCCCAGGAAGCAAGAATTGCCTTTATGAAACAATTGGATAATCATAAAAATCAGCATAAAATAAAGTACCAAAATATTTGTGAGAAATTTTTTTTAAAAATTAACTTATCAATGTCCTTTAACAAGATTTTTAATGTGACTACTAGAACATTTTATATGTGTGGCCTGCTTTGTATCTCTGTTGGATAACTTTGGTCTAGAATTATCTAAGGGGTACTTTAGTGATACTATTTTGGTCTGTCTACGTAGAAAGAAAGGGGAATCAGGTATTTTGTAGGGAATCCAGAGTTGTCTGAATGTGTATATACTGTCTACAGTTGGGAGAAAATAAGAGTTGAAAAACCCAGGACTGAAGATCATTTCTTTTTTGTTTAATGTTATGAAGCTTTTCGTATTCAAACTCAAAGAGATTTAAAACAAGTCTAGAGAGAAAGGGCAGGACTGCCCCATACCTGCCTCCTCCAGAAGCACAGTAACAAGATCAGGATGGGACAGGGCATCAGGATGAAAGAACTGTCTGAGCGTTCTTACTTTAGAAGAGCTGTTGTTCCTCAGCCTCTTTAATGAGTCCCCCTGACTGTCCTATGGAGCGTGGTTAGGCCCTCCCCTAACAGTTGTTAGGGCTCTTGCATGGTCGATTTTGACTATGTGATTTAATGCAAACAGGTTCAGAGTGTGGAAGATGATGATTCCTACAATCCCCCCAACATCGCACACTGCATGGGAGCACAGACACACACACATACACATATGCAGGCCTATTGGAAAATCTTTGACTTCTTTTTAAGGCCGGATGTTTCATTCATTTCTCTGCTTTTATTTTAATACAACTTTTGAAAAGGTAATGTATTTAAATATTTCCTCAGTTAAACAGCATGCCAGGTATACAGTGAAATGTCTAGCCCTCTGTCCCCTATCAGTTCCACTCCCCGCTCCAACTCCACCCCAAGTAAACTCTTACATAATTTGCTTCCAGTATTTCTTCAGGCAGACATAAAAAATAAAAATATGTGTACTTACTTATTTTTTTTGTTTTTGCCCAAGATTATTCAGCAAATCAGTGATGGAGGTCAGACTTGATCTTGTCTTTCAAAACTAGGATGGTTCCCAGGAAGCAAGAATTGCCTTTATGAAACAATTGGATAATCATAAAAATCAGCATAAAATAAAGTACCAAAATATTTGTGAGAAATTTTTTTTAAAAATTAACTTATCAATGTCCTTTAACAAGATTTTTAATGTGACTACTAGAACATTTTATATGTGTGGCCTGCTTTGTATCTCTGTTGGATAACTTTGGTCTAGAATTATCTAAGGGGTACTTTAGTGATACTATTTTGGTCTGTCTACGTAGAAAGAAAGGGGAATCAGGTATTTTGTAGGGAATCCAGAGTTGTCTGAATGTGTATATACTGTCTACAGTTGGGAGAAAATAAGAGTTGAAAAACCCAGGACTGAAGATCATTTCTTTTTTGTTTAATGTTATGAAGCTTTTCGTATTCAAACTCAAAGAGATTTAAAACAAGTCTAGAGAGAAAGGGCAGGACTGCCCCATACCTGCCTCCTCCAGAAGCACAGTAACAAGATCAGGATGGGACAGGGCATCAGGATGAAAGAACTGTCTGAGCGTTCTTACTTTAGAAGAGCTGTTGTTCCTCAGCCTCTTTAATGAGTCCCCCTGACTGTCCTATGGAGCGTGGTTAGGCCCTCCCCTAACAGTTGTTAGGGCTCTTGCATGGTCGATTTTGACTATGTGATTTAATGCAAACAGGTTCAGAGTGTGGAAGATGATGATTCCTACAATCCCCCCAACATCGCACACTGCATGGGAGCACAGACACACACACATACACATATGCAGGCCTATTGGAAAATCTTTGACTTCTTTTTAAGGCCGGATGTTTCATTCATTTCTCTGCTTTTATTTTAATACAACTTTTGAAAAGGTAATGTATTTAAATATTTCCTCAGTTAAACAGCATGCCAGGTATACAGTGAAATGTCTAGCCCTCTGTCCCCTATCAGTTCCACTCCCCGCTCCAACTCCACCCCAAGTAAACTCTTACATAATTTGCTTCCAGTATTTCTTCAGGCAGACATAAAAAATAAAAATATGTGTACTTAATTATTGTTGTTTTTTAAAATGAAAGTCACTTGTTTACACACTATGCATATCTCCTGCTTAACAATTTATCTTGGATGTTTCTGCCTATCAGGACATAGGGGAAATCTGCCAGTTTCTAACTGGGGTCTGTCTATTGTTTCAGGGAGATCATGAATTCCCTGAAATCCAGAGGAAAAGTTTTGTGTTTATGTGCATGTGTCAATGTTACTTTAGTATTTTTTAAAAGTATATAACAATTTTAATTATTTATTATAAATTATGTATTTGAGAGAAGCAGAGAGAAGAGTAAAGGAAAATTAATAGAGACTCGTGTACCCAAATTTAGAGCTAAATTTTTCTTCCTTTTTTTTTTTTAAATAAAATTTTACAGATGCAAATAAAGCCATCCCACACCATCTCTTTTACTTCTCTTCCCTTCCAGGATAATTAGCATTTTGAAGTTAGTATGTGTCCTTCTGGTCCCTGTTGTTATGCTTTTATTATTTATGTAATAACAATATAATGTATATAACAATAACAATATATAGCAATCTTTTGTGTATTCTTAAAATTAACATAGTTTTAGGGCTTCCCTGGTGGTCCAGTGGGTAAGGACACCGCCTTGCAGTGCAAGGGGCGCCAGTTCCATCCCTGGCCTGGGAAGATCCCACGTGCCGTGGAGCGGCTGCATCGATGTGTCCAGCTGCTTAGTCGGAGCTCTGGGGTGCATGCTCCCAGAGCCGGTGTTCTGCAATGAGAGGCCACTGAGATGGGAGGCCCACACGGGTCAAAAGAACAAAGATGGATGAAAATAGAGAAATGAAAGACCAATAGAAGTGGCCCGCCCGCCCCCCTCCTTCCCCAACCTGCCTGGACTCCCACCTCCCCAAAAAAATTAACATAGTTTTAAGAGATTTAACTCTTAACTCTTCTGTGAGATTTTCTCTACATTTTGTTCATTTTGTACCTATAAAAGTGGAACTGCTGGGGCATAGATTAGCTAAGTTAGGCTGTAAGGAACAGTGAACTCCCACATTAACAATGGCTTAAGTAAGTAGATGTGTATTTCTGTCTCAGATGAAAAAAAAGTCAATCTAAAGGTAAGCAGTCCAGGCTTTGAACAGAGGCTGGACCCAAGCACCAATGACACCACAGCCAGGAAGGCTGCTAGCACCCCTAACTGTCCACTGTCCAACAAGCAGTAGGGCCCCTGACGAAGCGTCTAATCTTATCAACTGTATTTTTCATTTCTACAGGTTCTGTATATTTGGTTTCAATTCTGCCTGTCTTCCTACACATTCCTTTATTCTGGGTACTGGCCTTTCTTTTATCTGTTTAGTTATTTTTTAAATCCTTTTATTATGTATTTTTCTGGATGACTCTGTTCTCTACCATTTAAAGCCTCTCATTGGTCAATTTTCTCATTGTGGATCACCTCTGCCTATGTAGTGTTTTATGATAAACTATATTCTATTGTAATTGTTTTTTCTTTGGAACTCTACTCTTATCACCTAGTTTGAGGAAGTTGGGTTTTGTTTTTGTTTTTTTTTTTACTACAGAGCAGTTTTTCAGGTGCTCTTGCTATAGAAACTTAACCCAGTCCAGTTCAAATTTTACATCAATTTCTCAGTTTCCAGATCCCCACAAGATGTGGGAATTACGAGTTCATACTTCCACTATGACAGGGCTGTACTTGAGTTTTATTGTTTGTTCATTATTTATTTGACTGCACCAGGTCTTAGCAGCATGTGGGATCTAGTTCCTTGACCAGGGATTGAACCCAGGTCTCTTGCATTGGGAGCATGGAATCTTAGCCACTGGACCCATCAAGGAAGTCCCTAGACCTGAGTTTTAGGAAGGTTTTTGTCTCTCCCAGAGCCTCAGGCAGAGCTCCTTACTGCTTTCCTGGGCCTTGGTGTAGAGCCCTTCTCCTCCCCCTTCCACTGTGGGTGAACCTTTCCCAAAGTCCTGAATTTGCACAGAGTTCCAGCTCATCTTCTCTCAGGGACCCACGGCCATACCTTCTGTCACCTTGTGGGTATTTAAACCCCAGTGCGTGGTTTATGTCTTATATCCAAGCCATTTAGGCTGTAAGGAACAGTGAACTCCCACATTAACAATGGCTTAAGTAAGTAGATGTGTATTTCTGTCTCAGATGAAAAAAAAGTCAATCTAAAGGTAAGCAGTCCAGGCTTTGAACAGAGGCTGGACCCAAGCACCAATGACACCACAGCCAGGAAGGCTGCTAGCACCCCTAACTGTCCACTGTCCAACAAGCAGTAGGGCCCCTGACGAAGCGTCTAATCTTATCAACTGTATTTTTCATTTCTACAGGTTCTGTATATTTGGTTTCAATTCTGCCTGTCTTCCTACACATTCCTTTATTCTGGGTACTGGCCTTTCTTTTATCTGTTTAGTTATTTTTTAAATCCTTTTATTATGTATTTTTCTGGATGACTCTGTTCTCTACCATTTAAAGCCTCTCATTGGTCAATTTTCTCATTGTGGATCACCTCTGCCTATGTAGTGTTTTATGATAAACTATATTCTATTGTAATTGTTTTTTCTTTGGAACTCTACTCTTATCACCTAGTTTGAGGAAGTTGGGTTTTGTTTTTGTTTTTTTTTTTACTACAGAGCAGTTTTTCAGGTGCTCTTGCTATAGAAACTTAACCCAGTCCAGTTCAAATTTTACATCAATTTCTCAGTTTCCAGATCCCCACAAGATGTGGGAATTACGAGTTCATACTTCCACTATGACAGGGCTGTACTTGAGTTTTATTGTTTGTTCATTATTTATTTGACTGCACCAGGTCTTAGCAGCATGTGGGATCTAGTTCCTTGACCAGGGATTGAACCCAGGTCTCTTGCATTGGGAGCATGGAATCTTAGCCACTGGACCCATCAAGGAAGTCCCTAGACCTGAGTTTTAGGAAGGTTTTTGTCTCTCCCAGAGCCTCAGGCAGAGCTCCTTACTGCTTTCCTGGGCCTTGGTGTAGAGCCCTTCTCCTCCCCCTTCCACTGTGGGTGAACCTTTCCCAAAGTCCTGAATTTGCACAGAGTTCCAGCTCATCTTCTCTCAGGGACCCACGGCCATACCTTCTGTCACCTTGTGGGTATTTAAACCCCAGTGCGTGGTTTATGTCTTATATCCAAGCCATGAGAAATATAGCTCTTCAAGCTCTCCCTTTTTTTGTCTGTAGAAGGAAACGAATTGACATTTGTTGTCAACTGTGCATTTTTTTTTAATAACAAGAATCTATATCCTTTATCAGATGTTTCTATAATATAAGTGAACTTTAATTTGAAACAGTAGCAGGCTGTTAGAGCACCTAGGGTAATCTTAACTCCACTTCGTATTAGCTTTTTGTACTTGGACAAGTCACTTCGCTCCATAAGAGTCTCAATTTCTTTATCAGTAAACTGGAAGATAGTAGGATCTCCTCTGCTTATCTTGCAAAGTTGTAAAAAGCCAAATAAAAGAGCACTGGTGAAAGCTTTTAAATACCATAAAGATTAAACATAAAAGAATTATAAGGAAAATCCTGAATAGTTTCTATGTTGTTAAGTCATACCAGAATATCAAAATGAATTGTTTTGCATATGAATATGTGTGCTCAGCCATGTCTGACTCTTTGTGATCCCGTGGACCATAGCCTGCCAGCCTCCTCTGTCCATGGGATTCTCCAGGCAAGAATACTGGAGTGGGTTGCCATTTCCTTCTCCAGGGTTATCAGATTTTAAAAAAGGTTAACAATTATTGCTTAAATACAATGTGGGAATATTCCAATTTTTTTTTAAGGTGGTTTTTTTTTTTTTTTTTTTTTTTTTGGCCACTTCTATTGGTCTTTCATTTATTTCCATCTTTGTTCTTTGGCCTGTGCAGGCCTCCCATTGCAGTGGCCTCTCTCACTTCAGAGCACTGGCTCTGGGCGCATGTGCTCCAGAACTCAGGCTTGGTAGTTGGACACATCAATCCAGCCGCTCCATGGCACATGGGATCCTCCCAGACCAGGGATCTAACCAGCACCCCCTGCACTGCAAGGCAGTGTCCTTACCCACTGGACCACCAGGGAAGCTCAGGTGGTTTTATTATTTTAAAGTCTTTACTGAATTTGTTACAATATTGCTTCTGTTTTATGTTTGCTTTTTTTGACTAAATGACATGTGAGATCTCAGCTCTCTGACCAGGGATTGAACCCACACCCCCTGCAAAGTCTTAACCACTAGACCACCAATATTTAAAACAGATTCTAAAGGCAGCAGTTTACAGTATTGGGCTGGTCAAAAAGTTAGTTCGATTAGTGAATATGTTGTTCAACAGAATTCATGAAAATGAAAAGTGTGTCCTTTATTTTTACTAAAAACTGGACAAATATTTTTGCCAATCCAATAGAAGACTGTCTCATTAATAGTATGCATAATATATATATTTTAGAAATCACTTCGCTCCATAAGAGTCTCAATTTCTTTATCAGTAAACTGGAAGATAGTAGGATCTCCTCTGCTTATCTTGCAAAGTTGTAAAAAGCCAAATAAAAGAGCACTGGTGAAAGCTTTTAAATACCATAAAGATTAAACATAAAAGAATTATAAGGAAAATCCTGAATAGTTTCTATGTTGTTAAGTCATACCAGAATATCAAAATGAATTGTTTTGCATATGAATATGTGTGCTCAGCCATGTCTGACTCTTTGTGATCCCGTGGACCATAGCCTGCCAGCCTCCTCTGTCCATGGGATTCTCCAGGCAAGAATACTGGAGTGGGTTGCCATTTCCTTCTCCAGGGTTATCAGATTTTAAAAAAGGTTAACAATTATTGCTTAAATACAATGTGGGAATATTCCAATTTTTTTTTAAGGTGGTTTTTTTTTTTTTTTTTTTTTTGGCCACTTCTATTGGTCTTTCATTTATTTCCATCTTTGTTCTTTGGCCTGTGCAGGCCTCCCATTGCAGTGGCCTCTCTCACTTCAGAGCACTGGCTCTGGGCGCATGTGCTCCAGAACTCAGGCTTGGTAGTTGGACACATCAATCCAGCCGCTCCATGGCACATGGGATCCTCCCAGACCAGGGATCTAACCAGCACCCCCTGCACTGCAAGGCAGTGTCCTTACCACTGGACCACCAGGGAAGCTCAGGTGGTTTTATTATTTTAAAGTCTTTACTGAATTTGTTACAATATTGCTTCTGTTTTATGTTTGCTTTTTTTGACTAAATGACATGTGAGATCTCAGCTCTCTGACCAGGGATTGAACCCACACCCCCTGCAAAGTCTTAACCACTAGACCACCAATATTTAAAACAGATTCTAAAGGCAGCAGTTTACAGTATTGGGCTGGTCAAAAAGTTAGTTCGATTAGTGAATATGTTGTTCAACAGAATTCATGAAAATGAAAAGTGTGTCCTTTATTTTTACTAAAAACTGGACAAATATTTTTGCCAATCCAATAGAAGACTGTCTCATTAATAGTATGCATAATATATATATTTTAGAAGACTTATAAATTTTTGCCTAACTAAAAAATTTATAACAGTTCGATTTCACTTGTTTGACTTAGTATAAATAGAATGCTAGATTTCTATTTAAAAATTAAGTAACAAAGGTTTACTGTATAGTACAGGGAACTATAGTCAATATTTTATAATAACCTATAATGGAAAATAATTTTAAAAATAATGTATGTGTGTATGCATGACTGAATCACCTTGCTATGCACCTAAAACATTGTAAGTCAACTATATTTCAATAAAACATATATATTAAGGAAGGCTATCTGACAAAAAATTTCATCAGACCTATTCTTCTGCAATGTAAATTTATTTAATGCATTTAAGACGTAGTTTGATTTATAAGTTTCAGGAATTGGAAAAAGTGAAACTTGCCAATGCAAACAAATAAGTGAAGCCGGATAACAAAGGGAATTTTGTTTCCCCAGCAGTTTTGCCCTGAGGAGGGAGCTGGCAAGCAACCAGCTGCTTTTCACTCCAGCAGAGGGCAGAAGGACAAATAACTTGGATGAGGAGACCAGGTTAATCTCATAGAAGTGATTATATTGAAGTTGGTTTGTGGAAAGTCTAGGGACAGGATCTGAAAAGATGTGGCAGTTCTGCTAAGGGGCTAGGGAAAAGCTGCATGGCTCAGCACTCTGTAAGTGGTGTGGTTTCTCCTCTACAGACGAAAATGAATGTGAGCAAAACAATGGCGGCTGCAGTGAGATATGTGTAAACCTCAAGAATTCCTATCGCTGTGAGTGTGGGGTTGGCCGTGTGCTGAGAAGTGATGGCAAGACATGTGAAGGTGAGATGGGCGAGAAGGGATTCACATCAAGAGCCCGCACTGAGCTATTGGCTTGTTTTTGGAACTGTCCATCATTAGAAGAGAGTAACAATCTGACTGCATAAAGAAACCACAAATCGTCATCATGGAGCATAGCTGCAGGATGCTTGTGTTGCAGACAGAATACAGTGTTGGTTCGGTCCCCAAGCCTTAGCAGGAGGAAGCTATTGCATTTTGCATCAGGCAGAGAGCTGCGTTTTAATTTTGGATATAAAAATTGGGTATTCTGTGTTTCTCAAACTTTAACGCACCTACGAATCACCCAGAATCTTATTAAAATGCAAGTTCTGATTCAGTAGGTCTGGGGTCAGATGAGGATATTGCATTTTTAAATAACTTCTAGGTGATGCCTGTGCTGCAGATCTAGGGAGCACATCTGGAGCAGCAAGATAATGGAGGCAGGTGGCAGAACAAAGGGTGTGGTATGACAGTTTCTCAGACTTCCTTGCCGAGAATTATGTATGTGCTGGGGTTTTTTTGACCACTTCTATTGATCTTTTATTTATTTATCTTTGTTCTTTGACCTGTGTGGGCCTCCCATTGCAGTGGCCTCTCTCGTCACAGAGCACCGGCTCTGGGCACATGCGTGCCAGAGCTCCGGCTCCATAGTTGGACACATCCGTCCAGCCGCTCCGCGGCACGTGGGATCTTCCCAGGCCAGGGATCGAACCGGTGCCCCTTGCACTGCAAGGCGGTGTTCTTACCCACTGGACCACCAGGGAAGCCCCACATATGTGCTTTTAACCTGGTCCTCATAGACCTCTCCCCTGGAGATTCTGGTTCAACGAGTTGGGAGGGGCCTTACAGTTTGTGTTTTTACCAAGTTTCCTTGATGAGTCTTACCATCTTGGAAGTCTGGGAAACTGGTTTACGTGAAGTCATTTATTTTACTTGTATGCTTTGCATTTATTAGAGATTAATACATGTTTGGAGATAAGTAAACTTACCTCTTTTGATAATAAAAATATTGTATGGCGGTTTAGTAGCCAAGTCATGTCAGATTCTTGCAACCCCATGGACTGTAGTCTGTCAGGCTTCTCTTTCCATGGAATTTCCCAGGCAGGAATCCTGGAGTGAATTGCTGTTTCCTTCTCTGGGGGATCTTCCCACCCAGGATTGAACCTGAGTCTCCTGCATTGCAAGTGGTCTCCCGCCTTGCAGGCAGTTTTTTTTTTTACTGGCTGAGCCACCAGGGAAGCCCAGAAATGCTGTGTACATTTTATACAATTAAGTAATTCAAAAGAATGTGTAATTTATCTCAAATAATTGAAATGAAAACTGTCTACTATTATGACATGCAACTTGATAAAGTCCCTTCTCTAAGGCACATTTGTCCTTACAAATTATCCGGGCTAAGATTTCATCAGGTATTCTGTGTTTCTCAAACTTTAACGCACCTACGAATCACCCAGAATCTTATTAAAATGCAAGTTCTGATTCAGTAGGTCTGGGGTCAGATGAGGATATTGCATTTTTAAATAACTTCTAGGTGATGCCTGTGCTGCAGATCTAGGGAGCACATCTGGAGCAGCAAGATAATGGAGGCAGGTGGCAGAACAAAGGGTGTGGTATGACAGTTTCTCAGACTTCCTTGCCGAGAATTATGTATGTGCTGGGGTTTTTTTGACCACTTCTATTGATCTTTTATTTATTTATCTTTGTTCTTTGACCTGTGTGGGCCTCCCATTGCAGTGGCCTCTCTCGTCACAGAGCACCGGCTCTGGGCACATGCGTGCCAGAGCTCCGGCTCCATAGTTGGACACATCCGTCCAGCCGCTCCGCGGCACGTGGGATCTTCCCAGGCCAGGGATCGAACCGGTGCCCCTTGCACTGCAAGGAGGTGTCCTTACCCACTGGACCACCAGGAAGCCCCACATATGTGCTTTAACCTGGTCCTCATAGACCTCTCCCCTGGAGATTCTGGTTCAACGAGTTGGGAGGGGCCTTACAGTTTGTGTTTTTACCAAGTTTCCTTGATGAGTCTTACCATCTTGGAAGTCTGGGAAACTGGTTTACGTGAAGTCATTTATTTTACTTGTATGCTTTGCATTTATTAGAGATTAATACATGTTTGGAGATAAGTAAACTTACCTCTTTTGATAATAAAAATATTGTATGGCGGTTTAGTAGCCAAGTCATGTCAGATTCTTGCAACCCCATGGACTGTAGTCTGTCAGGCTTCTCTTTCCATGGAATTTCCCAGGCAGGAATCCTGGAGTGAATTGCTGTTTCCTTCTCTGGGGGATCTTCCCACCCAGGATTGAACCTGAGTCTCCTGCATTGCAAGTGGTCTCCCGCCTTGCAGGCAGTTTTTTTTTTTACTGGCTGAGCCACCAGGGAAGCCCAGAAATGCTGTGTACATTTTATACAATTAAGTAATTCAAAAGAATGTGTAATTTATCTCAAATAATTGAAATGAAAACTGTCTACTATTATGACATGCAACTTGATAAAGTCCCTTCTCTAAGGCACATTTGTCCTTACAAATTATCCGGGCTAAGATTTCATCATTTCTACTTTAATAAGTCTGAATCTCATGATATCGGGTGTTGAGAGAACCAAAAAAAAAGAAAAAAAAATTCTGCAGATTGTATGAAGAGATAAATGACTTATCATTATTTACAGAGGACATATGATATGTTCCAGAGGGTAATTGAACGTGTGGCATTATAGATTATAACACTGCTTACAAATTCACTTTATTCTAGCTATGTTCGAAATAATAAAATACTACCCCGAAAGGAAAAATTACAGCCAGTGGTGACAATTTATTTCATTCCACAAAGTTTGCATTATTAACTCAGGGTCCATTAACCAGAATGTCAAACTACTGTCCTTTATAAAAAGATTAAATGTACCTTAAATTTTATTGAATGAAGGTAATATCCTGAATCCTCCTTAAATTTTATTTTATAAATCATCTTTGCATATTTGAATATTAATGAAATGTTCCATGAGGAACATGTGTAATTATCCTTGAATATTTTATTGGAAATATTACAGTTAATCCTCATATAATTTTAAAACCTAATAATCATAACTGAAAAGTATTTTAGCAGAAGATCAAATATGAATATGAATTATACTTTAGGATGAAGATTCATTTTGAAACCCTTACTTTCTTGGGGTTTTTTTGTTTGTTTTTATGGAAACCCTTACATTTTATTGATCGTCCAAACATATTTGTCTCTTTTAAAAAGAATAAAAAGCTCTTTTTAATTTTCAAGTAATTTTTGTTGCTTTGTGTTTTCATTATGAAAGAGTTATGTTCATAGAAAGAAAATACAGAGGAGTAAAGAAAGATAATTGAAAAGGACAATTCCATTTGCCAGATTTATCCATTCTAAACATTTTGGTATATACTTATGAGAGACATAAGATCCTGCAATTGCAGTGGTCTCCCGCCTTGCAGGCGTTTTTTTTTTTACTGGCTGAGCCACCAGGGAAGCCCAGAAATGCTGTGTACATTTTATACAATTAAGTAATTCAAAAGAATGTGTAATTTATCTCAAATAATTGAAATGAAAACTGTCTACTATTATGACATGCAACTTGATAAAGTCCCTTCTCTAAGGCACATTTGTCCTTACAAATTATCCGGGCTAAGATTTCATCATTTCTACTTTAATAAGTCTGAATCTCATGATATCGGGTGTTGAGAGAACCAAAAAAAAAGAAAAAAAAATTCTGCAGATTGTATGAAGAGATAAATGACTTATCATTATTTACAGAGGACATATGATATGTTCCAGAGGGTAATTGAACGTGTGGCATTATAGATTATAACACTGCTTACAAATTCACTTTATTCTAGCTATGTTCGAAATAATAAAATACTACCCCGAAAGGAAAAATTACAGCCAGTGGTGACAATTTATTTCATTCCACAAAGTTTGCATTATTAACTCAGGGTCCATTAACCAGAATGTCAAACTACTGTCCTTTATAAAAAGATTAAATGTACCTTAAATTTTATTGAATGAAGGTAATATCCTGAATCCTCCTTAAATTTTATTTTATAAATCATCTTTGCATATTTGAATATTAATGAAATGTTCCATGAGGAACATGTGTAATTATCCTTGAATATTTTATTGGAAATATTACAGTTAATCCTCATATAATTTTAAAACCTAATAATCATAACTGAAAAGTATTTTAGCAGAAGATCAAATATGAATATGAATTATACTTTAGGATGAAGATTCATTTTGAAACCCTTACTTTCTTGGGGTTTTTTTGTTTGTTTTTATGGAAACCCTTACATTTTATTGATCGTCCAAACATATTTGTCTCTTTTAAAAAGAATAAAAAGCTCTTTTTAATTTTCAAGTAATTTTTGTTGCTTTGTGTTTTCATTATGAAAGAGTTATGTTCATAGAAAGAAAATACAGAGGAGTAAAAGAAAGATAATTGAAAAGGACAATTCCATTTGCCAGATTTATCCATTCTAAACATTTTGGTATATACTTATGAGAGACATAAGATCCTTCAAGCCGCCTAAGAATTTCAGTTTATTTTGTGCTTTTCAGGCTTAGATCTGGAACTATTCTGAACACTTAATCTGACCCTTTCATTTTACATTTATTGTAGTTGAGACCCAGGGAAATTAAATGCCTTAACGAAGACCATTTTTTAAGAAAAAAATTCCTATTGATAAAAAAAAAAAAAACAGAAAAAATTCCTATTGATGTTGATTTTTAACATTTTATAGCATATTTTGTGCTTTCTTCGATACCATTATATGTCATTTTCAGCTATTTAGAAAACTCATAGAAATACTTTTATCCTTTTTAACTGTGATTTATAAACAGGTCATAGCCTACTCTCTCTTATATTTTGTGAAGATTAATTAATTGCAAATTTATTCTCTCTTATTTCAAAAAATCTGATTTATCCCAAAGTAAGTAACTGATATTCCAAAGAACTAACATGTTTATTATTATTGAACTAAGACTTATATCTATTACTGGAAATTGGCTCATATATTTCCTTGAACATCTCTAATGAATTGAAAGTATCCCCATTCCCCAACCCTGCAGGATTTTATTTTGGCCACACCATGCAGGATTTTAGTTCCCTAACCTGGGATCAAACCTGGACCCTTGGCAGGAAGAACTCAAGAGTTGTAAACATTAGACCACCAGAGGATTCCTGAAGGCATTCTGTTTTAAATATTATCTAACCCCTAAAACAGGGACAAGCAAGCATTTTCTGCATAAACCAAAGAGAAGGTATTTTAATATGGAATCTGTTGAAAGTACTCAACTCAATGATTGCAGTGAGAGGGCATCCCGCAGATAAAATAAAAATAAATGGGCATGTCTGGGTGCCAATAAAACTTTACATATAACAGCATAGAGCAGGCCAGAATTTGAGGATCCATGATCTAGAAGACAGCATCCAGAGCCCACAAGGTCATTGTTTTTCCTCTGCTAATTGTGACATTATGTGGTAGTCTCTTTATTTTTCAACTGAATAGTTTTCCTCTTTTGACCATTTGAGTATGCTTTTTGAAAATGCAAAAAATTTTAAAAGAAAACTTTAGGAAACTATCTCATAAGAGAAGAATGAAAGAACTCGGTTGAGTGGAATCTCCAATGTGTTGTCCAGGTCTCATTTTTATAATGTGCTGTCAACCCAAGAAAAATATCCCCAGTGCTGTTATTCCTAGAGATTTGAGAAGAGGGACTGGTAATTCAACAACTGACAATAACTCTGAGTAACTCTGATCCATTTAGCTGCTCCAGTTGAATTTATATTCTGTCAGTCCCTTTTACATTAGTAATAAAATTTTCAAAATTGGGTGGGCTAAATGTTACAGCAATTAAGAAATGACTTTCTGGTCTTCCTCCCCCAAACTGTACTCTAATCATGAGAAAAACAGACAAATCCGGATTGATGGGCATTCTACAAAATGACCAGCTTAACTGGTGGGAGCTGTGTTTGTGTTGTAAGATGGCTCTTTGTAGCTCTAACATTTAATCAATTTCTTTGTCCCTACATGTTTCAGTGACTGAGTTGGGCCCAGTTATAGTATAAGTCAAGTATAATTCCTAATGCAAAGCACACATCCAAGAACCAGAATTCCTGGGGAAAAGGGCTACAGGGTCATTCTCTTTTCTTTTGGTTTTTATTGCAGACATTGAAGGATGCCACAATAACAATGGCGGCTGCAGCCATTCTTGCCTTACAACTGTGAGGGGCTACCAGTGCGAATGTCCCCGGGGCTTGGTGCTGTCTGAGGATAACCACACTTGCCAAGGTAGTACATGCTCAATCTATGTTCTGACTTTATTCTCCCCAGATCTCCCTGCCTTCCTCACCAAAGTGTGTCAAGATTCTCATCAGCTCTCTCAGAAGTGTGTGTTCACTCTGGAGTCATTCAAATATTGCAGTAAAAAAAAAAAAAAAAAGACTAACATAAAATTTACCATCTAAACCAATTTTAAGTGTATAGCTCCATAGTGTTAAGTATATTCACATTTTTGTGCAACAAATCTTCAGGACTTTTCATCTTGCAAAACTAAAATTTCTATACACATTAAAAACTACTCCTCATTCCTTCCTCCCCCCATCCCCTGGCGACTACCATTCTATTTTCAATCTCCATGAAGCCAACTACTTTAGGTACGTCATATAAATGGACTCCTACAATGTTTGTCCTTTTGTGATTGACTTAATTTCACTTGTAAGTTGGCCACAAGTTTCATTCATGTTATAGCATATGACAGGATTTCTTCCCTTTATAAAGCTATTCCACTGCATGTGTGCACCACATTGTATTTATCCATTCATCTATTGACAGACACTTGGGTTGCTTCCTACTCTTGACCATTGGTAATAATGCTGCCATGAATGTGCATATGCAAATATCTCTTTGATATCCTGCTTTCAATTCTTTTGGACCTACACTCAGAAATGGATTGCTGGAACATATGCTTTCCTTTGCTTTTTACTTTTGACTTTTCCCCTCTAATTTCTATTATTAGTTGTATAACTAATATTCAATACTTAATTTAGAAGGAGTTCCTCCCTTTTCTAAGAGACAATTGTTTTTCTGGAAATCTAGTTATTTATGTTCTAAAAATTAATTCATCATCCAGCAAATATTTAATAAGCAACAATCTGTGATTTCAAAAGTCATTGCTATTATATGCCCTCACATACTGATATTGCCCTCATGTATTGTCTGACAGTGCTCATTTTAAGATATTTGTACAGTCTCAAGAAGTGAATGCTTAAGAAAAGTCATCATTTTATATTAAATTAAAGTGGGATTTATAGTCACAGTTTGCAGTTTACTGAGCCATACAAGGATGATTTGGAACTCTTCCCCAACTACACTAATGCTGTTTTTATTACCTCTGTTTTATGGGGCAGTAATTAATGGTGAAGTCGAAGCAGTTATATTATGTAATTTAAGCCGATATCAAAGCAGTACTTTTCCTGTATAGCCAATAAATTGTGTGTCTGCTAAAAGTTCATCCTTTAGGTATTTTAATGCATGGAGTTATGCCAGATGGGCTTTGAAATGTTTGTTGAATTGAAACTTCAGGACATATTTCTTCATTTGGGAAATAAAACAGTATTTGAAGAGTATTATTTACCATCTAAACCAATTTTAAGTGTATAGCTCCAAAACAAAAATCTTCAGGACTTTTCATCTTGCAAAACTAAAATTTCTATACACATTAAAAACTACTCCTCATTCCTTCCTCCCCCCATCCCCTGGCGACTACCATTCTATTTTCAATCTCCATGAAGCCAACTACTTTAGGTACGTCATATAAATGGACTCCTACAATGTTTGTCCTTTTGTGATTGACTTAATTTCACTTGTAAGTTGGCCACAAGTTTCATTCATGTTATAGCATATGACAGGATTTCTTCCCTTTATAAAGCTATTCCACTGCATGTGTGCACCACATTGTATTTATCCATTCATCTATTGACAGACACTTGGGTTGCTTCCTACTCTTGACCATTGGTAATAATGCTGCCATGAATGTGCATATGCAAATATCTCTTTGATATCCTGCTTTCAATTCTTTTGGACCTACACTCAGAAATGGATTGCTGGAACATATGCTTTCCTTTGCTTTTTACTTTTGACTTTTCCCCTCTAATTTCTATTATTAGTTGTATAACTAATATTCAATACTTAATTTAGAAGGAGTTCCTCCCTTTTCTAAGAGACAATTGTTTTTCTGGAAATCTAGTTATTTATGTTCTAAAATTAATTCATCATCCAGCAAATATTTAATAAGCAACAATCTGTGATTTCAAAAGTCATTGCTATTATATGCCCTCACATACTGATATTGCCCTCATGTATTGTCTGACAGTGCTCATTTTAAGATATTTGTACAGTCTCAAGAAGTGAATGCTTAAGAAAAGTCATCATTTTATATTAAATTAAAGTGGGATTTATAGTCACAGTTTGCAGTTTACTGAGCCATACAAGGATGATTTGGAACTCTTCCCCAACTACACTAATGCTGTTTTTATTACCTCTGTTTTATGGGGCAGTAATTAATGGTGAAGTCGAAGCAGTTATATTATGTAATTTAAGCCGATATCAAAGCAGTACTTTTCCTGTATAGCCAATAAATTGTGTGTCTGCTAAAAGTTCATCCTTTAGGTATTTTAATGCATGGAGTTATGCCAGATGGGCTTTGAAATGTTTGTTGAATTGAAACTTCAGGACATATTTCTTCATTTGGGAAATAAAACAGTATTTGAAGAGTATTATTTGACTACAACCTTGGGAGTGAGGATTCCAGCTTTTACTCCCCAGTTTGTTCTGAGTGTCGGTAATTTTCTTGCAGGAAGAACAAAAAGCTGAACATGTGAGAGGGAGAAGATATTTCTCCTAGTTGCCTCCTTCCCCTTCTCCCGGTTCTGCTTTTTCAGTTCTAACAGCTGCCCTTGTGCCCACAGTTCCTGTGTTCTGCAAGTCAAACACCATCGAAGTGAGCATCCCCAGGGACCTGGTCGGCGGCCTGGAACTCTTCCTGACCAACACCTCCTGCCGAGGCGTGTCCAATGGCACCCACGTCAACATCTTCTTCTCTCTCAAGACGTGTGGCACAGTGGTCGATGTAGGTTCTTCCTGGAGGACCCTTGGGAAATGACCAGATCTAGTTATTTGGGAATTTGTTGACAGAGGTGTGGAGTGTGGCTCATGTCATGGATGATGTATTTCCACATGAGAGAACAGAGCTCAAACATTCATATGCTGTTCATTTAACAAATGTATTATTGAACATCTGCTGAGCTGTGGTCCTGATGCTGGGAGGACAGTGAGTTAATCAGAATTCTGCTCTTTCTGTTTTCAAGTAGTATTGAGCACCATCTCTCCAATATGTGCAGACATTTTCCAAAATACATCAGCCCCAGCACCAGGAGGCTAGCTGTGTCTCCTCTGACCAATTATTTTACTTGAAAAAAGTAACTGATAGAGATGATGGTTCATTTATGAGGTAGTAAATGAATCCAGGGGTTGAACCAGGTAGAGGTGAAAGGTTTGCACTTCCTTCCAAGAATCTGTGCACAGCCCTGTGCTGAGAAGGCTGAGGAATATGTGAAATGAGATTCCTGACTTTTAGGAATATACACAGTAGTATTGAGATGACAACACACACAAAATATGAGATAGTGATCCAGTTGGTGGATCATACAGCAGTCCAGAAAGGGACAGACCCTGGAGTAGCCAAGACAAGTGAGACTTGAATTGGGGTGGAAGCATGTGTGAGGTTTATACAGGCAGAGAGGTGAGAAAAAGGGTATTTCAGATGGGAAACAAGTGAGAAAGTCTCAGAGATGGGAATTAGTGAGGCTTATGCTGAGTGAATGGGCAACACAGCCGGACTGGCAAGGAATTCATGGTGGAAAGGAAATTGGAAAAGTAGGTGGAGGGAGACTATGTTTCAAAGATCTGTTTTGTGTGCTGGGGTGAGACGTCTGACTTCCTCCCATAGCAGTGGGATGAAGCAGGAACTGTAATGATGAAATCAAGTGGGCAAGATGGATGGAAAGAAGAGGGCCTGGACCCAGGAGATACGTGCAAAGGCTCTTATGATCAAATAAATTCTTATTTACGGAAACCAGCATAGAGGAAAATCAGAGAGCTAAGTAGACATGGGGTGAGACATTGGGTAGATATTTGAGAAGAGTATCTTGCCCACTTTAAGTAAATTGTGTTTGTCCTATCTGCGGATAATCAAAAAGGAGAGGTACACAGGAGAAGCAGACAAGGCTAGAGATGAAGAACTGAAAATTATCTGGGTCAATGAGACTGCTGAAGCCTGTGTGCAGGTGAGCTCAGCACAAGGTCATGCTGCAGTACCATCATCAGGTCTGGGTTCCGAGTTGATCTCAAACCACAAGAGAGAACAGAGCTCAAACATTCATATGCTGTTCATTTAACAAATGTATTATTGAACATCTGCTGAGCTGTGGTCCTGATGCTGGGAGGACAGTGAGTTAATCAGAATTCTGCTCTTTCTGTTTTCAAGTAGTATTGAGCACCATCTCTCCAATATGTGCAGACATTTTCCAAAATACATCAGCCCCAGCACCAGGAGGCTAGCTGTGTCTCCTCTGACCAATTATTTTACTTGAAAAAAGTAACTGATAGAGATGATGGTTCATTTATGAGGTAGTAAATGAATCCAGGGGTTGAACCAGGTAGAGGTGAAAGGTTTGCACTTCCTTCCAAGAATCTGTGCACAGCCCTGTGCTGAGAAGGCTGAGGAATATGTGAAATGAGATTCCTGACTTTTAGGAATATACACAGTAGTATTGAGATGACAACACACACAAAATATGAGATAGTGATCCAGTTGGTGGATCATACAGCAGTCAGAAAGGGACAGACCCTGGAGTAGCCAAGACAAGTGAGACTTGAATTGGGGTGGAAGCATGTGTGAGGTTTATACAGGCAGAGAGGTGAGAAAAAGGGTATTTCAGATGGGAAACAAGTGAGAAAGTCTCAGAGATGGGAATTAGTGAGGCTTATGCTGAGTGAATGGGCAACACAGCCGGACTGGCAAGGAATTCATGGTGGAAAGGAAATTGGAAAAGTAGGTGGAGGGAGACTATGTTTCAAAGATCTGTTTTGTGTGCTGGGGTGAGACGTCTGACTTCCTCCCATAGCAGTGGGATGAAGCAGGAACTGTAATGATGAAATCAAGTGGGCAAGATGGATGGAAAGAAGAGGGCCTGGACCCAGGAGATACGTGCAAAGGCTCTTATGATCAAATAAATTCTTATTTACGGAAACCAGCATAGAGGAAAATCAGAGAGCTAAGTAGACATGGGGTGAGACATTGGGTAGATATTTGAGAAGAGTATCTTGCCCACTTTAAGTAAATTGTGTTTGTCCTATCTGCGGATAATCAAAAAGGAGAGGTACACAGGAGAAGCAGACAAGGCTAGAGATGAAGAACTGAAAATTATCTGGGTCAATGAGACTGCTGAAGCCTGTGTGCAGGTGAGCTCAGCACAAGGTCATGCTGCAGTACCATCATCAGGTCTGGGTTCCAAAAAAATAAAATATACAGAAGTTATTCCTTTCTAAGATAGCAGAGCTTTGAATTTGCTGATTCTGCATACCTCAGGTTTTTATGACTAATACTCCAGAGAAATGGGTGGGTTAATCATAAAGTGGTATATAAAGCTTTTTTTTTTTTTAACCTTTATTTTGCTTTTAGCTTTTACAAAGTTTTGTTGTTTACAGATATGAAAGTTCCCAGATTAGTCATATATATATCCCCCCCTTCCCACCTCTCACAACCATCACACAGTACCCCTGAAGGATCCCCTTTTCTCACAGAGCAATGACTAGAGCTATTTTCTTCACTTATGATAGTACAGGCCTTCATGCTACTTCCTTTACGCCTCCCACCTTCTGTTCCTTCCCCACAATGTCCATATGTCCACTGTCCATGTCTGTCTTTCCATCACTTCACTGCATGTGCTATCATCACCATCCTACTAGATTCCATATATATGTGTTAATATACTGTATTTGTCCTTCTCTTTCTGACTGACTTCACTTTTGATGATAGGTTCTAGATCCAGCCACCTCATTAGGGCTGATTCTTCTGCATTTCTCTTTACAGCTGTGTAGTATTCCATTATATATATGTACCAGAGCTTTTGGATCCATTCATTCGTCGATGGGCATCTAGGTTGCTTCCATGTTCTAGCTATTGTATAGAGAGCTGCAATGAACATTGGGGTACAGGTGCTTCTTTCAGATTTGATTTCATCAGGGTATAAGCCTAAGAGTGGGATTGCTGGGTCATATGGTGCTTCTATTTTTAGTTTTTTAAGAAATTTCCAGACTCTCTTCCATAGAGGCTGTATCAATTTACACTCCCACCAGCAATGCAGGAGTGTTCCCTTTTCTCTGCAGCCTCTCCAGCATTTATTGTCTGTCAGTTTGTGGATGACGGCCATTCTGACGGGTGTGAGGTGATATCTCATTGTAGTTTTGATTTGCATTTCTCTAATTATAAGTGAAGTTGAGCATTGTTTCATGTGCTTTTGGGCCATCTGTATGTCATCGTTGGAGAGGTGTCTGTTTAGGTCCTTTTCCCATTTTTTGATTGGGTTGTTCGTTTTTCCTGTGCTGAGTTGTCTGAGTTGCTTGCAGTCAAAACATCTTATAAAAAAGAGGGGAAGCAATTTTTAAAAAAAGTTTCAGGCCTTAGGAAAATGTTATGGTGGGCAGTGGGTGGGGTGCTCTGTAGAAATAAACAGTCTTTCTTTCCTTTCCTGGCCCTGACCTGGCTCAGGTGGTGAACGACAAGATTGTGGCTAGCAACCTTGTGACGGGTCTACCCAAGCAGACCCCAGGGAGCAGCGGCGACATCATCATTCGAACCAGCAAACTGCTGATCCCCGTGACTTGCGAGTTCCCCCGCCTATATACCATTTCTGAAGGCTATGTTCCCAACCTTCGCAACACTCCACTGGAAATTATGAGCCGCAGTCACGGAATCTTCCCATTCACTCTGGAGATCTTCAAGGACCATGAGTTTGAAGAGCCTTACCGGGAAGCCCTTCCCACCCTCAAGCTGCGAGACTCCCTCTACTTTGGCATTGAGCCCCTGGTGCATGTGAATGGTTTAGAAAGCCTGGTGGAGAGTTGCTTTGCCACCCCTACATCCAAGATTGACGAGATTATGAAGTACTACCTCATCCGGGACGGGTAAGCAGACTGCTTACATCCGGGGCCTCTCTGGTGGCTCAGACAGTAAAGAATCTGCCTGTGATGCAGGAAACTGAGGATTGATCCTTCCTGGGTCGGTAGCATGGCAACCCACTCCAGTAGTCTTGCCTGGAGAATTCCATGGCAGAGGAGCCTGGTGGCTACAGTCCATGGAGTTGCAGAGTTACACATACCTTATCAACTGAAAAACAACAGATTGTAAATACCCACAGGATTCTTAAGAGAATTTCAGTGGCAGTTGGAAATACATGTCCGTTAAGCCCAGGAACAAAGTCAAAACTAGAGATAAATGACAGAGAATCACCCCTGTTTATATTTGAAACCAGAGGATTGATTAACCTGGTCAGAGAGACTGTAGAGCATGGGTGGCGAGTTGTTGTTGTTCAGTCACTAAGACATGTCTGACTCTTTGCGACACTATGGACTGCAGCAGGCCAGGCTCCCCTGACCTTCACTATTATCTTGGAGCTTGCTCAAACTCATGTCCATTAAGTCAGTGATGCCATCCAACCATTTCATCCTCTGTCTTCAATCTCCTGCCTTCCTTTTCCTCCTGCCTTCAATCTTTCCCAGTATCAGGGTCTTTTCCAATGGGTCGGCTCTTCGCATCAGGGCAGCAGGTGGGGAATGAGAAATGGCAAGAGGATAAGAAAGTAGAAGCAGCAAGTGCAGACTCCTCTTTTAAGAAGTTTGGTCGTGAAAGAGAGAGAAGAAATACTTGGTTGGTTTGAGGAGGGATCACGTGAAGTTTGTTTTTGTTTGCTTGTTTTATACAAAGGAGATTTCTGCATTTACTGAGGGTCCTTGGATTGAGAACTTCGCATGTCTCCATGTTTCACTGAAAGCCTAGAAGTTACTGCACCCACTGCTTATGTTCCCAGGAAAACTGCACTCACATCCCTAACTCATAGTAGCATCTCATCAGTTCCTTCCTCATTCTCGATGTTAGATGGGACATACCTTGGCAGGTGAGGACCTGCAGCTTATAAAAGGCAAATGGTCTGGTGGAGAGCACCATGAGTGTGCCCTGGTTCATGCCCTTTGCTAATTGGCCTGATAGACTCTGAAGTTTTTTGCTTTGAACTCCCTGAATCTCTCAAGGCAACCTTTACCTGCTGCTATCTATCTCCTGCACAGTGATTTTCAACTTTTGATGTACATTAGGATCAACTGAAAAGTCTTTCTAAATGTAGCAATAGCCCAACCTTGTTTTCCACTCTTACTGCCTTAATCCTGGCCCTCATTATATTTCACCTGGACAGATAAAAGCCTCCTAACACAGCCTCCTACATCCCAGCTCTCAAGTCTCATTTCCACAGAGCCCTGGGTATCCAGTCAAAAGAAAAACAAATTATATATAGTCAAATCCCTGTTGAAAACATTCTGATGGCTCTTGATTCCTTTGGTTGGATGTGAAGGAAATCAAAACTAGAGATAAATGACAGAGAATCACCCCTGTTTATATTTGAAACCAGAGGATTGATTAACCTGGTCAGAGAGACTGTAGAGCATGGGTGGCGAGTTGTTGTTGTTCAGTCACTAAGACATGTCTGACTCTTTGCGACACTATGGACTGCAGCAGGCCAGGCTCCCCTGACCTTCACTATTATCTTGGAGCTTGCTCAAACTCATGTCCATTAAGTCAGTGATGCCATCCAACCATTTCATCCTCTGTCTTCAATCTCCTGCCTTCCTTTTCCTCCTGCCTTCAATCTTTCCCAGTATCAGGGTCTTTTCCAATGGGTCGGCTCTTCGCATCAGGGCAGCAGGTGGGGAATGAGAAATGGCAAGAGGATAAGAAAGTAGAAGCAGCAAGTGCAGACTCCTCTTTTAAGAAGTTTGGTCGTGAAAGAGAGAGAAGAAATACTTGGTTGGTTTGAGGAGGGATCACGTGAAGTTTGTTTTTGTTTGCTTGTTTTATACAAAGGAGATTTCTGCATTTACTGAGGGTCCTTGGATTGAGAACTTCGCATGTCTCCATGTTTCACTGAAAGCCTAGAAGTTACTGCACCCACTGCTTATGTTCCCAGGAAAACTGCACTCACATCCCTAACTCATAGTAGCATCTCATCAGTTCCTTCCTCATTCTCGATGTTAGATGGGACATACCTTGGCAGGTGAGGACCTGCAGCTTATAAAAGGCAAATGGTCTGGTGGAGAGCACCATGAGTGTGCCCTGGTTCATGCCCTTTGCTAATTGGCCTGATAGACTCTGAAGTTTTTTGCTTTGAACTCCCTGAATCTCTCAAGGCAACCTTTACCTGCTGCTATCTATCTCCTGCACAGTGATTTTCAACTTTTGATGTACATTAGGATCAACTGAAAAGTCTTTCTAAATGTAGCAATAGCCCAACCTTGTTTTCCACTCTTACTGCCTTAATCCTGGCCCTCATTATATTTCACCTGGACAGATAAAAGCCTCCTAACACAGCCTCCTACATCCCAGCTCTCAAGTCTCATTTCCACAGAGCCCTGGGTATCCAGTCAAAAGAAAAACAAATTATATATAGTCAAATCCCTGTTGAAAACATTCTGATGGCTCTTGATTCCTTTGGTTGGTAAATTTAACTGTTTGCCAGCAGGACTAACTTCTAAGTTCAGATTCCCGTAGCCTCCTTAGCTTATTTTCAGAATCTGGAAAATGCCTCTGAGCTGCTTTGGATAGCTAAGAGTCGGTCTCATAGGTGGTAGCCCTTTGGCTTTCTTGCCATCTTAAAGTCATCTCCATAAAAATTTTAAATGAAACATAGAACCATCAATTTTTCTTTTCTTTTAATCACATAATTAGTGCTTAGTAGGTTAGGAGATGGATTTACTCTGTGAGAGATGGATTTTGGTTCTTTTAAAAATTTTTACAGCTTTATTGCAGTGCTGTTGGTATACCATAAATATATTATTCAAAGTGTGCAGTTTGGGGAATTCCCTGGAGGTCCAGTAGTTAGGACTCTGTGCTTTCACTGCAAGGGACTGAGTTCATTCCCTGGTCAGGGAACAAAGCCACCTCATGTGGGCAAAAGATGAAGTGTACAGTTTACTAAGTTCTAATGTATATACACTGGTGAAGCTATCACCACAATCAAGGCAGTGAGTGTTTCTCTTACCACAAACTTTATCCTGCCCTTTGTATTTACTTTTTGTGAATATAAACATATAATCTTAGCTCATTTACTGGGAAATCATGTATTACAATCTCAATAAAGCTTGTGGAATTTATTTAATACATATTCATTATCCAGACCCTCAGGATTACATGCATATTTTAGACAGTTCTAAGAAGCTGTGCTGTTTAATTTTCCAACCTTTGGCACACACAGAAACAATGCTATGGAAGATATTAAAAGTGTTAAAAGGCATAGACAGAACTCAGAAACACAGATATGTGGGCCTGTTTTAACTATACACAGGCAAATAGTCTCATCTCTAGTGCAATATTGAATAATATAATATTGGCTAAGGAGAGTAATGGTTCATTTGAGAGTCCCTCAAGGTAAAATCTAACTCTCTGTTTGGCTTGTTTGTGCCTCACCCTCTGACCTCCACCTTCTCCAATTTCTGATGCTGCCAAAGAGAGCTATGGTCAATTCCCAATTTCTGTTGTTACTTACACGCTCCTGATTCAGCTCCTGCCATTCTACTGCCTGAAATCTTCTTTCCTTTTTCTTCTTGTCTGAGTCTTACTGGTCTTTTGAGACACATTGGGATTTCTTTCCTCCACAAAGCCTTCCTTGATGGCTCTGACCAGAACTAGAACTCTTCCTTCCTTCTTCCTGTGCCTTGCCTACAGTAAAGGTCATTAAATATTTGTCTAATGAATTACTGAATGAGTGATTATCATAGTACTAATTTGGGGCTAGTTCAAAGCCCTAAAATAAACATAATGCAGTTTACTTATATTTGTAAATGGTTTGATTATTCACTGTCCTCCACTTAAGTTTAAATCAGGCAGGTTTCCCTTGATATTAACACATCTGATTTGCTCCCTCTAGTTGGCATATGATCTGGGAATGTAAAAGCATTTTTTATGCTTTAAAAATTTTTATAATTTATTAACTATTGGATTCCTAAACTGCCAGCTATACTGAATTTGAGAAGTTATAGTGCTCCAACCCATGTTGGATAGTTGCCAAGTTGTATTGACTTTAGATGACTGGGATATCTGTTTTATTCTGTAACAATTGATGGTAGCAAGTTCTGAGCATCATGTGTCAGATAAAGTGGATGACAGTAGGGTGGTGTCTAGATGCAGGTATGAATAATGGAACTGAAGACTCTGTAGTAAGTTACTGCAGGTGGTGACTTCCGAGGAAGACATCCTTATGCTGAAATAATGAAATGACAATGGTGTCCACAGTATTTGCTGGAATTCTTTCAATGTGTTTGGCACAGTGTTTACACACTTCATGTGTAAAGTCTCATTGGTGCTTCGCTTCAGCTTGTGATCTGCATTGCACAGAGCTCTGAATTACGGCAGGTAGCTGGGGGGCCTGCACAGCCAGGCTAAGGTGCTTTGTGTTCATCTGTTTCTGTATGTATTTTCTGCAGCCCTTGGAGAACATTTCAAGAGAAGAACCCAAGTTTATCCAAATTGATCTTCTCAGCGATTTCATACACTTGTCTTAAAGGGTGGCCACTTGGAAATTGGTGGTATTAATTTGCGCTTCTTGAAAGCTTATGGTCAATTCCAATTTCTGTGGGTTACTTTTACACGCTCCTGATTCAGCTCCTGCCATTCTACTGCCTGAAATCTTCTTTCCTTTTTCTTCTTGTCTGAGTCTTACTGGTCTTTTGAGACACATTGGGATTTCTTTCCTCCACAAAGCCTTCCTTGATGGCTCTGACCAGAACTAGAACTCTTCCTTCCTTCTTCCTGTGCCTTGCCTACAGTAAAGGTCATTAAATATTTGTCTAATGAATTACTGAATGAGTGATTATCATAGTACTAATTTGGGGCTAGTTCAAAGCCCTAAAATAAACATAATGCAGTTTACTTATATTTGTAAATGGTTTGATTATTCACTGTCCTCCACTTAAGTTTAAATCAGGCAGGTTTCCCTTGATATTAACACATCTGATTTGCTCCCTCTAGTTGGCATATGATCTGGGAATGTAAAAGCATTTTTTATGCTTTAAAAATTTTTATAATTTATTAACTATTGGATTCCTAAACTGCCAGCTATACTGAATTTGAGAAGTTATAGTGCTCCAACCCATGTTGGATAGTTGCCAAGTTGTATTGACTTTAGATGACTGGGATATCTGTTTTATTCTGTAACAATTGATGGTAGCAAGTTCTGAGCATCATGTGTCAGATAAAGTGGATGACAGTAGGGTGGTGTCTAGATGCAGGTATGAATAATGGAACTGAAGACTCTGTAGTAAGTTACTGCAGGTGGTGACTTCCGAGGAAGACATCCTTATGCTGAAATAATGAAATGACAATGGTGTCCACAGTATTTGCTGGAATTCTTTCAATGTGTTTGGCACAGTGTTTACACACTTCATGTGTAAAGTCTCATTGGTGCTTCGCTTCAGCTTGTGATCTGCATTGCACAGAGCTCTGAATTACGGCAGGTAGCTGGGGGGCCTGCACAGCCAGGCTAAGGTGCTTTGTGTTCATCTGTTTCTGTATGTATTTTCTGCAGCCCTTGGAGAACATTTCAAGAGAAGAACCCAAGTTTATCCAAATTGATCTTCTCAGCGATTTCATACACTTGTCTTAAAGGGTGGCCACTTGGAAATTGGTGGTATTAATATTTGGTGCTAGACATATTCAAAACATTGAAAGCTTGTAAGTGTTTGGGAGTCTCTGGCCGAGGCATGGGTCGACAGTGACCTGCCGCAGGGCCAGGGGCACTGGCAGTTCTGGGGCTGCAAGAGCACAGAATGTAAGCCTAAGCAAACTAAAATTAGAAAGTTTCTCTTCAGAAAAAGAAAAAATGAATTCCAAAATCCAATATTGGACAACTTTTGGGTAATCAGTGATTTTGGCTTATCCTATACAGTTTGTTGTTACTTGCTTTTAGCACATGAACTTGGAGCTGATGAACTAGCATTGTCAGGTCACAGCAAACACCACCAGAATTTGTCTTAGCTTCTATTCTATAATGTGTTACTCTTCAGCAACTCTTTCTGCCACATTTTCTCTTAAAAATAATAGTGTTTTTTTTACCACCCAGCCATAGAAAAGAATGAAATAATACATTTGCAGCAATATGGGTGGACTTATAGATTATCCTACTAAGAGGGGTAAGGCAGACAAAGAAAGACAAACACCATATGATATCACTTATATGTAGAATCTGAAGTATGACACAAATGAACTTATTTACAAAACAGAAACAGACTTACATAGAAAACAAACTTACAGTTACCAAAGGGTAAAGCAGGAGTGTGGGATAAACAGATACACACTACTGTATATAAAATAGATAAACAACAAGGTCATACTGTATAGTATGGGGAACTCTAGTCAATATCTTGTAATAACCTGTAATGGAAACGAATATGAAAAAGAATATATATATGTATCATTAATCACTTTGCTGTACATCAAAAATTAACACAACATTGCAAATCACCTATACTTCAATTTTTTTTTAAATATTTATTATTTGACTGTGCTGGGTCTTAGTTGCAGTACGTGGGATCCAGCTCCCTGAGCAGGGCTCGAACCCAGGCCTCCTTCACTGGAAGCCAGGAGTCCTAGCCACTGGGCCACCAGAGAAGTCCCTCAATTTTTTTAAAATAGTGGGTTTTTTTTTTTTTTTTTGTCTCTACTTCACTCTTTTATTTATTTACTTTTTGGGAGGTGGGGAGGTGGGGAAGGAGGGGGATGGGTGGGCCACTTCTATTGGTCTTTCATTTATCTATTTTCATCCATCTTTGTTCTTTTGGCCCATGTGGGTCTCCCATCGCGGTGGCCTCTGTTGTCGCAGGGCGCTGGCTCTGGGTGCATGTGCTCCAGAGCTCTGGCTAGGTAATTGGACACATCAGTCCAGCCGCTCCATGGCACATGGGATCTTCCCAGGCCAGGGATTGAACTGGCGCCCCTTGCACTGCAAGGTGGTGTCCTTACCCACTGGACCACCAGGGAAGCGCAAAAATAGTGTTTTAAGTAAAGATAAATTGAAAATGTTGAGGCACTCAGCAACTCCTGTTGCTACTGTTCTCATAGTTCCCTGACATCACAGACCATATTGTTCATCTGTTTCCTCTGCAGCACCCAGCAGAGTATGCCACACAGATTAGATATGCAGTAGGTATTTATTAGGCAACAAATCAGAAGATGGTATAAATTCATTTAACCTCAGGAAACTAAAGATATGTACATAAATATAAGAAATAATAGAAATCACATTATACATTTACATTATCTTAAGTTTAGGGGAATAAAGTGCCAGTGGTAGTACAAGTCAAGATGTCTTATTTTTAAATAATTTTATTGGATTTTTCAACTGCCCTGGATCAGCAGTTAGCAATGAACTAGAGAGTGGTCTGTAAGTATGTGGCTAAGTGTCCTGTTTATAGACGTCTCTATCTGATCCCAGTTTTTCACTGATCTGATTAACAGAAACTATTCAGTGTCCGTTAGAAGGAAGATAGGGCTTCTCTGGTGGTCCAGTGGGTGCAGTGTAACAGGCACCGGTTGGATCCCTGGCCCGGGAAGATCCCACTTGCCACGGAACGGCTGGACCGGTGTGTCCAATTGCGAGTCAGTGCTCTGGAGCGCATGCGCCCAGAGCCGGTGCTCTGCAGTGAAAGGAGCCGCTACAGTGGGAAACCCACACTGGCCAGAGAATAAAGATGGATGAATATAAATAAAAAAACCAATAAAAGAGGCCCCCCCCCCAATTTTTTTTTTTTAAAGGAAGATAGTCAGGTAAAAAGTTCCTTTAGAATTCAGAATGGAAAAGACAATATATTTGTTAACCCTTGCCTTTTGGATAAATGGTTCATCAAAACGAATCTTTGGGCTCGAAGTAGAGAGTCAATAACCCCTCTTTTCTCTCAGCTAACCCTGAGGTGAGACTAGGAATTTCACTTCAAGTGGTAGACCTGAGATCAAAACTTCAATGCCGGGCTTCCCTGGTGGTCCAGTGGGTAAGGACACCGCCTTGCAGTGCAAGGGGCGCCGGTTCGATCCCTGACCTGGGAAGATCCCACGTGCCGTGGAGCGGCTGGACCCATGTGTCCAATTACCCAGCCAGAGCTCTGGAGCGCATGCTCCAGAGCCGGTGCTCTGCCACAACGGAGGCCACTGCGATGGGAGGCCCACACGGGCCAAAGAACAAAGATGGATGAAAATAGATAAATGAAAGACCAATAGAAGTGGCCCACCCGCCCCTCCCCCTCCCCAACCCGCCGCCCCCCCCCAAAAAAAACCTCAATGCCTATCAAATTAAAATTTAACATTAAATCTGGAAAAAGAGATACTAAATACTAAGACTTTGAAGGTGAATGATTTCCCCCCAAGAGATCCAGTTATTCTCTAAGAAACTGACATCTCTGTGTAGCTCCTGGTTGTACATATTGGGGTTTGCTCACCTTTGGATCCCCTTCGGGGGTGAGTATCTCTTAGGTGTCTGATAAATACAGTGAAATCTTGTTAAAGAAAAGCCTTCTCAGACCAATAATAAAGTACATGAATGCAGGATTCCTGTAATATATGACAAATGAAAACACAGCTTTAAAAAGATGCCTATTTTGAAATCTTTAAAAAGATTTCAAAATATATCTTTGAAACAAATGTTGTTGCTGCTACTAATATTTCAATACACTGACTTAACCAGAGGTATCAGTGCCCAGTTTGTGGGCACAGTGAATGAGCGATGAGACAGAGAGTGTTAATGAGCACAACTGTGTCTGAGATGCCTTCACACAGAGGGGATTTCAAGTTTCCTTCATTCTCAAAAAGCTTGAGTGCAGCCCAACCTCCTCCACCCAGTTTGCCTCTCCTTGGACCAAACTCATTGGACTGGGTTGTTTTCCACCTCTGTTTAAACAATTAAGTCTTACGTGTGTCCTGCCCTACTTCCAGCTGTGTTTCAGATGACTCAGTGTAAAACAACAGAATCTTTGGGCTCGAAGTAGAGAGTCAATAACCCCTCTTTTCTCTCAGCTAACCCTGAGGTGAGACTAGGAATTTCACTTCAAGTGGTAGACCTGAGATCAAAACTTCAATGCCGGGCTTCCCTGGTGGTCCAGTGGGTAAGGACACCGCCTTGCAGTGCAAGGGGCGCCGGTTCGATCCCTGACCTGGGAAGATCCCACGTGCCGTGGAGCGGCTGGACCCATGTGTCCAATTACCCAGCCAGAGCTCTGGAGCGCATGCTCCAGAGCCGGTGCTCTGCCACAACGGAGGCCACTGCGATGGGAGGCCCACACGGGCCAAAGAACAAAGATGGATGAAAATAGATAAATGAAAGACCAATAGAAGTGGCCCACCCGCCCCCTCCCTCCCCCAACCCGCCTCCCCGCCCCCAAAAAACCTCAATGCCTATCAAATTAAAATTTAACATTAAATCTGGAAAAAGAGATACTAAATACTAAGACTTTGAAGGTGAATGATTTCCCCCCAAGAGATCCAGTTATTCTCTAAGAAACTGACATCTCTGTGTAGCTCCTGGTTGTACATATTGGGGTTTGCTCACCTTTGGATCCCCTTCGGGGGTGAGTATCTCTTAGGTGTCTGATAAATACAGTGAAATCTTGTTAAAGAAAAGCCTTCTCAGACCAATAATAAAGTACATGAATGCAGGATTCCTGTAATATATGACAAATGAAAACACAGCTTTAAAAAGATGCCTATTTTGAAATCTTTAAAAAGATTTCAAAATATATCTTTGAAACAAATGTTGTTGCTGCTACTAATATTTCAATACACTGACTTAACCAGAGGTATCAGTGCCCAGTTTGTGGGCACAGTGAATGAGCGATGAGACAGAGAGTGTTAATGAGCACAACTGTGTCTGAGATGCCTTCACACAGAGGGGATTTCAAGTTTCCTTCATTCTCAAAAAGCTTGAGTGCAGCCCAACCTCCTCCACCCAGTTTGCCTCTCCTTGGACCAAACTCATTGGACTGGGTTGTTTTTCCACCTCTGTTTAAACAATTAAGTCTTACGTGTGTCCTGCCCTACTTCCAGCTGTGTTTCAGATGACTCAGTAAAGCAATACACATCCCGGGATCATCTCGCAAAGCACTTCCAGGTCCCTGTTTTCAAGTTTGTGGGCAAAGACCACAAGGTGAGCTGAACACCTTTTCCTTGTAAAACTGCCTCCCCTCCCCAGCTCCCTACCTACCTGAGCCTTCCTTGTGTGTCCCAATTTGTTTACATTCTAAAACCCATCATTAGGATCTGTATCACCTCTATGAAAAATGCTATAAAATTGACCATCTAGAAGCTGAATACCCCCCATGAATGTCAGAATTATCTGCCCTCTCCCAACAGAATAACTGGGCTTGTTCAAGGAAAACGTGATGTGATTATAACGTAAGATCCTTGTGAGCAAATATGGCTGAAAAAGCCTGTGTGGCAAAATATACGGACAGAATATTTGCAGAAAAGACAAATAGTGAAATACTCAGTGAAAACCTTCTTACTTACATGCCAATTAAAATAATTATAAGGATATTTTATACATTGAACTTATAAAAATTCTAAATTCCAACTTGCAAGGCTATAGGGAGATGTATTGAGTAGCAGTATAAATTGATATACTTTCTGGAAAGTTATCTGACAATGTATAATAATCATAAAATTATCCTAGACTAAAAATTTCATTTCTGACTACTTCTCAGAAACAAACGGAAAAACATGATTTTTTGAATGTGTTTATAAATCACTGTTATGAGAGAGGTGTTTAAACAATTGGTGTACCAATTAATGCAAGATTAAGCAGTTAACGTAGAATGAAATGTGCTTCCTAGGTGGTGCTAGTGGTAAAGAACCCGCCTGCCAGTACAGGAGATGTGAAAGACACAAACTCGAACCCTGGGTTGGGAAGATCCCCTGGAGGAGGGCACAACAGCCCACTCTAGTCTTCTTGCCTGGAGGATCCCATGAACAGAGAAGCCTGGCAGGCTACAGTCCTTAGGGTTGCAAAGAATAGGACACATGGGCTTCCCTGGTGGTACAGTGAGTAAGCATACCACCTAGTAGTGCAAGGGATGCTGGTTCGATCCCTGGCCTGGGAAGATCCCACGTGCCATGGAGCAGCTGGACCGATGTGTCCAACTACCGAGCCAGTGCTTTGGAGCGCATGTGCCCAGAGCTGGCGATGGGAGGTCCACACAGGCCAAAGAACAAAGATGGAAATAAATGAAAGACCAGTAGAAGTAGCCAGAAAAAAAAAATAAGAATAGGACACAGCTGAAGTGGCTTAGCGTGCATGCATGTAGAATGAAATATAGAAAAAGGAGATATGAAAAAACTCTTGTCATAAAAAATTTAAATGCAAATTGAATATGATACAGTTTTTTAAATGTATATACATGGATAGAGGTTATAAGAGGCTGTGTTTTAATATACTATGTTAAGGTGGAAGGTTTTTTGTTTTAGTAGAGTTGCTGAAACACCTAAACAAAAGAAAAGTTTAAGAGGCCTACAGTCTTTTCCATACTGCGTTTAAGTGTATTCATGTCCTGTCCAGCTTTGTCACTGTTATGGAATCACTGCTAACCACGATGGTGAACCCTCGTCTTCCTCCTCATCTAGGCAACATGCATTGGGAAGTTACTTATAGGAAGAAGCTAGTTATTTTACACTGAAGTGGGTGGGAACCCATGTTATGCCCAGACCTTGATGTGAAGAATCAAGATGTTAACGTTAGATGTCGTCTTTAGAGTCCTCTCATGTCCCCACACAAACGTAGAAGTTAAGGATGTCAGCTTTAACATCACTCACGTGACTCATTGTGTTTGTCATGTTACTAAATGTGTGAATCTGGGCAAGTTCATTAACCTTCTTAGTTTCCTTCTCTGTAGAATGGGGATGACATCTACCTCAAAGGGCGGCTGTTTAGATAAAATAATACATCATTAAGTGGCTGGCCCAGTGGGTGTGAAAGACACAAACTCGAACCCTGGGTTGGGAAGATCCCCTGGAGGAGGGCACAACAGCCCACTCTAGTCTTCTTGCCTGGAGGATCCCATGAACAGAGAAGCCTGGCAGGCTACAGTCCTTAGGGTTGCAAAGAATAGGACACATGGGCTTCCCTGGTGGTACAGTGAGTAAGCATACCACCTAGTAGTGCAAGGGATGCTGGTTCGATCCCTGGCCTGGGAAGATCCCACGTGCCATGGAGCAGCTGGACCGATGTGTCCAACTACCGAGCCAGTGCTTTGGAGCGCATGTGCCCAGAGCTGGCGATGGGAGGTCCACACAGGCCAAAGAACAAAGATGGAAATAAATGAAAGACCAGTAGAAGTAGCCAGAAAAAAAAAAAAAAAAAAGAATAGGACACAGCTGAAGTGGCTTAGCGTGCATGCATGTAGAATGAAATATAGAAAAAGGAGATATGAAAAAACTCTTGTCATAAAAAATTTAAATGCAAATTGAATATGATACAGTTTTTTAAATGTATATACATGGATAGAGGTTATAAGAGGCTGTGTTTTAATATACTATGTTAAGGTGGAAGGTTTTTTGTTTTAGTAGAGTTGCTGAAACACCTAAACAAAAGAAAAGTTTAAGAGGCCTACAGTCTTTTCCATACTGCGTTTAAGTGTATTCATGTCCTGTCCAGCTTTGTCACTGTTATGGAATCACTGCTAACCACGATGGTGAACCCTCGTCTTCCTCCTCATCTAGGCAACATGCATTGGGAAGTTACTTATAGGAAGAAGCTAGTTATTTTACACTGAAGTGGGTGGGAACCCATGTTATGCCCAGACCTTGATGTGAAGAATCAAGATGTTAACGTTAGATGTCGTCTTTAGAGTCCTCTCATGTCCCCACACAAACGTAGAAGTTAAGGATGTCAGCTTTAACATCACTCACGTGACTCATTGTGTTTGTCATGTTACTAAATGTGTGAATCTGGGCAAGTTCATTAACCTTCTTAGTTTCCTTCTCTGTAGAATGGGGATGACATCTACCTCAAAGGGCGGCTGTTTAGATAAAATAATACATATGAAGCATTTGGTATAGTGTCTGGCTTCTAGTGGGCAGCCCCCTCAGTGGCAGCTGTCTTCACTGGTTTTGTTTGTTATCATTATAATCTTTCCAGGAAGTGTTCCTGCACTGCCGGGTCCTCGTCTGTGGGATGCTGGACGAGCGTTCCCGCTGTGCCCAGGGCTGCCACCAGCGAGTGCGCCGTGAGCCGGTAGGAGAGGATGCCAGCGGTCCACAGAGCCAGGTGCTGACAGGCGGCCCTATCAGCATCGACTGGGAGGACTAGTGCAACCCACCGCCCGAGTCCTACCAAAGGCGGCCCGTCTGTTTGGAATTCTCCCTTCACCCTCTGAGAACATCAGTCCACAGCCCAGAACACCATGCTGCTTTAAACCTTCCACTGTGGGCCTAGACAAACCCCCGGGGCTGACTCACTCTGATTCCAGCCCACTGAGTCAGGAAAGGTCACCTCACTGCTGACCAGCCTGTCCCAGGGGGAGCTTCAGCCTTCTAATGTGGAAAGCTGTGCCATGCACCCTGAAGACAGCTCACTGCCTCCTCCTGCATTTCTTTCCTGCAATAAAATACCTAGTGTAGGGATTCTCTGGTGGTCTAGTGGGTAAGGACACCGCCTTGCAGTGCAAGGGGTGCCAGTTTGATCCCTGGCCTGGGGAGATCCCATGTGCCGTGGAGTGTCTGGACCGATGTGCCCAATTACTGAGCCGGAGCTCTGGAGTGCATGTGCCGGGAGCCGGTGCTCTGAGACAACCGCGGCCACCATGATGGGAGGCCCACACAGGCCAAAGAACAAAGATGGATGAAAACAGATAAATGAAAGACCAATAGAAATGGCCCACCTGCCCCCCTCTCTCCCCAACCAGAGCCCCCAATAAAAAAAAATTAAAAAAAAAAAAAAAAAACCTAGTGTTGGAGGCAGTCACACCACCAAAATCAGAAGTTGGGTATAAATATTTCAAATTAAGAATTCAGAAAAATGAAATAGTGGCTTGAAATTATGACTTAAATAACCCCTGACTCTTTAAATATGTGAACACTAGTTATACCCTGAAATTACCATTCAAATACACAATAGTTATAGGGGACTTGGAAGTTTATCACTATAAGTGTGTATTAAAATATATAATTATTTGGATTTTCTCTTGCATACTATTTTCCTCTGAGGTTTTTATGTTGTCTTAAATAGACTATTTTCAAGTAATAAATGTTAATAATTCATTAACATGCATTTAAGTGAATCAATGACTGAACTGTAGACAAAATTAAAATGTGGTACCATATACCGTTATTTGGCATCCTATGCCCTCAGACTGACAATAGAAAAAGCTATAAAGCTACACCATACTCTATTTTGTAGGTGCTGAATAAATTTTATTGAAGTGAATATCCTAAATCACAGAGATGTGATCTGCAGTTAAATCCACTTGCTAAATATGCCAATTTGTTGTATGGCTTTATAGAAGATCAGAAAACAGTTTTTCTACTATTTCTTTTGAGAAAAGACTGCAACCAACAAGTTGTATTGGGACCAGTAACATTAATAAAAGGAAGGAAAAGGAGAACATGATCTAAAGCAGGGCTTGGCAAACTTTTTCTCTGAAGGGCCTGAGGGTAACTACTTTAGACTTCTGGCGTCCTCCAGACCCCGTCACAACTGCCCAGCTGAGCTGTCCTACAGGAGCAGCAATAACTACCAAAGAGGCGCTAAGCCTGATATGGCCCATGGGCCTTCATTTGTCAGTCCCTGACTTTAGTGACCTGCAGGCCTCACAGTGCATCAGAATCACTGAGGAGCGTTTCTAAAATACCAATATGTAGGTACCACTGGCCAGACATTCTTTGGGCTTTTAATACTCCTCAGGTGATTCTAATTTGCAATCAAGGCTGGAGCCAGAGTGTGTTTTTAATACTCCTCAGGTGATTCTAATCTGCAATCAAGGCTGGAGCCAGAGTGTTTTTAATACTCCTCAGGTGATTCTAATCTGTGATCAGGACTCAGACTCTCACTCCCCTCAGTTTCCAGGGACTTTTCCTGGCCTTGTTCAATAGCAGTTTTTACCAAATACTTCTCAGCTCTTAACATGACGCTATCACCGCTTAGTAACTGGGAATTTCAACAGGACAAGTTCAATGAAGGAAAAAAATGGAACCTCAGAGACCTCACCCTGTCTGACCTCCACCTCCACTCCACCTTTAATCAGTAAGTCTCTTGACCTTCTCCTGTTCTTAACTCCTTAGCACCAGTGGAAATAATTGTTATTGTTGGTGGCACTTACCAGGTTGGGTTCTGTTCTCTTCTAAGTGAAACAGAAGCACACTGGTGATAATGGCATTCATTCGTCTCTTTTCAAATTTTCTAAAAAGTATACTTTATTATATGTGAGATGCTCACTGGCAATTGAAACATGGACCAGAGGAAAGTCACTGCCTCCCAAATGGTTGGAATCTCCAAAATTTTCACTTATTAATATAATTATCAATTCCAGGAATTCCAGTATTTTGGTCTTTATTTTAGTCTTTAAAGTAAGAACTGAATTTCCAGGCAAATATGTCTTGGTTGGGGAGACCAGTGTTAAAGTGAAGAGTAGTCTTCAAATCACTCTGTGTCTTTTTTTCAATCCTCCTTCGAAGATCAAGACTCACTTTTCAGCTGTAGAATAGTGTTTCCTTTCTCCTGCTTTACGGTTTCCAAACTTTGGGGGAAAAAGGATGAGACACATCTGCCGTACTACCTTCTCCCAGACTGATGGTGTGGTGTCACTCCAAATGGGGAAGGAATCACCTCTTCCTCACAACTCCTCTTTCTCCTCTTCTGCACAAATGCAGGCTGCCCGACTGCAAACGGCTGCACATAGTGACCTGCAGGCCTCACAGTGCATCAGAATCACTGAGGAGCGTTTCTAAAATACCAATATGTAGGTACCACTGGCCAGACATTCTTTGGGCTTTTAATACTCCTCAGGTGATTCTAATTTGCAATCAAGGCTGGAGCCAGAGTGTGTTTTTAATACTCCTCAGGTGATTCTAATCTGCAATCAAGGCTGGAGCCAGAGTGTTTTTAATACTCCTCAGGTGATTCTAATCTGTGATCAGGACTCAGACTCTCACTCCCCTCAGTTTCCAGGGACTTTTCCTGGCCTTGTTCAATAGCAGTTTTTACCAAATACTTCTCAGCTCTTAACATGACGCTATCACCGCTTAGTAACTGGGAATTTCAACAGGACAAGTTCAATGAAGGAAAAAAATGGAACCTCAGAGACCTCACCCTGTCTGACCTCCACCTCCACTCCACCTTTAATCAGTAAGTCTCTTGACCTTCTCCTGTTCTTAACTCCTTAGCACCAGTGGAAATAATTGTTATTGTTGGTGGCACTTACCAGGTTGGGTTCTGTTCTCTTCTAAGTGAAACAGAAGCACACTGGTGATAATGGCATTCATTCGTCTCTTTTCAAATTTTCTAAAAAGTATACTTTATTATATGTGAGATGCTCACTGGCAATTGAAACATGGACCAGAGGAAAGTCACTGCCTCCCAAATGGTTGGAATCTCCAAAATTTTCACTTATTAATATAATTATCAATTCCAGGAATTCCAGTATTTTGGTCTTTATTTTAGTCTTTAAAGTAAGAACTGAATTTCCAGGCAAATATGTCTTGGTTGGGGAGACCAGTGTTAAAGTGAAGAGTAGTCTTCAAATCACTCTGTGTCTTTTTTTCAATCCTCCTTCGAAGATCAAGACTCACTTTTCAGCTGTAGAATAGTGTTTCCTTTCTCCTGCTTTACGGTTTCCAAACTTTGGGGGAAAAAGGATGAGACACATCTGCCGTACTACCTTCTCCCAGACTGATGGTGTGGTGTCACTCCAAATGGGGAAGGAATCACCTCTTCCTCACAACTCCTCTTTCTCCTCTTCTGCACAAATGCAGGCTGCCCGCTGACTGTTCATAAAGGGCCGGCAGCCCAATGTCCATACTGTGTTGAACACAGTATCAGCCAGGGAATCACAGGCTACTTGAAAAAGATTAAGAGAAATATAAAGGTTAATATACAAGACCACCCCAAGTAGTCCGAGTAGTTTTGAAGAGCAGCATATTTCCAAGGATAACATGGTACCAAGAGGAAAGCAAAAGCTGTAATCCAAATACAGAATTAAAAAGAAAAAAAAAAACAAAACAGATTTTAAGAGAAGCTTTTTCAGAGAAGCTTCTATCCAGTTTAATAAAGCAGAATGCACTTTGAGATGCCATCCAGGTGAAAGCTATGACTAGTGATCAGATTTCTCCTACATCACTACACTCACTCCATGGAAAATTTAATCTTTTTTTTTTTTTCAGAACATTCCCTCAAATAACCCTACTATGTTTCCTATAACTTTCTCTATTCACGTGTGGGATAAATAACTAGGTCGTGAATATTTTGTAGAGGATTTTTGCACCTGTATTCATCAGCAATATTGGCTTGTAATTTTTTTAAATTGGGGTATATTTGTTTTACAATGTTGCATTAGCTTCAGGTGTACAGTGTAGTTATTGTTATACATTTTTACAGAGTTTTCTTGTTTACAGGTATACATAATCCCCAAACAGTCATTGGTATTGGCTTGTAATGTTATTTTCTCGTGGTTATCTGGTTTTGGTGTAGAGTGAGGCTGGCCTCATAAACTGTGTTTGGAAGTTTTCCTTCCTCTTCAGTTTTTTGTTTTGTTTTAATTTGACTGCTGGGTCTCAGTTGCAGCTCAAGTGATCTTTGTTGCCACGTGTAGGATCTTTAGTTGCAGCATGTGAGCTCTTAGCTGCAGCATGGGGGATCTAGTTCCCTGACCAGGAATCAAACCTGAACTCCCTACATTGGGAGCACAGAGTCTTAACCACTGGACAGCAAGGGAAGTTCCCTCTTCTACTTTTTGAAAGACTTTGAGAAGCATTGATATTAGTTCTTCTTTAAATGTTGAAGCTACTTAAATAGCTGGCTATTTCTTTGAATGTTAAAGCCACTTTAAAAGTGAAGCTAGGGGCTTCCCTGGTGGTCCAGTGGGTAAGGACACTGCCTTGCAGGGCAAGGGGTACCAGTTCGATCTCTGGCCTGGGAAGATCCCACGTGCCGTGGAGTGGCTATCAGCCAGGGAATCACAGGCTACTTGAAAAAGATTAAGAGAAATATAAAGGTTAATATACAAGACCACCCCAAGTAGTCCGAGTAGTTTTGAAGAGCAGCATATTTCCAAGGATAACATGGTACCAAGAGGAAAGCAAAAGCTGTAATCCAAATACAGAATTAAAAAGAAAAAAAAAAACAAAACAGATTTTAAGAGAAGCTTTTTCAGAGAAGCTTCTATCCAGTTTAATAAAGCAGAATGCACTTTGAGATGCCATCCAGGTGAAAGCTATGACTAGTGATCAGATTTCTCCTACATCACTACACTCACTCCATGGAAAATTTAATCTTTTTTTTTTTTTCAGAACATTCCCTCAAATAACCCTACTATGTTTCCTATAACTTTCTCTATTCACGTGTGGGATAAATAACTAGGTCGTGAATATTTTGTAGAGGATTTTTGCACCTGTATTCATCAGCAATATTGGCTTGTAATTTTTTTTTAAATTGGGGTATATTTGTTTTACAATGTTGCATTAGCTTCAGGTGTACAGTGTAGTTATTGTTATACATTTTTACAGAGTTTTCTTGTTTACAGGTATACATAATCCCCAAACAGTCATTGGTATTGGCTTGTAATGTTATTTTCTCGTGGTTATCTGGTTTTGGTGTAGAGTGAGGCTGGCCTCATAAACTGTGTTTGGAAGTTTTCCTTCCTCTTCAGTTTTTTGTTTTGTTTTAATTTGACTGCTGGGTCTCAGTTGCAGCTCAAGTGATCTTTGTTGCCACGTGTAGGATCTTTAGTTGCAGCATGTGAGCTCTTAGCTGCAGCATGGGGGATCTAGTTCCCTGACCAGGAATCAAACCTGAACTCCCTACATTGGGAGCACAGAGTCTTAACCACTGGACAGCAAGGGAAGTTCCCTCTTCTACTTTTTGAAAGACTTTGAGAAGCATTGATATTAGTTCTTCTTTAAATGTTGAAGCTACTTAAATAGCTGGCTATTTCTTTGAATGTTAAAGCCACTTTAAAAGTGAAGCTAGGGGCTTCCCTGGTGGTCCAGTGGGTAAGGACACTGCCTTGCAGGGCAAGGGGTGCCAGTTCGATCCCTGGCCTGGGAAGATCCCATGTGCCGTGGAGTGGCTGGACCGATGTGTCCAATTACCGAGCCGGAGCTCTGGAGCGCATGTGCCCAGAGCTGGTGCTCTGTGACAACAGAGGCCATCGCGATGGGAGGCCCACATGGGCCAAAGAACAAAGATGGATGAAAATAGATAAATGAAAGACCAATAGAAGCGGCCCACCCGCCCCCTCCCCACCGCATTCCCCCTCAAAATAAATAAATAATTTTTTTTTTTTTTTTTTAAGTGAAGCTAGGGCTTCCCTGGTGGTCTAGTGGGTAAAAAGTCTGTCTTGCAGTACAAGGGGCGCCGGTTTGATCCCAGGCCCGGGAAGATCCTGCATGCTGTGGAGCAGCTGGACGAGTGTGTCCAATTACGAGCCAGCATTCTGGAGCACATGCTCCCAGAGCCAGTGCTCTACAAGAGAGGCCACTGCGATGGGAGACCCACGCAGGCCAAAGAATAAAGATGGATTAAAATAAATAAATGAAAGACCAATAGAAGCGGCCCACCGCCTCCCTCCCCACCGCATTCCCCCTCAAAATAAATAAATAATTTTTTTTTTTTTTTTTAAGTGAAGCTAGGGCTTCCCTGGTGGTCTAGTGGGTAAAAAGTCTGTCTTGCAGTACAAGGGGCGCCGGTTTGATCCCAGGCCCGGGAAGATCCTGCATGCTGTGGAGCAGCTGGACGAGTGTGTCCAATTACGAGCCAGCATTCTGGAGCACATGCTCCCAGAGCCAGTGCTCTACAAGAGAGGCCACTGCGATGGGAGACCCACGCAGGCCAAAGAATAAAGATGGATTAAAATAAATAAATAAATAACCAATAAAAGAGGCCAAAAAAAAAAAAAAACTATCTGGTTACCAAACAGGGAATCTCACCTGAGTCTAGAGTCCAGGGATTTTATCGGGGGTCATTCACATAGGCATACAGTGCCTGTATGACTGATATCAGTAACTGGTACTCCCAGACTCCCAGAAGGAAAACAGGTATTCAGCATAAAATACATTGATTGTATAAACCATCTAGACCAACTGGTGTGTGTGGCTCAAGATCTTAGGCATACAGAACATTCTTATCAGTCAGACTTTCCCAAGAGCTTGCTTCCTCAGAACTGACTACTAAAAGTAGTCCCTTCTTGGGAATGTGCAGAGTTTTAATAACCCAGATCTTCTGGGTTAGACCTTTTGTGTACAACATGTAACAGATATAACAACAGAAATCAGAGGTGAGGGAGGAAATAGCAGATAATAATGTTCTTGGCTAAATTTGAAATATCAAGTTCAAAATAATGATGCAAGCTTTTTCACATCTTATAATAATCTTATAAATTTCAATGACTTCTCTAAGAATGGATATTAAGAGTTTTTTTGAAATTTGATTTTTTGAATTAATGTCGTAAAATTTATTCTAATAAATAACATGCATAGAAATTTTCTACCTTTGAAGAAAAAAAGTGAAAACATCTGATCCTAAATTTTTGTTTGTTTGGAGATTTTTGATTACTGATTCATTCTCCTTACTAGTGACAGTTCTATTCAGATTTTCTATTTCCTCATGGTTCATTCTTGGTAAGTTGTATGTTTCTAGGAACTAGATATTTCTACTCTGTTGTCTAACTTGTTAGTATATAATTTTTCATAGTAGACTCTTTTTTAAAAAAACCTACTGATTTATTTATTCTTGGCTGGGCTGGCTCTTCATTGCTGCTTGGGCTTTTCTCTAGTTTTGGTGCACGGGTTTCTCATTGTGGTGGCTTCTCTTGTGGCTGAACACAGGCTCTAGAACTCAAGGGCTTCGGTAATTGTGGCTCCTGGGCTCTAGAGCAGAGGATCAATAGTTGTGGTGCATGGGCTTATTTGCTATGCAGCATGTGGGACTCTTCTGGACTTAGGGATTGAACCAGCATCTCCTGCATTGGCAGGCTAATTCTTTACCACTGAGCCACCTGGGAAGCCCCATAGTGGATTCTTATGGTCCTTTATATTTCTGTGATACTAGTTTTAATGCTTTATCTTTTATTTATGATTTTATTTATTTTCATCCTTTTTTTTTCTTGGCAAGTCTACCTAAAACTTTGTCTATTTTGCTTATCTTTTTAAAAAGATCATCTCCCAGTTAATCTTTTTTATTGTCATTTTAGTCTTTATTTTATTTATTTCTACTCTGACCTTTCTTCCTTCCTTCTACAAACTTTGGGCTTCGTTTGCTTTTCTTTTACTAGTTATTTGGGGTGTAAAGTTAGGTTGTTAATGTGAGATCTTTCTTGTTTCTTGGTGTTGACTTTTATTGCTGTGAACTTTCCTCTTATTAATAGAACTGCTGTTAGGGAGTTTGAAATTGACATGTATATACTGCTGTATTTAAAATGGACAACCAACAAGGACCTACTGTAACTCAGGGACCAACAGGGAACTCTGCTCAATATTTTGTAACAGCCTGATTGGGAAAAATTTTTGAAAAAAAAAAAGATAAATGTATATGTATAACTGAATCATTTTGTTGTAGAGCTGAAACTGACATAACATTGTTTACCAACTACACTCCAAATATAAAATTTAAAGTTTTTAAAAAATTAAGGAAGACCCAAATAACTGTAGATATATTCATGTTCATTGATTATAAAACATAATTTTAAGATTGTAATATTCCTCAAATGGATCTACAGAGCCAACAATAGTTCTATCAAAATTTCACCTGTCATTTCTTATAGAAATGGACAAACTGAACCTAAAATTGAAAGAGATCCAGAATATCTGAAAACATCTTGAAAAAGAAGAACAAAATTGAAGGACACTTCTTGATTTCAAATTTCACTACAAAATTACAGTAATAAAAATGGTGTGATACTGGCATAGATCAATGGAAGAAAATTGAGAGTCTAGAAGTAAACACTGCAATTATGACAAATTGTTTGAAAAGGGTACAAATACAATTTGATATGAGAAAGAACAGTCTCTTTCAACAAATGATGCAGGAACAAGTAGTGAGAAAAAAATAGTCTTTTTTTCAACAAATGGTGTATATCCACATACAAAAGAATGAAGTTGGATCTCTTTATTATACCATACATAAAAATTAACTAAAATGGATCATAGATCTAAATATTTGAGCTAAAATAAAACTCTAAGAAGTAAACATAGTGACCTTGAGTTGGGCAAAGGCTTTCATCCTTTTTTTTTCTTGGCAAGTCTACCTAAAACTTTGTCTATTTTGCTTATCTTTTTAAAAAGATCATCTCCCAGTTAATCTTTTTTATTGTCATTTTAGTCTTTATTTTATTTATTTCTACTCTGACCTTTCTTCCTTCCTTCTACAAACTTTGGGCTTCGTTTGCTTTTCTTTTACTAGTTATTTGGGGTGTAAAGTTAGGTTGTTAATGTGAGATCTTTCTTGTTTCTTGGTGTTGACTTTTATTGCTGTGAACTTTCCTCTTATTAATAGAACTGCTGTTAGGGAGTTTGAAATTGACATGTATATACTGCTGTATTTAAAATGGACAACCAACAAGGACCTACTGTAACTCAGGGACCAACAGGGAACTCTGCTCAATATTTTGTAACAGCCTGATTGGGAAAAATTTTTGAAAAAAAAAAAGATAAATGTATATGTATAACTGAATCATTTTGTTGTAGAGCTGAAACTGACATAACATTGTTTACCAACTACACTCCAAATATAAAATTTAAAGTTTTTTTAAAAAATTAAGGAAGACCCAAATAACTGTAGATATATTCATGTTCATTGATTATAAAACATAATTTTAAGATTGTAATATTCCTCAAATGGATCTACAGAGCCAACAATAGTTCTATCAAAATTTCACCTGTCATTTCTTATAGAAATGGACAAACTGAACCTAAAATTGAAAGAGATCCAGAATATCTGAAAACATCTTGAAAAAGAAGAACAAAATTGAAGGACACTTCTTGATTTCAAATTTCACTACAAAATTACAGTAATAAAAATGGTGTGATACTGGCATAGATCAATGGAAGAAAATTGAGAGTCTAGAAGTAAACACTGCAATTATGACAAATTGTTTGAAAAGGGTACAAATACAATTTGATATGAGAAAGAACAGTCTCTTTCAACAAATGATGCAGGAACAAGTAGTGAGAAAAAAATAGTCTTTTTTTCAACAAATGGTGTATATCCACATACAAAAGAATGAAGTTGGATCTCTTTATTATACCATACATAAAAATTAACTAAAATGGATCATAGATCTAAATATTTGAGCTAAAATAAAACTCTAAGAAGTAAACATAGTGACCTTGAGTTGGGCAAAGGCTTTTTACATATGACACCAAAAGTACAAGAAATTTTTTAAAAAACATAAAATGGACTTGACCAAAATGTAAACCTTCTGGACCACAAATTATATCATCAAGAAAGTGAAAAATCATATGAAATCTAGTAAGATTGTACTGATAAACACACATGCAGAACAGCGATGGACAAACAGACATAGAGGACAGACCTTATAAACATTGGAGGGAGGGAAGAATGAGAAATATGGAAAAAGTAACATGGAAACCTACACTATCACATGTAAAAGAGATAATCATTGTGAATATACTGTGGAACTAAGGGATCTTACATGGGGACTAGGAAACAACCTGGAGAGGCTGGATGGGGGTAGTGGAAGGGAGGCTCAGTTGGGAGGGATCAAAGATATGCATATGATGGATTTGGGATTATACAGAGCTGTAAACAACAAAACTCTGTAAAAGCAAAATCAAACAAAATAAAAAATATATATTAAAAAGAAAGAAAGTGAAAAATCAACCCATAAAATGAGAGAAAGCATTTGCTCAATTTGAAAGGGGCAAATGACTCCCTAACTTCAGACTATATTACAAAGCAACAGTCGTCAAGACAGTATGGTACTGGCACAAAAACAGAAATATAGACCAATGGAACAAGATAGAGAGTCTAGAAGTAAACACTGCAATTATGACAAATTGTTTGAAAAGGGTACAAATACAATTTGATATGAGAAAGAACAGTCTCTTTCAACAAATGATGCAGGAACAAGTAGTGAGAAAAAAATAGTCTTTTTTTCAACAAATGGTGTATATCCACATACAAAAGAATGAAGTTGGATCTCTTTATTATACCATACATAAAAATTAACTAAAATGGATCATAGATCTAAATATTTGAGCTAAAATAAAACTCTAAGAAGTAAACATAGTGACCTTGAGTTGGGCAAAGGCTTTTTACATATGACACCAAAAGTACAAGAAATTTTTTAAAAAACATAAAATGGACTTGACCAAAATGTAAACCTTCTGGACCACAAATTATATCATCAAGAAAGTGAAAAATCATATGAAATCTAGTAAGATTGTACTGATAAACACACATGCAGAACAGCGATGGACAAACAGACATAGAGGACAGACCTTATAAACATTGGAGGGAGGGAAGAATGAGAAATATGGAAAAAGTAACATGGAAACCTACACTATCACATGTAAAAGAGATAATCATTGTGAATATACTGTGGAACTAAGGGATCTTACATGGGGACTAGGAAACAACCTGGAGAGGCTGGATGGGGGTAGTGGAAGGGAGGCTCAGTTGGGAGGGATCAAAGATATGCATATGATGGATTTGGGATTATACAGAGCTGTAAACAACAAAACTCTGTAAAAGCAAAATCAAACAAAATAAAAAATATATATTAAAAAGAAAGAAAGTGAAAAATCAACCCATAAAATGAGAGAAAGCATTTGCTCAATTTGAAAGGGGCAAATGACTCCCTAACTTCAGACTATATTACAAAGCAACAGTCGTCAAGACAGTATGGTACTGGCACAAAAACAGAAATATAGACCAATGGAACAAGATAGAGAACCCAGAGATAAATCCACGCACCTATGGGTACCTTATTTTGGACAAAGGAGGCTAAAATATAAAATGGACCAAAGACAGCCTCTTTAGCAAATGGTGCTGGGAAAACTGGACAGCTACGTGCAAAAAAAATGAAGTTGGGACATTCCCTGACACCATACACAAAGATAAATTAGAAATGGATTAAAGACCTAAATGTAAGACCAGAAACTCTAAAACTCTTAGAGGAGAATATAGGCAAAACACTCAACGACATAAATCAAAGTAAGATTTTCTCTGACCCACCTACTAGAATAGCAGAACTAAAAAGAAAAATGAACATGTGGGAGCTAATGAAACTTAGAAGCTTTTGTACAGCAAAAGAAACCACAAAAAGGCTGAACAGACAACCCACAGAATGGGAGAAAATCATAGCAAATGAAACGACAAACAATAAATCTACAAGCAACTCAGACAACTCAACATCAGAAAAATGAAGAACCCAAACAAAAAATGGGAAAAGGACCTAAACAGACACTTCTCCAAAGAGGACATACAGATAGCCAAAAGGCACATGAAATGATGCTCAACCTTGCTTATTGTTAGAGAAATGCCAATCAAAACTACAATAAGACATCACCTCACACCCGTTAGAATGGCCATCATCAACAAATCTATGGTCGATAAATGCTGGAGAGGATGCGGAGAAAAGGGAACGCTCTTGCATTGCTGGTGGGAATGTAAATTGATACACTATGGAAGACAGTACAGAGATTCCTTAAAAAACTAAAAATAGAAGCACCCTATGACCCAGCAATCCCACTATTAGGCTTATACCCTGATGAAATCAAAATTGAAAGAAACACCTATACCCCAATGTTCATTGCACCTCTCTATACAATGGCTAGAACATGGAAGCAACCTAGATGTCCATCGATTAATGAATGGATAAAAAAACTCTGGTACATATATACAATGGAATACCACTCAGCTGTAAAAAGAAATGCAGAAGAATCAGTCCTAATGAGATGATTGGATCTAGAACCTATTATACAAAGTGAAGTCAGTCAAAAAGAGAAGGACAAGTATAATATACTAACACATATATATGGAATGTAATAGGATGGTAATGATAACACGGGCAGTGACATGATGGAAAAACAGACATGGATAGTAGACATATGGACATTGTGGAGAATGAACAGTGGGTGGGAAGTGTAAAGGAAGTAGCATGAAAACCTATACTAACACATATGAAAAAAATAACTATTGTCATTGCACTGTGGGAAAAGGGGATCCTGCAGGGGCGCTGTGTGACACCCTGGAGGGGTGGGATGGGTGGGATATACATATGACTGATCTGGGATCATACATATCTGTAAAAGACAAAACTCTGTAAAAGTAAAATAAAAATTTTAAAAAATAAAAATAAAAGGGGCAAATGAATGGACACATCTCCAAAGAATGACTTAATGGCCAATAGCACATGAAAAGATCCTCCACATCATTAGCCCACAGGGAAATGTAAATCAAAACCACAATGAGAGATATCTTCACACCCACTAGGGTCTATAATAAAATAGATAGTAACAAGTGTTGGCAAGGGTGTGGAGAAATTGGAACCTTAATACATTGCTGGTGGGAATGTGAAATGGGGTAGCAGTTTTGGACATCAATTTATCATAAAATTACCAAGTAACCTAGAAATTCCCCTCCTAGGTATATATCCAAGAGAAATGAAAACATGTCACAAACACTTGTATATAAATGTTCATACCAGAATTTTTCATAATAGTTAAAAATGGAAACAACCCAAATGTCCATCAATTGATGAAAGAAAACATGTTATATGCATACAATGGAATATTATTCAGCAATAAAAAGGAATAAAATACTGATACATGCTACAACATGGATAAATCTTGCTGAGTGAAAGAATCCAGTCACAGAAGACCACATATTTTATGATTCCATTTATATAAATTGTCCAGAATAGGCAAGTTTATAGGGGTAGAGAGAAGACTAATGGTTGCCTAGAACTAGACAGGGGAGCAATGTGGTAAGACTGCTAATGGCTCTGGTGTTTTTTGTGGAGTGATGAAAATTCTGTTAAGTTTATTGTGGGCCTGTTTGCATAACTCTGTGGACATAATTTTAAAAGCATTCAGGGACTTCCCTGGTATCACAGTGGTTAAGAACCTGTGTTTCCACCGCATGGGGCTGGTCAATCCCTGGTCAGGGCACTAAGATCCTACATACAGCACAGTATGGCAAAAAAAAAGAAAAGACAAGAAAAACTTAGAGGGCTGAATAGTACCGTATGTGAGTTTTATTGCAATAAAACTGAACAACAACAATGAAATGAACTACCAGAGTATTTCAAGCAGAGGAAACTGAGGAGGCAGAAAGATTTAGTCATTAATCCACGTAGTGTGGATGGCAGAAGTCAGGAAAGAAATAAGAAATAAGCAAAATGATGCTGGAGAGGCAGGCTAGGGCTGAATCAGAAAGGGCTGTGAATATCATACTAAGGACTTGGATTTTATCCTAAGGAAAAGAAACCTATTGAAGGACTTACATGGAGTGTGGAGATGATCAGATTTGTCTGGTAAAAAAAGGATATCTAGTTTATATGGGTCAGTAGATTGGATGTGACTCAGAGATTGGACTAATCTGTAGTAACTGGGCAAGTGATATATTGAACAGATACTTGGGAGAAAGAATCAATGGGACATTGCTTGGAGGGAGCAATTTGACCTGACCCTAGATTAGAAGCAGGCACTTTTTCAGCTTTTGTAGGCAGTTTACTTCCTTCTATAGGGCCTCATTAATCATTCATATTTTCAAGCCTTCACACATTCACTTTACAACACTGTAGGCATTGATCTATAACAAGATCTGAGATCCTTCCTGTGGCTGACTTTCCCAGTTGCATAAGGCCAACTCTTCATAAGCCTGAATTTAAGACTTTACCATCTAAAAATGTGAAAGTGTTAATCATTCAGTCATGTCCAACTCTTTGTGATCCTGTGGACTGTAACCCACCAGGCTCCTCTGTCCGTGGAATTCTTCAGGCAAGAATACTGGAGTGGGTTGCTATTACCTACTCCAGGGGATCTTACTCAGATATAAAAATGTTTGGGCTTCAGAAACTAAAGAATTACAGCTTTTCCTAAGGTAAATTAGGAAAAAGAAATTACAGAATCAGCTTTTGTGGGCCTGTTTGCATAACTCTGTGGACATAATTTTAAAAGCATTCAGGGACTTCCCTGGTATCACAGTGGTTAAGAACCTGTGTTTCCACCGCATGGGGCTGGTCAATCCCTGGTCAGGGCACTAAGATCCTACATACAGCACAGTATGGCAAAAAAAAAGAAAAGACAAGAAAAACTTAGAGGGCTGAATAGTACCGTATGTGAGTTTTATTGCAATAAAACTGAACAACAACAATGAAATGAACTACCAGAGTATTTCAAGCAGAGGAAACTGAGGAGGCAGAAAGATTTAGTCATTAATCCACGTAGTGTGGATGGCAGAAGTCAGGAAAGAAATAAGAAATAAGCAAAATGATGCTGGAGAGGCAGGCTAGGGCTGAATCAGAAAGGGCTGTGAATATCATACTAAGGACTTGGATTTTATCCTAAGGAAAAGAAACCTATTGAAGGACTTACATGGAGTGTGGAGATGATCAGATTTGTCTGGTAAAAAAAGGATATCTAGTTTATATGGGTCAGTAGATTGGATGTGACTCAGAGATTGGACTAATCTGTAGTAACTGGGCAAGTGATATATTGAACAGATACTTGGGAGAAAGAATCAATGGGACATTGCTTGGAGGGAGCAATTTGACCTGACCCTAGATTAGAAGCAGGCACTTTTTCAGCTTTTGTAGGCAGTTTACTTCCTTCTATAGGGCCTCATTAATCATTCATATTTTCAAGCCTTCACACATTCACTTTACAACACTGTAGGCATTGATCTATAACAAGATCTGAGATCCTTCCTGTGGCTGACTTTCCCAGTTGCATAAGGCCAACTCTTCATAAGCCTGAATTTAAGACTTTACCATCTAAAAATGTGAAAGTGTTAATCATTCAGTCATGTCCAACTCTTTGTGATCCTGTGGACTGTAACCCACCAGGCTCCTCTGTCCGTGGAATTCTTCAGGCAAGAATACTGGAGTGGGTTGCTATTACCTACTCCAGGGGATCTTACTCAGATATAAAAATGTTTGGGCTTCAGAAACTAAAGAATTACAGCTTTTCCTAAGGTAAATTAGGAAAAAGAAATTACAGAATCACCGCTAGAAGTTAGGTAGCTAAGCAGTCATTTTAAAATAATTATCTCGGGAAGGGGGGGACATAAGTATACCTATGACAGATTCAGGCTGAGGTATGGTAGTAAACAACAGAACTCTGTAAAAATAATAACAATAAATAAATTATCCTCAAGGATATAAAAACCTTTGCACAAAAAAGATAGGTTTTTAAAAATTCTTTCCCTCACTGAGAAAAAAAATAAGAAAAATAAAAAAAGATTTAAGCCCAAACACGTAGTCCTATACAGAATAATTCCTGCTATGGAAAATTATTTAACAGTGAAATGGATAGCAAAAGCCAGTTGGGCAACTTTTGCTCTGGTCTTAGAGGATAGATTTTTATATATCTGGGAAGGCTTCGGTGTGGCCCTGTCCATCAGGAGTGGTGCCAGCAGTTCCTGGGCAGGACAGCAAGAACTTTAGTGAAGGGTTGCCCAGGTCTCCCTTCCCCCTTGCTTGCATTGGTCACAGGGTTCTATAAAGAAAGATCGGTGAGCTCTGATGGTCTCTTTGAGTAAAGGAGCTCTGACTACATTTCTGTGTGAAAACCGGGAGCAAACTCTCTGCTCACAGGTAGACACACTTAAGATACCTACCTTCCACATTGGAGACAAAGCCCAAACTCCGCTTAAGATCAGAGCAGATGGAGTGGAGACACCATCGGAATTTAGCATCACAGCGATACTTGTTGGCACCACAAGTGTCATAACAGACATCCAGCTGGTTGTTAATTCATTCATATTTTTCAAGCCTTCACACATTCACTTTACAACACTGTAGGCATTGATCTATAACAAGATCTGAGATCCTTCCTGTGGCTGACTTTCCCAGTTGCATAAGGCCAACTCTTCATAAGCCTGAATTTAAGACTTTACCATCTAAAAATGTGAAAGTGTTAATCATTCAGTCATGTCCAACTCTTTGTGATCCTGCAGACTGTAACCCACCAGGCTCCTCTGTCCGTGGACTTCTTCAGGCAAGAATACTGGAGTGGGTTGCTATTACCTACTCAGGGATCTTACTCAGATATAAAAATGTTTGGGCTTCAGAAACTAAAGAATTACAGCTTTTCCTAAGGTAAATTAGGAAAAAGAAATTACAGAATCACCGCTAGAAGTTAGGTAGCTAAGCAGTCATTTTAAAATAATTATCTCGGGAAGGGGGGGACATAAGTATACCTATGACAGATTCAGGCTGAGGTATGGTAGTAAACAACAGAACTCTGTAAAAATAATAACAATAAATAAATTATCCTCAAGGATATAAAAACCTTTGCACAAAAAAGATAGGTTTTTAAAAATTCTTTCCCTCACTGAGAAAAAAAATAAGAAAAATAAAAAAAGATTTAAGCCCAAACACGTAGTCCTATACAGAATAATTCCTGCTATGGAAAATTATTTAACAGTGAAATGGATAGCAAAAGCCAGTTGGGCAACTTTTGCTCTGGTCTTAGAGGATAGATTTTTATATATCTGGGAAGGCTTCGGTGTGGCCCTGTCCATCAGGAGTGGTGCCAGCAGTTCCTGGGCAGGACAGCAAGAACTTTAGTGAAGGGTTGCCCAGGTCTCCCTTCCCCCTTGCTTGCATTGGTCACAGGGTTCTATAAAGAAAGATCGGTGAGCTCTGATGGTCTCTTTGAGTAAAGGAGCTCTGACTACATTTCTGTGTGAAAACCGGGAGCAAACTCTCTGCTCACAGGTAGACACACTTAAGATACCTACCTTCCACATTGGAGACAAAGCCCAAACTCCGCTTAAGATCAGAGCAGATGGAGTGGAGACACCATCGGAATTTAGCATCACAGCGATACTTGTTGGCACCACAAGTGTCATAACAGACATCCAGCTGGTTGCAGCACTTGGTCATTGCTGGAATGCCCAAGTCCATCTGGGGAAAAGTGAAGAAAGAAAACAGAAGGAAGAAAACGCCACGTTTAGACCAAGGACCTTAGGCAACCTTGCCTACCTTGTTCTCAAATTTCGGTTACAGATTCAGATCAGTTTAGAAGCACCAGATGACCGGAAAGAATATGTCAGGTTGACAGTTACAGGATACTAAGGTTTGGTCATGATCCAGTTATTAGTTTAATAACTTTTTCTTTAAGATTTTAGTAATTTTGAAATTCACAGGCCATTATAGAGTTAAAATAGAAATCGGAAAGTTAGGCAAGAGGGCAGAGCTTCAGAACTGCCCTCTTGTCTAATTCAATGCAACTAAAACCTACACTAATGAGATATTGTTTGAACAAATGATTCCAAGGCTCAGAAGTATGAAAAATAAAGCCTTAGGTCATGAAGACGTCACCAGTACTTATCTGCTTGCAATGTGTTGGGGAACAGAGTATAGACCATAGTTCCTGATCACAAAGGGACTACAATCAAACAACATCTAACACACACACACACACACACACACACACACACTCATAAAGTATACTATAAATAATTATAAATCTGTCATAAACTAAGTTCATAGACTGCTACATACAGAATTATCAAATGGGAATTTTCAGAGAGGATTATTAGAGATGATGATATACTTAAGATATAACAACTAAAGAAAGGTAATAAGCAAATCATATATGAACAAGTCAACCAGTTTGTTTAGTCTTTCAAGGGTCTTATCAGGTTGATATATATATATTACATTTTTTTTTCTTTAATCAGGAAGAAAGGCAATTTGATAGATGCCCTTGACTTCCGAAGTACCAAGTTAGATTTGATTGGGCTTCCCGGGTGGTGCTAGTGATAAAGAACTCGCCTCCCAATGCAAGAGACATAAGAGACACGGGTTTGATCCCTTGGTCAGGAAGATCCCCTGGAGGAGGGCATGGCAACCCACTCCAGTATTCTTGCCTGGAGAATCCCATGGACAGGAGAGCCTGGCAGGCTACAGTCCATAGGGTTGCAAAGAGTCTGACATGACTGAAGCAACTTAGCAGACACGTACTTGAGGACATGGTACAACAAGTGATTAAAAAGAAATAATCATTCTATGGTTTATAAAATAGATGGGAATAGCATGAGTTTATACATGGACCTTTGTAGTTAGTTCTTCTTCTTATATAGACTTGGATGGAAACTGTGAAAATCTGGTTTCAAGGTATGGATGGGCATTGATTAATGAGTTATTATAGATCCTTTCCTCTTGGGTCTTGTGAAGTGTTCCCTTGTTTGAACGTTTACTCCAAGGCTTCTCAAGCAGAATATGGGCTTCTGTTGTCCTTTTAGGCAAAAACCCAAACAAAGCATTGTTACATTAAGAAATACTCTAATTCATTAGACTAGGCAAAGGCCAGAACCCAGATATTGTGGGTGAATTCCCATCATCTGATACCTGGAGCAAACTACTTTGGTTGTACCTCATCCCTAAACCTAAAAATATAGCACAACAGAGATGGAAGAATTAGATGAATATAATGGCTATCATTCAACTCAACTCAATCGGAAATTCTTGGATTAGTTCTAAAGTATATTTGTACAAGCAAGCAAAACATTACTCCCCAAATAGAGTGCATACCACTTCCATAGCTACTATTTAAATTGGTATCAATTGGGAATTTTCAGAGAGGATTATTAGAGATGATGATATACTTAAGATATAACAACTAAAGAAAGGTAATAAGCAAATCATATATGAACAAGTCAACCAGTTTGTTTAGTCTTTCAAGGGTCTTATCAGGTTGATATATATATATTACATTTTTTTTTCTTTAATCAGGAAGAAAGGCATTTTGATAGATGCCCTTGACTTCCGAAGTACCAAGTTAGATTTGATTGGGCTTCCCGGGTGGTGCTAGTGATAAAGAACTCGCCTCCCAATGCAAGAGACATAAGAGACACGGGTTTGATCCCTTGGTCAGGAAGATCCCCTGGAGGAGGGCATGGCAACCCACTCCAGTATTCTTGCCTGGAGAATCCCATGGACAGGAGAGCCTGGCAGGCTACAGTCCATAGGGTTGCAAAGAGTCTGACATGACTGAAGCAACTTAGCAGACACGTACTTGAGGACATGGTACAACAAGTGATTAAAAAGAAATAATCATTCTATGGTTTATAAAATAGATGGGAATAGCATGAGTTTATACATGGACCTTTGTAGTTAGTTCTTCTTCTTATATAGACTTGGATGGAAACTGTGAAAATCTGGTTTCAAGGTATGGATGGGCATTGATTAATGAGTTATTATAGATCCTTTCCTCTTGGGTCTTGTGAAGTGTTCCCTTGTTTGAACGTTTACTCCAAGGCTTCTCAAGCAGAATATGGGCTTCTGTTGTCCTTTTAGGCAAAAACCCAAACAAAGCATTGTTACATTAAGAAATACTCTAATTCATTAGACTAGGCAAAGGCCAGAACCCAGATATTGTGGGTGAATTCCCATCATCTGATACCTGGAGCAAACTACTTTGGTTGTACCTCATCCCTAAACCTAAAAATATAGCACAACAGAGATGGAAGAATTAGATGAATATAATGGCTATCATTCAACTCAACTCAATCGGAAATTCTTGGATTAGTTCTAAAGTATATTTGTACAAGCAAGCAAAACATTACTCCCCAAATAGAGTGCATACCACTTCCATAGCTACTATTTAAATTGGTATCAATTAAAAGATATTAGCCAAAAATATGTGGTTTCAAATATAATAATAATTTATATAATATGTATATTTGAAAGAATTGTCTTTCTTCTGTGTCCATACTTATGTTGATGATTGTGGACCATGCTAAGCCTACAGCTATGAAGACTGTGAATTAAACAAAAATATCATATGTAAGAGGGCACTTTCCCACAAGACACCATAGATCTACATATTTATTAAGAGAAATATCTAGCCAGTGACAGTCAAATTTCCTTTTCTTACAAAATCAACATATTAAGTTTAGTTCTGACAAACGGAAGAAAACTGTCTTGAAGAAACAGGATTTTTTTTTCAAGTTGCACAAAAATGCCACATGGGTGAGCAGCATCTTAGTTAGAAGGATAAACATTATGCTACTTAGAAAATTATTGCAAAGATCTTTTGAAACAGCAGAAAAGTGAAGTTTAACCAATTAAGACACAAACTAAAGACATAGCTAAACAAAAAAAGATACAATATCCTTCTGCTAATTTACATGAAACCTCTTTTCTAAAGTGATAAAGGCAAAAGGGCTTCCAAGAGATCTTTTAAAAATTATTCCTTGCTTTTAGAGGAAGCTGATAGATTGAGAAATAATCACTGGCAAAATGAAAAATGTTTTAGCCAGCAGCTGGTTGACAGGGGGCTCTATGTGTATGTGTGCTCGCATGTGTGTGCATGAGGGTGTTTGGAGAGTTCTATGATGTTAATACTCCAAACATAATTGATTTGACAGTTCAGACCTGAAGTCGGCCACTTGCAAAAGTCCTGAGGAGACAGCAATCAGCCCTCCCTGGTCAGTACCAGCTTGCTCCAGTACATCATTAGAAAGTCTCACCAATTTAAATAAGTCAAACATGTCAGATCTGTTTCAAATTAAGTTATGTTTGGTTTGGTAAAGCTCAACTGATTTCAAAGTTCACTACCAAATGGCACTGGTTGAGAAAACAGAGATGGAAGAATTAGATGAATATAATGGCTATCATTCAACTCAACTCAATCGGAAATTCTTGGATTAGTTCTAAAGTATATTTGTACAAGCAAGCAAAACATTACTCCCCAAATAGAGTGCATACCACTTCCATAGCTACTATTTAAATTGGTATCAATTAAAAGATATTAGCCAAAAATATGTGGTTTCAAATATAATAATAATTTATATAATATGTATATTTGAAAGAATTGTCTTTCTTCTGTGTCCATACTTATGTTGATGATTGTGGACCATGCTAAGCCTACAGCTATGAAGACTGTGAATTAAACAAAAATATCATATGTAAGAGGGCACTTTCCCACAAGACACCATAGATCTACATATTTATTAAGAGAAATATCTAGCCAGTGACAGTCAAATTTCCTTTTCTTACAAAATCAACATATTAAGTTTAGTTCTGACAAACGGAAGAAAACTGTCTTGAAGAAACAGGATTTTTTCAAGTTGCACAAAATGCCACATGGGTGAGCAGCATCTTAGTTAGAAGGATAAACATTATGCTACTTAGAAAATTATTGCAAAGATCTTTTGAAACAGCAGAAAAGTGAAGTTTAACCAATTAAGACACAAACTAAAGACATAGCTAAACAAAAAAAGATACAATATCCTTCTGCTAATTTACATGAAACCTCTTTTCTAAAGTGATAAAGGCAAAAGGGCTTCCAAGAGATCTTTTAAAAATTATTCCTTGCTTTTAGAGGAAGCTGATAGATTGAGAAATAATCACTGGCAAAATGAAAAATGTTTTAGCCAGCAGCTGGTTGACAGGGGGCTCTATGTGTATGTGTGCTCGCATGTGTGTGCATGAGGGTGTTTGGAGAGTTCTATGATGTTAATACTCCAAACATAATTGATTTGACAGTTCAGACCTGAAGTCGGCCACTTGCAAAAGTCCTGAGGAGACAGCAATCAGCCCTCCCTGGTCAGTACCAGCTTGCTCCAGTACATCATTAGAAAGTCTCACCAATTTAAATAAGTCAAACATGTCAGATCTGTTTCAAATTAAGTTATGTTTGGTTTGGTAAAGCTCAACTGATGTTTGCACTGGTGATTTCAAAGTTCACTACCAAATGGCTAATCTGAGGGATAGCTGACCTCTGAGAAAAGGAAATCAGACACTTTGAAAATTATCTCCTTTTCTCTGTATCCAATTTGAAATACTAACTACATGGCTCAACCGTATTCCATAAGTGATGAGTTCTATCAGTGGTAACTCTTGGGTTAGTCTTAGTTAAAAACCAGTCTACCAAGAAAACAATGGTGGTGTACATACTCTTTCTGGTACCTTGATACCCAGGAAATAGGAGCTGCAGCCATTGGGCTCCTGAGGCTTGTAGCCAGGTCTGGGCATGGGTGCCTTTCCTAGCAGGGGAAAGAGAGGAAAGAAGCAGGAAGAAATATTTAGAAATTAAGCATTTGGAAACATTCATCAAATAAAAATTGTCTAAAAATTTATTCAATTTTTCTTTTCAAAGGCACTGTCCTCACTAATAGGTGTAAATGGTGATGATGATAATGATGATGTCGTAAAAGAGTAATAACTTCAGATCAGGCTGGCATTTTCTTCCTTATCCTGAAGACTGTTGTGAGCATTTATTTACTATCAATTCTAACATTTCTTACATGTATCACCTTGAAGATAAGCGAAGATAATGGCCATGCTGAAACCAAACTAAAACAACTTAAGGTTTCTCATTCTTCTATCCACTGTAAGACAATAATACTATACACAAAGACCACCACCTGATCATACACTTAAGGGGTCAGAGTTAAAAATAGTATCATGATCATTTTTGGAATGACTTGAAGGAAATTTTGCAAGATTCCATAAATGTAGACAAAGAATTATGTACCATAGTATAAAGAAAACACCCCTATGCAATATTTTAGGTGTCATAGAACTAAGACAAAACTATCTGAAAAAAGCTCTGGATTTCTTGGTTTCTCCTATGGTTCTTTTGGGTTATTTTATAGTCTTGCAAATATATACAGAAATGCCTTGTCAATGTATGAAAGGGACTTATAGATAAAGATGACCTTGACCTGAGATGACCTCGGAACAGTCATCTGCAGTAAGTATTTTTATTCCATTATCCAGATAAGGAATATGGGATAAGAGGTTTAGTGACTTGCCCAAGTCATATAGAATGTGGGGGGGGATTAGGGTATAAATCCAGATTTCCTGTTTGTCTCCAAAACCCATCTTCTTGCTCTTTATTTCTCTGCCTCTTATAGGAGATTCAAGACATGATAAAAGACTGAGGAAATAAGCTAAGAATTAATCTGCCAAGTGAAGCACATGGCACTTCTTCTTTTCTGAATTTTCTCCTATGAGGTATTTTATTCCTAATCATTTTGTATTAAGTAACATTATAAAACTGCAGTCAGAGAAACAAATATCCATGTACTTATTGCACAGGGACAATGAACATTAACGGTGTCAAACTTGCTGTTTAAATACTTTTTTCAGCTTAATTAAATGTTATAAGTACAGTTGAAGTCCCCTTATACCACATTTTTCTGTTTAACTTTTAGATTCTAAGTCCATGTTTTAAAGCCCTCTCTCCATTTATTCTTAAAAATTGTCTTGATTACTCTTGGACCTTTACTCTTGCATATGAATTTGAGAGTCAACTTAGTACTTTCTACAAGAGACATCGTCAGGATTTTTATTGAAAATACATTGAATTTATAGATTAACTTGGAGACAACTGACTTTCTTAGAAAATTCTTAATTCCCAGAAAAGATCCTAACATACCTTTCTATTTACTTAGGTCTTTATGTTCTTCAATATAGTGTTATGATTTACTCCATATACTTATTATCTGTACTATTCAGATGCTTAAACAAGATAGAATTTCTTACCATGATCTAAAATTAGGGCTCAGAAAGCTAAAATGATAAGTCTACCCTTTTTGGGAAGCAAAGCTGCCTTCTGCTCTACCCATCTTGGTCTCATGATCCAAGATGGAGCTTCAGCCAACACATCCATATTACAAGCAGCAGGAGGGAAGGAGATAAAAGTTCAGAGCACCTCTCTTTAATAAATCCACTCCAGAATATTATACATATCATCTCCCTTACTTCCCTTTAGCCAGACTTTAATCAAGTGGCAACACTTACTTGCAAAGCTGGGCTAGGAAATGAAGTTCTTCTTCAATGTAGGCAGCCATGACCCCACCTTGAAGTTGAAAGGAGGGCTTATGAATGTAGAAAAATGTGGACAATAAGCAGTCTCTGTCACAGTCTGTTTGGGTATTTGCTGTGGTACAGCATGCTTATAAGATGGTGGTTCAAGATACCCCTCAGTGAAACCTGTCTCCTGGTATTATACCTTTGTGTATTGTCCTTGGGTTGGCAGAAGTGGAGGTATGCTGCTTTGAAAATTACATTATAAAAGACTACAGCTTCTGTCATGGAAAAGTCCATGTTAAAGCCTGCTGGTAACAGTCACATGAGGTTGGAAGGAGATCTCCAGTTTCAGTCGTATATTCAGAGATGGCAGTAGCACCTATCATCCAGGCAGTGTGACTAGAACCCTTATGAGAAACTCAGAGCAGAAGCATGCAGCAGAACTTATAGATTCCTGACCCTTAGAAACCATGTTACAATAAATGTTTGTTAATTTTAGCTGCGAAGTTTGGGGGTCACTTATTCCTCAACAATACTTAACTACCACAGTTGCCATTATAATTTGGATCTTTTTTTATTACATTTTTTTCTACAACAGCTTTATTGAGATGTAATTCACATATTATACATTCACTCATTTGATGTGTGAAATTCAGTGGGTTTTAGCTGTGAGACCATCGCTGAAATCTAGTTTTAGAACATTTTTATTATCCCAAGAAGAAACCCATCCTTAGCAGTCACTCTCCATCTTTCACAGTTTATCCATATTGTAGCATGTATCAGGATCTGTTCTTTTTTATGTCTGGAGAATACTCCATCTAAATGGATCTACCACAGTTAGTTTATTCATTCACAATTGATGGACTAGGTGGTTGTTGCCATTTTTTGGCTATCTGTGGAGAGTGAACAATTGTGAACAAGTATTTGTTTGAATATCTGTTTTCTGTTCTTTGGGGTATATATACCTGAGGAGTGGAGTTTAGGTCATACAGTAATTCTGTTTAACTTTTTGAGGAACAATCAGCCTGCCTTTTTCAGCAGCTGTATCATTTTGCAGTCAAACCAGAAATACACAGAGGTTCCAATTTCTTCAGTCCTCATGATTTCACAACCGTGTATATGTAGGCGGAACAATCTGAAGACTTCGGTGTATTTTATCTCTAGAGAATTCATAGACTTTGAATTTTATTTTCTTCATTCTCTATGGCTTCCCCTTCTGGGCCTCTTATTACTGAATGGTGAATCTTTTTGATCCTCTCCTTCATATACTTAATCTCTCTTTTTTACTTTCCATCTTTTTCTCACTATACTAAATTTTCACTAGCTTCATCATTTTGTTTTCTATTTTACTAATTATCTCTAGGTTGACTAACTGCTAGATTATCTGCTGTGTAATCCATCTACTGAGTTTTTTCTTCTGATAACTATAATTTTTATTTCTGTAAGTTCTATTTAAATCTTCTTTTAAAAGTGTGTTTTTTTTAAGTTCTAATTTTTAATTGTTCTTTTATTTCTTTAATAATTTCAAACGTTGCTATTATTTTATTATCTCCAGTCTTTAGTATTCCCTTTCATTGTTTAATGTCTACTGACTCTTCCTCACGGTCCATTATCTTTTCTTTTCTTTTGGAGGAGGGGGGCGGGCCACTTCTATTGGTCTTTCATGTATCTATTTTCATCTGTCTTTGTTCTTTGGCCCGTGTGGACCTCCCATCGCAGTGGCCTCTGTTGTCGCAGAGCACCGGCTCTGGGCACATGTGCTCCAGAGCACTGGCTCGGTAATTTTATTATCCCAAGAAGAAACCCATCCTTAGCAGTCACTCTCCATCTTTCACAGTTTATCCATATTGTAGCATGTATCAGGATCTGTTCTTTTTTATGTCTGGAGAATACTCCATCTAAATGGATCTACCACAGTTAGTTTATTCATTCACAATTGATGGACTAGGTGGTTGTTGCCATTTTTTGGCTATCTGTGGAGAGTGAACAATTGTGAACAAGTATTTGTTTGAATATCTGTTTTCTGTTCTTTGGGGTATATATACCTGAGGAGTGGAGTTTAGGTCATACAGTAATTCTGTTTAACTTTTTGAGGAACAATCAGCCTGCCTTTTTCAGCAGCTGTATCATTTTGCAGTCAAACCAGAAATACACAGAGGTTCCAATTTCTTCAGTCCTCATGATTTCACAACCGTGTATATGTAGGCGGAACAATCTGAAGACTTCGGTGTATTTTATCTCTAGAGAATTCATAGACTTTGAATTTTATTTTCTTCATTCTCTATGGCTTCCCCTTCTGGGCCTCTTATTACTGAATGGTGAATCTTTTTGATCCTCTCCTTCATATACTTAATCTCTCTTTTATACTTTCCATCTTTTTCTCACTATACTAAATTTTCACTAGCTTCATCATTTTGTTTTCTATTTTACTAATTATCTCTAGGTTGACTAACTGCTAGATTATCTGCTGTGTAATCCATCTACTGAGTTTTTTCTTCTGATAACTATAATTTTTATTTCTGTAAGTTCTATTTAAATCTTCTTTTAAAAGTGTGTTTTTGTTAAGTTCTAATTTTTAATTGTTCTTTTATTTCTTTAATAATTTCAAACGTTGCTATTATTTTATTATCTCCAGTCTTTAGTATTCCCTTTCATTGTTTAATGTCTACTGACTCTTCCTCACGGTCCATTATCTTTTCTTTTCTTTTGGAGGGGGGCGGGCGGGCCACTTCTATTGGTCTTTCATGTATCTATTTTCATCTGTCTTTGTTCTTTGGCCCGTGTGGACCTCCCATCGCAGTGGCCTCTGTTGTCGCAGAGCACCGGCTCTGGGCACATGTGCTCCAGAGCACTGGCTCGGTAATTGGACACATCGGTCTAGCCGCTCCGTGGCACGTGGGATCTTCCCAGGCCAGGGATCGAACCGGCGCCCCTTGCACTGCATGGCGGTGTCCTTACCCACTGGACCACCAGGGGAAGCCCAGGTAACGTTTCTTGATCTGGCTGCTACACTACACTAGATGTGTTCACTTTGTGAAAATTTATTAGGTTAATATTCTTATGATTTGTACACTTTTTTGATATAATTTTAACTTTTCTTCAGGTTGTAATAAGTACAATCTGAACAGGTGGTAAATGCACAAAAAAACCCAAATCTTGGGACCCGGAGCAAGAAGTGGCACGGACCGGACCCGGTAATTACAAATGGTATGTAATTGTTTTCAAAAGGGGCTGTTTTTCTAAAGAAATTCCTCTGCCCTGGGACACATACTGCAGAGAAGTCCCTAATTGCTTTTGCTTTGGCTCCAGGAGTCCCAGGACAATTGAGGCACAAGTATTTATGTTAATTTCTCAGCCTGGGATACTCACATCAGGCCAACTGAAGAGATTTCGATTCCTCATGTACACATAGAATATGCTTCTGGTGGTGAATTTTTTTAGTGAGTATTCTTTATTCCTCCTCTAAGCCCCACCCTCAGATGGACAGAAAGCATCCTTGCTACTTCCAATTCCTTTTAAACGGACTAGACAGTTTCCCAGGCTCTAAGCTTTATGCAGACTGTTCAATTCCAACTTCCCTTTTTTTTAAGTGTGTTTTGTTAATCCATCTACTGAGTTTTTCTTCTGATAACTATAATTTTTATTTCTGTAAGTTCTATTTAAATCTTCTTTTAAAAGTGTGTTTTTGTTAAGTTCTAATTTTTAATTGTTCTTTTATTTCTTTAATAATTTCAAACGTTGCTATTATTTTATTATCTCCAGTCTTTAGTATTCCCTTTCATTGTTTAATGTCTACTGACTCTTCCTCACGGTCCATTATCTTTTCTTTTCTTTTGGAGGGAGGGGGGCGGGCGGGCCACTTCTATTGGTCTTTCATGTATCTATTTTCATCTGTCTTTGTTCTTTGGCCCGTGTGGACCTCCCATCGCAGTGGCCTCTGTTGTCGCAGAGCACCGGCTCTGGGCACATGTGCTCCAGAGCACTGGCTCGGTAATTGGACACATCGGTCTAGCCGCTCCGTGGCACGTGGGATCTTCCCAGGCCAGGGATCGAACCGGCGCCCCTTGCACTGCATGGCGGTGTCCTTACCCACTGGACCACCAGGGGAAGCCCAGGTAACGTTTCTTGATCTGGCTGCTACACTACACTAGATGTGTTCACTTTGTGAAAATTTATTAGGTTAATATTCTTATGATTTGTACACTTTTTTGATATAATTTTAACTTTTCTTCAGGTTGTAATAAGTACAATCTGAACAGGTGGTAAATGCCCACAAACACCCAATTCTTGGGACCCGGAGCAAGAAGTGGCACGGACCGGACCCGGTAATTACAAATGGTATGTAATTGTTTTCAAAAGGGGCTGTTTTTCTAAAGAAATTCCTCTGCCCTGGGACACATACTGCAGAGAAGTCCCTAATTGCTTTTGCTTTGGCTCCAGGAGTCCCAGGACAATTGAGGCACAAGTATTTATGTTAATTTCTCAGCCTGGGATACTCACATCAGGCCAACTGAAGAGATTTCGATTCCTCATGTACACATAGAATATGCTTCTGGTGGTGAATTTTTTTAGTGAGTATTCTTTATTCCTCCTCTAAGCCCCACCCTCAGATGGACAGAAAGCATCCTTGCTACTTCCAATTCCTTTTAAACGGACTAGACAGTTTCCCAGGCTCTAAGCTTTATGCAGACTGTTCAATTCCAACTTCCCAATTCTTTTCCTTTCTCAGTATGAGCATTAAAGTCCATTCCTCAGCTCCTGGAGTCTGTGTGTAATGTTCCAAACTGGCACCTCCAAGGACCATAGCAGCATAAGCTCCTGCTACCACTTTGTGTGGCTTTATGTTTCCTGTTCATTTCTGGAACTTGAAGATTTCCCTTTATTTCATTCTAGCTTAAATGTGCATTTTTGTTGTTGTTGTTTTAATATTTTGTTTCCACTCAGCCTTTCTTATTATTTGTAATGTAGGGGTCCAGTATTTGTTGACGGAACATACCAGCCCACCAGTGATTACTTCATTACTTTTCAAAGACCTTGAGAAAAATAACTTAGCACTGATACTCTACTAACTTTCTCTCTGTGTGTGTGTGTGTGTGTAGCACTGAAAGTAGGGGAATGGGTATGATATATTAAATAATATTAGTAATCAAATTATACCTATGAAAATAATCACACAAATGTGTATTGTCTCTTGGATGTGAGACTATGGTTATTTTACTTTTTATTTGGTTTGTTCTTTTACAAATGTTCTACCTATACTAACTTTATAGAAATCGGGGGGGGGGGAACATTCAGTAAAGCAACAAATGTCTAAATTTGATGGTGAAATTTCACTCTAACAATTTTGTTGATCAAGGGTCTTTGCAGCAGACTCTGTCCCGTTTCCTGAGTTACCCTCTGTCTTTTTTAGACTTGATAACTCACAGAAGATAAAGCTCCTAGTTTTAAAGATAATGGGTTACCAACTATAGACACATCCTACCTCACCTGCTACACCTGATGACAGTTACTTTTATGTTTTTTAATTGCAGAAAGTCAAATTGCTTTTGCTTTGGCTCCAGGAGTCCCAGGACAATTGAGGCACAAGTATTTATGTTAATTTCTCAGCCTGGGATACTCACATCAGGCCAACTGAAGAGATTTCGATTCCTCATGTACACATAGAATATGCTTCTGGTGGTGAATTTTTTTAGTGAGTATTCTTTATTCCTCCTCTAAGCCCCACCCTCAGATGGACAGAAAGCATCCTTGCTACTTCCAATTCCTTTTAAACGGACTAGACAGTTTCCCAGGCTCTAAGCTTTATGCAGACTGTTCAATTCCAACTTCCCAATTCTTTTCCTTTCTCAGTATGAGCATTAAAGTCCATTCCTCAGCTCCTGGAGTCTGTGTGTAATGTTCCAAACTGGCACCTCCAAGGACCATAGCAGCATAAGCTCCTGCTACCACTTTGTGTGGCTTTATGTTTCCTGTTCATTTCTGGAACTTGAAGATTTCCCTTTATTTCATTCTAGCTTAAATGTGCATTTTTGTTGTTGTTGTTTTAATATTTTGTTTCCACTCAGCCTTTCTTATTATTTGTAATGTAGGGGTCCAGTATTTGTTGACGGAACATACCAGCCCACCAGTGATTACTTCATTACTTTTCAAAGACCTTGAGAAAAATAACTTAGCACTGATACTCTACTAACTTTCTCTCTGTGTGTGTGTGTGTGTGTAGCACTGAAAGTAGGGGAATGGGTATGATATATTAAATAATATTAGTAATCAAATTATACCTATGAAAATAATCACACAAATGTGTATTGTCTCTTGGATGTGAGACTATGGTTATTTTACTTTTTATTTGGTTTGTTCTTTTACAAATGTTCTACCTATACTAACTTTATAGAAATCGGGGGGTGGGGAACATTCAGTAAAGCAACAAATGTCTAAATTTGATGGTGAAATTTCACTCTAACAATTTTGTTGATCAAGGGTCTTTGCAGCAGACTCTGTCCCGTTTCCTGAGTTACCCTCTGTCTTTTTTAGACTTGATAACTCACAGAAGATAAAGCTCCTAGTTTTAAAGATAATGGGTTACCAACTATAGACACATCCTACCTCACCTGCTACACCTGATGACAGTTACTTTTATTGTATTTAATATTTTACGATAATTGCAGAAAGTCTGTTTAGGAATGAAGCTTGAAGTAAAAGTTCTAAGGAAAAACGTGATGATTTAAGACTGACAGAAATTGTGTACCTGCTGGAGCAGCTTTGAGTTGTTGAGTCTTTTCTGTTTGATCTTTTAGGTCTAAGCATCAGTAATGTACCATGTCACAAACTAATTTTATTTTTTATTTATTTTTTTTAATTTTTTTTTTATTTTATTTTTTAGTTTTGACGATTTATAGGAGTGGGAGGCTTGTCCGTCTGATCTGGATAAGGGCTTGGCAAACAGGGCCCAAGTCCAGCCCATTGTTTGTTCTTGTATAACCTGCCAGATAAAAATCATTTTTGTATTTTTAAATGGTTGGGGGAAGAGTCAAAACAAGGATAATATTTTGTGACATATGAAGCATACTTGAAATTACAATTTTAGTGCTCATATAAAAGTTCTTTTCAGAACACAGCAACACTCATTCATTATGTATATTAGCTACAGGAGCCGAAAATTGTTATGATCTTTGAAGTGAGGATGGTCTTTTAAGCGAAACATAAAATGAAGCAGCTATACAAAAAGTACAGATAGACTCCCTCTTGTGAAAATTTACATGTTTGACTAAAGTGAAACACCACAAAACACTTGAAGACAAATGAGGAAATAGGCATGAAACCTGAGAGTTCTGCCAGCAGGCAGATCTCCAGGGCTACTGTTTGTCTCTGATTTAGTAATTATTGAAATAATCACACAAATGTGTATTGTCTCTTGGATGTGAGACTATGGTTATTTTACTTTTTATTTGGTTTGTTCTTTTACAAATGTTCTACCTATACTAACTTTATAGAAATCGGGGGGTGGGGAACATTCAGTAAAGCAACAAATGTCTAAATTTGATGGTGAAATTTCACTCTAACAATTTTGTTGATCAAGGGTCTTTGCAGCAGACTCTGTCCCGTTTCCTGAGTTACCCTCTGTCTTTTTTAGACTTGATAACTCACAGAAGATAAAGCTCCTAGTTTTAAAGATAATGGGTTACCAACTATAGACACATCCTACCTCACCTGCTACACCTGATGACAGTTACTTTTATTGTATTTAATATTTTACGATAATTGCAGAAAGTCTGTTTAGGAATGAAGCTTGAAGTAAAAGTTCTAAGGAAAAACGTGATGATTTAAGACTGACAGAAATTGTGTACCTGCTGGAGCAGCTTTGAGTTGTTGAGTCTTTTCTGTTTGATCTTTTAGGTCTAAGCATCAGTAATGTACCATGTCACAAACTAATTTTATTTTTTATTTATTTTTTTTAATTTTTTTTTTATTTTATTTTTTAGTTTTGACGATTTATAGGAGTGGGAGGCTTGTCCGTCTGATCTGGATAAGGGCTTGGCAAACAGGGCCCAAGTCCAGCCCATTGTTTGTTCTTGTATAACCTGCCAGATAAAAATCATTTTGTATTTTTAAATGGTTGGGGGAAGAGTCAAAACAAGGATAATATTTTGTGACATATGAAGCATACTTGAAATTACAATTTTAGTGCTCATATAAAAGTTCTTTTCAGAACACAGCAACACTCATTCATTATGTATATTAGCTACAGGAGCCGAAAATTGTTATGATCTTTGAAGTGAGGATGGTCTTTTAAGCGAAACATAAAATGAAGCAGCTATACAAAAAGTACAGATAGACTCCCTCTTGTGAAAATTTACATGTTTGACTAAAGTGAAACACCACAAAACACTTGAAGACAAATGAGGAAATAGGCATGAAACCTGAGAGTTCTGCCAGCAGGCAGATCTCCAGGGCTACTGTTTGTCTCTCTGATTTGTCACAGCAAAAACGTCATGGGTTTATCACCCAGGTCAAGGGTTAAACCTCAGCGGGGAGGTTGTGTGCCTTCTCCCCACCCAGCTGGCTCCTCAAAGGCAGCTCTCCACTAGGGGTCGACCTGGAGGTCAGAGTGCTGATTTGAAGTGCACATTATGCTTCCTGCCAAATACAGCATGAGAAACACGGCAAGGGAGCAAAACAGAACTCTTGACAGCTAAATGAAGCAACAAACTCTATTTCAGTCGCTAAAACAGATTAAGTTACCATATGAGTTCAGGAAAGCAACTTGTCCTGATCTTCTTGGGACTGTCCCTGTTTCAGTCAAGTTCCTCCTTCCAAGAACCCTCATCCATTCCCTCCATCCTGGCAGACCCAAACCGTTCATCACCCTTCCTGAGAAACACCTTTGCCCTCTCAGTCAGTAGCCGTTTTCTTTTTTGGGAGGAAGGAATTGGGCTATAGATCCTCTAAGAATCTGATGAAGGCTGTGAATTCTCTGCCTGGAAAAATACACAAACTCACAGGTTCATAAAATTCTGCTCTAAGATTTCAAACAGATAAAAAGTTCTCTCAAGGGGCTTCCCTAGTGGTCCAGTGGGTAAAGAGTCTGCCTTGTGGTGCAAGGGGCACTGGTTCGATCCCTGGCCCAGGAAGATCCCATGTGACACAGAGCAGCTGGACTGGTGTGTTCATTTGCGAGACAGCCCTCTGGAGCACATGCGCCCAGAGCCAGTGCTCTGCAGCGAGAGAAGCCACTGCAACGGGAAGCCCACACAGACCAAAGAATAAAGATGGATGAAAACAAAATAAATAAAACCCAATAAAAGAGGCCAAAAAAGAGAACTCTTTAATAAAAAAAAAAAAAAGTTCTCTCGAAAATAAGAACACTGATATTTTCCTAGAACTAAACCCAAGAAGAAAAGTATCATGAGATCTTTTTATCAAAGTGTAACGATGTGGATGATATTTTAAACCATGATTTACAAGACACAAAACTCTGCCCTGGAGACCTTCATAAAGGCACAGAACATCTAAATCATCCTTTGATGATTTCTTCCAGAAGCTGAGAGGGTGTTGTCCAGTCACTGGGATTTCTGTGTTTCTAATTTTATAATAAAAGAGAATCTGAAGAATCTGATCACATAGTTAACCTGTTCTCCAGACTATCTCATAACGGTTAAACCTCAGCGGGGAGGTTGTGTGCCTTCTCCCCACCCAGCTGGCTCCTCAAAGGCAGCTCTCCACTAGGGGTCGACCTGGAGGTCAGAGTGCTGATTTGAAGTGCACATTATGCTTCCTGCCAAATACAGCATGAGAAACACGGCAAGGGAGCAAAACAGAACTCTTGACAGCTAAATGAAGCAACAAACTCTATTTCAGTCGCTAAAACAGATTAAGTTACCATATGAGTTCAGGAAAGCAACTTGTCCTGATCTTCTTGGGACTGTCCCTGTTTCAGTCAAGTTCCTCCTTCCAAGAACCCTCATCCATTCCCTCCATCCTGGCAGACCCAAACCGTTCATCACCCTTCCTGAGAAACACCTTTGCCCTCTCAGTCAGTAGCCGTTTTCTTTTTTGGGAGGAAGGAATTGGGCTATAGATCCTCTAAGAATCTGATGAAGGCTGTGAATTCTCTGCCTGGAAAAATACACAAACTCACAGGTTCATAAAATTCTGCTCTAAGATTTCAAACAGATAAAAAGTTCTCTCAAGGGGCTTCCCTAGTGGTCCAGTGGGTAAAGAGTCTGCCTTGTGGTGCAAGGGGCACTGGTTCGATCCCTGGCCCAGGAAGATCCCATGTGACACAGAGCAGCTGGACTGGTGTGTTCATTTGCGAGACAGCCCTCTGGAGCACATGCGCCCAGAGCCAGTGCTCTGCAGCGAGAGAAGCCACTGCAACGGGAAGCCCACACAGACCAAAGAATAAAGATGGATGAAAACAAAATAAATAAAACCCAATAAAAGAGGCCAAAAAAGAGAACTCTTTAATAAAAAAAAAAAAAAGTTCTCTCGAAAATAAGAACACTGATATTTTCCTAGAACTAAACCCAAGAAGAAAAGTATCATGAGATCTTTTTATCAAAGTGTAACGATGTGGATGATATTTTAAACCATGATTTACAAGACACAAAAACTCTGCCCTGGAGACCTTCATAAAGGCACAGAACATCTAAATCATCCTTTGATGATTTCTTCCAGAAGCTGAGAGGGTGTTGTCCAGTCACTGGGATTTCTGTGTTTCTAATTTTATAATAAAAGAGAATCTGAAGAATCTGATCACATAGTTAACCTGTTCTCCAGACTATCTCATAACATTTATAAAATTTGTTTGGTACTGGCCATGCTTCATATGGTGGCTTGGCTCCAACGGTAAAAAATCTGCCTGCTCATGCAGGAGGCCTGGGTTCAATTCCTGGATCAGCAAGATCTACTGGAGAAGAGAATGGCAACCCACTCCAGTATTCTTGCCTGGAGAATTCCATAGACAGAGGAGACGGGGGGGCTACAGTCCATGGGGTCACAAAGAGTTGGACATAACTGAGTGACTTTCTAACAGCAATAATTCATTACATATAGCATCTTTATTTCTTACAACAATCTTGCAAGGTAGACATTATTAACATTAGATATAAACATGAGGAAACAAAGGTTAAGAAAGTTAGGTAACTTGCCTAAAGTCACTTTTAGGCAATGAGGTGCTCCACGCTCCCTACCCTCAGTTCAAACCCTTGATTTTTCCATTATTAGTATTTCTCAAAGTCTGGTTCCAGGACCACTTGTGCTGTTCCTAGCAAGACCTACTGAATCAGAGTCCCTGATATGAGAGAAGGAATTGTGTTCACATTAGTGCAGGCTCCTAAAACCAGGTGTATGCACCAGGTATGTCATTGATTTGGGCTGAATCTCCTTATATTTATGGCCCAATCTTTTGGCAAGTTCAGGTTTTGTGGGCTGGCCTGAAAACGCACTGTAGGTAGAGGAAGCGTGGAAAGCAATGTTGATAGGCTAGCAGAATATAAACACAAATTTGCCTGTCTGAACAAGCTAAGGGCTGAAGTTCTTCCAGAATGACCCCTTAAACAGTGCTCTTTGCTTTAGCTGCACTTTGCAGTCAGCTGGGAAACATTAAAATGAGGATGTCTGGTTTCAAACCATGAAGATTCCCTTTTATTTGATTTGGGCAGCAGGTGTTGTTTGTAAAGCAGCCTCAGGTGATTTTAAGTGCAGCGTGAGATAGGAACCACTGTTTCAAATAGTGGTTAAGTACCTACCAAATGGCACTTTTCTTTTTTCTTTTAGACTAACTGTTGCTGAATTGTTCCTATCCGCAATAAAAGAGAAAAGGAGGGAAAACCCCGCAGTTTTTAAAGCAGTTTTTTTAATTTTTATTTTTCTCAATGTGTGGTCGTAGGACCATAACAGCAGCAGGATCACCTGGGAACTCTTAGAAATGCAAATTTCTGGCCGTGCCCCAGACCTACCCTCTCTTTAAAAGAGGGGTAGGAGTGTAGCGGTCTGTTTAAACAAGCCCTTCTAGGGGTCTGCAGCACAGGCAAGTTTAAGAGCCAGTGCTTTGAAGAAAGAAGCGTTGTGCACAAGAAATATGTCACAGAGCAAACTGCAAAAGAACAGAGACTCAGTTAGTTATTAGGTGTTATCTGCTCAAAAGCCAGCTTGATTCTCAGTTAACTTGAGAAGATACTCTGTACTGTTCCGTCACAGTCTCCAGGTTCTTGGCTCTGGGCATTCCACAGGTAAGGCTTAACCCCCGACTTTTTTTTTCAGGCCCCTGTTTGGGCAGGTTCTGTTTTGCTGAGTAACTTGCCTAAAGTCACTTTTAGGCAATGAGGTGCTCCACGCCCCTACCCTCAGTTCAAACCCTTGATTTTTCCATTATTAGTATTTCTCAAAGTCTGGTTCCAGGACCACTTGTGCTGTTCCTAGCAAGACCTACTGAATCAGAGTCCCTGATATGAGAGAAGGAATTGTGTTCACATTAGTGCAGGCTCCTAAAACCAGGTGTATGCACCAGGTATGTCATTGATTTGGGCTGAATCTCCTTATATTTATGGCCCAATCTTTTGGCAAGTTCAGGTTTTGTGGGCTGGCCTGAAAACGCACTGTAGGTAGAGGAAGCGTGGAAAGCAATGTTGATAGGCTAGCAGAATATAAACACAAATTTGCCTGTCTGAACAAGCTAAGGGCTGAAGTTCTTCCAGAATGACCCCTTAAACAGTGCTCTTTGCTTTAGCTGCACTTTGCAGTCAGCTGGGAAACATTAAAATGAGGATGTCTGGTTTCAAACCATGAAGATTCCCTTTTATTTGATTTGGGCAGCAGGTGTTGTTTGTAAAGCAGCCTCAGGTGATTTTAAGTGCAGCGTGAGATAGGAACCACTGTTTCAAATAGTGGTTAAGTACCTACCAAATGGCACTTTTCTTTTTTCTTTTAGACTAACTGTTGCTGAATTGTTCCTATCCGCAATAAAAGAGAAAAGGAGGGAAAACCCCGCAGTTTTTAAAGCAGTTTTTTTAATTTTTATTTTTCTCAATGTGTGGTCGTAGGACCATAACAGCAGCAGGATCACCTGGGAACTCTTAGAAATGCAAATTTCTGGCCGTGCCCCAGACCTACCCTCTCTTTAAAAGAGGGGTAGGAGTGTAGCGGTCTGTTTAAACAAGCCCTTCTAGGGGTCTGCAGCACAGGCAAGTTTAAGAGCCAGTGCTTTGAAGAAAGAAGCGTTGTGCACAAGAAATATGTCACAGAGCAAACTGCAAAAGAACAGAGACTCAGTTAGTTATTAGGTGTTATCTGCTCAAAAGCCAGCTTGATTCTCAGTTAACTTGAGAAGATACTCTGTACTGTTCCGTCACAGTCTCCAGGTTCTTGGCTCTGGGCATTCCACAGGTAAGGCTTAACCCCCGACTTTTTTTTTCAGGCCCCTGTTTGGGCAGGTTCTGTTTTGCTGAGTGAGTGGAGTTATCCGCGTCCCTGTAATCTCTCTGTTGACTCTTCCCATCCCCCACCAGTGGTTGCTGCATCGACCATCCAGGTGGAGGCTTGCAACCAAACTTTGCTGAAATCTTTAAATGCCATTTTACTAGAGTAGAGTGTTTGGGGGGAGGGGGGGTGGAGTTTTGCCTAAAGAAAGAAAATAGGAAAGAAGAAAAAAAATCCTGCTGTTATGTATTTGCTAAACCACAGACCTAAGTCTGTGGAGTTAACCTCTCCCTGCCCCATCCACACAAACTAGGTGAGCATGGTCCTTAGAACAAGGCATCTTTGCAGTTGTCCAACATGCCTAGGACGGAAATATGGCCAGCAGTCCAGGTGGGTCCTTGCACAGATTTACTCTATGAGTCTTCACAGAGAAGCTGCAGTTTCCTTTTTGCACCCTCTCCCTTCAAGATTAAAGTTTCTATGCTTTTAAACTTTTGGTTCTGGAGGATTAACCACGGTCTCTTAGTCACTCTAGGTTTGTAAGGAAGAGATCCTCCCTGCTCAAATGTTTAAACAACAACAACAACATTGAGAGACTGATTGGCTGAGCCCAGCAAATCTGTGCCTTTTTTGGGTCTCTCTGCAACCTGAGTTCTGTCTGTTGTGTCTGGAGAAAATATTTCTCAAGTGTTTTCCTGCTGGGCTCAATTTACTGTTTTCATCTCTTAATCCTATGATGAGACATTTGATAAACTAAACAATGAAACAGTGCTATTAGGAGGCTGCGTATGCTTTCAAAAACATTTTCTTTGGCAGTTACCCCTTGCCTCTCAGCTGTAAGGTCCAGGGCTCTGCATTCTGCTCCCAGTACGCTGAATTCCAGTGCAGGGGAGAGCAAGAATGGGCCAGGAGGCCAGCTCTTTTGCTGCCAGGCCTGGACTCAGCCTCCCACGTACCCTCTTTACAACTCAGGCGAGGTAGTGCTCCCACTCATCCAGTTCCATATATCAGGCCCAAGGGACAGTTGCAGGCCTTCTGCGGGCCTGATCCCTCCTGGGCAAAGGCAACTGGCCATCTTACCCACTAAAAGCCTGCCATTGCTGACGGAGGCAAGGACAGCCGTTTTGGTCAGGAGCAGCCGGGAGAGGGAAGCAGGTGAGGCTCAGGCAAACTGATCAGAAACTGACAGAATTGGAAGGAAGGTGTGAACAGGGTTAGAGGGAGAGGAGAATCCATTTCCAAGCTAGGCACAGAGTGACTGAGGAAGCTCAGAATTTCCCCTGAATGTTCAGTTTCAGTTTTCATCCCTAGGAACACCTCAAAAAGACATCCCATATTCCCCATTTTCTTCTGCCTGAAAAAGCTAGTTATCCAGCCCCATCCACACAAACTAGGTGAGCATGGTCCTTAGAACAAGGCATCTTTGCAGTTGTCCAACATGCCTAGGACGGAAATATGGCCAGCAGTCCAGGTGGGTCCTTGCACAGATTTACTCTATGAGTCTTCACAGAGAAGCTGCAGTTTCCTTTTTGCACCCTCTCCCTTCAAGATTAAAGTTTCTATGCTTTTAAACTTTTGGTTCTGGAGGATTAACCACGGTCTCTTAGTCACTCTAGGTTTGTAAGGAAGAGATCCTCCCTGCTCAAATGTTTAAACAACAACAACAACATTGAGAGACTGATTGGCTGAGCCCAGCAAATCTGTGCCTTTTTTGGGTCTCTCTGCAACCTGAGTTCTGTCTGTTGTGTCTGGAGAAAATATTTCTCAAGTGTTTTCCTGCTGGGCTCAATTTACTGTTTTCATCTCTTAATCCTATGATGAGACATTTGATAAACTAAACAATGAAACAGTGCTATTAGGAGGCTGCGTATGCTTTCAAAAACATTTTCTTTGGCAGTTACCCCTTGCCTCTCAGCTGTAAGGTCCAGGGCTCTGCATTCTGCTCCCAGTACGCTGAATTCCAGTGCAGGGGAGAGCAAGAATGGGCCAGGAGGCCAGCTCTTTTGCTGCCAGGCCTGGACTCAGCCTCCCACGTACCCTCTTTACAACTCAGGCGAGGTAGTGCTCCCACTCATCCAGTTCCATATATCAGGCCCAAGGGACAGTTGCAGGCCTTCTGCGGGCCTGATCCCTCCTGGGCAAAGGCAACTGGCCATCTTACCCACTAAAAGCCTGCCATTGCTGACGGAGGCAAGGACAGCCGTTTTGGTCAGGAGCAGCCGGGAGAGGGAAGCAGGTGAGGCTCAGGCAAACTGATCAGAAACTGACAGAATTGGAAGGAAGGTGTGAACAGGGTTAGAGGGAGAGGAGAATCCATTTCCAAGCTAGGCACAGAGTGACTGAGGAAGCTCAGAATTTCCCCTGAATGTTCAGTTTCAGTTTTCATCCCTAGGAACACCTCAAAAAGACATCCCATATTCATTCTGCTTGTCCTTGCCATCTTTTCCTAAGTACCTACCTGCCTCACAACGAACCCACTAAAATGGCCCCAGGGTACAAGTCTTGCAAAACTCCGTGGAGGAGGTTTGCCAGATAAAACACAGGAAGCTCAGTGAAATATACATTTCAAATAAACAATCTGTAATTTGTCATTATAAGCATGTTCCAAGTATCTCAAATATTTTAACAAAGTATTGGTTGTTATTTGAAATTCAAAGTTCACTGGACATTCTATATTTAATTTTCTGAATCTGGCAACCCTGTAAGAAGTGGATAACAGGAAAGAGTGCATGACAGATTGCGGCCCTGCTCGGGTTGTTCACAGGTCCACCAGCGATCATTTCATCAGAAGAGAAACCGTGTACTCACCGTATCGGCACCTGTATTGACAGACTCCATTTTTCCCTCCCAGCAGTTCCAAAAAGGAATCGAAGTAGCTGTTGACAGACTCAAAGCTGCCCCGGATGTGCCGAAGGCCCCAGTCTGAATAGGACTCCTCTGTATCAGGGCTGGTGTCACTCTGAGCCAGGCCACCACGCAGGCTGAGCCACAAGATCAAGAAGCTGATGGCCAGCGTCATCCTGTAGCCAGGTGGGTGCTGAGGTCCCTCCTCAAACCCCAGCCAGTGTCCAGGTACACAGCCCACCGGCCAGCTGCCAGGCAGGACTGGGAAAGGAATTACCTGGAATGCTCAATCTGTGCATTCCCCACAGGTGGACTTTAAACACAGCTACGGAGGTTAGGACGAGATCAGGGCAATTAGAAAGGGCAAAGTTCAGGCAGTAGGAGGGCCTATCTGGGGGGTGGCCAGCAAGGGAGAGAACATTTCACAGTGGATTTCCTGGCCCTGGAGCGGGAAAGTTAGCCAGCTTCTGGAGGCATACGTTGTGGCGCAATTGGAATTCTCCCCCCAACCAGCTGATTAATCCAGATAGTTACAAGTGTGGTCCCCCAGGACCAGCCTCTTGACACTAAGGACCTGAGGAGAGGAGAATCCATTTCCAAGCTAGGCACAGAGTGACTGAGGAAGCTCAGAATTTCCCCTGAATGTTCAGTTTCAGTTTTCATCCCTAGGAACACCTCAAAAAGACATCCCATATTCATTCTGCTTGTCCTTGCCATCTTTTCCTAAGTACCTACCTGCCTCACAACGAACCCACTAAAATGGCCCCAGGGTACAAGTCTTGCAAAACTCCGTGGAGGAGGTTTGCCAGATAAAACACAGGAAGCTCAGTGAAATATACATTTCAAATAAACAATCTGTAATTTGTCATTATAAGCATGTTCCAAGTATCTCAAATATTTTAACAAAGTATTGGTTGTTATTTGAAATTCAAAGTTCACTGGACATTCTATATTTAATTTTCTGAATCTGGCAACCCTGTAAGAAGTGGATAACAGGAAAGAGTGCATGACAGATTGCGGCCCTGCTCGGGTTGTTCACAGGTCCACCAGCGATCATTTCATCAGAAGAGAAACCGTGTACTCACCGTATCGGCACCTGTATTGACAGACTCCATTTTTCCCTCCCAGCAGTTCCAAAAAGGAATCGAAGTAGCTGTTGACAGACTCAAAGCTGCCCCGGATGTGCCGAAGGCCCCAGTCTGAATAGGACTCCTCTGTATCAGGGCTGGTGTCACTCTGAGCCAGGCCACCACGCAGGCTGAGCCACAAGATCAAGAAGCTGATGGCCAGCGTCATCCTGTAGCCAGGTGGGTGCTGAGGTCCCTCCTCAAACCCCAGCCAGTGTCCAGGTACACAGCCCACCGGCCAGCTGCCAGGCAGGACTGGGAAAGGAATTACCTGGAATGCTCAATCTGTGCATTCCCCACAGGTGGACTTTAAACACAGCTACGGAGGTTAGGACGAGATCAGGGCAATTAGAAAGGGCAAAGTTCAGGCAGTAGGAGGGCCTATCTGGGGGGTGGCCAGCAAGGGAGAGAACATTTCACAGTGGATTTCCTGGCCCTGGAGCGGGAAAGTTAGCCAGCTTCTGGAGGCATACGTTGTGGCGCAATTGGAATTCTCCCCCCAACCAGCTGATTAATCCAGATAGTTACAAGTGTGGTCCCCCAGGACCAGCCTCTTGACACTAAGGACCTGGCCCCAGCCCTAAGCCAGTCACCTACATATAGTATCTAGGGAGATGCAGGAAGATGTAGAAAGGACTCAGGAACCCCCCCAGTGATGGTGGTTTAACAATGTCACCTGTACCAATGGCCTGGGTGCTGTCAGAGTTTGCTCTACGGGTCTGTGAATGGGGCGATTAGGTTCAGCAACGCAGTTTCTGCACTGGTTCCTGCTCGGCTCTTAGACTCTGTCCTCTGACCTCACAGAGCTTCTCATTGGAGTCAGCCTGCTGCTGGGGCATTTTTGCCTCTCTATTTACAGCAGTTCTTTTATTTACACGCAGCTGCATCTGGTATCTACAGATTGAGATAGAGCTGGGGAAACTGTGTACTCTTAGTGCTACTCTTCCATGAGTCACTTAAAAGTCAGCAAGTTTATCCGAAACATTATTTGAAATTTTCAGCTTTAAAAATGTTGACTGAACTCAGGTATTTTGGCATCATCTTCAGTTTATACTTTGCTCTTAGTCATGTGAAGAGATAAATTTTATCCATGAAATCACTAGGGTGAAAAATAGTAACTATGGGTCAAATGAGTCATTTTACTTCTCTATCAAAAATCTGGAAATTCCCATAGAAAATAATGAATTAAATTTCTTCATTTTAGATAAGAAATGCGTTTGTCTAAAGACTCCATTAATGGTACTCATTATAAACTGTTTCCTATGAACAGCAACAGAGTCACCTATACTTTAAAGTACCTATAATTTTTTCAAACCTGTGTGTGTATGTATTTTTAATTTCACATCAATTCTACAAAGAATGGTAAATACCATACCCACTTGAGAGGTGAGAAAACTGAGATACAAAGTTAAATGACTCAGTCAAAAATAAGCAGATTATCAAAGGTAAAAGTTGAGGCTCAGAACCAGCTACATAACAAGTCAGAATGAAAATGTGGAGCTCGTTTTCAAAAAGCAGCAGGAGAGTGCCATTATAGGACCTGAAATATAAAACTTTTTTCTTTAAAAATGTTTTATTATGTTACAAATATTGGGTAATAGTGATAACTGAGTAACAATATAAACTTATAAATTGCAAAAATATTTTTGGTGTCTCAATTTTATATAATATAATATGTAATATTTTATTAATGATTTTCTGACTTTTCTGCAAATTCATTTATTAGTCATTAGGATTTATAATTTTAATAACTTCATTTTCAGTTCACAGATGAAAGCATTGTCAGTTGTTCTTGGCAAATGCAAGGTCATAGATAACCTTTGATCGTTTTTAATTTTGAGAAGGCTCTGCTGATCCAGCTGTTACTGGAGCTATTAAAAGTATCCTTTCCCCATTTCTCCATATCTTAAATTTTTTTTTTTTTTTTGGCCACTTCTATTGGTCTTTCATCTACTCATTTCCATCCATCTTCATTCTTTGGCCTGTGTGGGCCTGCCATCGCAGTGGCCTCTCTTGTTGCAGAGCACCAGCTATGGGCGCATGCGCTCCAGAGCTCCGACTCAATAGTTAGACACATTGGTCCTGCCGCTCTGCGGCATGTGGGATCTTCCCAGGCCAGGGATCGTATCAGCGCCCCCTGCAAGATGGTGTCCTTACCCACTGGGCCACCAGGGAAGCCCTTAACTTTTTTATTTTGTGGTAAACTATTCTTATTTACCATTTGAACTTTCTAAATGGATAATGCAGTGTCTTCAAGGATATTAAAGACATTCACAATGTTGTTCAGCTATGGTCACTGTCTCCTGAACTTTCTCATCATCCCAAATGGAAACTCTATGCATTTTTTGACTCTATGCATATTAAACAATAATTCATCACTCTTCGCCTTCAGCCTCTGGCAACTTCTGTTCTCCTTTCTGTCCTTATGAATTTGTCTATACAAGCTACCTCATAGAAACGGACTCCTACAATATTTGTTGTTTTGTCTGTGAGTTTCATGGAGCATGATGTTTTCAAGGTTCATCTGTGTTGAAGCATGCATCAGTAGTCAGTACTGCGCATAATGCTGCTGTGAAATTAATATATAAATCCCTGTTCAAGTCTCTGCTTTCATTTCTTTGGGGTACATAGCTAAAACGAGTTTTACTAGATCAAATGTTAACTCTACTTTTAACTTTTTGAGAAATCATCATATTGTTTTCTACTGTAGCTGTATCAGTTACGTTGCCCCCAGCAATGCACAAGTGTTCCAGTTTCTCCACATCTTACCAATGCTTGTTATTTTCCATTTTTTTTAACATATATTTTTTTCTTTTTTTCCCATCATGCCTCTTTTTTAAATTTATATTTATTTTCATCCATCTTTTTATTCTTTGGCATGTGTGGGCCTCCCACTGCAGTGTCCTCTCTCACTGCAGAGCACCGGCTCTGGGCGCATGTGCTCCAGAGTGCTGGCTCATTAATAGGACACACCAGTCCTGTGGTTCTGCGGCATGTGAGACTTTCCCGGGCCAGGGATCAAACCAGTGCCCCTTGCACTGCATGGTGGACTCTTTAACCACTGGACCACCAGGGAAGCCCTCCATTTTGTTTTTTTGACAATAGTCATCCTCGTGGGTATGAAGTGGCAGTTGTGATTTGTATTCTCTAGTGGTTAGTGACACTGAAACTGCTTTTCATGAGCTTTTTGGTCATTTACATGTCATCTTCGGAGAAGCGTGTATTCAAATTCTCTGTCTAGTTTTTTTCTCAGCTTTATTGAGATATAATTGGAATATAACATTATGTACATTTAAGGTGTACGTCATGACGATTTGATACGTATATATATTCTGCAAGGACTACCATAGTGGGGTTAGTTAATATCATCATCATCTTCTCTCTTAATCTTAGTCACTCAGTCATGTCCAACTCTTTGCAATCGCATGGACGGTAGCCTGCCGGGCTCCTCTGTCCATGGGATTTCCCAGGCAGGAATACTGGCCTGGATTGTCATTCCCTTCTCCATCTATCACCTTACGTGTGTGTGTGTGTGTGTGTGTGTGTGTGTGTGTGTGTGTAGATACACACACATGTACTCTTTTTCAGATTCTTTTTCCATATAGACTATTACAGAATATTGAGTAGAGCTCCCTGTGCTATACAGGAGATCCTTACTGTTTTATGTATAGTAGTATATGCACGTTAACCCCAAGCTCCTAATTTGTCACTGCACCCAATGTTCCCCCTTTGGCAACCATAAACTTCAAGATCTGTGAGTCTGTTTCTGTTCTGTGAATAAGTCTGTATCATTTTTTATTAGATTCCTTATATAAGTGATATTATATGTTTGTCTTCCTCTGACTTCACTTAGCGTGATAATCTCTAAGTCCATCCATGTTGCTGCAAATGGCATTATTTTGTTCTTTTTAGTGGCTTAGTAATGTTCTACTGTATATATGTACCACATCTTTATTCTTGCTGATAGACATTTAGGTTGCTTCCATGTCTTGACTATTTTAAATAGTGCTGCAATAAACACTGAGGATCATGTATCTTTTAAAATCATAGTTTTCTCTGGATATATGTCCAAGAGTGTATTTCTGGATCATTTGGTGGCTCTATATTTAGATTTTTAAGGAAACTCCATACTGTTCTCCATAATGGTTGTACCAGTTTACATTCCCACCAACAGTGTAGGAGGATTTGCTCTTCTCCACACTCTTTCCAGTATTTATTGGCTGCAAATCTTTTGATGATAGCTATTCTGACTGGCAAGGTGGTACTTCATCCAAGTTCAATTTTTCTAATTGGACGATAATTGCTTTACAATGTTGTGTTAGTTTTTGTTGTACTACAACATGCATCAACTGTAAGTATACATATATCTCCCCCATTTTGAAACTCCCTCTCACCCCACTCCCATCCCACCCCTCTCTGTCATCACAGAGTACCAAGCTGAGAGCTCCCTGTGTTACATGGCAGCTTCCCACTAGCTATCTGTTTAGCACATGGTAATGTGTATATTTGTCAATGTTACTCTCTCCTCTCTCAATTCATCCCATCCTCTCGTTCCCTCGCATGTTCACAATTCTGTTCTCTGCATCTGTGTGTCTATCCCTGCCCTGCAAATAGGTACATTAGTACCATTTTTCTAGGTTCCATATATATGCGTAAACATAAGATACTTATTTTTCTCTTTCTGACTTAACTTCACTGTGTGTGACAGTCTCTAGGTCCATCCATATCACTACAAATAACCCAGTTTTGTTCGTTTTTATGGTTGAGTAATATTCCATTATATACATACCACAAATTTATCCATTCATTGGTCGATGGAAATCTACATTGCTTCCATGTCCCAGCTATTGCAAATAGTGCTGCGGTGAACACTGAGGTACATGTATCTTTTTGAATTATGATCTTCTCAGTGTGTATGTCTAGTAGTGGGATTGCTGGACTATATGGTAGTTTTATTCCATTCTGTTCTCCATAGTGGCTGTATCAAGTTATCTTCCCACCTATAGTGCAAGAGGGTTCCCTTTTCTCCACATCCCGTCCAGCATTCATTGTTTTATAGAATTTTTGATGACCATTTGGACCAGTGAGAGGTGATACATCATTGTAATTTTGATGTGCATTTCACTAATGAGCAAAGTTGAGCATCTTTTCATGTATTGATTGGACATTTAGTATGTCTTCTGTGGAGAAATGTCTGTTTGGGTTTTCTACACATTTTTTGATGGGGTAGTTTGTTTTTCCAACATTGAGCTGCATGAGTTGCTTGTATACTTTTTGGGATTAATCCTTTGTCAGTTGTTTCATTTGTTGTTATTTTCTCCCATTCTAAGAGTTGTCTTTCACTGCTTCGGTTAAATTTATTCCTATGTATTTTATTATTTTTATGCCATTGTGTATGAGTTTGTTTTCTTAATTTCTCTGATAGTTATTAGTGTAAAGAAAGGCCATATTTTTGTATATTGATTTTTGTATCCTACAAATGTACTGGTCTTTAGTTCTAGTAGTGTGTGTGTGTGTGTGTGTAGTCTTTAAAAGTTTCTATATATAATGTCATCTGCAAATAGCAACAGTTTTATTTCCTCCTTGCCAATTTGGATTTATTTATTTCATTTTCTTGCCTAATTGCTCTGCTAGAATGTCTAATACTATGTTAATAAAAGTGGTATCCATGGACATCCTTGGTTTTAATCATAGAGGAAAGCTTTCAGATTTTCTCTATTGAGCATGATCTTAGCTGTGGATTTGTCATATGTGGCCTTTATTATGTTGAGGTACATTCCCTGTGTGCCCACTTTGTTGAGGATTTTTGATCATAAATGGTGGTTGGATTTTGTCAACTACTTTTCTGTGTCCATTGAGATGATTACATGGTATTCATCCTTCATTTCGTTAATATGGTGTATCACATCGCTTGATTTGCAGATATTGAACCATCTTTGCATCTCCCAAATAAATCCCACTTGATTATGGTGTATGATCATTTTACTTTTTTTGGCTATGTTGGGTCTTTGTTGCAGCACGTGGACTCTAGAGCATGTAGGCTCGGTCACTGAGGTGGGCTTTCTAGTTAAGTGTGCATTGGCTCCCTGACATGTAGGATGTATGTTTCCTTTCCAGGGATCAAATCCACGTTCCCTGCATTGGAAGGTGAATTCTTAACCACTGGACCACTAGGTAGCCCCCCCCCCTCCTTTTGTGAGGTTTAGAAGAAAGCTAGATTCCACATTTATTTCTGCTGAAATGAAGAAGTAATGAAGACAGCTCCTAGGTTATTGAAAGAGTCAACATTACAAATCAGTGTATGTCAGATATAAGAGATGTCAATAAATAAAAGACACATTTCTCTGATTAATTAAAATACAGCTTTTAATAATCAAAAAAGAGAAAAACTTTAGCAAATTCATAAGTTTTTTGTCTTCATTTACACCTGATTAACCATCTGTTTCTCCTTACATATGAATTTTCTTTCATTGTTTAATTTTAATTTACTTTAAAAAAGTTTTGTTGTTGTTGTTGCTCAGTCACTAAGTTGTGTCTGACTCTTTGCCCCCTCATGGACTGCAGCACACTAGGCTTCCCTGTCCTTAAAAATAGCCTTGATAGAATTTTTTTCCCACGTCATCCTTTCTCAATATTTCCAGAAGATCTTTCAGGAACTTGAGAGAAAAGGTATGAGAAATAAAGACATTTTACCGTTTCTCTCAGAGGAAGAGACCCCAGTTCGGCTGTCCCTAGGTGGGGCCAAGCTGTTTAAACCCACAGCACAGGGTGAGGCAGTAACCCATGCCTGCTCTCAGCCTCGTGGTTGCTGCCACCTCTGGGACTAGAAAGGCACTTGTGATGTTTTGTCCGCTGCCGCAGGCCCCTTCTCTGGCTTTGGGAGTGGCAGTTACAGGTAATTTCGCAGCAAGGTCAAAGTTACCTTCTAAATGTATCCTCACGGCCACCAGCCCCCAACCTCTCCCTGAGGTCTTTGCCAGAGCCTCAGCTTCCCGCCCCGACTCTCTGCTGCCAACCAAGGTTGCTCTCTGCTCACTAACTGCTTCCCCCAGCCCCCTGCCCCACCCTCTGCTCCGATGGTTTCTGAGCCATACACAAAACATCTCTCTATTACATACGAAAAATTTTAAATAGTATGGCTAGTATTGTCATTAAATGGTATCAGAGAATCAATTATTGTCAACAGATTAAGGATTTGATTACAGCTTCTGAGTGATTTTTTTTTCCTTTCTTTTTTTTAAAAAAGAAGTATAATTGACTTACAATATTAGTTTCAGATGAAAACATAGTGACTTGATATTTTTAGACATTACAAAATAACTAGATAACTCTGGTTACCATCTGTCACCATACGGTGTTATTACGGTATAATTGACTTCATTCCTCATGCTGTACATTTCATCCTTGTGACTCACGTATTTTTGTAACTGGATATTCTGTGTCTGTTAATCTCTCTCATCTTTTTCACTCATCCCCTACCCCCTCTCCTCTGGCAACCAGCTGTTCTCTGTATTCATGACTCTGTTTCCATTTTGTTACATTTTTTCATTTCTTAAGATTCTACCTGTAAGTGAAATCATATATTGTTTTGTCTTTTTCTGCCTGATTTAAATTTCACCTAGCATAAATACCCTGTAGGTCCATCGATCTTATCCCAAATGACATAATTTCATTCTTTTTTATGACTGAATAACTTTCCATTGTGTGTGTCTGTGTGTGCATATACACAAATATACTACCTCTTTACCCATTCATCTACTGATAGACATTTAGATTGCTTCTACATCTTAGTTATTGCAAATAATGTTGCAAGGAATGTAAGGGTGCGTATATCTTTTCAAATGAGTATTTGTATTTTCTTTAGAGAAATCCCCGGAAGTAGAATTGCTGCATTACATGGTAGTTCTTTTTTTAATTTTTTAGGAACTACCATACTCTTTTCTATAGTGATCATATGAATTTACATTCCCACCAACAATGCTCAAGAGTTCTCTTTTCTTCACATCTTTGCCAACACTTATTTGTTGTTTTGTTGATAATAGCCATTCTGACAAGTATGAGATGATACTCTCATTGTGGTTTGGATTTGCATTTCCTGATGGTTAGTGATATTGAGATCTTTCTGCTCACTAACTGCTTCCCCAGCCCCTGCCCCACCCTCTGCTCCGATGGTTTCTGAGCCATACACAAAACATCTCTATTACATACGAAAAATTTTAAATAGTATGGCTAGTATTGTCATTAAATGGTATCAGAGAATCAATTATTGTCAACAGATTAAGGATTTGATTACAGCTTCTGAGTGATTTTTTTTTCCTTTCTTTTTTTTAAAAAAGAAGTATAATTGACTTACAATATTAGTTTCAGATGAAAACATAGTGACTTGATATTTTTAGACATTACAAAATAACTAGATAACTCTGGTTACCATCTGTCACCATACGGTGTTATTACGGTATAATTGACTTCATTCCTCATGCTGTACATTTCATCCTTGTGACTCACGTATTTTTGTAACTGGATATTCTGTGTCTGTTAATCTCTCTCATCTTTTTCACTCATCCCCTACCCCCTCTCCTCTGGCAACCAGCTGTTCTCTGTATTCATGACTCTGTTTCCATTTTGTTACATTTTTTCATTTCTTAAGATTCTACCTGTAAGTGAAATCATATATTGTTTTGTCTTTTTCTGCCTGATTTAAATTTCACCTAGCATAAATACCCTGTAGGTCCATCGATCTTATCCCAAATGACATAATTTCATTCTTTTTTATGACTGAATAACTTTCCATTGTGTGTGTCTGTGTGTGCATATACACAAATATACTACCTCTTTACCCATTCATCTACTGATAGACATTTAGATTGCTTCTACATCTTAGTTATTGCAAATAATGTTGCAAGGAATGTAAGGGTGCGTATATCTTTTCAAATGAGTATTTGTATTTTCTTTAGAGAAATCCCCGGAAGTAGAATTGCTGCATTACATGGTAGTTCTTTTTTTAATTTTTTAGGAACTACCATACTCTTTTCTATAGTGATCATATGAATTTACATTCCCACCAACAATGCTCAAGAGTTCTCTTTTCTTCACATCTTTGCCAACACTTATTTGTTGTTTTGTTGATAATAGCCATTCTGACAAGTATGAGATGATACTCTCATTGTGGTTTGGATTTGCATTTCCCTGATGGTTAGTGATATTGAGCATCTTTTCTGTGTCCCTTGGCCATCTGCATGTCATCTTTGGAGAAGTGTCTGTTCAGGTTCTCTGCTCATTTTTGTTTTTCTCTGCCTATTTTTCAAATCAGGTTGTTTATTTTTTGTTAATTTGTATGATATCTTTGTATATTTTGGTTATTAACTGCTTATCAGATAAATTGTTTGCAAATATCTTTTCCCCATTTAGTAGGGTAACTTTTGGTTTCATTGATTAGTTTCCCTTTGCTGTGCAAAAGCTTTTTAGTTTGATATAGTTCATTTGTTTATTTTGCTTTTGTTTCCCGTGCTTGATGAGACATAGCCAAAAAAATATTGCTAAGATTATTATCCAAGAGCATACTGCCTATATTTTCTTCTAGGAAGTTTATGGTTTCAAGTCTTATGTTTGAATCTAGTACATTTTGAGTTTGTTTTTGTATATGGTGTGATAAAGTAGTTCAGTTTGATTCTTTACATGTAGCTGTCCAGTTTTCCCAGCACCACTTACTAAAGGAGCTATCTTTTTAGCTATTGTCATTGCGCTGTGGGAATAGGGGATCCTGCAGGGGCACTGTGTGATAGTCTGGAGGGGTGGGATGCAGAGGACCTGGGAGAAGGGTGGAGGAGGGAGGGGGCCAGGGATATACATATGACTAATCTGGGATTATACATATCTATAAACAACAAAATTCTCTAACAAAGTGAAAAGTAAAATAACAATAATTATATTAAAAAAAGAAGCTATGTTTTACTCTTTGTATAGTCTTGCCTCCTTTGTTGTAGATTAACTGACCATATATGTGGGTTTATTTCTAGACTTTCTATTTTGTTAATATTTTCTAGAGATCCCGGAAGTAGAATTGCTGCATTACATGGTAGTTCTTTTTTTAATTTTTTAGGAACTACCATACTCTTTTCTATAGTGATCATATGAATTTACATTCCCACCAACAATGCTCAAGAGTTCTCTTTTCTTCACATCTTTGCCAACACTTATTTGTTGTTTTGTTGATAATAGCCATTCTGACAAGTATGAGATGATACTCTCATTGTGGTTTGGATTTGCATTTCCCTGATGGTTAGTGATATTGAGCATCTTTTCTGTGTCCCTTGGCCATCTGCATGTCATCTTTGGAGAAGTGTCTGTTCAGGTTCTCTGCTCATTTTTGTTTTTCTCTGCCTATTTTTCAAATCAGGTTGTTTATTTTTTGTTAATTTGTATGATATCTTTGTATATTTTGGTTATTAACTGCTTATCAGATAAATTGTTTGCAAATATCTTTTCCCCATTTAGTAGGGTAACTTTTGGTTTCATTGATTAGTTTCCCTTTGCTGTGCAAAAGCTTTTTAGTTTGATATAGTTCATTTGTTTATTTTGCTTTTGTTTCCCGTGCTTGATGAGACATAGCCAAAAAAATATTGCTAAGATTATTATCCAAGAGCATACTGCCTATATTTTCTTCTAGGAAGTTTATGGTTTCAAGTCTTATGTTTGAATCTAGTACATTTTGAGTTTGTTTTTGTATATGGTGTGATAAAGTAGTTCAGTTTGATTCTTTACATGTAGCTGTCCAGTTTTCCCAGCACCACTTACTAAAGGAGCTATCTTTTTAGCTATTGTCATTGCGCTGTGGGAATAGGGGATCCTGCAGGGGCACTGTGTGATAGTCTGGAGGGGTGGGATGCAGAGGACCTGGGAGAAGGGTGGAGGAGGGAGGGGGCCAGGGATATACATATGACTAATCTGGGATTATACATATCTATAAACAACAAAATTCTCTAACAAAGTGAAAAGTAAAATAACAATAATTATATTAAAAAAAGAAGCTATGTTTTACTCTTTGTATAGTCTTGCCTCCTTTGTTGTAGATTAACTGACCATATATGTGGGTTTATTTCTAGACTTTCTATTTTGTTCCACTATCTGTGGTTTTTGGTACCACACATTTTGGTTACTATAGCTGTGTAGCATAGTTTGAAATGAGGGATCATAATGTCTCCAGCTTTGTTATTTGTCAAGATTATTTTGCCAATTTAAAATCTTTTCTGTTTTCATACAAATTTTAGAATGACTTATTCTAGTTCCATGAAAGATGCCGTTGGTATTTTGATAGGAATTGCCTTGGGGAATATGGTTATTTAACAATATGAATTCTTCCATTTCAAGTGCATTTTCTTGTGTCATTTTTGGTTTCTTTCATCATTGTATGATAGGTTTCTGAATACAAACTTTGTACTTTCTATGTTAGACTTATTCCTTGGTATTTTATTCTTTTTTATGCAATTGTGAATGGGATTGTTTTCTTAGCTCCTCTGATAGTTGTAGTTAGTGTATAGAAATGCAACAGATCTTTGTATTTTAATATTTTGCAACATTACTGAATTCATTTAGTCTTAATTTTTTGGTGGTATCTTTAAGATTTTTAAAAATATATTTATTATAACACCTGCATAGAATGACAGTTTGATGTCTTCCTTTCCAGTTTGGATTCCTTTTATTTCTTTTTCTGATGGCTGTGGCTAGACTTTCCAATACTGTGTTGAATACAGTGTGCATAGTGGCATCCTTGTCTTAGAGGAAACGCTCTCAGCTTTTCACCCTTGAGTGTGATGTTGGCTGTATATTTGCCACACCTAGCCTTTATTATGTTGAAGTATGTTCCTTCTACATTCACTTTGTTTGGATTTTTTTATTTTTTTACCATAAGTGGATGTTCAGATTTACCAGAAGCTTTTTTTTTTTTGCATCTATGGAGATGACCATGTGGTTTCTAGTATTCATTCTGTTAATGTGGTGTATCACATTAATTTTTGTGTGTGTGGATATGAGGCCATCCTTGCATTTTTGGAATAAATACTACTTAACATGACATATGATACTTCTAGTGCATTGTCAAATTTGGTTTTCTAATATTTTGTTGAGGATTTTTGCATCTATGTTCAGGAGTGATACTAGCCTGCAATTTTCTTTTTGAGGAGTGTCTTTGTCAGATTTTGATATCAGGGTGATACCTCATATGATGAGGTTGGAAGTATTTCTTCTTTATTTTTTAAAAATAGTTTAAGGAGGATAGATGTTAACTGTTCTTTGAACATTTGGTAGAATTTACCTGTGAAGTTCTCTAGTCTAGGACTTTTGTTAGGAGTTTTTTGGTTTGTTTTATTACTAGTTTATTTTCATTATTGGTAGTCAGTCTCTTATTGTTTCACCTTTATGTATATATATTTTTTATTTTTCTTTTACAAAGTTTTGTTGTTTACAGGTATGTATAATTCCATATTAGTCATATGTATATCCCATTCCCCACCATCCCACTCTTCCAGGCCATCATATAACCCCCAGGTAAAATCCCTTAGTCCCACAGCACATTGACAATAGTTACCTCTTTTACATATGGTAGTATGGGGTTCCATGTTGCTCTTTCCATATCTCTCACCTACTCTTCTCTCTTCCCAATGTCCATAAGTCTGTTCTCTACTGTTTGTCCGTCAATGCTCTGTGTGTGTATTTATCACTGCGATCTCACTGGGTTCCATGTATATGTGTTAGTATACTGTACTTGTCCTTCTCTTTTTGACTTACTTCACTTTGTTTAGTAGGTTCTAGATTCATCCACCTCATTAAGGACTGATTCTTCTGCATTTCTTTTTGTGGCTGAGAAGTATTCCATTGTGTATATATATATATGTGTGTGTGTGTGTGTGTGTGTATATAAAACACACCAGAGATTCTTTATCCATTCGTTCATCGATGGACATCTAGATTACTTCCATGTTTGCTATTGTATAGAGTGCTGCAATGAGCATTGGGGTACAGGGGTGTCTTTCAATTTGATTTCATCAGGGTATAAGCCTAATAGTGGGATTGCTGGGTCATATGGTGCTTCTATTCTTAGCTTTTGGAGGAAGTCTTCCATATGCTGTTTTCTCAATGTTCTCTGTATCAATTTCTCCAATAAATACTACTTAACATGACATTGCATTGTCAAATTTGGTTTTCTAATATTTTGTTGAGGATTTTTGCATCTATGTTCAGGAGTGATACTAGCCTGCAATTTTCTTTTTGAGGAGTGTCTTTGTCAGATTTTGATATCAGGGTGATACCTCATATGATGAGGTTGGAAGTATTTCTTCTTTATTTTTTAAAAATAGTTTAAGGAGGATAGATGTTAACTGTTCTTTGAACATTTGGTAGAATTTACCTGTGAAGTTCTCTAGTCTAGGACTTTTGTTAGGAGTTTTTTGGTTTGTTTTATTACTAGTTTATTTTCATTATTGGTAGTCAGTCTCTTATTGTTTCACCTTTATGTATATATATTTTTTATTTTTCTTTTACAAAGTTTTGTTGTTTACAGGTATGTATAATTCCATATTAGTCATATGTATATCCCATTCCCCACCATCCCACTCTTCCAGGCCATCATATAACCCCCAGGTAAAATCCCTTAGTCCCACAGCACATTGACAATAGTTACCTCTTTTACATATGGTAGTATGGGGTTCCATGTTGCTCTTTCCATATCTCTCACCTACTCTTCTCTCTTCCCAATGTCCATAAGTCTGTTCTCTACTGTTTGTCCGTCAATGCTCTGTGTGTGTATTTATCACTGCGATCTCACTGGGTTCCATGTATATGTGTTAGTATACTGTACTTGTCCTTCTCTTTTTGACTTACTTCACTTTGTTTAGTAGGTTCTAGATTCATCCACCTCATTAAGGACTGATTCTTCTGCATTTCTTTTTGTGGCTGAGAAGTATTCCATTGTGTATATATATATATGTGTGTGTGTGTGTGTGTGTATATATATATACACACACACCAGAGATTCTTTATCCATTCGTTCATCGATGGACATCTAGATTACTTCCATGTTTGCTATTGTATAGAGTGCTGCAATGAGCATTGGGGTACAGGGGTGTCTTTCAATTTGATTTCATCAGGGTATAAGCCTAATAGTGGGATTGCTGGGTCATATGGTGCTTCTATTCTTAGCTTTTGGAGGAATCTCCATACTGTCTTCCATAGTGGCTGTATCAATTTACATTCCCACCAACAATGCAGGAGTGTTCCCTTTCTCCGCACCCTCTCCAGCATTTATTGTCTGTAGACTTTTTGATGATGGCCACTCTGACTGGTGTGAGGTATCTCATTATAGTTTTTTTCCTCTCATTATTGTTTTGATTTGCATTTCTCTAATAATAAGCGAGGTTGAGCATCGTTTCATGTGGTTTTTGGCCATCTGTATGTCCTCTTTGGAGATATGTCTCTTTAGGTCCCTTTCCCATTTTTTGATTGGGTTGTTCACTTTTCTGGTGCTGAGCTGTCTGAGCAGCTTGTATATTTTGAAGATTAATTCTTGGTTGGTTGTTTCATTTGCTATTATTTTCTCCCATTCTTTGGGTTGTCTGTTCACCTTGTTTGTAGTTTCTTTTGCTGTGCAAAAGCTTTTCTTTTTTTACTTTGGCCCTCTGTTTGTTTGTTTGTTTGTTTGTTTTTTTACTTTTTACTTTTACAGAGTTTTGTTGTTTACAGATATGTATGTTCCCCGATTAGTCATAAGTATATCCTCCCCCATCCCATCCCTCCAGGCCGTTGCACAGTGGCCCTACTGGATCCCCTTTCCCCACAGTGCAATGACAATAGCTATTTTTTTCACATGTGTTAGTATAGGTTTTCATGCTGCTTCCTTTACACCTCCCACCTACTGTTCATTCCCCACAATGTCCATATGTCTATTCTCTATGTCTGTTTTTCCATCGCTTCACTGTGTGTGTTATCACTACCATCCTACTAGATTGCATATATATGAGTTAGTATACTGTATTTGTCTTTCTCTTTTTGACTTACTTCACTTTTTATGATAGGTTCTAGAGCTGGATGGAACGTTCTAAAGATATCGATGAGGTCCATCTTTTCTAGTGTGGCATTTAAGGCTTGTGTTTCTTTATTAATTTTCTGTTTGGATGATCAGAACACAAGTTCTTGAGTATTCAGTCTTCAGTAGCTGGGACTACACAGGCTCAGTAGTCACAGCTCCCAGATTCTAGTGGATGGGCTTGTAGTTGTGGTGCACAGGCATAGCTGCCCCACGGCATGTGAGATTCTCTTAGACTAGGGATCAAACTCATGTCTCTTGCACTGGCAGGCAGACTCTTTAACACTGAGCCATCAGGGAAGTCCTAATGTATGTTGAATTCTGTTTTCTGATACTTTGTTGAGGATTCTTGCATTTATATTCATCAAGGATATTGGCCAGTACTGTTATTTTCTTGTACTGTCCATGTCTGGTATTAAGGTAATGTTAGGCTCATGATGAGTTTGAAAGTGATTCCTGCTCTCTGGTTTTTTGGAATAGTTTAAGAAGGATTTGGCAGAATTCACCAATGAAGCCGTCTGGTTCTGGACATTTGTTGTTGGGAGGTTTTTGATTAATTATTCAATCTCAAACTTTTAACTGTTTTTTTTCTTTCATATTTTCTGTTGCTTCCTGGTTCATTTTTTTAATTGAAGGATAATAGCTTTATAGAGTTGAGTTGTGTTGTTTACTGCCAAACATCAACCTGAATTGGCCACAGGTATGCATACATACCCACCCTTCTGAACTTCCCTCCCGTCTCCCTCCCCGTCCCACCCCCTAGGTTGTTACAGAGCCCTTGTTTGAATTCCCTTAGTCTTACAGCAAATTCCCATTGCTTATCTATTTTATATATGGTAAAGTACGTTTTTGTGTTACTCTTTCCATATATCTTACCCACTCTTCCCTCCCCTCAATGTCTATAAATCTGTTCTCTATGCCTGTTTCTCCATTGCTGCCCTGCATATAAATTCACCTGATTCAGTTTTGATAGAGTATATGTTTTAAGAATTTAAATAATTGTTTAATAATTATAATTAACAGTTAATAATTGTTCATAGTCTCTTGTGACCCTTTGTATTTCTATCGTATCAGTTGTAACATCTCTTTCATTTCTTTCTCTTCAAGAAACTTCCCTCATAGCTGAATTCATTTCTTTCTCCTAATAGTTATTTATTGATCTATTTTGACTGTGTTGTGTCTTCATTGCTGAGCTTTTCTCTAGTCGCAGGGAATAGGGGCGCCTCTCTAGTTGCAGTATGTGGGTTTCTCATTGTGGTGGATTCTCTTATTGTGGAGCAAGGACTCTTCAGTGTGTGGGCTTCAGTTGTTGCAGCATGTGGGCTCAGTAATTATGGTTCCTGGGCTTGTAGTTGTGGTGCACAGGCATAGCTGCCCCACGGCATGTGAGATTCTCTTAGACTAGGGATCAAACTCATGTCTCTTGCACTGGCAGGCAGACTCTTTAACACTGAGCCATCAGGGAAGTCCTAATGTATGTTGAATTCTGTTTTCTGATACTTTGTTGAGGATTCTTGCATTTATATTCATCAAGGATATTGGCCAGTACTGTTATTTTCTTGTACTGTCCATGTCTGGTATTAAGGTAATGTTAGGCTCATGATGAGTTTGAAAGTGATTCCTGCTCTCTGGTTTTTTGGAATAGTTTAAGAAGGATTTGGCAGAATTCACCAATGAAGCCGTCTGGTTCTGGACATTTGTTGTTGGGAGGTTTTTGATTAATTATTCAATCTCAAACTTTTAACTGTTTTTTTTCTTTCATATTTTCTGTTGCTTCCTGGTTCATTTTTTTAATTGAAGGATAATAGCTTTATAGAGTTGAGTTGTGTTGTTTACTGCCAAACATCAACCTGAATTGGCCACAGGTATGCATACATACCCACCCTTCTGAACTTCCCTCCCGTCTCCCTCCCCGTCCCACCCCCTAGGTTGTTACAGAGCCCTTGTTTGAATTCCCTTAGTCTTACAGCAAATTCCCATTGCTTATCTATTTTATATATGGTAAAGTACGTTTTTGTGTTACTCTTTCCATATATCTTACCCACTCTTCCCTCCCCTCAATGTCTATAAATCTGTTCTCTATGCCTGTTTCTCCATTGCTGCCCTGCATATAAATTCACCTGATTCAGTTTTGATAGAGTATATGTTTTAAGAATTTAAATAATTGTTTAATAATTATAATTAACAGTTAATAATTGTTCATAGTCTCTTGTGACCCTTTGTATTTCTATCGTATCAGTTGTAACATCTCTTTCATTTCTTTCTCTTCAAGAAACTTCCCTCATAGCTGAATTCATTTCTTTCTCCTAATAGTTATTTATTGATCTATTTTGACTGTGTTGTGTCTTCATTGCTGAGCTTTTCTCTAGTCGCAGGGAATAGGGGCGCCTCTCTAGTTGCAGTATGTGGGTTTCTCATTGTGGTGGATTCTCTTATTGTGGAGCAAGGACTCTTCAGTGTGTGGGCTTCAGTTGTTGCAGCATGTGGGCTCAGTAATTATGGTTCCTGGGATCCAGAGCACAGGATCAATAGCTGTGGTCCATGGGCTTAGTTACTCCAATGCATGTGGGATCTTCCCGACCAGGGACAGAATGCCTGTCTCTTGTGTTGACAAGTGGATTATTTAACACTGAACCACCAGGGAAACTCATCCTCTTTTATTTCTAATTGTATTTGAATTCTCTGTTTTTCTAGATGAATCCAGCTAAATATTTGCCCATTTCATTATCTTTTTTTAAAAAAACAGCCCTTAATTTTAGTGATCTTTTTTGCAGTCTTTATAGTCTCTATTTCATTCATTTTCATTTTGATCTTTACTTCCTTTCTTCTATTGTACTAACTTTGAGCTTTAACTTGTTCTTCTTTTTCTAGTTTCTTAAAGTATAAAGTTAGGTTGTTTATTTGAGATCTATCTTATTTTTTTGTGTAAGCATTTACCACTGTGAACTTCCCTCTTATTAATAGAACCATTTTTACTGTATTATATAATTTTGGTATGTTGTATTTTCATTTTTATTTGTTTCAAGTGTTTTTTTTTCTTAATTTCTCTTCTGACTTATTCTTTGATCCATTTGTTCAGTGGCATGTTTAATCCTCACATATTTATGTATTTTTCAGTTTTGTTCTTATAATTGATTTCTAGTTATACCATTCATGTCAGCAAAGATGCTTGATCCGGGGCTTACTTGGCAGGCCAGTGGTTACAACTCTCTGCTGCCAATGGGGGGGGGTACAAGTTCAATCCCTGCTTGGAAAACTAAGATCCCGCATGCTGCATGGTGCAGCCAATAAATAAATTAATTAATTAAAAGATGCTTGATCTGATTTCAGTATTAAAATTGAGACATATATTTTGGCCATGTTCACTTTGAGGAAAATATGCATTGTTACTTGGATGGAATATTCTGTATGTATTTAAGGTAAAAATCTGTTCACATGAAATAGAGTTTGGTGGTTTATGAGCTTTGTGAATTTGGATATCCAAATCTATGAATCTCTGTTTAGATTTGAGAAGTTCTCAGTCATTATTTCTTTAAATAAGCTTTCTTCCTCCTTCTCTTGTCTTTTTCTGGGACTCCAATAATTCACAGACTTTCTCTTGGTGTTGTCCTATAGACAAGTCAGCCTTTTCTAATTTTTTTTCATTCTTTTATATTCTCTTACTGGGTAATTTCAAAGGCCTTATCTTCTAATTCACACATATTTTTCTTCTGCTTGATTCATCCTGCTGTTGGTGCTCTCTTGTATTTTTCTTTTCCTTACTGAATTCTTCAGCTCCAGATTTTTTGTTTGATTCTATTTTATGATTTCTGCCTCTTCGTTAAGTTTCTCGCTTTGTTCATGTACTGTTTCCTGATTTCATTTGATTGTTTCTCTATTTTCCCTGTGGATAATTGGGCTTCCTTAGAACAATTCTTCTGAATTCTTTATTTGGTAAACTATGGATCTCCCTGTCTTTGAGTTCAGTTACTAGAAAATTGTGATCCTTTAGAGTTGTCATGTTTCCTTGAATTTTTTTATGTTCCTTAAAGTCGTTCTTTGTTGTCTTTACCTTTAAAGTAGTAGTTACCTCCACTTGTCTTTAATAACTGATTCTAGAAGAGAAATACCTTCCATTAGTCCTGCTAGGAATTCTCAGGGCTTATCAGATTCTTTGAGTATGTCTGCTTCATGCTTGCTGTTCCCTCTTTTGACTGAGTTTTATTTTTTTAATTTTGATCTCTTTGACTGTTTTTTTAAAAAAATTTAAAAATTTTCATCCATTTGTATTCTTTGGCCTGTGTGGGCCTCCCATTACAGTGGCCTCTCTTCGTTGCGGAGCACTGGCTCTGGGCGCATGTGCTCCAGAGCCTAGTTTTCAATTGGACACACTGGTCCAGCTGCTCCGCGGCACGTGGGATCTTCCCGGGCTAGAGATCAAGTCGGTGCTCCTTGCACTGCAAGGCAAATTCTTTACCCACTGAACCACCAGGGAAGCCCTTGACTGCATTCTTAAGCTCCTATGCCTTCTCTCAATGATGCAATATACACACAACTCCTGACAGCCATGTTTTTTGCTTAACCAAGGGCAGACTTAAAGTTTCTGGTCTCCCCCTGGCCTGCAGAGTCAGACTGGTTTCTGTGAATCCCTACTAGCCATCTGCCAAAGATCACTTGGGTCAACATCAGAAACTCAGAAATGTGCACCAGGAGCCAGCCACCAGATATGGGGGTATATGAGTGAGGCAAGCAGAGTGCTGGAGTTGGAGGATCAGTGGGTGAGGCCTCTGCAGTGACTCATGGGTGAGCTTATTGATGCAGTCCCTGGTGTGGTTAGGATTTGTGTCCCTTTACTTGCTCTGCCAGTCTCTCCAGTGATGCAGCTTATGACTCAGTACTCTGGAGGAGGTAAGTAAATGGGCCTCATTGGAAAAATTGGAATGATACAGAGAAAATTAGCATGGCCCCTGTGCAAGAATGACACGCAAATTTGTGAAGTGTTCCATATTTTTTACCGAGCCAGAGCTCTGGAGTGTATGCACCCAGAGCTGATGCCCTATGGTGAGAGGGGCCACTGTGATGGGAGGCCTACACAGGTCAAAGAACCAATATGGATGAAAATAAATAAATGAAAGACCAATAGAAGTGACCAAAAAAAAAAAAAAAAAAAGAGTTGGACATGACTGAGCAACTAAACAAAACATCAGGGTTCTTGACATTCCCATTCCCTGAGCAATAGCAATTGACTAGAGGCCAGACGAGAAATTCAGGCAAGTCTTTCCTGGGGCCCGTGCTGCAGCAGAAGGGGAAGTCAAAACAAACTTTCCCTTGCTTACTTGCTCCCCAAGGGGGGCGTGAATTTGTTCCTTCTATGTGGGAGGGTAGGGGTATGTCCAGGGGTCTGGCTGGAGGGGTGGCTTTTGGGTGTTTTACCCCAGGTGGTGGTTGGGGGAGCATGTGCAGTCCCCTGCTTTTGGTCTGAACACCTTGTTTTTGCTCCAGGCTCCTCAAAAGAGGTAACAGGGTGTTTTGGTTTCTTTGTATCTTTTGGGTCCAGAATTTGCCCCAAGTGCACATGCATAGATTTTGTTTGTATATTTTTGCTGGAGGAGAGGCGTGTCCAGGTGCAAGCATTGCAGCACTACAGGAAAGGGTCCTAGGTCCAAGCTGGTCTCATTCCCCGCTGAGAGACCCTACACCCTTATTCTTTTTAAAAAATTTATTTTGGGCTATACTGGGTCTTTGTTGCTGTTCACAGGCTTTCTCTAGTTGCAGCAGGCAGGAACTACTCTCTCGTTGATGTGCACAGCCTTCTCATTGCAGTGGTTTCTCTTGGTGCAGAGCACAAGTTCTAGGCACAGGGGTTTCAGTAGTTGCAGCATGTGAGCTTAGTAATTGAGGCATGTGGGATTAGCTGCCTGCAGCATAGGCGTTCTTCCCAGGTCAGGAATTGAGCCCATGTCTCTTACATTCGCAGGCGGATTCTTAACCATTGGGCAACCAGGAAAGTCCTGGGCCCAAACAACTTAGAAACAGCCAATAAAAGTGTTAACTATATTAGTAGTCTTAAAAAGAAATTCTAACAAAATATACCACTTTAAAACATTAGACTGACCAAGTTTGGAAAGAATGGTAATAACCAATGTTGATTGGTTGGGGGGTAATAGAAACTCTCACACACTGCTAGTGAAAGCATAAAATTGGTCTTTTACTGGTAAGCAATTTGATGAAAGCAATCAAAACACATACAACTTCACCTAAAAGAAATTTATCCTAATATATACATACACAAATATGTTTATACAGGTGGTAATGTTATTTAGTCAGTAAGTCATGTCTGACTCTTGTGACCCCAGGGACAATAGCCTGCCAGTCTCCTCTGTCCACGGGATTTCTCAGGCAAGAATACTGGAATGGGTTCACCCTTATTCTTAAGGGGTAAGAACTGAAGGTTGCTTTTTCTGAAACTTCTTGCTGCTGGACAGGAGCCACTGACCCTCGCCTACCCTAGATGTGGTTACAAGTCTCTCACGGACTGTTTCAAGGACTGTAGGGACTTTGCACTGAAAGGGGCTGAATTCCTTGAACCATTATGAGCCTTACCGCAAACTGTTGGAGCCTAAAAGACACAAACTTAACAAACGAGCTAAAAAGGAAAAGAACAATAATAGCCATTTAAAGATCTAGAAAGGAAAGGAATCAGGTTAACTCTGGGTTCTTTAGCTGTTAACTAGACAAAGAAGGTGATACTGCCCCAGCAAAAATTATAAAGCCACTCTGTCTGGGTGTACATTTCCTTCATATTAACTTTTACATGTCCTATTGCATTGATCCAAGTGCGGTGGGAAGTATTATAACAGTTATTGCATAAACTCTGTTCTGCCAGAAAGGCCAGACAATTGTCAAGAACCACATCAGCTAAGGAAATAAGAGAGATCCCAAGTCCTGTTAAGGCTTCAGACAGGAGCCCACCCACTCCGTCGTTTTGCTTATCTGTTGATGGTGCTAGGTCTTTTCTTTATTTTTTGACTATGCATATCTTCATTGGGACACATGGGGTCTTGCTGCTACACATTGGCTGTCTTTAGTTGCAATGGAAGAGCTTCGTTGCAGTGACTTTTCTTACCATGAAGCACGGGCTCTAAGGTGCATGGGCTCACTTGTGGTGCGTGTGGGATATGAGATCATAATTTAAAACATTAGACTGACCAACTTTGGAAAGAATGGTAATAACCAATGTTGATTGGTTGGGGGGTAATAGAAACTCTCACACACTGCTAGTGAAAGCATAAAATTGGTCTTTTACTGGTAAGCAATTTGATGAAAGCAATCAAAACACATACAACTTCACCTAAAAGAAATTTATCCTAATATATACATACACAAATATGTTTATACAGGTGGTAATGTTATTTAGTCAGTAAGTCATGTCTGACTCTTGTGACCCCAGGGACAATAGCCTGCCAGTCTCCTCTGTCCACGGGATTTCTCAGGCAAGAATACTGGAATGGGTTCACCCTTATTCTTAAGGGGTAAGAACTGAAGGTTGCTTTTTCTGAAACTTCTTGCTGCTGGACAGGAGCCACTGACCCTCGCCTACCCTAGATGTGGTTACAAGTCTCTCACGGACTGTTTCAAGGACTGTAGGGACTTTGCACTGAAAGGGGCTGAATTCCTTGAACCATTATGAGCCTTACCGCAAACTGTTGGAGCCTAAAAGACACAAACTTAACAAACGAGCTAAAAAGGAAAAGAACAATAATAGCCATTTAAAGATCTAGAAAGGAAAGGAATCAGGTTAACTCTGGGTTCTTTAGCTGTTAACTAGACAAAGAAGGTGATACTGCCCCAGCAAAAATTATAAAGCCACTCTGTCTGGGTGTACATTTCCTTCATATTAACTTTTACATGTCCTATTGCATTGATCCAAGTGCGGTGGGAAGTATTATAACAGTTATTGCATAAACTCTGTTCTGCCAGAAAGGCCAGACAATTGTCAAGAACCACATCAGCTAAGGAAATAAGAGAGATCCCAAGTCCTGTTAAGGCTTCAGACAGGAGCCCACCCACTCCGTCGTTTTGCTTATCTGTTGATGGTGCTAGGTCTTTTCTTTATTTTTTGACTATGCATATCTTCATTGGGACACATGGGGTCTTCGCTGCTACACATTGGCTGTCTTTAGTTGCAATGGAAGAGCTTCTCGTTGCAGTGACTTTTCTTACCATGAAGCACGGGCTCTAAGGTGCATGGGCTCACTTGTGGTGCGTGTGGGATATGAGATCATAATTTCCAGACCAGGGATTGAGCCCATTTCCCCTGGATTAGCAGGCCGATTCTTAACCACTGGACCATCAGGAAAGTCCTAGGTGGTGCCTGTCTTTTGAATAGGTATCTCAGATTTTCCACGGACTCACAGGTGCATTGTTTGTCTGTTGTGATCTATGGTGTTTCTGGAGGTAAAAGCTTTAGATATTCCTTGCAGTTTGACAGCAGTGGGGGTGACTAACATTACTTTATAGGGGCCATTTCATTTCAGCAGTAATTGGTCTTTGAGGGACACCTTTTATCCAAGTTTTAAGAGCTTGTTCCCCAGAGATTCTGTTTTTGTTTTTTTGCTGCACTGGGTCTTTGTTGCTGCATGAGGGCTTTGTCTAGTTGTGGCCAACAGGGACTACTCCTTGTTGTGGTGCAAGGACTTCTTGAAAGTGTTCTACCTTGGACTGGGACTTAAACCCAAAACTTGGTTTGGGACTCAAGCCCATGTGACTGGAGTTTGAACCCAGCCAAAACCCTGCTTGGGACTTGAACCCATGTGGCTGGGACTCAAACCCAGCCAAAATCCACCATACCTGGTTTCAGAACCTAACAGAGCTCAGATTCTTCATATCTCTTCACAGAAAAGAATCCAGTAAGAGACAAAGTGATAGGTAAAAAATGGATTTATTCAGATTCAAAAAGCACACTCCACAGAAAGGAAAAAGGTTTTTTTGGGCTATCTACGCTAATGAGTGTGAGGATAATTCCAGCTTTTTAGGAAGGCAAACGCATATCACCCACTATTTTAACTTTTACATGTCCTATTGCATTGATCCAAGTGCGGTGGGAAGTATTATAACAGTTATTGCATAAACTCTGTTCTGCCAGAAAGGCCAGACAATTGTCAAGAACCACATCAGCTAAGGAAATAAGAGAGATCCCAAGTCCTGTTAAGGCTTCAGACAGGAGCCCACCCACTCCGTCGTTTTGCTTATCTGTTGATGGTGCTAGGTCTTTTCTTTATTTTTTGACTATGCATATCTTCATTGGGACACATGGGGTCTTCGCTGCTACACATTGGCTGTCTTTAGTTGCAATGGAAGAGCTTCTCGTTGCAGTGACTTTTCTTACCATGAAGCACGGGCTCTAAGGTGCATGGGCTCACTTGTGGTGCGTGTGGGATATGAGATCATAATTTCCAGACCAGGGATTGAGCCCATTTCCCCTGGATTAGCAGGCCGATTCTTAACCACTGGACCATCAGGAAAGTCCTAGGTGGTGCCTGTCTTTTGAATAGGTATCTCAGATTTTCCACGGACTCACAGGTGCATTGTTTGTCTGTTGTGATCTATGGTGTTTCTGGAGGTAAAAGCTTTAGATATTCCTTGCAGTTTGACAGCAGTGGGGGTGACTAACATTACTTTATAGGGGCCATTTCATTTCAGCAGTAATTGGTCTTTGAGGGACACCTTTTATCCAAGTTTTAAGAGCTTGTTCCCCAGAGATTCTGTTTTTGTTTTTTTGCTGCACTGGGTCTTTGTTGCTGCATGAGGGCTTTGTCTAGTTGTGGCCAACAGGGACTACTCCTTGTTGTGGTGCAAGGACTTCTTGAAAGTGTTCTACCTTGGACTGGGACTTAAACCCAAAACTTGGTTTGGGACTCAAGCCCATGTGACTGGAGTTTGAACCCAGCCAAAACCCTGCTTGGGACTTGAACCCATGTGGCTGGGACTCAAACCCAGCCAAAATCCACCATACCTGGTTTCAGAACCTAACAGAGCTCAGATTCTTCATATCTCTTCACAGAAAAGAATCCAGTAAGAGACAAAGTGATAGGTAAAAAATGGATTTATTCAGATTCAAAGAAAAGCACACTCCACAGAGAGAGTGTGGGCTATCTCAGAGCAAAACCAGCGGCCCCAAAAGCATGGTGTTCTTAGTTTTTATGGGCTGGGTAATTCCATACGCTAATGAGTGTGAGGATAATTCCAGCTTTTTTAGGGAAGGGGCAAAACTGTCAGGGCACCTCTGGGTGTGTCATTTAGCTTGCTGACTAAGGATCAAGGTCAGGTCTGTCATCTTGGACTCATTTGATTCTTATGGGTTTATGCTGTGTCCTTGGGCTATGTCATTCTTTCAAAAATTGTGCCCTGCCCGTTTCCCTAACCCTTACATTCTCATTGTGGTGACTTGTCTTGTTGCAGAGCATAGGCTCTAGGCACACTAGCTCAGTAGTTGCGGCTTGTGGGTTCTAGAGCACAAGCCTGTGTTTATGGTGCATAGACTTATTTGCTCTGTGACATATAGGATCTCCTTGGACCAGGGAAGGAATCAGTGTACAGGCAGGTAATTTTTTTTGGTTCTTGTTTGAGCTGGGTCTTCATTGCCATACCTGGGCTTTCTCTAACTCTGGTGAGCAGCGGCTACTGTCTAGTTTCAGTGTGCAGGCTTCTCATTGTGATATCGTCTCTTGTCAAAGAGCATGGGCTCTGGGGCACGTGGACTTCAGTAGTTGTAGTACACAAGCTTAGTTGTCTCATGGCATGTGGAATCTTTCCAGACCAGGGATTGAACCTGTGTCCTATGCATTAGTAAGTGGATTCTTAACCATTGGACCACCAGAGAAGTTACCCCAGGGCTTATTAGCAAAGAACTACTCCTTCCTCTGGAATTTTAGTGAGAACTGGTAGTGCCTTGTGGGCATAGTCCTAAATTGCCTTCTGAACTTGTTTTATATATATTGAATAATATATTTCAGGGCCTGGTTCATGTCCTCATCCTGTAGAATGTCAGTAGTAAGAAAAGGCTTCCCTGGGAAGGAAATGGCAAACAATCCCAGTATTGTTGCTTGGAAAATTCCATGGATAGAGGAGCCTGGTGGGCTGTCGTCTATGGGGGTCACAAGAATCAGACACAATTTAGCAACTAAACAACAAAGGATTCCCTCCATCAGCAGCCTGGGCTACCCCAGAACCCCAGAAACTACCTGCAAATTTATACATGTCTTTTTGTCCTCTCTTCTATGTGTGTGCATAGGTGATAGTTGATAAGTTGTCTTGATGCTTTCCACATGATTCATGTCTTATTTTGTAGTTTGTATAAGCCTATCAAGAATGTAAAATCCACCAACTGAACTGTGGTCACAAATGTATGCAAGTTTAAGAACATGCATCAGTTTTGTTATAGGCATATAATGGAACAATTTATGTTCAACTTATGTTCAGTGAAATATATATACTGTAATTATTTTAAATAACCCTTAATGCAAACAAAATGGTATAATTTTTTTAATGGATGTAAAGCATGGGAAAAAAAGAAAAAGAAAAGGCTTCCTGGGCTTCCCTGGTGGTCCAGTGGGTAAGGACACCGCCTTGCAGTGCAAGGGGCACCAGTTCGATCCCTGGCCTGGGAAGATTCCACGTGCCACGCAGCAGCTGGACAGATGTGTCCAATTACCGAGCCTGAGCTCTGGAGCACATGCACCCAGAGCCGGTGCTCTGTGACAACAGAGGCCACCACGATGGGAGGCCCACACGGGCCAAAGGACAAAGATGGATGAAAAATAGAGAAATGAAAGATCAATAGAAGTGGCCTGCCCGCCCCCCTTCCTCCCCAACCCGCCCACCCCTCCAAAAAGTTTAAAAAAGGAAAGAAAAGGCTTCCCATAGGTCATTTCAGATGGGCCAAATATCAGACTACTCCAGGGAGCCGCATAGACCCTGAGAACTGCAGTAGTAAGCAAGTTGTCCAGGGCTCCTGAGTTTCTTGGCAGAACTTTGCTAATGTGTTCTATAAAGTATGGTTCGTTTTCACTTTCCCTGAACTTGTTTTATATATATTGAATAATATATTTCAGGGCCTGGTTCATGTCCTCATCCTGTAGAATGTCAGTAGTAAGAAAAGGCTTCCTGGAAGGAAATGGCAAACAATCCCAGTATTGTTGCTTGGAAAATTCCATGGATAGAGGAGCCTGGTGGGCTGTCGTCTATGGGGGTCACAAGAATCAGACACAATTTAGCAACTAAACAACAAAGGATTCCCTCCATCAGCAGCCTGGGCTACCCCAGAACCCCAGAAACTACCTGCAAATTTATACATGTCTTTTTGTCCTCTCTTCTATGTGTGTGCATAGGTGATAGTTGATAAGTTGTCTTGATGCTTTCCACATGATTCATGTCTTATTTTGTAGTTTGTATAAGCCTATCAAGAATGTAAAATCCACCAACTGAACTGTGGTCACAAATGTATGCAAGTTTAAGAACATGCATCAGTTTTGTTATAGGCATATAATGGAACAATTTATGTTCAACTTATGTTCAGTGAAATATATATACTGTAATTATTTTAAATAACCCTTAATGCAAACAAAATGGTATAATTTTTTTAATGGATGTAAAGCATGGGAAAAAAAGAAAAAGAAAAGGCTTCCTGGGCTTCCCTGGTGGTCCAGTGGGTAAGGACACCGCCTTGCAGTGCAAGGGGCACCAGTTCGATCCCTGGCCTGGGAAGATTCCACGTGCCACGCAGCAGCTGGACAGATGTGTCCAATTACCGAGCCTGAGCTCTGGAGCACATGCACCCAGAGCCGGTGCTCTGTGACAACAGAGGCCACCACGATGGGAGGCCCACACGGGCCAAAGGACAAAGATGGATGAAAAATAGAGAAATGAAAGATCAATAGAAGTGGCCTGCCCGCCCCCCTTCCTCCCCAACCCGCCCCACCCCCTCCAAAAAAAAGTTTAAAAAAAAAGGAAAGAAAAGGCTTCCCATAGGTCATTTCAGATGGGCCAAATATCAGACTACTCCAGGGAGCCGCATAGACCCTGAGAACTGCAGTAGTAAGCAAGTTGTCCAGGGCTCCTGAGTTTCTTGGCAGAACTTTGCTAATGTGTTCTATAAAGTATGGTTCGTTTTCACTTTCCCTGAGGACTGGGGGTGCCAAGAGGTATATCGCTGTGGTCTATTAAGAGGGCCATTGTGAACCCCACTGTGATTTGGGCCTGTTATCATTGTGGAGGGACTTTGGAAGTCTAAACAGAGAAATTATTTCTTATAAAAGGGACTTACAGATGTCCAAAGCCTTTTCAGATCAGTTGAGGAATGCTTCAACCCATTCTGTGAAAGTATCAACAAACACCAGAAGATATTTATGTCCTGATCATGGGGGCACTTGAGTGAAATCTAACTGCCAGTCTGGATATGTCTGGATATGCCGCTCGGTATTGAATTCGACCTGAGTAATGAAGCGGGGGATTGGATGGATCTGTGGGTTATTATGGGCACATAAATCACAAGCAAGCATTCCTTGTTCTACTGTTCTTTTTTTTTTTTTTTAATTTTTTTTGGAGGGGGTGGGGCGGGTTGGGGAGGGAGGAAGGTGGGCGAGCCACTTCTATTGGTCTTTCATTTATCTATTTTTCATCCATCTTTGTCCTTTGGCCCGTGTGGGCCTCCCATCGCGGTGGCCTCTGTCGTCGCAGAGCACCAGCTCTGGGCGCATGTGCTCCAGAGCTCCGGCTCGGTAATTAGACACATCTGTCCAGCCGCTCTGCTGCACGTGGGATCTTCCCAGGCCAGGGATCGAACTGGTGCCCCTTGCACTGCAAGGCGGTGTCCTTACCCACTGGACCACCAGGGAAGCCCTTTACTGTTCTTTTTACCACTTTTAAAAAGCCTTTTGAAAAGAGCCTTTTAAAAAGCCTTTTGTCATCAAGTCCCATATTGCATTCCTCCCATAGTGGATGGCGTCATGTAAATTCTTAGTGAGTTTCCATTGTTGGGCCTCAAGGATTAGAATCTTTTCATGCCAGCCTGTGCCTCATTTCTCAGCAATTTCTTGTTCCTGTGGGAATCCTAGCAGAGGCTAGGGAGTTCAGGGGCCAAACACTTGTTCAGGTCCTGATGTGCCTTTTGCAAAACTGTTCCCTTGGCTCACAAAGATCCCTCCCTGAGAACTGCAGTAGTAAGCAAGTTGTCCAGGGCTCCTGAGTTTCTTGGCAGAACTTTGCTAATGTGTTCTATAAAGTATGGTTCGTTTTCACTTTCCCTGAGGACTGGGGGTGCCAAGAGGTATATCGCTGTGGTCTATTAAGAGGGCCATTGTGAACCCCACTGTGATTTGGGCCTGTTATCATTGTGGAGGGACTTTGGAAGTCTAAACAGAGAAATTATTTCTTATAAAAGGGACTTACAGATGTCCAAAGCCTTTTCAGATCAGTTGAGGAATGCTTCAACCCATTCTGTGAAAGTATCAACAAACACCAGAAGATATTTATGTCCTGATCATGGGGGCACTTGAGTGAAATCTAACTGCCAGTCTGGATATGTCTGGATATGCCGCTCGGTATTGAATTCGACCTGAGTAATGAAGCGGGGGATTGGATGGATCTGTGGGTTATTATGGGCACATAAATCACAAGCAAGCATTCCTTGTTCTACTGTTCTTTTTTTTTTTTTTTTAATTTTTTTGGGGGGGGGGGGGGGGGGTTGGGGGAGGGAGGAAGGTGGGCGAGCCACTTCTATTGGTCTTTCATTTATCTATTTTTCATCCATCTTTGTCCTTTGGCCCGTGTGGGCCTCCCATCGCGGTGGCCTCTGTCGTCGCAGAGCACCAGCTCTGGGCGCATGTGCTCCAGAGCTCCGGCTCGGTAATTAGACACATCTGTCCAGCCGCTCTGCTGCACGTGGGATCTTCCCAGGCCAGGGATCGAACTGGTGCCCCTTGCACTGCAAGGCGGTGTCCTTACCCACTGGACCACCAGGGAAGCCCTTTACTGTTCTTTTTACCACTTTTAAAAAGCCTTTTGAAAAGAGCCTTTTAAAAAGCCTTTTGTCATCAAGTCCCATATTGCATTCCTCCCATAGTGGATGGCGTCATGTAAATTCTTAGTGAGTTTCCATTGTTGGGCCTCAAGGATTAGAATCTTTTCATGCCAGCCTGTGCCTCATTTCTCAGCAATTTCTTGTTCCTGTGGGGAATCCTAGCAGAGGCTAGGGAGTTCAGGGGGGCCAAACACTTGTTCAGGTCCCTACAACTGATGTGCCTTTTTGCAGTTTGATGAGCTTTACTGTTCCCTTGGCTCACAAAAGATCCCTCCCTTTGGTCCCTACAGTAGATTACTGCAGACCGGGTCAGGAGCTACACTGCTTCTAAAAGAGCCGAATGAAATCTATATGTTTTACAGGGGGATTTCTAGCAGCAACACAAGCATGTAGCACGTGGAACTCGTATTTAGAGTCAGTAAAAATATTTAATCTCATATTCTTCCTTAATTGCACAGCTCTCATTGATACAATTAGTTCAGCTTTCTGGTGGCAAGATCTTGGCTTCTGTGACTTCATCTAGACTTATTATGACATATCCCACCTGTCGGGTTCCTATTTCTGCAAAACTCTTCCCGTCAGTAAACCATTTGACGTCAGGAATGCCTGGAGGCTCAACTAGAAGATCAGACCTGCTGGAGTAAATTTGTTCTATGGTCTCTGTGCACATGTGTTCTCAGTTATGTCCAACTGTTTGCAACCCCATGGACTATAGCCTGCCATGCTCCTCTGTCCATGGGATTTTCCCAGGAGGAATACTGGAGTGGGTCGCCATTTCCTCCTCCATACTGATGCAATAAGTTTCCACTCTCTACTTGCTGGAAGCAGAGTTGCTGGGTTCAGGATTTGACACACCTTTAAGTAATGTCAGGGCCTGATATCTTGCAAACCTTCAGTCAGACAATGATGTCCTTTGACTTCCAGCACAGGTTATACCTGATGAGGGGTCAACACATCTCAGTGCTGTACCAGGGTGACCTTGGAAGCCTCAATCAACAGGGCCGTGTCTGTTACTGCCCACAGGCAGCTTGGCCATCTCAGGGCCACTGAGTCCCGTTGTTTTGAAAAGTAAGCCACTGTTCTCACATCTGTTCTTGGTTTGGGGGTCAAGACTCCTGGTGCTATCCCTGACCTCCCATGAACATATAGGGTAAAGGCCTTGTCCAGATTTGGAAGCCCCAGTGCTGAGCTCTACTCATCTCAGCAATTTCTTGTTCCTGTGGGGAATCCTAGCAGAGCTAGGGAGTTCAGGGGCCAAACACTTGTTCAGGTCCCTACAACTGATGTGCCTTTTTGCAGTTTGATGAGCTTTACTGTTCCCTTGGCTCACAAAAGATCCCTCCCTTTGGTCCCTACAGTAGATTACTGCAGACCGGGTCAGGAGCTACACTGCTTCTAAAAGAGCCGAATGAAATCTATATGTTTTACAGGGGGATTTCTAGCAGCAACACAAGCATGTAGCACGTGGAACTCGTATTTAGAGTCAGTAAAATATTTAATCTCATATTCTTCCTTAATTGCACAGCTCTCATTGATACAATTAGTTCAGCTTTCTGGTGGCAAGATCTTGGCTTCTGTGACTTCATCTAGACTTATTATGACATATCCCACCTGTCGGGTTCCTATTTCTGCAAAACTCTTCCCGTCAGTAAACCATTTGACGTCAGGAATGCCTGGAGGCTCAACTAGAAGATCAGACCTGCTGGAGTAAATTTGTTCTATGGTCTCTGTGCACATGTGTTCTCAGTTATGTCCAACTGTTTGCAACCCCATGGACTATAGCCTGCCATGCTCCTCTGTCCATGGGATTTTCCCAGGAGGAATACTGGAGTGGGTCGCCATTTCCTCCTCCATACTGATGCAATAAGTTTCCACTCTCTACTTGCTGGAAGCAGAGTTGCTGGGTTCAGGATTTGACACACCTTTAAGTAATGTCAGGGCCTGATATCTTGCAAACCTTCAGTCAGACAATGATGTCCTTTGACTTCCAGCACAGGTTATACCTGATGAGGGGTCAACACATCTCAGTGCTGTACCAGGGTGACCTTGGAAGCCTCAATCAACAGGGCCGTGTCTGTTACTGCCCACAGGCAGCTTGGCCATCTCAGGGCCACTGAGTCCCGTTGTTTTGAAAAGTAAGCCACTGTTCTCACATCTGTTCTTGGTTTGGGGGTCAAGACTCCTGGTGCTATCCCTGACCTCCCATGAACATATAGGGTAAAGGCCTTGTCCAGATTTGGAAGCCCCAGTGCTGAGCTCTACTCATCTCAGTCTTCAGTGTCTCAAGGGCCCACTGGTGGTCCTGATTCTCCTCCCTTTAGAGCCTCGTGTAGGGTTTTGCTAGAATTTGGAATCCAGTTAAGACAGAACCCAACCATGCTGAGAAAGCTTTGACATTGTCTCTTTGTGGCTGAAGACGGTAATGTACTAATTGCTGCTTTTTGACCTATGGCCAGGGCTTGTACCCCTAAGGTCAAAACAGTTCCTAAATATCGAACCTGTTGCTGAGAGATCTAAGCCTTGGCTGGAGAGACTTTTATATCCCCTTTTTGCCAGAAAATTTAGGACCCTAACAGTACTTAGAACTGAATCTTATCCAGTTTCACTGCCAATTAATGATTATCAACATATTGTACGCAGAGTTCTCTTCTCAAGACTCAGGACCCTCATTTCCCTTGCTAACACATTTACAGAAAGGTAGGAGCCATCCCCCAAACCCTGAAGAAGCACTGTCCATGTATATTGGGTAGCCTCCAGGGTGTCAGGGCCCCTCCATTCAAAGGCAAAAAGGCATTGAGAGTCTGGGTAGAGGGAAATACAGAAAAATGCATCTTAGGGATCGAAAACAGAGAAATACTCAGGCTTCCCTGGCAGTTGGGTGAGGAGAGTTTAAGGGCTAGACACCTGTGGGTGAACAGGGATGACTGCCTAATTCATTGCTCCTAAGTCTTGCCCAGATACTCCCTCCTAGGCTTCTGAACAGGAAATGGGGGTGTTGCTAGGGGATCAGCAGAACCTATAGAGTCTGTATTTTAGGAATTTGCTGAGCAGTAGTTGGATTCCCCTCATGGCCCCAGGCTTTCAGGAGACAATAGTCTCTTCCAAAGGCATTTTTCCCCAAGCCTTAGGTCTTCTTTTTATGGGGAAATACGTTTTACACTTCTTTGTGCCAAGGGATCCCAAACTGCAGGATCTACTTTGTTATTCTAATTTCTTGAAGGATGTCTTGATTATTTGGATGCCAACAGGTGTCTGGGGCTACTAATAGCTGTGTTCTCTGTTCAGATTTTTACCTCCTTGACCTTCATCCTCTCCTAAGAAGATACCAGCCCCTAACTTATTTTCAAATCTCTCCCAAGAAGGTGGACAGAGCATTCTGGCATATACAAAAAGAGTGAGTTGAGTAATAATAATGGACCCAATTCTGCAGGCAAAGGGAGACATAGGCCACCTTATTTTCAGTACAGTCATGGTTGGGGAGGGGGGCAGCTGGCCAAGTCAGAACTGAGCAGGCAGCTCCAGTATCTACAAGAAAGTCAGATTTCCTACCTATGGCCTCAAGGGTAACCCGAAGCTCCATTGGAGTCACGAGGGTGGACTGAGTGGGATCTATGACTGAGCAGGCACTAGGCGCTGTCACTGTGTGGGAATTATTACTCCAAGAGATAGCACGGAATTGAGGCTGGATGGGATTGTCCCTTGGGTGTCCCACAGGAGGGCGTTCAGGACATTCCCCTTTGCGGTGTCCCCTTTCCAATAAAAAGCACACTGGTTTGGGACCAGACTGCTTCTTGGTGGTCTGTCCAGCCTTTTGAGCCTCGCAGGGTTCCCTCTGGTGGTTGGTGAGTGGGTGCAGCCAAGGGCTGCATTTTCTTCACCAATCTTTTATCCTTATTGGCCTCCTCTGTTACAATTTGTCTTCAAGAGACCTTGAAGACCTCCTCTACCAACATTGACAATGGGTTTGGAACCCAGCCTGAAGCTTTGTAATTTGCTCTGGTGTCAGGAGTAGCCTATGTGATAAAATACACAGCCAATATGTCCTCTCTTCTGTGACTCTGTATTGGTGTCCTTCTTAAATGCCTCAGTCACCTGCAGAAAGGCTGCTAGGTTTTCATCTTTTCCTGTGTAACCCCTCAGACTTCATCATAATTTACAGACTTCACCATATACTGTGATCAAGAATACATCGTATTTTAGGAATTTGCTGAGCAGTAGTTGGATTCCCCTCATGGCCCCAGGCTTTCAGGAGACAATAGTCTCTTCCAAAGGCAGTTTTCCCCAAGTCTTAGGTCTTCTTTTTATGGGGAAATACGTTTTACACTTCTTTGTGCCAAGGGATCCCAAACTGCAGGATCTACTTTGTTATTCTAATTTCTTGAAGGATGTCTTGATTATTTGGATGCCAACAGGTGTCTGGGGCTACTAATAGCTGTGTTCTCTGTTCAGATTTTTACCTCCTTGACCTTCATCCTCTCCTAAGAAGATACCAGCCCCTAACTTATTTTCAAATCTCTCCCAAGAAGGTGGACAGAGCATTCTGGCATATACAAAAAGAGTGAGTTGAGTAATAATAATGGACCCAATTCTGCAGGCAAAGGGAGACATAGGCCACCTTATTTTCAGTACAGTCATGGTTGGGGAGGGGGGCAGCTGGCCAAGTCAGAACTGAGCAGGCAGCTCCAGTATCTACAAGAAAGTCAGATTTCCTACCTATGGCCTCAAGGGTAACCCGAAGCTCCATTGGAGTCACGAGGGTGGACTGAGTGGGATCTATGACTGAGCAGGCACTAGGCGCTGTCACTGTGTGGGAATTATTACTCCAAGAGATAGCACGGAATTGAGGCTGGATGGGATTGTCCCTTGGGTGTCCCACAGGAGGGCGTTCAGGACATTCCCCTTTGCGGTGTCCCCTTTCCAATAAAAAGCACACTGGTTTGGGACCAGACTGCTTCTTGGTGGTCTGTCCAGCCTTTTGAGCCTCGCAGGGTTCCCTCTGGTGGTTGGTGAGTGGGTGCAGCCAAGGGCTGCATTTTCTTCACCAATCTTTTATCCTTATTGGCCTCCTCTGTTACAATTTGTCTTCAAGAGACCTTGAAGACCTCCTCTACCAACATTGACAATGGGTTTGGAACCCAGCCTGAAGCTTTGTAATTTGCTCTGGTGTCAGGAGTAGCCTATGTGATAAAATACACAGCCAATATGTCCTCTCTTCTGTGACTCTGTATTGGTGTCCTTCTTAAATGCCTCAGTCACCTGGCGCAGAAAGGCTGCTAGGTTTTCATCTTTTTCCTGTGTAACCCCTCAGACTTCATCATAATTTACAGACTTCACCATATACTGTCTCCTCCTGATAGACAAGTAATATAACGTCTGATCCTAGCCTGGCCCACATGATCTTCATTGTCCCAGTGTGGCTCATGATTTAGGGCTGCATCCCCACCCACCTGATGAAGTTGATGTGGATGGGTGGCCAGTAGGCCATGCATGTTCCCTGACCTGTTTCAGTGTATGCTTCTCTTCATCCCAGGTGCAACAGTGGGCCCAAATCACCATGTTGTCTGTCCTGCCAGATGAGACAGACTGCCAACCCCGGCCTGACAAATTCATGCCTAAACTTGTCAAGCTTCTCTGAGAACCTGCCAAACCTCTCCTTACAGGAAAATCCCATTAACTTAGGATCTCTCTTTGGGATGTTCCAGGGGGGCCTTGAAACACCCCAATGTTAACTGTAAGTCAAGAGAATTTTAATTATACTTTGATATTAATATTTGGGAAGTCTGTCAAAAAGTTTTAAAATACCTAGTCAGGGGGCTTCCCTGGTGGTCCACTGGGTAAGGACACTGCCTTGCAGTGCAAGGGGTGCTGGTTCGATCCCAGGCCTGGGAAGATCCCATGTGCCACAGAGCAGCTGGACCAATGTGTCCAACTACTGAGCAGGAGCTCTGGAGCACATGCACCCAGAGCCGGTGCTGTGCAGTGACAGAGGCCACTGTGATGGGAGGCCCACACAGGCCAAAAAAACAAAAAAAGATGAAAACAGATAAATGAAAGACCAGTAGAAGTGCCCCCCACCCAGAGCCCCCCACCAGAAAAGCCATGAAACACCTAGTCAGATACAAGTATAGGTTTCTGTGAAATAATATTTATTCCTTACTAAGTTGAAAAACAAAAGGTAAATATGGATCACTTAAAAGCACAGGAACTCACACAGTCTGAAGTGAAAAGAAGCCTGCACGGATTCAGGTTGATGTGTGGCAATAAACAACAAAACTCTGTAAAAAATAAAAAATAAAATTAAAAAAGCAGTCTTCTAGGAAAATTTTATTCTCTTATGAGAGAGAAGCCAAATCCAGTCCTTTATGAGGCTGCTGTTAATATAATCCATTAATATAATTTAATTTAATTCACCCTTAGGAGACATGGACCACATACAAAATTCTTTTTCAGTGTTTGTTTTCATAAACTTTAAGTATCTATAGCTATAATTTGCCCCTTATTCTTTTGCTATCAGAAATAGTCAGCTCTAGGACAAAATGACCCTTTTTCCTTTCAACAAAATATATTTCCATTCTTCATACTTTCTTTTTTTTTAATTAATTAATTAATTAATTTTTTGACATGTATGTTCCCATATCATTCATATGCATATCCCTGGACCCTCCACCCACCCAGTTCCCCCCATCCCATCCCTCCAGACCATCGCTCCAAGTGGTTGTAGGTACTCCTATTCCCCTAGCACAATGACAATAGCTATCTTTTCCACACATGACAGCATAGGCTTCCATGTTACTCCCTCCATGCCTCCCTCCCACTGTTCGGTCTCCACAATGTCTTTATGTCTATTCTCTGTTTTTTCATGAGTTCACTGCGTATGTTATCATGACCATCTTACTAGATCCCATATATATCAGTTAGTATTCTATACGGTGCACTGGGTAAGGACACTGCCTTGCAGTGCAAGGTGCTGGTTCAGGCCTGGGAAGATCCCATGTGCCACAGAGCAGCTGGACCAATGTGTCCAACTACTGAGCAGGAGCTCTGGAGCACATGCACCCAGAGCCGGTGCTGTGCAGTGACAGAGGCCACTGTGATGGGAGGCCCACACAGGCCAAAAAAACAAAAAAAGATGAAAACAGATAAATGAAAGACCAGTAGAAGTGCCCCCCACCCAGAGCCCCCCACCAGAAAAGCCATGAAACACCTAGTCAGATACAAGTATAGGTTTCTGTGAAATAATATTTATTCCTTACTAAGTTGAAAAACAAAAGGTAAATATGGATCACTTAAAAGCACAGGAACTCACACAGTCTGAAGTGAAAAGAAGCCTGCACGGATTCAGGTTGATGTGTGGCAATAAACAACAAAACTCTGTAAAAAATAAAAAATAAAATTAAAAAAGCAGTCTTCTAGGAAAATTTTATTCTCTTATGAGAGAGAGAAGCCAAATCCAGTCCTTTATGAGGCTGCTGTTAATATAATCCATTAATATAATTTAATTTAATTCACCCTTAGGAGACATGGACCACATACAAAATTCTTTTTTCAGTGTTTGTTTTCATAAACTTTAAGTATCTATAGCTATAATTTGCCCCTTATTCTTTTGCTATCAGAAATAGTCAGCTCTAGGACAAAATGACCCTTTTTCCTTTCAACAAAATATATTTCCATTCTTCATACTTTCTTTTTTTTTAATTAATTAATTAATTAATTAATTTTTTGACATGTATGTTCCCATATCATTCATATGCATATCCCTGGACCCTCCACCCACCCAGTTCCCCCCATCCCATCCCTCCAGACCATCGCTCCAAGTGGTTGTAGGTACTCCTATTCCCCTAGCACAATGACAATAGCTATCTTTTCCACACATGACAGCATAGGCTTCCATGTTACTCCCTCCATGCCTCCCTCCCACTGTTCGGTCTCCACAATGTCTTTATGTCTATTCTCTGTTTTTTCATGAGTTCACTGCGTATGTTATCATGACCATCTTACTAGATCCCATATATATCAGTTAGTATTCTATACTTATCCTTCTCCCTTTGACTTACTTCACTTTTTTTTTTTTTTTTTTTTCTGGCCACTTCTGTTGGTCTTTCACTTATTTCCATCTTTGTTCTTTGGTCCGTGTCGGCCTCCCATCGAAGTGGCCCATCTCGCTGCAGAGCACCGGCTCTGGGTGCAGGCGCTCCAGAACTCCAGCTTGGTAGTTGGACACATTGGTCCAGCCGCTCCGCGGCATGTGGGATCTTCCCGGGTGAGGGACCGAACCCATGCCCCTTGCACTGCAAGGCGGTGTCCCCACCCACTGGACCACCAGGGAAGCCCTTACTTCACTTTTTATGATAGGTTCTAGACCCAGCCACCTCATTAGGACTGAGTCTTCTGCATTTCTTTTAGCAGCTGTGTAGTATTCCATTGTATATATGTACCAGAGCTTCTGGATCCATTCATTTGTCGATGGACATCTAGGTTGCTTCCATGTTCTGGCTACTGTATAGAGAGCTGCAATGAACATTGGGGTACAGGTGCCTCTTTCAGTTTTGATTTCATCAGGATATAGGCCTAATAGTGGGATTTCTGGGTCATAGGGTGCTTCTATTTTTAGTTTTTTAAGGAATCTCCATATTGTCTTCCATAGAGGTTGTATCAATTTACATTCCCACCAGCAATGCAAGAGGGTTCCCTTTTCTCCGCAACCTCTCCAGCATTTGTTGTCTGTCGATTTGTTGATGATGGCCATTCTGACAGGTGTGAGGTGGTATCTCATTGTGGCTTTAATTTGCATTTCTCTGATAATAAGTGAGGTTGAGCATCGTTTCATGTATTTTTGGGCCATCTGTATGTCCTCTTTGGAGAGGCGTCTCTTTAGATCTTTTTCCCATTTTTTGATTGGGCTGCTCATTTTCCCTGTGCTGAATTGTCTGAGTTGCTTGTAGGTTTCGGAGATTAATTCTTTGTCTGTTTTTTCATTTGCTTTGATTTTCTCCCATTCTGTGGGGTGTCTGTTGAGCTTTTTGGTGATTTCTTTTGCTGTACAAAAGCTTTTAAGTTTCATGAGGTCCCACGTGTTGACTTTTCTTTTCAGTTCCACTATTTTAGTAGGTGGGTCAGAGAAGATCTTGCTTTGATGTATGTCCTTGAGGGTTTTGCCTATATTCTCCTCTAAGAGTTTGATGGTTTCTGGTCTTACATTTAGGTCTTTAATCCATTTTGAGTTGATCTTTGTGTATGGGGTCAGGAAATGTTCCAATTTCATTTTTTTGCAGGTAGCTGTCCAATTCTCCCAGCACCACTTGTTGAAGAGGCTGTCTTTCTCCCATTTTATAGTTTTTCCTCCTTTGTCAAAAATAAGGTACCCATAGGTGCGTGGGTTGATCTCTGGGTTCCTTTTCATATTCTTTTGTCTCCATATGTTTGATAACTGTGGACCACCAGGGAAGCCCTTACTTCACTTTTTATGATAGGTTCTAGACCCAGCCACCTCATTAGGACTGAGTCTTCTGCATTTCTTTTAGCAGCTGTGTAGTATTCCATTGTATATATGTACCAGAGCTTCTGGATCCATTCATTTGTCGATGGACATCTAGGTTGCTTCCATGTTCTGGCTACTGTATAGAGAGCTGCAATGAACATTGGGGTACAGGTGCCTCTTTCAGTTTTGATTTCATCAGGATATAGGCCTAATAGTGGGATTTCTGGGTCATAGGGTGCTTCTATTTTTAGTTTTTTAAGGAATCTCCATATTGTCTTCCATAGAGGTTGTATCAATTTACATTCCCACCAGCAATGCAAGAGGGTTCCCTTTTCTCCGCAACCTCTCCAGCATTTGTTGTCTGTCGATTTGTTGATGATGGCCATTCTGACAGGTGTGAGGTGGTATCTCATTGTGGCTTTAATTTGCATTTCTCTGATAATAAGTGAGGTTGAGCATCGTTTCATGTATTTTTGGGCCATCTGTATGTCCTCTTTGGAGAGGCGTCTCTTTAGATCTTTTTCCCATTTTTTGATTGGGCTGCTCATTTTCCCTGTGCTGAATTGTCTGAGTTGCTTGTAGGTTTCGGAGATTAATTCTTTGTCTGTTTTTTCATTTGCTTTGATTTTCTCCCATTCTGTGGGGTGTCTGTTGAGCTTTTTGGTGATTTCTTTTGCTGTACAAAAGCTTTTAAGTTTCATGAGGTCCCACGTGTTGACTTTTCTTTTCAGTTCCACTATTTTAGTAGGTGGGTCAGAGAAGATCTTGCTTTGATGTATGTCCTTGAGGGTTTTGCCTATATTCTCCTCTAAGAGTTTGATGGTTTCTGGTCTTACATTTAGGTCTTTAATCCATTTTGAGTTGATCTTTGTGTATGGGGTCAGGAAATGTTCCAATTTCATTTTTTTGCAGGTAGCTGTCCAATTCTCCCAGCACCACTTGTTGAAGAGGCTGTCTTTCTCCCATTTTATAGTTTTTCCTCCTTTGTCAAAAATAAGGTACCCATAGGTGCGTGGGTTGATCTCTGGGTTCTCAATCTTGTTCCATTGATCTATAGTTCTGTTTTTGTGCCAGTACCATACTGTCTTGATAACTGTTGCTTTGTAGTAGAGTCTAAAGTTAGGGAGGCTGATCCCTCCAACTCCATTCTTCTTCCTCAGGATTGCTTTGGCTATTTGAGGTCTTCTGTGTTTCCATATGAACTGTGTTATTATTTGGTCTAGTTCTGTGAAAAATGTCAATGGTAGTTGAATAGGTATTGCATTGAATCTGTAGATGATATTTGGTCGTATGGTCATTTTCACAATATTGATTCTTCCGATCATACTTCCCTTTTTGAAAGCACATCCTACTTTTCCTTGAGCAGTCATGAACTCCCTTCTACATTAGCTCAAGGTGGCACCAAAGACCTTTAATTTCTCACTCTCAAGAAGACATAAGTAGGTAAATTTAGATCTGTTTTGCAATTAATGTTCCAATATATTATCTTATTTAAAGTGACTTGGCTGTTCAATGAATTCTTATCTCTTAGTTTAGATTCAATTTACCAAACCTTGAAGAGACTATTTTGAAGAGACTATTTAGATGGGCATTTCCAAAACATAACTATTTCTATAGAATGTACCAAAAAGTTCTTATCCCAGCTACATTTACTTAAAATTTAATCATATCAGGTTGACTACCCTGTTGACAGACTTTGTAACAAAAGGAATATGCATCTTATTGATGCAGTGGTTGTGGGACACAGGCTTCATTGCCCCATAGCATGTGGGATCTTCCCAGACCAGGGATGGAACCCATTTCCCCTCCATTGGCAGGCAGGTTCTTAGCCACTGGACCACAAGGGAATTCTATCTTTTTTTGGACGGGATAGTAGAATTTGTTATTAGACATGATTAAGGAGGGGACAGCACCAACGCTTTCATGAGTGCAGGGTTTGCCGTTTGTCCAGGGGACCACGATTAGGGGTGTATTTGACCCCACAAACATCTGGGATGATCTTTGTGTATGGGGTCAGGAAATGTTCCAATTTCATTTTTTTGCAGGTAGCTGTCCAATTCTCCCAGCACCACTTGTTGAAGAGGCTGTCTTTCTCCCATTTTATAGTTTTTCCTCCTTTGTCAAAAATAAGGTACCCATAGGTGCGTGGGTTGATCTCTGGGTTCTCAATCTTGTTCCATTGATCTATAGTTCTGTTTTTGTGCCAGTACCATACTGTCTTGATAACTGTTGCTTTGTAGTAGAGTCTAAAGTTAGGGAGGCTGATCCCTCCAACTCCATTCTTCTTCCTCAGGATTGCTTTGGCTATTTGAGGTCTTCTGTGTTTCCATATGAACTGTGTTATTATTTGGTCTAGTTCTGTGAAAAATGTCAATGGTAGTTGAATAGGTATTGCATTGAATCTGTAGATGATATTTGGTCGTATGGTCATTTTCACAATATTGATTCTTCCGATCATACTTCCCTTTTTGAAAGCACATCCTACTTTTCCTTGAGCAGTCATGAACTCCCTTCTACATTAGCTCAAGGTGGCACCAAAGACCTTTAATTTCTCACTCTCAAGAAGACATAAGTAGGTAAATTTAGATCTGTTTTGCAATTAATGTTCCAATATATTATCTTATTTAAAGTGACTTGGCTGTTCAATGAATTCTTATCTCTTAGTTTAGATTCAATTTACCAAACCTTGAAGAGACTATTTTGAAGAGACTATTTAGATGGGCATTTCCAAAACATAACTATTTCTATAGAATGTACCAAAAAGTTCTTATCCCAGCTACATTTACTTAAAATTTAATCATATCAGGTTGACTACCCTGTTGACAGACTTTGTAACAAAAGGAATATGCATCTTATTGATGCAGTGGTTGTGGGACACAGGCTTCATTGCCCCATAGCATGTGGGATCTTCCCAGACCAGGGATGGAACCCATTTCCCCTCCATTGGCAGGCAGGTTCTTAGCCACTGGACCACAAGGGAATTCTATCTTTTTTTTTGGACGGGATAGTAGAATTTGTTATTAGACATGATTAAGGAGGGGACAGCACCAACGCTTTCATGAGTGCAGGGTTTGCCGTTTGTCCAGGGGACCACGATTAGGGATGTATTTGACCCCACAAACATCTGGGATGAGCTGCTTTTCTGCCATTGTGTTTTCAAATTCATCCACATTAAACTTAGTAAATCCCCACTTCTTAGGGATGTGGATCTTCTGGTGGTCTGGGAATTTGAACTCGGCCCTGTGGAGGGCTTCAGTCACATGCTCCTCATTCTGCAGCTTGGTGTGTATGGACACTATGACTTGGATGATGTGAGCCCTGGCCTCTGTGCCCTGGGGCTTTCCAAAGGCACCAAACAGACCCGTCTGGAGCCTAGATGGAGAACAGCATGCCAGTCATGAATGTCCACTGCAGAGTTGTCTCCAGGGTCCCTTAGGGCAACCTGTACATTCGATTTCCTTTAAGCCGATTAAATGGAGCTCATGTACAAGTTAATATTTACACAAAGACAGAACCAGAGATCTTGTAGTTTGGTTTCTTGAATTTAAAATGGCCTTTTTTCTGCCTCAGTCTGGGGAGACTACAGATGAATCAAGTAGTTCCCTAGAGCCTAGCAGGCTAGTGACGTTGCAAAGGCAGAGAAGAGAGAGATGCAAGCCCCTGGAGCTTAGACAAGAATAATCACATTGCAAGAGCAGAGGGAGCAGAAATGCAATCTCTTGTTTGTTCTGTTAGTTATTTAAAATCCCACTAAGTAACCCAAGGCTGGAGTCTCAGGCAATGTGGGCTTGTTTATATTTCAAGGCTTCATTGCTTCATTGTGCTCATAATGTCGAGAGAGACTTTGCAGGAGCAATTGGACAGACAAAGCTACAAACAAATCACCAACAAAGATGGCAACGATAAAACTTAAAAACAGCTTCCCTGGTGGTCCAGTGGGTAAGGAGTCCAAGGATCTCGTGTGCGGCAAAGCAGCTGGACCGGTGTGTCCAATTGCGAGTCAGCACTATGGAGCATGTGTGCCCGGAGCTGGTGCTCTGCAGCGGGGGTGGGGGGGGGCGCACTGCGATGGGAGGCCCACACAAGTCAAAGAGCAAAACAGATGAAAATAAATAAATGAAGGACCAATAAAAGAAGCCAAAATTAAAAGAAAAACTTAAAGACAAAAATAAGAGTTTTCAGGATAAAGGGGACAGGCATATAAGGTGAGGACCAACAAAGAGGTAAAGGAAGGAGGGACAGAAACGACTGAAAATGGGAAAGAGAGACATAGAAAGAGATGGCCATTTCCACCCATCCCTTGCAGGTGTATATTCAGACACCAACCTGCCTTCTTCCAGAAAGGGCCAGTGAAGGAGGGAGCACACTGTCCACTGCCCACCAGGGTGATCAAGCCCAGAAAAGTCTCTTGTGCCTCATATGTGGGACTGCCACCCACAAGTGTATTTCTCCCCCACACATACACCAGTATATAGAAATCTGCCACTTCAGCTCACCCCCTTCAGGACTTCTCTTGGCCACAGGAAAATAAAGGTGAGAATATTGGGACTATCGGACTTTCAGTCACTACAGGATGTGAGGTTTGACATCCATCCATCTCATAAATCTCTGGTCAATGAGGACCCTGCTGGACCAAGGTCTGCATGGTGTGAAGTGAGTCTCTCTCCCCTCTGCTAGTCATCTATCAAGGTGAGACATGGCTGGACAGAGGAAGCAGGTCTCCCAGGCTGAAAGCAGTGATACTGTAGCTCCCTAAAGTCCAGTTTCTCAGAAGGCAGAGGCCAGAGAGAGGAGACAGAGGCAGAGAGATTTCAGGAGAGGAAAGGGACAAAAAGAAAAGGGAAAAAATGAAATGAGTAGGAGAGCCAGATTTGGACCCCAAATAATCACATTGCAAGAGCAGAGGGAGCAGAAATGCAATCTCTTGTTTGTTCTGTTAGTTATTTAAAATCCCACTAAGTAACCCAAGGCTGGAGTCTCAGGCAATGTGGGCTTGTTTATATTTCAAGGCTTCATTGCTTCATTGTGCTCATAATGTCGAGAGAGACTTTGCAGGAGCAATTGGACAGACAAAGCTACAAACAAATCACCAACAAAGATGGCAACGATAAAACTTAAAAACAGCTTCCCTGGTGGTCCAGTGGGTAAGGAGTCCAAGGATCTCGTGTGCGGCAAAGCAGCTGGACCGGTGTGTCCAATTGCGAGTCAGCACTATGGAGCATGTGTGCCCGGAGCTGGTGCTCTGCAGCGGGGGTGGGGGGGGGCGCACTGCGATGGGAGGCCCACACAAGTCAAAGAGCAAAACAGATGAAAATAAATAAATGAAGGACCAATAAAAGAAGCCAAAATTAAAAGAAAAACTTAAAGACAAAAATAAGAGTTTTCAGGATAAAGGGGACAGGCATATAAGGTGAGGACCAACAAAGAGGTAAAGGAAGGAGGGACAGAAACGACTGAAAATGGGAAAGAGAGACATAGAAAGAGATGGCCATTTCCACCCATCCCTTGCAGGTGTATATTCAGACACCAACCTGCCTTCTTCCAGAAAGGGCCAGTGAAGGAGGGAGCACACTGTCCACTGCCCACCAGGGTGATCAAGCCCAGAAAAGTCTCTTGTGCCTCATATGTGGGACTGCCACCCACAAGTGTATTTCTCCCCCACACATACACCAGTATATAGAAATCTGCCACTTCAGCTCACCCCCTTCAGGACTTCTCTTGGCCACAGGAAAATAAAGGTGAGAATATTGGGACTATCGGACTTTCAGTCACTACAGGATGTGAGGTTTGACATCCATCCATCTCATAAATCTCTGGTCAATGAGGACCCTGCTGGACCAAGGTCTGCATGGTGTGAAGTGAGTCTCTCTCCCCTCTGCTAGTCATCTATCAAGGTGAGACATGGCTGGACAGAGGAAGCAGGTCTCCCAGGCTGAAAGCAGTGATACTGTAGCTCCCTAAAGTCCAGTTTCTCAGAAGGCAGAGGCCAGAGAGAGGAGACAGAGGCAGAGAGATTTCAGGAGAGGGAAAGGGACAAAGAAAAGGGAGAATGATGATGGGAAAAGGACAAAATTAAAGTTAAAAAGTTAAGAGTGTTAGTTGCTCAGCATGTCCAGATTTGGGGACCCTGTGGACTGTAGCCTGCCAAGCTCATCTGTCAATGGAATTCTCTGGGCATGAAAACTGGAGAACGTTGCCATTTCCTTTTCCAGGGGACCGTCACCACCCAGGGTTCAAGCCCCAGATTTCCTACATTGCAGGTTGATTCTTTACTGTCTGAGCCAAGAGGACAAAGGGAATGCATTTCCTGAGTGAGGGGATGGAGGCCCTATGGGCCTGGAAGTCAGACTTAGCAAACCTGGTGAAACTGAAGCTAGAAATAGAGGTAGACACTTGTCACACAAGGGGCAGCTGCATTTGGTGGTCAAGGAGGTACCCAGATCATCTCCCCCAAAAGAGACAATGTGGCACTCATGTTGGGTGCCACAAAGTATGTTACTGACCATGTTCTTGGTCTTCCCCAGTCAATAGAAATTGATCACAGGCTAGACAAGAAATTCAGGCAATGCCTTATTGGGGCCCTGGCTGTAGCACGGGGGACTGAGAAGAAACAATTCCCCAAGTGAGGGAGGACAAACTTGTTCCTTATATGGAGTGAGGGTAGGGGTGTCTCCAGGGGTTGGAGTTACATGCGTTGCCTTCATAGGTGATGATGTGTGCAGGGGACATGCACAGTACCCTACTTTTGCTCCCAACACCCTATTTTTACTCTAGGCTCCTAAAAAATAGCAGCTGGGTTTTTCTGGTCTTGTATCTTTTGGGTCCAGAATTTATCCAACTGCTTATGCGTGCAGTTATTTTCAATCCCATACAGTCTGTTTGTATTTGTTGCTGGGGGAGAGGCGTGTTCAGATGTAAGCATTGTAGCGCTGCAGCAAAGGGTTCCAGATCCCCCAGCCTGTCTCAGTTTTGGAAATAGATTGTTTTTTCTTATTTTCCTTTGTCATTTGTCAGCTATTATCGTGAAGGCAGAGGCCCGGGAAGCAGTGATACTGTAGCCTAAAGTCCAGTTTCTCAGAAGGCAGAGGCCAGAGAGAGGAGACAGAGGCAGAGAGATTTCAGGAGAGGGAAAGGGACAAAGAAAAGGGAGAATGATGATGGGAAAAGGACAAAATTAAAGTTAAAAAGTTAAGAGTGTTAGTTGCTCAGCATGTCCAGATTTGGGGACCCTGTGGACTGTAGCCTGCCAAGCTCATCTGTCAATGGAATTCTCTGGGCATGAAAACTGGAGAACGTTGCCATTTCCTTTTCCAGGGGACCGTCACCACCCAGGGTTCAAGCCCCAGATTTCCTACATTGCAGGTTGATTCTTTACTGTCTGAGCCAAGAGGACAAAGGGAATGCATTTCCTGAGTGAGGGGATGGAGGCCCTATGGGCCTGGAAGTCAGACTTAGCAAACCTGGTGAAACTGAAGCTAGAAATAGAGGTAGACACTTGTCACACAAGGGGCAGCTGCATTTGGTGGTCAAGGAGGTACCCAGATCATCTCCCCCAAAAGAGACAATGTGGCACTCATGTTGGGTGCCACAAAGTATGTTACTGACCATGTTCTTGGTCTTCCCCAGTCAATAGAAATTGATCACAGGCTAGACAAGAAATTCAGGCAATGCCTTATTGGGGCCCTGGCTGTAGCACGGGGGACTGAGAAGAAACAATTCCCCAAGTGAGGGAGGACAAACTTGTTCCTTATATGGAGTGAGGGTAGGGGTGTCTCCAGGGGTTGGAGTTACATGCGTTGCCTTCATAGGTGATGATGTGTGCAGGGGACATGCACAGTACCCTACTTTTGCTCCCAACACCCTATTTTTACTCTAGGCTCCTAAAAAATAGCAGCTGGGTTTTTCTGGTCTTGTATCTTTTGGGTCCAGAATTTATCCAACTGCTTATGCGTGCAGTTATTTTCAATCCCATACAGTCTGTTTGTATTTGTTGCTGGGGGAGAGGCGTGTTCAGATGTAAGCATTGTAGCGCTGCAGCAAAGGGTTCCAGATCCCCCAGCCTGTCTCAGTTTTGGAAATAGATTGTTTTTTCTTATTTTCCTTTGTCATTTGTCAGCTATTATCGTATATAATTGCTTTTTTATTTTTTTGGCCACTTCGATTGGTCTTTCATTTATTGCCATCTTTGTTCTTTTGGCCCATGTGGGCCTCCCATCGCAGTGGCCTCTCTCATTGCAGAGCACCAACTCGGGGCACATGCGCTCCAGAGCTCTAGCGTAGTAGTTGGCCACACGGGTCCAGCCACTCTGTGGCACGTGAGATCTTCCCAGGCCAGGGATCAATCCAGCGCCCCTTGCACTGCAAGGCAGTGTCCTTATCCACTGGACCACTAGGGAAGCCCTGTAATTGCATTTTTTTTTAAAGATTTATTTATTTATTTATTTTGGGCGGGGGTCATGTTGGGGAGGGAGGGGAGCGGGCGGGCCACTTCTATTGGTCTTTCATTTCTCTATTTTCATCCATCTTTGTTCTTTGGTTCCTGTGGGCCTCCCATCGCGGTGGCCTCTGTCGTTTCAGAGCGCCGACTCTGGGCGCATGCACTCCAGAGCTCCAGCTTGGTAATTGGACACATTGGTCCAGCCGCTCCGCGGCACGTGGGATCTTCCCAGGCCAGGGATCGAACCGGTGCCCCTTGCACTGCAAGGCGGTGTCCTTACCCACTGGACCACTAGGGAAGCCCTGTAATTGCATTTTTTTTTAAAGATTTATTTATTTATTTATTTTGGGCGGGGGTCTGGTTGGGGAGGGAGGGGAGCGGGCGGGCCACTTCTATTGGTCTTTCATTTCTCTATTTTCATCCATCTTTGTTCTTTGGTTCCTGTGGGCCTCCCATCGCGGTGGCCTCTGTCGTTTCAGAGCGCCGACTCTGGGCGCATGCACTCCAGAGCTCCAGCTTGGTAATTGGACACATTGGTCCAGCCGCTCCGCGGCACGTGGGATCTTCCCAGGCCAGGGATCAAACCGGCGCCCCTTGCACTGCAAGGCAGTGTTCTTACCCACTGCGCCACCAGGGGAAGCCCTGTAATTGCATTTTTAATTGATTTTATATTCTGCAACTTTGCTTAATCCATTTATTGGTGTTTGTGGGTTTTTTCATGGATAGTACTTAGGATTTTCTACATATAAAGCCATGTCACATGTGAATAACTTCTCTTTCTATTTGTATGACTTTTTGCTTGATCTTGCCAAAATGCTCTAGCCAGTATTTCCAATACTGTGGCAAATAGACGTGGTAAAATTGTCTTGGTCTTGGGAAAAATCTTTCAGTCTTTTACCTTTCAATATGATGTCAACAGTGGGATTATTAAAAATCATGTTAAGAAAATCCCCTTTTATTCCTAGTTTGTTAAAGAGTTTTTAACCATGAAATGGTGTTAAAATTTGTCAAATGTAATTTCCATAACACTTGTTATCATGTGGGTATTCTTACATTCTATTCTATGATATATTACATTTCACACATTGTACCATCCTTGCATTTCAAGAACAAACCCCACCTGAAAAGAAGAACAAAACTGATAAATCTTTAGCCAATGTCTAAAAAAAGACAGGATTCAACTCTTAAATCAGAAATTCAAATGAGGACAACACTACCAATTTTACAGTAATGTAGAGAGTGGTAAGAGTACTATGAGCCATTGTACACCAGTAATTGGATGACCTAGATGAAAGGGACAGATTTCTAAAAACACACAATCACCCTGATACCAGGGCAAGACAACAGTACCACAAGAACTGAAAACTACAGGCAAATATCCCTTATGAATATTGAGGCAACTGTCTTCATCAAAATGCTAGTCAATTGAGTTGATCCTCATTTTAACAGATTACACTTGATAACCTTGTGCATGCCAGCTCTTAGCATCCTTCCTCTGCCACTGGGTTCTCAAAGCTAGAAATTCAGTTTCCCTGTAGAACATAAGTAGCACTTTATCTCCACTTTCTCCTTTTTAATCATAGTTTATTTCCTTGGCCAAGACTTGTGGATGATTTTAACATAGCAGTGTGTCTAAGCAAAAGAGTAGATTATTTGAAATGATGTGAATTATGTCACTAAAACTACAGAGGTAGGAGATGCTGAGCTTGGGTGCAACTCAGCAAGGAAAATGTAATTGGACACATTGGTCCAGCCGCTCCGCGGCACGTGGGATCTTCCCAGGCCAGGGATCAAACCGGCGCCCCTTGCACTGCAAGGCAGTGTTCTTACCCACTGCGCCACCAGGGAAGCCCTGTAATTGCATTTTAATTGATTTTATATTCTGCAACTTTGCTTAATCCATTTATTGGTGTTTGTGGGTTTTTTCATGGATAGTACTTAGGATTTTCTACATATAAAGCCATGTCACATGTGAATAACTTCTCTTTCTATTTGTATGACTTTTTGCTTGATCTTGCCAAAATGCTCTAGCCAGTATTTCCAATACTGTGGCAAATAGACGTGGTAAAATTGTCTTGGTCTTGGGAAAATCTTTCAGTCTTTTACCTTTCAATATGATGTCAACAGTGGGATTATTAAAAATCATGTTAAGAAAATCCCCTTTTATTCCTAGTTTGTTAAAGAGTTTTTAACCATGAAATGGTGTTAAAATTTGTCAAATGTAATTTCCATAACACTTGTTATCATGTGGGTATTCTTACATTCTATTCTATGATATATTACATTTCACACATTGTACCATCCTTGCATTTCAAGAACAAACCCCACCTGAAAAGAAGAACAAAACTGATAAATCTTTAGCCAATGTCTAAAAAAAGACAGGATTCAACTCTTAAATCAGAAATTCAAATGAGGACAACACTACCAATTTTACAGTAATGTAGAGAGTGGTAAGAGTACTATGAGCCATTGTACACCAGTAATTGGATGACCTAGATGAAAGGGACAGATTTCTAAAAACACACAATCACCCTGATACCAGGGCAAGACAACAGTACCACAAGAACTGAAAACTACAGGCAAATATCCCTTATGAATATTGAGGCAACTGTCTTCATCAAAATGCTAGTCAATTGAGTTGATCCTCATTTTAACAGATTACACTTGATAACCTTGTGCATGCCAGCTCTTAGCATCCTTCCTCTGCCACTGGGTTCTCAAAGCTAGAAATTCAGTTTCCCTGTAGAACATAAGTAGCACTTTATCTCCACTTTCTCCTTTTTAATCATAGTTTATTTCCTTGGCCAAGACTTGTGGATGATTTTAACATAGCAGTGTGTCTAAGCAAAAGAGTAGATTATTTGAAATGATGTGAATTATGTCACTAAAACTACAGAGGTAGGAGATGCTGAGCTTGGGTGCAACTCAGCAAGGAAAACTGCCGCCACTCAATATTTATGAATAGATGCCAGAAACTTTGCCATAGAGGGTCCAGAAAAACTAGTTGCCACCGTCATGAAACTTGTAGAAATATCCATGTATAAATGATGCCATACATTGATTGCTCCTAATATGTTTGTATGTTGTAAAACTAAGCGGATTCCTACAGACAGGAACTCTTAAAATTGTTGTAGCTTTCAGTTATTTAGTATTTCAAAATAAGAATTGGAATTGATCGAGTGAGTCTTTCTAAAGTACCTGCCATGTACCTCTTTTAATTATGTTGACCAGGACCTTGGAACTATGTTTTAAATTGGAGTATACTAGCTTAATGATGTTGTGTTAGTTTCTGTTGTACAGTCAAGTGAATCAGCCACACATATACACATATCTCCTCTTCCTTGGATTTCCTTCCCCCTGAGGTCACCACAGAGTATTGAGTGGAGTCTCTTACTATATAGTCAGTTGTCATTAGTTCTGTATTTTACACAGAATAGTGTCTACATGCCAATCCTGATCTTCCAATCCATCCCACTCTCTCCCACCCCTTCATACCCATACATTTGTTCTCTATGCCTGTGTGTCTATTTTTGCCTTGCAAATAAGTTCATCTATACCATTTTTCTAGGTTCCACATGTATATGTTAATATATGATAGTTGCTGGTCTCTTTGTGACTTATGCACTCTGTATGACATTCCATTCATATTTTTACAGTGGCACAATTTTGTTCCTCTATGGTTGAGCAATGTTCCATTGTATATATGAACAAAATCTTCTTTATCCATTCCTCTGCTGATGGCCATTTAGGTTTCTTTCATGTCCTGGCTAGTGCAAATGGTGTTGCTATGAACATTGAGGTACATACACATTTTTGAATTCTGGTTTTCTCCAGGTTATATGCCCAGGACTGGGATTGCTAGGTCATACTGTAGTAGTTAGTTTTCTGAGAATCTTCATACTGGCTATGTTCTCCATAACTGCTGTAGCAATTTACATTCCCATCAACAGTGTGTTAAGATCTTTTTACATGAAACGTTGTTAAAGTTTTTCAAATGAACTTTCTATAGCAAATGAACTTACCATGTGGATTTTTCTTCCATTCTATTAATGTGGTATATTACATTTCATACACTGTACCATCCTTGCATTTCAAGAACAAACCCCACTTAAAAAGGACAACAAAACTGATAAATATTTAGCCAATGACTAAGAAAAAAGATAGGATTTAGCTACTAAGTCAGAAATGAAAGCCCAGGGACATTACCACAAATTTTACAAAAATGAAATGTAAGAGGTAAGAGTACTATAAACAATTGCACACCAATAATTGAATGACCTAGACGAAAGGGACAGAGCCCTAAAAATACACAATCAAGAAGACTGGATGATAAAGAATGGAGAATCGAATAAATTTATGACTAATGTGGGACTGAATCTTTGATCAAAACCCTTTCAACAAAGAGAATCAAGGGATCAGATGCTTCATTGTTGAATTCTATAAATCATATTAAAAAGAACTATATAGCACAAATGCTTCTCAAATACTTCCCCAAAATTGAACAGGAAAGAACATTTTTAACTCATCTTAGGAGTCCAGTATCACTGTGGTACTAACAGGAGACATGGTACTATTGGAGAACTATAGGCTAATATCCCTTATAATTGTACAATTATCTTCATCAAAATACTACCCAATTGAATTGACCTTCATTTTAAAAGATAATATACCTTAACCACGCACATGCCACCTGTTAGCATCATTCCACCACCACTGGACTCTCAAAGCTAGAAATTCAATTTCCCCTTTGAACATAAGTAGCACTTTATCTCTACTTTCATAATATTAATTCAAGCTGGTATTACAGATAATGGTGTACAGTATGTTTCTCAGATTTTCCTCTGTATTCAATCATATAATCTGTAAATAATAAGAAATGTTTTCCTTTTTAATAATTTATTTCCTTGGCCAAGAGTTGTACTGTTAATACATAGCAGTGTGTCTAATCGAAGCACAAAGATTATTTTAAATGATGTGAATAATGTCACTAATACTACAAAGATAGGAGATGCTGAGCTTGGTTGCAACTCAGCAAGGAAAGATGCTGCCACTCAATATTTATGAATAGATGCCAGAAACTCTGCCACAAAGGGCACAGAAAAAACGAGTTTCCACCACCATGAGTGTTGAGGCAGTCCGAGCATGGGTTGGAAAAGAATTTCCAGACACACAGCATTTCAGAAGAGAGAGAGTTTAGTAAGAACAAGAGAAGAGACAAAGTGACCACTGTGAGTGCATTGGGCCGACCTCCTGACAGGCCAGGAAGAGTCCACAAACAATTTTTGTTGGTTAACAGCCAATTTTTATAGCCTTAAGATGAAGGTAATTCCTGCTGGATGGTTGGTATTAGATGATTGGTTGGGGTTCTATAGAGTGCTTACTGAAGTGGGCATTTTTGCCTAATTGGGGAAGCTTGCTGGTGATTATCAGGGGGCTTTTGGCAAGGTTACAAAGGGGCTCAGTCTACTTCAGGGGTGTCCTTCGTCCTGGGATCCACTTCTGTGACCTTGGTGCAAGGCCTCACATCTGTGGCTTTGGGGAATGACTCACCATTCTCCACTCTTTTTATTAATGAGCCAAATTTTTGACCCCTTAACATCCTGCTTATGTCTAACTACCTGTCTATTCTTATCTTGGGACATGGGGACCCAGGTCACTGGGGAAAGGGACAGAGACCATTCTGACTTCTACCTGCTGGACGAGGGTGTTGTGGAGTCCTGGGTCCTGGTGCCTGCTCTCTGTCAGGGTGCATTTATGGAGAGAGATGAGAGTCCATGGAATGACAAGGCAGCTTGTTCCAGTGGGGTCTGTGTGCTAACCAGCTGATCACCTTGCTGTACTAGCATCTGGAGATTTTACTTGCATTCTAGAAGAAACAAACTTAACAGGAAGATTAGAGACACATTGCTTGAAAATTAATAGAAGTAGAAAAGTTGTCAAGAAGCCTGAAAAGAGGGCCTAGTGAAGAGAGCCAGGGCCAGGCTTTGGTCCATAATGCTGGTGTTTTTCTCAGTATGACAAGGCAAGAACTGGGGTTCATGAAAATCTTTACTTGAAAATATCTAATGAAGGCCTCTCCTGTCAGTTTTCTTAGCAAGAGCACTATAAAAAACAAACAAAGATAGGAGATGCTGAGCTTGGTTGCAACTCAGCAAGGAAAGATGCTGCCACTCAATATTTATGAATAGATGCCAGAAACTCTGCCACAAAGGGCACAGAAAAAACGAGTTTCCACCACCATGAGTGTTGAGGCAGTCCGAGCATGGGTTGGAAAAGAATTTCCAGACACACAGCATTTCAGAAGAGAGAGAGTTTAGTAAGAACAAGAGAAGAGACAAAGTGACCACTGTGAGTGCATTGGGCCGACCTCCTGACAGGCCAGGAAGAGTCCACAAACAATTTTTGTTGGTTAACAGCCAATTTTTATAGCCTTAAGATGAAGGTAATTCCTGCTGGATGGTTGGTATTAGATGATTGGTTGGGGTTCTATAGAGTGCTTACTGAAGTGGGCATTTTTGCCTAATTGGGGAAGCTTGCTGGTGATTATCAGGGGGCTTTTGGCAAGGTTACAAAGGGCTCAGTCTACTTCAGGGGTGTCCTTCGTCCTGGGATCCACTTCTGTGACCTTGGTGCAAGGCCTCACATCTGTGGCTTTGGGGAATGACTCACCATTCTCCACTCTTTTTATTAATGAGCCAAATTTTTGACCCCTTAACATCCTGCTTATGTCTAACTACCTGTCTATTCTTATCTTGGGACATGGGGACCCAGGTCACTGGGGAAAGGGACAGAGACCATTCTGACTTCTACCTGCTGGACGAGGGTGTTGTGGAGTCCTGGGTCCTGGTGCCTGCTCTCTGTCAGGGTGCATTTATGGAGAGAGATGAGAGTCCATGGAATGACAAGGCAGCTTGTTCCAGTGGGGTCTGTGTGCTAACCAGCTGATCACCTTGCTGTACTAGCATCTGGAGATTTTACTTGCATTCTAGAAGAAACAAACTTAACAGGAAGATTAGAGACACATTGCTTGAAAATTAATAGAAGTAGAAAAGTTGTCAAGAAGCCTGAAAAGAGGGCCTAGTGAAGAGAGCCAGGGCCAGGCTTTGGTCCATAATGCTGGTGTTTTTCTCAGTATGACAAGGCAAGAACTGGGGTTCATGAAAATCTTTACTTGAAAATATCTAATGAAGGCCTCTCCTGTCAGTTTTCTTCAGAGCACAGAGTGCCTCATTTGTGATTTCTACCCTGAACTCCTTTTAGTGGGAGTTGAAGGTCAGTAACTACAGTGGCTCCTGATTTAATCTTTGTAGAGGCAGATGACAAACGCCAGTTTCCTGTTGGCAGGGCCCTTTAATGGCCATAGATTTGACAATGGTTACAGGCTATTTTATGATCATTTTGTTCCACGATGTTAGAAATGCTCACTTCCAGGTCTATTAAAGATATTTGGGGATTTTTTTTTTTTTTTGGCCACTTCTATTGATCTTTCATTTACTTATCTTTTTTGTTCTTTGGCCTGTGTGGCCTCCCATTGCAGTGGCCTCTCTCCCTGCAGAGCACCGGCCCCGGGCGCATGCACTCCAGAGCTCCACCTCCGTAGTTGGACACGTTGGACACGTTGGTCAAGCTGCTCTGCGGCTTGTGGGATCTTCCCAGGCCAGGGATCGAACCGGCACCCTCTGCACTGCAAGGCAGTGTCCTTACCCACTGGACCACCAGGGAAGCCCCTTGTTTTGTTTTTTTAAATGTTGGCCTCTATAAAAGAGGTTTTTTGTTGATTTGTTTTCATCCATCTTTATTCTTTGGCCTGTGTGGGCCTCCCATTGCAGTGGCCTCTCTCATTGCAGAGCACTGGCTCTGGGCACGTGCCTTCCAGAGCGCTGGCTTGCAGCTGGACACACCAGTCCAGCCGTTCCCCAGCACAGGGGATCTTCCCAGGCCAGGGATAGAACTGGTGCCCTCTTCACCGCAAGGCAAACTCTTTACCCACTGGACCACCACAGAAGCCCCTATCAAATATGTTTTGATTGGCCACTCAGTGTGCTGTTACCAGACTAGGTCTTTCAAGTAGCAGAAGTCCTGGACCATATCTGCCTTACTAGTATAGTAGTCTTTAATAGTCTAGAAAAATATTCCCTCTTGTTGTTTCTTCCCATATCTAGAGTTTATTATTACAATCATTGATTTCATATGGAACTATATATCATTACTTTATTAGAGGCTCAGTCACACGTTTGGTAATGTAAGAGACAACAGTGTGGTAAAACAGGCAATATAGAAGGCAATACAGGTAGCAGTAATAATAAGGGTCACAAGTAAGAACTTAAGAACTTTTAATAGATGTAGCCCTGTATGTACCATGTCCTCTGACTTAGTTTGTTGAATGACTATAGTCTGGTGTTAGTCTCCTGGTCGTAGATTATGGAGCATCTGATCTTTATCCAAAGACTAATGGAGCATCTGATCTTTATCCAAAGACTAATTATGTTAGTTAGGCTTCAGAAACAGACTTGGAGTGTCCTTTCATTAACTCAGAACTTGTAGCAGTATAACATAACAGCAAGGGACTAACTGGAAGTGAGTATTGGTAAACACAAACTTTAATTAACAAAACTAGAATTTAATATTCAGTGAAATAATTTTTTCCTATAATTACCCCTATTTTTCTTAAGCATGGCCAAGACTAGTTTCTTTTTATTTATTTATTTTAAACATTTACTTTATTTATTTATCTTTTTAGAGGGGTGGAGAGGGAGGGGAAGGGCGGGCCACTTCTATTGGTCTTTCATTTATCTATTTTCATCCACCTTTGTTCTTTGGCTTCTGTGGGCCTCCGAGCATCGCGGTGGTGTCTGTCGTTGCAGAGCGCCGGCTCTGGGCACATGCGCCCCAGAGCTCCAGCTCGGTCATTGGACACATCAGTCCAGCCGCTCCGCGGCACATGGGATCTTCCCAGGCCAGGGATCAAACCAGCGTCCCTTGCACTGCAAGGCGGTGTCCTTACCCACTGGACCACCAGGGGAAGCCCCTAGTTTCTTTTTAAAATAAGTTTGGTCCATCGACTATAAATGTCATAAGCATATCATCAGTTTTTGCCTCAGTAGATTTTTCTCCTAGAGGTCTCCATTATACCTTGAGATTTCCGTATGTTAGGAGACAATTTTTTACTTACCTGATAAGGCTATTTAGAACCCAAGTGTCTCCAGAGAAAAAAGAAAAATGGTTTAATTTTACCCACAGGTGTAAATCATTAAATTGTTTTAAACCAAAGTAACTTGAGGGGAAGAGCTTCTTTCTATCTGAAAACAAAGATTAGAAGCCAGTAGTAAGTATGTCAGGCAAAAAAATCATGAAAATTGTAATCATATTTAGCAATTTATTTAATTATATGTAACAAATTTTTATTCTGTTGTCCTTGCCTGACAGATGTTGATATTGACAGTGATAGTTTTAAGAACTTTTCTAAGTTTTTGTTAATGCTTGTATGATTTGTCCAGTGAAAAACGTGCCTTGATCAGTGGAGACTGGAGAATGTGTACCCAAGTGGAAGAAATATTTGAACCATTTTTTGGCCTTGTGGGAGCATTAACCCTGCAGCCAGGGAAGGTTTTATCCCATCAAATGAAAGTGAGGTTTGTCAAAGAGCCAGGAAAGGCAAGTGGCCATCTTAAATTTTCCATATCTCTGACTATTTGATTTACAGCCATTGTTTATCCCTTTTAAATTCCCTGATTTAGGAGTAGATGAGGGGTTAATTTTTGTACAAGCAGAATGAGCTTTGTCTATGTGTACCATAGTCTTCATAGATCATTGTGAAATAATAGTTATTCACTTCACCAAAATAACAAAAGATTTTAAAAACAAATATAAGTCACTTCAAGGCAAGAAAATTTACACAGTCGGTTATCAAAAGCCATACTTCAAGAAAACCTTGTTCTTTTAACAGGGAGAGAAAATCAACTTCCAGTTTGGTATCAGCTTGTATTCACTGTGAAATAATAGTTATTCACGTAGCCAAAATAACAGTAAAAGATTTTAAAGACAGCTTAATATCTTAAGAAACTTGTACCATGCACAAAACTCTCCTCTTGGGGTCCACTGTCCACAAACTTTTTTCACTTTTGTATTTGTCTCTTTATTTACCCATTCGGAGAATAGCCACCTCTAAGTTCAGACTTACTTCCTTTTCCCTTAATAGAATGTAATTCCATTCCTTATACCTTTTTGTTAAAAATACACACCCAACTTTCCTTCAGCAATCATGAACTGTACTTTAATATCATCATTCTGTAGATTGGTAGATAAAAACTACCCAGAACTCTTATGTCATTTGCATTTTTTTTCTTAACGTTTTTTCACAATGCCTGTTAATTAGATGAATAATATCAGGTATTAATTTAATAGTGACTACTTCCCAGTTCATGTGAACTTGAAATTCATTTAGTTGAATTTAGAATTAGTTGATTTGTAAGTGCTTACTTTTCTCTTAAAAAGCCCAATTCCAAAAAAAAAGACATACATAAGTCTAGACAGACAGAGATCTCATATTTTAAGAAACTTGTTTTTTAAGTTTTTGTTAATGCTTGTATGATTTGTCCAGTGAAAACGTGCCTTGATCAGTGGAGACTGGAGAATGTGTACCCAAGTGGAAGAAATATTTGAACCATTTTTTGGCCTTGTGGGAGCATTAACCCTGCAGCCAGGGAAGGTTTTATCCCATCAAATGAAAGTGAGGTTTGTCAAAGAGCCAGGAAAGGCAAGTGGCCATCTTAAATTTTCCATATCTCTGACTATTTGATTTACAGCCATTGTTTATCCCTTTTAAATTCCCTGATTTAGGAGTAGATGAGGGGTTAATTTTTGTACAAGCAGAATGAGCTTTGTCTATGTGTACCATAGTCTTCATAGATCATTGTGAAATAATAGTTATTCACTTCACCAAAATAACAAAAGATTTTAAAAACAAATATAAGTCACTTCAAGGCAAGAAAATTTACACAGTCGGTTATCAAAAGCCATACTTCAAGAAAACCTTGTTCTTTTAACAGGGAGAGAAAATCAACTTCCAGTTTGGTATCAGCTTGTATTCACTGTGAAATAATAGTTATTCACGTAGCCAAAATAACAGTAAAAGATTTTAAAGACAGCTTAATATCTTAAGAAACTTGTACCATGCACAAAACTCTCCTCTTGGGGTCCACTGTCCACAAACTTTTTTCACTTTTGTATTTGTCTCTTTATTTACCCATTCGGAGAATAGCCACCTCTAAGTTCAGACTTACTTCCTTTTCCCTTAATAGAATGTAATTCCATTCCTTATACCTTTTTGTTAAAAATACACACCCAACTTTCCTTCAGCAATCATGAACTGTACTTTAATATCATCATTCTGTAGATTGGTAGATAAAAACTACCCAGAACTCTTATGTCATTTGCATTTTTTTTCTTAACGTTTTTTCACAATGCCTGTTAATTAGATGAATAATATCAGGTATTAATTTAATAGTGACTACTTCCCAGTTCATGTGAACTTGAAATTCATTTAGTTGAATTTAGAATTAGTTGATTTGTAAGTGCTTACTTTTCTCTAGGCCAATTAAACAAAGCTCATTGACAAAATAACCTCAGCAGTATTATCCAAAGACAAAAACATACTGAGACATACATAAGTCTAGACAGACAGAGATCTCATAGTTTTCCACCTGCAATTTAAAATGTCTCTTTTTGTCGCCCCCACCCCCACCCCTTTTCCACCATTGGCTTGAAATTCTAATTTGCTCACAGATGGAATCTTAGGCAGAGTGGGCTGTGTATCTCAAGGATATAAGAGTTAACTTCGGGCTTTATTCTTAGTCCTGTTTCTGCTTCTCAGGCAGGGTTGGAGCTCCAAAAAAAAAAGTATTTTAACAAGCCAGCTTTTTCCTAATTGCACGTGCAAAAAGAACCAGTTTTATAGTTTCAGAAAGATTTCATTTTAACGAGTTTTCTCCTGAGTCTAAAGAATATTACGGCCATCTGGTGTTAAGTCATCTTTCCTTTCGGTAATCATAGTTTTATAGCTAAAATACAGACCAAATAATGCTCAAATTGGCTCTGAGGACAGGGGCAGACCTGATAAGATGTTGTCCCAGCAGAGATTGTTCCTCTGGGGAGGTGGTATCTTAGTTTGGTCAGAAAAACTGAAGGAGTAAGGGGACTTGCAAGAACAGGGAAAGCTTGGTTTCTTTGCCCACTTTCCTGTCTCCCCCTCCACCCCAAGAGATAGGGGAAGTTAGAAGAGGGATTCTTTAGAATGTTGGAGTTTTTCCTGGCTTTTGACTACAGGAGGAAGTCCTGGGCTAGAAGATCTGATGGATAAGGGGAGGCAGTGGGGGATGACGGGATGGGGTGGCAACAGAAAGACATGTGCAGGAGTCCCTGAAATGCGGGTTTTGGCCAAGTGCCACAAACTTTTGAACATAAGGAACTGCAAATGAGATCACGTTGGAGGTCGGTGTTAAAATTTAGTGTGCTATTCAAAGAACATTTTTCTTGGTTCTCCAATTTGTACTGGCTTGAAGCTTTGTTGCAAAAGAATGTGTGCCTTTTCTTTTTAAGATTTCCAGAGTCAAATTTTTTTCCAGTTTCTAAGAATACAGCCTACAGGTGAGTCTGAGGGAGGTTCTCGAGACCTACCTGAGCCCATTCTTATAATGAGGGTACCGAGAGTTCACCAGTCACAGAAGGTGTCCCAAGGCCCTCTGCATACTGAGACATACATAAGTCTAGACAGACAGAGATCTCATAGTTTTCCACCTGCAATTTAAAATGTCTCTTTGTCGCCCCACCCCACCCCTTTTCCGCCATTGGCTTGAAATTCTAATTTGCTCACAGATGGAATCTTAGGCAGAGTGGGCTGTGTATCTCAAGGATATAAGAGTTAACTTCGGGCTTTATTCTTAGTCCTGTTTCTGCTTCTCAGGCAGGGTTGGAGCTCCAAAAAAAAAAGTATTTTAACAAGCCAGCTTTTTCCTAATTGCACGTGCAAAAAGAACCAGTTTTATAGTTTCAGAAAGATTTCATTTTAACGAGTTTTCTCCTGAGTCTAAAGAATATTACGGCCATCTGGTGTTAAGTCATCTTTCCTTTCGGTAATCATAGTTTTATAGCTAAAATACAGACCAAATAATGCTCAAATTGGCTCTGAGGACAGGGGCAGACCTGATAAGATGTTGTCCCAGCAGAGATTGTTCCTCTGGGGAGGTGGTATCTTAGTTTGGTCAGAAAAACTGAAGGAGTAAGGGGACTTGCAAGAACAGGGAAAGCTTGGTTTCTTTGCCCACTTTCCTGTCTCCCCCTCCACCCCAAGAGATAGGGGAAGTTAGAAGAGGGATTCTTTAGAATGTTGGAGTTTTTCCTGGCTTTTGACTACAGGAGGAAGTCCTGGGCTAGAAGATCTGATGGATAAGGGGAGGCAGTGGGGGATGACGGGATGGGGTGGCAACAGAAAGACATGTGCAGGAGTCCCTGAAATGCGGGTTTTGGCCAAGTGCCACAAACTTTTGAACATAAGGAACTGCAAATGAGATCACGTTGGAGGTCGGTGTTAAAATTTAGTGTGCTATTCAAAGAACATTTTTCTTGGTTCTCCAATTTGTACTGGCTTGAAGCTTTGTTGCAAAAGAATGTGTGCCTTTTCTTTTTAAGATTTCCAGAGTCAAATTTTTTTCCAGTTTCTAAGAATACAGCCTACAGGTGAGTCTGAGGGAGGTTCTCGAGACCTACCTGAGCCCATTCTTATAATGAGGGTACCGAGAGTTCACCAGTCACAGAAGGTGTCCCAAGGCGCCCTCTGCATGGGACAAGGCACCATGCAGCTAACAGCACAAATAATGGGTCAACCATCCCAATAACTGCATTGGACAGAGGTGTCCTTCGAACATGCGACAGAGTCACACAAAACCCCTGCACCTATGCACAGTTTCTCAACAACCATAAGAAGATGCACCTAGCAACGGGGGCCTGGAAAGGATAGAAAAGAGTTTCCCAGAACCAGCTGTGACTCACCTTTTAGCAATTCCTTGAAACATGGAAGGCACTCTTTGGGATGACTCAAAGACTGCTCCTAGGCTCCTGTAAACCAATCCGGACAGAGAGAAAAAGTGAAAGAGACAGGAAAGATAGACTGAGGCAAACCACCTTGTAATTCTGCTTGTAAGGCAGTGGCCTGGGGAATGGGCTCAATGTTTTGCTTAAACCAATATGTGCCTGACCCAGTGCACAGAAGTCTTGCTGGGGGCAGACAGTCTGATAGTCTCCTCTGTTTCGTGACCCACTTGTCCTGCCATGGGTGTCTTCTGGCAGCAGACGCTCTAATGGCTTTTAACTCCCCCTTGCCCGCACAGTTTTAATTGGCCTGGTCCTCAGAAAGGAATCAAAAGAGAGACCCTCACCCATTTGGGCAGCAGCTACTGGGGCACACTGAGCAGTGGGGCCTTTGGAACACACCAGAGGGTAACCCTGGCCGGAGTTACTCAGTTGCTTCCACGGCCACTTGCCTGTTCCCGAGGGCTTAATACCCTGAGACGTAGTCCCTTGGTAAACAGAAAGACATGTGCCCTGAAATGCGGGTTTTGGCCAAGTGCCACAAACTTTTGAACATAAGGAACTGCAAATGAGATCACGTTGGAGGTCGGTGTTAAAATTTAGTGTGCTATTCAAAGAACATTTTTCTTGGTTCTCCAATTTGTACTGGCTTGAAGCTTTGTTGCAAAAGAATGTGTGCCTTTTCTTTTAAAGATTTCCAGAGTCAAATTTTTTTCCAGTTTCTAAGAATACAGCCTACAGGTGAGTCTGAGGGAGGTTCTCGAGACCTACCTGAGCCCATTCTTATAATGAGGGTACCGAGAGTTCACCAGTCACAGAAGGTGTCCCAAGGCGCCCTCTGCATGGGACAAGGCACCATGCAGCTAACAGCACAAATAATGGGTCAACCATCCCAATAACTGCATTGGACAGAGGTGTCCTTCGAACATGCGACAGAGTCACACAAAACCCCTGCACCTATGCACAGTTTCTCAACAACCATAAGAAGATGCACCTAGCAACGGGGGCCTGGAAAGGATAGAAAAGAGTTTCCCAGAACCAGCTGTGACTCACCTTTTAGCAATTCCTTGAAACATGGAAGGCACTCTTTGGGATGACTCAAAGACTGCTCCTAGGCTCCTGTAAACCAATCCGGACAGAGAGAAAAAGTGAAAGAGACAGGAAAGATAGACTGAGGCAAACCACCTTGTAATTCTGCTTGTAAGGCAGTGGCCTGGGGAATGGGCTCAATGTTTTGCTTAAACCAATATGTGCCTGACCCAGTGCACAGAAGTCTTGCTGGGGGCAGACAGTCTGATAGTCTCCTCTGTTTCGTGACCCACTTGTCCTGCCATGGGTGTCTTCTGGCAGCAGACGCTCTAATGGCTTTTAACTCCCCCTTGCCCGCACAGTTTTAATTGGCCTGGTCCTCAGAAAGGAATCAAAAGAGAGACCCTCACCCATTTGGGCAGCAGCTACTGGGGCACACTGAGCAGTGGGGCCTTTGGAACACACCAGAGGGTAACCCTGGCCGGAGTTACTCAGTTGCTTCCACGGCCACTTGCCTGTTCCAGAGGGCTCAATGAAAAAGAGAAGGAAGAGGATAGGAGATTACCCCCTGAGAGTAGTCCCTGTACAGGCCACCAAACATTGAGGCAGTCCAAGTGTTGGAAAAGAATTTCCAGACACACAGTGTTTCAGAAGAGAGTGAGTTTAGTAAGAACAAAGAGCAGAGGTAAAGTGGGCAAGGCAAGTGCAGCAGGCTGACCTCCTGACAGACCAGGGAAAATTGAGATTCTTCTTGGGTTGACAGCCAATTTTTATAGCCTGAAGACAAAACTCCTGCTGAAAGATTGGCATTAGATGATTAGTTAGGGTGCTGTAGGGTGCTTACTGAAGTGGGCATTTTTGCACAATTGAGAATCAGAAAGTGTGTTAATGATGATGAGGCCGCTTTTGGCAAGGTTACATAGTGTCTCAGTCCGTTTTGGAGGTGTCCTTGGTTCTGGGCTCTGTTTCTTTGGTCTTGCTACAAGACCCCACACCTGTGGCTTTGAGAAGGACTCAACAATGGGGCTTGCAGAAAGATCCATGTCTGAATGATGCCATACATTGCTTTCAAATGTGTTTGTCGTGGTAAAACTTAAGTGGATCCCTACAGATAGGAAGTCTTAAAATTGTTGTAACTTTCAGTCTATTTAGTATAGCAAAATAAGAATTGGAATGGGTAGAATGAGTCCTTCTAAATAGCCTGCCAGGTACCTCTTTTTTTTTTTTTTTCTTGTTACACTTACCAGGACTGTGACACCATTTATTTTTTAATTTGGAGCATAGTTACTTTACAAATTTGTATTAGTTCCTGTCATATAGCAAAGAGAATCAGCCACACATAGACATATATCTCCTCTTCCTTGGACTGGCTTCCCATTTAGATCATCACAGAGCACTGAACTTCCTTTGCTATATAGTCAGTTCTCATTAGTTGTTTTATACAGAACAGTGTACATATGCCAAAACCTAATATTTCAATTCCTCCCACCCTCCCACCTCCAACTCATACCATAGGTTTGTTGTCTATGTCTGTGTGTCTTTTTCTGCCTGGCAAATAAGTTCATCTAGACTGCTTTCCTAGGTTCCACATATATACATTAATGTATTTGTTAATCTTTTATGACTTATTGACTCTACATGACAGTCCATCCATGTCTTTACCAATGGCACAATTTTACTCCTCTTATGGTTGAGTAGCATTCCATTGTATGTATCTATGACATTTTCTTGATCTGTTCCTCTGTTGATGGACATTTATGCTGCCTCCATGTCCTAGGTATCGAAGATAATGCTGCAGTGAACACTGGGGCGCATATATCTTTTTGAATTATGTTTTTCTCCAGGTATATAGCCAGGAGTGGGATTGCTGGATCATATAGTAGTTCTGTTTTTAGTTTTTTAAGGAAGCTCCATAGTGGCTTTACCAATTTACATTCTCATCAACAGTGTAGGAAGGTTCCCTTCTCTCCACACCCTCCCAGGCATTTACTGTTTGTAAGCTTTTCTTTTTTGCAATTCACAGTAGTTTTTTTTTTTTTTTTTCCATAGTAGTTTTAATTCAATAGATCATATAAAATAAAATCATCAAATTATAAATTCTTGGCTACACAAAACTTATACTAATTTTATTCATTTTACATAGTTTTACAGTATTAGTAAAAAATAATGGTCATTGTAAATAAGTATAAAATGGAAGTTGGTGGAAAAATAACCCCAAGTCTTCTTTGACTCTCCACCCCACTTGCCACAAAAACCCCAAACTAACTGGTATATGGCAAGTATCCTTTTCACACGTTATCTTGAGGCATATATTCACTTTGTGGTGGCAGTGTTTAAGCTACTAAGTTGTGTCTGACCTTTTTTAAAAATGTTATTTATATAATTTTGGCTATTCTGGGTTTTTACTGCTGCAAGGTCTTCTCTAGTTGCAGATTAGTAGGCTTCTCGTTGTGGTGACTTCTCTGACTGTGGAACTCGGGCTCTAGGGCACACAGGCTTCAGTAGTTGCAGCACATGGGCTCAATAGTTGCGGCTCTGAGGCTCTAGAGCACAGGCTCAATAGTTGTGGCTCACGGGCTTGGTTGCTTGGCAGTATGTGGGATCTTCCCCAATCAGGGATCAAACCTGTGTCTTCTGCACTGGCAGGTGAACTCTTGACCACTGAGCTACCAGGAAGCCCTGTGTCTGACTCGTTTGCCACCCCATGAACTGTAGCCCACTAGGCTCCTCTGTCCCTGGGATTTCCCAGGCAAGAATACTGGAGTGGGTTGCCATTTCCTTCTCCTATTTATAGACTTTTAAAATGTATTTATTGACTGTGCTGGGTCTTCATTACTGAGCAGGCTTTACTCTAGTTGTGGTGAGCAGGGGCCACACTTTAGTTGTGGTATGCAGGCTTCTCATTGCATTGACTTTTCTTGTTCCTGAGCACAGTTTCTGGGGTGCTTCAGTAGTTGTACTCCTGGTCTCTAGAACACAGGCCTATTATTTGTGGCACACAGGCTATTTGTAGACGTTTTCATGGTCATTCTGACCTGTGTAAGGTGATACTTGACTGTAGTTTTGATGTACATTTCTCTGATAATAAAGATGTTGAGCATCTTTTCATTGTTTTTTGGCCATCTGCATGTCATCTTTGGAGAAATTTTCTATTTAGGAATTCTGTCCATCATTTGATTGAATTGTCTGGTATTGAGATGCTTGAGCTACTTATACAGTTTTGAGATTTATCCTTTGTCAGTTGCTTTGTTTGCAAGTGTTTTCTCCAGTTCCGAGAGTTCTCTTTTCATTTTTTGTTGTTTCCTTTGCTGTGAAACAGCTTTTAAGTTACATTAGGTCTCATTTGTTTATTATTTTTTATTTTCATTACTCAAGGAGGTGGATCTAAAATATCTTTCTGTGATTTATGCATGATTTTGAATGGAAGAAGTATCAGTAAACATTTAACCTTACTTCTGGTGTTCACTGGAATTCTCAAAAACAAATTTCATATTTAAGTGTGATATGTACTAGAAGTTTATAGTAGATACCTATTACAGACTAAGGAGTTCCCTTTTACTTCTAGTTTCCAAGTTTGTTTTTTAATCATATGTGGATGTCAAACACCTTTTCTAACAACTAATATTTTATTTATTAAAGCTGTGATTTCAATAAGCAGATTTTATTTTATGTTTATATTTTAATTTGACTAGAGTATAGTTGATTTATAATGTGTTAGTTTCAGGCATACAGCCTGAAATTAAAGGTTTAATTATGAAATTCAGGTTTAGTTATGCAGATACACATATTCATTCTTTTTCAGATTGTTTTTCCATGCAGGGAAAGGAATTTTGAGTAGATTCCCTGCACTGTATAGTAGGTCATTGTTGGTAATTTATTTTATATATAGTAGTGTGTGTATGTTAACCTCAAACTCCTAATTTATTCCTCCCTCCCACACTTCCCCTTTGTCAGTCACTTTTGTTGTTGTTGTTCAATTGCTGTATCACATTTGACTCTTTACAAGCCCATGGACTGCAGCACACCAGGCTTCCGTATCTATCCTTCACTAACTCCCAGAGTTTGGTCAAAAGCATGTCCATTGAATTGATGATGCCATCTAACCATCTCGTCCTCTGTCATCCCCTTTTCCTCCTGCCCTCAGTCTTTCCCATCATCACAGTTTTTTCCAATGAGTTGGCTCTTTGCATCAGGGGGTCAAAGTACTGAAGTTTCAGCTTCAGCATCAGTCCGTCCAATGAATATTCAGGGTTACTTTCCTTTAGAGTTGACTTGTTTAATCTTGCTGTCCAAGAAACTCCCAAGAGTCTTCTTCAGCACCACAGTTTGAAGATACCAGTTCTTGGTTGATCAGCCTTCTTTCCAACTTTCACATCCATGCTTGACTACCAGAAAAACTATAGTTTTGATTATAAGGACCTTTGCTGGCAAAGTGATGTCTCTGCTTTTTGATACACTGCCTATAGGTTTGTCATAGCTTTTCTTCCAAGGAGCAAAGTCTTTTAATTTCATGGCTGCAGTCACCATCTACAGGGATTTTGAAACCAAAGAAAATAAAGTCTGTCACTGTTTCCATTTCTTCCTTATCTGTTTACCATGAAGTGATGGAACCAGATACCATGATCTTAGTTTTTTGAATGTTGAGTTTTAAGCCAGTTTACTCTCCTCTTTTAAAAAATTATTAAAGGGGTTTCAGATTTATATTCTTTACAACTAAGGATTTATATTTTTTAATTAGGGACCCAAAAAAAAAAGCTGTGATTTCAATAAGCAGATTTTATTTTATGTTTATATTTTAATTTGACTAGAGTATAGTTGATTTATAATGTGTTAGTTTCAGGCATACAGCCTGAAATTAAAGGTTTAATTATGAAATTCAGGTTTAGTTATGCAGATACACATATTCATTCTTTTTCAGATTGTTTTTCCATGCAGGGAAAGGAATTTTGAGTAGATTCCCTGCACTGTATAGTAGGTCATTGTTGGTAATTTATTTTATATATAGTAGTGTGTGTATGTTAACCTCAAACTCCTAATTTATTCCTCCCTCCCACACTTCCCCTTTGTCAGTCACTTTTGTTGTTGTTGTTCAATTGCTGTATCACATTTGACTCTTTACAAGCCCATGGACTGCAGCACACCAGGCTTCCGTATCTATCCTTCACTAACTCCCAGAGTTTGGTCAAAAGCATGTCCATTGAATTGATGATGCCATCTAACCATCTCGTCCTCTGTCATCCCCTTTTCCTCCTGCCCTCAGTCTTTCCCATCATCACAGTTTTTTCCAATGAGTTGGCTCTTTGCATCAGGGGGTCAAAGTACTGAAGTTTCAGCTTCAGCATCAGTCCGTCCAATGAATATTCAGGGTTACTTTCCTTTAGAGTTGACTTGTTTAATCTTGCTGTCCAAGAAACTCCCAAGAGTCTTCTTCAGCACCACAGTTTGAAGATACCAGTTCTTGGTTGATCAGCCTTCTTTCCAACTTTCACATCCATGCTTGACTACCAGAAAAACTATAGTTTTGATTATAAGGACCTTTGCTGGCAAAGTGATGTCTCTGCTTTTTGATACACTGCCTATAGGTTTGTCATAGCTTTTCTTCCAAGGAGCAAAGTCTTTTAATTTCATGGCTGCAGTCACCATCTACAGGGATTTTGAAACCAAAGAAAATAAAGTCTGTCACTGTTTCCATTTCTTCCTTATCTGTTTACCATGAAGTGATGGAACCAGATACCATGATCTTAGTTTTTTGAATGTTGAGTTTTAAGCCAGTTTTACTCTCCTCTTTCACCTTCACCAAGAGACTCTTTAGTTCTTCTTTGCTTTTTGCCTTTATGGTGGTATTACCTGCATATCTGAGGTTATTGATATTTTTCCCAGCATTCTTGATTCCAGCTTATGATTCATCCAACTCAGCATTTTGCATGATATATTCTGCATATAAGTTAAATAAGCAGGGTGATAGTACAGGGTGATGTACTCCTTTTCCAATTTTGAACCAGTCCATTTTCCTCTGTCCAGTTCTAACTGTCACTTCTTGACCTGCATACAGGTTTCTCAGCAGGCAGGTAAGGTGGTCTGGTATTCCCATCTCTTTAAAATTGTCCATAGGGCTTCCCTGGTGGTCCAGTGGGTAAGGACACCGCCTTGCAGTGCAAGGGGCACCAGTTCCATCCCTGGCCTGGGAAGATCCCACGTGGTGCGGAGCAGTGGACCGGTGTCCAATTACCTAGCTATAGCTCTGGAGCGCATGCATCCAGAGCCGGTGCTCTGCAACAACAGAGGCCACTGCAATGGGAGGCCCACATGGGTAAAAGAACAAAGGTAGATGAAAATAGATAAATGAAAGACCAATAGAAGTGGCCCGCCCACCCCCCTCCCTCCCCACCCTACTCCACCCACCGCCCCCCCCCCAAAATTGTCCATAGTTTGTTGTGAGACACAAAATAAAAGGCTTTTGCCTAGTCAATGCAGCAGATGTAAAAGTTTCTCTGGAATTTTCTTGAAGAAACTCCCAAGAGTCTTCTTCAGCACCACAGTTTGAAGATACCAGTTCTTGGTTGATCAGCCTTCTTTCCAACTTTCACATCCATGCTTGACTACCAGAAAAACTATAGTTTTGATTATAAGGACCTTTGCTGGCAAAGTGATGTCTCTGCTTTTTGATACACTGCCTATAGGTTTGTCATAGCTTTTCTTCCAAGGAGCAAAGTCTTTTAATTTCATGGCTGCAGTCACCATCTACAGGGATTTTGAAACCAAAGAAAATAAAGTCTGTCACTGTTTCCATTTCTTCCTTATCTGTTTACCATGAAGTGATGGAACCAGATACCATGATCTTAGTTTTTTGAATGTTGAGTTTTAAGCCAGTTTTACTCTCCTCTTTCACCTTCACCAAGAGACTCTTTAGTTCTTCTTTGCTTTTTGCCTTTATGGTGGTATTACCTGCATATCTGAGGTTATTGATATTTTTCCCAGCATTCTTGATTCCAGCTTATGATTCATCCAACTCAGCATTTTGCATGATATATTCTGCATATAAGTTAAATAAGCAGGGTGATAGTACAGGGTGATGTACTCCTTTTCCAATTTTGAACCAGTCCATTTTCCTCTGTCCAGTTCTAACTGTCACTTCTTGACCTGCATACAGGTTTCTCAGCAGGCAGGTAAGGTGGTCTGGTATTCCCATCTCTTTAAAATTGTCCATAGGGCTTCCCTGGTGGTCCAGTGGGTAAGGACACCGCCTTGCAGTGCAAGGGGCACCAGTTCCATCCCTGGCCTGGGAAGATCCCACGTGGTGCGGAGCAGTGGACCGGTGTCCAATTACCTAGCTATAGCTCTGGAGCGCATGCATCCAGAGCCGGTGCTCTGCAACAACAGAGGCCACTGCAATGGGAGGCCCACATGGGTAAAAGAACAAAGGTAGATGAAAATAGATAAATGAAAGACCAATAGAAGTGGCCCGCCCACCCCCTCCCTCCCCAGCCCATCCACTCCCCCAAAATTGTCCATAGTTTGTTGTGAGACACAAAATAAAAGGCTTTTGCCTAGTCAATGCAGCAGATGTAAAAGTTTCTCTGGAATTTTCTTGCTTTTTCTATGATCCAGTGGATGTTGGCAATTTGCTCTCTTGTTCCTCTGACTTTTCTAAATTCAGCTTGTAATTCTGGAAGTTCTTGGCTCACTGACTGCTGCAGCATAGTTAGAAGGATTTTGAATATTACCTTGATAACATGAAATGAGCACAGTTGTGCAGTTTTTGAACATTCCTTAGCATTGCGCTTTATTGAGATTGGAATGAAAACTAACCTCTTCCAGTCCTGTGGCCTCTGCTGAGTCTTTCAAATTTGCTGTCATATTGACTGTATCCCTTTAACAGTATCATCTTTTAGGATTTGAACATGCTCAGCTAGAATACCATCACCTTCACTAGCTTTGTGTGTACTAGCTTCCTAAGGCCCACGTGATTTCATACTCCAGGATGTCTGTCTCTAGGTGAGGGACCACACCATTGTGGTTATCTAGGTCATTAAGACTTCTTTTGTACAGTTCTTCTGTGGATCCTTATCAGTTCTCAGTATCTTCTTCTTCTGTTAGGTCCTTATCATTTATTTCTGCCCTTTATTGTACCCATATTTGCAAGAAAAGTTCCCTTGGTATCTCTTTTTCTGGAAGAGATATCTAGTCTTTCCCATTCTGTTGTTTTCCTTCATTTCTTTGCATTATTCACTAAGAGGCTTTTATATCTCTCCTTGATATTTGTTGGAACTCTGCATTCAATTGCCTTACATTTCTCTTTTCTCAGCTCTTTTAAAGCCTCCTTAGACAATCATTTTGTCTTCTTACATTTCTTTTTTGGGGGAGATGATTTTGGTCACCATCTCCTATACAATGTTATGAATCTCCATTAAGGTTCCTCAGGCGCTCTATCAGATCTTATCCCTTGAATCTACTTTTCATTTCTGTATAATCATCAGGAATTTGATTTAGGTCATACCTGAATGGCCTAGTTCTTTTCCCTACTTTCTTCAATTTAAGTGAAATTTTCAATAAGGAGCTCACTGAATTTGTTTTTGATATCTGTGAGTCTATTTTAATTTCATAAATAACTTCATTTATATCATTTTTAAAAACCTAGATTTCACATTTGATATCATATATTTGTCTTTCTCTGTCTGACCTCATTTAATATGATGATCTCTAGGTTCATCCATATTGCTGAAAATGGCATTATTTCATTCTTTTTAATAGTTGAGTAATAGTTCATGTATATGTATGTATACCACATCTTCTTTATCCATTCCTCTGTCAATGGAGAGTTAGGTTTCTTCCTTGTCTTGACTTTTGTAAATAGTGCTGCAGTGAGCATGGGGGGTGGGGGGGAGGGTGCATGTGTCTTTTATACATATAGTTTTCTCTGGATATAAGTCCAGGAGTGGGGTTGCTAGATCTTAAGATAGTTCTGTTTTTAACTTTTTAAGTAACCCCCACACTGTTCTCCATAGTGGTTGCACCAAACTGCATTCCCACCAGCAGTGTAGGAGAGTTCTCTTTCCTACACACCCTCCTCAGCCTTTATTGTTTGTAGATGTTTTGATGATGGCCATTCTTTTTTGTTGCTGTTGTTTTCTCCTTCTTTATTTATTTATGGCTATTCTGGGTTTTCATTGCTGCTGCAGGCTCTTCTCTAGTTGCAGGGAGTAGGGGTTACTCTCTGGTTGAGTTGAGCAAGCTTCTTGTTGCAGTGACTTCTCTTGTGGAACTAGGGCTCTGGGGCATATGGGCTCAATAGTTAGCTTGGCTCCAAGGGCTTAGTTGCTCAGCGGCATGTGGGATGCTAGTCTTTCCCATTCTGTTGTTTTCCTTCATTTCTTTGCATTATTCACTAAGAGGCTTTTATATCTCTCCTTGATATTTGTTGGAACTCTGCATTCAATTGCCTTACATTTCTCTTTTCTCAGCTCTTTTAAAGCCTCCTTAGACAATCATTTTGTCTTCTTACATTTCTTTTTTGGGGGAGATGATTTTGGTCACCATCTCCTATACAATGTTATGAATCTCCATTAAGGTTCCTCAGGCGTCTATCAGATCTTATCCCTTGAATCTACTTTTCATTTCTGTATAATCATCAGGAATTTGATTTAGGTCATACCTGAATGGCCTAGTTCTTTTCCCTACTTTCTTCAATTTAAGTGAAATTTTCAATAAGGAGCTCACTGAATTTGTTTTTGATATCTGTGAGTCTATTTTAATTTCATAAATAACTTCATTTATATCATTTTTAAAAACCTAGATTTCACATTTGATATCATATATTTGTCTTTCTCTGTCTGACCTCATTTAATATGATGATCTCTAGGTTCATCCATATTGCTGAAAATGGCATTATTTCATTCTTTTTAATAGTTGAGTAATAGTTCATGTATATGTATGTATACCACATCTTCTTTATCCATTCCTCTGTCAATGGAGAGTTAGGTTTCTTCCTTGTCTTGACTTTTGTAAATAGTGCTGCAGTGAGCATGGGGGGTGGGGGGGAGGGTGCATGTGTCTTTTATACATATAGTTTTCTCTGGATATAAGTCCAGGAGTGGGGTTGCTAGATCTTAAGATAGTTCTGTTTTTAACTTTTTAAGTAACCCCCACACTGTTCTCCATAGTGGTTGCACCAAACTGCATTCCCACCAGCAGTGTAGGAGAGTTCTCTTTCCTACACACCCTCCTCAGCCTTTATTGTTTGTAGATGTTTTGATGATGGCCATTCTTTTTTGTTGCTGTTGTTTTCTCTTTATTTATTTATTTATGGCTATTCTGGGTTTTCACTGCTGCTGCAGGCTCTTCTCTAGTTGCAGGGAGTGGGGGCTACTCTCTAGTTGAGGTGAGCAGGCTTCTTGTTGCGGTGACTTTTCTCGTTGTGGAACTCGGGCTCTAGGGCACTTGGGCTCAATAGTTGTGGCTCCAAGGCTCTAGAGCACAGACTCCATAGTTGTGGCTTATGGGCTTAGTTGCTCAGCGGCATGTGGGATCTTACTGGATCAGGAATCAAACCTGTGCCTCCTGCATTGACAGATGAACTCTTTACCACTGAGCAACCAGCGAAGCCCCAGTGATGGCCATTCTGACCAGTATGAGGTGATACTTCATTGTAGTTTTGATTTGCATTTCTCCAATATAGAGCAATGTTCAACATCTTTCCATGTGTTTTTTGGCCTTCAGATTTTTAAAATATTGAATCATCTTTACATTCTTAGGATTATGCAGTAATGTTTTTAGTTACTGATACAGTTTCTTTACTTGATAAGGGGCTATCCAGAATACTTCTTGAGTAAATTTTGGTAATTTGTCTCTAAGAAATTTGTCAATTTTATAAATTGTCTAATAATTTTGGTAATTTGTCTCTAAGAAATTTGTCAATTTTATAAATTGTCTAATATTTTGACATAAAAATGTTCATAATATTCCATTATCCTTTTAATACTTATAGAAGCTGTAGTGTTTTGGTTTTTTTTTTGATGCCCGATATAGGTAATTTGTTTATTTGTTTTTGGCTCTTTATCAGTCTAGCTAAAGATTTATCAATTTTTATTGATGTATTCAAGAAAATAGGTTTTGGTTTCATTGAATTTCTGTAGATGAAAATTTCAGCTAGATGTGACTTACTTATTTTCTAACTGGTAGTTCATACTTCTTGATCACCTTCAGCCATTTTACTCTCTACCTCTTCCCTTCACCTTAGGAAATAACTATGTTCTGTGTATCTATGAGCTTAGGTGTTTGTTGTTTTCTGTTTTTAGATTCCACATAACAAGTAAGGTCATATAATATTCAACAGTTAGCTTTCTCTGTCTGACTTAATTGACATGGCATGATATCCTGAGGTCCATTCATGTTGTCACAGATGGCAAGATTTACTTGTTTTTTATGGATGATTGATATTCTGTTGTGTGTATATATCACATTTTCTTTACCTTTCATCCACTGATGGACACTTAGTTGCTTCCATGTTCAGTGCTACAAAAAACATGGCCATGCTTGTATCTTTTTGAGTTAGTGCTTTTATTTCTGCAGATGAAAAGTCAGAAGTAGAACAACAAAACTCTGTAAAAGTTAAAAGTAAAATAAAAATTAAAAAAAAAAAGTAGTAGAACTGCTGGATCATACGCTAGTTCTATTTTTAACATTTTGAAGAACTCTTTACCACTGAGCAACCAGCGAAGCCCCAGTGATGGCCATTCTGACCAGTATGAGGTGATACTTCATTGTAGTTTTGATTTGCATTTCTCCAATATAGAGCAATGTTCAACATCTTTCCATGTGTTTTTTGGCCTTCAGATTTTTAAAATATTGAATCATCTTTACATTCTTAGGATTATGCAGTAATGTTTTTAGTTACTGATACAGTTTCTTTACTTGATAAGGGGCTATCCAGAATACTTCTTGAGTAAATTTTGGTAATTTGTCTCTAAGAAATTTGTCAATTTTATAAATTGTCTAATAATTTTGGTAATTTGTCTCTAAGAAATTTGTCAATTTTATAAATTGTCTAATATTTTGACATAAAAATGTTCATAATATTCCATTATCCTTTTAATACTTATAGAAGCTGTAGTGTTTTGGTTTTTTTTTTGATGCCCGATATAGGTAATTTGTTTATTTGTTTTTGGCTCTTTATCAGTCTAGCTAAAGATTTATCAATTTTTATTGATGTATTCAAGAAAATAGGTTTTGGTTTCATTGAATTTCTGTAGATGAAAATTTCAGCTAGATGTGACTTACTTATTTTCTAACTGGTAGTTCATACTTCTTGATCACCTTCAGCCATTTTACTCTCTACCTCTTCCCTTCACCTTAGGAAATAACTATGTTCTGTGTATCTATGAGCTTAGGTGTTTGTTGTTTTCTGTTTTTAGATTCCACATAACAAGTAAGGTCATATAATATTCAACAGTTAGCTTTCTCTGTCTGACTTAATTGACATGGCATGATATCCTGAGGTCCATTCATGTTGTCACAGATGGCAAGATTTACTTGTTTTTTATGGATGATTGATATTCTGTTGTGTGTATATATCACATTTTCTTTACCTTTCATCCACTGATGGACACTTAGTTGCTTCCATGTTCAGTGCTACAAAAAACATGGCCATGCTTGTATCTTTTTGAGTTAGTGCTTTTATTTCTGCAGATGAAAAGTCAGAAGTAGAACAACAAAACTCTGTAAAAGTTAAAAGTAAAATAAAAATTAAAAAAAAAAAGTAGTAGAACTGCTGGATCATACGCTAGTTCTATTTTTAACATTTTGAAGAAACTTCATACTGTTTTCCATAGTAGCTATACCATAAGTACACCAATTTTCAATCTTTTTTGATTTTATACTATAAATATTAAAAGTTAATATTTTTTCTGTAACTAGTGCTATATCCTATGGGTTTGATAATTAGTATTTTTATCATCTTTCATATGTAATTATTTCATACTTTTCATTCTGGTATCAAGTACATTCTCAAGAGTTCTCAGGAAAGTATCATAGGAACAGTATTTCCCGAGTTCCTGCATGTTAATAGATTTCTGTGCCCTTTATACTTAAAAGGTTATGGTGCACATAAAACCTTTCATTCACATTTTCTTTCCTTGACTATCTTAAACATATTTTATATCCATTTTCTTATGGCATGAAGTATTGCTGGCAACACCTAATAATTATATAATTCTCTCTGCATTATAAGTAATATGGTCTTTTTGCCAAAATGCTCAAAGGAAATTTTCTCCCTCTTTAAAATCTGGTAATTTTGCAAGGACATGTTGATGGTCATTCTGTATTATTCTCTGGCACACAGTGTGCTCTTTCAATATATAGTTTTAAACATTTGCATTTTGAGAAAGTGTTGTGTCCATCTTAGCCTGCTGATGGTGATGGATATTTGGTAAGAATGCTGAGATACTTGCTTGGGTTCCTGTAACTTGTGGAGAGCCCCCGGAGACATTTCCTGTACCAGAGTCAATGCTGTCACTGGACTAGCCTGTGGTTCTTATGATTTCAGGGAGCACTTCAGTAGAAACCATCAGGGAACTTTGAAGAACAAGATTACTCAAGACCCTAGAGGGTACAGCACACTATCAAGAGCCACACTGCTAGTCATGGGTAGAGTGGGGATAGGCTGAACCTAGGGTGTTGGCCTTTATTAAGTTCCCAGGATAGGGTGCCTGAGATTTTGTGGGTTCACATTTGTGGCAAATTTCAAATGTAAGAGTGAGAATGGGGGTCTGGGGAGAGAAAAGCAGGTACAGGCAAATGATGATTTATCTAGGACAGGTGTCCCCAAGCCACCTGTTAGGAACCAGGCTGCACAGCAGGAGGTGAGTGGTAAGCAGAGAGCAAAACTTCTAGCTTCAGGAAAATAAGCTAGTTTATTTATTTATTATTCAGGAAAATAAGTCTAGCTGCAGGAAAATAAGTTCAGGATTCCCACTGATTCTGCGTTATGGTAAGTTGTAAAATTATTTCATTATATATCACAATGAAGTAAAGAAACTAAAGTGTATAATAAATGTAATGCACTTGAATTATCCCAAAGCTATCCCCTCATCCTAGGTCTGCAGAAAGTCTTCCACGAAACCAATTTCCGGTGCCATAAAGATTGGATACAGGGCTTTCTGTCAATAAATGGGAAACTTTATGGGTGGGACAGTCTGATTGCTTAGCGAGTTTGTTCTGCTTGTAGTTGTGTCATATGACTGGCAGTATGTTTACTGAGATGGATGCCTTTGAAATAGATGTCTCAGCAATTCATGTCAGGTGCTTATACTACAGAAAGTTTTCTTGAAATACAATTTTTAAATATGATCCTCTTCACTTGGTTTTGTTGTTTATTTAGGTATTCTCAGTTTCTCAGATCTTCTCTGCTTATTTTCAGTGTCATTTTCTTTTGACTTTATTAACCCTATTTTAAAAACTGTCCTTTTTATCTTCATAATTTACCTGCTCCTTCCACATTTTGGCTGTTGTGAATACTGCTGCTATTACAGTGACCGTACAAATGAACATCCCTTTGAGTCTCTGCTTTCATTTCTTTGGATATGTACCCAGAAGAGGAATGCATAGTGGCTGAACTATTTTACATTCCCACCAGCAATGTGTGAAGATTCTGATTTCTCCACAACCTCACCAACACTGGTTTTTCTACTTGTCTGTGTGATCATAGTCATCTTTATGAGTATGAGCGGGTGTCTCATTGTGGTTTTTTTTTTTTTTTTTGGCCTCTTCTATTGGTCTCTCATTTATTTTGATCTTTGTTCTTTGGCCTGTGTGGGCCTCCCATCGCAGTGGCCTCTTTGGCTGCAGAGCACCGGCTCTGGGCGCATGCGCTCCAGAGCTCCGGCTCGGAAGTTGGACACATTGGTCCAGCCGCTCCACAGCACGTGGGATCCTCCCAGGCCAAGGATCGAACCAGGGCCCGTTGCACTGCAAGGCAGTGTGCTTACCCACTGGACCACCAGGAACGCCCCTCATTGTGGTTTTCAGTTACATTTCCCCAGTAACTAGTGATGTTGAGCCCTTTTTCATCTGTTGACTAGACATCAGTGTTTCTTCTTGGGAGAAATGCCTATTCAAGTCCTTGATCCTTTTTTAGGAATTGGGCTGTATTTTTTTGAGTTGCGAGGGTTTATTTTTAGGTTCTCTATTCTATTTCAATTGTCTATGTCTTTATGTCAGTATCACACTATTTTGATTATTGTAACTTTGTAGTAAGTTTTGAAATTGGGAAGTATGAGACCTCTGTTACTTTTTCAAGATTATTTTCAGGGTCCCTTTTGATTCCATAGTAATTTTCTCTATTGAAGTATGGTTGATTTACAATATTGTGTTAATTATAGCTATACAACAAAGTGATTCACTTATACAATATATGCATTCCTTTTTCATTCATTTCCATTATGATTTATCATGATATAGAACATAATCTTCCGTGCCATAGAGTGGTAGGACCTTGCTGCTTATTCCTTCTATATGTAAAAGCCTACACACACTAAATCCAGCCTTCCACTCCATCTCTCCCACAGCCCCCTCCCCCTTGGCAACCACCGGTCTGTTCTGAATGTCCATGATTGTTTCTGAGATAGGCTTGTTGGTGTCATATTTTAGATTCAACTTATCAGGGGCACCATGTGGCATTTGTCTTTTTCTTTCTGACTTCAGTTAGTATGATCATCTCTGGTTGCTTCCATGTTGTTGCAAATGATATTTCATTCTTTTTTTGCGGTTGAGTAGTATTCATTGTACATGTGTACCACTTCTTTATCCAGCCACCTGTCAATGAACAATTAGGTTGTGCCCATGTCTTTGCTATTGAGAAAAGTGCTACTGTGAAGATAGGTGGCGATACAAACCACAATGTTTGTCTGTACATTTACCTTTATTATACATTTTTAAGTTTTCATATGGCTTCAAGTCAATGTCGAGTTCTTTCAACTGGAAGCACTTCTTATATGGCAAGTCTAGTGGTTAATGAACCTCCCTCAGCTTTTGTCTAAATGGAAATGTCTTAATTTCTCCCTTATTTTTGTGAAACAGGTTTACTATGTACATAATTTTTTTTTAATTCTGGCACTTAAATGTATCCCACTGTGTTCTGACACACTAGATTTCTGCTAAGAAATCCACTAATGAAATCTTATTCAGGATTCCTTGGATAACTCAGCACCTTCTCTCTGCTTTCAAGATTTTGTTTTAATTTTTACTTTACTTTTTACTTTTACAGAGTTTTGTTGTTTACAGATATGTATGATCCCAGATTAGTCATATGTATATTCCCCCCATCCCACCCCTCCAGGCCATTGCACAGCACCCCTACAGGATCCCCTTTTCTCACAGAGCAATGACTATAGCTATTTTCTTCATGTATGATAGTGTAGGTTTTCATGCTACTTCTTTTACACCTCCCACCACTGTTCATTCGCCACAAATGTCCATATGTCTACTGTCCATGTCTGTTTCTACATCGCTTCATTGCATGTGTTATCATTACCATCCTACTTGATTCCATATATATGTTAGTATATTGTACCTGTCCTTCTCTTTTTGACTTACTTCACTTTTTATGATAGGTTCTAGATCCAGCCACCTCATTAGGACTGATTCTTCTGCATTTCCTTTTACAGCTGAGTAGTAGTCCATTGTATATATGTACCAGTTTTTTTATCCATTCACCTGTCAATGAACAATTAGGTTGTGCCCATGTCTTTGCTATTGAGAAAAGTGCTACTGTGAAGATAGGTGGCGATACAAACCACAATGTTTGTCTGTACATTTACCTTTATTATACATTTTTAAGTTTTCATATGGCTTCAAGTCAATGTCGAGTTCTTTCAACTGGAAGCACTTCTTATATGGCAAGTCTAGTGGTTAATGAACCTCCCTCAGCTTTTGTCTAAATGGAAATGTCTTAATTTCTCCCTTATTTTTGTGAAACAGGTTTACTATGTACATAATTTTTTTTTAATTCTGGCACTTAAATGTATCCCACTGTGTTCTGACACACTAGATTTCTGCTAAGAAATCCACTAATGAAATCTTATTCAGGATTCCTTGGATAACTCAGCACCTTCTCTCTGCTTTCAAGATTTTGTTTTAATTTTTACTTTACTTTTTACTTTTACAGAGTTTTGTTGTTTACAGATATGTATGATCCCAGATTAGTCATATGTATATTCCCCCCATCCCACCCCTCCAGGCCATTGCACAGCACCCCTACAGGATCCCCTTTTCTCACAGAGCAATGACTATAGCTATTTTCTTCATGTATGATAGTGTAGGTTTTCATGCTACTTCTTTTACACCTCCCACCACTGTTCATTCGCCACAAATGTCCATATGTCTACTGTCCATGTCTGTTTCTACATCGCTTCATTGCATGTGTTATCATTACCATCCTACTTGATTCCATATATATGTTAGTATATTGTACCTGTCCTTCTCTTTTTGACTTACTTCACTTTTTATGATAGGTTCTAGATCCAGCCACCTCATTAGGACTGATTCTTCTGCATTTCCTTTTACAGCTGAGTAGTAGTCCATTGTATATATGTACCAGTTTTTTTATCCATTCATTCATTGATGGACATCTAGGTTGTCTCCATGTTCTAGAGCTTTTGTATAGAGAGCTGCAATGAACATTGGGGTACAGGTGCTTCTTTCGGTTTTGACTTCATCAGGGTGTAAGCCTAATAGTGGGATTGCTATGTCATATGGTGCTTCTATTTATATATATATTTTTTTTTAGTTTTAGTTTTTTAAAGAAATCTCCATATTGTCTTCCATAGTGGCTGTATCAATTTACATTCCCACCAGCAATGCAAGTGTTCTCTTTCCTCCGCATCCTGTATACTTAAAGCGAATCATACTGTAGTATGAAAGAAACCAAGACAACATTGTAAAGCAATTACCCTCCATTAAAAAGAAAAAAAAAACTTTCAAACTTAGTTTAGTATATCTGGTGTCTGTGTTTCTTCAGGAATGGATTGCTGAAAATCAGGTACTTGAAAACAACAGTCTCTTCCAGTCTGCTTCAGCATGGAGCCAGTATGGGACAGCTCCTTCTTACTACCTGTGCTGTGCCTGGTTTGGGATGAGACAAAGGTAAGTAAAAACACCATGAAATTTCCTACCACTTTTTTTTTTTTTTGCCCTTCACTCCTCCACCCACCTCTTCCTACCACTTCCTACCATGGTTTTTCTTGACTGGGTTAATATAAACCTTTGGCTAGCTATAGATCTCTATAAAGTTATTTTACCTAGGCTCGAGTTGTTTCATGTTTCCATGGAGAACAAGGCTCTGGAATTTCTAAGTCCACTAGCTTCCTCTAGAATTGATATTGTTATTGGTATAAGACATATTTAAGAACAAATCACATTAAGTTTAGGTGATCTTAGAACTAAAGTTCTAATGTTGACCCAAATCAGTCACCCTAAGTACTGAATGATAAAACATGAACACTTTGATTCCTTGATACATTATATGCTAAGCTAATTAACTATTCTGAAATGTTTTCCTATTATGCCAAGACAAAAAGTCTGTTCCTATACCCCACCAGCAGTCAGTCCACAGATGTGAAACTTTTTAGTGTTGCTAAAACTGTAGAATCAGGGTTTCTCTGGTGGTCCAGTGAGTAAAGATTCTGCCTTGCAGTGCAAGGGGCACCAGTTTGATCCCTGGCCCAGAAGATCCCATGTGCTGTGCAGCGGCTGCACCAGTGTGTCCAGTTACAAGTCAGCGCTCTGGAGTGCATGTGCCCAGAGCTGGTGCTCTGCAACGAGAGAGGCCACTGTTAATGAGAGGTCCACACAGGCCAAAGAATAAAGATGGAGGAAAATAAAGAAATAAAAAACCAATAAAAGACAAAAAAAGAAGAATCAAACAATATTTGTACTATTCTAGAACAATGCTATTATTAAAAGCTGATTCTCACTGAGATAGGCGGAGCTTGTACCACAATTCAAATAACACAGTGCTTTCTTCATCCTGAAAATCTTGCTATGAAAAAAATCAACTGAATAAACCCATGCAGTAATTAATGTACTGCATTTATATTTTCATATAATCTCATCTCACTATGAGAAAGTAACAAACCCCATGGCAACTCTTCTGCAAGCCACAGTTAACACTGTTTTAGGGCACATTTAACACTGTCTTGCTTGAACTTGTCACAGACTATTTTCTTATGGTTGAGATAAAAAGGAATGTGAGAAAGGTAACACTGATTAATAAGGACTTTTTCCATGATAAAAATCTGAAAGGTGAGTCATAGTACAGAGCCTTAAACTTTTTTGCCTTTTAAATGTAAAGTAAAAATAGAATACAAAGGAGAACTCTTCATCTATGAGTTAACTATGGGGTTATTATACATACTATGACTTAACCCCTGATATATCCAAATTCATATATAACCTAAATTGCAGTGGAGCTTAATTACATTTATTCCTTTAAAGTGGGTATTAATTTTGGCTCTTAGTAGACTAGGTATTAATAATTTTGGCTCTTAGTGAATGCCTTTTTCTATAAGAAATTTCTATAGTAAAGAAAATTCATCTCCTTAAAAATGCCATGAAATGTGCACATCACTCTACATATTCTCTTTAAAAGATTTGAACTAGAACATTTTAAAGTGCACAGCCTAAAACACATTTGTATTACAATAAGTCTGGTAGGAACTGGAACAACCAAATGACAAAATCTAAGGGTTTTCTTTTTTCACATATTAGAACTTATTTTAGCTGTGATTGTTTTGTACAACTATTTTCAACAGAATAGTGCTGCAATAGGAACTCAACAAGGCTTCAAAAACAGTATATAAGATGCCTATTTTTTTTATAACTTAGTCTTCCTGCATCAAAGTGTATATTTAATAGAAGGCTACATTCACACAGAAAATAAACTTCAAAGTACTCAAATACAGGCTAATAAAGTAGGCAACCAAGAATTTTACTGCTCTATTGTAGTTACTTTTACAAAACTCATTAGTGAGGTAGAATAAGGACATTTGAAAATTGGAATATGAAGTCTATTCTGATAAATCTTATCATGAAATAAATGGTACTCAACAGTGTTGATTCTTATTTCCCTGCATTACCCAATACCATTCCTGCTAGATAATAAACTTCTACCCTAGTGAAATAAGTGCACCAAGGGAAAGGATTGGTTCTCGTGTTGTTGGCCATCCGGATTAAGGTATCATTTTTCTTTCTGCTTTCTCCCAGCAAATCTCCATTTCTTAATTCTGTTTTTCCTTCTCAAGTGACTTAAGCATTAAATCATGACTGGGTGGTGTTGGTGGTTGTATTACTTTGGTATTACACTAAGTTTCTTAATGGCAAGTAAGTTTATCTTAGTACAGAGCCTTAAACTTTTTTGCCTTTTAAATGTAAAGTAAAAATAGAATACAAAGGAGAACTCTTCATCTATGAGTTAACTATGGGGTTATTATACATACTATGACTTAACCCCTGATATATCCAAATTCATATATAACCTAAATTGCAGTGGAGCTTAATTACATTTATTCCTTTAAAGTGGGTATTAATTTTGGCTCTTAGTAGACTAGGTATTAATAATTTTGGCTCTTAGTGAATGCCTTTTTCTATAAGAAATTTCTATAGTAAAGAAAATTCATCCCCTTTAAAAAATGCCATGAAATGTGCACATCACTCTACATATTCTCTTTAAAAGATTTGAACTAGAACATTTTAAAGTGCACAGCCTAAAACACATTTGTATTACAATAAGTCTGGTAGGAACTGGAACAACCAAATGACAAAATCTAAGGGTTTTCTTTTTTCACATATTAGAACTTATTTTAGCTGTGATTGTTTTGTACAACTATTTTCAACAGAATAGTGCTGCAATAGGAACTCAACAAGGCTTCAAAAACAGTATATAAGATGCCTATTTTTTATAACTTAGTCTTCCTGCATCAAAGTGTATATTTAATAGAAGGCTACATTCACACAGAAAATAAACTTCAAAGTACTCAAATACAGGCTAATAAAGTAGGCAACCAAGAATTTTACTGCTCTATTGTAGTTACTTTTACAAAACTCATTAGTGAGGTAGAATAAGGACATTTGAAAATTGGAATATGAAGTCTATTCTGATAAATCTTATCATGAAATAAATGGTACTCAACAGTGTTGATTCTTATTTCCCTGCATTACCCAATACCATTCCTGCTAGATAATAAACTTCTACCCTAGTGAAATAAGTGCACCAAGGGAAAGGATTGGTTCTCGTGTTGTTGGCCATCCGGATTAAGGTATCATTTTTCTTTCTGCTTTCTCCCAGCAAATCTCCATTTCTTAATTCTGTTTTTCCTTCTCAAGTGACTTAAGCATTAAATCATGACTGGGTGGTGTTGGTGGTTGTATTACTTTGGTATTACACTAAGTTTCTTAATGGCAAGTATCTAGTCATTCAGTTCTTTAGCTCATGCAGCCCTATAGTTATGGGGCCCATAACAAGAAGTATGGGTTGCTCCTTTTTCAGCTTGTATGGACGTCAATGGAAAACTGGCACAGAATTTATATATAAACTATCAGCATAGACCCTGTAAGGATATTCAGGTTCTTCTCAGTTGCAACAATATACATCTCATACACACACACATATATATATAAAGCATTATTTGTATATATGTGTGTGTGTTTACTGCTGACAACAACTAAACCAACTGTAGTAACAATCTTATTAGAAATTCACCAAAATACATGGTTGGCTGCTTCTTTCACTACTGCATTTTACCATCTAGATTTCTAAAGAATCCTAAAGTTACTTCTTCATTGTCTTTCAAAACAATCCTACTAGGTTATTACATAGTTAAGTCATTTACTTACCTGATTGAGTATCCAGTTAACTTCTGTAACATGGTGATCCTAGTGATAATTCTATGGTTAAAGTTAATGAATGATGGAACTGCCAATCTTCAAAGATGGACACTTAGGGTTAGTGTGAGGAAACCACATTTTCCATGATAATTCTAGCCCTCATTTATTTTAAAGTTCACCATAAAAAAAAATTGCAAAGTTTTACACTGGAAATTTTTACTTCTTTTCATTTAGAAAGAAAAACAGTTGGTAACTATGAAACTTGGGAGGTTTCTGTAACACCTAACACTGAAAATAGTTTACCAATCCCTGTGTGGGGTTTAGGGTTGAATCAATCCCTTGTATTGGAATATGAAGTCTATTCTGATAAATCTTATCATGAAATAAATGGTACTCAACAGTGTTGATTCTTATTTCCCTGCATTACCCAATACCATTCCTGCTAGATAATAAACTTCTACCCTAGTGAAATAAGTGCACCAAGGGAAAGGATTGGTTCTCGTGTTGTTGGCCATCCGGATTAAGGTATCATTTTTCTTTCTGCTTTCTCCCAGCAAATCTCCATTTCTTAATTCTGTTTTTCCTTCTCAAGTGACTTAAGCATTAAATCATGACTGGGTGGTGTTGGTGGTTGTATTACTTTGGTATTACACTAAGTTTCTTAATGGCAAGTATCTAGTCATTCAGTTCTTTAGCTCATGCAGCCCTATAGTTATGGGGCCCATAACAAGAAGTATGGGTTGCTCCTTTTTCAGCTTGTATGGACGTCAATGGAAAACTGGCACAGAATTTATATATAAACTATCAGCATAGACCCTGTAAGGATATTCAGGTTCTTCTCAGTTGCAACAATATACATCTCATACACACACATATATATATAAAGCATTATTTGTATATATGTGTGTGTGTTTACTGCTGACAACAACTAAACCAACTGTAGTAACAATCTTATTAGAAATTCACCAAAATACATGGTTGGCTGCTTCTTTCACTACTGCATTTTACCATCTAGATTTCTAAAGAATCCTAAAGTTACTTCTTCATTGTCTTTCAAAACAATCCTACTAGGTTATTACATAGTTAAGTCATTTACTTACCTGATTGAGTATCCAGTTAACTTCTGTAACATGGTGATCCTAGTGATAATTCTATGGTTAAAGTTAATGAATGATGGAACTGCCAATCTTCAAAGATGGACACTTAGGGTTAGTGTGAGGAAACCACATTTTCCATGATAATTCTAGCCCTCATTTATTTTAAAGTTCACCATAAAAAAAAATTGCAAAGTTTTACACTGGAAATTTTTACTTCTTTTCATTTAGAAAGAAAAACAGTTGGTAACTATGAAACTTGGGAGGTTTCTGTAACACCTAACACTGAAAATAGTTTACCAATCCCTGTGTGGGGTTTAGGGTTGAATACAAAGAAATTTGTAAGATTATGGATTAACTCATTTCCTTCTAAAATAGGTATTTTTCTACTTGCTAAAACACATGTGGCAATAAAGGTAAGTATCCATTCTTTGAATTCCTATTTTATTTCTACAATGTTGAATTTACATTGCTTCCATCTCAAAGATTTTTAAAAATCATCTGGGGTCATAAAATCTGAGTAAATTAATGAACTTAATTCTCAATTTCTACTAAAATACTTTTAGGGGAACAAAGGATAGATATAAGAAAGAAACTTCAGTTGACTTTAAAAAAAAAAATTGATAAAGTAACACCCTCTCTTTCCCAAAGAATTAACCATATTCTTCCTTATTTAAATGCTGTGTGAAGGATAAAGAGCCCTTCTGTGAACGAGGATTCGTAAGCTTAAAGGGTCAATTAACATACTTCTTTAGGTTCAGAGCTTTCTACTACCATACCATATATTTGAATAAAATAAAATCTTACATAACATTATTGTACAAATTCCATAACCATAGTTAATAGTTTGGAGCTCCCTTTGAAGGTGATTAAACAACTGAAGGTTCAGAGATGCCTTCTACCATAACAATGTGATTTTATAATGAATGAAAATCAAGAGAATAAGTCCTAAATCTAAAGAAATAACCTGTTATTGCAATATCATACATTCACACTCAAATATCAAAAATACCACACAGAAAACAGAAACATTTTTTAAAAAGGATTTAAGATCATAAATAGGCCATTGTCACATTTCAAGCTGAAAAAAAAAAAACATTTTGGCTGTTTAGGAAAACCTTTTTTTTTTTAACAGTTCCCTCATCATTGAAAGGATTTGTACATTTTAACACTTCCAGTCTCCTAAGGCACAATATTTATTTGATCCAAATGCCAACATCATCATCCCCCACTATATGTAGCTGGAATAAGAGGCAAGGCATTAGCACTAAGAAAAACAGCAAAAAATTTTGGACAAAATTATCAGTCATTTAAGAAAAAGAAGAAACAGACTAAGTCATGATCATTTTCGTTAAGGCCAAATCTTTTCAAGTAGGAACCCTTTGTTGAAAATTTTTTTAAATCAAAGCATTTTAACTCAGATTTGATTCATCACAGAGAAGATTGGTCAAAATAAAGCATACTTTAAAAAGGACTTGGGAGAAAAATAACTTGAGAATGGCATGGGGAGAGGCAAACATTATATGGAACTGAGTTTAAAGGGCTAGTTTATTCCTAGTCTTCAGGCAGATCCAGAAGAGAGTTAAGACTAGGTAAACATAATTCCTAGGTACACACTATAAGGCATCTGTCCCTTAATCAGATGGACCATTTTAGTCCACCACCCACCGACAGAGATAGATACACTGAAATACTATAATCAGATACTTAAATTGTATTTTTTTACCCAACCAAAGAAAGTTCTTCAAAATATAACATAAATGTAAAAATCCCTCATTTTAAACCTGCCTTGCTTTGTCCTCTGTGATACCAACTGAACTTTAAGGTTTTATATGTACAATGTGGTGATTTACTGTTACTTTTAAAAGAAAAGACCCACAAAGTTAGTGATTGTCCACAGATGAAACATGGGATGAGGTTCATGACTAAATCAATCATGGAGTGTTAGTCAATTGTAAACTCTCGAAAGGTGAGACTGGGTAATGTGTGTATCAGACACATTAGAGCACAACAGTAGGGAAAGGGATGTTCGTTTGTCATTCCAATTCTGACAAGGTGCAGGGTCTTCGAAATTCCTGTCCACGTTCATGGAGCCATTTATTGGATACTGTGAAAGAACAAAATATGTTAATGTCCCTGCTTCTGACTAGTATTGGATTAACTTCTAAGAGCTAGGTCTGTAACAAAGTTTTTTCTACATGGGTTAAAAAGTTCAAGACCAAAACCAGACAAACACAGATGCTACTGAGGTTGTCTTTCAAGAATTTCACTAAATGTTGGAAATACAGAAGACTTTACATGTATATACATTTGTCTGTATATGTGCATTTCCTAAAGTTTCTAATGTTCATTATAGGCTTGAGATGTAGGCATAGACAGAATGAAACATTGTTTTACCTGCCTGCAAAATACAACTTCTAATACAAAGACATTTAAAAGATGAACATAAAGTCTCCAGTCTAAAGGAGCAACTCTATGATTAATCTCTATTATATAGCTCATTGTTTCCTTTGTTCGAAGATACTGAATTTTGTTCCCCTCCTATATTATAGAACATGGCATCAATATGTGTAAAATATCTAAACATTCATTAATTCTTAACTTGCCTGTTACCTTTCTTAACCTGTGTATCCAATCTTTCATTCACCAAACCCTGTTGATTTTCTTTCTATGATCTCTTCAATCTGTTCTTTGCTCTCTAAATCTTTTGCTACTGCCTTAGTTCAACCACAGCCTTCTGAACTCACCTCTTCCCTACTAGTTCTCCTCTTTATTCTAGTTCAGTGGTTCTCAAATAATTTCTTTTAAATCCCTAAAATGTGGCCAAGTGACATACTAAAATAATCTTGCCCATTTCTATTTCCTCGTTTATTTTTTAATACAGCCAGTTCTATACTTGCACAATCCTGAGAGTACCTCTCCAGCCTTTTTGTCCTCTGTGATACTAACTGAACTTTAAGGGTTTTATATGTACAATGTGGTGATTTAGTGTTACTTTTAAAAGAAAAAAACCCCACAAAGTTAGTGATTGTCCACAGATGAAACATGGGATGAGGTTCATGACTAAATCAATCATGGAGTGTTAGTCAATTGTAAACTCTCGAAAGGTGAGACTGGGTAATGTGTGTATCAGACACATTAGAGCACAACAGTAGGGAAAGGGATGTTCGTTTGTCATTCCAATTCTGACAAGGTGCAGGGTCTTCGAAATTCCTGTCCACGTTCATGGAGCCATTTATTGGATACTGTGAAAGAACAAAATATGTTAATGTCCCCTGCTTCTGACTAGTATTGGATTAACTTCTAAGAGCTAGGTCTGTAACAAAGTTTTTTCTACATGGGTTAAAAAGTTCAAGACCAAAACCAGACAAACACAGATGCTACTGAGGTTGTCTTTCAAGAATTTCACTAAATGTTGGAAATACAGAAGACTTTACATGTATATACATTTGTCTGTATATGTGCATTTCCTAAAGTTTCTAATGTTCATTATAGGCTTGAGATGTAGGCATAGACAGAATGAAACATTGTTTTACCTGCCTGCAAAATACAACTTCTAATACAAAGACATTTAAAAGATGAACATAAAGTCTCCAGTCTAAAGGAGCAACTCTATGATTAATCTCTATTATATAGCTCATTGTTTCCTTTGTTCGAAGATACTGAATTTTGTTCCCCTCCTATATTATAGAACATGGCATCAATATGTGTAAAATATCTAAACATTCATTAATTCTTAACTTGCCTGTTACCTTTCTTAACCTGTGTATCCAATCTTTCATTCACCAAACCCTGTTGATTTTCTTTCTATGATCTCTTCAATCTGTTCTTTGCTCTCTAAATCTTTTGCTACTGCCTTAGTTCAACCACAGCCTTCTGAACTCACCTCTTCCCTACTAGTTCTCCTCTTTATTCTAGTTCAGTGGTTCTCAAATAATTTCTTTTAAATCCCTAAAATGTGGCCAAGTGACATACTAAAATAATCTTGCCCATTTCTATTTCCTCTTTTATTTTTTTAATACAGCCAGTTCTATACTTGCACAATCCTGAGAGTACCTCTCCAGCCTCACATAGGTCCTGGCGCTGGTCCCTAACATGCTTGGAAAACAAGAGATTATCTTCAAGACCGAACAGAAAAATTAAACTTCCAAGAAGTCTCCCTAAATGTAAGTAGCTACTATCTTCTGTTTACATCTTTGTATTATTATCTACTACACTACACTCTAATTTATATATTGCGTCTGAGACAACTGTGAATCCCATGAGAGGAATAGACTGTCTAACTCAACTTTGAGTCAATCAGTTTCTCAGAGTAAGAAGTGGAAATAGTGTTAAAAACATCATCAGAAAAAATAATTTCAAAACAAGAGACCCACATCACAAATTCTATTCAGAGAATATAGTAGATATTTACCCCATTTGTTTCCAACTAGCACTGGACAGGCTGCATGCCGTGTACTGTAATCTCCTTCTCCACTGGCAAATAGATTATACCAGAAAACAGCAGTTCCCTGAGGAGAACAATACAAAATTATCCCCAAATAAAGTATCAGGTTATTACTTTGATAGTAATTAAATTTTCCTCTGTTCTGTGGGAATAATTCCCCACAGCAGCACTGTATTTTCCTCTAAAAGAATTCTCAAAGTATGGCAGTAACTTACAACATTTTGGCAATGACACATACGACAGAGCTGCTTAACAAAGAAGTGTGTTTGCCAAAGCTAACACATCTTACAAATAGCAAGCACTGTATGTAGGAACCCATTTTAAAAATGAAAATGTCTAAATACTAACATCTGGTTGTTCATACCTCTGGGTACCTATGATAAATTGTACACAAAAGTATTAAAATTTTCCTATAGATAATATGTAGTCTTTAAGTATACTACTTTTTAAAATATTATTTATTACTTAGACTATGAAATAGTCTTATGCATCTCTTCCTCAGGAGAAAAAATACAGATAACTTTCTCCCCCTGTTGATTTTCTTTCTATGATCTCTTCAATCTGTTCTTTGCTCTCTAAATCTTTTGCTACTGCCTTAGTTCAACCACAGCCTTCTGAACTCACCTCTTCCCTACTAGTTCTCCTCTTTATTCTAGTTCAGTGGTTCTCAAATAATTTCTTTTAAATCCCTAAAATGTGGCCAAGTGACATACTAAAATAATCTTGCCCATTTCTATTTCCTCTTTATTTTTTAATACAGCCAGTTCTATACTTGCACAATCCTGAGAGTACCTCTCCAGCCTCACATAGGTCCTGGCGCTGGTCCCTAACATGCTTGGAAAACAAGAGATTATCTTCAAGACCGAACAGAAAAATTAAACTTCCAAGAAGTCTCCCTAAATGTAAGTAGCTACTATCTTCTGTTTACATCTTTGTATTATTATCTACTACACTACACTCTAATTTATATATTGCGTCTGAGACAACTGTGAATCCCATGAGAGGAATAGACTGTCTAACTCAACTTTGAGTCAATCAGTTTCTCAGAGTAAGAAGTGGAAATAGTGTTAAAAACATCATCAGAAAAAATAATTTCAAAACAAGAGACCCACATCACAAATTCTATTCAGAGAATATAGTAGATATTTACCCCATTTGTTTCCAACTAGCACTGGACAGGCTGCATGCCGTGTACTGTAATCTCCTTCTCCACTGGCAAATAGATTATACCAGAAAACAGCAGTTCCCTGAGGAGAACAATACAAAATTATCCCCAAATAAAGTATCAGGTTATTACTTTGATAGTAATTAAATTTTCCTCTGTTCTGTGGGAATAATTCCCCACAGCAGCACTGTATTTTCCTCTAAAAGAATTCTCAAAGTATGGCAGTAACTTACAACATTTTGGCAATGACACATACGACAGAGCTGCTTAACAAAGAAGTGTGTTTGCCAAAGCTAACACATCTTACAAATAGCAAGCACTGTATGTAGGAACCCATTTTAAAAATGAAAATGTCTAAATACTAACATCTGGTTGTTCATACCTCTGGGTACCTATGATAAATTGTACACAAAAGTATTAAAATTTTCCTATAGATAATATGTAGTCTTTAAGTATACTACTTTTTAAAATATTATTTATTACTTAGACTATGAAATAGTCTTATGCATCTCTTCCTCAGGAGAAAAAAATACAGATAACACTCCTAGTTAAAATGGCAAAACCTAGCTTACCTTTTTAGGCCAGACACTAGCTCCTACTTCAGGAAAAACAGTGGCTCCTCCTGCTAGCACATCGCTCATCTAGTGAGAGATGAGACAGTATCATCAAAAGTGCTGGTGGAATGAAGTCACACATGTACTATGACGTGGATAATACTGAACACCAGAAGGAGAATACCTGGACTTCTACTTACATAGATGGGTTGGTGCATGCTGGTCTGTTTTTAAAAACGAAGATGCTGTTTAGGTTTACATACATATATAAAAGCAAAGAAAAGATAAAGTCAGCAAGGGAGACTGGAAAAGGATTTGGGATAGCTATTTTTTTATAGTGAGAGGTTAAAAAGAAATGATTTAAAACTGGCAAATCAAGTAACATAAGGGTTACTTATGGAGTTACATAGGGGTTTTAGCACTAGAGTATCACCTCCACGGGGGTGGGAATTTTCATCTGTTTTGTTTATTGCTGAGCTTCAGTGTCAAAATGGTATGTATTCAATAAATATTTAAATAAGTGAATTCAAACAAAACAAATACCAAAAGAAAAGTAACAAATTATAACCAATATTGTCATTTCTCATGTAGGGTATCAATACATACTAGCTAAAAATTAGAAGATTAGGAGATCTATTAAGTTAGTCTTAAAGGTAAACTAGAATAAAAACACAAATCTTCCAAATAAACTGAAGAAGCACATGCAGAAAATGAGGCAAAGGAAACACAGACCATATAGTAAAGATTTTTTTAAAAAAAGTAGTAGAATGTAGTATAACACAAAGCAATCTATATGCTATAACTGTATATATATAACATATATAACTATATATATAAGTTAGCATATAACTAACTATATGCTATAACCAGGAGTCACATCTAAAACAAGAAATTTACAGGCAAATACTGTACCAAGCCACCAGAGAAGCTGTACCAAAGAAAAGAGTTTGACCTTAATATCAAACAATTTAAAGGGACAGACTGATATGAAGAAATGTATTTTACTGTGATGAATATATCATCAACATTAAAGAGCTGACAGCTCTTAAGCAATGAAAAATTAGCTTTGGAGAAATTTAAACATTGTCCTAGATGAACAATTTAAACATTGTTCATTTAGAAATAGTATTCAAATAATGGAAGAAAATGGACACTAATAAAAATGCTATGTATAACTAACTAAAGGGGGACATAATTAACAAATAGCCTAATAGTTACAAATAATCTAACATTTGGACCAAATAATATAGCGTCATGTATTTCTTAGGTTTTATGAAACAAATACAGCCAAAAGCAAATGCTTAATGGCTCTTCAACATCTGAAAAGATGCTCAACCTCTCTAACAAGAGAAATGCCAATTGAAACAACAATAACTGCTAAAGTTTGACAAACGTGTCACACTTACAGGTGGGATATAAATTAGTACAGGTCTATATACCTCACCTGTAGAAAACATACAAAGACTTCATAGCATGAATTTTTATATAATGTTATCAACTTTCCCCCTGGTTTTCCCTTCGTGGTAACTCCCATTTTTTAATTTATTTTATATACTTATATCCTTTTAAAATTTTAATCCTTTTATAGTATCTTAGATCCTTTTCCAATCCAGATGGAGTTGTGAGAGGGAAAAGGGGAGAGAGAGATGAGAGAAATCAGGAGAGTGAGAAGGTGGGTTGGATATAGGGAGAAGAGGCATGCAAAAAAAAAAAAAAAAAAATGAAGAAAAGAAGAATGGAAAGAACTGGGCAAAAGACAAACACAGAAGGTACCAGGGAGCAAGGAAGAAAGAAATCTGAGTAGGGAGACAAAGATTTTGGTAGGGAGAATGAGACACAACAGGTAGCAAAAATATTTCATTTCATGTAAATCAAAGGAGGGTAGAGGATGGAAAAAACAAAATTAAGTCAACATAAAAGACATCTTTTAAAGTTAAAAGGTTACAACACTGTTGATTATATTTGCTAAACCTAATAAATCCCAGTAATGTTGTATTCCACATGTTGTTTCTACATGGCACTGACATCCTGCTCGAGTGGTAGGGTCAGTGTTCCTTCCCACTAGAAGCATGGCAGACACCTGTAACTGGCTCAGTTAATACAATACAGCAGGAGTGGCACTATTTGACCTTGAGCATGGCGAATACAAATGCCATGTACTGCCTTGGGGAGATGTCTTCTCTTAGAATCCAGCTACCATGCTGTGAGGAAGCGCAGGCTGGGGTCCATATTTTGGCTGGCAGCCAGCAACAACCTCAGCCTTCAAGGTGACCCCCAAGTACCAGCCATCATCTGACTGTAAATGAACGAGATTCAGAACAAGGTAAAAAATCAAACTGTTACTTTAAACTGTTCAGTTTCAGGGTGATTTGTGATGCAGCAATAAATAACCAGGGCAAATATTAAGATCAAAGCCTAATTTTTCCCATATATATTCTTTTCTTTAAGAGATCATACTGTTTTTGAAACTAATGAATGATGTGAGAATGATCACCCCTAAGGAAAGGGCTTTGAGAGTGCTCTCAGGTACCGTTTCTTCTTTTTTTCTTTTTAAAAGATTTATTTATTTGTTTATTTTGGGCGGGGGTCGGGTTGGGGAGGGAGGGGAGCGGGTGGGCCACTTCTATTGATCTTTCATTTATCTATTTTCAAACATCTTTGTTCTTTGGCCAGTGTGGGCCTCCCATCGTGGTGGTCTCTGTTGTCACAGAGCACTGGCTCTGGGCGCATGCGCTCCAGAGCTCCGGCTCAGTAATTGGACACATTGGTCCAGCCGCTCCGCAGCACGTGGGATCTTCCCAGGCCAGGGATCGAACCGGCGCCCCTTGCACTGCAAGGCGGTGTCCTTACCCACTGGACCACCAGGGGAAGCCCAGGTAACGTTTCTTGATCTGGCTGCTACACTACACTAGATGTGTTCACTTTGTGAAAATTTATTAGGTTAATATTCTTATGATTTGTACACTTTTTTGATATAATTTTAACTTTCTTCAGGTTGTAATAAGTACAATCTGAACAGGTGGTAAATGCACAAAAAAACCCAAATCTTGGGACCCGGAGCAAGAAGTGGCACGGACCGGACCCGGAGCGAGAAGCGGCGGTGCCACGAGAAGCGGCAGCGCCACGACAGGCAGAGGCCGAGGGTAAGTTCAACCACTCCAACTGGAGGGCTTGCTGAACGGAGAGGGTAAGTTGCCCACGGGTTGCTGATCAGGGACCGGGTACGAGCTGGGCGGGAAAGCTCGCGCCTGCCTTTGTGACTTAGACGCGTAACCAGCAGTGCGCGTGTGCCAGCGGTGGAGGATCCGGCGCATTTCTAGAGCTGCAGCAGCAGCGGAGGAAGCTGGGGTAAGAGCAGGGATTGGAGACTACTGGCGGGGCGTGGTAGAGCCGGGGCGCCCCTCTCCAACCCGGGACTGCGCACGCCGCGGCCCCCGCCCGACGGACTGGGATCAGCCCACCGCCCCGGCCAGCACCCAAACTGACAGCAAAGCCCTCGTTTTCCTGAACACAAAAACAGAAACCATAGCAACCGGCACTATAAGAGAAAGACTATGCCATCAAGACGCCGCCATCAAGAGCAGATTGGTTTCCAACAGACAATTGTGGACTATTTTGTTTATTCGATTGATTGGTCTGGTTTGGGGTTTATTTGTCTGTTTGTTTGGTTATTTTGTTGGGTTTGTTTTTTTGTTTGTTTTGTTTTCTGATGGTTTTTGGTCTCTTATTAATTTTTTCTGCCCTTTTTAATTTTTATTTTTTTTGACTTTTATTTTATTGTTTTCTTTTTTAAAATTTCAATTCTTGGAAACCTCTAATTCTCTTTCCTCTTTCCCACTGCTTTCTCCCTCTATGTTCTAAATGTAAAACCTTTTCCTATTTACCAATATCCTCTAGATAATTTATTTCCTACCTTCCTGTCTCCACTATTCTCTTCCAACTGCACTAAACAATACAACACACTAATCTTTGCTACCTAACCCTATAAAATCCTTCCAAGATGAATCTATTCCTTCTCATTACCCATACACTCTCCTCCTCGTCACCTCGTTAATAATTGCTCTCAATGTAATTATCCAAGCTAGGACCTTGGGCTGGATCTATTTATTCAGGCACTATTTTAATTAATGCAGAGCTTAACGGACAAGTACCATCTATGATTGTGTGATTTGCCAGAAAGATTTCCTGTGCCTTATCTCTGTAAAACTGGTCAGATGCGGGGACTGCTGTGTACGTGTGTATATCTTACGATTATGTTAGAAAATATATGCATGCTTTTATGACTGTCACCCATCAGGGATGCACCTCTTGTTCCTCAAGATGCTAGTATTATAACTAATATCACGGAACACCATAGCAAACCAGACATAGAGCCTACACCCCCTGACCAATCATCAAACCAAGGATCCTCGGAGCAGAAGCCCTAAGTCCAAGGCCCCACATTATTAAAGAACATACAACACTAGAGATTATTCACCTGTAAAAAAGACCTAACACCATCCAAGTCACAAACCACTGAACCCTTCTACAAAGACAGAAACCCAAAGGAAGGGAGAATTCAACCAAGAGGCCTGGTGGGGGAAAAAGAACTCCACACACACAAACACACACAAAGAAACAAAAATAAGTGCTGAAGAACAGAACAAAATGGGAAGAATTAAAAGAACTGAGGATAGCATCAGAGACCTATGGGACAATATCAAACGCACCAACATTAGAATTAGAGGAGTTCCAGAAGAAGAAGAGGGGAAGAAAGGCTATGAAAAAATTCCTGAAGAGGTTATAGTTGAAAACTTCCGCAACATGGGAAAGGAAATAGTCAACCAAGTCCAAGAAGCACAAAGAGTTCCATACAGGATAAATCCCAGAAAAAACACACCAAGGCACATTCTAATCAAACTAACGCAGACTAAATATAAAGAAAGATTACTAAAAGCAGCTAGGAGCAAACAACAAATAACATATAAAGGAAACCCCATATGTTTAACTGCAGATCTTTCAACAGAAACCCTGCAGGCCAGAAGAGAATGGCAGGACACATTTAAACGGCTAAAAGAGAATAACCTCCAACCAAGAATTCTCTACCCAGCAAGAATCTCATTCAGAATTGATGGTGAAGTCAAAAGCTTCACAGACAAGCAAAAACTAAAAGAATTCTGTATCACAAGACCAGTCCTACCACAAGTGTTAAAGGACCTGATATAGCCAATAAATACAAGAGTAGGAGAAGTCCTACAAATCAAACCCCAAACTTCTAAGAAGATGACAATAGGAACATTCGTATCAATAATTACTTTGAACGTAAATGGACTAAATGCTCCAACCAAACGACACAGGCTGGCTGAATGGATCCAGAAGCAAGACCCATATATATGCTGTTTACAAGAGACCCACTTCAGACCTAGAGACATGCATAGGCTGAAAGTGAAAGGCTGGAAAAAGATATTCCATGCAAATGGAAATCAAAAGAAAGCTGGAGTAGCAATCCTCATATCAGACAAAATAGACTTTAAAGTAAATAAGATTCTAAGAGACAAGGCAGCTCACTACATCATGATTAAGGGATCTATCCAAGAGGAAGACATAACAGTCATGAATATCTACGCACCCAACACAGGGGCACCTCAATACATAAGACAGGTACTTTTAGACATAAAAGAAGAAATCAACAATAACACAGTAATAGTAGGAGACTTCAACACTCCTCTCACACCAATGGACAGATCATCCAAACAGAAAATTAATAAAGAAACACAAGCCTTAAATGCCACACTAGAAAAGATGGACCTCATCGATATCTTTAGGACGTTTCATCCAAAAGCAGAAGAATACACTTTCTTCTCAAGTGCTCACGGAACATTCTCCAGGATAGACCACATCTTGGGCCACAAATCAAACCTCAGTCAGTTCAAGAAAACCGAAATTATATCCACCATCTTCTCGGACCACAATGCAATGAGATTAGAGATCAATTACAGGAAAAAAACTGCTAAAAACACAAACACATGGAGATTAAACAACACATACCTAAAAAACCAACTGATCACTGAGGAAATCAATGGAGAAATTAAAAAATTCCTAGAAGAAAATGATAATGAACATACAACAGTGCAAAACCTATGGGATACCGCAAAAGCAGTTCTAAGAGGGAAATTTATAGCAATACAATCCCACCTCAAGAAACTAGGAAAATATGAAGCAGATGACCTAACCCTCCGCTTAAAACAAGTGGAGAAAGAAGAACAAAAACACCCCAAAGCCAGCAGAAGAAGAGAAATCACAAGGATCAGAGCAGAAATAAATGAGAAAGAAATGAAAGAAACAATAGTGAAGACAAATAAAACAAAAAGCTGCTTCTTCGAAAAGGCAAACAAAATTGACAAGCCACTGGCCAGACTCATTAAGAAAAAGAGAAAGAAGAACCAGATCAACAAAATCAAACACAAAAAAGGAGAGATTACAACAGATAATGCAGAAATCCAAAGGATTATAAGAGACGATTATGAACAGCTCTATGGCAACATACTGGACAACCTGGAAGAAATGGACAGTTTCTTGGGGAAGATTAATCTCCCAAGACTGAGCCAGGAAGAAACAGAAACTCTGAACAACCCAATCACAAGTTCAGAAATCGAATTTGTGATTAAAAATCTACCCAAAAATAAAAGCCCAGGGCCAGATGGCTTCACAGGCGAATTCTACCAAACATTTAAAGAAGAGCTAGTGCCTGTCCTTCTAAAACTCTTCCCAAAAATTGCACAGGAAGGAAAACTTCCAAACACATTCTATGAGGCCACCATCACCCTGATACCAAAACCAGGCAAAGACAACACAAAAAAGGAAAACTATAGGCCAATTTCACTGATGAACTTAGATGCCAAGATCCTTAACAAAATCCTAGCAAACAGAATTCAACAACACATCAGAAAACTTATACATCACGATCAAGTCAGGTTCATCCCAGGCATGCAAGGATTCTTCAATATCCACAAATCAATCAACGTGATACACCATATCAACAAATTGAGAGACAAAAACCACATGATCATCTCAATAGATGCAGAAAATGCCTTCGACAAAGTACAACATCCATTTATGATAAAAACTCTTCAGAAAATGGGCACAGAAGGAACCTATCTCAATATAATAAAAGCCATCTATGAGAAGCCTACAGCGAACATTATCCTTAACGGTGAAAAACTGAAAGCATTCCCTCTGAGATCAGGAACAAGACAGGGGTGTCTACTTTCACCACTACTATTCAACATAGTCCTGGAAGTCCTAGCAACAGCAATAAGAGAAGAGAAAGAAATCAAAGGAATCCAGATTGGAAAGGAAGAAGTCAAGCTCTCTCTTTTTGCAGACGACACGATATTATACATAGAAAATCCCAAAGACACGGTTACAAAGCTACTAGAGCTAATCAACGAATTCAGCAAAGTCGCAGAATACAAAGTCAACACACAGAAATCACTGGCATTCCTATACACAAACAATGAAAAACCAGAAAACAAAATCAAAGAGGCAATCCCCTTCACCACTGAAAAGAAAGGAATCAAATATCTAGGAATAAACCTACCCAAAGAAACAAAAGAACTGTACACTGAAAATTACAAGACACTCATGAGAGACATTAAAGAAGATTTAAACAGATGGAGAGATATTCCATGTTCCTGGATTGGAAGAATCAATATTGTGAAAATGACCATACTATCAAATGTCATCTACAGATTCAATGCAATACCTATTCAACTACCATTGACATTTTTCACAGAACTAGACCAAAGAATAACACAGTTCATATGGAAACACAAAAGACCTCGAACAGCCAAAGCAATCCTAAGAAAGAAAAACAGAGTTGGAGGGATCCGCCTCCCCAACTTCAGGCTCTACTACAAAGCAACAGTCATCAAGACAGTATGGTACTGACACAAAAACAGAAATATAGATCAATGGAACAAGATCGAGAACCCAGAGATAAACCCACGCACCTATGGGTACCTTATTTTTGACAAAGGAGGAGAAACTATAAAATGGGACAAAGACAGCCTCTTTAACAAGTGGTGCTGGGAAAACTGGACAGCTACATGCAAAAAAATGAAGTTGGAACATTCCCTGACACCATACACTAAGATCAACTCAAAATGGATTGAAGACCTAAATGTAATAAAAGCCATCTATGAGAAGCCTACAGCGAACATTATCCTTAACGGTGAAAAACTGAAAGCATTCCCTCTGAGATCAGGAACAAGACAGGGGTGTCTACTTTCACCACTACTATTCAACATAGTCCTGGAAGTCCTAGCAACAGCAATAAGAGAAGAGAAAGAAATCAAAGGAATCCAGATTGGAAAGGAAGAAGTCAAGCTCTCTCTTTTTGCAGACGACACGATATTATACATAGAAAATCCCAAAGACACGGTTACAAAGCTACTAGAGCTAATCAACGAATTCAGCAAAGTCGCAGAATACAAAGTCAACACACAGAAATCACTGGCATTCCTATACACAAACAATGAAAAACCAGAAAACAAAATCAAAGAGGCAATCCCCTTCACCACTGAAAAGAAAGGAATCAAATATCTAGGAATAAACCTACCCAAAGAAACAAAAGAACTGTACACTGAAAATTACAAGACACTCATGAGAGACATTAAAGAAGATTTAAACAGATGGAGAGATATTCCATGTTCCTGGATTGGAAGAATCAATATTGTGAAAATGACCATACTATCAAATGTCATCTACAGATTCAATGCAATACCTATTCAACTACCATTGACATTTTTCACAGAACTAGACCAAAGAATAACACAGTTCATATGGAAACACAAAAGACCTCGAACAGCCAAAGCAATCCTAAGAAAGAAAAACAGAGTTGGAGGGATCCGCCTCCCCAACTTCAGGCTCTACTACAAAGCAACAGTCATCAAGACAGTATGGTACTGACACAAAAACAGAAATATAGATCAATGGAACAAGATCGAGAACCCAGAGATAAACCCACGCACCTATGGGTACCTTATTTTTGACAAAGGAGGAGAAACTATAAAATGGGACAAAGACAGCCTCTTTAACAAGTGGTGCTGGGAAAACTGGACAGCTACATGCAAAAAAATGAAGTTGGAACATTCCCTGACACCATACACTAAGATCAACTCAAAATGGATTGAAGACCTAAATGTAAGACCAGAAACCATCAAACTCTTAGAGGAGAATATAGGCAAAACACTCAAGGACATCAATCAAAAAAAGCAAGATCTTCTCTGACCCACCTACTAGAATAGCGGAACTGAAAAGAAAAGTGAACATGTGGGACCTCATGAAACTTAAAAGCTTTTGTACAGCAAAAGAAATTACAAAAAAGCTGAACAGACACCCCACAGAGTGGGAGAAAATCATAGCAAATGAAATAACAGACAAAGAATTAATCTCCAAAATCTACAAGCAACTCAGACAACTCAGCACAGGAAAAACAAACAACCCAATCAAAAAATGGGAAAAAGATCTAAAGAGACGCCTCTCCAAAGAGGACATACAGATGGCCCAAAAGCACATGAAATGATGCTCAACCTCGCTTATCATTAGAGAAATGCAAATTAAAACCACAATGAGATATCACCTCACACCCGTCAGAATGGCCATCATCCACAAATCGACAGACAATAAATGCTGGAGAGGGTGCGGAGAAAAGGGAACCCTCTTGCATTGCTGGTGGGAATGTAAACTGATACAGCCTCTATGGAAGACAATATGGAGATTCCTCATAAAACTAAAAATAGAAGCACCCTATGACCCAGCAATCCCACTATTGGGCCTATATCCTGATAAAATTAAAAATGAAAGAGGCACCTGTACCCCAATGTTCATTGCAGCTCTCTATACAATAGCCAGAACATGGAAGCAACCTCGATGTCCATCGACGAATGAATGGATACAGAAGCTCTGGTACATATATACAATGGAATACTACACAGCTGTTAAAAGAAATGCAGAAGACTCAGTCCTAATGAGGTGGCTGGCTCTAGAACCTATCATAAAAAGTGAAGTAGTCAAAAAGAGAAAGACAAGTACAGTATAATAACTCATATATATGGAATTTAGTACGATGGTCATGATAGCACATGCAATGAACTCATGGAAAAACAGACAGAGAATAGACATAGGGACATTGTGGAGATCGAACAGTGAGAGGGAGGCATGGAGGAAGTAACATCAAAACCTATACTGGCACGTGTGGAAGGGATAGCTATTGTCATTGTGCTAAGGGAATAGGAGTGCCTACAATCACTTGGGGCAATGTTCCGGAGGGGTGGGAGTGGGGAACTGGGTGGGGGGTGGGGTGGTCCAGGGATATGCATATGAATGATCTGGGAACATACATGTTGGTGAACAACAAAACTCTGTAAAATCTTTAAAATAAATAATAATTAAAAAAAAAATCTTAACTTCCTTTATTCAGCTATAGAAAACATTCAGCTAAGATGTTAAAAGCTAAACAGAATAAACATCTGAACACATGAAAATAAGTCATGTCATCAAATCCCACCTTAAAATGAAAATTTTAGCTGTAACTTACATAAAACAGCCATGTAGCAATTCTATTTCCTGTCCCCAGCTCTTTGAAAGCATCTGGCTCATCTTTCTGTGAATAAAATACAAGTCAGTAATGTAAAATTCAAACTGAGTAATGCATATTCTCTAGTGACAACTAAACATCACTAATATGCTGAGTAATATGATAAAAACAGCCCTAAAAGGTTCCTTTATAATATCCAGTGCACTATACACAAGAGGCACTCTAATATTTGTTGGCTGTTGGTTCAACTAGTACACAGAATACTTCTGTTAAGACAATTTTTGTGGGGAAAAAGATGTCTATACAATGAGAACCAGTATCTACTATCCACAGAATATTTTTAAAATTTATACTTATAGTTTTAGCTTTCAAACAAGCAAGGCATGAGATATTTCCAGCCACATTCATTAAAGAGGTAAAAAAAAAAAACTACCTTGAGATTTACTTTGAACTCATGATCCCTTCAAATGTTCACTGCTACTATTCCTGTCTTTGGAGCTGTCAGCACTTTAGTCTGGCTGGAGAATGCACATCTGGCTATTTAAAGCTAATTAAAACATAGTATATAGTTTCGGCATTGTCTCAAAAAAACCCCAAAAATGTTTTTTATTTTTCAAACAAACTTATATATTCATTTTTCATATCTTCAAAATGCCCCCTAATGTCCTTCCAAGGATGAATTACTAAACAAAGTGTGCTATATCCATACCATGGGATACTACTCAGCAATAAAAACAAACATCCTGTTGATATGTTCTGCAAAAATATGGATGAACCTCAAGGGAATCATGCTGAGTGAAAAGAGACAATCTTAAAAGGATGCACATTGTATATAACATTTACCTAACATTTGTGAAATAACAATTATTGTAAAGAACAGATCAGTGGTTATGGCAGAAGGGTATGTGGAGCTACAGAGCAGTACTGCAGGCGAGCCTTACAGTGATGGTGCAGGTGTGTATCCTGATTGTGCTGGTAGTTACACAAAGGTACACGTGTAATACAACTGTACAGACACACATGAAAAAAAAGTCTTTGTTCATCAAATCCCACCTTAAAATGAAAATTTTAGCTGTAACTTACATAAAACAGCCATGTAGCAATTCTATTTCCTGTCCCCAGCTCTTTGAAAGCATCTGGCTCATCTTTCTGTGAATAAAATACAAGTCAGTAATGTAAAATTCAAACTGAGTAATGCATATTCTCTAGTGACAACTAAACATCACTAATATGCTGAGTAATATGATAAAAACAGCCCTAAAAGGTTCCTTTATAATATCCAGTGCACTATACACAAGAGGCACTCTAATATTTGTTGGCTGTTGGTTCAACTAGTACACAGAATACTTCTGTTAAGACAATTTTTGTGGGGAAAAAGATGTCTATACAATGAGAACCAGTATCTACTATCCACAGAATATTTTTAAAATTTATACTTATAGTTTTAGCTTTCAAACAAGCAAGGCATGAGATATTTCCAGCCACATTCATTAAAGAGGTAAAAAAAAAAAACTACCTTGAGATTTACTTTGAACTCATGATCCCTTCAAATGTTCACTGCTACTATTCCTGTCTTTGGAGCTGTCAGCACTTTAGTCTGGCTGGAGAATGCACATCTGGCTATTTAAAGCTAATTAAAACATAGTATATAGTTTCGGCATTGTCTCAAAAAAACCCCAAAAATGTTTTTTATTTTTCAAACAAACTTATATATTCATTTTTCATATCTTCAAAATGCCCCCTAATGTCCTTCCAAGGATGAATTACTAAACAAAGTGTGCTATATCCATACCATGGGATACTACTCAGCAATAAAAACAAACATCCTGTTGATATGTTCTGCAAAAATATGGATGAACCTCAAGGGAATCATGCTGAGTGAAAAGAGACAATCTTAAAAGGATGCACATTGTATATAACATTTACCTAACATTTGTGAAATAACAATTATTGTAAAGAACAGATCAGTGGTTATGGCAGAAGGGTATGTGGAGCTACAGAGCAGTACTGCAGGCGAGCCTTACAGTGATGGTGCAGGTGTGTATCCTGATTGTGCTGGTAGTTACACAAAGGTACACGTGTAATACAACTGTACAGACACACACGAGAGCAAATATAACTGGTGAAATATGAGTCAGCTCTGTTGCTTGTGCTAATGCCAGTTCTCTGGTTTTAGTTGTGTACTGCAGGTATGCAAGATGGTGACACTGAAGCAGCTTCAGGCTTGAGTGAAGGCTGCATGGGCTCTCCCTGTACACTGTTTTGGAAAACTTCCTAGGAGTCTATAATTATAGACTAATTATAAATATCTAATAAAAAAAGGTTAGTTACATTAGTATCAGGACTTAAAACTGTAGTCTTTCTCATCATCCAAGATCGTCAGACATTTTTCAGTAATCGAAAGGAAAATGGATTAAAACTATATTCTTTGCTAGGCTCTACACAGAAAGAGTCTAAGATTTTAGGATTAAGCCAGTCAAGGAATATAATACAGTATATTAACAGACTGTGTTTTCTGTCCAAAGTATATCCTCTTATTATAAAATGGTAATAGATCAAGAAGTTTCTTAGAATATTTAGCTTAAACTAAGATTTGGTAATGACATAATTTATAGCTCAATATGTTCAAATCACTTTTTATTTATAAGGCTACTTAAGCAAGAATATTTGGGCAAGGACAGCTTTTTAACAAACTGCTTTAATATAATTTATTCTCAAGTCCTTACATCTATTTTATATTTTTTATCTTCCTTTCAAAATGTATTCCTGTAATTTCTGCAGATCTGTTAGCCAATTCACTAATTCACTTCAGCTGTCTCTAACGTGTTTAAGTTCATTCACTAAGGTTAAATTTCAAAATTTTTTCAACCTAGAGATTCATTTTTGTCCTTTTATTTTTTTAAAGTACTATCTAGTTATTTTATATTCTGTATTATCTAACACCCTGGAGGCATCTATACCTGTTGGCAGCCCTGTGCTTTCAAACTGCCGGAAAAAGCTCCCCATAATACAGAACTCCATGCTTGACTCAAAGAACTTAGTAAAAAGATCAGTGGTTATGGCAGAAGGGTATGTGGAGCTACAGAGCAGTACTGCAGGCGAGCCTTACAGTGATGGTGCAGGTGTGTATCCTGATTGTGCTGGTAGTTACACAAAGGTACACGTGTAATACAACTGTACAGACACACACGAGAGCAAATATAACTGGTGAAATATGAGTCAGCTCTGTTGCTTGTGCTAATGCCAGTTCTCTGGTTTTAGTTGTGTACTGCAGGTATGCAAGATGGTGACACTGAAGCAGCTTCAGGCTTGAGTGAAGGCTGCATGGGCTCTCCCTGTACACTGTTTTGGAAAACTTCCTAGGAGTCTATAATTATAGACTAATTATAAATATCTAATAAAAAAAGGTTAGTTACATTAGTATCAGGACTTAAAACTGTAGTCTTTCTCATCATCCAAGATCGTCAGACATTTTTCAGTAATCGAAAGGAAAATGGATTAAAACTATATTCTTTGCTAGGCTCTACACAGAAAGAGTCTAAGATTTTAGGATTAAGCCAGTCAAGGAATATAATACAGTATATTAACAGACTGTGTTTTCTGTCCAAAGTATATCCTCTTATTATAAAATGGTAATAGATCAAGAAGTTTCTTAGAATATTTAGCTTAAACTAAGATTTGGTAATGACATAATTTATAGCTCAATATGTTCAAATCACTTTTTATTTATAAGGCTACTTAAGCAAGAATATTTGGGCAAGGACAGCTTTTTAACAAACTGCTTTAATATAATTTATTCTCAAGTCCTTACATCTATTTTATATTTTTTATCTTCCTTTCAAAATGTATTCCTGTAATTTCTGCAGATCTGTTAGCCAATTCACTAATTCACTTCAGCTGTCTCTAACGTGTTTAAGTTCATTCACTAAGGTTAAATTTCAAAATTTTTTCAACCTAGAGATTCATTTTTGTCCTTTTATTTTTTTAAAGTACTATCTAGTTATTTTATATTCTGTATTATCTAACACCCTGGAGGCATCTATACCTGTTGGCAGCCCTGTGCTTTCAAACTGCCGGAAAAAGCTCCCCATAATACATTGTACTCCAGCCAGGATGCGAGAGGAAACTCCTGAAGTGTCTTGACTCAAAAGCAGGTGATTTTCTAGGTTATCCTTTCTTTCTCTAAAGGTGTAAGCCTTTGGAGATTTAGGTTTTATGCAGGTCAGCCTACCCTTAGGGCAGGTCCCTTCACAGAGTTGTTAATCCTCATGGCTCTACATTCCTGGAGGTATATGCCCCCCAGCCTCAGCTTTTTTTGCTCCCTTTTAACACTCTAATTTTAGTCTCTAGGCTTTCTTTGTTCAGTTTGCCTTTGAGAACTTTTACTTTCCTCAATGCTCAGCAATGCATTTAAAAGTTCCTAAATTCTTTTACCATGTCTCTAGGCGTTTTTTACTCTAAAAGGATTTACTGAGTATCTATTCTACCATGCTTCCATAAATTCCAAGTAAACTATGAATGTATAATACTAAAAGAGCAGAATTCACATGTCATGCCTTAAAAAAAAAAAAAAAAAGTCATGCCTAAGCTTCAGTGAACTCCATTTCTTTTTCTTACCCGTGCAAAATCAAAATGGGGTTCATACTGTCCTCCAACTCCATAATTTGCTACCTGCATGGGAAACAAAGCATGAATGAGAGAACTATCAAAATTACTATTTTAAAAAGTCTGAGTCCCATAGACCACAGTTAGGTACTTCTAAATAAATGAGAAGCAAAGCATTTTCTTTAAAATCAATGGATGAAAAACTAAGGAGAGCTGTTACATGTTATTTTAGAATCTTAGATAATATGATTTTGTAAATATTTGGGGCACATGGTTTTCCTAATACATAACAAACTAAAATTTGAATTAGAATTTTACCATTTGTTTTCTAAAACTAGAATGTCAAGATTTTTATTATTAATTTTCACTAAACAGTTTCTTCAGGAATTTAAATCAAGATTCATGTTTCCCTAAGTTCAAAATGCTGGTAACCTCCCAGGCACTTGAATGAAATTGCCTTTATATATATATATATACATATATATATATATATATATATATATATATATAATTTTTCCCTACTTAGGGGGAAAAAAAAGGGAAGAAGTTAATAATCAACTTAGTTATTCCTGCTGGAAGGCCCTGACAACTTCATTTGGATGTGACAATGTCCCAGTGTGGAGCAGCTAAAGGAAGTAAGAAAAATATATGGTCTGAGTTCACCGTCCAGAGTTCTTAGTTACAATGCAGAATAGAATATGTAACTTTGGATACAATTCGTTTTCTTGTATGTAAAATAAAGATAATGATATCTTCCACCCAAATATGACAACGTGCTGACAGAATGAAAGTAAAATGTAATTTAAAGAGCATTGTTGATTAAATGAAATTAATATATAATTAAAAGTTCTGCCTATAGCAAAGTCTAAGTCTTACATAAATTATTATTACTGTGGATAATTTACTTCTTTTGTTGTAGATATCTTGGGTTGGATCAGACTATTCAGTTATAAATGTATCAAGTAGCCAGAAAGTCTGTGAAGGTTAGCTGGTGAGAATAAATATAAATTAGGAAAGAAAAAGACACATTGTAGTTTTTTAAAAAAATAATCAAATGGGTATGAAGGCAGTTGTAGATGACCATGGAGTAAATTATAACTTAATTAAACAACTTAAATATAGACATCCCTGTTTTGCAGTTCCAAAATGCACAAATCTCAAATATCATGGTTTAGCTAACTATTAACACCAGACCCCAAACAACATAGTGGACATTTCAGTTACCTTATTACATTAACTGTGAGTTAATTATATAAAAATGCAAATATTGCTACCTCTTCAATCCACAAATTACTATATAAATAACAATTAAACATCATGACCATGACCAATCACTGACCAATTTCTTCTTTCAGAGTATCAGTGACTGACCACTGCATATCTGTTATTCAGTTAATGTACAGAAAGTACAGCTTATTGTGCCTCCTTATTCCCCAGTGAAAGCCTATGTCATATTTTACAATAGACAATTAGAAGAAACTGGCCAACAAAATAGGTGACAAGAGAAATGGAAAGCAGTAATGCTGTAATTTAAATTGAACTCAACCTGAAATGGGCTCAGTTCTGGAACAAGATGGAGGAGTAGAAGGATCTGAGCTCACTTCCTCTCATGATGTGACTGAAAAGGGATTAATCTCCAAAATACATAAACAGCCCACACAGCTCAATATAAAAACAGCCCTATCAAAAACTGCACAGACCTAAATAGACATTTGACTAAGAAGCACATGAAAAAAATGCTCAGCATTACTAATTATTAGAGAAATGCAAACCAAAACTATAAAGTATCACCTCACATGTGACAATGTCCCAGTGTGGAGCAGCTAAAGGAAGTAAGAAAAATATATGGTCTGAGTTCACCGTCCAGAGTTCTTAGTTACAATGCAGAATAGAATATGTAACTTTGGATACAATTCGTTTTCTTGTATGTAAAATAAAGATAATGATATCTTCCACCCAAATATGACAACGTGCTGACAGAATGAAAGTAAAATGTAATTTAAAGAGCATTGTTGATTAAATGAAATTAATATATAATTAAAAGTTCTGCCTATAGCAAAGTCTAAGTCTTACATAAATTATTATTACTGTGGATAATTTACTTCTTTTGTTGTAGATATCTTGGGTTGGATCAGACTATTCAGTTATAAATGTATCAAGTAGCCAGAAAGTCTGTGAAGGTTAGCTGGTGAGAATAAATATAAATTAGGAAAGAAAAAGACACATTGTAGTTTTTTAAAAAAATAATCAAATGGGTATGAAGGCAGTTGTAGATGACCATGGAGTAAATTATAACTTAATTAAACAACTTAAATATAGACATCCCTGTTTTGCAGTTCCAAAATGCACAAATCTCAAATATCATGGTTTAGCTAACTATTAACACCAGACCCCAAACAACATAGTGGACATTTCAGTTACCTTATTACATTAACTGTGAGTTAATTATATAAAAATGCAAATATTGCTACCTCTTCAATCCACAAATTACTATATAAATAACAATTAAACATCATGACCATGACCAATCACTGACCAATTTCTTCTTTCAGAGTATCAGTGACTGACCACTGCATATCTGTTATTCAGTTAATGTACAGAAAGTACAGCTTATTGTGCCTCCTTATTCCCCAGTGAAAGCCTATGTCATATTTTACAATAGACAATTAGAAGAAACTGGCCAACAAAATAGGTGACAAGAGAAATGGAAAGCAGTAATGCTGTAATTTAAATTGAACTCAACCTGAAATGGGCTCAGTTCTGGAACAAGATGGAGGAGTAGAAGGATCTGAGCTCACTTCCTCTCATGATGTGACTGAAAAGGGATTAATCTCCAAAATACATAAACAGCCCACACAGCTCAATATAAAAAAACAGCCCTATCAAAAACTGCACAGACCTAAATAGACATTTGACTAAGAAGCACATGAAAAAAATGCTCAGCATTACTAATTATTAGAGAAATGCAAACCAAAACTATAAAGTATCACCTCACATGGGTCAGAATGACCACCATCAAAAAGTTCAGAAACAAAAAATGCTGGAAAGGGTGTGCAGGAAAGGGAATTCTCCTACACTGGTGGTGGGAATGTAAACTGATAGAGCCACTTTGGAGGTTTCTTAAAAAATGAAAAACAGGGGCTTCCCTGGTGGTCCAGTGGGTAAGACTCTGTGCTCCTAATGCAGGGAGCCTGGGTTCAATCCCTGGTCAGGGAACTAGATCCCACATGCCACAGTTAAGATCCAGTGCAGCCAAATTAAAATAAATAAAGCAATAATTTTTAAAAAAACAACTGATCTTATTAAAAACAAAAATGAAAACAGAGTCATCAAATAATTCAGCATATATCTATAGAAAATCATTAATTCTAAAAGATACATGCGGTCCAGTGGATAAGGACACCGCCTTGCAGTGCAAGGGGCGCCGGTTCAAACCCTGGCCTGGGAAGATCCCACATGCCGTGGAGCGGCTGGACCCATGTGTCCAATTACCAAGCTGGAGCTCTGGAGCGCATGCGCCCAGAGCCGGTGCTCTGCGACAACTGACACCACCGCTATGGGAGGCCCGCAGGAGCCAAAGAACAAAGACGGATGAAAACAGAGGAATGAAAGACCAATAGAAGTGGCCCGCCCGCTCCCCTCCCTCCCCAACCCGACCCCCGCCCAAAATAAATAAATAAATAAAATAAAATAAATAAATAAAATAAAAGATACATGCACTCCAACAGTCACAGCAGCACTAAAACAGCGAAGACATTTAGGACGCAACCTAAATGTCCACTGACAAAGGAATAGAGAAAGATGTAGTATATACATATCAATGGACTATTATCCTCTCTTAAAAAGAACGAAATAATGCCAAGGGGTCTCCAAAATTTACAATAAGAGAGGATCTGAGCTCACTTCCTCTCATGATGTGACTGAAAAGGGATTAATCTCCAAAATACATAAACAGCCCACACAGCTCAATATAAAAACAGCCCTATCAAAAACTGCACAGACCTAAATAGACATTTGACTAAGAAGCACATGAAAAAAATGCTCAGCATTACTAATTATTAGAGAAATGCAAACCAAAACTATAAAGTATCACCTCACATGGGTCAGAATGACCACCATCAAAAAGTTCAGAAACAAAAAATGCTGGAAAGGGTGTGCAGGAAAGGGAATTCTCCTACACTGGTGGTGGGAATGTAAACTGATAGAGCCACTTTGGAGGTTTCTTAAAAAATGAAAAACAGGGGCTTCCCTGGTGGTCCAGTGGGTAAGACTCTGTGCTCCTAATGCAGGGAGCCTGGGTTCAATCCCTGGTCAGGGAACTAGATCCCACATGCCACAGTTAAGATCCAGTGCAGCCAAATTAAAATAAATAAAGCAATAATTTTTAAAAAAACAACTGATCTTATTAAAAACAAAAATGAAAACAGAGTCATCAAATAATTCAGCATATATCTATAGAAAATCATTAATTCTAAAAGATACATGCGGTCCAGTGGATAAGGACACCGCCTTGCAGTGCAAGGGGCGCCGGTTCAAACCCTGGCCTGGGAAGATCCCACATGCCGTGGAGCGGCTGGACCCATGTGTCCAATTACCAAGCTGGAGCTCTGGAGCGCATGCGCCCAGAGCCGGTGCTCTGCGACAACTGACACCACCGCTATGGGAGGCCCGCAGGAGCCAAAGAACAAAGACGGATGAAAACAGAGGAATGAAAGACCAATAGAAGTGGCCCGCCCGCTCCCCTCCCTCCCCAACCCGACCCCCGCCCAAAATAAATAAATAAATAAAATAAAATAAATAAATAAAATAAAAGATACATGCACTCCAACAGTCACAGCAGCACTAAAACAGCGAAGACATTTAGGACGCAACCTAAATGTCCACTGACAAAGGAATAGAGAAAGATGTAGTATATACATATCAATGGACTATTATCCTCTCTTAAAAAGAACGAAATAATGCCACTTGCACCAAGACGGATCTAGAGATTGTCATCCTAAGTGAAGTCAGAGAAAGGCAAATATACGATCACTTATATGTGGAATCTAAAAAATGATACAAATGAACTTACAAAACAAAACCAGACTCAGAACAAACTTATGGTTATGGGGTGTGGCGGTAAGGATAAGGGGATGGGAGAGCTAGGGAGTTTGGGATGGACATAAACACAATGCTGTATTGAAAATGGTCAGCCTCCATGGCCCTACTGCATGGCATACGGAACTCTGCTCAATGGTACGTAGCAGTCTGGATGGGAGGGGAGTCTGGGGGAGAGAGAGAGAGAGAGAGAGCGTGTGCACACGCTTAGTCATGTCTGACTGTGTGTGATCCCATGGACTACAGCCCACCAGGCTCTTCAGTCCACGGAATTTTCCAGGTCACAATGCTGTAATAGGTTGCCATTTCCTCCTCTAGGGGATCTTTTCAACCCAGGAATTGAACTCGCATCTGCACAGGCAGGCAAATTCCATAACACTGCACCACCTCAGGGAGAATGGATACATGTATATTCTCAGTGAAGGCTAAGTCTCTTCACTGTTCACCTGAAACTATAACAACATTGTTCATCAGCTATACCCCAATAAAAAATTAAACATTTTTAAAAGACAAACTTAAGCGGCTTCCCTGGTAGCTCAGTGGTGAAGAGTTCGCCTGTCAATCATTGCAGGAGGCATGGGTTCGATCCCTGATTCGGGAAGATCCTACATGCTGTGGAGCAACTAAGCCCATGAGCTAACTAGTGAGCCTGAGCTCTAGAGCCTTGGAGCTGCAACTATTGAGCCCATGTGCCACAACTACTGAAGCCCGTGTGCTCTAGAGCCCAAGTTCCACAAGAGAAGTCATCACCACAAGAAGCCTGCTTACCTCAACTAGAGAGTATCCCCCACTCCCAGCAACTAGAGAAGAGCCTGCAGCAGCAGTGAAACCCCAGAATAGCCAAAACAAACAAACAAACAAACAAACAAACTTATAGTTATCAAAGCAGAAAGGTGGTGGGGAAGGATAAATTAGGAGCCTGCAATTAACATACACACACTATGGGCTTCCCTGGTGGTCCAGAGGTGCAGTGCAAGGGGCGCCAGTTCGATCCCTGGCCTGGGAAAATCCATGTGCTGCGGAGCGGGTGGACTGATGTGTCCAACTGCTGAGCCGGAGCTCTGGAGCGCATGCGCCCAGAGCCGGAGCTCTGCAGCGAGAGAGACCACTGCGATGGGAGGCCCACACAGGCTAAAGAACAAAGATGGAAATAAATGAAAGACTACTAGAAGTGGTCAAAAAAGAAAAAAAAAAGCACACACTAGTTAATATGGGCATTCCTAGATGGCACAGTGGTAAAGAACCTGCCTAGCAGATTTACAACTGAACACAGCATGTGCACATACACACACACATACCACTATATATAAAACAGATAATAAGGACCTACTATATAGCACAAGGAACTCTACTTGATACTCTGTAGTAACTTACAGGGGAAAAGAGCCTGAAAAAGAATACATACATAAACTAAGTTAGTTTGTGGTACACCTGAGTACAACACTGTAAATCAACTATACTCTAATACTAAAAAAAAAAAAGAAGAAAAAACAACTCATGCTGATCTCTCAAATGAAACTAAAATAGAAATAAAGAAAAAAAGCCTCATAGGGAAAATGCTTTGAACTTCTGCTGTTTGAGAAACTCTAGATATGCAGTCAGAGGAATCTGGTGAAGGTCAGAGGAATTTCATTGACAGTAAACTTATTAACATAAGGAAAGTGATCATGATGAGGAGGATGAAGATATCTTAGAGGAAGTGACTCTGGAAAAACATCCCCAATAGAACACTCTTGCATTGTTAGTGGGAATGAAAATTGATACAACCACTATGGAAGACAGTATGGAGATTACTTTAAAAACTAGGAATAGAGCCACTATATGATCCAGCAATCCCACTATTAGGCTTATACTCTGATGAAATCAAAATGAAAGAGACACCTGTACCCCAGTGTTCATCGCAGCACTCTATACAATAGCTAGAACATGGAAGCAACCTAGATATCCACTGATGAATGAATGGATAAAGAAGCTATGGTATATATATACAATGGAGTACTTCTCAGTCACAAAAAGAAATGCAGAAGAATTAGCCCTAACAAGGTTGATGAATCTAGAACCCATTATACAAACTGAAGTAAGTCAAAAAGAAAAGGACAAATACAGTATACTAACACAAATACATGGAATCCAGTAAGATGGTACTGATAAATACACATGCAGAACAGAGATGAACTCTTTGACTCCTGGTTTTCTCCCTGTGCACAACTTGAATAAACCCTTGATCCTAACTGTCTGAGGTCGGTAATTCTTTTATCAACATTTTTCTTACATTTTGGTGCCGAAAACCCGGGAGGTGGGTCCCTGGTCTCTGTCCAGGACCTCCTCCAACTTTAACTTCTGTTGGAGGGATCAAGGACTCAGCCAGGCCTCCGAGTTTGCTATGACTGCCATGTGAGTGAAACAAAGACCTTTCTGGTCCTTCATTGGCCTGGTAGGAAAACCTTGCCCTGCCAACGTCTGTAGTAACTTACAGGGGAAAAGAGCCTGAAAAAGAATACATACATAAACTAAGTTAGTTTGTGGTACACCTGAGTACAACACTGTAAATCAACTATACTCTAATACTAAAAAAAAAAAAGAAGAAAAAACAACTCATGCTGATCTCTCAAATGAAACTAAAATAGAAATAAAGAAAAAAAGCCTCATAGGGAAAATGCTTTGAACTTCTGCTGTTTGAGAAACTCTAGATATGCAGTCAGAGGAATCTGGTGAAGGTCAGAGGAATTTCATTGACAGTAAACTTATTAACATAAGGAAAGTGATCATGATGAGGAGGATGAAGATATCTTAGAGGAAGTGACTCTGGAAAAACATCCCCAATAGAACACTCTTGCATTGTTAGTGGGAATGAAAATTGATACAACCACTATGGAAGACAGTATGGAGATTACTTTAAAAACTAGGAATAGAGCCACTATATGATCCAGCAATCCCACTATTAGGCTTATACTCTGATGAAATCAAAATGAAAGAGACACCTGTACCCCAGTGTTCATCGCAGCACTCTATACAATAGCTAGAACATGGAAGCAACCTAGATATCCACTGATGAATGAATGGATAAAGAAGCTATGGTATATATATACAATGGAGTACTTCTCAGTCACAAAAAGAAATGCAGAAGAATTAGCCCTAACAAGGTTGATGAATCTAGAACCCATTATACAAACTGAAGTAAGTCAAAAAGAAAAGGACAAATACAGTATACTAACACAAATACATGGAATCCAGTAAGATGGTACTGATAAATACACATGCAGAACAGAGATGAACTCTTTGACTCCTGGTTTTCTCCCTGTGCACAACTTGAATAAACCCTTGATCCTAACTGTCTGAGGTCGGTAATTCTTTTATCAACATTTTTCTTACATTTTGGTGCCGAAAACCCGGGAGGTGGGTCCCTGGTCTCTGTCCAGGACCTCCTCCAACTTTAACTTCTGTTGGAGGGATCAAGGACTCAGCCAGGCCTCCGAGTTTGCTATGACTGCCATGTGAGTGAAACAAAGACCTTTCTGGTCCTTCATTGGCCTGGTAGGAAAACCTTGCCCTGCCAACGTTCCCCCCAGCTCTTTCTCTCTTTTCCCCTCTTTATCGTTTTCTCTCTCTCTTAGTGAACTCCGACCTCCAGGCAGGGGGGCCATTTGTCATTTGACGACTACATGCACATCAGCCAATTCTCTGGATTCATTCCGAGGTAAGGGCTTCCCTTTTCCTACCCCCACATTCCCTTCAGGTCTCTCTCGAAGACATTCCGAGACAGACCCATCCCTCCCAGCTTCCCTCTGGCCTGTTTGGCTTTTAGGGGTCCCCTCCTGTGGATCGACTCGAGGATGCTTACTCAGCCCAGGTGGATTTCAGCATAGCCTAGGCCTTCTCAGGGCATTCCAATCAGCATAGCCTAGCACCCCATTTCAGCACAGCTTAGCACCCTATTTCAGCATAGCCTAGCACTCCATTTCGGCATAGCCTTGAGGACCCCTCCTCTTGTTTTTCCAGCTCCAGCCTAATCTCTTTCCGGCTTTGTCAGCCTCTTGACCCCTCACTCTCCCACCTCACATTATGCGAGCGGACATTCCATCCCAGCAGACTCCCCCTTACCTGCCTCCTAAAAATTTTCAAGGCAATAGGTCTGATGCCTGAGCTAAAGCACAAAAGGCTTTGCTGATTTTCTATGTAAATCTGGCCCCAATATTCTTTAAAAAAAAAAACAAACCAAAATTGCTGGCCCAAATTCTGGAACTTTGATCCCAATATTTTATCAGATCTCAATAACTTTCTACAATGAAATAGCAAATGCTCAGAGGTTCCTATATTTAAGCTTCCTTTTATCTCCACTCCCGTCTCTTTCCCTGTTCATCCTGCTCTGCACTTCTTCAACTTCTTTTGGTTGATGCCTCTGTGAAACCCCTATCTCACCTTCCCCTCTTTCTGACCCAGATCCTAAACTTCCCTTCCATCTCCCACACTCTCCAATCCTCCTCCTCCTGCCGCCCGACCTCCAGTCCTCCCTCTCCTGACTTGCCCCCCTCCAACTTTAACTTCTGTTGGAGGGATCAAGGACTCAGCCAGGCCTCCGAGTTTGCTATGACTGCCATGTGAGTGAAACAAAGACCTTTCTGGTCCTTCATTGGCCTGGTAGGAAAACCTTGCCCTGCCAACGTTCCCCCCAGCTCTTTCTCTCTTTTCCCCTCTTTATCGTTTTCTCTCTCTCTTAGTGAACTCCGACCTCCAGGCAGGGGGGCCATTTGTCATTTGACGACTACATGCACATCAGCCAATTCTCTGGATTCATTCCGAGGTAAGGGCTTCCCTTTTCCTACCCCCACATTCCCTTCAGGTCTCTCTCGAAGACATTCCGAGACAGACCCATCCCTCCCAGCTTCCCTCTGGCCTGTTTGGCTTTTAGGGGTCCCCTCCTGTGGATCGACTCGAGGATGCTTACTCAGCCCAGGTGGATTTCAGCATAGCCTAGGCCTTCTCAGGGCATTCCAATCAGCATAGCCTAGCACCCCATTTCAGCACAGCTTAGCACCCTATTTCAGCATAGCCTAGCACTCCATTTCGGCATAGCCTTGAGGACCCCTCCTCTTGTTTTTCCAGCTCCAGCCTAATCTCTTTCCGGCTTTGTCAGCCTCTTGACCCCTCACTCTCCCACCTCACATTATGCGAGCGGACATTCCATCCCAGCAGACTCCCCCTTACCTGCCTCCTAAAAATTTTCAAGGCAATAGGTCTGATGCCTGAGCTAAAGCACAAAAGGCTTTGCTGATTTTCTATGTAAATCTGGCCCCAATATTCTTTAAAAAAAAAAACAAACCAAAATTGCTGGCCCAAATTCTGGAACTTTGATCCCAATATTTTATCAGATCTCAATAACTTTCTACAATGAAATAGCAAATGCTCAGAGGTTCCTATATTTAAGCTTCCTTTTATCTCCACTCCCGTCTCTTTCCCTGTTCATCCTGCTCTGCACTTCTTCAACTTCTTTTGGTTGATGCCTCTGTGAAACCCCTATCTCACCTTCCCCTCTTTCTGACCCAGATCCTAAACTTCCCTTCCATCTCCCACACTCTCCAATCCTCCTCCTCCTGCCGCCCGACCTCCAGTCCTCCCTCTCCTGACTTGCCCTCAACCTCCTCCCACTTCCCTTTGGCTACCTCCCCACCCTTACCCGCTCCAAAGCCAAAAACCCACCTCTTACCCACCCCACCACATCACATGTTCCCTCTCCGAGCAGTCAGGGTCTATTTCCCATTTCCTAACCTAGACCTTAGCATCCCTGCAGAAACCCTCTTCTTCTAAGCCAATCAGCCCCAGATATCCGTAAAAAACTCCAAAAGCCAGAACAGGGACCTCAGACTCCACACCTAAATGCGGCCTTCCGAGTTTTTAACAACAGAGAGCACAAAAGACAAATGGGAGAAAGACACACCTGAAGACACCTAGACCACATAAGGCCAGGTCCAATTGCGGAGCCCTGCATGACCCCGCCTGGCATCACTGTGGCAACCCAGAACACTGGGCTAAGGCAAGTGCAAATCTTAGGCCTCCCTCCAGACCATGCTCAACCTGTGGGCAATGGGGACACTGGAAGATGGACTGCCCCCAGGGCTGGTCACCCAGCCCTTGGTTCAATCTTCCAGACAAATGTGCCACCCCATATGCTCAACTACAGAATAAAGAGGTCTAGGCTCCTTCCCTACCCCTATCACCCACCACGATGTGTCCACGGAGCCTGAAACAACAAGGACGGTGGCCAGCTAGACATTTACCTTTCTGGTCAACACCAGGGCAACTCTCTCTCCTTGCCAAATGGCATGGCTCCTAAAAATTTTCAAGGCAATAGGTCTGATGCCTGAGCTAAAGCACAAAAGGCTTTGCTGATTTTCTATGTAAATCTGGCCCCAATATTCTTTAAAAAAAAACAAACCAAAATTGCTGGCCCAAATTCTGGAACTTTGATCCCAATATTTTATCAGATCTCAATAACTTTCTACAATGAAATAGCAAATGCTCAGAGGTTCCTATATTTAAGCTTCCTTTAATCTCCACCCCCGCCTCTTTCCCTGTTCATCCTGCTCTGCACTTCTTCAACTTCTTTTGGTTGATGCCTCTGTGAAACCCCTATCTCACCTTCCCCTCTTTCTGACCCAGATCCTAAACTTCCCTTCCATCTCCCACACTCTCCAATCCTCCTCCTCCTGCCGCCCGACCTCCAGTCCTCCCTCTCCTGACTTGCCCTCAACCTCCTCCCACTTCCCTTTGGCTACCTCCCCACCCTTACCCGCTCCAAAGCCAAAAACCCACCTCTTACCCACCCCACCACATCACATGTTCCCTCTCCGAGCAGTCAGGGTCTATTTCCCATTTCCTAACCTAGACCTTAGCATCCCTGCAGAAACCCTCTTCTTCTAAGCCAATCAGCCCCAGATATCCGTAAAAAACTCCAAAAGCCAGAACAGGGACCTCAGACTCCACACCTAAATGCGGCCTTCCGAGTTTTTAACAACAGAGAGCACAAAAGACAAATGGGAGAAAGACACACCTGAAGACACCTAGACCACATAAGGCCAGGTCCAATTGCGGAGCCCTGCATGACCCGCCTGGCATCACTGTGGCAACCCAGAACACTGGGCTAAGGCAAGTGCAAATCTTAGGCCTCCCTCCAGACCATGCTCAACCTGTGGGCAATGGGGACACTGGAAGATGGACTGCCCCCAGGGCTGGTCACCCAGCCCTTGGTTCAATCTTCCAGACAAATGTGCCACCCCATATGCTCAACTACAGAATAAAGAGGTCTAGGCTCCTTCCCTACCCCTATCACCCACCACGATGTGTCCACGGAGCCTGAAACAACAAGGACGGTGGCCAGCTAGACATTTACCTTTCTGGTCAACACCAGGGCAACTCTCTCTCTCCTTGCCAAATGGCATGGCTCCTTCATGGAAGGCTCACAACCCATCACGAGAGTCTCAGACATAACTGAATACCCTCATGCGACTCCACCAGTCCTCTATTCTTTCAGAGATCTTGCTTATAATGCCCCAATGCCCTATGTCCCTTTGGGGACGAGACCGTCTTCATAAGCTTATTCACACGTTCCCTGCCTTAACTTTGGCTGCTATGTTTTTTATGTAAACTAACTCTCACACCAGTCATCTACTCCCTAAATCCCGCCCCCCTCCCCTAATCTCTCCCCAGACCTCCCTGCGTCTTCTCCCAGTCTCTCTGAGCCTAACCTGGGATCCTCACACCAGACCATAAACCTGCGGAGCAATTCCCTCTCATCAGTTAAAGACTCCCACTCGTGCCTATCTCTTTCCCTTGACTCTTTCACAAATTTCCTCAGTACCCCTTTCCCAAGCTCTTGATATCAACTCCCTAATCCAAAAACTTTAGTTCTAGGGGCCCTTCCAGGACTTCACCCCAACCCAGATCTCCTTCTACACTTCCTGCCTTCCCTTCATTGTCCTAAGGACGAAAAACCTTCCCCCATCCTTGTCCTAAGGAGGAGAAATCAATGTTTCTCCTCCTTGCTGCTGCCTCACACTCCAACATTTCTTAACCGGAATGCCTGAATCAGACTGTTCTGACCACTGTCTTTTAAAATCTCATAAACCCTCTCTATCCTCCGCCTGCTAGGTCTGTCTTCATTTATCCCAGGCTGCAAACCAGGCCACTGGCACCTGGCTATCTCACATTCTGACCTTATCCCATGTCTCTACTACCAAACAGGCCTCTTTTGGATTTGTGGGACCAATGCCTACATGTGTCTTCCTACAAATTGGACAGGAACTTGCACCCTGGCCTTTCTCTCCCCCTTCATTTTCTTGATTCTCCCTGACACCCCTATCCCTACTTTTATGTCCACGGCTATGGCCATCTGAACAAGAAAAGTCATCCAACTGATCCTCCTCCTAGCTGCTCTGGGAGTCCTCACAGGGGCAGGAATGGGAGCCGCGAGTCTCGGAGTCTCCCTCCACCAACTGACCCTCCTGTCACAGCAACTCTCAACAGTCTCAAGGAAATCGCAGACCAACTGGTGGCCATTCAGGACCAGCTTGACCCCCTGGCATCTGTGGTGCTCCAAAACCACTGAGGACTGGACCTCCTGACAGCAGTTCAGGGACCCCAGCTTGACCCTGTGATCCCTCTCATCAGTGCCCTATGTCCTTTGGGGACGAGACCGTCTTCATAAGCTTATTCACACGTTCCCTGCCTTAACTTTGGCTGCTATGTTTTTTATGTAAACTAACTCTCACACCAGTCATCTACTCCCTAAATCCCGCCCCTCCCTAATCTCTCCCCAGACCTCCCTCCTTCTCCCAGTCTCTCTGAGCCTAACCTGGGATCCTCACACCAGACCATAAACCTCAGGAGCAATTCCCTCTCATCAGTTAAAGACTCCCACTGTGCCTATCTCTTTCCCTTGACTCTTTCACAAATTTCCTCAGTACCCCTTTCCCAAGCTCTTGATATCAACTCCCTAATCCAAAAACTTTAGTTCTAGGGGCCCTTCCAGGACTTCACCCCAACCCAGATCTCCTTCTACACTTCCTGCCTTCCCTTCATTGTCCTAAGGACGAAAAACCTTCCCCCATCCTTGTCCTAAGGAGGAGAAATCAATGTTTCTCCTCCTTGCTGCTGCCTCACACTCCAACATTTCTTAACCGGAATGCCTGAATCAGACTGTTCTGACCACTGTCTTTTAAAATCTCATAAACCCTCTCTATCCTCCGCCTGCTAGGTCTGTCTTCATTTATCCCAGGCTGCAAACCAGGCCACTGGCACCTGGCTATCTCACATTCTGACCTTATCCCATGTCTCTACTACCAAACAGGCCTCTTTTGGATTTGTGGGACCAATGCCTACATGTGTCTTCCTACAAATTGGACAGGAACTTGCACCCTGGCCTTTCTCTCCCCCTTCATTTTCTTGATTCTCCCTGACACCCCTATCCCTACTTTTATGTCCACGGCTATGGCCATCTGAACAAGAAAAGTCATCCAACTGATCCTCCTCCTAGCTGCTCTGGGAGTCCTCACAGGGGCAGGAATGGGAGCCGCGAGTCTCGGAGTCTCCCTCCACCAACTGACCCTCCTGTCACAGCAACTCTCAACAGTCTCAAGGAAATCGCAGACCAACTGGTGGCCATTCAGGACCAGCTTGACCCCCTGGCATCTGTGGTGCTCCAAAACCACTGAGGACTGGACCTCCTGACAGCAGTTCAGGGCAGTGTCTGTGTCCTGCTTCAAGAACAATGTTGTTTTTACACCAATAAATCTCAGATAGTACTGAACGGTGCCCAGTGCCTGAGGGACTTAGCCCAGGACTTACAGCGTAACTCCCCATCTGGAGGGTTCCTGGGGCTACTGCCTCCTTGGCTCCTCCCCGTATTAACCCTGTAATCACTCTCATTCTCATGTTAACCTCTTTACCATGCCTTATAAGTTTCTTTCAGAAATTTCTGATCAACAGAGTCACCGCCATCTCTCATGCAGCAACCCAAGAACATGTCAAGGCCATGCTCCTCCTCCAGACTCCAGAGGCCAAACCCCTCACCATCGATGTCCCTTAGTCATGCAGGGGTAGCCAGATACGATGATGTCACCCCTGCTCCTCTCTACATGCCTTTAGAATCTGGAAGGATGGAATTGAAAAGTTGCATAGAGCTGAGTCATTTCCACCATCCAGAGCCGGACACAACCTCCTGGTGTCTCTGCCTCCACAAAGCTCTCCGCCCACGAACTCACCTGGCACCGCCCCTCCCCTCCTTCAGCTTCCACTCCTTACCCACCCCCTCATTCAGGTGCTTAAAACCGCCTTTCCCCAACGCCATTTTCCCTCTTTGACTCCTGGTTCTCTCCATGTGAGCAACTTGAATAAACCCTCGATCCTGCCTGTCTAAAAAACAGCAACAGGGCTTCCCCTGGTGGTCCAGTGGGTAAGGACACTGCCTTGCAGTGCAAGGGGCACCGGTTCGAGCCCTGGCCTGGGAAGATCCCACGTGCCGTGGAGCAGCTGGACTGATGTGTCCAATCACCGAGCTGGAGCTCTGGAGCGCATGCGCCCAGAGCCAGCGCTCTGCAACGACAGACGCCACCGCGATGGGAGGCCCGCAGGAGCCAAGGAACAAAGACGGATGAAAACAGACAAATGAAAGACCAATAGAAGTGGCCCGCCTGCTCCCCTCCCTCCCCAACCCGACCCCCGCCCAAAGTAAATAAATAAATAAATCTTAAATTAAAAAAAAAAAAAACAGCAACAGGGCTTCCCTGGTGGTCCAGTGGGTAAGGACACCGCCTTGCAGTGCAAGGGGCGCCGGTTCGATCCCTGGCCTGGGAAGATCCCACGTGCCACGGAGCAGCTGGACTGATGTGTCCAATTACCGAGCCGGAGCTCTGGAGCGCATGCGCCCAGAGCCAGCGCTCTGCAACGACAGACGCCACCGCGATGGGAGGCCCGCAGGAGCCAAGGAACAAAGACGGATGAAAACAGACAAATGAAAGACCAATAGAAGTGGCCCGCCTGCTCCCCTCCCTCCCCAACCCGACCCCCGCCCAAAGTAAATAAATAAATAAATCTTAAATTAAAAAAAAAAAAAACAGCAACAGGGCTTCCCTGGTGGTCCAGTGGGTAAGGACACCGCCTTGCAGTGCAAGGGGCGCCGGTTCGATCCCTGGCCTGGGAAGATCCCACGTGCCACGGAGCAGCTGGACCAATCTGTCCAACTACGGAGCCGGAGCTCTGGAGTGCATGTGCCCAGAGCCCGTGCTCTGCCACAACAGAGGCCACCGTGATGGGAGGCCCACACAGGCCAAAAAGAACAAAGATGGATGAAAACAGATAAATGAAAGATCAACAGAAGTGGCCTGCCCAGCCCCCTCCTTCCGCAACCTGCCCCTCCCCCCCAAAAAAAGAAAAAAAAAATGGCAAGAGCAAGTGTTGATAAGAATGCGACAAAAATGGAACCTTCACATATGACTAATCTGGGATCATACATATCTGTAAACAACAAAACTCTGTAAAAGTAAAATAAAAATTAAAAAAAATAAAAATCACACACACACACACACAAATGGAACCTTCATACATTTCCAGTGGGATTGTAAAATCATGCAGCTACTTAAAAAAACACTTTGGCAGCTCCTCAGACATTAGAGATACCACATGACCCAGCATTTCCATAAGTAGATACATACCCAAGAGAAATTTAAATGAAGTCTGTTCAAAAATTTGTAAATGAGGCTTCCCTGGTGGTCCAGGATAAAGAGTGGGCTTTGCAGTGCAAGGGACACCAGTTCGATCCCTGGTCAGGGAAGATCCCACGTGCCACAGAGCGGCTGAACTGGTGTGTCTAATTGCGAGCCAGCAATCTGGAGCTCAGACGCCCAGAGCTGGTACTCTGCAACAAGAGAGGCCACTTGGAGGCCCACACAGACCAAAAAATAAAGATAGATGAAAATAAATAAATAAAAAACCAGTTAAAGAGGCTAAAAATTAAAAAAAAAATGTAGACAGATGTTCATAGCATTAGTCATAATATCCAAGGAGTGAAAACAAATGTCCTTCAACTGATAAATAAAACGTGGTATATCCAAATAAAAGTATCATTCAGCCATGTAAAAGCATAAAGTACTGATACATGCTACAACACATATATAGTGTAAAAACATTGCTAAGTGAAATAACCCAAATACATCAAGTCACAGATTGTATTACTCCATTTATATGAAATACCTAGAATAGGCAAATTCACAGAGATTAGAGAAGTAGTTGCCAGGGGCCCTAGAGAGGGAATGGAGAGTGACTGTTTAAATGGAGTTTCCTCTGGTGTGATAAAAACAGTGGTCGTGATGGTTACAGCCATGTGAACATTAAAACCGGGGTAAATTTTATGGTATCTGAATAGAAAACAGAAAAAATAAATTATTTATGAAAAAAAATCAGTGCACCTAACAAATACTAGTGTTACATATTTTTCATGTCCCTAGAAGTTTATGCTCAACAGTAAGAGTTTTAATGTTTTGAAAAAAATTTTCAAAGGTCATAGACGAATCATAATTTTCCCCATTGATCATTATTAAGATCAGTGTACATGGTTTCAGTCTATCACTTTTACAGTCTCACAATCTGAAAGTATTCTGCAAACTGAAACCTGTCTGTACAGTGATAGAAAAATCTCATCAGAAGCATCTTTTTTTTTTTTGAAACTTTTTATTTTGTACTGGAGTATAGTCAATTAACAGTGTTGTAGGGCTTCCCTGGTGGTCCAGTGGATAAGGACACCGCCTTGCAGTGCAAGGGGCACAGGTTCAATCCCTGGCCTGGGAAGATCCCACGTGCCGCGGAGCGGCTGGACTGATGTGTCCAATTACTGAGCCAGAGCTCTGGGGTGCATGCACCCAGAGCCGGCACTCTGCGACGACAGAGGCCACCGCGATGGGAGGCCCACAGGAACCAAAGAACAAAGACAGATGAAAATGGAGAAATGAAAGACCAATAGAAGTGGCCTGCCTCCTCCCCAACCTGCCCCTTCCCCCCCCCACAAAAAAACAAAAAAAACAAAAAAAGTGTTGTGACAATTAGAGGTGGAAAGCAAAGGGACTCAGCCATACATATGCGTGTATCCAATCTCCCCCAAACTCCCCTCCCATCCGGGCTGCCACATAGCACTGTGCAAAGCTCCCTGCGTTCCCTTCTTTTGAAGAAGTATAAAGATAAAGTGATTACTTACCTGTAATTCCTCTGCTGTGGAGACATCTAGTCCTGTTAGATCTTGGATCCTCCTATTAATTCGAGACACCACAGGGTTTTCATAGTCAGACAGCCAGGCACTGAAAATAAGAAGAAAATATTAGTTTTACTGATAAAGTCTTAATATATGAAGAGCAACAGTTGCCATTTTTTTTTAAAAGATTTATTTATTTATTTATTTTGGGCGGGGGTCGGGTTGGGGAGGGAGGGGAGTGGGCGGGCCACTTCTATTGGTCTTTCATTTCTCTATTTTCATCCGTCTTTGTTCATTAGCTCCTGTGGGCCTCCCATCGCGGTGCCGTCTGTCGTCACAGAGCGCTGGCTCTGGCCGCATGCGCTCCAGAGCTCCAGCTCGGTGATTGGACACATCGGTTCAGCCAATCCGCGGCACGTGGGATCTTCCCAGGCCAGGGATCGAACCGGCGCCCCTTGCACTGCAAGGCGGTGTCCTTACCCACTGGACCACCAGGGGAAGCCCAACAGTTGCCATTTTATAAGCCATAAGATACAGGTCATTATGGCTTTATCTCTAAGCATTTAGCTGATTTACTTCTCTGATGATATTTACTGATGATGCTATTTTTAAAAGATGTTAAATTTAACAATGAAAAGCTGGAAAGGAAAAAAATTAATATAATTTATTACAGAGTTTTCATGAAAACAGGTAGGTTAATGTAAGAAGGCTATAAAGGGTCACCTACACTGAGAATTTTTTAATTTTGGAAAAATACATACATCAAACTGAAAACAACTGTTCCTTCTAGGTAAGGTATAGGAACTGGCCAGTGTGGAGGTCACAGGGATTTTAGTCTGATTTATATAATGCTAATATTTTATAAGGAAAAGAATTCATGTATTAATTACATAAACAATAAAGGTTTTAAGGTATCTGAAACATCCAGTGGGATGGCTATAATCAAAAAGATCGACAATAAGAAGTGTTGGTGATGATGTGAAGGAATCAGAGTCCTCGTTTAGTAATGTAATTCCTCATACAGGTTGCTGGTAGGAATGTAAATTAGCGCACTCACTTTGGAAAACATTTTGGCAGTTCCTCAAACTGGTAAACATACAGTGACCTAGCAATTTCACGCCTAGATCTATATCTAAGAGAAATTAAAATGTCTTCATATCAGGGCTTCCCTGGTAGCTCAGTGGTAAAGAGTTCACCTGCCAATGCAGGAGACACGAGTTTGATCCCTGATCCCGGAAGATTCCACATGCTGTGGAGCAACTAAGACTGTGAACCACAACTATGGAGCCTGTGCACTAGAGCCTCGGAGCCGCAACTATTGAACCCATGTGCCGCAACTACTGAAGCCTGTGTGCTCTAGAGCCTGAGTTCCACAAGACAAGTCACCACAACAAGAAGCCTGCTTACTTCAACTAGAGAGTAGCCCCCACTCCCTGCAACCAGAGAAGAGCCTTCAGCAGCAGTGAAAACCCAGAATAGCAGTCAAAAATAAATAAAAAGTTTAAAAAAAAGTGTATTCATAACAAAATTTGTACACAAATGTTCACAAGATTGTTAATGACTGAAAAGTGGAGATAATCCAAATGTCCTTCAATTGATGGATACATAAAATGTGATATATCCGTAATATGGATTTTTGTGTCATGAGAAGTACTGATACATGCCATATTATGGATGAACTTGAAACTGTTATGATAAGCTAGATACCAAAGGTCACACATTATGATTCCATTTACATGAAATGTCCACAAAATTTGATAGAGCTAACAGATTAGTGATTGCCAGAAGAAGGAGCAATTAAGGAATGGCTCCTAGTGGGTACTGGATTTCCTTTTGGGATAGTGAAAATGTTTTGGAATTAGATAGTGGTGATGACTGCACAGCTGAAAAGACTAAAAGCCACTGAACTGTATCCTTTAAGGGTGAGTTTTATGGTATGGGAACTACAGCCCAATAAAATCACACTGCAAAATTCAACTCTCTCCTTTATGTATGTATGTTTTTTCTCAGTCTATTAGACTTTTTCCTTCTTCACTTCTCTCATCAAGCTTTGGTCCATCATTTCTACAGCATTGTTTTTCTTGGTAGTGCCACACAGGTTGCAAGATATTAGTTCTCCAAACAGGGATCAAACCCATGCTACCTGCAATGGAAGCGTGGAGTCCTAACCACTGGATCACCAGGGAGTCCCTCAACAGTGTTCTTAATAAAAGCCTAAATTCAATTGTCTGGCAAAAATGCAATCCTGAATGAATTTCTTTTCTCCAAGCTTATACCTATATTACCAAATCCGGAGCCGGAGCCGACTATTGAACCCATGTGCCAAACCTGCCAATGCAGGAGACACGAGTTTGATCCCTGATCCCGGAAGATTCCACATGCTGTGGAGCAACTAAGACTGTGAACCACAACTATGGAGCCTGTGCACTAGAGCCTCGGAGCCGCAACTATTGAACCCATGTGCCGCAACTACTGAAGCCTGTGTGCTCTAGAGCCTGAGTTCCACAAGACAAGTCACCACAACAAGAAGCCTGCTTACTTCAACTAGAGAGTAGCCCCCACTCCCTGCAACCAGAGAAGAGCCTTCAGCAGCAGTGAAAACCCAGAATAGCAGTCAAAATAAATAAAAAGTTTAAAAAAAAGTGTATTCATAACAAAATTTGTACACAAATGTTCACAAGATTGTTAATGACTGAAAAGTGGAGATAATCCAAATGTCCTTCAATTGATGGATACATAAAATGTGATATATCCGTAATATGGATTTTTGTGTCATGAGAAGTACTGATACATGCCATATTATGGATGAACTTGAAACTGTTATGATAAGCTAGATACCAAAGGTCACACATTATGATTCCATTTACATGAAATGTCCACAAAATTTGATAGAGCTAACAGATTAGTGATTGCCAGAAGAAGGAGCAATTAAGGAATGGCTCCTAGTGGGTACTGGATTTCCTTTTGGGATAGTGAAAATGTTTTGGAATTAGATAGTGGTGATGACTGCACAGCTGAAAAGACTAAAAGCCACTGAACTGTATCCTTTAAGGGTGAGTTTTATGGTATGGGAACTACAGCCCAATAAAATCACACTGCAAAATTCAACTCTCTCCTTTATGTATGTATGTTTTTTCTCAGTCTATTAGACTTTTTCCTTCTTCACTTCTCTCATCAAGCTTTGGTCCATCATTTCTACAGCATTGTTTTTCTTGGTAGTGCCACACAGGTTGCAAGATATTAGTTCTCCAAACAGGGATCAAACCCATGCTACCTGCAATGGAAGCGTGGAGTCCTAACCACTGGATCACCAGGGAGTCCCTCAACAGTGTTCTTAATAAAAGCCTAAATTCAATTGTCTGGCAAAAATGCAATCCTGAATGAATTTCTTTTCTCCAAGCTTATACCTATATTACCAAATCCCTCTGGAGAAAAATCATAAAAGGAGGAAAATACATTCCACCTAAAGGTCATGAACACTAACTCTAAATGAACCTTACTCTTTCCTCTCTCCTCTGTTCTGAACTCCAGCCCACCTATGACTCCCCATTCACTCAGTGGATCACATATCTCCTACTTCGAAGATAAGACAGAATATGACTAATCTGGGATTATACATATCTGTAAACAACAAAACTCTGTAAAAGTAAAAATTCAAAAAGAAAAAAAAAAAGAAACAAGAAAAAAAAAAGATAAGACAAGACAGAAACCATACAATTCATTCCTGATACACAGTTCATTCCAGTTCCAAGAAGAGATCTCTCTCCATTATCTAAGGTCAATTCTCTGCCTTAGATTCTATCTCCTGCCATTTTAGGAATCATGAAACATTGATTACTCCTTCTCTCTCTCTTATATAATCAACAATTCTTCTCAATGATTCCTTTCACAGCTTTTAATAGGGCTTAAGACCCTCCCATTAAAATAAATAAGCAAAATTTTAAAATTCTTTCCCTCAATTCTTTCTCTCTCCAGCTACCAACTTCTTTCTTCTCCCTCTTCAAGTCAACCTTTTCACAGACTCTTCACTTCTCAATCCATTCCAATCTAGCTTTAGTCCTTATCACTCCATCAAAACTGCTTTTGATGGAGTGATAAGGGGAAAAGAAAGAATTCATCCTTCAACATTTCACCTTAATATACACATATACTTCTTCCCCATAAAAGTACTTCTGACATATTTCCTAGTCAATATATATAGCACTACCTCATTTTTTAAAATTATTGTGGTAAAAAATATACAACATAAAATTAACCATTTTAACCATTTTTAAGTGTGCAATTTAGTGGTGTTAAGTACATTCACAAAGTTGTACAACTATCACTATTCTCTTTTTCCAAAACTTTTTCTTCATCCCACACTGAAGCTCTGTATACTCTGAAAAAATAATTTGCCATTTCCTCCCAGTCCTTGGTAACCTCTAGTCCACTTTTTGTCTGTATGAACTTGCCTATTCTAGACACCTCCAGTAAGTGGAATCATACCATACTTTTGTGCCTGGCTTATTTCACTAAGTATAAGATCCTCAAGGTTCATCCATGTTACAACAGCATGCATCGGATTTCAATCCTTCCAAAGGCTGAATACAGTCCATAATTTGTTTATACCACATTTTGTTTATCCATCCATCCACTAATGGCTACTTGGTTCCCTCTCCCTGTTGACTATTGTGAATAAGGCTACTATGAACATGGGCATACAAGTAATCCGCTTGAGAACCTCTTTTCAATTTGGGGGGACATATACCTAGAAGTGGAATTTCTGGATCATAATCCTACGTTCAATTTTGTAAAGGAACTGCCAGCCTGTTTTCCACAGCAACTATACCACTTCACCTTTCCATTCCTCACTGTTAAATTACAGCTTTTCTTTTTAAAATAAAGTATCTTTAATTCCAAGATGACCACAAAGGTCAATAAAGCACTGGTTACAAAAGGTTGTTTCTAATTGTTCTCTATTACAAACAATATTGTAACAGTAATTTCCGTATATCTTTGCATACTTCAGGGAATATCTCTGTAGGATAAATTATTACATGTGAAACTGCTAGGTAAGTTTCACATTTTGATAAATGATATCAAACTGTCCTCCAAAAATGTTTCAGTAACTTATACTTCTATCAAATGTTTATGAGTGCCCATTTCATAAAGTGCCCTTGACAGTATCAATCTTTTTAATCTTTGCCGATCTTAGAGGCAAAAGTATTTTAATTATTTAAAATTTTAAAACCTTTTCATTTGCACGTCTTACCATATTATAAACTGTCTTAATAGAAGGTTTAAGTGTTACCAATTAAGCTTCAGATGAAAGAAAGTCATTGATAACTGAAGCTTTAAAAGAAATTGCTATAGTCACTTAGACAGGGAAGCAAGTTCTGAATAGGAGGTTATTTCACTTAATTTGACTTTTATATGAAACTTGTCCAAAATACAGCGAGATTCTCCTAAGTTGGAGAACTCCACCCTAAATCATTAGTGCCAGTCCGTCTTCAGAAATATTACTGCAGACTTACTAGATACCTGAAATTAGCTCTGAGTGTTTTCTTGGCCTCTTTTATTGATTTTTATTTATTTTTTCATCCATCTTTATCCTTCAGTCTGTGTGGGCCTCCCATTGCAGTGGCCTCTCTTATTGCAGAGCACCAGCACTGGGCGCATGTGCTCCAGAGTGCTGGCTCTCAGTTGGACACACCAGTGCGCCCAGAGCACTAAGGGCATACAAGTAATTTCCCGCTTGAAGAACCTCTTTTGCAACTATTGTGAATAAGGCTACTATGAACATGGGCATACAAGTAATCCGCTTGAGAACCTCTTTTCAATTTGGGGACATATACCTAGAAGTGGAATTTCTGGATCATAATCCTACGTTCAATTTTGTAAAGGAACTGCCAGCCTGTTTTCCACAGCAACTATACCACTTCACCTTTCCATTCCTCACTGTTAAATTACAGCTTTTCTTTTTAAAATAAAGTATCTTTAATTCCAAGATGACCACAAAGGTCAATAAAGCACTGGTTACAAAAGGTTGTTTCTAATTGTTCTCTATTACAAACAATATTGTAACAGTAATTTCCGTATATCTTTGCATACTTCAGGGAATATCTCTGTAGGATAAATTATTACATGTGAAACTGCTAGGTAAGTTTCACATTTTGATAAATGATATCAAACTGTCCTCCAAAAATGTTTCAGTAACTTATACTTCTATCAAATGTTTATGAGTGCCCATTTCATAAAGTGCCCTTGACAGTATCAATCTTTTTAATCTTTGCCGATCTTAGAGGCAAAAGTATTTTAATTATTTAAAATTTTAAAACCTTTTCATTTGCACGTCTTACCATATTATAAACTGTCTTAATAGAAGGTTTAAGTGTTACCAATTAAGCTTCAGATGAAAGAAAGTCATTGATAACTGAAGCTTTAAAAGAAATTGCTATAGTCACTTAGACAGGGAAGCAAGTTCTGAATAGGAGGTTATTTCACTTAATTTGACTTTTATATGAAACTTGTCCAAAATACAGCGAGATTCTCCTAAGTTGGAGAACTCCACCCTAAATCATTAGTGCCAGTCCGTCTTCAGAAATATTACTGCAGACTTACTAGATACCTGAAATTAGCTCTGAGTGTTTTCTTGGCCTCTTTTTATTGATTTTTTATTTATTTTTTCATCCATCTTTATCCTTCAGTCTGTGTGGGCCTCCCATTGCAGTGGCCTCTCTTATTGCAGAGCACCAGCACTGGGCGCATGCGCTCCAGAGCACTGGCTCGCAATTGGACACGCCAGTCCAGCCGCTCCGCGGCATGTGGGATCTTCCCGGGCCAGCGATCAAACTGGTGCCCCTTGCATTATAAGGCGGACTCTCTACCCACTGCACCACCAGCGAAGCCCATTCTGAATTGTTTTAACACTGCTAAAAATTACAGACAATGATACTGTAATATGCTGTCCTTTAGGATCTGGAAATCTTACTCCTATATTAAATAATCAGAAATCAACATTCTTCTAGTACTCAGTGCTTTAACTGAGTTAGAATGTGAAATTATAGCATTTACTGTAACAGGAAAAAAATCATTTGAAGAACATTCTTCATATTTTGTACAATTATAATTGAAAATGTTAACTAAATTGAACAGTGGTTTTTTTCCCCAAAAGACAGTTCAGCCCTAGCAGAAAAACAGAACTCTCTTTATATATGCCCCTTTTTCCATGAACAATGGGATAACCCAAAATGTATTTCTTCTGGTCTTAGTGACAAGAACCTGAGAGTTGTACATTCAGAGTAATATTAACATTTTTTCATTCCTATGTTTCTGCTTTTAAAAAAATTATTCTTTTAATATATGCTTTCAAAATATCACTGGAATGCTTTATTTAAGTCAGAAGAAACAGTCTCATACTGCATGACTATGCTTCTAATACTAAGGAAGCAAACAGACAACACTACCTTGGAGGTTCTGAAGATTGTCATAAAACCTCCAAAGGAAAATATGATTAATGTAATTTGAATGCCACCATGTGATTTTTTGCAATGGCAAAATGTAATTCAGGGCCCAAACTGCCAGACACAGAGGGCCAAAAACTTTCAAAAATAATTAGTTTACAATGAAAGTCATTGATAACTGAAGCTTTAAAAGAAATTGCTATAGTCACTTAGACAGGGAAGCAAGTTCGAATAGGTTATTTCACTTAATTTGACTTTTATATGAAACTTGTCCAAAATACAGCGAGATTCTCCTAAGTTGGAGAACTCCACCCTAAATCATTAGTGCCAGTCCGTCTTCAGAAATATTACTGCAGACTTACTAGATACCTGAAATTAGCTCTGAGTGTTTTCTTGGCCTCTTTTATTGGTTTTTTATTTATTTGCTTTCATCCATCTTTATTCTTCAGTCTGTGTGGGCCTCCCATTGCAGTGGCCTCTCTTGTTGCAGAGCACCGGCTCCAGGCTCATGCACTCCAAAGCGCTGGCTCGCAATTGGACACGCCAGTCCAGCTGCTCCACGGCACTGGGATTTTCCCGGACCACAGATCGAACTGGTGCCCCTTGCAGTGTAAGGCGGACTCTTTACCCACTGCACCACCAGCGAAGCCCATTCTGAATTGTTTTAACACTGCTAAAAATTACAGACAATGATACTGTAATATGCTGTCCTTTAGGATCTGGAAATCTTACTCCTATATTAAATAATCAGAAATCAACATTCTTCTAGTACTCAGTGCTTTAACTGAGTTAGAATGTGAAATTATAGCATTTACTGTAACAGGAAAAAAATCATTTGAAGAACATTCTTCATATTTTGTACAATTATAATTGAAAATGTTAACTAAATTGAACAGTGGTTTTTTCCACAAAAGACAGTTCAGCCCTAGCAGAAAAACAGAACTCTCTTTATATATGCCCCTTTTTCCATGAACAATGGGATAACCCAAAATGTATTTCTTCTGGTCTTAGTGACAAGAACCTGAGAGTTGTACATTCAGAGTAATATTAACATTTTTTCATTCCTATGTTTCTGCTTTTAAAAAAATTATTCTTTTAATATATGCTTTCAAAATATCACTGGAATGCTTTATTTAAGTCAGAAGAAACAGTCTCATACTGCATGACTATGCTTCTAATACTAAGGAAGCAAACAGACAACACTACCTTGGAGGTTCTGAAGATTGTCATAAAACCTCCAAAGGAAAATATGATTAATGTAATTTGAATGCCACCATGTGATTTTTTGCAATGGCAAAATGTAATTCAGGGCCCAAACTGCCAGTTACAGAGGGCAAAACTTTCAATAATTCTTCTTTAAGTGCTTCACAGTTAACAAAGAGAAGGTAAGCATCTAGAATGGGAATTTATCCAGTCCCTCTGGTTCTTAGCTGGACAATTACACAACACTATAGATCTATCCATTTAGTTCCAGTCCCTCTGGTTCTTAGCTGGACAATTACACAATGGATCTATCCATTTAGTTATCTTAATCTGAGAACGACTATTCTAGCCAATAGAAGGGGATGTTGTTGTTAAAGTTACGGCAATTAAAAAAAAATCTGATGTCATTTAAAGCTATTTGCACTGGCCTCTTTACTGTAAAAAGATTAATATTTTTACACTGTATTTCTCCTTATTAACATGGGGTAAGTTACATCTTAAGCATAATAAAATATAGGACATTTGTAATTCAAAGCCAAAAATAAAATCGCTTCCAAGAAGTGATACCAATTTCATCAGAATTAGAAATGCTTTTTCATACCACACTAAGCAGATTTATTTGCAGATCTTGTTACCTGTATTACTTTAAATGGACTTAGGAACTCACATAACTGAACTGTTTTCTCAGAGCATACAACTGAATGTGTGTTGCTGTGTGTGTGTGTGTTCAGTCACTCAGTTGTGTCCGACTCTTTGCAAATCCACAGACCATAGCCCGCCAAGGGTTCTCTGTCCATGGATTTTTCCTGACATGACTACTGGAGTGTGTTGCCATTTCCTACTCTGGGAACCTTCCAACCCAGGAACTGAACCTGCGTTTGGCTTGGTCTTGTCCATGGATTTTTCCTGACATGAACCTGAGAGTTGTACATTCAGAGTAATATTAACATTTTTTCATTCCTATGTTTCTGCTTTTAAAAAAATTATTCTTAATATATGCTTTCAAAATATCACTGGAATGCTTTATTTAAGTCAGAAGAAACAGTCTCATACTGCATGACTATGCTTCTAATACTAAGGAAGCAAACAGACAACACTACCTTGGAGGTTCTGAAGATTGTCATAAAACCTCCAAAGGAAAATATGATTAATGTAATTTGAATGCCACCATGTGATTTTTTGCAATGGCAAAATGTAATTCAGGGCCCAAACTGCCAGTTACAGAGGGCAAAACTTTCAATAATTCTTCTTTAAGTGCTTCACAGTTAACAAAGAGAAGGTAAGCATCTAGAATGGGAATTTATCCAGTCCCTCTGGTTCTTAGCTGGACAATTACACAACACTATAGATCTATCCATTTAGTTCCAGTCCCTCTGGTTCTTAGCTGGACAATTACACAATGGATCTATCCATTTAGTTATCTTAATCTGAGAACGACTATTCTAGCCAATAGAAGGGGATGTTGTTGTTAAAGTTACGGCAATTAAAAAAAAATCTGATGTCATTTAAAGCTATTTGCACTGGCCTCTTTACTGTAAAAAGATTAATATTTTTACACTGTATTTCTCCTTATTAACATGGGGTAAGTTACATCTTAAGCATAATAAAATATAGGACATTTGTAATTCAAAGCCAAAAATAAAATCGCTTCCAAGAAGTGATACCAATTTCATCAGAATTAGAAATGCTTTTTCATACCACACTAAGCAGATTTATTTGCAGATCTTGTTACCTGTATTACTTTAAATGGACTTAGGAACTCACATAACTGAACTGTTTTCTCAGAGCATACAACTGAATGTGTGTTGCTGTGTGTGTGTGTGTGTTCAGTCACTCAGTTGTGTCCGACTCTTTGCAAATCCACAGACCATAGCCCGCCAAGGGTTCTCTGTCCATGGATTTTTCCTGACATGACTACTGGAGTGTGTTGCCATTTCCTACTCTGGGGAACCTTCCCAACCCAGGAACTGAACCTGCGTTTCTTGGATCTTTTGCAATGACATGATGTTTCTTTTACCACTGCACCACCTATAACGGAATGTTTCTCTCTCAAAAACTAAATTCCATTTCTTTGATACAGCCAAAACTATTAGCTTCTCCATTAACAATCTGAGGTGGCACAGTGGTAAAGAATCTGCCTGCCAATGCAGGAGACACAGGTTCAATTCCCTGGGTTGGAAAGACCCACAGAAGGAAACAGGAGCCCATTCAAGTATGCTTGCCTGGAAAATTCCATGGACAGAGAAGCCTGGCAGGCTACAGTACATGAGGTTCCAAAGAGTAGGACACAAATGAGCACACACACACAGTAAAACTTCAGGGTCTTTTTTTTCTTTTTTCTTTTAATACTGGAAAGGACAAAAAATGATTTGTCTAACTGTTCAAAAAAAAAAAAAAAGAACCTACCAGAAGTTCATAGGTAGTCAATAAATCTTTTGTTTTTTAAACAGTAATGAATTTCCACACATACTTTGCCCAAAGAAAATTCTATTTACTAGAATATGAACATAGTTTTACTTCTACAGATGATGATGCAATCACTTAGAAACTTCTCAAAATACAGATATTTGAAATTCCCTTCTCTTTCAAAATACAGATGTTCCTAGAGTAAAAGGGATTACTTTAACTGACATCAGTACATACAAACTCTTTCTGTTAAATTGGAGATTCCTTCTTCAGAGGTATAAAATATGAAGGAAACATAAAACACTCATTTCACTTGTGAAAACACCATAATTCAGATTCACATGATGGGTAGAAAATGTCTCAACATAGTTATTAAATTTTCAAAATAGTAAAAACTTATCTGTTAAAACATGAAATGTACTGGACATTTCATGGAGCAAATTTCTTCCGTAACAGTTAAGACCTCTCTCTCAACATATATATTTTAAAGGGTTCATAAAACTTTTCCTTAAGAATAAAATGAAAACCACTGTGCTACGGAATTCTTTCTTTACTAGGTTGCTTTGAACACACATAAATGTAAAACACCGACTCTTTGCAAATCCACAGACCATAGCCCGCCAAGGGTTCTCTGTCCATGGATTTTTCCTGACATGACTACTGGAGTGTGTTGCCATTTCCTACTCTGGGGAACCTTCCCAACCCAGGAACTGAACCTGCGTTTCTTGGATCTTTTGCAATGACATGATGTTTCTTTTACCACTGCACCACCTATAACGGAATGTTTCTCTCTCAAAAACTAAATTCCATTTCTTTGATACAGCCAAAACTATTAGCTTCTCCATTAACAATCTGAGGTGGCACAGTGGTAAAGAATCTGCCTGCCAATGCAGGAGACACAGGTTCAATTCCCTGGGTTGGAAAGACCCACAGAAGGAAACAGGAGCCCATTCAAGTATGCTTGCCTGGAAAATTCCATGGACAGAGAAGCCTGGCAGGCTACAGTACATGAGGTTCCAAAGAGTAGGACACAAATGAGCACACACACACAGTAAAACTTCAGGGTCTTTTTTTTCTTTTTTCTTTTAATACTGGAAAGGACAAAAAATGATTTGTCTAACTGTTCAAAAAAAAAAAAAAAGAACCTACCAGAAGTTCATAGGTAGTCAATAAATCTTTTGTTTTTTAAACAGTAATGAATTTCCACACATACTTTGCCCAAAGAAAATTCTATTTACTAGAATATGAACATAGTTTTACTTCTACAGATGATGATGCAATCACTTAGAAACTTCTCAAAATACAGATATTTGAAATTCCCTTCTCTTTCAAAATACAGATGTTCCTAGAGTAAAAGGGATTACTTTAACTGACATCAGTACATACAAACTCTTTCTGTTAAATTGGAGATTCCTTCTTCAGAGGTATAAAATATGAAGGAAACATAAAACACTCATTTCACTTGTGAAAACACCATAATTCAGATTCACATGATGGGTAGAAAATGTCTCAACATAGTTATTAAATTTTCAAAATAGTAAAAACTTATCTGTTAAAACATGAAATGTACTGGACATTTCATGGAGCAAATTTCTTCCGTAACAGTTAAGACCTCTCTCTCAACATATATATTTTAAAGGGTTCATAAAAACTTTTCCTTAAGAATAAAAATGAAAACCACTGTGCTACGGAATTCTTTCTTTACTAGGTTGCTTTGAACACACATACACAAATAGCACACCCATACCACAAATGTTGTCAAGTCTGGGTGAATCTATTGCAGTATTACTCAGTCTTCTAACGCATCTAATGCTACTGGCTAAGTATCTTCTGCTGTTATAAATAATATAAAGTACGGTTGTGAATTTCTCAAAAATCCAGACCAATAAAATTATAATATTAAAACAACAGTTCAAAATGTTTAGAATTATTTAGCTCCTAAGGGGAAATAAAATGATCGGATCACCTTTCCAAGAGTAATCTGACTTTCAGTAAGAGTCCAATGACTCTGTGGGCTAATTATTTTGTCAAAAATTCCACTGTATATATAGAAAATTTCCAAAAATGAGTTCCAAAACACTAACTTCACAAAATTTAGTTTTAAATGCTTTCTAAAAACATTAAAATCTGGAGAATTTAGATACTTACTAACTTTAAGACAGTAAAAAAGCCTAAAACCATATAATAATCTCTGACAAAATATACAACAGTTTTTTAAAAAATAGATGAGTTCAATTTTTACACATGAATAAGGTTCTATAAATGGAAAATTAGCTTACTTAAAATGAGGGTTAGTTATTAGCAATACACAGAAGCATTACAAATCAAGACTCTAATATTTATATCCAAAGTAGTTACTGTAAATCCTTACCTTGTATTAGTGTTAGTAAAATCAAAATCACATTACACGAATGTGATTAGGGGCAAGGAGACAGCTGGTGATCTAGGGCATACAGTTAGTAAACCAGAATACACGGAGGTGCTGAAGGTAAACATATAAAGGGCATAAAGTTTTGCCTAAAAAGAGTAATTAAGAATACAATGCATCCTGCCTACTCCTTATACTACTTTTGCTATGACTTGCAGCCACAATGTTATTTTTTGTCTGGTTGCCTCCTAAAATGTTGTTAAAATCTGTGTACTCCTTTGCACAATTTTCAGCTAACAAATGAAATTTTTCATTCTAAGGGCTTCAAAGAATTTAATTCTGTAATAACGAAAACAGTGGTAATTTCTGAAAAATGATTATTGCTTTATGTATCCAATGGACTCGAAATACCATGATTTTAGGTCCACCATCATCCACTTTAAAAAAAAATACTGGGGCTTCCCCTGGTGGTCCAGTGGGTAAGGACACCGCCTTGCAGTGCAAGGGGCGCCGGTTTGGTCCCTGGCCTGGGAAGATCCCACGTGCCGCGGAGCGGCTGGACCAATGTGTCCAATCACCGAGCCGGAGCTCTGGAGCGCATGCGCCCAGACCCCGCGCTCTGCAACGACAGACGCCACCGCGATGCTCGGAGGCCCACAGAAGCCAAAGAACAAAGACGGATGAAAATGGAGAAATGAAGGACCAACAGAAGTGGCCCGCCCGCTCCCCTCCCTCCCCAACCCAACCCCCGCCCAAAATAAATGAATAAATCTTAAAAAAAAAAAAAAAACTTAGAGGCTTCCCTAGTGGCCCAGTAGGTAAAGAGTCCACCTTGCTGTGCAAGGGGTACCGGTTCAATCCTTGGCCCAGGAAGATCCCACAGGCTGTGGAGCGGTTGAACCAGTATGTCCAATTACAAGCCAGTGCTCTGGAGTGCATGTGTCCAGAACCAGTGTTCTGCAGTAACAGAGGCCACTGCAATGGGAGGCCCACACAGGCCAGGGAGTAAAGATGGATAAAAATTTAACAACAACAACAACAAAAAATAATAAAAGAGGCCAAAATTTTTTAAAAAACCTTGGAAATTTTACTTCTTTCCTTTTTTTATCTTCGAACTGCAATTTCATTCCAATCTTAAGACAGTGGTGCTCAACAGGGGTAGAGAGGTAGAGTTCCCAGGGATGGTGGTGGAATTTTCGCCAACAAGGGACATGTGACAATATCTGAAGACATTTTGATTGTCACAACTGGTGGATAGAAGGGTGCTTCTGGCATTCAATGGGCACTAGAGATGCTGCTGAATATCCTACAAGGTTCAGGTCAGTCAACAAACAATAATCACCTGATTCAAAATGTCAATACTGTTGAGGCTGACAAACCCTGTCCTAGAGGGATATATTTCCATGGTTAAAAGTCTTTTACTCACTTATACGTCTCCACAATAAAATATTTATGTTAACTGATAAAAATGTAAATTTTCAATAACATAAAGGCCTAACTGTTCAAAAAAAAAAAATGTCTCCTAGAATGGGTTATTACAATGCTTTTGAATTGTAGTGCTGGAGACGACTCTTGAGAATCCCTTGGAAAGCAAGGAGGTCAAACCAGTCCTAAAGGAAATCAATTCCCATTATTCACTGGAAGGACTGAAGCTGAAGCTTGAATACTTTGGCCACCTGATGTGAAGGGCTGACTCAAAGGAAAAGACTCTGATACTGTGAAAGACTGAGGGCAAAAGGAGAAGGGATGGCAGAGGATGAGATGGTTAGATAGCGTCACCTACTCAATAGACGTAAATTTGAGCAAACTCCAGGAGATAGTGAAGGAAGGGAAGCTGGGCGTGCTGCAGTTCATGGGGTTGCAGAGTCAGATATGACTTAGTGAATGAACAACAATCTAAACAATATGATTAAACAATCATCATCAAATATACAAAATGAATGTATATTAAAATATTCCTAAAGACATGGAGCTTAGTTTATTTTCAATTAAGTACTGTACCTGTGAATAAATATTACCTATTGCTAGAATGAGACAGAATTCAGCTCAATGATGCTTCTATTTCCATATTTATGAAAGCTGAGAAACTTTCTTTATACAAATAAGGAGATGGACAAGGAGTTCTGTTGAAATAACATCACTTGTTTTGTGATGTTATTTGTTAAGTTATGTAGTAACCTTTTATTAAAAATTGCTTCAGTGATCTATCACCCAATAACTTAAGGAGATTCTCTTAAATATTGTTAAAAGCAAAGCATTTGAAACTAACCAACTTACAGAGGATGTTTTAGGGAATCTTTCAAGGCCTTCTCACTACCTACAGCTACTAAGCCACCCAGAGATATTTAAGCCCCTGCTTGACTCATGCTCAGTCGCTTCAGTTGTGTCCAACTCTTTGCAACTCTATGGACTGTAGCCTGCCAGGAGACCAAATTAGGCCTTGTTCTATGAGAAGTGTTTTGGAATGTTCCTTACTTTAATATGAGAACACTTAACAGGTAAGGTTTGGGAACAGGCATGTTAAAACCTAGCAAGTCACTCTGGAAAATCTCACCAACTGCCCTGTAACCATGTCCATCATGAAAAGTCAGGCATGGCTGTAATCAAATACCTATGCCTAATTGCTTGGGTCTTAGAAACCATTAAGATGGGTTTATGAAAATTAGATTCTCAAGAAAGAAAATAGTCCAAATATGACTAAAATTCTTCCCATTACTCCCTTACCTCTTAGATACTCTGTACTGGGCTGTGATCAATTTTCCAGTCTTAGGGTCATGTACTGTAGCTCGGCTCAGCTACAAAAAAAAGAGAAAGGACAAGGACTTACTCACGTAGCAGGCAATTTGGGGCTTTTTGTTTTGCCAAGCCACAGGTGATTGGAAGGATTCAAATTGGTCTGGATGGTAGGTAATGGTTTCAAATCAGCAGAAACATTTAGAAAGGTGGCGATAAGAAAAGCCACTTCCAAATCAAGAAAAAAAATGGGTTGACAGATTTTTGTTGTAAATTGTCCTTTCACTTTTTTAAAAAAAAATCATTTGAAGCTGTATGTAAATGATTTATAGCACTGAGTTTCACAGGTGCTTTCTCAGACCTAGAAGTTTAATGTTCTTCAAATTATTTAACAAAAGAATAATTAATAGTCTCTATAAATTCATTTTTTTAAATTCTCACCAAGTTATAACTGTTGTTAAATCTCTCTGGTGAAGTAAAGAGCAACTAAATTCACAAGTAATAGCACTTGGAAGGCTGAGATTCGAAGCATAACTCTGTTCTTTCCATTGCCAACTTTTAAGTCAGCAAGTTTTTTAAAATAAAAACCCCAACAGGAGAAATACAGATTACTCCAAAATGACAGTGTTATTTTATAAGATGCGTGAACAAATGCCAACACAATCATCATGAAGAATGATGTGAATTCACTGTAGCATTTATGAATGTGAGAGAACTAAATAAACAAAGGCTACTCCCAGATTAATCTAGGCTGCTGCTCCCTTTTTTCCCCCCACCCCGTCTTTGGCAAGAAAAAGGAATAAGAAAACAAGTGTAAGGCCAGATTCTGGACATTTGATTCCTAACCTGAAGAGAGATGCAAAGTATATTAACTCCCCTAAAAAATAACAGACAAATTAAATATTAAAAACAGAACTTCTAGTTAAAGGGAAAGACCTGTGAAACATAAAGCAGTTTTTCCATGCGTAAAAATAGGCGGTGATGACTGGAGACAGAAAATGACCTACTTCCCTTAAATGAATAATTCCTGTTGGATGTACAAAATGCTCATTAGAGGGCAAAATATGCAGCATACACATCTCTTACCTTTTGCTAATTCTGTAATGTACCGTCTCCAAGTCTCCTGTTATTGGGTTTGAAATGGTGGCTCGCCTCAGCTGTGAAGCCAACCATCAAAATAGTTGCATTACAAAACAAAAAAAATGAATCACATTTATCCAGTCAGTCAGAATTCTGGGATTTTTACAAAGGAGGCTAAAAAGAGAAAATAACTCCAGAGACTTCCAGTCACCTGTGTTGAGCCTTGAAAGCCAGTTGATTTTTAAAGTTTGCATATTTTTAAAAGTTATTTAAAAAATTTTTTTTGGCATGAATGGAGGGTACACAAACAAGAGAGACTGGAAACTAAATTTCTTTCAAAGGTTATAGCATGTGAAATGAGGAAAAGAAATTTCTAAAATTTGAAGTCTAATGTATAGTTACAATAATGGTTATATGCAGTTACTAACAAACTTTTAAATTTTTCTCAGTGAGAGAAATGTTTGCAAAGGTAACATTGTCTGAAATCCGTTTCAAGGTCAATCTTTTCTTTCAAGAAATTTGCTCATAAAAAAAATTGCTCATATATTTCAAATAAACAGTGAGAAAATACTCTTGGACTGAGCACAAAGACTGATGAGAAGAACTCATAAATGTTAAAACAACAGAAAGAGATGACAACCAAGATAATGATTTTAAACTTGTTTTCTAAAAATGAAAGATGGTTCAGAGGTTAATAAGAGTAAAAAATTTTTACTGTTGTTGTATTTCTTGATCCAATAATCTGGGGCATTCTGTTTGAAGCCTGAGGCCTCCAAACTCAAAGATATAAGACTTGGGGCTTCCCTGGTGGTCCAGTGGGTAAAGAGCCCGCTTTGCAGTGCAAGGGGCGCCGGTTCAATCCCTGGCCTGGGAAGATCCCACATGCCACAGAGCAGCTGGACCTGTGTGTCCAATTATGAGCCAGCACTCTGGAGCACATGCACCCAGAGCCGGTGCTCTGCAATGAGAGAGGCCGCTGCAATGGGAGACCCACACAGACCAAAGAATAAAGATGGATAAAAAATAAATAAATAATAAAATAAATATTTTTTAAAAAGATATAAAACTTGATCTCCAAACTGACATGAATTTCTAACAAATATTCTATCAAAGTAATTTCGGTTTACTAATCGCAAGTAATAGACAAAAACTCAAAAGAAAATGACAGAACATGACACAGTTATGAGTAGCATTCTGCTTAAAAGGTTTATAAGAGTTCCCTGGGACAACATCCATACATATTAGACCAGTCTTTTTCTTTTAAAATAATGGTGCGGGTTTCCATGCCCTTCTCCAGGGGATCTTCCTGACCCAGGGGTCGAACCTAGGTAAAATTCTTTATCATCTGAACCACCAGGGAACCCCATAATCTCTAGTTAAAAACAAAACCAAAAACCCATTTGGTTAAAAAATTCTTTATCATCTGGGGAAAAGAAAAATTTCTAAAATTTGAAGTCTAATGTATAGTTACAATAATGGTTATATGCAGTTACTAACAAACTTTTAAATTTTTCTCAGTGAGAGAAATGTTTGCAAAGGTAACATTGTCTGAAATCCGTTTCAAGGTCAATCTTTTCTTTCAAGAAATTTGCTCATAAAAAAAATTGCTCATATATTTCAAATAAACAGTGAGAAAATACTCTTGGACTGAGCACAAAGACTGATGAGAAGAACTCATAAATGTTAAAACAACAGAAAGAGATGACAACCAAGATAATGATTTTAAACTTGTTTTCTAAAAATGAAAGATGGTTCAGAGGTTAATAAGAGTAAAAAATTTTTACTGTTGTTGTATTTCTTGATCCAATAATCTGGGGCATTCTGTTTGAAGCCTGAGGCCTCCAAACTCAAAGATATAAGACTTGGGGCTTCCCTGGTGGTCCAGTGGGTAAAGAGTCTGCCTTGCAGTGCAAGGGACACTGGTTCCATCCCTGGCCTGGGAAGATCCCACATGCCACAGAGCAGCTGGACCTGTGTGTCCAATTGTGAGCCAGCACTCTGGAGCACATGCGCCCAGAGCTGGTACTCTGCAAGAGAGAGGCCACTGTAATGGAAGGCCCACACAATAAAGATGGGTGGAAATTAAAAATAAATAAATAATAAAATAAATATTTTTTAAAAAGATATAAAACTTGATCTCCAAACTGACATGAATTTCTAACAAATATTCTATCAAAGTAATTTCGGTTTACTAATCGCAAGTAATAGACAAAAACTCAAAAGAAAATGACAGAACATGACACAGTTATGAGTAGCATTCTGCTTAAAAGGTTTATAAGAGTTCCCTGGGACAACATCCATACATATTAGACCAGTCTTTTTCTTTTAAAATAATGGTGCGGGTTTCCATGCCCTTCTCCAGGGGATCTTCCTGACCCAGGGGTCGAACCTAGGTAAAATTCTTTATCATCTGAACCACCAGGGAACCCCATAATCTCTAGTTAAAAACAAAACCAAAAAGTACCCATTTGGAAAAGTACCAAAACTTAACAGCAACAAAAATTCTGACTTCAAGTTTACTCTGAAGTACAGACATCCAGACAAGGAACAGCAAACCATGGTCCAAGGACTGAATTTATCCAGCCACCTGCTTTTAAAAATAAAACTTTATTGGAATATAGCCAAACTCATTTATGTATTTTCTATGACTGCTTTTTCACTGCTACAGCAAAGGTGAGTAGTTGTAACAGGCTGTACAGCCTGCAAAACCTACAAAAATATGTACTATCTGGACCTTTACAAAAAAATCTTCCAGTTCCTATGTAGTGAGTTAGCAAAAATATTTTTAGTGTTTATTTAACAGTTTCTTTATGAAAATGACTGTAGTCTGTATTTTGCTATCAATAAGACCAAACAGATTTTAAGAAAAAGCTGATGGGAAAAAAGTAAATGGCATGAAGGTCATTCATTCTCGCAGTCTCAAAAAAGATGAAATGTCTATGCTAAACATTACATTTATAGGACTGTGTTTATAATAAATTGTCTTTCTTAAAAAGATAAATGATGTGGGTTGAAGCCAGAAAACTATGATGTCATCACTCCATTAGTAAGATGTTACTGCCCAATTATATCCTCCAAGTAACAATGTACCTAAACAGGAACAAAACACCTACAAGTATTATTTCAGATAAAACTGCAGAAGATATACTTGGTCTATGATTCATCTCTGAGGTTAAAGGGCTCCACAGTACACAGAAACTTATTCATAAAGATGCTGAAAAACAAATTTGTTAAGTGTGAATAAAAAAATCAGGAAAATCCTAATTCAGTGCTTAAAAACTAGTTTCAAGGTATGTAATTTGTAAGAAATAATTAATTTTTAGTTAATTCCATTAGTTAATTCCATTAGTTCACAATAACAATATCTAAAACTATCTATGGGGTTATTGCCATGTCAGTTATCATTTTTATAATCTTGCAAAAGAAAAGCTAAAACAGTGGTAAATTGAGGAGAGAAAAAAGAAAAAAAATTATTTACCCTTGGTTTTGCTAAATCTTTAACAATTTCAATTTCTGCATCAGAAATAATATCATGGAAGCGGATAATACGAGGCTTGTCCCACTCATCCTCCTGTTTCACTGGAGCCAGAATAAATTTAGGATTCCGGTTTCCATCATGGTAGCGACAGAAGAGTTTTTTCTGTCTCCGAGGAGTCTAAACACAAAGTGTAAAAAGTGGTAGCTATATTAGAGCAGTAATATTTTTAGTGTTTGTTCCTATGAAGAGAAGAAACAATAATCATGCTGATGCAGACACAGAGTACCTGAGGAACAACATGCAAAAGAAAACAGTACTCTGAAAATACTCCACATCAGATAGGACCTTCAGGATTTAAAAAAGTCTTATTCATGATCATTTTCTGGAAGAGACGGTAGGTCTTAAATTTTGAAGAGGTGAGGTTTGTCTTTAACCCTTCATCCATCTAAATAAAATTCAGCATTTGTTAAGTATGGAAGAAATAATAAAATAATTCTATAAATATGAAATGAATGACCAGCACTGCTCCAAACTTCACAAAGCAATGGGGAAACACCCAGAAAGTTTCTAAAAGAACAAAAATAAACAAAACCTAGCTAGGTTTTCCCAAATGCCTCCCATTTTTAAAAAGTTAAGGAATTTTTTTTTTTTTTTAAGATGAAAATGGGTAGCTCTAAAGAAGAGAAAAGTTATCAAACAAAAAAGCCAAGTCTTTTACTAGCAGGTATTAAAGACGATGGTCAACAAAACCAATAAATGTTCCTTTCAATCATCTATGTATTACATTAACTAAATATATATATATATTCAACTAAATATTGGGTTAGCCAAAATTATCTTATAAAAAAACTCAAACGATGTTTTAGCCAACCCAATGGTATTCCATGGCTGATTCTTCTCTTGATTAAGCAAGTAAATTCATATTACGAAGTAGGACTATTAACGATTTATGTTTTTTCTCGTTCTTTGTTTACCTAAAATCAAATCCATGGTTTTATATTAATTAAGTCTTTTATATAATGATGACATCAATTAAACTACTCTGAGAAAAAGGATGCTCCTCTGATCTTGGGCTGAGCTGACATGTGTGTCACCATCAACAAACAGGCAAATGAACAGACTACTGTTACATACCTATGGTTCTATTTTGCCCTCTTCTGTAAGTTTCTAAGGGCAATAAAAAAAATCTGCTCACTACTGGAAATCTGAACACTGACTAGATATTTAATGATATTATAGAACTACTTCACTACTGATGATACTGGAAATACTATATAAGAGTTTTTTCTGTCTCCGAGGAGTCTAAACACAAAGTGTAAAAAGTGGTAGCTATATTAGAGCAGTAATATTTTTAGTGTTTGTTCCTATGAAGAGAAGAAACAATAATCATGCTGATGCAGACACAGAGTACCTGAGGAACAACATGCAAAAGAAAACAGTACTCTGAAAATACTCCACATCAGATAGGACCTTCAGGATTTAAAAAAGTCTTATTCATGATCATTTTCTGGAAGAGACGGTAGGTCTTAAATTTTGAAGAGGTGAGGTTTGTCTTTAACCCTTCATCCATCTAAATAAAATTCAGCATTTGTTAAGTATGGAAGAAATAATAAAATAATTCTATAAATATGAAATGAATGACCAGCACTGCTCCAAACTTCACAAAGCAATGGGGAAACACCCAGAAAGTTTCTAAAAGAACAAAAATAAACAAAACCTAGCTAGGTTTTCCCAAATGCCTCCCATTTTTAAAAAGTTAAGGAATTTTTTTTTTTTTTTAAGATGAAAATGGGTAGCTCTAAAGAAGAGAAAAGTTATCAAACAAAAAAGCCAAGTCTTTTACTAGCAGGTATTAAAGACGATGGTCAACAAAACCAATAAATGTTCCTTTCAATCATCTATGTATTACATTAACTAAATATATATATATATTCAACTAAATATTGGGTTAGCCAAAATTATCTTATAAAAAAACTCAAACGATGTTTTAGCCAACCCAATGGTATTCCATGGCTGATTCTTCTCTTGATTAAGCAAGTAAATTCATATTACGAAGTAGGACTATTAACGATTTATGTTTTTTCTCGTTCTTTGTTTACCTAAAATCAAATCCATGGTTTTATATTAATTAAGTCTTTTATATAATGATGACATCAATTAAACTACTCTGAGAAAAAGGATGCTCCTCTGATCTTGGGCTGAGCTGACATGTGTGTCACCATCAACAAACAGGCAAATGAACAGACTACTGTTACATACCTATGGTTCTATTTTGCCCTCTTCTGTAAGTTTCTAAGGGCAATAAAAAAAATCTGCTCACTACTGGAAATCTGAACACTGACTAGATATTTAATGATATTATAGAACTACTTCACTACTGATGATACTGGAAATACTATATAATAGCAATGTGGTTATTTTTTAAGAGTCCTTATTAAAACATACACAGTAATAAAATACTTAGATGTGAAATTTTAAAAAATGTTTCATGAAACTAATTTGTATTTACTCATTAGATCAAAGCAAAAATGAGCATGTTCTCTGGGAATCCATGAATTTATCAAAAGTGTCAACATAGATAATTTCTACTTATTTGCTGTTAGAGATCATCAGGCTGTCATCAGTAAGTCACCAAATATCAAGAAATCATTAATATCAGCACATAAAACCCAGCCTGAGTTTATCAGTAATAGAGAAAAAGTTAAACAATATTCAAATGTTTTCACTTAAAATTACTCTAAAATTGACTAACTCTTACATATGCCTACATTCAACTGAACACCAGTACCACACGATATCCCTTTAAAAAGAGTTTCAGGGCTTCCCTGGTGGTCCAGTGGGTAAGGACACCGCCTTGCAGTGCAAGGGGCACCGGTTCGATCCCTGGCCTGGGAAGATCCCACGTGCTACAGAGCGGCTGGACCGATGTGTCCAAATACCGAGCTGGAGCTCTGGAGTGCATGCGCCCAGAGCCAGTGCTCTGTGACGAGAGAGGCCACTGCGATAGGAGGCCCACACAGGCCAAAGAACAAAAATAAATGCATGAAAGATCAATAGAAGTGGCAAAAAAAAAAAGGTTCCATGATCAATTAACATTGAGAAACAAACTATATTATATCCATAGCCATCATAAAAAAGGATCTGAAAAGTCCTAAAGCTAAACAAAAGACCCTATGTTCCCTGGGCTTACACTGTATTATTTTGGGCCTACTACCTATTTAGTATTTTGATGTGCTGGTAATCGGAGTTTAAATACACAATATAGATATACAATAAACAAAGGGATTTTACAGACACATTTTAGTATTTTAAAAGAATAAATGTTAAAGCCAAAATCTGTTTAAAGTCTTTGTGCATTTTTAATATTTCTTAAATAGCCTAAAACATTTCATTAGGCAATCCTGTCAAGCTTGACTAGAAGCAAAACCTTAAGAGATTACTATATAGATAAATCCATTGTTTGAGATGATTAGTTAGAATGGTATATTGTTTCTATGTAAGACTGCTGAAATCTCTTTTGCATTAAGATAAAAGAAAAAACTTTATCACTTCTCTTAAATTATCTGATCCTTAAAAAGTCTCTCTTAATCTATGAAAATGGTAATAATCACTAAAATGCTTGTAATAGTATAAGAGTCATAAGTTTTATTTTAAAGTTATTTTAATAGAAGTTGTAGCATATTAAGTGTGACACCTACAATAAAGGTGAGGTGACATAATGTAATACTTTATGAATAATTCTGATTTATACCATACAAATTTAAAAGAATTCTGAATCTCTCCAAAACTATGTACAAACACACATGCACATTCACACAATTGACTTTTCCACTTTACCATTTTGATACCCTCCCCACGGCACAGCATTTCGTACTTCTTTCTCTCTGGCAGGTAATCCGCAGTGACCCCATTTTTCTTGTGTGGTTTTCTGATCAGATTGGTCATCTGAAGCAGACTTATTGGTATCTTTCTTTAGCCCCAGACTTATTGGTCATCTTTTCCATGAGTAAATTCAGTTCCAGGACCGATGTGTCCAAATACCGAGCTGGAGCTCTGGAGTGCATGCGCCCAGAGCCAGTGCTCTGTGACGAGAGAGGCCACTGCGATAGGAGGCCCACACAGGCCAAAGAACAAAAATAAATGCATGAAAGATCAATAGAAGTGGCAAAAAAAAAAAGGTTCCATGATCAATTAACATTGAGAAACAAACTATATTATATCCATAGCCATCATAAAAAAGGATCTGAAAAGTCCTAAAGCTAAACAAAAGACCCTATGTTCCCTGGGCTTACACTGTATTATTTTGGGCCTACTACCTATTTAGTATTTTGATGTGCTGGTAATCGGAGTTTAAATACACAATATAGATATACAATAAACAAAGGGATTTTACAGACACATTTTAGTATTTTAAAAGAATAAATGTTAAAGCCAAAATCTGTTTAAAGTCTTTGTGCATTTTTAATATTTCTTAAATAGCCTAAAACATTTCATTAGGCAATCCTGTCAAGCTTGACTAGAAGCAAAACCTTAAGAGATTACTATATAGATAAATCCATTGTTTGAGATGATTAGTTAGAATGGTATATTGTTTCTATGTAAGACTGCTGAAATCTCTTTTGCATTAAGATAAAAGAAAAAACTTTATCACTTCTCTTAAATTATCTGATCCTTAAAAAGTCTCTCTTAATCTATGAAAATGGTAATAATCACTAAAATGCTTGTAATAGTATAAGAGTCATAAGTTTTATTTTAAAGTTATTTTAATAGAAGTTGTAGCATATTAAGTGTGACACCTACAATAAAGGTGAGGTGACATAATGTAATACTTTATGAATAATTCTGATTTATACCATACAAATTTAAAAGAATTCTGAATCTCTCCAAAACTATGTACAAACACACATGCACATTCACACAATTGACTTTTCCACTTTACCATTTTGATACCCTCCCCACGGCACAGCATTTCGTACTTCTTTCTCTCTGGCAGGTAATCCGCAGTGACCCCATTTTTCTTCGGTGTGGTTTTCTGATCAGATTGGTCATCTGAAGCAGACTTATTGGTATCTTTTTCTTTAGCCATTATATACTCAAAATATCTTAAGTTACCGTTAGCTCTCTGATGTTCAGGATCTATTACAAAAGAAAGAAAGCATGTCCATGAGTAAATTCAGTTGTTCAAGCATTAGCATAATATACAAGTGGAGGAACATGTAATTTATCCTCCAAACAAGGATGCTTTTGAGTGAAAGGAGGCATTAATGTTTTTGAGATGTAAATAAATACTGTCCCAAACAAATCAGGACATACAGTCACCCTATAAAAAAAGAGTTCTGGAGATGGATTTCAGAGTACTAATTACTGCTTTTACTTTGAGAAAGTTGCATGTGAGAAGTTACTACGCAGCCAAAGGAACTATGATTAATCTGATGTCAAATGAATTTTAAAGTATTACTGATTATATTCATTTTAAGCAATGGAAAAGATTTTTATGAGATTGAAATCTAATCACCATGGGAAAGATGGTATACAATCCAAAGGTAACCTTCACCACACTGCCAAACACAGCCTACTTCTGAGGGCAGAGTGCATTTCAGTCCCCAAATTCTAAGTGAGACAGAAACAAGAAACTAAAAATATAATTTTCAAATAAGCCAGAATCCACTAACTGCCTCAAAACTGGCAACCCTAATTCTTAGCCATCTTTTTAGTAGGGAAAAGGAAGACTATTCCACCCATTCAGGAGAAAAAAATATAAAGAACCACATATACACAAAGGAAAAAGAACAGTACACGGAGAGTTCACTTGTGACACTAACTGAAGTATTCTAAAAAACCCAGCCTTAGATTTGTAAAATACTACTTGTCCTTTGAGAAACTGCTTATATGTTGTGATTTATAAAATGAAAAAATGGTGGGGAAAGTGGATATGCTTACAAGGAAACAAAAAATTGGTAGGTATCTCTGGGTGACTAGTTTATGTGCCTCTTCTGTATCTTTTTCTACTTTTTAAAATTTTTTCTAAAGTGAATGAAATATTTTTAAGTCCGGAGGAAAAATGACAAAAAATACTGGGGGTAAATATCTCAATTTATCAATTCATTCAACGCCAATCCTTTTGAATTGTTTGACTCTCCTAACATATACATACTTACCTATACATAAAAAAGGATTTAAGTTTTAAAGTTTCATTATATACCAAAGGCTACAAGACTTTTTTTTAGCATACAATTCCACCACCACAGATTCTGAGTTAGTAGGTCTGGGGTGAGATCAAGGAATTTTCATTTCTCACAAGCATTCAAGTAATTCTGATCACATGGCCCTATGGGCCATACTTAGAAAAACACTACATCACTGTTCAAAATACTAGTGGCAAAATCTTTATATTTTCCTAATATTCATAAAAGACAATCAAATATATCTTCAGTCTATTTCTGTGAAAGAATTTTGATCTGTGATGGAACCAGAGCATATAAAATGGAAAATCTCATGCATGAGCCCTCAAGAACACAAAACTTAAGGACCGAGAGACTGATTTTCAGAAAACTAATAATACTGGAATTTTCTTAAATATCAGGGAATTGGTGAGGGGTTGCCTCATACCAGTTGTGGGAAATTTAGCTTACGGTTTTCAGCAGCAGAAACAAGAAATGACCCAGGTTGAGATAGTCTTACAAAGTAAGCTGAACTAAGCTTTGTTTATATGACTGGACTGGTTTGGTCTACCCAGGGAATGTTCAGTGCTGGTCCCCATTTGTTTCTGATTTCAACAGATGAACTGAACCTTCACCTCTTTACATTCCCTGCCCATAAACTCAGCCTACCTCAAACCCCCAATGAACTCACCTATAGCTTCCTAGAGCTTGCATGTCCTAAGTGCAGTTCCTCTGCTATTCCTGAATCAACTCATCTTTTTGACTATGAGTTTGCCTAATTTTACCTTTTAATTTGGATGGACATTTCAAATCACTATTTCTGAATATGAAATGCAATAAAACCAAAAATTTTCTTCAAAGAATATCAGTTAATATTTAATACAGCAACACGGTAAATAAATGGTTTGACTGAGTTAGCTATGTTAAATTCAATTTTGAAATTCTTTAAGAGTACAGAACAGAGAAACACAGCTACTCTTAGAGTACTAGTGGGAGAGAAAAATCAGTTGCCACTTATTTAAACAGAAAGATAAAGTACATCTGACAGATAAGCGCTGACTTATGAGAAATAAAAAGTACCAAAGCTATATGACAAATATATACAGTCACATATAATTATAATATCTATATAACCCCCCAATATATCCTTAACCTTGAATGAGGCCAAATTAACATACCTAGTTCAAGAAGTTTCTTTGTGAGCAAAAGTGCCTTATCCAGGTCTCCCTGCTGGTACACCGCATAGCTCAAATAATCTAGAACAGAGACTTTATCAATGGTAGAAATCTCGCCTTCATCCAGCTGCCTTAGCGCTTGTTCCATCCACAATTCTGTATGGTAATAATCTGCTTCTGTGTAGGCCACTTTGCCCAACTCAAAACAGTCCTCAACTGTCAGAAAAGATTTGTGTTTTACTCCTATGGGAAGAAAATACAGAGAACTTTAGAAATCTTAATACTGTTATATGTTTACTTAGGATCACACTGCTTTCAAAGTACTATCTCACTCTCATTTGAAACTCACAACCACTTTTGGAGGTAGGAAAAGCAGGAATTACTCTAAGTGATAAACAAAGGAACAAACTACAAGGTAATGAAACATGGCAAGGGTTGCACCGCTAACAGATGACACAAGACCTAGAGAACACAAGACTTCAGTTATCAGCAATCGTAACAAAAAGAAGCATCAATTAAGTTGAAATATGCAATTTTTCATTGCAGTGGGAATCACTATATGAGATATGTCTAACTCTTAACCAACCACCTGGAATAAAGAGATAAATGGAAGAAAGACAAACCTGTCAATTGATTTCTTCCTCTTCCATTCCATTTTTCAAAGGCATTAATGGTATGTAATTTACATACCGTAAAGTTCACCCAGTTAAAGAATCAAACAGTTTTTACTATATTCACAGAGCTGTATAACCATTACCATAATCTAATTTTAGAATATTTTCATTACCCCAGAAAGTCTGTAACCAAAAGCAGTCACTACCATTATCTCCCCTTTCCAGCCCTATCCCTAGACACCACTAATCTACTTTTCTGTATCTACAGACTTGCCTATTGAGGCTATCACGGATAAATGCAACTGCACAACAGGTAGCCTTTTGTGACTGGACTCCTTTACTCAGCCTGTTTTCAAGGTTCTTTTTATTGCCAAATACCAGCCCACTGTAGGGACAGGCTACATTTTGCTTATCAGTTGATGGACATTTGAGTTGTTTCCACTTTTCTGACTTCTATGAATAATGCTACTATAAACATTCATGTACACATTTTTTGTGTGAACATATTTTTCCATTACTCTTGGGTACATACCTAGAGGTGGAATTGCTGGGTCTTAAGGTAATTCAATGCTTACCATGTCAAGAAACTGCCAAAGTGGCTGCACCATTTTACAATCCCACCAGCAAACACATAAAGGTTCCAATTTCTCTACATCCTCACCTCACTTGCTACCAAATATCTTTTTTATTATAGCTATCGAGGGTATGAAGTAGTATTTCATTGTGGTTTTTACATTTTATTTCTCAAATGACGACACTGAGCATGTTATTACATGCTTATTGTCTATCTGTATATCATCTTTGGAAAAATGGCTATTCAAATCCTTTGTCCATTTGAAAATGTGGTTGTCTTTTTACTATTGGCTAATTATTTGTTTCAAATATTGTACAATGATCATTATTTTCACAAGAATAAGGAAACAATAAAGAACTACGGAAAGAAAGAAATGTAAAAAAATATACTTTGAATGATAACAACCATGTAACATTCCATTTTATAAACAGTAAATCAGATGAGTTAAGTACAGACTTTACAAACCTGAGTATTTTATGCTTCTCCTTGTTTATAGCCTGCTAAGTAAACAACAAAGAAAAAATTGTATCTGCAACATATATTCTGGGTTGGCAGGGGGGCAAATGCTTCTGATATAAAATACAGTTAATCACTGAATAACAAAGGCTTGATTTGCATGGGTCCACTTATATGTGGATATTTTTTCAATACATGCACATATGTGTACTATAAATGTTATTTTCTCTTTCTTATGATTTTCTTCATAATATTTTCTTTTCTCTAGCAAATTGTTTTCAAATTATGCAGTCACTACCATTATCTCCCTTTCCAGCCCTATCCCTAGACACCACTAATCTACTTTTCTGTATCTACAGACTTGCCTATTGAGGCTATCACGGATAAATGCAACTGCACAACAGGTAGCCTTTTGTGACTGGACTCCTTTACTCAGCCTGTTTTCAAGGTTCTTTTTATTGCCAAATACCAGCCCACTGTAGGGACAGGCTACATTTTGCTTATCAGTTGATGGACATTTGAGTTGTTTCCACTTTTCTGACTTCTATGAATAATGCTACTATAAACATTCATGTACACATTTTTTGTGTGAACATATTTTTCCATTACTCTTGGGTACATACCTAGAGGTGGAATTGCTGGGTCTTAAGGTAATTCAATGCTTACCATGTCAAGAAACTGCCAAAGTGGCTGCACCATTTTACAATCCCACCAGCAAACACATAAAGGTTCCAATTTCTCTACATCCTCACCTCACTTGCTACCAAATATCTTTTTTATTATAGCTATCGAGGGTATGAAGTAGTATTTCATTGTGGTTTTTACATTTTATTTCTCAAATGACGACACTGAGCATGTTATTACATGCTTATTGTCTATCTGTATATCATCTTTGGAAAAATGGCTATTCAAATCCTTTGTCCATTTGAAAATGTGGTTGTCTTTTTACTATTGGCTAATTATTTGTTTCAAATATTGTACAATGATCATTATTTTCACAAGAATAAGGAAACAATAAAGAACTACGGAAAGAAAGAAATGTAAAAAAATATACTTTGAATGATAACAACCATGTAACATTCCATTTTATAAACAGTAAATCAGATGAGTTAAGTACAGACTTTACAAACCTGAGTATTTTATGCTTCTCCTTGTTTATAGCCTGCTAAGTAAACAACAAAGAAAAAATTGTATCTGCAACATATATTCTGGGTTGGCAGGGAGGCAAATGCTTCTGATATAAAATACAGTTAATCACTGAATAACAAAGGCTTGATTTGCATGGGTCCACTTATATGTGGATATTTTTTCAATACATGCACATATGTGTACTATAAATGTTATTTTCTCTTTCTTATGATTTTCTTCATAATATTTTCTTTTCTCTAGCTTGTAAGAATATAGTAAATAATACACACAACATACAAATTATGTTAAGCAACTGTTTAAAATATCCGTAAGGCTTCTGGTCAACAGTAGGCTATTAGTAGTTAAGTTTGGGGAGAGTAAATTTACATGCACACTTTCAACTGCTTGGGAAGTCAGCACCCACAAAATCAGCACTACTGAAGCGTCAGTTCTACATAGAAATGCGGAATGTAACAATTATCCATCTATACTATGGTCAAGTTTGCAGGAATTGAGCAAATTTTTTGAGGTCAAAACTGAAAAGGAACTTGAAGCCTAGAGAAGTAACTAAAGGATGAAGTGGCATCTCCTCTGGAGTCAGTCTTCAGATCAGAACACTAGAAGTATGATTTTTAACCATCAAGAAAGGGATAGGAAAGGGGCTTCGCAGGTAGCTCAGTGGTGAAGAATCTGCCTGCCAATGCAGGAGTCACCGGTTCCATCCCTGGTCTGGCAAGATCCCACATGTCACAGGGCAACTAAGTAGTCACCACAATTACTGAGCCTGTGTGCTCTAGAGCTCATAATCCACAAAAGAAGCCACCACAATGAGAAGCCTGCGTATTAAAACAAAGAGTAGCCAATTATCATCACAACTAGAGGAAGCCCATGCACAGCAACAAAGACCCAGCACAGCCAAAATAAATGAATGAATAAATAAGTAACTTTTTAAAAACTGTATTTTCAATGAAAAAAAAAATGAGCTAAAAAAAATTTCTGTCAGCTGGCAAAGAGAAACAACAAAAGAACTTGTTTTTATCATGCTGCACTGTAAGCAAGGGGAAAATCTCTTAGAATTCCACACACAAGCCTTCTGGGAAGCTTTGATTTCAAATATATGCTATCTCCATGGTCTGGGAAACTAAAGTTAAGGATTTAACTTAAAGTCATTGTAGGTTGGTAATGTCAAAGCACACCAGGCAGAAGCAACGTTTATACTCAGCACCCTCACCTCAGGTTTTGCAATATTCCCAAACACAATCTGAAGAAATGTACAATTCAAAATCACAAAGCACATGATGAAACAAGTCACTATGAGCAAAATCAGCAGAAACTATTCAAAAACAGTATTAGATATGCACAAACATCTTTAGATATTATCAGATTAAGAATATAAGTACCCATTTATGATAAAAAAAAAAAAAAAAACCTTCAAAAAATGGGCCCAGAAGGAAGCTACCACAACATAGTGAAAGCTATATATAATTATCCCACAGCAAACATAATTCTCAATGGTGAAAAATTGAAGGCATTCTCTTTAAGATAAGGAATAAGACTATTATTCAACTTAGTCTTGGAAGTCCTAGTTATGGCAAAAGAGAAAAAGAAATAAAAGAAATCCAGACTGGAAAAGAAGAAGTAAAACTCTCACTGTTTGCAGATAACATGATACTATACATAGAAAACTTTAAAGATACTATCAGAAAATCACTAGACCTAATCAGCAAATTTAGCAAAGTTGCAGGATACAAAATCAATACACAGAAATCTCTCGCATTCCTTACACACAAACAATGAAAAATCAGAAAGAGAAATCATGGAAGCAATCCCATTCACCACTGCAACAAAGAGAATAAAATATCTAGGAATAAAACTACCTAAGGAGACAAAAGAACTCTACACAGAAAATTCTAAGACACTAATGAAAGAAAACAAAGACAACATACACAGATGGGAGAGATATTCCATGTTCCTGGGTTGGAAGAATCACTATCATGAAAATGACTATGCTACCAAACATAATCTACAGATTCAACACGATTTCTTACCAATGGCACTGGTAAGAGAAAAAAAAATTACCAATGGCATTTTCCAGAGAACTAAAACCAAAAATGTCACAATTTATATGGAAACACAAAAGACCTCCCAGTAGTCGAAAGTCTTGAGAAAGAAGAATGGAGCTTGAGGAATCAACCTTCCTGACTTCAGACTATACTACAAAGCAACTGTCATCAGGACAGCATGGTACTGGCACAAAAACAGAAATACAGATTAATGGAACAAGACAGAGAGCCCAGAAACAAACCCACCAATCTATGGGTACCTTATTTTTGACAAAGGAGGCAGGAAGATACAATGAGACAAAGACAGCCTCTACAAAAAGTGGTTCTGGGAAAACTGGACAGCTACATATAAAAGAATTAAGTTGGAACACTTCTTAACGCCATACACAAAGATAAACTCAAAATGGATTAAAGACCTAATGTAAAACCAGAAACCATAAATCTCTTAGAGGAAAACATAGGCAGAACACTTGATGACATAAATCAAAGTAAGACTTTCTATGACCCGCCTTCTAGAGTGATGGAAATAGAAACAAAAATAAACAACTTGGACCTAATTAAACTGAAAAGCTTTTGCACAGCAAAAGAAACTATAAAAAGGTGAAAAGACAACCCTCAGAATGGAAGAAAATAATAGCAAATGAAACAAATGACAAAGGATTAACTTCCAAAATATACAAGCAGCTCATACAACTCAATACCAAAAAAACAAACAATCCAACCAAAAAGTGAGACAAAGACCTTAACAGACATTTCTCCAAAGAGGACATACCCAAGGCCAACAAACATGAAAAGATGCTCAACATCACTCATTGTTAGAGAAATGTAAATCAAAACTACAATGAGATATCACTTCACACCAGTCACAATGGTCATCATCAAAAAGTCTACAAAGAGGGCTTCCCTGGTGGTCCCGTAGGTAAAGCGTCCACCTTGCAGTGCAAGGGGCGCAAGTTCAATCCATGGCCCGCAGAGCAGCTGGGCTGGTGGGTCCAGTTGCGAGCCAGTGCTCTGGAACACATGCACCCAGAGCCAGTGCTCTGCAGCAAAGGAGGCCACTGCAGTGAGAGGCCGATACATGCCATAGAGTAAAAAAATGGATGAAAATAAAGAATAAATTTTAAAAATTGGCTATAAAAAAATTCTTTTTTTAAGTCTACAAACAGTAAATGCTGGAGAAGGTGTGGAGAAAAGGGAACCCTCTTGCACTGCTGGTGGGAATGTAAATTGATACAGCCACTGTGAAAGACAGTATGGAGATTCCTCAAAAAACTAGGAATAGAACCACCATATGACCTAGCAATCCCACTACTAGGCATAAACTCTGAAGAAATCAAAATTGAAAAAGACACATGTACCCCATTGTTCACTGCAGCATTATTTGCAATAGCTAGAACATGGACGCAACCTAAATGTCCACTGGTAGATGAATGGATAAAAAAGCTGTGGTACACATATACCATGGAATATTATCCCAGCCATAAACAGGAATGCATTTGAGTCAGTTCTAATGAGGTAGATGAACCTAGAGCCTAGTATACACAGTGAAGTAAGTGAGAAAGAGAAAGATAAATATTGCATACTAACACATATATATGGAATCCAGAAAGATGGTCCTGATGAATTTATATGCAGGGCAGCAATGGAGAAACAGACATAGAGAACAGACTTACAGACATCAGGGACAGGGAGGAGTGCGTTAGATGTATGGAAAGAGGAATATGGAAACTCACTTTACCATATGTAAAATAGATAAGCAATGGGAATTTGCTGATGGAAAAGATAAGGGAAATTACAAGCAGCTCATACAACTCAATACCAAAAAACAAACAATCCAACCAAAAGTGAGACAAAGACCTTAACAGACATTTCTCCAAAGAGGACATACCCAAGGCCAACAAACATGAAAAGATGCTCAACATCACTCATTGTTAGAGAAATGTAAATCAAAACTACAATGAGATATCACTTCACACCAGTCACAATGGTCATCATCAAAAAGTCTACAAAGAGGGCTTCCCTGGTGGTCCCGTAGGTAAAGCGTCCACCTTGCAGTGCAAGGGGCGCAAGTTCAATCCATGGCCCGCAGAGCAGCTGGGCTGGTGGGTCCAGTTGCGAGCCAGTGCTCTGGAACACATGCACCCAGAGCCAGTGCTCTGCAGCAAAGGAGGCCACTGCAGTGAGAGGCCGATACATGCCATAGAGTAAAAAAATGGATGAAAATAAAGAATAAATTTTAAAAATTGGCTATAAAAAAATTCTTTTTTTAAGTCTACAAACAGTAAATGCTGGAGAAGGTGTGGAGAAAAGGGAACCCTCTTGCACTGCTGGTGGGAATGTAAATTGATACAGCCACTGTGAAAGACAGTATGGAGATTCCTCAAAAAACTAGGAATAGAACCACCATATGACCTAGCAATCCCACTACTAGGCATAAACTCTGAAGAAATCAAAATTGAAAAAGACACATGTACCCCATTGTTCACTGCAGCATTATTTGCAATAGCTAGAACATGGACGCAACCTAAATGTCCACTGGTAGATGAATGGATAAAAAAGCTGTGGTACACATATACCATGGAATATTATCCCAGCCATAAACAGGAATGCATTTGAGTCAGTTCTAATGAGGTAGATGAACCTAGAGCCTAGTATACACAGTGAAGTAAGTGAGAAAGAGAAAGATAAATATTGCATACTAACACATATATATGGAATCCAGAAAGATGGTCCTGATGAATTTATATGCAGGGCAGCAATGGAGAAACAGACATAGAGAACAGACTTACAGACATCAGGGACAGGGAGGAGTGCGTTAGATGTATGGAAAGAGGAATATGGAAACTCACTTTACCATATGTAAAATAGATAAGCAATGGGAATTTGCTGTAAGACTAAGGGAATTCAAACAGGGGCTCTGTAACAACCCATAGGGGTTAGATGGACAGGGACATGGGAGGGAAGTTCAGAAAGGAGGGAACATATATATACCTGTGGCCAATTCATGTTGCTGTTTGGTAGTAAACAATCCTGTTAAGGTATTATCCTTCAATTAAAAACATGCCTAAAGAATTTTTTTAAAAAAGAAAACATGAACGTGTGTGTGTTCAGTCACCCAGTCGTGTCCGACTCTTTGTGACTTCATGGACTGCAGTACGCCAGACCTCCCTGTTACTCATTATTTCCCAAAGTCTGCCCAAGTTCATGTCCATTGCCTTGGTGATGCCATTCAGCCATCTTATCCTCTGACACCCTCTCCTTCTGCCCTCAATGATTTCCACCATCAGGGACTTTTCCACTGTGTTGGCTGTTCGCCTTGGATGACCAAAATACTAGAGCTTTAGCATCAGTCCTTCCAATGAGCATTCAGGGTTGATTTCCCTTAAGATTAACTCGTTTGATTTCCTCGCTGTCTCAAAGACCCTGAGGAGTCTTTTCCAGCACCACAGTTCAAAGACATCAATTCTCTGGCAGTCTGTCTTTTTATGGTCCAGTTCTCACAACCATACATGACCACTGGGAAGACCACAACCTTGACTGTAAGGGCCTTTATCGGGCCTATTAAGGGCAAAGTGATGTCTCTGCTTCTCAACATACTGTCTAGCTTTGTCATAGCTTTCCTTCCTACAAGTAATTGCTCTGCGGTACACATATACCATGGAATATTATCCCAGCCATAAACAGGAATGCATTTGAGTCAGTTCTAATGAGGTAGATGAACCTAGAGCCTAGTATACACAGTGAAGTAAGTGAGAAAGAGAAAGATAAATATTGCATACTAACACATATATATGGAATCCAGAAAGATGGTCCTGATGAATTTATATGCAGGGCAGCAATGGAGAAACAGACATAGAGAACAGACTTACAGACATCAGGGACAGGGAGGAGTGCGTTAGATGTATGGAAAGAGGAATATGGAAACTCACTTTACCATATGTAAAATAGATAAGCAATGGGAATTTGCTGTAAGACTAAGGGAATTCAAACAGGGGCTCTGTAACAACCCATAGGGGTTAGATGGACAGGGACATGGGAGGGAAGTTCAGAAAGGAGGGAACATATATATACCTGTGGCCAATTCATGTTGCTGTTTGGTAGTAAACAATCCTGTTAAGGTATTATCCTTCAATTAAAAACATGCCTAAAGAATTTTTTAAAAAGAAAACATGAAGCGTGTGTGTGTTCAGTCACCCAGTCGTGTCCGACTCTTTGTGACTTCATGGACTGCATCGCCAGACCTCCCTGTTACTCATTATTTCCCAAAGTCTGCCCAAGTTCATGTCCATTGCCTTGGTGATGCCATTCAGCCATCTTATCCTCTGACACCCTCTCCTTCTGCCCTCAATGATTTCCACCATCAGGGACTTTTCCACTGTGTTGGCTGTTCGCCTTGGATGACCAAAATACTAGAGCTTTAGCATCAGTCCTTCCAATGAGCATTCAGGGTTGATTTCCCTTAAGATTAACTCGTTTGATTTCCTCGCTGTCTCAAAGACCCTGAGGAGTCTTTTCCAGCACCACAGTTCAAAGACATCAATTCTCTGGCAGTCTGTCTTTTTATGGTCCAGTTCTCACAACCATACATGACCACTGGGAAGACCACAACCTTGACTGTAAGGGCCTTTATCGGGCCTATTAAGGGCAAAGTGATGTCTCTGCTTCTCAACATACTGTCTAGCTTTGTCATAGCTTTCCTTCCTACAAGTAATTGTCTTCTGATTTCATGGCTGCAGTCACCATCCACAGTGATTTTAGAGCCCAATAAGAGGAACTCTGGGGCTTCCCTGGTGGTCCAGTGGGTAAGGACATGGCCTTGCAGTGCAAGGGGCACTGGTTCGATCCCTGGTCTGGGAAGATCCCACATGTGGCAGAGCGGCTAGACCGATGTGTCCAGTTACAGAGGCCACCACAATGGGATGCCCACATGGGCCAAAGAAAAAAGATGGATGAAAAATAGATAAACGAAAGACCAATAGAAGTGGCCCTCCCTCCCCAATCTGCCCACCCTCGCCCTCGAGAAAAAAAGGAAAAAAAAATAAAAAGGTAAAAAAAAAAAAAAAGAGGAACTCTGTCACTACTTCTACCCTTTCAACCCTTCAATATATTTGCTATGGAGCAATGGGGTTGGATGCCATGATCTTAGTTTTTTTTAATACTTAGTTTTAAGCTGGTTCTTCACTCTCCTCCTTCACCCTCATCAAGAGGTTCACTTTCTGCCATTAGAGTGGCATCATCTGCATATCTGAGGTTGTTGATGTTTCTTCCATCTTGATTCCAGCTTGTAACTCTTCCAACCCGGCCTTTCTCATGATGTGCTCAGCATACAGGTTAAACAAACAGGATGACAGCAGACAGCCCTGTCGTACTCCATTCTCAGTCTTGAGCTAACCAATTGTTCCATCCAGGGTTCTAACTGTTGCTTCTTGACCTGCATACAGGTTTCTCAGGAGATAAGATGGTCAGATATTCCCATCTCTTTAAGAACTTTTCACAAACATTACGTTCGCCTTGGATGACCAAAATACCAGCGCTTTAGCATCAGTCCTTCCAATGAGCATTCAGGGTTGATTTCCCTTAAGATTAACTCGTTTGATTTCCTCGCTGTCTCAAAGACCCTGAGGAGTCTTTTCCAGCACCACAGTTCAAAGACATCAATTCTCTGGCAGTCTGTCTTTTTATGGTCCAGTTCTCACAACCATACATGACCACTGGGAAGACCACAACCTTGACTGTAAGGGCCTTTATCGGGCCTATTAAGGGCAAAGTGATGTCTCTGCTTCTCAACATACTGTCTAGCTTTGTCATAGCTTTCCTTCCTACAAGTAATTGTCTTCTGATTTCATGGCTGCAGTCACCATCCACAGTGATTTTAGAGCCCAATAAGAGGAACTCTGGGGCTTCCCTGGTGGTCCAGTGGGTAAGGACATGGCCTTGCAGTGCAAGGGGCACTGGTTCGATCCCTGGTCTGGGAAGATCCCACATGTGGCAGAGCGGCTAGACCGATGTGTCCAGTTACAGAGGCCACCACAATGGGATGCCCACATGGGCCAAAGAAAAAAGATGGATGAAAAATAGATAAACGAAAGACCAATAGAAGTGGCCCTCCCTCCCCAATCTGCCCACCCTCGCCCTCGAGAAAAAAAGGAAAAAAAAATAAAAAGGTAAAAAAAAAAAAAAAGAGGAACTCTGTCACTACTTCTACCCTTTCAACCCTTCAATATATTTGCTATGGAGCAATGGGGTTGGATGCCATGATCTTAGTTTTTTTTAATACTTAGTTTTAAGCTGGTTCTTCACTCTCCTCCTTCACCCTCATCAAGAGGTTCACTTTCTGCCATTAGAGTGGCATCATCTGCATATCTGAGGTTGTTGATGTTTCTTCCATCTTGATTCCAGCTTGTAACTCTTCCAACCCGGCCTTTCTCATGATGTGCTCAGCATACAGGTTAAACAAACAGGATGACAGCAGACAGCCCTGTCGTACTCCATTCTCAGTCTTGAGCTAACCAATTGTTCCATCCAGGGTTCTAACTGTTGCTTCTTGACCTGCATACAGGTTTCTCAGGAGATAAGATGGTCAGATATTCCCATCTCTTTAAGAACTTTTCACAAACAGTTATGATTCACACAAAGGCTTTAGCATAGTTGGAGACACAGGGCTACATGTTTTTTTCTAGAATTCCCTTGCTTTCTCCACGATCCAGTGAATGTTGGCAATTTGATCTGTTTCTTTTTTCTTTTCTAAACACAGCTTGGATACCTGGAAGTACTTGGTTCACATAATGCTTAAGCCTAGCATGCAAGATTTTAAGCATGACCTTACTAGCATGGGAGATGGGTGGAATCGTCTGACGGTTAGCACATTCTTTAGCATTATTCTTCTTGGAAATTGGGATGAGGATTGACTTCTTCAAGTCCTGTGGCCACTGCTGGGTCTTTCAGGTTTGCTGACAAATTGAATCCAGCACCTTGATGGCATCATCTCTTAGGGTTTTGAATAGTTCTACTGGAATTCCATCACATCAACTAGCTTTATTAACAGCAGTGCTTCCTATGGCCCACCTAACTTTGCAACTTCAGAATGTCTGGCTCTGGTGACTGACCACACCATCACAGTAATCTGGTTTATTGGGATCTTTTTTGTATAGTTCTTCCATGTATTCTTTCCATCTCTTCTTGACCTCTTCAGCATCTACTAGGTCTCTACCATTGAAACTATTCAAAAACAGTATTAGACATTCCCCCAGCATCTTCAGATATTATCAGATTAAGAATATAAATAGGAAAATACATACATATAAGTAAGGTTTCCCTGATGACTCAGACAGTAAACAGTCCACCTGCAATGTGGGAGACCTGGGTTGGGAAGATCCCCTGGAGAAGGGAATGGCTATCCACTCCAGTATTCCCGCCTGGAGAATTCCATGGCTTGTCCATGGGGTTGCAAAGAGTCAGACACAATTGAGTGACGTTTACTTTCACTTTTCAAGAATGTAAAACAACCATTATTAAAATGTCTAAAGAATTTTTTAAAAAAGAAAATATGAACATGTAACACACCCTAAAAAAAAAAAAAAACCAGCAAAATTACAAAAAAGCTCAACAGACGCCCCACAGAGTGGGAGAAAATCATAGCAAATGAAATAACAGACAAAGAATTAATCTCCAAAATCTACAAGCAACTCAGACAACTCAGCACAGGAAAAACAAACAACCCAATCAAAAAATGGGAAAAAGATCTAAAGAGACGCCTCTCCAAAGAGGACATACAGATGGCCCAAAAGCACATGAAACGATGCTCAACCTCGCTTATCATTAGAGAAATGCAAATTACAACTACAATGAGATACCACCTCACACCCGTCAGAATCGCCATCATCAATAAATCGACAGACAATAAATGCTGGAGAGGGTGCGGAGAAAATGGAACCCTCTTGCATTGCTGGTGGGAATGTAAACTGATACAGCCTCTATGGAAGACAGTATGGAGATTCCTCATAAAACTAAAAACAGAAGCACCCTATGACCCAGCAATCCCACTATTAGACCTATATCCTGATGAAATCAAAAATGAAAGAGGCACCTGTACCCCAATGTTCATTGCAGCTCTCTATACAATAGCCAGAACATGGAAGTAACCTAGATGTCCATCGACAAATGAATGGACACAGAAGCTCTGGAATACCACTCAGCTGTTAAAAGAAATGCAAAGGGAAGACCGGTTTTTACTGACCACACCATCACAGTAATCTGGTTTATTGGGATCTTTTTTGTATAGTTCTTCCATGTATTCTTTCCATCTCTTCTTGACCTCTTCAGCATCTACTAGGTCTCTACCATTGAAACTATTCAAAAACAGTATTAGACATTCCCCCAGCATCTTCAGATATTATCAGATTAAGAATATAAATAGGAAAATACATACATATAAGTAAGGTTTCCCTGATGACTCAGACAGTAAACAGTCCACCTGCAATGTGGGAGACCTGGGTTGGGAAGATCCCCTGGAGAAGGGAATGGCTATCCACTCCAGTATTCCCGCCTGGAGAATTCCATGGCTTGTCCATGGGGTTGCAAAGAGTCAGACACAATTGAGTGACGTTTACTTTCACTTTTCAAGAATGTAAAACAACCATTATTAAAATGTCTAAAGAATTTTTTAAAAAAGAAAATATGAACATGTAACACACCCTAAAAAAAAAAAAAAACCAGCAAAATTACAAAAAAGCTCAACAGACGCCCCACAGAGTGGGAGAAAATCATAGCAAATGAAATAACAGACAAAGAATTAATCTCCAAAATCTACAAGCAACTCAGACAACTCAGCACAGGAAAAACAAACAACCCAATCAAAAAATGGGAAAAAGATCTAAAGAGACGCCTCTCCAAAGAGGACATACAGATGGCCCAAAAGCACATGAAACGATGCTCAACCTCGCTTATCATTAGAGAAATGCAAATTACAACTACAATGAGATACCACCTCACACCCGTCAGAATCGCCATCATCAATAAATCGACAGACAATAAATGCTGGAGAGGGTGCGGAGAAAATGGAACCCTCTTGCATTGCTGGTGGGAATGTAAACTGATACAGCCTCTATGGAAGACAGTATGGAGATTCCTCATAAAACTAAAAACAGAAGCACCCTATGACCCAGCAATCCCACTATTAGACCTATATCCTGATGAAATCAAAAATGAAAGAGGCACCTGTACCCCAATGTTCATTGCAGCTCTCTATACAATAGCCAGAACATGGAAGTAACCTAGATGTCCATCGACAAATGAATGGACACAGAAGCTCTGGAATACCACTCAGCTGTTAAAAGAAATGCAGAAGACTCAGTCCTAATGAGGTGGCTAGCTCTAGAACCTATCATAAAAAGTGAAGTAGTCAAAAAGAGAAAGACAAGTACAGTATACTAACTCATATATATGGAATTTAGTAAGATGGTCATGATAGCACATGCAGTGAACTCATGGAAAAACAGACAGAGAATAGACATAGGGACATTGTGGGGAACAAACAGTGATGGGGAGGCATAAAGGAAGTAACATGGAAACCTATACTGGCATGTGTGGAAAAGATAGCTATTGTCATTGTGCTAAGGGAATAGGAGTGCCTACAATCACTTGGGGCGATAGTCTGGAGGGGTGGGAGGGGAGGGAACTGGGAGGGGGGAGGGGACCAGGGATGTGCATATGAATGATCTGGGAACATACATGTCGGTGAACAACAAAACTCTGTAAAATCTTTAAAATAAAGAATTAAAAACTAAAAAACAAAAAAAAAAAAAACAGGAAGATTTGAGGAGAGAAAAACAGAACTTCCAAACATTATAAATATTATCAACGAAATAGGGCTTCCCTAGTGGTCCAGTGGGTAAGGACACCGCCTTGCAGTGCAAGGGGCACTGGTTCGAGCCCTGGCCTGGGAAGATCCCACGTGCCGCGGAGTGGCTGGACTAATGTGTCCAATTACCGAGTCGGAGCTCTGAAGCGCATGTGCCCAGAGCCGGTGCTCTGCGACAACAGATGCCACCGCGATGGGAGGCCCACACAGGCCAAAGAACAAAGATGGATGAAAATGGAGAAATGAAAGACCAATAGAAGTGGCCCGCCTGCTCCCCTCCCTCCCCACCCCATCCCCACCAAAATAAATAAATAAATAAATCTTTAAAAAAAAAAATTATCAATGAAATAAATGTGCATTGCTCAAGTTAAACAGCATGTTAGACATACAAAAGAGAATAATATACCTAGAAGAGAGAACTGAATAAATTACCAGGGTATAAACTACCCAGGATGCAGCAGAAAGGAGGCATACATATAAAAGACAAGGAAGAAAATTCATTGCAGCTCTCTATACAATAGCCAGAACATGGAAGTAACCTAGATGTCCATCGACAAATGAATGGACACAGAAGCTCTGGAATACCACTCAGCTGTTAAAAGAAATGCAGAAGACTCAGTCCTAATGAGGTGGCTAGCTCTAGAACCTATCATAAAAAGTGAAGTAGTCAAAAAGAGAAAGACAAGTACAGTATACTAACTCATATATATGGAATTTAGTAAGATGGTCATGATAGCACATGCAGTGAACTCATGGAAAAACAGACAGAGAATAGACATAGGGACATTGTGGGGAACAAACAGTGATGGGGAGGCATAAAGGAAGTAACATGGAAACCTATACTGGCATGTGTGGAAAAGATAGCTATTGTCATTGTGCTAAGGGAATAGGAGTGCCTACAATCACTTGGGGCGATAGTCTGGAGGGGTGGGAGGGGAGGGAACTGGGAGGGGGGAGGGGACCAGGGATGTGCATATGAATGATCTGGGAACATACATGTCGGTGAACAACAAAACTCTGTAAAATCTTTAAAATAAAGAATTAAAAACTAAAAAACAAAAAAAAAAAAAACAGGAAGATTTGAGGAGAGAAAAACAGAACTTCCAAACATTATAAATATTATCAACGAAATAGGGCTTCCCTAGTGGTCCAGTGGGTAAGGACACCGCCTTGCAGTGCAAGGGGCACTGGTTCGAGCCCTGGCCTGGGAAGATCCCACGTGCCGCGGAGTGGCTGGACTAATGTGTCCAATTACCGAGTCGGAGCTCTGAAGCGCATGTGCCCAGAGCCGGTGCTCTGCGACAACAGATGCCACCGCGATGGGAGGCCCACACAGGCCAAAGAACAAAGATGGATGAAAATGGAGAAATGAAAGACCAATAGAAGTGGCCCGCCTGCTCCCTCCCTCCCCACCCCATCCCCACCAAAATAAATAAATAAATAAATCTTTAAAAAAAAAAATTATCAATGAAATAAATGTGCATTGCTCAAGTTAAACAGCATGTTAGACATACAAAAGAGAATAATATACCTAGAAGAGAGAACTGAATAAATTACCAGGGTATAAACTACCCAGGATGCAGCAGAAAGGAGGCATACATATAAAAGACAAGGAAGAAAAACTAAGACAACAAAAGGTGAAAAGGCACTATTTAAAGAAATAATAGTGTGTAATTTTCTAGAATTTGAATGCATGAAACTACAGATTCAGGAAGCACAGAGAATCCTAAGTCAAAGTACATGCAAGGGTTTCTTTCTTATTTTTTTTAAAACTTTTATTTTACTTTTAACTTTTACAGAGCTTTGTTGTTTGCAGATATGTATGTTCCCAGATTAGTCTTATGTATATCCCCCTCATCCCGCCCCTCCAGACCGTTGCACAGCACCCCTCAAGCAAGGGTTTCTTAAAGATTTGTTTCAAGGAAGAAAAAAAAAAAATTCCGAAAGAAAAGTGTGAGGTACTAAAAAAAAGAGAAAGAAATTGGTATATCTTTAAAGAAAATTCAGCTATCAGATTGACAAAATTTTCAAGTCTGAAATTATTTTGATGATGCTACTGGGAAACAGGTACTTGTATATATCGCTAGTAGAAATAAAAAAATGACAAACCACTATAGAGGGAATCTAGGACAGCATTAGTCATACACTGGGTGATGAGTTCATGAATGTTATTCTCTATACTTTTCTATATATTTGAAATTTGTGTAATTTAAATAAACAAATAATTCTAATAGCAAAAAAATAAAACAAGTTTAGGCAAGGATGTAGAGAAAATGAAACCCTTGTGCACTGTTGGTAGGAATGTAAAATGATGTATCTACTACGGAAAAAAGTAAAAATAGAACTACCATGTGATCCAGCAACTCCACTTCCAGGTATAAACTCAAAGAATGAAAGGCAGTATCTTGAAGAGCTATTTGCATACCCAGCAGCATTATCACAATAGTTGGTATGTGGAAGGAGCCCAAGTGTTCATCGACGGATGAAGGGACAAGCAAAATACAATATATACATACTACGGAATATTATTCAGCCTTAAAAATGAAGAACTACAACATGTATAACCTTTGAGAACATTATCCTAAGTGAAATATGCCAGTCATAAAAGGCAAACACTGTATGATTCTCCTTATATGAGGTACTCAGAGTATCTCAAAATCTCAAAAAGTAGAATGAGACTTTAGGCTTAGAGCTACGCGGGGACCATGCAGTCTTCTGAGGGGCTCACAAATGCTTTTTTCAGGTCACAATGTCACATCCGTCCCCTCAAGGCTAAGTCCTCCAACTCCAGTGACCCCCGAGTCTTCTTCAATGTGGACATCGGAGTGGAGAAAGTTGGTCAAACTGTCTTGGAATTGTTTGCAAATGGTGTACCCAAAACTGCAGAAAATTCTTGTGCGTTGTGTACAGGAGAAAAAGGCACTGGACCCTCCACTGGGAAACCTCTCCATTTCAAAGAATGTCCTTTCCACTGAAGATTGCTTGGGATGCCTCCAGCCAACTTAAAGATTCCATGTCTTGCGGCTTCCCCTGGTGGTCCAGTGGGTAAGGACACTGCATTGCAGTGCAAGGGGCACCAGGTTCAATCCCTGGCCTGGAAAGATCCCACGTGCCGCGGAGCAGCTGGCCCGATGTGTCCAATCACTGAGCCGGAGCTCTGGGCGCATGCGCCATTTCCTTCTCCAGGGGATCTTCCTGACCCTGCAGATTGAACCCCTTCCTGTGTCAGTGGTAGGCCACTTGGGAAGGATATATCCAAAATTAGTCATACACTGGGTGATGAGTTCATGAATGTTATTCTCTATACTTTTCTATATATTTGAAATTTGTGTAATTTAAATAAACAAATAATTCTAATAGCAAAAAAATAAAACAAGTTTAGGCAAGGATGTAGAGAAAATGAAACCCTTGTGCACTGTTGGTAGGAATGTAAAATGATGTATCTACTACGGAAAAAAGTAAAAATAGAACTACCATGTGATCCAGCAACTCCACTTCCAGGTATAAACTCAAAGAATGAAAGGCAGTATCTTGAAGAGCTATTTGCATACCCAGCAGCATTATCACAATAGTTGGTATGTGGAAGGAGCCCAAGTGTTCATCGACGGATGAAGGGACAAGCAAAATACAATATATACATACTACGGAATATTATTCAGCCTTAAAAATGAAGAACTACAACATGTATAACCTTTGAGAACATTATCCTAAGTGAAATATGCCAGTCATAAAAGGCAAACACTGTATGATTCTCCTTATATGAGGTACTCAGAGTATCTCAAAATCTCAAAAAGTAGAATGAGACTTTAGGCTTAGAGCTACGCGGGGACCATGCAGTCTTCTGAGGGGCTCACAAATGCTTTTTTCAGGTCACAATGTCACATCCGTCCCCTCAAGGCTAAGTCCTCCAACTCCAGTGACCCCCGAGTCTTCTTCAATGTGGACATCGGAGTGGAGAAAGTTGGTCAAACTGTCTTGGAATTGTTTGCAAATGGTGTACCCAAAACTGCAGAAAATTCTTGTGCGTTGTGTACAGGAGAAAAAGGCACTGGACCCTCCACTGGGAAACCTCTCCATTTCAAAGAATGTCCTTTCCACTGAAGATTGCTTGGGATGCCTCCAGCCAACTTAAAGATTCCATGTCTTGCGGCTTCCCCTGGTGGTCCAGTGGGTAAGGACACTGCATTGCAGTGCAAGGGGCACCAGGTTCAATCCCTGGCCTGGAAAGATCCCACGTGCCGCGGAGCAGCTGGACCGATGTGTCCAATCACTGAGCCGGAGCTCTGGAGCGCATGCGCCATTTCCTTCTCCAGGGGATCTTCCTGACCCCTGCAGATTGAACCCCCATCTCGTGTGTCTCCTGCAATTTGTCAGATGAGTTCTCTACCACTAGCGCCACTTGGGAAGGAAGCCCAAGCATACCATGGAGGTATTGCAGCTTCAGTTCCAGACTGCCACAATAAAGCAATGTTGCACTAGAACAAGCCACAACGTTTTCGTTTCCCAGTGCATGTAAAACTTACATGTGCACTACAGTCTGTTACAAAGTGTATAATCGCAGTATGTCTGCAAAGATGTACATTTCTTAATCTAAAAATACTTTATTGCTAAAAATTACAGAACAAGTACAGTAGTGATGTCAAAGATCACTGGTCACAGCCAACTGTAGCAGGTAATAATGAAAAAGTTCAAAATATTGTAATAATATCAAAATGTGACACAGAGACAGGAAACAAGCAAATGCTGTTGGAAAAGTGGCACCAACAGACTTGCTCACTGTACAACTACCACAAATCCTCAAGTTGTAAAAAACAACACAGTCTGCAGAGTGTCATAAATGGAGGAATTGCCTGTATGTTAATGTCTGTAGAGAAGGAGAAAAAAAAAGGAGAATGACAGTTGCCTGGGGCTGGGAAAGTGGGGATTGGGAGTTACTGTTTAATGAGTCTGAGCTTCAGTCCACAAAATGGAAAAAGCTGTGGAGATGGATGGTAATAACGGTTGCATAATAATGTAAATGTACCTAATGCCGTAAACTGCACATTTATAATTGGTTAAGATGGTAAATTTTGTTTTACGTTATTTTCACAATAAAATTTTTAATCAAATTATCATTAAATCAGCTGTAACAAAAAAAAAGAGGGTTTGGGGGCTTTCTGGTGATCCAGTGGCTGAGAGTCTGCCTTGCAATGCAGGAGTCACCGGTTTGATCTCTGGTCAGGGAGGATCCCATGTGCTGAGTCGCAACTAAGCACACATGCCACAAATACTGAGCCCACACTTCACAGCCCAAAAGCTGCAAATACTGATTCCACACTCTGTAACTACTGGAGACCAAGCGTTCTAGAGCCCATGCTCCACTACAAGAGAAGCCACTGCAATGAGAAGCCAGCACACTGCAACTAGAGAGTAGTCCCTGCTCTCCACAACTAGAGAAAGCGCGTGTGGAGCAATGAAGACTCAGTGCAGCCAAAAATAAATTTTAGAAGTATAAAAAAAAGAAATGAGGGTTTTGCCAAAAAGAAGTCAGAAAGCAGGATGCTCCATGTTGTAGAACACTAAAAAATCAGTGTACACTCAACATGTCTTGGTTTTAAATTATTGACCATATAAACTTTGATGATCAATTCCTTTATAACTTTACATACAAGCAATAGGTATTCTAAAGAAATACATTTGGCAGCTTCCCTGGTGGTCCAGTGAGTGGAGAGTCTGCCTTGCAGTGCAGGGGGCACTGGTTCGATCCCTGGCCCGGGAGGATACCATGTGCCGCGGAGCGGCTACACTAGTGTGTCCTGTTGTGAGCCGGCGCTCTGGAATGCATGAGCCCAGAGCCGGTGCTCTGCAGTGAGAGAGGTCGCCGTGGTTGGAAGCCCACACAGGCCGAAGAGTGAGGATGGATGAAAAATAAATAGATGGAAGATCAATAAAAAGAGGCCAAAATTAAAAAAAAAAAAAACTTAAAAAATAAATAAAAAGATAAACAGATAAGCCCCTTTTATTTAAAAAAAAAAAAAAGACATTTGGAAATACAGTTGTCTCTTATTCTTTCACCCTAAAATTGCTTAAGTTAGTCCCTATAATCATCAGCTTTCACAATAACAAGCTAGCAGCTTATCCACAACTATTAGGTCCTAGAGAAAGGGTTGTTTTTGTCCTCAAAAGCTGTGAAACAAACTAAAGTTAAAAACCTTAAATACTGAAGTCTTTTTCTATTAATACTTTCCTAATGGACTGAACAGAAAAGCCAAGTGATGGGTCTGCTATAGACTACAAGAATTCTTACCTGGAAGATCACCCTTTGAGATGGTATCTGTATCCAAATTGTAGGTGTCCTGGAGACGTAACAGAGCTTTGGCTGCACCAACCTGATCTTCATCATTAGGGAAGTACTGTCTCTGAATAGTTAGATTAGAGATAAAACCTTAAAACAGAAGAGGGGGAAAAGATTTAGACATGAGTTTCAAATATACAATGTGGGGAATAAAGTGGGTAACTGTATTTGTATGGTGATGACATTTCATACCTAGACTTATCATGGTGATCATATTGAACAACACAGAAATATAGGATCAATATGTTGTAGCAACAGGAACTAACATAGTGTTGCAGGTTGATTATATTTCAAAAACAAACTCATAAAAAGAGATTGGATCTGTGGTTATCAGAGTACAGGGAATTCAGAGGAAGGCAGTCAAAATACAGAGTTCCAATTATAAATTAAATAAGTACTTGGGATGGAATGCACAACACAATAGATATAATTAACACTGCTACATAAAAATGTTAAGAGTAAATCCTAACAATTTTCATCATAAGGAGAAACATTTTTTTTCAATTTTTTAAATTCTGTATCTACAGGAGATGATGGATGTTCACTGAACTTAATGTGATAATCATTCTTAAGAGTAAGCACTGTGCTAGACACTTAAACTTTTGCCCTATGTCAATTATATCTCAATAAAATGGGAAGAAAAAAAGACTGCTCTGCAGTGAGAGAGGTCGCCGTGGTTGGAAGCCCACACAGGCCGAAGAGTGAGGATGGATGAAAAATAAATAGATGGAAGATCAATAAAAAGAGGCCAAAATTAAAAAAAAAAAAAACTTAAAAAATAAATAAAAAGATAAACAGATAAGCCCCTTTTATTTAAAAAAAAAAAAAAGACATTTGGAAATACAGTTGTCTCTTATTCTTTCACCCTAAAATTGCTTAAGTTAGTCCCTATAATCATCAGCTTTCACAATAACAAGCTAGCAGCTTATCCACAACTATTAGGTCCTAGAGAAAGGGTTGTTTTTGTCCTCAAAAGCTGTGAAACAAACTAAAGTTAAAAACCTTAAATACTGAAGTCTTTTTATATTAATACTTTCCTAATGGACTGAACAGAAAAGCCAAGTGATGGGTCTGCTATAGACTACAAGAATTCTTACCTGGAAGATCACCCTTTGAGATGGTATCTGTATCCAAATTGTAGGTGTCCTGGAGACGTAACAGAGCTTTGGCTGCACCAACCTGATCTTCATCATTAGGGAAGTACTGTCTCTGAATAGTTAGATTAGAGATAAAACCTTAAAACAGAAGAGGGGGAAAAGATTTAGACATGAGTTTCAAATATACAATGTGGGGAATAAAGTGGGTAACTGTATTTGTATGGTGATGACATTTCATACCTAGACTTATCATGGTGATCATATTGAACAACACAGAAATATAGGATCAATATGTTGTAGCAACAGGAACTAACATAGTGTTGCAGGTTGATTATATTTCAAAAACAAACTCATAAAAAGAGATTGGATCTGTGGTTATCAGAGTACAGGGAATTCAGAGGAAGGCAGTCAAAATACAGAGTTCCAATTATAAATTAAATAAGTACTTGGGATGGAATGCACAACACAATAGATATAATTAACACTGCTACATAAAAATGTTAAGAGTAAATCCTAACAATTTTCATCATAAGGAGAAACATTTTTTTTCAATTTTTTAAATTCTGTATCTACAGGAGATGATGGATGTTCACTGAACTTAATGTGATAATCATTCTATAATGTAAGTCAAAGCACTGTGCTAGACACTTAAACTTTTGCAGTACCATATGTCAATTATATCTCAATAAAATGGGAAGAAAAAAAGACTCTAGGACCTCACAGACTTCTAATTTTCAACAGAGCATTATAAGCATTTTTAAAGTATCTGTATTATTATAATCTTCCTCCATATTGTGTGTAAGAAGAAAAAATTAAATACACTCAGTGAGACTTGACATACCTTTTTTTTTTTAATAAAATATTTGTTTATTTTATGTATTTGGCTGTGCCTGGCCTTAGTTGCAGCATGTAGGATCTAGTTCCCTGACCGGGGATTGAACCCTGGCCCCCCGAATTGGGAACACAGAGTCTTAGCCACTGGACCACCATGGAAGCCCGACATACCTTTCTAATCTGTTCAATCTTCCTAAACCTTTTTTAATGTTGCTTAAGTACTCTGAGGTCATTGCATAAATTATATCTATATAAGCAGGTAAAGATTAACATAATAAGTGAATTTTTAGTTATACAGCATAGCCTCCACTAAGCCTGAAAAGCAAACAGATTTAAAGATTTGAAAACGACATTCACCAGCAACCAATTATACTTTCAGATAACAGTAAGTTAAAACATACACTCTTAAAGTTCTATTTTCTTGGGCTTCCTGGTGGTCCAGTGGGTAAAGAATCCGCCTTGCAGTGCAAGAGGCACCGGTTCAACCCCTGGCAGGAAGATCACGTGCCGGAGCGCTGGGCCAGTGCTTAAAGTAGCATACACTGCCCTTAAAAGTCATACAAGGAACTAACAGGAGTTGATTATATTTCAAAAACAAACTCATAAAAAGAGATTGGATCTGTGGTTATCAGAGTACAGGGAATTCAGAGGAAGGCAGTCAAAATACAGAGTTCCAATTATAAATTAAATAAGTACTTGGGATGGAATGCACAACACAATAGATATAATTAACACTGCTACATAAAAATGTTAAGAGTAAATCCTAACAATTTTCATCATAAGGAGAAACATTTTTTTTCAATTTTTTAAATTCTGTATCTACAGGAGATGATGGATGTTCACTGAACTTAATGTGATAATCATTCTATAATGTAAGTCAAAGCACTGTGCTAGACACTTAAACTTTTGCAGTACCATATGTCAATTATATCTCAATAAAATGGGAAGAAAAAAAGACTCTAGGACCTCACAGACTTCTAATTTTCAACAGAGCATTATAAGCATTTTTAAAGTATCTGTATTATTATAATCTTCCTCCATATTGTGTGTAAGAAGAAAAAATTAAATACACTCAGTGAGACTTGACATACCTTTTTTTTTTTTTAATAAAATATTTGTTTATTTTATGTATTTGGCTGTGCCTGGCCTTAGTTGCAGCATGTAGGATCTAGTTCCCTGACCGGGGATTGAACCCTGGCCCCCCGAATTGGGAACACAGAGTCTTAGCCACTGGACCACCATGGAAGCCCGACATACCTTTCTAATCTGTTCAATCTTCCTAAACCTTTTTTAATGTTGCTTAAGTACTCTGAGGTCATTGCATAAATTATATCTATATAAGCAGGTAAAGATTAACATAATAAGTGAATTTTTAGTTATACAGCATAGCCTCCACTAAGCCTGAAAAGCAAACAGATTTAAAGATTTGAAAACGACATTCACCAGCAACCAATTATACTTTCAGATAACAGTAAGTTAAAACATACACTCTTAAAGTTCTATTTTCTTGGGCTTCCCTGGTGGTCCAGTGGGTAAAGAATCCGCCTTGCAGTGCAAGAGGCACCGGTTCAACCCCTGGCACGGGAAGATCCCACGTGCCGCGGAGCGGCTGGGCCAGTGTGTCCAATTATAAGTCAGCACTCTGGAGCACATGTGCCCAGAGCCAGTGTTCTGCAACCAAAGAGGCCACTGCAATGGGACGCCCACACATGCCAAAGAATAAAGATGGATGAAAACAAATGATGACTTAGAGGCAAAAAAAAAATTCTATTTTCTTCTACCATATGCCATGGATCACATACATGTGCAAATATAGAGTCTGGTGGAATTCTTTAAGGAGATGGGAGAGATAACTATATATTTCAGAGTATCAGGTAAGCTAGTTTATTAAAATATATTTAGATCAGTTTAATTACTGAATATAGTGTTCATCAGTCAAGGTTTGCTTTATATAAATCCTAGTATTAATTTTAAAAGCTTTTACATAAAACACAGCAAAAATCAAACTCAGAAACTAATTACTGATAACCATATAACTCCTGGGACTTCCCCGATGGCTTAGCAGCTAAAGAATCTGCCTGCAATGCAGGAGAAACAAGAGACATGGGTGTGATTCCTGGATGGGGAAGATCCCTGGAGAAGGAAAATGACAGGCAACCTACTCCAGCATTCTTGACCCCCAAAACATCCCATGGACAAAGGAACCTGGTGGGCTACAGTTCAAAGGGTTGCAAAGAGCTGGACACAACTGAGCAACTAAGCACAAACCCACACAGAGAACTCCTAAGGAAAAGGGATGCTAAATACTCCTTAAGAAGTCAATACAAGAGTAACAAAAAGTGATTTTAAATCTGAATAGTACATGTCGTCATTTGCAGATCAAAGTTAGATATGAGACTTCCATCCATTTTCATTTACTTATAATCAACTATGCACACTCTGAACATCAAAAGGTCAAGTATTTTTATGCTAATTAAATGTACAAAGGAAAAACTAATTGAAGAGGCCAAAGTTAATATTAAGCATATTTTTTAGTTTTAAGTCACAGTATCCACACAGCTTTTTTACAAGCGAGTTTTACAGAGAACTGTAACATTTTCTCTGTCCCAGAACAAAATTTCCTATAAGTTGCTTAAAATCCTCTCTAATAAAAAGAGAAAATATATACCTTCTATGGTATTATGGGATGACTATCACAAATTAAATGCCAATGTCTTAAGGTTTACCTTATTAAAAAAAACTTAAGTCATATAGGTCATTACATAAGATTTAAAGAACAAAAATGGGTACACACACACACACGCACACATAGATGACCTGAAAAATGTTCTCATGGTGTTATATAAGAGAGCATATAATCACAGGTATTTCCTTCTCATCTCAAAGTGAGTATTCACAAGTGCTTGCCCTAATTGTTCTTAGCCAGGTTTTCCCGTCCTATGTGTAACAGTTTAGTTTACCGCTCACAAACACTTGAAAACACCCTTGGAGTATTTCACCTACACAGCTGTCTCAGGTCTCTTTTTGCCATCTTCAACTATTCAACCAATACTATGTACTAGGCATAATAATACCTTTACTTCCTTAATCTCAAGACTTAGTTTTCTGTATCTAAAATATCTCAATACTCCCACTACAATTTTACTGTTTCATTGAGAAGGACATTCATTATGTTTGCACCCTCAGTTTTTAAATTTACTATGTTAAGCCAAACAATAATAAGCTTCAAAATACTAAGTAAAGCACAGCTAATGTTTTTCCTTATTAGTTTCACTCCCACTACAATAATAATTGATGAGAAGATAAAGGATTACTCATATATTTTAAAAATCTATAGGTAATCCTACAATGAATATGATACCCTCAGAAATTAAGCTATATGCCAATGATCGATTCACTTTTGTAGATTTCAAAGTGAAAGGACCACTGCTAAATGGAAGTAGAAATTACTTTTTTAACAATAAAATTTCATTTTTCTTTGTTTTCAGCTTTTGTTCATCTTTTTTTTGTGATTGAGAATTCAGGATCTAAGTTAAATTAACTCTAGTCAAATCAAACACATTTCAGCAATAATTCAGATATAAGACTGAACACCTGATGTTCTGGGAACTGAATTTATCACTTCTCTTGGCATTTCTACAGGAGGTAGCAAAAATGCTTTTTTTTTGGCTCATTAGTTTTACCATCTGACTTACCATCTGACATATCCTTAAGGACCAGATTCTCCAACTCACTCCACTCAGTGTTCAGACGTTTCATTAACTTGAATGCATTTACAGGGTGTCCAACAAATCCTTCTGGATCTTTTGTTGCTGTGCTGGTTAATCGATCTAACTTCTCTGCCCATCTAAAATGTAAGACATAAATGGAATATACATAAAAGTATATACATACTTAATGAGGAAGAACACAATTCAGTAAAGCACTCAATGAAGATCAGAGGTTTTTGAGTTAAGACTCACTTTAAAACATTTTTGAAGCAAAATTATAGATTTTTTTAAAAGCAAGATTCTCTTACAGACAAAATCTAACTTGACAAAATCAAAATGTAACTACAAGACTTTTAGTTTTGTTTCTCCCAAATGGTTACAGTAAATCTAACATATCTTAGTAAAAGTTGTGACTGGATCCCTCTAGTAAGAGTCTAAAAATTATTTCCCTACAAGTCCTTAAGACCAAATAATTGATTATTAAAAAGTACAAATCGGCCCAATCCAAATTCAGTCATATATTCATTTAAATCAAACTAATGGCAAAATTTTATATTCAGTACTTAGAAACTACATTAAAAAAAAAAGGCCTGGGGCTTCACTGGTGTTCCAGTGGTTGAGAATCTGCCTGCCAGTGCAGGGGACACAGATTTAATCCCTGTTCTGGGAAGATCCCACATGCCAAATGGCAACTAAGCCCATGCGCCACAACTACTTAACCAGCATTCTAGAACACTCAAGCTACAACTGCTGAAACCCGTGTGCCTAGAGCCTGTGTTCTGCAACAAGAGAAGTCACTGCAGTAAAAGCCCACACACCGCAACTAGAGAGTAGCCCTTGCTCTCCACAAACTAGAGAAAGCCTTAGCACAGCAATGAAGACCCAGCACAAACAAAAATAAATAAATAAATAAAAGTAAATTAGCACTTGAAGGAAAATTGTATCAATTAAATAATATTATACTTTTCACTGTAATCTCTAGAATGGAACCAAAGGACTAAAGGATAAATAGCAGTGAAAAACTGCTTGATTAGGGAGGACAGAAGATGATAAAAGATATTAGCAGTCATTAAAAAAATACCATCAGTCAATTACCCGTACCCTTCTATATTCTTATCTCAATCCATAATTCTTCCATGTGAAGTCTTAAATTGAGCCTAACTTTTGTTTTCTGGGCTCCCATTTTAGCCTTCAACTAGCCTTTTAGACTGATGGAAGGATTTCACTTTCACTTACGGAATGTTTTAGCCAGGAAGAAAATATACAGGTGGAGTCAGAGTTATAATAAGTAAAACACTTAAGCTTACTTTTTTATTTGTTCTAATTTGTCCTCTTCAGCCTTTATGTAGTCTTTCAGGGAAGTCACCAGATCTTTTTCAGTATGAATCAAATCAGTCATTTGACCTAGGAGGAAAAGAGAAGAAAGTTACGAAATACGCATACTGTCAAAACAAGTATCCTAGAGTAATTCAAGAATGACTGAGAATGCTTCATTTAACATAAGGACTTAACTGGCATGAACTAGATATGCTGCAGAGAGCATTATTTTTTTTTCTTCTGTTTTTAAAACCAGAAAAATAAAAATTAAGCCCCTAACTTTTCTAAGCATGTGTTCCAATTCTAATTCTCAAGCTACTTAATTCTGTAAGCTTGGACCATATCGACAATTATCTCTTCACCTAAAAATTTTTAATTTCAAAACATTACTTTCCAAAGATCAATGTTTCTTCTTCCCTTACCACCTTCCTCACCTTTTTTTGGTTTTCAGGCTAATTTAAATTTTCATTAAATCAACGAAGAACACATTAACAAAAAGTATACTTCACAACTGAAATTCAAATATCCGTATTTAGTTATTCCTAATGGGATGAGGGGAAAAAAAGCACTAGTCACTCAGTCATGTTTGACTCTTTGCTATGCCATGGACTGTAGCCTGCCAGGTTCTTTTATGCACATAATTTTCTAGGCAAGAATACTGAAGCAGTTGCCATTCTCTTTGCCAGGGAATCTTCCTGACCCAGGGGTCGAACCCGGGTCTCCTGCATTGCAGGCAAATTCTTTACTATCAGAGTCATCAGGGAAGTCCCAATGGTATAAGAGAACTCATAGAGTTTACCATCGAAAATTAACTGTCATAAATATACATGTTTGTATTTTACTTAGCTCCGAATCCAAGGGTAAAACTGTCAAAAGGATGTAGGAAAACACCTCTTTTAAAGCACAAAATAAAAAAGACTAAGTATAGGGCTTCCCCTGGTGGTGCAGTGGGTGGGGACACCGCCTTGCAGTGCAAGGGGCGCTGGTTCAAGCCCTGGCCTGGGAAGATCCCACGTGCCGTGGAGCGGCTGGACTGATGTGTCCAATTACCGAGCCGGAGCTCTGGAGCGCATGCGGCCAGAGCCGCCGCTCTGCAACGACAGAGGCCACCATGATGGGAGGCCCACGGGAGCCAAAGAACAAAGACGGATGAACATAGAGAAACGAAAGACCAATAGAAGTGGCCCGCCTGCTCCCCTCCTTCCCCAACCCGACCCCCGCCCAAAATAAATAAATAAATTAAAAAAAAAAAAAAAAAAGACTAAGTATATATATCAAATGATTTGCTGGGCGAACTCATTACCAGAGAATTTTCTTTTGCAAGCATTTCTAAATTTTCATTACTTTCTAATCTGAAAATACATTCCTTTTGTAATCAGAAAAAAAAACTTAATTTAAAGAACTGACTTTTAAAAAGAGAGATTTTTAGAGGGGCAGAGACTGAAGTAATGCTTCAGTCCATGGGAAAACAATGTATTTTTTTTTACTGATTTAAAAACATGAAAAAAAGGAAAATATTAAATACCAAAACACCACCACAAAGAAATTAATTAAGACTTACCAATTGAAGTAAAAAAGCCTGGGTGGGCCAAAGATTGGGGAAGCAGAATCCCTACAACTAAAATATACCAGATCATCTTCAAAGGCTTAGTTTTACAGGATCACTCACCTACAAGAGAAATATGGAGATTATTTCAAAAAAGGAAGGACAGGAAAACTTCCTAACCTATTTTTCCTATGAATAAAATGTAAGTCAGAAAAAAAAAAAGTAAGTCAAACTCCAGGATTGTCCTGACCCAGGGGTCGAACCCGGGTCTCCTGCATTGCAGGCAAATTCTTTACTATCAGAGTCATCAGGGAAGTCCCAATGGTATAAGAGAACTCATAGAGTTTACCATCGAAAATTAACTGTCATAAATATACATGTTTGTATTTTACTTAGCTCCGAATCCAAGGGTAAAACTGTCAAAAGGATGTAGGAAAACACCTCTTTTAAAGCACAAAATAAAAAAGACTAAGTATAGGGCTTCCCCTGGTGGTGCAGTGGGTGGGGACACCGCCTTGCAGTGCAAGGGGCGCTGGTTCAAGCCCTGGCCTGGGAAGATCCCACGTGCCGTGGAGCGGCTGGACTGATGTGTCCAATTACCGAGCCGGAGCTCTGGAGCGCATGCGGCCAGAGCCGCCGCTCTGCAACGACAGAGGCCACCATGATGGGAGGCCCACGGGAGCCAAAGAACAAAGACGGATGAACATAGAGAAACGAAAGACCAATAGAAGTGGCCCGCCTGCTCCCCTCCTTCCCCAACCCGACCCCCGCCCAAAATAAATAAATAAATTAAAAAAAAAAAAAAAAAAGACTAAGTATATATATCAAATGATTTGCTGGGCGAACTCATTACCAGAGAATTTTCTTTTGCAAGCATTTCTAAATTTTCATTACTTTCTAATCTGAAAATACATTCCTTTTGTAATCAGAAAAAAAAACTTAATTTAAAGAACTGACTTTTAAAAAGAGAGATTTTTAGAGGGGCAGAGACTGAAGTAATGCTTCAGTCCATGGGAAAACAATGTATTTTTTTTTACTGATTTAAAAACATGAAAAAAAGGAAAATATTAAATACCAAAACACCACCACAAAGAAATTAATTAAGACTTACCAATTGAAGTAAAAAAGCCTGGGTGGGCCAAAGATTGGGGAAGCAGAATCCCTACAACTAAAATATACCAGATCATCTTCAAAGGCTTAGTTTTACAGGATCACTCACCTACAAGAGAAATATGGAGATTATTTCAAAAAAGGAAGGACAGGAAAACTTCCTAACCTATTTTTCCTATGAATAAAATGTAAGTCAGAAAAAAAAAAAAAAAGTAAGTCAAACTCCAGGATTGTCCACAGAACACTGTTAATTCTAGTAAATTGATTTAATAATTTAGTAAGAGCTACTATCTTATTCTTCATAAAGAGTATCCACTTGATAGTTCATGTTAAAGAAAATACATATGTTTGCTATCACCATGAAAATATATGCTTTAAAATGCAGCTTGTTTTCTCTTTACTTAACACTATTAGACTAATTGGAGAGTAGTACAATTTTCATTAAGTTTTCTTTGTGATCTAGATTCTAAGCCATGAACTTTCCATTAAAATATACCACTTTATTAGAGTAACAATTCAAATACTACCAAACTACATTCTAAAATGTCAGACTATGTCTAAAGGGACAAAGGTTTCAGAGCTTTCTGTTAATCCTCTATATTCCTAACTTGGTCCATCTTTTCCCTATAATGGTTTTAAATTTGAAAATAAGTTCAATTAAAAGTTGTAGGTTTGGGGGGTTTCCGGGGGGCTTCCGGGGGGCTTCCCCTGGTGGTCCAGTGGGTAAGGACACCGCCTTGCAGTGCAAGGGGCGCCGGTTTGAGCCCTGGCCTGGGAAGATCCCACGTGCCGTGGAGCGCCTGGACTGATGTGTCCAATCACCGAGCCGGAGCTCTGGAGCACATGCGCCCAGAGCCGGCGCTCTGCAACGACAGACGCCACCGCGATGGGAGGCCCACAGGAGTCAAAGAACGAAGAGGAATGAAAATAGAGAAATGAAAGACCAATGGAAGTGGCCCGTCTGCTCCCCTCCTTCCCTAACCTGACCCCCACCCAAAGTAAATAAAAAAAAAAAAGTTGTAGGTTTGGGAGTGATGAGAATGTTCCAAAATACACTGTGGTGACTGACAGTTGAAGGACACTGTGAAACTACTAAAAAGCCCAACCTGAATGCAAGCTGCAAACTGTCAATTTAAAATTGTCATCTCTCTTAATTAAGACTTACCAATTGAAGTAAAAAGCCTGGGTGGGCCAAAGATTGGGGAAGCAGAATCCTACAACTAAAATATACCAGATCATCTTCAAAGGCTTAGTTTTACAGGATCACTCACCTACAAGAGAAATATGGAGATTATTTCAAAAAAGGAAGGACAGGAAAACTTCCTAACCTATTTTTCCTATGAATAAAATGTAAGTCAGAAAAAAAAAAAAAAAGTAAGTCAAACTCCAGGATTGTCCACAGAACACTGTTAATTCTAGTAAATTGATTTAATAATTTAGTAAGAGCTACTATCTTATTCTTCATAAAGAGTATCCACTTGATAGTTCATGTTAAAGAAAATACATATGTTTGCTATCACCATGAAAATATATGCTTTAAAATGCAGCTTGTTTTCTCTTTACTTAACACTATTAGACTAATTGGAGAGTAGTACAATTTTCATTAAGTTTTCTTTGTGATCTAGATTCTAAGCCATGAACTTTCCATTAAAATATACCACTTTATTAGAGTAACAATTCAAATACTACCAAACTACATTCTAAAATGTCAGACTATGTCTAAAGGGACAAAGGTTTCAGAGCTTTCTGTTAATCCTCTATATTCCTAACTTGGTCCATCTTTTCCCTATAATGGTTTTAAATTTGAAAATAAGTTCAATTAAAAGTTGTAGGTTTGGGGGGTTTCCGGGGGGCTTCCGGGGGGCTTCCCCTGGTGGTCCAGTGGGTAAGGACACCGCCTTGCAGTGCAAGGGGCGCCGGTTTGAGCCCTGGCCTGGGAAGATCCCACGTGCCGTGGAGCGCCTGGACTGATGTGTCCAATCACCGAGCCGGAGCTCTGGAGCACATGCGCCCAGAGCCGGCGCTCTGCAACGACAGACGCCACCGCGATGGGAGGCCCACAGGAGTCAAAGAACGAAGAGGAATGAAAATAGAGAAATGAAAGACCAATGGAAGTGGCCCGTCTGCTCCCCTCCTTCCCTAACCTGACCCCCACCCAAAGTAAATAAAAAAAAAAAAAAAAAGTTGTAGGTTTGGGAGTGATGAGAATGTTCCAAAATACACTGTGGTGACTGACAGTTGAAGGACACTGTGAAACTACTAAAAAGCCAACCAATCGTGAACATTAAATGGGTGAACAGTGTGATATGCAAGCTAGCAAACTGTCAATTTAAAATTGTCATCTCTCTTCAAGGAGCCAATGTTCAGTTTTTTTCTCTTATCTACTGTGTTCTATGTAAAAAATCCTTAGCACAGTACATAGCTGTAGCATTTAAGAAAAAAAAAAAAAAAAAACCTGGCAGCAAAGCCCTTCTCTCTTTTTTCTTGGTCCCCTGTAGAGCTGTCTGTTCTGGAATCGATTCTTCATGGCAGATGCAGATTTTCAACTAACCAGCAGAAAAATTTTACCCTGCTTTCCCAAAGGCCCTGTTAGCACTCTTCTCTTACTCTTTCTCTACCACATACAGGGACTTTAAGCCCTTCTCCTTTATAACCTTAAGGAAAATAAGTTACCATTGCAACCGTGCTTACCCCAAGAACAGACAGCCATTGTTTATTCTGACTTGTCACCCTATTCCTCTTTGTGCAGGCACCTCTGACTCTCCCTAAGCAACTTCACCTAAAGCAACAGGTTTAAGTCCACTTAGTCCACCTTAGAAAACTTCCTCTCTTTCTTTCTCTCTCTTTCACAAACACACAACACTTTCCCCTAGCTTGAATCAATAAAAATAGATCACCACAGAAACTGACACTCTGGAAGTCCTCCTAAGTCTCCTCCTCCAGAACCACACGGTAGTGAAATGCACTGTTCTCTTGGCTGCCTTACAGTGACGCTTTGGGAAGGCTTCTAGAATGTAGCAGATGCAGATACTTCCTCTCCTGGGCTCTGGCCAAAGCACAAGGCTTTTGCAAAATCCTGGGCTGTCTGAACAATCTAGAATTTTCTCACTGTTTAAACAGATTTCTGCCATAATTTCTTTATAAATGAATTTTATTTCCAGCAAATACAAATGCTTCTGCAGTACTAAGAGAAGGCTAATCAGAAATGTTGTCTAAACATTAACTCTGATGAGAAAGTTTAGATTTGTCATAATCAGAAGTTATCATTTTTTTCATTGCTAAAATGTAATTTTGTCACTAAAGTTTCTCTGTCATCTTTCATTGTCCTTAAACCTCACAATGAATCAAGAAACACAGGCCTACAGAAATTGCCAAAAAGAAGCTCGAAAATTTCTTCATTCTAGATGAAACAGAGTTAAAGTCAACAAAAAATAAAACAACGAAAGTTACTGGATCTCTGAAAAGAGAATTTTTAAACCTACAAAATAAGACAACCTATCAAAAGCAAGATGGAATTAAAATACCCAAAATAGTTTAGGTTTATTTATGTTTTTAAAAAACTAAACTACAAACTAGAAAGCTGAAGAAAACAGAGTTCATTTAAGGAACTCCTACAAATCAGGAAGAAACCCAAGACATTAGCCGATAAGTGGATTAAGAACCCAGAAAGCCACAAGAGGAACTACAGTTAACTAAACTCCTCAAACCAAAAACCCACTCATTAGTAATCAAGGACACAAAAAATCAAAATAAGATAGCCAGTTTTTGTATATCAAATGAACAATTAAACAAATTTCACAGCTTAAAATATCTAATGATAGTGCTATATGTAAAGAAACTTAAAATGAACATATTCCTTACTTATAAATTTAAATGAAAAACAAGATTTAAAAATTAACATCAACTCTCATTCATGGCTGGTGGGACTGCAAAATGGTACTACTCTGGAAGACAGTTTGGCAGCTTCTTAAAAAATTAAATATAAAGTTAAAAGTAAAATAAAAGTTTTAAAATAAATTAAATATACTCTTACCATATGATCCAGGGATCATGCTTAGTATTTACTCAAAGGAGTTGAAAATTTATGTCCACAGAAAAGCCTGCACATGGGTATTTATAGAAGCTTTATTTATAATGGCCAAAACTTGGAACCAACCAAGCTGTCCTTTAGAAGATAAACAGATAAAACTGTGATACCTTTAGGCAACAGAATACTATTCAATGCTAAAAAAGAAATGAGCTATATTAAGCCATTAAAAAACATGGAAGAAACTTAAACATATATTACTAAGTGAAAGAAGTCAATCTTAAAAGACTATATACTGTATACTTGCAGCTATATGACATTCTGCAAGAGGTAAAACTATGAAGAGAATAAAAAGATCAGTGGTGAGTAGAAGCAGAGGATGAAGAGAAGGAACACAGAGGATTAAAAATGAAAATACTCTATAAGATCATAATAACGAATACACATCATTATATATTTATTCAATTTACAAAATTTACAGCACCAAGAAGGAAGGCGGAATGGTAAACTATGGCCTTTGGGCAATTATGATGTGTTAATGCAGACCATCATTATAAAATGCCATAGATTAAAGTCAACAAAAAATAAAACAACGAAAGTTACTGGATCTCTGAAAAGAGAATTTTTAAACCTACAAAATAAGACAACCTATCAAAAGCAAGATGGAATTAAAATACCCAAAATAGTTTAGGTTTATTTATGTTTTTAAAAAACTAAACTACAAACTAGAAAGCTGAAGAAAACAGAGTTCATTTAAGGAACTCCTACAAATCAGGAAGAAACCCAAGACATTAGCCGATAAGTGGATTAAGAACCCAGAAAGCCACAAGAGGAACTACAGTTAACTAAACTCCTCAAACCAAAAACCCACTCATTAGTAATCAAGGACACAAAAAATCAAAATAAGATAGCCAGTTTTTGTATATCAAATGAACAATTAAACAAATTTCACAGCTTAAAATATCTAATGATAGTGCTATATGTAAAGAAACTTAAAATGAACATATTCCTTACTTATAAATTTAAATGAAAAACAAGATTTAAAAATTAACATCAACTCTCATTCATGGCTGGTGGGACTGCAAAATGGTACTACTCTGGAAGACAGTTTGGCAGCTTCTTAAAAAATTAAATATAAAGTTAAAAGTAAAATAAAAGTTTTAAAATAAATTAAATATACTCTTACCATATGATCCAGGGATCATGCTTAGTATTTACTCAAAGGAGTTGAAAATTTATGTCCACAGAAAAGCCTGCACATGGGTATTTATAGAAGCTTTATTTATAATGGCCAAAACTTGGAACCAACCAAGCTGTCCTTTAGAAGATAAACAGATAAAACTGTGATACCTTTAGGCAACAGAATACTATTCAATGCTAAAAAAGAAATGAGCTATATTAAGCCATTAAAAAACATGGAAGAAACTTAAACATATATTACTAAGTGAAAGAAGTCAATCTTAAAAGACTATATACTGTATACTTGCAGCTATATGACATTCTGCAAGAGGTAAAACTATGAAGAGAATAAAAAGATCAGTGGTGAGTAGAAGCAGAGGATGAAGAGAAGGAACACAGAGGATTAAAAATGAAAATACTCTATAAGATCATAATAACGAATACACATCATTATATATTTATTCAATTTACAAAATTTACAGCACCAAGAAGGAAGGCGGAATGGTAAACTATGGCCTTTGGGCAATTATGATGTGTTAATGCAGACCCATCAATTTTAATAAATATGCCATTCTGGTGGGGGGCTACACATGTTGTGGGTAGAGAGTGCATTGGACATCTTACCACCCTCTCAATTTTGCTGTGAAGCTAAAACTACTCTAAAAAATTTTGAAGCTAAAGCTCTAATACCTTGGCTACCTGATGTGAAGGGCTGACTCACTAGAAAAGACCCTGATGCTGGGAAAAATTGAAGGCAGAAGGGGAAAGGGATGACAGAGGATGACACGGTTGGATGGCATCACTGAGTCAATGGACAAGAGTTTGAGCAAGCTGCAGGAGGTGGTGAAGGACAAGGAAGCCTGGTGTGCTGCAGCCCATGGGGTTGCAAAGAGTTGGACTTGACTGAATGACTGAACAGCAGTTAACAGCAGTGTTAACTACGTGTACTTTGTTGTTCAATAAATATCCAGAACTTTTTTATCAGTAAAAAAAAAACTGTCTTGAAAAAAAATAAACACAGGCTTCCCTGGTGGTTCAGTACGTAAAGAGACTGCCTTGCAGTGCAAGGGGCACCGGTTCAACCCCTGGCCTGGGAAGATCCCATATGCCGCGGAGCTGGACCAGTGTGTCCAATTACCAGTCAGCGCTCTGGAGCACGTGTGCCCAGAGCCAGCGCTCTGCAGCAAGAGAAGCCACCACAGTGCGAGGCCCACACAGGCCAAAGAATAAAGATGGATGAAACATAAATAAATAAAAAAACAGTAAGAGGCCAAAGTTAAAAAAAAAAATGACTTAGCAAAAAAATTAAAATAAACACCATACAACTCTGGTGGGATCTGCCTGAAAAACGAGATTAAGTTTCTACTACACTGAAAGTTATAAATACTAATTTAGACAAAGAAAAAACATTCTAATATGATCATAACTATGCAGGAAAATATGCAGAGGAAATTAATCAAAATGTTGTCTCTGGAAGGCAGAACATAAAGTGATTTTTTTTTCCTATTTCTAAGTATTTTCCAGGTGTTTTGGGCTTCGCCTGATGGCTTAGTGGTAAAGAATCCTCCTGCCATTGCAGGAGACAGGTTCAAACCCTTGGTCAGGAAGAGCCCCTGGAGAAGGAAATGGCAGCCCACTCCAATGTTCTTGGCTGGGAAATCCCATAGACAGAGGAGCCTGGTGGGCTACAGCCCACGGGATCACAAAAGAGTCAAGACAGGACTTAACGACTAAACAATATCAACATAGGGTATATACATGTTTATACTCAATGTTTATTTTTTCTCACCATGTAACAGGTTTTCTGTTTTATTTTTATTGAAGTATAGTTGCCTTACAATGGTTGTGCAAATCTCTGCTGTACAGCAAAATGACTCATGTATACATAGACATTCTTTTTAAAAAATATTCTTTTCCATTAAGGTTTATGACAGGATATTGAGTACAATTCTCTGTGCTATACAGTAGGATCATGCTGTTTATCCGTCCTACATATATAATAGTTTACATCTGTGAATCCCAAATCTCCAGTCTTTCTCTCCTCCCACACCCCTTTCCCTTGGCAGCCACAAGTTTTTTCTCTGTGTCTGTGAGTCTGTTTCTGTTTTGTAGATAGGTTTATTCATGTCCATATAAGTGACACCATACAATATTTGTCTTTTCTTATTTCACTTCATATGATAATCTCTAGTTGCATCAATGTTGCTGCAAACGCCATTAATCCATTTCTTTTCGTGGCTGAGTAGTATTCCATAGCATACAGGTAACACATCATCTTTATCCATTCATTGTCAATGGACATTTAGGATGTTTCCATGTTTTGGTGGAAACCTATACTATCATACGTTAAAAAGATAGCTACTGCCATTGCGCTATGGGAGCAGGGGATCCTGCAGGGGTGCTGTGTGATAGCCTGAAGGGGTGGGATGGGGTGGGTACTGGGAAAGGGGTGGAGGAAGGAAGGGGCCATGACTAATCTGGGATTATACGTATCAGTAAACAACAAAACTCTGTAAAAGTTAAAAGTAAAATAAAAATAATTATAAAAAAAAAATATGTTTCCATGTTTTGGAAATGATGCTGCTATGAATATAGGGGTGCACGTATCTTTTTGAACTATAGTTTTGCCTGTGTATATGCCCAGAAGTGGGATTGCTGGATCACATGGCAATTTTATTTTTAGTTTTATGAGGAACTGCTATACTGTATTCTACAGTGGCAGTACCAACTAACACTCCCACCACCAGTGCAGAAGGGTTCCCATTTCTCCATACCCTCTGCAGCATTTGCTGTTTGTAGACTTCTAATGAGGGCCATTCTGACCTGTGTGAGGCAGTACCTCTTAGTAGCTTTGATTTGCATTTTTCTAATTACCTTTACTTTTATAATGACAAAAATTAACTCTACACGAAATCAAACACCTAAAACATCGATTTCTGTATTGTGAAAGCCTTTAACAAAGTTATTAACCACACTCTAACAACAATAAAGTAGCAAACACATCTGTGCATGTCCCATTTTCTAACTCTATAATCCTCAAGGTTGTCTTACTCTGCTTCAAAGATGGTTAAGCTTATTTGAAGGCAACCCAGATATCTAGCAGTGAACTACATTGTCAGAGTGGCACGCTTTTCTATTCTCCTCTCTCCCAGAAATAGACATATGACCCAGGTTAAGCCAGTCACTGGCCCTCATTCCCATGAACATAACTGTTGAAGAGTGGGCTTATGAAATGGTAAAAAGCAGCTCTGGAATTGCTAAGCTCAGAGGACTTGAATTTGGAGCTGCCTATGACCATCTGTCCCACTTGACAAGGACACACAGGAACCTAATCTATAAAAATGACAAAGCCGAGCAGTTTTACAAGCTCTATGATCCTGATTTTTACAGTTCCTGCTCTGAATCTGTGAGCTTGCCCAATAATCTTCCAACTCAGCTAAGGGAGCCTGTAAATTCTCTTTTTCTTAAACTAGTTTAAGTTGGATTTCTGTCACTTGCAATGAAAAAATTCAGACCCCCACAGCATTACTCCAAATTACCATGCCAACCTAAGCCAGTTAATATAAATAAAGATAGCCTATACAGCAGTGGTTCCAAACTTGAGCTGGTATCAGATCACCTAAAGGTCAAAGTACACAGATCATTTATGCAGGTGATATTGCTGCTGCCTCTGCTCAGTGGGATGGGGTGTCACAACTACCTTTTTTTTTTTTTTTTGGCCACTTCTATTGGTCTTTCATTTATCTATTTTCATCCATCTTTGTTCTTGGCCTGTTTTGGCCTCCCATCGCAGTGGCCTCTCTTGTTGCAAAGCACCGGCTCAGGGCGCATGCGCTCCAGAGCTCCAGCTCGGTAGTTAGACACATCGGTCCAGCCGCTCCACAGAACGTGGGATCTTCCCAGGCCAGGGATTGAACCGGCTCCCTTGCACTGCAAGGCGGTGTCCTCACCCACTGGACCACCAGGGAAGCCCAGAACTACCTCTTAAAGTTACTACCTACCTACCTCTTAAAGTTACACAAAAGGTGCTCTCTGCCTTTAAAATACATTTTACTTCCATTTATTTTTTTGGAACATGTACTGAAATTCTACTTACTCTAAGAAATGGTTTCTCTAATCCATTTTAAGAAACCTTAACTGACATGTTAATACATAAGCATATCTTTACCAATCACATACAAAACATAATGGTTTCTTTACTTATGTCTCACTTCCATTTCTTACCACCTTCATCTATTTAGCAGCTTGTAAAGCAATCACTATGTACAACTAAGAATAAAAAATGTTAAGAGTTTTATCAAAAACAGTAAGATATAAATGCTTTCTGTTCTAAATCCTCAAACAAGCTTGACAGAATTTAAATGGATTAAAGAAGATGCAATCTCCTTCAAAAGAAAGGTACATCTCAGATCCCAGAGAAGACATGAAAGAAAAAATGAAAAGAAGCAAGAAAGGAGAGGAAGGAGAAAAGAAAAGAAAGCCAAAGAAGAGTCAGATTACCAAGCTCTATGATCCTGATTTACTTGTGAGGCTTGCCCAATAATCTTCCAACTCAGCTAAGGGAGCCTGTAAATTCTCTTTTTCTTAAACTAGTTTAAGTTGGATTTCTGTCACTTGCAATGAAAAAATTCAGACCCCCACAGCATTACTCCAAATTACCATGCCAACCTAAGCCAGTTAATATAAATAAAGATAGCCTATACAGCAGTGGTTCCAAACTTGAGCTGGTATCAGATCACCTAAAGGTCAAAGTACACAGATCATTTATGCAGGTGATATTGCTGCTGCCTCTGCTCAGTGGGATGGGGTGTCACAACTACCTTTTTTTTTTTTTTTTGGCCACTTCTATTGGTCTTTCATTTATCTATTTTCATCCATCTTTGTTCTTGGCCTGTTTTGGCCTCCCATCGCAGTGGCCTCTCTTGTTGCAAAGCACCGGCTCAGGGCGCATGCGCTCCAGAGCTCCAGCTCGGTAGTTAGACACATCGGTCCAGCCGCTCCACAGAACGTGGGATCTTCCCAGGCCAGGGATTGAACCGGCTCCCTTGCACTGCAAGGCGGTGTCCTCACCCACTGGACCACCAGGGAAGCCCAGAACTACCTCTTAAAGTTACTACCTACCTACCTCTTAAAGTTACACAAAAGGTGCTCTCTGCCTTTAAAATACATTTTACTTCCATTTATTTTTTTGGAACATGTACTGAAATTCTACTTACTCTAAGAAATGGTTTCTCTAATCCATTTTAAGAAACCTTAACTGACATGTTAATACATAAGCATATCTTTACCAATCACATACAAAACATAATGGTTTCTTTACTTATGTCTCACTTCCATTTCTTACCACCTTCATCTATTTAGCAGCTTGTAAAGCAATCACTATGTACAACTAAGAATAAAAAATGTTAAGAGTTTTATCAAAAACAGTAAGATATAAATGCTTTCTGTTCTAAATCCTCAAACAAGCTTGACAGAATTTAAATGGATTAAAGAAGATGCAATCTCCTTCAAAAGAAAGGTACATCTCAGATCCCAGAGAAGACATGAAAGAAAAAATGAAAAGAAGCAAGAAAGGAGAGGAAGGAGAAAAGAAAAGAAAGCCAAAGAAGAGTCAAGATACAAAGACAAATTTATACTGGAATGAAATTACTATTGAAACAGTATGGATAAGTTATTCATAATATTTTGGTTCCTGGTAGAATGGTAGGTTCATGAGTGTTTATTATCTAATTTTTATAACATACATGTATATTACATAAAATGTTTGATACTTTTAAAACTATAAGAAAACAATAACAATCTGGGAAACATATTCCCTGGTAGACCTTGACAAAAATAAAAAGTGTGCTATTTATCTAAAACTTTCCTACAGTCCTTCTTCCAGGAAAGTCCAGTCGCACGTTCTCACAGATCAATCAAACCTGGGAACAGATTTTAAAACAGTTCTACTACATTGTAAATATTTACAACTCTTGAGTTATCAGAATTCACTGAATTGTATATTCAAGTTATTCAGTAGATTACTAGAACAGGGCATCTGGCAAATGATCCTATTAGCCTTTTGGTCTAACATTTTTCTTCCAAGAAAAAAATTGCAACATTTATAGGTTTGTCTTTCCCAAACAAATCACTCAAAAATTAGGCAGACTAAGGAATGCTTTATATTCTCATCTAAACTCTCTCTGACACGAAAATTTTTTCACAGGTCTCCTTCTAACAGTTTCTCCACACCTTCCAAACCTTCTTTTAGAGGGTTCCAACTTTAAGTTTATTTTTCCTCAGACAAATTCCATATTCAACTGTTGGTTTCTCTAATCCATTTTAAGAAACCTTAACTGACATGTTAATACATAAGCATATCTTTACCAATCACATACAAAACATAATGGTTTCTTTACTTATGTCTCACTTCCATTTCTTACCACCTTCATCTATTTAGCAGCTTGTAAAGCAATCACTATGTACAACTAAGAATAAAAAATGTTAAGAGTTTTATCAAAAACAGTAAGATATAAATGCTTTCTGTTCTAAATCCTCAAACAAGCTTGACAGAATTTAAATGGATTAAAGAAGATGCAATCTCCTTCAAAAGAAAGGTACATCTCAGATCCCAGAGAAGACATGAAAGAAAAAATGAAAAGAAGCAAGAAAGGAGAGGAAGGAGAAAAGAAAAGAAAGCCAAAGAAGAGTCAAGATACAAAGACAAATTTATACTGGAATGAAATTACTATTGAAACAGTATGGATAAGTTATTCATAATATTTTGGTTCCTGGTAGAATGGTAGGTTCATGAGTGTTTATTATCTAATTTTTATAACATACATGTATATTACATAAAATGTTTGATACTTTTAAAACTATAAGAAAACAATAACAATCTGGGAAACATATTCCCTGGTAGACCTTGACAAAAATAAAAAGTGTGCTATTTATCTAAAACTTTCCTACAGTCCTTCTTCCAGGAAAGTCCAGTCGCACGTTCTCACAGATCAATCAAACCTGGGAACAGATTTTAAAACAGTTCTACTACATTGTAAATATTTACAACTCTTGAGTTATCAGAATTCACTGAATTGTATATTCAAGTTATTCAGTAGATTACTAGAACAGGGCATCTGGCAAATGATCCTATTAGCCTTTTGGTCTAACATTTTTCTTCCAAGAAAAAAATTGCAACATTTATAGGTTTGTCTTTCCCAAACAAATCACTCAAAAATTAGGCAGACTAAGGAATGCTTTATATTCTCATCTAAACTCTCTCTGACACGAAAATTTTTTCACAGGTCTCCTTCTAACAGTTTCTCCACACCTTCCAAACCTTCTTTTAGAGGGTTCCAACTTTAAGTTTATTTTTCCTCAGACAAATTCCATATTCAACTGTTGGTTTTCCTGACATCTGTGTTAGACTTTAATCTTTCTGACAGTTTTTATGGTCAGCACAAAAGATCAACACACATTCAAGCTTCTAATTCAGGCCACAGCAGTATGGTATTTACATCTAGACAGAATGTCTCTTTCATATAAGCAAGCAAGATGGATTTTCCAAGACAACTAAGAGTGATTACTAATAGAATCAGTTATATTTCTGTTCTTTCCTGCAATTTGTCTGCAAATTACCATTCCCTATGAATTCCAGTCATACTTCTGCTCCCAAAGAGACTGAGCTGCATCACTAGTGGAAATCACTCAGTCCTGTCTGACTCTTTGAGACCCACAGATGAGCCATGGAATTCTCCAGGCAAGAATACTGGAGTGGGTGTAGCCTTTCCCTTCTTCAGGGGATCTTCCCAACCCAGGGGCCAAACCCAGGTCTCCTGTATTGCAGATGGATTCTTTATCATCTGAGCCACCGGAAACCACCGGAAAAACTGATCCATGAGTGCTTTAATTGTATATCAACTTTTTAATCAAAACCTCAGAAATCATGCTAGCCTCTTTCCCACAATTTTCTGTACTTGAATAGTGAACCCATCTTTGGCATGGAACAGCAGTTCAAGATTTGACTGGAGAGAATCTCTAAATCAAGATATTGCCCTTAACTGAAAGTGTTATGTGTGCTGTCTTTCAGAAGTTCTTCCAAAGTTCAAAGTCTTCCCTGTCAGAAATAATCTGACGATAAAATAATTTCAAAAACACACACTTATTTTTTCCCTGTATGGCACCTCAATCACCCTTCTTTCTTCTGGAAAATTGTTCCCCTTTGCCTTGTTAACTACCCTAGCCCATCTTTAACTCATTCCCATAGTTTTTACTAGTCATGTTATATAACATGATACTTCTCCCTGACTAAGTAGCCAATCAAAGTTCTTTGTTAGCAAGTTCAAAAATGAAACTGAGAAAGAGGTGGCAGGCACTCTCTGAATGTTTGAACTATTTTATAAATAAAACTCAAGAAAAGTTATGGACCAAGTGAATGAAGCTTATCTGGAAAGACTTTAAATGAAGCACATACGCAGAGAGGAAGGCAGACAAAAGACTGAATATTCTGATGCTCCAATTATTCTTGAAATTTAATCATACTCCTGACCTCTGTTGTTAAGACAACTTCCTATCTCCACAATTCTGTGTTGTTTTTTTTTTCTATCTCCACAATTCTTGAATTCCATTAAGGACTATCATGAGTTGGATTTCTGTTTAACCTGGAGTCCTAATTAATATCCTTTCTCTCATCAACCCTGTGATTAATATTTTTATAGGCAAACTAAATAAGGTAAATTCTCATATACTTATTCCTCTCTAATTCTCAGCATCAAAAAGCAATCTTTTTCAATGATCTTTTAAATGTTTTTCTTAATTTTAGAAATCCAGTAAGTATATCTGATATTCAAAGTTTAAGAATAAATATAATTTTAATCCATTTTTTAAAATGATTTAAATTAGATTCACAACAGAAGTTAAACTCAGTGTTTAAAATTTCTATTTCAACTAGGAATATCAAGTTTCCTAGCTGAAAATGTAGGCTGAGGGGAAAGTCTGAGAAAAAAATGAGAGGAAATAATAAATGTAGGCTGAGGGGAAAGTCTGAGAAAGAAATGAATCTTATTTATAATTAAAATAGTGCCTTTTTTTAACTTTTATTTTACTTTTAACTTTTACAGAGCTTTGTTTACAGACATGTATGTTCCCACATTAGTCAATGTATATCCCCCTATTCCACCCCTCCAGACCATCACACATAAAATAGTGCCATTCTTGACTGACTTTTAAACTGTGCATTTTAAACTGTATATACCTCTCAATTATTTCAAATCCTTTAGTGAGCAATGCAGACATTTCCCAATATAGGATAAAATATCAGGATTCTTACATCCAGGAGAGGAAAAAATTACCATAAATGAAACTAGGATCCCTGCAATTTAGGAAAATTTCATCGGTAATGTCCACTTTCATTGGTGATCCTGGGAAGCAGAATAAGCAAAAATGCAAGGTATCTAATATCAGACCAAATGTGACCGCCAGCTATCAATAAAAAATTAGCAGTACTTCAGATGAAAGTGCCTTGGACAAGGTCTGACACATAGAAGACACTTAAGAAATGTTATTTTTGGATGTTGAGCACAAGAATAGCTGGATTTGTTGCCAAGGGTATCTCAAGGGATGTGGAAAAAGAAGAGACTTGGAGAACTGTGGGAAGCCCAAGCAACCTGAGCTGAGACAATCAGAAGAACCAAGCAGCCTAATCTACGAGCAAACAGATGCATGGGCTTTATAATTTAGGAATTTGAATGGGAGAAGAAAGTGCACAGAGGCAGTGGAAGGGATGAAGGAAAAGAAGTAAACATTAAATTATACACACTATCCTTGTTACTTATAAATGCTGGTATTTACAAATATTAACATAGTCTATATTTCTCATTGGAAGAATTTGCAGCATCTTCTCTTGGTTGTATAAACTGGTTATGGTCATGAAACTATGTGTTTCATAAAATCAATAAGAACATCAGTAATGAAAAAAAGCATCAGGCTTCCGTGGTGGTCCAGTAGGTAAGGACACCGCCTTGCAGTGCAGAGGGCGCCAGTTTGATTCCTGGCCCAGGAAGATCCCACATGCCGCAGAGCAGCTGGACCGCTGTGTCCAACTATCGAGCCAGCACTGTGGAGCGCATGCGCTCCGAGCCAGTGCTTTGCAACGAGAGACGCCACTGTGATGGGAGGCCCACACAGGCCAAAAGAACAAAGATGGAAATAAATGAAAGACCAATAGAAGTGGCCAAAAGCATCAATTTTTTAGAAACGTAAACTATTAAAACTAGGTTTGTTTTCTAGTTTGGAGAGTATTAAATATAAGTATGAAAAAGTTCTAAATTTAAAGAATATTTTTGGTTATATATGTAAAAAGTGTCAAATTTGGCTTCCCCTGGTGTTCCAGTGGGTAAGGACACCGCCTTGCAGTGCAAGGGCCGCCGGTTCCATCCCTGGCCTGGGAAGATCCCACATGCCGCAGAGCAGCTGGACCGCTGTGTCCAACTATCGAGCCAGCACTGTGGAGCGCATGCGCTCCGAGCCAGTGCTTTGCAACGAGAGACGCCACTGTGATGGGAGGCCCACACAGGCCAAAAGAACAAAGATGGAAATAAATGAAAGACCAATAGAAGTGGCCAAAAGCATCAATTTTTTAGAAACGTAAACTATTAAAACTAGGTTTGTTTTCTAGTTTGGAGAGTATTAAATATAAGTATGAAAAAGTTCTAAATTTAAAGAATATTTTTGGTTATATATGTAAAAAGTGTCAAATTTGGCTTCCCCTGGTGTTCCAGTGGGTAAGGACACCGCCTTGCAGTGCAAGGGCCGCCGGTTCAAGCCCTGGCCTGGGAAGATCCCACGTGCCACGGAGCGGCTGGACTGATGTGTCCAATCACCGAGCCGGAGCTCTGGAGCGCATGCGCCCAGAGCCGGTGCTCTGTGAGGACAGACGCCACCGCGATGGGAGGCCCGCAGGAGCCAAAGAACTAAGACTAATGAAAATTGAGAAATGAAAGACCAATAGAAGTGGCCCGCCCACTCCCCTCCCTCCCCAACCCAATCCCCGCCCAAAGTAAATAAATAAATAAATCTTTTTTTAAAAAAAGTGTCAAATTTTATACAGTAATTAAAATAACTCAAAAAATGTTTGTAATAACTGTCTGAGAGTTGGGATAACAATTTCCTTTACTCAACATCTACATTTCAATAAGTATTTTTAACAGAAAATTTGTATTTCTATAAATAAAGATATGAACTAAAATATGAAGTCAAAGTAGCACTGAAGTGAAAAGATCAAGTCAAATCAGAGTTAGCAAAATTCAAACGATCAACTCCACATGCCTAGTAAGATATAAAACCACCATCAATCCCTTCTGCTCAAATTGTATCTATGTTTGATTTACAGAGGAAATCTTCATAAGGCAACTGTAGTGTCTTTGTCACCCTTAGGATACAAGTGGACAATAAAATCTTATATGATACACACTGTAGATTTATTAAGCTTAAATAAAAAATATGTGGGCTTCCCAGACGGCTCAGTGGTAAAGAACCCTCCTATCAATGCTGAAGACTTGAGTTTGATCCCAGGGTCGGAAAGAGTCCCTGGAGGAAGAAATGGCAAACCACTGCAGTATTCTTGTCTAGGAAATTCCATAGACAGAGGAGCCTGGAGGGCTACAGTTTATGGGGATCACAAAGGAATCAGACACGACTTAGCAACTAAAACAACAGTAAAGAATACGTGGTAGGGCTTCCCTGGTGGTCCAGTGGGTAAGGACACCGCCTTGCAGTGCAAGAGGCACAGGTTCGATCCCTGGCCTGGGAAGATCCCACGTACCGCGGAGCGGCTGGACTGATGTGTCCCACTACTGCGTCGGAGCTCTGGGGCGCATGTGCCCGGAGCGCATGTGCCCAGAGCCGGTGCTCTGCAACAACAGAGGCCACCGCGATGGAAGGCCCACAAGAGCCAAAGAACAAAGATGGATGAAAAATAGACAAATGAAAGACCAGCAGAAGTGGCCCACCCACTCCCTCCCTCCCCCAAAAAATAACAAAATAAAAAAATAAAAACTTTGATTCTTCAGAAGAGTAAAAAGACAACCCACAGAATGGAAAAAAATTATATCTCTAACAACAGTTTAATAAATAGAATATATATAGAACACTTGGAAGTGAACCATAAAAATAATCCACTTTTTAGATAGGAAAAGGATTTGAAGAAATATTTCTCCACAAAGAAGCTATAAACGGCCAGTAAGTAAATGAAACAAAAACTCAACATCACTAGTCATTATGGAAATGCAAATCAAGTATCACAATGAGATACCACTTCATAGCCCCTAGGATAGCTATAATAATAAAGAGAGTAAGTGTTGACAAGGATGTGAATAAACTGGAATTCTTATACATTGCTGATGGGAATGTAAAATGGTGTAGCTATTCTGCAAAAATAGTTTCTTCAGTTCCTAAGAAAAAGTTAAAAACAGAGTTACCATATGACCCAACAATTCCAATAGTAGCTCCACAACCAAAATAAATGAAAGCACATACCCACAGAAATATCTGTAAAGCTCATAGCATCATTGTTAATAACTGCAAAAAAGAGGCAACAATCCAAATGTCCAAATGATGACTGAATAAACAAAATATGATATAACCATACCATGAAATCTTATTTGACCATAAAGGAAAATGAAGTACTAATACATGCTGAAACACAAATGAACCTTGAAAACATTATGCTATGTGAAAATAATCTATAGACACAAAAAGCATTTTAGTGGTTGCCTAGGGCTGGAGAGAGAGGACAACTAATAGATCTGGGATTTCTTTTTGGAGTGATTTTTTAAAAAGACTAAAATTGATTATTGTAATGGTTACACAACTCTGTTGATGTATTAAAAGCCACTCAATTGTACACTTTTAGAGGTTAATTACAGTATGGTATGTGAATTCTATCTCAATACAGCTGTTTAAAAAAAAAAAATCAGAGACTTCCTTGGTAGCACAGTGGATAAGAATCCACCTACCAATGCAAGGGCAGAGGTTTGATCCCAGGTCAGGGAAGATCACACCTGTCACATGGCCCATGCTCTGTTCAAGTAGAAGCCAATGTAATGAGAAACCCACACAACAACCAGAAGAAGTCCACCAAAAATAACAAAATAAAAAAATAAAAACTTTGATTCTTCAGAAGAGTAAAAAGACAACCCACAGAATGGAAAAAAATTATATCTCTAACAACAGTTTAATAAATAGAATATATATAGAACACTTGGAAGTGAACCATAAAAATAATCCACTTTTTAGATAGGAAAAGGATTTGAAGAAATATTTCTCCACAAAGAAGCTATAAACGGCCAGTAAGTAAATGAAACAAAAACTCAACATCACTAGTCATTATGGAAATGCAAATCAAGTATCACAATGAGATACCACTTCATAGCCCCTAGGATAGCTATAATAATAAAGAGAGTAAGTGTTGACAAGGATGTGAATAAACTGGAATTCTTATACATTGCTGATGGGAATGTAAAATGGTGTAGCTATTCTGCAAAAATAGTTTCTTCAGTTCCTAAGAAAAAGTTAAAAACAGAGTTACCATATGACCCAACAATTCCAATAGTAGCTCCACAACCAAAATAAATGAAAGCACATACCCACAGAAATATCTGTAAAGCTCATAGCATCATTGTTAATAACTGCAAAAAAGAGGCAACAATCCAAATGTCCAAATGATGACTGAATAAACAAAATATGATATAACCATACCATGAAATCTTATTTGACCATAAAGGAAAATGAAGTACTAATACATGCTGAAACACAAATGAACCTTGAAAACATTATGCTATGTGAAAATAATCTATAGACACAAAAAGCATTTTAGTGGTTGCCTAGGGCTGGAGAGAGAGAGGACAACTAATAGATCTGGGATTTCTTTTTGGAGTGATTTTTTAAAAAGACTAAAATTGATTATTGTAATGGTTACACAACTCTGTTGATGTATTAAAAGCCACTCAATTGTACACTTTTAGAGGTTAATTACAGTATGGTATGTGAATTCTATCTCAATACAGCTGTTTAAAAAAAAAAAATCAGAGACTTCCTTGGTAGCACAGTGGATAAGAATCCACCTACCAATGCAAGGGCAGAGGTTTGATCCCAGGTCAGGGAAGATCACACCTGTCACATGGCCCATGCTCTGTTCAAGTAGAAGCCAATGTAATGAGAAACCCACACACAACAACCAGAAGGTACCCCCTGCTCGCAGCAACCAGAGAAAGCCTGCACAAAGCAATGAAGACCCAGTGGAACCAAAAAGAAAATCAATCAATCAATAAAATTATTAAAAAAAAAAAAGAAATCAACATAAGTTCTCACTTCACTAGGTAAATCGAGGAGTAGGAATGCCAAGTGGAATGGTAAGCATATATGGTGATGGTGTAGTCACTAAGCTGTGGCCAATTCTTTTGTGACCCCATGGACTGCAGCCCGCCAGTCTCCTCTGCCATGAGATTTCCCAGGCAAGAATAATGGATTAAGTTGTCATTTCCTTCTCGAGGGGATCTTCCTGATCCAAGGATAAAGCCCGAATCTCCTGCACTGCAAGCAGATTCTTTACCGACTGGGCCACAGGGAAGCCTGAGCATATATAACGTTTACCTTTATAAAGAACTTCCAGTTGTTAAAGCTGCTATCCTATTTTCATTGCCATCAGCAATGGATGAAACTCCAATTTCTCCACAGTTTCATCAGCATTTGGTATCATTATTTTTCCTTCATTTTTCTTAATGTTTTAATTAATTTCTTCACTACTGGCTTTTCATTGTGATTTTAATTTGCAATTCTGCAGTTCATATTAATGATGTTTAGTATCTTTTGGTATATTTATTTGCTATCTATATGACTTTTAAAAACTTGTCAAATTTTTAATTAGGTTGTTCACTTACTATGCTAAAAAGAGAAAGTAAAACTATAGCAAATTTTTTCTAGGGCTGAGAGAGAGGACAACTAATAGATCTGGGATTTCTTTTGGAGTGTTTTTTAAAAAAGACTAAAATTGATTATTGTAATGGTTACACAACTCTGTTGATGTATTAAAAGCCACTCAATTGTACACTTTTAGAGGTTAATTACAGTATGGTATGTGAATTCTATCTCAATACAGCTGTTTAAAAAAAATCAGAGACTTCCTTGGTAGCACAGTGGATAAGAATCCACCTACCAATGCAAGGGCAGAGGTTTGATCCCAGGTCAGGGAAGATCACACCTGTCACATGGCCCATGCTCTGTTCAAGTAGAAGCCAATGTAATGAGAAACCCACACACAACAACCAGAAGGTACCCCCTGCTCGCAGCAACCAGAGAAAGCCTGCACAAAGCAATGAAGACCCAGTGGAACCAAAAAGAAAATCAATCAATCAATAAAATTATTAAAAAAAAAAAAGAAATCAACATAAGTTCTCACTTCACTAGGTAAATCGAGGAGTAGGAATGCCAAGTGGAATGGTAAGCATATATGGTGATGGTGTAGTCACTAAGCTGTGGCCAATTCTTTTGTGACCCCATGGACTGCAGCCCGCCAGTCTCCTCTGCCATGAGATTTCCCAGGCAAGAATAATGGATTAAGTTGTCATTTCCTTCTCGAGGGGATCTTCCTGATCCAAGGATAAAGCCCGAATCTCCTGCACTGCAAGCAGATTCTTTACCGACTGGGCCACAGGGAAGCCTGAGCATATATAACGTTTACCTTTATAAAGAACTTCCAGTTGTTAAAGCTGCTATCCTATTTTCATTGCCATCAGCAATGGATGAAACTCCAATTTCTCCACAGTTTCATCAGCATTTGGTATCATTATTTTTCCTTCATTTTTCTTAATGTTTTAATTAATTTCTTCACTACTGGCTTTTCATTGTGATTTTAATTTGCAATTCTGCAGTTCATATTAATGATGTTTAGTATCTTTTGGTATATTTATTTGCTATCTATATGACTTTTTTAAAAACTTGTCAAATTTTTAATTAGGTTGTTCACTTACTATTGAATTTCTGAGTTCTTCATATATTCTGGATACAACTCTTTTGTCAGATATGTGACAAGGGAATATTAACTCCCAGTCTGTGACTTGTCTTTTCACCCTCATAACACTCTTTCAAATAGAAGTTCTATAAGTGTTGGTGGTATAGTGGTAAGCATAGCTGCCTCCCAAACAGAAGTTCTTAGTTTTGATGAAGTTGAACCTACTGGTTTATTCATTTATGAATCATACCTTTGGTGTCTAATTTTTTGGTAATTAAAAAAAAGAACTATGCCTGATTCAACATCAAAAATATTTTGGCTTATATTTTCTTCAAGTTACTTTCTAGCTTTTTGAGGTCTATGAAACATTTTGAACTAGTTTTTTTTGTTGTTTTTTTTTCTTTAACTACACCAGGTCTTAGCTGCGGCATGTGGGATCTAGTTTCCAGACCAGGGATCAATCCGGGTGTTCTGCATTGGGAGTACAGAGTCTTAGCCACTGGACCACCAGCAAAGTCCCCCATTTCAAACTAGTTTTTGCATAGACTGTGAGGAATTTTTACATTGAGGCTGTAATAAAGAAAATTATTCTATTTTGAGGTTTCAAGGCTGATTGCTTTAAAGGCCACTTCCCTTTGCCCCACACATGAATAAGTCAGTAGGAAAGCATGGCCATTCCCTCCTTGGCTATCAGTGGGAAGCTAAAACCATGTAAATCCCACACATGGGAACTACACTTCAAGTCACAATAAAAGTTCAACCAAACCACCCTACGGATCTTCCTGATCCAAGGATAAAGCCGAATCTCCTGCACTGCAAGCAGACTCTTTACCGACTGGGCCACAGGGAAGCCTGAGCATATATAACGTTTACCTTTATAAAGAACTTCCAGTTGTTAAAGCTGCTATCCTATTTTCATTGCCATCAGCAATGGATGAAACTCCAATTTCTCCACAGTTTCATCAGCATTTGGTATCATTATTTTTCCTTCATTTTTCTTAATGTTTTAATTAATTTCTTCACTACTGGCTTTTCATTGTGATTTTAATTTGCAATTCTGCAGTTCATATTAATGATGTTTAGTATCTTTTGGTATATTTATTTGCTATCTATATGACTTTTTTAAAAACTTGTCAAATTTTTAATTAGGTTGTTCACTTACTATTGAATTTCTGAGTTCTTCATATATTCTGGATACAACTCTTTTGTCAGATATGTGACAAGGGAATATTAACTCCCAGTCTGTGACTTGTCTTTTCACCCTCATAACACTCTTTCAAATAGAAGTTCTATAAGTGTTGGTGGTATAGTGGTAAGCATAGCTGCCTCCCAAACAGAAGTTCTTAGTTTTGATGAAGTTGAACCTACTGGTTTATTCATTTATGAATCATACCTTTGGTGTCTAATTTTTTGGTAATTAAAAAAAAGAACTATGCCTGATTCAACATCAAAAATATTTTGGCTTATATTTTCTTCAAGTTACTTTCTAGCTTTTTGAGGTCTATGAAACATTTTGAACTAGTTTTTTTTGTTGTTTTTTTTTTCTTTAACTACACCAGGTCTTAGCTGCGGCATGTGGGATCTAGTTTCCAGACCAGGGATCAATCCGGGTGTTCTGCATTGGGAGTACAGAGTCTTAGCCACTGGACCACCAGCAAAGTCCCCCATTTCAAACTAGTTTTTGCATAGACTGTGAGGAATTTTTACATTGAGGCTGTAATAAAGAAAATTATTCTATTTTGAGGTTTCAAGGCTGATTGCTTTAAAGGCCACTTCCCTTTGCCCCACACATGAATAAGTCAGTAGGAAAGCATGGCCATTCCCTCCTTGGCTATCAGTGGGAAGCTAAAACCATGTAAATCCCACACATGGGAACTACACTTCAAGTCACAATAAAAGTTCAACCAAACCACCCTACTTCAACTTTTGCTTCATTCTGGACTAAGCCAAAGACCTCTCCTTAAGGAATCTTTTTGCACTTGACTGTGTGAGTCAACTTTATTTCCTATTTCATATCCATTGGTGCCTTTGTGTTACCTATCTCAACATTTGTATGAATGCCCGTGCAAGGGGCTGACCAGTGTTCAACAAAGGATATTAGATACTCGAATAAGAAAGAGGTTTTTTTAAATATATACGAACATTCAACTATTCCAGATTATCATTTCTATACTGAATTGTCAAAAAAATCCGACCATTTTGTGTGTCTGAATTCTCTATTTTGTTCTGCTGATCTGTAACTCTGTCTTTTCTCTTTACGCTTGAGTACTGAAGTAATATAATAAATTGAAATCACAAGTTTTCTGACTTCTTGGTTTTTTCCAAAATTGTTTTACCTTTTTCTAATTCCTTTGTTTTTCCATATCAGTTTTAGAATAATCTTGTTACTTGCTATAAGAAAACCTGAGATTTGGCTGGAATTGCATTGACTCTACAGATCACTTCAGGACAAATGGTTATCTTAACGATACTAACTCTTCCAATCCATGAACATGGCATCTCTCTCCATTTATTTAGGTCTTCTTTGGTTTCTTCCATTAGTGTCTTATAATTTTCATTATACAAACCTTGCACATGTCTTATAAAGCTAATACTAAATATTTCATAATTTTTGGTGCTATGATATGGTACTTAAATTTTTTAAATTTCCAGTTGTTCACTGTTATTATATAGAAATACAACTGATTGTTATATACTGACCTTCTATCCTTCAACCTTGCAGAATTCACTTATTAGATACAGAGGTTTTTTGGAACAATCTTTCAGATCTTCTGCATAGACATTCTGTCCATGATTACAGCGAGCTGCTGCCCTTTGAAACACACAGTTAAAAGAACGAAGACAAGCCAAAGTCAGGGAAAAAATATTTCTCTATCATATATGCAGCTATTCCACTCCTAGACATTTACACAAGAGAAAAGTATATGTTCCTCCAAAGCCTTATATGTGAATGCTCATAGTGCTGTATATATAATAGTTAAAAGCTGAAAACAACCCAAAGAGTCATCAGTTACTAAACGGACAAAAAGAAAGTTCGGTTGTATACCCATACAATACTACACAAAAATAAAAAGGAACGAACACATAGTGGATAAATTTCAAAATTATTATGCTGAGTTTAAGAAGCCAGACACTTTCCCCTCAACCACAAGAAGTACATACTATATGAGTCCATTTATAGAAAACTCAAGAAAATACAAACAAATCTCAAGTGTCAGAAAAGATCAATGGTTACCTGGGGTTGAGGAAAGGGCATGAAGCAGCAGGAGAGAGGAATTTACAGAGTCATGAGGAAACTCTAAGGTGTTGAATATTTCCCTTATCTTACAGTGTTGACAACATGGGCATATACTTCTGTCAAAACTTACCAACTGTACACTGTAAATATGTGCAGTTTACTGTATATTTATTATACCTTGATAAAGTTGACTCAATATACCATTTTATTAGTAAACATCCTTATTGTGAACAACAAAACTCTGTAAAAATTTTTTAAATAAATAAATAAAAATTAAAAAAAAAAAAAAACCAGGTAGTCAGGATGAGCTTGATTAGGTTAAAAAAAAAATCAGTAAAGCCCAGAAAAAAAGGATTAATAATGAACACTGATTGTTTGAAAATGAATAAAACAAGGACTGCGAAAAAAAAAAAAACCTTATGTCATACATCAGTGTGTTTATTTCCTTATAAAACACTATCATTTGCTAGCTACAATTACTGTCCACAAATATTACTTAAGATTTTTTTATTCAAACATAGCAAATTCAGATCTATCCTCAAAATATCTTTGAGGTTTAAAAACTGATAAATTTGAGAGTATGCAAATTTGAGAATGTCTCATACAACTTTCAAATGTGAATAAAATCTTGTGCTCATTGCTCAATTGTATCTGACTCTTTGTGACCCCATGGACTCAGCCCACCAAGTTCCTCTGTCCATGGGATTTTTCCAGGCTAGAACACTAGTGGGTTGCCATTTCCTCCTCCAGGGGAATCTCCTGACCCAAAGATCAAACTCGCAACTCAGGTGTCTCCTGCATTGGCTGGTGGATTCTTTACCATTAAACCACCTAAGATGCCCTAAATCTTGTTTGGGTTAAAAAAAAAAAAAAAAAGGTAAGAGATTGCTGGAACCAGAGGACAAGCACAAAGACCATATGTATGCAGCAAGTAATGCTTTCAGGTACTATGTTCAAAAACTAGATTTTAAGAAACACTAAAACTTAAAAAAAAAAACCACTAAAATAATCATTTATTGGTCATTTTTTGAAAGAATTAGACCTGCAAATTCAGTTAGTATAAGATTAGAGTGTAAGAGAAGTCTTGAACCTATGTGAAATCCATTAATCAATACTTACTGAGCACTCTCAAAACAAGTATATAAATCTTCATAACTATTCTCCATTCTGTATGTTAATTAAACATGATTCTTCCAGCACAATGTTCAGAATATAATAGCAGATGCTAATACTTAATGATCACAATACCAAATTAAGGAAAACACCGTCAGGATAATTTCTCTCATTTTCGAAAACTAAACAGACTGCACACAAATTTCCCTTCATAACAGAAATTCTTCAAATTTTTCAGAAAACAATTCATTGTTGAAAAGCTGAGAAATTAGGGCAACAGAGCTAGTTACTGAAATGAAAAACCTTAAAAATATATATTCAAAAAAATGGAGAGGATGTGGGAGAGGTTGAAGAGGGCAAGGATATATATATACACTTACGGCTGATTCGCACTGTTGTATAGCAGAAACCAACACAGCATTGTAAAGTAATTACCCTCTAATTTAAAAACACAGAAAATAGATGAAAAATAGACATCTGAAAATCTGTGATTAATACAAGTTCCCATATCTATTACTTAACCCTTAGAAACTTTGCAAAAGAATCTTCTCCCCACATTTTTATAATATGAGTTCTTCGCTGTTATAGACATGCATAACAAGAGATATCACTGTTCTCTTTGATGGTTCATATCAGTGTTGACTGTTGATTACTAATTTTGACTCTTAATTGTTGGGAAAACAACTTGACTTCTTGGTGCCTCAGTTTATTCAAAAGATGGGGATAATAAAAAGCCACTTCAGGGGATTCCATGCTGGTCCAGTGGGTAAGGACACCACCTTGCAGTGCAAGGGGCGCCGGTTCGAGCCCTGGCCTGGGAAGATCCCACATGCCGCGGAGCGGCTGGACCAATGTGCCCAATTACCGAGCCGGAGCTCTGGAGCGCATGCGCCCAGAGCCGGCACTCTGCGACAACAGAGGCCACCGCGATGGGAGGCCCACACGGGTCAAAGAACAAAGATGGATGAAAAAATAGATAAGTGAAAGATCAATAGAAGTGACCTGCCCGCCCCCCTCCCTCCCCAACCCGCCCCCATAAAATAAATAAATAAATTAAAAAAAAAAAAAAAAAGCCACTTCAGGGTTTCCCTGGTGGTCCAGTGGGTAAGCACACCGCCTTGCAGTGCAGGGGCGATGATTCAATCCCTGGCCTGGGAGGATTCCACGTGCCACAGAGCGGCTGGACCGATGTGCCCAACTACGGAGCCGGAGCTCTGGAGCACATGTGCCAGAGCCAGTGCTCTGTGAGGAGAGAGGCCACTGCGATGGGAGGCCCACACAGACCAAAGATAAATAAATAAAAGATCAATAGAAGTGGCCAAAAAAAAAAAAAGCGCCACTTCACAGAATTATTTTAAATGTCAAATCATATATGAAATAATGCTTTATAAAGTCCTTTAGTTGTTACCAAATTGATTTTTAAAAATTTAGAACCCAACTCAATCCCCTAGAAAATTCTCTTAGCGGGAAGAAAATATAACTGGTATAAGAATTTTTACTGTTATGTGCTTCTTTTCCAAAAAAAAAAAACCGCAAAAGTACAGATAGAAAGAAAACTGGTTAAGGTTTTGCTAAACAGGTATAGACAAAACAAACCACTAAATTACAGCCTTCTCTTCACACTATTGATAATGAAGAAATGGCTCAAGTGCTCATTAAGAGAGAACATCTGAGTATATTAACTTGATATATTATAACATCACTATTTAAATAAAAAAATATGTAAACCAAAACATGGACACACTTATATAAAACAAGGGGAAGAAGTCCAAGACAGTACTCATTCACTGATGACAATTCTGTAAGATGCATGGATCACTAGACTGTATTTCTTTGCCACTGCACAACCAAATACACTAACAGTCACACTGATCATCCAAAGCAACATCAGGAAAAGGAATGGTTTTCATTATATCAAGTTCAAAACTGTTGCAGTAACCTTAATGAAGTCCTTTAGTTTCAATAGTTTTTACTGAGAAAAAAAACAAAAAAAAGTTTTTACTGAGGCACAATATTTGCCTAGAAGAAAACTAATGAAAGGACAGCTTTAATTTATACAAATAAATTTCACTGAGTACAAACACAAATGAAGCTTTCACAAAACCACATACCCATTTTATTTGGCTTGTCTCGTAGTCATTCCTTATACACACACACCACATTATGATGTAATTATAAAATTCAAGATCTTATGATTGTCTATGGCCATAACACCCTCAATGCACCTGATCTCATCTAATCTCAGAGGATCTTAGGACTTCCTTGGTGGTCCAGTGGCTAAGACTCCAAGCTCCCAATGCAGGTGGCCCACTGGGTTCCATCCTTGGTCAGGGAACTAAATTCCACACACCATAACTAAGAGTTTTCATGGCCCAATGAAGACCTGGTGCAGCTAAATAAGTAAATAAATATTTAAGAAAAGATTCAAGATCTCACTGTAAGAAGAGCAATGAAGTATAATGCCAAGGGCTTATGCAGTTTTTTTTCTTTACCTTCAAGCATTTTCCACTTTTAGAGCAGAACCAAAGATATGTTACAATATATTAGGGGGGGTGAGGGAAGGTCGACATGATGCATAACTGCCTAAGCAATTCAACAATTCTCCAGCCAACTTACTCACACTTGTTAAAAGCTCTTTGCTCATGCTCGCTTCGGCAGCACATATACTAAAATTGGAAGGATACAGAGATTAGCACGGCCGCTGGGCAAGGATGACACACAAATTCGTGAAGCAGTCCATAAAAAAAAAAAAAAAACCAGTTCTTTGCTCAGTTGCTCAGTCATTTCAGACTCTGCAATCCTTTGGAGCCCCCCAGGCTCCTCTGGCCAGGGAAATTTTTAGGCAAGAATACTGGGGTAGGTTGCCATTTATTCCTCCTGGAGATCATTCCCAGCCCAGGAAATTAATCTGCATCTCCTGCACTGCAGACAGATTCTTTACCGCTGAACCATCCAAAAACTCCTAAAACTTCTTTCAGCAAAAGTTTACTAGGATCGTCCATACAGTCAAGGCCAGTCAGACCTACAAGCCCAGATCAATTTTCAAAAATATTTAAGAAATCCTGCCTCAAAATACCTGGATGCTTTTACTCTGTAGCTTTTTACTTTTTTTTTTTTTTTTTTTAAATTATGGCCTCTTTTATTGGTTTTTTATTTCTTTATTTTCGTCCATCTTCATTCCTTGGCCCGTGTGAGCCTCCCATTGCAGTGGCCTCTCCTGCTGCAGAGCACCAGCTCTGGGCGCTGGCTCACAAATGGACACACCAGTTCAGCTGCTCTGCAGCACGTGGGATGTTCCTGGGCTAGGAATCTAACTGGTACCCCTTGCACTGCAAGGCAGACTTGTTACCCATTGGACCACCAGGGAAGCCCGTATCTTTTTACTTTTTAGTTCTTATAGGACTAGGGGTTTAGAGTTTACAGATGTACTTGTGGAGTGAGAGAGTATCTGTAATTGGTAATTAAAATTACACACTGATAAGTGTACTTGCATTTTAGGACCCAAGAGTCCACACCTTCTATCAGATTTTCAATGGATTTCATGGCCTCAAAATCAGTTGAGAACTATTGCTGTGTATCTCACGGGGATACTTTTTAAATCTAAGTGATGTAATTATATTTCTCCCAGTTGATAACTGCTATGTAAAATAAAGCATGCCTTCCACAGAAGTGAAGGGTCGTAAGCTTTAAGGCTGCATCCATGGAATAAAAACAGAAGTTCAGACATGTCTGCCCTATGAAAGGTACTGCTTGTCAGTATATAATCCACTCTTCAGTAATAGAAAAGCTTAACACCTCCTTACCAAAAATGCCAAGATTCACCTGCAACAACCTGCATTGCTCTGGTAATATAAAGCTTTCTTTTTTCAAGAGTCTTCTACAATAATTATTTCCGCAATAATTAAAACTACATTTTCATTTTTTCACTATTTTAGTTACTAAAATGGCAAATACAATTATCCACTTAGCAAAATCCTTAATTTTCAGTACTTCATAATAAAAATCATTGTAAGACATCAAAGGAAATAGCATTATTCACCCAAAAACACAAAGCAGTCCTTTTCTTAGTAGCTAAGCTAAATAAAAGAATCATTCGCCATCGGCCATCTTAAATATTGACGGGACTGAAGGTATAACGTACCAAAACCAAAACTGACAGGATTTTCAAAGGTAAGTAACAGGACTTCCCTGGTGGTCCAGTGGTTAAGAATCCAGCTACCAAAAGGAAAAAAAAAAAAAAAGAATCCAGCTACCAAGGCAGCAGACAAGGGTTCCGTCCCAGTCTGGGAAGCTCTCAAGGAGCAACCAAGCCCACATGCCACAACTGCCCAATCCCTTGCGGAACCCTGTGCTCTAGAAGAAAAGCCACCGCAATGAAAAGCCTGTGCACCACAATTTGAGGGTAGTCCCTGCTCACCACAACTAAAGAAAGCCCATGGGCAGGAAGGGAGAGCCAGCACAGTCAAAAATAAATACAACCTTTTTAAGGTAAGTAATAAAACCTGTGCTTCCCACAGGGGAAATAAAAGTAAAATATGAAGTTCATCGTTAAGATTTAGAAATTACATTCACAGGCTAAAAGTCAAAGTTTAAAATAAAATTCACTGAATGTCTACCTAAATTTTACATCAACGCAAAAAATCTTATTCACTTTCAGCTTCTTAAATATTTGCTGCTTAACAATCCATTTTTTCCATAGACATTTGATCAGAAAAGCCCCTTTCAAAATGGGTTTCATAAATAAAGCATGCCTTCCACAGAAGTGAAGGGTCAATTTAAGGCTGCATCCATGGAATAAACAGAAGTTCAGACATGTCTGCCCTATGAAAGGTACTGCTTGTCAGTATATAATCCACTCTTCAGTAATAGAAAAGCTTAACACCTCCTTACCAAAAATGCCAAGATTCACCTGCAACAACCTGCATTGCTCTGGTAATATAAAGCTTTCTTTTTTCAAGAGTCTTCTACAATAATTATTTCCGCAATAATTAAAACTACATTTTCATTTTTTCACTATTTTAGTTACTAAAATGGCAAATACAATTATCCACTTAGCAAAATCCTTAATTTTCAGTACTTCATAATAAAAATCATTGTAAGACATCAAAGGAAATAGCATTATTCACCCAAAAACACAAAGCAGTCCTTTTCTTAGTAGCTAAGCTAAATAAAAGAATCATTCGCCATCGGCCATCTTAAATATTGACGGGACTGAAGGTATAACGTACCAAAACCAAAACTGACAGGATTTTCAAAGGTAAGTAACAGGACTTCCCTGGTGGTCCAGTGGTTAAGAATCCAGCTACCAAAAGGAAAAAAAAAAAAAAAGAATCCAGCTACCAAGGCAGCAGACAAGGGTTCCGTCCCAGTCTGGGAAGCTCTCAAGGAGCAACCAAGCCCACATGCCACAACTGCCCAATCCCTTGCGGAACCCTGTGCTCTAGAAGAAAAGCCACCGCAATGAAAAGCCTGTGCACCACAATTTGAGGGTAGTCCCTGCTCACCACAACTAAAGAAAGCCCATGGGCAGGAAGGGAGAGCCAGCACAGTCAAAAATAAATACAACCTTTTTAAGGTAAGTAATAAAACCTGTGCTTCCCACAGGGGAAATAAAAGTAAAATATGAAGTTCATCGTTAAGATTTAGAAATTACATTCACAGGCTAAAAGTCAAAGTTTAAAATAAAATTCACTGAATGTCTACCTAAATTTTACATCAACGCAAAAAATCTTATTCACTTTCAGCTTCTTAAATATTTGCTGCTTAACAATCCATTTTTTCCATAGACATTTGATCAGAAAAGCCCCTTTCAAATGTTTCATAAATTAAATTCCAGGGGTTCCCACTCGGAAGGCTTGAATATTTCATCGGATTATTTTTAGGAAAAGACTAGCCTCATTCATAAACTACATCTAAATCTAAAAGGGGAAATATGTTTCTTCCCAGAACCTATTAAAAAAAAAAAAAGCACAAGTTGATGAAAGAACACTGCTGCCACGTCTTTTCCCATCCCCCACTCAGTAGTGGCTACTCCATGCCTTCAGAGTGCATTCCAAAGGAAAGTCCAAGAGCCACAGCTCTCACAGAAACCAGAAACAGTTAAGTTGAAATTGGCAAGCCTCTTTGGCCTTTTAGATCAATTTCCTAAAAGGAGATCTAGCTTCTTCTTCACCCCTTTCTTAAAGCAAACTTGCAAAATTCCAAGTCTTCTCCACTCTATCTGGAACGCCTAAGTTGTGTCTAAAACGTGACTGTATTTAATACATTCGATTCTTTCGGAAAAATGGCTTTAGGAAACCATTCTCCCTCCCTCTTAAAACACACAGCTGGGGACCATCCACGTAACTCAAACTTCCCACACAGCCACAGAATTTCATTTACTGATGTGGACTTTTTAAAGAGCAGCAAATTCGGCAGAGAGAAAGAGAGAGGGGGAGGGGAGAAGCTCATGTGCCTTTAAAAAATTTATGTGCAGAAGGACGGAAGGAAGACTAGCCTCCCAGTTGACTGGAGGATCTGACAGCCAGCTTCCTCAACCAGGGCGCCCGAAACTCGCCGCCCGGGGCTACCTCCAGTAGCTCCGTGCCCGCGGCGCGCAACAGATGAGCCAAACCTGAACTTTCCCCGTCGTGTAGGTCCGCTTCCCCGACTCCACGGCTCCAGCCGAGTAAAAATGCCCAAACGCCTGGGCGTCAGTTCTAAGCTTTAAAAACCGCTCTCCATTGCCACATGCGACGCCCCTGCAGCTGTGGAGGGCCGAAAACCCTCTCATACCCTTCAGCTGTGATGGGAGGGACCCAGGTAGGCAAGGAGCTCGGAAAACTCAACAGGGTGATTCCTCCCCAGAAAGGAATATTCAAGAAAGTGCTGGTCCCGGGGGCGGAGACGGAGGCTGCCGAAGCCCCAGTCGGGGGCGCCAACCGGGGAGGCGGGGGAAAGGGGAGCACGGAGGACCGCAAAAGGGTCTCTGGGGCTCCCAAGGGAAACTGGGCTGAAGACGAGTCTCCTAATGAGAAAGCAGAGGCAACAGGAGCCAGCTGGGGGAGCCTCCCCTCCCGCCCCCGAGCCGTACCACGCGAGGGAGTAGGGACCAGACGCCCCGAGCCATCCGAGAAGGGCCACGGCTACGCGAGGGCTGCAGCCTCGGTCCCAAGGTCGGGGGAACGTCTCACCTGAGAAGTGGCACACGAGAGCTGCGCGTTTTTCAGTCCCCAGTCGTCTACACCCGGCCGGCTACCTACTCCTATCCCTCAGCCCGCTGGCGGCGCGACTGGGCAGCAGAGGGAGCCCGTTCGCCCTTTTATAACCTCCAGGCTGCGAGGGCTGCGCTGAGGAGGAGGCGACTGCTACCCTCGCTACGTGAGCTCGATCACACCAGCGTCCGGCGTCTGCGCAGGCGCCCAGCCCGTGGCCCGCGGCCCACGCCCGCGCTCCTGCCAGCCCGCGGAGGCTGAGGCCGAGAGCAGGGGCCGGCGGCGGCCCGGCTCGGAGCGCGCCTGCGCGGGGCGCTCTCCACGCTGCCTTCTCCGCGGTTCACCTGGGATTTGCCCCGCTTCGACCAATAGGTTGTTTACCGACTGAATTCCGGGGTCAGCCCCTCCGTCTGGCTCGAGCAACGAAACCGCCAGCGAAGAAATATCTTAAGTGTGCGAAGAGGAACGTGTGTATCACGCTCTATTGCACATCTTTATCAGTCGATAACGGACTGTGCACTTCGGAGTTTCTGGGTTCAATTTCTGGCTCAGTCGCATAAAACTATGGGTATTGATCTCTGAGTATCTCAGTTTTTTGCAAAATGAGAATGACGAATAGGTACCTTATAGTACTTCCCTCGTGTTGTAAGGATTAAATGAGATAATACATATAAAGCACGTAGCACATGCTTAGCACACAGAAAGGACTTGGTAATTAGCAGATGGTGTTGTAGCAAATAAGGAATCCAGTCTTGTGTCTGGTCTTCATTAACATTTGCCTTAGCCATTATATTCCTAAAAGAAGCCTGACTACCAGGAAGCGGACAATGCAGGAGATACTTTTTCCCTTGTCAGCGAAAGGGAAAAAGACTTATCTAAGACTTGTTAGTCGTTAAAAATTGTTTCTAGGGCTTCCCCTGGTGGTCCAGTGGGTAAGGACACCGCCTTGCAGTGCAAGGGCCGCCGGTTCGAGCCCTGGCCTGGGAAGATCCCACGTGCCGCGGAGCCCCTGGACTGATGTGTCCAATTACCGAGCCGGAGCTCTGGGGCGCATGCGCCCAGAGACGGTGCTCTGTGACGACGGAGGCCACCGTGATGGGAGGCCCACAGGAGCCAAAGAACAAAGACGGATGAAAATAGAGAAATGAAAGACCAATAGAAGTGGTCCGCCCGTACCCCTCCCTCCCCACCCCACCCCCCAAAAGATAAATAAATAAAATAAATCCTAAAAAAAAAAATTGTTTCTAAAGTTTTCCATGAATGCTAAAAGGCACAGCAATAATTAAAATTTTTTTTAAATATTTATTTTTATTTTGGGCGGGGGTCGGGCTGGGGAGGGAGGGGAGCGGGCGGGCCACTTCCATTGGTCTTTCTTTTCTCCATTTTCATGCGTCTTGGTGCTCTGGCTCCTGTGGGCCTCCCATCGCGGTGGCGTCTGTCGCTGCAGAGCGCAGGCTCTGGGCGCATGCGCTCCAGAGCTCCGGCTCGGCGATTGGACACATCAGTCCAGCCGCTCCGCGGCACGTGGGATCCTCCCAGGCCAGGGATCGAACCGGCGCCCCTTGCACTGCAAGGCGGTGTCCTTATCCACTGGACCACCAGGGGAAGCCCAATAATTAAAATTTAACTCTTATCTAGGAGGTGGGGTTGATTATACAGATACAGAAATAATCATAGAGAGGATACTTAGGGAACATTTGGCAACCCAAAGGAAATACAGTGATAAATATAGTGAACCACTAATCAGCGGCTCTGAAAGAGTATGGTCAGGGAATTCACAGGTCAAAATTATACTGAGTTTATTTGCCTTTTTCACTCTAATGAAGTACAATGGTGTTTTCCAGAGACTGCGTGTCCTGGGATATTGCAACAGAGTGCACGCAGAGAGGACTTGGAATGCAGGGGTTGTAGCAAATAAGGAATCCAGTCTTGTGTCTGGTCTTCATAACATTTGCCTTAGCCATTATATTCCTAAAAGAAGCCTGACTACCAGGAAGCGGACAATGCAGGAGATACTTTTTCCCTTGTCAGCGAAAGGGAAAAAGACTTATCTAAGACTTGTTAGTCGTTAAAAATTGTTTCTAGGGCTTCCCCTGGTGGTCCAGTGGGTAAGGACACCGCCTTGCAGTGCAAGGGCCGCCGGTTCGAGCCCTGGCCTGGGAAGATCCCACGTGCCGCGGAGCCCCTGGACTGATGTGTCCAATTACCGAGCCGGAGCTCTGGGGCGCATGCGCCCAGAGACGGTGCTCTGTGACGACGGAGGCCACCGTGATGGGAGGCCCACAGGAGCCAAAGAACAAAGACGGATGAAAATAGAAATGAAAGACCAATAGAAGTGGTCCGCCCGTACCCCTCCCTCCCCACCCCACCCCCCAAAAGATAAATAAATAAAATAAATCCTAAAAAAAAAAATTGTTTCTAAAGTTTTCCATGAATGCTAAAAGGCACAGCAATAATTAAAATTTTTTTTAAATATTTATTTTTATTTTGGGCGGGGGTCGGGCTGGGGAGGGAGGGGAGCGGGCGGGCCACTTCCATTGGTCTTTCATTTCTCCATTTTCATCCGTCTTTGTTCTCTGGCTCCTGTGGGCCTCCCATCGCGGTGGCGTCTGTCGCTGCAGAGCGCAGGCTCTGGGCGCATGCGCTCCAGAGCTCCGGCTCGGCGATTGGACACATCAGTCCAGCCGCTCCGCGGCACGTGGGATCCTCCCAGGCCAGGGATCGAACCGGCGCCCCTTGCACTGCAAGGCGGTGTCCTTATCCACTGGACCACCAGGGGAAGCCCAATAATTAAAATTTAACTCTTATCTAGGAGGTGGGGTTGATTATACAGATACAGAAATAATCATAGAGAGGATACTTAGGGAACATTTGGCAACCCAAAGGAAATACAGTGATAAATATAGTGAACCACTAATCAGCGGCTCTGAAAGAGTATGGTCAGGGAATTCACAGGTCAAAATTATACTGAGTTTATTTGCCTTTTTCACTCTAATGAAGTACAATGGTGTTTTCCAGAGACTGCGTGTCCTGGGATATTGCAACAGAGTGCACGCAGATGAATGAACATTTTCTATTAGATATTTAAAGAGATTCGCAGTAATGTAAAATAATGTCACTCTCCTCACTGAATTCTTTTTGCTCCGGAAAATAGTTATTTTTCATTACAAAGTATGTTACTAATGCTAACATGTATATGCTAAGTCACTTCAGTTGTGCCTGACTCTGAGACCCTATGCACAGTAGCCTGCCAAGCTCCTCTGTCCATGGATTCTCCCACTAGAGTGGGAGAGTGGGTTGCCATGCCCTCCTGTAGGGAATCTTCCAGACCCAGGGATCAAACCAGCATCTCCTGCAATGACAGGTGTATTCTTTACCATCAGCGCCACCTGGGAAGCCCCATTAACATGCAACCAATTTATTACTGTTTTTAAAGGAATTAATAAACAAGTATTTTGCTTGTTTGTTTTATCTTGCTAATACAGTAAATTTTAATAGCTATGATCCACATAAAAGCTTTTTGGAGTTTTTAATACTTTTTAAAAGCGTGAATTGGTTATGTGACTGAAGAGTCTGAGAACTACTTGTCTAGATGAATAGCAGGGAGCCCTTTGACGCAAAAGGAAATGATCTTTTCCTTAAATCTTGGTCTCAAGTAGAACTATAATCAACTGGCCCTATACAGAGTGAAAAACTCTGAAAACTGCAATTTACTGTATAAACAAAATGGCTTCAGACCTTGAGGCCGATTCAGTGAAGCTAAGAAAGCCTCAGTTTCAGAGGACTTTATTTGCACTAGCCCTTTCCAAGACCCTGGAACGGGCTCTAGCAAAACGCTCACAGAGTTTTGCTTTTGTAAAATTTGTGAAAGTAAAAATTTTATCTGCAATTTTTAGACCACTAATTCTTTTCTCACTGATTTCTCTCCATCACGCTTCCCCCATCAAGTGGCGTTGGAGTGGCTAGAAGGCATTTTTAGAATTTAACTGAAGTGAATGTAACTGTGTTCAGTTAGAATACATTTGGTTTGAGTTTGGTAGGATGTATTTTTGTAATTCACAGTCTCTCCCATGTATAGTTAAGCTATTTTCAGCTGTCCCAGTGTAGGAGTGGCATCCAAGAATACTCCTACCACCCATTGTTCCGACTCGCCCACCACTGTAAAACCAAGTCAAGGGTCAGGACACCTTATAGCCATTTGAATGTGTCCTATGTTCCAACATCAAAAACATATGGATAGGGACTTCCCTGGTGGTCCAGTGGTTAAGACTCTATGTTCCCAATGCGTTTGATCCCTGGTCAGGGAACTAGATCCCACATGCCACAACTAAGAACCAGCACAGCCAAATAAATAAATAAAAACATTTAAAAAAAACATAAATATGGGGCTTCCCCTGGTGGTCTAGTGGGTAAGGACACTGCCTTGCAGTGCAAGGGCTGCCGGTTCGAGCCCTGGCCTGGGAAGATCCCACGTGCCGTGGAGCGGCTGGACCGATGCGTCCAATTACCAAGCCAGAGCTCTGGAGCGCATGCGCCCAGAGCCGGCACTCTGCGACAACAGAGGCCACCGCGATGGGAGGCCCACAGGAGCCAAAGAACAAAGACGGATGAAAATGGAGAAATGAAAGACCAATAGAAGTGGCCCGCCCGTCCCCCTCCCTCCCCACCTCACCCCCCAAAAGATAAATAAATAAAATAAATATTAAAAAAAAAAACATAAATATGGATAGTGGAGGAGAAGCTAAGGTGAAGCTTTGGGAGCCTGAAACTAATCTGTGAGAAATTCTTCCAATTATCTTTTTAATTGAAGGCTAATTGCTTTATAGAGTTGTTGTTTTCTGCCAAACATCAACATGAATCAGCCATAGGTATACATATGTGCCCTCCTTCTTGGATGTATACATTTTTAATTAAAGATTTAGTGGTTATCAGTGCCTAGCCAATAAAACTAAGTCCTTTTTTTTTTATGGTCAGAATTTAATGAAAATATCCACAACAAACTGGTTAGAATGTCATCCGTTTAAAGAAAACTGGTGTGCCCTGAACTCTTAAGTCATACAAATAACCTTATTTGAGTTTTTCCCAAATGCGACACCAGTCCTAAAAACTTACATGACATTATCAATGAATTGTAAAACTGCAACTTGTAACCTATCCCTATGACTGTCGTTTAGATGCCCAGAAAGGGCACTGCATATCAGATCTACATAGGATTACCCACCCTGGCAGATACCTTGGAGGGTAGAAAAAATATGACTCCCCTTTGAATGATCGAACATTAAAGTGAAGGTAAACCTCGCTTGGGCTTCTCCAGTGACAGCAATAGATAATCCGCCTGAAATGCAAGAGATACAGGAGACGTGGGTTCAGTCCCTTGGGAAAATCCTTAGAGGAAGGCATGGCAACCCACTCCAGTATTCTTGCCTGGAGAATACCATGGACAGAGGAGCCTGGTGAGCTACAGTCTATAGGGTCACCAAGAGTCAGATGCAACTGAACATGCACACAAGCATCCATTAAATCTCTTCTTTTGCGTCTGAAAAATTCATCAAATATTTCTTTAGAAAATATTAAGTCATATATTGTAGGAAAAGTCTATTATGTAACCATGTTAACAACTAATGAGCCAAGTGATTTTAAACTCAATTAATAGATAGTCATTCAACCATGTGAACAAGCTTCTGAAAAATCAGCCAGTCAGTGACAAACTCTCACTTTTTAAAGTTAGCCAGATAGCAACTGCTTTACTCTAGTGAACACAACTCTGAAGTTTAGCCAGTTGTCAACAGTCTATCCAGCAAAGTAATCATTCTTCACAGCTGACACCAACCCACTTTCACCTCCGGAAGTCAGCCAGTCCCTAAATTCCATCTTTCACACAAACTAGGTAAAATTAGCAGAGAGAGTATGTCAAACAAGCATAGTGCTTTTCTACACATAGCAAGTAATACATCAACTTTTCATTTCACATTTTGAATGATGGTTTCTTCCCTGGACATGGAGCACTGGAGCACTTGTGTGTCCAACGAAAAAGGCAGCCAAAACAGAAGACATAGACGCTGTTATTGAAGGCATGCATACATATGAAACAATTAGAAATTATCTCAGAGAGAATGAATAAGTGTTGAACATATTGTGAGGGTTATAAGATACTACATACTGGGAGACACTGCTTAGAGAAAGCAAGTGTTCTCCTTACTTACGACAAGTAATAAATTCTTACTTCTCTAGAAAAAAATAATAAATAGATAACCTTGGGAGTTAGGAGAGTGAATAAAGTTAAATTTGACGAAATAGTGGTGGGTAGGTTTTTTGTTTTCGGTTGTTTGTTTTTTTTTTTTTTTTTAAGATTTATCTATTTATTTATTTTGGGCGGGGGTCGGGTTGGGGAGGGAGGAGAGCAGGCAGGCCACTTCCATTGGTCTTTCCTTTCTCTATGTTCATCCGTCTTTGTTCTTTGGCTCCTGTGGGCCTCCCATCGCGGTGGCGTCTGTCGTTGCAGAGCGCTGGCTCTGGGCGCATGCGCCCCAGAGCTCCGGCTCGGTAATTGGACGCATCAGTCCAGCCGCTCCGCGGCACGTGGGATCTTCCCAGGCCAGGGCTCGAAGTGGCGCCCCTTGCACTGCAAGGCGGTGTCCTTACCCACTGGACCACCAGGGGAAGCCCTTGTTTTTTTTTTTTTTTTTAATTTTTATTTTACTTTTACAGAGTTTTGTTGTTTACAGATATGTATGATCCCAGATTAGTCATATGTATATTCCCCCATCCCGTGGTGGGCAGGTTATTTAGCAGAAGATTAAGATGATTGAAGCAATATTGTAGAAATATTTCGCTATGTGTATTAGAAGAAAGTGGTATCTAGATGAGTAATCCAAGATTTACTGAATAAACATTTATGGAAGGCTTGCCACTGTGTCCAAGACACTGCCTACTGCACTGTGGAAGATGAAGCCTTAATTAGACAGTCTCTGCTTTTAAAGAGTTTATAAACTTACTATACAGAGTTAAAACCTACACGTGTGGCAGTGGGAAGTCACTTATCCAATAAAGAGTTCCCTATATGAGCCAAATAATGCTAAGTGCTGGGTATGTGTTACCTGCTATCATAGAACTTGGGGTCCTTTTAAGGAAATCAACAGTGCACTTAAATAAATAAGTAAATAAACAAATGTGACAAGGAAAATGACAAGTTGCTATGAAAAAGAATATAAGGCAGCACAAAATTTAGATTCATAGCATGGGGAAAGTGTCTCTTAAGAAGTGACATAAAATGAGACCAGAGTTAGCAGCCAAAGTGTGTGAATACGAACAATCTAAAGAGAGGACAGCATGTGTGAGAATTGTGTGGCAGGAAAAAGCTCGGTGCATTTGAGAAGCGAAAAGAAATTCAGTGTGATTGTAGGACAGTAAGCAAGGGAGAAACTGGTATGATTGGTATGCAAAGGCTCAGTCAGCAGAGACTGCTTAGTTCTGGAACAAGTACAATACATTGAAGTATTCAAACAGTGAAGTAACATTGTGTTACCGTTAACAAAGTGAAAGAACAATGTAAAAAAATATATGAATTTTCTATGTCACTGAGGGTGGGATAAGCCTTAGAACTATGAGAGAGATTCTTCCTCCTTAATCTTGAGTAACAACATGGAAGTCAAAAGATGAGGTGTTCTAGAATGCAGCTGAAACTAGAAACCACTCCAGTCACTAACTTCCTGTCACTGTGGCACAGAGGAGAGTGGCTGCAATGGGGTAGCCAACCACCTCCCTCATGTGGCCTCAACAGGGACACTCTCTGTAGCAGGCAAACCTGTGGCCAAGAGTTTTGTTGTTTACAGATATGTATGATCCCAGATTAGTCATATGTATATTCCCCCATCCCGTGGTGGGCAGGTTATTTAGCAGAAGATTAAGATGATTGAAGCAATATTGTAGAAATATTTCGCTATGTGTATTAGAAGAAAGTGGTATCTAGATGAGTAATCCAAGATTTACTGAATAAACATTTATGGAAGGCTTGCCACTGTGTCCAAGACACTGCCTACTGCACTGTGGAAGATGAAGCCTTAATTAGACAGTCTCTGCTTTTAAAGAGTTTATAAACTTACTATACAGAGTTAAAACCTACACGTGTGGCAGTGGGAAGTCACTTATCCAATAAAGAGTTCCCTATATGAGCCAAATAATGCTAAGTGCTGGGTATGTGTTACCTGCTATCATAGAACTTGGGGTCCTTTTAAGGAAATCAACAGTGCACTTAAATAAATAAGTAAATAAACAAATGTGACAAGGAAAATGACAAGTTGCTATGAAAAAGAATATAAGGCAGCACAAAATTTAGATTCATAGCATGGGGAAAGTGTCTCTTAAGAAGTGACATAAAATGAGACCAGAGTTAGCAGCCAAAGTGTGTGAATACGAACAATCTAAAGAGAGGACAGCATGTGTGAGAATTGTGTGGCAGGAAAAAGCTCGGTGCATTTGAGAAGCGAAAAGAAATTCAGTGTGATTGTAGGACAGTAAGCAAGGGAGAAACTGGTATGATTGGTATGCAAAGGCTCAGTCAGCAGAGACTGCTTAGTTCTGGAACAAGTACAATACATTGAAGTATTCAAACAGTGAAGTAACATTGTGTTACCGTTAACAAAGTGAAAGAACAATGTAAAAAAATATATGAATTTTCTATGTCACTGAGGGTGGGATAAGCCTTAGAACTATGAGAGAGATTCTTCCTCCTTAATCTTGAGTAACAACATGGAAGTCAAAAGATGAGGTGTTCTAGAATGCAGCTGAAACTAGAAACCACTCCAGTCACTAACTTCCTGTCACTGTGGCACAGAGGAGAGTGGCTGCAATGGGGTAGCCAACCACCTCCCTCATGTGGCCTCAACAGGGACACTCTCTGTAGCAGGCAGAATAATGGCCCGTCAAAGATGGCCCCATCCTAATCCTTAGGTCCTTTGAATACGTTACTTCACAGCAAAAGAACTTTGTAAGTGTAACTAAATTACGGACCCTTTATATGGGGAAACCAGCCCAGATTATCTCATTGGGCCCTATCTGATTAAATGAATTCTTTAAAGCTGAGAACATTTCCTGGCTCTGATCAGAGAAGGATGTGAGGATGGAAGCAAAGCGAGATATCTGACATGCTGCTGATTTGAAGATGGAGAGAGGGGTGCCATGAGTCAAGGAATGTGGGAAGCTGGAAAGAATTTCCTCTAGAAAGTAGAAAAGAACTGGATTCTTCACTAGAGCCTCCAGAAAAGAACACAGCCCTGACAATACTTTTTATTTTAGCCCAATAAGAGTACTGTCAGACTTCTGATCTATAGAACCACAGGATAATAGATTTGAGTTGTTTAAGTCATCAGGTTTGTGGTAATTTGTCATAACAGCAACAAGAAACTAACACACCTACATATATGATCACAGCTGAAACAATGTCCAATGATTATGACATTTCTCAAGGGTCTGAGTAAATTTCCCAATGCTCTCTCCTAGAGGTGAATGCTCCTCTTCTAGAGGATTGACCATTTACACCAGATAAACATTCTTGAAACCATGAGAATTGTCGGAGGAAGAAGACTCCAGAGAAGAAGAAAGATCTTTTCTCAAATAGAAAGATCTCAAATAGAAAGATCTTTTCTCAAATAGTGCAATAGGAATATTAAGACCTTTAATTTTAATATTGAGGCACATGACCTCCTCATATTTTGCCCTCATAAAGTAGTTTATGAGTTACATAAAAGTGTGCCATGGTAGAGAGGAGTAACATGGAAAACTATACTATCATATGTGAAAAGATAGCTATTGTCAATGCGATGTGGGAATAGGGGAAGTCAAAAGATGAGGTGTTCTAGAATGCAGCTGAAACTAGAAACCACTCCAGTCACTAACTTCCTGTCACTGTGGCACAGAGGAGAGTGGCTGCAATGGGGTAGCCAACCACCTCCCTCATGTGGCCTCAACAGGGACACTCTCTGTAGCAGGCAGAATAATGGCCCGTCAAAGATGGCCCCATCCTAATCCTTAGGTCCTTTGAATACGTTACTTCACAGCAAAAGAACTTTGTAAGTGTAACTAAATTACGGACCCTTTATATGGGGAAACCAGCCCAGATTATCTCATTGGGCCCTATCTGATTAAATGAATTCTTTAAAGCTGAGAACATTTCCTGGCTCTGATCAGAGAAGGATGTGAGGATGGAAGCAAAGCGAGATATCTGACATGCTGCTGATTTGAAGATGGAGAGAGGGGTGCCATGAGTCAAGGAATGTGGGAAGCTGGAAAAGAATTTCCTCTAGAAAGTAGAAAAGAACTGGATTCTTCACTAGAGCCTCCAGAAAAGAACACAGCCCTGACAATACTTTTTATTTTAGCCCAATAAGAGTACTGTCAGACTTCTGATCTATAGAACCACAGGATAATAGATTTGAGTTGTTTAAGTCATCAGGTTTGTGGTAATTTGTCATAACAGCAACAAGAAACTAACACACCTACATATATGATCACAGCTGAAACAATGTCCAATGATTATGACATTTCTCAAGGGTCTGAGTAAATTTCCCAATGCTCTCTCCTAGAGGTGAATGCTCCTCTTCTAGAGGATTGACCATTTACACCAGATAAACATTCTTGAAACCATGAGAATTGTCGGAGGAAGAAGACTCCAGAGAAGAAGAAAGATCTTTTCTCAAATAGAAAGATCTCAAATAGAAAGATCTTTTCTCAAATAGTGCAATAGGAATATTAAGACCTTTAATTTTAATATTGAGGCACATGACCTCCTCATATTTTGCCCTCATAAAGTAGTTTATGAGTTACATAAAAAGTGTGCCATGGTAGAGAGGGAGTAACATGGAAAACTATACTATCATATGTGAAAAAGATAGCTATTGTCAATGCGATGTGGGAATAGGGGATCCTGCAGGGGCGTTGTGAGACAGCCTGAAGGGTTGGGATGGCGGGGACTGGGAGTGGGGTGGAGGAGGGAGGGAGCCAGGGATATACATATAACTAATCTGGGATTATACATATCTGTAAACAACAAAACTCTGTAAAAGTAAAGTAAAGTAAAAATAATTATACATTAAAAAAATGTATGCCATGGGGGCTTCCCTGGTGATCCAGTGGGTTAAGAGTCTGCCTTGCAATTTAAGGGGCACCAGTTTGATCCCTGGCCCGGGAAGATCCCATGCGCCACGGAGCGGCTGGACTGGTGTGTCCAATTATGAGCCAGTGCTCTGGAGTGCCTGCGCCCGGAACTGGTGTTCTGCAGCAGGAGAGGCCACTACAATGGGAGGCCCACACAGGTCAAAGAATAAATGAATAGATAAAAGAGGCCAAAATTTAAAAATTAAAATTAAAAGAAAGTGTGTCATGATCTTTAATTTGGAAAATTGGCCAAATAATGGTATCAACTAACAAAATAAGAAAGTTGGGAAAATGAGCTGAATTTGTAGAGAAACTGAAGAACTTGAATCTTACTGGACTTGAAATGTCAGGGACCATCAGAGGCTACACATTAACTCTGCTAATTAATAACAAGTTCATCAATATTAAGCAGACTTCCACATCACAATAAGAACTGATGTAAGGGTGAAAATTCTGACTTTCTATCTAGCTGTAGTTCTGTTTTAAATTAATCTGTGATTTCTGTAGATTTAAGTCTTTTAACATATATGATCACAGCTGAAACAATGTCCAATGATTATGACATTTCTCAAGGGTCTGAGTAAATTTCCCAATGCTCTCTCCTAGAGGTGAATGCTCCTCTTCTAGAGGATTGACCATTTACACCAGATAAACATTCTTGAAACCATGAGAATTGTCGGAGGAAGAAGACTCCAGAGAAGAAGAAAGATCTTTTCTCAAATAGAAAGATCTCAAATAGAAAGATCTTTTCTCAAATAGTGCAATAGGAATATTAAGACCTTTAATTTTAATATTGAGGCACATGACCTCCTCATATTTTGCCCTCATAAAGTAGTTTATGAGTTACATAAAAAGTGTGCCATGGTAGAGAGGGAGTAACATGGAAAACTATACTATCATATGTGAAAAGATAGCTATTGTCAATGCGATGTGGGAATAGGGGATCCTGCAGGGGCGTTGTGAGACAGCCTGAAGGGTTGGGATGGCGGGGACTGGGAGTGGGGTGGAGGAGGGAGGGAGCCAGGGATATACATATAACTAATCTGGGATTATACATATCTGTAAACAACAAAACTCTGTAAAAGTAAAGTAAAGTAAAAATAATTATACATTAAAAAAATGTATGCCATGGGGGCTTCCCTGGTGATCCAGTGGGTTAAGAGTCTGCCTTGCAATTTAAGGGGCACCAGTTTGATCCCGGGCCCCGGGAAGATCCCATGCGCCACGGAGCGGCTGGACTGGTGTGTCCAATTATGAGCCAGTGCTCTGGAGTGCCTGCGCCCGGAACTGGTGTTCTGCAGCAGGAGAGGCCACTACAATGGGAGGCCCACACAGGTCAAAGAATAAATGAATAGATAAAAGAGGCCAAAATTTAAAAATTAAAATTAAAAGAAAGTGTGTCATGATCTTTAATTTGGAAAATTGGCCAAATAATGGTATCAACTAACAAAATAAGAAAGTTGGGAAAATGAGCTGAATTTGTAGAGAAACTGAAGAACTTGAATCTTACTGGACTTGAAATGTCAGGGACCATCAGAGGCTACACATTAACTCTGCTAATTAATAACAAGTTCATCAATATTAAGCAGACTTCCACATCACAATAAGAACTGATGTAAGGGTGAAAATTCTGACTTTCTATCTAGCTGTAGTTCTGTTTTTAAATTAATCTGTGATTTCTGTAGATTTAATTCTGCTCAATTTAAGCACACACTAATTACTCATATCTCTCTGCTGCTGGTTGAGGAGGCAAGGGTACCTCCCCAAGGCGTTCATTCCTGTTATTCACCAAATGATTCTAGGGCTTTTCTCTTCCCAGACAGAAAGGTCTCCTCTTCACATTCTTTGAAGTTAGTTGTGCCCAATTAATTTGTTTTGCCAATGAAGGCACCATGTGTGGAACTCAGAATGTATTTCACCATGTTCCCTTCCCATTGTTGCAGTTACTGTGGAAGCTGTATCAAGATGAAATCTTCTACTGGAGCAAGAAATGGCTACCAACTCCAGTACTCTTGCTTGGAAAATTCCATGGACAGAGGAACCTGGTTCATGGGGCCGCAAGAGCTGGCCATGACTTAGTAATTAAACCACCACCATATGATTACCAGCCTCTCTTAATCTACTTACTATTTAAACAAAGCAAGCCAAACTTTTCCTTTACAAAACCTATCACCACATTGTATTCATTAATTTTATTTTTACCTGGAATGGACACTGTGAGTTGCCTACCTAGTATTCATTTCTTCCCTTCACCAACTTTATTAAGAATTTCCAAGTTGCCTAGCCTTTTTTTTTTTTTTTTTTTTAATTATTCGTTTATTTTTGGCTGTGCTGGGTCTTCGTTGTTTCGCACAGACTTTCTCTAGTTGTGGTGGGTGGAGCTACTTTCAAGTTGCAATGCCCAGCCTTTCAATTTAGGTGTGACTTGTACTTCTTCTTAGGCTGTAAAATAACTGCAAGGAATTTTGCTTCTACCCTTACAATGGGGAAAAAAAATCAGATAATCTACAAGATCATTAATGTTCTTCAGTATATCAGACAGCAAAGGTTGCAAGGCAATCAAGTAACCTGAGTTCCAAGGAGAAACAAGACACAAAGTTTAGACCTTTGCAGAGTTAAGAAAAAACTCAGCAAAAATTTTAACAAATTGTTGAAGTCCCAGTGTTATCAGTTGGGAGCCTCAGGCACAAGAGGAGAGTATACTGCTAGTTCTTCCCACAAGTGGTGCTCAGATGAAAGGCTGGAAGAGGGAAGAAGATCTTGCCCCAAGGAGGAAAGAACAAGGCAAACAAAGAGGGGTCTTGGAAAGCAAGAAGAGATAAACCAGACCCTATTGTCCTTCCCTCCCGTAGCTATTACTCTACCCCACTCAGTACATTGTCCAATCAGCAATGATCCGTAAGATCCCTATGCCACTCCTTAGACATAGCTATAAAATGGATCAAAGACCCCTGTTTAGGGTCGGCTCCCTCTTGGGCCAGCCCGCTGTTCTAGCAGTATTTCCCACCTTCTTCCTTAAGCCAGCCCGCTGTACTGGCAGCGACTCTCCCTTTGCCCACTCTGATAAACTTTACTTTCCTCTCACTTGGCCTTGTGTCTGGAAATTCTTTTACAACACACACATGAACCTCGACAAGGAGGTCATTGGAGCAGCTAGGAGCTGGACATAAAGTCTCCTTCAAACCTTTTTCCTCAGGATCTTCTATCTTCTGCGGCAAAAGCCTTAAGCCGCCGGATAAGTGGCAGCAAACCCCTTGGCGCCCAGGGTACAGGTGAAGATTCCTTATGGACCGAAAAGCTATAGAAAAGCCGTCTATTCTTGGGGGGAGGGGCAGGAAACACTCTCAGACCCTGGAACCTTCACTGATAACTAGCTGAGGTCTACTACTATTGAGGGAGGAGCAGGAAACTCTTGTCTAAGCCCAACCACAGATAAAAGGCTGAGGCAGCTGCCTTTCAAGAGACTGAACAAGTCCCACCTCCAGAGGCCCAAGCACATAGGACCTGCCTAAGACTAAGACTGGCCCAGGATGACAGAGAATCTCCACACAGACTCAGAATGGAGAGAGTTTAAGAGAGCATGCTGAGAGTGGGGAGAGAGCTCCTCTGGGGCATAAGAATGCAGGGAGGATTGAGACCCAAGGGGGAAGCAGGAATACAGAACACTCTGGCACCCCAACCCCCACATTAAGTAAACACAAGGGCACAACTGCTTTCACCTGAAGGAAAGTAACTATAGCAACAGCAAAGCCTCAGCCCAGCTCAACTCTCATTTAGATTGACAATCTGACAGAAGAAGACATACATTCATTTCAAGGTGTGGGCACAACTTACCAAAAAACAGTATTGTGCTATACACGATGTCCAGCATTCATTAGAAAACAATCAGACACACAAAACAAGTTAAAAAATCTGCTCTCAGGAGATAAGGCAGTTAACAGGCATGGATCCAGAGATAAGCCATATGTTCAAACTACCAGATAAGGAATTCCAACTAACTAGTAAAAAAAAAAATGTTAACAACATGCACAAACAAACGGGGAATTTCAGTAGAAAGATGAAAATTACAACAAATAGATGAATTGAGACCAATTAATAAACAGTTTGTCAATATTCAGCAGATTGGCTAATGAATTTTGCTTACTGATTCATTCATTTCTTCAATAAGTAGTATTCTTTTAATCCTCCCCCAAATTTTTAAATAAATTAAAAAAAATAGACAGTCAAATGAAATGCTAGGGGGAAAAATTCCATGATATTTAGAGACAAGTCCTTTGATGCAATCACTGGTTACTCAACACAGCTGAGAGAAGATCAAGTCAGTCAATATATCAAGAGGAAAAAAAAGTGAAAAACAAATGGAACAATCAAAAGCTGTTGGATCAAATAATCCAATATATATGTAACTGGAGTCTCAGGAGAGACAAAATGGAGCTTTAGAAATATTTGCAGAAATGAACTTTAGAGATATTTACAGAAATATTGGCAGAAAACACTCCAAAAGCAATAAAACATATCACACTACAGATCAAAGACACTTTTCTCCAAACTCAGGATTGCCCCTCACCCTGATAAATCTAGTTCATGTCAGTAATATCACAATCTGTCTTGCCAAAGTGACTGGTTTAGGGATGGGCTCTTAACTGGGGCCCCAGTCAATTCATGACATTCCTTTGACCTCAGGAATTGTTTGGTTAGGGCCACAGAGAGTGGGGATTATAACCTAAACCAAACCAAATAGAGAGAAGACCAATACTTTTATTTCCAGGTTGAGTGGACATGCTGCCTGGGTAGGAACAAGAAGGTAAACAGCCTTCAAGATCTGGCAGCCATTCTTTGACCATGAAGGAAGCCAACCTGAGGACAAAGATAGCACATGAAATAAGTAAGAGGTGAGAGAAATGGAGCAATCTGAAAAACATACATTCATTTCAAGGTGTGAGCACAACTTACCAAACAACAGTATTGTGCTATACACGATGTCCAGCATTCATTAGAAAACAATCAGACACACAAAACAAGTTAAAAAATCTGCTCTCAGGAGATAAGGCAGTTAACAGGCATGGATCCAGAGATAAGCCATATGTTCAAACTACCAGATAAGGAATTCCAACTAACTAGTAAAAAAAAAATGTTAACAACATGCACAAACAAACGGGGAATTTCAGTAGAAAGATGAAAATTACAACAAATAGATGAATTGAGACCAATTAATAAACAGTTTGTCAATATTCAGCAGATTGGCTAATGAATTTTGCTTACTGATTCATTCATTTCTTCAATAAGTAGTATTCTTTTAATCCTCCCCCAAATTTTTAAATAAATTAAAAAAAATAGACAGTCAAATGAAATGCTAGGGGGAAAAATTCCATGATATTTAGAGACAAGTCCTTTGATGCAATCACTGGTTACTCAACACAGCTGAGAGAAGATCAAGTCAGTCAATATATCAAGAGGAAAAAAAAGTGAAAAACAAATGGAACAATCAAAAGCTGTTGGATCAAATAATCCAATATATATGTAACTGGAGTCTCAGGAGAGACAAAATGGAGCTTTAGAAATATTTGCAGAAATGAACTTTAGAGATATTTACAGAAATATTGGCAGAAAACACTCCAAAAGCAATAAAACATATCACACTACAGATCAAAGACACTTTTCTCCAAACTCAGGATTGCCCCTCACCCTGATAAATCTAGTTCATGTCAGTAATATCACAATCTGTCTTGCCAAAGTGACTGGTTTAGGGATGGGCTCTTAACTGGGGCCCCAGTCAATTCATGACATTCCTTTGACCTCAGGAATTGTTTGGTTAGGGCCACAGAGAGTGGGGATTATAACCTAAACCAAACCAAATAGAGAGAAGACCAATACTTTTATTTCCAGGTTGAGTGGACATGCTGCCTGGGTAGGAACAAGAAGGTAAACAGCCTTCAAGATCTGGCAGCCATTCTTTGACCATGAAGGAAGCCAACCTGAGGACAAAGATAGCACATGAAATAAGTAAGAGGTGAGAGAAATGGAGTAAAACCACAATCCAATGGTATCTGAGCCCTGAACTACAGCTAGATGGTTTAGCTATGCAACCTAATGAGTTCCCTTCTGGTTTAAGCAAATTAAAATTGCATTTTCTCAACCTCAGTTCCAAGTAACCAAACCTACTTCAACTGATGTAGTACCCCAGATGAGTCACTGTAGAGAAGGTTCCATCTCATCTCTTAACTGTTCTCTGGTTTTGAGCCAAATTTCTAATTCCCAAAGGAAATGTATTCCTTTTCTAAGAGAAAAATAATGATGTCAGGATAACACTGTCTTTTATTAAGTAATGGTGATAACTGGAAGCCTATTTTAGTTAATCAATTATTCATTCATTCAACAAATACTTATTGAGGATCTACTGTTCCAGGCTTTGTATCAGGTATTGAAGATATTTGGTGATTAAGTCAGGGCTATTTATTAATTTTATCTGTGAACTATTTATGAATAGCATGAAAGCTGTATCAGACTCCATTTGCAATTCCTTTTCCGTCTCTTGGTATCTTCCCTTAGCAATGTATGACTCACTCACTGAATATAAATAGCTTGAGTCCTAGATATTAAATATTTTCAAGTGCTATAGTTTGCAGGCGAATAGCCAACAGCTATTCTGTCAGGCGTTGGAAATGTATACACATTTTAAAAATATTTTATTAAAAACAATAAGTTACACTTCAGAAAATCCTTCTGTGTATAAACAAACAGCATCTGCCTTGGCTCTCAGAAAGATTTGTAGAGCTTGACCAGTCCAAGCCTTTCTTTGACCCAAATGAACTTGTTAGGAGCTCAAACAAACCAGATAAGAATGCCGAAAATCCTAACTTTATTTGGTGAAGCAAGACTCAAGCGTTTAGGACCCAAAATGCATTCAGTCCAAGAATTATAGTATTTGTCAGGAAGAAAAACTTTTGCTCTGGAAGAAGCACTGGTAGAATCAGGGCAGTGGTGAACCCAGGTTCTCGTGCACCATTAGCAGCCTTCAAGATCTGGCAGCCATTCTTTGACCATGAAGGAAGCCAACCTGAGGACAAAGATAGCACATGAAATAAGTAAGAGGTGAGAGAAATGGAGTAAAACCACAATCCAATGGTATCTGAGCCCTGAACTACAGCTAGATGGTTTAGCTATGCAACCTAATGAGTTCCCTTCTGGTTTAAGCAAATTAAAATTGCATTTTCTCAACCTCAGTTCCAAGTAACCAAACCTACTTCAACTGATGTAGTACCCCAGATGAGTCACTGTAGAGAAGGTTCCATCTCATCTCTTAACTGTTCTCTGGTTTTGAGCCAAATTTCTAATTCCCAAAGGAAATGTATTCCTTTTCTAAGAGAAAAATAATGATGTCAGGATAACACTGTCTTTTATTAAGTAATGGTGATAACTGGAAGCCTATTTTAGTTAATCAATTATTCATTCATTCAACAAATACTTATTGAGGATCTACTGTTCCAGGCTTTGTATCAGGTATTGAAGATATTTGGTGATTAAGTCAGGGCTATTTATTAATTTTATCTGTGAACTATTTATGAATAGCATGAAAGCTGTATCAGACTCCATTTGCAATTCCTTTTCCGTCTCTTGGTATCTTCCCTTAGCAATGTATGACTCACTCACTGAATATAAATAGCTTGAGTCCTAGATATTAAATATTTTCAAGTGCTATAGTTTGCAGGCGAATAGCCAACAGCTATTCTGTCAGGCGTTGGAAATGTATACACATTTTAAAAATATTTTATTAAAAACAATAAGTTACACTTCAGAAAATCCTTCTGTGTATAAACAAACAGCATCTGCCTTGGCTCTCAGAAAGATTTGTAGAGCTTGACCAGTCCAAGCCTTTCTTTGACCCAAATGAACTTGTTAGGAGCTCAAACAAACCAGATAAGAATGCCGAAAATCCTAACTTTATTTGGTGAAGCAAGACTCAAGCGTTTAGGACCCAAAATGCATTCAGTCCAAGAATTATAGTATTTGTCAGGAAGAAAAACTTTTGCTCTGGAAGAAGCACTGGTAGAATCAGGGCAGTGGTGAACCCAGGTTCTCGTGCACCATTAGCAGCACAGCAAAGTGGCCCTGGGTGAATCCCTTTAACTTTCATGCTGAAATTTCTTCATCCAGCAAATGTCCATAATAATATTTGCCCTATCAACCACACAAAGACATTAGAAAATCAATTGAGATAGCAGTTTTGAAAGTTCTTAGGAAAGTATGAAATATTATATTAATATAAGTAATCATCATTACATGCTACATAGTATAAAACTGTCTGAGGTTTTGTTTTCTTTTTGGGGGGGGCGGGTTGGGAGGGAGGAGGGTGGGCGGGCCACTTCTATTGGTCTTTCATTTATTTATTTTCATCCTTCTTTGTTCTTTGGCCCCTGTGGGCCTCCCATCGCAGTGGCCTCTGTTGTTGCAGAGCACCGGCTCTGGGCGCATGCGCTCCAGAGCTCCGGCTTGGTAATTGGACACATTGGTCCAGCTGCTCTGCTGCACGTGGGATCTTCCCAGGCCAAGGATCGAACCGGCGCCCCTTGCACCGTGAGGTGGTGTCCTTATCCACTGGACCACCAGGGGAAGCCCCCTTTTTGTTTTTTAATCATAGAACCAATTTGGTACATTTTATACCTGTTTTGATGACTTAGAAGAAAATTATGAACAATTAGTCCTAATCTTAAAAACTACAAGTGATAAGGACAAAGATGTTTACTCAGAGCATCTATAAGTGGCTAAGTTAGTTCTTAAGTCAATCCTGAAATTAAAGAATACTGCTTTCTGTCCTATACCAATTTAGGGAATACGTTTAATAGAGCTACCATGGAGGATTGATTGTGCTAAATAGTCCCAATTCTTCTCTACTTCCTATATCCAGTTGTACAGGGAATAATGTACTAAAATAAGGTCTGACCTTTGCCCTTTCTCTGGGAGATAATCTCAACACCTTTGCCCTTTCATCCTTTTTGGAGTAGTCTTAAAATGAACTTGTTAGGAGCTCAAACAATCCAGATAAGAATGCCGAAAATCCTAACTTTATTTGGTGAAGCAAGACTCAAGCGTTTAGGACCCAAAATGCATTCAGTCCAAGAATTATAGTATTTGTCAGGAAGAAAAACTTTTGCTCTGGAAGAAGCACTGGTAGAATCAGGGCAGTGGTGAACCCAGGTTCTCGTGCACCATTAGCAGCACAGCAAAGTGGCCCTGGGTGAATCCCTTTAACTTTCATGCTGAAATTTCTTCATCCAGCAAATGTCCATAATAATATTTGCCCTATCAACCACACAAAGACATTAGAAAATCAATTGAGATAGCAGTTTTGAAAGTTCTTAGGAAAGTATGAAATATTATATTAATATAAGTAATCATCATTACATGCTACATAGTATAAAACTGTCTGAGGTTTTGTTTTCTTTTTGGGGGGGGCGGGTTGGGGAGGGAGGAGGGTGGGCGGGCCACTTCTATTAGTCTTTCATTTATTTATTTTCATCCTTCTTTGTTCTTTGGCCCCTGTGGGCCTCCCATCGCAGTGGCCTCTGTTGTTGCAGAGCACCGGCTCTGGGCGCATGCGCTCCAGAGCTCCGGCTTGGTAATTGGACACATTGGTCCAGCTGCTCTGCTGCACGTGGGATCTTCCCAGGCCAAGGATCGAACCGGCGCCCCTTGCACCGTGAGGTGGTGTCCTTATCCACTGGACCACCAGGGGAAGCCCCCTTTTTGTTTTTTAATCATAGAACCAATTTGGTACATTTTATACCTGTTTTGATGACTTAGAAGAAAATTATGAACAATTAGTCCTAATCTTAAAAACTACAAGTGATAAGGACAAAGATGTTTACTCAGAGCATCTATAAGTGGCTAAGTTAGTTCTTAAGTCAATCCTGAAATTAAAGAATACTGCTTTCTGTCCTATACCAATTTAGGGAATACGTTTAATAGAGCTACCATGGAGGATTGATTGTGCTAAATAGTCCCAATTCTTCTCTACTTCCTATATCCAGTTGTACAGGGAATAATGTACTAAAATAAGGTCTGACCTTTGCCCTTTCTCTGGGAGATAATCTCAACACCTGATAGGAGTGTCTACTTGCCTCAGGGTGTTAGGTCACAGTGGCTAGCCTAACAATGTGATTTAGGGTAGAGGCTGGCCACAACCAGTAGTCTTAGAGTAAGGGGTGGCCACACCACAAAGGTCAACCACAGGATTTAGGCTGGAGGTTTTAGGTGACAGAGCCCTGATAAAACTCTGGACATCAACACTCCAGTGAACCTCCCTGGTTGGCACCGTGCTATATGTACTGTCACCACCGATGCCAGGAAAATAATACATCCTGATACTATGAGGAGAGAACAATGGAAGCTCCATATTTAGTATTTGTCTAGACTTCATGTTATGTGCTTCTCCTCTCAGCCGATTTTAATCTGTATTCTTATCCTATAATAACCCATAACCACAAGTATACTTACTTTTCAGTGAATTTTCTGAGTCCTTCTATCAAACCTGAAATGAGCACTTCCCTGGTGGTCCAGTGGCAAAGCCTACATGTTCCCAGCACATGAGGCCTGAATTCAACCCCTGGTCAGGGAATGAGATCCCGCATGCTTCAACTAAGAGTTTACATGTGGCAACTAAGACTCAGTGCAGTCAAATAAATAAACACATAAATACACACACACACACACACACACACACACAAACCTGAGAATAGTTTTGGAAACCCCTTGAAGTTTAGGTTTGTATTGGAAATAAGAGTGATCTCTTGGGAACCATTCCCTATAACTTTGTAGTTGACCTAAACCCCTCACAACATCCTTTAGCAAGAAATCTTGTAAAACCCTCCTATTGTAACTCTGCATCTGACCATATAATCTGCTTTGACTATCATGCAGGCAGAGATCTGTATACTTCCACTTGTGCTTTTATTCTCTGCCATCATCCTCAAAAGAATATGCCCTTGTTAGCTTGCTAGAAAATGAGAGACACATGGAACACAGCCAACTCACCCCCACTGCCCCAGCCAAGAACATTTTAGATTATCCAACAGTGCATCACCCTAGACACACAAGTAAGCCTGACCAGGATCTGCAGAAGCACCTAGCCAATCACTCCAGGCACGTGAGTAATATTGTGATTTCAAGGTTATTTGTTAATGAAGCATTGTGACAACAGATAACTGATAACTAACTCTTAAGCCTCCACTGTGATAAAGGGAATACAGAACATATACATACTGTAAGTGAGGGGAAACCTCCAAATTCGTCTCATCCAGCACTGAAAACACTGACTATCTATTTGGATAATCCTTACATTATAAAATATTAGAGATTTAGGGGTATCTCTGAAAAGTGACATAATCACAGAAAAATTATACTTACTTGGGAAAACAACCACACACAGTGTATAATTTGTCTAATATTCAGAACCCCTCTGGATATTGGGACAAAGATGATACTAAATAAGACACTACAGAAGTGAGACTTAGTTAGAGTTATAACCAATTATTGAAAGATTTTTTCTAGAACTTTTAACTCATAATGAAACTTTTCCTTTTTGAACCTTACCAACTTGCTCATGGAATTGCTAATGACTACAGTAAAATGGCCCAGAGGTAGTTGTAAAATTTTTTTTTTTTTAATTTAAAAGAGAAGAATTAAAGAAAAGAGAGTAAGAGCTCAATTAACAGGAAACAGAAGCCCATACTCAGTCTAGGGACTGCATTATGTTAACAAAGTAATGTATTCAAATCAATTTTTACCTTAGTATGCCCTAATTGCTTAGTTTCATCTTGTCTCCCAGTGGAGACAAGTCTGGCTTTATTCCCTGGTATGTGTTAAATATTACTTCATATTTAGGGAGATGGAAAAGAAGGAAATCTCCTGTACTCTGCCCTTGAAAAGAAGCATAAGGACCTCCCAATGTTCATGGCACCACTGGCCATGCAGACACACAGGGCTCTTTGCCACTAGCTTAGTATTTCAGGAGCCCTCACGAAACCACTGTCTAACCCGGTCTGCTAAGATCTATTTCTTGTCTCACATGAAGTGAAACAACATCCAACTGTAAGCCTGCTTACAGAATGAACCTGCAGTCTCTCTCCAGGTTTGCTCTGGTATTCATACATCCTAATGTCCACTGCTATAATTGGTCAAACACTGAGTCAACACGCTGTGGTCTCACATGCTTACCTGCTCACACACACAACGCAGCACAGTTATCCTATACACACATGTACAAGTATATTTAATTTTTTTGCTTCCTCTTCATAGGCTTTGAATTAAAGAGATTTAGGGAAAATCTTTTGAATAAGGGAATACAGAACATAATCTGTAAGTGAGGGGAAACCTCCAAATTCGTCTCATCCAGCACTGAAAACACTGACTATCTATTTGGATAATCCTTACATTATAAAATATTAGAGATTTAGGGGTATCTCTGAAAAGTGACATAATCACAGAAAAATTATACTTACTTGGGAAAACAACCACACAGTGTATAATTTGTCTAATATTCAGAACCCCTCTGGATATTGGGACAAAGATGATACTAAATAAGACACTACAGAAGTGAGACTTAGTTAGAGTTATAACCAATTATTGAAAGATTTTTTCTAGAACTTTTAACTCATAATGAAACTTTTCCTTTTTGAACCTTACCAACTTGCTCATGGAATTGCTAATGACTACAGTAAAATGGCCCAGAGGTAGTTGTAAAATTTTTTTTAATTTAAAAGAGAAGAATTAAAGAAAAGAGAGTAAGAGCTCAATTAACAGGAAACAGAAGCCCATACTCAGTCTAGGGACTGCATTATGTTAACAAAGTAATGTATTCAAATCAATTTTTACCTTAGTATGCCCTAATTGCTTAGTTTCATCTTGTCTCCCAGTGGAGACAAGTCTGGCTTTATTCCCTGGTATGTGTTAAATATTACTTCATATTTAGGGAGATGGAAAAGAAGGAAATCTCCTGTACTCTGCCCTTGAAAAGAAGCATAAGGACCTCCCAATGTTCATGGCACCACTGGCCATGCAGACACACAGGGCTCTTTGCCACTAGCTTAGTATTTCAGGAGCCCTCACGAAACCACTGTCTAACCCGGTCTGCTAAGATCTATTTCTTGTCTCACATGAAGTGAAACAACATCCAACTGTAAGCCTGCTTACAGAATGAACCTGCAGTCTCTCTCCAGGTTTGCTCTGGTATTCATACATCCTAATGTCCACTGCTATAATTGGTCAAACACTGAGTCAACACGCTGTGGTCTCACATGCTTACCTGCTCACACACACAACGCAGCACAGTTATCCTATACACACATGTACAAGTATATTTAATTTTTGCTAGCAGAGACAACATTTTGCTTCCTCTTCATGGTTGATGGACATTTGAATTGTTTCACTTTGGGGCTATTTTTGAATGATACTGCTATGAGAATTGATGTACAACTTCTTGTGTGGACATATGTTTTCAATTGTCTTGAATACATACCCAGGAGTGGAACTGCTGGGTCATTTGGTAACTCTGTTTTTAACTTTTTGAGGAACAGCCAAACTGTTTGCCAAAGCAGCTACACCACTTAAGATCCTGTAAACCGTTTATGAGGGTTCCATTTTCTCCGCATCCTCAGCACCCTTGTCATTAGCTGCCCTTTTGATGTGGCCACCCCAATGGGTATGAAGTGGTATCTCACTGTGATTTGCACCTTCCTGGTGGCTAACGGTGTTCAGCATATTTTCATGTACTTACTGGTCACTTTTGTATCTTCTTTTGAATAGTATCTATTCATATCCTTTGTTCATTTTAAAATTCAGTTATTCATCTTTTTATTACTAAGTTGTAAGTGTTCCTTACATATTCTGGATACAAGTCCCTTATCCAATGCATGACTGGTAGTGCATTTTTCCCTATCTTGTGGGCTTTATTGTCAAGTTATTGATATTGTTTGCATTTTAAATTTTGGTGACATACTATTCTTTCTTTGTGCAAACAAGTTACCTGTGATTTGATACGGATGCACTGCATCTGCCTATCAATTAGGGGAATATTGCCATCTCAACAAAATTAAGTCTTCCAATCTATGAACATGTGATTATTTCCATCATTCCAATATATTCCAATATTTTTATTGAGTTTCCTGCCCCACACTCGGTCAGATATAACCATCATGGAGCCCCTCCACAGCAAACCCCCCTGTCTAACCCGGTCTGCTAAGATCTATTTCTTGTCTCACATGAAGTGAAACAACATCCAACTGTAAGCCTGCTTACAGAATGAACCTGCAGTCTCTCCAGGTTTGCTCTGGTATTCATACATCCTAATGTCCACTGCTATAATTGGTCAAACACTGAGTCAACACGCTGTGGTCTCACATGCTTACCTGCTCACACACACAACGCAGCACAGTTATCCTATACACACATGTACAAGTATATTTAATTTTTGCTAGCAGAGACAACATTTTGCTTCCTCTTCATGGTTGATGGACATTTGAATTGTTTCACTTTGGGGCTATTTTTGAATGATACTGCTATGAGAATTGATGTACAACTTCTTGTGTGGACATATGTTTTCAATTGTCTTGAATACATACCCAGGAGTGGAACTGCTGGGTCATTTGGTAACTCTGTTTTTAACTTTTTGAGGAACAGCCAAACTGTTTGCCAAAGCAGCTACACCACTTAAGATCCTGTAAACCGTTTATGAGGGTTCCATTTTCTCCGCATCCTCAGCACCCTTGTCATTAGCTGCCCTTTTGATGTGGCCACCCCAATGGGTATGAAGTGGTATCTCACTGTGATTTGCACCTTCCTGGTGGCTAACGGTGTTCAGCATATTTTCATGTACTTACTGGTCACTTTTGTATCTTCTTTTGAATAGTATCTATTCATATCCTTTGTTCATTTTAAAATTCAGTTATTCATCTTTTTATTACTAAGTTGTAAGTGTTCCTTACATATTCTGGATACAAGTCCCTTATCCAATGCATGACTGGTAGTGCATTTTTCCCTATCTTGTGGGCTTTATTGTCAAGTTATTGATATTGTTTGCATTTTAAATTTTGGTGACATACTATTCTTTCTTTGTGCAAACAAGTTACCTGTGATTTGATACGGATGCACTGCATCTGCCTATCAATTAGGGGAATATTGCCATCTCAACAAAATTAAGTCTTCCAATCTATGAACATGTGATTATTTCCATCATTCCAATATATTCCAATATTTTTATTGAGTTTCCCTGCCCCACACTCGGTCAGATATAACCCAGGTGTATAGTACATTATGAGTCAAAGGCACAAGGTCTGTCTAGAGACAGATAGGCTTGGGTTAAAATCCAGCCCTTCTACTGACTAGCTATGTAAATATGGACAAGTTGTTCTAAGCCTCTGTTTTCTCATTTATGACAAGCAAATAATAATATAAATCTCTTAGGATGTGAGGATTAATGATAAATATGCAAATACTTTGCATAGTGCCTTGAATACAGTAAATGCTTAATTAATCTTAGCTATCTTAGTCTGCTATGATTGCTATAACAGAACACCACAGACTGGGAGGCTTGCAAAAGACTAGAGACTTATTTCTCTCAGTTCTAGAGCTGGAGCTGGAGCTCCAAGATTAGGTTGCTAGTATGGTCAGGTTCATGCAAGACCCTTTTTCAAGTTGCAGATGACTTGCTGTGTTGTGGTGAAAGGAGCAAGGGAGCTTTCTCAAGCCTGCTATGTGAAGGCATTCATGTAATTCACAATGGCTCAATCCACATGGCCTAATCACCTCCCAAAGGCCTCACCTAATAGTTTAACATTGGGCATTAAGATTTCAGCATATGAATTGGGGTTCCGGGCTTGGGGAATGGAAACATTCAAACTGTGGCACTATTACTAGAGCACTTAACACTTAATTGCTGAAGAATAGTTTTTGATTTTAAAATATTATCAGAGCCCTAACTTTTCTAAGCATGCATCCCCATTTTTTGGAAATCACTTTTTTCCAGATGATTATTTAATTTGTAAATATTGTACAAATTTTAATAGCTTAAATTGAAAACAAAAAATTGCACTGGTAGTGCATTTTTCCCTATCTTGTGGGCTTTATTGTCAAGTTATTGATATTGTTTGCATTTTAAATTTTGGTGACATACTATTCTTTCTTTGTGCAAACAAGTTACCTGTGATTTGATACGGATGCACTGCATCTGCCTATCAATTAGGGGAATATTGCCATCTCAACAAAATTAAGTCTTCCAATCTATGAACATGTGATTATTTCCATCATTCCAATATATTCCAATATTTTTATTGAGTTTCCCTGCCCCACACTCGGTCAGATATAACCCAGGTGTATAGTACATTATGAGTCAAAGGCACAAGGTCTGTCTAGAGACAGATAGGCTTGGGTTAAAATCCAGCCCTTCTACTGACTAGCTATGTAAATATGGACAAGTTGTTCTAAGCCTCTGTTTTCTCATTTATGACAAGCAAATAATAATATAAATCTCTTAGGATGTGAGGATTAATGATAAATATGCGAAATACTTTGCATAGTGCCTTGAATACAGTAAATGCTTAATTAATCTTAGCTATCTTAGTCTGCTATGATTGCTATAACAGAACACCACAGACTGGGAGGCTTGCAAAAGACTAGAGACTTATTTCTCTCAGTTCTAGAGCTGGAGCTGGAGCTCCAAGATTAGGTTGCTAGTATGGTCAGGTTCATGCAAGACCCTTTTTCAAGTTGCAGATGACTTGCTGTGTTGTGGTGAAAGGAGCAAGGGAGCTTTCTCAAGCCTGCTATGTGAAGGCATTCATGTAATTCACAATGGCTCAATCCACATGGCCTAATCACCTCCCAAAGGCCTCACCTAATAGTTTAACATTGGGCATTAAGATTTCAGCATATGAATTGGGGTTCCGGGCTTGGGGAATGGAAACATTCAAACTGTGGCACTATTACTAGAGCACTTAACACTTAATTGCTGAAGAATAGTTTTTGATTTTAAAATATTATCAGAGCCCTAACTTTTTCTAAGCATGCATCCCCATTTTTTTGGAAATCACTTTTTTTTCCAGATGATTATTTAATTTGTAAATATTGTACAAATTTTAATAGCTTAAATTGTATATACAGACAAATAAAAACTTGCACTAATGGCTAGTGGAACCGGTGGGACAGGGTTGTTGCGCCACTTTTTCTAAACTCAGGCTGTAGACCTGAGGGTGGCCTGGAATCTGAGGGTTTATTTATGCAAGGTAATACTGACCTTGGGCAGTGTTGAACTATTAAGGTGTTAGGAATATATACAGATTTTACATAAGAAGAAACTGAACCCCAGAGAGTATAACTACCCTACCTTAGGTCAGAGCAAGTAGCGGAGGCAGGCTCTGAACACTGTCTGAGCCAGCTTGATGTTGAGGTGGGAGCTCAGCCTTTGGCCCTCAGGACTCCCAAGGTGGGCAAGGGTGAAGGTTCCTTGGCTGGGGCAGGATGGAACCAAAGGGACAAAAGGTCGGGATCTTCCTGCTGGCAAGCCCCTTGTGCAGCCTTGATACTAGGTCAGTAACCTTGGAGGGATGGCCCTGGGCTGGGTTGCTAGGAGCGCTCAAAGAGCCCCTTGTGGGCAGGCCAGCTAATCACAGAACTACCTGGAGCTGTAAACCCAGTCCAGTCCAACTCTAATACAGAAAGGGATAGAGGCCAGTGGCCTTTTCACCTCTCCATGGGTAGAAGGAGTTAAGCCCAGGGGCTGCTGGGCATGGCACCTTAGGTCCCATGTCTGGGTCATCTTGAGTTCTCTGTAGCCTCTACTAAGGTCTGACCTAGAGCAAGGGCTCAAGGATCTTTGGCAGCAGTGAAGTCTGCGGGCCAAGGAAGCAATGTGTCCAAAGAGTCAGCCCTAGGCTACCCTCCCATAAACTGGGCCGGGCTCTTGCTTCCGACAGAGGGGCAGTCAACAACCTCTAAAGCTTGAGTAACTGAAGCCAAGGAGCGCCAATGAAGGGAGAGCAGGAACATGCCAAAGTGGGGAAGGGCAGTAGTGATCGCCGCTCCCCACAAGCCTGGCTGTCCTGGCGGGTCCCGGGTGTTGGCCCTCCCCAGCGCTAGCACCCACAGTCCCGCTTCCTCCTCTGCGCACACAGGGCCTGCTCCGAAGGCCTCAGTCCTGGTCTCTGTCCCTGCTTGCTCCAACAGCCTCCCCCATCCTCTTGGGATCCCTGGGACTCCAGTCTGAGGGGAACGCTGTCATGCAGGCTGCTCAGCAGGGCATCAGAAGCCCTTCTCCAAGAGCCAGGTTTTGAGCTGCTGATCAAAGTAGCCCTCGATCCTAAGTGTGTCCGTCACCTCATTGACCTGGGTGGTAGGTGTCTTCCCCAGCAGCGGGCTCAGAAAATCTTCCACATCCTTCTTCAGGGCCCAAGTGTCTCCCTCCACCTTCTGGATCACAGTCATCTGACGGTTCCCATGTGTGATGTCCCTGTAGACCGGGATGTTGTGCATCCGAGAGCACCGCACAAAGTAGGGCAGGTTGGGTGGGGGGCCTCTGGGGGGCTGCCGGCCACAAGGAGTGGGATAATGTTCGTGCTTTGGAGGCTTTGGGATGCTGATGGCGGGTAACAGGCATTCTGCAAAACGATATTCATCCACAGACTCCACAAAACTGGGGTGATCAGGAGGCCCCTGGGTCTGGCTCAGTCGCGGAAACCCGCAGCCCCGCGGGACATCGGCTCTCCAGCCGCGCAGCACCGCCTGAATCACGGCCGCCGCCATCTTGAACAGCGCCTGCTGCCCGGCTCCACGAGCTTTCTGCCTGGAAATCACTTTTATATCCTGTTTCCTTCAAATTTTCTGTGCCTTCCTTAAGACTAATGATTCAATCTGATTTAAAACGCTTGGGTTTATGTGCTAATAATAAGGTCCAAAAGAAACAACTGATCAGGTGACCAGAACTACTACTCTCCTTTCCCAGGTAACCTAGGTACATATTAACAATGACATTCAGGATTTAGTAACTCTTATTCCCTGCTGTCTAATCACAGAATGATTCTTTTAAAATGTAAGTCAAATCATCTCACTCTCCTGCTCAAACTCTTTTGTGTCATCCCATCCTTTCAGAGTAACAGCCAAAGGCATTAAAATAGTTCTATAAGAATTGTAAGACTTCTAAAGTGCTACCTGATCTGGTGCTTGGCTACTTTTTAACCACCATGTCTTGTCCCAGACTTTCCTCCAACCTGTCAGGCACACGTCCATACTAGAGTCTTGGCATCGGCTTATTCTTTTTTTTTTTTTTCTGTCTACAACTGTCTTCCCATAAATATCCACTCAGCTTCCTCCCTCAGCTCCTTGTTTTTGCTCAAATATCATCTTAAAAATGAGGCTGATATACAAAATAGCAAAATCCCCTGTCCTCTTATCTTGCTTTATTTTTCTCCCGAGCATTTATAACTACTTGATATCCTGCATATGTACTGGTTTCTTCCTCTAGAATGTAAGTTACACAGGGCCAGAAATTTTCATGTGTTTTGTTCCCTGCTATATTCTATATGGGTACAGTCCCAGGCATATTTGGTATATGAAATGTGTGCTGAAAAAATGGCCTTCAAAATTTCTTCCCTGTAAACAAGTTAACAGTAGCAAGAAGAAAAAAGAACAGCACCTAAGTAGTTTTGTTGTCCATCTGCTTTCAGTCAAATGGAATTCTCTTGCCCTGGGTGATCAAGGGATGCACTCTGCCATAAGCTCAAGCACATCTTGACACAGTCCTGTCCTTTCAAATTGGCAGAATTTCATGAAATGTTAGAGCTAGCTCTAAACTTAGCAGATAGAATTTGAGATCCACAAAGGTAGAGAGGTACCTGAATTCTCATCCCAACACCCAAATGCTTAGACAGAGTATGATAGACCGGGTGGCTTACAGTCCTCTCCCCAGACTGACCCCAAATATGTCTTCTGTGTAGAAGGACTATAGAAGACTATCTTTTTTTTATTGAAAAAATGGATCTAATGGGCTTCCTTGGTGGCTCAGATGGTAAAGAATCTACCTGCAATGGATTAGGAAGATCCCCTGGAGAAGGGAAAGGCTACCCATTCCAGTATTCTTGCCTGGAAAATTCCACGGACAGAGGAGTCTGGCAGGCTACAGTTCATGGGGTCACAAAGAGTTGGATACGACTGAGTGACTAACACTTTCACTTTCATGGGAAAAGATTTTTTTGGGGGGAGGGGGCCACTTCTATTGGTCTTTCATTTATCTATTTTCATCCATCTTTGTTCTTTGGCCCGTGTGGGCCTCCCATCGCAGTGGCCTCTCTCACTGCAGAGCACCTGCTCTGGGCGCATGCACTCCAGAGCTCCGGCTCGGTAGTTGGACACATTGGTCCAGTTGCTCCGCAGCACGTGGGATCTTCCCAGGCCAGGGATTGAACCGGTGCCCCTTTGCACTGCAAGGTGGTGTCCTTACCTACTGGACCACCAGGGAAGCCCCACTTTCACTTTCATAGCTAATACAAATGCTAGAACTATCCCAGTAGTCCTCCTGGTAATGAATTTGATCTTAGAATATGATGATTTTGACAACTACTGTTAACACTGCAGTTTGAGGCCAAAGCAGCATGTGTGGGGATTTAACTACAATTCCCAGAGCGCATCTCTAAGAGGATTCTGGGAAGTGTGGCAGAAGCACGCTTTTGACAATCATGGTTAACTTTGGAAAGCTTAGCAATCAGGCATGAGGACCGAACTACATTTCCCACAGTGCATCTTCAGGATGATTCTGGGAAGTGTGTCAGAGGCACCCAATAGTTCTTTGACGAAAAAGTCCAACTTCCCAGGAACGCTTGAAGTTCCCTGGTTTCACGGATCCTTGAGGCCTAAGAAGGCATCCATAAGAGAATTCAGAGTAAGTACAGTGGAAGAGAAACCTGTTCAGGTTCTAAGTGGAAGAAGGATTGTATGAGGAGACATAATCAGAACTTGAAAAAAAGCTCTCTAAGACTCTCTTCCTTCTTGCAGAAACCAAGCAATGACCACAGTAAATGGATCATAAATTATGGAGCTATCAGATTAACTCTAGCGAATAATTTTCTGATCCTTTTTTGGAGAGTTGTTTAAAAGTGGAATTTGTTAACTTCTCTGCATTGTACCTGAATTAATTTTAATTAAGGGAGGAAAAATTTTTTCTTCTAGAAATCCAACCACAAAGCTGGTCAGTGAGACCTTGAAACCTGTTTCCTTGTGGCTGCTCAGTTTTGCTTTTTCCCTATTCCACTGAGGTCCACAATCATGAGAAGTCAGACTCCCTGAAAAAGACTCTCTTAAACACTACTGAACCTGGCCTCTTCTTAGTAGAAGTAACCATAGAAATTTGAAATGGATATTTTGTCATGCTGTGCTGTGCTAAGTTGCTTCAGTTGTGTCTGACTGCTTTCTAAAATAATTTTCATTCTGTTGACATGAACAGGATGAGAAGCATGTGAACCTCTTTTCTTACAGGAGGTTCAGAAAAACTGTTCTTCTTAAGGCTCTTGCCTCATCATTATTTAACAGTTTTTGGTTAAAATAATATCACCTTTCATCTCTATCAGTCTTTTTAAAAACTTACTTTTAAATGTACTTTTTAAAAATGGTACTTTTAAAAAGCGTAAATAGTGCATGAATGTTAGAAGGTGCTTTCCCACTTATTTCTCATCAAAACATTAACTTTGGAGCTAGACAGCCCTGAATTTCCTTCTGTTGTTCCCTGGATTGTATTTAAGATTGGCTAAGCTCTCAGAGCTTTATCTTCCTCTCTTATAAGGTAGAATACAATCATTCATTCAATATATTGTGTTTCATATTGTGATAGGGACTGTGCTAGGTGCTGTAGATAGGGAGGTGCAATCCCAGTCCTTAGGGATTTTATAGTCTATTAGATCTGAGAATTAGGTATGTCATACCAGATATAGTAATAATATAGTTTAGATCACTTTTCGCTCCTTCCCTCCTCTATGAGAAGTGAGACAGAAACCAAGCTCCCCAACAAGGAGAGTCAGGAACAAAAGTCGGAGTCTCCGCAGTCCAGTCTTCCCTGACCCTTTCGTGCTTTGGAGGAGACATGCATTTGCACTGTAAACAAAATAGAAGGCAGTCCTGAGCTTGTCCTCTAAAGAAAAATAATGGTCCTAATATATTCTTCCAAGGCTAATTTTATAAATAGTGCATTTTTACACCCAGTGTGCGATTTGGCATAAAGTGTAATAATAGCTGCCAATTCAAACAAAAACAACTGTCCTGTTCTAATGGGGCATTTGAGCAGCTGGATGTGAGTTTCATATGAAGCATGTTTTCCAGCTGTTGATCAGCATGTTTACCAAGACTGAGCCCTTGGGTCAAAATATGTTATTTTGAATAACATATCACACAAAAGTCCCCTAAAGGTGGAAATCACAAACCATTTCAGAAAAGCAGTAACAAATTTTCCCTGCACGAGATTTCTAAATAACATAGGAGCATAAGAAATTATATTTTTATCCCAAAAGTAATCTCACATAGTCTCTTGACTGTTACAAGAACCTCCTTTTTGTGTGTGCTGAGGTTCAGTCTGAATGACAGTTTCCCAAAGAAAAACTATACACATAGCAGTGGTTCCTACAATGCATTCCAGTGATCATACTGTGGAACATTTTGTAGTTGCCCTGTAATATGTTAAAAATTAGAGTGTACATAAGTAGAGTAAAAGCACAATAAATAAATGAGCACAGGACATCAAACAGATACTTTACAAAAAGGGAGCTACAATTATTAAATCTGGAAATACTTTGAATCTCAATAATGATCAAATAAATACAAAACTTCTTTTCTTCTTTAACCAGATGCTAGAAAACTTTGTAAATGTGGCAGTGTAGAAAGAACCGTGTGGTTTTAAAACAAATTTTGTCCCAGTAGTTTTATGTCGGGCATCTTACCTTAAAAGGTAATCAGAAAATATCAGCACAGAGGTATTTAGCAAGGTTTAATCAGTAAAATATTCAAAAGCCGGTATTGTGATAGGGACTGTGCTAGGTGCTGTAGATAGGAGGTGCAATCCCAGTCCTTAGGGATTTTATAGTCAATAATATAGTTTAGTTTTTCACTTTTCGCTCCTTCCCTCCTCTATGAGAAGTGAGACAGAAACCAAGCTCCCCAACAAGGAGAGTCAGGAACAAAAGTCGGAGTCTCCGCAGTCCAGTCTTCCCTGACCCTTTCGTGCTTTGGAGGAGACATGCATTTGCACTGTAAACAAAATAGAAGGCAGTCCTGAGCTTGTCCTCTAAAGAAAAATAATGGTCCTAATATATTCTTCCAAGGCTAATTTTATAAATAGTGCATTTTTACACCCAGTGTGCGATTTGGCATAAAGTGTAATAATAGCTGCCAATTCAAACAAAAACAACTGTCCTGTTCTAATGGGGCATTTGAGCAGCTGGATGTGAGTTTCATATGAAGCATGTTTTCCAGCTGTTGATCAGCATGTTTACCAAGACTGAGCCCTTGGGTCAAAATATGTTATTTTGAATAACATATCACACAAAAGTCCCCTAAAGGTGGAAATCACAAACCATTTCAGAAAAGCAGTAACAAATTTTCCCTGCACGAGATTTCTAAATAACATAGGAGCATAAGAAATTATATTTTTATCCCAAAAGTAATCTCACATAGTCTCTTGACTGTTACAAGAACCTCCTTTTTGTGTGTGCTGAGGTTCAGTCTGAATGACAGTTTCCCAAAGAAAAACTATACACATAGCAGTGGTTCCTACAATGCATTCCAGTGATCATACTGTGGAACATTTTGTAGTTGCCCTGTAATATGTTAAAAATTAGAGTGTACATAAGTAGAGTAAAAGCACAATAAATAAATGAGCACAGGACATCAAACAGATACTTTACAAAAAGGGAGCTACAATTATTAAATCTGGAAATACTTTGAATCTCAATAATGATCAAATAAATACAAAACTTCTTTTCTTCTTTAACCAGATGCTAGAAAACTTTGTAAATGTGGCAGTGTAGAAAGAACCGTGTGGTTTTAAAACAAATTTTGTCCCAGTAGTTTTATGTCGGGCATCTTACCTTAAAAGGTAATCAGAAAATATCAGCACAGAGGTATTTAGCAGTCTTATTTCTGGTAATTTAAAATTGGAGCCACCTCAATGTCTAAAATTAGGGGAACATTTAGCAAAGTAATGATGGGAGTCTCTCTGGTATAATACTATGCAGTCAAAAAATAAAAGTAAAGCATATACAAAAATATGGGGAAAAAAAACATGGAAAACTGCTTTACGACCTGTTTCATGAAAGCAAATTGAAAAAAATGTTTACTGATTACAAATATGTAAAGGTCATATGTGCAAAAGATTAGCATATAAATTATAAGTTATATTAATATGGTGATGATATGGATGTTCTCACAATTCTGTGTTCTAGATGTCTTGTAATATGTTAATTTTCTAATTGAAATGATATATTTGAAAGAAAAATACAGTTAAAGTTGAATTTTAAAGGAAATCGTTTTCTCTGCTTTTTAAGTAGTCTACACCTCTTTTATGTGTATAAAACTATATAAGGAGCCATTTAGAAAAGGTATTAGATTTAGTCTTAACAAGATTTATGACTATACCAATGAAAGTACAATTCTCAGTTAAATTATGTCTGGTTTTCCTTATCATCTTTTTTTTTTAAAGCTACATGGGGAACTTTACTATGTCTTTTACAAGCTCTGAGATCATTAACCTATGAGTCAGCAGGCCATGATAATCCACAACTGGCTAAGGTTAATTTAGTAAGCATCACATTTAGGCAAAACATCAGGCAGCGAAGCACAGTGGGCCACACAGATTAGCTGGTAATCATAACTACAAACAGCTCTTACAGTATCACCAAAGGAATTCAAGGAACTCACCAAAGAAATTCCCTATGGCTCTCAGGGAATGTACGGACGTGCTACTAGGAACAGTGGCCTGTAAAAAGCTTCATAGTGAAGTTATTCCTGGGAATGTACAAGAAATATGAACACATGGTTAAAAAACTCTAAGTGCAGAAATATAAAAAGTAAAATTTACGAGTACACTTTTGAATCTCTATCTACACCCCAGTCATTCAAATTAGTCACAGTTAATAATTTGGTATTAGAATTCGTCATTTTAAAAATATAAATAAATACATATCTAATTAATTATACCAACATATATATCCTTTTCTTTACAGATTAATTAGATCCTACTAAACCAACCAACTACAATGTGCTTTTCTTGGTAATATATTCTGAATATCTTTCTATTACTACATATGTTTTCTACTGTTATCTTATTATGTGTTTGTTTTTATAGCAGTGTATTATTCCATTTTATCATAATTTTCAATTAATGTCTTTTTTTTTCTTTTCGTTTGCTCTGTCTGCTTTTTTTTTTTTTTTTTTCTTTTTGGCCTCTCTTATTTTTTTTTTTTTTAATTTATTATTTTCATCCATCTTTATTCTTTGGCCTGTGTGGGCCTCCCATTGCAGTGGTCTCTTTCGTTGCAGAGCACCGTCACTGGGTGCATGTACTCCAGAGCACTGGCTCATAATTGGACATACTGGTCCAGCTGCCCCGCTACACGTGGGATATTCCTTGGCCAGGGATTGAACCGGTGCCCCTTGCATTGGAAGGTGGACTCTACCCACTGGACTACCAGCGAATCCCCAGTTAATGTCTTATACATATCCTTTTCTTCCTAGGATAAATTCTTAGAAGTGGAACTGCTAGGTGAAGGTGGCACTTATTTTCACCATTTGATATATATTTAAATGCCTTAAAAATATCTAGTCTTAACCTATGAGTCAGCAGGCCATGATAATCCACAACTGGCTAAGGTTAATTTAGTAAGCATCACATTTAGGCAAAACATCAGGCAGCGAAGCACAGTGGGCCACACAGATTAGCTGGTAATCATAACTACAAACAGCTCTTACAGTATCACCAAAGGAATTCAAGGAACTCACCAAAGAAATTCCCTATGGCTCTCAGGGAATGTACGGACGTGCTACTAGGAACAGTGGCCTGTAAAAAGCTTCATAGTGAAGTTATTCCTGGGAATGTACAAGAAATATGAACACATGGTTAAAAAACTCTAAGTGCAGAAATATAAAAAGTAAAATTTACGAGTACACTTTTGAATCTCTATCTACACCCCAGTCATTCAAATTAGTCACAGTTAATAATTTGGTATTAGAATTCGTCATTTTAAAAATATAAATAAATACATATCTAATTAATTATACCAACATATATATCCTTTTCTTTACAGATTAATTAGATCCTACTAAACCAACCAACTACAATGTGCTTTTCTTGGTAATATATTCTGAATATCTTTCTCTATTACTACATATGTTTTCTACTGTTATCTTATTATGTGTTTGTTTTTATAGCAGTGTATTATTCCATTTTATCATAATTTTCAATTAATGTCTTTTTTTTTTCTTTTCGTTTGCTCTGTCTGCTTTTTTTTTTTTTTTTTCCTTTTTGGCCTCTCTTATTTTTTTTTTTTTTAATTTATTATTTTCATCCATCTTTATTCTTTGGCCTGTGTGGGCCTCCCATTGCAGTGGTCTCTTTCGTTGCAGAGCACCGTCACTGGGTGCATGTACTCCAGAGCACTGGCTCATAATTGGACATACTGGTCCAGCTGCCCCGCTACACGTGGGATATTCCTTGGCCAGGGATTGAACCGGTGCCCCTTGCATTGGAAGGTGGACTCTACCCACTGGACTACCAGCGAATCCCCAGTTAATGTCTTATACATATCCTTTTCTTCCTAGGATAAATTCTTAGAAGTGGAACTGCTAGGTGAAGGTGGCACTTATTTTCACCATTTGATATATATTTCCAAACTGCCCTCTAAAAATATCATACCAATTTACATTCTTAGAGTTATATATGAGACAGAAATACTAACCTTAAATTCATTTCCTCCAAGCTATCATACCAGTCTTTGGGTTATTAAAATAGAGGTTATACTTTTAATACTCTCCTGGATTGCTTTGGAACCTGCATATCACATACTGCCTTCTGTGAAAGCCATGTATTTGTTTTCTCTTTCCTGCTGGAGTCCCTTGAGGGCAGGATTTTTGTCCTGTATATTACTGTGTCCCCTAAAAAAGCTTGCATAAAGTCAATACTCAATAAATATTTTGTTGAATGTTGCTTGCTAAATATGTTTTACCCTTGGCTAGGATATAGATTATAGGAAAAGCTGTCCAAAGATTAGTCATCAGTGATTCATCATGATTCAGCCTAAAAGGAGAGCTAAATTTTAAGACATTCCTCTGTGGTTTAGTGTCAAAACTTCCTTCCCTTGGGTAGTGTTAAAAGTGTGGTTGTTTATTTAACCGTATTAATTTTTTTGTTTTAGTGAAACTTCTTTGACTTTTTTTATTGCTAATTTGAACTATACTTTTTCATGGGGAATAAAACACTTACTGATCTACAATGTAAAGAAAACCCCTTCTGCAGAATGAATTCTTAAAATAGTTTATACTTCCTCTCACAGTTAAGACTAAAAAAATAGGAAATACCTTAGATCCATGTGGTTTTTGTTTGTTGTTTTTAAACCTTGGTTTATTCCTAATGTTTCTTTTTTTAAAAATTAATTAATTTATTTATTTTGGGCTATTTTGCGTTTTCACTGCTGCTGCAGGCTCTTCTGCAGTTGCAGGGAGTGGGGGCTACTCTCTAGTTGAGGTGAGCAGGCTTTTTGTTGTGGTCTTTTCTTGTGGTACTCGGTCTCTAGGGCACAATGGCTTCAATAGTTGCAGCACCTGGGCTCAATAGTTGCGGCTCCGAGGCTCTAGAGCACAGGCTCCATCCTTGTGGCTCACGGGTTTAGCTGATCCGCAGCATGTGGGATCTTCCCAGATCAGGGATGGAACCCATGTCTCCTGCACTGGCAGGTGAACTCTTTACTACTGAACTACCACGGAAGCTGATCCATGCAGTTTTACATAGCTGCCTTTTGAAATATTTTCCTAATGCATGTGATTTTATATTTTTCTTATCTATAGATGCATCTTACTTCATTTTCAAAGGGACTTTGTTTTTCACATATTCTAAGAAACTTGGCTACATTACTCTGGAAACAATCCTAGGTTTACTTGGTCTGTTAGCGTAATGCTAGCTGCTATAACAAACTTCAGAATTTCAGTGGCTCCATATGGTAGAAGCATATTTCTTACTCACAAATATTTCAAGGTGGGGAGTCTTTGGTTGGTGGATGGCTTTTTTTTAAAGTAGTGGCTCAGGGATCCAGGCTGCTCCATCTAATGGCTTTGCCATTTGGAAGTCATCCAAGCAGATGGGGAAAGAGGATGGAGAAGGCATACTCATACTTAATTGTGCTGGCCTAGAAGAGACAACACATCATTTCCAGTCACGTTCTATTGTTAAGACCTAGTTTTGGTCCTACCAAAGGATCAAAGAAGCAGAGAAATGTAAGCCTTGGCTTGGCAACTACTACCCAGCAAGAATCCCACGACATGGAAGGAGGAGCACACGTGTTTTTAGTGGATAGTTAGCTGATTCTTTCAAACCATTCTGATAGGTAGGCAGAACAGGTTTTAATTTGGTATGTTAGGAAAGAAGTACTGAAAATTTGGGGCTTCCCAGGTGGCACAGTGGTAAAGAATCTACCTGCCAATACAGGAGACTCAGGTTCGTATTCCTGGGTCAGGAAGATCCCCTGAAGTAGGAAATGGCAACCCATTTCAGTATTCTTGCCTGGAAACTGCTCATGGACCCTCACAGGCTTCAGTTCACGATATCTCAAAGAGTCAGACACAACGGAGTGACCAAGTATGCGCACACTGAAAAGTTGACATCGCACAGCTAGTTAGCAATAAAGATGTAATTTAGAAACCAGATCATGGCTCCTAGTCAGCTTATCTTTCCTTAATATTAAATAGTGATTCTATTCTGGCTTAAAGTATAATATTCTTGGTGATACATTATTTTAGATTGCATGCTATGATTTTTTTTTAAATTCCTCTTTCACTTAAGGACCTGGCAATGTCCCTGTATTGTGGAACTGCTTGCAGGAGAAAATCTTTGTGGTGCTATAGGCTGCTGTCAACCTACGTTACTAAGACACGGTGAGTTCTAACCAAAATGAGCTCAGATTATTGTATCTTTGGTCCATTGAATTATAAAATATAAATATCTCAAAATTCTATATTGAGGATTAAGGATATATGATTAAGATTTATACATAAAGATGTTCAATGCAAAGTATTTATAATTAGAGAATTTCTAAACCAAATTTCCAATAATATCTAAAGTGTCTGACAATGTTAAGTTCTTTTTTTAAGGTAAGAATATTGCGTTTTCCACTACGGTATCTCTAGTGCATAAAACCCTAGTTATCTGGCACATAGTTGGCAATGAAATATTGTTGAATGGATATATGAATGGTAAGGGAGAAATTAAATTATCATACACCCTTATGATGAAGTTAAAAACTATATTAAGGTTGCTGAAAATAAGGTAGGTAACTCCATTCCTTGCATACCACCCCTCCCAAACTTCTTCCCCCAAGAACTAACCCTCAGTGAAAGACAGTTCAGAAAAAAAACATCTATACCAGTACAGGAAGTTGATAACAGACCTTCTTTGTCCTCAGTCTGAGCAAATGTAAAATCTGTGAATTTGGAATCAGGAACCTGCTCCCATACAGTTTTTGAGGTATAAATTTGTACCATCTATGTGGTATGGTCCGAAATTCCCAACCTTAGAAAAGAATTTAAGGAGTATTTGTAGACCTGCAGAAGCAAATGTGAAATCCCTCTGGTAGAATACACTCACAACCAGGGCTTTCCACACTGAAAGCTCTGCCATACATGAATGTTCCAGTCCAGAATTTAAAAGCACACAAACATGCACAATCTTATATAAGAGTGAGAAAACAACAAAATTGGGCTTCCCTGATAGCTCAGTGGTAAAGAGTTCACCTGCCAATGCAGGAGACACGGGTTCCATCCCCGATCTGAGAAGATCCCACATGCTGCGGACCAACTAAACCCGTGAGCCACAAGGATGGAGCCTGTGCTCTAGAGCCTCGGAGCCGCAACTATTGAGCCCAGGTGCTGCAACTATTGAAGCCATTGTGCCTTAGAGCCCGAATTCCACAAGAGAAGTCACCACAACAAAAACCCTGCCTCAGCTAGAGAGTAGCCCCCACTCCTTGCAACTGCAGAAGAGCCTGCAGCAGCAGTGAAAACCCAGAAAAGTCAGAAATAAATAAATAAAATAAAATAAAAAAGAAAACAACAAAACTGCAATACTTGTTTTAGGTATTGTTGGACCTTTGGATTATTCACAGTTCTCAGGCTGAGACGCTGAGAACAATAACAGAATCACTGAATAGTCTAAGAAATGTGTGTTAATTAAATATATTGAAAATGAATAAAAATCATAAGAAAAATAAAATTCTATCAGTGAAGAAAATGGTGTGAAAAACATTAATGTGATTAAGAAAAAAGGCTACAAATTAGTAGATGGATTATAAAAGTATTTATTGTGTATATATAAATGCATAATATTAATACATAGTTTGGAAAATTCCAAGGTATAAACAGCAATCATCTTGAGTGATGAGATTCTCAATGATGTCCTTTTTCTAAAAGAAATTGGTAACTGCATTTTCTGATTTCTATAGAATGTTTGGAACTCAGGTAAGATAACAGACCTTCTTTGTCCTCAGTCTGAGCAAATGTAAAATCTGTGAATTTGGAATCAGGAACCTGCTCCCATACAGTTTTTGAGGTATAAATTTGTACCATCTATGTGGTATGGTCCGAAATTCCCAACCTTAGAAAAGAATTTAAGGAGTATTTGTAGACCTGCAGAAGCAAATGTGAAATCCCTCTGGTAGAATACACTCACAACCAGGGCTTTCCACACTGAAAGCTCTGCCATACATGAATGTTCCAGTCCAGAATTTAAAAGCACACAAACATGCACAATCTTATATAAGAGTGAGAAAACAACAAAATTGGGCTTCCCTGATAGCTCAGTGGTAAAGAGTTCACCTGCCAATGCAGGAGACACGGGTTCCATCCCCGATCTGAGAAGATCCCACATGCTGCGGACCAACTAAACCCGTGAGCCACAAGGATGGAGCCTGTGCTCTAGAGCCTCGGAGCCGCAACTATTGAGCCCAGGTGCTGCAACTATTGAAGCCATTGTGCCTTAGAGCCCGAATTCCACAAGAGAAGTCACCACAACAAAAACCCTGCCTCAGCTAGAGAGTAGCCCCCACTCCTTGCAACTGCAGAAGAGCCTGCAGCAGCAGTGAAAACCCAGAAAAGTCAGAAATAAATAAATAAAATAAAATAAAAAAGAAAACAACAAAACTGCAATACTTGTTTTAGGTATTGTTGGACCTTTGGATTATTCACAGTTCTCAGGCTGAGACGCTGAGAACAATAACAGAATCACTGAATAGTCTAAGAAATGTGTGTTAATTAAATATATTGAAAATGAATAAAAATCATAAGAAAAATAAAATTCTATCAGTGAAGAAAATGGTGTGAAAAACATTAATGTGATTAAGAAAAAAGGCTACAAATTAGTAGATGGATTATAAAAGTATTTATTGTGTATATATAAATGCATAATATTAATACATAGTTTGGAAAATTCCAAGGTATAAACAGCAATCATCTTGAGTGATGAGATTCTCAATGATGTCCTTTTTCTAAAAGAAATTGGTAACTGCATTTTCTGATTTCTATAGAATGACTATTTTTTAACTTTTATAATAAGAAAACAAGAGTTTAAGTTTTTTTTTTTAAAGTACCCAACATTTTATTTTATTTTTTATTATTTTTATTATTTTGGGGGAGCGGGTTGGGGAGGGAGGCGGGGCGGGCGGGCCACTTCTATTGGTCTTTCATTTATCTATTTTCATCCATCTTTGTTCTTTGGCTCATGTGGGCCTCCCATCGCGGTGGCCTCTGTTGTTGCAGAGTGCCGGCTCTGGGCGCATGCGCCCGAGTTCCGGCTCGGTAATTGGACACATTGGTCCAGCCGCTCTGTGGCACGTGGAATCTTAACAGGCCAGGGATCGAACCGGCGCCCCTTGCACTGCAAGGCGCTGTCCTTATCCACTGGACCACCAGGGAAGCCCAAGAGTTTAAGTTTGATAAACTTAGTGTGTTGTGCTTTTCATACTAACATATTTAAAGAGAGAAAATGCATTTTTAAGTGATTGATTATTAAGGTATAGTTGATTTACAATGTTAGTTTCAGGTGTATAACCCAATGATTCAAAATTTTTATAGATTATATTCCATTTAAAGTTATTATCAAATATTAGCTATCTTCCGTGTAGTGTACAGTATATCTTTCTAGCTTTTTTTATTATTATTAAAGTATAGATCATTTACAATGTTTCAGATGTACAACAAGAAAATGTATTTCTAAAAAACGTGTTCAATCAAGAAGAATATAAGTGGATCTCAGCCCCAGTTCCATGAAGGCCCTGGGTTTAAGACTTTAACCTGGTTGTTTTTGTAGATGTTCTGCTTTCTACGGTCATTAGGGCAAAGCACAGGTTGTACAAGACTCACTGCTCTTTTACGAAGGCAGCAATGTTTGTTCTGTTGTTTATATTAATCTTTGGTAACATCTGAGTGGCACCTTTCTCTCCTTTGACATACACTGAGCCTCTGTCCCAGGAGATTACAGTCACTTACAGTAAGTATAAAAATATCATGAGTATTAAAATCTCAGGTTCTGGGCTTCCCTGGTGGTCCAGTGGGTAAAGAGTCTGCCTTACAGTGCAAGGGGCGCATGGGACAATCCCGCATGCCGCAGAGCAGCTGGACCAGTGTGTCCAATTACGAGCCAGCGCATGCGCTCAGAGCCAGTGCTCTGCAACAGGAGGGGCCACTGCAATGGGAGGCCCACGCAAGCCAAAGAACAAAGATGGATGAAAAATCAATAAATGAAACACCAATAAAAGAGGCCAAAAATTAAAAAAAATAAATAAGAATGCATTAAAGATAAAACTTTTACTTTATCATCCCTAGGTTGAATTGCTCCTTGTCTGGAATCATAAAGTCTGCTCCCATCTCTAGGTGCTCAGTGGTTCATGTTTTATCACTGTACTTGTTTTCCTTTCACTCCACTGAATGTAAATTCTTGCCTCATAGCATAATATTGGCAGAGTATCTCAAGGTTCAATTCAGTAAATATTTATTACTCTTGAAGTTCAGTTCAATAAATATTTATTGAATTGAGCCATTCAATATGCCAATTACTCGTGATACAGGGTTAAAGCAGACCCTGCCCTTAAGAAGACTGTAGTCTTTCAGGGGAGACAGACAGAATAACAAACAGAACCAAGTAAGTGCAGCCACAGAAGTATGGGCAAGGTATACAGCAGGACAAAGGAGGGGAAAGATCTCCTTTAGTCAGATCCTTTTCTGAAAGAAGTTAGAATGCAAATAAATAAAAAGAAACAATTGTGGTAGGAAAGCAATGCAGGAACAGAGTTCTCACAGATGAATGCTGTACAGGAAACAAAATGTGGTTTTGTAACACTTCGATTATTTCCAAAACACAGGTATTTATTTGAGCTGAAGGAAGATGATGATGCATGTAAAAAAGCCCAGCAGACAGGAGCATTTTACCTTTTTCATAACCTGGCTCCTTTGCTTCAGAAATCAGAACATCAATACCTGGCTCCCCAGCACAGCCTATTAGGTAAGCCCAAAGCAGACCAGCAAAGTAGACCAGCCTGTGGCCACTAAGCAGAATTTACTCCATATCATATCCCTGAGAGGAATCCTCCAACTTTGAGTCCAGATTTTTCCAAAATGCTTCATCCCATTAATTATTTTGTCTATAAACTGAATTTCAAAGTCAAATATTTTTTGGTGATAATATGGGCTTCCCAGGTGATTCAGTGGTGAAGGCTGGGCATCCCTGCCAGAGCAGCTGGACCAGTGTGTCCAATTACGAGCCAGCGCATGCGCTCAGAGCCAGTGCTCTGCAACAGGAGGGGCCACTGCAATGGGAGGCCCACGCAAGCCAAAGAACAAAGATGGATGAAAAATCAATAAATGAAACACCAATAAAAGAGGCCAAAAATTAAAAAAAATAAATAAGAATGCATTAAAGATAAAACTTTTACTTTATCATCCCTAGGTTGAATTGCTCCTTGTCTGGAATCATAAAGTCTGCTCCCATCTCTAGGTGCTCAGTGGTTCATGTTTTATCACTGTACTTGTTTTCCTTTCACTCCACTGAATGTAAATTCTTGCCTCATAGCATAATATTGGCAGAGTATCTCAAGGTTCAATTCAGTAAATATTTATTACTCTTGAAGTTCAGTTCAATAAATATTTATTGAATTGAGCCATTCAATATGCCAATTACTCGTGATACAGGGTTAAAGCAGACCCTGCCCTTAAGAAGACTGTAGTCTTTCAGGGGAGACAGACAGAATAACAAACAGAACCAAGTAAGTGCAGCCACAGAAGTATGGGCAAGGTATACAGCAGGACAAAGGAGGGAATGATCTCCTTTAGTCAGATCCTTTTCTGAAAGAAGTTAGAATGCAAATAAATAAAAAGAAACAATTGTGGTAGGAAAGCAATGCAGGAACAGAGTTCTCACAGATGAATGCTGTACAGGAAACAAAATGTGGTTTTGTAACACTTCGATTATTTCCAAAACACAGGTATTTATTTGAGCTGAAGGAAGATGATGATGCATGTAAAAAAGCCCAGCAGACAGGAGCATTTTACCTTTTTCATAACCTGGCTCCTTTGCTTCAGAAATCAGAACATCAATACCTGGCTCCCCAGCACAGCCTATTAGGTAAGCCCAAAGCAGACCAGCAAAGTAGACCAGCCTGTGGCCACTAAGCAGAATTTACTCCATATCATATCCCTGAGAGGAATCCTCCAACTTTGAGTCCAGATTTTTCCAAAATGCTTCATCCCATTAATTATTTTGTCTATAAACTGAATTTCAAAGTCAAATATTTTTTGGTGATAATATGGGCTTCCCAGGTGATTCAGTGGTAAAGAACCCACCTGCCAGTGCAGGAGATGCAGGTTCAATCCCTGCACTGGCAAGATCCCCTGGAGGAGGGCATCGCTACCCCTTTTCTTTTTCCTTGTCACTCAGTGTCCTTTATTCTTTCAAATGCTGAATGATAATTTAAAAATTCAGCTCCTCATTTTCACTAGTTATGCTAATTCTCAAGAGCACCACCTCGATGTGTATGTGTGCTCACTTGTGTCCAATTCTTTGGGACCCCATGGGCTGTAGTCCACCAGGCTTCTTTGTCCTTGGGATTTTCCAGGCATGAATACTGGAGTGGGGTGCCATTTCCTTCTCCGCACTCCTGTATTCTTACCTGGAGAATCCCATGGACAGAGAGGAGCCTCATGGGTTACAGTCACATGGATTTGAAAAGAACGGGACATGACTTTGTGACTGAGCACGCGCACACGAATGCATGAGTCACCACAGCTTTAAACCAAGGGTCAGGGAAACTGTTGTCCAAATTGGAACCCTTGTCTGTTTAGTAAGTAAATTTTTATTGGAATAACCAGGCTTATTCAGTTACACATTGCCCGTGACTGCTTTTGCACTACAATGGCAAAACAGAGTACTTTTGACAGAGACCACATGGTTCACAAAACTGAAAATATTTTGACAACCTTTGCCTTGGGCCAGTGATTTCCAATCTTCAAGTGCTCACTGTTAAACTAAGACTTGCATCATGACTTAATTTGTCCTTAGAACGGTCAGAACTAAATGTGAATTAAAATTAATCTCTTTTGAAAACTCTTTTAAGGTCTGTAACCAGAGATATATACACCACTGGGAACTGGCATTCAAGAGCCTACCTTTCCATTTTACATGATGTCATTGTCTGTCGTCATTAAGTTGCTCAGTCGTGTCCGACTCTTTTGTGACCCCGTGGACTGTAGCCCTCCAGGCTCCTCTGTCCATGGGATTTTCCAGGCAAACATACTGGAGTGGGTTGCCATTTCCTTCTCCAGGGGATCTCTGACTCAGGAATCAGACTTATGTCTCCTGCATTGCAGGCAGATTCTTTACCACTTCCACCACCTGGGAAGCCCCTATGTCACTATACACTAACTTCTAAATATATTGTCAGGGTCAAATGTTGGAACACTTACATAGTGTCTGGCAGTGTATAAATATATGAGGATGTTTATCAGAAGGCACTAAACATTATTTAGAAATTAGCATTGTAATCTTGTATTATGAACAAATAAATATGAGTCTTTCAAGCACAGAACAGATTTTCTCCCAATACAGCACTTGTCTTTACAGACCAGGATCTTAGATGAGTCTAGCCTGGTCCACAAAAGCAGCATAATCTGGAGACAGTCTTGTAGAACTGCTTTGGTCTTGCTACCATTTTAAGTGTGACACTTTTTTTTCTTTCAATGCTTTCATAAGTTAACTGTCATGCATCTTTAAAACTAGGGGATGCACCCCTTTCCTGATATAATCATAGAGTAATACAGTATTAATACACAGAAAATTCGTTTAGTCTAAACTCTTCAGATTGCTGGTGGAGGCCTAGAGAGGTTAAATGATTAGGATAAGACTATATATAGCTAATTAGCGCAGGGTAGTGAGAAACTGGGAGACAGGTGTACCTACTTAAGTTGAAATAGCTGATTTCCAGTAAGTCTAATATGGCTCTGGTGGTTTAAATAAAACACTGTTTTCTTTCCATCTCCTTTTGTGTTTCTTAGAGTTGGAAAACCTCCTGGGCAAGTTTGGACAGAACTCACAAATAATAGAAGATTCTGTGCTAATTGGATGCTCTGAACAGCAAGAAGCATGGTTTGCTCTGGATCTAGGTCTAAATAGCTCCTCTTCCATACATGGTACGTAACATTATTCCCTGATGGGTACTTCCCAGGGATTCTTACACTGTGGGATTCCATGTCATAAAATTTCAAGAAACATTTTAAGAATACAAAACAATTTCAAGTGTTCTTAAGCTATTGTTCAGTCGCTAAATTGTGTCCAGCTCTTTGGGACTCTGCTGCAACTGCAGCATGCCAGGCTTCCCTGTCCTTCACTATCTTCCGGAGTTTGTTCAAACTCGTGTCCACCAAATTAGTGATGACCAATCTTCTAAGTAAGACATTAAAAATACTACCATCTACTATCATCATCGTAAAGACTTTAAATTTTTTCTAAAGACTTATGTCTCCTGCATTGCAGGTGGATTCTTTACCACTTCCACCACCTGGGAAGCCCCTATGTCACTATACACTAACTTCTAAATATATTGTCAGGGTCAAATGTTGGAACACTTACATAGTGTCTGGCAGTGTATAAATATATGAGGATGTTTATCAGAAGGCACTAAACATTATTTAGAAATTAGCATTGTAATCTTGTATTATGAACAAATAAATATGAGTCTTTCAAGCACAGAACAGATTTTCTCCCAATACAGCACTTGTCTTTACAGACCAGGATCTTAGATGAGTCTAGCCTGGTCCACAAAAGCAGCATAATCTGGAGACAGTCTTGTAGAACTGCTTTGGTCTTGCTACCATTTTAAGTGTGACACTTTTTTTTCTTTCAATGCTTTCATAAGTTAACTGTCATGCATCTTTAAAACTAGGGGATGCACCCCTTTCCTGATATAATCATAGAGTAATACAGTATTAATACACAGAAAATTCGTTTAGTCTAAACTCTTCAGATTGCTGGTGGAGGCCTAGAGAGGTTAAATGATTAGGATAAGACTATATATAGCTAATTAGCGCAGGGTAGTGAGAAACTGGGAGACAGGTGTACCTACTTAAGTTGAAATAGCTGATTTCCAGTAAGTCTAATATGGCTCTGGTGGTTTAAATAAAACACTGTTTTCTTTCCATCTCCTTTTGTGTTTCTTAGAGTTGGAAAACCTCCTGGGCAAGTTTGGACAGAACTCACAAATAATAGAAGATTCTGTGCTAATTGGATGCTCTGAACAGCAAGAAGCATGGTTTGCTCTGGATCTAGGTCTAAATAGCTCCTCTTCCATACATGGTACGTAACATTATTCCCTGATGGGTACTTCCCAGGGATTCTTACACTGTGGGATTCCATGTCATAAAATTTCAAGAAACATTTTAAGAATACAAAACAATTTCAAGTGTTCTTAAGCTATTGTTCAGTCGCTAAATTGTGTCCAGCTCTTTGGGACTCTGCTGCAACTGCAGCATGCCAGGCTTCCCTGTCCTTCACTATCTTCCGGAGTTTGTTCAAACTCGTGTCCACCAAATTAGTGATGCCATCCAACCATAACCAGTTCTTAAGTTAAGACATTAAAAAATACTACCATCTACTATCATCATGACAGAAAATAAAGGACATTTTTAAATTGCTTTCTCAACCAGATGGTGGTACACAGATGTTTGTTATATGATTCTCTGTACCTTTATGTTTTTTTATATATCTTAAATATTTCAAAAGAAACATTTAAAAATGAATGACATTATTCTTATTTTTCTTATTAGTGCAGGTGAATAAACACGTTACCTTGGACTAGCTCTGGGTCTTCAGACTTGCATTTGGGACCTGGTTTGCTAGACGCTCATGGCTGCTATCAGGCTTTCCGTCTGTTTCAGGGCATCAGCTGTAAATGTAATGACGTTGGAATGAGGTTCAGATAGGAGCTCAGAGGTCCCATCCCATCTTTTTTCCAGGGACAGTGTGTGGCTAGTGCAAATGTCCTTATTGCCCCGAAGAGGATCTTGGGAAACACCATGCTCTAATGTTTACCACATTTGCCAGAATATACGAATCTCCTGGTGCTTGTTAAAAAATAGTAATAATGATTTCTGGGCCTCACTCACCTGCTATTCAGAATCTCCAGGTAGGGGCTTGAGAACCTATATATTTTTTATTCGTCCTAGTTGAGTCTTACTAGGTTAGTTTGGGAAACAGTCTACTTGAGAGGGTCCCTGAGGTAAAGTCTGATGTATGTTTCATTTTGTTCTCTTTTCCAATTTTTTAGCTTCCTTACAGAAACCTGAAATGGAGACAGCGTTCAAGGGGTCTTTTATTAATCTGACGAAGGCTCTCTTTCAGCTGGATGTGAAGGATGCCTCCTTGCTGTCCACGGTAGATTGACTTCTTGGTTCTGTAGGGAATTTAGTAAAATTGTGTAGTTTTCACAGATCACAGTCCTTCCCACACACCTTGGAGGAAAGACAGTGGGCTGCTGCTTCTTTTAATGTGTTTTCCAGGAACATGGTCAGTACCATTTTCTCCCAAGGGTGTGTAGACCTATGGCAATATGATCTATCAGCCTTATACACATTTTTCATGACTCGCAGCATGACTATATATCGTGAGAAGTTATTTTATACAGCCTTTATTGACCTGCCCTCCAGCTTTAGATTTCACTTGCTGAAGTCACTTTCAACTGTCCATTTAATTGGGACTTCCCAGGTGGCGCTAGTGGTAAAGACCCCACCTGCCAATGCAGGAGACATAAAAGACTGGGGCTCAATCCCTGGGGTAGGAAGATGCCCTGGAGGAAGGCATGGCAGCCCACTCCAGAATTCTTGCCTAGAGAATCTCATGAACAGAGGAGCCTGGGGGGCTATAGTCCATGGGGTCCCAAAGAGTCAGCCACAACTGAAGCAACTTCGCACGCACACATAACTTATTATTTTATATTGGATTATAGTTGACTAATAGTGTTGTGTTAGTTTCAGTTGTACAACAAAGTAATTCAGTTATATACACATATGTATATCTATTCCTTTTCAAATTCTTTTCCTGACTCGATTGTTATATAATATTGATTGTCCATTTGAAGACCTATCTCTAAACACTTTTTATTTGCAAAAAACTTCCAACCAAATTGGGGAGTACATTTTAAGGTGTTTAATAACATAGAAAATGTTTTCTTCTTAAGCTGTGTCATAAGTACATTGGTGTTCATTATGATACTTTATACATTTTTTAAATGTCATAATATACTTAAAACATGTTTTTTAAAGTTTCATGTCAGATGCCAGAAGACTATGTTCAGAGAGTTTCCTTATTTTAAAAGTTAAGTGATTATAGATCAGTCCCACATTTTATCCAGATGAAACCAAGTCCATGTTTGTTTCCTAGGCTCAGGCTCTTCTCCGTTGGCATGATGCTCATCAGTTCTGCAGCAAAAGCGGCCAGCCCACCAAGAAGAATGTGTCTGGCAGCAAGCGTGTGTGTCCTTTCAGTAACATCATCTATTATCCACAGGTAAGCATCACTTTTAAAGGACAGTAATCCAGGAAGGCTGGGCACTACTTTGTCTTATGCATGGAAGCCTGTACAGCTGAAAGGCTTTCCTTAGTTACCCATTACTTGGTTTCATTAACAGACCCCAAAGCCCTGGTATCTAAGTTCCATCCGCTTTTCCTAGATGGCGCCTGTGGTGATCACTCTGGTGTCAGATGGGACTCAATGCCTGCTTGCCCGCCAGAGTTCCTTTCCCAAGGGAATGTATTCTGCCTTGGCGGGCTTCTGTGATATAGGTAAGGAATTGAGGGCATAAACAGATAACACTGAAGGACATGGAAGCTTGTCATTAGTATGCTTTTCTGGTTTGTTTTTTTTTTCGGTTGCACTAGGTCTCTGCTGCTGCACTCCAGCTTTCTCTAGTTGAGATGCACAGGTTTCTCATTGCAGTGTCTTCTCGTGCTGCAGAACGGAATTCCAGGGCACACAGGCTCAAGAGTTGTGGTGGGTGGGCTCAGTAGTTGCAGCTCGCAGGCTGTAGAGTGCAGGCTCAGTAGTTGTGGCATTTAGTTGCCCTGCAGCATGTAGAATCTTCTCAAACCAGGGATTGAACCCTGCACTGGCAGGCAGATTCTCAACCACCGGACCACCGGGAAAGTCCAATAGTATGTATTTATTCTTTTTGCTGTAGTACTTGGAATCTCAAGCACATTTTCCCCTATTATATCAAGAAAACTACTTTCTGGCATTGTAATTTTCCAATATTTTATAGGCAAAACTTTCAAATACAAGAACAGTTGGAAGATTTGTACTGTAAACACCCATATACTCACCACCTAAATTCCATAATTACTATGCTCATTTTATTACAAATCTATTCATTCCTCTATCCATCCATTAATCCATCTTATTTTTTGATGCATAGATTCCAGACACCAGTACACTTTCTAAATATTTCAGCATATGAATTAGTATTATACTAACTAGAACTTAGTATTTATTTACAGGCTTGTTTTTTTCTCAGCCTATTCCAATAAAATTCACAAATACTGACGTGGCATTCAAATTTTATTATAAAGCAGCTAGTTAGCTCTTATTTTGTCTAGCAATAGCAGGCTTAGTTTATCATCTATTATCCACAGGTAAGCATCACTTTTAAAGGACAGTAATCCAGGAAGGCTGGGCACTACTTTGTCTTATGCATGGAAGCCTGTACAGCTGAAAGGCTTTCCTTAGTTACCCATTACTTGGTTTCATTAACAGACCCCAAAGCCCTGGTATCTAAGTTCCATCCGCTTTTCCTAGATGGCGCCTGTGGTGATCACTCTGGTGTCAGATGGGACTCAATGCCTGCTTGCCCGCCAGAGTTCCTTTCCCAAGGGAATGTATTCTGCCTTGGCGGGCTTCTGTGATATAGGTAAGGAATTGAGGGCATAAACAGATAACACTGAAGGACATGGAAGCTTGTCATTAGTATGCTTTTCTGGTTTGTTTTTTTTTCGGTTGCACTAGGTCTCTGCTGCTGCACTCCAGCTTTCTCTAGTTGAGATGCACAGGTTTCTCATTGCAGTGTCTTCTCGTGCTGCAGAACGGAATTCCAGGGCACACAGGCTCAAGAGTTGTGGTGGGTGGGCTCAGTAGTTGCAGCTCGCAGGCTGTAGAGTGCAGGCTCAGTAGTTGTGGCATTTAGTTGCCCTGCAGCATGTAGAATCTTCTCAAACCAGGGATTGAACCCTGCACTGGCAGGCAGATTCTCAACCACCGGACCACCGGGAAAGTCCAATAGTATGTATTTATTCTTTTTGCTGTAGTACTTGGAATCTCAAGCACATTTTCCCCTATTATATCAAGAAAACTACTTTCTGGCATTGTAATTTTCCAATATTTTATAGGCAAAACTTTCAAATACAAGAACAGTTGGAAGATTTGTACTGTAAACACCCATATACTCACCACCTAAATTCCATAATTACTATGCTCATTTTATTACAAATCTATTCATTCCTCTATCCATCCATTAATCCATCTTATTTTTTGATGCATAGATTCCAGACACCAGTACACTTTCTAAATATTTCAGCATATGAATTAGTATTATACTAACTAGAACTTAGTATTTATTTACAGGCTTGTTTTTTTCTCAGCCTATTCCAATAAAATTCACAAATACTGACGGGTGGCATTCAAATTTTATTATAAAGCAGCAGTAGCCTTTCCAGCTCTTATTTTGTCTAGCAAACCTAGCAGGTTCAAGAATTCCAGTTCAATATTCAACTCCAGACTTGACTCCTAGCGTAAAGACCTGGAGCTTTATGAAGACTTTCCCAAAACTATTTCATTGACTTTGGGGCTAGTTTTGTGCTCCTTTTGCAAATGACCATCTGTATCACCCTTCCAGCTGCAGGGCTGTCCTGAATTAATCTGAGTACTTACAGGTGAAAGTCTGGAAGAGGCTGTCCGGCGAGAAATTGCAGAAGAGGTGGGGCTGGAGGTGGACAGACTGCATTACGCTGCATCCCAGCACTGGCCCTTTCCTAACAGCACACTCATGATTGCTTGTCATGCGACTGTGAAACCAGGGCAGACAGAGGTATGCTTTGATGCTTCCCTTATGATATATCCTTCGCCTCATCCAAGCTGGTCTATAGGTACTTACTAGCAGCTGTCTACTCCAGCACTGTCTAGATTATACAAGATGTGTAAGAGACAATTTATACCTTTAAGGAATTTGCAATCTTTTTTAAAAAAATTTTACTTTTTACTTTTATAGAGTTGTTTACAAATATGTATGATCCCAGATTAGTCATATGTATATCCCCCCCCATCCCACCCCTCCAGGCGTTGCACAGAGGAATTTACAATCTTATATACAAATTCACCATAAAAATTTGTAGTGTCAGGCTTCCCTGGTGGTCCAGTGGGTAAAGAGTCCGCCTCGCAGTGTAAGGGGCACCGGTTTGATCCCTGGCCCAGGAAGATCCCATGTGCCGTGGAGAAGCTGGACCGATGTATCCAATTACAAGCCAGCGCTCTGGGGTGCAAGTGCCCAGAGCTGGTTATCTGGAGTGAGAGAGACCACTGCAATGGAAGGCCCACAAAGGCCAGAGAATAAAGATGGATGAAAATAAATAAATAAAAGAAAAACAATAAAAGAGGCCAAAAATTAAAAAAAAAAAAATGGTGTCAACATGGAGTGTCTTACATACATTAGGCACATGATAAATATATAAAACTTAATGACTGCCTTCAGACTTGGTTTATTGTTCAAGTCAGGATGTTGGGGACTAATAATGTAAAATCATAGGAACTTCTGATTGAAAAGGACTTGAGTGTGAGTGACAGTTGCTCAATCATGTCTGACTCTTTGCAACCCCATGGACTATAACCTGCAAAGACTTCCCTGTCCATGCAATGCTCCAGGCAAGAATACTGGAGTGGGCCACCATTTCCTGTTGTCCTATCCAACCTCTTCTTGCTCTTCTGTAACACTCCTGACAGACTGTGTTGTGGTTCCTACCTGCCAAAGTCTGTCTATCATTGTGTGCTTTGGTTTCTATACAATGAGTAACATCTAACCTACCTCAGTTTTCTGTGGATGCAGTTTCTATTATTTTGCTTTCTGCAAGGAAGATACTGTGCTTTTAACTATCATTAACACTTAGCCTTTAAAGAGGAGTAACATTTATACCTTCCGTTTTTAGTTATATAACCATTTATGCACAAAGAAAAACAGTATTATTCACAACTTATGTTCAGTGTTAACTCCCTTTTTTTTGGCTGCACCACATGGCTTGCAGGATCTTTCCTGCAAGGGATTCAGTTCCAACCAGGGACTGAACCTGGGCCACAACAGTGAAAGGGCCAATTCTAACCACTGAACTGGCATGGAATTACTTGACTATTTGAGCGTCCAGGATTATTTATTTTTAATAGTTAAAGAATATACTTATCTTTCTTCCTTTAATTATTATTTTTAATTATTTAATTACTGTTCTTTTATTCTGGACATTATCCAGAATTGATTACCTTCCCAAGGTATAGACTCCACACCTCTTCTTCTAAGATTGCTCAGTTCTGAAGCCATTTTCTCCTAACCTTTTATCGTGTTCTTCCTTATGTCTTTCAGATCCAGATGAACTTGAGAGAACTAGAAGCAGCTGCCTGGTTTAGTCGTGATGAGGTGGCCACAGCCCTGAGGAGAAACAACCCATCTAACCAGCAACAGAGGGGGGCTGTCCCATTCTGGTTGCCCCCCAAATTAGCCATTGCCCACCAACTGATAAAGGAGTGGCTGGAAAAGCCCACCTGTTCTGCCCTGTCTGCTTAACTCAGATCAGGCCACCTGATCAGATAAATCTCTCCTCAATACCTCAGAGAGGCCCATCAGAGATCAACTGATAAACAGGAGGTGACAGAAGACCATCTCCAGGTCAACCTTGTAATACAACAGAGCAGCTGGTGAGCTGATAACAAGACACATCTGCCAGCGGTGTTAACAGAAGAAGTTCCAAGTCACAGGCCATCAAAAATGCCAAAACTGATCAGATGACTAAAATCGAAGGTAAACTTGGTTAGTTTGGATACAGGCCTCGTTCACTCATTTTCTCTTGTGCTCTGGAAGGAAACATCCGGCACGTTGCTTGTCAATGCTGGATCTATACTAACTGCCAAAATGTGCCGGGTATAATTTCAGTTAAAACTTTTATCTAACTGTTAAAAATACATAGCAAATCTTAACCCACTACTGAGTTACTTTTTATGCTCAGAATTTTAAAAAGTAGCACATTTTTTTTTTTTTTTAAAGATTTATTTATTTATTTATTTGAGGGGGGTGGGGTGGGGAGGGAGGGGAGCAGGCAGGCTACTTCTATTGGTCTTTCATTTGTCTGTTTTTCATCCATCTTTGTTCTTTGGCCCGTGTGGGCCTCCCATTGCGGTGGCCTCTGTTGTCGCAGAGCACCGGCTCTGGGCACATGCGCTCCAGAGCTCCGGCTCGGTAATTGGACACATCGGTCCAGCCGCTCCGCGGCACGTGGGATCTTCCCAGGCCAGGGATCGAACCAGCACCCCTTGCACTGCAAGGCGGTGTCCTTACCCACTGGACCACCAGGGAAGCCCGAAAAGTAGCACATTTTTAAATGTGTTTAGAGGTAATTATTTTGTACATGGTAGTGAAATAAAAGTCAAATTTAAGTCCTCCATCCCAGGAAAGCGGGAATTAAGGTTTTCCTCAAGGTGCTCTGTAATAAATCAGATGCAATGATGTTCAGTTAAGGTAACTGCAATGGGGCTCAAGAGGGTAAGTCAATTTTTTCTATTACTTGCTCAGTTTGTGACCCAGAGAAAATATCCCTTGCCATGCCTGTTTTCATGTTGCCTTTTGCACACCCAGTATGTGTTCTAACTTCAACAGAGTGATCAGTGAAGATGAACCATTTCTTGAGTTTTATGGGATAAACTAAATTTAGGATTTCTCATCATTCGTATATGCCATTGTGTACCTTATCATAGAGAAGCACTTATCTGGAGGAAATGAAATATATTTCTTTTTTTAAAAAACTTTTTCATTTTTATTTATTTATTTATTTTTGGCTGTTCTGGGTTTTCACTGCTGCCATAGTGTTTTCTCTAGTTGCAGGGAGTGGGGGCTACTCTCTAGTTGAGGTGAGCAGGCTTCTTGTTGCAGTGACTTTTCTTGTTGTGGAACTTGGGCTTGGGCACACGGGCTTCAGTAGTTGTGGGACATGGGCTCCATAGTTGCGGCTCTGAGGCTCTAGAGCACAGGCTCAACAGTTGTGCCTCGTGGACATAGTTGCTCTGCAGCATGTGGGCTCTTCCTGGATCAGGGATCGAACCCGTGACTCCTGCTTTGGCAGGCAAACTCTTTACCACAGAGCTACCAAGGAAGCCCTGAAATACATTTCTGATCCTTTGTTCAGATGTATTTTTCTGCCTTATGAAGTGAGGAAATTGTAGAAAGTGAGAATTGAGGGTAGGAAGGAGCAATTTACTAGTGTGACAAATATTTAAGTCCAGGTTCCAAGTCTGTGCAATGACTAAAGCTATGCTGAGAAGAAATGCTGTTAGAGGTCCATTTGAAAAGAGAAATGGCTGAGGCAAGAGTCATGTTCAGGAACTTGTAGGCGAATAACTTGTAATAATAACACAGAAGTGCCAGACACCCTAAGATTACTCATGCATCCAAGTCCCACAGAACTAAGTAAAACAGGCTCTAGAACTAGAAAGGCTGAAGCACTGATTTGATTCCAAAAGGCTGGGATCAATACTCTCACCACTATTAGCAAACCATCATTGCTTTGAGAAAACCAAACTGCCATCATCAGAAAATGCTAAGGGACGCTGTGTGATGGGACTTGATAGTCCTGCTGGACTGGCAGCTTGCCCTGACCTGGGCTGAACCCGGCGCATAGAGGCGAAAAACACTCTAGAAAGAGAGGTCCTGAGATTTCTTCATATCTTGCAGTTAGAAGAAAACAGTTCAGGGTCCATGTGTAGTTCCATCTCCCAATGTTTTCTGTCTCTATGTGGGTGTGTTTGTGAGCACATGTGTACATATCCCCAATCTGAAAATACTGACAGAAAGGGGAGTGTACAGAGTTCCTGGTTATGAGTTTAAACTTACCATGGAGTAACTGTTTACTTTTGGATTAATGTGTTGTTTTGGAAAAGAAAAAACAAAGAGTGGCTAACAGGAGGAGCCGCAACGTTGAACTTTGTTTCCCAGCAGTGACTGGAAAGAGGGCTTTGCTTCTTAGAACTCCAAGGATAACTGAAACCAGAGGCCAAGGAAGGCGGGGTTGGGGGTCCTAAAAAAGCGGCAGATAAGTAAAGGAAACTTTGGTACAGGGCTTACCTGACTGGAGCATATTTTTGTGGTAATGAATTATGAAGGTGCTGAAAAGAAAAAGAACCCAGTGGCTCGTTGAAGAATAGTAAAAACAGGTAAAATAATGAATTATTTGACACCAGAGGGAGACTGACTCAAGATGGTTCCTGGAAACTGGAATAAAAAACCAGCTCATTCATTCCTTAGGCTTGCCAGTCTACCTTCCTTCCTCTCCCAAACATTTAATCCTCAATAAAGATACACCTAATGTTCCAAAAACGGAGTGTGTAAGTCTTATCTCAAGGGCTAGATGATTGCTCTTCTGCTGATTTCAAAACCTTGTGTGCACCCTAGAGTTGAGTTCACAAAAGGCTTGTGCAAAGAGGGCAACATTTGGGGTTCATAGAGAAGTTAATCTCTAAACTTAAAAATGAAGAAAATATTTTTACTAAATGAGTAATCAAAACTAAAAGTGAGCATAGTTAAACTCAGTACTTATTTAAAGAAGAAAAAAGAGAGGCTAGGTTTGTGGGCTACTCCTTCGTTGGCTACTTAAGGATCTTTGATCGGCATCGTCAGGCAGCTGCACACCCATGCTCTGTAAAAGGTTGGAGGCAGGTCCTGCCAGTCCGGCTTGGGAACTATAGGACTCCAGTATGTTTGAAACCAGGTTCAGGTCTACATCTACTGGTGTCATGACAGATCCTCCTGCACCAGAATCTTCCTCTTCTGAGCCGTCAGCAAAAAGGTCCTGAGATTTCTTCATATCTTGCAGTTAGAAGAAAACAGTTCAGGGTCCATGTGTAGTTCCATCTCCCAATGTTTTCTGTCTCTATGTGGGTGTGTTTGTGAGCACATGTGTACATATCCCCAATCTGAAAATACTGACAGAAAGGGGAGTGTACAGAGTTCCTGGTTATGAGTTTAAACTTACCATGGAGTAACTGTTTACTTTTGGATTAATGTGTTGTTTTGGAAAAGAAAAAACAAAGAGTGGCTAACAGGAGGAGCCGCAACGTTGAACTTTGTTTCCCAGCAGTGACTGGAAAGAGGGCTTTGCTTCTTAGAACTCCAAGGATAACTGAAACCAGAGGCCAAGGAAGGCGGGGTTGGGGGTCCTAAAAAAGCGGCAGATAAGTAAAGGAAACTTTGGTACAGGGCTTACCTGACTGGAGCATATTTTTGTGGTAATGAATTATGAAGGTGCTGAAAAGAAAAAGAACCCAGTGGCTCGTTGAAGAATAGTAAAAACAGGTAAAATAATGAATTATTTGACACCAGAGGGAGACTGACTCAAGATGGTTCCTGGAAACTGGAATAAAAAACCAGCTCATTCATTCCTTAGGCTTGCCAGTCTACCTTCCTTCCTCTCCCAAACATTTAATCCTCAATAAAGATACACCTAATGTTCCAAAAACGGAGTGTGTAAGTCTTATCTCAAGGGCTAGATGATTGCTCTTCTGCTGATTTCAAAACCTTGTGTGCACCCTAGAGTTGAGTTCACAAAAGGCTTGTGCAAAGAGGGCAACATTTGGGGTTCATAGAGAAGTTAATCTCTAAACTTAAAAATGAAGAAAATATTTTTACTAAATGAGTAATCAAAACTAAAAGTGAGCATAGTTAAACTCAGTACTTATTTAAAGAAGAAAAAAGAGAGGCTAGGTTTGTGGGCTACTCCTTCGTTGGCTACTTAAGGATCTTTGATCGGCATCGTCAGGCAGCTGCACACCCATGCTCTGTAAAAGGTTGGAGGCAGGTCCTGCCAGTCCGGCTTGGGAACTATAGGACTCCAGTATGTTTGAAACCAGGTTCAGGTCTACATCTACTGGTGTCATGACAGATCCTCCTGCACCAGAATCTTCCTCTTCTGAGCCGTCAGCGGTAGCCTGGGATAGAGGTTCCTTGTTCAGGGAAGGAAAAGAAAATCATGGGATGATATGCTATTAGGATGGATGGTAGTTACAGTAAAAAGCAATAATACAAAGCTGAGTTTCATATTAGAAAGGAAACTCCTTTCTGGATAGAAAGTAAAAGGAAGTCTAATAATAAACCATGTAATTTAACACCCCAATTCAAATTTGGTTCCAAAGATTATAACACACTTCTTCCGAAGAAAAAGTTCTACAAATCAAAATGGACTTCTTCCCGATTTTGAAATAGCCCAAGGGAGATAACCAGAGTTAAGGAGGTTCATTTATAGTTTTATAAAAGCATCTGTAAGAGTTTTAAAAGAAATAAACAGAAACATGAACAGTAAAAAAAAATCTGAAATTTTCCCTAAGTGAAAGAAGCTACATTTCTTTCCTATCCACACTTAAAGTAAGTAGTATTGGTTGGATTTTTTTTTTTTTTTGGCAACTTCTATTGGTCTTTCATTTATTTGTTTTCATCCATCTTTGACCTGTGTGGGCCTCCCATTGCAGTGGTCTCTCTGGTGGCAGAGCATCGGCTCTGGGCGCATGCGCTCCAGAGCTCCGGCTCGGTAGTTAGACACATTGGTCCAGTTGCTCTGCGGCACGTGGGATCCTTCCAGGCCAGGGATCAAACTGGCACCCCTTGCACTGCAAGGCAGTGTCTTTACTCACTGGACCACCAGGGAAGCCCCTACTGGATGGTTTAGTTGTTCAATCGTGTCCAACTCTTGAGACCCCATGGACTGTAGCCTGCCAGGTTCCTCTGTCCGTGGGATTTCCCAGGCAAGAATACTGGAGTGGGTTGCAATTTCCTTCTCCAGAAGATCTTTCTGACCCAGGAATCAAACTCAGGTCTCCTGGAGTGCAGGCAGATTTAATATATAATTAAGTTTATGTTTAAGAAAATAATCTTTCATCCAACCAGAGTTAGGAAAAAATTAACATTCTTATTCAAATCAAATCAAATTAAAAAAATTATCGCAAATCAAAAAGAAAAACTAAGATAAAAATAACGGTTTTAGATCGTTTGTACTAGACTCAAAAGGGAAAGAGGTTAAGCCCCACATACCATTTGCTTCTGGGTGGTGAAACTTTTGCCAATGCTAGTATGTGCTAGTTCCTGGTCCATCTGGGCCATGTATGACTTGAGATCATCCAGAGTCCCTTTTACAGATGTTTCTTCTCCAGGCTCCTGTGCGTCGAGATCCAAGTCATCATCACTATCTAAACAGTCCAAGTCTTCCTCATCCAGATCATCAGAGTCTGACTCATGGGGCTTTGAACCTACACAGGCCCCAAAACATAAAGGGTCACTTGCTACATTTTTTTGAAGTAATTACATATCTCAAAAGAATTAGAATAATCTTTGCCAAAAAATTAGAAAGAGGTGAATATACATAGTCTAGCTACTTCAGAAAAATCCCCTCTAGAAAATGATACTACTGGCAGACATGTGCAGAAAAGTACACAGGCTGGGCTAAAAGATTCAGTCTTTTTTTTAAAAATGTGGATTCAATTAATTAAAAAGCTTTTACTTAAAAAATTTTATAACTGTATAATACATGAATACATTTTGATGTAAACATTCAAGCTACACAGAGTTATTATCTCACATTTCATTCTCTTCCCAGAGTTAAGCATATTTTAACAGTCTGGCGGGCACTCAGGCCTTTATGCAATTCTGTGTGTATGTCTATGTGTGTACATAAATTATTTTTTACATAGATATACATATTGAACTATGGTTTACTTTTCTATTCATTTACATATTTTTGCAGACCCTACTGGATGGTTTAGTTGTTCAATCGTGTCCAACTCTTGAGACCCCATGGACTGTAGCCTGCCAGGTTCCTCTGTCCGTGGGATTTCCCAGGCAAGAATACTGGAGTGGGTTGCAATTTCCTTCTCCAGAAGATCTTTCTGACCCAGGAATCAAACTCAGGTCTCCTGGAGTGCAGGCAGATTTAATATATAATTAAGTTTATGTTTAAGAAAATAATCTTTCATCCAACCAGAGTTAGGAAAAAATTAACATTCTTATTCAAATCAAATCAAATTAAAAAAATTATCGCAAATCAAAAAGAAAAACTAAGATAAAAATAACGGTTTTAGATCGTTTGTACTAGACTCAAAAGGGAAAGAGGTTAAGCACACACATACCATTTGCTTCTGGGTGGTGAAACTTTTGCCAATGCTAGTATGTGCTAGTTCCTGGTCCATCTGGGCCATGTATGACTTGAGATCATCCAGAGTCCCTTTTACAGATGTTTCTTCTCCAGGCTCCTGTGCGTCGAGATCCAAGTCATCATCACTATCTAAACAGTCCAAGTCTTCCTCATCCAGATCATCAGAGTCTGACTCATGGGGCTTTGAACCTACACAGGCCCCAAAACATAAAGGGTCACTTGCTACATTTTTTTGAAGTAATTACATATCTCAAAAGAATTAGAATAATCTTTGCCAAAAAATTAGAAAGAGGTGAATATACATAGTCTAGCTACTTCAGAAAAATCCCCTCTAGAAAATGATACTACTGGCAGACATGTGCAGAAAAGTACACAGGCTGGGCTAAAAGATTCAGTCTTTTTTTTAAAAATGTGGATTCAATTAATTAAAAAGCTTTTACTTAAAAAATTTTATAACTGTATAATACATGAATACATTTTGATGTAAACATTCAAGCTACACAGAGTTATTATCTCACATTTCATTCTCTTCCCAGAGTTAAGCATATTTTAACAGTCTGGCGGGCACTCAGGCCTTTATGCAATTCTGTGTGTATGTCTATGTGTGTACATAAATTATTTTTTACATAGATATACATATTGAACTATGGTTTACTTTTCTATTCATTTACATATTTTTGCAGATCCTCTGCTGTCAAAACACATAAATAGACCTCATTATTATTCACTAAGGCTACATAATACCTCATAGTATGAATGTACCATGATTTTTTAGGGGCGGTAAAATTGTACTATAATCCAGTTTTTGCTACTATAATGTTGCAATCATCATCTTAGCATATGTAGCTTTTTCATAAGGTAAACTCCTAGAGGTGAAATAGCAAAGTCAAAGGTTATGAACATTCTGGAGTACCAAACTGCCTTAAGGAGACAACTTATATCTCTACTCCCACAGTGTGACAGCACTCATTTCTTCAATTCTTAATAAAACCGGTCATTATTAACCTTTTTTTGCCAATATGAAATGGACCAAAAAAGTTCTTATTTTTATATTTACTTTTAAACACTTACTGATTATATTTATCCTTCAAGGCACTGCCTGTTTATATCCTTTGTTGATTTTTTCTTACTTGGGCTATTTGTCTTTTTATTATTAGTATAGAAGTACAGTATGTTTAAAAGATAAAAGAAAAAAAACCAAACAGTGTCATATCAGAGCCCATGTAAAATCCTATCTAAACACGGAGCATTCATTCATTCAAAGATTTAATGAGCAACTACTATGTCAGACACTAAGCAAGGCATCCTCTGCAAAATTACTCATTAGGGCAATAATTAATCATCAAAAGCAACTCAAAATCACATACACACAAAGAAGCCAACAAAATCCAATCTTTCAATACTCTAGCAATCTCTATACAACTTCCAGTTGCAAAATGAAAATAAACATTGCTGTAACTTACCTAAAATCTTATCAAAATAATTAAGAAAAGAATCTGCATCAAAAGTGATTGGAGCCTCAGAAGGTTCTCTGCAAGATTAAAGGAAAAAGACAGTTTATCCCAGAAAAAACTCCTTGCAACTTTGTCTAAATTAGTGCCATTCTTAGGAATACTACCAGAGATATACTCTCCAAAGAGGCAGAGCGAAGAAAACTGGAGTTTAAATTTTAAAAACCATTATGCTCACTGATCTTGTAGGGCAACAGAAATAGGAAAGATAGATGAAATGGAAGTAAAAATTGCACGTTGATTATGTCCATTTTTAACTTATGCTGATTTAGGGATCTACCAAGCCACCAGCTCCCATAAATAGTCTATCTTTTAAAGAACCAAACCATTGAACACAAATAAGAACAAACCTTCCCTTATCCCTGCTTTCTTAAAGAGAATACTGAACAGAAATTTTAATCTTCTCATGAGGCTAACGAGCAGATACATTTGCTGGGCAACTAGTAATTCCATCTACCTTTTTCCTCTATTACTGTGCCCAGTGTAACACCTCATTTCTTCTGTTATTATTTTTTCCTCTGATAAACACTTCTGTCCTCCTCTTTTGAGTCTGAAGCATCCACTCTACTTGAGGGTGGGAGATGAGAAGTCTGATCTTGATGACAGCTAGATGTTAGGAGTCCTTAAGATTCTGAGTAAAAACCTAAAGCGTAAAGTACATGGTTGCCCTGCACAGCTCTGTGTGGTGTTCTTTAGATCTGAGTGATCTCTCTGGTTTTCTTTAAGGATCATAATGGATCAGGTTACCAGAAATCAGACTCCAGATAAATAAGTTATCAAAGTAGTAGGCACCAAAAGAGGAAAACAAAGCAGTGAAAATCATTTACTAAAATTTACAAAAAAAAATTCTAAAGAAAAAAAAAAAACAGAGCCTTGAATTATTTAGATAATTATACTTTAAATTACCGAGGCAGCTCAGCTCCTTTGTGGGTTGACACTTTGGATATGAAAGCTTTCATGCTCTCCGAGACTCGAGTTAGGTCGTAGTTCTCCTCCTGCCCCTTGGAAATGGGCTCTGGTTCTTTTTTGCCAGCAGCTTCCTGCAGAAGCTGGTCCAGCTGATCTGGTGAGAGATCTAACCACCGTTCATCTGAAAAAGAAGCCATGACACTGCCATACTATACTCACAGAACAGTCACACTCAGGAAAGGACCCTGTGAGGCTTAATGGAATGTTTCAATTCTTTCTAAGCCCCTGCTCTCTCCTGGCCCATCACTTACCATCTTCTGGAGGAAGATTAGCTGCTTCTTTCTTAAGCTCTTCTATATTGAATGGTGTTGTCTGCAATAGCGTTAGGATTTCTTCACCTGGGCTCATAGCATGAGAGCTATAAAAAAATCAAAGACATGGGTATTTAATGAGAGCTTAGATTAATAACCACAAAACTGAGTATTTTAAGGTTGGAAGGGATTATCTAGTCTAATTTGTCATTAAACATATGTTCAGGATACAGAATCCTTTTTCTCAAAATGTCACCAGAGCCTCTAAAATATAAAAGAGCACAACGAAAAGAAAGAAAAAAAACTCAAAGAAAAACTCCCTTGGGGAGTTCCTTGGTGGTCCAGTGGTTAGGACTTGCCATTTTCACTGTCATGACCCCTGGTTCAACCCCTGACCTGGGAATTAGAATCCTGAAAGCTTCACAGCACACCCCAAAAACCACAACAAACAAACAATGAAAAAAAGAAAACACAACCTACAAAATGGGAGAAAATATTCACTAACCACATATATGATAACAGGATTAATATTCAAAAAATATAAAGATCTCATAACAACAACAATAACAAGCTATTTGATTCAAAATTGAGCACAGGGGCTTCCCCGGTGGTCCAGTGGGTAAGGACACCGCCTTGCAGTGCAAGGGGCGCTGGTTCGATCCCTGGCTTGGGAAGATCCCACATACTGCAGAGCAGCTGGACCGATGTGTCCAATTACCGAGCTGGAGCTCTGGAGCGCATGTGCCCAGAGCTGGTGCTCTGCGGCAAGAGAGGCCGCTGAGATGGGAGGCCCACACAGGCCAAAATAACAAAGATGGATGAAAATAGATAAATGAAAGACCAATAGAAGTGCCCCCCGCCACCGCCAAAAAACAAATGAGCACAGGAAGTGAATAATTTTCCAAAGAAAACATACACAGGTCAAGAAAATGTTCTCAGCATCAACTAATCATCAGGGAAACCCAAATAAAAATCACAATGAGGGATTCCCTGTTGGTCCAGTGGGTAGACAGTCCACCTTGCAGTGCAAGGGGCACTGGTTCAATCCCTGGTCTGAGAAGATCCCATGTGCCACAAAGTGGCTGGACCAGTGTGTCCAATTACAAGCCAGCGCTCTGAAGCACATGCGCCCAGAAACGGTACTCTATAATGAGAGGCCACTGCAATGGGAGGCCCACACATACCAAAGAATAGAATATGGAGGAAATAAATATAAAAATAAAAGAGGCACGATGAGGAAAAAAAAAATCACAATGAGATATTACTTCACACTTGTCAGAATGGCTATCATCAAAAATAGGAGAGGGGCTTCCCTGGTGGTCCAGTGGGTAGGGACACCGCCTTGCAGTGCAAGGGGCGCTGGTTCGATCCCTGGCTTGGGAAGATCCCACATACTGCAGAGCAGCTGGACCGATGTGTCCAATTACCGAGCTGGAGCTCTGGAGCGCATGTGCCCAGAGCTGGTGCTCTGCGGCAAGAGAGGCCGCTGAGATGGGAGGCCCACACAGGCCAAAATAACAAAGATGGATGAAAATAGATAAATGAAAGACCAATAGAAGTGCCCCCCGCCACCGCCAAAAAACAAATGAGCACAGGAAGTGAATAATTTTCCAAAGAAAACATACACAGGTCAAGAAAATGTTCTCAGCATCAACTAATCATCAGGGAAACCCAAATAAAAATCACAATGAGGGATTCCCTGTTGGTCCAGTGGGTAGACAGTCCACCTTGCAGTGCAAGGGGCACTGGTTCAATCCCTGGTCTGAGAAGATCCCATGTGCCACAAAGTGGCTGGACCAGTGTGTCCAATTACAAGCCAGCGCTCTGAAGCACATGCGCCCAGAAACGGTACTCTATAATGAGAGAGGCCACTGCAATGGGAGGCCCACACATACCAAAGAATAGAATATGGAGGAAATAAATATAAAAATAAAAGAGGCACGATGAGGAAAAAAAAAATCACAATGAGATATTACTTCACACTTGTCAGAATGGCTATCATCAAAAATAGGAGAGGGGCTTCCCTGGTGGTCCAGTGGTTAAAGAGTCCACCTTGCAGTGCAAGGGGCGCTGGTTCGATCCCTGGCCTAGGAAGATCCCACGTGCAGTGAAGTGGCTGGGCCGGTGTGTCCAGTTACCACTAGCCAGTGCTCTGGGGTGTATGTGCCCAGAGCCGGTGTTCTGCAGTGAGAGAGGCCACCGCAATGGGAGGCCCACACATGCCAAAAAATAAAAGCTGGATTAAAATGATTATTAAAAACAAAAAAGACATGATGGGGAAAAGCAAAAACAAAGATTAAAAATAAAAAAAATAAAACAAGGGGCTTCCCTGGTGGTCCAGTGGGTAGAGTCCGCCTTGCAGTGCAATGGGCACCGGTTCCATCCCTAGCCTGGGAAGATCCCACGTGCCGCGGAGTGGCTAGACTGGTGTGTCCAGTTATCAGCCAGCACTCTGGAGTGCATGAGCCCAGAGCCATTGCTCTGCTACAAGAGAGGCCACTGCAATGGGAGGCCCACACAGGCCAAAGAATAAAGATGGATGAAAATAAATAAATAAATAAAAACCAATAGAAGAGGCCAAATTAAAAAAAAAGAGAGAGAGAGATCAAGTGTTGGCAAGAATGTGGAGAAAAGGGAACCCATGTGTACTGTTGGTGGGAATGCAAATTGGTACATCCACTATGGCATACAGTATGGAGATTCCTCAAAAATTAAAAATAGAGCTACCCATACGACCAAGCAATCTCGTTTCTGGGTATTTATTCAAAAGAAATGAAAATAAAATCTCAAAGAGATATGTGCACCCTCATATTCACTGCAGCATTTTCACAATAGCTAAGATTGGAAACGCCTCCCTGGTGGCTCAGCAGTAAAGAATCTGCCTGCAATACAGGAGACCCAGGTTTGATCCCTGGGTTGTGAAGATCCCTTGGAGAAGGAACTGGCAACCCACTTCAGTATTCTTGCCTGGAGAATTCCACGCACAGAGGAGCCTGGGGGGCTATATTCCATGGGGCTGCAAAGAGTCGGACACGGCTGAGTGACTAACACACACACACACACACACACACACACACAAGACTGGAAATAAGCTAAGTGTCTATGAAGAGATAAGTGGATAAAGATGTGGTATGGATCAATGGATGAATGGATAGACAGACAGACAGATAAATACAAAGAGAGAGAAATACATATACACAATGGAGTGTTATTTAGCCATGAAAGAAACCCTGAACATGGATGCACCTTGAAGGCATTATGCTAAATGGAATCAGCTAATACTGCATGATATCACTTATGCGTGGAATAATAATAAAACCAACTCAACCTCATGGAAGAGATTAGAGGGTGAGGGAAATAAGCACAGGCTGGCAAAGGTTCAAACTTTCAGCTATAAACAGCATCACAGGGTCTAATACAAAACACAGCTACCACAATTGATAACACTATACTGTGTAAATGAAATTTCTAAAGATGGCTCCCAGTGGGTAGAGTCCGCCTTGCAGTGCAATGGGCACCGGTTCCATCCCTAGCCTGGGAAGATCCCACGTGCCGCGGAGTGGCTAGACTGGTGTGTCCAGTTATCAGCCAGCACTCTGGAGTGCATGAGCCCAGAGCCATTGCTCTGCTACAAGAGAGGCCACTGCAATGGGAGGCCCACACAGGCCAAAGAATAAAGATGGATGAAAATAAATAAATAAATAAAAACCAATAGAAGAGGCCAAATTAAAAAAAAAGAGAGAGAGAGATCAAGTGTTGGCAAGAATGTGGAGAAAAGGGAACCCATGTGTACTGTTGGTGGGAATGCAAATTGGTACATCCACTATGGCATACAGTATGGAGATTCCTCAAAAATTAAAAATAGAGCTACCCATACGACCAAGCAATCTCGTTTCTGGGTATTTATTCAAAAGAAATGAAAATAAAATCTCAAAGAGATATGTGCACCCTCATATTCACTGCAGCATTTTCACAATAGCTAAGATTGGAAACGCCTCCCTGGTGGCTCAGCAGTAAAGAATCTGCCTGCAATACAGGAGACCCAGGTTTGATCCCTGGGTTGTGAAGATCCCTTGGAGAAGGAACTGGCAACCCACTTCAGTATTCTTGCCTGGAGAATTCCACGCACAGAGGAGCCTGGGGGGCTATATTCCATGGGGCTGCAAAGAGTCGGACACGGCTGAGTGACTAACACACACACACACACACACACACACACACACAAGACTGGAAATAAGCTAAGTGTCTATGAAGAGATAAGTGGATAAAGATGTGGTATGGATCAATGGATGAATGGATAGACAGACAGACAGATAAATACAAAGAGAGAGAAATACATATACACAATGGAGTGTTATTTAGCCATGAAAGAAACCCTGAACATGGATGCACCTTGAAGGCATTATGCTAAATGGAATCAGCTAATACTGCATGATATCACTTATGCGTGGAATAATAATAAAAAAACCAACTCAACCTCATGGAAGAGATTAGAGGGTGAGGGAAATAAGCACAGGTTGGCAAAAGGTTCAAACTTTCAGCTATAAACAGCATCACAGGGTCTAATACAAAACACAGTTACCACAATTGATAACACTATACTGTGTAAATGAAATTTGCTAAGAGTAAAAATTAAATGTTCTCTCTCTCTCTCTCACACACACACACACACAAAATAAAATATGGCAAGTGATGAATCTGTTAAGTAACTAGATAGTGGGAATCTTTTTATAATGCATAGGTTTATCAAATCACCACACTGACACTTTTAATATCTCATAATTTTGTCAGTTACACCTCATGCATGCGTGTGTGCGTGCTAAGTTGCTTCAGTCGTGTCCAACTCTTTGTGACCCCATGGAGTGTCACCTGTCAGGCTCCTCTGGTTCATAGGACTCTCTAGGCAAGAGTACTGAAGTGGGTTGCCATGTCCTCCTCCAAGGGATCTTTCTGATCCAGGGATCGAATCCGCATCTCTTATGTCTTCTGCACAGGCAAGCGAATGCTTTACCAATGGCACCACCTGGGAAGCCCCTCAGTCAAGCTAAAAAGAACCCAGAAAGACTGCTCTGATTGAAATGGAGGCTGGAGGCTCGCAGACCTGCCCATTCTGCCAGCCCCTTTGGCTCTGTAACAGGCTCCATGGAACACCAAAATGAAGCTGCTGATTTAGAATAACCCTTTCAATGTATATATATATATATATATATATAGTATATGTATATATATATATATATCATATTATGAGGAAAAGAAAACTCAGAACAAAGTGTGAACAAAAATTAATCTATCATATGTTTAAAAGCTAGGCCAGCACTTCAAATACATTTTCTTCTCTAGCCCTGTAATTACTATTAAGAGGCAGTAATAATCCTGTTTTACAAATGAGAAAATTGGAGCCCAATGAATTTCTATAATTTCTGCAAGGTTATTTAGTTGGACAGAGCAAAGGCTTCAAATCAAATCTTTTGATACTATTTTCTGCTCCTCCTACTGACAAGGAAATACACACAGAGATCACTTATAGGATGACTGAGTTATTTTATGATGGTGATGTGATTTGTTATATAAGTTTATGGAATTCTGAACTATTTATAACGGAACAAAGTTATATAATGGACTTGCATCATTTAATAAACATTTGCATACCTTGCTGAATCATGTGGGTAACAATTAGCCCTACTCTATAATATGTAAATATTATTGAAAGAGAAAAGAAATATACACAAATAATTATGATAAATTACAAATATATAAAGTCACATAGGAATACCTACAAAAGTCACAGGAGAAGTAACTAGATAGTGGGAATCTTTTATAATGCATAGGTTTATCAAATCACCACACTGACACTTTTAATATCTCATAATTTTGTCAGTTACACCTCATGCATGCGTGTGTGCGTGCTAAGTTGCTTCAGTCGTGTCCAACTCTTTGTGACCCCATGGAGTGTCACCTGTCAGGCTCCTCTGGTTCATAGGACTCTCTAGGCAAGAGTACTGAAGTGGGTTGCCATGTCCTCCTCCAAGGGATCTTTCTGATCCAGGGATCGAATCCGCATCTCTTATGTCTTCTGCACAGGCAAGCGAATGCTTTACCAATGGCACCACCTGGGAAGCCCCTCAGTCAAGCTAAAAAGAACCCAGAAAGACTGCTCTGATTGAAATGGAGGCTGGAGGCTCGCAGACCTGCCCATTCTGCCAGCCCCTTTGGCTCTGTAACAGGCTCCATGGAACACCAAAATGAAGCTGCTGATTTAGAATAACCCTTTCAATGTATATATATATATATATATATATAGTATATGTATATATATATATATATCATATTATGAGGAAAAGAAAACTCAGAACAAAGTGTGAACAAAAATTAATCTATCATATGTTTAAAAGCTAGGCCAGCACTTCAAATACATTTTCTTCTCTAGCCCTGTAATTACTATTAAGAGGCAGTAATAATCCTGTTTTACAAATGAGAAAATTGGAGCCCAATGAATTTCTATAATTTCTGCAAGGTTATTTAGTTGGACAGAGCAAAGGCTTCAAATCAAATCTTTTGATACTATTTTCTGCTCCTCCTACTGACAAGGAAATACACACAGAGATCACTTATAGGATGACTGAGTTATTTTATGATGGTGATGTGATTTGTTATATAAGTTTATGGAATTCTGAACTATTTATAACGGAACAAAGTTATATAATGGACTTGCATCATTTAATAAACATTTGCATACCTTGCTGAATCATGTGGGTAACAATTAGCCCTACTCTATAATATGTAAATATTATTGAAAGAGAAAAGAAATATACACAAATAATTATGATAAATTACAAATATATAAAGTCACATAGGAATACCTACAAAAAGTCACAGGAGAAGATAATGACATTCACTGGGGTGGAGAAAGAGAAGTTAAAAAAAAAAGAAAAAAAGACCTAATGGAAGAAGTTGAATTAGGCCTTAAAGAATGAGGATTTTGAAAGGTATGATAGGGTTGACAAAGTAGGCAAGGAGAAAAGTGAGCATGTGTATAGAAGTGGAGAAGTGAGGAACACATTCAGAGAGCAAACGGGGTTCAGTTAGGCTTAAGGATGAAATCCGAGGCTGAAAAGACGGACTGGAGAGCACAGCGAGCCTGAAATGGTTAAGTTTAGGCTCAATGAAGTAAAGAGTGAGTGATCACTCATGGCTTCTTTGTTATTTTTACTATTTGTTTAATGAGACTTAAATAATACAGACAAAGCCAAAACAATATATATCCCTACCAGCCAGAATTATAATATTGTTAGATTTACCTCTAGTCTAAATATATGATTACATTTATACATTTAACATAAAACCAAACTATACACGTGGTGGTGGTGGTGCTCAGTTGTTTCTGACTCCTTCCGATCCCATGGACTGTAGCCCGCCAGGCTCCTCTGTCTATGGGATTTTCCAGGCAAGAATACTGGAGGGGGTTGCCATTTCCTCCTCCTTCAGGGTATCCTCCCAATCCAGGGATCTAACCTGCATCTCCGCGCTGACAAGGCGGGTTCTTTATGATGTACTTTAAAAAATATGTGACACATAAAGTTAGTATCACTTTGATGATCAACACTATGAGTATCAATCCATTCCGCTGCTGCTCATAAATGATTGCACTTACAAGAATCTTCCTGGGCGACTGAGTCAGAGAGTGAGTAAGACAACACTATTTGTTGTGTTCACTGTTTTCTTCACCTGCAAAGTTCTTCTCACAATAACATTCCCGCAGTAACACCGGTCTACCTCATTCCCTTACATCCCTAGATCTCTTCTGAAAGAAAACCTCCTTGGAAAGGCCTCCCTGGTCAACCTTTCTAGAAGAGCAGCTCTTACTTCTCTCTCCCCCCAAATATCACCTTTTCTTCAAAGTGCTCTTTATCGTCTAACATCATAAAATGGTTTATTGTTTTCTCCTGCTTTATTGAGGGAATGAAGATATATGTGTCTGTATATAATACATAGTATTTCCTGTATGTTTACAATTTACATCCAAAGCACTCATATTTTACTTGCATTTTTCACTCAACATTGTCATTTTGAAATCTATTCATTTACATCAGTGATTCTCAAGTGGTTGAGCAAAGTAGGCAAGGAGAAAAGTGAGCATGTGTATAGAAGTGGAGAAGTGAGGAACACATTCAGAGAGCAAACGGGGTTCAGTTAGGCTTAAGGATGAAATCCGAGGCTGAAAAGACGGACTGGAGAGCACAGCGAGCCTGAAATGGTTAAGTTTAGGCTCAATGAAGTAAAGAGTGAGTGATCACTCATGGCTTCTTTGTTATTTTTACTATTTGTTTAATGAGACTTAAATAATACAGACAAAGCCAAAACAATATATATCCCTACCAGCCAGAATTATAATATTGTTAGATTTACCTCTAGTCTAAATATATGATTACATTTATACATTTAACATAAAAACCAAACTATACACGTGGTGGTGGTGGTGCTCAGTTGTTTCTGACTCCTTCCGATCCCATGGACTGTAGCCCGCCAGGCTCCTCTGTCTATGGGATTTTCCAGGCAAGAATACTGGAGGGGGTTGCCATTTCCTCCTCCTTCAGGGTATCCTCCCAATCCAGGGATCTAACCTGCATCTCCCGCGCTGACAAGCGGGTTCTTTATGATGTACTTTAAAAAATATGTGACACATAAAGTTAGTATCACTTTGATGATCAACACTATGAGTATCAATCCATTCCGCTGCTGCTCATAAATGATTGCACTTACAAGAATCTTCCTGGGCGACTGAGTCAGAGAGTGAGTAAGACAACACTATTTGTTGTGTTCACTGTTTTCTTCACCTGCAAAGTTCTTCTCACAATAACATTCCCGCAGTAACACCGGTCTACCTCATTCCCTTACATCCCTAGATCTCTTCTGAAAGAAAACCTCCTTGGAAAGGCCTCCCTGGTCAACCTTTCTAGAAGAGCAGCTCTTACTTCTCTCTCCCCCCAAATATCACCTTTTCTTCAAAGTGCTCTTTATCGTCTAACATCATAAAATGGTTTATTGTTTTTCTCCTGCTTTATTGAGGGAATGAAGATATATGTGTCTGTATATAATACATAGTATTTCCTGTATGTTTACAATTTACATCCAAAGCACTCATATTTTACTTGCATTTTTCACTCAACATTGTCATTTTGAAATCTATTCATTTACATCAGTGATTCTCAAGTGGTGACAATTTGGCAACGTTTGGTGACATTTTTCGCTGCCAGAATTGGTGGGGAGTGGGGAGTTTGTCCTATAGGAATTTACTGGGTGGGGGCCAGAGATGTTGCTTCATCTTACAATGTACAGGATAGTTCCCCATAGCAAAAAATTATCTGGTCCAAAGTGTCAATAGTTTCAAGGTTGAAAAATTCTGAGTTAGATTTATGGGTAATTAAATAATCAGTGGTTAATTAATGGATAGTAGGCCATCATATACATACACTGCAATTCATTTATCTATAGACTGTTTCTCATTTTTTACTATTACAATCACTAATAATTTTTAGGAGAGGGGAGTAACATGATTAAAGCTGTATTTCAAGCAGATTCTCCAGGCTCTGATGGCTGAATTGGAAGAGAAGAGTCACTACAGATTGAGAAATAAGTTTAGGTGTAGCCATAATTCAATAATCACGTAATTAGAGTATCTAGCCAGGCAGTAAAGAAACAAATGTGAGATACAAGGTAACAGTAAAAGGGATGAAAGGACAGGATCCAAGGAGAGCCGGGGGGTCTGGGTGATCAGGAGGATGGCCGTAAGGACTGATGGATGGTAGATAAGGACTATTAAAAGACAGCAGGAAACAGTCTAAGATATTGGTTCAGCTAATAAAAACAAAACAAAGCAAAACAACTTTGGGAAGTCCAGAACAGATCTGGTGGGAGATGTGAGCTTGGTTTCAAACTGCTGAGAAGTCATCCTGGTTGGTGAACGGGAGTGTCTACTGCAACACTTATTAAAGTGTTGGGTGTTGAAGCTGTCAGCAAGAAGTAAATAAGGCTCCATTTGCTAAAATGCTGCGCAGTTATTTAAAAGTAATGCCTGTCAAAATTTCTTAAGGTCACGGGAAAATGTAAGATCACAAGTAAAAGTTATGAACGAGATACAAAATTTATTGACAGTATAGCATTAAAAAGAAAATCAATGTTTATTTGTTTTTTCCTGCTTTATTGAGGGAATGAAGATATATGTGTCTGTATATAATACATAGTATTTCCTGTATGTTTACAATTTACATCCAAAGCACTCATATTTTACTTGCATTTTTCACTCAACATTGTCATTTTGAAATCTATTCATTTACATCAGTGATTCTCAAGTGGTGACAATTTGGCAACGCTTGTGACATTTTCGCTGCCAGAATTGGTGGGGAGTGGGGAGTTTGTCCTATAGGAATTTACTGGGTGGGGGCCAGAGATGTTGCTTCATCTTACAATGTACAGGATAGTTCCCCATAGCAAAAAATTATCTGGTCCAAAGTGTCAATAGTTTCAAGGTTGAAAAATTCTGAGTTAGATTTATGGGTAATTAAATAATCAGTGGTTAATTAATGGATAGTAGGCCATCATATACATACACTGCAATTCATTTATCTATAGACTGTTTCTCATTTTTTACTATTACAATCACTAATAATTTTTAGGAGAGGGGAGTAACATGATTAAAGCTGTATTTCAAGCAGATTCTCCAGGCTCTGATGGCTGAATTGGAAGAGAAGAGTCACTACAGATTGAGAAATAAGTTTAGGTGTAGCCATAATTCAATAATCACGTAATTAGAGTATCTAGCCAGGCAGTAAAGAAACAAATGTGAGATACAAGGTAACAGTAAAAGGGATGAAAGGACAGGATCCAAGGAGAGCCGGGGGGTCTGGGTGATCAGGAGGATGGCCGTAAGGACTGATGGATGGTAGATAAGGACTATTAAAAGACAGCAGGAAACAGTCTAAGATATTGGTTCAGCTAATAAAAACAAAACAAAGCAAAACAACTTTGGGAAGTCCAGAACAGATCTGGTGGGAGATGTGAGCTTGGTTTCAAACTGCTGAGAAGTCATCCTGGTTGGTGAACGGGAGTGTCTACTGCAACACTTATTAAAGTGTTGGGTGTTGAAGCTGTCAGCAAGAAGTAAATAAGGCTCCATTTGCTAAAATGCTGCGCAGTTATTTAAAAGTAATGCCTGTCAAAATTTCTTAAGGTCACGGGAAAATGTAAGATCACAAGTAAAAGTTATGAACGAGATACAAAATTTATTGACAGTATAGCATTAAAAAGAAAATCAATTGGCTATGGAGAAGAAAAATCCTGGAAGGCAGTAAATTGGAAGAGTAATAGTGGGTTATTCATGATATAAATTTTTCCCTTCTTAAATTTTTCTGTATTTGCCATATGAATGAATATTATTTTTATAACAACAAAAAAATATTTGTTATTTAGAAAGAACTAGGGCTTCCCTGGTGGTCCAGTGGGTAGAGAGTCTGTCTTACAGTGCAAGGGGCACCGGTTTGATCCCTGGCCTGGGAAAGCCATGGAGTGGCTGAACCGGTATATCCAATTATGAGCCAGTGCTCTGCAGTGCATGTGCCAGAGCTGGTGCTCTGCAGTGAGAGAGGCCACTGCAATGGGAGGCCCACACATGCCAAAGAATAAATAGATGGATGAAAATAAAAATATAAAAATAAAAGAGGCATGATGGGGGGGGGCGGAAATAAAAAGAACTACCCAACCATTAATCTATCTTATTTCATGGGAGAAGCCCTAATTCTCCTACATATAAGCCTCTTTAATTTCTTAACTTCTCTTCAACCTAAGTATATAAGACATTGCTTTTCAACAGGGGAGTGGTCTACAGAGGCGATAGGAATCACCTGGTTCAGATTCCCCTAACTATGAGAGCTAGCTCCTTTACTTTCTTTCCCAAGTTTTCTTAAATGATACCCTAAGAAGGCATCCTCTTTTACACCAATTACTGCTGTAAAACTGATGGGACTGGGACAAAGGCACTCCTAGACACTTACAAGACACCCCTAGACACTTACAAGAGAGTCAAAACAGTGTTAGGTCTTTCAGTCATGTCCAACTCTTTGTGACCTCATGCACTGTAGCCCGTCAGGTTCCTCTCTGTCCATGGGATTCTCCAGGCAAGAATACAAAATAGTAAGAACTGCTGTAAAGTTCTCCACACACTGAGGTCAGAGTTCTCTCAGCATCAATTTTGCTTCATGCAGTCTTCAAATAACATTTTACTACACAAATATGTGATGTTTGAGATGTTGGCAAAACTACTAGAGTTGAAAACCTAAAAAAAGACCAACAAAAAACACATCCGCAGGGCTTCCCTGGTAGTCCAGTGGGTAAGGACATCGCCTTGCAGTGCAGGGGGCGCCGGTTCAACCCCTGGCCTGCGAAGATCCCACATGCCGCGGAGCGGCTGGACGGATGTGTCCGACTACTGAGCCCAGAGCTCTGGAGCGCGTGCACCCATAGCCGGCACTCTGCAACGAGAGGGGCCACTGCGATGGGAGGCCCACAAAGGCCAAAGAACACAGATGGATGAAAATAAACGGATGAAAGACCAATAGCAATGGCCAAAAACCCCCAACAAACCACATCCACAGACAACTGGGGACCTCTGAGCCATAACATACAGAAAGTTATTTCTTTCATGTTACCTTTAAGTATTTCAAATTTAGTTTTGCAAACATAACCTGAATTTTTTTCCAGTACTCAAATTCTGACCTTTGATTCCTCAGTCCAATAAGCCCTTCTGAAAAAGCTCCCTTTTCCTTGGGCCACACTGACTAGAAGTGCCCTCAGTGGACAAGTCAGACAAAAGTGAGTTTCTTCTTTCAAGGGTCCTGTTCCCTCTGACTTTTCCCTGCTTTGTTCGTCACTGTTTTCAAATAATTGTTTTTTATATTCTGTCCAGGGTTTATCACTGTAATTAGCATGCAGTTAGTCTGGGATGTTACTCCACCATTACCAGAACTGAAACTCAACTTCATCAAGTTTTAAAGGCCAGCCTTTTCCTTCCAACCCTGTGTTCATTTCTTTCTTCCTCAAGTTAAGAATGGCAGTTAAGAAAGTGATTTGATCTGGAAGCTGAAGGTTTGCTTCCTCCTATGTCTCAGACTCATCTAAAAAAAGCTAAATACAGCCCAGAACTCCCATAGGAATTAAGCACATGCCTCAATACTAGACTGCCTGAGTTCAAATCCTACATCTGTCAGTTATGAGCTATGTAACCTTTGGCAAATTACTTAACTTCTCTTGGCTTCAGTTTCTCAGCTGTAAATTGGGAATGTAGGAAAATAACCATTGTACCTATTTGGCAGGGCTTTAAGGGGGATTCAGTGAGTTAGTGGTCTACACTTTGTAAGGACTCAATAAACAACAGCCATCATATGAAGATGATGATGGTGGTGTTGGTAGTGGTATTAGTTGATGGCTGCCAATGCCCACAAACTCCTGTAACAACACCTCTTCTCCCGACCCAAGCTCCTTCAGCAGTAATGAGTCTGGCTTTTAGCAGTTTAAATATGGAAACTCCAACATCTGCTAGAGTAACTCCTTAACTTCTGTTAAGTTATCAACCTGCTGCCCTGCTTGGGTGGAGACAAACTCACCTTTCTGGCCGGCTTACAGAGAGCTGGAAGTAGTTCTTTGCCATGTCTAGCCTTTCCTGGTACTGAGCAGAACCTTCAATCAGTCCCTAAAAAAATAATAATGCCCATCAGAACACTATATATATTATCATTAAAAACCCTGCTTACCAGCAATGTTCAAGGAGGCAGTGTACAATATTAACAGACTGCACAAAAATCAGGAGGTCTGAGTCCTAGTACCTGTTTTATCACTGATGTACTTGTTTAGGCTCCAGTTTCTTCAAGAATGAGAAAAGGGACTAGGCTAAACGTAGTGGTCCCTTATCCTTCTTCACCATTTAAGGGCCTCTTTCCAATTTCAAAGGTTTTCTATCATTTTCTATTATTTATTAATAACTTGTTATTCAGAAACAATTGGTTAACTAGCAACTAACTTATTAAACAAAATACAAATAGAACCAAAAAAAAGTATAATCTCACTTTAACTATTTTCACTGTCAATTTTTATATTCTGTCCAGGGTTTATCACTGTAATTAGCATGCAGTTAGTCTGGGATGTTACTCCACCATTACCAGAACTGAAACTCAACTTCATCAAGTTTTAAAGGCCAGCCTTTTCCTTCCAACCCTGTGTTCATTTCTTTCTTCCTCAAGTTAAGAATGGCAGTTAAGAAAGTGATTTGATCTGGAAGCTGAAGGTTTGCTTCCTCCTATGTCTCAGACTCATCTAAAAAAAGCTAAATACAGCCCAGAACTCCCATAGGAATTAAGCACATGCCTCAATACTAGACTGCCTGAGTTCAAATCCTACATCTGTCAGTTATGAGCTATGTAACCTTTGGCAAATTACTTAACTTCTCTTGGCTTCAGTTTCTCAGCTGTAAATTGGGAATGTAGGAAAATAACCATTGTACCTATTTGGCAGGGCTTTAAGGGGGATTCAGTGAGTTAGTGGTCTACACTTTGTAAGGACTCAATAAACAACAGCCATCATATGAAGATGATGATGGTGGTGTTGGTAGTGGTATTAGTTGATGGCTGCCAATGCCCACAAACTCCTGTAACAACACCTCTTCTCCCGACCCAAGCTCCTTCAGCAGTAATGAGTCTGGCTTTTAGCAGTTTAAATATGGAAACTCCAACATCTGCTAGAGTAACTCCTTAACTTCTGTTAAGTTATCAACCTGCTGCCCTGCTTGGGTGGAGACAAACTCACCTTTCTGGCCGGCTTACAGAGAGCTGGAAGTAGTTCTTTGCCATGTCTAGCCTTTCCTGGTACTGAGCAGAACCTTCAATCAGTCCCTAAAAAAATAATAATGCCCATCAGAACACTATATATATTATCATTAAAAACCCTGCTTACCAGCAATGTTCAAGGAGGCAGTGTACAATATTAACAGACTGCACAAAAATCAGGAGGTCTGAGTCCTAGTACCTGTTTTATCACTGATGTACTTGTTTAGGCTCCAGTTTCTTCAAGAATGAGAAAAGGGACTAGGCTAAACGTAGTGGTCCCTTATCCTTCTTCACCATTTAAGGGCCTCTTTCCAATTTCAAAGGTTTTCTATCATTTTCTATTATTTATTAATAACTTGTTATTCAGAAACAATTGGTTAACTAGCAACTAACTTATTAAACAAAATACAAATAGAACCAAAAAAAAGTATAATCTCACTTTAACTATCATTTCTACCTTTTATATGCATCTTCACAGTGGTATTTATGCTTAGTATTTTATATTCTTTAAAAAATACACTACAAGCAGTTTTCCATATTGCTAAACATATCATATATTATCATAAAATCATAGAATTATCATATCCTTGAGAAATTTTCTATTTCTTGGCTGTTTCTTTAAAGTAGATTAACATGAAGTTGCCCTATTTCCAAGGCAGGAACAGATGTAAATGTACAGAATGGACTTATGGACACAATGGGAAGGAGAGGGTAGGACAAAAACGGAGAGAACAGGGCTTCCCTGGTGGTCCAGTGGGTAAGGACACCGCCTTGCAGTGCAAGGGGCGCCGGTTCAGTCCCTGGTTTGGGAAGATCCCATGTGCCGCGGAGCAGCTGGACTGATGTGTCCAGTTACTGAGCCGGAGCTCTGGAGTGCATGCGCCCAGAGTCGGTGCTCTGCGACAACAGAGGCCACTGCGATGGGAGGCCCACATGGGCCAAAAGAACAAAGATAGATGAAAACAGACAAATGAACGACCAACAGAAGTAGCCCGCCTGCTCCCCTCCCTCCCCACCCCACCCCCACCAAAATAAATAAATAAATAAATCTTTAAAAAAAAAAAAATTCTCCTGCTAAAAAACAAAACAAAACAAAACAGAGAGAACAGCACTGATATATATACACTACCACGTGTAAGACAGACAGCTGCTGGGAAGCTGCTGTAGAGCACAGGGAGCTCAGCTCTGGGCTCTGGGAGGACCCAGAGGAGTGGGACAGGTTGGGGAGGGAGGTCTTGAAGGGAGGGGACACATGTTTACTTATAGCTGATTCACGTTGTTGTACACCAGAAACTAACACATTGTAAAGTCATTATCCTCCAATTAAAAATTTTTAAAAAATTAAAAAAATTAAAAAATAGGGCTTCCCTGGTGGTCCAGTGGGTGGGGACACTGCCTTGCAGTGCAAGGGGCGCCAGTTCAGTCCCTGGTTTGGGAGGGTCCCACATGCTGCAGAGTGGCTGGACCCATGTATCCAACTACCAAGCCGCAGCTCCAGAGCACATATGCCCAGAGCTGGTGCTCCGTCACGAGAGAGGCCACTGTGATGGAAGGCCCACACAGGCCAAAAGAACAAAGACGGAAATAAATGAAAGACCAACAGAAGTGGCCAAAAGTAAAAATAAAAAAAATAAAGTGAAGGTTCGAAGTTTGAAGGTTTCTATAGCTCTTGGAACACCCTATCAAATTACTTTCCAGTTGAGGCTGTAACTATTACAATGTTATTATCAGTGATGTATGGTGATGGTTGGTGGTTTAGTCACTACATAGTGTCCAACTCCTGCAACCCCGTGGACTGTAGCCCACCAGGTTCCTCTGTCCATGGGATTTTCCAGGCAAGAATACTGGAGAGGTTTGCCATTTCCTTCTTCAGGGGACCTTCCAGATCTAAGGAATGAATCTGGGAATGAGTGCTCCCAGGGAAGTCCGTCAGTAGTACATAGGTATATTATTTACACAACATTCTCAACAACACTGAGTGTCATTCGTATCCTTCTTACATAAGTGAAAAAATCTTTATTATTGTGTTAATATACCTATCTTTACTTCTGAGTAGTGTGACTATTTTAAGAGACATTTACTAGTTGTCTTTTTGTAACTTTTTAAAAAATTTCAGTATAGTTTCTTTATACTGCTGTGTACTTCACTGTAAGCAAAGTGAATCAACCATATGTATACATATATCCCCAATTTTGGGGGATTTCTTTCACATTTCTGTCACGTAATTTTTTTAATCCATGTCTTTGCTAATTTTTCTATTTGGTGTCTTCATGTTTGCTTTATAGACTTGTGTAAATTGTTCATCTGATATAAATAATAACTTTATCACTTTATATAGATGTTACTATTTCTAAAATATTGGAAACAGTTGACACTCCCTCATAATTACCAAACTGGAATGGTCCCTTTTAATTCCACTTCCTACAATTATGTCACACATTAAATAAAGACATAGCACTTTAAATCATCGGCTTGATTTTCCTGGACTGTACAAATTAAAGAGTACATTGCAAGTCCTACCTTAAAGTAATCATTCTTTTTCAGACTTTCAAGGAAGCCAGACCAGAGTGGTGAGGTAGTCACAAGGGATTTCTTGGAGTCAGAAAGATGTGGGCTACATTTAGAGCATAAGATCTCAAATCCGTGAGCCTAGATGGAAAAGACAGAATTTTTATTATTAGGTTCTTTCTTTCCATTTAACTACACTCAAGAACTAGGTGAATGGACACATAGATATTTGGACATTTGGAACACTTTGTAAATTTTATGTAAGAAATCTGACTTTAATTTCAAGTTTCTTTAATCTCTATAGATAACTAAAAATTATAAAGGGGAAGCAATGCAAATCATAGAAAACAAAAAATTCTTATATTCATGAAAGAGATTTCTTTTCTCACTGATTAAAAAACTAGAAATTTAAACTTATTTCTTGTTTGCTTAAAAAAGGCTTGCAAATGGTTTTTTGTCTCACATAGGAAGATTTTTTTAATTGAATCTGGGAATGAGTGCTAGGAAGTCCGTCAGTAGTACATAGGTATATTATTTACACAACATTCTCAACAACACTGAGTGTCATTCGTATCCTTCTTACATAAGTGAAAAAATCTTTATTATTGTGTTAATATACCTATCTTTACTTCTGAGTAGTGTGACTATTTTAAGAGACATTTACTAGTTGTCTTTTTGTAACTTTTTAAAAAATTTCAGTATAGTTTCTTTATACTGCTGTGTACTTCACTGTAAGCAAAGTGAATCAACCATATGTATACATATATCCCCAATTTTGGGGGATTTCTTTCACATTTCTGTCACGTAATTTTTTTAATCCATGTCTTTGCTAATTTTTCTATTTGGTGTCTTCATGTTTGCTTTATAGACTTGTGTAAATTGTTCATCTGATATAAATAATAACTTTATCACTTTATATAGATGTTACTATTTCTAAAATATTGGAAACAGTTGACACTCCCTCATAATTACCAAACTGGAATGGTCCCTTTTAATTCCACTTCCTACAATTATGTCACACATTAAATAAAGACATAGCACTTTAAATCATCGGCTTGATTTTCCCTGGACTGTACAAATTAAAGAGTACATTGCAAGTCCTACCTTAAAGTAATCATTCTTTTTCAGACTTTCAAGGAAGCCAGACCAGAGTGGTGAGGTAGTCACAAGGGATTTCTTGGAGTCAGAAAGATGTGGGCTACATTTAGAGCATAAGATCTCAAATCCGTGAGCCTAGATGGAAAAGACAGAATTTTTATTATTAGGTTCTTTCTTTCCATTTAACTACACTCAAGAACTAGGTGAATGGACACATAGATATTTGGACATTTGGAACACTTTGTAAATTTTATGTAAGAAATCTGACTTTAATTTCAAGTTTCTTTAATCTCTATAGATAACTAAAAATTATAAAGGGGAAGCAATGCAAATCATAGAAAACAAAAAATTCTTATATTCATGAAAGAGATTTCTTTTCTCACTGATTAAAAAACTAGAAATTTAAACTTATTTCTTGTTTGCTTAAAAAAGGCTTGCAAATGGTTTTTTGTCTCACATAATTATAAATGAATTAAGCATGATCTCAGGAATAGTAGAGGGAGGGAATCATTTTAAGAGTCCTTTGACCAACTACCAAGCCAGAACTCTGGAGCGCATGTGCCCAGAGCCGGTGCTCTGCAACAAGAGAGGCTGCTGCAATGGGAAGCTGACACAGGCCAAATAACAAAGATAAATAAATGAAATACCAACAGAAGTGGCCAAAAAAAGGAAAAAATTAAAAATATATACATATAGTAAATGCACACAGAAAAATAATACTCATAGGGTGTTTCCTTGATAACCCTAGAGAAAACTGTCAGCAATTCCTTGCATATCCTTTCAGAAGAAATCTTTGCAGCCAAGCAGGTACATGAGGCATATGTACATCCTCCCCTCCACCACTAAGTGGAAACATACAAACTCCTTTGAACCATTCTTTCCTCTTAGTGATATTCTCAGAGATCGTTTCATACAAACACATACAAATTTATCCATCCCATATCACAGACAGACCATAGTTTATTCAACTAGTTTTCTACCAGTAGACATTTAGGTAGTTTCCAATTTTTTGCTAGTATAAACAATGCTTTCATAAGTATCCTTGTATGTCTTTATGCATAAGTAAAATATATGGAGGATAAATTTCTGGAAGTGAAAATGATGAGCATAAGAGTTTGTACATTTTAAATATGGAAAGTAACAAACTGTTCTATGAGATTGAATAAGCTCATATTCCTGTCAATTATGTTTGAGGGTACCTCTTTATGTATTTTTACAAACCTAGTATATCCTTTTAAGAATTTTTTCTTTCTTTCCATTTAACTACACTCAAGAACTAGGTGAATGGACACATAGATATTTGGACATTTGGAACACTTTGTAAATTTTATGTAAGAAATCTGACTTTAATTTCAAGTTTCTTTAATCTCTATAGATAACTAAAAATTATAAAGGGGAAGCAATGCAAATCATAGAAAACAAAAAATTCTTATATTCATGAAAGAGATTTCTTTTCTCACTGATTAAAAAACTAGAAATTTAAACTTATTTCTTGTTTGCTTAAAAAAGGCTTGCAAATGGTTTTTTGTCTCACATAATTATAAATGAATTAAGCATGATCTCAGGAATAGTAGAGGGAGGGAATCATTTTAAGAGTCCTTTGACCAACTACCAAGCCAGAACTCTGGAGCGCATGTGCCCAGAGCCGGTGCTCTGCAACAAGAGAGGCTGCTGCAATGGGAAGCTGACACAGGCCAAATAACAAAGATAAATAAATGAAATACCAACAGAAGTGGCCAAAAAAAGGAAAAAATTAAAAATATATACATATAGTAAATGCACACAGAAAAATAATACTCATAGGGTGTTTCCTTGATAACCCTAGAGAAAACTGTCAGCAATTCCTTGCATATCCTTTCAGAAGAAATCTTTGCAGCCAAGCAGGTACATGAGGCATATGTACATCCTCCCCTCCACCACTAAGTGGAAACATACAAACTCCTTTGAACCATTCTTTCCTCTTAGTGATATTCTCAGAGATCGTTTCATACAAACACATACAAATTTATCCATCCCATATCACAGACAGACCATAGTTTATTCAACTAGTTTTCTACCAGTAGACATTTAGGTAGTTTCCAATTTTTTGCTAGTATAAACAATGCTTTCATAAGTATCCTTGTATGTCTTTATGCATAAGTAAAATATATGGAGGATAAATTTCTGGAAGTGAAAATGATGAGCATAAGAGTTTGTACATTTTAAATATGGAAAGTAACAAACTGTTCTATGAGATTGAATAAGCTCATATTCCTGTCAATTATGTTTGAGGGTACCTCTTTATGTATTTTTACAAACCTAGTATATCCTAGAAGTTATCAAACTTCTGGATATGTGCCACTCAAATGGTGAAAAACATTATTTTGTAGTTTTAAATTGCATTTACTTATGAGCAAGTGTCAACATTTTTCATAAAAATCATTGTATTTCCTTTACTGTGGACTATCTGTTAATGGTTTCTGATAATTTTTGATTGACTAGTTCTATTTTTTTCATTTTAAAATGTAGGCATGCTATATATTAGATAAAGTGATTTCTGTCATTTACTAGCTTTTTTACTCTTTGTCATTTAAGTTGTAACTATATTTTAATAGTTTCTCCAGGTTTACTGTGTTGTGACTATATATATATATATATATTTTTTTTTTTTTAATTTTTTTGAACGTTATTATTTGGTTGCACTGAGTCTTAAGTTATGGTATGTGGGATCTAGTTCCCTGACCAGGGATTGAACCCAGGTCCCCACCATTGGGAGCCCAGAGTCTGAGCCACTGGACCACCAGGGAAATCCCGTGACTATATTTTTCCATATAGAAATGTTTAATTTTTATATAATCAAATTTATTAATCTTTTATAATTTCTAGTTTCAAGTCATATTTAGAAAGGCCTTTCCTACTCAGATTTTCCTAAGTTTTCTTATGTTTCCTTCCAAATTTTATGGTTTTGTTTTTTTCACTTAACTATTTGATTCAACTGGAATTTATTTTGGCACAGGTGTGAGACAAGTAACTTTAATTTTTCAGATGGCTTCACAGTTCTATCATTTACTGAATAATCCATTTTTCCTTATTTAAAATACCACATTTTACTACATTCTCACAAAATAATAGATTTCTAAGCTCTGTAGACCATAGTTTATTCAACTAGTTTTCTACCAGTAGACATGTAGGTAGTTTCCAATTTTTTGCTAGTATAAACAATGCTTTCATAAGTATCCTTGTATGTCTTTATGCATAAGTAAAATATATGGAGGATAAATTTCTGGAAGTGAAAATGATGAGCATAAGAGTTTGTACATTTTAAATATGGAAAGTAACAAACTGTTCTATGAGATTGAATAAGCTCATATTCCTGTCAATTATGTTTGAGGGTACCTCTTTATGTATTTTTACAAACCTAGTATATCCTAGAAGTTATCAAACTTCTGGATATGTGCCACTCAAATGGTGAAAAACATTATTTTGTAGTTTTAAATTGCATTTACTTATGAGCAAGTGTCAACATTTTTCATAAAAATCATTGTATTTCCTTTACTGTGGACTATCTGTTAATGGTTTCTGATAATTTTTGATTGACTAGTTCTATTTTTTTCATTTTAAAATGTAGGCATGCTATATATTAGATAAAGTGATTTCTGTCATTTACTAGCTTTTTTACTCTTTGTCATTTAAGTTGTAACTATATTTTAATAGTTTCTCCAGGTTTACTGTGTTGTGACTATATATATATATATATATTTTTTTTTAATTTTTTTGAACGTTATTATTTGGTTGCACTGAGTCTTAAGTTATGGTATGTGGGATCTATTTCCCTGACCAGGGATTGAACCCAGGTCCCCTGAATTGGGAGCCTGGAGTCTGAGCCACTGGACCACCAGGGAAATCCCGTGACTATATTTTTCCATATAGAAATGTTTAATTTTTATATAATCAAATTTATTAATCTTTTATAATTTCTAGTTTCAAGTCATATTTAGAAAGGCCTTTCCTACTCAGATTTTCCTAAGTTTTCTTATGTTTCCTTCCAAATTTTATGGTTTTGTTTTTTTCACTTAACTATTTGATTCAACTGGAATTTATTTTGGCACAGGTGTGAGACAAGTAACTTTAATTTTTCAGATGGCTTCACAGTTCTATCATTTACTGAATAATCCATTTTTCCTTATTTAAAATACCACATTTTACTACATTCTCACATTAATAGAGTATATTTCTAGATTTCTAAGCTCTGTCATTATAATGTGAAGAGCACTTTGACATAAAGGAAGAAAATAAAATTTTCTGGTTCAACATTACCAACTTCATGCCCAGTTCATGGGCTCGGTACTGGGGGTGAGATGGAGGAGGCAGCTGGTATCCACTCCGCCGGTCTGGCACAAACCTTTGTTGCACCAACTGTGCATACAGACATTTAGTGAAAGTGACCTGGACATTGGGACACAGAATATATGAGTGGGTTTCTGAAATCAAAACACCTGAATATCATTTCATAGTAGCAATAACTTCATTTATGAGCTTCCTATTCAGATAAATGCAAAGAAGACCCACAAGCCTATTTACTGTCTACATTTTTTAGTAATGGCTTCACGGAGATATAACTCACAAACCATAAAATTTACCCTCACTGTCTATATTTCGTTGTCACTAAGGTAATTTAAATCATTATTTACATCACATGGCAATTTTGGCAGCATAGATGATAAAGAAATACTCTTTACTGTTGGGAGGAAATGAAATGTTTTATTGTTAAAAAGGATATAATTACTCAAACAGGGAAAATATGGTCAGAAATAGCTAGGAAACACTGAGATATAAAATAGGAAGTCAGGTCTCTTACAGTCTTCCTCTTCTGGATGGCAGAAAACAAACAAAAAAACAAACCAGTCAATCCAAAATTAGGAAATCAACTCTGAATATTTATTGGAAGGACTGGTGCTGAAGCTAAAGCTTCAATACTTTGGCCACCTGATGCGAAGAGCTGATTCACTGGAAAGACCCGGATACTAGGAAAGACTGAGGGCAGGAGAAGGGGGCAACAGAGAGTAAGATGGCTGGATGGCATCACCAATTCAATGCACATGTATTTGAGCAAACTCAGAGAGACAGTGAAGGGCAGGGAAGCCTGGCGTGCTACAGTCTATGGAGTGGCAGAGAGTCAGACTGAACAACAGCAATAACAACATATCTATACTAACTTCTAGGAGGAAACAGAATAGTCCCAATTTTTTCCTAGTGAACAATTAAAACAATGTTCAATATTCTTTCCAATGAGAGAAACTAAATGACTAAGAGAGCTATCTTACCGACGTCATTATCCGTGTTTCAGGCAAGAATGTCTTGAAAATACGACAGGCTCTCAGGTCAATGGGGTCCCGGAGGTAAAACGCCTGGACGCCTGCAGCCACCAATCTGGGGCGCTGCTTCAGCACTGCGGCAATGCCAGCTGGGAGGAAGCAGTGCACCTGGTGAAGGGAGGCTTTAATTTTTTCTGGGTACCTGTGACAGGTAACATAAGTATTTTTATTTTATATATGTAAATGTTTAGGATTCTTGTACCATTTACTTCCCTCTTAACGTTTTATCGTGTCTTGGTTCATCAGAAGTGAGATGGCAAGAGTGACAAGGCAGGGTGAAGATAAAGATACTCTTGGGAATTCTTGATAGTCCACTAGTTAGGATTTGGCGCTTTCAATGCCAGCGACCCAGGTCCAATCCCTAGCTGTGGAACTAAGATCCTGCAAGTTACACGGCCAAAAAAAAAAAAAAAAAAAACTAACTTAAAAAAAAAAACACTAGAAACTACATATAGGAAAAGAGAGAAAGAAAAATGAAAACGCTACTACTATACTTTGGAAAGAAAATCAGAATTTATTCTCCTAAAAAATGGTACAGAGTGTACTGAAGCAAAGCTAAAAGAGATATTACTTAATAATGTTAAGACCTGAATGGTGCTAAACAGTTAACAGGTACTCAAACTTGAATAGCTGAACAAACATGTTATTAGACCAAGGCGTTCTCTTCTGAATGGAGTCTAAGGTGCTCCATCTAGGTCAAGGAACCACAGAAAAAGCCTGAACACATCGTGCTCACTCAAGTTTTCATTTCTAAAGGTCTGAAAATTTCTATCTATGGATCTACATAATACTTAGCCACAATCTCTAAGGTAAATAAATGCAAAAACATTGGGCCCATAATCTTCATATAGAAATTAAAGATATACCTATTTCTTGATTTTAAAACAATGTTCAATATTCTTTCCAATGAGAGAAACTAAATGACTAAGAGAGCTATCTTACCGACGTCATTATCCGTGTTTCAGGCAAGAATGTCTTGAAAATACGACAGGCTCTCAGGTCAATGGGGTCCCGGAGGTAAAACGCCTGGACGCCTGCAGCCACCAATCTGGGGCGCTGCTTCAGCACTGCGGCAATGCCAGCTGGGAGGAAGCAGTGCACCTGGTGAAGGGAGGCTTTAATTTTTTCTGGGTACCTGTGACAGGTAACATAAGTATTTTTATTTTATATATGTAAATGTTTAGGATTCTTGTACCATTTACTTCCCTCTTAACGTTTTATCGTGTCTTGGTTCATCAGAAGTGAGATGGCAAGAGTGACAAGGCAGGGTGAAGATAAAGATACTCTTGGGAATTCTTGATAGTCCACTAGTTAGGATTTGGCGCTTTCAATGCCAGCGACCCAGGTTCAATCCCTAGCTGTGGAACTAAGATCCTGCAAGTTACACGGCCAAAAAAAAAAAAAAAAAAAACTAACTTAAAAAAAAAAACACTAGAAACTACATATAGGAAAAGAGAGAAAGAAAAATGAAAACGCTACTACTATACTTTGGAAAGAAAATCAGAATTTATTCTCCTAAAAAATGGTACAGAGTGTACTGAAGCAAAGCTAAAAGAGATATTACTTAATAATGTTAAGACCTGAATGGTGCTAAACAGTTAACAGGTACTCAAACTTGAATAGCTGAACAAACATGTTATTAGACCAAGGCGTTCTCTTCTGAATGGAGTCTAAGGTGCTCCATCTAGGTCAAGGAACCACAGAAAAAGCCTGAACACATCGTGCTCACTCAAGTTTTCATTTCTAAAGGTCTGAAAATTTCTATCTATGGATCTACATAATACTTAGCCACAATCTCTAAGGTAAATAAATGCAAAAACATTGGGCCCATAATCTTCATATAGAAATTAAAGATATACCTATTTCTTGATTTTAAAACACATAAGTTTAATTTGTTGGTAAATTTCAAGAAGGATGAAGACAGAATGAATATCAGCATTAATCTAGAAATTCTAGCTTCAACAAAAGACCTGAACAACAAGAAGTCAAAAGGCTCCCTGACTGTCAGGGAAAGTGTTGGTTTTCTCACCCTTGGATGCGTCTGTTCACAGCAGCTTGTACAGATTCTGAAGCCAGAATTTTTTCTGGGTGTGCTGAGATGATACTCAGTGCTTGTGAGATTGTTGGGGGTGTGGTGGGTAACCAGGATACTGTTTCAGATTTCTTTGGTGCGGGAATAATGCACAACTCCCCTTGGTGGAAAAACACCTGCAAAATGGTCATTATTTCAGTTTTCACAGTAGGCACGGACAAAGTCCAGGTACATATGGAAGTGCTGCAACATAGTTTCACCTCTGTAAATTTTCCAAATTTGGATATACTTACTCTATTGGCACTATTATCAGGATCCAACCATTTAGGGAGAAAGTCAGCAGCTTCTATTAACAAGAATTCACCGTCATTGTCTTCAATCCTAGCACAAAAGAAGTTCCAACTTTGTATTTTAAAAAGCACGTATTTGCTAATAATCAAAACAGATGTGTTCTAATACATTCTCTCCCTCATCAGAGTAAGTATGAGTATGTACTATAGATTTACGCATATTTCTGTAATTAAGTAAAATGTTTTAAGATATCATTAAGTACTGAAAGAAGACTCTAAGATTGTAAAGAAGAATCGAGGGGATTCCCTGGTGGTCCAGTGGGTAAGGACACCGCCTTGCAGTGCAAGGGGCGCCAGTTCGATCCCTGGCCTGGGAAGATCCCACGTGCCGCGGAGCAGCCGGACTGATGTCTCCAACTACTGAGCCAGCGGTCTGCAGTGCATGCGCCCAGAGCCAGTGCTCTACAACGAGAAAGGCCACTGTGATGGGAGGCCCACACAGGCCAAAGAACAAAGATGGATGAAAATAAATAAAGACCAATAGAAGAGAGCCCCCCCCGAAAAAGAAAAAAAAAAAAAGAAGTGTCCCCCCCAAAAAAGAATTCGAGGGTGATAAAGAGAGAATAATAACTAGCAAAATAAATAACAGTAGAAAAAAAAATGTAAAATATACCAAGTAATATATGGCTTCAAAAGAAAACAGAATTACATACAATCAAGATTAGGAAAACCTTTATGAAGGAGGTACTAGTGGGCTCTGAAAGATAATTTTGTTTTGCCTCATTTATATCACTTTTTAAAAAGTTAAATTTCTGAATAGGTAATAGTTATGGGATTAAAAATTTTTAAAAATACATAGCTATACAATGAAAAAGGCTCCTCGCTACTTTTGTATCTATATACTCAACCCCTCCATCATTGTTATTTCTTGTTTATCCTTCTTGAGTTTGCTTATATATAATGTGGTCAACAGGAATAAAAATTTTTTCATCTCTTCTTGCATGAAAGGTAGCATACTATATATACTGTTCTAGACTTTTTCATTTTAAATGGGTGGAGAGATACAATATACTCAGAAAAGGACATGTTCTTGGGAGACGGAGGAGCATAAGCAAAACTATGGAAGTGGCAATTTAAGGTTGCTATTTGAGGAATGACAACAAATAAATAAGACTAGAAAAGCACATTTTGTGAAGAGCTTTTAACTGTTGACAGCATCAGTGAGAATGAGTTTAATTTTTTTTTTTTTTTTTAATAATTTGACTAGATAATTGTGCATAAATCTTTTTTTTTTAAGATTTATTTATTTATTGTGGGCTGGGGTCAGGTTGGGGAGGGGGCGGGCCAATTCTATTGGTCTTTCTCTATTTTTCATCGTCTTTGTTCTTTGGCTCCTGTGGGCCTCCCATCGCGGTGGCGTCTGTCGTCACAGAGCGCTGGCTCTGGGCGCATGCGCACCAGAGCTCTGGCTCGGTAATTGGACACGTCCGTCCAGCCGCTCCGCAGCACGTGGGATCTTCCCAGGCCAGGGATCGAACCGGCGCCCCTTGCACTGCAAGGCGGTGTCCTTACCCACTGGACCACCAGGGGAAGCCCTGAGTTTAATTTTATAGACAAAATGAATGAAAAGTTTTAGAGTAGAGCAGTAAAATGGTTTGAGCTCTACTTCAGGACTATTAATCTGGCAGAGACATAGAGAAAAAATTTCTTTCTTTTCCTAATTAAAAAAAAAAACTGACAAGACAGTAGATGCCTATTAAGAGCTTTAGAGGCCTAGTGTGTAAGCATGACCCATCATTACATATATAAATATTAGAATCAGTATATGAAAGACACTGGCCCCCTCCTTATTATTCTAGAAAAGATAAGAACTACTATATTTGTGCCTGTTCATCAAAAATTCTATCATTTATTAAGAAATTACTGCTCCCTATTTGTAGGTGTAGTAATAGCAGTGTTGCTTTATCTCTTATATTTACATCCTGAAGTATTTAAAAATTAAATGGCATAACATTGGAGGTTTGTTTTATAATGCATGCCATGGAGCAACTAACTTGAGAACTACAGAGAATTATTAGTTCCTGTAATATTTTAAAAACTGAAGTAGAACCCACTATTATCTACTTTGACTCCTTATCCATACAGTTGTTCACTGATGTCTCATTGCATTTCTTCTAGATACAATTTCTCAAAAAATACAGCTATAGAGGAAAACAGAGAAATCTGTGAAATATATACATCTACATATGAATTTTTTTTAAAGGTACAGAAATTTGATAGTGATTACTTTTTCGAAGTCAAAGCAGTGCACTCTTTTGTATTATTTGAATTGTATTTACCATTACATTTGCTCTTTCATAACAAGAATTAAAAAACGGGAAATCCTAAAACCTTTTGGAAGCTGAACTCTCAGATGATACTTTAATTCTTCTTAAAAAGGAAGTCACAAGAAGAGGAAGAAAACACTTAAAATCTACATCCCAAATCTGTACAATTTTTACCAGGCTACAGAAAAAAATACTGTAAATGGATAAAAATGTACTCATTTTCGATAATAGAATTCCTTAAGAATTATTATTTTTTTGTGAAGCTGGCCTTTTAAAAATGTTTTTCTGAGGTTTTTGTTTGTTTGTTTGTTTTTTAATTTGGCCTCTCTTATTGGTTTTTTATTTATTTATTTTCATCCATCATTATTCTTTGGCCAGTGGGGACCTCCCATTGCAGTGGCTGCTCTTATTACAGAGCACTGGCTCTGGGCGCAAGCACTCCAGAGTGCTGGCTTGTAACTGGACACACAAGTCCAACTGCTCCGTAGCATGTGGGATCTTCCTGAGCCAGGGATGGAACCGGTGCCCCTTGCACTGCAAGGACCACCACGGAAGCCCTAAAATTTTTATCTTTTAATTGGCAGAAAGTTGCTGTACAATGTTTTGTTGGTTTCTGCAGTACAACACGAATAAGTCATAATTATCTTTTATTACAATATAATTATATTAATTATGCTGTAATATATATGACAATATATTATATTGTAGCATAATTATACTGACTTCTCTCTCTCTTGCCTCCCTCCTCTCCCCCATCTCGCTCTTCTAGGTCATCAGAGAGCGCCAGGCTGGGTTCCCTGTATTATACATAATTTCCCACTATCTATTTTACATTTGATACTGTATATATGTCACTTGTACTTTCGCAGTTTGTCCCACCCTCACCTTCCCCAGCTATGTCCACAAATCCTTTCTCTACTAGGTCCATCAGTACCATTTTTCTCAATTCCATATATATGCATTAATATATAATACTTCCTTAAGAATTATTAATAAAACTATAATACCTTGCTACTAACTCTGGAAATTCTTTTGTAATCTGCTTCACTATATAAACAATAAACCATTCATCCTCAATGTTATCCCCAAACTTTGTCATGCCAAATATATGAGCAGGAACACCTCCTAAAAACAAGAGAAAAGCAATCATATAAACAAATTTATCAGTACAAATAAAGTACAGTAATCATTCAACTAAGCAAACTTTTATTGACTGGCTGTGTTTCAGGAGTATATCCATATACTGGGAGCTGGAGTTGCGATCCTGACCAAGATATAAGAAGAGGAAGAAAACACTTAAAATCTACATCCCAAATCTGTACAATTTTTACCAGGCTACAGAAAAAAATACTGTAAATGGATAAAAATGTACTCATTTTCGATAATAGAATTCCTTAAGAATTATTATTTTTTTGTGAAGCTGGCCTTTTAAAAATGTTTTTCTGAGGTTTTTGTTTGTTTGTTTGTTTTTTAATTTGGCCTCTCTTATTGGTTTTTTATTTATTTATTTTCATCCATCATTATTCTTTGGCCAGTGGGGACCTCCCATTGCAGTGGCTGCTCTTATTACAGAGCACTGGCTCTGGGCGCAAGCACTCCAGAGTGCTGGCTTGTAACTGGACACACAAGTCCAACTGCTCCGTAGCATGTGGGATCTTCCTGAGCCAGGGATGGAACCGGTGCCCCTTGCACTGCAAGGACCACCACGGAAGCCCTAAAATTTTTATCTTTTAATTGGCAGAAAGTTGCTGTACAATGTTTTGTTGGTTTCTGCAGTACAACACGAATAAGTCATAATTATCTTTTATTACAATATAATTATATTAATTATGCTGTAATATATATGACAATATATTATATTGTAGCATAATTATACTGACTTCTCTCTCTCTCTTGCCTCCCTCCTCTCCCCCATCTCGCTCTTCTAGGTCATCAGAGAGCGCCAGGCTGGGTTCCCTGTATTATACATAATTTCCCACTATCTATTTTACATTTGATACTGTATATATGTCACTTGTACTTTCGCAGTTTGTCCCACCCTCACCTTCCCCAGCTATGTCCACAAATCCTTTCTCTACTAGGTCCATCAGTACCATTTTTCTCAATTCCATATATATGCATTAATATATAATACTTCCTTAAGAATTATTAATAAAACTATAATACCTTGCTACTAACTCTGGAAATTCTTTTGTAATCTGCTTCACTATATAAACAATAAACCATTCATCCTCAATGTTATCCCCAAACTTTGTCATGCCAAATATATGAGCAGGAACACCTCCTAAAAACAAGAGAAAAGCAATCATATAAACAAATTTATCAGTACAAATAAAGTACAGTAATCATTCAACTAAGCAAACTTTTATTGACTGGCTGTGTTTCAGGAGTATATCCATATACTGGGAGCTGGAGTTGCGATCCTGACCAAGATATAAGAAGCTTAATCTTAATGAGTTTAGGGTCTAGACAATAGGAGATAGGTAAACCAAGCATCACAGAACAAGATGATAAACAGAAGTATCCACTGAGGGCTATGTGAGCATAAAGTATGTGATATCTGAGCTATGCTCCTCTGGAAGATGACCAAAACAGGCTTTCCAGAAAGAGAGACCATGTGCACAGGCACAGAGGCCTAACAGACAGCACTGTGTTCTGGGAGGATCAGCAGAAATTTTCAAACAAGTGCATTATCCAAAATATACAAACCTCAAACAATACACTCAGACAGCCAATGGGTCAAAGAAGAATTCACAAAGGGAATTAGAAAGTATTGTGAGACTAATGAAAACCAAGACACAATAAACTAAACATATGGGATGCCGTGAAAACAGGGCATCTCAGACCAACAACCTAACTTTATACCTTAAGAACCTTGAAAAAGAAGGAAGCTCAAAGCTAGAGGAAGGAAATAATGAAGATTAGACCAGAGAGAAATGACGCAGAATCAAAAAACAATATTTAAAACAAACAACAGGGCTTCCCTGGTGGTCCAGTGGGTAAGGACACTGCCTTGCAGTGCAAGGGGCGCCGGTTCGATCCCTGGCCTGGGAAGATCCCACGTGCTGCGGAGCGGCTGGACCGATGTGTCCAATCACCAAGCCGGAGCTCTGGAGCACATGCGCCCAGAGCCGATGCTCTGCGACAACAGAGGCCACTGTGATGGGAGGCCCACATGGGCCAAAGAACAAAGATGGATGAAAATAGACAAATGAAAGACCAATAGAAGTAGCCCACCTGCTCCCCTCCCTCCCCCCACCCCCCTCAAAATAAATAAATCTTTAAAAAAAAAAAAAAAAAACAACAGCTGTCATGGCAAAAAAAAAAAAATCTCCACAGGTGGGAAGAACTGCCTGACCACTCTTCTCCCTACTCCAGATCTCCCAGGTTTCTTCAACTAGGAGAAGCTCCAGTTAGAATGTCTATTTTTATCTACCTTACACAGGAAACTTCAATTTCATCCAGAAACAATGCAGAACTGCTGAAGGATGTCAGGTAGGAGAATGACATAATCAAATCTGTGTTTTACAAAGGTAACTCAACAGGGCCAAGAATTGGAGACACTGGAACCAGAGAGGTCAGTCAGGTGGCTACTGTCATCTTCCAATTGAAGAGATCAAGAGGGCCTAGAATGTAGCCAGATGTAGAGAAAGGGTCACATTTTAGGAGTCTTTTAGGAATGACAGTAGGATTTAGTGCCCGACTTAACATGGTGAAGTGAGGAGCTGAGGATGATTTTGAATTATTAACAAACTTGATTACTAGGCTGGATAGCAATTACGTTAAGCAAGATAAGAAAGCATTGTGTAAAAATTACTTTCTAGAAAAAAAGAGAGGGACTTAGTTTTGGCAGTGCTACGCTAATGGGACAGTGTTCTTGCCAATAAATATCATGTTTCAGTGATTTGGCATTCAATAAAATCATTTTTGCATTTGGCAACTGCTAGCCAAAAGGTAACAGATAAGCACTAAAATAAGAGCCAGAGTGATGGTACCAAGAGATGTCAAGTTGCTGCATTTAGAGACTCTTGCTCAGCTATCCATGATTCATTTTAGCAAAGTTATAAGAAATGACATAATAAAGTGCCATGTTTGGCCACTGATCAGATCTCAGCATTGACAATACAGGAAAGCAATGAAGGGATCTCAAAATGCTTCTGAGTGGAAAACGGTGACCTGTTAGCTCAATTGCTTTTTTTTTTTTTTGGCCACTTCTATTGGTCTTTCATTGATCTATTTCCATCCATCTTTGTTCTTTTGGCCTGCGTGAGCCTCCCATCGCAGTGGCCTCTGTCGCTGCAGAGCACCAGCTCTGGGCGCATGCGCTCCAGAACTCCGGCTTGGTAGTTGGACACATTGGTCCAGCTGCTCTGCGGCACGTGGGATCTTCCCAGGCCAGGGATCCAACCAGCGCCCCTTGCACCGCAAGGCAGTGTTCTTATCCACTGGACCACCAGGGAAGCCCCTCAATTTCTCTTTATAAGTCAAGCAACCCTTACCAAAACAACTGCACGAAACAAGGCAGCCTAGTAAACACAGTATTAAGACTGAGGAATACAGAGTAACAGCTAAAAGAAACTAGATGCCTGAACCTATTTAGTATAGGTACTCAGATATAGGATGGCATAGCAAAGTAATTAAAGTTCAAAAGAAGAGCCCTAGCTTAACAATGTTGAGTATATTATTGATTCCTAAGATAATGACTACTAAGAAAACTTTCATCAACATGAATTTCTTTTTAATTTTTTTAAAGTTCAACAGCTTTAATGAATATAGGCAAACACCATCAAACAGTTCAGGATACAAGTCTCCTGACAACACTGAATGAACTGTGGACTATTATACATCACTGGTGTCGGAATGGTATTAAAAGTCACATGTGTTGAAGCAAAGTAAGCAGAAGAGCCTTACCTTTCCCAGGTTTATATTTGAGATTGAAAGGCTGATTCTGCCAAATATAGGAGACCAACATAGGTGCAAGCTGGGTCATGATCTTCTCAATGTACTTTTGAAGGATCTCTCTGTGTTCTTCTGGGTCCCCTGGTTTATCTGGTATCAGGAACAGGTGATACTCTACAGTGTCTTCCACTGTAGCAAACTTCATGCTTTTCTCCATTCTTCTTTGAAAGCTACATTTAAAGTTTCAATAACATAAATCATACAGAATAATGTAAAAGTAATGTCACAGTTCCTGAACTATGCTAGGCAATTCCACTAACACTGTTTCCCCAAATTTAGTTATTCACATACTATCATCATGATTTTTACCTTAGCCACATACCAACTATAGTAATACTTAACAATCTTCTAATGACATTTTTATGCTTACAATTAAAGGAACTTTTAATATAAATCAATAAATGGATCCAGTACCACATTCTCAAACTACTAAATAAGTATTAAGAATAAAATAAAAAATGTTTGCCCCTGTATTAACTGTGGTGTGTAACACACTTTCAAAACACTGCAATAACCTCTTTTGATATCAAAAGCCCCAATTCTGCCTATAATAGTCCCAGGTGTTATTCTGGGCATTTCACTTTCTCTGTGTCTTTTTCCTTAATTGTAGAGTTACTCAATAATCTCTATAATCCTTCCCTAGTTTAAATTTTTATTATTTTAATTTTCTTAAGAACAATCTCTCTTACTCTGCAGAATTTAAATCTTTTTCCATTGTGTAGCACAGAGGAATTCAAAACTATAAACCATTCAAGTTCGATCATTCACTCCCAAATAACCTGCCCATGGCTCTTGACCCTACAACTATCTGTTCTTAAAACTTCCCCCTTGTCAGGTTTCAGAGGGCATAGCTCTGGTATATTACGAGTTGGCTTAAGTAACTACTTTCTAAAGGTTTCCCTTACAGATAAGAGTACTAGCTCACTACAGCTGCCAGGTGAGGCTGGGTAAAGGAAGACATGGCGCTGGATCATCCACTTTACGGCTGCAATTCGATTATTAGACTTGTTTTTCTAGCAGACTAGTAAAATGAGGTTGAGAGGAACCTGCATCTTCTATCCATACACTCATTCACTACAGACCATCTAAATCGTCATTTGGCCTTTTAACTCAGATAAACAGATAATAACTACCCCAGCGCGGGTGCTCAGTCATTCCGATTTTTTGAGATCCCATGGACTAGGTCCCACCAGGATTCCCTTTCCACGGAATTTCCCAGGTAAGAATACTGGAGTAGGTTGCCATTTCAAATCTCCGCCAGGGTATCTTCCTGACCCAGGAATCGAACCCCTGTCTCCTGCGTCCCCTGCGTCCCCGGCATTAACACGCGGATTCTTTACCAATGCGCCACCTGGGAAGCTACCCACATACAGCACAACGCCAAGCACACCTTAGTGTGAAGAATTAAGTGTCAGAACTGGAAGGCCCGAGGTTTGAGGCCAACTTCACACTGTATAATGAGAAAACTGGGACCATAGCAAGAGCAGCAACCAAGCGAGAGTGGCCTGGCTTGGAGTCTAGGGCTCTTTAGGCTGAACTAGGTTCTCCTTCACCAACACAACGAAGCCAATTCCGCTTACGGTTCTCTGGAAAGTCTCTGCTGCAGCACCTTTCCTCAGTCTCCTCTCTTACCTAGTGAGCTGGTGGGAAGCTGCCAGCAACAGCCAAAGCCTGTCTCAGGCTGTGTCCACACGCCCGTCTGGAAGCGGAACTAGAAACGGCTCAGTCCCGGAACCGCAGTCGTCCCCGTTGAGTGCTGGCGGAAGCATTAGGAGAGTGCTCCTGTGCCTTCGTCACTTCCGTTGCCGCGGAACAGGCGGAAGACTAAGGAGGACCCTGGGAACGTGGCGGCCAGGAGTCTAGGAAACGGGGCGAGAGGAGGCCGGAAGGTGGCGGGAGGGGGACGAGCCGGAGCGGGCGGGACGGCCAGGCCTACAGGCCCCCACCCTGGCTTGTCCCCCCTCACCGCGGCGGAGGAGGAAGAGGAGGATGATCTCCAGATACACAAGGAAGGCGGTGCCACAGAACTTGGAGCTGTGAGTGAACTGATCACCCACTCCAGTCTCGGCCCGGGGAGGCTGAGGCGGGTCGAGGCGCTCTGGAGCTCTTTTTTGACCAGTCCCTTGCTTTTTTCTTTCTCAGGGCAAGGGAAAAGAAAATAATAGGGATTTTCTTCTCACATTTTTCCCGGATATTGCCTCTTCTACTTGCATCTCCAGCTAAGGGCGTGTTACTTGTACTGTCCCAGAACAGTACAAGTAACTGTCCCATTGGCCTGCGCTTCTTGAGCTGAGGGACTTGGTTTCCCAAGGCATTTTGTAGCTTCCGCAGTTCCGTGCCCCAGTGTCAATGGCCACTGACAACCCGTGAAGCTAGTGCTACAATAAAGTTGAATACGTCTAGTGTTAAGCACAGTGCAAAGCTTCTTATATGAATTAGCTTACTTAATCCTACCAGTTAGTATACCAGAGAGGAACTATTATTTTGCATTTTCTGCAGCTAAAGATCCCAGAGTTAAAGATTGCATGCCAAAGATGACACAGCCAGAAGATGGTGAAGCTGTAGTCCAAACCTGCTGTCTGATTTTGAAGCTCCTGGTCATAACCATACTGCCTCTCCACGTCTGAAACTTAGTGTTAGAATCCTTGAGGATCAGTTTTGCTTTTGAGACTTTAGAGAGCAAATGTACCATGTGCTAAGTTACTTCAGTTGTCTCCAACTCTGAGCGACCCTATGGACTGTAGCCCGCCAGGCGCCTCTGTCCATGGGATTTTCCAGGCAGGAATACTGGAGTGGGTTGCCATATCTTCCTGCAGGGGATCTTCCCGACCCAGGGACTGAACCTGCGTCTCTCGAATTGCAGGCAGATTCTTCATCCTCTGAGCCATCAGGGAAGCCCAGAAAGCAAATTTTTTTGGCTTAAAGACCCACCTCTCAGGCTTCCCTGGTGGTCCAGTGGGGAAGGACACCGCCTTGCAGGGCAAGGGGCGCCGGTTAGATCCCTGGCCTAGGAAGATCCCATGTGCCGCGGAGCGGCTGGACCCATGTGTCCAATTACCGAGCCGGAGCTCTGGAGCGCATGTGCCCAGAGCCGGCACTCTGCAACGACAGACGCCACCGCGATGGGAGGCCCACACACGGGCCAAAGAACAAAGATGAATGAAAATAGATAAATGAAAGACCAATAGAAGTGGCCCGCTCGCCCCCCTCCCTCCCCAACCCGCAAAAAAAAAAAAAAAAAAAAGACCCACTTCTCACCCTTAGTGAAGTGCTGTAATTTAGGAAGTAATGATATCATACATTTGTTGATACTTTATACTTTCAAAAACACTTTCACACTTTGATTCTCATAACAACTCTGAGTATGATTATCTTCAGTTTTTCAGCAGATGAAATATAAGAAGGTTACACATCTTAAGATTATATAACCAATAGCCTTTGAGCTTGATTTTTCAACTCCAAACATCAACTTTTTTCCTCAACTGAACTGTGTAGTTTTAGCAACCGTACATTTATTAATTAGTGATTAATTCTACAGGGTTATAACAGGCATGGTGTTTTCAGTCACATCTGATTTTCTTTCTTTTTATTTATTTATTTATTTATTTTTGGCTGTTCTGGGTTTTCACTGCTGCCATAGTTTTTTCTCTAGCTGCAGGGAGTGGGGGCTACTCTCTAGTTGAGGTGAGCAGGCTTCTTGTTGCAGTGACTTTTCTTGTGGAACTCGGACTCTAGGGCACACGGGCTTCAGTAGTTGCGGCACATGGGCTCCATAGTTGCAACTCCTAGGCTCTAGAGCACCGGCTCAATTGTTGGAGCTCACAGGCGAGTTGCTCCCAGCATGTGGGATTGGCCTGTGCTAAGTTACTTCAGTTGTCTCCAACTCTGAGCGACCCTATGGACTGTAGCCCGCCAGGCGCCTCTGTCCATGGGATTTTCCAGGCAGGAATACTGGAGTGGGTTGCCATATCTTCCTGCAGGGGATCTTCCCGACCCAGGGACTGAACCTGCCTCTCGAATTGCAGGCAGATTCTTCATCCTCTGAGCCATCAGGGAAGCCCAGAAAGCAAATTTTTTTGGCTTAAAGACCCACCTCTCAGGCTTCCCTGGTGGTCCAGTGGGGAAGGACACCGCCTTGCAGGGCAAGGGGCGCCGGTTAGATCCCTGGCGTGTGAAGATCCCACGTGCTGAGGAGCGGCTGGACCCATGTGTCCAATTACCGAGCCGGAGCTCTGGAGCGCATGTGCCCAGAGCCGGCACTCTGCAACGACAGACGCCACCGCGATGGGAGGCCCACACACGGGCCAAAGAACAAAGATGAATGAAAATAGATAAATGAAAGACCAATAGAAGTGGCCCGCTCCCCCCCCCCCCCCCCCAACCCGCAAAAAAAAAAAAAAAAAAAAGACCCACTTCTCACCCTTAGTGAAGTGCTGTAATTTAGGAAGTAATGATATCATACATTTGTTGATACTTTATACTTTCAAAAACACTTTCACACTTTGATTCTCATAACAACTCTGAGTATGATTATCTTCAGTTTTTCAGCAGATGAAATATAAGAAGGTTACACATCTTAAGATTATATAACCAATAGCCTTTGAGCTTGATTTTTCAACTCCAAACATCAACTTTTTTCCTCAACTGAACTGTGTAGTTTTAGCAACCGTACATTTATTAATTAGTGATTAATTCTACAGGGTTATAACAGGCATGGTGTTTTCAGTCACATCTGATTTTCTTTCTTTTTATTTATTTATTTATTTATTTTTGGCTGTTCTGGGTTTTCACTGCTGCCATAGTTTTTTCTCTAGCTGCAGGGAGTGGGGGCTACTCTCTAGTTGAGGTGAGCAGGCTTCTTGTTGCAGTGACTTTTCTTGTGGAACTCGGACTCTAGGGCACACGGGCTTCAGTAGTTGCGGCACATGGGCTCCATAGTTGCAACTCCTAGGCTCTAGAGCACCGGCTCAATTGTTGGAGCTCACAGGCGTAGTTGCTCCGCAGCATGTGGGATTGGCCTGGATCAGGGATTGAGCCCATGACTCCTGCATTGACAGGCGAACTCTTTGCCAGTGAGCTACCAGGGAAGCCGCACATCTCTAGCCTTGCTAATTTTAGGAAAATCACTAAATTTTTGAGCTTTCATTTCTGTAATATAGGAATAAGACCTTATCTAAAAACATATCTAAGGTGATGGCACAGGGCTTGATACATAGTAGATCCTCAGTAAAAGGTCATCTCCTTGTCCACTCCCACCTTTATTTGGTACAATAGCCATACAAAGAAAATCAGTCTGTGATCTTTCCTTGCTTTTCAGAAGCTTGTAATCTACTAAAAAAAATAGGGTGGGACACAGAAGTACAGTTAATAAGCTTTTTAGGAACTAGGGAGAAGAAAGTCATTTCCCAATAAAGGGAGTGGAGCTTTTAGGGCTTAAGTCTGCCTTTAGGGCTTCCCTGGTGGTCCAGTGGGTAAAGAATCCACCTTACAGTGCAAGGGGCACTGGTTTGATCCCTGGCATGGGAAGATCCCACATGCCACCAAGCGGCTGGACTGGTGTGTCCAATTACAAGCTGGCGCACTGGAACACGCGCCCAGAGCCACTGCTCTGTGATAAGAGAGGCCACTGCGATGGGAGGCCCACACAGGCCAAAGAATTAAGATGGATGAAAATAAATAAATGAAAGACCAATAAAAGAGGCCAAAAAGAAAAAAACCTAGAAAAAAAAAATCTGCTTTTATAATTATGGCCATTATGAGAGTGAAAAAAAAAACCTATCATTTATGGAAAAATTATTTTTTTTATTTTTTATTCTTTATTTTAAAGGTTTTACAGAGTTTTGTTGTTCACAGACATGTATGTTCCCAGATCAGTCATATGCATATCCATGGTCCCCACCCGCCCAGATCCCCCCATCCCACCCCTCCAGACCTTCGCCCCAAGCCATTGTAAGCACTCCTATTCCCTTAGCACTATGACACTAGCTATCTTTTCCACACATGACAGTATAGGTTTCCATGTTACTCCCTCCATGCCTCCCCCTCCCTATTTCTTCCCCACAATGTCCCTATGTCTATGCTCTGTCTGTTTTGGAAAAATTATTGATTGCACTTACTGGACCAGAATTATAGACCCAATATGGTTATGATGTTGTTTAGTTGTTGTTTAGTCATCTGACTCTTTTGCAACCCTAGGCTCCTCTGTCCATGGAATTTCCCAGGCAAGAATACTGGAGTGGGTTGCCGTTTCCTTCTCAATGGGATCTTCCTCACCCAAGGGTCAAGCTTGCGTCCCCTACCTTGGCAGGCATATTCTTTACCACTGAGCCATCTGGTTATGTTACTTGTTCTCTATTGTTGATTTCATACTCCCTAAAGCTGATTCTCTAGATGTGTTAGAATAATATGAATAATGACAATAATGAAGATTATATGCATCTAAATAACAGTATGTCAAAGGTAATTTTTACTTTAGGTGCTATCATAATAACTTGCTTTGAAGAATTAACTAATTTTCTAATAGTTCCAAATTATAGCTATTAAAAAGAGTTTGGGATAAGCATGCAGCTTAACATTTTAAAAATGATAAATCTCAAGCATAAATGTATAGTGAATAATATAATGACCTTATGGCAGAAATTAAACCAATATTGTAAAGCAATTGTTCTTCAATTAAAAATAAATATTTTAAAAAGTAAAAAAAAAAAAATATAATGACCTACCCATCACATTAAACAGTTAGCAGAATTTTAATGTATTAGCTTCATCTTTCATCTGTATATTTTTCAACCTGTGTGTCATCTGTGAAATATTGGAAAACCCCAGACATTGTCATTTTACCCCATATACTTCATTATGCACTTCTAAATATTATATACATTTTAATTTAATAACCATAAAATTATGATCAAATTTAATATGTCTTTGGTATTATCTGACTGTCGCTTCATAACCAAATTTTTCTGACAGACTAAAATATGTCTTAAGTTTCTATTTCATAGCTGGAATCCACATTTCAGATCCTCACTACCGTTTCAAAGATAAGCTTTTGGTTGTAAAACGTGTTAGACTAACATTTTGTTTAACCTATCATGTCATTTGACTATAGGATTTTGGTCTACTGTGGATGATTAGGATTGGAACGTATAATAATTGACCTCATAGTTTATTCTGGGGCTTCCCTGGTGGCTCAGATGGTAAAGAATCTGCCTGCAGTGCTGGAGACCAAGGTTTGAAATATAACTTTTGTTTTCCCTTTCACAGGAAGGAACAAAACTTGTTGTTTAGTCATCTGACTCTTTTGCAACCCTAGGGATATTTCCCAGGCAAGAATACTGGAGTGGGTTGCCGTTTCCTTCTCAATGGGATCTTCCTCACCCAAGGGTCAAGCTTGCGTCCCTACCTTGGCACTCATATTCTTTACCACTCAGCCATCTGGTTATGTTACTTGTTCTCTATTGTTGATTTCATACTCCCTAAAGCTGATTCTCTAGATGTGTTAGAATAATATGAATAATGACAATAATGAAGATTATATGCATCTAAATAACAGTATGTCAAAGGTAATTTTTACTTTAGGTGCTATCATAATAACTTGCTTTGAAGAATTAACTAATTTTCTAATAGTTCCAAATTATAGCTATTAAAAAGAGTTTGGGATAAGCATGCAGCTTAACATTTTAAAAATGATAAATCTCAAGCATAAATGTATAGTGAATAATATAATGACCTTATGGCAGAAATTAAACCAATATTGTAAAGCAATTGTTCTTCAATTAAAAATAAATATTAAAAAAAAAAAAAAAAAATATAATGACCTACCCATCACATTAAACAGTTAGCAGAATTTTAATGTATTAGCTTCATCTTTCATCTGTATATTTTTCAACCTGTGTGTCATCTGTGAAATATTGGAAAACCCCAGACATTGTCATTTTACCCCATATACTTCATTATGCACTTCTAAATATTATATACATTTTAATTTAATAACCATAAAATTATGATCAAATTTAATATGTCTTTGGTATTATCTGACTGTCGCTTCATAACCAAATTTTTCTGACAGACTAAAATATGTCTTAAGTTTCTATTTCATAGCTGGAATCCACATTTCAGATCCTCACTACCGTTTCAAAGATAAGCTTTTGGTTGTAAAACGTGTTAGACTAACATTTTGTTTAACCTATCATGTCATTTGACTATAGGATTTTGGTCTACTGTGGATGATTAGGATTGGAACGTATAATAATTGACCTCATAGTTTATTCTGGGGCTTCCCTGGTGGCTCAGATGGTAAAGAATCTGCCTGCAGTGCTGGAGACCAAGGTTTGAAATATAACTTTTGTTTTCCCCTTTCACAGGAAGGGAACAAAACATGCTCTTAATCATCACCCCCTCCCAGAGCCACTGGATGAAATCCCTACCAATGACAGCCATGAGAAAGACATAAGTTCCCAGAGGTAATAACACAGAGTGTACTTGTTTGCTTATTGCTCTTGATAATGGCAAAAGTTTGGGTTTTTTTATCTTAGGATTGGTATCAAGGTTTTTTTTTTTTTTTTGATAGGTAAGAAATGGATTTATTTAGATTCAGAGAAAGCACACTCCACAGACTGAGTGTGGGCCATGGCAGAGCAAATTCAGTGGCCCAGTATCAAGTCTTACACTAATGAAATGAAAGAATTTTTATCACATTCAAATATTAATACTATTCAGCTTCCATTCTGGAACAGCTAATGGAAATATACTTATTTTTTGTAATCTTTGAAAAGCAGTATTATGATGTAGTTAAAAGCAGAGACTCAGGAGGAATCTAAACATCTGATTTTTAGTTCTGGAATCATACGGGCAAATTACTTATACCTTTATCCCTTAAAGGTTGTTGTGAATATAAATAAGATAAAATGTAGTAAATGCTGAGTAAATATTAGCTGCAGTTATTTTTTAAAAAATAGAACAGAGGAGATGGTAACTTTACAGAAGGTTCTGAAGAGCGTTGTGGAATCATACAAAAACTACAGTCATAAAACCTTGTTTCAAAACTTGGTACTAAATCTCAGATTCTTTTTTTTTTATATCTCAGATTCTTTGTCTTAAAAAAAGTACATCACTAGATGTACTGGTGAGTTCTACATTACCAGATTGTTGTGAGGATAAAATACAGTTAATATCTATAAAAGTGCATAGTAAACTAAAGTGTCATACAAGCTCACATTATTATTCCTAGTATTTCTGAAATGTCTTTAGTTCTCAAGGATAGATGTTGTAAGTGAAATGCTAAAATACTCATTGCAAAATAAGCTAAAATTATTTAGAATGACTGCCATCAATTTTTAGGCATTAGGTCAGACTTTTCTATAATGTTTACATTTCAAATTGTTCATTTGTTGTCTCTGGATGTATTTGTATACATATGTATCACTTAATAGATTGCTGGGTAATGCCACAGAAACTTGAGGAAATAAAAGAATTTTTCTGTTTTCTCTTCTCCTTCCCAATTGTGCGTTTAGTGAATCTGACATCACACAAGAATCACCGTTTACATCAGCTGACACTGGGAATTCAAGGTCTTCTTTTCTGAGTTATACAGGCACAGGGATCTCTACTGAAGGCAGCTCGGACTTCTCCTGGGGATATGGTGTGAGTTTTATGTTCCGAGTCTGATGGAGTGCCTGGGAGACTGTTCTGGGAGTTAGTGTCGCGGGCACTGTGCTATAGCTTACTCTTAAAGATTTATTTATTTTTATTTATTTTGGGCGGGGGTCGGGTTGAGGAGGGAGGGGAGCAGGCAGGCCACTTCTATTGGTCTTTCATTTCTCTATGTTCATCCGTCTTTGTTCTTTGGCTCCTGTGGGCCTCCCATCGTGGTGGCGTCTGTTGTTGCAGAGCTCCGGCTCTGGGCACATGTGCTCCAGAGCTCCGGCTCAGTAATTGGACACACCAGTCCAGCCACTCCGTGGCCAGGGCTCGAACCGGTGGCCCTTGCACTGCAAGGCGGTGTCCTTACCCACTGGACCACCAGGGGAAGCCCTAGATCAGAGACTTTTTAACAGTCACAGCATAAGTCGCCTCAGAGTCATGAGCCTCGGACTTGGACAATAAAGTGTCATGGTCTCAAGTATTGTCAAACTAAGAGTAGTTTTATTAATCACAAAACATATAATAATCAGAATCAAGACTCCATTAATCAGGATTCAAATAAAGGCAAGCACAAGTAATGAGAAATAATCAGAACTCAATCAAATGCAAACAGATGTTCTTACCCCAGAGCTGGAGAGTTTCGGTCTCACGTTGGGCGCAGTTGATGTCTGTGAGAGCCTCCCGCACCATCTTACTTTACCCTTTTATATTTTTTTAAACTAGAAATCTCAAGTTAACTAATAATCATAAAAGTGGTTATTACAAGAGCTTTTTGCTTCTCTAGAGATGCAAAAGAGGTTATTACTGGAGCTTTTTGCTCCTTTACTAACACCTGGGTAAACATCTTTGTTCACGAGGGGAAACATTTGTTTGTAGAGAAAACAGTCTTAACAATTCTTAATCTACAAAGGGGACTAAGAAGGGAGTTGTAAAGTGTTACATTATCACGACAAAGGGCACACTTGGAAGAGCTTTTGTCTAGGTCAACATCTCTATCCAAGTTTGTCAAAGGTGATAGTTTAAGTCTATAAACTGCTAACTTTATGAGTGGGGCTATTTCAGGCCCAAGCTTTTATCAGTAAAGGTATTAGCTACTTAGTCATCCTCGGAGGAGGTCTCAGAGAGGCGGGGTTGTAGGCAGCGCTTATCGCTAGTGTGAGGAGACATTTGTCTGCTCGGCCCGGATATCTTTTCCTGATCTTTCCTGTGAGAAGTGAATATGAAACCATCCCCTCGTACTAATGACCACTCTTGTGGGAGCATTCGACATACCCACCAAGTTAGAGTAGAGGGGTCTTCTTCCCTGCACAGTGGCATACCCTGCAAATAACCTAACTTTTCTTCCTCATCACTTTCCCTATCAGAACTATTTTCCTCATAATTAGGGTCCCAGTATCTGTCAGTGAAGATGCCTTCACTTGCCCATGACATTAGGATTTGTCAGTTTGGTCAGTATATTTCATGCCTCCACTCTCCTACATTGTTTAGTTTTATTTTATTTGGCTGCACCCTGTGGCATGCAGGATCTTAGTTCCCCAACAAGAAATCCAACAGTGGGAGCTTTGCATCTTAATCACTGGACCACCAGGGAAGTTCCTCCTACATTGTTTATTTACCCTTTAAAATAGCTATAAAGAAGCATCAGTCTTCACCTTCTTTCAGCAATTTTTGCTCTGTTTTATGGATGTAGTAGTTGATCCTTAGAGTGCTTAGTGTTCGTTTAAACACAGGATGGTATGGATCTGGGCCCTGGATCTATTCCTTCTGTTGTGCTCAGTCCACTAGTGTGTCTCTTCACTATTACCGTGTTCTTTGAAATGTTTTTTTAAAGTCTTATTACTGGGCTTCCCCTGGTGGTCCAGTGGATAGGGACACCGCCTTGCAGTGCAAGGGGCGCCGGTTCGATCCCTGGTCTTGGAGGATCCCACGTGCCGCGGAGCGGCTGGACAGAGCCGGCGCTCTGTGACAACAGACACCACCGCGATGGGAGGCCCACAGGAGCCAAAGAACAAAGATGGATGAAAATAGAGAAATGAAAAACCAATAGAAGTGGCCCGCCTGCTCCCCTCCCTCCCCAACCTGACCCCGTCCAAAATAAATAAATAAATAAATCTTTAAAAAAAAAAAAAAAAAAGTCTTATTACTAAGCCATATAGACTCAGAAAATGCTTAAAATATATTGTTAAATGAAAAATAATATGTAGGGCTTCCCTGGTGGTCCAGTGGGTAAGGACACCGCCTTGCAGTGCAAGGGGCGCCGGTTCGATCCCTGGTCTTGGAGGATCCCACGTGCCGCGGAGCGGCTGGACAGAGCCGGCGCTCTGTGACAACAGACACCACCGCGATGGGAGGCCCACAGGAGCCAAAGAACAAAGATGGATGAAAATAGAGAAATGAAAAACCAATAGAAGTGGCCCGCCTGCTCCCCTCCCTCCCCAACCTGACCCCGTCCAAAATAAATAAATAAATAAATCTTTAAAAAAAAAAAAAAAAAAGTCTTATTACTAAGCCATATAGACTCAGAAAATGCTTAAAATATATTGTTAAATGAAAAATAATATGTAGGGCTTCCCTGGTGGTCCAGTGGGTAAGGACACCGCCTTGCAGTGCAAGGGGCGCCGGTTCGAGCCCTGGCCTGGGAAGATCCCACGTGCCGCGGAGCGGCTGGACCGATGTGTCCATTTACCGAGCCGGAGCTCTGGAGCGCATGCGCCCAGAGCCGCTGCTCTGCAACAAGAGAGGCCACCGCGATAGGAGACCCGAACGAGCCAAAGAACAAGGATGGATGGAAACAGACAAATGAAAAGACCAATAGAAGTGGCCCTCCCCCCTCCCGCCCCGCCTACCCCCTGCCCCCTTCCCCCCCCAAAAAATAAATAAAATAAATATGTATAGGGACTTCCCTAGTGGTCCAGCGGCTACGACTCTCCACTCCCAATTTAGGGGACCAGGGTTCAATCCCTGGTCAGGGAACTAGACCCCATGTGCTACGACTAATACCTGGCTGCTTTATAAAATATATATTTTAAAAGATAATAATATGTATAATGTGGTTCTAATTTTATTTTAGATATATTTTTGCTTATATATACTAGGAAAGAGGACTAAAGGTATTTACCTAAAATGTTATTCAGCTATTGTTAATTAACTGAGTGTTGAAAAGATATTGATTTATTTATTCATCCATGACTATCTCCTATTGTGTTATCTTTAAAAGACCAACAACCTTAAAAGAAAATTTAAAAAACAAACTTTATGCATGTTTATCACCTTGATGGAATAGGTATTTTTATTGTTTTATGTTTGTTTTTTTGGCTAAGAGTCATGTGGAATCTTAGCTCCCTAAAATTCACACCCCTCAGCATTGAAGGCAAAGGCTTAACCCCTGGACTGCCAGGGAAGTCCTTTAGTTTTGTTTTGGTTTTTTTCTTTTTTTCTTTTGTATTTTTTTCTTTTTTTTTTTCTTTTTGTTTTATTTGTTTTGTTTTGTTTTTTAAAGCATATCTGATTCAATAGGGTCTATGAGGAAAAAAAGTTTCACAACTTACAGAAAATTGCGTAACTTACATATTGGGTGTGCGTGTGTGTGTGTAGGAAAACAGTACAGAGACCCAGACAGTCAGCCCCCACAAGACTCCTGGAGGCCCTCTCCCAACGCCAGAGGTGACCACTATTCTGACCTCTATCACCATATACTTGTTCTTCCCCTACATATAAATGGAATCCTACAGTATATATTAATATTTATCATCTGGCTTCTTTCTTTTTTTTTTTCATTTATTTATTTGGCTGCTCTGGGTCTTAGTTGCGGCATGTGGGATCTAGTTCCCTGACCAGGGCTCGAACCCAGGCCCCATTGTATTGGGAACACAGAGTTTTAACCACTGGACCACCAAGGAAGTCCCTATCTGGCTTCTTTTGCTTAGAATTGTTTGGAGATTTCATACATAATGTTTCACATATGTTGCCTATTTATATTTTATACTCATTTACTTTTAATTTGTTGATCATTTTTATATTAATTAGTAGAAGTTTTTTATTGTTTAAATTAGGGGTGGTGGATATAAATTTTCTATGAAGAACTAAATAGTAAATATTTCAGGCTTTGCAGACTTTCAAGACCCTCAGCTGTCACTGAAAAGGCAGCCATAGGCAGTGTAAAAATAAATGACAGTGTTCCAATAAAATGTTACTACAAAACAGCTTGTGGGCCAGATTTATCCCCTTGGCCACAGTTGGGTGATCCCTTGGCTCAGTACTTACAACAGAGACTGTTAGGAAAAGGCATTGTGTCTAGTCTCCCTATAGAACTACAGAACTTTTGGTGTTGTGCCCAGTTGAAAACTTATTTACCAACTTTTGTTACAAGTAGAGATAGCTAATGAATTGTTCTGTAAGTCTGGGGATGGGGCTTTCTGAAATGCTCTTTTTTCCATTTACCCACTTTTCTCCTATTTCATGCCTGGAACATGAACTGTGGCTAAAGGTAAAGAACCTGTTTGGACCATAAAGCATCACTGAGGCTGGAAATGATAGAAGAAACTGAGGCCTTGGTATCCATGGAGATACCATAACAGCTTCTAATGCCTACCCCAGATTAGTTTTTTTTTTGAGAGAAAAATAACCTTTTATCTTGTTTAAGCCACTATTATTGTTTTTGTTAGTAGTAACTAAGTGCAGTTAATCACTAATACACTCATTCTTGGTTAAATGTATTGCAGATATCTTTTCCTGGTATGTGGCTTTTGTAACTTTCACAGTTTCTACACTTAGGTCTTTAATCTCTCTGGAATGGTTTTTTGTATATTTATGTAGCAAGAACATAATTTTAATTTTTCTGTGTAGATAATGAATTATTTCAACACCACTTACTGGCTAGTTCAGGATTTCTAAGCAACGGCATTTTTGACATTTTGGATGTGGCTGTTGTACAGAAATGTCCCATGTATCATAACACAATGTTTAGTATGCATCATCTCTGCCTATTAAATACCCATAGCAACCTCTAGTCATTGTGATCACTAAAAATGCACATACACTTTCCAACTTCTGCCATCTGAAAGTAACAGTATGAAAATGTTAGTCACTCAGTCATATCTGATTCCTTGCGATCTCATGGACTATATCCCACCAGGCTCTTTTGTCCATGGGATTCTCCAGGCAAGAATACTGTAGAGGGTAACCATCCCTTGCTTCAGGGGATCGTCCCAATCCTTGCTGGATCCTTTTTCTTTTGATTTGCTATGTTACCTCGGTTATAGATTAAATTTTAAAATATGAAAGAATTTGTTCCTGGGCTCTCTAAACTGTTCTTTTCTAAACCCATGTTAATACAACTTGTTTTAATCAAACTATAGCTTTATAGTAATCTATAACAATCTTGTTCTTGTATGTTAGAATCTGATTATTAAATTGCATAGGTCAATTTGTGGAGGACTGTTACCTTTATGATAGTGAGTTCTCCTAATCATGAATTTGATATATTAATCTCTCCATTTAATATCCATTTCTTTAATGTCTTTTAATACATTTTTATAATTTTATCCATAAAGGTAATATATATTTGTTGAAAACCCATTCCTTTGTATTTTGGGGGGGGGCGGGGCAGGTTGGGGAGGGAGGGGAGCGGGCGGGCCACTTCTGTTGGTCTTTCATTTATCTATTTTCATCCATCTTTGTTCTTTGGCCAGTGTGGGCCTCCCATCGCAGTGGCTCAGCGGCATGTGGGATTTTCCCAGGCCAGGGATCGAACTGGCACCCCTTGCACTGCAAGGCGGTGTCCTTACCCACTGGACCACCAGGGAAACCCTCCCTGCTTCCTTTTAGTGCCATGTGCAGAAACAAAGATCTGGGTGCTAAGGGTGCTCACTGCTTTTTAGATGTCAGTTATTCCCAAGCCCTCCCAGTGGACAGAACTAGAGAATATAAATTTTCTTCCTATTCCACTGTGAAAGGACAAATTTCATTCTAGTTTTTTTCCAAGTTTGTAACTTCTTTCTCTGATAGAAATGTGGCTCCCATTATACTTAATATATTTACTTATTTGACTAATCCCTCTGAACAGTACCAATTTCCCACTAATTCACTGCCTCCTAACCTCTGCAGATGCCCCTCTCACTCAACATGTTTCAACACCCTGTGCTGCGTCACTGCCCCTCACACTTCTTACCCACTGAATGATCTCCTCATCCTGCTCAGAGTCAGACACCCAGTGTTGTCCTTGCCTCTGTATAGTCACCTTCTTCATGCTGCCTGGGCCATCGCCCTGCATGGGGCTGCCTACTCCCCATATGGTAACTTTCTCCAGTGTGGTTCCAACATTATAAGCTGACTGCTCTCCCCCTCTGCAACAAATTGCTTCCCCTGCAAACACCCATTGTGATAGAATACATTTTCAAAAGCCATGCCTATATATATCCCTTCTGACAAACCCTTCTTATAAGATACTGATATTTCACCATTGAGAGACCAGCTGTATGTTCTTTCCTCTGGAACCTCAATGGCCTTTTTCACCTTAATGGGCTGCCTCAATCTGTAGAATTCAATGAAAGTGATGCTGCCTGATTTTTGTGGGTTAGAAAGCAACACAGCTTCTACCTGGCTCTTTCTTTTTCTTTTTTTCTGGACAAAGTTTAAACTACATGGAAAAGCCCAGGCAGAAAGAAATGGAAGCCCCCAGCTGAATGCCAATATCAGCTGCCAGACATTTGAATGAATGAGCACTTAGATGCTTTCAGCTCCAAGCTTTGAACTTTTAGCTGATATCTCACTTGTGGAGAAGAGACAAGCACATTCCTGCTGTGAGCTATAGACACATAGAAACCTGGAGAGATATTACATGATTATTGCTATTTTGTGCCATTTAGTTCTGGAGTAATTTGGAACACTGTCAAAGTAGTCAGAACACCCTTCTCACACTGCTCAGGGTCAAGAGAAACTGCTTAGATGTTCTCTTTATCTCCCTTAGGCTCCAACCATGCAAGAGGTAATCTTGCTACACAGATGCCTTTCTTACTGTGCTTGGCTTCCAGTGTCTTATACCAGGCTGCCTTCCCAGGTTGATGCCTTCCTTATTCTGTTCTGGCTTTTAAACTCCATGCTGGCTGTCTCTTGAGGCATTGGTTAACAGGCAACACATATGTATAATCCCTGAGAGAAAAGTACCAATTTCCCACTAATTCACTGCCTCCTAACCTCTGCAGATGCCCTCTCACTCAACATGTTTCAACACCCTGTGCTGCGTCACTGCCCCTCACACTTCTTACCCACTGAATGATCTCCTCATCCTGCTCAGAGTCAGACACCCAGTGTTGTCCTTGCCTCTGTATAGTCACCTTCTTCATGCTGCCTGGGCCATCGCCCTGCATGGGGCTGCCTACTCCCCATATGGTAACTTTCTCCAGTGTGGTTCCAACATTATAAGCTGACTGCTCTCCCCCTCTGCAACAAATTGCTTCCCCTGCAAACACCCATTGTGATAGAATACATTTTCAAAAGCCATGCCTATATATATCCCTTCTGACAAACCCTTCTTATAAGATACTGATATTTCACCATTGAGAGACCAGCTGTATGTTCTTTCCTCTGGAACCTCAATGGCCTTTTTCACCTTAATGGGCTGCCTCAATCTGTAGAATTCAATGAAAGTGATGCTGCCTGATTTTTGTGGGTTAGAAAGCAACACAGCTTCTACCTGGCTCTTTCTTTTTCTTTTTTTCTGGACAAAGTTTAAACTACATGGAAAAGCCCAGGCAGAAAGAAATGGAAGCCCCCAGCTGAATGCCAATATCAGCTGCCAGACATTTGAATGAATGAGCACTTAGATGCTTTCAGCTCCAAGCTTTCGAACTTTTTAGCTGATATCTCACTTGTGGAGAAGAGACAAGCACATTCCTGCTGTGAGCTATAGACACATAGAAACCTGGAGAGATATTACATGATTATTGCTATTTTGTGCCATTTAGTTCTGGAGTAATTTGGAACACTGTCAAAGTAGTCAGAACACCCTTCTCACACTGCTCAGGGTCAAGAGAAACTGCTTAGATGTTCTCTTTATCTCCCTTAGGCTCCAACCATGCAAGAGGTAATCTTGCTACACAGATGCCTTTCTTACTGTGCTTGGCTTCCAGTGTCTTATACCAGGCTGCCTTCCCAGGTTGATGCCTTCCTTATTCTGTTCTGGCTTTTAAACTCCATGCTGGCTGTCTCTTGAGGCATTGGTTAACAGGCAACACATATGTATAATCCCTGAGAGAAAAGAAATTCATAAGGTAGGCCCCTGTTTAACTTGGCTCCCTGCCTAGGAATAACTTTCCAACTATGGAATTGTAAGAGAGTCCACAAAAAGCATGGTGGTCCAGTTTTTCTGAGTAACAGAGATCAGAATTCAGGGCAGATGAAGCAATTAGAATCTTTAGGGCATGGAGTGATAAATAACACCAGAAGCTAAATACATGGTACATATAAAAGTCCGTATTATTTGGTGATTTCTCTAAGGGATAACTGGCTGAATAAAGCAAAAAATGTGCAAGATGGAGTTTGTATTTGTAGAAGTAAAAAATGAGACAAATACAGCTCAAAGGATGGGTGAATATAAATAGCTCTATACTGTTAGAAAGTTATTACATTTGTGAACTGTCATGTATCAAAAGAAAAATGGAAAGTATATAAAGAGTGAGGTAAGAAATGGTTAAACGTTGACTAGACTTTGACAGGTTAAGAATGCACATCATTAGCCCTAGAGCAAGCATTAAAAAAATTGTAAGAAGAATAAGCTATGATGCCAGTGGGAGAAATAAAATGGAATACTAACAAATATTTGATTAACCTAGAACAAAACGTGAAAGAAAAAGAAAAAGGACTCACCTCCCAAAATAGGGGACAAATGGAAAAGAAATAGTAAGATGGTAGAGTTCAATCTAACCATGTCAATAATTAAAACAAATGTAAATAAAATGGGTAAACAAATGGATAAAATGCAGAATGGATTAAAAAAAAGAAAGACCCAACTACATACTATATGCGTGCATGCTAAATCACTCAGTCATGTCTGACTCTTTGTGACCCTATGCACTAAGCCTGCCAGGCTCTTCTGTCCATGGGATTATCCAAGCAAGAATACTGGGGTAGGTTGCCATGCCCTCCTTTCTGCATTGGCAGGTGGGCTCTTTACCACTAGTGCCACCTAGGAAGCCCATATACTGTACAGAAGAGATTAACTCTAAATATGAAGACATAACTAGGTTAAAATTAAAAGGATAGAGAAAGTTACTCTATGCACATAATAAGCTGACAAGGTTATATTAATATGAGACAAACCTAAGACACAAAGTTGATCACTGGGAAGGAATAATATTTTTTAGTGATAAAAAGGCACTTTGGGGACCTCCATGGAGGGTCTAGTGGTTAAGACTCCATGCTTCCACTGTAGGTGGCATGAGTTTGATACCTGATTTGAACCCTATATACTGCGCGGCCAAAAACAAATGAATAACAACCCCCCCCACCCCCGCCAAAAAAAAAGAAAACTGTTTTAAAAAAGCTGTAAAGAGAAATGCAGAAGAATCAGCCCTAATGAGGTGGCTGGATCTAGAACGTATCATAAAAAGTGAAGTCAGTCAGAAAGAGAAGGACAAATACAGTATATTAACACAGATATATGGAATCTAGTAGAATGGTGATGATGGCACACGCAGTGAAGCAATAGAAAGACAGACATGGACAGTGGACATATGGACATTGTGGGGAAGGAACAGAAGGTGGGAGGCGTAAAGGAAGTAGCATGAAGGCCTGTACTATCATAAGTGAAGAAAATAGCCCTAGTCATTGCTCTGTGAGAAAAGGAGATCCTTCAGGGGTGCTGTGTGATGGTCGGGAGGGGTGGGAAGGGGGGGATATACATATGACTAATTTGGGAACATACATATCTGTAAACAACAAAACTCTGTAAAAGTTAAAAGCAAAATAAAGGTTTAAAAAAAAAAAATAGCAACACTTAAAAAAAGGCAGTTTGCCTTAGCTGAGGCTGCCATACTGAATACCACAGACTGTGCGTGTGGCTTAAACAGCAGATACTTATTTTCTCACAGTTCTGGAGGCACGAAATCGAAAGTCAGGATGCCATCAGGGCTGATTTCTGGTGAGGCTACCCTTCCTGGCTTATTGTATCCTCATATAACCTTTTCTCCTGGGCACAAGCACAGGTAGAGATCTCTGGTGTCTCTTCTTCCTATAAGAACATTAGTTCTGTCAGATTCGGGCTCCACCCTTAGGACCTCGTTTTATCTTAATTTCCAACTCAAAGGCATTAACTCCAAATAGCATCACTTTCGCAGATGAGGACTTCAATATGTGAATTTGAGGAGGACACAGTTCAGTCCATAACACAGAAAGATATAACAATTCTAAATTAAGTAAGCACCTAACAGAGTCTCAAAATATGTGAAGAAAAACTGATAAAGAGAGGACTAGGTGAATCCACAGCTACTGTTAGAGAGTTTAGTTATTAATAAAACAATTAGAAAATCAGTAAAAAGATCTGATGTTAAAAGATCTGAAATCACTAAAAGATCTGATGCTATACCCAACAGATGCAGTGTACATACTCTTTTCAAGAGTGTATCGAATCCTCACAAGGACAGACTGTATGGGGACCATAAAATAGCTCAGTATCGTTCAGGAGATAAGATCGTACAGTATTATGTTCTCTTACCACAATAAAATTAATAGAAATCAGTAACAATAAAATACTTTTAAAACCTCCAAATATGTGGAAATTAAACAATACTGTCCTAAACATTAAATTACAAGGAAAATAAGATGGTATTCTGCAACTACATGATAGTAAACGCACAAAATACCCAAGTTTATGGAAGCAGCTAAAATAGTTCTTATAAAGACATTTATAGCTTTAAATACCTATTTTAGAAAGGAAGAAAGTTTTAAAAAAGAATTACCTAAGTTTCTACCTTAAGATGCTAGGGGGCTTCCCTGGTGGTCCAGAGGGGAAGGAGTCTGCCTTGCAGTGCGAGGGTCACCAGTTTGATCCCTGGTCAGGGAAGATCCCATGTGTCATGGAGCGGCTGGACTGGTGTGTCCAATTACGAGCCAGCGCTTGGCAACAGGAGAGGCTGCTGTGAGGGGAGGTCCACACATGCCAAAGAATAAAGATGAATGAACAATGAACGATGACTTAGAGGCAAAAAAGAAAAAAAAAGAAAGTGTTAAAAAAAAAAAAGCCCTACTTATATATAAAAAAAAAAGATGCTAGAAAAAAAAATAAAACCCGAAGATAAATTTAAAAAGTAATGAAAAATCAATGAAATAGAAAATAGGCAAATAAAAAAGAAAATGAACAAGTTTAAGAACTTCTCACAACCTTCCCCAAACTTAGTTCTGTCAGATTCGGGCTCCACCCTTAGGACCTCGTTTTATCTTAATTTCCAACTCAAAGGCATTAACTCCAAATAGCATCACTTTCGCAGATGAGGACTTCAATATGTGAATTTGAGGAGGACACAGTTCAGTCCATAACACAGAAAGATATAACAATTCTAAATTAAGTAAGCACCTAACAGAGTCTCAAAATATGTGAAGAAAAACTGATAAAGAGAGGACTAGGTGAATCCACAGCTACTGTTAGAGAGTTTAGTTATTAATAAAACAATTAGAAAATCAGAAAAAAGATCTGATGTTAAAAGATCTGAAATCACTAAAAGATCTGATGCTATACCCAACAGATGCAGTGTACATACTCTTTTCAAGAGTGTATCGAATCCTCACAAGGACAGACTGTATGGGGACCATAAAATAGCTCAGTATCGTTCAGGAGATAAGATCGTACAGTATTATGTTCTCTTACCACAATAAAATTAATAGAAATCAGTAACAATAAAATACTTTTAAAACCTCCAAATATGTGGAAATTAAACAATACTGTCCTAAACATTAAATTACAAGGAAAATAAGATGGTATTCTGCAACTACATGATAGTAAACGCACAAAATACCCAAGTTTATGGAAGCAGCTAAAATAGTTCTTATAAAGACATTTATAGCTTTAAATACCTATTTTAGAAAGGAAGAAAGTTTTAAAAAAGAATTACCTAAGTTTCTACCTTAAGATGCTAGGGGGCTTCCCTGGTGGTCCAGAGGGGAAGGAGTCTGCCTTGCAGTGCGAGGGTCACCAGTTTGATCCCTGGTCAGGGAAGATCCCATGTGTCATGGAGCGGCTGGACTGGTGTGTCCAATTACGAGCCAGCGCTTGGCAACAGGAGAGGCTGCTGTGAGGGGAGGTCCACACATGCCAAAGAATAAAGATGAATGAACAATGAACGATGACTTAGAGGCAAAAAAGAAAAAAAAAGAAAGTGTTAAAAAAAAAAAAGCCCTACTTATATATAAAAAAAAAAGATGCTAGAAAAAAAAATAAAACCCGAAGTTAAATTTAAAAAGTAATGAAAAATCAATGAAATAGAAAATAGGCAAATAAAAAAGAAAATGAACAAGTTTAAGAGTTGATCTTTTGAAAAGATTAATAATAAGCATTCTATTGGTATTAAGGAAAAGCAAAAAAATGCAAACCATAAATATGGGAATGAAAGAGGAGATATCATTACAAATTCTGCAGTTACTAAAAGAATATTAACATAATAGCAAATAATTTTATGTCAATAAATTGTGTAACTTAGAAGAAATGGAAAAATTCCTCAGAAATCTGAATAGCTCTAAAACTCTTAAACTGAATCAATCGGCTCTCACAGAGAAAACTCTAGGCTTAGGTGGAAGAACATAAACTTGTGGAAGAACTAGAAGTCACACAAACATTTTATGGGTAAGCATGCTGCTGATGCCAAAACCTGATAAAGACAATATAATAAAAATTATGAGGTAGGACGTCTAAATAGTATGCCAGAGTGAGTATCCCCAAAAGCAATGATAAACTGAATATAATGGTCAAAAGCAACTTTTTCAAGATTTTGAAAATTGACTAAGGCACACAGCAGCTGGAGCAGCAGTTATTCATAAAAACCAATAAAAGTTTGAGTCAGGAATAACAGGAGTCTGTTCAACTTTAAAGGGACAAACTGAAAACCAGCAGCTTCACCACTAGAGAGGTCTCAATAGATTTGGAGTGGAACTTGGGTGAACTCTATATACAATAGCATTGTCAACAGTGGCATATGAAGAAGGGAAAACAGGAACTCAGATAGTCTATAAAGTTTCAGTAATAGCTGGGGCAAAAAATGGATTGGCAGACTATCCAGAAACTTACCAAGTATCTGGAAATAAGTCAGGAGGCCCTAATAAACTCCACATATCCATGCAGGAGAGAACAGAGAGGGCCCAAACTGTACACACATCTCTGACTGAAATGAGTTAGCACATAAATGCAGAAGAGACATGAGCGGGAACGGAAATTAAGAGCCATCAAAACTGCTTGAATCTGAACACAAAGTAAACTTTAAAACAGAAAATACCACTAGAGGACTTCCCTGGTTGCTCAGTGATGATGAGTTCGCCTGCCAATGAGGGGGACACGGGTTCCATCCCAGGTCTGGGAGGATCCCACATGCTGCGGAGCAACTAAGCTTGTGAGCCACAACTATGGAGCCTGTGCTTTAGAGCCTCGGAACTGCAACTATTGAGCCTATGTGCCACAACTACTGAGGCCCATGTGCCCCAGAGCCCAGGTTCCATAAGAGAAGTCACCACAACAAGAGGCCTGCTCACCACAACTAGAGAGTAACCCCACTCCCTGCAGCTAGAGAGGAATCTGTGGCAGCAGTGAAGGCCCAGAATATCCAAAAATAAATAAAACTAAAGTCCATGTAAAAAAATTAAAAAAAGAAAATACAACTAAAAACAAAAGTACATTTCCATAATGATAAAAAGGCCAATTCTTTAGGAAAATAAAGTAGTTAACAAATGTATACACATCAAAAAACAAAACCTTAATGTATATGAAGCAAAATTACAGAATTTGAAAGAGAACTAAGAAACACAATAGTTTTAGCTGGAGACTTCAGTACCCTCCTCTTAATGTTTATAGAACAACTAAACAGAAAACCGGCAAGAATACTGAAAACTTGAACAACACCATCAACCAACTGACCTAATTGAGCCCCCCCAGTGACAACAGAATATATAATCATCACATAAAAAACAAATCTCATAAACCTAAAAGGATTGAAATTATACTGGGCATGTAATGAACAGTGATATAAGCTGGGATAGCCCCAAGTATTTGGCAATTAAATAGTGCTCTTCTAAACAACTGATGGGTTAAAAAACAATCTACAGAAAATATCTTGACTGAAAGAGAAAAAGGAATATCAAAATTTGTAAGATACAGCTAAAGTGGTACTTAGACATTCACAGCTTTACATACCTACAGAAAAAGAAAATCAGGCTTATAGATATGGAACAGATTGGTGACAAAAGAGGTGGGGTTGGGCATGGTTAAAACGGGTAAAGAGTGTCAAAAGGTATAAACTTGCAGTTATAAACAAGTAAGTCATGGGGATATAATTACAGCATGGGGACAATAGTAAATTTAAAACAGTACCACTAGAGGACTTCCCTGGTTGCTCAGTGATGATGAGTTCGCCTGCCAATGAGGGGGACACGGGTTCCATCCCAGGTCTGGGAGGATCCCACATGCTGCGGAGCAACTAAGCTTGTGAGCCACAACTATGGAGCCTGTGCTTTAGAGCCTCGGAACTGCAACTATTGAGCCTATGTGCCACAACTACTGAGGCCCATGTGCCCCAGAGCCCAGGTTCCATAAGAGAAGTCACCACAACAAGAGGCCTGCTCACCACAACTAGAGAGTAACCCCACTCCCTGCAGCTAGAGAGGAATCTGTGGCAGCAGTGAAGGCCCAGAATATCCAAAAATAAATAAAACTAAAGTCCATGTAAAAAAATTAAAAAAAGAAAATACAACTAAAAACAAAAGTACATTTCCATAATGATAAAAAGGCCAATTCTTTAGGAAAATAAAGTAGTTAACAAATGTATACACATCAAAAAACAAAACCTTAATGTATATGAAGCAAAATTACAGAATTTGAAAGAGAACTAAGAAACACAATAGTTTTAGCTGGAGACTTCAGTACCCTCCTCTTAATGTTTATAGAACAACTAAACAGAAAACCGGCAAGAATACTGAAAACTTGAACAACACCATCAACCAACTGACCTAATTGAGCCCCCCCAGTGACAACAGAATATATAATCATCACATAAAAAACAAATCTCATAAACCTAAAAGGATTGAAATTATACTGGGCATGTAATGAACAGTGATATAAGCTGGGATAGCCCCAAGTATTTGGCAATTAAATAGTGCTCTTCTAAACAACTGATGGGTTAAAAAACAATCTACAGAAAATATCTTGACTGAAAGAGAAAAAGGAATATCAAAATTTGTAAGATACAGCTAAAGTGGTACTTAGACATTCACAGCTTTACATACCTACAGAAAAAGAAAATCAGGCTTATAGATATGGAACAGATTGGTGACAAAAGAGGTGGGGTTGGGCATGGTTAAAACGGGTAAAGAGTGTCAAAAGGTATAAACTTGCAGTTATAAACAAGTAAGTCATGGGGATATAATTACAGCATGGGGACAATAGTTAATACTCCATTACATAGTTGAGAACTGCTAAGAGAAAAGATCTTAAATATTCTGTGGGCTTCCCTGGTGGTCCAGTGGGTAAGGACACCGCCTTGCAGTGCAAGGGGCGCCGGTTAGATCCCTGGACTAGGAAGATCCCACGTGCCGCAGAGCGGCTGGACCAATGTGTCCAATTATCGAGCCAGAGCTCTGGAGCACATGCGCCCAGAACCGGTGCTCTGCGACAACAGAGGCCACTCTGATGGGAGGCCCACATGGGCCAAGGAGCAAAGATGGATGAAAATAGATAAATGAAAGACCAATAGAAGTGGCCCGCCTGCTCCCCTCCCTCCCCAACATGACCTCCGCCCAAAAAGAAATGATCATAATTATAAAACCTTTAGAGAAAAAGACTATCTCTTCAGCCACTGCTGCTGAATAGGATCTTGTTAAACAAACAAACAAACAAAATTCTGTGACTTTCTATGGAGGTCAATTAGCTGTATGTACAAATACTGAATCATTATGCTATACACTTGAAACTAATATAATGTTGTATGTCAGTTATACTTCAGTAGAAGAAAATGCCTAGAGAAAAAAGGAGCATATTAAATCAATAAGCTTCCACCTTAAGAAACTAAAAAAAAAGAAAGTTTAATCCAATGCAAAGAGAAGGAAGGAAATAATACAGATGAGGGTAGAAACAGAAAAACAATAGAGAAACTCAATAAAGTTCTTTGAAAAGAATCAACAAAATGACAAGTCTTCAGTGTGACCAAGAAAAAAGAAGGTATAAATTAACAAGATTAGAAATGAAGGCAAGGATATTACAACTGACCTTATGGAAAGTAAACAGACTAGGGAAATATAATAAGCAACTTCGAGCCAAGAAATTAGATAATGCAGACATACAACAAATTTCTAGACTAAAATCAAAGATTTTAAAAAATGATAAAAATTATTTTTAAAAAGTTATTAGAAAGAGTACATATAATGGAGTAAAACTCAGACTTAAGTTGCTCACAATTAACAATAAATGCCAGATGATAATGATACTGTATCTTGAAAAGGTATAAACTTGCAGTTATAAACAAGTAAGTCATGGGGATATAATTACAGCATGGGGACAATAGTTAATACTCCATTACATAGTTGAGAACTGCTAAGAGAAAAGATCTTAAATATTCTGTGGGCTTCCCTGGTGGTCCAGTGGGTAAGGACACCGCCTTGCAGTGCAAGGGGCGCCGGTTAGATCCCTGGACTAGGAAGATCCCACGTGCCGCAGAGCGGCTGGACCAATGTGTCCAATTATCGAGCCAGAGCTCTGGAGCACATGCGCCCAGAACCGGTGCTCTGCGACAACAGAGGCCACTCTGATGGGAGGCCCACATGGGCCAAGGAGCAAAGATGGATGAAAATAGATAAATGAAAGACCAATAGAAGTGGCCCGCCCACCCCCCTCCCTCCCCAACCCGCCCCCCCAAAAAGAAATGATCATAATTATAAAACCTTTAGAGAAAAAGACTATCTCTTCAGCCACTGCTGCTGAATAGGATCTTGTTAAACAAACAAACAAACAAAATTCTGTGACTTTCTATGGAGGTCAATTAGCTGTATGTACAAATACTGAATCATTATGCTATACACTTGAAACTAATATAATGTTGTATGTCAGTTATACTTCAGTAGAAGAAAATGCCTAGAGAAAAAAGGAGCATATTAAATCAATAAGCTTCCACCTTAAGAAACTAAAAAAAAAGAAAGTTTAATCCAATGCAAAGAGAAGGAAGGAAATAATACAGATGAGGGTAGAAACAGAAAAACAATAGAGAAACTCAATAAAGTTCTTTGAAAAGAATCAACAAAATGACAAGTCTTCAGTGTGACCAAGAAAAAAGAAGGTATAAATTAACAAGATTAGAAATGAAGGCAAGGATATTACAACTGACCTTATGGAAAGTAAACAGACTAGGGAAATATAATAAGCAACTTCGAGCCAAGAAATTAGATAATGCAGACATACAACAAATTTCTAGACTAAAATCAAAGATTTTAAAAAATGATAAAAATTATTTTTAAAAAGTTATTAGAAAGAGTACATATAATGGAGTAAAACTCAGACTTAAGTTGCTCACAATTAACAATAAATGCCAGATGATAATGATACTGTATCTTGAATGTGCTAAGGAAAATATGAATTATATGTATCTATTATATATATGGTAAATAATAAAATTATTGCATATGCATATGATATACTATCATTCAGTGTGCATGTGTGTAGAGAAAGCAAAGACACTTAAAACATCTATAGAGTAAGAGTTTCCCATCCATATATACTATACTCATTAATAGATTGATTAAAGGACATACTGAAACGAGAGAAAATAAAGCCCAAAGAAAGGAATCAGATGCAAGAAGCAACATAGAGCAGAGTAATTGTCAAAGCATATTGGTAAACCTAAGTAATTACTAAAACAAATAACAGTAACATTTTATGTGTTACTAAAACAACACCAATATAAAAATTTAATCTAAAATGCTGAGAGGGAAGTTAAAGAATATCAAAAATAAAAATCACACAGAAGATGCAAAGCTGAAGCATATCAGAGTCCTTTCTCCTGGAGAAAGAAATGGCAACACACTCCGGTATCCTTGCTTGGAGAATGCCATGGACAAACGAGCCTGGTGGGCTATAGTCTGTAGGGTCATAAAGAGTTGGACATGCCTGAAGCAACTCAGCACTCAGGCAATGTCTTTTTTTTTTTTTTTAATTGTTTTATATAATTGGCATGTCATTCATCAAAGTCGTGAAAGATGTCTCAAGCCACGACATCCCTTTCTGTTTCTGTCAGTAATCCTGTAAGCTGAAGGAAGGAAGGTTTAGAGTAGAACGTTACCTTCAAACATTTTAAACTGCAACTCACGCTAAGACATGGAGTTCATACTGCAACCCAGTGTATGTACATAAGGTAGAACACAGGGCCTTCCCTGGTGGTCCAGGGGTTAGGACTCCGAGCTCCCAATATAGGGGGCCAAGGTTTGATCCCTGGTCAGGGAACTAGATTCCACATGCCACAACTAAAGATCCTGCATGCTGCAAGAAAGATCGAAGATCCTGCGTGCAACAACTAAGAATCGGCAAAGCCAAATACATAAGTATATATTTCTGTTGAGTCTTTAAAGTTAAACCATAAACCTGTTTGTGTGCTCAGTCAGTTACTCATGTCCAACCCTTTGTGACCCCATGGATGTAGCCCACCAGGCTCTTCCATCCATGGAATTTTGCAGGCAAGAAAACTGGAATAGCTTCCTTTTTTTTTTTTGGATAGAAGCTGACTTTCACTGTTAGAGTGAAAATACGTATTTCTTATCTTATACTTTTAAAAGAAGGTGCAATATTTCTTCCACTAACATGTAAAATGTTACATAAAAAAAGATGATTTAGGGGCTTCCCCTGGTGGTCCAGTGGGTAAGGACACCGCCTTGCAGTGCAAGGGGCACCGGTTCGATCCCTGGCCTGGGAAGATCCCACGTGCCGCGGAGCGGCTGGACCGATGTGTCTAATTACCGAGCCGGAGCTCTGGTGCCCGTGTGCCCAGAGCCAGCGCTCTGCAACGACAGAGGTCACCGCGATGGGAGGCCCACAGGAACCAAAGAACAAAGATGGATGAAAACAGAGAAAGACCAATAGAAGTGGCCCTCCCATCCCCCTCCCTCCCCACCCCACCCCACCCCCCAAAAAGATTAAAAAAAAAAAAAAGATGATTTTAAAAAAATAAAAGATGATGTAGAATGTAAGCACAAAATCAAACAACGTGATCAGATTCACAGTTTATAAGATGCTGAGTGCTGCATCCCTTTGGGTGCTGCAGAAGGACAGATTATGGAGTAGAGATCTAACGTAAATTGTCAGGTGAAAAATACAGACTACAAAGTAATATATAGTTATATTTATATGTCTTACCTTAAGCTCTGAAAAAATAGTGGGACCAAGCAACTATAATAAAACTGACAATCACCGTCTTTGGTAGAATTATTAGTAATTTTTATTTTTATTTGTACATTTCTGGATTTATATAAGAAAATGCTGCTTTAAAAACATAGACAGGGGCTTCCCTGGTGGTCCAGTGGGTAAGAACACCACCCTGCAGTGCAGGGGGCACCGGTCTGATCCCTGGCCTGGGAGGATCCTGCGAGCCGCAGAGCGGCTGGACCAATGTATCCAACTACCTAGCTGGAGCTCTGGAGGGCGTAGGCCCAGAGCCGGTGCACTGCAGCGAGAGAGGCCGCTGCAATGGGAGGCCCACACGGGCCAAGGAACAAAGATGAATGAAAATAAATAAATAAATGAAAGACCAATAGAAGTGGTAAAAAAAAAAAAAGTAAAAAAAAAAAAAAACCCATAGACATTTCCACAAATTTAAATAGGAATAGAGAGGTCATCTGAATATTCTAAGATCCAAAAACTCACTAACTTTTTTTGCACACAAATGTAATAAATATTGAAAACAAAACAAATCTGGTATTATCATTATTAGCTGAGACTGAAGCTCACCTAAATATTTTGGGGTGATTATTTCTTTTAGGAACTTGATCAAAGTGCCACTGAAAAAGTCCAGGCAATGTTCACAGCCATTGATGAGCTCTTGTATGAGCAGAAGTTGAGTGTACATACCAGAAGTCTACAAGAAGAGTGCCAACAGTGGACATGTAGCTTTCCTCACCTCAGGTATTGGATCCCCTGTATACTCATGGCTAATACTAAAATTTGAACAGATTTCCAAGAAAGCTTATATTCTGAAACCTTTATGGGCATGAAATTTGTATCATTAAATTGATGAGGTATCATCCAAGGATGATAGAAAAACACATGTTGGTGGAAGTTTCTCCAAATTTTCATAACTAATTGTCTTAATCAAGTAAAACAGTTTCTGTAACAGTAGCTGTGATCTGTGATCTATGTCTGTGCATTCACAGTTTATAAGATGCTGACCAAGAAGGACAGATTATGGAGTAGAGATCTAACGTAAATTGTCAGGTGAAAAATACAGACTACAAAGTAATATATAGTTATATTTATATGTCTTACCTTAAGCTCTGAAAAAATAGTGGGACCAAGCAACTATAATAAAACTGACAATCACCGTCTTTGGTAGAATTATTAGTAATTTTTATTTTTATTTGTACATTTCTGGATTTATATAAGAAAATGCTGCTTTAAAAACATAGACAGGGGCTTCCCTGGTGGTCCAGTGGGTAAGAACACCACCCTGCAGTGCAGGGGGCACCGGTCTGATCCCTGGCCTGGGAGGATCCTGCGAGCCGCAGAGCGGCTGGACCAATGTATCCAACTACCTAGCTGGAGCTCTGGAGGGCGTAGGCCCAGAGCCGGTGCACTGCAGCGAGAGAGGCCGCTGCAATGGGAGGCCCACACGGGCCAAGGAACAAAGATGAATGAAAATAAATAAATAAATGAAAGACCAATAGAAGTGGTAAAAAAAAAAAAAGTAAAAAAAAAAAAAAACCCATAGACATTTCCACAAATTTAAATAGGAATAGAGAGGTCATCTGAATATTCTAAGATCCAAAAACTCACTAACTTTTTTTGCACACAAATGTAATAAATATTGAAAACAAAACAAATCTGGTATTATCATTATTAGCTGAGACTGAAGCTCACCTAAATATTTTGGGGTGATTATTTCTTTTAGGAACTTGATCAAAGTGCCACTGAAAAAGTCCAGGCAATGTTCACAGCCATTGATGAGCTCTTGTATGAGCAGAAGTTGAGTGTACATACCAGAAGTCTACAAGAAGAGTGCCAACAGTGGACATGTAGCTTTCCTCACCTCAGGTATTGGATCCCCTGTATACTCATGGCTAATACTAAAATTTGAACAGATTTCCAAGAAAGCTTATATTCTGAAACCTTTATGGGCATGAAATTTGTATCATTAAATTGATGAGGTATCATCCAAGGATGATAGAAAAACACATGTTGGTGGAAGTTTCTCCAAATTTTCATAACTAATTGTCTTAATCAAGTAAAACAGTTTCTGTAACAGTAGCTGTGATCTGTGATCTATGTCTGTCCATAAATAGCCCTTCTTTTGAACAAAAGGGTCAGAAAATGTATTTGATTACACTTGTCTACAAGTAAATTCTTACGCATGTATACTTGAAAGCAGACATAGGCTATTAGGAAGCTTCCCTTAGAAACTGCATTAGTACACTTAAAATTTATGAAGCTTCATGTTGTTAAGAAAATGATTCAGTTTTCACTAATTTGGCCTGGTTCTCACCCATTTTGGCAAAGGTAATGAAGACTGCTATAGATGACAGAGGACAAATTAAAATGTTTGCCCAGTTCCTTGGATTTTTTTCAGTGGGATGGAAGAGCTTTATCCATTCTCTCCCCATTTTATAGGGGAGAGGTACCTTCAAAAAGGCTCTGGATTCACATTTCTCTCAAGAATCATTCTAAATCAGCAAGGGACTAAGTATGTACTAGACTTCTCTGTGAAGCCATCACATTTGTTCCAAAAATACCTACATTTTGTATGCATGCAGGGTGAAGGTGCTTAACTGTCTCTTTGCCTTCTTCACTTTGAAGGATTCTGGGTCGGCAGATAATCACTCCAAATGAAGGTTATGAACTGTACCCTAGGTCCCCTTCTGCTCTTTCAGCTTCACATGAAGCAACACTGTCTCAAGAAAGAGATTCTACTATGTAAGTATTCTAATATGTAAGTATTTATGTATTCTAATATGCACATATTATATTCTACCAGTTATAGTAAAGGATCAAGATACTTCCTATTTATTGGTATTCAGTAAAGCACAGCAAATTATATAAGACTGACCATAGTCTTTATGCATACTAGAATTTTGTTAGTTTTTTGTTCAGAAAGAAAGATATTCTCTAGGACTTAAGAGTTAATCAGATCCATATATATTAATATCTGTGTCTATAAATACAGGCTCTTCTTGGAATAAATGTGTAGATAGACTTGTTTAAAGAAATTTAGGGATGCTAAAGGAAAAGATTTCCAAGGATGATAAAAAAACACATGTTGGTGGAAGTTTCTCCAAATTTTCATAACTAATTGTCTTAATCAAGTAAAACAGTTTCTGTAACAGTAGCTGTGATCTGTGATCTATGTCTGTCCATAAATAGCCCTTCTTTTGAACAAAAGGGTCAGAAAATGTATTTGATTACACTTGTCTACAAGTAAATTCTTACGCATGTATACTTGAAAGCAGACATAGGCTATTAGGAAGCTTCCCTTAGAAACTGCATTAGTACACTTAAAATTTATGAAGCTTCATGTTGTTAAGAAAATGATTCAGTTTTCACTAATTTGGCCTGGTTCTCACCCATTTTGGCAAAGGTAATGAAGACTGCTATAGATGACAGAGGACAAATTAAAATGTTTGCCCAGTTCCTTGGATTTTTTTCAGTGGGATGGAAGAGCTTTATCCATTCTCTCCCCATTTTATAGGGGAGAGAGGTACCTTCAAAAAGGCTCTGGATTCACATTTCTCTCAAGAATCATTCTAAATCAGCAAGGGACTAAGTATGTACTAGACTTCTCTGTGAAGCCATCACATTTGTTCCAAAAATACCTACATTTTGTATGCATGCAGGGTGAAGGTGCTTAACTGTCTCTTTGCCTTCTTCACTTTGAAGGATTCTGGGTCGGCAGATAATCACTCCAAATGAAGGTTATGAACTGTACCCTAGGTCCCCTTCTGCTCTTTCAGCTTCACATGAAGCAACACTGTCTCAAGAAAGAGATTCTACTATGTAAGTATTCTAATATGTAAGTATTTATGTATTCTAATATGCACATATTATATTCTACCAGTTATAGTAAAGGATCAAGATACTTCCTATTTATTGGTATTCAGTAAAGCACAGCAAATTATATAAGACTGACCATAGTCTTTATGCATACTAGAATTTTGTTAGTTTTTTGTTCAGAAAGAAAGATATTCTCTAGGACTTAAGAGTTAATCAGATCCATATATATTAATATCTGTGTCTATAAATACAGGCTCTTCTTGGAATAAATGTGTAGATAGACTTGTTTAAAGAAATTTAGGGATCAAAGAAATAGATTTTAAATTTTTTTTGAAAAAAAAACTGAATAAGTGATTTTCTTAAACATGTAATACTAATTAAAACTTAATTTCTTTATGAAAGTTAAGTGATATTATTAGATTAAAATGGGTAATTAGTCATTAGCTAAAATGGCTGATTTTTTGAACACCTCAAACTGTTTTAACAATAGCACAATAAACCCAAATAGGATTACTTTGAAAACCTATGCTTACCCATAATTCTGTGAAAAAAATGTCATGGTTTTAACTAATTTTAAAATTATTTCTTTACTTTTTCCAAAGACTGTAATTTTATTTATACTGATACCTGCTAAGAGTTGTAGTGATACTTATTCTTGATGCCTTTTTGAGCTTCTAGTAATTTCATCAGACCACAAAGTAAAGCATTATTGTCTTAGGTCAGGTAAGGCTATGGCATCTGGGTTATCAGCTAACTGAATTTTGGTCAGAGAATGGGATTTGTTTACCTCTTTCAGAGTGATTTAAACTCATGGTTCTGGTCATCAGGCTCAGATTTTTTTCTAAATTTAAGCATCGTGTATTACATCAATAAGCCCTTATAAGTTTACTCCTTTTATTTTAGATTTTTACAGACTGATCTGTTTCCCACATAAATGATGTATTCTTTAATCCCCATAGACCAAAATTAGATAACTTATGTCCTACTATTAAGATATATTTACCCGATCTATTAGTTTAAACTTTATATATACTGTATATTTTATAACTATAAATAGCAGTTCCCTTTAGAGATTCCAAAGAAATAAGGAATAAATCAGAGCAGTTAGTTCCTCCTTTTCTAGGATATCTGGCTAGATCATGACTCTGCAACACACTGCAGACACCCCTTCTTTCCTTTTTATTTGCTACCACCCTTGCTGCTTGGTCCTTCTTATTTCTGGTTCTGCTTTTTGGATTATTTGAATTATAGTGTTCAATAATGACCTTTCTTTACTATATAGATGAAATAAATACCTGTCTATATATACAGACATAAACAAATTATTCAACTATATTAGCATATCTCTACTTACAGAAAATAAATTAAATAATCCATACTTACTTTCATATCACTACCAGTTTGTCCATACTTGATATTTCTTCTCTTGAGTACCATTAATGAACTCACTGCATTTCAAAATATTTACATGTTTTAATTAACCATAATTATTATTGACGCTCAAATTGTTACAACTTGGTCATGTCCAGCTGGTTCCTTTGTTTTTGTCTTGATTATATCCTTGTTTTTATCCCCAGGCCTATCCTGGAAAAAATTTTTCTTCCTTAAGACACAGAATCAGGTGAAATTCAAGGAGACTTAACTTGTTTGAGAGGTTACTGGTATTTGAGAACAAAACTTGGGTAGTTGAGGCTGTGTAAATTGGTGGTAATGCTGTAATTTTGCCACCTTTCTAAAATAACTGGTGTGAAGAAATGTGTCAGGAAAACAATTTTGGTATTTTCAGTTTAATAAATTAGTTTTCTATAAAATATAAGGTTTATCACCTACTGAGATTTTCTACAAAAATAACATTTCAAATTATAGCCATTCTTGCCCCTCCACATTGCATCAGATTTTCCTTTTAAAGTTCAGGGTTAATCCCATCTGTCTCTTCAGTAGCTTCCCATTGAATTTATGATACGGATCTAGAATGATACCATAAGCTGGCCCCAGTGTACATCTCTGTCTTTACCTTCTGTCACTCTCTCATTCATTACTCCTTCCACATTGGATTTCTTTCAAATCTCAAATGTACTAAACAAGGTATGGGGTTTAGTTTCCATTCTTGAGGAGTTCTTGGGCCAGAGGAAATTCATATAAAACCAGCACAAAAATAAGTCTCTTCCTCTTTGTATCTCTAACATCTAGCATGATGCCTAAAATACAGTTAGAATCAACTTTTTTTCTTCACTAAATTAAAACATCAAATTTCTAAGACAGCAAACTCCATAAAAATGAACTGATATTATGGCCCAGAACAATGTTATCAATCAAAACAAATACTAGTGTATAGATCAAAGTGGAATTCCAAGAATTTTAGAACAACAGAAGATGGTGGCAGCATAAGGAGAAAACCCAGGCCAGAAAAGGACCCTTAACAGATGAGCTTGAGGACCTTTCCATTTGAAAAAAAAAACATCGACAGAGGAATGTATAAAGAAGATGTGGTACATATATATAGTAGAATATGACTCAACCATTAAAAAGAATGAAATAATGCTATTTGCATCAACATGGATGGACCTAAAGATTGTCATATTGAATGAAGTTATACAAGTGAATTGACTTAAAAAACAAGAGACTCTCAGACTGAAAAGAATGAACTTCTGGTTGATAGGGGGAAGGATGGGAGGAAGGGATAGGGAGTTTGACATAGACATGGCACACACTGCTATATTTTAAATGGATAGGGCTTCCCCAGTGGTCCAGTGGGTAAAGAGCCTGCCTTGCAGTGCAAGGGGCACCATTTCGATCCCTGGCCTGGGAAGATCCCACATGCAGAGCACCAGCTGGGCTGGTGTGACTAATTACGAGTCAGAGCTCTGGAGTGCGTCCACCCAGAGCTGGTACTCTGCAACGAGAGAGGCCATTGCGATGGGAGGCCCACACATGCCAAAGAATAAAGATGGATGAAAAGTAAATGATGACTTAGATGCAAAAAAAAAAAAAAAAGAACACAGTGAAAATACAACAATAAAAAGGATAACCAACAAAGACCTACTGTGTAGCACAAAGTAAATAAATAATTAAATACAAATTTTAAAAATGAAAACTATTTAGTCTTTTGCTGCAAGCTAAAGGGGCTTATCACACCCTTAATTTAAATATATGCTTCAATGAAAATTAATTATAATATTTAGTAAGTTGCTAAAGTGTATGATTCTATGCAGAATTATAACCTTTTAAAAATCATTAAAAGAATAGACAGCTAGGAAATAAACCTTTGTGTATAAAACTAAATAATTTTCAACAAGGGTGTCAAGACCACACAGTGGGGGACCCTCAACAAATGGTGCCAGGAAAACAACACCAAAGGATGAAGTGGGATCCTAACCTCACACCATTTACAGAACTTAACTCACAATGGATTTGAAAGACCTAACTGTAAGATTTAAAACTCGTAGAATAAAATACAGGGAAAAAGCTTCAGTATATTGGATTTGTATATGATTTATTGGATAGAACATAAAAAGCCTAGGCAACAAAAGCAAAAAATAGGCAAATGGGACTACATCAAACTCAGAACTTTCTGTGCGCCTGAAGAAACAATCATCAGAGTGGAAAGGCAACCTGTGGAATGGGTGAGAATATTTATAAATCGTTTGTCTGATAAGGGATCAATACCTAGAATACATGAAGAACTTCTACAACCCAACAACAACAAAAAGAATGGACTTTAAAAATAGACAAAGGACAAGAGAATAGACAATTCTCAAAGAAGATAAACCAATGGCCAACAATTATATGAAAAGATGCTCAATATCACTGATCATAAGCGGAATGCAAATCAAAACCACAATGAAATAAATACCTCATACCCATCATTTAACTGTATGGGGGTCCTCAAAAACGTAGTCTAGTTTTTCAGCCGAGGAAAAAGTTTAGTGAACATGTAATAGTCTCTTTGGGCTTCCCTGGCTCCTCAGGGGTAAAGAGTCTACCTGCAATGCAGGAGATGCCAGTTCAATCTTTGGGTCAGGAAGATCCCTTGGAGAAAGAAATGGCAACCCACTCCCATATTCTTGCCTGGAAGATCCCATGGACAGAAGAGTCAGGCAGGCTACAGTCCATGGGGTTGCGAGTCACACACAACTTAGCGACTAAACCACCACCACCACCCATCATCAGGAGGGCCACTATCTAGAGAACAGAAAGCAACAACTGTTGGCAAAAATACAGACAAAAATTGGAACCTCTGTGAACTGTTGGAGGGAATGGAATGTAAAATCGTACAGCCATTAAGGAAAACAGTATGGAGGTTTCTTAAAATATTATAAATAGAATTACCGGTTGAACCAGCAATCCCACTCATAGGTTTATATCCAAAACCAATTCAAAGCAGGATTCAAAGATATTTGTACACCAATACTCACAGCAGCATTATTCACAATAGCCAAGAGATGGAAACAACCCAGGTGTTCATCACAGATGAATGGGTAAATAAAATGTGGTATATACACACAATGTAATATTATAGAAGGAAATCCTATTACATGCTACAATATGGATGGATGAGCCTCGAAGATATTATTTAATAAGTGAAATAAGCTAGTCACAAAGGGACAAATACAATATGATTCCACTCATATTAGTAGTCAACCATAAAAACAGAAAGCAGAAGCATAGTTGCCCAAAGGAGGAAAGGAAGGGAAGGGCATTTAGTGTTTAATGGGTACCAGAGTTTCAGTTTTGCAAAAAAAGGCAACCTGTGGAATGGGTGAGAATATTTATAAATCGTTTGTCTGATAAGGGATCAATACCTAGAATACATGAAGAACTTCTACAACCCAACAACAACAAAAAGAATGGACTTTAAAAATAGACAAAGGACAAGAGAATAGACAATTCTCAAAGAAGATAAACCAATGGCCAACAATTATATGAAAAGATGCTCAATATCACTGATCATAAGCGGAATGCAAATCAAAACCACAATGAAATAAATACCTCATACCCATCATTTAACTGTATGGGGGTCCTCAAAAACGTAGTCTAGTTTTTCAGCCGAGGAAAAAGTTTAGTGAACATGTAATAGTCTCTTTGGGCTTCCCTGGCTCCTCAGGGGTAAAGAGTCTACCTGCAATGCAGGAGATGCCAGTTCAATCTTTGGGTCAGGAAGATCCCTTGGAGAAAGAAATGGCAACCCACTCCCATATTCTTGCCTGGAAGATCCCATGGACAGAAGAGTCAGGCAGGCTACAGTCCATGGGGTTGCGAGTCACACACAACTTAGCGACTAAACCACCACCACCACCCATCATCAGGAGGGCCACTATCTAGAGAACAGAAAGCAACAACTGTTGGCAAAAATACAGACAAAAATTGGAACCTCTGTGAACTGTTGGAGGGAATGGAATGTAAAATCGTACAGCCATTAAGGAAAACAGTATGGAGGTTTCTTAAAATATTATAAATAGAATTACCGGTTGAACCAGCAATCCCACTCATAGGTTTATATCCAAAACCAATTCAAAGCAGGATTCAAAGATATTTGTACACCAATACTCACAGCAGCATTATTCACAATAGCCAAGAGATGGAAACAACCCAGGTGTTCATCACAGATGAATGGGTAAATAAAATGTGGTATATACACACAATGTAATATTATAGAAGGAAATCCTATTACATGCTACAATATGGATGGATGAGCCTCGAAGATATTATTTAATAAGTGAAATAAGCTAGTCACAAAGGGACAAATACAATATGATTCCACTCATATTAGTAGTCAACCATAAAAACAGAAAGCAGAAGCATAGTTGCCCAAAGGAGGAAAGGAAGGGGAAGGGGCATTTAGTGTTTAATGGGTACCAGAGTTTCAGTTTTGCAAAATAAGAAAGTTCAAGAGGATCTGCTGTACAATAATGTGCAAATAAGGGAAGATTCTTGTCCTATAAGAGCATCCATTTTGAACAATGATGTAGTTATTGAAGTAAACCTGTACTCTTCTGAGGTACTTTAAAGAGTTGATCATGAACATAAATATTCTTGCATTTTTTCGGGGAAAAAAAAAAAAAAAACTTATTTTATAGCCATAGCCATTGCATCCGGAAAAATAGTGAACAGTATTCAACAGTGCATAATATACCTAAGCAGAGTGGGTCTGTTGCTAGCTGTTCTGAGAAATAATAGATACGACGTTTAGGGTAGCCCAGGAAAATGTCACCAGGGCAAGAGACTTTGAGCTGAAATGTGTATGAATGAGTTACATGAGAACTGTTTATGTTATTCATAATTACTATTTTTCCTCTCCCAGATTTGGTATTAGGGGGAAGAAGTTACACTTTTTATCTCCATATGCTCCTAAAGCATCTTCCATTGCCAAATACCCTAGCTTGTGTTCTATGGAAAGAGAAGAAGACTGTATAATCATCTCTGAAGGAATAATAGAGGAGTACCTAGCATTCGACCACACAGATATGTGAGTATTACATCTTTTAAACTTTTTTACTCCCCTGTTTTGTGTATTATTATCTAGTTTTCCTAAAGTATACCACCAATATTACCTATAATTAAATTTATGTCTATTTCTGTTATTTTATATTACTTCTCAGTTACCAGTGTTCACCTGCTTAGTTGAAATAAATTGCTTCCACATACCAGTCTTCCTTGAATGTTTTCTTTCTGGACATGTCATTTGCCTCTTCCTGAGATTAAACAGTTTTAAGTGAATTAATCTTTTCGCCACATAATTCAATTTTTCCTTATTGTAAATTATCACCAATAACTCATGGAAAATTTATTCATCTGATTATAAATCCAGTGCTCTCTTACTATTCCCTGCTACTTTCCTGAAATACTAACCTCTTGAACTATTCCTCTAAGCCTTTAAAGGTTCAGAATTGATAGTTGCAGTAGAACATCTAGTAATGAGAATTTCATTTTAGGCTGAGAGGCTGTGGTTAGATCTAATTAGTGTCTCATGATTCTGGACTTTTCTTCCCATATTTCCTACTGAACCATGCTTGCTCTCATGCTCAAAGTATCCAGTCCTCAGGTATACATAACCCAGATTTCTGTACATAGTACCAGTGAGCTAGCTTGTTACCGCAAGAGAATCATATGTATGCTCTTTTGGTTTTCCAGAGATTTCCCCTTTCCTTTCACTTCATCTGGCCTGAGTCAAATTATCCGTATTTTCTCCTCCTTTTTCCTCAGAGGTCTTTTCCCTTCCTTTTAACTTAAAGCTGATTTAACTACTTTAAAATGTGATGTTCATGACTGAAAGCCAAATGAGTTTTCAAGTAATACAGGGAAGATGTTTACAAAGGCAGTGTTCTCTTTAAAAACATGAGAACTGTTTATTACATAATTACTATTTCCTCTCCCAGATTTGGTATTAGGGAAGAAGTTACACTTTTTATCTCCATATGCTCCTAAAGCATCTTCCATTGCCAAATACCCTAGCTTGTGTTCTATGGAAAGAGAAGAAGACTGTATAATCATCTCTGAAGGAATAATAGAGGAGTACCTAGCATTCGACCACACAGATATGTGAGTATTACATCTTTTAAACTTTTTTACTCCCCTGTTTTGTGTATTATTATCTAGTTTTCCTAAAGTATACCACCAATATTACCTATAATTAAATTTATGTCTATTTCTGTTATTTTATATTACTTCTCAGTTACCAGTGTTCACCTGCTTAGTTGAAATAAATTGCTTCCACATACCAGTCTTCCTTGAATGTTTTCTTTCTGGACATGTCATTTGCCTCTTCCTGAGATTAAACAGTTTTAAGTGAATTAATCTTTTCGCCACATAATTCAATTTTTCCTTATTGTAAATTATCACCAATAACTCATGGAAAATTTATTCATCTGATTATAAATCCAGTGCTCTCTTACTATTCCCTGCTACTTTCCTGAAATACTAACCTCTTGAACTATTCCTCTAAGCCTTTAAAGGTTCAGAATTGATAGTTGCAGTAGAACATCTAGTAATGAGAATTTCATTTTAGGCTGAGAGGCTGTGGTTAGATCTAATTAGTGTCTCATGATTCTGGACTTTTCTTCCCATATTTCCTACTGAACCATGCTTGCTCTCATGCTCAAAGTATCCAGTCCTCAGGTATACATAACCCAGATTTCTGTACATAGTACCAGTGAGCTAGCTTGTTACCGCAAGAGAATCATATGTATGCTCTTTTGGTTTTCCAGAGATTTCCCCTTTCCTTTCACTTCATCTGGCCTGAGTCAAATTATCCGTATTTTCTCCTCCTTTTTCCTCAGAGGTCTTTTCCCTTCCTTTTAACTTAAAGCTGATTTAACTACTTTAAAATGTGATGTTCATGACTGAAAGCCAAATGAGTTTTCAAGTAATACAGGGAAGATGTTTACAAAGGCAGTGTTCTCTTTAGAGATACCAAAATACTGAGATGTGATGAATGAAATCATGAAACTTTGGAACAAAATAATATATGAAAGATTGTTTTTCAAAAAATATAGTTTGGGACTAGGGAAGGCCTTTCTAACTATAGCACAAAATCTACAAGTTATTTAATAATAACTACATAAAATAAAATTTCTGCATAAAAATCTCATATAGTCAAAAGACAAATGATAGGGCTTCCCTGGTGGTCCAGTGGGTAAAGAGTCCACCTTGCAGTGCAAGGGCACCAGTTCGATCCCTGGAAGATCCCACATGCCAGTGAAACGGCTAGACCAATGTGTCCAATTACCAGCCAGTGCTCTGGAGCGCATGTGCCCAGAGCCAGTGCTCTGCAAAAGAGAGGACACTGTGATGGGAGGCCCACACAGGCCAAAGAATAAAGATGGAAAATAAATAAATGAAGGACCAATAAAAGAGGCAAAAATTTATTAAAAAAAAAAAAGAAATGATAAACTGGTAAAAATACTTGCAGTTCATGCATGCACAGAGGCTTAGTGTCCTTACTGTGTATATCAATAAGGAAAATATTAAGGCCAAAACAAAGAACATGGCAAGAATTCACATTATGAGAAAATGGATTTTATTTTATTTTTCTTTTTTTTCGGGGGTGCGGGTTGAGGAGGGAGGGGGGTGGGTGGGCCACTTCAATTGGTCTTTCATTTATCTATTTTCATCCATCTTTGTTCTTTGGCCCGTGTGGGCCTCCCATCGCAGTGACCTCTGTTGTCACAGAGCACCGGCTCTGAGCACATGCGCTCCAGAGCTCCGACTTTGTAGTTGGACACATCGGTCCAGCCGCTCCACAGCACATGGGATCTTCCCAGGCCAGGGATCAAACCGGCGCCCCTTGCACTGCAAGGCGGTGTCCTTGACTCCTGGACCACCAGGGAAGCCCAAGAGAAAATGGATTTTAAATATATGCAATGAAATTCAATCTCATCCACAATTAGAGATGCAAATCAAAACTATGGGTATTCTTTTTACCTGTCAGACTATCAAAGGACAAAAGATAAAGAAGGTTGATTATTCCCTGAATGAGAAAAACAGGCATATTCTTTCACTACTGGAAAATTATACCACCTCTTTAATATTGAAATGCACATACCCTTTGACTCAATAATTCTATTTATAGGAATCTACTCTACAAATAAGATGCCTATGTAGCCAAAGAACTATATACAATACAGTCCCCAACTTGAGATGGATTGACTTAGGATATCTGATTTTATAATGGTGTAAAAATGATACATATTCAGTAGCAACTGTACTTTAAATTTCTATCATATTTTCCTGGGCTAGCAATACACAGTATGACACACTCAGGATGTTGGGCAGCGGCAGCCAGCTGCACCTCCCAGTCACCCATACAGTCATGAGGGTAAACAACCAGTACACTATCCATTACCTATGGATACAGCCATTACCTATCCATACAGCCGTTGCTTTTCACTTTCAGCAGAGATTGCTGGTGGTGGTGTAGTCACTCGGTCATATACAACTCTTTGCAACCCCATGGATTGTAGCCTGCCAGGCACCTCTGTCCATGGGATTTTCCAGACAAGAATACTGGAGTGGGGTGCCATTTCCTTCTCCAGGGATACTGCCCGACCCAGGGATTGAACTGGGGTCTCTTGCATTGAAGGCAGATTCTTTACTCACTGAGCCACCAGGGAAGCCACAGTAAGTAAGTAATAAGTTACATGAGATACTTAATACTTAATTATAAAATAGACTCTGTGTTAGATAATTTTGTCTAGCTGTATGCTAATTTAAGTGCTCTGAAAACATTTAAGGAGACTAGGCTAAGCTATGATGTTCACTAGGTTAGGTGTATTAAATGCATTTTTTACTTACATTTTTGTAAGTTTATTGGGCTATAACCTAATAATAAGGAAGATTGCTAGAAGGATATTAATTGTGGTACGGATTATACAAGCAGAAAGTTAATCGATCACCAACAGTATTCTGCAGGTATTTTTTTAAAGAGGCAAATTTATATACATTGATAGGGATCATGGGTCAAGATACACTGAGAATTAGAAGAGCAAGGTGCAGTACAGTATATAATGGAACGCTTTCTCTCGACCTGTATATGTTTGTGTCTGGGAATGGGGACTGGAGCAGAGATAGAGGAAACTTATTTTCCACTACATATATACATTTGCTTCTAAACAATTTGAATTTTCATCATATGACTCTTATCTCCTCTTAAAAGAAATATAAATTGAAATACAGTTAACACTAACCTGCCTCCTCTGCTGTTTCATGCCAGGCTAGCTCTTCCTTGGGAAAGGAGAAGCATAGAGTCTGGCTGTCCTGCTTAAATCTCTTAGCATTCTTCTTTCCTGACTAGTTTATTTTATTCTTGAGCACTCTGTTGATACAAAAGCAACTGTACTTTAAATTTCTATCATATTTTCCTGGTCTGGCAATACACAGTATGACACACTCAGGATGTTGGGCAGCGGCAGCCAGCTGCACCTCCCAGTCACCCATACAGTCATGAGGGTAAACAACCAGTACACTATCCATTACCTATGGATACAGCCATTACCTATCCATACAGCCGTTGCTTTTCACTTTCAGCAGAGATTGCTGGTGGTGGTGTAGTCACTCGGTCATATACAACTCTTTGCAACCCCATGGATTGTAGCCTGCCAGGCACCTCTGTCCATGGGATTTTCCAGACAAGAATACTGGAGTGGGGTGCCATTTCCTTCTCCAGGGATACTGCCCGACCCAGGGATTGAACTGGGGTCTCTTGCATTGAAGGCAGATTCTTTACTCACTGAGCCACCAGGGAAGCCACAGTAAGTAAGTAATAAGTTACATGAGATACTTAATACTTAATTATAAAATAGACTCTGTGTTAGATAATTTTGTCTAGCTGTATGCTAATTTAAGTGCTCTGAAAACATTTAAGGAGACTAGGCTAAGCTATGATGTTCACTAGGTTAGGTGTATTAAATGCATTTTTTACTTACATTTTTGTAAGTTTATTGGGCTATAACCTAATAATAAGGAAGATTGCTAGAAGGATATTAATTGTGGTACGGATTATACAAGCAGAAAGTTAATCGATCACCAACAGTATTCTGCAGGTATTTTTTTAAAGAGGCAAATTTATATACATTGATAGGGATCATGGGTCAAGATACACTGAGAATTAGAAGAGCAAGGTGCAGTACAGTATATAATGGAACGCTTTCTCTCGACCTGTATATGTTTGTGTCTGGGAATGGGGACTGGAGCAGAGATAGAGGAAACTTATTTTCCACTACATATATACATTTGCTTCTAAACAATTTGAATTTTCATCATATGACTCTTATCTCCTCTTAAAAGAAATATAAATTGAAATACAGTTAACACTAACCTGCCTCCTCTGCTGTTTCATGCCAGGCTAGCTCTTCCTTGGGAAAGGAGAAGCATAGAGTCTGGCTGTCCTGCTTAAATCTCTTAGCATTCTTCTTTCCTGACTAGTTTATTTTATTCTTGAGCACTCTGTTGCCCTAGGAGTAACTTTCACTGTAAGAGCCAAGAGATACTCCTTTTCATTCAAGCCTGTTCCACAATTTGCTTTGTCTTAGTTTATACTGTCACAAGTAAGCACTCTATTAACCACATTTTCTTCCTCCAGAAATCTGGGGCTATTGATACGTACTGCCAGAGAAGAGACAGACTTGCCTAATTGGAAGTTTCTGGGGTATAGATACAGATTCCGGAAGAGCCCAGAGTAGCTTCCTATGATGTTGGGCTTCCTGCTTTTTCCTTTACAATCAATTACCAAATGTTTATTTAGATTAGTAAAAGGGTACTATTTCATAATCTATGTGGACTATTTTCCTAATGAATCGCTGCCTCAAATAATTATGCAGCATAATCACAATGATATTCAGTATATCATATTAATATTCATCCAAATGTTATCCAATTACAACAAAAAGATTATTTCTCTGTGCCAAGTCATAGCTTGCTTTTTGCTCAATTGACAGTGTCCATCTGTTTAAAGCTAAAAAAAAAGTAGTGATTCTCACTTTTCGTTTTCTTGTTCTATTTTTTGGCAGAGTAGGGAGGTGAGGTGGAGGTAAAAAGAGAAATGCAGTCTCTTCTGCCTTGAAAACTTCTTGTGTTATGTATGTTGGGGGTTACTTAGTGGGAGAGCTCACAAGGGAGGCTTAATCAGTATTCTGCAGGTATTTTTAAAGAGGCAAATTTATATACATTGATAGGGATCATGGGTCAAGATACACTGAGAATTAGAAGAGCAAGGTGCAGTACAGTATATAATGGAACGCTTTCTCTCGACCTGTATATGTTTGTGTCTGGGAATGGGGACTGGAGCAGAGATAGAGGAAACTTATTTTCCACTACATATATACATTTGCTTCTAAACAATTTGAATTTTCATCATATGACTCTTATCTCCTCTTAAAAGAAATATAAATTGAAATACAGTTAACACTAACCTGCCTCCTCTGCTGTTTCATGCCAGGCTAGCTCTTCCTTGGGAAAGGAGAAGCATAGAGTCTGGCTGTCCTGCTTAAATCTCTTAGCATTCTTCTTTCCTGACTAGTTTATTTTATTCTTGAGCACTCTGTTGCCCTAGGAGTAACTTTCACTGTAAGAGCCAAGAGATACTCCTTTTCATTCAAGCCTGTTCCACAATTTGCTTTGTCTTAGTTTATACTGTCACAAGTAAGCACTCTATTAACCACATTTTCTTCCTCCAGAAATCTGGGGCTATTGATACGTACTGCCAGAGAAGAGACAGACTTGCCTAATTGGAAGTTTCTGGGGTATAGATACAGATTCCGGAAGAGCCCAGAGTAGCTTCCTATGATGTTGGGCTTCCTGCTTTTTCCTTTACAATCAATTACCAAATGTTTATTTAGATTAGTAAAAGGGTACTATTTCATAATCTATGTGGACTATTTTCCTAATGAATCGCTGCCTCAAATAATTATGCAGCATAATCACAATGATATTCAGTATATCATATTAATATTCATCCAAATGTTATCCAATTACAACAAAAAGATTATTTCTCTGTGCCAAGTCATAGCTTGCTTTTTGCTCAATTGACAGTGTCCATCTGTTTAAAGCTAAAAAAAAAGTAGTGATTCTCACTTTTCGTTTTCTTGTTCTATTTTTTGGCAGAGTAGGGAGGTGAGGTGGAGGTAAAAAGAGAAATGCAGTCTCTTCTGCTGAAAACTTCATTAGCTCACAAGGGAGCTTAATACTTGTGTTATGTATGTTGGGGGGTTACTTAGTGGGGAGAGACACAAATCACACTCTTAAGAAGCACAAAAGACAGTGGTGAACACTAGTGAAGAATATTCTTTGCCTCTTGTGTCTGTTACAGGGAAGAGGGATTTCATGGAAAGAAATCAGAAGGTGCTACAGAGAAACAGAAATTAGGGTACCCACCCATTGCTCCATTTTACTGTATGAAAGAGGATGTCCTTGCTTATGTGTTTGACGACGTGTGGAGAAAGGTCCTACGCTGTATGGAGCAGCTGACACGTAGTCATTGGGAGGGATTTGCTTCTGGTAAGGCTCTTTGTGAAAACAATGTAAAAAAATAATTGTTTATAACTTCCAAACCTTAACCAGTTTATTAGATTATATGCTTCATTAGTACAAAAGACTCATATTTGCATAGAAATTAACAGATGTTTGGGAAATATTTGGGAATGAGTAGATAAGTAACAAGGCCTAGTCTGTGATGACTGGATAGAGATTGTGCTTTCTCCTTGAATATAATTATCTGTGAGAGAGAAAAAAGTACAAGTCACAAATACACTTTCAAATTGCTTTATTGAAGAACTGATATACAATAAACCAGTAATACTGAAAGTATAATCTGATAAGTTGATTTATGTATATACATCCATGAAACCATGATAGTTGATGTAGTGAACATACCCATTACTTACAAAAGTTCACGACCTGGCAATCCCTCCCTCCTGCCGTTGCCCAACCCACCATCCTGAAGTGACAGCTTATCTGCTTAGATGGAGTCATGAAGTATTTGCTCTTTTATCTTCTTCTTTCACTCAGTGTGAACATTCTGAGAGCCATCCATATGTCAGTAATTTTCCTTTTACTAGTGAATAGTATTCCATTGTTCCACAACTTATTTATCCATTTATCTGTTGATGGATATTTGGACTGTTTTCATTTTTGGATTATTAATGCTGTTATGAATACTAGTGTACAAGTTTTTTTGACATATATTTCCTTTTCTCTTGGGTAGATTTCTAGGAGTGGAATCATCAGATTATATGGTTAAGTGTATATTTAATTTCTTTTTTTTAATTATTTATTTATTTGGCTATGCTGAGTCTTAGCTGCAGCATGTGAGATCTAGTTCCCTGACCAGGGATCAAACTCGGGCCCCACTGCATTGGGAACATAGAGCCTTAACCACTGGGCAACGAGGGAAGTCCCTATATTTAATTTCTTAACAGCTGTCTGTATTCTTTTTCTGTGTTGCACAAAAAATTATCACAAACTTAGCAGGTTCAAACAGCACACATTTATTATCTCAGATCTGTGGGTAGGTCAGAAGTCCAGGAACAGCTGGCTAGTCCTTTACTTAAGACCTCACAACACTGCAGTCAGGGTGTTGGCCAGAGCTGGGTTCTCCGGTGGAGGCTTATGTTTTTGGAAGCAACCAGTTCCCTGTAGCTGTAGTAGTCATGGCAGCTTACTTCTTTAAGCCAGTAAGAAAGATGAGATCTAATCTACCCGTAAGACAGAAGCTTATGTAACATAATCATGGCAGTGACATCCATCACTTTTACCATTGTCTGTTGGTCTGAAGCAAGTCACAGGGCCTGCCCACACTCCAAGGGAGGGATTACACAAAGGTGTGAACACCATGAGATGAGAATCACACTGTGGGGCACTTTGGAATTTGTCCACTACAGTCCCCTGACTGGTACCCAGTGAATCCTGAAAGTATAATCTGATAAGTTGATTTATGTATATACATCCATGAAACCATGATAGTTGATGTAGTGAACATACCCATTACTTACAAAAGTTCACGACCTGGCAATCCCTCCCTCCTGCCGTTGCCCAACCCACCATCCTGAAGTGACAGCTTATCTGCTTAGATGGAGTCATGAAGTATTTGCTCTTTTATCTTCTTCTTTCACTCAGTGTGAACATTCTGAGAGCCATCCATATGTCAGTAATTTTCCTTTTACTAGTGAATAGTATTCCATTGTTCCACAACTTATTTATCCATTTATCTGTTGATGGATATTTGGACTGTTTTCATTTTTGGATTATTAATGCTGTTATGAATACTAGTGTACAAGTTTTTTTGACATATATTTCCTTTTCTCTTGGGTAGATTTCTAGGAGTGGAATCATCAGATTATATGGTTAAGTGTATATTTAATTTCTTTTTTTTAATTATTTATTTATTTGGCTATGCTGAGTCTTAGCTGCAGCATGTGAGATCTAGTTCCCTGACCAGGGATCAAACTCGGGCCCCACTGCATTGGGAACATAGAGCCTTAACCACTGGGCAACGAGGGAAGTCCCTATATTTAATTTCTTAACAGCTGTCTGTATTCTTTTTCTGTGTTGCACAAAAAATTATCACAAACTTAGCAGGTTCAAACAGCACACATTTATTATCTCAGATCTGTGGGTAGGTCAGAAGTCCAGGAACAGCTGGCTAGTCCTTTACTTAAGACCTCACAACACTGCAGTCAGGGTGTTGGCCAGAGCTGGGTTCTCCGGTGGAGGCTTATGTTTTTGGAAGCAACCAGTTCCCTGTAGCTGTAGTAGTCATGGCAGCTTACTTCTTTAAGCCAGTAAGAAAGATGAGATCTAATCTACCCGTAAGACAGAAGCTTATGTAACATAATCATGGCAGTGACATCCATCACTTTTACCATTGTCTGTTGGTCTGAAGCAAGTCACAGGGCCTGCCCACACTCCAAGGGAGGGGATTACACAAAGGTGTGAACACCATGAGATGAGAATCACACTGTGGGGCACTTTGGAATTTGTCCACTACAGTCCCCTGACTGGTACCCAGTGAATCCTGTGCTCCAACACGCAAAGTACGTTCAACTCCCTTCAAAGGTTGCCAAGAGAATTGTCCTATTATAGCCTCAGCTCCAAAGCTCTGAATCAGGTCCTAGTAAGAATGAAGTTCCTGGATGTAATACCGGGCATGTGAAGGTCCTGGGGCACAATTAATTAATTCCTTTCCATCTACAGACCTGTGAAACTAAAGGTATACGCAGCCATTTAATCTAACTATTTAATCCAGCCATTCCGTTCCTAGAGACAAAGGACTGATTATTTGGCCCCAATAGTGGCTCAGGAAAAGGATAACCATTATAGACAATCCAGTGGAAAGAGTGGGGTCAGGGAGGGGGTCATAGCAATTCTGAAATCTAGCTGTGAAAATATTGGGAGTTTCCTTCATTGAGTTTCCTTCATTAAGTTTCAAGGCCTGGAAATAATCCCCTCAATTCTCTGCTCTACTCTCTGAGCACTTGACTTCACCGAGTCATCCTTCTGTTATCATAAAAGGTAACATATGTTTGCAGCTAAGTAATTTTATTAGGCTGCTTCCTGTCAGTGGAATTTTAGAGGTCTGACAGCTTTCCTTTATTTGTAATCTTTTGCCATCTAGACAGACAGAATTCTCAACATTAAGTCGTTTCTTTATGTTAAATAGTTGTTCCCTCAATTTCTCTCTCTTCTGTCTTATTACAAACAGCAAGAAAAAATTTATTATCTCAGATCTGTGGGTAGGTCAGAAGTCCAGGAACAGCTGGCTATCCAAGACCTCACAACACTGCAGTCAGGGTGTTGGCCAGAGCTGGGTTCTCCGGTGGAGGCTTATGTTTTTGGAAGCAACCAGTTCCTGTAGCTGTAGTAGTCATGGCAGCTTACTTCTTTAAGCCAGTAAGAAAGATGAGATCTAATCTACCCGTAAGACAGAAGCTTATGTAACATAATCATGGCAGTGACATCCATCACTTTTACCATTGTCTGTTGGTCTGAAGCAAGTCACAGGGCCTGCCCACACTCCAAGGGAGGGGATTACACAAAGGTGTGAACACCATGAGATGAGAATCACACTGTGGGGCACTTTGGAATTTGTCCACTACAGTCCCCTGACTGGTACCCAGTGAATCCTGTGCTCCAACACGCAAACTACGCTCAACTCCTTCAAAGGTTGCCAAGAGAATTGTCCTATTATAGCCTCAGCTCCAAAGCTCTGAATCAGGTCCTAGTAAGAATGAAGTTCCTGGATGTAATACCGGGCATGTGAAGGTCCTGGGGCACAATTAATTAATTCCTTTCCATCTACAGACCTGTGAAACTAAAGGTATACGCAGCCATTTAATCTAACTATTTAATCCAGCCATTCCGTTCCTAGAGACAAAGGACTGATTATTTGGCCCCAATAGTGGCTCAGGAAAAGGATAACCATTATAGACAATCCAGTGGAAAGAGTGGGGTCAGGGAGGGGGTCATAGCAATTCTGAAATCTAGCTGTGAAAATATTGGGAGTTTCCTTCATTGAGTTTCCTTCATTAAGTTTCAAGGCCTGGAAATAATCCCCTCAATTCTCTGCTCTACTCTCTGAGCACTTGACTTCACCGAGTCATCCTTCTGTTATCATAAAAGGTAACATATGTTTGCAGCTAAGTAATTTTATTAGGCTGCTTCCTGTCAGTGGAATTTTAGAGGTCTGACAGCTTTCCTTTATTTGTAATCTTTTGCCATCTAGACAGACAGAATTCTCAACATTAAGTCGTTTCTTTATGTTAAATAGTTGTTCCCTCAATTTCTCTCTCTTCTGTCTTATTACAAACAGCAAGAAAAAAATCAGGCCTCACCTTTAACACTTTGATTGGAAATTTCCTTAGTTATATAACCAAGATCATCACTGTGAAAGTTTAGCTTTCCACCTGACCGCAGGAGACCCTTTCACTAAGTTTTCTGCCACAAAATAACAAGCATCTTCCTTCTTCCAGTTTCTAATATGTTTCTCATTTCCTTCTGAGCCTTCTTCCACAGAACCCTCCAAATCCAAATACCTCCTATGTTCAAGGTAATTTCTATCTTCTCTATCATGCTTCTCAAAATTCTTCCAGGTTCTATCAGTGAACAATCAAAAATGAAATTAAGGAAACAGCTCATTTACACTAGCATCAAAAAGAATACTCAGGAATAAATTGAATCAAGGAAGTGTTAAGACTTGTACACTGAATGCTACAAAACATTACTGAAATAAAATAGGTTAAAGCCTAAAGAAATGGAAGGGGTTTCCCAGTTGGTGCAGTCAGTGCAGTTGGTAAAAGAATACACCTGCCATTGCAGGAGACACAAGAGACACGGGTTCGATTCCCGGGTCAGGAAGATCCTTGGAGTAGGAAATGGCAACTCACTCCAGTATCCCTGCCTAGAAAATCCCATGGACAAAAGAAGCTGATGGGCTACAGTCCATGGGCTTGCAAAGAGTTGGACATGATTGACTGAGTGCGCGCACACACACACACAGAAACAGAAAGACATCCTCTGCCTATGTATTGGAAGACTGAATATTGTTTAGATGCCACTCTCCCTAAATACATCTACAGGTTGAGTGCAACCTTATCAAAATCCCAGCTGCCTTTTTTGGCAGAGATGATTCATAGTGAAATGCAAGGCGTCCTGAATATCCGAAACAATACTGAAAAAGAACAAATTTAGAGGATTCATACTTCTTTTCTTTTTTTTTTTTAATTTCTTTCTTTCTTTATTTGGCTCCATTGGGTCTTAGTTGCAGCATGTGGGATCTAGTTCCCTGACCAGGGATTGAACCCAGGCCTCCTGCACTGGGAACACAGAGTCTTAACCACTGCACCACAAGGGAAGTCCCAGATTCACACTTCTTGATTTTAAAAGATAACGCAGGGCTTCCCTGGTGGTCCAGTGGGTAAAGAGTCCACCTTGCAATGCAAGGGGCAACAGTTTGATCCCTGGCCTGGGAAGATTCCTCATGCCACAGACCGGCTGGACCGGTGTATCCAATTACTAGCCAGTGCTCTGGAGCGCATGCGCCTAGAGCCAGTGCTCTGCAGTGAGAGGCTCACACAGGACAAAGAACAAAGATGGATGAAAATAAATAAATAAATAAAAAACAATAAACGACGCCAAAATTAAAAAAAAAAGATAATGTAAAGCCATAGTAATCAAAACAATACAGTACTGGTGTAAGAATACATATTGATCCATGGAATAGAATCAGAAGTCCAGAAATAAATCCACACATCTATGGTCAATTGATTTTCAACAGAGAGTCCAGACTATGGGAGGCGTAAAGTCTCTTTAAGAAATAAAATAGGTTAAAGCCTAAAGAAATGGAAGGGGTTTCCCAGTTGGTGCAGTCAGTGCAGTTGGTAAAAGAATACACCTGCCATTGCAGGAGACACAAGAGACACGGGTTCGATTCCCGGGTCAGGAAGATCCTTGGAGTAGGAAATGGCAACTCACTCCAGTATCCCTGCCTAGAAAATCCCATGGACAAAAGAAGCTGATGGGCTACAGTCCATGGGCTTGCAAAGAGTTGGACATGATTGACTGAGTGCGCGCACACACACACACAGAAACAGAAAGACATCCTCTGCCTATGTATTGGAAGACTGAATATTGTTTAGATGCCACTCTCCCTAAATACATCTACAGGTTGAGTGCAACCTTATCAAAATCCCAGCTGCCTTTTTTGGCAGAGATGATTCATAGTGAAATGCAAGGCGTCCTGAATATCCGAAACAATACTGAAAAAGAACAAATTTAGAGGATTCATACTTCTTTTTTTTTTTTTTTTTTTTTTTAATTTCTTTCTTTCTTTATTTGGCTCCATTGGGTCTTAGTTGCAGCATGTGGGATCTAGTTCCCTGACCAGGGATTGAACCCAGGCCTCCTGCACTGGGAACACAGAGTCTTAACCACTGCACCACAAGGGAAGTCCCAGATTCACACTTCTTGATTTTAAAAGATAACGCAGGGCTTCCCTGGTGGTCCAGTGGGTAAAGAGTCCACCTTGCAATGCAAGGGGCAACAGTTTGATCCCTGGCCTGGGAAGATTCCTCATGCCACAGACCGGCTGGACCGGTGTATCCAATTACTAGCCAGTGCTCTGGAGCGCATGCGCCTAGAGCCAGTGCTCTGCAGTGAGAGGCTCACACAGGACAAAGAACAAAGATGGATGAAAATAAATAAATAAATAAAAAACAATAAACGACGCCAAAATTAAAAAAAAAAGATAATGTAAAGCCATAGTAATCAAAACAATACAGTACTGGTGTAAGAATACATATTGATCCATGGAATAGAATCAGAAGTCCAGAAATAAATCCACACATCTATGGTCAATTGATTTTCAACAGAGAGTCCAGACTATGGGAGGAACGGGTGGGAAGAAGAGTCTCTTTAAGAAATGGTGCTGGCAGGGAACACAGCTAATATTTTATAATAATTATAAAATGGAGTACAACCTTTTAAAATTGTGAATCACTATGTTGTACACACCTGAAATTCACTGAATATTGTAAATCAACTGTCCATCAAAAAATATATATATTCAGATGGTTAAAAAAAAAAAAAAAGAAATGGTGCTGGGACTGTTATAGCCAGTCACTAGGAAACAAACTCACACAGAGTGACAGAGCAGATAGTGGAGGGCAGAAGTTTATTACGCCAGCGGGCCCAAGGCAGAGTCTCCTCTTACCCAAGGACTCCGACTGAATTTTGTGACAACCATTTATACCCAAAGTGTACGTGCCCAAATCCACCTCCCCAAATCCCCCAAAGTTTTCCCATAAACATTGTCATGAAGAACATGATTAGAGTAAATCACAGGTTACATTCCAACACGAAGTCTGGTTTCAATCAGCATAGATTGATTAGGTAAATGATGATCAATCTTTAAATGACAGTCTGTTTTTCTTAGTCCCGGGAGGCTGAGATATGGAGTTAAACTCTGGCTTAGATGCCAGGCCTGTTTCCTTATCTTACGCAGGTCTGGTGGTCTGTTAGTTCTTTATCTCCAGGGTTATGGCTTTTGTTCCTAAGGTTACATAGTTTTAAATATTACTCAAAGTTCACCACAGTCACAGGGAAAGTTCTCTTACAATATGGAATCTCTTAGGAGAAGGAGTTTGTTCTTTTCCTCCTTCAGGACAACTGGAAAGTCACATGGAAAAGAATGAAGTTGGACCCTTACTTCACATCATATACAAAATGTCAACTCAAAATGGATCAAAGGTACACCCTTAAGAGCTACAAATGTCAAATTTTGTAAACATTGGAAAATGGAATCAGAGTGAATCTCCATGAGCTTGGATTTGGCAGTGGATTTAGCAGTGGATTCTTAGATAATACCACCAAGACCACATACAACCAAAAAAGAAAGAAAGAAAATTGGTTTTCATCAAAGTAAAAAATGTTAGGATGTATGAAGGGACATGATCAAGAAAATGAAAAGACAGCCTACAAAATGGGAAGAAATGTATGTAAATCATATAACTAATAAGAATCTAGAATCTGCAATATATAAAGAACTACAACCCCAAAACAAACAAAAAAAACAATAAATTAAAACACGGGGTGGGTGGCTTCCCTGGTGGTCCAGTGGGTAGGGAGTCTGCCTTGCAGTGCAACGGGCACCGGTTCTATCCCTGGCCCTGGAAGATCCCACGTGCCAAGGAGCAGCTAGACTGGTGTGTCCAATTACAAGCCAGTGCTCTGCAACAAGAGAGGCCACTGTGATGGGAGGACCACACAGGCCAAAGAATAAAGATGGATGTAAATAAATAAAAAACAATAGAGGCTAAAATTCAAAAAAAAGTGCAAATAATTCAAAGAGCAATTTCTCTAAATAAGATGTACAAATAGCCAATAAACACATTAGAAGATGTTTAGCATCATTATTCTTTAGGGAAATCAAATCAAAACTAAAACCACAATGAACTTCCCACTCGGATGACTGTATTTAAAAAAAAAAAAGACAGTAGCAAGTATTAATAAGGATGTGAAATTGGAACCCTCATAAATTGATGGTGAGAAGGTAAAGTGGTGCAGCCACTGTGGAAACAGTTTGGCAGTTCCTCAGAAAGTTAAATATAATTACCATACAGCCCAGCAATTCTACTCAAGGTATATAACCCTAGAGAAGCAAAACATATCCAAACAAAAGCCTTGCATGAATGTTCATAACAGCACTATTCATAAGAGGCCAAAAGTGGAAGTAACCTAAACATCTATCCACTGATGAATGGATAAACAAATCTGGTATATCCATGTGTTATGGATTGTACTGTGTCCCCCTTAAAATTCAAAAGCCCTAACTAACCCCCAATGTGACTAGATTTTGAGACAGGGCCTTTAGGGAGGTAGTTAAGGTTAAATGAAGTCAGAATGGTATGCCCCTAATCCTAGTAAGCAGAGGAAGACATTAAAGCTCTTTGTTTTTATGCATGCAAGAGAGGAGGTCATGCAAGGACTAAGCGAAAAGGCAGCTGCCTAGGAGCCACAAAGAGAGGTCACACCATAAACCCACCCTCACAGCACCTTGATGATCATGGACTTCTAGGCTCCCCAACTGTGAGAAAATTGATTTGTTTGTTTAGCCACCCAGTCTGGTATTTTATGGCAGCTGGAGTAATTAATACTTAATGAAATAGAGTATTATTCATACATAGGAAGCAAGTAAGTAATGCTGTATCTTAAGACATAGATGAACCTTGAAAATAAGTTAAAGAAGCCAGACACAAAGGGTTATATATATATTGTATGATTGTATGATTCCACTAAGATGAAATGTGTGCAGACAAGCAGGTCCACAGAGATGGAAAGTAGTTTAATGGCTGCCAAGAAAAGGATGGAGAGACATATTAGGCGGTATGGGATTTCTTTTTAGTGATGGAAAATTTCTGAAATTACATGGTGGTGGTGGTTGCACACACTAAGAATATGCTAAAAATCACTTAGTTTACTGTTCTGTGTATCCATAAATTTAGGTTATTTCACTGTATCACAGTTGGGATTTTGAAACTTAAAGTTTGAAAAAAAGATTAATTTAAAAATGGAGCTGGAGGGTCTCTGACTGGTTTAGTCAGTTGATTGAAATGTCCTAAAATAGAGGTCAGCAAACTTTATGTATAGAGCCAGGCAGTAAATATTTTAGCCTCTGCCAGATATCCAATCTGTTGCAACTACTTAACTCTTCCCTTGAAAGCAGCCATAAACATTATGTATGGATATAGCTGTGACACTACTATATATTCAGAGTATATCTTCCCCAAAGACATATCTAATAATGTCCACAACAGCACTATATGCTGGAAAACATAAACTGGCAACTACCCAAACACCCAACAGGAGAACATGACATATTCATACAGTCAATATACAGTAATGAGAATAAACAAACCATTGTTACAGATTCATAAAAACTGGCAGTGGTAATGGGTATGAAGTTTCACTAATCATATGTGGCTATTTAAATTTTTTAATTACAATTAGGTAAATTTAAGCACTTCTCAATCACACTAACCAAATTTTATTCTTTTTTAAAAAAAATTTTGGCCTCTTGTTTTTTATTTATTTTCACCCATCTTTATTCTTTGGCCTGTGTTGGCCTCCCATCACAGTGGCCTCTCTCGTGGCAGGGCACCGGCTTTGGGTGCAAGCGCTCCAGAGCGCTGGCTCATAATTAGACACATTGGTCCAGCTGTTCCACGGCTTGTAATTAGACACATTGGTCCAGCCGTTCCGCAGCATGTGGTATCTTCCCAGGCCAGGGATCGAACCAGTGCCCTTTGCACTGCAAGGTGGACTCTTTATCCACTGGACCACCAGGGAAGCCCCCCAAATTTTATCCTTAAACTGAAGTGTAGTTGATTCACAATGGCTGTGTTAATTACTGCTGTACAGTGACAAAGTGATTCAGTTATATATATTTAATACTTTTCCATTATGATTTGTCATAGGATATTGAATATAGTTCTGTGTTATACAGTAGGACCTTGTCTTTTATCCATTCTATATATAAAGCCTACATGTGCTAACCCCAGTCCACCACTCCATCCTTCCCTCAACCTCCTCCCCCTTAGAAACCTCCAGTCTGTTCTGTGATTCTGTTTCTTTCATATAGGTTTGTCGTGTTTTAACTGCCACATATAAGTGTGACATCATACGGAATTTGTCTTTCTTACTTCACTTAGCATAATCATCTCTAGTTGCACCCATGCTGCTGTAGATAGCATTATCCCATGCTTCTTTATAGCTGAGTAGTACTCCATGGCATACATAGATATCTTTATCCATCCATCTGTCAATGGACATTTAGGTTTTCCATGTACTGGCTATTGTGAATACTGCTATGAACATAGGGGTACATGTATTCTTTTTAAATTATAGTTTTGTCCAGATAAATGCCCAGGTTTGGGACTGCTGGATTATATGGTAATTCTGCTTTTAGTTTGCTGAGAAACTTCTATACTGTTTTCCACAGTGGCCACACCAGCTTATATTCCCATCAACAGTGCAAGAGGATTCCCTTTTCTCTGTACTCTCTCCAGCATGTGTTATTTGTAGACTTCTTAACGATGGCCATTCTGGTGGGTGTGAGGTGGTACCTCATTATTGTCATGATTTGCATTTCCCTAATAATTAGTGATACTGAGCATCTTTTCATGTGCCCACTGGCCCTCTGTATGTCTCCTTTGAAGAAGTATCTATTTAGCTCTTCTGCCAGTTTTTGGACAGGGTTGTTTGTGTTTTGTTGTTGTTGACCTGTATGGCTGTTTGTATATTTTGGAAATTAAGCCCTTATCAGTCATGTCATTTGCAAACATCTCCTCCTATTCTGTGGGTTGTCTTTTCGTTTTGTTACGGTTTCTTTTATTCTGCAATAGCTTGTATGTTTGATTAGGTCCCTTACTAGCCAAACTTAAATGCTTTATGGCCACATTTAAAGGCTCTATAGCCACATATGACTAGAGGAAACGATTCTGGACAGTGCATATGTAGAACATTTCCTTCAGTCCCCAAATGTCCTATTAGACAGCTTTGCTCTAGTAATCTTTGCTTTTCCTTCTGCCAGGTACCAACAGGCATCACCAGCCTGAGAAACCACTTTAAAATAAATTCATGGTTTAAAGGGCTTTTTGACCCCTGCAGGTGTTGCAGTCACCAGACCAGCTTCACAAAGCCCCTATGTGCTGAGTGAACTACACCCTTTGGTCTTACCTCGAGTGCCACAGTCTAAGGTGCTGCCCATCACCTCAAATCCGGTAAGTCCCACAGGGAGGTGAACAGGAGAACCTAGGACTTTTCTTGTAAAGAAGTTTGCTCGATCATTTGCCTTAATTGTATCACTATGACTTTTTCTCCCCCAGTAAAGTTGTGTTAATCACAGTAATCTAGTGACTCTTTGCAAAGATAACTTTCAGTTTAAAAATTAATAGAAAGTGAGAGTTGATTTGTAATTCTCAGCTCTTTTGAAAAGACATCTATAAGCTATGCAATCCAGATTCACCTACAGTCAGCTCAAGTCAGCTTTGGGAAGAATGAAAGATATGATGAAAAGAGGGGCCAATCTCAGATTTTCTGTGGCCTCAACATTCTATCTTTTGAATTTCTTTTTGACTTCTTCCCTCTTCTTTGTTTTACTTTAACCTACCTGGTTTTTATCTTATTTTTAATACTTGAATCTGTTGACTTTTGCTTTTGGATGTTTAGTAATCATTATCCAGGTGTAAAAGGCAAACTAAAGGGAGCAGGAAATGGTTTCAAAAGGATTTTTTAAAAAGGGTTATTTAAAAGTAAAGTCAGCTTATAAATAACTATACTATACATACTTATAAATTGTATAACACTGTTCATCAATTAAACTTCAATTACAAAATAAATAAATCCAACAAGGCCCATATCTTCTCACATTGGAGGATGACCCAGGTAATCTAAAATTCCTATGATGGTAACAAAATACTTCTATATGTTGAACTAACCTGGTTATGGTTTGGTAGCCTAATCCCTGAAAAGTTAACTTACACTGTTCTGATTGTTAATGACCAAAGGCAGAAGTAACAATCTAAGTATTATTGAGAGAAAGTAGAAGGAAAATGCCTCTTTGGGAGAGGAGGAGCTGGCCAGAAAGGCCCCTGGAATGATTGCCTGTGAGAGAAAACAGATAGCACACTCAGGTGGCAGTGGCAGTCCACGTAAGACTAAATCTTGCTAACAATGGAACAAATAAGATGGGATGCCTTCTAATGAAGTCCTCAGATTTTACACTATTGAGAGCTGACTGCTCCAGGTGTCGAGAATGCGTTAGTTTGTGGAGAGCATAGGATTATATAATAGTAAAAGAGATTATACTAGAGTTTACCCTTATTCTTCCCATTTTTTCTTCTATGCTTTTTTCTAGTGTATTGTAAATAATAATAAAGGGCCTCTCTTCCCTATGAGACTGGCTACTAATTGCCTTGATCTAAGTTGATCAGGCTTTCCCATTTAGAAATGGAGAAGATGACTCTCATCTTGTCATCTTAACAGTGGACTTAGGACCCCAGCTGGGGTCCTGGCCAAGATGTTACAAAAGTTAAGGCATAGGAGAAAAATGGATATATAATCTGATTTTAAAATACTAACTTTTGGCAAAACTGGAAAACCAAGCTGGTATCTTCACCAACCAATGAGAAACATCTTCTTTCGCTATGTAGATGAGCCTCTGTCAAGCAGCAAGTGGTCATCAGCCAAATGTGAATGGTCTCTTGGTTCATGGGATGCCTCTACAGCCAAGAATGGACAAGCTTCTGTAAGAAGTTTAAATTTTAAGACTACAGAGTTTAAGTTGATCACTGAGAAATAAAAGGAAAGCAAAGTCAATCACTGTGCATGTATTGAGCACCTGCCAAGCAACCAGACATATGGGGAGTAGAAACATACAAGGAAAATGGTTTCCACCTTCAAAGAGCTGATAAAGTAACTGTGAGAAGACAAACTAGAAAGAGACCTAACCATCCAGGGCATTCCTGTGACTGAGTGCCAAGTTTGTGTTCACTATGGCACTCCCAAAGAAGGGAAGCATTTTGGTGAGTTAAGTGTAGGTTTTGAACCTGTCCTTAAAAGATGGAAGTGTGTGGATAAGCAGAGAAGAGTAGCAAGGCTATTCTAGGTAAGAAGAATGATGTTGAGAAAGGTTTGGAGACCAGAAAATACATATATTTAGAAGACAAAGCAGACCATTTTTTGCTGTAGTAGGATAGGAGGCAGTAAGTTAGAACTTTAATGTTCTGATCAAAGAGCACTGATGTGATTAGTGGGAAAGGAGAGACTGAAATTAAAGAACGTTGGAGGGTCTTGGATGTCATGTTTCTGAGATCCGTCCATATTGTTGCATGTGTTTCTCCTTTATTGTTCTATTGCAATATACCACAATTTACTTATCCATTCTCCTGTTAATCAACACTTGGGCTGTTTTCCAGGTTGGGACTGTTATATATAAAACAGACTATACATATTCTTATACAGTTGTATTTTTGTGGTCTCATTTGTCAATATCTAGAAGCAAAATGATAACTGTTCAGTTTTTAATTTTGGCCTCTTTTATTGGTTTTTTATTTATTTCTTTTCATCCATCTTTATTCTTTGGCCTGTGTGGGCCTCCCATTGCAGTGGCCTGGCCAAGATGTTACAAAAGTTAAGGCATAGGAGAAAAATGGATATATAATCTGATTTTAAAATACTAACTTTTGGCAAAACTGGAAAACCAAGCTGGTATCTTCACCAACCAATGAGAAACATCTTCTTTCGCTATGTAGATGAGCCTCTGTCAAGCAGCAAGTGGTCATCAGCCAAATGTGAATGGTCTCTTGGTTCATGGGATGCCTCTACAGCCAAGAATGGACAAGCTTCTGTAAGAAGTTTAAATTTTAAGACTACAGAGTTTAAGTTGATCACTGAGAAATAAAAGGAAAGCAAAGTCAATCACTGTGCATGTATTGAGCACCTGCCAAGCAACCAGACATATGGGGAGTAGAAACATACAAGGAAAATGGTTTCCACCTTCAAAGAGCTGATAAAGTAACTGTGAGAAGACAAACTAGAAAGAGACCTAACCATCCAGGGCATTCCTGTGACTGAGTGCCAAGTTTGTGTTCACTATGGCACTCCCAAAGAAGGGAAGCATTTTGGTGAGTTAAGTGTAGGTTTTGAACCTGTCCTTAAAAGATGGAAGTGTGTGGATAAGCAGAGAAGAGTAGCAAGGCTATTCTAGGTAAGAAGAATGATGTTGAGAAAGGTTTGGAGACCAGAAAATACATATATTTAGAAGACAAAGCAGACCATTTTTTGCTGTAGTAGGATAGGAGGCAGTAAGTTAGAACTTTAATGTTCTGATCAAAGAGCACTGATGTGATTAGTGGGAAAGGAGAGACTGAAATTAAAGAACGTTGGAGGGTCTTGGATGTCATGTTTCTGAGATCCGTCCATATTGTTGCATGTGTTTCTCCTTTATTGTTCTATTGCAATATACCACAATTTACTTATCCATTCTCCTGTTAATCAACACTTGGGCTGTTTTCCAGGTTGGGACTGTTATATATAAAACAGACTATACATATTCTTATACAGTTGTATTTTTGTGGTCTCATTTGTCAATATCTAGAAGCAAAATGATAACTGTTCAGTTTTTAATTTTGGCCTCTTTTATTGGTTTTTTATTTATTTCTTTTCATCCATCTTTATTCTTTGGCCTGTGTGGGCCTCCCATTGCAGTGGCCTTTCTCACTGCAGAGCACCGGCTCTGGGTGCATGCGCTTCAGAGCACTGGCTTGTAACTGGACACACCAGTCCAGCTGCTCTGCAGCACGTGGGATCTTCCTGGGCCAGGGATCGAACCAGTGCCCCTTGTACTACAAGGCGGACTCTCTACCCACTGGACCACCAGGGAAGCCCAGTGTTCAATTTTATAATAAACTTCCATAGATGTTTTTAAAAGAATTGTACCATTTTATATTCCCACCAGCAAATGTATGAGTTCAGTTGGGGAGAACAGCAATTTAAATCAGGAATTTGAAAGATTTCACAGCAGTAGAACATAGATTGGATTAAAGCAGGAGGAACTGAAGGTAAGGAGTCTAATGCAGGAGTTCAGGAATGGGCCTATTCTTAAGTTCATAAATAACATGGTTTAGGAGATACCATAAAAGAAATCAAATTCTATAAAAATACGGGAATAAAAGTGAACTCAGATTTCAAGTTCAAGGGAAGACTGGAGGTGGGGATGATGAGTTTAGGGTGTGCTGAGTTTATAATGATGAGCCATATAGAAGAGATCAGATTTGGAGACTGGTCTAGAAGTATGGAGGTGATAAATCCAGCTATGAATGAGTAGTCCAGAGGAAAAATAAAGCTGAACGAAGAGCAGCTAAGGCCTAAACTCCTATAATTAGAAAGTAGGTAGGCTGTGTAAAGAAAGGGCTTAAATGAACGGTTAGGGAAGCAAGACCAGAAAGATCTCTGATGAGTTATGCTCAAGGTTTAGCCCTATCCTGTGATGGGCATTTTTCCTTCAAAGTTCTCCAGACCCCGAGGCTTATTTTGCACCAAAGGACACCAAAATGGCTGAAAGCCTAGAGAACCTGATCAAAGCCAAGAGCACATGGCAAAGCTTTGTTTTTTCACTTTCCCTCCATATCACAGTGTAAGCACTATCTCTTAGGTGCCTTACGGTAGAATCAAATGGTCTCTCATCTGCTTAAAACACAAAAATGAAACACCTAAATCTGCAGGGCAGTTTCAGCTACTGAACTGCTGAATATGGTATTTTATTTATCAGAGTACTTACAGACAGGTATTGTATTTCACAGCTGTTTACACAAACGGGGATCTACTTCCCTGGGCTGCACAAAGCTCTGAACCCATTGCCTGTTCCCAGCTTTCCAGAGTCCCTGCCCTGTGTGCTTCAAGTAGCTCAGAATTTTCATCTCTGCAGCAGGAGCCACACTGGTGCCACACCACTCCTATGCAGCAATACTGGCCTTTCAGCTAAGTCTTTCTGGTGACCTACTTTCAGCATAAAGAATGCTGCAAACATGGTAGGAAGCACATTCCCTGAGGTAAACTTTTGGGAAGCACTTTGGGGTAGCTACCCTACAATTACTGATTACCTTCAGTAAAGGTGTGGTTACCTGCAACCCCTACTGAAGAAGTGACTATGATGCCAGGTGAATAAAGGACTTGCTTTCCCAAGTCTCCGTTCTAGTAAATCATGTGTAAGATTGAAATGATGTCCTTTTTTCAGGTAACACATTCTCATTCAGGAGCTAGATTATGTAACGTCTAACACTAGGTTCTTTATTGATTGTTCTCTTTTTGCTTTTTTCTCTCCTGGATGTACTTGAAGGTCTAAGGCGAGTTCTGTCTCCCTGTACATAGCAGTCTTGATCTCATTGTGGGTTTCTGGTATTTGGCCACTAGAGATCTTGATGACAAGCTACTTACGAGACCTGGGTCCAGTACCATCCTTTCAACTCGGAACTGGCCAAATCGCGCCCTGGACCTTAGTACATCATTCCCGTCATATACAGTGCAGTCCGCCAGGAGACGCAACCCCCCACCACGTACCCTTCATCCCATCAGCACAAGCCATTCACGCGCTGGAACACCAAGACCTGCAGAAGAAATACTCAGAGGACCCCGAGTGTAGGTTTCAAAAGCAGGATTTCTGGAATCTATGGTAAAACTGATGAGAGAATTTTACATAGAGAATGAATTTAAAGATAAGATTGAAATATACGCCTAGACAGTAATCCCTACGTATTCTTATGAGTTATATACTACTTTAAATCTAAAATAGAAAAAATGGGGTTAAATTGGAATAAATATACTGGATCTTCCTACTGATTTAGCTAAACATATTTCCACAAATAAGATGTTGGCTAGAATACTTCAGTGGAACTCACCAAAGAAATAAAAGACATAAATATTTTATTAAAATATTTTCCTTAGTAGGAACATGCTCAGTAAAATTCTTCCCCCAAATAATAATTAATTCTGCTTTAACATTTTTGTTTCATTGACAATGAAAACTTCATAAATCTCGGATAAGTATCTGCTTATACACCAGGAAAAATGTCCCTTAGCCCATCTTAGGAAATAACAATACACCTGTTCTCTTCCCTTTTCCCACCCCATTTGCAAAAAACACACCAAATCAAGGTTTTAAAATAGAATTCTTACATTAATTATTAATTTAAAAACACAATGTTAAGATGGTTGATTTCTAAGACTATGATCAACGGTAGGAGACAATGACACCATGACTGCATTTAGCACGTGTCAGTACTCTCCTAACATTTCTTAATTTTGACTTTTCAATTTCTTGTTACAATTTATTGAATAGATGAAAAACAAATGTCCAAAACCACCAAAAATCTTTGCTTGGGCACCAGAGTTTTCTTTAGCTGCTCTCTATTTTATTATGTTGAAGCAGCTGTATCTATACCAATATAGCTATACATTCACTTGGGTATGAGTGGTCTTGATGTGCAATTAACCTCTCATCCCTCAGACAGTGGTTTTTTCAAAGTGGAAAAATAAAGTTGCTTTGTTTTTCTGGGACATGAAAAGTATTCAGCTTTAATTACTGTCTTGGGCATGAGTAATACTGCACCAGCTCCAAATCTCTTGGAAGGAAGTAAAAGTATAGCAACTTTACCTGGGAATTATAATTTTTACTGAAAAGGACAACCAGAAGGCCCAGAACTGTGAGTTTCATCAGATGTGAAAATAAAAATCCATGAATGCCAGAGAAATAGAAGATAGGGAAAACTGTTTTATTCCAGTTGTCTGTGGGAGAAAGGGTCAACTTCTGTTGTGTGCTCAGGATGACAAAAGAATTTCTGGAATCTATGGTAAAACTGATGAGAGAATTTTACATAGAGAATGAATTTAAAGATAAGATTGAAATATACGCCTAGACAGTAATCCTACTTTTAGAGTTATATACTACTTTAAATCTAAAATAGAAAAATGGGGTTAAATTGGAATAAATATACTGGATCTTCCTACTGATTTAGCTAAACATATTTCCACAAATAAGATGTTGGCTAGAATACTTCAGTGGAACTCACCAAAGAAATAAAAGACATAAATATTTTATTAAAATATTTTCCTTAGTAGGAACATGCTCAGTAAAATTCTTCCCCCAAATAATAATTAATTCTGCTTTAACATTTTTGTTTCATTGACAATGAAAACTTCATAAATCTCGGATAAGTATCTGCTTATACACCAGGAAAAATGTCCCTTAGCCCATCTTAGGAAATAACAATACACCTGTTCTCTTCCCTTTTCCCACCCCATTTGCAAAAAACACACCAAATCAAGGTTTTAAAATAGAATTCTTACATTAATTATTAATTTAAAAACACAATGTTAAGATGGTTGATTTCTAAGACTATGATCAACGGTAGGAGACAATGACACCATGACTGCATTTAGCACGTGTCAGTACTCTCCTAACATTTCTTAATTTTGACTTTTCAATTTCTTGTTACAATTTATTGAATAGATGAAAAACAAATGTCCAAAACCACCAAAAATCTTTGCTTGGGCACCAGAGTTTTCTTTAGCTGCTCTCTATTTTATTATGTTGAAGCAGCTGTATCTATACCAATATAGCTATACATTCACTTGGGTATGAGTGGTCTTGATGTGCAATTAACCTCTCATCCCTCAGACAGTGGTTTTTTCAAAGTGGAAAAATAAAGTTGCTTTGTTTTTCTGGGACATGAAAAGTATTCAGCTTTAATTACTGTCTTGGGCATGAGTAATACTGCACCAGCTCCAAATCTCTTGGAAGGAAGTAAAAGTATAGCAACTTTACCTGGGAATTATAATTTTTACTGAAAAGGACAACCAGAAGGCCCAGAACTGTGAGTTTCATCAGATGTGAAAATAAAAATCCATGAATGCCAGAGAAATAGAAGATAGGGAAAACTGTTTTATTCCAGTTGTCTGTGGGAGAAAGGGTCAACTTCTGTTGTGTGCTCAGGATGACGTTTCAACAAAAAAATAAGAAAGTATTATAATGAAAGACCAAAACTTTAATTCTCCAAAATCCTTTGAAATCTCTTCACTTAAAACTGTAGGCAGTTTTAAAGCTTTCTGTGCATGACAGTAAACTCATCTATTCAATTTATTTGATCCTTATTGGTTTTCTTATACTGTAATGACTTTATGTTTTCATATCTTGGTTTTGGCTGGTGGGATCTGCAGCCCAGTGGCAGCTGACTCGCTCTCCTCTCCCTCACCAATGCTGCTGAGTCGAAATAATCCACTGCCACCTATTGGCACAGCTGAAGTTGAACACTTGAGCACTGTGGGGCCACAAAGGCAAATGGTACGTCTCCTTGCCCTCCCATGTTTGTAAAACCTTGTGGTCAGCAATCATGCAGGATCTGTGCTCTGGTCTTGATTTAGTATGTTTTGTCAAAGTACAAATTTTACTCTGATTTATGACAATGGGATTGGAGCTGCTCAGTCTGCAGTTACAATCACCTGTTAGGTTTGATATAGGACATGCACAGTCCCCACTACAAATTAACTGTTTCTGTAATTCTTGTCTCTTCTGCAGAAAACTCACAGCAATTCCAGTCGAGCTCGGTGCAATGGTGGATAAGCCTAAACATCAGGAGCCCCAGGAGGCTCCTTTCACCCAACTTTTCTCCAGGCCCAACACAACTCAGTCATTTTTGGTAGCGTGACATACTTCCTCTGTTGTCTTGATAGCTGAGGAAAGGTGGTCTTGATGTGCAATTAACCTCTCATCCCTCAGACAGTGGTTTTTCAAAGTGGAAAAATAAAGTTGCTTTGTTTTTCTGGGACATGAAAAGTATTCAGCTTTAATTACTGTCTTGGGCATGAGTAATACTGCACCAGCTCCAAATCTCTTGGAAGGAAGTAAAAGTATAGCAACTTTACCTGGGAATTATAATTTTTACTGAAAAGGACAACCAGAAGGCCCAGAACTGTGAGTTTCATCAGATGTGAAAATAAAAATCCATGAATGCCAGAGAAATAGAAGATAGGGAAAACTGTTTTATTCCAGTTGTCTGTGGGAGAAAGGGTCAACTTCTGTTGTGTGCTCAGGATGACGTTTCAACAAAAAAATAAGAAAGTATTATAATGAAAGACCAAAACTTTAATTCTCCAAAATCCTTTGAAATCTCTTCACTTAAAACTGTAGGCAGTTTTAAAGCTTTCTGTGCATGACAGTAAACTCATCTATTCAATTTATTTGATCCTTATTGGTTTTCTTATACTGTAATGACTTTATGTTTTCATATCTTGGTTTTGGCTGGTGGGATCTGCAGCCCAGTGGCAGCTGACTCGCTCTCCTCTCCCTCACCAATGCTGCTGAGTCGAAATAATCCACTGCCACCTATTGGCACAGCTGAAGTTGAACACTTGAGCACTGTGGGGCCACAAAGGCAAATGGTACGTCTCCTTGCCCTCCCATGTTTGTAAAACCTTGTGGTCAGCAATCATGCAGGATCTGTGCTCTGGTCTTGATTTAGTATGTTTTGTCAAAGTACAAATTTTACTCTGATTTATGACAATGGGATTGGAGCTGCTCAGTCTGCAGTTACAATCACCTGTTAGGTTTGATATAGGACATGCACAGTCCCCACTACAAATTAACTGTTTCTGTAATTCTTGTCTCTTCTGCAGAAAACTCACAGCAATTCCAGTCGAGCTCGAAGTGCAATGGTGGATAAGCCTAAACATCAGGAGCCCCAGGAGAGGCTCCTTTCACCCAACTTTTTCTCCAGGCCCAACACAACTCAGTCATTTTTGGTAGCGTGACATACTTCCTCTGTTGTCTTGATAGCTGAGGAAATGGGAAAAAAGTAGTCTGGCAGACTTAAGGCTTTACATGGTGGCTTAATTAATAAAAGCTGAAGTTCTAATAAACAGTGTTTTACATTTTAAGTATATTTTGTTGAAACTCTGGTCTCTGCCACTCATTCTTTTTAACTTGTAAAAATAAGGTAAAATGCCTTATATATGAATAGCGAATTCTAAAGAATTTAAAGTTTAGATATTTCTGTGAATAAGCAAAAACAAGTATTAACCCCAGGGGATATCAGATTAGTGTTAACTTCATTCTCTTAGCATTGGTCTGAAGGAGATACACAAAAAGTGGCATCAGATTATGATGTGGGCTGGTAGATGGACAAGGTAAGACTTCCAGAGTTTTTTGTTAATTGGTATTTGAAATGCTAACACTGTCTTACCACTGAATGTACATTTACTAGTCTTTTTACTTTTAATCAACAGAAAAAAAACCTGATTGGGATTGGAGGTCATCCACTGACCTTGCTCAAAACTAAGCCAGAAGCCCACTCTCATTGCATTCACTTTGGGCAAGAGAGCCCAGGAACTGACTTGGGGCACACTTAGTGCCCAGGAACCAGGCACCCACGTCCTCAGTCAGTTTTCAAGACAGTGGTGTTTACAATCCACTTATTCAAACTCATAACCCTTAGACTGTAACAGCCTAAAGCACTGTAGGACCTTTCCTCCATTAGGAGAGTGGTGAGAATAAGTGAAGTTCTCTAGGGCTGCCAAAATTAATCAGCACAAACAGGGTGGCTTAAAACAACAGAAATGTATTCTCTGAGAATAAATGGCAGAGCCAATTAAGTCCAGCTGTCAGCAGAGACACATCCCCAGGCTCTAAGGAAGAGTCTATTTCACCTGTTAGGTTTGATATAGGACATGCACAGTCCCCACTACAAATTAACTGTTTCTGTAATTCTTGTCTCTTCTGCAGAAAACTCACAGCAATTCCAGTCGAGCTCGAAGTGCAATGGTGGATAAGCCTAAACATCAGGAGCCCCAGGAGAGGCTCCTTTCACCCAACTTTTCTCCAGGCCCAACACAACTCAGTCATTTTTGGTAGCGTGACATACTTCCTCTGTTGTCTTGATAGCTGAGGAAATGGGAAAAAAGTAGTCTGGCAGACTTAAGGCTTTACATGGTGGCTTAATTAATAAAAGCTGAAGTTCTAATAAACAGTGTTTTACATTTTAAGTATATTTTGTTGAAACTCTGGTCTCTGCCACTCATTCTTTTTAACTTGTAAAAATAAGGTAAAATGCCTTATATATGAATAGCGAATTCTAAAGAATTTAAAGTTTAGATATTTCTGTGAATAAGCAAAAACAAGTATTAACCCCAGGGGATATCAGATTAGTGTTAACTTCATTCTCTTAGCATTGGTCTGAAGGAGATACACAAAAAGTGGCATCAGATTATGATGTGGGCTGGTAGATGGACAAGGTAAGACTTCCAGAGTTTTTTGTTAATTGGTATTTGAAATGCTAACACTGTCTTACCACTGAATGTACATTTACTAGTCTTTTACTTTTAATCAACAGAAAAAAACCTGATTGGGATTGGAGGTCATCCACTGACCTTGCTCAAAACTAAGCCAGAAGCCCACTCTCATTGCATTCACTTTGGGCAAGAGAGCCCAGGAACTGACTTGGGGCACACTTAGTGCCCAGGAACCAGGCACCCACGTCCTCAGTCAGTTTTCAAGACAGTGGTGTTTACAATCCACTTATTCAAACTCATAACCCTTAGACTGTAACAGCCTAAAGCACTGTAGGACCTTTCCTCCATTAGGAGAGTGGTGAGAATAAGTGAAGTTCTCTAGGGCTGCCAAAATTAATCAGCACAAACAGGGTGGCTTAAAACAACAGAAATGTATTCTCTGAGAATAAATGGCAGAGCCAATTAAGTCCAGAATCGAGATGTCAGCAGAGACACAATCCCCTCTGCAGGCTCTAAGGAAGAGTCTTTTCTTGCCTCTATCCTAGCTCTTGGGCTGTTCAGCTTACTGCCTGTTTTTGATAAGCTTTCTTAGAGCAGAGCCAGCACTCATTCAGCTGTGAACTGTCTATGGCTGCTTCCTACTGTAACAGTAGGACTGGTTAGTTCCAGTGACAGCACGCACCACAGAACCTAAAACATTTACTGTCTGGTCCTCAACAAAAAAAAAGTTGCTGACCCTTGATAGAAAACAAGGGCTTCATGAGGAGGTCAAAAGGTTTAAAAAAAAAAAAAAAGCTCATATCTCTTATTCCAATGCTGGCAGGAAACTGAGAGGGCTGAGAGGGATGTGTTTATTCCAGAAGTACCACCAGGATGGCATTAATAGCTTTTTTTTTAGCATCTGCATTTGGATATTTTAGTTGTATCTTAAAATCTTTAAATCCCTTGAGGTAGTTTTGAAATGTTTGAGTGCCGTATTGAGTTCCATATTAAGCAAGGAGGTAGTCATGGGTGTTTCAGTGTTGCTGAAAAGGCTCAATTCTGTTGTTTTAACAGTCAGCAGACAATGGAAATTTGATTCAAATTCCCTTGACAGCCAATCATAAGCATTTAGAAATATTGAACCATAGGAATCATTTACAAATGCTAAGATTTTCTTAAAGATATATTAATAAAGTTGCCAAACTTGCAATTTTTATGAGTTAACTATTGCTCTGTGGGCTGCTGGCTTGGGATTTTTAACTTGGAATGTAAGACTCGGCCAACTTGTCTCTCCGACTGGCAGACGATGCCAATTACATTGCTGTCCCAGTTTAGGACTTTCCCTTGTAAACCAACTAACACACTACCTCCGGGAGAAGTCACATTGTAAGAACTGACTCATCTTCTTTTTTGCAGCCGGACACACAGTATCACCGTTCCTGTGCTGCTGAGTATCCTCATCAGGCTCGCCCTGGTAGGGGATCTGTGGGGACAGGTGGGGCCATGGCTCTTATTTTACTATAGTGTGGTTAAGATCTTGCCTTTTTTTCCCATGCTTACAACTTTTCTTTCCTGCAGATTTTCTATTATGCTTGCCTGCATCTTTGTAAAATGACCTCAAATTCATTTTTGAATATGGTATATAGTAATAAAAAAAACAGAGAAGAACTCAACTGCTCAAAGCCAAAAAGTTCCAGATTTGTTTTCTCATATATAAATTAAACTCTTGCCATTCTGGCAGAGTAAACAGTACTTTTTTTTTTTTTTAATTTATTTTTGGCTGTGTTGGGTCTTAGTTGTGGCAAGTGGGACCTTTTTGTTGCGGCACGTAGGCTTCTCTAGTTGAGACCTGGGGGCTTAGTAGTTGTGGCAGGGCATGTAGGATCTTAGTTCCTGGATGAGGAATTGAACCTGTATTCCTTGCATTGCAAGGCAGATTCTTAACCACTGGACTACCAGGGAAGCCCCATTTTATTTTTAGTCTAAAAAATTTAACCCAAATAAGTCATTTTTTTATAACATTCAAACACTGCATGGATTTTATCATGTAGGCAAAAACTCGTATTGCTGTGGATTAAACTGCTCTGATCAGTTAAACCGCTAGGCCAAGGTAAGAAAAGAAATTCAGGGCTTCCCTGGTGGTCCAGTGGGTAAAGACACCACCTTGCAATGCAAGGGGCTCTGGTTCAACCCTTGGCCTGGGAAGGTCCCACGTGCTGTGGAGCAGCTGGACCAGTGTGTCCAATTAAGGAGCCAGCGCTCTGGAGCACATGCGCCCAGAGCCGGTGCTCTGTGACAAGAGGCCACTGTGATGGGAGGCCCACACAGGCCAAATAAGGATGGATGAAAATAAATAAATAAAAAAAACAGTAACAGGCCAAAATTTAAAAAAAAAAAAAAAAAATCACAATGTTAAGACACAAGGAGTCTGATTCTGTCCCATTAACTTTTTTATCTTCTAAGTTATATTCTAGGTTCTATTTTCATAAGAGTGATGAGAGAGAATTTAAGAATGTCAGAATTCTTCTATAATGGTCCTCTTAGCACCATCAGGGTCATTTTCTCCTTATGTTACAGCTGAAATTTAGAATTACTGGGCAGTTGAAATGTTTCCTGTTAATAATAAGATTAATCCGCAAGTATGTTAAAAAGCAACCTGCCTGAAATCATCTCTGTAGTTGAAGTGAATCATCTCTTAGTTCAGGGTCCTGGTAGCATCGCTGGTAGTCTTTGAATGCTGTCAGCAGAGTCTCTTCTTGATCAGTCCTCAGAGAAGCACTGCTGTCTCTGAGCTAGTTATTACCTCTGGCCATGCTGATGGTCAGGTATAACTAGCGTAATCTTTAGGTAAATGAAACAGGTATTTTAGCCCTTTTTAATTAGTGGCTGTTTGCTAAACTTAAACTACTGCTTTCATATCTCATATAGATTGTTTGTTTTTACATGATAAAATAGGCAAATGTGATTATTATTGCCTTGGTAAATATAAACTTTACTGTTCAGTCACAATCTCCTAATTTAAAGTCTCACTGATAAACTGGAGCAAAAAAGCCTGTACATAAGAGCTCAAGATGATCAAATCTTGAATGTCTGTTAATGTTACTCTATAATGTCATCTTTGTCTGTCAGGTCCTCAGTTACAAGGATCTACAAAATCTCAAAACAGAGGTGGACCAATCTCTAGGACCAGGCAGGGACCGTAAGGCGAATGAGAAGAAACTGCTTCAGGCTGTGGGGAACACATGAGAAGATTTCACAAACCAGTGTCCAGTCATCTCATGATCCAGAATATGTATACAACAGACAACTTGAAACCATCTTCATGGAGAATTGTTTTGGTACAACAGATTGAGAACAGTATTGGCCAAAGACTACATGGGTACTGTTTCTATCTCCAGTTACGGCCTTCTTTCAGCATAAGCTAACCATTTCACTGGACAGTAAAGTTTACACCCAAAGAAGTAACAAATGAATAATTTCTTCCAAATCAATGCTTATGTTGTCTGTTAACAATGATCGGTTCAGTTAGTACAGGACTCAGTCAGACTATAAAAAGTAGGAAATTGATAACATTACCACTGGGTTTGGAATACTTCTGCTTGTTAATTTCTGAAGAGGTATACTCACTTTTAAGTCATTTTTTAGGAGATTATAGCTCTGTAAAAAAAAATCTAAGCTACTCATCAAACAGATGTGATTCCTAAAGTTTTCTCTTAGAGGTCCAATTCCATGTAAGGCAAGGATGAATAACTAAAGATATAAATATTGAGCACTAGTGTAAAAGCAACCTATGTAATAAATAATGGATTTTTTTTCCAGGTAGGACAACTCAGCCTCACAACACCTGCTTGACATCAGGTTATGCTTCTTTTCTTCTCAAAGACTGTAGTGGTCATATTTTTTTCCCAAATATTATACCCACCTTGCTAGATTTTCTCCTGCAGGTCTAAGAAAGTCAATTCCAAATTTACAGAATCTATTAGTGAGCCAACAAGACACGACTTAAAATTTCCAAAACCCTGCAATTTTGTCCAGCATAAACATAATGCTAAGAGCAAAGGAAGAGAATTTTGACCTTCTGATTTTCACATGGATTTTTCCTGAGTACACTCATGAATGAAGCAATGGTTTTACCTATGGCTTAAATTTATTTAAATTTCACTGAATTTTAATTCCGATGCTCATACTGGGTTTAGATCTTACTATTGATCTTCAGAGTTGATAAATTCAAAGGATCATAAATTGGGGTAGTTTTATTATTTTCAAGTGTTCTAAGGCTATCATATGAAGACAGATGCATCAAACAACCTGCATTAGACTGTATTTTTACTACAATTAAAGAGTATGTTTTTAACCTATTCATAATCACAAACTGAACACATCATGTGCTTACCTCAGATAAATTATGATACATGAATCTCAGTAACAGAAGGCTTGTTTTGTGCATATGGTACTGAATGTATTAGCTTACAAATCAGAGATTTTAAGTTGAACACTGTCTAAAAACTTCCCAAATAGTCTAATGAATTCACACTGATTCTACTAAATATAAAGGAAAATCTCTGTACTATTCTCACAAATCAATACCAAAGTACATGATGATAAACCACTGGATCAGGATAGCTTGCCTTCCAAGGTTAGAGTTTATAGAGTCAGAAGGAGCCACTAAACAAGTCATTTAGCCCAGCTCCCTCACCCTTTTATAGAGGAGGAAACAAGTTCTGACAAGCTCAGTGCCCTAAGGACATTCAGCAGTTACAGGGAGCATAATGGCATCTCTTAATGCAACTTAAACCAAACTATCTGCTACAGTGCTGACTAGGCCTACTTTTCTTCTCTCTTGTTTATCCTAAGCACTATTCATATATTTTATAGATCATCTTTTAAATGTGAACACATTGGGATTATTTAAAAAGCTCTGGGAACTTAACAGTCATGTTTTACTTGTTTGTTTAATCTTGTACAGTTCTTACAAAAGGGCCTGAAAATCTGAACACCTGTTTCTCCTATATATCTCAAGCAAAAAATGCCAAACTTGGTTGCGTAGGAAAAAAAGGAGAGTCTATGCAAGAACATTAAGATTGAAATCACACTGGCAAGTATTTGGAAAGTAGATGTCCAGCAAGTACGTTGAAGGCACGGTAGAGTACATGCCCTAAAAAACACACGCCACTGAATACCCTGCAGTGCCATTTTGCCATTTTTTGGGTGGCAAAATGACAGCTGCTAAAAGTGGTAGGGACAGATCTGTATTCTAAATACAGCTCCTTGTACAGAAGATGCACAGAAAACTGCTGTCAGGAAGCATTCACCCCCCTGCTCCCTCAATGATCACCACCAAACTCCTTCATAGGAAGACCTCACAGAGTGTCAGCATCTTTCTAGGATATTCTAAGACCAGGCTAAGAGAGTCTACTTGGTTTAGACAGTTGATCTGAATAATTTAGGCTTGAAAGACAACTTTTCTCAAGGGTTATCATGTGCTTACCTCAGATAAATTATGATACATGAATCTCAGTAACAGAAGGCTTGTTTTGTGCATATGGTACTGAATGTATTAGCTTACAAATCAGAGATTTTAAGTTGAACACTGTCTAAAAACTTCCCAAATAGTCTAATGAATTCACACTGATTCTACTAAATATAAAGGAAAATCTCTGTACTATTCTCACAAATCAATACCAAAGTACATGATGATAAACCACTGGATCAGGATAGCTTGCCTTCCAAGGTTAGAGTTTATAGAGTCAGAAGGAGCCACTAAACAAGTCATTTAGCCCAGCTCCCTCACCCTTTTATAGAGGAGGAAACAAGTTCTGACAAGCTCAGTGCCCTAAGGACATTCAGCAGTTACAGGGAGCATAATGGCATCTCTTAATGCAACTTAAACCAAACTATCTGCTACAGTGCTGACTAGGCCTACTTTTCTTCTCTCTTGTTTATCCTAAGCACTATTCATATATTTTATAGATCATCTTTTAAATGTGAACACATTGGGATTATTTAAAAAGCTCTGGGAACTTAACAGTCATGTTTTACTTGTTTGTTTAATCTTGTACAGTTCTTACAAAAGGGCCTGAAAATCTGAACACCTGTTTCTCCTATATATCTCAAGCAAAAAATGCCAAACTTGGTTGCGTAGGAAAAAAAGGAGAGTCTATGCAAGAACATTAAGATTGAAATCACACTGGCAAGTATTTGGAAAGTAGATGTCCAGCAAGTACGTTGAAGGCACGGTAGAGTACATGCCCTAAAAAACACACGCCACTGAATACCCTGCAGTGCCATTTTGCCATTTTTTGGGTGGCAAAATGACAGCTGCTAAAAGTGGTAGGGACAGATCTGTATTCTAAATACAGCTCCTTGTACAGAAGATGCACAGAAAACTGCTGTCAGGAAGCATTCACCCCCCTGCTCCCTCAATGATCACCACCAAACTCCTTCATAGGAAGACCTCACAGAGTGTCAGCATCTTTCTAGGATATTCTAAGACCAGGCTAAGAGAGTCTACTTGGTTTAGACAGTTGATCTGAATAATTTAGGCTTGAAAGACAACTTTTCTCAAGGGTTGAGTTGACTTTTATCTTCAAATCTTGACTGTATCTTGCCTAAAAAGGCATGAACGCCTAAGCACTTCTGAAGAGAATATTCCATTATTTCTTTTCTTTCTTGTGAGTCGTTTTTTTCCCTCCTCGTTTGGAAGGTTTGCAGTACTTTGCTTCCATCTGAGCCAGAAAACTGTCCATTTCCTTTTGCCGATCCTTTTGTCTGCTCTGTTTAAGAAGTTAAAACACAAGCTTTCAAAACTCAAGACTATCCAGAGTTAGAAGTATTTAGTAGTTGCCAGGCGCTGATGGAAAGGGAGAATGAGAAGTGACTGCTAGTGGATAAGGGGTTTGTGCATCAGCATTATCTAATTATCTAATGCTGATGATTATAAAACCTGACCAATGCACTAGAAACCACTAAATTGTACCTTTGAACTGTACATTTTAAAAGGATGACTATATCGTACCTGAATGTCTTAAAAGATGAAAACAATTTAATGCTCACAATACTATACACTCCAAAGAAAATAACAGTAGGAATCAGAACATGAAAAAAGTGGTGGCAACTTTCACAGATAACCTGCACGTTTACCTGAATGACTGCTTTCAAGTTATCCACTCCTTCAACAAGCCCCAACTCCTTCCTGCTCATTTCTGCTTCTTTAGCCTCTTCCTGAGCCTAAAACAGAAACTCGTGTGAGACACTGTGGCAACCTACCAAATACTAAAAATACACCCTCTTTCCCCAAAGACCCTTTCAATCTGAAGATTATATAAATTAAAAGAATAAAATCAAGCTGTAGATCCTCTGGTCCCAATAAGCATTTCTAAGTGTTGCCCATTTGTATTTGTTAGGGTAAGCAGGTCATTTGGTTTCATAAACCATAGGGGGACAGGAAGGAGAACAAACTGCTAGAAGAGCTAAGAAAGGTCACTTAAACAAGGAGGCCCTTAAAAATGTAGCCAGGATACAGGTACCTCAGGTTCCTCCTCTGGAAACCAAATTTACTACATGTGACTTGTGGCAGGCATGAGAGCAACCCTGGTTTAAAATTACCCTAAGTAGTTAGGATAAACTCTACAAAGTCTGTTTTAACACTTCTTTACCAGGTTTCAAAGCCTCTTGCCAAATTTTACTAGGGCACTGCTTCCAAACCAACTACAAGAATGCCTTGGGAAAGGTTATAAGTTTATTTTCCAGGGCAACAACTAAGACTATAAAAGGTCCCAATCTCCATAGAATTTTCCAAATAGCAATGAATACTATTAATACTAAGACTGATGATACATTAGGACCGTGTTACACCCATGAAGAAACAGTTTCCACTGCCTACTTTTTTTTATTTTTTTAAAAATGTTGGTCTCTTTTATTGATTTTTTTATCCATTCATTTTCATCCACCTTTACTCTTTGGCTTGTGTGGGCCTCCCATCGCAGCAGCCCCTCTTGCCTCGGGCTCACAATTGGACACACCAGTCCAGCCGCTCCATGGTACATGGAATCCTCCCGGTCCAGGGATCAAACTGGTGCCCCTGGCACTGCAAGGCAGACTCTTTACCCACTGGACCACCAGGGAAGTCCCTCCCTCCACTACCTACTTTTAGTCTTGTATTCAGTTTCTTTCTTTTAATACTGTTTTCTCCCTCTTAAAGTTTGCAGGACTCTTTTCAAAACTATGCCATTCTCCACTCCACCCCCCAAAGTCTAGGGAAGTCTCTCAAACCTATTATTGTATACAGCCATACTCACAGATTTCAATCTGCAAGATCCCTAACAAGCCCCAACTCCTTCCTGCTCATTTCTGCTTCTTTAGCCTCTTCCTGAGCCTAAAACAGAAACTCGTGTGAGACACTGTGGCAACCTACCAAATACTAAAAATACACCCTCTTTCCCCAAAGACCCTTTCAATCTGAAGATTATATAAATTAAAAGAATAAAATCAAGCTGTAGATCCTCTGGTCCCAATAAGCATTTCTAAGTGTTGCCCATTTGTATTTGTTAGGGTAAGCAGGTCATTTGGTTTCATAAACCATAGGGGGACAGGAAGGAGAACAAACTGCTAGAAGAGCTAAGAAAGGTCACTTAAACAAGGAGGCCCTTAAAAATGTAGCCAGGATACAGGTACCTCAGGTTCCTCCTCTGGAAACCAAATTTACTACATGTGACTTGTGGCAGGCATGAGAGCAACCCTGGTTTAAAATTACCCTAAGTAGTTAGGATAAACTCTACAAAGTCTGTTTTAACACTTCTTTACCAGGTTTCAAAGCCTCTTGCCAAATTTTACTAGGGCACTGCTTCCAAACCAACTACAAGAATGCCTTGGGAAAGGTTATAAGTTTATTTTCCAGGGCAACAACTAAGACTATAAAAGGTCCCAATCTCCATAGAATTTTCCAAATAGCAATGAATACTATTAATACTAAGACTGATGATACATTAGGACCGTGTTACACCCATGAAGAAACAGTTTCCACTGCCTACTTTTTTTTATTTTTTTAAAAATGTTGGTCTCTTTTATTGATTTTTTTATCCATTCATTTTCATCCACCTTTACTCTTTGGCTTGTGTGGGCCTCCCATCGCAGCAGCCCCTCTTGCCTCGGGCTCACAATTGGACACACCAGTCCAGCCGCTCCATGGTACATGGAATCCTCCCGGTCCAGGGATCAAACTGGTGCCCCTGGCACTGCAAGGCAGACTCTTTACCCACTGGACCACCAGGGAAGTCCCTCCCTCCACTACCTACTTTTAGTCTTGTATTCAGTTTCTTTCTTTTAATACTGTTTTCTCCCTCTTAAAGTTTGCAGGACTCTTTTCAAAACTATGCCATTCTCCACTCCACCCCCCAAAGTCTAGGGAAGTCTCTCAAATCTATTATTGTATACAGCCATACTCAGTTTCACCTAAGAAAACAACAGCCAACTTTGACAGCTTGAATCTAGACAGATGTAGCCTATGAGTCAAAATGATGATCTTGATAAACACGCCACTTCTCTTAACTCACTACACATATCAGGTTTTTCCTGCGTCTCTTTACCTAAAAGCTGCAGACCTACCTCCACCTCCAATTCAGCTATACGAAAAAGTACCCACCAACGAGCTCCAGTCTTACATGTCTGCTCTCCCAGGCGCGGCCATTAGGGAAGCCAGGTTGAGGCAATAGGGACTTTAATACCAGTCTGGTCTTTCCCAAAACACCAGGGGCACAGATGTTTATTCCCTTGAATCTGCTCCCTCCTGAACCCCAGATGTCCTTAGGTCCTGCTATTGTCCTTACCCTCACCAACTCCAGTTTAATACAGGTGTAAAGGACACACAAGCCACAATCCTTTATACTCCATGAAAGTGTACCTCAAAGGGTGTTTGGAAATACACAGCAAAATAAAATGCTTTTTCCTTTTTTTCAAATGTATATTCTGGGTCATCCAACTCAAGAATCAAACTGGGCAAGAATTAACAAGACACAGTCTCTGTCACCTTCTCCGCACCCCTAGAATCACTGAGAGCCTAAATGTCTGGACTCCATTCCTTTATCTCCTTAGAAATGCCTCAGCAAGGGGAAAAGAACTGGCCCATATGAAAACTATTTCAGTGCTATTTTAAAATGATACTGATTATCTAATCCATGCAGTAAAATTCTCCTGAGCAGAAAAGTAGGAAAAAAAAGTTTTTCTTAATGCTCGTTTAATTATATGAAAACTAGAAAACAAATTAACCCCTATTTCAGCGGTTTTCTATCATTTTCATTATTATAAATATTCTCATATTCTTTGGAGAAGCAGTCAAGATATAAATAGCAAATAGTATTCAAACTCTTACCCTCCTTTTCCTTGCATTCATCTTCTGCTTTGATTCTTTGACAAAGGCATTATAGGATGGGACCTCTCCAGCGTCAATGGCCTGTTGAATAATGTTCCTTATCCTGGGTTCCTCTGTGTACCGCACACACAGTACAGACTCCATGATCTGATCCATGTCACCCTTGAAGTCCAGATAGGCCTGTTTTATATCAGCCAGCTCTTCTTCAGAACCTTTGTATGTTTTCTCAAAAGCCTGAATGTCTTCTAGTGATATCTGAACAAATAAGAGGCAAATGCTGTAACATTGAGAAGCTTTTTTTTTTAACTTTTTTTTTTTTTTTTTGGTCACTTCTATTGGTCTTTCATTTATTTCCATCTTTGTTCTTTGGCCTGTGTGGGCCTCCCATTGCAGTGGCCTCTCTCGCTGCAGAGCACCAGCTCCCGGTGCATGCGCTCCACAGCGCTGGCTCGGTAGTTGGACACATCGATCCAGCAGCTCTGCCGCAAGTAAGATCTTCCCAGGCCAGGGATCGAACTGGCGCCCCCTGCACTGCAAGGCGGTGTCTTTACCCACTGGACCACCAGGGAAGCCCGAGACGTTTATTTTAAATAAAAGGAATACCAGAAAAAAGTAAATTTCGGTATCGAAATGTTTCTCCCCAAATATGACAACTGTCTGAGTTGAAATTGTTACAAGGAACTAAATTTTCTATGCCAAAGGTTTTCCAGAGTTCTCCCTAGTCCAACACTTACAACTGCTAAGCTACACATCAGGAAAATTTAAATGAAGTTTCCAAAGATGGGAAGAGACCCAGAAAAATACTAAGGACTTACACCTGGATTTGTAAAATAAGGCACACTTATAAGAATTAAATGTTCCCCTTTCATTACACTCTACATCAACAGAAAGGTAAAAGCCCATTTCAGTAAGAGTGTGTGTATGTATGTATTCACGTGCATGTGTTATGGATACACACATATACGCATGATTCAACCTAACGGTTAGGTAAGTTTTCCCTCTGTCAAAGATCCTTAAGTAGCTATCTCTTTCCCAGGAATGCCTGTTTTGTGTATGTGTCTATTAATATTTCGAGACCAAATTAAAAACCCTCATTCTTAATAATACAAAACGCAAGGCCTTAAGAGGCATTCAATAAACGTTTGTTGAATGAACGATAATAACAGTCACAAGGAAATTTCCACAGTTCTTTACCTTTTTAAACAGTAATCTCCAATAGGCCTCCCAGTCCCGGTCTTGGCTGAGTACATCAGAATCCTCGTCCACTGTTCCCTGTTCATCATATACTGCTCTCTGCTCTTTGTCACTCAGAACGGAATAGACTTTCCCAAGTATCTGCGGGAAAGAGTGCACTAAAATCACCTCGGCGCCTTTCACGAAACCGCGCCGCGAGAAATAAAGATTAGAAAACGCCAGGCCAGGTTCGGCTCCCTCCACCCGGGAGAGGACGGGCGGCCATTAAGACGGAGAGAAGCCCGGTTTGCCCGTGGAGCGGGGTCTAGCGCACCTGGAAGCGGCGGGTGGCTTCTTCCTTATCGCCTTCGCCCACACGGTCCGGGTGCACCTGCAGGGACACCTTGTGATAGCCGCGTCGCACCTCGCCGTCTGAGGCCTCGCGCCTAACGCCCAACACTTGGTAAAGGTCGGCGGTGCCAAACACTTCTTCGCACAGCTCCAGAAGCCCCATGGCCAGCAGCGGTGCGAATCCGGAAGCTGGATCAGTGAAAACACCGGATCCCAGAGACGCTGAGTAGAGCTCAAGAGCGCCTACCTTTTCCCGCGCAAAAAGCCCGGGGCGGTGGCGTCACAAGAGGCGCCGGAAGGGGCGGGGTCGCGACGCCGCGCTTTACGGCTGTTGCAAAATGGAGGCATAGCCCAGATGGGGCTGGCCAGGATTGAGCTAGAGAATGGAGCCGGGTTCTCTGGTCTCTCCTAGCGTGTCCACCACGTCCTCTCCTCGCCTTATACTAGAAATCCGTACATTTTCCCCAGGGTCCACGTTCAGTTTTTTGCAACAGTGTAAACGTTCGTATTAGGCTGAACCAATTTAGTGCCTTCTTTTTCTTTTCCCAAGTAAAAAAACAGTAACATCAGCATTTGGCAATCTTATATGGTTTAAATTTGAGGATCACAACAAATTGTGGAAAATTCTTAAAGTAATGGAAATGCCATACCACTTCACCTGCCTCCTGAGAAACCTGTATGCAGGTTAAGAAGCAACAGTTATGGCTGGACATGGAACAACCAAGTGGTTCAAAACTGGAAAAAGAGTACTTCAAGACAGTACATTGTTACCCTGCTTTTTAAAATTATATGCGGAATACGTCATGCGAAATGCCGGACTGGATGAATCACAAGCTGGAATCAAGTTTGCCTGGAGAAATATCAACAACCTCAGATATATAGATAACATCACTCTAATGGCCAACGAGGAACTAAAGAGCCCCTTGATTGAGAGTGAAAGAGGAGTGAAAAAGCTGGTTTAAAACTCAACATTCAAAAACCTAAGATCGTGGCATCTGATCCCATCACTTCATGGCAAATAGATGGGGGCAAAAAATGGAAACAGTGACACATTTTTTCTTGAACTCCAAAATCACTGCAGATAGTGACTTCAGCCAGGAAATTTAAAAAACACTTGCTCCTTGGAAGAAAGGCTATGGCAAACCTAGACAGTATTTTAAAAAGGCACCAGGGGCTCCCCCTGGTGGTCCAGTGGGTAAGGACACCGCCTTGTAGTGCAAGGGGAGCCGGTTCAATCCCTGGCCTGGGAAGATCCCACGTGCCGCGGAGCGGCCAGACCGATGTGTCCAATTACCAAGCCGGAGCTCCGGAGCACATGCGCCCAGAGCTGGCGCTCTGCAACGACAGACGCCACCGCCATGGGAGGCCCACAGGAGCCAAAGAACAAAAACGGATGAAAATAGAGAAATGAAAGGCCAATAGAAGTGGCCCGCCCGCTCCCCTCCCTCCGCAACTCGACCCCAGCCCAAAATAAATAAATAAAAATCTTTAAAAAAAAAAAAAAAAAAAACACCAAAGAATTGATGCTTTTGAACTGGGGTTTTAGAAAAGACTCTTGGGAGTCCCTTGGGCAGCAAGGAAATCAAACCAGTCAATCCTAAAGGAAACTAATCCTGAACATTCATCAGAAGGACTGATGCTGAAAATGAAGCTCCAGTATTTTGGCATCCTGATATTGAAGAACCAACTCATGGGAAAAGACCCTGATGCTGGGAAACTTTGAGGGCATGAGGAGAAAGGGATGACAGGATGCGATGGTTGGATGGCATCACTGACTCAACGGACGTGAGTTTCAGCAATCTCGGAAATAGTGAAGGACAGGGAAGCCTGGCATCCTGCAGTCCACGGAGTCTCAAAATGTCAGACACAACTGAGCGACTGAATAACAACAAAAGATTAAACAGATTGTGCTTTTTCAGAGATGATCTGAAAAAAGAACATAGAACTCTGAGGTCCAAATAATTTTACAACATACAAGTTGGGACGGCTAGGCAGGCACTTTCTCCTGCAATTTATAAAGCCTGCATTTAACAACAAGCACAAAATAAAAAATTATCTAATTGACAGAACTTCTACATTTGACATTTATTACAGAATCATTTCCATTTACCTTCCAGCTTGTGAATCACCTTTCATTTTGGTAGAGATAAAATGATCCACACCCCCATCTTGATAAAAATATAAGCTTTGAAAACAAAGGCTTTCTGAAGTACAGACCTGGGTTTGAGCATGTTGGATTTGAGGTGGTAGCAAGACAGACAGATGCAACCATCCAAGACTTGGTGAAAAATCTGGGCCTAGAAATCCAAAGCAAGGCTAGGACTAGAAAAAACTTCGGAAATCAGGGAGATGAGCTGACACAGAAGTTTGTGTATATGTATCTTAAACAAAAGACAAACCAGGGCACACAGTGAATATGTGAACTGGCAGAAATCCAGTACTCAAAATAATACCCACATCCCATAAGTCCCCCTTTACTGATCAACACTTTCCAAAATTATTTTCTCCTCTGCTCAACCAATTAAGGTTTCTCCAAAGACCTCAATTTCTCCTGGACAGACTGTTTTCCTTTAAACTATGAAATGGTTTTCAACATTTCCCTTCCTGAAATTCAAGATGCTACTCCCTGTAAGGAAAGCTGCTGTCTGCCTGTCCTGCCTTGAAAGCCTGCCCAAAGTAAGTAGAGGCCAACCAGTGACAACTCCGAGAAAGCCTTGATCTCAGATTTTGAAGTGTCTGGCAACAGAAAATAAAACAGGTTGGTACACTGATAGGAATTTAGAATCTCCTCTATAAATCACCCATATTTTACTTTTACACCAATTATGAAATCTGTATTATCCAATGTGCACTAAAACCATCTAATCCTACTGTGGTTCTGATGGAACAGATAATGGGCTATTTGGGGTTCTGAGAGGTCATAACCAGTCATTTATATTAATGAATCATGACACCCTAAAAACCCTATTCTTCATATTTTTAAAAGATTGTGCTTTTCAGAGATAAACTGAAAAAAGAACATAGAACTCTGAGGTCCAAATAATTTTACAACATACAAGTTGGGACGGCTAGGCAGGCACTTTCTCCTGCAATTTATAAAGCCTGCATTTAACAACAAGCACAAAATAAAAAATTATCTAATTGACAGAACTTCTACATTTGACATTTATTACAGAATCATTTCCATTTACCTTCCAGCTTGTGAATCACCTTTCATTTTGGTAGAGATAAAATGATCCACACCCCCATCTTGATAAAAATATAAGCTTTGAAAACAAAGGCTTTCTGAAGTACAGACCTGGGTTTGAGCATGTTGGATTTGAGGTGGTAGCAAGACAGACAGATGCAACCATCCAAGACTTGGTGAAAAATCTGGGCCTAGAAATCCAAAGCAAGGCTAGGACTAGAAAAAACTTCGGAAATCAGGGAGATGAGCTGACACAGAAGTTTGTGTATATGTATCTTAAACAAAAGACAAACCAGGGCACACAGTGAATATGTGAACTGGCAGAAATCCAGTACTCAAAATAATACCCACATCCCATAAGTCCCCTTCACTGATCAACACTTTCCAAAATTATTTTCTCCTCTGCTCAACCAATTAAGGTTTCTCCAAAGACCTCAATTTCTCCTGGACAGACTGTTTTCCTTTAAACTATGAAATGGTTTTCAACATTTCCCTTCCTGAAATTCAAGATGCTACTCCCTGTAAGGAAAGCTGCTGTCTGCCTGTCCTGCCTTGAAAGCCTGCCCAAAGTAAGTAGAGGCCAACCAGTGACAACTCCGAGAAAGCCTTGATCTCAGATTTTGAAGTGTCTGGCAACAGAAAATAAAACAGGTTGGTACACTGATAGGAATTTAGAATCTCCTCTATAAATCACCCATATTTTACTTTTACACCAATTATGAAATCTGTATTATCCAATGTGCACTAAAACCATCTAATCCTACTGTGGTTCTGATGGAACAGATAATGGGCTATTTGGGGTTCTGAGAGGTCATAACCAGTCATTTATATTAATGAATCATGACACCTAAACCCCATTCTGTCACTGATTTTTTTAAAAATTTTGGCCACTTTTATTTATTCATTTTCATCCATCTTTGTTCTTTTGCCGGTGTGGGCCTCCCACTGCAGTGGCCTCTCCTGTAGCAGAGCACCAACTCTGGGCATGTGCGCTCCAGAGCCCTGGCTCGTAATTGGACACACTGGTCCAGCCGCTCAGCGGCATGTGGGATCTTCCCGTGCCAGGGATCGAATGGGCACCCCGTGCACTGCAAGGCAGACTCTTTACCCACTGGACCACCAGCGAAGCCCTGTCACTGACTTTTTAAGTGGACTTTCATAAAGCCCTTCATCTTTGCTCACTACCCCCACTACAGACAATGTAACATGCTGGAAAGGGCTCTCCAAGTAGGAACACTGGGGTCTCTTTGCTCTGTTCAATATTAAAACTATATGTGACCTTGAGCAAGTTTCTATTTCTGAACCTCAGCTTTCCCATCTATAAACTGGAGATAATTCTATCTAATTTCATGATATAATTCTCACAAATAAACCTTGCGTGGAGGTTGTACATAGGTACTTTACATTACAATCTTTCCTCCAGTTGTTCATCCTTAAAAAGTAGGTTATTAGAGCCTAAAAGACTATAACAAACCTACCTTTGTAAAATTGAGATTGTGTGTTGACAAGACAATCTAAATCTGCAATTACAAAAACAGTAAGTGAAGTAACTGTGTTCTTGAGCTGGTGGGATGACAATAAATGATTAAAGAAGGAATTACATGCTTAGGATGAAGAAATGCAAGGCAGTAGGCTGTAAAGATGCCCAAGGGATCCAGAGTCCAACCCACCCCACAGCCACCATCTTTCCCCTGAAGAAGGCAGAAAAAGTTAATTTGTTTCTATACCCAGCTTTATGTCAGTCAAGAACAAACCTCTTCCTAGGTTCTGTTCGGGTCAGGCCAAATGATCATGGATAACTTTAAAAATTTCATTTATTGACCTCTAAATATAATAAAACTAAGAGTTCTGCACATATATTTTAGGAGCACTTCAGCCTTGTGCCCACTGCTGTGTTCACTGAAGTCAGTTTTCTTTTGTTTCTGGAGCCTCTGTATCTGTTTTCTGAGACGCTAAGAGGACTTCTTGTGCCCGTTTCCGTCGCAGCCTCTCAGCATTTGTGATCATCATCGGGTGCAGAGGAAAAAAACCAGCAAGACCTAAAAGTAACAGGATTTTTATTCATTATAACAATACAATCTAATGTTTACCTGGGAACTCAGCCTCACTGAACCGAGGGCCGAGACTTGATCCAGGACATAGATGCAAAACAAGTTCCTCACCTGCCAAAATGTTTTATCTCTTCCCCCAGTTCGCTTCCTTCCCTTTACTACGAGGTTACAATGGATGTTGTTTACTTACTAACACTATTCTCCTTACTTGAAAAAATGATCAGCTGACAAACAGCCACGCAAGAGGCACTATTCCCATTTTTTAGCATAAAAGCTTAGTCATCCAAAAAAATCTCAGTCTTTACAAAAGGAATCCCCAGATTCCAAATGGCAACCAGATCAATTTCAAATCTCCCTCCAGTCCTCATTAGCCTAGAGATAATGAAACTTGTTCTTAATTCATATCATCTTGGAACTGACTTCAATTTAAAATCCCCTCAAAGAAGTAAGGCTGAGCTGAGTTACCCAGAAGCTTTTCCACAGGCTTAGAGAGGTGGGCTCCACAGCCAATCCAATGCCGGATCCGGTCCAGGTTGAGAGCAACGAGTTTCTCTCCGTGACTGTTGGGCATTGGATCATAGGAACCTAGCTGCTCCACGTAACGGCCATCCCTGGGACACTTGTTGTGAGCAGCCACGATGCGGTAGAAAGGCCGGTTGGTACAGCCACCAAGGGCAAGGCGGATGGTTAAGTGGCCTCCATGGTAGGTCTTACAGAGGGCAGTAGCTGTAGACAAGTAAGTGGTTAAGACGCAAGAAGCCAGAGCACAAAATAAACAAAATGAAATGAAACAAGTCCCTTCCTCCACTGAAATCTCCTTATTTCCAACCAGTTCTTGTCGATTTGACTTAGAAACCCTGTCTTGTGAAAGTCCTCTTCACTCCAGTTATACCCAATGCACTCGACACAAGCCTGCCATTTACTGTCTCTGGACCAAGTTGAAGCCCAATTGCCTCACTTATTAAATGAATGGTATTTATCTCATAGGTCTCAGCGAAATTTTAAAAACAAACAAAAATACCTCTGAGGGGAGGATCAAACGTGTGCAATTTTAGGTATGGACTGCTCCAGCTCGTCTAGGAGAGAGCAGCTCCTGTCAGACTGCCCGCCCTCCAATCCCACGACCGCCCGGAAGGTCTCCCGTGGACCCTATCACTCACTGAGTCGGACCATGGCGCAGCCGGCGGGCCCGGGGCTTGTGCGCCAGTTCGGAGCTTCCCGCCGCCCAAGCGAATCAGCTCTACCGCTCCCGGTGGTGCCACTCGAAAAGGCAACTCTTCAGAACCGTAAACTTCGCCCCTCCCTGACCCTACCCAGGCGACTTGGCACCGGAAGCGAATGACTCACTCGTCCCGCCCCTTCCGGTTCTCTGCCTGCACTTCCGTATTCCAACTCGGTGAACCGTGAGGTAACTTAAGTGCTGCAAGGAAGGAGCCCTGCAACTTGGGGGCACCGTGCGAACCGAGCCCGGTGGGATCGCCCCTCTGTCACTGGCCTGTGGGTCCCTGCCCGAGGGAGGAGTACTGGGAGAATCCCAGAACGGCTTTAGTGAAAGTGTTAGTCGCTCAGTCGCGTCCGACTCTGGGATCCCAGTGAACTGTAGCCCGCCAGGCCCCTCTGTCCATGGGATCTCCCTGGCAAGAATACTGTAGTGGGTTGCAGTTCCTTTCTCTAGGGGATCTTCCTAACTCGGGGATCGAGCCCGGGTCTCCCGCATTGCGGCAGATGGAGCCACCAAGGAAGCCCACCATCCATCCTTCTAGCAAATGTTTTCCGAGCACCAGTTTCGGGCCTAGGCGTAGTGCCGGAGAACGCAGAGATGAGGAGAGCAGTCCCTATACTCAGGAAACTGGCTGTCTGGTGAGGGCAACGCTGAGGTTACGCCAGAGTAACTAGGGGTGGTCAGCACACAGTCCTGGGGTGAGCAGAAGAGAAAATGAACCTGATAATTCCTCAGAAGACTTCATAAACGACATAGCATTAGGGCTGAGACTAGAGAAGGACTGTAAGTGAATGTGGAGTTGATTTTATCCTATGTTTACTAATGTGCCTCTCACCTTCCTGTTCTCCCACGTCCTTGGTATTCTCTTAATCTTCTCCTTTAGAAAAAAGTAAATAAAGGCAGGAAGTCTTTATTTTTGGTTTTGCTGTGCACTGATCCAAGAGGACTGGGGTGAGGTATGATTCCTTTGCCTCACAGTTGTGAGGAGTTTTGCATGTATTATATAGGGTAATGGATTCTTCATGGAGCCCTTGCAATTTATATTCATGAAGATACCATCAGCAAAGTGAAGTGAATCACTCAGTTGTGTCCAACTCTATGAGACCCATGGACAAGCCATGGAATTCTCCAGGCAAGAATACTGGAGTGGGTAGCCTTTACCTTCTCCAGTGGATCTTCCCAACCCAGGGTCAAACCCAGGTCTCCGCACTGCAGGAGGATTCTTGACAATCACCATCAGAGACATCAGGGAAGCCCAAGAATACTGGAGTGGATAGCCTATCCCTTCTTCAGGGCAACTTTCCAACCTAGGAATCAAACTGGGTTTTCCTGCATTGCAGGTGGATTCTTTACCAGCTGCGCTACAAGGGAATCCATTAGCAAAGACCACACTGTTCAGCTTCCCTGTTCACTGTTAGAGGTAGCCACAACTCATGTGCTTTTTGCCCTAATGCAGTCTTCCTTTCTATGCACCTTAGAAAATGATTGCCAAGTTTCAGCAAGTGAACCTGGTCAGGGACCTTTGGCAGCTGACTTCCTTCAGGAGTGATCCTGATAAACTTTCACCAGAAATGCAAATAATGAACATACTATACCTGATTTACACACACACACAAATAGTTACATTCTTATATATACCTCAGTATACCTTAACTGATGAATTCTGAGTCTCTCATTTAGATTTTTTTAATTGCCATCCAGTTAACTGTCAACCAGTAAAACATCCAGTAACAATAGCCATCCAGTAAGATAGACAATAGACAATGGAAATAAATAAATGGATTAGAGTATAGGGGTGGTCAGACAGTCCTATGTTAATTCCTCAGAAGACTTCATAAACGACATAGCATTAGGGCTGAGACTAGAGAAGGACTGTAAGTGAATGTGGAGTTGATTTTATCCTATGTTTACTAATGTGCCTCTCACCTTCCTGTTCTCCCACGTCCTTGGTATTCTCTTAATCTTCTCCTTTAGAAAAAAGTAAATAAAGGCAGGAAGTCTTTATTTTTGGTTTTGCTGTGCACTGATCCAAGAGGACTGGGGTGAGGTATGATTCCTTTGCCTCACAGTTGTGAGGAGTTTTGCATGTATTATATAGGGTAATGGATTCTTCATGGAGCCCTTGCAATTTATATTCATGAAGATACCATCAGCAAAGTGAAGTGAATCACTCAGTTGTGTCCAACTCTATGAGACCCATGGACAAGCCATGGAATTCTCCAGGCAAGAATACTGGAGTGGGTAGCCTTTACCTTCTCCAGTGGATCTTCCCAACCCAGGGTCAAACCCAGGTCTCCGCACTGCAGGAGGATTCTTGACAATCACCATCAGAGACATCAGGGAAGCCCAAGAATACTGGAGTGGATAGCCTATCCCTTCTTCAGGGCAACTTTCCAACCTAGGAATCAAACTGGGTTTTCCTGCATTGCAGGTGGATTCTTTACCAGCTGCGCTACAAGGGAATCCATTAGCAAAGACCACACTGTTCAGCTTCCCTGTTCACTGTTAGAGGTAGCCACAACTCATGTGCTTTTTGCCCTAATGCAGTCTTCCTTTCTATGCACCTTAGAAAATGATTGCCAAGTTTCAGCAAGTGAACCTGGTCAGGGACCTTTGGCAGCTGACTTCCTTCAGGAGTGATCCTGATAAACTTTCACCAGAAATGCAAATAATGAACATACTATACCTGATTTACACACACACACAAATAGTTACATTCTTATATATACCTCAGTATACCTTAACTGATGAATTCTGAGTCTCTCATTTAGATTTTTTTAATTGCCATCCAGTTAACTGTCAACCAGTAAAACATCCAGTAACAATAGCCATCCAGTAAGATAGACAATAGACAATGGAAATAAATAAATGGATTTCAGTTATGCTAAAGATCCTTTCTTTATCCCCAGCCTGGATGGTGAAACATCCAGGGTTTAATATCTCTTAGAAGGAAAGGTACTCAGCATCCTATACAGAAAATTCTTCAGGTGGATGGATGTCAGAAAGATGGATTTCCAAAGCCAACCGTCTCTTGAACCATGTGGATCTCTGCAAGCAGATTCTCATCTTTCAATTTCAGCTGCACAAGAGGAAGAAGGGAAGAACACACACATCATCCCTGACATAGCCATGTGGATACCCCTCACTTGCAGGCCACAACTAAAGAACATAGTTCCTCGGAATGGAATTGACTCTTCCATATTCTGTATTTCACTGTAACTACATTAAAAAAGACTCAGAGCATTGTGCTGGTTATATGGATGTGTTCACTTTATGAAAATTTACATAGTATGAATGCTCACAGTTTGTGCATTTTTTTTTTTTGTAAAATAAAGTTTACTTTTAACAAAGTTTACCCTATTGCCCAATATGTCTTGACTAATGTATAATATTCCTGTTTGGCAGGTGGAAGAAAGGAGTAAAAGACAGGAATCCAAGACATAAGACTTGAATTTACTTTTAAAATCTAAGTGTGACACATCTAGTTGCCTACTGGAAATTCACTCTCTTCTTCTACTAACAAAAACATTTCTTTTCAGGGCAGCAGTGTAGCCAACCAAAACGCCACAGTTTCCCTTGAAGCTAGGGGTAATTTCAATTGTGATCAATGAAACCTAAGCTAAAGTCACATCTCTTTAAAGGGAGGTGATATAGCTAGCGTGACCCTCTTGTCCTTTCCCTTCTTTGTTCTTTAGCGTATCTGAAATGTGTATGTGACAGCTAGAGATAACGATGGCTGTCTTGCAACTATGAGGGCTGAAAACTGCATGTTATGGTTGGTGAAGCAGAAAGAGGATGGGTCTAATAAACATTTTGGAGCTGGGGCACCAGTATGTTACGGACTTCTCATTGGATGAGGAAAAATAAAAACTCCTAATTTGTTTAAAAGCCACTGTCTTCCAAGTCCCATTATTTGCAAACATAATTGAAAGACTAGACCAGAGTTCACAAGCAATAGCTCATGAGCTAAATCCAGCCTGCGGCCTGTTTTTGTAAGTAGAGTTTTACTTGAAACAGCCATGCTCAGTTGTTTGTATACTGTCTGTTGCTGCTTTTGCACTATAAGGGCAGTGTGATAGCTACAAGAGAGACCAGGTGACTCACAAAGCCTAAAATATTTCCTATTTTGCCCTTTACAGAAAAATTTGCTGACAACTGGACTAAACAATGCCTTTGTTTTACATATGAGAAAAATGAGGCCCAGGGAGGATAAACAAAAGATCCCCCATAGTAATATGTGGGTTATGGCAAAGATGGTAAGAAAATTCTCTAGAAAAACACTCATATCATGAAATGCTGTCACATCAAGTTCTTTACCACTGAGCCACCTGGGAAGCAGGGCACATCAAGTTCTGAATTAAGCCAGCACATTCCTTATAGGATCCCAACTTCAGTAAAGTACAAACAGCAAAGGTATCTGCATCATACCTTCATTGTGTACTTATAGGCCTGCTCAGCTTCCAGTTGCCGTCCAGCCTAAAAAGAGAAAAACACAACCGGGTGACGATGACATCATAAATATTAAGAGGAGAAGGTACATTGCCACCATTGCTACCTAAAGCAGAGGATTCCACGTCTGCTTAGTTAAGAACCTCTGAGGGCTTCCCCTGGTGGTCCAGTGGGTAAGGACACCGCCTTGCAGTGCAAGGGGCGCCAGTTCGATCCCTGGCCTGGAAAGATCCCACGTGCCGCGGAGCGGCTGGACTGATGTGTCCAATTATCGAGCCAGAGCTCTGGAGCACATGCACCCAGAGCCGGCGCTCGGCAATGACAGATGCCACCGCGATGGGAGGCCCACAGGAGCCAAAGAACAAAGACGGGCGAACATAGAGAAACAAAAGACCAATAGAAGTGGCCCGCCCGCTCCCCTCCCTCCCCAACCCGACCCCCGCCCAAAATAAATAAATAAATAAATAAATCTTTAAAAGAAAAAAAAAAAAAAAAACCTCTGAATGTACAGTGTAAACAAAGGTTGTAGGGAAAACATAATATAATGTACATGTATAAATATAATACATATATACACATACATAAATATCCCTACTTCATTTCAAATAGCTTAAAGACAGCTTGTCCCCCTCTTTTTAACCCCCCGAAAGCACCTATGTCATTGTTTCTCTTAGGATTGAAGTTACTCTGTTAATAATAACTACCACATAGTGCTTTTAAAGCGCTACATACCACTACTATTTATATTTATATTGTATATTATTTATATGCCACTATTATTTATAATTCCCAGTTTACAGACAGAGAAGCCTGGCCACAGATAGGATGAATAACTTATCAGGGTTATGAAGCTAGTAAGTGGAGGAACCAGGTTTTAAAAGAATACAGCCTGGCTCCACAGTCTAAGTTTTTAACTACTACAATTTATCTTGTCTCTATGCACTAGAAAAAAGCAGATGCCGGCACTGTTTTCATGCATGTCTGGATATGAAGTGAGGACACTACTTCTAGTTATTTCTTGTATGAAGTACTCATGTAGGACTTAAATGAGAATAACATGATTTCACTAATATACCTCACAGGTCTGTGCATAAAAAATTAATTGCAGTATTCAGAGTCACTTGGGAAAACTTAAATACCTAAACATGAGAACCACAGAGGGAAATTTAGACAGTATCAAGTTCAAGTCCCTTATCAGTGCTAGTCCATTGTAAATTATGACTAGGTGACAAAAGATTTCATTACCCAAAAGACTTTCCCATAAATCCACACCCTGAGGTGTTCCCACCTGACGTCCACTGAATTCCATGGGTGCTTTCCAGCACATCTTTCTCCTATCATTATTACTTTTGTTTCACTTCTATCATAGGGAGGCAGAAGCCCAAAAGGTGGAAGGATCCATAACAGCCAAAACAATTTTGAAAAAGAATTTTTTTTTTTTTTTGCTATTATGGGAAATGCTGCAGTAAACAACTCTGTACATGTCTTCTGGTATTTTCCATAGAAATGTACCTAGATATAAAATTGCTAAGTTGTAAATATAAATGTGACAAAACAATGCCATTGTTGTTTAGTGACTGTCATGTCTGACTCTTTGTAACCCCATGGACGGCTGTTGTCGGCCATCACCTGCAGTCTGCTCAAATTCATACCGTACTGCACTTCAGTGTCATTGTACTACTTTATACTTGCTAGCAATTAGGAGAATCCTAATCAACATTAGTAATATCAAACTAATTTTTACTCATCTGATGTGTGAATTTCTGTCATATAATTATTTTTTAATTTTCACAATTACTAGTGAAACAGAAAGTCTTTTCATATATTTATTGACTTCACAATTTCCACTTCAGCAAATTCTATATTCCTGCCCTGTGACCATCTTTCAATCAGATTGTGTGTAGGATTTTTTTCTTACTGTAAGAAATATTTATATATTCTGGGATATTAATTCTTCATTAGTTATAAATGCTGCAAGCATTTATAATAAAGAAAGTCTTTAAGCTTTATTTTAGTGGTATTTGTTGTACATGAATTTCCAATTTAAAAGTTGTTAATTTATTGATATTTTTATTTTGGCCTTGTGCTTTTACAATCATAAGGTATCCTTGCTCTCCCCAAGAGTAAAGAGGTATACTCCGTATTTACTTCTAACGAGTGTAAAGCCTTAAGATTCAGGCATTTAAATCAGCTGGAATAGTGTGTGTGTGTGTGTGTGTCTGTGTGTAAGAGTGTGGTGTGGTGTGATGTGAAGAACTACTTTTTTTTCCCATATGGTCAGCCAATTTACTCAACCACTATTTATGGAGTAGTCAGCCCATTTATCCCTCAATTTGGGGGAGCTGTTTAATCTTTTAAAAACAGATTTCTTGAGATATAATTTATATACCATAAAGATCAGTAATTTTAAGGTTTGACAGTTTTAAAAGGTTTCTATTACCTCCCAAAAGTTCCTTTGTGCCAGTCTGCGGTCAGTCCTCATTCCTGCCTTGGCCCTAGAATCACTTATCTATTTTCATCTCTCTTGCGTGTGTACGTGCTAGGTTGCTTCATCATGTCCTACTCTTTGTGATCCTACGGACTATAGCCTGCCAGGCTCCTTTATCCAAGGCATTCTCCAAGCAAGAATACTGGAGAAGGTTGCCATGCCCTTCTGCAGGGGATCTTCCCAACCATGTCACTTACGTCTCCTGCACTGGCAGGTAAGTTCTTTGGTATAGTATCATATAATATATAGCCTTTTGTGCCTTCCTTATCTTAATTTAAATAATGTTTCTGAGGCTCATTCATATTGCTACATGAATCAGAATTTCATTTTTACAGCCGAGTAATATTCCATTATATAAACATACCACATTTTATTTATCCATTCACTGATGAACACTTAGAATGTTTCCAGTCTTTAGCTACTATTAAATGCTGTAATAAAATACAGAAATCTTTCTGTGGACATATGTTTGCACTTTTTTTGACCAGATACCAAGAACTGAAATAGGTAGGATATACAGTATGTGTTTAACTTTTTAAGAATCTGCCAAACTGTTTTCCAAAGTGGTTATACTAATTTTGTAACCCCATAAGCAATGTATGAGGATTTCAGTTTCTGCACATCCCTGTGAGTAACTGGTATTGTCAGACTTTTGCTTGAAGCCATTCTATTTTCTTTTTTCTTTTCCTTTTTTTTTTTTTAGGCCACACTAAAAGGCATGCGAGATCTTAGTCAGCTGACTGGGATCAAACCCTTGTCCTCTGCAGTAGAGGAGTCTTAACCAATGGACCTCCAGCAAAGTCCCTTGATTTAAGTCACTCTAAGGATGTGTAGTATAGTATTGACTTATCTTAGTGAATTACCTTTAATCCCTTTGACATAATTTCAGATTAAAATTATAAGAATAGCTTTTTCTCTATATATACACACACATGATATATAAGTATATATTTAAAATTTTTTCTGAACCATTTGAGAATTGCAGACATGATGCAATTTTAGGCTTTAGTGTGTGTTTCTTAAAACCAAGGACATCTCTTACATAGGCACAATACAATTATCAAAATTGGAAGATTAGTGTAATACTATTATCTAATCTGTAGATCTAATTCAGATTTTTCCAAGTGCCCCAACGTTTTTTTTTTTTTTTAATTTACTTATTTTTTTACATGTATGTTCCCAGATATTCATATGCATATCCCTGGACCCTCCCCCCACCCTGCCCCAACGTTTTCATAGCAAAAGAAAATCCAGGATTATTCCTTGTATTCATTAGTCATGTCTTCAGTTTCTTTTAATGGGGAATAGTTCTTGATTCTTTGTGTTTCTTAATTATTAGAATTTCTCAGTAGTACAGGAAAGGTGTTTTGTAAAATACTCTTCAATTTGTGTTTGATGTTTCGTAATGATCATATCAGATTATGCGCTTTTGGCAGGAATACCATAAAGACAATGCTATGTTCTCCTCACTGTGTTCTATTAGATGGCACATGCAGTTTATGCCAATAATGGTGATGGTAACTTTAATCCCTTGTTTAGATTCTTATCTGCCAGTTTTTCTATTATAACATTACTGTGTTTCCCCCTTGTAATTCATAAATATCTCATTGGAAATACTTTGACACTATGTAAATATCTTCTTCCTCCTTAAATATTCATCTGTAGTTTCAGCACACATATTATCACATGATCCAGCAAGCCCACTTCCAGGCATATATCTGGAGAAAACTCTAATTCAAAAAGATACATGCATCCCAACTACAGTACTGTTTACAACAGCCAAGACATGGAAACAATGTAAATGTCCACCAACAGATGTATGGATAAAGGAGAGATGATATATACATCTCCAATGTAATATCGCTCAGCTATTAAAAGGAATGAAATAATGCCATTTGTGGCAACATGGATGAACCTAGAGATTAACAAACTAAGTGAAGTAAATCAAAGACAAATTACATATGATATCACTTATATGTGGAATATAACAAATTATAAAACAACTTATTTACAGAGCAGAAATGGACTCACAGACATATAAAAAAACTTCCAGTTACCAAAGGGAAAGGTGTGGGTGAGGGATTAGCATTACAAACTGCTATCTATATCTATCTATCTATATATATACAATATATATACATATATATATATATATATATATATATATATAAAGACAGATAAACAACAAGGTCCTTCTGTATGGCACAGTGAAATATAGTCAATATCTCATAATAATCTAAAACAGGAAAGAATATAAAAAAGAATCACTTTGTTGTACACAAGAAACTAACATAACATAACATTGTAAATCAACTACACTTCAATCAAAAAAAAGTGACAAGAGTGGGCATCCCTGCCTTGTTCCTAAACTTAGCAGGAAGGCTTTTAGCTTTTCACCACTGAGTGTGAATGCTGGCTGTCCCTTTGTTTATCTGATATGTCACATTGATTGATGTGCAGGTGCAGAACCATCCTTGTGACCCTGGCACACATCCAACTTGAGGGTGGTGTATGATTCTTTTTATACATTGCTGAACTGGGTTTGCTAATATTTTGATCACATTTGCATCTATATTTATCAAAAACATTAGCCTGTAATTTCTTTTTATAACATTACTGTGTTTCCCCCTTGTAATTCATAAATATCTCATTGGAAATACTTTGACACTATGTAAATATCTTCTTCCTCCTTAAATATTCATCTGTAGTTTCAGCACACATATTATCACATGATCCAGCAAGCCCACTTCCAGGCATATATCTGGAGAAAACTCTAATTCAAAAAGATACATGCATCCCAACTACAGTACTGTTTACAACAGCCAAGACATGGAAACAATGTAAATGTCCACCAACAGATGTATGGATAAAGGAGAGATGATATATACATCTCCAATGTAATATCGCTCAGCTATTAAAAGGAATGAAATAATGCCATTTGTGGCAACATGGATGAACCTAGAGATTAACAAACTAAGTGAAGTAAATCAAAGACAAATTACATATGATATCACTTATATGTGGAATATAACAAATTATAAAACAACTTATTTACAGAGCAGAAATGGACTCACAGACATATAAAAAAACTTCCAGTTACCAAAGGGAAAGGTGTGGGTGAGGGATTAGCATTACAAACTGCTATCTATATCTATCTATCTATATATATACAATATATATACATATATATATATATATATATATATATATATAAAGACAGATAAACAACAAGGTCCTTCTGTATGGCACAGTGAAATATAGTCAATATCTCATAATAATCTAAAACAGGAAAGAATATAAAAAAGAATCACTTTGTTGTACACAAGAAACTAACATAACATAACATTGTAAATCAACTACACTTCAATCAAAAAAAAGTGACAAGAGTGGGCATCCCTGCCTTGTTCCTAAACTTAGCAGGAAGGCTTTTAGCTTTTCACCACTGAGTGTGAATGCTGGCTGTCCCTTTGTTTATCTGATATGTCACATTGATTGATGTGCAGGTGCAGAACCATCCTTGTGACCCTGGCACACATCCAACTTGAGGGTGGTGTATGATTCTTTTTATACATTGCTGAACTGGGTTTGCTAATATTTTGATCACATTTGCATCTATATTTATCAAAAACATTAGCCTGTAATTTCTTTTTTATAGTATCTTTATCTGGTTTTGGTATCATAAAATGAATTTGGGAGTGTTGTGATCTTTTCAATATTCTGGAATAGTTTGAGAAGGATAGGTATTAGTGCTTATTTAAATATGGGGTAGAATTCCCCTGTGAAGCTGTCTGGTCCTGGACTTTTGTTCCCTAGGTTTTTTTAAATTACAAATTCAATTCTAGTGATCAGTCTGTTCAAATTGTCTATTTCTTCTGGACAAGTCTATTTTTCTTGGCAAGTTGTATGTTTCTAGAAATTTGTCTATTGCTTCTAGTTTGTCCAGATAGCATATAACTGTTCATAGTTTCTCTTCCATTTTTTCTATCCGTGGTGTAAGTTATTATTTCTCCTCTTTCATTTCTTATTTTATTTTATTGGGTCCTCTCTTTTTTCTTCTTGGTGAACCTGACTAAAGGTTTATCAATTTTGTTTACCTTTTCAAAAGCCCAGCTCTAACTTTCATTGATCTTTTCTATTATTTTTATCTATATTTTATTTATTTCAACTCTGATCTTTATTTATTTGAATTAGGTGTCACTTTTATTTATGAAAAAGCTGATTTCAAATCTATGTTAAAACTAAGCTGAATACAAAGTCTTAGAGAAGAAGGCCTGGTGGTTTTGTTTACAAAAAACATGGCCACTGTCTTTTGGGCTTAAAACTTCAGGAAGGGCACTTCAAATGGCTTCATGTTTGCCTATTTCAGAGCCAGAGTATAGGCACAGATTCTGGCATCCGATGTCAGATGTACATTAGCTACCAGAGCATCAGATCTCTTCAGCAGGTCATTCTTTGGTAAGGAAATTACTTCCACAAATTGTCCATCTCGTAGCTTTGGTTTAGGCCTTGCTTTTTCAGCATCATCTCTGTTTATGATAGTGTCATGACATGTGTGGTACAATTTGACAAACCTGGATCCACATGTGGAGAATGTTCAACAATACCTTCTTTATAGCCAGTGTTTTCCTCGCGCTCCTGAAGAGCAGCTGCTTCTGAGCTTTTGTTGTCATCAGTGAGAAACTCAGGGAATTCTTGACAGTAGCCTCTCACTGGTAGCCAGAACTGCTTCACCAGAAGTCCTGGGATAAGCGCCACACCATCAGCTGATGATCTGTTCCTGGGTGTCCACTTCACAGTTTCCTAAGTTCTCATTTTACCAGAGGATCACTGTATGTTGTTTTTTCAAGCTTCATTTTCCTTCTAAAATAATACACTGTTTGGTGTTCTGAGAAGAATCTTCTGGCTCTTGTTTTTCTATTTTCTAACTAGTTAGTCTTTATAGTTGCCAGGCTACTCCCAGGCATGGGGTGAAGGGATGGGTGCTCTTTTAGGTAAGGGGAGGAAAGGCAAAAGCATGGGTCCAAAGCACTGTCTCAGGAGATATGGTGCTACTGCTCTTTTTTCTATCCGTGGTGTAAGTTATTATTTCTCCTCTTTCATTTCTTATTTTATTTTATTGGGTCCTCTCTTTTTTCTTCTTGGTGAACCTGACTAAAGGTTTATCAATTTTGTTTACCTTTTCAAAAGCCCAGCTCTAACTTTCATTGATCTTTTCTATTATTTTTATCTATATTTTATTTATTTCAACTCTGATCTTTATTTATTTGAATTAGGTGTCACTTTTATTTATGAAAAAGCTGATTTCAAATCTATGTTAAAACTAAGCTGAATACAAAGTCTTAGAGAAGAAGGCCTGGTGGTTTTGTTTACAAAAAACATGGCCACTGTCTTTTGGGCTTAAAACTTCAGGAAGGGCACTTCAAATGGCTTCATGTTTGCCTATTTCAGAGCCAGAGTATAGGCACAGATTCTGGCATCCGATGTCAGATGTACATTAGCTACCAGAGCATCAGATCTCTTCAGCAGGTCATTCTTTGGTAAGGAAATTACTTCCACAAATTGTCCATCTCGTAGCTTTGGTTTAGGCCTTGCTTTTTCAGCATCATCTCTGTTTATGATAGTGTCATGACATGTGTGGTACAATTTGACAAACCTGGATCCACATGTGGAGAATGTTCAACAATACCTTCTTTATAGCCAGTGTTTTCCTCGCGCTCCTGAAGAGCAGCTGCTTCTGAGCTTTTGTTGTCATCAGTGAGAAACTCAGGGAATTCTTGACAGTAGCCTCTCACTGGTAGCCAGAACTGCTTCACCAGAAGTCCTGGGATAAGCGCCACACCATCAGCTGATGATCTGTTCCTGGGTGTCCACTTCACAGTTTCCTAAGTTCTCATTTTACCAGAGGATCACTGTATGTTGTTTTTTCAAGCTTCATTTTCCTTCTAAAATAATACACTGTTTGGTGTTCTGAGAAGAATCTTCTGGCTCTTGTTTTTCTATTTTCTAACTAGTTAGTCTTTATAGTTGCCAGGCTACTCCCAGGCATGGGGTGAAGGGATGGGTGCTCTTTTAGGTAAGGGGAGGAAAGGCAAAAGCATGGGTCCAAAGCACTGTCTCAGGAGATATGGTGCTACTGCTCTGATTTGTATTAATTCCTTCTTTCTGCTGATTTTGGGCTTCATGTGTTCTTCTCTAATTCTTTCAGGTGGTAGGTTAGATTATTTGAGATTTTCCTTGTTTCTTAAAGAAAACCTATACTGCTATGACATTCTGTCTTAGAACTGCTCTTGCTGCATCCCATAGATTTTGGAAAGTTGTATTTTCATTTTCATTTACCTTAAGGTATTTTCTAATTTCCTCTTTGATTTAATCATTTGTTGTGTGTGCTTGATTGTGTTCAACTCTTTGAGATCTCACGAACTATAGCCACCAGGCTCCTCTGTCCATGGATTTCTCCTGGCAAGAATACTGGAGTTGGTTGCCATTCCCTACTCCAGGGGATCTTCCTGACCTAGGGATCAAAACTGAGTCTCTTGTATCTCCTGCATTGGCAAGTAGATTCTTTACCATTGAGCCACCTGAGAAGCCCAATTTCATCACTGACCCTTTGCTTTTTCAATAGTATGTTGTTTAGTCTCCACATATTTGTTCTTTTCTCATTTTTCTTTCTATAGTTGACTTCACGTTTCATACTGCTAAGGTCAGAAAAAATTGCTTGATATAATTTTTATACTCTTTAATCTGGTTGGGGCTTCTTTTGTGGTATATTAGTATTTGAGGAAATAATCTTGAGTGTGTCATGTTTAGAATTTTACCTACCAAAAGAAATTGTATATGATTTTCTCTTTGACCTACAAATTAATTAGAAACATGTTTTTAAGTTAACAAATGTATGTAAGTCTCTTGACCTATCATTTACTTGTTGATTTATAATTTTATTGAGATGTGATCTATTTGTGTTCATTGAAGCTTTCTTAGTAGTCTAGCATATGGTTAACCTTTATGAATAATTCACTTGTGCTTGAAAAGAATATGTATTCTCTATTAAGTATAGGATTCTTCAACTGGTGTTTGAGCTTAACCTTGTTGTTTTAGTCAAATCTTACATATCCTTAATTTTTCCATATTTGATCAATCTAGTTAGTCTTTATAGTTGCCAGGTACTGCTTCTTTTAGGAGGGAAAGGCAAAAGCATGGGTCCAAAGCACTGTCTCAGGAGATATGGTGCTACTGCTCTGATTTGTATTAATTCCTTCTTTCTGCTGATTTTGGGCTTCATGTGTTCTTCTCTAATTCTTTCAGGTGGTAGGTTAGATTATTTGAGATTTTCCTTGTTTCTTAAAGAAAACCTATACTGCTATGACATTCTGTCTTAGAACTGCTCTTGCTGCATCCCATAGATTTTGGAAAGTTGTATTTTCATTTTCATTTACCTTAAGGTATTTTCTAATTTCCTCTTTGATTTAATCATTTGTTGTGTGTGCTTGATTGTGTTCAACTCTTTGAGATCTCACGAACTATAGCCACCAGGCTCCTCTGTCCATGGATTTCTCCTGGCAAGAATACTGGAGTTGGTTGCCATTCCCTACTCCAGGGGATCTTCCTGACCTAGGGATCAAAACTGAGTCTCTTGTATCTCCTGCATTGGCAAGTAGATTCTTTACCATTGAGCCACCTGAGAAGCCCAATTTCATCACTGACCCTTTGCTTTTTCAATAGTATGTTGTTTAGTCTCCACATATTTGTTCTTTTCTCATTTTTCTTTCTATAGTTGACTTCACGTTTCATACTGCTAAGGTCAGAAAAAATTGCTTGATATAATTTTTATACTCTTTAATCTGGTTGGGGCTTCTTTTGTGGTATATTAGTATTTGAGGAAATAATCTTGAGTGTGTCATGTTTAGAATTTTACCTACCAAAAGAAATTGTATATGATTTTCTCTTTGACCTACAAATTAATTAGAAACATGTTTTTAAGTTAACAAATGTATGTAAGTCTCTTGACCTATCATTTACTTGTTGATTTATAATTTTATTGAGATGTGATCTATTTGTGTTCATTGAAGCTTTCTTAGTAGTCTAGCATATGGTTAACCTTTATGAATAATTCACTTGTGCTTGAAAAGAATATGTATTCTCTATTAAGTATAGGATTCTTCAACTGGTGTTTGAGCTTAACCTTGTTGTTTTAGTCAAATCTTACATATCCTTAATTTTTTCCATATTTGATCAATCAAAAGAGAAGTGTATTAAAATCTTGCATTTTGGGGCTTCCCTGGTGGTCCAGTGGGTAAGAACACCGCCTTGTAGTGCAAGGGGCACCAGTTTGATCCCTGGCCCGGGAAGATCCCACGTGCTGTGGAGCAGCTGGACCGATGTGTCCAACTACGAAGTCGGAGCTCTGAAGCGCATGCGCTCAGAGCCAGTGCCCTGCGACAACAGAGGCCACTGCGATGGGAGGCCCACACAGGCCAAAGAACAAAGAAAATGGATAAATGAAAGACCAATAGAAGTGACCAAAAAAAAAAAATCTTGCATTTTGACTTTTTTATCTTAAAGATGAAGAAACTGAGGCCCAGCAAGCTTAAGTAACTTGCCCAGGATCTCACAGCTAGTTGTGGCTTCGCTAGGTTAAGAACTCAAGTATTTCTCATATTAATATTTACTCCAAAGAGAAAATCCAATAATTTGTGTGAGTATCACAATATCCCCTGTCAGTTCTGTATTGTGGTGGCCAACACAAAACTGAGGGCCACTTTCATTATTCCCAGTTTGAATCTTAGGCTAATGTGCAAGTTACTGAAGCGAGCTATTTTAATTATGGGAGGGCTATTTTCTATAGGTAAGGCAGCTATCACAAGTTCCCACCCTTAGCCAGCAGTTCAACAGGAAGGAATGCTTCAGAAACACTGTAAGAGAATCTCTTTTGCTGGTGTTGGACCTTGTTACATTCTCATACAATATCGCTCCCACTTGTATTTTTTTTCAATGAAAACTACTTTAATGAAAAAAGAACTCAGGTCATTAAATATAACTAAATACATTTAAAATATAAATATCAGGTCTTTCCTGATTTGTTGTGGCAATCTGGGTAAGACCTCAGGTAAATATCTAACCTATCTTCCTGAATAGCTAAACTATCTATCTGAATTTTGGTCTCAGAGAAAAATATCAGAGACAATCACAAAGAAGATGCTTCATAGCATCGGGTACATTTTAAATGATGGGATCTGTGGGGAAAATAGCTTCAGTCTATCAGAGATTCCTGTTGTTCCTATTGCTGGTAATTCATTTAGGTCTATACCCTCATAGGCTACTTTGCCTTTCTTTTTATCATTGGATTCTTATATAGCTTTTCTAGACCATTTACTACATCTTTGGTAGATTCAGAGCATAAATGGAGTGACTACACAATTCCCAGACTTAAGTTCCTAAACATGAGAGTGTAGGCAGGCAGAGTGGGCAAAAGGAGAACTTCTCACCTTCTTCAAATCTAATCTGACACCTCACTGTAGAGCGCTTGTACTTCTCCTATCTGCAGCCCCAGACCATGATTTGATCCATACATGCTCCTTCATAGTGCGGCAGAGCACACAATGGGCTGGGTGTGGGGCGGGGCCTGCTGAGCAGCTCAAAAATGCTCCCCGGGGGCCCACTCCACTTGAAACCCCCACTGGTGGTCAACCCTAGTTCACCCCCATTACAACTCCAAATCCAAGTGCCTCCCTCCATTCTCAGAATCTCCTTTCCAGACAAACACACATTAGCATATAATTTTCAGGCACATTCTAAGGAGAGGCTTCCCAGACATGGCCTCTGCTTAATCATCAACATAATGACCAAACCTTAACTCATCAAACCTCAACTCTCATGCCCTGATGGCCTTCTCACTACCTCTTTATTTACTTGGTCCCTCACCTCCCTGCCCTACAAGGACTTTGTGTGAGGATAGTAAACACTCACTTTCAGGCAGACCAGAGCTAGATATGCCCATACTTCAGCATTATAGTTGTTCAGTGCATTGGCTTCAGAGAGAGCATCTTCAGCCTCTGTGAGCTCCTCCAGCTTGACAGGAAAAGAAGAAACGTGATTTGTTAAGTCAAAGTAGTTTCCACTTAAGCCAGCTGGAATCTGTTGAGCTGAAAATGTTATGTCCAGAGGACACTGGTATATGTGTGAACAATACTAATAATTTTCAACTTAAAAATTTTTTCTCAGCAACAGAATTCATTGTTTGAACAAACTCTTATGTTGTGGTATGCCAATATATGAATAAGTTAAAAGTAGAACTGCTTTGATTAAAAAGTCAGGCAGGGGGATTCCCTGGTGGTCATTTTAAATGATGGGATCTGTGGGGAAAATAGCTTCAGTCTATCAGAGATTCCTGTTGTTCCTATTGCTGGTAATTCATTTAGGTCTATACCCTCATAGGCTACTTTGCCTTTCTTTTATCATTGGATTCTTATATAGCTTTTCTAGACCATTTACTACATCTTTGGTAGATTCAGAGCATAAATGGAGTGACTACACAATTCCCAGACTTAAGTTCCTAAACATGAGAGTGTAGGCAGGCAGAGTGGGCAAAAGGAGAACTTCTCACCTTCTTCAAATCTAATCTGACACCTCACTGTAGAGCGCTTGTACTTCTCCTATCTGCAGCCCCAGACCATGATTTGATCCATACATGCTCCTTCATAGTGCGGCAGAGCACACAATGGGCTGGGTGTGGGGCGGGGCCTGCTGAGCAGCTCAAAAATGCTGCCCGGGGCCCACTCCACTTGAAACCCCCACTGGTGGTCAACCCTAGTTCACCCCCATTACAACTCCAAATCCAAGTGCCTCCCTCCATTCTCAGAATCTCCTTTCCAGACAAACACACATTAGCATATAATTTTCAGGCACATTCTAAGGAGAGGCTTCCCAGACATGGCCTCTGCTTAATCATCAACATAATGACCAAACCTTAACTCATCAAACCTCAACTCTCATGCCCTGATGGCCTTCTCACTACCTCTTTATTTACTTGGTCCCTCACCTCCCTGCCCTACAAGGACTTTGTGTGAGGATAGTAAACACTCACTTTCAGGCAGACCAGAGCTAGATATGCCCATACTTCAGCATTATAGTTGTTCAGTGCATTGGCTTCAGAGAGAGCATCTTCAGCCTCTGTGAGCTCCTCCAGCTTGACAGGAAAAGAAGAAACGTGATTTGTTAAGTCAAAGTAGTTTCCACTTAAGCCAGCTGGAATCTGTTGAGCTGAAAATGTTATGTCCAGAGGACACTGGTATATGTGTGAACAATACTAATAATTTTCAACTTAAAAATTTTTTCTCAGCAACAGAATTCATTGTTTGAACAAACTCTTATGTTGTGGTATGCCAATATATGAATAAGTTAAAAGTAGAACTGCTTTGATTAAAAAGTCAGGCAGGGGGGATTCCCTGGTGGTCCAGTGGTTAAGACACTGAGTTCCCAATACAGGAGACCTAGGTTCGATTCCTGATCAGGGAACTAGATCCCACATGCTGCAACTAAGACCCAGTGCAGCCAAAGGGGGGCGGGGAGTCAGGCAGGGGACTTCCCTGGTGGTCCAGTGTTAAGAATCTACTTTCCAGTGCAGGGGATGTGGGTTCAATCCCTGCTGGGAAACTAAGATCCCACATGCCATGGGACAACTCAACCCACACACCACAACTAGAGAGAAACAGACTTCTAGAAGGAAGAGTGTGCGCACAGCAAAGATCCCATATTCCACAAGGAAGATCCAGGGTGCTCCAGCGAAGACCAGACACAGCTAAAAATAAAAAAAATGAGGAGCACACAGCAAAAAGATGCTACTACAGAAAATCAGGTAGGGGAATATGGAGCCCTGTCTTCTGGGTTCTCAACTTACACCCCTCTCTTCTTCTTTCTCTCTATAGCAGGCCCATCAGGGCATCTATACACCATAGAGCTTCAGGTGCCAGGGTTGAAAAAACAGAGGTATTCACTATCATATGTGCATCATTCACTGGTTGACCTGTATGCAGTGGACCATCAGATACACTTGTAGTTCTTTCATTTACATTGTGTATCCCTTTCTTAAGTTAAAGTCCTATTAGTCTGCCAAAATACTATTGTTCAGAAAGCTTCTCTTTCCCCTAATATTAGTTATTGATACCACAATCTTGAGCCATAAATTAGATTATGCCCATACTTCAGCATTATAGTTGTTCAGTGCATTGGCTTCAGAGAGAGCATCTTCAGCCTCTGTGAGCTCCTCCAGCTTGACAGGAAAAGAAGAAACGTGATTTGTTAAGTCAAAGTAGTTTCCACTTAAGCCAGCTGGAATCTGTTGAGCTGAAAATGTTATGTCCAGAGGACACTGGTATATGTGTGAACAATACTAATAATTTTCAACTTAAAAATTTTTTCTCAGCAACAGAATTCATTGTTTGAACAAACTCTTATGTTGTGGTATGCCAATATATGAATAAGTTAAAAGTAGAACTGCTTTGATTAAAAAGTCAGGCAGGGGGGATTCCCTGGTGGTCCAGTGGTTAAGACACTGAGTTCCCAATACAGGAGACCTAGGTTCGATTCCTGATCAGGGAACTAGATCCCACATGCTGCAACTAAGACCCAGTGCAGCCAAAGGGGGGCGGGGAGTCAGGCAGGGGACTTCCCTGGTGGTCCAGTGTTAAGAATCTACTTTCCAGTGCAGGGGATGTGGGTTCAATCCCTGCTGGGAAACTAAGATCCCACATGCCATGGGACAACTCAACCCACACACCACAACTAGAGAGAAACAGACTTCTAGAAGGAAGAGTGTGCGCACAGCAAAGATCCCATATTCCACAAGGAAGATCCAGGGTGCTCCAGCGAAGACCAGACACAGCTAAAAATAAAAAAAATGAGGAGCACACAGCAAAAAGATGCTACTACAGAAAATCAGGTAGGGGAATATGGAGCCCTGTCTTCTGGGTTCTCAACTTACACCCCTCTCTTCTTCTTTCTCTCTATAGCAGGCCCATCAGGGCATCTATACACCATAGAGCTTCAGGTGCCAGGGTTGAAAAAACAGAGGTATTCACTATCATATGTGCATCATTCACTGGTTGACCTGTATGCAGTGGACCATCAGATACACTTGTAGTTCTTTCATTTACATTGTGTATCCCTTTCTTAAGTTAAAGTCCTATTAGTCTGCCAAAATACTATTGTTCAGAAAGCTTCTCTTTCCCCTAATATTAGTTATTGATACCACAATCTTGAGCAATCAGTAAAATATTCAGAGATTCTAGGGTGCTTCCTGAGCTCTGGGCATATGGATATCATTGTTGCCCCATAATACTGTGAGTTTGCTCTGTAAAATCTTTTAAAAGGCCACCTAAAAAAAAGGATAAGATACTTCTCTCTCCACAGTAATACTGTTCTTCATTTTTCCTGTTTTATAAAAGAAAGTGGGCTTCCGTGGTGGTCCATTGGGTAAGGAGTCTGCCTTGCAGTGGTACTAGCGTCACAAGTTCGATTCCTGACCCAGGAAGATCCCACATGCCGCAGAGTGGCTGGACCGGTGTGTCCCACTGCGGGCCAGCACTCTGAAGCGCATGCGCCCAGATCTGGTGCTCTGCAACAAGAGAGGCCACTGCAATGGGAGGCCCACATAGACCAAGGAGTAAAGATGGATGACAATAAATAAATAAAAAACAAATGAAAGAGGCCAACATTAAAAAAAAAAAAAAGCAACAGGTTTCTAGGTCCAAAACGATATGAACAATGGCCTTTCAAAAATGTCCATAACTTTGCTCATACTTTAAACATATTGGAGATAGTGATTTTTTAATCAACCTATACTTGCCAAGGCTTTATTCCGTGTCAGGCAATATGATAGATAATTTGAACAACAACAAAAAATACAACTTTTGCCCTCAAAAAATCCACTGACAGCTACATTAAAAAATTAAGACAGGGCTTCCCTGGTGGTCCAGTGGGTAAGGACACCGCCTTGCAGTGCAAGGGGCGCCAGTTCAATCCGTGGCCTGGGAAGATCCCACGTGCCATGGAGCGGCTGGACCAATGTGTCCAATTACTGAGTCGGAGCTCTAGAGCGCATGCGCCCAGAGCTGGTGCTCTGCGACAACAGAGGCCACTGCGATGGGAGGCCCACACAGGTCAAAGAACAAAGATGGATGAAAAAAAAAAAGACAAAATTAAAACTCAAACACATGAAGAGTTCTGATATAAGTGTATATATATATATATATACACACACACACACACACGCTTTTTTTTTCTCCTTTGTGGCTGCAGAAGAGATGGGAGGGGAGAGAGAAGAGAGAGAAATAGAACAAGTGAAATGGTAAGACTAAGGGAGTTAGGGAGAGACCATATCATTCAAAAAAAAAATCTGAATATTATTCTGAAATAAGGGGTAGTCACTGAAGAGTTTAAATAGGGAAATAATAGATATTTGCATATTTTACAGGCTACTTTGATAACACTGCAGATGAACTGAGGGAGGACAAGAGACCACCCTAGCAAGTAAAGGACAAAGCTTGAATTAGAGAAGCAAAACTAGGGACAGAGAGGAGAGAATAGGCTCAAGAGATACTTAAGAGACAAAATTAATAGTATATTCTATGCCTAACTAAAAGTAATAGAAGTAGATTAGGATAATTTTTAAGTTTCTGGCTTGGTTACTGGGTTCATTACAGTCCCATTCACTAAGACAGGGAATACAGCAGAGAGTACAAGCTTAAGGAATGTGAGATTCCTTCAGAGATTTTACATTTTGAGCTGTCTAGGGGATCACTAAATGGAGCTATTATATTGCTTGACTGAAGGGTCAGAACATGAAAAGTGTTATGAACACAAGCTTTAACATGGGGCCTTTCAAAATGTCCATAACTTTGCTCATACTTTAAACATATTGGAGATAGTGATTTTTTAATCAACCTATACTTGCCAAGGCTTTATTCCGTGTCAGGCAATATGATAGATAATTTGAACAACAACAAAAAATACAACTTTTGCCCTCAAAAAATCCACTGACAGCTACATTAAAAAATTAAGACAGGGCTTCCCTGGTGGTCCAGTGGGTAAGGACACCGCCTTGCAGTGCAAGGGGCGCCAGTTCAATCCGTGGCCTGGGAAGATCCCACGTGCCATGGAGCGGCTGGACCAATGTGTCCAATTACTGAGTCGGAGCTCTAGAGCGCATGCGCCCAGAGCTGGTGCTCTGCGACAACAGAGGCCACTGCGATGGGAGGCCCACACAGGTCAAAGAACAAAGATGGATGAAAAAAAAAAAGACAAAATTAAAACTCAAACACATGAAGAGTTCTGATATAAGTGTATATATATATATATATACACACACACACACACACACACGCTTTTTTTTTCTACTGTGTGGCTGCAGAAGAGATGGGAGGGGAGAGGGAGAGAGAGAAGAGAGAGAAATAGAACAAGTGAAATGGTAAGACTAAGGGAGTTAGGGAGAGACCATATCATTCAAAAAAAAAATCTGAATATTATTCTGAAATAAGGGGTAGTCACTGAAGAGTTTAAATAGGGAAATAATAGATATTTGCATATTTTACAGGCTACTTTGATAACACTGCAGATGAACTGAGGGAGGACAAGAGACCACCCTAGCAAGTAAAGGACAAAGCTTGAATTAGAGAAGCAAAACTAGGGACAGAGAGGAGAGAATAGGCTCAAGAGATACTTAAGAGACAAAATTAATAGTATATTCTATGCCTAACTAAAAGTAATAGAAGTAGATTAGGATAATTTTTAAGTTTCTGGCTTGGTTACTGGGTTCATTACAGTCCCATTCACTAAGACAGGGAATACAGCAGAGAGTACAAGCTTAAGGAATGTGAGATTCCTTCAGAGATTTTACATTTTGAGCTGTCTAGGGGATCACTAAATGGAGCTATTATATTGCTTGACTGAAGGGTCAGAACATGAAAAGTGTTATGAACACAAGCTTTATAATTCACTGGGGCACAAATAGTAGTTAAGACCACTGGGACAAATGATATTTCTTAGGGAGAAGAAGTAAGGTGACAGAAGATCTGGCTATGGAACCTCAGAGGACCCAACAATTATGGTGAGTGAAAGACCAAGAGTCAACCAAAAAGGCAGAGAAGGATCCCCTTATGGAAGTCAAGGGAGGAAGAAGGAAGCAGTCAATAGGATTAACTGCCACAGAGACCTCATAAAAGAGGCAATTAGGATGTTACAGAGGGTTCCTGTCAGAGAAGTTCCAGCCAAGTGTAACAGAGTAAACATCTAAATGGAAGGAAGTGAAGAGTAAATGCCATCCAGGAAATCAACAGATAATTCACAAGTAAAGAAATACATGGGGCTTCCCTGGTGGTCCAGTGGGTAGAGACACCACCTTGCAGTGCAAGGGGCGCCGGTTCAATCCCTGGCCTGGGAAGATCCCATGGGCCGTGGGGCAGCTGGACCGATGTGTCCAATTACCGAAACGGAGCTCTGGAACACATGCACCCAGAGCTAGTGCTCTGCAGCAAGAGAGGCTGCTGTGATGGGAAGCCTGCACAGGCCGAAGAACAAAGATGGATGAAAATGAATAAATGAAAGACCAATAGAAGTGGCCAAAAAAAAAATACATGTATCATATGGTTTCAACTTTCTTAGTGATGAAAATGTAAATTAAGACACATATTGGGAATTCCCTGACAGACCAGTGGTTAGGACTCCATGTTCTCACTAGTACGGGCCCATGTTTAATCCCCGGTTGGGGAATTAAGATCCCACCCTAGCAAGTAAAGGACAAAGCTTGAATTAGAGAAGCAAAACTAGGGACAGAGAGGAGAGAATAGGCTCAAGAGATACTTAAGAGACAAAATTAATAGTATATTCTATGCCTAACTAAAAGTAATAGAAGTAGATTAGGATAATTTTTAAGTTTCTGGCTTGGTTACTGGGTTCATTACAGTCCCATTCACTAAGACAGGGAATACAGCAGAGAGTACAAGCTTAAGGAATGTGAGATTCCTTCAGAGATTTTACATTTTGAGCTGTCTAGGGGATCACTAAATGGAGCTATTATATTGCTTGACTGAAGGGTCAGAACATGAAAAGTGTTATGAACACAAGCTTTATAATTCACTGGGGCACAAATAGTAGTTAAGACCACTGGGACAAATGATATTTCTTAGGGAGAAGAAGTAAGGTGACAGAAGATCTGGCTATGGAACCTCAGAGGACCCAACAATTATGGTGAGTGAAAGACCAAGAGTCAACCAAAAAGGCAGAGAAGGATCCCCTTATGGAAGTCAAGGGAGGAAGAAGGAAGCAGTCAATAGGATTAACTGCCACAGAGACCTCATAAAAGAGGCAATTAGGATGTTACAGAGGGTTCCTGTCAGAGAAGTTCCAGCCAAGTGTAACAGAGTAAACATCTAAATGGAAGGAAGTGAAGAGTAAATGCCATCCAGGAAATCAACAGATAATTCACAAGTAAAGAAATACATGGGGCTTCCCTGGTGGTCCAGTGGGTAGAGACACCACCTTGCAGTGCAAGGGGCGCCGGTTCAATCCCTGGCCTGGGAAGATCCCATGGGCCGTGGAGCAGCTGGACCGATGTGTCCAATTACCGAAACGGAGCTCTGGAACACATGCACCCAGAGCTAGTGCTCTGCAGCAAGAGAGGCTGCTGTGATGGGAAGCCTGCACAGGCCGAAGAACAAAGATGGATGAAAATGAATAAATGAAAGACCAATAGAAGTGGCCAAAAAAAAAATACATGTATCATATGGTTTCAACTTTCTTAGTGATGAAAATGTAAATTAAGACACATATTGGGAATTCCCTGACAGACCAGTGGTTAGGACTCCATGTTCTCACTAGTACGGGCCCATGTTTAATCCCCGGTTGGGGAATTAAGATCCCACAAGCTGTATGGCACAGCCAAAAAAAGGATACATATCAAATTGGCAAATGATAATGCCTGTTGTTGATGAAGGTAAGAGTAAAATGGACTCTACTACCTGGGAGAGTATAAATCAGTATATAGCCTTTTCAGAAAATGAGTATATAGACTAAAAAGACTATACAGACTAAAAAATTTTTCTACATTCTTTATGAATATATCCTAAGGAAGTAACAGAATTAAGCGCTGAGATTTATATCTAAGGATGCTTATTCCTGCTTTATTTATAATAATGTAATTGTAGAAACTAATGACATTTCCAATACTAGCTGGCTGGTCAAATAAATTATGGTATATCCACAAATATACAGAATGTCTGAAACACTGATTGGGGGGCAGAGATTACTTAGACATCTCAGCAGTAGGCTTAACACAAGTTTCTCTGAATTTCTATGTAAATGAAAATATTTTTATGCTACTTAAAACAAACAGAAACATTATTTATGCTGACTAGTTTATATGATTTGTACTTTGGAAAGAGCAGTTAGGGTTTTAACAGTCACAGTTGTTTTATATCCTTTCTGAGAAGGTGGAGCAGAGCACATATGGTTTCTGTATAAGTGATCACATGTCCTGGTTGGCCATGCCTAGGGTAATTATTAATATTGCCCTTTACATTCTCAAAAGTGTCCAGGTTTGTATGATAAATTACATAGTAATCTTACTTATGCATCCAAACCAGGGAATACCACACAGTTATCAAAATTCATGTTTCAGACTATTTGATGATGTGAGAGGTACCAATGCTATATTGTTAGGTAGAAAAAATATTACAAAGCAGCAAATACATTACTTACAATCTTATACATTAAAATTACTTCCCTATATGTACAAAAAAAGATTGGAGGAAAATGCATTCAAATGTTAACAGTGGTTATCATTGAATGGTGGGATTATGAATACTTATATGCTTTCTTCATGTTTTATATCATCCATATTTTCCATACTGATCATATTTTACCAATATTATTTTTAAAAAACAGCAGGGGGGCTTCCCTGGTGGTCCAGTGGGTAAAGAGTCCGCCTTGCAGTGCAGGGGACACCGGTTTGATCCCTGGCCTGGGAAGATCCCACGTGCTGTGGAGGGTCTGGACCGGTGTGTCCAATTAGGAGCCAGCACTCTGGAGTGAATGCGCCCAGAGCCAGTGCTCCGCGACGAGAGCGGCCACTGCGATGGGAGGCCCACACTGGCCAAAGAATACAGATGGATAAAAATAAATAAATAAATAAACAATTAAAGAGGCTAAAAATTAAAAAGAAAAGAAAAGAATACAGCAGGGCTTCCCTGGTGGTCCAGTGGGTAAAGAGTCCGCCTTGCAGTGCAAGAGGCACGGGTTCGATCCCTGACCTGGGAAGATCCCACGTGCTGCAGAGCGATGGGTGTGTCCAATTAGGAGCCAGCACTCTGGAGTGCATGTGCCCAGAGCTGGTCCTCTGCAATGAGAGAGACCACTGCAATGAGAGCCCCACACAGGCCAAAGAATACAGATGGATGAAAATAAATAAAAAACAAATAAAATAGGCCAAACTTAAAAAAGAAAAAACCAACAGCAATGAACGATAGGAGACAAGGCAGGTAACAACCAGAGAGGTTGTTATTGTTATTGTTGTTTAATAAGACGTAGGAAAGTAAAGGCAAAGAGCTGACTGAGAAGGAAAGCTTAACACTGTAAATCTAAAAGAAAGAAAATATTTTTAAAAAGTAAGGGATTAGGAGAAAAGGAGAGGGACAGAAGCATGCATACACGTGAAGGAGTTAGACAAGAACAGGAGAATGCATGCCTCTTTCAGAGGAAAGGAGGGAAGGATGACTAGTTTCCCGTGCCAGTGGAACAAAAAAATCTACCTGAAGCTGTAGCAACTTTTCCTGAATGCAGAAGGGCCACAGAGCTTAATAAATATCAATTAGCTTCTTTAATTAAGTAGATTCTTCATATCCCATATCACTTTTCTCTTACAGATAACTCATAAAATTATGATGCTATGTACCAAATAATATAATTTTTTTTTATGATATAGCTTCACACTTTAATTTTTATGGGATTTTTAAAGAACGTTTTATATCTGTAGTTCATACTGACCTTCAGTTTCTACTAAACAGCTCTGAGGAGCAACTTTTCATTAGAGAAGACTGCCCTGATAGCCTTCCCACCATCATTCAAATCCCCTGGATGCTTGGAAGGCCAAGGAGTTGAGTCAGCTCTATGCACAGGCTACTGTCAAGTCCTGATCCTCTTACCCGATAACAGGCAATTCCCACTCCTAGCCACGTAAGGCACGAAGGCGATCTCTTACAGGCTTGTAAGTAGGTTTTCTTTGCCTTTTCATACTGTGGAAAGAAAGCACCAGTAAGCTAGTGTTCTTCTAGAAGCTTCAAATGTTGCATTGCCAGGATAATCATGTAATTGTACTCCACACCAATCAAAGTTAGATGAGTCCTTGGATTATTAAGGATTGATATTAACATGACTTTCAAAGAGAAGTTCTATGTTCACAGCAAAACTGAAAGTACAGAGATTTTCCAATTACCGCTGGTCCCCACACATGCCTAGCCTCTCCCATTATCAACATCCTCTACCAGAGTGGTACCTTTGTTACAACTGATGAACCTACATTGACATAGCATCGTCATGTCAAGTCCACGATTTTCCTTAGGGGTCACTCTTGGTGTTCTACATTATATGGGTTTGGACAAACGTGTGACATGTTTCTATCACTAGAGTATCTTCACTGCCCTAAAAATCCTCTGTGCTTCATCTATTCATCACCCTCCTTCCTCCAATCCCCCGAAATCACTGATACCTTTACTGTCTCTATGGTTTTACCTTTTCCAGAATGTCATACAGTTAGAATCATGCACTACATAACTTTCTCAGATTTGCTTCTTTCCCGTGCCAGTGGAACAAAAATCACCTGAAGCTGTAGCAACTTTTCCTGAATGCAGAAGGGCCCCAGAGTTTAAATTTTTAAAAAATTTTTTCAATTAGCTTCTTTAATTAAGTAGATTCTTCATATCCCATATCACTTTTCTCTTACAGATAACTCATAAAATTATGATGCTATGTACCAAATAATATAATTTTTTTTTATGATATAGCTTCACACTTTAATTTTTATGGGATTTTTAAAGAACGTTTTATATCTGTAGTTCATACTGACCTTCAGTTTCTACTAAACAGCTCTGAGGAGCAACTTTTCATTAGAGAAGACTGCCCTGATAGCCTTCCCACCATCATTCAAATCCCCTGGATGCTTGGAAGGCCAAGGAGTTGAGTCAGCTCTATGCACAGGCTACTGTCAAGTCCTGATCCTCTTACCCGATAACAGGCAATTCCCACTCCTAGCCACGTAAGGCACGAAGGCGATCTCTTACAGGCTTGTAAGTAGGTTTTCTTTGCCTTTTCATACTGTGGAAAGAAAGCACCAGTAAGCTAGTGTTCTTCTAGAAGCTTCAAATGTTGCATTGCCAGGATAATCATGTAATTGTACTCCACACCAATCAAAGTTAGATGAGTCCTTGGATTATTAAGGATTGATATTAACATGACTTTCAAAGAGAAGTTCTATGTTCACAGCAAAACTGAAAGTACAGAGATTTTCCAATTACCGCTGGTCCCCACACATGCCTAGCCTCTCCCATTATCAACATCCTCTACCAGAGTGGTACCTTTGTTACAACTGATGAACCTACATTGACATAGCATCGTCATGTCAAGTCCACGATTTTCCTTAGGGGTCACTCTTGGTGTTCTACATTATATGGGTTTGGACAAACGTGTGACATGTTTCTATCACTAGAGTATCTTCACTGCCCTAAAAATCCTCTGTGCTTCATCTATTCATCACCCTCCTTCCTCCAATCCCCCGAAATCACTGATACCTTTACTGTCTCTATGGTTTTACCTTTTCCAGAATGTCATACAGTTAGAATCATGCACTACATAACTTTCTCAGATTTGCTTCTTTCACTTAATAATAAGCATTTAAAGGTTCTTTTATGCTTTCTCATGGCCTGACAGCTTGATAGTTTTTTAGTGCTGGGTAGCCTGGCTGGCTATGGTCTATAGGGTTGCAAAGAGTTGGACACAACTGAAGTGATTTAGCATGCATGCATGCAATATGCTATTATCTGATTGTACTGCAGATTATTTATCCATTCACCTACTGATAAACATCTTGGTTGCATCCAAGTTTGAGCCATTATGAATAAAGCTACTCTAAGTACTCATGTGCTGATTTTGGTGTGGACATGAATTTTCAACTTCTTTATGTAAATACAAGGAGTACAATCACTGCATCATATGGTAAGAATATTTTTGGTTTTATAAGGAACCTACCAAAACTGTCTTACCAAGTAGCTGTATCATTTTGTGTTCCCAACAGCAATGAAAGAGAATTCCTGTTGCTCCACATCCTCACCACCATCTGGTAATGTCAATGTGCCAGATTTGGGTCAGATTTTGGTGTGTAGTTATATCTCATTACTGTTTTAATCTGCACTTCCCTAAGGACATATGATGTGGAGCATTTTTTCATGTGCTTATTTGCCATCTGCATTTTCTTTTTAATTTTTGGGGCACACCATGTGGCATGTGGGATCTTAGTTGCAACTAGGGATCAAGCTTTGGGGCCATCTGCATTGAAAAAGGTTCTATGTTCACAGCAAAACTGAAAGTACAGAGATTTTCCAATTACCGCTGGTCCCACACATGCCTAGCCTCTCCATTATCAACATCCTCTACCAGAGTGGTACCTTTGTTACAACTGATGAACCTACATTGACATAGCATCGTCATGTCAAGTCCACGATTTTCCTTAGGGGTCACTCTTGGTGTTCTACATTATATGGGTTTGGACAAACGTGTGACATGTTTCTATCACTAGAGTATCTTCACTGCCCTAAAAATCCTCTGTGCTTCATCTATTCATCACCCTCCTTCCTCCAATCCCCCGAAATCACTGATACCTTTACTGTCTCTATGGTTTTACCTTTTCCAGAATGTCATACAGTTAGAATCATGCACTACATAACTTTCTCAGATTTGCTTCTTTCACTTAATAATAAGCATTTAAAGGTTCTTTTATGCTTTCTCATGGCCTGACAGCTTGATAGTTTTTTAGTGCTGGGTAGCCTGGCTGGCTATGGTCTATAGGGTTGCAAAGAGTTGGACACAACTGAAGTGATTTAGCATGCATGCATGCAATATGCTATTATCTGATTGTACTGCAGATTATTTATCCATTCACCTACTGATAAACATCTTGGTTGCATCCAAGTTTGAGCCATTATGAATAAAGCTACTCTAAGTACTCATGTGCTGATTTTGGTGTGGACATGAATTTTCAACTTCTTTATGTAAATACAAGGAGTACAATCACTGCATCATATGGTAAGAATATTTTTGGTTTTATAAGGAACCTACCAAAACTGTCTTACCAAGTAGCTGTATCATTTTGTGTTCCCAACAGCAATGAAAGAGAATTCCTGTTGCTCCACATCCTCACCACCATCTGGTAATGTCAATGTGCCAGATTTGGGTCAGATTTTGGTGTGTAGTTATATCTCATTACTGTTTTAATCTGCACTTCCCTAAGGACATATGATGTGGAGCATTTTTTCATGTGCTTATTTGCCATCTGCATTTTTTTCTTTTTTAATTTTTTGGGGCACACCATGTGGCATGTGGGATCTTAGTTCCGCAACTAGGGATCAAGCCCTTACCCGCTGCAGTGGAAGCACAGAGCCTTAAGTACTGGACCATCAAGGAAGTCCCTTCTTTCTTTTTATTTCATCTGTATTTTGCCTGCTAAAGTCTTTCGCCCATCTCTTAATCAAGTTCTATATTTTCTTATTGTTCAGTTTTAAGAGTTCTTTGTATATTCTGGATAGTAGTCCTTTAGCAGTGTATCTTTTGTAAACATTTTTTCCCAGTCCATAGCTCATCTTCTCATTTTATTGACACTGTCTTTGCCAGAGCTTACCTTTTTCATTTCAGTGAAGTCCAAATTGTCAATTCTTTCTTTCATGGATCACAACCTTAGGGGTGAACCTAAAAAGTCATCACCATACCCAATATTGTACAGGTTTTCTTTTATGTTATATTCTAGGAGTTTTAAAGCTTTTGAATTTTACATTTAGGTCTATGATCCATTTTGAGTTAATTCTTGTGAAGGATGTAAGGTCAGTATCTAGGTACCTTTTTGTGTATGTGGATGTCCAGTTGTTGCATCACCATTTGTTGAAAACATTTTCTTCTTTGCTCCATTCTATTGCCTTTGCTACTCTGTCAAAGATAAGCTGACTATATTCATGTGGGCCTATTTCTAGGCTCTCTATTCTATTCCATTGATTTATTTATTATTTCATCAATTCCACACTATCTTGTTTACTGTAGCTTTACAGTAAGTCTTGAAGTTAGGTAGGGTCAGTCATCCACGTTTCTTCTTCTCTTTCAATACTGTGTTGGCTATTTTGAGCTTGGATTATATTTTTATATCTGTTTTAAGGAAGCTATCACAAGAAGACTAGTGAGAGGAGGACAGACCAAATTAAAGGGCAGACTGATGTGGAAGCAGTCCCAAAGGCATTTATATAGTCTCCATAAGAGTTGAAGCAAGGAGTTACACTGATAGTTCTGGGTGACCACAAGGGTCAACTGAATTCCACCTACACTTTATGGATCATCCCCTTTCACTTAAAAGCAACATCATATGGTGGGCTAACAGACACAGAATCTCTGATCTAGGGCATATTTAATAGTGCCTCATTATTAAGGGTTTGTTATCTTGTTGTAAAAGGTATTAGAAGCTCTCTACAGTAGTACAGGAGACATTTAATAGAACTCAGAAAACAAATTTCCCAAAGAAGTGGGCCACAAAGGACTTCCTGTCTTGTAAGTCTAGTGTGAGAGCTGGAGTAAGAGCTGAGTCTCAGCAAACAGCCTAAGAACTGCTTGCCTAGGGACTGCTTAAACCAGTAGTTCTGTGAAGTCAGTAGCTCTCTTTTTAATAAAAGTAATATTAGACTGCCTGGGTTTAAATCCTGCTTCTATTAATTACTAGTGACCTGACATTGAGCAAGTCACTTTACCTTTGGATGTAAAAGTGTCAAGTTATCATATCAATATTTTTAGTCCACAAAGAAGGAAGTCAATGTTAATGAGGTCCCAGGTCATGACCCGTCACTCCACATCCTCTATTCCTCACCTCTTTCTCTTCCAGATATATTTGCCCCAGTCGCAGGAAGATGAAGTGCATCTCAGAAGCATCCACTAGAAAACTAATGGTTCGTTCATAGCATGCCTTTGCCTCAGAATGATTTCCACTCAGAAAATAGAGATGGCCCTTCACAGCCCAGACATTAGGATTCTGAGAAAGTGAAGAACAAGTAGTACCTGGGGTAAGATGGTATTTAAAAATACAATAATGATATGTAATATAATGTAATGTATATAATAATAATAATCTTTGTCTAACTTTTAGATTTAAATGAAGCCCGTGTTGTTTTGCACATTAGAAAGAGGGTCATTCAGTTGCACTGGGAGATTCTGTTCTAGGACTGTCCTCTCATTTCTTTCTTGAATTTTTATATCTGTTTTAAGGAAGCTATCACAAGAAGACTAGTGAGAGGAGGACAGACCAAATTAAAGGGCAGACTGATGTGGAAGCAGTCCCAAAGGCATTTATATAGTCTCCATAAGAGTTGAAGCAAGGAGTTACACTGATAGTTCTGGGTGACCACAAGGGTCAACTGAATTCCACCTACACTTTATGGATCATCCCCTTTCACTTAAAAGCAACATCATATGGTGGGCTAACAGACACAGAATCTCTGATCTAGGGCATATTTAATAGTGCCTCATTATTAAGGGTTTGTTATCTTGTTGTAAAAGGTATTAGAAGCTCTCTACAGTAGTACAGGAGACATTTAATAGAACTCAGAAAACAAATTTCCCAAAGAAGTGGGCCACAAAGGACTTCCTGTCTTGTAAGTCTAGTGTGAGAGCTGGAGTAAGAGCTGAGTCTCAGCAAACAGCCTAAGAACTGCTTGCCTAGGGACTGCTTAAACCAGTAGTTCTGTGAAGTCAGTAGCTCTCTTTTTAATAAAAGTAATATTAGACTGCCTGGGTTTAAATCCTGCTTCTATTAATTACTAGTGACCTGACATTGAGCAAGTCACTTTACCTTTGGATGTAAAAGTGTCAAGTTATCATATCAATATTTTTAGTCCACAAAGAAGGAAGTCAATGTTAATGAGGTCCCAGGTCATGACCCGTCACTCCACATCCTCTATTCCTCACCTCTTTCTCTTCCAGATATATTTGCCCCAGTCGCAGGAAGATGAAGTGCATCTCAGAAGCATCCACTAGAAAACTAATGGTTCGTTCATAGCATGCCTTTGCCTCAGAATGATTTCCACTCAGAAAATAGAGATGGCCCTTCACAGCCCAGACATTAGGATTCTGAGAAAGTGAAGAACAAGTAGTACCTGGGGTAAGATGGTATTTAAAAATACAATAATGATATGTAATATAATGTAATGTATATAATAATAATAATCTTTGTCTAACTTTTAGATTTAAATGAAGCCCGTGTTGTTTTGCACATTAGAAAGAGGGTCATTCAGTTGCACTGGGAGATTCTGTTCTAGGACTGTCCTCTCATTTCTTTCTTGAATTCTTCAAAGTCATTTTGTCTTTCAGGTAAATATTAAGAAAAACATTCAAGTGTAATCATGATCATCTTCACAAAGAGAAAGTAGAAATAAAGGAAAATTGAAGTAGATAAACTATCTACTAAAGAGCTGCCCATATCCCTTCTCTGGCCTTTGTAAAAGTCATGATTAATTAAGAAAAGCAAATGAAAGTAAATTAGATAAAATGAGTTTACTGACAGCTGATGACCCCCACCTTTGGTAATCAGAAATCTACCTGTTATATGGCATCATCACCTTTAAGAAGGCCTGCCTGTCCCTTCTCCAAACTAAATTTAATACGTTCTAGCAAAAGTAATTACCAGGTAGTCCATCTGGGCTGCTTGCTGAAGGTATTCCTCTGCTTTAGCAAAGTCCTTCTTGAGAAGGTGTGTCTGTGCCAGCACCAAGTAATATTCACAGCTGGGGCCTCCATTAGGGCACAGGAGCTCATGTGCAAGCACTCTGTGTACATACTGCAACGAAAAATCAGATGATGAGATACATCTAAATGGTTGCATTATGTCAGTTCCATGGCTTCATGGTTGAAGATTATGTCTCCTGTAATAAATAGTAAGAAACATATTAAAGAATGAGATTATCAATTTCAAAAGGTTAGAGGTGAATTATGAACATTCAGCACATCATGGTTCCATTAAGAGTTATTCACATAGTTACAATTTGAAGTAAATTATCTGCAATATGATACAATTCTGGTTTTGCTGGTCATACTAGATGAGTTTTAGCTTACTGTGTAGCAGACAGGCATTTCATCAACCACTGAATTAACACACAAGTTAAATTTTCAAGCACCTGTTTACAATTAGAATGAGGCAAAACTTCCCATTCTAAAATTCTAGATTTGGCCTCCTAGGAACATAAATGTTTCTGACACACTCTCAAGCATTTGTTATATTCACCAGTTTTATACTTTGGTCTATTCTTTATTTTTAATATAAGACCTTAAAATTTGACAAACACCTATATACTTGCTAAGTAGAGGGGAAACCCTTCTCTCCATCTGTTTTCATCCCAGCCTATAACACAGAAACTTCCACTAACACTGATAACTTCTAAGGAAAATGCAGAGGGGGAGGCTCTGCAGCTGTTCCCTCTACCTGCATTCTGGCTCTTGGACATGGTGGGGGGAAAGTGATTTATTTAATTAGGGAGACAGAGAGCTTGTTTCTCTATTATGAAAGGTTAATATGCTAAAGGCTCCTGTTTAATGTGGTCCACTCCCACTGAATTCATAATTCTTGCCCTTTTTTGAGTTTGCCCACCCTCAAGTGGGGCATGCACTCTACAGACTGAGGGGCAACTCTCCTGGCTCCTGGATCTTGCTCTCGTATTACTTGTTTCACGGATACAGTCCTCATTTCGTATGTGGTAGGTAGACCTTGCAGGATGCTCTTCTCTGGTAGGAGACTGCAATTCTCCAGCTATTCCACCTGTGACTGCATGACTAAGTCAATCACATATCCAGCCCAGATTTACCAATAAAAAATTAATACCAGGCTTCCCTGGTGGTCCAGTGGGTAAAGAGTCAGCCTTGCAGTGCAAGGGGCACTGGTTTGATTCCTGGCTTGGGAAGATCCTACGTGCTGCAGAGAGGCTGGACTGGTGTGTCCAATTATGAGCCAGCGCTCTGAAGCACATACACCTCTTGTGCTCTGCAACAAGAGAGGCCACTGCAATGGGAGGCCCACACAGGCCAAAGAACAAAGACGGATGAAAATAAATAAATAAAAAATCAAACAGGCCAAAATTTAAAAAAAAAAATTAATACCGTTATCCCCCAATATAGCACTGTGTGTCTGTTTCCTATTGGTTCAGAATCTGTAAGGAAAGAAGGGTGTGCTTAGGCTCCTGTGAACCCTCAACACTCACATAATATGAGTTCCCATAATAAAGTAACATCAGGGTCTGACTTTGCAGTGCTGATAGTCTATAGGGAGCACCCTGGCAGTGAGATCTGCTGACAGTCTCTGCAGAGTAGTTCTCGTTTGGATATTAATCCCATTAGGCCTACAGTGTGCTCTCAGAAGCACGTTTGATTTCTGCATCATGTGCATTTAAACTTGCCAAGACACCACTATGACAGAATAAGTAGTTCATTAAAATCTTTCCCTCTCTTTACCCTATTTCAAACATTCTCACCTGCACAGCATTGACCTTCATCAAGAAGCGTATGGTCTCCATGAAGATGGTGGTAGGTGTTTGGGAAACGCTGTAAGGGGTGGAATGCAGGCAAGTTGGTGATTCTTCACATTTTAGTGCTTCTGAAAATATATTAAAATAATAGACAATTACATATAAAGGGAAATTCAGAAGCTCTGACACATAGCTGGGAGAGTATTCTACTGTAAGAGATAAAATATAATTTTGAAAGCAATAGGCTAGTGTCAACAATGGCCCCCAAAGAGGAGATCTCAAAGGTTCTCTAGGTTATTTTACTGGTGGTTCCAAATACAAGTTGAATTAAATGAAAGTTTTTCATTTTTTTTTTCAATTCATTATCTTCCTGGGACTTTCCTGACAGTCCAGTGGTTGGGGCTCCACCCTTGCACTGCAGGGTTATGAGTTTGATCCCTTGTCAGGGAACTAAGATCTTGCATGTTGGGCAGCCTGCACTCATTCCCTCCCCTGCCAAAAAAAAAAGTATTCAGATCTTCCTGAATGCGTAACAGATCTGTATATACTCTGAACCTTTAGATAACCTAAACATGAAAATTCACTGTTACAATATTGTAGATCTGCTGCCTATTCCTCCGAGCTAAATATAAAAGAGTTGCTCTACTGAGACTGGATTTCAGAGACTAGCCTCATATGAAAGAATTTAGACATAACAGATAAACTAATCAACTTCATTCAGCCATTTTGGTCATCATAAGATTGTCTAGTTCATTTTATCATTGTCTAGTTTATCTATCCCTTCTTTCAAGCAGGAGTCTTTATTCTAGTTACCATTTTTTGATGCTATCTCCTTGATAAATGTGTTGGATACTTTTGGGAGGTAGCTGGATCCTGAGATTGTACAGGCAAAATGGGTTCGTGTGAAACAGACTGTACATGAGAGGATTCATCAAGAAATTCATCTAGAATGGATAATGGAGCTCCTGGTCCTAAAAAGAATAAATTTTAATGAGAAAAAAACCACCTTCCTACCTTGTATTAATATATTAAAAGCCTATTATAGGGGGCTTCCCTGGTGGTCCAGTGGATAAGGACACCGCCTTGCAGTGCAAGGGGTGCCGGTTCAATCCCTGATCTGGGAAGATCCACTTGCCGCGGAGCCGCCGGACCGATGTGTCCAATTACCGAGCCGGAGCTCTGGAGCACGTGCACCCAGAGTCGGTGCTCTGCGACAACAGAGGCCACTGTGATGGGAGGCCCACACGGGCCAAAGAACAAAGATGGATGAAAATAGACAAATGAAAAGACCAATAGAAGTGGTCCCCCCCCTCCCTCCCCAACCCGCCTCCCCGCCAAAAGAAGCCTATTATAGGAAAAAATTTGAATGAAACTTCTAATCCATTTCTGAGACTATAAAGAAATACTATATTGTAAAAAAAAAAAAAACAAAACAGGAAATTAACATATGATATAGTATTATTAACTAAAGTACAGATTTTGTCCACTGCACTGCAAAGTTTGATCCCTTTTTGGGACTTTCCTGACAGTCCAGTGGTTGGGGCTCCACCCTTGCACTGCAGGGTTATGAGTTTGATCCCTTGTCAGGGAACTAAGATCTTGCATGTTGGGCAGCCTGCACTCATTCCCTCCTGCCAAAAAAAGTATTCAGATCTTCCTGAATGCGTAACAGATCTGTATATACTCTGAACCTTTAGATAACCTAAACATGAAAATTCACTGTTACAATATTGTAGATCTGCTGCCTATTCCTCCGAGCTAAATATAAAAGAGTTGCTCTACTGAGACTGGATTTCAGAGACTAGCCTCATATGAAAGAATTTAGACATAACAGATAAACTAATCAACTTCATTCAGCCATTTTGGTCATCATAAGATTGTCTAGTTCATTTTATCATTGTCTAGTTTATCTATCCCTTCTTTCAAGCAGGAGTCTTTATTCTAGTTACCATTTTTTGATGCTATCTCCTTGATAAATGTGTTGGATACTTTTTGGGAGGTAGCTGGATCCTGAGATTGTACAGGCAAAATGGGTTCGTGTGAAACAGACTGTACATGAGAGGATTCATCAAGAAATTCATCTAGAATGGATAATGGAGCTCCTGGTCCTAAAAAGAATAAATTTTAATGAGAAAAAAACCACCTTCCTACCTTGTATTAATATATTAAAAGCCTATTATAGGGGGCTTCCCTGGTGGTCCAGTGGATAAGGACACCGCCTTGCAGTGCAAGGGGTGCCGGTTCAATCCCTGATCTGGGAAGATCCACTTGCCGCGGAGCCGCCGGACCGATGTGTCCAATTACCGAGCCGGAGCTCTGGAGCACGTGCACCCAGAGTCGGTGCTCTGCGACAACAGAGGCCACTGTGATGGGAGGCCCACACGGGCCAAAGAACAAAGATGGATGAAAATAGACAAATGAAAAGACCAATAGAAGTGGTCCCCCTCCCTCCCCAACCCGCCTCCCCGCCAAAAGAAGCCTATTATAGGAAAAAATTTGAATGAAACTTCTAATCCATTTCTGAGACTATAAAGAAATACTATATTGTAAAAAAAAAAAAAGAAAAGAAAACAGGAAATTAACATATGATATAGTATTATTAACTAAAGTACAGATTTTGTCCAAATTTCACAAAATTTTATGCTAATGTCCATTATTTCTTTTCATACCTTACTCAAGACTCCACATGGTACTTAACAGCACTGAGCAACTACACTGTGCAACAATTTGGGTAAATTCTCTTTTCATTTTCATTCTATTACAAATATTTTTGATATTTAACTTCCAAATACATAGGATTTTTAAAGTATCTCTAATATTAATTTCTCATATAAATGTTTTCTTCTCTGCAATCACCCTCTGTGTTTTTTCAGTCTTCAAACTTTGTTGAGGCTTTCAATGGCTAAGTCAAAGATCTTAGTAAATGTCACACTGTACTTGAAAATATGTGGGTTATTTTCATATGTGTTTTGATACTGATCTCTAATATAATTTCACAGTGAAAAGAGAACAGACTGTATGATTTCTATATGTTTAGACCACAAAATTTTTGCACATGCTCTTACATCCCTGGATATGTTCCAGTGTCTCCTAGTTTATAGGAACTTGAACGGAATTTGTATCCTACTGTTGTATGAAAATTATGTAAATCTTAATTATGTTGAATTGGTTCATGGGGCTTTTCAGGTCTCCCATATCCTTCTATTTCTCTGTATATTCATTCCATTAATTTTTGGGAGTTTGATATTGAAACTCCAACTAAAAACCTTAATTTATCTACTTTAAAAAGGGACTTGTAATATATAGTGGAACTATCTGTAACTTTGCTATGTATTTTCCAAATCTCCTGTAAATGTATAATCATATTTTCACAATTTAAAAAATAAAGGACAAATACAGTGAACAAAAAGTTTATTATGGGAGATAAAATACAAGTAATTTCCAAAGCATAGGAAATATATCTGCTAAATATTTTGTGGAACACCTTGTTTTGTGCCTTTTACATTTCTGAGTAATTGAAAGAGTACCAGCTAAACAGACAGCACAGTTCCTGTCACTACAATCCCCTGGTCCAAACCTGCTGTCAGCTCAAGTCATGATAATGTCAACAAATACCTACTACAAAAGTTATATGCTAACCCTAGGATCTCAAGAATCCAAAGGAGGGCTTCCCTGGTGGTCCAGTGGGTAGGGACACCGCCTTGCAGTGCAAGGGGCGCCAGTTCGATCCCTGGCCTGGGAAGATCCCACATGTCGCAGAGCGGCTAGACCGATGTGTCCAATCACCGAGCCGGAGCTCTGGAGCGCATGCGCCCAGAGCCAGCGCTCTGCAACGACAGACGCCACCGCGATGGGAGGCCCACAGGAGCCAAAGAACAAAGACGGATGAAAATAGAGAAATGAAAGACTAATAGAAGTGGCCCGCCTGCTCCCCTCCCTCCCCAACATGACCTCCGCCCAAAAATAAATAATAAATAAATCTTAAAAAAGAATCCAAAGGAGAAGATTAGCATATTTTAGATAATATTAAAACTCCTTAAGCACAATCAATCTATTCTCTCATTGTTCAAAAATCAGCACCACCATCATTATCATCATCATATAAGTAGCTCTATTTGAACATTTTGATACAGTGAAAAAAGAAGAACAGACTTTTTTTTGACCACAAAATTTTTGCACATGCTCTTACATCCCTGGATATGTTCCAGTGTCTCCTAGTTTATAGGAACTTGAACGGAATTTGTATCCTACTGTTGTATGAAAATTATGTAAATCTTAATTATGTTGAATTGGTTCATGGGGCTTTTCAGGTCTCCCATATCCTTCTATTTCTCTGTATATTCATTCCATTAATTTTTGGGAGTTTGATATTGAAACTCCAACTAAAAACCTTAATTTATCTACTTTAAAAAGGGACTTGTAATATATAGTGGAACTATCTGTAACTTTGCTATGTATTTTCCAAATCTCCTGTAAATGTATAATCATATTTTCACAATTTAAAAAATAAAGGACAAATACAGTGAACAAAAAGTTTATTATGGGAGATAAAATACAAGTAATTTCCAAAGCATAGGAAATATATCTGCTAAATATTTTGTGGAACACCTTGTTTTGTGCCTTTTACATTTCTGAGTAATTGAAAGAGTACCAGCTAAACAGACAGCACAGTTCCTGTCACTACAATCCCCTGGTCCAAACCTGCTGTCAGCTCAAGTCATGATAATGTCAACAAATACCTACTACAAAAGTTATATGCTAACCCTAGGATCTCAAGAATCCAAAGGAGGGCTTCCCTGGTGGTCCAGTGGGTAGGGACACCGCCTTGCAGTGCAAGGGGCGCCAGTTCGATCCCTGGCCTGGGAAGATCCCACATGTCGCAGAGCGGCTAGACCGATGTGTCCAATCACCGAGCCGGAGCTCTGGAGCGCATGCGCCCAGAGCCAGCGCTCTGCAACGACAGACGCCACCGCGATGGGAGGCCCACAGGAGCCAAAGAACAAAGACGGATGAAAATAGAGAAATGAAAGACTAATAGAAGTGGCCCGCCTGCTCCCCTCCCTCCCCAACCCGACCCCCGCCCAAAATAAATAAATAGTAAATAAATCTTAAAAAAAAAAAGAATCCAAAGGAGAAGATTAGCATATTTTAGATAATATTAAAACTCCTTAAGCACAATCAATCTATTCTCTCATTGTTCAAAAATCAGCACCACCATCATTATCATCATCATATAAGTAGCTCTATTTGAACATGACTATATGCTAGGTATTACATTAAGGACTATAATGTATAATCTTATTTATTTTTCACAACACTGTAAGATGTAATTATTATGCTCCATTAAACAAAGTGAATCACGGAAAAGTTAAATAATTTGCTGAAGCTCTTAAACATACCATTGCTGCCTCTCACATAAACACATGTTTTAGAAATAAAAATAAAAGGCAATGCCAGTTAGGAAATGCCCAATGTCAGCTGGCTCTGAATCAGAAGAGGTCACTCTCAGCTAGAGAAAAAGGTACGGCTTTGAAAAATAGGTAGAAGTTGGATAGGTAGAGAGGTAGGGGCTAAAGCATGGGAATAGCAAGCTAATTATTTTAATGGGTACCGAGGACTGCATAGCAAAAATTAAGAAAAGGGAATTTAGGGGCTGGACTGTATTGATATTTGAATGCTAGGAGTTTTTTTCTATAGGAAGAAGAAGAGGTTTTAGCAGAATAGTCAGTGGATGAAAGTGGTACATTATTAAGATTACTCTAGCAGTACTTTGCAGCAAGGAGAAAAAAATGTCAATGAAGACAAACAGGTCTGTAATAAGGCTGTTATAACACTCTGGATGTTGGTAATGGAAAGCAGTGGAAATGTAAGGGAAGATGTAAGGGAGCATTTTGGAAAAGAATCAACTGGTCTGGGAAATCAACTTGATATAAAGATATGAAGAAAGTCAAGCATGCAAGCAAGAAGCAGGGATGACTCTGAAACCATGACTTGCCTAATATAATAATGCCGTCAATTTGAGATATAAGGAGCTAAGTTAATTAATGGAAAAATCCACTGCAGACTCTGGAGGGGTATCAGGGTTTAAGATAGAAGTTTTTTTTCGGCCACTCCTATTGCTCTTTCATTTATTTATCTTTGTTCTTTGCCCCGTGTGGGTCTCCCACCACAGTGGCCTCTCTCACTACAGAGCACCAGCTTTGGGCGCATGTGCTCCAGAGCTCCAACTCAGTAGTTGGACACATTGGTTCAGCCGCTCTGCGGCACTTGGGATCTTCTCAGGCCAGGGATCGAACCAGCACCCCTTGCACTGCAAAGCAGTGTCCTTACCCACTGGACCACCAGGGAAGCTCTAAGATAGAAATTTCAGAGTTATCAGAAGTGAAATACAAACCGTAGGTAGGTGAGCTCTTAGAAAGTAAGACAGTATTACTGGGAAATGATTGCTCCTAATGGGTGTGACAATAAAGATAAGCAAAGAAAAAAAAACCTAAACTATTTTCCTATGTATTCCAGGAAGAAGAGAGTGATTAAATATGCAGGCTTATCATTGAGATGTAATGATCCTAATAAAAAAAAAGAAAGAAAGAAATTGGAGGTGGCTGAAACAGAGTAGGAAGACCCTGAACTCACCACCTCCCATGGACGCACCAAATTTACCAAAATTACAACCAGTTATAGAACAGCTATCTAGGAAAATGACACAGAGATTAGAAGAAAATATTTTCCATACTAAAGACTTTATAAAGAGAGAAGGAACTTCCCAAAAGGATCTGGTATTTGAATGCTAGGAGTTTTTTTCTATAGGAAGAAGAAGAGGTTTTAGCAGAATAGTCAGTGGATGAAAGTGGTACATTATTAAGATTACTCTAGCAGTACTTTGCAGCAAGGAGAAAAAAATGTCAATGAAGACAAACAGGTCTGTAATAAGGCTGTTATAACACTCTGGATGTTGGTAATGGAAAGCAGTGGAAATGTAAGGGAAGATGTAAGGGAGCATTTTGGAAAAGAATCAACTGGTCTGGGAAATCAACTTGATATAAAGATATGAAGAAAGTCAAGCATGCAAGCAAGAAGCAGGGATGACTCTGAAACCATGACTTGCCTAATATAATAATGCCGTCAATTTGAGATATAAGGAGCTAAGTTAATTAATGGAAAAATCCACTGCAGACTCTGGAGGGGTATCAGGGTTTAAGATAGAAGTTTTTTTTTTTTTGGCCACTTCTATTGCTCTTTCATTTATTTATCTTTGTTCTTTGCCCCGTGTGGGTCTCCCACCACAGTGGCCTCTCTCACTACAGAGCACCAGCTTTGGGCGCATGTGCTCCAGAGCTCCAACTCAGTAGTTGGACACATTGGTTCAGCCGCTCTGCGGCACTTGGGATCTTCTCAGGCCAGGGATCGAACCAGCACCCCTTGCACTGCAAAGCAGTGTCCTTACCCACTGGACCACCAGGGAAGCTCTAAGATAGAAATTTCAGAGTTATCAGAAGTGAAATACAAACCGTAGGTAGGTGAGCTCTTAGAAAGTAAGACAGTATTACTGGGAAATGATTGCTCCTAATGGGTGTGACAATAAAGATAAGCAAAGAAAAAAAAACCTAAACTATTTTCCTATGTATTCCAGGAAGAAGAGAGTGATTAAATATGCAGGCTTATCATTGAGATGTAATGATCCTAATAAAAAAAAAGAAAGAAAGAAATTGGAGGTGGCTGAAACAGAGTAGGAAGACCCTGAACTCACCACCTCCCATGGACGCACCAAATTTACCAAAATTACAACCAGTTATAGAACAGCTATCTAGGAAAATGACACAGAGATTAGAAGAAAATATTTTCCATACTAAAGACTTTATAAAGGAACCGCATTGAGATGGCAGGAGTGATAGGGATCTGGTATAGTCAGGACCCACACCCTCAGCTTGGTGACCCACAAACAAGAGAAGTATCACAATCAGAGAGGTCATCGCCAAGAAGCAAGGGGTCTGAGTCCTGCATCAGGCTTCTCAACCTAGGGAAGACAAGCTGGCAGAACGCATGGCTTTGAAAACCACTGGGGTTTAGGATTAGGAAATAGAGACTCCATTGTTTTTTGGGGGGAGGGGGGCAACTTATATTGGTCTTTCATTTATTTCCATCTTTATTCTTTGGCCTGTGTGGGCCTCTCATTGAAGTGGCCTCTCTCGTTGCAGAGCACCAGCTCTGGGCACATGCACTCCAGAGCGCTGGCTCAGGGTAGTTGGACACATCTGTCTAGCTGCTCTGTGGCACAAGGGATCTTCCCAGGCCAGGGATCAAACCAGCGCCCCTTGCACTGCAAGGTGGTGTCTTTACCCACTGGACCACCTGGGAAGACCTCCATTCTTTTTTTAATTATATTTTTTAAACTTCTTTTTGCCTCTAAATCATCAATTTTTTAAATTTTTGGCATTTTAAATTTATTTTTTAATATTTATTTATTACTTATTGGGGGGGATGGGGTGGGGAGGGAGGGGGGCGGGCGGGCCACTTCCATTGGTCTTTTTCATTTATCTGTTTTCATCGATCTTTGTTCTTTGGCCCGCGTGGGCCTCCCATCGCAGTGGTCTCTCGTTGCAGAGCATGGGCTCTGGGCACATGCGCTCCAGAGCGCTGGCTCATAATTGGACATACCGGTCCAGTTGTTCTGCGGCACATGGGATCTTCCAGGGCCAGGGATCGAACCGGTGCCTCTTGCACTGAAAGACAAACTCTCTACCCATTGGATCACCAGGGAAGCCCCATCGTTTATTTTTCATCCATCTTTATTCTTTGGCATCTGTGGGCCTCCCATCACAGTAGCTTCTTTCGTTGCAGAGCTGGTTTATAATTGGACACACTGGCCCAGCCGTTCCTCAGCATGTGGGATCTTCCTGGGCCATGGATTGAACCGGTGCCCCTTGAACTGTAAGGCAGGCTCTTTACCCACTGGACCACCAGGGGAGCCCTCACCTACTGATTTTGGAGAATCTTCTGGAGTGGCAGGAGGCAACTGGTACCTCCTCTGAGGATGGAGACACTGGTGACAGAAATTTTTGAAGCAAGCTACCATTATAATATTGGTACTAGCAAATGCCATTTTACAATCTTTCCTTTAGGCTATTACCACTGGGTACCGATCCCATCCACCAGTGAGCTGGCACAAGCCATGAGACCCCCTGGAGCTCACAAACAGCTGCATGGGAACATGGCCTTGCCCATCAGTGGACTGGCACTACTGGAAGGGCTGCACAGCCAACCATACAGGAAGATACTGTGCCCTCCAGTGGGCTCTCAGCCACCACATGAAGCACAGCCTCACAGACAACTGGGCCAGGGGCCAGTCCCACAAAGGTGGCAAGGTGAACAAGCATGCCCACAAAGTTCACCTTACCACAAGAGAAGAGTACATACATATATACGGGATACTTGTAGAGTATATACCTCTGTTGACTAGAGGTATATATACTCTGCTGGGCCCCACTGGATTCTCCTATATATGACCACTTCTATAAGACTGGGAAATGTAACCAACCAGTCTACCTAATACACAGAAATAAACAGTAAACTGGGCAAAATGAAGAGACAGATGAGTATGTTATCAATGAAAGAATAAGACATAACCTCAGAGCATTAAATTGCTTTTTTGGGAGGAGGGGGTTGGGTTGGGGAGGGAGGGTGGCGGGAAGGCCACTTCTATTGGTCTTTCGTTTATTCAGCTTCATCCATCTTTGTTCTCTGGCCCGTGTGGGCCTCCCATCGCGGTGGCCTCTGTTGTCACAGAGCACTGGCTCTGGGTGCACACGCTCCAGAGCTCCGGCTCGGTAACTGGACACATCGGTCCAGCTGCTCTGCGGCACATGGGATCTTCCCAGGCCAGGGATCGAACCGGTGCCCCCTGCACTGCAAGGCGGTGTCCTTACCCACTGGACCACCAGGGAAGCCCCTTAAACTGCTTTTAAAGACTAAAGTCTAGGGCTTCCCTGGTGGTCCAGTGGGTAAAGAGTCTGCCTTGCTCTGCAAGGAGCACTGGTTTGATCCCTGGCATGGGAAGATCCCATGTGCCGTGGAGCGGCTGGACCAGTATGTTCAACTAGGAGCTAGTGCTCTGGAGCGCATGCACCCAGAGCCGGTGCTCTGTTTCAGGAGAGGCCACTGAAACACTGTGTGGGAGGCCCACAGAGGCCAAGGGACAAAGATGGATGAAAATAAATAAATGAAAGACCAACAGAAGTGGCAAAAAAAAAAAAAGTGCCCCCCGCTCCAAAAACCACCTGAAGTCTATATAAAAATAACAGGTTAATATAAAAAAGCTCTAATAAATTTTTCAGCCTAGATGAAACTGATGAACTCTAAAAAGTATAAAATACCATTAATAACACAGTAAGAAATATAGAATACAAATACATTAAAGATTAAAAGCAAAAAACAAAAGGTACCTAATAATCTTGATTATAAAGCTAGACAAAAGAAAATTATAGGCACTTTCATTTATAAACATAGATGCAAAGATTCAAAATCAAACATCAATCATTCAAATCAAAAGGTATATTAAAAATTAATACATTATGATGAAGTAGGACTTATCCAACTATTGCAAAGATCGTTCAATATAAAAGAAACCTATATATATAAATATATTAAGAAATACTATACTATTAATAGATATGAGGAGAAAATAATTTTATTTTTTTCAAATGATGTAGAAAAACAAATTGATACCTATTAATGGAAAAAACTTTGGCAATTAAGAGTAGAAGAGACCTTCCTTAATTCTGTAAAGGTTTGGTTTATTTTAGGAAAAATCTTATACCATATTTTATATTTAATAGACAAACTTTAAAGTCATTACCCTTAAGATAGGAAAGAAGATAATGTTGAACATGACAACTAACATACAATATATTATTGTAGATAATTAAAGGACATGGGCAGTATGAGAACTGGGGGGAAAAGGTAACACTATCATTATTGACAGATGATATAATAATCATATTCTGTAAAAAAAAAAAAGATATAATAATCTCTTTGAATCAGTAAGAGTCAAATCAGGGGCTTCCTTGGTGGCTCAATGGTGGTGAAAACTCCTGACAGTGAAGGAGACACAGGTTTGATCTCTGGTCTAGGAAGATCCCACATGCCAAGTAGCAACTATTGAGCCTGTGCTCTAGAGCCCAAGGGCCACAACTATTAAGTCCATGTGCCACCGCTACTGAAGCCTGCAAGCCCTACAGCCTGTGCTTTGCAACAAAAGGAGCCACTGTAATGAGAACCCTATGCACCACAACTGGAGAGTAGCTCCCATTCTCCACAACTAGAGAAAAGTCTGCATAGTAACCAAGACCCAACACATCCAAAAATAAATAAACAAACCCAGCACCAAGCCTCCCTGGTGGTCCAGTGGGTAAAGAATCCACCTTGCAACGAAAGGGGCACTGGTTCAATCCCTGGCCCAGGAAGATCCCATGTGCTGCAAAGTGGCTGGACCAGAGTGTCCAGTTAACAGCCAGTACTCTGAAGCACATGCGCCAGAGCTAGTGATCTGCAGTAAGAAGGGTCACTACAATGGGAGTGCACTGCAAGGCGGTGTCCTTACCCACTGGACCACCAGGGAAGCCCCAAAATAGATTTTAAAGTAAAGAAAATTCTAAGAGACAAGGCAGGTCGGACATCATGATTAAGGGATCTATTCAAGAGGAAGACATAACAGTCATGAATATCTATGCACCCAACACAGGGGCACCTCAATACATAAGACAGATACTTTCAGACATAAAAGAAGACATTGACAATAACAAAATAATAGTAGGAGACTTTAACACTCCTTTCATACCAATGGCCAGATCATCAAAACAGAAAATTAATAAAGAAACACAAGTCTTAAATGCCACACTAGAAAACATGGACCTCATTGATATCTTTAGGACTTTACATCCAAAAGCAGAAGAATACACTTTCTTCTCAAGCGCTCATGGAACATTCTCCAGGATAGACCCTATCTTGGGCCACAAATCAAATCTCAGTCAATTCAAGAAAACTGAAATTATATCAACCATCTTCTTGGACCACAATACAATGGGACTGGAGATCAACTACAGGAAAAAAACCACTAAACACACAAACACATGGAAATTAAACAACACATACCTAAAAATCCAACTGATCACTGAGCAAATCAAAGGACAAATTGAAAAATTCCTAGAAGAAAATGACAATGAACACACAACAGTGCAAAACCTATGGGATACCACAAAGGCAGTTCTAAGAGGGAAATTTATAGCAATACAATCCTACCTCAAGAAACTAGGAAAATATGAAGCCTGCAAGCCCTACAGCCTGTGCTTTGCAACAAAAGGAGCCACTGTAATGAGAACCCTATGCACCACAACTGGAGTAGCTCCCATTCTCCACAACTAGAGAAAAGTCTGCATAGTAACCAAGACCCAACACATCCAAAAATAAATAAACAAACCCAGCACCAAGCCTCCCTGGTGGTCCAGTGGGTAAAGAATCCACCTTGCAACGAAAGGGGCACTGGTTCAATCCCTGGCCCAGGAAGATCCCATGTGCTGCAAAGTGGCTGGACCAGAGTGTCCAGTTAACAGCCAGTACTCTGAAGCACATGCGCCAGAGCTAGTGATCTGCAGTAAGAAGGGTCACTACAATGGGAGTGCACTGCAAGGCGGTGTCCTTACCCACTGGACCACCAGGGAAGCCCCAAAATAGATTTTAAAGTAAAGAAAATTCTAAGAGACAAGGCAGGTCGGACATCATGATTAAGGGATCTATTCAAGAGGAAGACATAACAGTCATGAATATCTATGCACCCAACACAGGGGCACCTCAATACATAAGACAGATACTTTCAGACATAAAAGAAGACATTGACAATAACAAAATAATAGTAGGAGACTTTAACACTCCTTTCATACCAATGGCCAGATCATCAAAACAGAAAATTAATAAAGAAACACAAGTCTTAAATGCCACACTAGAAAACATGGACCTCATTGATATCTTTAGGACTTTACATCCAAAAGCAGAAGAATACACTTTCTTCTCAAGCGCTCATGGAACATTCTCCAGGATAGACCCTATCTTGGGCCACAAATCAAATCTCAGTCAATTCAAGAAAACTGAAATTATATCAACCATCTTCTTGGACCACAATACAATGGGACTGGAGATCAACTACAGGAAAAAAACCACTAAACACACAAACACATGGAAATTAAACAACACATACCTAAAAATCCAACTGATCACTGAGCAAATCAAAGGACAAATTGAAAAATTCCTAGAAGAAAATGACAATGAACACACAACAGTGCAAAACCTATGGGATACCACAAAGGCAGTTCTAAGAGGGAAATTTATAGCAATACAATCCTACCTCAAGAAACTAGGAAAATATGAAGCAGATGACCTAACGCTCTGCTTAAAACAAGTGGAGAAAGAAGAACAAAAACACCCCAAAGCCAGCAGAAGAAGAGAAATCAAAAAGATCAGAGCATAAATGAGAAAGAAATGAAAGAAGCAATAGTAAAGATAAATAAAACAAAAAGCTGGTTCTTCAAAAAGGTAAACAAAATTGTCAAGCCACTGGCCAGACTCATCAAGAAAAAGAGAAAGAAGAACCAGATCAACAAAATCAAAAACAAAAAAGGAGAGATTACAACAGATAATGTAAAAATCCAAAGGATTCTAAGAGACTATTATGAACAACTATATCGCAACAAACTGGACAACCTGGAAGAAATGGACAGTTTCTTGGAGAAGATTACTCTCCCAAGACTGAGCCAGGAAGAAACAGAAACTTTGAACAACCCAATCACAAGCTCAGAAATCGAATTTGTGATCAAAAATCTACCCAAAAATAAAAGCCCAGGGCCAGATAGCTTCACAGGGGAATTCTACCAAACATTTAAAGAAGAGCTAATGCCTGTTCTTCTAAAACTCTTCCAAAAAATTGCACAGGAAGGAACACTTCCAAACACATTCTACAAGGCCACCATCACCCTGATACCAAAGCCAGGCAAAGACAACACAAAAAAAGAAAATTATAGGCCAATTTCACTGATGAACTTAGATGCCAAGATCCTCAACAAAATTCTAGCAAACAGAATTCAACAACACATCAAAAAACTCATACATCATGATCAAGTCGGGTTCATCCCAGGCATGCAAGGATTCTTTAACATCCGCAAATCAATCAATGCGATACACCATATCAACAAACTGAGAGACAAAAATCACATGATCATCTCAATAGATGCAGAAAAAGCCTTCGACAAAGTACAACATCCATTTATGATAAAAAAAACTCTTCAGAAAATGGGCATAGAAGGAACCTATCTCAACATAATAAAAGCCATCTATGAGAAGTCTACAGCAAACATTATCCTTAACAGTGAAAAACTGAAAGCATTCCCTCTAAGATCAGGAACAAGACAGGGGTGCCCACTTTCACCACTACTATTCAACATAGTCCTGGAAGTTCTAGCAACAGCAATAAGAGAAGAGAAAGAAATCAAAGGAATCCAGATTGGAAAGGAAGAAGTCAAGCTCTCTCTTTTTGCAGACGACATGATATTATACATAGAAAATTGCAAAGACTCTATTACAAAGTTACTAGAGCTAATCAACGAATTCAGCAAAGTCACAGGATACAAAGTCAACACACAGAAATCACTGGCATTCCTATACACAAACAATGAAAAATCAGAAAACAAAATCAAAGAGGCAATCCCCTTCATCACTGCAACCAAAAGAATCAAATATCTAGGAATAAACCTACCCAAAGAAACAAAAGAATTGTACACAGAAAATTACAAGACACTCATGAGAGACATTAAAGAAGACTTAAACAGATGGAGAGATATTCTATGTTCCTGGATTGGAAGAATCAATATTGTGAAAATGACCATACTACCAAATATCATCTACAGATTCAATGCAATACCTGTTCAACTTCCATTGACATTTTTCACAGAACTAGACCAAAGAATAACACAGTTCATATGGAAACACAAAAGACCTCAAATAGCCAAAACAATCCTGAGAAAGAAAAACGGAGCTGGAGGGATCAGCCTCCCCAACTTCAGACTCTACTACAAAGCAACAGTCCTCAAGACAGTATGGTACTGGCACAAAAACAGAACTATAGACCAATGGAACAAGATCGAGAACCCAGAGATAAACCCATGTACCTATGGGTGCCTTATTTTTGACAAAGGAGGAGAAACTATAAAATGGGACAAAGACAGCCTCTTCAACAAGTGGTGCTGGGAGAATTGGACAGCTACATGCAAAAAATGCAATTGGAACATTCCCTAACACCATACACAAAAATCAACTCAAAATGGATCAAAGGCCTAAATGTAGGACCAGAAACCATCAAACTCTTAGAGGAGAATATAGGCAAAACCCTCAAGGACATAAATCATAGCAAGATCTATGACCCGTCCACTAGAATAACGGAAATAAAAACAAAAATAAATAAGTGAGACCTAATGAAACTTAAAAGCTTTTGCATAGCGAAAGAAACTACAAGCAAGGTGGACAATCCACAAAATGGGAGAAAAATAGCAGCAAATGAAACAATCAACAAAGGATTAATTTCCAAAATATACAAGCAGCTCATAAAACACCAAGAAAACAAACAACCCAATTAAAAAATGGGAAAAAGACCTAAACAGACACCTCTCCAAAGACTACTTACAGATGGCCAAAAAACACATGAACCGATGCTCAACGTCATTTGTTATTAGAGAAATGCAAGTCAAAAATACAATGAGATATCACCTCACACCAGTCAGAATGGCGATAATCAAAAAATATGCAGATGATAAATGCTGGAGAGGGTGTGGAGAAAAGGGAATATTCCTGCATTATTGGTGGGATTGTAAATCGATACAACCACTATGGAAGACAGTATGGTGACTCCTCAAAAAGTTAAGAATAGAAGCACCATATGACCCAGCAATCCCACTATTAGGCTTATACCCTGATGAAATCAAAAGTGAAAGAGACACCTGTACCCCAGTGTTCATTGCAGGACTCTACACAACAGCCAGAACATGGAAGCAACCTAGATATCCATCAAGGAGCGAATGGATAAAGAATCTCTGGTACATATAAACAATGGAGTACTTCTCAGCTGCAAAAAGAAATGCAGAAGAATCAGTCCTAATGAGATGGATGAATCTAGAACCTATTATACATAGTGAAGTAAGAAAATGAAGGACTAGTATACTAGCACATATATATGGAATATAGTAAGATCATACTGGTATATACACACGCAGAACACTGATGGAAAAACAGTCATAGAAAACAGACTTATGGATATTGGGGAGAGGGAAGAGTGGGTGAGAGATATGGAAAGAGTAACATAGTGCCCTATACTATCATATGTAAAAGAGATAACTATTGTCAATGTGCTGTGGGTTAAGGGATCTTACATGCGGGCTTCGATGGCCTGGAGGACTGGGATGCAAACTCTTAGAGGAGAATATAGGCAAAACCCTCAAGGACATAAATCATAGCAAGATCTATGACCCGTCCACTAGAATAACGGAAATAAAAACAAAAATAAATAAGTGAGACCTAATGAAACTTAAAAGCTTTTGCATAGCGAAAGAAACTACAAGCAAGGTGGACAATCCACAAAATGGGAGAAAAATAGCAGCAAATGAAACAATCAACAAAGGATTAATTTCCAAAATATACAAGCAGCTCATAAAACACCAAGAAAACAAACAACCCAATTAAAAAATGGGAAAAAGACCTAAACAGACACCTCTCCAAAGACTACTTACAGATGGCCAAAAAACACATGAACCGATGCTCAACGTCATTTGTTATTAGAGAAATGCAAGTCAAAAATACAATGAGATATCACCTCACACCAGTCAGAATGGCGATAATCAAAAAATATGCAGATGATAAATGCTGGAGAGGGTGTGGAGAAAAGGGAATATTCCTGCATTATTGGTGGGATTGTAAATCGATACAACCACTATGGAAGACAGTATGGTGACTCCTCAAAAAGTTAAGAATAGAAGCACCATATGACCCAGCAATCCCACTATTAGGCTTATACCCTGATGAAATCAAAAGTGAAAGAGACACCTGTACCCCAGTGTTCATTGCAGGACTCTACACAACAGCCAGAACATGGAAGCAACCTAGATATCCATCAAGGAGCGAATGGATAAAGAATCTCTGGTACATATAAACAATGGAGTACTTCTCAGCTGCAAAAAGAAATGCAGAAGAATCAGTCCTAATGAGATGGATGAATCTAGAACCTATTATACATAGTGAAGTAAGAAAATGAAGGACTAGTATACTAGCACATATATATGGAATATAGTAAGATCATACTGGTATATACACACGCAGAACACTGATGGAAAAACAGTCATAGAAAACAGACTTATGGATATTGGGGAGAGGGAAGAGTGGGTGAGAGATATGGAAAGAGTAACATAGTGCCCTATACTATCATATGTAAAAGAGATAACTATTGTCAATGTGCTGTGGGTTAAGGGATCTTACATGCGGGCTATGCGATGGCCTGGAGGACTGGGATGGATAGGATGGGATATATATATATGACTAATCGGGGATTATACATATCTATAAACAACAAAACTCTGTAAAAGCAAAAAAGCAAAATAAAAAAAAATTGGCAAAAAAAAAAAAAAAAAGAATCAGAAGATGACCGGAGTAAATAGAGATCCTCCACACATTTGGATGGAATGATTAATATGTAGATGTATATAATCCCTAAATTAATCTATAAATTCAATACAGTCCAAATAAAATTTCCAACTAAATTTTTAATGTGCTTGATAAACTCACTATAAAATTCATACAGGTGAATAAAGATTCATGAACACTTAAGTCAGGTATACAAAAGGCAAGTAAGTAAATGAGAGAAACTCATACATCAGATACCACAGCATATGATAACACCACACCAAAAAAAAAAAGAAAAAGTGTGATGTTGTTTTAGGATCAGACGAATGAGACAGAACATAGTGCTCAGACATATATTCCTTAAATCAAATGATAAAAGACTATGGTTTAATAGATGGTTTTGAGAAAACTGTATTTATGTGGAGAAAAATAAAACTGATTCCCATTTAGTATCACACTCAAAGATGGACTCCTGATAGATTAAAGACCTAAGTGTAAAACTAATATTATGAAGTTAATTGAAGAAAATGTGACTTGAAGTAGGAAGAACTATTTAAACAAAACTTCAAAGGCACAAAACTACAAAGCATTTGTAGAGCTGAACAGCACAATCAACTAATTAAACTCATTTGACAGAACACTCCACTCAGTAGAATACACAGCAGAATACACACTCTTTTCAAATATATATGGAATATTCATCAAGTCAGGTCAAACACTAGACCATAAAACAAGTCAAAATAAATTTAAAAGGATTCAAATCACGTAAACTACATTTTCTAACCACAGTTAAGTTAAATTAGAAATGAAAAACAAAACAAAGGTATCTGGGAAAATTCCCAAATATTTAGAAAATAAAAAACATACTTCTAGATAACCCAGAGTCCCAATTACTCAACTTTTAAGTATTTATCCATCTCATCTTCTGTCAACCCCTTCTCCTCCTGCCCTTAATCTTTCCCAGCATCAGGGGCAACACAGGAATGAGATGATTGGGTAGCATAACGGACTCAATGGACCTGAGTCTGAGCAAACGCTGGGAGATGGTGAAGGACAGAGAAGCCTGGTGTGCTGTAGTCTATGGGGTCACAGAGAGTCAGATATAACTGAATGACTAAACCACAAGTATTTATTCAAAAGAATGAAAGTATATGTCTATACAAAGACTTGTACACAATATTCATAGAAGCTTTATTTTCATAGTCCCAAACTAGAAACAACCCAAATATATATCAACAGGTGACTAAATGAACACAGCATGGATCTTCACACATTGGGATATTATTTATAAATAAAAAAGGATAAACTGGGCTTCCCTGGTAGTCCAGTGGGTAAGGACACTGCCTTGCAGTGCAGGTGGTGCCAGTTCGATCCCTGGCCTGGGAAGATCCCACGTGCCGCGGAGCGGCTGGACTGATGTGTCCAATTGCTGAGCTGGAGCTCTGGAGCCCATGAGCCCAGAGCTGGTGCTCTTGCGATGACAGAGGCCACTGCGATGGGAGGCCCACACGGGCCAAGTCTCAGAAGTTTAGAAGGTTTTGAGAAAACTGTATTTATGTGGAGAAAAATAAAACTGATTCCCATTTAGTATCACACTCAAAGATGGACTCCTGATAGATTAAAGACCTAAGTGTAAAACTAATATTATGAAGTTAATTGAAGAAAATGTGACTTGAAGTAGGAAGAACTATTTAAACAAAACTTCAAAGGCACAAAACTACAAAGCATTTGTAGAGCTGAACAGCACAATCAACTAATTAAACTCATTTGACAGAACACTCCACTCAGTAGAATACACAGCAGAATACACACTCTTTTCAAATATATATGGAATATTCATCAAGTCAGGTCAAACACTAGACCATAAAACAAGTCAAAATAAATTTAAAAGGATTCAAATCACGTAAACTACATTTTCTAACCACAGTTAAGTTAAATTAGAAATGAAAAACAAAACAAAGGTATCTGGGAAAATTCCCAAATATTTAGAAAATAAAAAACATACTTCTAGATAACCCAGAGTCCCAATTACTCAACTTTTAAGTATTTATCCATCTCATCTTCTGTCAACCCCTTCTCCTCCTGCCCTTAATCTTTCCCAGCATCAGGGGCAACACAGGAATGAGATGATTGGGTAGCATAACGGACTCAATGGACCTGAGTCTGAGCAAACGCTGGGAGATGGTGAAGGACAGAGAAGCCTGGTGTGCTGTAGTCTATGGGGTCACAGAGAGTCAGATATAACTGAATGACTAAACCACAAGTATTTATTCAAAAGAATGAAAGTATATGTCTATACAAAGACTTGTACACAATATTCATAGAAGCTTTATTTTCATAGTCCCAAACTAGAAACAACCCAAATATATATCAACAGGTGACTAAATGAACACAGCATGGATCTTCACACATTGGGATATTATTTATAAATAAAAAAGGATAAACTGGGCTTCCCTGGTAGTCCAGTGGGTAAGGACACTGCCTTGCAGTGCAGGTGGTGCCAGTTCGATCCCTGGCCTGGGAAGATCCCACGTGCCGCGGAGCGGCTGGACTGATGTGTCCAATTGCTGAGCTGGAGCTCTGGAGCCCATGAGCCCAGAGCTGGTGCTCTTGCGATGACAGAGGCCACTGCGATGGGAGGCCCACACGGGCCAAAGAACAAAGATGCATGAAAATAGATAAATGAAAGACCAATAGAAGTGGCCCGCCCATCCCCCTCCCTCCCTAACCCACCCCTCCCCCTAAAAATATAAAAGAAGAAAAAATAGGATAAACTAATGATATGGGCAATAACCTGTTTGAGTCTCAAAACTTGGTGGAGGGCTTCCCCTGGTGGTCCAGTGGGTAAGGACACCGCCTGGCAGTGCAAGGGGCGCCAGTTGAATCCCTGTCCTGGGAAGATCCCATGTGCCACAGAGCAGCTGGACCGATGTGCCCAATTACTGAGCTGGAGCTCTGGAGCGCATGCACCCAGAGTCGGCGCTCTGCAGCGACAGACGCCACCACGATGGGAGGCCCACAGGAGCCAAAGAACGAAGACGGATGAAAATAGAGAAATGAAAGACCAATAGAAGTGGCTTGCCTATCCCCCCTCCCTCCCCACCCCACCCCCCAAAAAAAGATAAATAAATAAATTAAAAAAAAAAAAAACTTGGTGGAAAAAGTCAGACATAAAAGAGTATATACTGTGGTACTCTACTTAATTCTAAAATTCTAAAATAGAGACTTCCCCAGTGGGGAAGAATCTGCCAGCGGAGGAGATATGCACTCCTGTCTGGGTAGATCCCACATGCTGGAAACAGCTGGGCCTGTAAGCCACAATTACTGAGCCCACATGCCTAGAGCCCTCGCTCTGCAACAAGAGAAGCCACCACAGTGAGAAGCCCGCACTCCACAGTAAAGAGCAGCCCCTGCTCACTGCAGGTAGAGAAAGCCTGCACACAGCTAAAAGACCCAGCACAACCATAAATAAATACAATTCTAAAACATGCAAACTCGGTCAGTTCTCCCTTGAGCCAATCTGCTGTGCTAGCAGCATCTCCTCCTTTTCCCTTAAGATGGCCTGCTGTACTGGAAGTGACTCTCCCCTCTCTCACTCTAATAAACTCTACTTTCCTCTCAAAAATAAAAATAAATAAAGTATGCAAACTCATCTATAGTATTAGAAAGCTGATTGGTGGTTATCTGGAAATAAGGGCAAGAGAAAGAGATTACAAATGGGCAGAAAGAACATTTTGGAGATTTCAAATATGTTCATTAACTTGATTATGGTGATGTTTCAATGGGTGTGTTCATATGTCAAAACTTACCAAATTGTGTGGGCTAAATATGCACAGTTTATGAAATGTCCATTTTACCCCAAACTGCTAAAAATATATGTATACAAAATAACAATGCATAAAAACTTATAAAAAAAATAACACATGCAAGAAACACATAAAAAGACACACATTAAACATATTAGCATGACTGGTTTCCTTAAGCAGAGGAAAGGAGAATGTCAATGAAGAACAGGAAAAAAAAAAGTGTATAGGGGCTTCCCTGGTGGTCCAGTGGGTAAAGAGTCTGCCTTGCAGTGCAAGGGCGCCAGTTCCATCCCTGGCCCAGGAAGATCCCACGTGCCACGGAGCAGCTGGACTAGTGTGCCCAATTAGGAGCCAGCAATCTGGAGTGCATGTGCCTAGAACTGGTGCGCTGGAACGAGAGAGGCCACTGCGATGGGAGGCCCACACAGGCCACAGAATTTAGATGGATGAAAATAAATAAATGAAAGACCAATAAAAGAGGCCAAAATTTTTAAAAAGTATAAATTTAAAAATCTAACAATCATAGGAGTAAGACTTTACATGCTGGGGAAGAGAGTGAGGGGTAAAGAATGAAACTTACTCTGCCAAAATGATAGTCCTTTTAGGGATACATAGAGATGCTAAGTTCTCTAAGTCTCAAAAAATTGAAAACCAACAGTAGAAACTTCCAACTTTCAGTCACATGAGTCTCACTGCAGGTAAGAGAAAAGCCCGCACTCCACAGTAAAGAGCAGCCCCTGCTCACTGCAGGTAGAGAAAGCCTGCACACAGCTAAAAGACCCAGCACAACCATAAATAAATACAATTCTAAAACATGCAAACTCGGTCAGTTCTCCCTTGAGCCAATCTGCTGTGCTAGCAGCATCTCCTCCTTTTCCCTTAAGATGGCCTGCTGTACTGGAAGTGACTCTCCCCTCTCTCACTCTAATAAACTCTACTTTCCTCTCAAAAATAAAAATAAATAAAGTATGCAAACTCATCTATAGTATTAGAAAGCTGATTGGTGGTTATCTGGAAATAAGGGCAAGAGAAAGAGATTACAAATGGGCAGAAAGAACATTTTGGAGATTTCAAATATGTTCATTAACTTGATTATGGTGATGTTTCAATGGGTGTGTTCATATGTCAAAACTTACCAAATTGTGTGGGCTAAATATGCACAGTTTATGAAATGTCCATTTTACCCCAAACTGCTAAAAATATATGTATACAAAATAACAATGCATAAAAACTTATAAAAAAAATAACACATGCAAGAAACACATAAAAAGACACACATTAAACATATTAGCATGACTGGTTTCCTTAAGCAGAGGAAAGGAGAATGTCAATGAAGAACAGGAAAAAAAAAAGTGTATAGGGGCTTCCCTGGTGGTCCAGTGGGTAAAGAGTCTGCCTTGCAGTGCAAGGGCGCCAGTTCCATCCCTGGCCCAGGAAGATCCCACGTGCCACGGAGCAGCTGGACTAGTGTGCCCAATTAGGAGCCAGCAATCTGGAGTGCATGTGCCTAGAACTGGTGCGCTGGAACGAGAGAGGCCACTGCGATGGGAGGCCCACACAGGCCACAGAATTTAGATGGATGAAAATAAATAAATGAAAGACCAATAAAAGAGGCCAAAATTTTTAAAAAGTATAAATTTAAAAATCTAACAATCATAGGAGTAAGACTTTACATGCTGGGGAAGAGAGTGAGGGGTAAAGAATGAAACTTACTCTGCCAAAATGATAGTCCTTTTAGGGATACATAGAGATGCTAAGTTCTCTAAGTCTCAAAAAATTGAAAACCAACAGTAGAAACTTCCAACTTTCAGTCACATGAACCAGTAAATACTTACAAGGAGTCTTTCCTAGTAGTCCTGGAACAACCTTCTCATTCATTTAACAACTATTTACCGAGTACGTACTATATGTCGGGTCACACTCATAAGGTCAATATTTTTTCCAGTAGCCACTCACCATCTCTCTGGTCCTACCTGCTGGGGCTTCCACTTTGAGTGCTGCTGTAGAACTAACACTGGTAATTCCCCAGGGACCTATGCTGGTTTCAGGCTTCCTTCCTTCTTCAACATACTCTACGGTACTGGTGCTCCTCCGCTTTGGAACTTGTGCCTGAAGCACTCGTGCTTGAAGCTGTTTGAAGGCTTCATGAAATGCCATTTCCATTCGAATATCATTATTTTTAATTTCATAGTACAAGCCTAAAGAAAAAAAGATGCTGAAACAAATGTGACTGATTTCCCATCATCATGTGCTAAAGAATGACAACATTTCACTTAAATTTCCCACAGTTTTACCAAAGTCTAGGAATTACATGATGAGCCATTAAAGAATGGAAAGAGAAAGGAATATCTTCTAATGAAAGAAAATACACTCATATCAAAGGAAAATATCAGACCAAGTAAAGTCCAGGCTACAACATTAGTGGGTTCCAAGCAAGTAGCATCTTCAAAGAAAACTTCTGCCTGCTCATAGTTCTCCATCAGGACAGCCAGGACGCCACACAGCAACAAGCTGAAGAGAGACCACCAACGTGATTAACAACAGGATTCCACGTCACAGTCGTGGAGCCAAAAAAATTTCATATAGTAGCTTATCTGCTCCCACTCATTCCTTACCTCCCTTCCAACCATACCTCTGGATATGATTCTGGTTCAGGGAAAGGGCTTTTCGAAAACACTCCTGTGCTTTGATATTGTCTTCAAGTAGAAGGCAGAAGGCACCATAGTCCAGCCAGTGCTCCAGGTTCTGGGGCTCACGAACCAACCTCTGCCGCATGAAATATGAGGAGGACCAAGGTTATTTTGACACTATGTCATATTCTTCATGCACATAATGTCACCTAGTAAGCTTTCCAAAAATACTATAAGCTCTATGAAAGTACAAACTATGACTCCTGTTTTGCTTATTCTAAATTCTGACTGTATAGAACAGTCACTATTTTGTCTTACATTATGTGGTCAATAAATATTTGTTGAAATGACGTAAAAACTAATCCTCAAAAACAAGAACCCTCAATCATTGCTTCCTAGTGTCAGTGTTCTAGTCACTGTATGCTCATCCAATTACATGGAAACCAAACTATTCATTTTATGTTTCATTTTAAAGATTTACATATAATCATTTCTGTCATAGTCTTGAGAAAGCAAGTATCAGCTTATGTATAAATATGTAATAATCAACACATGATGAGTGAAAACTACAAAACATTGCTGAAAGAAGTTAAAGAAAACATAAACATATGGAAACACATTGCATGTGCATGGATTGGAAGACTTAATATTGTTAAGATATACTGCTTAAAGCAATTTACAGGTTCAGTGCAATGTCTCTCAAAATCCCAATGATTTTTTTTCCTTGCAGAAATATAAAAGCCCATTCCAAAATTCACATGCAATCTTAAGGGACCCTGAATATCAAAAACAATCTTTAAAAGGAACAAAACTACACAACTCACACTTGCTGATTTCAGAACTTACAAAGTTACCATAATCAGTCTGGTAGTGGTATAAAGACAGACATAAATCAAGGGAATACAACAGAGAGTCCAGAAATAAATCCTAGCACATATGGTCAAATGACTTTTGACAAAGGTGTCAAGATCTTTCGGTAGGGAGAGGACAGCCTTTTAAGTAAACTATGCTAGGAAAACTGGATATCAACATGCAAAAGAATGAAGTTGAACCCTTACCTAACACCACATACGAAAAAAAAAAAAATTCAAATGGATCAAAGACCTAAAACTATAAAATTCTCAGGAGAAAACATAGGCAACAGCTTCACAACATTGAATTTGACAGTTTTTCTCTAGCTGGCTTTGTTCCCATTAAGTGTAAGCTCTCTCCTCTCCCCACAATGGAACACCTGCACCAGAGGAGGGGTGTGCTGAAGCAAGGGGGCCTGTGTGCATATAGTCAAAAATATGGCAGCCTGTGTAACCATCAGTGGCTCTTCTCAGATGCAACCCAGTCTGGATTTTTTTCCCCCTGGCTGTGGCCCCCAGGTCCAATGCTGTGCTGTGGTGTGCTCTGAGCAGGGCAGGAGCATTGGCTTGGCTTGGGCCCAGGTGCATGATGAAGCAATCGTGGGAAACCTGGCGGCCAAAAGGACAGACCTCTCTCTGCCCTGCCTCAAGGGCAAGCCAGGACACCAGCACCCCGTGTGAACGGAGTCTAGGCTTCTCTAGCCTTTCTGCCTGTCCCAGCAGCCCTCCAACCAGTCAGGGGGGGTTGTCTCCTTTGCACAGGAACCCAGAACTGGGACACCCAGTCTGTGGTTTGACTCACTCACTCCTCAGTGTGAGTAAATACCAATGCATCCTTCCTTTTTCTCTGAGTCCCCTCCTAGAAGCACAGGTCCAAAATAGATGAATTTTATATCCTTTCTACTCAATTATGTTTCTATCTTTCTTAAAGCCCTGGTTGTACAGGAGTAATTCTGCCAGTTAATTTTCAGTGAGAATTGTTTTACATGTAGATGTATTTTTAATGTGTTCATGGAAGGGAGGTGAACTCCACGTCCTTTTACTCTGCCGTCTTTATCTCTGCCTCTTGAGGTTCATTTTCTGTATATGAATAACCAATGACTCTAATGATTTTTTTCAGAAGCCAACCCTTTCCACATTGAATTTGTAAATCTGTAAACAACTCTGTCAAAAATACAATGGCCCTATTTCTGTGAACCTATGTTTGGACCCTGCCTTATATCTGTCCTGTCACCAATAAGGTTGGATTTCCAACCATCAAACACCACTATTTATATTACACCCATATTATACAATTAGCAGTAGCAATAACCACCAGAAAGATGTTTAATTACCTCTTCATAGTATGCAGTTGCCATATCATAGTTCTCATTGACTTCTGCTTCAAATGCAAATAGTCGAAGCTGTTCACTGCTAGTATAAATGGTTGAAGGAGTGCCTTGGACATCATCTGGCATGGTCTAGTCAGCATCAGGATGTTAGGCAGACAAAACAAAGCAATTATAAGCAGAGAAGCTTTAAAAGAATAAACCAGATATGAGACTCTAGTTACAATGTCTAAAGTGATATTGACGTTTCTCACAGTCTTGCCAATACAGTAACTGAATAAGTGTAAACCAAGAGATAAATATCAAGGGTGAAACAGAATCTCAGGTGTCTGCACTCATGGAAATGAGTAAAAATTCCTTAGAGCAGAACTGCTCTCTTTAAGCCTGGGTAGTCAGCATCTCTAACTAAGTCACTTCTAACCTCAAATAGTTACCTCAAATAGTTTCTTTCATTTTTTCTAGTGTCCAGAAATATTATCATTTTTCAGGTATCATGACATGAAAAGGGTTGGCAAGAACTAGATAGAATCTTCAAACATCGAGAAAACACGAGACCAGGGTAAATCTTTGGCAGCTACATCTATATGCTCAGTGGTATATACAGACAGGTTTTATGAAGAAATTTTAGACCTACTGAGAAATATGAAAAGAAAAATAACATATCCTGTATACTCAGGTAGTAAAGAAGGTCTGGTACAATAAGTAATCTCTTGGGCCAGAGGCTGTGGCCATGGAAGGCCCCTCCCCCAATTTCTTAACCAGAAATAAAAATATCATTGGCTTTAACAAGGAGAATTGTTTTACATGTAGATGTATTTTTAATGTGTTCATGGAAGGGAGGTGAACTCCACGTCCTTTTACTCTGCCGTCTTTATCTCTGCCTCTTGAGGTTCATTTTCTGTATATGAATAACCAATGACTCTAATGATTTTTTTCAGAAGCCAACCCTTTCCACATTGAATTTGTAAATCTGTAAACAACTCTGTCAAAAATACAATGGCCCTATTTCTGTGAACCTATGTTTGGACCCTGCCTTATATCTGTCCTGTCACCAATAAGGTTGGATTTCCAACCATCAAACACCACTATTTATATTACACCCATATTATACAATTAGCAGTAGCAATAACCACCAGAAAGATGTTTAATTACCTCTTCATAGTATGCAGTTGCCATATCATAGTTCTCATTGACTTCTGCTTCAAATGCAAATAGTCGAAGCTGTTCACTGCTAGTATAAATGGTTGAAGGAGTGCCTTGGACATCATCTGGCATGGTCTAGTCAGCATCAGGATGTTAGGCAGACAAAACAAAGCAATTATAAGCAGAGAAGCTTTAAAAGAATAAACCAGATATGAGACTCTAGTTACAATGTCTAAAGTGATATTGACGTTTCTCACAGTCTTGCCAATACAGTAACTGAATAAGTGTAAACCAAGAGATAAATATCAAGGGTGAAACAGAATCTCAGGTGTCTGCACTCATGGAAATGAGTAAAAATTCCTTAGAGCAGAACTGCTCTCTTTAAGCCTGGGTAGTCAGCATCTCTAACTAAGTCACTTCTAACCTCAAATAGTTACCTCAAATAGTTTCTTTCATTTTTTCTAGTGTCCAGAAATATTATCATTTTTCAGGTATCATGACATGAAAAGGGTTGGCAAGAACTAGATAGAATCTTCAAACATCGAGAAAACACGAGACCAGGGTAAATCTTTGGCAGCTACATCTATATGCTCAGTGGTATATACAGACAGGTTTTATGAAGAAATTTTAGACCTACTGAGAAATATGAAAAGAAAAATAACATATCCTGTATACTCAGGTAGTAAAGAAGGTCTGGTACAATAAGTAATCTCTTGGGCCAGAGGCTGTGGCCATGGAAGGCCCCTCCCCCAATTTCTTAACCAGAAATAAAAATATCATTGGCTTTAACAAGGAGACACTTGATACTTTCTCTTTAGGCGTCCTCTAACCTGGCCTGCCATGGACACACCTCTGTCACAGCACGTAGCTCACTCAGCTACGGTTATCTGTATTTTGTGCCTCTCTCCTCTACTAGACAGGGGCTCTTTAGTGGCATAAGGCAATAGTAATTAGCATCTCACATTCCATTCTCAATTGGTTCCCAAATCAAATCATCTGTACAGAACTGTTCTCTTAATCCTAGGATACTGGACACTCCTCTCCTACTTCTTCCAGGAAGGCTAAACAGATGAAAGGAAAACTGATGGTGGCAGAGAAGAAAACAAAGGTAAAGGGAAGAACAAGGAGAATAGAGGTTTTGAGGAGGTATAGTTGGTTAGGGACTACAGAGAACAGAAAGACTTTGTTACTGTCTTCAAACAAACCACAACTGCCTAGAGTAAAAAATGAGCAAATGAAGGTAAGATGTAAGCTGTATAAAAATAAACAAACAAGTAAGGGGAGACCAGTCACGTAGAAAAGGCATATTTGAAGTGCCACTGTCATTCAAATATAGTATCTGAAAACTCAGCTTTTCCTTATTAATCGTGAAGAACAAACTTAGAATTGGACACATTCACAGAATAGAATAATTTTTGTTCCACAATTTACAGTTGATTTTATTTACAATTATCCATCAAATTGATGAGAGTTATGAAATTAATTTTTCTAAGAAGCTCAAAGAGGATATTCCCTTATTTTCCTGAAATTGTAACTTGTAACTTCTGAGAAACCTTAGAAGAAAGAAGAAGAAATAGTTAGAATTGAACATGGAAAATGGACTGATTCAAAATTGGAAAAGGAGTACATCAAAGAGGTATACTGTCACCCTTCTTATTCAGAGTATATCATGCTAAATGCAGCACTGGAACAATCACAAGCTGGAATCAAGATTGCTGGGAGAAATGTCGATAACCAGATATGTAGAGGATACCACCCTAATGGCAGAAAGTGAAGAGGAACTACAGAACCTCTTGATGAAGGTGAAAGAGGAGAGCGAAAAAGCTGGCCTAAAACTCAACATTCGGGCTTCCCTAGTGCTCACTGGTGAGAGTTTGTCTGCCAGTGCAGAAGACAGGTTTGATACGTGATCCAGCAAGATCCCATATGCTGCAAAGCAACTAAGCCTGTGACCCACAACTATTGAGCCTATGCTCTACAGCCTCAAAGCTGCAACTGTTGAGCCCATGTGCTGCAACTACTGAAGCCCGTGTGCCCTGGAGTCCAAGTTCTACAACAAGAGAAGTCACCACAACAAGAAGCCTGTTCATCTCAACCAGAGAGTAGCCCCCACTCCCTGAAACTAGAGAAGAAGCTACAGCAGCAGTGAAAACCCAGAATAACCAAAAATAAATAAATTTAAAACAAAACAAAACAAAACAAAACCCCAACTCAACATTCAAAAAACTAAGATAATAGCAACTGGTCCCACCACTTCATGGCAAATAGACGGGGGGGAAATGAAAACAGTGACAGACTTTATTTTCTTGGGATCCAAAATCACTGCAGACAGTGACTGCAGCCATGAAATTAAAAGATGCCTGCTCCTTGGAAGAAAAGCTATGACAGGCCTAGACAGCATACTAAAAAGCAGAGACATCACTTTGTAGACAAGGTCCTCAGGGTCAAAGCTATGGTTTTTCCAGTATGGATGTGAGAGTCTGACCATAAAGAAGGCTAAGCCCCAAAGAACTGATGCTTCTCCAGCACTGTGGTGCTAGAGAAGACTCTTCAGAGTCCCCTAGACTGCAAGGAGATCCAATAAATCAATCCTAAAGGAAATCAACCCTGAATCTTCACTAGGACTGATACTGAAGCTAAAGCTACAATACTCTGGTCACCTGATGCAAAGAGCCAACTCATTGGAAAAGACTTTGATGGTAGGAAAGATCGAGTGCAGGAGGAGAAGGAGGCGACAGAGGATGAGATGGTTGGATGGCATCACTGACTCAATGGACAGGAGTTTGAGCAAACTCTGGGATGTAGTGAAGGACAGGGAAGCCTTCCATGCTACAGTTCATGGGGGTAGCAGAGACTGGGACATGACTGAGCAACTGAACAACAATAAGTCTTTACCTTAGACAATTTCTCATTCATCTTTGTGTTTTCAGTGCCTCACACAGAGCAGCAACCCCAATAAATGTTGTGGAATTAAGAGAAAATAAGCACAAGAAGAAAGGAATCATTGAGAGGAGACCCTGATGACCTACAGAGAAAAGGAAGAGTGTTTAGTTCTGAAGCACCTACTTGGTTTAAGGCCACATGCATCTGGTCCACCAAGAAAACATAGAGCTCACTGATAAATTTCTGCAGCTCCTCTTGGCTTTCAAATGATGTTGACTTCAAGTACTTTTCTCTCACAATCTTTACCACAGCATGCTGCAAGAGACACATATCATCACCTGATGACACAAATCAGCTGCATGCTAATGGCACAGTCCACCTTTAAGCTTCTGATCTAAGACTCATCCAAACTCCTGAAGGTGACTGATTTTCTCTGGTGACTACTAGACTATTGGCTCTCTGATGCCTCCAAATCAACACTCCACATGATTTTCTTTCTTGACATCACCATCATCATCAGTATGGTCATTACAGGATTCATACTTTGCAAAGAGTCAGAGAACCAAAGAAAACCTTAGCATTATATTTATGCATTATGTTTCTCATGATGGCAACATGATTCAAGGGAGGAAAGGATAAAGGCCTGATTTGTCTAGTTCTAATCCTGCCACTGTACAACCTCATAAATTATTTTACACTTGGCATTTTGGTTTCCTCATTTCTTACATGGATACGTACTCCTGGTATTCCTATTTTACTTCAGAAGATGACTGAGAGGCCAAAGAGAAATAACAGAAATAACAGGTTCATTGTTCACTGCAGCACTATTTACAATAGCCAGAACATGGAAGCAACCTAGATGTCCATCGACAGATGAATGGATAAAGAAGCTGTGGTACATATATACAATGGAATATTACTCAGTCATAAAAATAAATGCATTTGAGTCAATTCTAATGAGGTGGATGAATCTAGAACCTATTGTACAGACTGAAGTATGTCAGAGAGAGAAAGATAAATATTGTATACTGACACGTGCATGGATGCTAGAAAGATGATGCTGATAAATGAATATGCAGAGCAGCAATGAAGAGGCAGATGTGAAGAACAGTCTTACGGACATTGGTGTGAAGGAAGGAAATATGCTGTGGGACTAGGGGATCTCAAACAGGTACTCTGGGCTTCCCTGGTGGTCCAGTAGGTAAAGAGTTTGCCTTGCAGTGCAAGGGGCACCGGTTCGATCCCTGGCCCTGGAGGATCCAATGTGCCGCATAGCCACTGGGCTGGTGTGTCCAATTATGAACCAGCGCTCTGGAGTGCATGCACCCAGAGCTGGTGATCTGCAACAAGAGAGGCCACTGCAATGGGACGCCCACATAGGCCAAAGAATAAAGATGAGTGAAAATAAGTAATAAATAATTTTTTTTTAAAGATTTATTTATTTATTTTGGGCGGGGGTCGGGTTGGGGAGGGAGCGGAGCGGGCGGGCCACTTCCATTGGTCTTTCATTTCTGTTTTCATCCGCCTTTGTTCTTTGGCCCGTGTGGGCCTCCCATCGCGGTGGCGTGTGTTGTTGCAGAGCGCCCGCTCTGGGCGCACGCACTCCAGAGCTCCAGCTCTGTGATTGGACACATAGGTCCAGCCGCTCCGCGGCATGTGGGATCTTCCCAGACCAGGGATCAAACCGGTGCCCCTTGCACTGCAAGGCGGTGTCCTTACCCACTGGACCACCAGGGGAAGCCCTAAATTGTTTTTTAATAAAGGTTGAACCCATTTAAAAAAAAAACAGGGGCTCCGTGGCAACCTGGAGGAAGAGGATAGGGAGGGGTACAGGGGGAGGTTTGGGATGGGTTAGAGGGACATATGTATACCTTTGGTGGATTTGGGTCGATGTGTGGCAGTAAACAAGGAAACCCTGTAAAAAATAATACAACAATTTGTGGGCTCCCCTGGTGGTCCAGTGGGTAAAGAGTCCGCCTTGCACTGCAGGGGGCACCGGTTCAATCCCTGGCACGGGAAGATCCCACAGGCCATGGAGCAGCTGGACCGGTGTGTCCAATTGCGCGCTGGCGTTCTGGAGTGCATGTGGCCAGAGCCAGTGCTCTGCAGTGACAGAGGCCACTGCAATGGGAGGCCCATATGGGCCAAAGAACAAAGATAGATGAAAATAGATAAATGAAAGACCAATGGAAGTGGTCAAAAAAAAATTTTTTTAATAATAATACATAAAATTTATATGGAATAATAAAAAAAAGAATGAAGTTAAAAAAAATATTGTACAAGTAACATATTGCTATAACCAGGCTGGCGTCTTCTTTTTTCTCCCCTAAGTTGGCATTATTGCCAGGGTTTATACTAAGTACTTTCCATACATTATTTAATTCTCATAATGACTCCATGTGATCATATTAGTATCACTCCTCATTTTTAGGCAAAGAAATTAAGGCTCAGAGAGGTAAGGTCACCTGACCAAGGTCATCCAGTTAGTAATGGTAGAACCAGTAATCAAACTGAGATGTGACTATGCCACCTGAGAATAGTAGACTCTTGCCTCCATGGGTATCCACTGTTTTTCACTTGATTATTTCCACATACTTTCTTTGTATCTGTTTGGTACAGTTTATGGCACAGAGTAAATGTAAATAGAGAAGCAGTGCAGTGTAGTAGGTAAGAATGTGAGTCTGGCACCAGATTTCCTAAATGTACATCCCATCTTTGACATTTACTACCTCTGTGATTTTGGGCAAATTGTTTAACCAACAAAATACTGCAATTCTCCACCCATAAAATGAGGAGTACCTTTCTCTTATGGATGTTCTGAGAATTAAATCAGTAAAATATGAAGCATTTCAAATTTTTCTGTTTACAACAAATAATAAATGTTAGCCATTATTGTTTAGGAAACTATTATTGTTTTCCTAAAAATAATTTTATTTATTTATTTTTGGCTGTGCTGGGTCTTCATTGCTACGCAGGCATTTCTCTAGTTGATGTGAGCAGGCTTCTCATGGCTGTGGCTTCTCTTGTTGCAGAGCACAGGCTCCAGGGCATTCAGGCTTCAGTAGTTTCAGATCGTGGGCTCAACAGTTTCAATTCCTTGGCTCTAGAGCACAGGCTCAGCAGCTGTGGCATACAGGTTTAGCTGTTCCTCAGCATGTGGAGTCTTCCCAGACCAGGGATCAAACCCATGTCTCCTGCATTGGCAGGCAGATTCTTTACCACTGCACCACTAGGGAAGTCCTAAGTAAATATTTTAAATTTCAGTGATTCGATGGGCTAGGAAAAGGTTTGTAATGGGAAACACAGACAGTCATAGAATCAATACCAGGTACAGAGTTTCTGCCTGCTAGTGCAACATGAAATCTAACCCCATATCTTCAAGTGAGGAATTACTTTATTAAAAGCTTACCCTCGGTATGGATACTGAACCATTCCACGGCAATATAGGCGTGGAAAATGTCTCCAGACACTCTGTCATAGAGAACACAGCTCTTTGCACCAAAAGCAAGAAAGAGTATAGCTGAACATACCCAGAGAAGAAATGGTAACTAGGTATGCAAAAAGAAAAAGATGCTTCATAAAAATTCAGTGGAATCATTTTAAAAATTAGTAGTAGAGAGCAGTGCTGCCTCCATGGGTATCCACTGTTTTTCACTTGATTATTTCCACATACTTTCTTTGTATCTGTTTGGTACAGTTTATGGCACAGAGTAAATGTAAATAGAGAAGCAGTGCAGTGTAGTAGGTAAGAATGTGAGTCTGGCACCAGATTTCCTAAATGTACATCCCATCTTTGACATTTACTACCTCTGTGATTTTGGGCAAATTGTTTAACCAACAAAATACTGCAATTCTCCACCCATAAAATGAGGAGTACCTTTCTCTTATGGATGTTCTGAGAATTAAATCAGTAAAATATGAAGCATTTCAAATTTTTCTGTTTACAACAAATAATAAATGTTAGCCATTATTGTTTAGGAAACTATTATTGTTTTCCTAAAAATAATTTTATTTATTTATTTTTGGCTGTGCTGGGTCTTCATTGCTACGCAGGCATTTCTCTAGTTGATGTGAGCAGGCTTCTCATGGCTGTGGCTTCTCTTGTTGCAGAGCACAGGCTCCAGGGCATTCAGGCTTCAGTAGTTTCAGATCGTGGGCTCAACAGTTTCAATTCCTTGGCTCTAGAGCACAGGCTCAGCAGCTGTGGCATACAGGTTTAGCTGTTCCTCAGCATGTGGAGTCTTCCCAGACCAGGGATCAAACCCATGTCTCCTGCATTGGCAGGCAGATTCTTTACCACTGCACCACTAGGGAAGTCCTAAGTAAATATTTTAAATTTCAGTGATTCGATGGGCTAGGAAAAGGTTTGTAATGGGAAACACAGACAGTCATAGAATCAATACCAGGTACAGAGTTTCTGCCTGCTAGTGCAACATGAAATCTAACCCCATATCTTCAAGTGAGGAATTACTTTATTAAAAGCTTACCCTCGGTATGGATACTGAACCATTCCAAGGCAATATAGGAGTGGAAAATGTCTCCAGACATTCTGTCATAGAGAACACAGCTCTTTGCACCAAAAGCAAGAAAGAGTATAGCTGAACATAACCAGAGAAGAAATGGTAACTAGGTATGCAGAGAAGATGCTTCATAAAAATTCATGGAATCATAAATTAATATTTACCTTGAGCTGTTCTTTGAAAGCAAAGTATTTTCCAGAACAATTAAGTTCATAGTTGAGCTTGCACTTCTGCTCCTCCAGGGTTTCACTCTCTATATCATTCCCAGCTTTGAGTGCCTGTTTTCCAAACATCCTGTGATACTCATTCAGAACGGCTCTAGAAATGTTTTTGATCTGCATGTGGTAGTCACTCACTGCCTAGAAAAACACAAAATGTCTGGTACAGAGGCCTCAAGGAAGTCAAGGCAAGGAATGGAAGTCTGAGACTGGATTGAGTTTCACATTTAATAACACTTAAGGTATAAACTGCCCTTTTCTTCCCAGCTTAGAAATCATCAGCCAAAGATTAAACACTGTATGCTATTCACTGGATGCCACTGGTCACAAATAGAAGTGAGAGGGAAAATATGTGAAGCTACAATTTCTCACCGCTTGTAGAATACATACTGAAGAGCCCATACTTTATTTTCAAATGGGTGCACTCAGCGTCTCAGAGTTTTTTGTTTTGTTTTAACATTTTTTCTTCTTTTTAATTTCCAGTGGGACCATCAGTCTGTTGACCATACAATCTTTTCATTGTTACCCATAGAGTTTTTGTCTTTTGTTCGCTATTATTCCCTATTTTTAAAATTTATTTTTATTTTTAAAATTTTTTTTGGCTATTCTGGGTTTTCACTGCTGCCACAGGCTCTTCTCTAGCTGCAGGGAACATGAGCTACTCTCTAGTCGAGGTGAGCAGGCTTCTTTAGGCAGCGACTTCTCTTGTTGTGGAACTTGAACTCCAGGGCACACAGGCATCAGTAGTTGCAGCACATGGGCTCAACAGTTGCAGCTCTGAGGCTCTAGAGCACAGGCTCAATAGCTGTGGTTCACGGGCTTAGCTGTTTCTCAGCCTGTGGGATCTTCCCGGGTCAGGGCTGGAACTCATGTCTCCTGCATTGGCAGGCGAACTCTTTACTACTGAGCTACCAGGGAAGCCCCCATTTCAGGGTTTCATCTTGGCTTTGGCACTGACCTTCTGAGCTCCTCCTGTCCGACGGGTAAGAGGTGGCCTTGGAGGAATCATTTCCTTGACCCTATATCAGAAAAAATAAATAAACAACCTTTCTTATTTGCAGATTTATGTTCTTTTATTTCCCTCCTCAATAGGTCTAGGTGAGAGGTATACTGAAAGTCAGCTGCCCATCACACTTGACCGCTATACTATTTATTCTCTCATGTGAGAACCTAGATGGAAACCTTAGAACAGCATATAGTTACAGATGAGGAAGGAAGGAGGGAAGGAAGGAAGATGGGCACTAAGCAGCTATCCAGAAAGTAGCTAAGCTCCACTTCTGGCTAGTTTGAGTCCAGGCTTTATTAACCCTTACTGCATTTTTGAAAACTGTTGTACACAAGAAACTAGTTGACTCAGGAGTTAGAAAGTGATGGGTGTTATAACTTCAGGTGCACTGAGTAGAGTTTTTGAAAGCATAAAGTTTTAGAAATGTAAACTGGTACAGGCAAGTGAAAGCTTTTCTTTCCTCTCCAGTAAGATAAAAACTGTCCTCGTGGTCATAATTTATAAGACTGCATTAAACTATAGTAATGATATCAAACATTATGGTAGAAAAAAATGTTATAGTGAATAAGAAAATACATTTTATCACTGAAACAATACTTATGCCAGAACTTCTACCTTCTGTTTTCAGGAGCTCTTACAAGAACCTTAAGGAAATTACAGCTCTTTCTTCTTGAATTATAGTTTAAGAAGTCTACCTAAGTAGAATTTACCAAAAATTCACTTGAAATTTACCAAAAAATAACAAATTCAATTTTTTTAATAGGGCCTATATATTAGAGAATTCCCAGGTGGTCCAGTGGTGAAGACTCTGTGTTTTCACTGCAGTGACCTGGGTTCAATCCTTGGTTGGGGAACTAAGATTCCACAAGCCACATGAGAATATGTTCTATGTAATTTTATACTTTACTCATGACTCCTAATTTTAATTTTATTTATGTTAATAAATAATATAGCCATGTGATTCAAAACTTAAGAGGTATGAAACGATATACAGTAAATTCTCTCCTCCCAACCTTGTTCAGCCACCCAGTTTCCTCTCCAGAGATGGTATTCATTCACTCAAAATATATACTGAGTGCCTATTACCCATCAGACACATTTCTAGGTGTCAAGGTGTTTGCCCTCATAGTACTTACATTTTAGTTGGGAAAAAAGTACAGTGTATAAGATAAATATGTTAGTGATATGTTCCACACAGAAAAATCATTCAAGAAGGCAGATAGACTATGTTGGGAGTTGGGAGTGGTGGAGTTGGGGAGCATATTTCACCAGGGAAAGCTTTACTGACATGATAATACTTGAGTATGACCTGATAGAAGTGAAGAAACGTGTAGATATCTGGGATAAGGAAATCACAAGAAAAGCAAGCAGCGAATGTGAAGGCCTTGCTGCAAGAGTATGCTTGGTGTGACAGGAATGGCAGGAGGCCACATTAGCTGGATCAAAAAAAATGAGGACAAAATACATGCAGAATATGTGGACTCTAGATCATTATAAAGATTTCTGACTTCTCCTCAGAGTGTAATAGGGAGTCTCTGGTAGTTTCTGAACAGAGGCATTATATGAATTGACTTCCATTTTAATACAATCATTACAGAATGCTATAATAAGAATAAATTGCCCATATGTAGTATAGTCACAGAATGAAATATCATTCAACAATAAGGAAATGAAGTACTGATCCACACTATATTCTGGATGAACCTTGACGGCATTGTATTAGATGAAAGAAGTCAGTTAAGGGATTCCCTGGTGGTCTAGTGGGTAAGGAAACCTCCTTGCAGTGCAAGGTGCGCCAGTTCGATCCCTGGCCTGGGAAGGTCCCACATGCCGCAGAGTGGCTGGACCGATGTGGCCAACTACCAAGCCAGAGCTCTGGAGCACATGTGCTCAGAGCCGGTGCTCTGCAAAGAGAGAGGCCACTGCAATGAGAGGCCCACACAGGCCAAAAAACAAAGATAAATGAATTAAAGACCAATAGAAGTGCCTTCCCCCCCAAAACAAGTCAGTTAACAAAGATCACAGATGGCATGATTCCACTTAAATGAAATGTCCCAGAGTTGGCAAGCTATACAGACAAAAACGTATGTAAGTGCCACCCAAAAAAAGTAAATTCTCTCCTCCCAACCTTGTTCAGCCACCCAGTTTCCTCTCCAGAGATGGTATTCATTCACTCAAAATATATACTGAGTGCCTATTACCCATCAGACACATTTCTAGGTGTCAAGGTGTTTGCCCTCATAGTACTTACATTTTAGTTGGGAAAAAAGTACAGTGTATAAGATAAATATGTTAGTGATATGTTCCACACAGAAAAATCATTCAAGAAGGCAGATAGACTATGTTGGGAGTTGGGAGTGGTGGAGTTGGGGAGCATATTTCACCAGGGAAAGCTTTACTGACATGATAATACTTGAGTATGACCTGATAGAAGTGAAGAAACGTGTAGATATCTGGGATAAGGAAATCACAAGAAAAGCAAGCAGCGAATGTGAAGGCCTTGCTGCAAGAGTATGCTTGCGTGTGACAGGAATGGCAGGAGGCCACATTAGCTGGATCAAAAAAAATGAGGACAAAATACATGCAGAATATGTGGACTCTAGATCATTATAAAGATTTCTGACTTCTCCTCAGAGTGTAATAGGGAGTCTCTGGTAGTTTCTGAACAGAGGCATTATATGAATTGACTTCCATTTTAATACAATCATTACAGAATGCTATAATAAGAATAAATTGCCCATATGTAGTATAGTCACAGAATGAAATATCATTCAACAATAAGGAAATGAAGTACTGATCCACACTATATTCTGGATGAACCTTGACGGCATTGTATTAGATGAAAGAAGTCAGTTAAGGGATTCCCTGGTGGTCTAGTGGGTAAGGAAACCTCCTTGCAGTGCAAGGTGCGCCAGTTCGATCCCTGGCCTGGGAAGGTCCCACATGCCGCAGAGTGGCTGGACCGATGTGGCCAACTACCAAGCCAGAGCTCTGGAGCACATGTGCTCAGAGCCGGTGCTCTGCAAAGAGAGAGGCCACTGCAATGAGAGGCCCACACAGGCCAAAAAACAAAGATAAATGAATTAAAGACCAATAGAAGTGCCTTCCCCCCCAAAACAAGTCAGTTAACAAAGATCACAGATGGCATGATTCCACTTAAATGAAATGTCCCAGAGTTGGCAAGCTATACAGACAAAAACGTATGTAAGTGATTGCTTAGGGCTGGGGTGGACAGTATTGGTAAGGAAATGGCATGAGGGTTGAGAAGAAATGTAGCAGGACTGCTAATAGATATATGGAGACATTAGTCTCCATTTTATATATATGTAAGATAATAAAGGATATCATGAATAATGATACATCAATAAACTGGATAACCTTGATGAAATAGATAACTACCTAGAAACACATTCATAGCACTGTGGTACAATATAAAAATAATTCTAAAAAGTATACATATTTATATGTGAGAAGAGTGTGTGTGTGTAATAGGGTGACTTACAATAACTCCAGAAAGATAAATACCAATGTGTTAAAAATGGCTATCACTGGGTGAGTAGAAAGAAATCTAGGTATTTTTAGATACTTCCTTGTTCACTTTGTTTCTTGCTGATTTTGAAATTCTCAATATTTTTTGTAATTGTATATACTGCTTTTGTAAAAGAAAACAATTAGAACAACTTCATCTAAAAAAAAAAGGCAGAAAACTGCTGCTTAACCCAAGAAAAATGACATTTATGTACACAAAATGACTTCCTTTTATTTATACCTACATTGTGTTGCAAAACAAGCATGAGAACCATTGCTACACACCTTCTGGCTAGCTCCTCTGGCATCCTCCTCGGAACCAAGGCTTTGTCCAGTTCAATCTCCAACACGATGTATGTCCCTGCTTCTACGTATTGCTGAAAAGACATTTTCCTCTAATGTATTCTTTCCAGAAAAATAGATATTAATGAATAAAGTTTAGTAATATGAGATAATGCTCACGATATAAGTGAAAAATTGTATATATAACCATGGGGCTTCCCTGGTGGTCCAGTGGTTAAGGGTCCACCTGCCAATGCAGGGATATGGGTTCGATGCCTGGTCTGGGATGATCCTGCATGCCGTGGGGCAACTATGCCCATGCACAACTACTAGGTCTGTATACTGAAACTACTGAAGCTGGTGTGTCTAGAGCCCTTACTATGCAACAAGAGAAGCCACTGCAAGGAGAACCCTGTGCACCACAAAGAAGAGCAGCCTGAGCTTGCAAGGCGGTGTCCTTACCCACTGGACCACCAGGGAAGCCCTTAACTGCCACAACTAGAGAAAGCCCTGAGTGCAGCAGTGAAGACCTAGGGAAGCCATAAGTAAGTAAGTAAGTAAATAAATATTTTAAAAATAGTGACAATGGTTCTACCTTGCAGAAAAAGTTTTTCAATTTTATTCTTAGAAACATCTATCTTAGTTGAAGTCTTATTTAATTTGCTTGATACTATTCTTGGAGCTGTTTTTAAGTGAATAGCATTCATCTAGCAAACTTCCAGGAATCTTGCAGAAATATTATCACAACCTTCTGACATTCCCACGTACACCCTCCTAAGCACTGTCTACAAACTTCAACCAGTTGGACATGTCTATCCAATTTTTGCCAGTGCCCTAAACACAACATGTTCAAAACTGAACTTACCATTCTCCAATATTAACCTCTATTTTTACTTCTATCTAATGATTCCATCATCTTTCCATAAAGTGAGGCTTGAAACCTGAGTTATCTTTAACTTTTCTTCCTCAACACTCAAAGCTTTCAAATTTTGTACCTTGCCTCTGCAGGTTTTTTACTTTCTTTCTTACAAGCCCCTTGCCTGGATGAAACTGTCATCAACGCCCATAAGAAAAACCTTTAAAATGATGTCTGGAACACATCTGAAAACCACAACTCCACTCTCTTTTTTTCCATATCCTGCCAAGGCTATTGCTCCTACACACTTACGAGTTATTTCTATGTGACTTAAAAACTTTAATGTGAGTCTCTAAGACAGGCTTAAGAATCCCTCATATCTACAGAATGAAGCCCAAACTTTTCAGCAAGCCTTTCTAAAATCCAACTCAATCTCTCTCTTCTTTACTACCTCCTTCTAGGACCATTACTTCTTTTTCATTTCTCTATACCATACACTGAATTAATTGATATATCCTGAGTTCTGCTACCTTCTTTGTGTCTTAAGCTATTCTCTGATCCTGAAATTATTCTCCCTCCATCTTCATTTAGGTCTCTTTTTATCATACACTACTTAGCTGGGATGCCACCTCTTCCTGAAGTCTTCTGAGACTGCTCCATCTGACTCCTCTGAGTCCACAGAGCACTTTCGCCTGTACCTCTACTACAGAATTTATCAAGAGTCCGTCTTTCGGTCAGTTATGTCTGCTGTGCCTCAAGAGTGTTGAGTGTCCTGAGACCAGATTAATAAATGTTGCAGATGATGTATCTCTGCATCCATCATAGTGCTTAATAAGCATAATTAATGAGACATGATGTTTTAATGCTAGGAAGGATCTTGAAATTAATCTGCTATCCATTCATTTTAGAGTCTCAACAAGACAAAGAAATTTACCCAAGGTCATAAACCAGTCATGGCCAGTATGGTATGGTTACTCAGAAAATGAATTTTCCTGCGCATTTTCTACAACATCATACAATTTTGCTTAGTAAAGGACCAATGCATTCAAACTTAGTTTTTAAACTCTTCATGCAATGTCCTTCATTTGAGGTTTAAAAACCTTCTGACATTCCGGACAAATTGTCTTATCCAATTTTTGCCAGTGCCCTAAACACAACATGTTCAAAACTGAACTTACCATTCTCCAATATTAACCTCTATTTTTACTTCTATCTAATGATTCCATCATCTTTCCATAAAGTGAGGCTTGAAACCTGAGTTATCTTTAACTTTTCTTCCTCAACACTCAAAGCTTTCAAATTTTGTACCTTGCCTCTGCAGGTTTTTTACTTTCTTTCTTACAAGCCCCTTGCCTGGATGAAACTGTCATCAACGCCCATAAGAAAAACCTTTAAAATGATGTCTGGAACACATCTGAAAACCACAACTCCACTCTCTTTTTTTCCATATCCTGCCAAGGCTATTGCTCCTACACACTTACGAGTTATTTCTATGTGACTTAAAAACTTTAATGTGAGTCTCTAAGACAGGCTTAAGAATCCCTCATATCTACAGAATGAAGCCCAAACTTTTCAGCAAGCCTTTCTAAAATCCAACTCAATCTCTCTCTTCTTTACTACCTCCTTCTAGGACCATTACTTTTTTTTCATTTCTCTATACCATACACTGAATTAATTGATATATCCTGAGTTCTGCTACCTTCTTTGTGTCTTAAGCTATTCTCTGATCCTGAAATTATTCTCCCTCCATCTTCATTTAGGTCTCTTTTTATCATACACTACTTAGCTGGGATGCCACCTCTTCCTGAAGTCTTCTGAGACTGCTCCATCTGACTCCTCTGAGTCCACAGAGCACTTTCGCCTGTACCTCTACTACAGAATTTATCAAGAGTCCGTCTTTCGGTCAGTTATGTCTGCTGTGCCTCAAGAGTGTTGAGTGTCCTGAGACCAGATTAATAAATGTTGCAGATGATGTATCTCTGCATCCATCATAGTGCTTAATAAGCATAATTAATGAGACATGATGTTTTAATGCTAGGAAGGATCTTGAAATTAATCTGCTATCCATTCATTTTAGAGTCTCAACAAGACAAAGAAATTTACCCAAGGTCATAAACCAGTCATGGCCAGTATGGTATGGTTACTCAGAAAATGAATTTTCCTGAGCATTTTCTACAAAATCATACAATTTTGCTTAGTAAAGGACCAATGAATTCAAACTTAGTTTTTAAACTCTTCATGCATAGTTACCTGTCCTTCTGGATTGTTCCCAAGGGAGGGTTCAACTTCCAAAGGAGTATCTGAGTTCTGAGATTTTATACTAGATGCTTGCTGAAAGAAAATAAGCACACCTTAAAAATTCAATTCTTACATGGTCTCCACAACAGCTGGAGCAAGGACCATAATATTGCATCAAAATGCAAATTAAACTGAAGCAATTCACCAAATGAGAAACCAGTGTAAGCCTCTGGAATATAACAAAACCAGCAAAATCATCAACTTAACAACCTACCACATCCCCAGGCCTAGGCTTTCCTTCCACATCCTTTTCTTTGACTGTTTTATCCTCTTTCAAGTTCTTAAAAACAACTGGTTTAGACACTGGAGAATTGAGCCCTCCTATTTTATTATTCTGAGTCAAATTATGGCCAGTATCCCGGAACAAGCTAAATAAACACTTGGTCTGAAAAGAAACAAACAGAAAAATGTAATTACTTACAGGCAAATAAATAAAACTCAAAAAGAAACTCACATTATTTGTTAACATCACTCAGTTTTCTAGTAATTTCAATATTGTACAATCAGAGATAAAGAAGAAAAGCAAAAACCTTAATTGTCTTGCCATACTTGTTGAACACATAAAAGCATCATAGAGGGATTTCCCTGGTGGTCCAGTGGTTAAGACTCAGTGCTTCTCAATCCTGAGGAGGAAGAATGGAGCTGGAGGGATCAGCCTCCCAAACTTCAGACTATACTACAAAGCAACAGTCATCAAGACAGTATGGTACTGACACAAAAACAGAAATATAGACCAATGGAACAACACCGAGAACCCAAAGATAAACCCACGCACCTATGGGTACCTTATTTTTGACAAAGGAGGAGATCCTGAGACCAGATTAATAAATGTTGCAGATGATGTATCTCTGCATCCATCATAGTGCTTAATAAGCATAATTAATGAGACATGATGTTTTAATGCTAGGAAGGATCTTGAAATTAATCTGCTATCCATTCATTTTAGAGTCTCAACAAGACAAAGAAATTTACCCAAGGTCATAAACCAGTCATGGCCAGTATGGTATGGTTACTCAGAAAATGAATTTTCCTGAGCATTTTCTACAAAATCATACAATTTTGCTTAGTAAAGGACCAATGAATTCAAACTTAGTTTTTAAACTCTTCATGCATAGTTACCTGTCCTTCTGGATTGTTCCCAAGGGAGGGTTCAACTTCCAAAGGAGTATCTGAGTTCTGAGATTTTATACTAGATGCTTGCTGAAAGAAAATAAGCACACCTTAAAAATTCAATTCTTACATGGTCTCCACAACAGCTGGAGCAAGGACCATAATATTGCATCAAAATGCAAATTAAACTGAAGCAATTCACCAAATGAGAAACCAGTGTAAGCCTCTGGAATATAACAAAACCAGCAAAATCATCAACTTAACAACCTACCACATCCCCAGGCCTAGGCTTTCCTTCCACATCCTTTTCTTTGACTGTTTTATCCTCTTTCAAGTTCTTAAAAACAACTGGTTTAGACACTGGAGAATTGAGCCCTCCTATTTTATTATTCTGAGTCAAATTATGGCCAGTATCCCGGAACAAGCTAAATAAACACTTGGTCTGAAAAGAAACAAACAGAAAAATGTAATTACTTACAGGCAAATAAATAAAACTCAAAAAGAAACTCACATTATTTGTTAACATCACTCAGTTTTCTAGTAATTTCAATATTGTACAATCAGAGATAAAGAAGAAAAGCAAAAACCTTAATTGTCTTGCCATACTTGTTGAACACATAAAAGCATCATAGAGGGATTTCCCTGGTGGTCCAGTGGTTAAGACTCAGTGCTTCTCAATCCTGAGGAGGAAGAATGGAGCTGGAGGGATCAGCCTCCCAAACTTCAGACTATACTACAAAGCAACAGTCATCAAGACAGTATGGTACTGACACAAAAACAGAAATATAGACCAATGGAACAACACCGAGAACCCAAAGATAAACCCACGCACCTATGGGTACCTTATTTTTGACAAAGGAGGAGAAACTATAAAATGGGACAAAGACAGCCTCTTCAACAAATGGTGCTGGGAAAATTGGACAGCTACATGCAAAAAGATGAAGTTGGAACATTCCTTGACACCATGCACAAAGATAAACTCAAAATGGATTGAAGACCTAAATGTAAGACCAGAAACCATCAAACTCTTAGAGGAGAATATAGGCAAACCCCTCAAGGACATAAATCAAAGCAAGATCTTCTCTGACCCACCTACTAGAATAGTGGAACTGAAAAGAAAAATGAACACGTGGGACCTCATGAAACTTAAAAACTTTTGTACAGCAAAAGAAATTACAATAAAGCTGAAAAGACAACCCACAGAATGGGAGAAAATCATAGCAAATGAAACAACAGACAAAGAATTAATCTTCTAAATCTACAAGCAACTCCGACAGCTCAGCACCGGAAAAACGAACAACCCAATCAAAAAATGGGAAAAGGACCTAAACAGACACCTCTCCAAAGAGGACACACAGATGGCCCCAAAACATATGAAATGATGTTCAACCTCGCTTATAATTAGAGAAATGCAAGTCAAAACTACAATGTGGCATCACCTCACACCCATCAGAATGGCCATCATCCACAAATTGACAGACACTAAATGCTGGAGAGGGTGCGGAGAAAAGGGAACACTCCTGCATTGCTGGTGGGAATGTAAATTGATACAGCCTCTATGGAAGACAGTATGGAGATGTTTTAAAAATCTAAAAATAGAAGCACCATACGACCCAGCAATCCCACTCTTAGGCTTATACCCTGATGAAATCAAATCTGAAAGAGGCACCTGTACCCCAATGTTCATTGCAGCTCTCTATACAACAGCTAGAACATGGAAGCAACCTACATGCCCATCGACGAACGAATGGATCCAAAAGCTCTGGTACATATATACAATGGAATACTACACAGGTGTAAAGAGAAATGCAGAAGAATCAGCTCTAATGAGGTGGCTGTATCTAGAACCTATCATAAAAAGTGAAGTCAGTCAGAAAGAGAAGGACAAATACAATATATTAACACATATATATGGAATCCAGTAGGATGGTGATGATGGCACACGCAGTGAAGTGACGGAAAGACAGACATGGACAGTGGACATATGGATGTTGTGGGGAAGGAACAGAGGGTGGGAGGCATAAAGGAAATAGCATGAAGGCCTGTATTATCATATGTGAAGAAAATAGTTATAGTCATTGCTCTGTGAGAAAAGGAGATCCTTCAGGGGTGCTGTGTGATGGTTGGGAGGGGTGGGAAGGGGGATATACATATGACTAATCTGGGAACGTGCATATCTGTAAACAACAAAACTCTGTAAAGGTTAAAAGTAAAATAAAAGTTAAAAAAAAAAAAAAGACTCTGTGCTTCTAATGCGGGGGGCCCGAGTTTGAGCCCTGGTCATGGAACTAGATCCCACATGCCACAACTAAGACCCAGTGCAACCAAATTAAGATAAATATAGCAAGAATTAAAAAAAAAAAAAAAGCATCATAGAAAATTAGCTGCCGATCCTAATTTTTAAGTTAATAAGAGAACTTTCAACCTGGTTTGTTTCAGTGTCTCATAACTTGTTACCAGAAAGCTTTTAAACTTTTACACATAATTTCAGATTAACTTTAAGTGGTAGAACCTATTTCTGTACAAGAAATACCATCTGTCTAAATACTACAGGCCTATCACTTATAATTAGAAGAACATGACAAGTTTAAGGTAAAAATCTGTATGGGAAAATTCAAACTATAGATACTAGATAACTAGAAAGGAACTTTTTTTTTTTTTAATTTTGGCCTCCTTTATTGTTTATTTATTTATTTTCATCCATCTTTATTCTTAGGCCTGTGTGGGCCTCCCATTGCAGTGGCATCCCGTTGTGGAGCACCGGCTCTAGGCACACACACTCCAGAGTGCTGGATCCCAACTGGACACACTGGTCCAACCGTTCTGTGGCACACAGGATCTTCCGGAGACAGGGATCGAACCGGTGCCTCTTGCACTACAAGGAGGGTTCTTTACCCACTGGACCACCAGGGAAGCCCCAATTTTAAAAATTATTTTAAGACTCCTTTAAGCTCTAATTGTAAAAATTATTTTAAGATTCCTTTTAGGCCAAAATTCAAAAAAAGAATTTATAATTAAACAACAAGGATGTAAGTGAAAGAAATAGGACCAATCCCCTCTAAAAAGAGGAAATGAGTGGACAGAAAAGGGTGAGAAGGATAACAGATAAGGATGACATTTTCATTAGCATGATTGTAATGACAATTTGACATATGCAAACCTACATCAAAAGTTTTATATTGTATACTTTGAATATATGCAATTTACTATGTCAGTTATACTTCAATAAACCTGCTCAAAGACAGTTTAACAATATTAAAGAAAAATTATGAATACTAAACATCACTCACAATCCTACTACCTGTAACTATAACTGCTGTATTTCATATATGCAAAATTTTTCAAATTTTATCATCTCTGGAAAGGAAAACATTTCATGTAAGTGATGTTATACAACATGCAGTCATTTATGTCTCCCTTCTTTCACTTGGCATAATTTTTTTTGAGGTTTATTCATGTTAGAGCACGTATCAGTAGTTCACTCCTTTTTAAAAAGTTTTATTGAGATATAATTAACATTGCATATAACTTAACCATTTTAAAGTGCAGCCAAAATTCAATGATCTGAGGGAAAAGTCTGACTTACAGATCTAACCAGAACTTTCCTATGAGAATCTATTTTTTCTGCCTGGTTAAAACAGAATGAAGCACTTACAATTTTGGATCTTTTCTGTTTCGGCTAGGGGGATGGTATTATAGATTACTATCCCATGAAGATTAAAAATAGAATTCACTGGGTAATAGCTAACCAAGCACCAGAATGGAGCACACCATCAACAAAGGTGAAATCAGGTTGTTTTAGCAGAAAGTCCAATAGAGACAAGGAAATAAATTATTGCAGTTTTGTTCCAGAATAATAAAATCCAATGATTTGGGCAAATTATATTAATCGTAGTTCATTCCTTTTTATTGCTATATAGTATCTCCTGGTATAGATATGCCACAGTTTGCTTATTTATTCCCCAGTTGTGGGCATTTGAATTGTTGTAAATTTTTAGCTGTAAATAATGCTCAACATGTCACATACATGTCTTCGTGTAAACACAGAATTTCAGTTCTCTTGGACAGGTTCCTAGGAATGATTTGCTGGGTTGTATGGTAAGTTTGGGGAATCTCTTGTGGCTCAGCAGTAAAGAAGCTGCCTGCAATGCAGAAGACGTGGGTTCAATCCCTGGGTCTAAAAAGAGGAAATGAGTGGACAGAAAAGGGTGAGAAGGATAACAGATAAGGATGACATTTTCATTAGCATGATTGTAATGACAATTTGACATATGCAAACCTACATCAAAAGTTTTATATTGTATACTTTGAATATATGCAATTTACTATGTCAGTTATACTTCAATAAACCTGCTCAAAGACAGTTTAACAATATTAAAGAAAAATTATGAATACTAAACATCACTCACAATCCTACTACCTGTAACTATAACTGCTGTATTTCATATATGCAAAATTTTTCAAATTTTATCATCTCTGGAAAGGAAAACATTTCATGTAAGTGATGTTATACAACATGCAGTCATTTATGTCTCCCTTCTTTCACTTGGCATAATTTTTTTTGAGGTTTATTCATGTTAGAGCACGTATCAGTAGTTCACTCCTTTTTAAAAAGTTTTATTGAGATATAATTAACATTGCATATAACTTAACCATTTTAAAGTGCAGCCAAAATTCAATGATCTGAGGGAAAAGTCTGACTTACAGATCTAACCAGAACTTTCCTATGAGAATCTATTTTTTCTGCCTGGTTAAAACAGAATGAAGCACTTACAATTTTGGATCTTTTCTGTTTCGGCTAGGGGGATGGTATTATAGATTACTATCCCATGAAGATTAAAAATAGAATTCACTGGGTAATAGCTAACCAAGCACCAGAATGGAGCACACCATCAACAAAGGTGAAATCAGGTTGTTTTAGCAGAAAGTCCAATAGAGACAAGGAAATAAATTATTGCAGTTTTGTTCCAGAATAATAAAATCCAATGATTTGGGCAAATTATATTAATCGTAGTTCATTCCTTTTTATTGCTATATAGTATCTCCTGGTATAGATATGCCACAGTTTGCTTATTTATTCCCCAGTTGTGGGCATTTGAATTGTTGTAAATTTTTAGCTGTAAATAATGCTCAACATGTCACATACATGTCTTCGTGTAAACACAGAATTTCAGTTCTCTTGGACAGGTTCCTAGGAATGATTTGCTGGGTTGTATGGTAAGTTTGGGGAATCTCTTGTGGCTCAGCAGTAAAGAAGCTGCCTGCAATGCAGAAGACGTGGGTTCAATCCCTGGGTCAGGAAGATCCCCTGGAGGAGGAAAATGGCAACCTACTCCAGTATTCTTGCCTGGAGAATATCATGGACAAAGGAGCCTGGAGAGCTGCAGTACATAGAGTTGCAAAGATTCAGGCACAACTGAGCACACATATATATGGTAAGTTTGTGTTTAATATAGATTTCCTAAATAGTTACTCTGCTAAGTATGAATAGTGGAATAGTGAAATTTCTAATGTTAACTGTCAAATTGTCTTATTACTCTTTTCAATTCTGCTGAGTTTGGCTTCATGCATTATGAGATTCTGGTGTTAGGTGTGATGCATACATTTATTACTTACACATGTATTATATATAATAATTTATAATGTATAAATCCTACCTTCCTGATTAACTGACTCTTTAATCATTATGACATGACACTCCAAGCCTTAAGTAATATTACTCATCTTGAAATCTATTTATTCTAACATAAATATATAGCCACTTAGCTGTTATATTTTCTATTTGCATAGTATATCTTTTCCATCTTTTTACTTCAACTTATGTGTCTTTGAATCAAAATGAATTTGTTATAGATAGCATACCACTGAGTCATGATTTTTTATTGAAATATAGTTGATTTATAGCTGTCAGTTTCAGGTTTACAGAAAAGTGACTCAGTTATAAATGTTTTTCAGATTATTTGATATTATAGGTTATTATAAGGTATGGAAAACAATTCCCTGTGTTCTGAAGTAAAGCCTTATTTCTTATCTATTTTATGTATAGTAGTTCATGTCTATTAATTCCATACTCCTAATTTATCCCACCCCTCATTTTCTTTCCCCTTTGATAACCATAAGTTTACTTCCTAAATCTGAGTCTGTTTTGTATATAAACTTTTTTATTTGCATTATTTTTCCCGATATGCCACAGTTTGCTTATTTATTCCCCAGTTGTGGGCATTTGAATTGTTGTAAATTTTTAGCTGTAAATAATGCTCAACATGTCACATACATGTCTTCGTGTAAACACAGAATTTCAGTTCTCTTGGACAGGTTCCTAGGAATGATTTGCTGGGTTGTATGGTAAGTTTGGGGAATCTCTTGTGGCTCAGCAGTAAAGAAGCTGCCTGCAATGCAGAAGACGTGGGTTCAATCCCTGGGTCAGGAAGATCCCCTGGAGGAGGAAAATGGCAACCTACTCCAGTATTCTTGCCTGGAGAATATCATGGACAAAGGAGCCTGGAGAGCTGCAGTACATAGAGTTGCAAAGATTCAGGCACAACTGAGCACACATATATATGGTAAGTTTGTGTTTAATATAGATTTCCTAAATAGTTACTCTGCTAAGTATGAATAGTGGAATAGTGAAATTTCTAATGTTAACTGTCAAATTGTCTTATTACTCTTTTCAATTCTGCTGAGTTTGGCTTCATGCATTATGAGATTCTGGTGTTAGGTGTGATGCATACATTTATTACTTACACATGTATTATATATAATAATTTATAATGTATAAATCCTACCTTCCTGATTAACTGACTCTTTAATCATTATGACATGACACTCCAAGCCTTAAGTAATATTACTCATCTTGAAATCTATTTATTCTAACATAAATATATAGCCACTTAGCTGTTATATTTTCTATTTGCATAGTATATCTTTTCCATCTTTTTACTTCAACTTATGTGTCTTTGAATCAAAATGAATTTGTTATAGATAGCATACCACTGAGTCATGATTTTTTATTGAAATATAGTTGATTTATAGCTGTCAGTTTCAGGTTTACAGAAAAGTGACTCAGTTATAAATGTTTTTCAGATTATTTGATATTATAGGTTATTATAAGGTATGGAAAACAATTCCCTGTGTTCTGAAGTAAAGCCTTATTTCTTATCTATTTTATGTATAGTAGTTCATGTCTATTAATTCCATACTCCTAATTTATCCCACCCCTCATTTTCTTTCCCCTTTGATAACCATAAGTTTACTTCCTAAATCTGAGTCTGTTTTGTATATAAACTAATTTGCATTATTTTTAAAATTTCACATATAAGTGATATCATATAATACTGATCTTTTCCAAATCTTGGTATTTAAAAAAAATCCAGCCTCCTAATCTGTTTCCTTTCATTAGTGTGTTTAGACTACTCACATATGCTATTACTGAAATATTTACATTTATATATGATATTTTGCTATTTGTTTCCTATATATCTTGTCTTTTTTTTTTTCTGTTCCTTAAGTGTCTTCTTTAATATTAAATAAATATAGATACTTGTGCATGTGCAAATGGTACATATATACATACACAAACACTTTACTGATCATAATCTGAACTAATCACAATCTATTTCACATTGAGACCAACTTAATTCTGGCAAAATATAGAGACTATACAGCTCCATTCTATCCTCCGTCCTTTGTGCTACTTTGTCTTATCATATGAATTACATCTCTGTAATATTTTCAAACTGTGGTGCTGGAAAAGGCTTTTGGGAGTCCCTTGGACTACAAGGAGATAAAACCAGTCAATGTTAAAGGCAGTCAACCCTGAATATTCATTGGAAGAACTGCTACTGAAGCTGAAGCTCCAATACTTCGGCCACCTGATGTGAAGAGCCAACTCATAGGAAGATACCCTGATGCTGGGAAAGACTGATGGCAGGAGAAGGGGACGACAGAGGGTTGGATGGCATAACTTTTAAAATGCAATGGACATGGTTGCAAAGACTTATCTATTTAAATAATTGCATAGTTATATTTTCTATTTGCATAGTATATCTTTTCCATCTTTTTACTTCAACTTATGTGTCTTTGAATCAAAATGAATTTGTTATAGATAGCATACCACTGAGTCATGATTTTTTATTGAAATATAGTTGATTTATAGCTGTCAGTTTCAGGTTTACAGAAAAGTGACTCAGTTATAAATGTTTTTCAGATTATTTGATATTATAGGTTATTATAAGGTATGGAAAAAAATTTCCCCTGTGTTCTGAAGTAAAGCCTTATTTCTTATCTATTTTATGTATAGTAGTTCATGTCTATTAATTCCATACTCCTAATTTATCCCACCCCTCATTTTCTTTCCCCTTTGATAACCATAAGTTTACTTCCTAAATCTGAGTCTGTTTTGTATATAAACTAATTTGCATTATTTTTAAAATTTCACATATAAGTGATATCATATAATACTGATCTTTTCCAAATCTTGGTATTTAAAAAAAATCCAGCCTCCTAATCTGTTTCCTTTCATTAGTGTGTTTAGACTACTCACATATGCTATTACTGAAATATTTACATTTATATATGATATTTTGCTATTTGTTTCCTATATATCTTGTCTTTTTGTTTTTCTGTTCCTTAAGTGTCTTCTTTAATATTAAATAAATATAGATACTTGTGCATGTGCAAATGGTACATATATACATACACAAACACTTTACTGATCATAATCTGAACTAATCACAATCTATTTCACATTGAGACCAACTTAATTCTGGCAAAATATAGAGACTATACAGCTCCATTCTATCCTCCGTCCTTTGTGCTACTTTGTCTTATCATATGAATTACATCTCTGTAATATTTTCAAACTGTGGTGCTGGAAAAGGCTTTTGGGAGTCCCTTGGACTACAAGGAGATAAAACCAGTCAATGTTAAAGGCAGTCAACCCTGAATATTCATTGGAAGAACTGCTACTGAAGCTGAAGCTCCAATACTTCGGCCACCTGATGTGAAGAGCCAACTCATAGGAAGATACCCTGATGCTGGGAAAGACTGATGGCAGGAGAAGGGGACGACAGAGGGTTGGATGGCATAACTGACTCAATGGACATGAGTTTGCACAAACACTGGAAGATAGTGAAGGACAGGGAAGCCTGGCATGCTGCAGTCCATGGTGTCACAAGGAGTTGGACAAAACTTAGCAACTGAACAACAAACGTATATTACAAACCTAATAATAAATCTAATGTTTTATATAATCATATCATTCAAAGAGGTTAAAGAGCAAAAATGAGAAAAAAAATCTATTTCTAAAATATTTTGTACTTGAAAGTGTTAGTTGCTCATTCATGTCTGACTTTTTGTGACTCCACAGACAGCAGCCCACCAAACTGTTCATGGAATTCTCCAGGCAAGAATACTGGAGTGGCTTGCCATGCTCTCCTCCAAAGGATCTTCCTGACCCAGGGATTAAACCCAGACCTCCTGCATTGCAGGCGATTCTTTACCAGCTGAGCCACCAGGGAATCCCTCTTCTATGTATAGAAGATTTTTATTTGGGGGTAACCTAAATCTTTTATACCTTTCATTGTTTTCAAGCACAGGAAGTCTTCTCTTAATGTATATACTTAATAGTCACTTCTATTTTTATAGACTTCACATTTATTTTAATAAACTCTCACTTGAAATTTCTCATGATTTATGCTATATGTAGAATTTTTGCTTTCTTGTTTTTCATTTAACTATCTATAAAGCATTAAGGTTTATCTTTTTAAAAAACTTTATTTCCTAAGTATGTATACATTAGTTCCACCATTTTTATTTACAATAATTTACTAATCCTTTTTCTAGTACTAGACCTTTAATCCTACATTTAGTTTTGCTATTATTGATCCCCAAATTTTTCATGAATATAAAGGCTTTGATCCTATTATTTATTTCAGACATCTACATCTGACTTTTGATTCAAAGGATACTTAATACGGAGTTTATTACTCAATGGTTTTCAAATAGAGACGAAGAGTCTTTCATGACTCTGTTATTGAGAAATAGCTGTTCTAGTAATGATGAAAGAGTAACACGTTTTTGTTGTTATTGTTCCTTATAAAGCCTTACTTTCCCTAAGAAGCAACATGCTAAAACTGATTTTTACTTAAAAATGTGTATTTTAACATCTGAAACGTTTTTTCTGTTTAAGTTAATCTGACTCAATGGACATGAGTTTGCACAAACACTGGAAGATAGTGAAGGACAGGGAAGCCTGGCATGCTGCAGTCCATGGTGTCACAAGGAGTTGGACAAAACTTAGCAACTGAACAACAAACGTATATTACAAACCTAATAATAAATCTAATGTTTTATATAATCATATCATTCAAAGAGGTTAAAGAGCAAAAATGAGAAAAAAAATCTATTTCTAAAATATTTTGTACTTGAAAGTGTTAGTTGCTCATTCATGTCTGACTTTTTGTGACTCCACAGACAGCAGCCCACCAAACTGTTCATGGAATTCTCCAGGCAAGAATACTGGAGTGGCTTGCCATGCTCTCCTCCAAAGGATCTTCCTGACCCAGGGATTAAACCCAGACCTCCTGCATTGCAGGCGATTCTTTACCAGCTGAGCCACCAGGGAATCCCTCTTCTATGTATAGAAGATTTTTATTTGGGGGTAACCTAAATCTTTTATACCTTTCATTGTTTTCAAGCACAGGAAGTCTTCTCTTAATGTATATACTTAATAGTCACTTCTATTTTTATAGACTTCACATTTATTTTAATAAACTCTCACTTGAAATTTCTCATGATTTATGCTATATGTAGAATTTTTGCTTTCTTGTTTTTCATTTAACTATCTATAAAGCATTAAGGTTTATCTTTTTAAAAAACTTTATTTCCTAAGTATGTATACATTAGTTCCACCATTTTTATTTACAATAATTTACTAATCCTTTTTCTAGTACTAGACCTTTAATCCTACATTTAGTTTTGCTATTATTGATCCCCAAATTTTTCATGAATATAAAGGCTTTGATCCTATTATTTATTTCAGACATCTACATCTGACTTTTGATTCAAAGGATACTTAATACGGAGTTTATTACTCAATGGTTTTCAAATAGAGACGAAGAGTCTTTCATGACTCTGTTATTGAGAAATAGCTGTTCTAGTAATGATGAAAGAGTAACACGTTTTTGTTGTTATTGTTCCTTATAAAGCCTTACTTTCCCCTAAGAAGCAACATGCTAAAACTGATTTTTTACTTAAAAAAATGTGTATTTTAACATCTGAAACTGAAAGAACCATATTATATCTCATTACTCAGTACATGGATTTAAGCTTTTACATGCTTAACACAACAGACTTCTTGCATTATTCTAAAGATTTTGTATCCAACTTCATTGAGGTAAAACTGAAATACAGGCTTACTGTGGAGCCTGTATTTCCATTAGAGATAATGCTGGTTTGGTTCCAGACTACATCAACAAAGCAAATACTCGCAATAAAGCAAGACATGGATTTTTTGGTTTTCCAGTGCAATAGAAGCTATGTTTACACTATACTGTAATCTATTATTTGTATAATAGTACTGTCTCAAAAAAATGTAAAGGTCTTAATGTAAAAATACTTTATTGCTAAAAAAAATGTCAAAGTGATTACATTAGTAACAATACAGATCACTATAACAAATATAACATTAATGTCTGAAATACTTTGAACATTAACAAAATGTGGCACAAAGTGAGCAAACACTGTTGGAAAAATATCACTCACAGACCAGCTGATCTCAGGGTTGCTCTAAACCTTCAATGTGCAAGAAAACAATATAATATCTGTAAAGAGTAATAAAGCAAAGTGTAATAAGGTATGCCTGTATATAATGGGTTTTCCCACTGGCTTAGCAGATAAAGAATCTTCCTGTCAATGCAGGAGACATAGGAGACGTGGGTTCAATCCTTGGGTCAGGAAGATCCCCTGCAAGAGGGCATGGTAACCCCCTCCAGTATTCTTGCCTGGAGAAGCCCATGGACTGAGGAGGCTGGCAGATTACAGCTCAAAGAGACTCAAAGAGTCAGATATGACCGAGCAACTATGCACACACACTCACACCTATATAATACACTACATATACAATTTGATCGATTTTCACATGTGTATATACATGTGAAACCATCTCCACAATCAGAATAATCAGTATTTCCATCACCTCTAAAATTGTCCTTATATTAATTTTATAATCCATTCTCCTTTCATGACTGTTATTGAGAAATAGCTGTTCTAGTAATGATGAAAGAGTAACACGTTTTTGTTGTTATTGTTCCTTATAAAGCCTTACTTTCCCCTAAGAAGCAACATGCTAAAACTGATTTTTTACTTAAAAAAATGTGTATTTTAACATCTGAAACTGAAAGAACCATATTATATCTCATTACTCAGTACATGGATTTAAGCTTTTACATGCTTAACACAACAGACTTCTTGCATTATTCTAAAGATTTTGTATCCAACTTCATTGAGGTAAAACTGAAATACAGGCTTACTGTGGAGCCTGTATTTCCATTAGAGATAATGCTGGTTTGGTTCCAGACTACATCAACAAAGCAAATACTCGCAATAAAGCAAGACATGGATTTTTTGGTTTTCCAGTGCAATAGAAGCTATGTTTACACTATACTGTAATCTATTATTTGTATAATAGTACTGTCTCAAAAAAATGTAAAGGTCTTAATGTAAAAATACTTTATTGCTAAAAAAAATGTCAAAGTGATTACATTAGTAACAATACAGATCACTATAACAAATATAACATTAATGTCTGAAATACTTTGAACATTAACAAAATGTGGCACAAAGTGAGCAAACACTGTTGGAAAAATATCACTCACAGACCAGCTGATCTCAGGGTTGCTCTAAACCTTCAATGTGCAAGAAAACAATATAATATCTGTAAAGAGTAATAAAGCAAAGTGTAATAAGGTATGCCTGTATATAATGGGTTTTCCCACTGGCTTAGCAGATAAAGAATCTTCCTGTCAATGCAGGAGACATAGGAGACGTGGGTTCAATCCTTGGGTCAGGAAGATCCCCTGCAAGAGGGCATGGTAACCCCCTCCAGTATTCTTGCCTGGAGAAGCCCATGGACTGAGGAGGCTGGCAGATTACAGCTCAAAGAGACTCAAAGAGTCAGATATGACCGAGCAACTATGCACACACACACTCACACCTATATAATACACTACATATACAATTTGATCGATTTTCACATGTGTATATACATGTGAAACCATCTCCACAATCAGAATAATCAGTATTTCCATCACCTCTAAAATTGTCCTTATATTAATTTTATAATCCATTCTCCCTTCTATCCTTTCCCAAGCAACCACTTGTCTGTTTTCTGCTACAACTTTTTGATAATTGTATTTCATTGGCATCATACAGTATGTACCTTCTTTTGTCTGGTTTCTTTCATTGATCATAATGTGTTTGCAATTCATCCATATTGCATATATTAATAGCTCATTCCTTTTTACTGCCAAATATATTTCATTGTATAGCTGTATGACAACATAATTTTTCTGAACACTTATTGATGGAGATTTGGGTTGTTTCCAGTTTTTCATTTTTTGTTATCCTAAAGTTTTTAAGGTTCAAGGGCAGAAGACTTCAAGGCTCTATATTTAACATTCCAGTATATCAGTTGGTTCCAAATATCAATTGCAAAAGCGTGTGTTAAAGATGTAAGTAAACACATATATAAGAATACATTAGGATGATAACTTCAATACAAATTTTTCTTACCTTTTCATAGACTGTACTATATAGGTAAGGGTAAACATGAAAAGCCCCCCGAATCTTCTTTACACCTGGATACAGCAATGGCACCATATTAACATAAGCCACACCATGAAATGAAAACTGACCTTCATCATCAATCTAAACAAATAAAAATGGACAGTTGGTTAGTGCTATAGAGTAATGTAGCATAAGGTCTGGAGCTCTGACTCACCAATTCAAATACTTGACTTTAGGAACTAGCTATGCTACTTGGTTTGGACCAGATACATAGATATTTTGGGGTCTCTGCTAATAAAGCAAAGTGTAATAAGGTATGCCTGTATATAATGGGTTTTCCCACTGGCTTAGCAGATAAAGAATCTTCCTGTCAATGCAGGAGACATAGGAGACGTGGGTTCAATCCTTGGGTCAGGAAGATCCCCTGCAAGAGGGCATGGTAACCCCCTCCAGTATTCTTGCCTGGAGAAGCCCATGGACTGAGGAGGCTGGCAGATTACAGCTCAAAGAGACTCAAAGAGTCAGATATGACCGAGCAACTATGCACACACACACTCACACCTATATAATACACTACATATACAATTTGATCGATTTTCACATGTGTATATACATGTGAAACCATCTCCACAATCAGAATAATCAGTATTTCCATCACCTCTAAAATTGTCCTTATATTAATTTTATAATCCATTCTCCCTTCTATCCTTTCCCAAGCAACCACTTGTCTGTTTTCTGCTACAACTTTTTGATAATTGTATTTCATTGGCATCATACAGTATGTACCTTCTTTTGTCTGGTTTCTTTCATTGATCATAATGTGTTTGCAATTCATCCATATTGCATATATTAATAGCTCATTCCTTTTTACTGCCAAATATATTTCATTGTATAGCTGTATGACAACATAATTTTTCTGAACACTTATTGATGGAGATTTGGGTTGTTTCCAGTTTTTCATTTTTTGTTATCCTAAAGTTTTTAAGGTTCAAGGGCAGAAGACTTCAAGGCTCTATATTTAACATTCCAGTATATCAGTTGGTTCCAAATATCAATTGCAAAAGCGTGTGTTAAAGATGTAAGTAAACACATATATAAGAATACATTAGGATGATAACTTCAATACAAATTTTTCTTACCTTTTCATAGACTGTACTATATAGGTAAGGGTAAACATGAAAAGCCCCCCGAATCTTCTTTACACCTGGATACAGCAATGGCACCATATTAACATAAGCCACACCATGAAATGAAAACTGACCTTCATCATCAATCTAAACAAATAAAAATGGACAGTTGGTTAGTGCTATAGAGTAATGTAGCATAAGGTCTGGAGCTCTGACTCACCAATTCAAATACTTGACTTTAGGAACTAGCTATGCTACTTGGTTTGGACCAGATACATAGATATTTTGGGGTCTCTGCTTACTTACCTATTTATAAATGGATTTACTAATACCAAGATCACTAAGATAGTATATATTAACAGTGCTAATAGTAAAGACAGTAGCTCGATCAACATATACCCTAAACTAATAATGTATATTCAACCAAAAAGTCAGTTTCACCACATTGCTTCTTAGGAAAAAGTGAAGTTTTACAAAAACCAATAACAACAACAAAAGCTTAAGAGATCAGACTGTGGCTTTAACTTTAGTTCACAGGTTCATATACATGAAAGGTGCCTTACAAATCATCTGGACCAGTGATGACAAATGGGTTTTAACTTATAATTCTAATATTAGTGGAGGTGTTTTAGATTACTGTGTTGAGAAAGACTCTGTGTCCTTATCTGGATTCAAAAGGAAAGACTGCTTTGATTGATCAGTAATATATGCCATGGATGAAGGAGGATGAATGGCAGTCTGCTGTCATATCTCTGTCAACCCTAATCTCATCTAAATTCTCATTACAAAAATGAAGAACATGCCAGTAAATATAGGTTAACATAATTTAATGGTTATGTGGCTTAAATTATTGACATTAATTAACCATAAATAAATAAAGTAATTAAATGGTTTGCTATTGAAAACTTTCTTTTTTTCATCAATCCAACATTACTTATTGCACTGTAACTATGTGTTACCCTGTAAGTACGGGTAGAATATACATACATGATCAAGATTTCTTTTCCTCTACAAAGAGCTCTGGAACTATAAAGTAGTAACAAGTAAATCAGTTGGTTCCAAATATCAATTGCAAAAGCGTGTGTTAAAGATGTAAGTAAACACATATATAAGAATACATTAGGATGATAACTTCAATACAAATTTTTCTTACCTTTTCATAGACTGTACTATATAGGTAAGGGTAAACATGAAAAGCCCCCCGAATCTTCTTTACACCTGGATACAGCAATGGCACCATATTAACATAAGCCACACCATGAAATGAAAACTGACCTTCATCATCAATCTAAACAAATAAAAATGGACAGTTGGTTAGTGCTATAGAGTAATGTAGCATAAGGTCTGGAGCTCTGACTCACCAATTCAAATACTTGACTTTAGGAACTAGCTATGCTACTTGGTTTGGACCAGATACATAGATATTTTGGGGTCTCTGCTTACTTACCTATTTATAAATGGATTTACTAATACCAAGATCACTAAGATAGTATATATTAACAGTGCTAATAGTAAAGACAGTAGCTCGATCAACATATACCCTAAACTAATAATGTATATTCAACCAAAAAGTCAGTTTCACCACATTGCTTCTTGGGAAAAAAGTGAAGTTTTACAAAAACCAATAACAACAACAAAAGCTTAAGAGATCAGACTGTGGCTTTAACTTTAGTTCACAGGTTCATATACATGAAAGGTGCCTTACAAATCATCTGGACCAGTGATGACAAATGGGTTTTAACTTATAATTCTAATATTAGTGGAGGTGTTTTAGATTACTGTGTTGAGAAAGACTCTGTGTCCTTATCTGGATTCAAAAGGAAAGACTGCTTTGATTGATCAGTAATATATGCCATGGATGAAGGAGGATGAATGGCAGTCTGCTGTCATATCTCTGTCAACCCTAATCTCATCTAAATTCTCATTACAAAAATGAAGAACATGCCAGTAAATATAGGTTAACATAATTTAATGGTTATGTGGCTTAAATTATTGACATTAATTAACCATAAATAAATAAAGTAATTAAATGGTTTGCTATTGAAAACTTTCTTTTTTTCATCAATCCAACATTACTTATTGCACTGTAACTATGTGTTACCCTGTAAGTACGGGTAGAATATACATACATGATCAAGATTTCTTTTCCTCTACAAAGAGCTCTGGAACTATAAAGTAGTAACAAGTAACAACAATACAGGATTATCAGGGCTAAAAACACACAATTAAAATTTAAATGGAACACATTTGTGGGGAAATGGTCTCTGCCTAGCAGAAGGAAGGGAAAGAGAATATTCTTAGGAAGTTAGAGAGAAAGTACAACCTTTTTTTCTTACACATTCAATTTCTACATAGTTAAAAGTAATCTCTTTGATTTTGCTGATTATAACAATATCATAGGACTTCCCTGGTGGTATAGTGGATAAGAAGCCACCTGCCAATGAAAAGGACACAGATTTGATCCCTGGTCCAGAAAGATTCCACAAGCAGTGAAGCAATTAAGCCCATAAGCTGTAACTACTGACCTCACGTACTGTAACTACTGGAACCTGTGCACCTAGAACTTGTGCTTCACAACAAGAGAAGCCACTGCAATGAGAAGCCCACGACTAGAGAGTAGCGTCCACTCACTGCAACTAGAGAAAGCCCACGTGCAACAACAAAGAGCCAGTGCAACAAAAACAAAACAAAACAAAAACAATAATCAGAAATTAGATGAAAAGTCTTGTCTTCATGTGATAACATTATGTTGTTTTAGAAATCTAAGGAATGTTAGCCAATGCATATGACATATTACAAAGATACTAAAACCAGACAAAGATTTCACAAGAAAAGAAAATTATAGGCCAGTATTCTTAATGAACATAAATTCCAAAATCCTTAAGAAAATTTCAGCAAATTGAATTCAACAACACATTAAAAGAATCATACACTATGAACAACTAGGATTTAATCCAGGGACGGAAGGATGGGTTAATATCCATTGAAGGATGGGTCAATCAATGCAATATATCACATTAACAAACTGAAGAATAAAAATCATATGATCTTCTCAACAGATGCAGAAAAAGCATTTGACAAAATTCAATATACATTAAAACTCTCAACAAAGTGGGAATAGAGGGAATGTAACTCAACATAATACAGGTCATAAAGCTAGCATCACATTCAAAGGTGAAAAGCTGAAAGAATTTCCCCTGAGATCGAGAACAAGACACAAAGAAGCCCACTCTTACCACTTTTATTCAGCATAGTATTAGAAGTCCTGGCCACAGCACTGATTCTTTTCCTCTACAAAGAGCTCTGGAACTATAAAGTAGTAACAAGTAACAACAATACAGGATTATCAGGGCTAAAAACACACAATTAAAATTTAAATGGAACACATTTGTGGGGAAATGGTCTCTGCCTAGCAGAAGGAAGGGAAAGAGAATATTCTTAGGAAGTTAGAGAGAAAGTACAACCTTTTTTTCTTACACATTCAATTTCTACATAGTTAAAAGTAATCTCTTTGATTTTGCTGATTATAACAATATCATAGGACTTCCCTGGTGGTATAGTGGATAAGAAGCCACCTGCCAATGAAAAGGACACAGATTTGATCCCTGGTCCAGAAAGATTCCACAAGCAGTGAAGCAATTAAGCCCATAAGCTGTAACTACTGACCTCACGTACTGTAACTACTGGAACCTGTGCACCTAGAACTTGTGCTTCACAACAAGAGAAGCCACTGCAATGAGAAGCCCACGACTAGAGAGTAGCGTCCACTCACTGCAACTAGAGAAAGCCCACGTGCAACAACAAAGAGCCAGTGCAACAAAAACAAAACAAAACAAAAACAATAATCAGAAATTAGATGAAAAGTCTTGTCTTCATGTGATAACATTATGTTGTTTTAGAAATCTAAGGAATGTTAGCCAATGCATATGACATATTACAAAGATACTAAAACCAGACAAAGATTTCACAAGAAAAGAAAATTATAGGCCAGTATTCTTAATGAACATAAATTCCAAAATCCTTAAGAAAATTTCAGCAAATTGAATTCAACAACACATTAAAAGAATCATACACTATGAACAACTAGGATTTAATCCAGGGACGGAAGGATGGGTTAATATCCATTGAAGGATGGGTCAATCAATGCAATATATCACATTAACAAACTGAAGAATAAAAATCATATGATCTTCTCAACAGATGCAGAAAAAGCATTTGACAAAATTCAATATACATTAAAACTCTCAACAAAGGGGGAAAGAGGGGAAAGTAACTCAACATAATACAGGTCATAAAGCTAGCATCACATTCAAAGGTGAAAAGCTGAAAGAATTTCCCCTGAGATCGAGAACAAGACACAAAGAAGCCCACTCTTACCACTTTTATTCAGCATAGTATTAGAAGTCCTGGCCACAGCACTCAGAGAGCAAAAAGGAAAAAAAGAAAGAAATCCAAACTGGTAAGGAAGAATAAAACTGCTTCTGTTTGCAAACATGATCTTATACATAGAAAATCCTAAAGATGTCATCCAAAAACTGCTAAAACTAATAAATGAATTCAACAAACTTGCAGGATACAAAATTAATATACAGAAATTCATTCATTAGTACATACTAATATACTAACTGAGCATACTGCCTCTCTTTCCCTCTTGGAGCTTTGTGGTTTCAAGTCTTATATTTAAGTCTTTAATCAATTTTAAGTTTAGTTTGTATATGGGATGAGAAATTAGTCCAGCTTATTCTTTTGCATGTCTAGTTTTATTAGTGTATATATATATATATTTATAGCATATATATATTAGTATATACTAATGAATGAGAAATATACTAACAATAAAAGAAAAAAGTTCCATTTAAAAAATGTATCAAAAGAATAAAGCATCTAGGAATAAATATAATCAAGGTGGCAAAAGGCCTGTACTTTGATAATAAGGAAAGAAACTAAAGATGACATAAACAAATGTAAAAATAAACCATGTTTATGGATTGAAAGAATTAATATTGCTTAAATAACACTACACAAGGCAATCTAAGGATTCAGCGCAATTCCTACCAAAATATAAATGGCATTTTTTACAGAACTAAAACAAATAATTCTACAATTTGCATGGAACCACAAAAGATCCTGAATAGCCAAAACAACTAGGATTTAATCCAGGGACGGAAGGATGGGTTAATATCCATTGAAGGATGGGTCAATCAATGCAATATATCACATTAACAAACTGAAGAATAAAAATCATATGATCTTCTCAACAGATGCAGAAAAAGCATTTGACAAAATTCAATATACATTAAAACTCTCAACAAAGTGGGAATAGAGGGAATGTAACTCAACATAATACAGGTCATAAAGCTAGCATCACATTCAAAGGTGAAAAGCTGAAAGAATTTCCCCTGAGATCGAGAACAAGACACAAAGAAGCCCACTCTTACCACTTTTATTCAGCATAGTATTAGAAGTCCTGGCCACAGCACTCAGAGAGCAAAAAGGAAAAAAAGAAAGAAATCCAAACTGGTAAGGAAGAATAAAACTGCTTCTGTTTGCAAACATGATCTTATACATAGAAAATCCTAAAGATGTCATCCAAAAACTGCTAAAACTAATAAATGAATTCAACAAACTTGCAGGATACAAAATTAATATACAGAAATTCATTCATTAGTACATACTAATATACTAACTGAGCATACTGCCTCTCTTTCCCTCTTGGAGCTTTGTGGTTTCAAGTCTTATATTTAAGTCTTTAATCAATTTTAAGTTTAGTTTGTATATGGGATGAGAAATTAGTCCAGCTTATTCTTTTGCATGTCTAGTTTTATTAGTGTATATATATATATATTTATAGCATATATATATTAGTATATACTAATGAATGAGAAATATACTAACAATAAAAGAAAAAAGTTCCATTTAAAAAATGTATCAAAAGAATAAAGCATCTAGGAATAAATATAATCAAGGTGGCAAAAGGCCTGTACTTTGATAATAAGGAAAGAAACTAAAGATGACATAAACAAATGTAAAAATAAACCATGTTTATGGATTGAAAGAATTAATATTGCTTAAATAACACTACACAAGGCAATCTAAGGATTCAGCGCAATTCCTACCAAAATATAAATGGCATTTTTTACAGAACTAAAACAAATAATTCTACAATTTGCATGGAACCACAAAAGATCCTGAATAGCCAAAACAATCATGAGAAAGAAAAATAAAGCTGAAGATACCACACTTCCTGATTTCAAATATACTATAAAACTAAGGTAATAAAGACTGTATAGTACTGGCATAAAAACAGACACACAGATCAACCGAGCAGAATAGAGAGTAAGGAAATAAGCCCACTGTTGTATGGTCAATTAATGTATAACAAAGGAGGGAAGAATATACAATGAAAAACACAACCTCCTCAATAAATTATGCTGCAAAATCAGACATGCAAAAGAACCAGCTGGACTAATTTCTCATCCAATATACAAACTAAACTTACAATGGATTAGAGACTTAAATATAAGACTTGAAATCATAAAACTCCTAGTAGAAAAGAGAGGCAGTACGCTCTTTGACAGCAATATCTTTTGAATATGTCATCTCTGGCAAGGGAAACAAAGGCAAAAATAAATGAGACCACATCAATCTAAAACGTTTTTGCACAGGAAAAGAAATCATGAACAAAATGAAAAAGGCCACATGTTAATTGGGAGAAAATATCGGCAAAGTATATATCCAAAAAGGGGTCAATATCGAAATATACCAAGAACTCATATGATACAACATTAAAAAAAAAAACCCACTTGCTTAAACATGGGCAGAAGACTTAAATAGGCAGTATTCCAAAGAAGGCACACAGATGACCAACAGACACATGAAAAGATGTTCAACATCACTAGCCATCAGGGAAATGCAAATCAAAAACACAATGAGGGGTATTCCCTGGTGGTCCAATGGGTAAGGATACCACCTTGCAGTGCAAGGGGCACCGGTTCTATCCCTGGCCTGGGAAGATCCCACGTGTCGCGGAGCAGCTGGACCGATGTGTCCAATTACCGAGCTGGAGCTCTGGAGCGCATGTGCCCAGAGCTGGTGCTCTGCAAGGACAGAAGCCACTGTGATGGGAGGCTCACACAGGCCAAAGAATAAAGATGGATGAGAATAGGTAAATGAAAGACCAATAGAAGTGGCCCACCCCCCCACCCCCACCCCCAAAAATCACATACAGGGCTTCCCTGGTGGCCCAATGGGTAAAGAGTCCGCCTTGCAGTGCGAGGGGCACCAGTTTGACCCCTGGCACAGGAAGATCCCACATGTGGTGGAGCGGCTGGACCTGTGTGTTCAATTACAGACTGCACTCTTCAGTGCATGCACCTAGAGCGGGTGCTCTGCAATGAGAGGGTCCACTGCGATGGTAGACCCACACAGGCCAAGGAATGAACAAAAGGGTTTAATAGCTAGGATTAATAGGCAGATTCGAAGGAGACCAGTGGGCCCTAAGGAGGAGGAGGTAAAAGACAAGAAGGACAAGTATTTCTCTAACCTGAAATGTTTGTTATAAAAAGATCAACCCAAAACTAAGTTCATTGTTTTATGTTGATTCTGTGGGCCCAGAAAGGCCTTTACACCAGAATATCTCACCTAGCCCGGAGACTATCCCCTAGCTAATCTCATGTTGTGGGTGTGGGGCTGCAAGGCCTTTACAACCTTAAGCGATTTTTTTTTTTTAAGCAATTGATAACTGACTGGAAAATACATGCTTAAAATGGCAAAGAGGGTACCCTTCTATCCCCCTTCCAGTGCCTGTCCTGGAAACTTTGCCTATCCTTTTTTACTTTAATAAACTTCTCACTGCACAAAGCTCTGAGTGACCATTGCCAAGCTTTTTTGATCTCAATGTGAATACTTCTCCATTGGAGATCGAGAATCCAACGCTGTTCACACTAATATACCATCATCTATCATCTATCATTAAAGATGGATGAAAATAAATAAATGAAGGACTAATAAAAGAGGCCAAAAATTTTTTAAAAAGGCTACAATGAAATATCACTTCACACCCACAAGATGCATGCATGCATGCTCATCTGTGTTCAACTCTTTGCAAGCCTATAGGCTGTAGCTCACCAAGCTCCTCTATCCATGGGATTTTCCAGGCAAAAATATTGGAGTGGGTTGCTATTTCCTTCTCCAGGGGATCTTCCTAACCAGGGATCAAACTTGTGTCTTCTGCATCTCCTGCCATGGCAGGTGAATTATTTACCAATGAGTCACCTCATTGGTGACTGGGAAGTCCCCTGTCAGAATGGTTACCATCAAAACAAAATGTATAAGCATTGGCAAGGATGTGGAGAAAGGGAAGCTTCATATACTATTGATGGGATTATAAATTGTAGAACCTAGGGAGGTTCACAAAAAATTAAATATACACCTTCCATATGATCTATCATTTTCACTTTGGTGTATTTATCTGAAGAGAACAAAAACTTTAACTAGAAACTATGCACTTCAATGTTCATCACAGTATTATTTAAAATAGATGTGGGTCTCCCAAGACTGAGCCAGGAAGAAACAGAAACTTTGAATAATCCAATCACAAGCTCAGAAATCGAATCTGTGAATAAAGATCTACCCAAAAATAAAAGCCCAGGGCCAGATGGCTTCACAGGTGAATTCTACCAAACATTTAAAGAAGAGCTAATGCCTGTTCTTCTAAAACTCTTCCAAAAATTGCACAGGAAGGAAAACTTCCAAACACATTCTACGAGGCTACCATCACCCTGATACCCAAACCAGGCAAAGACAACACAAAAAAGGAAAATTACAGACCAATTTCTCTGATGAACTTAGATGCCAAGATCCTCAACAAGATCCTAGCAAACAGAATACAACGACACATCAAAAAACTCATACATCATGATCAAGTCGGGTTCATCCCAGGCATGCAAGGATTCTTTAACATCCGCAAATCAATCAATGTGATATATCATATCAACAAATTGAAAGACAAAAATCACATGATTATCTCAATAGATGCAGAAAAAGCCTTCGACAAAGTACAACATCCATTTATGATAAAAAAAACTCTTCAGAAAATGGGCATAGAAGGAACCTATCTCAACATAGTGAAAGCCATATATGAGAAGTCCACAGCGAACATTATCCTCAATGGTGAAAAATTGAAAGCATTCCCTCTAAGATCAGGAATAAGACAGGGGTGCCCACTTTCACCACTACTATTCAACATAGTCCTGGAAGTTCTAGCAACAGCAACAAGAGAAGAGAAAGAAATCAAAGGAATCCAGATTGGAAAGGAAGAAGTCAAGCTCTCTCTTTTTGCAGACGACATGATATTATACATAGAAAATCCCAAAGACTCTATTACAAAGCTACTAGAGCTAATCAACAAATTCAGTAAAGTCGCAGAATACAAAGTCAACACACAGAAATCACTGGCATTCCTATACACAAACAATGAAAAATCAGAAAACAAAATCAAAGAGGCAATCCCCTTCACCACCGAAAAGAAAGGAATCAAATATCTAGGAATAAACCTACCCAAAGAAACAAAAGAATTGTACACAGAAAATTACAAGACACTCATGAGAGACATTAAAAAAGACTTAAACAGATGGAGAGATATTCCATGTTCCTGGATCGGAAGAATCAATATTGTGAAAATGACCATACTACCAAATATCATCTACAGATTCAATGCAATACCTGTTCAACTTCCATTGACATTTTTCACAGAACTAGACCAAAGAATAACACAGTTCATATGGAAACACAAAAGACCTCAAATAGCCAAAACAATCCTGAGAAAGAAAAACGGAGCTGGAGGGATCAGCCTCCCCAACTTCAGACTCTACTACAAAGCAACAGTCATCAAGACAGTATGGTACTGGCACAAAAACAGAACTATAGACCAATGGAACAAGATCGAGAACCCAGAGATAAACCCATGTACCTATGGGTGCCTTATTTTTGACAAAGGAGGAGAAACTATAAAATGGGACAAAGACAACCTCTTCAACAAGTGGTGCTGGGAGAATTGGACAGCTACATGTAAAAAAATGAAATTGGAACATTCCCTGACACCATATACTAAGATCAACTCAAAATGGATTAAAGACCTAAATGTAGGACCAGAAACCACCAAACTCTTAGAGGAGAATATAGGCAAAACACTCAAGGACATCAATCAAAGCAAGATCTTCTCTGACCGGGCTTCCCTGGTGGTCCAGTGGGTAAGGACACCGCCTTGCAGTGCAAGGGGCGCCGGTTCGACCCCTGGCCTGGGAAGATCCCACGTGCTGCGGAGTGGCTGGACCAATGTGTCCAGTTACCGAGTTGGAGCTCTGGAGTGCATGCGCCCAGAGCCGGTGCTCTGTGACAACAGAGGTCACCGCAATGGGAGGCCCACATGGGCCAATGAAAAAAGATGGATGAGAATAGACAAATGAATGACCAATGGAGTGGCCCGCCCGCTCCGCTCCCTCCCCAACCCGACCCCCGCCCAAAATAAATAAATAAATAAATCTTAAGGAAAAAAAAAAAAAAAAAAGATCTTCTCTGACTCACCTACTAAAATAGTGGAACTAAAAAGAAAAATGAACACGTGGGACCTCATGAAACTTAAAAGCTTTTGTACGGCAAAAGAAATTACAAAAAAGCTGTACAGACACTCCACAGAGTGGAAGAAAATCATAGCAAATGAAACAACAAAGAATTAATCTCCAAAATCTATAAGCAACTCAGACAACTCAGCACAGGAAAAACAAACAACCCAATCAAAAAATGAGAAAAAGATCTAAAGAGACGCCTCTCCAAAGAGGACATACAGATGGCCCAGAAGCACATGAAACGATGCTCAACCTCGCTTATTATTAGAGGAATGCAAATTAAAACTACAATGAGATACCACCTCACATCCATCAGAATGGCCATCTTCAAAAAATCTGCAGGCACTAAATGCTGGAGAGGGTGTGGAGAAAAGGGAACCCTCTTACATTACTGGTGGGAATGTAAATTGATACAGCCTCTATGGAAGACAGTATGGAGATTCCTTAAAAAACTAAAAATAGAAGCACCCTATGACCCAGCAATCCCACTCTTAGGCTTATATCCTGATGAAATCAAAACTGAAAGAAGCACCTGTACCCCAATGTTCATTGCAGCTCTCTATACAATAGCCAGAACATGGAAGCAACCTAGATGTCCATCGATGAATGAATGGATCTAGAAGCTCTGGTACATATATACAATGGAATACTACTCAGCTGTTAAAAGAAATGCAGAAGACTCAGTCCTAATGAAGTGGCTGGCTCTAGAACCTATCATAAAAAGTGAAGTAAGTCAAAAAAAGAAAGACAAATACAGTATAATAACACATATATATAGAATCTAGTAGGACAGTCTTGATAACACATGCAGTGAACTCATGGAAAAACAAGAGCATAGACATATGGACATTGTGGGGAAGAAATGGGGAGGGGGAGGCATGGAGGGAGTGACATGGAAACCTATATTGTCATGTGTGGAAAAGATAGCTGTTGTCATTGTGCTAAGGGAATAGGAGTGCTTACAATGGCTTGGGGCGATGGTCTGGAGGGGTGGGATGGGGGGAACTGGGACGGGGGGGACCATGGATATGCATATGACTGATCTGAGAACATACATGTCTGTGAACAACAAAACTCTGTAAAACCTTCAAAATAAAGAATTAAAAAAAAAAAAAAAGATGTGGAAATGTCCATCAAAAGATAAAGAGAAGACTTCCCTGGTGGTTAGGTGGTAAAAATAATCCATCTGCTAATGCAAGAGACATAGGCTCCATCCCTGGTCCAGGAAGATTCCACATTCCACGGGACAATGAAGCCATGTGCCACAACTACTGAACCTATATTCCAGAGCCTAGGAGCCACAACTACTGAGCCCACATGCTCTAGAGCCCATGCAACAAGAGAAGTCAGAGTCCAATGAGAAGCCTGTGCACCATAACTAGAGAGTGGCCTCTACACACCACAACTAGAGGTACGTTCATACAGCAATGAAGACCCAGCACAGCAATAAATAAATAACGTTATTAAAAAGATAAAGAAGATATGGTGCATTACACATAACATACACACATACATCTACAATGGAATATTAGTCATAAAAATTAAATATTGCTATTTGTGACAACATGAACAGTCTAGACAGCATTATGCTAACTGAAATAAGTGAGAGAGAGAAAGACAACACATCGTCTTACTTGTATGTGGAATCAAAAAGAAAAAAGAATAAAACAAACAAAAACAGAAAAACAGGTGGTTTCCTGAATGGAGTGATGATGGGGGAGGAACAGGCAAAGAAGATTAAGAAGTGCAAACAAGGGACTTCCCTGGCAGTCCAGCAATTAAGACTCTGTGCTTCCACCGGAAAAATGAACATCCCAATCAAAAAATGGGAAAAGGACCTAAACAGACACCTCTCCAAAGAGGACATACAGATGGCCCCAAAACACATGAAACAATGCTCAACCTCGCTTATTATTAGAGAAATGCAAGTCAAAACTACAATGCAATATCACCTCACACCCGTCAGAATGGCCATCATCCACAAATCGACAGACACTAAATGCTGGAGAGGGTGCGGAGAAAAGGGAACACTCCTGCATTGCTGGTGGGAATGTAAATTGATACAGCCTCTATGGAAGACAGTATGGAGATTTCTTAAAAAACTAAAAATAGAAGCACCATACGACCCAGCAATCCCACTCTTAGGCTTATACCCTGATGAAATCAAATCTGAAAGAAGCACCTGTACCCCAGTGTTCGTTGTAGCTCTCTATACAACAGCTAGAACATGGAAGCAACCTACATGCCCATCGACGAACGAATGGATCCAAAAGCTCTGGTACATATATACAATGGAATACTACACATATATACAATGGAATACTACACAGCTGTGAAGAGAAATGCAGAAGAATCAGCCCTAATGAGGTGGCTGGATCTAGAACCTATCATAAAAAGTGAGGTCAGTCAGAAAGAGAAGGACAAATACAATATATTAACACATATATATGGAATCCAGTAGGATGGTGATGATGGCACACACAGTGAAGCAACGGAAAGACAGACATGGACAGTGGACATATGGACGTTGTGGGGAAGGAACAGAGGGTGGGAGGCGTAAAGGAAGTAGCATGAAGGCCTATACTATCATAAGTGAAGAAAATAGCTATAGTCATTGCTCTGTGAGAAAAGGAGATCCTTCAGGGGTGCTGTGTGATGGTCGGGAGGGGTGGGAAGGGCAGGGATATTCATATGACTAATCTGGGAACATGCATATCTGTAAACAACAAAACTCTGTAAAAGGTAAAAGTAAAATAAAAGTTAAAAAAAAAAAAAGACTCTGTGCTTCCAGTGTAGGGGGCACAGGTTTGACCCCTGGTTAGGGAACAAAGATTCCACATGCCTCTCAGTGTGGCCAAAAAACAAAAACAAAAATGTGCAAACAACCAGTTGTGCAATAAATAAGTCACAAAGACATACTGCAATAATATACAGCATAAGGAATATGGTCAGTAATATGGCAATAACTTGTATGAACAATTCCACTAAGACCTACAAGATCTTCTAGAATCAACACACAAAAAAGATGTCCTTTTCACCACTGGGGACTGTAATGCAAGAGTAGAAAGTCAGGAGATACCTGGAGTAACAGGCAAGTTTTATCTTGGAATAAAAACTCCTGCATTGCTGGTGGGAATGTAAATTGATACAGCCTCTATGGAAGACAGTATGGAGATTTCTTAAAAAACTAAAAATAGAAGCACCATACGACCCAGCAATCCCACTCTTAGGCTTATACCCTGATGAAATCAAATCTGAAAGAAGCACCTGTACCCCAGTGTTCGTTGTAGCTCTCTATACAACAGCTAGAACATGGAAGCAACCTACATGCCCATCGACGAACGAATGGATCCAAAAGCTCTGGTACATATATACAATGGAATACTACACATATATACAATGGAATACTACACAGCTGTGAAGAGAAATGCAGAAGAATCAGCCCTAATGAGGTGGCTGGATCTAGAACCTATCATAAAAAGTGAGGTCAGTCAGAAAGAGAAGGACAAATACAATATATTAACACATATATATGGAATCCAGTAGGATGGTGATGATGGCACACACAGTGAAGCAACGGAAAGACAGACATGGACAGTGGACATATGGACGTTGTGGGGAAGGAACAGAGGGTGGGAGGCGTAAAGGAAGTAGCATGAAGGCCTATACTATCATAAGTGAAGAAAATAGCTATAGTCATTGCTCTGTGAGAAAAGGAGATCCTTCAGGGGTGCTGTGTGATGGTCGGGAGGGGTGGGAAGGGCAGGGATATTCATATGACTAATCTGGGAACATGCATATCTGTAAACAACAAAACTCTGTAAAAGGTAAAAGTAAAATAAAAGTTAAAAAAAAAAAAAGACTCTGTGCTTCCAGTGTAGGGGGCACAGGTTTGACCCCTGGTTAGGGAACAAAGATTCCACATGCCTCTCAGTGTGGCCAAAAAACAAAAACAAAAATGTGCAAACAACCAGTTGTGCAATAAATAAGTCACAAAGACATACTGCAATAATATACAGCATAAGGAATATGGTCAGTAATATGGCAATAACTTGTATGAACAATTCCACTAAGACCTACAAGATCTTCTAGAATCAACACACAAAAAAGATGTCCTTTTCACCACTGGGGACTGTAATGCAAGAGTAGAAAGTCAGGAGATACCTGGAGTAACAGGCAAGTTTTATCTTGGATTACAAAACAAAGCAGGGCAAAGGCTAACAGAGTTTTGCCAAGAGAACACACTGGCCACAGCAAACACCCTCCTCCAACAACACAAACGACAACTCTACCAATGGATATCACCAGATGGTCAATGCCAAAATCAGATTGATTATATTCTTTACAGTCAATGGAGAAGCTCTATACAGTCAGCAAAAACAAGACCTGGGGCTGACTGTGGCTCAGATCACGAACTCCTCATTACAAAATTCAGACTTAAATTGAAGAAAGTAGGGAAAACCACTAGGCAATTCAGGTTTGACCTAAATCAATTATGAATTATGAGTATACAGTGGAAACTGTAAATAGATTCAAGGAACTAGATCTTATAGACACAGTGCCTGAAGAACTATGGATGGAGGTTCATAACATTGTATAGGAGGCAGTGATCAAACCCATTTTCAAGAAAAAGAAATGCAAAAAGGAAAAATGGTTGTCTGAGGAGGCCTTACAAATAGCTGAGCAAAGAAGAGATGCAAAAGGTAAAGGAGAAAAGCAAAGATAGACTCATCTGAATTCAGAGTTACAGAAAATAGCAAGGAGAGATAAGAAAGCCTTCTCAAGTGAACAATGCAAATAAACAGACAAAAACAATAGAATGGGAAAGACTAGAGATCTCTACATGAAAATCAGAGATAATAAGGGAACATTTCATGCAAAAATAGGCGCAATAAAGGATAGAAACAGTATGTACCTAATAGAAGCAGAAGACAGTAAGAAGAGGTGGGAAGGATACACAGAAGAACAATACAAAAAAGATCTTAGGGCTTCCCTAGTGGTCCATTGGGTAAAGACACTGCCTTGCAGTGCAAGGGGCGCTGATTGATCCCTGGCCTGGGAAGATCCCATGTGCCGCAGAGTGGGGGTACCTATGTGTCCAACTACTGAGCAGGAGCTCTGGAGCGCATGCGCCCAGAGCTGGTGCTCTGCAATGAGAGACACCGCTGTGATGGGAGGCCCACACAAGCCAGAGAACAAAGATGGATGAAAATAGATAAATGAAAGACCAATAGAAGCGACTAAAATAAAAAAAAAAAAAAACTTAAAAAAAGAAAAAAAAGATCTTAATGAGCCAGTGTCTCACATGATGGTGTGATCACTCACCTAGAGCCAGTCAAATGGGCCCTAGGAAGCATTACTATGAATGAAGCTCAACTGCCAAAAACACAGACCCCTGACAACTCTACCAATGGATATCACCAGATGGTCAATGCCAAAATCAGATTGATTATATTCTTTACAGTCAATGGAGAAGCTCTATACAGTCAGCAAAAACAAGACCTGGGGCTGACTGTGGCTCAGATCACGAACTCCTCATTACAAAATTCAGACTTAAATTGAAGAAAGTAGGGAAAACCACTAGGCAATTCAGGTTTGACCTAAATCAATTATGAATTATGAGTATACAGTGGAAACTGTAAATAGATTCAAGGAACTAGATCTTATAGACACAGTGCCTGAAGAACTATGGATGGAGGTTCATAACATTGTATAGGAGGCAGTGATCAAACCCATTTTCAAGAAAAAGAAATGCAAAAAGGAAAAATGGTTGTCTGAGGAGGCCTTACAAATAGCTGAGCAAAGAAGAGATGCAAAAGGTAAAGGAGAAAAGCAAAGATAGACTCATCTGAATTCAGAGTTACAGAAAATAGCAAGGAGAGATAAGAAAGCCTTCTCAAGTGAACAATGCAAATAAACAGACAAAAACAATAGAATGGGAAAGACTAGAGATCTCTACATGAAAATCAGAGATAATAAGGGAACATTTCATGCAAAAATAGGCGCAATAAAGGATAGAAACAGTATGTACCTAATAGAAGCAGAAGACAGTAAGAAGAGGTGGGAAGGATACACAGAAGAACAATACAAAAAAGATCTTAGGGCTTCCCTAGTGGTCCATTGGGTAAAGACACTGCCTTGCAGTGCAAGGGGCGCTGATTGATCCCTGGCCTGGGAAGATCCCATGTGCCGCAGAGTGGGGGTACCTATGTGTCCAACTACTGAGCAGGAGCTCTGGAGCGCATGCGCCCAGAGCTGGTGCTCTGCAATGAGAGACACCGCTGTGATGGGAGGCCCACACAAGCCAGAGAACAAAGATGGATGAAAATAGATAAATGAAAGACCAATAGAAGCGACTAAAATAAAAAAAAAAAAAAACTTAAAAAAAGAAAAAAAAGATCTTAATGAGCCAGTGTCTCACATGATGGTGTGATCACTCACCTAGAGCCAGTCAAATGGGCCCTAGGAAGCATTACTATGAATGAAGCTAGTGGAGGTGATGGAATTCCAGCTGAGCTATTTCAAATATTAAAAGATGCTGCTGCTAAAGTGCTACACTCAATGTGCTATCAAATTTGGAAAACTCATCAGTAGCCTCAGGACTGGAAAAGGTCAGTTTTCATTCCAATCCCCAAGAAGGGCAATGCCAAAAAATGTTCAAACTACTGCACCACTCATTTCACACACTAGCAAAGTAATGCTCAAAATTCTCCAAGCTAGGCTTCAATAGTATGTGGACACTTAGAAAATGCAGAGGAACCAGAGATCAGATTGCCAACAACTGCTGGATCATAGAAAGAGCAAGGGAATTGCAGAAAAACTTCTACTTCTGCTTCTTTGACTATGCTAAAGCCTTTGATGGTGTGGATCACAACAAACTGTGGAAAATTCTGAAAGAGATAGGAATACCAGACCACCATACCTGCCTCCTGTGAAACCTGTATGCAGGACAGGAAGCAACAGTCAGAACTAGACATGGAACAATGGACTGATTCCAAACTGGGAAAGGAGTACATCAAGGTTGTATACTGTCACCCTGCTTATTTAATTTATATGCAGAGTCCATCATGCAAAATGCCAGTCTGGATGAAGCACAAGCTGGAATCAAGATTGCTGGGAGAAATATCAATAACCTCAGGTATGACAATGATACCACTCTCATGGCGAAAAGTGAAGAGGAACTAAAGAGACTCTTGACGCAGGTGAAAAAGGAAAGTGAAAAAGTTGGCCTAAAACTCAAATTCAAAAAACAAAAATCATGCCATCTGGTCCCATCATTTCATGGTAAATAGATGGGCAAACAAGGGACACAGTGACAGACTTTATTTTCTTGGGCTCCAAAATCACTGCGGATGGTGACTGCAGCCATGAAATTAAAGGATGCTTACTTGCTCCTTAGAAGAAAAGTTATGACAAGCCTATACAGCATATTAAAAAGTAAAGACATCACTTTGCCAACAAAAGTCCATACAGTCAAAGCTATGGTTTTCCCAGTAGTCATGTATGGATGTGCATCGATGGCATCGATGAATTGATGCCTTTGAACTGTAATGTTAGAGAAGACTCTTAAGAGTCCCCTGGACTGCAGGAACATGAAACCAGCCAATCCTAAAGGAAATCAACCCTGAATATTCATTGAAAGGAATGATATTGAAGCAAGCTCCAGTACTTTGGCCACCTGATGTGAAGAGACAACTCATTGGAACAGAGCCTGATGGGAAAAATAGAAGGCAAAAGGATAAGGGGTCAACAGAAATGGTTGGATGGCATCACTGAGTCAATGCACAGGAGTTTGAGCAAGCTCTTGGAGATGGTGAAGTACAGGCAAGCCTGGCATGCTGCAGTCCGTGGAGTCACTGAGCTGGACACGAATGAGCAACTGAACTGAACTGAAGTAAACCCGGTTACAGGGACAGATGGCTACTAGGCTTATCATGGTGAACACTTCATCATGTATATAAGTGTCAAATCATTACATAGTATACATAAAAAACTAATAATATTGTGTCACAACTATATTTCCTTTTTAAGAAAAGGCCTTATGCAATGGACATATATTGGCCTACTTTATGTGGTTTTCTTCTTCAGTGTGATAGGAAGCAATTGTTGCCATAGTCAGTGGGATGAATTGGAAACAGTTATTTGGACAGATGCGTTTATTTTTATAACAAACAAAAAACAAGTAGAGAACTTGTTCTAGGCTCATCAAAGGTGTATCTTTTCAGAGCAGTAGTACATCTATGAATCTTACTACTATAATTAGCATGGTAAAACATTTTAAGTAGGTAAGTCAAAAATACATTTAGAAAGATATACTGTGTTGAACAATAGGATATCTGAGAAGAAGGTCTAAATAGTTTTAGTGGACAACAGAGAAGTAGGGTTACCAGTCATTCTGATTTTCCAGGAATAAAGTAGTTTCCTGAGAAATGAGACTTTCAGCCATGAAATTAAAGGATGCTTACTTGCTCCTTAGAAGAAAAGTTATGACAAGCCTATACAGCATATTAAAAAGTAAAGACATCACTTTGCCAACAAAAGTCCATACAGTCAAAGCTATGGTTTTCCCAGTAGTCATGTATGGATGTGCATCGATGGCATCGATGAATTGATGCCTTTGAACTGTAATGTTAGAGAAGACTCTTAAGAGTCCCCTGGACTGCAGGAACATGAAACCAGCCAATCCTAAAGGAAATCAACCCTGAATATTCATTGAAAGGAATGATATTGAAGCAAGCTCCAGTACTTTGGCCACCTGATGTGAAGAGACAACTCATTGGAACAGAGCCTGATGGGAAAAATAGAAGGCAAAAGGATAAGGGGTCAACAGAAATGGTTGGATGGCATCACTGAGTCAATGCACAGGAGTTTGAGCAAGCTCTTGGAGATGGTGAAGTACAGGCAAGCCTGGCATGCTGCAGTCCGTGGAGTCACTGAGCTGGACACGAATGAGCAACTGAACTGAACTGAAGTAAACCCGGTTACAGGGACAGATGGCTACTAGGCTTATCATGGTGAACACTTCATCATGTATATAAGTGTCAAATCATTACATAGTATACATAAAAAACTAATAATATTGTGTCACAACTATATTTCCTTTTTAAGAAAAGGCCTTATGCAATGGACATATATTGGCCTACTTTATGTGGTTTTCTTCTTCAGTGTGATAGGAAGCAATTGTTGCCATAGTCAGTGGGATGAATTGGAAACAGTTATTTGGACAGATGCGTTTATTTTTATAACAAACAAAAAACAAGTAGAGAACTTGTTCTAGGCTCATCAAAGGTGTATCTTTTCAGAGCAGTAGTACATCTATGAATCTTACTACTATAATTAGCATGGTAAAACATTTTAAGTAGGTAAGTCAAAAATACATTTAGAAAGATATACTGGGTTGAACTATAGGATATCTGAGAATAAGGTCTAAATAGTTTTTAGTGGACAACAGAGAAGTAGGGTTACCAGTCATTCTGATTTTCCAGGAATAAAGTAGTTTCCTGAGAAATGAGACTTTCAGCACTAAAACTGGGAAAATATTAGTATTAGGCAAATCAGGATGAGCTGGTTACCCTAGGGAGTAGCCACACAGTTCATTTTCCTTTGGCATCAGAATTAGAAGCAAAGTAACAGGATGGGTCTGACCCAGTGCTATTTATACAAATATTTTTTAAGGGAACAAATTTACCTTTTCAAATTTAGCAGATTTCCCTTTGGGAACAGCAACCAGAGGAACCCTTGTAATCTCTACAGGCCAAAATCGGCAATCAGCAATTCGCTTTTGAAAACTGCAAATCAAGAATCAGCCCATTAGCACTACATGCAAAAATGGGGTTAGTATAATTTAAGTTAAAAGGAAATATTCCTTTCTTATAAGGAATGTAAAAATTCTTATTAGGTATATGAACTTTTTAAACCTTCTCACAGCTATAAAATAACAAAAATACTCTAACGCTAGCAGAAGCAAACTGTACATTTTTGAGAGCAGTTTGACAAAATGAATCAAAAGTCTTTAAAATCTTCATAGTCTTTGACCCATAAATTCTATTCCTAGTGAGTTTTTCCTAAAGAAATAATCAGACAACTATGCAAACAGTATAAAATACATTTATTTCTACTGTGAAAGTAACCACAATAGGACTTTCAGTGTCACTTTGGACACCTAGAGAGCTTAAAAGTTATCATTCCTGTCCTCACAACAATAAAAAAGCTGGTCAGATTGAAATCAATGACTTCTCTTAGCTCTAGCTAAGAATTAAGTTCATAGGGCAAATTATCACCTGGAAACTGAGGGAAACAAGCAAGTACAGCAACTCATAGCTAAAATTAGCTTAGAGACATCAGAAGCCACTAGAGTCAGTAACTGGTAGAAATTCCTTAATGACAGTTTCCAAAAATTGCTGGAGACTGAGAATGAATGAACCAGAGAGCTAAAAATTCCTGGGTACCTAATCTTAGGAAATCTCCACACTGTCTTGGGTTTTAAATTAAGGAGCTCCACCAGATTCTTATGGTGAAAATAGGATAAAAATAGTCTTAGGGAGGAAAAAGGGGAAAGTAACCACACTAAAATATGTCCAGAGTGTTCTCTGTAACAGGCCTGCTCTGTAGGGAAAACTACTTCACCAGAGTTTTATCTGACCCAAGAGCAAGGACAATGAGACAACTCTAGCCCTCCTTAGCCTTCCTCTCTTGCATGAGGAGAGGAAGAAAAAAAGACTTCCACACTTCTGATGTCACAACCTAGGGACTCAAACCTATTAAAATATTGAAATTTAATCACAGGGTCAGAGAAAACTTCCCTTCCCCCACACCTTACCACCATTAAGCAGGATACAGTATAGTAATAGTGAATTATAACTGAGAAGTACAAAACACAAACCCTATTTAGGAAAAAGCTCTGAGCAAACCCAAAGACAACAGGGAAGAAGCATAAGGACACTGAAGCCTCTAGCACTTATAGCTACAACAAGCATTAAACACAGCCTACCTCTTAAGCAGCTTAACATAAAACCTCACACTGAAAAACCTAATCACCACATTTCTTACTACCCAAAACACAATGCCGAGCCTTCAACAAAAAACTACAAGAAATGCCAAAAGGCAAGAAAAAATACAGTCTGAAGAAGCAAAGCTGGCATGTGAACTCGACTCAGATTTGGCGAAGATTTTGAAATTAACAGGTATATAATTGAACATAACTATGATTAATAAGCTAAGGACTCTAATGGAATAAGCAGAAAACACGTAAGAACAGATAGGTAATATAAGCAGAGAGATGGAAATTCTAAGGAAAAATCAAAAGGAAATGTTGGAAACCAAAAATACTAACAAAAAGGAACAATTAATTTGATGGCTTTATCAACAGACCAGGCATAACTGAGGGGAAAAAAATCAGTGATTTTGAAGCCATTGAGCTAATAAAAACTTCTTGAAATGAAACAGAAACGAGAAAAAAAAGGTAAACTCACAACAGACTATCTAAGGACTGTGGGACAATTACAAAAGGTATAATAGGAATACCAGAGGGGAAAAGAGTGAGGAAGGAGCAAAAGAAATATTTGAAGCCATAATGGCTGCGAATTTTACCAAATTGATGACAGATACCACAAATCTAGAAAGCTGAGAGCATCAAGCAAAATACACACACAAACTACACCTAAGTATATCATATTCCAATTGTAGAAAACCAAAGAGAAAGAGAAAATCTTGAAGTCAGAGGAAAAAAAGCCTTAGCTATAGAGGAATAAAGACAAAAATCACCTTAGATTTCCTGTCAGAAATCATGCAAGCAAGAATAGTGTAGAATACTTAAACTTCTGAAAGAAACAAACTACCAATTTAGAATTCTGTATCTACTGGAATTATCTTTCAAAGGTGAAGGAAAGGTAGACTTTTGGTTAAACAAAAATGGAAACAATTTGTGACAGTAAACTTGCCATTCAAGAAACATTAAGTCTTCAGAGAAAAAGATATATGGGTCAGAAACATGGATCCACGTAAAGAAAGAAGGAGAATCAGAGAATGAAACAGATTTAGGTGAAATAAATTAAAAATTTTTCCTTATTTTTAATTAGTCAAATAGATAACTGATCAAAGTAATAATAGCAACAATATATCTTTAACAAAGGATCAGCAAACCAAATCCAACAATGTACCTTTATATTACACACTATGATCAGAGTCATAGGAACTCTAAAATATTTGATCAATTTTTTCATAATTCTAAAACTATTCTCAAAATAGCCTATTAATTGAATCATCCAGATTAAACATATATTGATAATCCTCTGTTTCTTACTTCTCCCTAACCATTAGGTCACTGTGACCAGAGACTGATATGACAGTTAACCACACAAAGCTGTGACATGTTCTGCTTTTAGTAAATAAATACTGATCTAGTATGGGTGACAATGTGCTCAACAACACCACTCTTTACTAAGTATATTTTTCATCGAAAGATGAGCAATGAGCTGCAGAAAGGTTCTACAAGAGGAGCTAATACAGCCAGCATGTGTCCTTTTTTAACCCATAAGTACTCCACACTCCCTTCTTCCAACTGCCTGCCAGGAGTCTGAATGTGCAGGCTAGAGCACCAAGAAGTCATCTTGAGCCATGAGATAACCCTGTGTATGGAATGCACATGTTAAAGAAGGTACCGCAGAAAGAAAGACAGAGCCTGGATACCTAATAATACTGTAGCACCACCACACATACTAGCTCTCACTTTCTTTTATATGAAAGAAAAATAAGAATCCATTATGGTTAAACCACCATCACTATAAGTCTGCTATCAGCAAATGAGGTAGAGAGAATTCCAGATCACCTTAACTCAAATATAAATAAACAAAAGTCACATTTCTTCCCAAAGACAGTCTCTGTTGGATAGACATATTCCCTCCCTGTTCCTACCTGACCACTGCAGGAGGATCAAGGTAGCAGCGACTTTCCAAGTCCCAAATAATCCTTTTCTTCATGAATTCTGCTTGGTTCCTAAATTCCCTGTCCTATAAAATCACAAGGCAGAGACTTTTATTCTCTCAGTATGGCATGGTTGCCACCAGCTTCATCTGACAGCATTCTTTGAATGGATTTGATCACAATACTTTTATAACTACTACTATTTCTACTATGACTACTACAGAAAATACTTACACCACCTTAAAATTTTAGAGTGCTTTACTATTAATAAAGTACACAGAAAAAAAAATTATTAATTAGTCAAATAGATAACTGATCAAAGTAATAATAGCAACAATATATCTTTAACAAAGGATCAGCAAACCAAATCCAACAATGTACCTTTATATTACACACTATGATCAGAGTCATAGGAACTCTAAAATATTTGATCAATTTTTTCATAATTCTAAAACTATTCTCAAAATAGCCTATTAATTGAATCATCCAGATTAAACATATATTGATAATCCTCTGTTTCTTACTTCTCCCTAACCATTAGGTCACTGTGACCAGAGACTGATATGACAGTTAACCACACAAAGCTGTGACATGTTCTGCTTTTAGTAAATAAATACTGATCTAGTATGGGTGACAATGTGCTCAACAACACCACTCTTTACTAAGTATATTTTTCATCGAAAGATGAGCAATGAGCTGCAGAAAGGTTCTACAAGAGGAGCTAATACAGCCAGCATGTGTCCTTTTTTAACCCATAAGTACTCCACACTCCCTTCTTCCAACTGCCTGCCAGGAGTCTGAATGTGCAGGCTAGAGCACCAAGAAGTCATCTTGAGCCATGAGATAACCCTGTGTATGGAATGCACATGTTAAAGAAGGTACCGCAGAAAGAAAGACAGAGCCTGGATACCTAATAATACTGTAGCACCACCACACATACTAGCTCTCACTTTCTTTTATATGAAAGAAAAATAAGAATCCATTATGGTTAAACCACCATCACTATAAGTCTGCTATCAGCAAATGAGGTAGAGAGAATTCCAGATCACCTTAACTCAAATATAAATAAACAAAAGTCACATTTCTTCCCAAAGACAGTCTCTGTTGGATAGACATATTCCTCCCTGTTCCTACCTGACCACTGCAGGAGGATCAAGGTAGCAGCGACTTTCCAAGTCCCAAATAATCCTTTTCTTCATGAATTCTGCTTGGTTCCTAAATTCCCTGTCCTATAAAATCACAAGGCAGAGACTTTTATTCTCTCAGTATGGCATGGTTGCCACCAGCTTCATCTGACAGCATTCTTTGAATGGATTTGATCACAATACTTTTATAACTACTACTATTTCTACTATGACTACTACAGAAAATACTTACACCACCTTAAAATTTTAGAGTGCTTTACTATTAATAAAGTACACAGAATAAATTACTTATCTTTTTATCAATCCATTATTAATCGCCAATAATTCACTCATATTACCTCAATCAGTGATTCTCAACCCTGGAGGCATATTAGAATTATCTGGGAGCTTTTAAAAACAAACAATAAAAACCTAGGCACTGGTATTATTTTAAAAGTAAATTCTTATACAACCGAGCTGGCTAGAGCTTGGCAACTGTTATTGGTTTAGAAGCTTTCCAAGTGACTCTGACGAGTAACCAGCATTGAGAACTAGTTATTAAACTAAAATGGAATATAAAATCTAAAATAAAATATCTGATCTAAATAAAAATATTAATAAAAGCATGAGTTTTTAGTAACCACGATGAGAAAAGATACTACACAATATTTTAAAAACACTTCTAGCCTTGTCTCTGTTATTTCAAATATTTAGATTCAGACACTGAAAATAATTCAACCACTCACTATAAAATTACTTCATCAAACATTTCCACTAATCAGTTTAAGATACATTTGCAAATGGGCTTACAGAATTTCCTATGCCCTTGACAAACATATGTTGTAGAAAAATATAGGAAGGAAGGAATACAAAGAAGCAAGGAAGGAAGGGAAGGAGAGACGGAGGGGAAGAGAGAAAGAGAAAGTCAGGGAGAGAGAAGAAGGGAGGAAAGGTAGGAATATAATGAAAAGAATAATTTCAACAACTTAAATGTTCACCAAAGGAGAAGAAAATGGCAACCCACTACAGTATTCTTGCCTGGAAAATTCCACGGATGGAGAAGCCTGGCAAGTTATAGTCTATGGGGTCTCAAATATATATATATATATATATATATATATATCTTCATATATATATATATATATCTTCCCTGATGGCTCAGTGTGAGGAATCAGCCTGAAATGCAGTAGACACGAGTTCCATCCCTAGGTTGGGAGGATCCCCTTGAAGAAGGGCATGGTGACCCATCCAGTATTCTTGTCTGGAGAATTCCATGGGCAGAGGAGCTGGATCAGCTGCAGTACATGTGGTCATACAGAACTGGATACGACTAAAGTGACTAAGCAGCAAATGTTCACCAACAGGAGACTAACTAAGCAAAGTAAAGTATGTCCATACAATTTCATATCACATAGCAAGTACAAATAAAGAAAAAGAACGAAAATGCTCCTTATGTACCTATGTGGGAAAAATCTTCAAGACACACTATAAAGCAAAAAAAGCCACTTGAGAAGTATGTGAGTAAGTTACCATTAGTGGGGGGAAAAAAAGATAGGGAAAGAATATATGTATATATTCATGTATATGAATACATGAAGAAAAAACACATTTTCTTTCCTGCTTTCAACAAGATTAAGTACTTTATATACTACTCTTAAAAAACAAACATTTCACATTTGAGATAAAGCAAAAATAGCAGGGTCTTCCTGACAGGTTCTAGTTCTCAAAACAACAAGACTCTCTGTAAATCTGAACTCCCTAAATAAAAACAATTTGATCCCTGATTTTTTTTAATAATTATTTTTATTTTACTTTTTACTTTTAGAGTTTTGTTGTTTACAGACATGTACAATCCCAGATTAGTCCTATGTATATCCCTGGCCCCATCCTACCTCCTCCCCCATCCCAGCCCTCCAGGCCTTTGCACAGAGCCCCTACAGGATCCCCTATTCCCACAGTGCAATGACAGTGGCTATCTCTTTCACACATGACAGTATACGTATCCATGTTACTTCCTCTGCGCCTCCCACCCACTGTTCATTCCCCACAATGTCCTTAATGTCTGTTCTCTATGTCTGTTTTTCCATCGCTTCACTGCGTGTGTTATCATTACCCTTTTACTACAGTCCATATATATGTGTTAACATACTGTACCTGTCTTTCTCTTTCCGACTTATTTCACTCTGCATAATAGGTTCTAGACTCATCCACCTCATTAGGAGTGGTTCTTCTGTATTTCCTTTTACAGCTGTGTAGTATTCCATTGTATATATGTACCAGAACTTTTCTATCCATTCATCGATGGACATCTAGGTTGCCTCCACCCTCCAGCCACTGTAGAGTGCTGTAATGAACACTGGGGTACAGGTATCTCCTTTAATTTTGATTTCATCAGGGTATAAGCCTAAGAGTGGGATTGCTGGGATGTATGGTGCTTCTACATTCAGTTTTTTAAGGAATCTCCACACTGTCTTCCAGAGCGGCTGTATCAATTTACATTCCCACCAGCAATGCAAGAGGGTTCCCTCTTCTCCACACCCTCTCCAGCATTCACTGTCTGTAGATTTTTTGATGATGGCCATTCTGACGCGTGTGAGATGATATTTCATTGTACTTTTGATTTGCATTTCTCTAATAACAAGCGACATTGAGCATTGCTTCATGTGTTTTTTGGCCATCTGTATGTCTTCTTTGGAGAGATGTCTCCCTAGATCTCTTTCCCATCCTTTGACTGGGCCGTTCACCCTTCTGATATTGAGCTGCTTGGGCTGCCTGTAGACTTTGGACATTAGTTCTTTGTCTGTTGTCTCATATGCTATGATTTTCTCCCATTCTGTGGGTTGTCTGTAGTTTCCCTTGCAGTACAAAAGCCTTCAAGTTTCATTAGGTCCCACATGTCAATTTTTGTTTTTAGTTCCACCACTCTAATAGGCAGGTCATAGATTCTGTTTTGATTTATGTCACTGAGTGCTCTGCCCATATTCTCCTTCAAGAGTTTTACAGTTTCTGGTCTTACATTTAGGTCTTTAATTCATCCCGAGTTCACATTTGTGCATGGTGTCAGGGAATGCTCCAACCCCATTCTCCTGCATGTAGCTGCCTAGTTTTCCCAGCACCATTTGTTGAAGAGGCTGTCTTTGTCCCATTTTATAGTTTCTCCTACTTTGTCAAAAATAAGGTACCCATAGGTGCGTTGGTTTATCTCTGGGTTCTCTATCTTGTTCCATTAGTCTATATTTCTGTTTTTGTGCCAGTACCATACTGTCTTGTTGACTGTTGCTTTGTAGTATAGTCTGAAGTTAGGAAGGCTGATCTCTCCAGCTCCATCCTTCTCAGGATTGCTGTGGCTATTCGAGGTCTTTTGTATTTCCATATGAACTGTGTTATTCTTTGGTCTAGTTCTGTGAAGAATGTCATTGCTAATTTGATAGGGATCACATTGAATCTGTAGATGATATTTGGTAATATGGTCATTTTCAAATGATCCCTGACTTTTATTATGCTGATGTCTATAAGCCAGTCCCAAAGGCTGCAAGGGAGTCTTGCACCCTTTGGGAAGAAACTTTATTTTTCTAAATGTTTTTGTTTCTGAGCCTTCTTTTGACTATGTACTTTCACTTTTGTATTCATACAGAAGTATCTGAAAGGGAACACAAGAAACTACAACAAAGGTTAGCTATCAGGAAGGAATTAGAAAGACGAGACGAGGAGAAAGAGGGAGACTAACTGCGTATCTCAATGTTTTATTTTGACCTGTGACTGTATTGTAACCTACTCATAAATAAACAAATCATAAATGAGATATAATAAAGATGAAAATATGAATTAAATCAATTATTTTGGTTTGCTGGACTTAAGAAGTCAGGAAATATTTTAATCAGAATTTTTATAGATACTTGTTTTGTTTTGATAATCATTTTATTTTCAGAAGTGACAGATATATATGAATTACAGTGATTTACAAACTGCAACCATGTTTTATCTTATGTCAGTGCACTGAGATTACCACCCAAAAAACGCCTAATTCTCTCACCTCAGGATGGTTGAGTTCCCCTTCTTCTTCTTCATAAGGCCCGCCAACAATAAAAGCATTAGGAATGTTATTAGCTCCAGGTGCCAGAATGTTGGCAATTGGCCATTTTTTGGGCCGAGGAACAGGTTCTCTTTCCTCCAAGTTTCAGAGTTCCATTCTTGAAGAAAATGGGGTAGTCCTTCTATAGAATAAACACCATATAACAGAAAATTTTGTAAAAGACCATGAAGTGGACCAAAAAAGATCACTGAAGTGTCTTTTCAATGGAATACCAGGTGTTGTCTAACAGATCCTTCTGTGGCTATCTGATTCTAAAGAGAGGCCTGTGTCCTTCATTGTCTTTGTGCCATTTTATACTTCTCTAATTTACAGAAGATTGATACTAATGCAAATAATTCTTGTCCTTATGTATATATGTATTTTTTCCAGTGGAAATACAATTGATTACTGCCCTATGGCTGATGGTAAGTTTTGAAATATTAGCAAATATTTTACAACTGTCCTGGTTGCTTACATATATATGTGTGTGTATGTGTACATAGATACATATATCCAAAATATATTTGCAACAGAAAATAGTTAAAGTTATAAATAGATACTTTCTAGAAAAGGAAGTTAGAAAATCTGACATTTAAATAAAAACATGCTAAATATCATGAAGGAATTAGAAAGACGAGACGAGGAGAAAGAGGGAGACTAACTGCGTATCTCAATGTTTTATTTTGACCTGTGACTGTATTGTAACCTACTCATAAATAAACAAATCATAAATGAGATATAATAAAGATGAAAATATGAATTAAATCAATTATTTTGGTTTGCTGGACTTAAGAAGTCAGGAAATATTTTAATCAGAATTTTTATAGATACTTGTTTTGTTTTGATAATCATTTTATTTTCAGAAGTGACAGATATATATGAATTACAGTGATTTACAAACTGCAACCATGTTTTATCTTATGTCAGTGCACTGAGATTACCACCCAAAAAACGCCTAATTCTCTCACCTCAGGATGGTTGAGTTCCCCTTCTTCTTCTTCATAAGGCCCGCCAACAATAAAAGCATTAGGAATGTTATTAGCTCCAGGTGCCAGAATGTTGGCAATTGGCCATTTTTTGGGCCGAGGAACAGGTTCTCTTTCCCCTCCAAGTTTCAGAGTTCCATTCTTGAAGAAAATGGGGTAGTCCTTCTATAGAATAAACACCATATAACAGAAAATTTTGTAAAAGACCATGAAGTGGACCAAAAAAGATCACTGAAGTGTCTTTTCAATGGAATACCAGGTGTTGTCTAACAGATCCTTCTGTGGCTATCTGATTCTAAAGAGAGGCCTGTGTCCTTCATTGTCTTTGTGCCATTTTATACTTCTCTAATTTACAGAAGATTGATACTAATGCAAATAATTCTTGTCCTTATGTATATATGTATTTTTTCCAGTGGAAATACAATTGATTACTGCCCTATGGCTGATGGTAAGTTTTGAAATATTAGCAAATATTTTACAACTGTCCTGGTTGCTTACATATATATGTGTGTGTATGTGTACATAGATACATATATCCAAAATATATTTGCAACAGAAAATAGTTAAAGTTATAAATAGATACTTTCTAGAAAAGGAAGTTAGAAAATCTGACATTTAAATAAAAACATGCTAAATATCATGAATAATTGAAATACACATTAAAACAATGAGATACCTTAAACTCTAGATTGGCAAAGTCAAAGTCTGAAAATATTAAGGGTTGACAGCACTGTGAAGTGAATGGTATTCTTCTACATAGCTGATGGAAGTGTAAATTGGTACAACTATGGAAAGCAATTTTGTAGTCTCTTACAAAAGTGAAAATTGGCATAACCTATAACTCAACTATTCTAATTCTTTGGGTTTGGTTTTAAAACTTCTGTGAAGGCGGAGCATTTATGGAGTAGCAGAGTAACAATCCTTGAAAATCTGCTTCTCAAAAACATAAAAATAAAAACAACCCAAAATGCTAACAAAAATTGCCAAAATTAAGGATGCCAAGACGATTAAATACGGATAGGACAGTCTTGACAAATGGTGCTAAGCCTAGATATTCACATGCAAAATAATGAGACTTGGGCTTCCCTGATGGTCCAATGGGTAGAGGGTCTGCCTTGCAGTGCAAGGGCACTGGTTCGATCCCTGGCCCCGGAAGATGCCATGTGTTGCGGAGCAGCTGGAACGGTGTGTGCAATTGCGAGCCAGTGCTCTGCAGTGCATGTGCCCAGAGCCGGTGCTCTGCAAAGAGAGAGGCCACTACCATGGGAGGCCCACATAGGCCAAAGGATAAACACGGATGAAAATAAATAAATTTAAAAAAATAAAAGAGGCCAAAATTTTTAAAAAAGAAATTCTATAGGTTTTATTAAAAAAAGAATGTTTTGTAAATATATTGAGGCCTGTGTCCTTCATTGTCTTTGTGCCATTTTATACTTCTCTAATTTACAGAAGATTGATACTAATGCAAATAATTCTTGTCCTTATGTATATATGTATTTTTTCCAGTGGAAATACAATTGATTACTGCCCTATGGCTGATGGTAAGTTTTGAAATATTAGCAAATATTTTACAACTGTCCTGGTTGCTTACATATATATGTGTGTGTATGTGTACATAGATACATATATCCAAAATATATTTGCAACAGAAAATAGTTAAAGTTATAAATAGATACTTTCTAGAAAAGGAAGTTAGAAAATCTGACATTTAAATAAAAACATGCTAAATATCATGAATAATTGAAATACACATTAAAACAATGAGATACCTTAAACTCTAGATTGGCAAAGTCAAAGTCTGAAAATATTAAGGGTTGACAGCACTGTGAAGTGAATGGTATTCTTCTACATAGCTGATGGAAGTGTAAATTGGTACAACTATGGAAAGCAATTTTGTAGTCTCTTACAAAAGTGAAAATTGGCATAACCTATAACTCAACTATTCTAATTCTTTGGGTTTGGTTTTAAAACTTCTGTGAAGGCGGAGCATTTATGGAGTAGCAGAGTAACAATCCTTGAAAATCTGCTTCTCAAAAACATAAAAATAAAAACAACCCAAAATGCTAACAAAAATTGCCAAAATTAAGGATGCCAAGACGATTAAATACGGATAGGACAGTCTTGACAAATGGTGCTAAGCCTAGATATTCACATGCAAAATAATGAGACTTGGGCTTCCCTGATGGTCCAATGGGTAGAGGGTCTGCCTTGCAGTGCAAGGGGCACTGGTTCGATCCCTGGCCCCGGAAGATGCCATGTGTTGCGGAGCAGCTGGAACGGTGTGTGCAATTGCGAGCCAGTGCTCTGCAGTGCATGTGCCCAGAGCCGGTGCTCTGCAAAGAGAGAGGCCACTACCATGGGAGGCCCACATAGGCCAAAGGATAAACACGGATGAAAATAAATAAATTTAAAAAAATAAAAGAGGCCAAAATTTTTAAAAAAGAAATTCTATAGGTTTTATTAAAAAAAGAATGTTTTGTAAATATATTATACAAAATCCACAAAAATATATGCAAAAAAGTAATCTGTGTAGAAATATGACATCCACAAATTGTCAATTTTTAAATGATTTATATATTTTTTACCATAAATACATATTTATTGATACAGATTATATATGCTGTGCTATGTTGCTTCAATCGTGTCTGACTCTTTGTGACCCCAAGGACTGTAGCCCACTAGGCTCCTCTGTTCATGGGATTCTCCAGGCAAGAATACTGGAGTGGATTGCTTTGCCCTCCTACAGGGGATCTTCCTGGAGATTATATAGACTGCAGTACATGTAGCATGTAAACTATAAATACTAACATCCATGTATAAAACAGAAGTAAACTGGATTTTTGAGCCTAAAATAAATCTCAGCTATTAACAGAGCTTGCTTTGAATAAAATCTCAGAAGGTGAGAAGGGGATTGCCATATGAGTATTTAAATCTCTATAAATATCTGGTTGTAAGTCTTTACCTCTCCAGCTGACGGAACCTGCATACCAACCATGTAGTTCTGCTGCGGCCCAGCTGGAATGAAGGATTCAGGCACAGAGTAAGCAGCCTCCAATGTGACCTTCAGAAGACTGCCTCCTGAGATCTGGGCTGTGGTCAATAAGGGCTCTGCCACAAATACTTTAACTTCAAGACTGCACTGCTGTAAAACAATAAAATCACATAGAAATTCCAAAATGCCAGAGGCCTCCCATTCTTTTTTCTTTACATTTTCTCATTTGTGATGTGAGCATCATTGATCAAGGTAGGAAGTTCAGGTGCCAAAATTAAGGATGCCAAGACGATTAAATACGGATAGGACAGTCTTGACAAATGGTGCTAAGCCTAGATATTCACATGCAAAATAATGAGACTTGGGCTTCCCTGATGGTCCAATGGGTAGAGGGTCTGCCTTGCAGTGCAAGGGCACTGGTACGATACCTGGCCCCGGAAGATGCCATGTGTTGCGGAGCAGCTGGAACGGTGTGTGCAATTGCGAGCCAGTGCTCTGCAGTGCATGTGCCCAGAGCCGGTGCTCTGCAAAGAGAGAGGCCACTACCATGGGAGGCCCACATAGGCCAAAGGATAAACACGGATGAAAATAAATAAATTTAAAAAAATAAAAGAGGCCAAAATTTTTAAAAAAGAAATTCTATAGGTTTTATTAAAAAAAGAATGTTTTGTAAATATATTATACAAAATCCACAAAAATATATGCAAAAAAGTAATCTGTGTAGAAATATGACATCCACAAATTGTCAATTTTTAAATGATTTATATATTTTTTACCATAAATACATATTTATTGATACAGATTATATATGCTGTGCTATGTTGCTTCAATCGTGTCTGACTCTTTGTGACCCCAAGGACTGTAGCCCACTAGGCTCCTCTGTTCATGGGATTCTCCAGGCAAGAATACTGGAGTGGATTGCTTTGCCCTCCTACAGGGGATCTTCCTGGAGATTATATAGACTGCAGTACATGTAGCATGTAAACTATAAATACTAACATCCATGTATAAAACAGAAGTAAACTGAATTTTTTTGAGCCTAAAATAAATCTCAGCTATTAACAGAGCTTGCTTTGAATAAAATCTCAGAAGGTGAGAAGGGGATTGCCATATGAGTATTTAAATCTCTATAAATATCTGGTTGTAAGTCTTTACCTCTCCAGCTGACGGAACCTGCATACCAACCATGTAGTTCTGCTGCGGCCCAGCTGGAATGAAGGATTCAGGCACAGAGTAAGCAGCCTCCAATGTGACCTTCAGAAGACTGCCTCCTGAGATCTGGGCTGTGGTCAATAAGGGCTCTGCCACAAATACTTTAACTTCAAGACTGCACTGCTGTAAAACAATAAAATCACATAGAAATTCCAAAATGCCAGAGGCCTCCCATTCTTTTTTCTTTACATTTTCTCATTTGTGATGTGAGCATCATTGATCAAGGTAGGAAGTTCAGGCTTAATTATTTCCATACAAAGGATTCAAACAACTCTTTCTGGGTCCCATAAGTTAGAGATAAACCCCAAAAAAGAACTTTATCCCAAAGCTAGAACCCTTCCATTCTGAGTGCAAGTATGAATACAAATACATATAGAAGAGGAAAGTATTATACTGAAATATTATCACACATGAATGAGATTAAGGTGTGTGGGTTTTTTGCCAGTTTGCATTTTATAATTATTTTTGTAATCTAAATATAGTGCTGAAAAAAAATTTAATTTTTTATTAAATATTTGAAACTCATATCCTTTAATATATTTCTATTCTTCAAAGATGAAAAAATATTCATCGCAGCATGAAAAGCTCTAAGAATGAATTTTTTTTAGAAGGGCTACCAATATTTGACTTTAGAAATGCATCCAAGTAGGGCAGTCAAAACTGCTAGTGTGGGCTTCCCCTGGTGGTCCAGTGGGTAAGGACACAGTCTTGCAGTGCAAGGGGCGCCAGTTCGATCCCTGGCCTGGGAAGATCCCACGTGCCACGGAGCGGCTGGACCAATGTGTCCAATTACCTAGCCGGAGCTCTGGAGCGCATGCGCCCAGAACCAGCGACGCCACCGCGATGGGAGGCCCACAGGAGCCTGGGAAGATCCCACATGCCGCGGAGCGGCTGGACCGATGTGTCCAATTACCGAGCTGGGGCTCTGGAGTGCATGCGCCCAGAGCCGGCGCTCTGCGACAACAGAGGCCACCGCTATGGGAGGCCCACACGGGTCAAAGAACAAAGATGGATGAAACTAGACAAACGAAAGACCAGTGAAAGTGGCCCGCCCACCCCCTTCCCTCTCCCCCACCAAATAAATAAAAAATGTTAAAAAAAAAAAAAAAAAAAAAGCTAGAGTTTTTTAATGAGAGGAGAAAAGAATTGGTTGATTTTCATTTTATTTCTTGGGAATCAACATTAATAAGAATAATTAATTTTACTGTTAAAGAATTAAGTATCTTACAGATGGGAAATTCCCAAGTTGTATCTCCAATAGAAACCCTGATTTGGCAAATGTAGTGCTTTCTCATAAAACATTTTTAAAATATATTTTATGTATATACCCATATATAGAGAGGGAGATACACATCTATGTCTGTATCTCTGACATTTTCACACAGGATACAATAAAAAATAAGTTTAAAACATGTATTAATTGCTAATTATATACCAGCCATTTTACTGCAGCACTTCTAAACACATGGCCCCTCTCATCACGGAATTTATAACTCTATAACTTATGATAAAAGCTATAATAGAAACCTGTACAAAATGCCCTAGACAAGGAACACCAAGAATGAAAGTGTATAATTAACTACTGAGGCGGGAAGGAGGAAAAGATGGTGACATTTGAATTGACTTTCATGAGATGAGTCAAGAGTTTGCAATATGGATAAGCATAGGTAGGAAAAATGAAATAATTCTGAACAAAAAGAAGAGTTTATATAAAGAGGAATGGAAGAAACACGGTATATCCAGTTCAGGTATAAATAAGTAGGTCAGGGTTTTAGAACACAGCACAGGAAAGGAGGGCTGAGAGATGAGACTGAACAAGTGTCAGGCACCTATTATAAAGGTTGTTGTATGTCTGCTCAGGAATTTGGACCAGTCAGTGAATCCATGAACTACACAGTACTAAGCAGGGCAAGAGATGAGATCATATTAACTTTTAGGCCACTCTGCAAGCAGTGGAAAAGCTGAACTGGATGGAAGCAAGGGCAGTTACAAGTCTATTTGTAATATTCCAGGTGAAAGATTATAAGGTGATAAAGTGTAGGAATAAAGCTAAAAAGAGAGAGTCCAAAGGCACTGAGAGGAGAGAAAAGGCTGGATTTGATGAAAAGTCAGTTTGTGGATTAGCTGCAGTTAGGGTCCATGTGAGCAGACATGGAAGTAACGTAGATTCTATTTATGTCCTATGATTTCATGAAGGACTGATGCCACTATCCAAAATAAGATAAAAGGCTGATGCTAAGTTTAGTTTCAAAATGTTGAGTGGAATATCATTATAGGGAATTAAGTAGGTCATTGTAAAGTCTGACAGTCTGAAATTCAGGAGAGGGATGTGCACTGGAGCTGCTAAATTAGAAATCTCCAGCATACTGGGAGTGTTAAATTCATGGATGATATCTCTCCTTCCCCTGCCTAGGAGTATGACCACAGACTAAGAAAAGAAGGTGACCAAGGAAAGTACCTTCATACTAAGCAACAGGTAGAGGAAAGAGTCAGATGGAAAGAATCTGCCTGCAATGAGGGCGACCAGGGTTCAGTCCCTGGGTTGAGAAGATCTCCTGGAGAATGGAATGGCTACCCACTTCAATATTCTTGCCCACTCCAGAATTCCAAGAATAGAGGAGCCTGGTGGGCTACAGTCCTTGAGATAGCAAAGAGTCATACACAACTGAGCAACTACCACCACCACTACCAGAGAAAAGAGATCCAATGCAGGAACCTGAGAAGGTCCAGTCAGTGAGCTGGAAATCAGAACACCAAATGGAGGAAAGATTTTTAGTAAAAAAAGCTAGAGAAGAAACACGGTATATCCAGTTCAGGTATAAATAAGTAGGTCAGGTTTTAGCACAGAAAGGGCTGAGAGATGAGACTAAAGTGTCAGGCACCTATTATAAAGGTTGTTGTATGTCTGCTCAGGAATTTGGACCAGTCAGTGAATCCATGAACTACACAGTACTAAGCAGGGCAAGAGATGAGATCATATTAACTTTTAGGCCACTCTGCAAGCAGTGGAAAAGCTGAACTGGATGGAAGCAAGGGCAGTTACAAGTCTATTTGTAATATTCCAGGTGAAAGATTATAAGGTGATAAAGTGTAGGAATAAAGCTAAAAAGAGAGAGTCCAAAGGCACTGAGAGGAGAGAAAAGGCTGGATTTGATGAAAAGTCAGTTTGTGGATTAGCTGCAGTTAGGGTCCATGTGAGCAGACATGGAAGTAACGTAGATTCTATTTATGTCCTATGATTTCATGAAGGACTGATGCCACTATCCAAAATAAGATAAAAGGCTGATGCTAAGTTTAGTTTCAAAATGTTGAGTGGAATATCATTATAGGGAATTAAGTAGGTCATTGTAAAGTCTGACAGTCTGAAATTCAGGAGAGGGATGTGCACTGGAGCTGCTAAATTAGAAATCTCCAGCATACTGGGAGTGTTAAATTCATGGATGATATCTCTCCTTCCCCTGCCTAGGAGTATGACCACAGACTAAGAAAAGAAGGTGACCAAGGAAAGTACCTTCATACTAAGCAACAGGTAGAGGAAAGAGTCAGATGGAAAGAATCTGCCTGCAATGAGGGCGACCAGGGTTCAGTCCCTGGGTTGAGAAGATCTCCTGGAGAATGGAATGGCTACCCACTTCAATATTCTTGCCCACTCCAGAATTCCAAGAATAGAGGAGCCTGGTGGGCTACAGTCCTTGAGATAGCAAAGAGTCATACACAACTGAGCAACTACCACCACCACTACCAGAGAAAAGAGATCCAATGCAGGAACCTGAGAAGGTCCAGTCAGTGAGCTGGAAATCAGAACACCAAATGGAGGAAAGATTTTTAGTAAAGAGAGAGACATTGGAAAATCAGTGGTATCTCTGGTCAATACGTCTGTGAGAAGATAAGTGAAATCTCCATAAAGTTTCTAATTTGCATTACGAAGTATGACAGGGAATACTGGATGATTCATTGAAGTCTCTTTTTCAAGGATAAGATTGTATCATTTTAGTCTCTGAGTCTTGAAAACACAAGTATAGATGCCAATGTATAAAACTAATGAGAACTCTGTCATATATTCTTTCCGTGAGTATGTGAAACAATTAAACACAGGAATATTATGAGCAAAGGTCATGAGGACTGACAAATCATTTGACTAACTTTTCTCCTACAGGGATTTAAGGGAAATCAACAGTACACAGGCTGAAACACTGGACCAAGGAAGGCAAATTGGGCTCTTTCCAGCTCATGGAGTGACAGAAAGATATTAAATGATTACCTTTAGAGCAATAAAACAATAATGCTATAAAAATCCCTAGAAAACAAGAAATACCATGACTGGACTACACATTTTTAGGAATCCTTGAAAGACAGAAAGCAAATTAAATTAGATCTACCAAAGAAACCGATCACATCCTATAGTAAGAGGAAAGAATCAAAGCAGATGTAGGAGTGGATTGCGGCAGAATCAACAAGAATCAGGAAGGGCCTACCTCGGTGGTTAGGTAGGGAACTGCATTCAGAATAGTTGGGCAGCTAGGCCTTTTTCTCCTTTATTTGTGCAAAACAGAAGACAGCTGTGGTGTCTGCTGAGTGTGAGTATACTTGCACAAGAGTGGTAAATGTAGTGCCTCAAGAAGCTACTAATCTCGGGAGAAACTGTGAAACAAAGCCCAGAACCGAAACCAGCAGCACAACCTACCAGTTCATGCTTTCCCTCCCCAAGACTACCATGCTAGAAAGTGTGTTAGATGCATTCATTCACTATTTAATTTAACCCATGAGGACATAGTTAAAGAGGTATTTCCACAGTTTAGTCTTCCCTATATCTTCCCCTAGGCAAAGAAACAGATACCTACTCTGTGCCCATATGCCCCAACCCACCATTTAATCACACTGGTCATCACCTCTGATGTGCAGACTATGAAGTCCTAAGGTTATTTCCCAGAACCTAGCACTATGTATGCTAGGAAAGAAAGAAGGAAAAGAAGGAAAGAAAGTGCCTGATGAATTGGACTCAACTAAACTGAACCTTAAGAGCAGACAGGCTTGACTAAATATCAGGCTGAAATACTGAGAGTTAAAACTCCAATTACCTTAACACCTGATCGAAGAGGTTCTATGGGCGAGCCTGGCACAGGGTGCAATGGGACCACTGTTTCAAACAAACTCTCTCCTGTGAAAAGACGGCCCCAAGTCAAGCCAAAAAACGAAAGGTTAGGCAGAAGTAGCTGTGTTCATCTTTTCATCACATCTCTCAGGAACTTTTCTCACTAGAAAAGGGATTCTTAAAAGGAAAATCAACAGTACACAGGCTGAAACACTGGACCAAGGAAGGCAAATTGGGCTCTTTCCAGCTCATGGAGTGACAGAAAGATATTAAATGATTACCTTTAGAGCAATAAAACAATAATGCTATAAAAATCCCTAGAAAACAAGAAATACCATGACTGGACTACACATTTTTAGGAATCCTTGAAAGACAGAAAGCAAATTAAATTAGATCTACCAAAGAAACCGATCACATCCTATAGTAAGAGGAAAGAATCAAAGCAGATGTAGGAGTGGATTGCGGCAGAATCAACAAGAATCAGGAAGGGCCTACCTCGGTGGTTAGGTAGGGAACTGCATTCAGAATAGTTGGGCAGCTAGGCCTTTTTCTCCTTTATTTGTGCAAAACAGAAGACAGCTGTGGTGTCTGCTGAGTGTGAGTATACTTGCACAAGAGTGGTAAATGTAGTGCCTCAAGAAGCTACTAATCTCGGGAGAAACTGTGAAACAAAGCCCAGAACCGAAACCAGCAGCACAACCTACCAGTTCATGCTTTCCCTCCCCAAGACTACCATGCTAGAAAGTGTGTTAGATGCATTCATTCACTATTTAATTTAACCCATGAGGACATAGTTAAAGAGGTATTTCCACAGTTTAGTCTTCCCTATATCTTCCCCTAGGCAAAGAAACAGATACCTACTCTGTGCCCATATGCCCCAACCCACCATTTAATCACACTGGTCATCACCTCTGATGTGCAGACTATGAAGTCCTAAGGTTATTTCCCAGAACCTAGCACTATGTATGCTAGGAAAGAAAGAAGGAAAAGAAGGAAAGAAAGTGCCTGATGAATTGGACTCAACTAAACTGAACCTTAAGAGCAGACAGGCTTGACTAAATATCAGGCTGAAATACTGAGAGTTAAAACTCCAATTACCTTAACACCTGATCGAAGAGGTTCTATGGGCGAGCCTGGCACAGGGTGCAATGGGACCACTGTTTCAAACAAACTCTCTCCTGTGAAAAGACGGCCCCAAGTCAAGCCAAAAAACGAAAGGTTAGGCAGAAGTAGCTGTGTTCATCTTTTCATCACATCTCTCAAATTCATTGAGGGTGATTTTTGTACTTCTCTGGAACTAAGTTTTATGAGCTTTTATTTTTGCTTTTGAGCAAATCACACTTCTGACCTTCCAGTAAAGGAAGAAGGTCCACCACAGCTTGACCAAGAACCATGGTCTTCTCCTCTTTCTGTTTCTTTTCCTTTGGTAATACTTCAGTCACCGTTACTAGAAAAATCAAAGACAAAGAGAACATGCTTTAACTCATACATCAGACAACCAAGGTGCAACAAAGCACTGTCAAAGAAAACCAAGAGAAATGAACTTGAAACTTGAGAAGGCATCATTATCAGTGACTTCCAGTGGAAGATACTGTACCTCCTCAGTGACTTATTAAACTTTAATCATGCAAATTATTTTTAAAAAGGATCCCATATTGCCTAGCATAGGCCCTCAGCACACCTTGGAGTAATTTAGAGAGCATGTAAGGAATGTACCGAATTTTTCACTGCAGCATCATTCCTTGTATGTATTAACATTTATGATGAAAAATTCCAAATACATAAAAAGTTTAGATACTATAATGAATATCCCTATAACTATCACTGAAGTTTAACAATAGTTAACATGTATTTGCTTCATGTTTATGGAAATACTTCCAAGTAAATTACAGACATCATTACATTTTACTTCCCAAATACTAAAGTATACAAAACCAAAATATAGCACTTTCCTACATAACTGCAACACCTCTATTACATCTAGCAAATATGTATAATAGCATCAAATATAATTCCTTAATATATCTAATGCCCAATCTACATTTAACATTTCTCAATTATTGCCAAATTTATTAAGTAGCTGGTTTCTACCAAAATGACAATTCTTATGTAAATATATCTCAATGTTACTAATGCTAATAATAAAAAAGACAAAACAGAACAAAAATAAATAAAATATGGCACAAAGGAACCTATCTATGAAACAGAAACAGACTCAGATGCAGAGAATAAACCTGGGGTTCCCAAGGCAGAGTGGGTAAGGGAGAGGGATGTTCTGGGAGTTTGAGGTTAATAAGTCAAACTATCACATTTAGAATGGATAAACCACAAGTTTCAACTGCACAGCAGAGAGATCCATATCAAATCTCCTGGGATAAACTACAAAGGAGAAGAACACTAAAAAAGAATGTATGTATGTGTGTAACTGACTCACTTTGCTGTACAGAAGAAATCAGCACATTATTAATCAACTGTACTTCAATTAAAAAAAAATAAATAAATTCAACTTTTAAATCCACATTATCAAAAGAAGGAGCATGGATTAAAACAAAATAAAAAAAGACAGCCTAGAATATAGGTTTCGTAACAAAGTCTTTGAGAGATAATACTATGTAGCTAGAAACTGTAAAAAATGACACTATCCATCCATTTATCCATTCATTCCTTCAACAAACATTTTTGGGGCCCTTTTATATCTTGCATATTTTTAGGTGCTAGAAATTCTGAAATAAGATACAGCCTGATTTCAAAAAGTGTCTCCTCTAACAAAGAGGATAGTTAAAAACTGCCATAATGAATGGTGGATATACAGCAGTACAGAAAGGGTGGCCAGATACCCAATTAAATTTGAATTTCAGATAAACAACAAGCAATTTTTTAGTGAAAATGTCTCAAATATTTTTGTTTTGTTTTTTTCCCCTAAATTCGACAGCCCTAAATATAAGAATACAAAGGAAAAGCTTCCAAACCAGCTTAGGAGAGAAAGGTTTTTGCAAAGTCCAGCTATGTCTATTCATTTATGACCATGGATTTAACTGAGGATTATCTCTATTCTTACTTTTCTGACTGTTAAGAGAAGTTGTTAAATAGTTATTAAATAATGCTTTTACGAAAATTACAATGAGTTGTACACATGAATAGATCAAATTATCTATATATCATTGATCTTGTTTTAAACTTGGGGCTCTTTTTTTCATAAAAAAGTATGTGTGCTTCCATGTTATTGCTTACTGTTTCTTCAAAACTGTATAAATTCTCTTATTTTTTTGATCACATGTGTGTTTTATTATCAACTGCTGGAAAGAATGAAGCCAATTTGGAAAACTTTTAAATATATTTTTTAAAAGTCCAGTTACATGTCAAAAGGTCTTTGATACAAACTGATTAAAATTAGTATGTCATAGTGACAGCCACCAGAACCAGGTAGGACTCAAGGTATTCTGTGTTATTCCTAGATTAAAGAGGTTAAGTTGTGCTCATTTGTCCCAACAACAGCTACTAAATACTGCAGAATGCCCTGATCACTCACATAATTAACATATCTAGAATCACAAGAACTTACAGAACACAGGTTTGTGGGCGAGGTCATCTAAAGCGATTCCTCCTCCTTCAGGATTGAACTCAAAGCTGCAAGTGAAGTTGTATTTTGCAGTTCCGTCTGGAGAAACAGTGATTTTTGGAGAGTCTCCCAGAACCACCTGATTGAATTCTGCATGAATAAAGGTAACTGGAGTATCTCCTTTAAAACCTTTCTGTTGACAGAAACATACTTTATAATTATATTCAAATAAAGAATTTTCCTACATATCTGGCAACCCATTTTTTAAAAAAATTATTTCTTTATTTTAAAGTTTTTACATAGTTTTGTGTTCACAGACATGCATGTTTCCAGATCAGTCTTATGCATATCCCTGGTCCCCTCACCCCTCCCAGGCCCCCCCCATCCCACCCCGGCAACCCATTTTTGACTTAAACTGACATTTTCCACTTTTCCTAACAAGCTATATCACAAACATGAATGGGGCAAGTAGAAAGTCATTAAACAAATCTAGCTGTAGCACTCAACATTCTATTGAATAGCCATTAAGTTGGAAGTTTTGAAAAATAACAGTTATTGTGTTTATATGATTATAAAAGTACACTGTGGAAGTTTGTTTATTATTTGTTGTTAATTGGAGTAGAATTTTTGAAAAAGTGAGGAAAGCACATAGGAAAACAAATTACCTGCAATAATATATTTTCTAGTGCTTTGCTGTATGTAGATACAGGTACACACATTTATATACTCTTTTAAAGAAAGTAGAGATCATTTATTACACCATTTTGGAATAAGTTTTTTGACTTCATAGTACTGAATGAATCTTTTAATGTTTCATTATTCTTTTTAAAATTATTATTTATTTATCTTTTTGGGGGTGGGGCGGGTGGGGAGGGAGGGGGGAGGGCGGGCCACTTCTATTGGTCTTTCATTTCTCTATTTTCATCCATCTTTGTTCTTTGGCCCGTGTGGGCCTCCCATCGTGGTGGCCGCTGTCGTCGCAGAGCGCCGGCTCTGGGCGCATGCGCCCCAGAGCTCTGGCTCGGTAGTTGGACACATCGGTCCAGCCGCTCCGCGACACGTGGGATCTTCCCAGGCCAGGGATCGAACCGGCGCCCCTTGCACTGCAAGGCGGTGTCCTTACCCACTGGACCACCAGGGAAGCCCAATATTTCATTATTCTGGTAAACTTTAATAGTCATATCATACTGTAGTTTTATTATTTAAATCCATCAAATGAAATCAATCACAAGAGACGCTCTGGAGGAATTCAGATACTTTTCAGGAGAAAAAAACTGCTCTTTAGAAAAATGAAAACCAATTGTTTTACCCCCATTAAATTTAGTATTCATATGGCAGGTATTTTACACACACTAATATGACTTGCAGATTATAGACTAACAATAAAGAACACTGAGAAGAAAGTGCCATTGCTAGGTAAAGCCAGGGGTTTTGGTGGTACAGAATTATGCAGAACTCCATTCCTCCTGCTCATGTTCCTTCCCAACACATCTTTCCCAAGCCACAATAGAATGACTGACAGGAACTTCCAGAATTCTCCAAAACAACTTTAAAATAATTTTACCAGGTCATATCCGTCTGTCACAGTGATCTGCACGGGTCTGCCTGCTGATGACCCCTGCTCCATGCTGGCACCTGGGCGAGGTCTCTCTGGTCTTCTCTGAGCTCTGTGGACATAATGAATGAACCTGTCCCCTTATATACTACAGCAGCACAACTATCCATATCACATCATAACCAGGGGAGAACCTAGGGAAATGACTTACTCCACTACTGCTTTGTGCCCTTTTTTCACAAGTCTTGCTGTATGTAGATACAGGTACACACATTTATATACTCTTTTAAAGAAAGTAGAGATCATTTATTACACCATTTTGGAATAAGTTTTTTGACTTCATAGTACTGAATGAATCTTTTAATGTTTCATTATTCTTTTTAAAATTATTATTTATTTATCTTTTTGGGGGTGGGGCGGGGTGGGGAGGGAGGGGGGAGGGCGGGCCACTTCTATTGGTCTTTCATTTCTCTATTTTCATCCATCTTTGTTCTTTGGCCCATGTGGGCCTCCCATCGCAGTGGCCTCTGTTGTCGCAGAGCACCGGCTCTGGGCGCATGCGCTCCAGAGCTCCAGCTCGGTAATTGGACACATCGTTCCAGCTGCTCTGCGACACGTGGGATCTTCCCAGGCCAGTGATCGAACCGGCGCCCCTTGCACTGCAAGGCGGTGTCCTTACCCACTGGACCACCAGGGAAGCCCAATATTTCATTATTCTGGTAAACTTTAATAGTCATATCATACTGTAGTTTTATTATTTAAATCCATCAAATGAAATCAATCACAAGAGACGCTCTGGAGGAATTCAGATACTTTTCAGGAGAAAAAAACTGCTCTTTAGAAAAATGAAAACCAATTGTTTTACCCCCATTAAATTTAGTATTCATATGGCAGGTATTTTACACACACTAATATGACTTGCAGATTATAGACTAACAATAAAGAACACTGAGAAGAAAGTGCCATTGCTAGGTAAAGCCAGGGGTTTTGGTGGTACAGAATTATGCAGAACTCCATTCCTCCTGCTCATGTTCCTTCCCAACACATCTTTCCCAAGCCACAATAGAATGACTGACAGGAACTTCCAGAATTCTCCAAAACAACTTTAAAATAATTTTACCAGGTCATATCCGTCTGTCACAGTGATCTGCACGGGTCTGCCTGCTGATGACCCCTGCTCCATGCTGGCACCTGGGCGAGGTCTCTCTGGTCTTCTCTGAGCTCTGTGGACATAATGAATGAACCTGTCCCCTTATATACTACAGCAGCACAACTATCCATATCACATCATAACCAGGGGAGAACCTAGGGAAATGACTTACTCCACTACTGCTTTGTGCCCTTTACAACCTTTGTTGTGTGTACATGCTAAGTCATTTCAGTCATGTCCGATTCTTTGAGACCCTATGGATGTATGGCTCCTCTGCCTATGGGATCATCCAGGCAAAAATACTGGAGTAGGTTGCCATGCCTTCCTCCAGGGAATCTTCCCAACCCAGGGGTTGAGCCCAGATCTCTTATGTCTCTCCTGCATTGGCAGGTGGGTTCTTTACCACCTAGGAAGCCCCTTGTTACCAGATAGGCAATGCTTTAGGGAGCTGGTCACAAGGATGACTCTGCTGCTTAGGGCTAAAAACTTTCCCCTTATAAGGTAACTAACCCATTACACACAAATTACCACAAGGCAAAGAGGCTAGGAATGCCATCACCCCACCTCCTATTCCCCACATCCTTCATAGCATTTTTTAAATTTTATTTTATTTATTGTAATTAATTTATTTATTTGGTTGTGCCAGGTCTTAGGTTGTTGTTTTTGTTTTTTTTTTTTTAATTTTTGGCCACTTTTATTGGTCTTTCATTTATTCATTTATTTATTTTCATCCATCTTTGTTCTTTGGCCTGTGTGGGTCTCCCATTGCAGTGCCCTCTCTTGTTGCAGAGCACCGGCTCTGGGTGCATGTGCTCCACAGCTCTGGCTCGGTAATTGGACACATTGGTCCAGCCACTCTGCAGCATGTGGGATATTCCCAAGGCAGGGATCAAACAGGTGCCCCTTGCACTGCAAGGCGGAGTCTTTACCCACTGGACCACCAGGGAAGCCCTGTGCCAGGTCTTAATTGAAGCATGCAGAGTCTTTTAGTTGCAGCATGAGGAATCTAGTTCCCTGACTAGGGATCAAACTCTGGCCCCTTGCATTGGGAGTGCAGTCTTAGCCACTGGACCACCAGGGAAGACCCCTTTCTAGTGTTTTTGGTAGCTTTTTTTTTTTTCTGATGTGCGAAACTTCCCCCATGAGTTATTTAATCTCTCAGCTTTCGAAGAACATATTTTGATAACAAGGAAGAAGCAGCCACACAGAATGGAATTCCACTGGGAAAGGTTCTGACATAGGTCTTATAAAGTCAAAGATATTCTCAACTTACTTTACAACACTAAGGACACAATTTCAAAAATAAATTCGATAGCTGCTAAGGAAAAACAAAAGGTCATGTTTTCTGACTCAATTCAAAGTGGTACTTAATACAATTCCAACATTTACATAGGATGTTAACACACTATGTTAAGTGTGTCTAGGCTGTGGGTACAAAAAAGAGAGATACCATGCTGTCCTCAAGCTTGTTAAGTATTCTGCTTCTTTCTAATAATTCCTCATTTTCTTGTTACCTACAAGTCTTCCCCCAAACTCCAGGGGTTGAGCCCAGATCTCTTATGTCTCTCCTGCATTGGCAGGTGGGTTCTTACCACCTAGGAAGCCTTGTTACCAGATAGGCAATGCTTTAGGGAGCTGGTCACAAGGATGACTCTGCTGCTTAGGGCTAAAAACTTTCCCCTTATAAGGTAACTAACCCATTACACACAAATTACCACAAGGCAAAGAGGCTAGGAATGCCATCACCCCACCTCCTATTCCCCACATCCTTCATAGCATTTTTTAAATTTTATTTTATTTATTGTAATTAATTTATTTATTTGGTTGTGCCAGGTCTTAGGTTGTTGTTTTTGTTTTTTTTAAATTTTTGGCCACTTTTATTGGTCTTTCATTTATTCATTTATTTATTTTCATCCATCTTTGTTCTTTGGCCTGTGTGGGTCTCCCATTGCAGTGCCCTCTCTTGTTGCAGAGCACCGGCTCTGGGTGCATGTGCTCCACAGCTCTGGCTCGGTAATTGGACACATTGGTCCAGCCACTCTGCAGCATGTGGGATATTCCCAAGGCAGGGATCAAACAGGTGCCCCTTGCACTGCAAGGCGGAGTCTTTACCCACTGGACCACCAGGGAAGCCCTGTGCCAGGTCTTAATTGAAGCATGCAGAGTCTTTTAGTTGCAGCATGAGGAATCTAGTTCCCTGACTAGGGATCAAACTCTGGCCCCTTGCATTGGGAGTGCAGTCTTAGCCACTGGACCACCAGGGAAGACCCCTTTCTAGTGTTTTTGGTAGCTTTTTTTTTTCTCTGATGTGCGAAACTTCCCCATGAGTTATTTAATCTCTCAGCTTTCGAAGAACATATTTTGATAACAAGGAAGAAGCAGCCACACAGAATGGAATTCCACTGGGAAAGGTTCTGACATAGGTCTTATAAAGTCAAAGATATTCTCAACTTACTTTACAACACTAAGGACACAATTTCAAAAATAAATTCGATAGCTGCTAAGGAAAAACAAAAGGTCATGTTTTCTGACTCAATTCAAAGTGGTACTTAATACAATTCCAACATTTACATAGGATGTTAACACACTATGTTAAGTGTGTCTAGGCTGTGGGTACAAAAAAGAGAGATACCATGCTGTCCTCAAGCTTGTTAAGTATTCTGCTTCTTTCTAATAATTCCCTCATTTTCTTGTTACCTACAAGTCTCGGATCACCTGTTAAATGTTGTATCTCCAGGCTCATTCAGGGACTAAGTGGCTCTGACAACTTTCTTATCAAGCTTACATCTGAAATGATCTTTTACGTAAGTCTCCTTTTTTTCCTTTTCAAAAGTAGTAAATGAATTAGGCCTTCACTAGCCTGACCCTGAACAAATGCCTAACTTCCCTAAGCCTCAGTGCTTCATTCTATAAAATGAATAATATAACCTGACCCGTTTCGCCTTTATTGTGAATATCCACTAAAATAGTAAAACTGCTTAACCAATGAAGCACCACACAAATGGTGTTGCTGATATGCACTATTTGAGTACTCCTGAATGCTCAATTATTCCTTTAAAGACATGTAATCTGTCACATATTTCTGCAGTCCCTGAATGCCTGGCATTATGAGTCATTAGCAGCGTGTTTGTTGAAAAATGAGAGTAAGAAACCTGGTTAAGTTTAAAGTTATGGTCAAGGCCATCAGGTGGGGGCTCCTGTTACCACTGACAAGGCAGGCATTTCTGGTCATCTGCTCAGAAGAAGTTGCAGGGGGAAAGTCTGATTAGAAATAGGTTAGATGCACAACACTGTAAGTCAATTATACTACAATCAAAAAATTTTTAATAATATTGAAATTTAAAAAATAGCTAAAAAGAAACTAACAACAACAAAAAAGAAACTGTTTACATGAAGGAGATGATGCCACTATGGGTGGTCTCGCAGAAGTGCAATGCGCGCTCACTGTAGGGTAATGGAAATAGCCTATAACAAGGAAGAAGCAGCCACACAGAATGGAATTCCACTGGGAAAGGTTCTGACATAGGTCTTATAAAGTCAAAGATATTCTCAACTTACTTTACAACACTAAGGACACAATTTCAAAAATAAATTCGATAGCTGCTAAGGAAAACAAAAGGTCATGTTTTCTGACTCAATTCAAAGTGGTACTTAATACAATTCCAACATTTACATAGGATGTTAACACACTATGTTAAGTGTGTCTAGGCTGTGGGTACAAAAAAGAGAGATACCATGCTGTCCTCAAGCTTGTTAAGTATTCTGCTTCTTTCTAATAATTCCCTCATTTTCTTGTTACCTACAAGTCTCGGATCACCTGTTAAATGTTGTATCTCCAGGCTCATTCAGGGACTAAGTGGCTCTGACAACTTTCTTATCAAGCTTACATCTGAAATGATCTTTTACGTAAGTCTCCTTTTTTTCCTTTTCAAAAGTAGTAAATGAATTAGGCCTTCACTAGCCTGACCCTGAACAAATGCCTAACTTCCCTAAGCCTCAGTGCTTCATTCTATAAAATGAATAATATAACCTGACCCGTTTCGCCTTTATTGTGAATATCCACTAAAATAGTAAAACTGCTTAACCAATGAAGCACCACACAAATGGTGTTGCTGATATGCACTATTTGAGTACTCCTGAATGCTCAATTATTCCTTTAAAGACATGTAATCTGTCACATATTTCTGCAGTCCCTGAATGCCTGGCATTATGAGTCATTAGCAGCGTGTTTGTTGAAAAATGAGAGTAAGAAACCTGGTTAAGTTTAAAGTTATGGTCAAGGCCATCAGGTGGGGGCTCCTGTTACCACTGACAAGGCAGGCATTTCTGGTCATCTGCTCAGAAGAAGTTGCAGGGGGAAAGTCTGATTAGAAATAGGTTAGATGCACAACACTGTAAGTCAATTATACTACAATCAAAAAATTTTTAATAATATTGAAATTTAAAAAATAGCTAAAAAGAAACTAACAACAACAAAAAAGAAACTGTTTACATGAAGGAGATGATGCCACTATGGGTGGTCTCGGGCAGAAGTGCAATGCGCGCTCACTGTAGGGTAATCTCGGCACAAAGCGGAAAGCGGGTTCTGAGTCCGGTTTTGGGTGGGAGGCCTGGGCCTGGCTGGAGCACTGGGGCCGAGCGAGGTCGGCGGTGTTTAGGCCTGAACTGGAGTACAGTCCTGCAGGGATGCTGCCTGTGCGTTAGGCTGAGGGAGAAGAGACTGTGGTAATGCCGTGTGGCCACAGGGTTGGGGTGGGGAGGCCGAAAAGAATTTTCTAAGAAGCAACATCAGTCTTACCCGACCAACAGCCGCAGAAGCTTTCTTCGCAACTATAGCAACCAATTACCTCTCGCGAGAACTTTGTCTCCGCAATCTCTACAAGCTTACCCCAAGTATCGCGATAACATTGTCCTGGAAAGAAAGACGGATGGGAGCGTGGTAGGTGAGCTGCTGCGCATGCGCATGCGCCTGAGCCACAGCCTCCGTAACCCGCTAGGATCACTTGTGTTTTCATAGATGCCACGTTCCCTTACCGGAAAGTACTGGCTAAATACAAAGTTTTCCACTTTCGAGTTTACTTTCTCGACCCTTTTCTTTTAATAACCCTCCATAAATAGGAGACAAACCAAATGGCAATTTAAAGATAAATGCCTTTACTAAACGATTCTGAAAACAGATCATTTAAATCTTTCCGTGAAAAATGTAGATAAGATAATCTTTTAAAAGTAAGCATGTTTCTCACAAAGAATGTTGGGAAGAATGCAAAACCGCACTGCTTCTAGTGCTCAATATTTACACATTAAACAGACTCGAAGTATATGATGTTAATGTAAAAGTTTAATACATTTGAAATTAAACTTGACTTAGAGCTGAATAGGCAAAATACAATAGCAAAAACCTGCAAACAGCCTAACGGAAGAGTGGCTGAATGCACTGATACATGTTGACGAAATCGCATTATAAAGCAGTCAAAATAAATGAACTACAGCTATTCACAAGGTGTTTGAATCTAAGCAGTACACATACTTTAAAAAACTGTTGCACTGTTAGGAGCCAGCTTGAGGGGGCTTCTGGCCATATCAGAGACAATTAAAATGTCAAAATAAACTGATGACAATGGATTACAATCTATTGAATAAAATAGGAATATACAAGTTCACATTGATACAATGAAGAGAAAGGAAAGCTTTTCTAACAGTTGAATGACAATCTAATAATGGTGAAGGAATGATTGAAATAAGATAATTACCACTTGGCACCAAGTATATAAATGGATAATTTAGACCAGTCTTCAAGGCTGGCTGTGAGTACAGTCCTGCAGGGATGCTGCCTGTGCGTTAGGCTGAGGGAGAAGAGACTGTGGTAATGCCGTGTGGCCACAGGGTTGGGGTGGGGAGGCCGAAAAGAATTTTCTAAGAAGCAACATCAGTCTTACCCGACCAACAGCCGCAGAAGCTTTCTTCGCAACTATAGCAACCAATTACCTCTCGCGAGAACTTTGTCTCCGCAATCTCTACAAGCTTACCCCAAGTATCGCGATAACATTGTCCTGGAAAGAAAGACGGATGGGAGCGTGGTAGGTGAGCTGCTGCGCATGCGCATGCGCCTGAGCCACAGCCTCCGTAACCCGCTAGGATCACTTGTGTTTTCATAGATGCCACGTTCCCTTACCGGAAAGTACTGGCTAAATACAAAGTTTTCCACTTTCGAGTTTACTTTCTCGACCCTTTTCTTTTAATAACCCTCCATAAATAGGAGACAAACCAAATGGCAATTTAAAGATAAATGCCTTTACTAAACGATTCTGAAAACAGATCATTTAAATCTTTCCGTGAAAAATGTAGATAAGATAATCTTTTAAAAGTAAGCATGTTTCTCACAAAGAATGTTGGGAAGAATGCAAAACCGCACTGCTTCTAGTGCTCAATATTTACACATTAAACAGACTCGAAGTATATGATGTTAATGTAAAAGTTTAATACATTTGAAATTAAACTTGACTTAGAGCTGAATAGGCAAAATACAATAGCAAAAACCTGCAAACAGCCTAACGGAAGAGTGGCTGAATGCACTGATACATGTTGACGAAATCGCATTATAAAGCAGTCAAAATAAATGAACTACAGCTATTCACAAGGTGTTTGAATCTAAGCAGTACACATACTTTAAAAAACTGTTGCACTGTTAGGAGCCAGCTTGAGGGGGCTTCTGGCCATATCAGAGACAATTAAAATGTCAAAATAAACTGATGACAATGGATTACAATCTATTGAATAAAATAGGAATATACAAGTTCACATTGATACAATGAAGAGAAAGGAAAGCTTTTCTAACAGTTGAATGACAATCTAATAATGGTGAAGGAATGATTGAAATAAGATAATTACCACTTGGCACCAAGTATATAAATGGATAATTTAGACCAGTCTTCAAGGCTGGCGTGTGAAGGTTTGATGAAGGATAGTTTATTGGCATGGTTTTGGAATACTTATCAATTACAAAAGGAAAAACAGTGAATTTAAGAAACTAGCAGGATCAAGTGATCAAGGTTATCACTAGTGTTGGGAGGAGTCTACATTTTGTGCCTCCTGATGAGACACTGGGAAAAGCAAACCATCATTTCATGGTATTGCCACAAGGGACCCAGGTTGTAAGCCATTCTATAATGATGGCCTGTGCCTCTTAATAAACCTGTGAACACTACCAATGACTGCCATCTCTTCCCAGATTAAAGGAGTCTGAAGACAACATGGTAACTAAATGCAGTATGTATTCCCATGTTGACCCAGAAAGGAAAAAGTGACACTGTTGGGATAGTGGGTGAAATTTAAACAGGCTCAGTAAACTGCGTGGTAGTGTTGTACCAATATTGATTTCCTGATGTGGAAGACTGTTTTCTCTTATGTAGAAATATTACCCTGTTTGGGGAAAAACACATGCTGGAGTGTTTAGGAGTGATGAGACATCATTACTGCAGTTTGCTCTCTCAACCCACAAAGAGTTCAGAAAAAGACTAATAACAAAAGATATACATGCACATATATACACACACACTCAGAGTAAGCAATAACCAATAAGATGTTAACTATATGAGAATCTAGGTGAAGAGGATATGGGAGTTCTTTGTACCATCCTGGCAACTTTTCTATACATTTGAAGTTATTTCAAAACAAATTATTAAACTAAACACACATCCACACATTTTCGGTAGTTCCCAAAAAAAATTGCAAAACAATTAACATTATAAATACTAAGAAAAATAGCAGTACACATACTTTAAAAAACTGTTGCACTGTTAGGAGCCAGCTTGAGGGGGCTTCTGGCCATATCAGAGACAATTAAAATGTCAAAATAAACTGATGACAATGGATTACAATCTATTGAATAAAATAGGAATATACAAGTTCACATTGATACAATGAAGAGAAAGGAAAGCTTTTCTAACAGTTGAATGACAATCTAATAATGGTGAAGGAATGATTGAAATAAGATAATTACCACTTGGCACCAAGTATATAAATGGATAATTTAGACCAGTCTTCAAGGCTGGCGTGTGAAGGTTTGATGAAGGATAGTTTATTGGCATGGTTTTGGAATACTTATCAATTACAAAAGGAAAAACAGTGAATTTAAGAAACTAGCAGGATCAAGTGATCAAGGTTATCACTAGTGTTGGGAGGAGTCTACATTTTGTGCCTCCTGATGAGACACTGGGAAAAGCAAACCATCATTTCATGGTATTGCCACAAGGGACCCAGGTTGTAAGCCATTCTATAATGATGGCCTGTGCCTCTTAATAAACCTGTGAACACTACCAATGACTGCCATCTCTTCCCAGATTAAAGGAGTCTGAAGACAACATGGTAACTAAATGCAGTATGTATTCCCATGTTGACCCAGAAAGGAAAAAGTGACACTGTTGGGATAGTGGGTGAAATTTAAACAGGCTCAGTAAACTGCGTGGTAGTGTTGTACCAATATTGATTTCCTGATGTGGAAGACTGTTTTCTCTTATGTAGAAATATTACCCTGTTTGGGGAAAAACACATGCTGGAGTGTTTAGGAGTGATGAGACATCATTACTGCAGTTTGCTCTCTCAACCCACAAAGAGTTCAGAAAAAGACTAATAACAAAAGATATACATGCACATATATACACACACACTCAGAGTAAGCAATAACCAATAAGATGTTAACTATATGAGAATCTAGGTGAAGAGGATATGGGAGTTCTTTGTACCATCCTGGCAACTTTTCTATACATTTGAAGTTATTTCAAAACAAATTATTAAACTAAACACACATCCACACATTCCTTTCCATGGATAGTTACCAGAGCCAAATTTTAAAAATAAATTGTATTTCTGCTAATAAACATATTAACATTATAAATACTAAGAAAAATACTTTTGGGCTTCCCTGGTGGTCCAGTGGGTAAGGACACTGCCTTGCAGTGCAAGGGGTGCCGGTTCGATCCCTGGCCTGGGAAGATCCCACGTGCCGCAGAGCAGCTGGACCCATGTGTCCAATTACCAAGCCAGAGCTCTGGAGCGCATGCGCCCAGAGCCGGTACTTTGTGACAACAGAGGCCACCACGATGGGAGGCCCATACCAGCCAAAGAACAAAGATGGATGAAAACTGATAAATGAAAGACCAATAGAAGTGGCCCGCCTGTTTCCCTTCCTCCCCACCCTACCCCTGCCTCACCTCACCCCAAAAATAAATAAATCTTTAAAAAAAAAAAAAGAAAAAAAGGATTAAAAAAAAGAAAAATACTTTTAAAGTTGAAATGCTATCTCATAAAAGTTCTCAAAATAAAAATATGCAACTCTTGAGTAAAACATTTTTCCTTGGATTTTCTTCCCCCAAGTGAAAGTTGTGAGTGAATTCATGCTGAGATAACTATCCTGCCTTATGTATAATGTGCTTTTTTTGTGGCCACATGACTCACGAGACCTTAGTTCTCCTACTAGGGGATCGAACTTGGGCCTCCAGCAGTGGTATGGAGTCCTAACCACTGGGTTCTCAGGGAACTCTTAGTAACCCAATTTAAAAATGGGTTTGAATAGGTATTTTTATAAAGAAGATATGCAAATGGCCAGTAAGATCAAGAAAATATGTTCATTAGTCATTAGGAAAATGCAAATCAAAATAGCAATGAGACGCTGCTTTACATCCACTAGGCTGACTATAATCAAAGAGACAATGACAGTGTTGATAAGAATGAATAGAAATTGGAGGCCTCCTTCATTGCTGGTAGGAATGTAAAATGGTATAGCTGCTTTGGAAAACAATTTGGCAGATCCTCAAAAAGTTAAACATAAAGATACTTTATGTACCAGCAATTCGCCCCTATTACCATAGCCAAGAGAACTGAAAACTTGTGTCCTAGAAAAACTTGTGCATGAATGCTCATAGCAGCATTATTCATAATGGTAAATAGGTGAAAACAACCCAAATGTCCTTCAGTTGATAAATGGACAAGCAAAATGTATATCCAAACAATGGATTATTCACCCATAAATAGAATGAAGTATTGACTCATGCTGCAACACAGGTGAACCTTAAAAACAATGCATTCATTAAAAGAAACCAGATACAAAAGGCCACGCATTGTATGATTTCATTCACATGAAAAGCCCCCAATAGGGAAATTCATAATCACTAAAAAGTAGATTAGTGATTGCTAGGGGACAGCAGGAGGAAGGGAAAGGATTCCGAATGACTGCTAATGGGTATCTTGTTTTCTTTTTGGGTGATGAAAATGTTCAAAAATTGATTGTAGTGACTGTTGCACAAATGTGTGAATATCCTAGAAACTACTGTATACTTTAAAAGGGTGAGTGGTATCAGTTATATCTCAATCTTTAAAAGTTTAAAAATGTTTCTCACCCCTTTCCTAATACATTACACCCCTTTCTTACCTTTACCAAATCCTATCGCTGTTGCTTTTCCAAAATCCGTTTTCAGAAATCTGTCTTAGCCTGTTATCCTACCCATGTATCCTGCTTTCGCCCCACACTACAACTGTACATAGGTCTATGTCTCCAAGAGAAAGGATGTGTCTTATACCACCTTACATGTATGTCCCTTGGTATTGACCCCAAGTGAATGTTTACTGAATTATAATTGATATTTAGTATTCTTCCTCTCAATTTTAGTATAATCATTCACCAGATAAATATTAAATAATTTGCTTTGTGCCAGTATGCTCAACATAAAGAATAGGGTTATCCTCAGAAGAATTTATAATCTAACAATTTCGCAAATGGCAAAATCAAAAACATTAGTCATTAGGAAAATGCAAATCAAAATAGCAATGAGACGCTGCTTTACATCCACTAGGCTGACTATAATCAAAGAGACAATGACAGTGTTGATAAGAATGAATAGAAATTGGAGGCCTCCTTCATTGCTGGTAGGAATGTAAAATGGTATAGCTGCTTTGGAAAACAATTTGGCAGATCCTCAAAAAGTTAAACATAAAGATACTTTATGTACCAGCAATTCGCCCCTATTACCATAGCCAAGAGAACTGAAAACTTGTGTCCTAGAAAAACTTGTGCATGAATGCTCATAGCAGCATTATTCATAATGGTAAATAGGTGAAAACAACCCAAATGTCCTTCAGTTGATAAATGGACAAGCAAAATGTATATCCAAACAATGGATTATTCACCCATAAATAGAATGAAGTATTGACTCATGCTGCAACACAGGTAAACCCTTTAAAAAACAATGCATTCATTAAAAGAAACCAGATACAAAAGGCCACGCATTGTATGATTTCATTCACATGAAAAGCCCCCAATAGGGAAATTCATAATCACTAAAAAGTAGATTAGTGATTGCTAGGGGACAGCAGGAGGAAGGGAAAGGATTCCGAATGACTGCTAATGGGTATCTTGTTTTCTTTTTGGGTGATGAAAATGTTCAAAAATTGATTGTAGTGACTGTTGCACAAATGTGTGAATATCCTAGAAACTACTGTATACTTTAAAAGGGTGAGTGGTATCAGTTATATCTCAATCTTTAAAAGTTTAAAAATGTTTCTCACCCCTTTCCTAATACATTACACCCCTTTCTTACCTTTACCAAATCCTATCGCTGTTGCTTTTCCAAAATCCGTTTTCAGAAATCTGTCTTAGCCTGTTATCCTACCCATGTATCCTGCTTTCGCCCCACACTACAACTGTACATAGGTCTATGTCTCCAAGAGAAAGGATGTGTCTTATACCACCTTACATGTATGTCCCTTGGTATTGACCCCAAGTGAATGTTTACTGAATTATAATTGATATTTAGTATTCTTCCTCTCAATTTTTAGTATAATCATTCACCAGATAAATATTAAATAATTTGCTTTGTGCCAGTATGCTCAACATAAAGAATAGGGTTATCCTCAGAAGAATTTATAATCTAACAATTTCCTTATATCCTAATTTTTGTTTAGAATTCCCACTAGATTACAAACCTCCTTCCTTTGTACTTTCCCTAATTACCTATTGTAATGCTCAGTGTAATAAGTGATTGCTCAGTAGTGGGAACCCAGGTTTGAAATCATGCTGCTATATCACTAACTGAATTCCAGAACTACCTCTCCAAAGAGCTAGTATTCAATCTCCCAGGAAGGTGATTGAAGCCTCATCCATTCATTAATTGGCACCTCTTATGTTTCAAGCTTCACTTTCTTAAATTGTGATTAAACTGCAACTAAAAATAGTCTTTTATCATTTTTTTTAAAAATCAAGGGCCAATAAAGATCTATACACAGTCTTAGTAGACACAAAAGTAGGCTATAGATTTTAGGCATATAATCTTAATCCATTTTTAAAAAGTTGCTACAGGCAATACTAAGTTATTTTCTATATGGGAAGTTTAGCATTTATGAATACAGAATACCAAGTTATGTAAAGTAAGATGCAAATTACTCTTTTAGGTCATAAGAGCTGATTTCTTTTAAAGTTATGCAGTTCTGACACACTACCAACTACAAATGTCCAATGTAATTTTTTATAAGTTTAATATTATTTATTCAAATTTATTTAATAGTACTACACAGAATTAGAGACTTGTGACTTTTATTTCAAGTTGGTATTCTACTGAGAATAAGAACAGTGAGAATTATGGTTTACAAACATTGCATTATTAGTTAATCATTGTGATATGGCTTTATTTGATTGCATACAGAGAAAAAATAACATAAATTTAGGCAATACCCACATGTGCAAAGCAAGCACAATACCCTGACGCAATTCTGTCTTAGCCTGATCCTACCCATGTATCCTGCTTTCCCCCCACACTACAACTGTACATAGGTCTATGTCTCCAAGAGAAAGGATGTGTCTTATACCACCTTACATGTATGTCCCTTGGTATTGACCCCAAGTGAATGTTTACTGAATTATAATTGATATTTAGTATTCTTCCTCTCAATTTTTAGTATAATCATTCACCAGATAAATATTAAATAATTTGCTTTGTGCCAGTATGCTCAACATAAAGAATAGGGTTATCCTCAGAAGAATTTATAATCTAACAATTTCCTTATATCCTAATTTTTGTTTAGAATTCCCACTAGATTACAAACCTCCTTCCTTTGTACTTTCCCTAATTACCTATTGTAATGCTCAGTGTAATAAGTGATTGCTCAGTAGTGGGAACCCAGGTTTGAAATCATGCTGCTATATCACTAACTGAATTCCAGAACTACCTCTCCAAAGAGCTAGTATTCAATCTCCCAGGAAGGTGATTGAAGCCTCATCCATTCATTAATTGGCACCTCTTATGTTTCAAGCTTCACTTTCTTAAATTGTGATTAAACTGCAACTAAAAATAGTCTTTTATCATTTTTTAAAAATCAAGGGCCAATAAAGATCTATACACAGTCTTAGTAGACACAAAAGTAGGCTATAGATTTTAGGCATATAATCTTAATCCATTTTTAAAAAGTTGCTACAGGCAATACTAAGTTATTTTCTATATGGGAAGTTTAGCATTTATGAATACAGAATACCAAGTTATGTAAAGTAAGATGCAAATTACTCTTTTAGGTCATAAGAGCTGATTTCTTTTAAAGTTATGCAGTTCTGACACACTACCAACTACAAATGTCCAATGTAATTTTTTATAAGTTTAATATTATTTATTCAAATTTATTTAATAGTACTACACAGAATTAGAGACTTGTGACTTTTATTTCAAGTTGGTATTCTACTGAGAATAAGAACAGTGAGAATTATGGTTTACAAACATTGCATTATTAGTTAATCATTGTGATATGGCTTTATTTGATTGCATACAGAGAAAAAAATAACATTGGAATTAAGGCAATACCCACATGTGCAAAGCAAGCACAATACCCTGACGCAATTCTTAGTAAAAGCTCTTTTCATTAGGTGAGGGTTGATGTTGCTGCATGCAGGTCAGTCACTGCTTTGAAGGATAAGCTTTGAATAGCTTCATTCATTTATAAAAATCTCTCCTATTGGCCCACAATGGCCAGAAGAAGCCTTCGGTAATCTCCACTTGTGTCACTTGCGATCATTGTGCCCAGGGTCTTCTGATACATCTGACTGAATATCTGTTTTATCTGTACAAGATCAATCTGCATGCAAGACATGATATTTGTAATGTTAGAAAAAATCTGTTAAAGAAAACTGGTAATTTATTAAGATTATTCTTTAATAGTTAAAAGATCCTAATTATAACCAAGAAGAGAGGGAAAAATACCAAATGACTGGCATTGTATAGCCAGCATTCATACCAACACTAGCATCATCCTGTGAATGTCTGATCACTGTTCTATGAAGAGATTTGATAAATCTCTTAAATAGTGGGTGAGTAGTGTTCATCTATTATTCAAAATATATTAGTCCTTTCAAAACACTTTGATAGGATGGCTGTTATCAAAAACACAGAAAATAACAAGTGTTGGCAAGGATGCGGAGAAGTTGGAACCCATGTTCATTGCTGGTAGGTATGTAAAATGGCACAGCCACTGGAAAATTGTATGGTAATTCCTCAAAAAAATAAAAATAAGAATTACCATATCTAAGATCAGGAACAAGACAAGGGTGTCTACTTTCACCACTCTTATTCAACATAGTCCTGGAAGTTCTAGCAACAGCAACAAGAGAAGAGAAAGAAATAACAAGAATCCAGACTGGAAAGGAAGAAGTCAAACTCTATTTGCAGATGACATGATATTATACATAGAAAATCCCAAAGACACTATTACAAAACTACTAGAGTTAATCAGCGAATTCAGCAAAGTCGCAGAATATAAAATCAATATACAGAAATCACTGGCCTTCCCTTACACAAACAATGAAAAATCAGAAAACAAAATCAAAGAGGCAATCCTCTTCACCATTGCAACCAAAAGAATCAAATACCTAGGAATAAATCTACCCAAAGAAACAAAAGAACTGTACACTGAAAATTACAAAACACTCATGAAAGAAATTAAAGAAGACTGAAACAGATGGAGAGATATTCCATGTTCCTGGGTCGGAAGAATCAATATTGTGAAAATGACCATACTACCAAATGTCATCTATAGATTCAATGCGATCCCTATCAAACTACCAATGACATTTTTCACAGAACTAGACCAAAGAATAACAGTTCATATGGAAACACCAAAGACCTCGAATAGCCAAAGCCATCCTGAGGAAGAAGAATGGAGCTGGAGGGATCAGCCTCCCCAACTTCAGACTATACTACAAAGCAACAATCATCAAGACAGTATGGTACTGACACAAAAACAGAAATACAGACCAATGGAACAAGATTGAGAACCCAGAGACAAACCCACGCACCTATGGGTATCTTATTTTTGACAAAGGAGGCGAAAGTATAAAATGGGACAAAGACAGCCTCTTCAACAAATGGTGCTGGGAAAATTGGACAGCTACATGCAAAAAAAATGAAGTTGGAACATTCCCTGACACCATACACAAAGATCAACTCAAAATGGATTAAAGATCTAAATGTAAGACCAGAAACCAGCAAACTCTTAGAGGAGAAAACCCTCGATCTTCTCTGACCCACCTACTAGAATAGTGGAACTAAGAAAAATGAACACGTGGGACCTAATGAAACTTAAAAGCTTTTGTACAGCAAAAGAAATTACAATAAAGCTGAAAAGGCAACCCACAGAATGGGAGAAAATCATAGCAAATGAAACAACAAAGAATTAATCTCCTAAATCTACAAGCAACTCAGACAGCTCAGCACCAGAAAAACGAACAACCCAATCAAAAAATGGGAAAAGGACCTAAACAGACACCTCTCCAAAGAGGACACACAGATGGCCCCAAACACATGAAACGATGCTCAACCTCACTTATTATTAGAGAAATGCAAATCAAAACTACAATGAGGCAATCCCCTTCACCATCGCAACCAAAAGAATCAAATATCTAGGAATAAACCTACCCAAAGAAACAAAAGAACTGTACACTGAAAATTACAAAACACTCATGAAAGAAATTAAAGAAGACTGAAACAGATGGAGAGATATTCCATGTTCCTGGGTCGGAAGAATCAATATTGTGAAAATGACCATACTACCAAATGTCATCTATAGATTCAATGCGATCCCTATCAAACTACCAATGACATTTTTCACAGAACTAGACCAAAGAATAACAGTTCATATGGAAACACCAAAGACCTCGAATAGCCAAAGCCATCCTGAGGAAGAAGAATGGAGCTGGAGGGATCAGCCTCCCCAACTTCAGACTATACTACAAAGCAACAATCATCAAGACAGTATGGTACTGACACAAAAACAGAAATACAGACCAATGGAACAAGATTGAGAACCCAGAGACAAACCCACGCACCTATGGGTATCTTATTTTTGACAAAGGAGGCGAAAGTATAAAATGGGACAAAGACAGCCTCTTCAACAAATGGTGCTGGGAAAATTGGACAGCTACATGCAAAAAAAATGAAGTTGGAACATTCCCTGACACCATACACAAAGATCAACTCAAAATGGATTAAAGATCTAAATGTAAGACCAGAAACCATCAAACTCTTAGAGGAGAATATAGGCAAAACACTCAACGACATCAATCAAAGCAAGATCTTCTCTGACCCACCTACTAGAATAGTGAAACTAAAAAGAAAAATGAACACGTGGGACCTCATGAAACTTAAAAACTTTTGTACAGCAAAAGAAATTACAATAAAGCTGAAAAGGCAACCCACAGAATGGGAGAAAATCATAGCAAATGAAACAACAAAGAATTAATCTCCTAAATCTACAAGCAACTCAGACAGCTCAGCACCAGAAAAACGAACAACCCAATCAAAAAATGGGAAAAGGACCTAAACAGACACCTCTCCAAAGAGGACACACAGATGGCCCCAAACACATGAAACGATGCTCAACCTCGCTTATTATCAGAGAAATGCAAATCAAAACTACAATGAGATATCACCTCACACCCATCAGAATGGCCATCATCCACAAATCAACAGACAATAAATGCTGGAGAGGGTGCGGAGAAAAAGGAACACTCCTGCATTGCTGGTGGGAATGTAAATTGATACAGCCTCTATGGAAGACGGTATGGAGATTTCTTAAAAAACTAAAAATAGAAGCACCATATGACCCAGCAATCCCACTCTCAGGCTTATACCCTGATGAAATCAAATCTGAAAGAAGCACCTGTACTCCAATGTTCATTGCAACTCTCTATACAATAGCTAGAACATGGAAGCAACCTACATGTCCATCGACGAACGAATGGATCCAAAAGCTCTGGCACATATATACAATGGAATACTACACAGCTGTAAAGAGAAATGCAGAAGAATCAGCCCTAATGAGGTGGCTGTATCTAGAACCTATCATAAAAAGTGAAGTCAGTCAGAAAGAGAAGGACAAATACAAAATATTAACACACATATATGGAATCTAGTAGGATGGTGATGATGGCACACGCAGTGAAGCGACGGAAAGACAGACATGGACAGTGGACATATGGACATTGTGGGGAAGGAACAGTGAGTGGGAGGTGTAAAGGAAGTAGCATGAAGGCCTGTACTATAATAAGTGAAGAAAATAGCTATAGATTTCGGCGGCGGCCGCTGCCACTGGGGCTCCCGCGGTGCCTGCGGTCGGAGCTGCCGCTCCCTCGGCTCCCGCGGCCGCCACCGGCCAGGCTCGGGCCGCCGCTGGCAGGACTCCAGGTGCTCCGGGCACACGGGATTCCGGACGCTGGGCTCCTTCGGGAACCGCGGATCCACGTTTGGAGATGAGCAGGCAAATGAGTTCTTCTGCCACAGGGAAGCAGCCAGCGACTAATAAAAGACTTGATTTTGCCATAATTTCCCAAGCAGTTGGTATACAGGGAAGCACAAACATTGTGAGAAGAAAGAAGGCTACTGTTAGGAGGAGAAACCCACATTGCTTTTGATTTTGTGGTTTTCCAGGGTTATATTACTTCTTCCTTTCTGATATGGATGACTTTTATCTTTATTCCTGCTAATTGCTCTGCCTGGGACTTCAGTACCACAATGAAAAAGAGTGGTGACAGTGGACACGCCCGACTTGTTTCTGATCTTTCACTGATGAAAGAGAAGGTTTCATCCTTTTACTGTTGAGTATGATGTTAACTGTGGGCTTCTGATATATGATTATTATTATATTGAAGTACATAATTTCTATGCCAACTTTTTTGAGGATTTTTATCATAAATGGATACTGAATACTTTCCAAATTTTTTTCTTCAACTTTTGAGGTTATCATAATTTTTGTCTCCTATTCTATTAAAATGCTATATGAAATTTATTAATTTTTTTCTATGATAAACCATATTTGCATGTTAAACATAAATCTAATTTGATCATGGTACATGATCCTTTTAATATTTCTGTTCAATTCAATTTGCTAATAAATTGTGACAGTTTTTACATCTATATTCATCAGGGATATTAGTCTGTAATTTTCTTGTAGTACCTTTATATGGCTTTTGTATCATGGCACTGCTTATTTTGTAAAACTTTGGGGGTGCTAATGTCTCTTCAAGTTTTTTTTAATAATTTGAGAAGGATTGCATTATTTTCCCTGAAATGTTTGGTATAATTCATTGGTGAAACCATTTGGCTCTGGACACTTTTTTTTCTTGGTAAATTTTTTTCCCAAAATTAAAAAAAAAAAAAAAAGAAAATAGCTATAGTCATTGCTCTGTGAGAAAAGGAGATCCTTCAGGGGTGCTGTGTGATGGCCGGGAGGGGTGGGAAGGGGGGGATACACATATGACTAATCTGGGAACATACATATCTGTAAACAACAAAACTCTGTAAAAGCTAAAATAAAAGTTAAAAAAAAAAAAAGAATTACCATATGACACAGCCATTTCACTTCTGAGTATACACAAAAGTGAAAGCAGAGACTGAAATATTTGTACACCCATGTTCAAAGCAGCAATATTCACAACAGCCAAAGGACAGAAGCAACCCAAGGGTCCAATGACGAATAAAGGGATATACAAAAGGTAGTGTATACATACAATTCAGTCTTAGAAAGGAAGGAAATTCTCACACATGTTACAATGTGGATTAACCCTGAAGACATTAAGAAAGACAAATACTATATGATTCCACTTATATAAAATAGCTAGAGTAGTCAAATATTTCAGTACAAAGGACAGAAAACAGATGGTGGCTACTAGCAGTTGGGGGACAAAGATAATGGTGAATTACTGTGTAATGAGTATAGTTTTCAGTTCTGTAGCGAGTATAGTTCTCAGTTTTATAAGGTGAAAAAGTTCCGGTGGTGACGGTTGCACAATGGGAATGTACCTAAGGTCATGGAACAGTATACTTAAAAATCATTAAAATGGTAATTTGTATTATGTGTATTTTATTATAATTAAAGAAAAAGAGATCCTGCTTAGAAAATTTAAATCTGAAAACAAAGATACAAGAAAAATTTTCCAAATACTGTATTACGGTTGTCCTTTAAAAAACGATTTACCTTCTTTCATGTAATTTTGTTTTCTTTCAATTGAAAAAATGTCCACTAAATATACAAACTCAAAGAAAGGAATATATTTGAAGCTATATTTAGGTAAAAAGATAAAGATAAAAAAAAATTTTAAGTTATTTTGTTAAACAGTGTATGCTAAATTTTAAGAATTTTTATTTCCAACTGGATTAATATACATAGATCTTTCATACAGTTTTTTTTGTTTTGTTTTTGTTCACACCTCGTGGCTTGCAGGATCTCAGTTCCCTGACCACTGAACCCAGGCCATGGCAGTGAAAGTGCCAAATCTTAATCGCCTGAACACCAAGGAACTCCCTCATAGAGTTTTTACATAAGTAAAATGAAAACCAAAAGATAAACCTCTTCTGGAATTCCCTGGTGGTCTATTTCACTAAAGCACGCCTCTCTCACAGCATGAGGAAGGTGAACACTGTGCTTTATACAACCTAAACCAGCAGTGAAAAAAAGACAGCCCTTTCTTAATGTCAGTCCCCATGGACTGACAATCAACTGAGGAACTCTTAAGAAATTAACACTCTAAGTCAGACAGAGGAAGACAAGTAATGTATGATTTCACTTATATGAGAAATCTGATAAAACCAAATGAACAAACAACAAAATGAAAACAAGAGTTACAGACACAAAGAACAAACAGGTAATTGCCATAAAGAAGGGGGCTGGGGAGAGGTAAAAAATTAGGTGAGGGAGAGTAAGAGGTACAAACTCCCAGTTGCAAAATAAATGAGTGAAGAGTATGAAATGAGTAGGGAATACAGCAATAACTATGCAAGATCTTTGTATGATGATATGTCATAACTGGACTTTCATGGGAATCCTTTGAAATGTAGAGAAATATCAAATCACCATGTAATATAACAGAAACCAGCAGAGTACTGTAGGCCTATGACACTTCAAAAACAAATAATCAAACTCTTACAAAAAGAGGTCAGATTTGTGATTACTAGAGGTAGAGGGTAGTGGCGGGGGGTAGATTGGAGAAAGACAAGCAACAGGAACTTCTAGTTTACGACAAGTACTAGGGATGTAATACCCAATGTGATAAATATAATTAACACTGCTTTATGTTATAGAGAGTAAATCCTAAAAGTTCTCATCACAAGGAAAGACATTGTTCTTAAATCTTATATCTATGTGAGATGATGCCTGTTCATTAAATTCCCTGTGATAATCAGTTCATGATGTATGTAAGTCAAATCACTATGTGATACACTTTAAATTTACACAGTGCTGTATGTCAATTATATCTCAAGAAAACAAGCATTGAAATTTTGTTTAATATTGCTAAGAAAAAAGAATCAACATTCAAAATCAAGTAGGTTCAGACGAAAAAAGAGCGCGCCTTACCTCACTTCGAGTGACCACAATCCTGACCAGGGTGGAGTCATCTGTGCCTGCGCCTTTCATAGAGTAGTACAGCCTCTCAGCAAAGAAGGCAGAGCGGTTCAGGGCACACTGCACTGCAAGTGAGAGACACTTCAGATGTGAAATTGCGACTTGACAAAGGTGTCTACACACCGGCTTCATCTATCACTTCCAGTTGCTTTTGATCACTCTCTGTGTAATCACCTCTCTCACAGCATGAGGAAGGTGAACACTGTGCTTTATACAACCTAAACCAGCAGTGAAAAAAAGACAGCCCTTTCTTAATGTCAGTCCCCATGGACTGACAATCAACTGAGGAACTCTTAAGAAATTAACACTCTAAGTCAGACAGAGGAAGACAAGTAATGTATGATTTCACTTATATGAGAAATCTGATAAAACCAAATGAACAAACAACAAAATGAAAACAAGAGTTACAGACACAAAGAACAAACAGGTAATTGCCATAAAGAAGGGGGCTGGGGAGAGGTAAAAAATTAGGTGAGGGAGAGTAAGAGGTACAAACTCCCAGTTGCAAAATAAATGAGTGAAGAGTATGAAATGAGTAGGGAATACAGCAATAACTATGCAAGATCTTTGTATGATGATATGTCATAACTGGACTTTCATGGGAATCCTTTGAAATGTAGAGAAATATCAAATCACCATGTAATATAACAGAAACCAGCAGAGTACTGTAGGCCTATGACACTTCAAAAACAAATAATCAAACTCTTACAAAAAGAGGTCAGATTTGTGATTACTAGAGGTAGAGGGTAGTGGCGGGGGGTAGATTGGAGAAAGACAAGCAACAGGAACTTCTAGTTTACGACAAGTACTAGGGATGTAATACCCAATGTGATAAATATAATTAACACTGCTTTATGTTATAGAGAGTAAATCCTAAAAGTTCTCATCACAAGGAAAGACATTGTTCTTAAATCTTATATCTATGTGAGATGATGCCTGTTCATTAAATTCCCTGTGATAATCAGTTCATGATGTATGTAAGTCAAATCACTATGTGATACACTTTAAATTTACACAGTGCTGTATGTCAATTATATCTCAAGAAAACAAGCATTGAAATTTTGTTTAATATTGCTAAGAAAAAAGAATCAACATTCAAAATCAAGTAGGTTCAGACGAAAAAGAGCGCGCCTTACCTCACTTCGAGTGACCACAATCCTGACCAGGGTGGAGTCATCTGTGCCTGCGCCTTTCATAGAGTAGTACAGCCTCTCAGCAAAGAAGGCAGAGCGGTTCAGGGCACACTGCACTGCAAGTGAGAGACACTTCAGATGTGAAATTGCGACTTGACAAAGGTGTCTACACACCGGCTTCATCTATCACTTCCAGTTGCTTTTGATCACTCTCTGTGTAATCACCTCAGAATACTGAGATGAGCTGTAGGTGTTCTCCCCCTTGATTTTTCTCAGCATCCACCTTTCTTTCCAGCTGCATCTCACAAGCTACCTTCAATTCTACAAGATTCCCTCTGGCCAATAAATTCCATTTTCTCTCCACAGCTGCAGTCACTTAAGATTCGTAAGTGAGAATTTTCCCCCTTACAGTGAGAAAATATGCAGCAACTGTGCCCTGGTAAATTCTTACTGAAAGGAATAATGACTAAAATCTGAACTCTAGATGTCAAATACATCATTTGACTGAGAGAAGCATGTAAGATACACTCCAACATAAAAAAGAGAACACAGATTCGAGCAAAGATTTGAGAATAATAATAAGAAATCTGACATGTTGTCTCTTAAGAAAATTGACTTAGCAAAGGCTCTACCTTTGGTACAGATATACTAATTGTACATTATTATGCAGCTACAATTACAACAGTAGTACTTATGAGATGTTCAACTGCTAATACCAATGTGTTACAAATATTCTCTTTAGTCTTATATTCTCCCTGAGAACAAAACTTCCATTTCATTAAGCTTCTGAATGTCAGGACACCAAAAACTGGGTTTTAATTTCAAATGGAAAAGGGTCTCATCCAGCTAGATACTCGAAAGTCAGTTGTGAGCCCAAAATGATGCTTTGTGTGGTAGCACTCTATAGTTCCTTTGGGCTTTACAACTTACCTTAATGAAAATGTTAACTATCTATTATATACTTTTGTATATTCCTCAAGAAGAGAATGACCAAATACTTCCAAAATGATCCTATTTGATAACACCAGCAACCATTCATAGGGAACTGCATATAAAAACATAGGATTAGCTTTGTTTAATATTGCTAAGAAAGATCAACATTCAAAATCAAGTAGGTTCAGACGAAAAAAGAGCGCGCCTTACCTCACTTCGAGTGACCACAATCCTGACCAGGGTGGAGTCATCTGTGCCTGCGCCTTTCATAGAGTAGTACAGCCTCTCAGCAAAGAAGGCAGAGCGGTTCAGGGCACACTGCACTGCAAGTGAGAGACACTTCAGATGTGAAATTGCGACTTGACAAAGGTGTCTACACACCGGCTTCATCTATCACTTCCAGTTGCTTTTGATCACTCTCTGTGTAATCACCTCAGAATACTGAGATGAGCTGTAGGTGTTCTCCCCCTTGATTTTTCTCAGCATCCACCTTTCTTTCCAGCTGCATCTCACAAGCTACCTTCAATTCTACAAGATTCCCTCTGGCCAATAAATTCCATTTTCTCTCCACAGCTGCAGTCACTTAAGATTCGTAAGTGAGAATTTTCCCCCTTACAGTGAGAAAATATGCAGCAACTGTGCCCTGGTAAATTCTTACTGAAAGGAATAATGACTAAAATCTGAACTCTAGATGTCAAATACATCATTTGACTGAGAGAAGCATGTAAGATACACTCCAACATAAAAAAGAGAACACAGATTCGAGCAAAGATTTGAGAATAATAATAAGAAATCTGACATGTTGTCTCTTAAGAAAATTGACTTAGCAAAGGCTCTACCTTTGGTACAGATATACTAATTGTACATTATTATGCAGCTACAATTACAACAGTAGTACTTATGAGATGTTCAACTGCTAATACCAATGTGTTACAAATATTCTCTTTAGTCTTATATTCTCCCTGAGAACAAAACTTCCATTTCATTAAGCTTCTGAATGTCAGGACACCAAAAACTGGGTTTTAATTTCAAATGGAAAAGGGTCTCATCCAGCTAGATACTCGAAAGTCAGTTGTGAGCCCAAAATGATGCTTTGTGTGGTAGCACTCTATAGTTCCTTTGGGCTTTACAACTTACCTTAATGAAAATGTTAACTATCTATTATATACTTTTGTATATTCCTCAAGAAGAGAATGACCAAATACTTCCAAAATGATCCTATTTGATAACACCAGCAACCATTCATAGGGAACTGCATATAAAAACATAGGATTAGCTCATTCTCCCCCTAAGCAGGTTCCAGGGAGGCTGTATTAAGAATCACCACTCTACGGGACAACTATTCAAGGCCTCACACATTTACAAACAAAACAAAGCAAAACATAAAAAAATATCTTACAGATGGCCTTCAAACCACTTTCAACATTTCCGGAAAACTCACGGCCAACACTGCTTAACAAATCTCGATTAGCCATCTGTAGACAAACAGTATAGGGGTTAAAATATTTTGACACCTTAAAATAGAAGCAAAATCTTCAGAAGAAAAGCTCATACCCTGGAATAGGCCTCCATGGTAGCTCTCAGCTGAGGAAAGCTTCTTGTGGCAAGAACCATGTTAAAGCAAGATTCGTCTGTCCCTAATCTCCCCTCACCAGCCTGATAGAGACGCTGAGCATCTTCCTGAGCCAGTTGGTGGTTAACATTCTGGTTCTCATCACGATTTCCCTACAAAAAAGGAAAGCAGGAATTAGAGGAAAGTGATACAAGTTCTATTTTTAAAAAGTTTTTCCAATCTGGTCACTTTTGGATTTAAAAGGACAATTTACTAAAAATTAATGCATAAAGCCTGTCACGCTAATCTTTCATTTCCAAAGAAATATACTAGTGTTACTAGTCCTTTATTAAAACACTGCCAACTGTGGGGTTTATAAGTATGATCATGGCTTAATTAGGTTATATCAAAAGGAGAGGTTTTCAAGGCTTTGAGAGCTAAATTAAATGTTCAATAATACCAATGTGTTACAAATATTCTCTTTAGTCTTATATTCTCCCTGAGAACAAAACTTCCATTTCATTAAGCTTCTGAATGTCAGGACACCAAAAACTGGGTTTTAATTTCAAATGGAAAAGGGTCTCATCCAGCTAGATACTCGAAAGTCAGTTGTGAGCCCAAAATGATGCTTTGTGTGGTAGCACTCTATAGTTCCTTTGGGCTTTACAACTTACCTTAATGAAAATGTTAACTATCTATTATATACTTTTGTATATTCCTCAAGAAGAGAATGACCAAATACTTCCAAAATGATCCTATTTGATAACACCAGCAACCATTCATAGGGAACTGCATATAAAAACATAGGATTAGCTCATTCTCCCCCTAAGCAGGTTCCAGGGAGGCTGTATTAAGAATCACCACTCTACGGGACAACTATTCAAGGCCTCACACATTTACAAACAAAACAAAGCAAAACATAAAAAAATATCTTACAGATGGCCTTCAAACCACTTTCAACATTTCCGGAAAACTCACGGCCAACACTGCTTAACAAATCTCGATTAGCCATCTGTAGACAAACAGTATAGGGGTTAAAATATTTTGACACCTTAAAATAGAAGCAAAATCTTCAGAAGAAAAGCTCATACCCTGGAATAGGCCTCCATGGTAGCTCTCAGCTGAGGAAAGCTTCTTGTGGCAAGAACCATGTTAAAGCAAGATTCGTCTGTCCCTAATCTCCCCTCACCAGCCTGATAGAGACGCTGAGCATCTTCCTGAGCCAGTTGGTGGTTAACATTCTGGTTCTCATCACGATTTCCCTACAAAAAAGGAAAGCAGGAATTAGAGGAAAGTGATACAAGTTCTATTTTTAAAAAGTTTTTCCAATCTGGTCACTTTTGGATTTAAAAGGACAATTTACTAAAAATTAATGCATAAAGCCTGTCACGCTAATCTTTCATTTCCAAAGAAATATACTAGTGTTACTAGTCCTTTATTAAAACACTGCCAACTGTGGGGTTTATAAGTATGATCATGGCTTAATTAGGTTATATCAAAAGGAGAGGTTTTCAAGGCTTTGAGAGCTAAATTAAATCAGAAAACATTTCCATGAAAAATTACACAGGCTATTTTTGAAAGTGTGGAAAATTTTATTGATGCACTTAACTTTTCAGTTTAAAAAGCTTTCTCTTGGGATACACCAACAGAAAGGGATTCTCAAAGAAATTACCCTTTAGGGTTTGATCCTTGGTTTAGAAGCTGTGAGTTCTTTGTTTTTGCATTTTTTTAAAAAATTTTGGCCTCTTTTATTGTTTTATTTATTTATTTTCATCCATCTTTATTCTTTGACCTGTGTGGGCCTCCCATTGCAGCAGCTTCTCTCGTTGCAGAGCACTGGCTCTCGGTGCATGCACTGCAGGGTGCTGGTTTGTAATTGGACACACGGGTCTAGCCACTCTGCGGCAGGTGGGATCCTCCCGGGCCAGGGATCGAACCAGTGTCCCTTACACTGCAAGATGGACTCTTTACCTAATAGACCACCAGGGAAGCCCAGTTCTCTGTTTTTACTCAATAAACATTTCTTCAGTAACAGGTATTAAGAGTCTAGGCATGATACAAACCACAGAGATTACAAGTGACTACAGTCACTCCATTCCCCCCATGAAGGAGATAAAGATGCCTCCAGGGCTTCCCTGGTGGTCCAGTGGGTAAGGACACCGCCTTGCAGTGCAAAGGGCACTGGTTCGATCCCTGGCCTGGGATGATCCCATGTGCTGCAGAGCGGCTGGACCGATGTGTCCAACCGACTACCGAGCCGGAGCTCTGGAGCACATGTGCCCAGAGCTGGTGCTCAGCAGCTAAAGGCCACTATGATGGGAGGTCCACACAGGCCAAAGAACAAAGATAAGTAAGTGAAAGATCAATAGAAGTGGTCAAAAAAAAAAAACAAACAAACAAAGATGCCTCCACAGAGGCATTATTACAGTTATAAGTAGGGTCTCAGGGGATTAAGTGTAGGCTCAGGACAGGGAGTGACAATGGCCCACAGGAGTCCAGGATAGCTTCTCTGTGGAGGTGCTTTGAAGGGTGGTAACTGGTACTGGTATGTGTTGAAACTGCAAGGCAGAATACCTCCAGAGGCTGGGGCTTCACACACAGATCGGTGTTCCAGCAACTCCTGAACACTAACAATGCAGTCACTTCCACCCTCTGGGAGAAAGCCCTCTGCCAACAAAGGAATTTCACTTTTCACCTCTCTTGTCACAGAGTCTCCTATCTGTCCACGGTCTGAGTCACTGAGCACTACGCCCTGTTCAGTTTGGAGAGAAAAGCACTGAGGTTTCCCAGAAGTTGGATATCCTGGAACTCCAGGTTCTAAAGTAACTTTAGATTTCTCACGATGAAGCAACTCCTAAGCCATGCTCTGAGGACCTTCTCTCCTAGGATATATCAACTATCAAATGAATAAAGTATGATTCTGCTTAGCTGGGATTTAAGATCAGTATACATTATACTGAGTTCCACTTCGAATTCATCCGTGGACCTAAAAGGTATGGAGCTCTTATTTTGTACTAGGCTGTATGAGTCAGCGTCCTCCAGAGGAACAGAATCAACAGGATGTGCTATGTGATGGGGACACAAGAAAGACAAGGCCCCACCCTTCAAGGAAGTCAAAGGAGGAAGCATATGATACAGAGGTTTCATGTACTTCCTTTTGTTCCTCCAAGTGTAATCTTAATATATAAGTATTCATTCTGAATGTATGCATAAAAATTAAATGTGAACTTTATAAAGCTATAAATAACTCAAGTGCTGCCAGCCTGTACCAATATATAGACCAAACTCTTCCCTGCGATGGGAAGGAAGAAAGACTAGAAGGAGAGAGGAAGCTCTGGGCCTGAACAAGAGTAAAGCTTAGATGGGTAGCTGGTTTCTCTCAAAAAGAGGAGCACAAACCCAAACAAAGTCTGCCCTCTAGAGTCTCAGTGTCTGTCTGAGGAACAAAATGGAGAGGTGTCCCTTGAAGGTGGGAAACTGGCTTCTGAAGAGCACTGGCACAAGCGATGAAGCCTATTCTAAACGGACTGCTGGATACAGCGTCAGCAAAGGAGACGGGCTCAGGAACAGTTCCCCAGACGATGGCCTTTAGATTCAAAGGCCCGTTTTCCTAGAAAAGTACTTCCTGGAAGAGGGTCCTTTACTTTGTAAAATGTCTGGGCCTTGGACCTTGCATAAAGAGACCTCATTAAAGTCTGAATAATCATTTTTTAACATTAGTCTCTGTTCCTGAATCTCTTTTCACGCTCATCCACCCTCTGCTCTGTTCCTCTGTTGTGGGTAAATTCAATGTCCTCCCACCCATTCACTTTGTTTTCGCATTTCCATACCCACACACTTGGGCACACTGTCTTTCTGCAACTACCTCCCTCTGAAGAGCCTCTTCTCTACCTTTAGAATCCTCAAGACTGTCCAACCTGGTGCACTAGCAGGACAGCCAGTAACTCCTGATACTGAGCCAGTATGCTCATCTTTTGCATCATCTCTTTCAAATATACCCTGATTATCTCATTCTAAGTATATTTACAGTATCACTCCAAATACCCTATTGAGAGACTTTTCTGCAACTTATCCAGCACTTAACCCTTTTTCTGGAGAATCAGAAGAAAGGAAGGTATGAATCACAGTGTTAGAGAGAACGCTGAAATGTTTTCTAACAGTCCTCACTTCTGTCGCACTTGCATAGCTGACCTGCGTATCTTCAGGTGATGGTCCAACTTATTCGGCAGTACAATGCTAAGCTTAAGTACAGATTCATGCTCATTCTAAGACACAGAGCCTCAAGTCAATTTCTGATTTCAAACAACCTTAATGAGGTTAATTTCTGATTCCTTACATAAAACAGACCTGCAGAAATAAATTTCAATCCTGACCACAAAGAAACCCCTACTGAGGATTTTGCATTGTCCCTTTTAACAATGTCAAGATTCCAAGGGGACTAAATATTAAAAGAAATAAAGAATGCTCACTAGCAAAAAGCTGTAAAGCATGTTCCCTCCACCAACACTCAAACACTTAATGCACTAGACTCAGGAACAAAATGGAGAGGTGGCCCTTGAAGGTGGGAAACTGGCTTCTGAAGAGCACTGGCACAAGCGATGAAGCCTATTCTAAACGGACTGCTGGATACAGCGTCAGCAAAGGAGACGGGCTCAGGAACAGTTCCCCAGACGATGGCCTTTAGATTCAAAGGCCCGTTTTCCTAGAAAAGTACTTCCTGGAAGAGGGTCCTTTACTTTGTAAAATGTCTGGGCCTTGGACCTTGCATAAAGAGACCTCATTAAAGTCTGAATAATCATTTTTTAACATTAGTCTCTGTTCCTGAATCTCTTTTCACGCTCATCCACCCTCTGCTCTGTTCCTCTGTTGTGGGTAAATTCAATGTCCTCCCACCCATTCACTTTGTTTTCGCATTTCCATACCCACACACTTGGGCACACTGTCTTTCTGCAACTACCTCCCTCTGAAGAGCCTCTTCTCTACCTTTAGAATCCTCAAGACTGTCCAACCTGGTGCACTAGCAGGACAGCCAGTAACTCCTGATACTGAGCCAGTATGCTCATCTTTTGCATCATCTCTTTCAAATATACCCTGATTATCTCATTCTAAGTATATTTACAGTATCACTCCAAATACCCTATTGAGAGACTTTTCTGCAACTTATCCAGCACTTAACCCTTTTTCTGGAGAATCAGAAGAAAGGAAGGTATGAATCACAGTGTTAGAGAGAACGCTGAAATGTTTTCTAACAGTCCTCACTTCTGTCGCACTTGCATAGCTGACCTGCGTATCTTCAGGTGATGGTCCAACTTATTCGGCAGTACAATGCTAAGCTTAAGTACAGATTCATGCTCATTCTAAGACACAGAGCCTCAAGTCAATTTCTGATTTCAAACAACCTTAATGAGGTTAATTTCTGATTCCTTACATAAAACAGACCTGCAGAAATAAATTTCAATCCTGACCACAAAGAAACCCCTACTGAGGATTTTGCATTGTCCCTTTTAACAATGTCAAGATTCCAAGGGGACTAAATATTAAAAGAAATAAAGAATGCTCACTAGCAAAAAGCTGTAAAGCATGTTCCCTCCACCAACACTCAAACACTTAATGCACTACTCACCTGGCACATGGATACAAGCAAACGTTCAAAATGCCCTGATGTATCTGACCTAATGTCCTTTTCGAGGTCTCGTCCAAATTCTGACTGATAACATCTAACGATTTCTCGGATTTCCTGATTTGTTCTCGTGCACAAAATTTCAATCAATACACGTTCCTGAGTTCCTGCTCCCTATGTGAAAAGAAGAAAGAATTAGGGAGAATGATAAACAAAAAGCAAATTTCTGGAAGTAGTTAAATCTTACTGTTTCCGCCAAACATATCTTTGGCCTCCAGGCTGAAAAGTTCTATATATTCAGATGATGTAAAATAAAGTATCGACTTACCTGTCACTATAAAGTCAGAACTGCCATAATTTATGAGATTTTACACTTGAAATAAGATAAAATACTCAAGGTAAATGCCACATAGTACCTTCATTGCATTCCGTAAACTCCATGCATCATAATACGTGGTTGGCATGAACAAGGCTAGGATCAGTTCTTCCATATTTCCACTTAACTCTGATTTCAGATCTTTGATTAAATCCTGTTAAATTACAGACACAAACTCAGTATACGTGCTTTCCATTTTGCTTTGCTTAAATTTTTTAAGGAAAATATGAAAAAAAAATGAAATTGAACTGCTTGATGAAAACCTTGATTTCTGATCTAAATATTATACACTATAAATAAGCAAATATTTAAGTCTATTATACTCATGCAGATATTTTTTAGTCATTCTATCAATAAACACTTACTAAATTTATTGTAGTTCTGCCACTATGCCAGGTACAAAATAAAAGGAATAGGAAACAAAAAATATTCAATTTAATGAAACGATAAACAGATGTTTACTTAGTAAATTAAACTGTTCGTCTTTGAGGAAGCAGAAATCATCATCGTGTTCTTACTTGAAAAGAGAAAATAAATATCCAAAAAGGGTTAAAATAAAACAGCCTGTACTCCAGCACCAGATGAGTAAGTAGCACAGAAATAAGTTGAAATAGGACAAGTTAAAGTGAGCTGGAGAACTCAGAGAAAACTTTTAGTCCAGATCTTAAAGATCATGTAAAAATCAGCAAAGAAAAAAGAGAAAGATATTTCAGATAAGGAGGGGGAACTGAAAAGCTCGTCCTAGTCTTGGCTATATGCATAAAATTCACCCGCAGAATTTTTCTAAAAAAAAAAAAAATTATGTCAAGAATGAATACTCAGGGCTTCCTGGCGGTCCAGTGGGTAAGCTCATGTGACAACCGGGAAATTCTGACTGATAACATCTAACGATTTCGGTTTTAGCGGCCCCGTTCCTGAGTTCCTGCTCCCTATGTGAAAAGAAGAAAGAATTAGGGAGAATGATAAACAAAAAGCAAATTTCTGGAAGTAGTTAAATCTTACTGTTTCCGCCAAACATATCTTTGGCCTCCAGGCTGAAAAGTTCTATATATTCAGATGATGTAAAATAAAGTATCGACTTACCTGTCACTATAAAGTCAGAACTGCCATAATTTATGAGATTTTACACTTGAAATAAGATAAAATACTCAAGGTAAATGCCACATAGTACCTTCATTGCATTCCGTAAACTCCATGCATCATAATACGTGGTTGGCATGAACAAGGCTAGGATCAGTTCTTCCATATTTCCACTTAACTCTGATTTCAGATCTTTGATTAAATCCTGTTAAATTACAGACACAAACTCAGTATACGTGCTTTCCATTTTGCTTTGCTTAAATTTTTAAGGAAAATATGAAAAAATGAAATTGAACTGCTTGATGAAAACCTTGATTTCTGATCTAAATATTATACACTATAAATAAGCAAATATTTAAGTCTATTATACTCATGCAGATATTTTTTAGTCATTCTATCAATAAACACTTACTAAATTTATTGTAGTTCTGCCACTATGCCAGGTACAAAATAAAAGGAATAGGAAACAAAAAATATTCAATTTAATGAAACGATAAACAGATGTTTACTTAGTAAATTAAACTGTTCGTCTTTGAGGAAGCAGAAATCATCATCGTGTTCTTACTTGAAAAGAGAAAATAAATATCCAAAAAGGGTTAAAATAAAACAGCCTGTACTCCAGCACCAGATGAGTAAGTAGCACAGAAATAAGTTGAAATAGGACAAGTTAAAGTGAGCTGGAGAACTCAGAGAAAACTTTTAGTCCAGATCTTAAAGATCATGTAAAAATCAGCAAAGAAAAAAGAGAAAGATATTTCAGATAAGGAGGGGGAACTGAAAAGCTCGTCCTAGTCTTGGCTATATGCATAAAATTCACCCGCAGAATTTTTCTAAAAAAAAAAAAAATTATGTCAAGAATGAATACTCAGGGCTTCCCTGGCGGTCCAGTGGGTAAGGACACCGCCTTGCAGTGCAAGGGGCACCAGTTCAATCCCTGGCCTGGGAAGATCCCACGTGCCGCAGAGCGGCTGGACCCATGTGTCCAATTACTGAGCTGGAGCTCTGTAGCACATGCGCCCAGAGCCGGTGCTCTGCGACAACAGAGGCCACCGCGATGGGAGGCCCACACGGGCCAAAGAACAAAGATGGATGAAACTAGACAAATGAAAGACCGGTGGAAGTGGCCCGCCCACACCCCTCCCTCCCCACCCACGCCAAAATAAATAAATAAATAAATAAATAAATGTTTAAAAAAAAAAAAAGAATGAATACTCAGAGATTCTGCATGTGTTTTTAAGTTTGAAAAGAGATTATGATACTCCACTTAGGTTGAGAATTACTCGTACAGAGGTAAGAATGAGCAAAGCCTATTCAATGGAACAGTAAGACAACCAATTTTGTTAAGAGTAATGTTTTCAGACATTAGTAAAACAAAGTTGTAACTATGCGTTTGGATTATTATTCCAAGCTAAAGAAAATGAATTTGATTCTGCACCCTGGGAGGAGTTGCTGGAAACTTACATAATTAAAGAGCACACAGTATGGACTATGATGATAGAAGGAATACATGAATATTTAGACAGGAAGTAATAAAGGTGTGGACTTGAATGGTGACAATGGAAGTGGAAATTTTTTGTGGCCACTTCTATTGGTCTTTATTTATTTTCAATCACATGATATTTAGAAAAATTAAACTGTTCGCTTTGAGGAAGCAGAAATCATCATCGTGTTCTTACTTGAAAGAGAAAATAAATATCCAAAAAGGGTTAAAATAAAACAGCCTGTACTCCAGCACCAGATGAGTAAGTAGCACAGAAATAAGTTGAAATAGGACAAGTTAAAGTGAGCTGGAGAACTCAGAGAAAACTTTTAGTCCAGATCTTAAAGATCATGTAAAAATCAGCAAAGAAAAAAGAGAAAGATATTTCAGATAAGGAGGGGGAACTGAAAAGCTCGTCCTAGTCTTGGCTATATGCATAAAATTCACCCGCAGAATTTTTCTAAAAAAAAAAAAAATTATGTCAAGAATGAATACTCAGGGCTTCCCTGGCGGTCCAGTGGGTAAGGACACCGCCTTGCAGTGCAAGGGGCACCAGTTCAATCCCTGGCCTGGGAAGATCCCACGTGCCGCAGAGCGGCTGGACCCATGTGTCCAATTACTGAGCTGGAGCTCTGTAGCACATGCGCCCAGAGCCGGTGCTCTGCGACAACAGAGGCCACCGCGATGGGAGGCCCACACGGGCCAAAGAACAAAGATGGATGAAACTAGACAAATGAAAGACCGGTGGAAGTGGCCCGCCCACACCCCTCCCTCCCCACCCACGCCAAAATAAATAAATAAATAAATAAATAAATGTTTAAAAAAAAAAAAAGAATGAATACTCAGAGATTCTGCATGTGTTTTTAAGTTTGAAAAGAGATTATGATACTCCACTTAGGTTGAGAATTACTCGTACAGAGGTAAGAATGAGCAAAGCCTATTCAATGGAACAGTAAGACAACCAATTTTGTTAAGAGTAATGTTTTCAGACATTAGTAAAACAAAGTTGTAACTATGCGTTTGGATTATTATTCCAAGCTAAAGAAAATGAATTTGATTCTGCACCCTGGGAGGAGTTGCTGGAAACTTACATAATTAAAGAGCACACAGTATGGACTATGATGATAGAAGGAATACATGAATATTTAGACAGGAAGTAATAAAGGTGTGGACTTGAATGGTGACAATGGAAGTGGAAATTTTTTGTGGCCACTTCTATTGGTCTTTATTTATTTTCATCCACCTTGGTTCTTTTGCCTGTGTGGGCCTCCCATCACAGTGGCCTCTGCACTACAGAGCACTGGCTCTGGGCGTATGTGCTCCAGAGCTCTGGCTCAGTAGTTGGACACATCGGTCCAGATGCTCCACGGCATGTGGGATCTTCCCAGGCCAGGGATCGAACAGGCGCCCCTTGCACTGCAAGGTGGTGTCCTTATCCACTGGACCACCAGGGAAGCCGTAGAAGACATATTTTTAAAGAGACTTTTAAAAATCAACAAGATAAGCAATAACCAGTAGCCAGGACAAAGCAGTGCCTGGCACGCATAGGCACTGAAATAATATTCACTGACTGATTGACAAAGAAGAATGTGGGATCAAAGAGTCTCCACAGCTGGCTAGAGGAATAGTATTTTTATTAATAAGAAGTCAAGAGAAAAGGTGGCTTTGGCTAAGGAAAATAGGCTGTGAATTTAGTTTTAATTCAAAAGTGATATATGAGAAAATTTAGGACAACAAAGCACAGACTACATGGCAACTAAAGAAATTCATAACATGAAAAATACTTTTGTGAGAAAAAAATGAGTCTGATGTTAAACCCTCAGAGAACCTAGAGCTTATGTCACTTAACCAGCCTTAAGACTAAGGAAGTGGACTCTAGGTGGGCAGAGAGGGAAAGGCAGAGTAGAAAACATAAATCAGTGTACCTCTATTCCCATTCTGAGAAATGTAAACTGGACCCAGAGAATGTGGGAAAATATTTAGGATTTCTATCTGAATGGCAAACCAATGTTACCCAGTCGTGCCATTTATAAGTATGAAGCCATGGCACCTTTCAGTCACAGAATCTTGATGGATTTAGTCAGTGATCATCTACTCAACAAATATTTATGTGGCTGTCTCTTATTGTTCCTGTACATGGTGCTATAGACACAAAGATAAATATAACATGGTTTGCCCAAGGGCAGCTCACAGTTTTAGGGATTGGGCACTGAGCTTAGTTATAGCAGAGGTTTTACCAAGTGCTATGAGACCACAGAGGAAGAAGCAGCCAAATTATACCCAGAGCAATGGGAGAAACTTCACAAAGTAGCTTAATCAAGCCAAATTCTGGAGAACTAGTTTGCCATGCAGCAAAAGAGGAAAAGGCATTCCAGGAAAAGAAAACAACACACACCAGAGACAGCAGCATGTGTGCAGGGAATGTCAAGAGGTTCTATAAAATAAAACAGGATATATAGGTCCAAAGGAGGAAGAAGAGTAAAAAATGACAAGGGCCAAGAATAAGCAAGGCCCACGTTAAGGAGAAGATTAAGAACCAAGCTACCAATCATGAATGTGGCCATAATCTACTTTCTACTGAACATGTGTCACCTAACCGGACAGAGTAAATGGGTCTGACTATGAGATCAAGTATCACTCTAGAAATGAAAAAGCTTTTAAGAGAAATAAATATTGGATACACCTCTCCTGGGGCCTTGAAGTCTAGTTGTCCTACTTTATACTCATCCAGTACTAATAAAAAGATAGTATCCAACCTGACAGAACACAGGGCCTAGAGGCCAATGTTCATGCTCACTGCTAGAAAGAAAATGAAACAAAACAAAACATACCTTGCCATACATGGTCTTAAAAGCTGCTTTAATTTTTTGCCTTTGATCATTGGAACGATTGGCCACAACGTCTATAATTGCCTGCTCGTCTGTACCTGAAAGACCACACATGTCCAAGTAAAGGGAGGTCTATAGAGGTGGGGTGAGGCGCTTCTGGAGCCTTGCTCGAATCTGGCCATTTAAGAACTAAGGAAGTGGACTCTACAGAGAGGAAAGGCAGAGTAGAAACATAAATCAGTGTACCTCTATTCCCATTCTGAGAAATGTAAACTGGACCCAGAGAATGTGGGAAAATATTTAGGATTTCTATCTGAATGGCAAACCAATGTTACCCAGTCGTGCCATTTATAAGTATGAAGCCATGGCACCTTTCAGTCACAGAATCTTGATGGATTTAGTCAGTGATCATCTACTCAACAAATATTTATGTGGCTGTCTCTTATTGTTCCTGTACATGGTGCTATAGACACAAAGATAAATATAACATGGTTTGCCCAAGGGCAGCTCACAGTTTTAGGGATTGGGCACTGAGCTTAGTTATAGCAGAGGTTTTACCAAGTGCTATGAGACCACAGAGGAAGAAGCAGCCAAATTATACCCAGAGCAATGGGAGAAACTTCACAAAGTAGCTTAATCAAGCCAAATTCTGGAGAACTAGTTTGCCATGCAGCAAAAGAGGAAAAGGCATTCCAGGAAAAGAAAACAACACACACCAGAGACAGCAGCATGTGTGCAGGGAATGTCAAGAGGTTCTATAAAATAAAACAGGATATATAGGTCCAAAGGAGGAAGAAGAGTAAAAAATGACAAGGGCCAAGAATAAGCAAGGCCCACGTTAAGGAGAAGATTAAGAACCAAGCTACCAATCATGAATGTGGCCATAATCTACTTTCTACTGAACATGTGTCACCTAACCGGACAGAGTAAATGGGTCTGACTATGAGATCAAGTATCACTCTAGAAATGAAAAAGCTTTTAAGAGAAATAAATATTGGATACACCTCTCCTGGGGCCTTGAAGTCTAGTTGTCCTACTTTATACTCATCCAGTACTAATAAAAAGATAGTATCCAACCTGACAGAACACAGGGCCTAGAGGCCAATGTTCATGCTCACTGCTAGAAAGAAAATGAAACAAAACAAAACATACCTTGCCATACATGGTCTTAAAAGCTGCTTTAATTTTTTGCCTTTGATCATTGGAACGATTGGCCACAACGTCTATAATTGCCTGCTCGTCTGTACCTGAAAGACCACACATGTCCAAGTAAAGGGGAGGTCTATAGAGGTGGGGGTGAGGCGCTTCTGGAGATCACTTTTTACATGCTTATAAGGTTCCTGGTACCAGATTAAATTGAGGCATGTGCACACAGGCTCACATATAAACTTAATTTATAATATAAAAGTTATTTTTACTTTATATTCAATCACTTGACCTTATTATAAATAAGACAAAAATATGTTTTACTTACCAAAACCCTTCATTGCTTTACGAAGAACTTCTGCATCTCTCATGGCATCAAAGTTGGCAGCCGGTCGGATTGTTCCTTGAGTTCCCTGATTCACTGCAGCAGGCTGAGAACCAGAGGCATAAAATCCAAGTTGGTTATTGTGGTAATCAATAACTATATGTATATATTGTGAAACCACAATATACAAAGGCAATGTTTGTTTGTATTATAACCACATGACAACAAATGCAATGTTTCATTCTGGATTTGATCCTGAGCTGGAACGGCATTACTGAGACAGCTGAGGAAACTTGAATTAAGCCTAAAGGTTGGGTAATAGTATCATTAAAATGTTAATTCTTGATCATTGTATTTATGAAAGAAGTTAACATCTGGGGAAACTGAGTAAAGGATATTTATATAGGAATTGGCTCAGTTGGAAAAGAATCAGTCTGCAATGCAAGAGACCTGAGTTTGATCCTGGTTGGGAAGATCCCCTGAATAAGGAAATGGCGATCCATTCCAGCATGCTTGCCTGGAAAAATCCCATCAACAGAGGAGCCTGGGAGGCTACAGTCCATGGGGTTGCAAAGACTCAGACACAACTTAAAAAGCAAAAAAAGGCGTAAACCAAAAAATCAGGTTTCTAGTTGTCCTACTTTATACTCATCCAGTACTAATAAAAAGATAGTATCCAACCTGACAGAACACAGGGCCTAGAGGCCAATGTTCATGCTCACTGCTAGAAAGAAAATGAAACAAAACAAAACATACCTTGCCATACATGGTCTTAAAAGCTGCTTTAATTTTTTGCCTTTGATCATTGGAACGATTGGCCACAACGTCTATAATTGCCTGCTCGTCTGTACCTGAAAGACCACACATGTCCAAGTAAAGGGGAGGTCTATAGAGGTGGGGGTGAGGCGCTTCTGGAGATCACTTTTTACATGCTTATAAGGTTCCTGGTACCAGATTAAATTGAGGCATGTGCACACAGGCTCACATATAAACTTAATTTATAATATAAAAGTTATTTTTACTTTATATTCAATCACTTGACCTTATTATAAATAAGACAAAAATATGTTTTACTTACCAAAACCCTTCATTGCTTTACGAAGAACTTCTGCATCTCTCATGGCATCAAAGTTGGCAGCCGGTCGGATTGTTCCTTGAGTTCCCTGATTCACTGCAGCAGGCTGAGAACCAGAGGCATAAAATCCAAGTTGGTTATTGTGGTAATCAATAACTATATGTATATATTGTGAAACCACAATATACAAAGGCAATGTTTGTTTGTATTATAACCACATGACAACAAATGCAATGTTTCATTCTGGATTTGATCCTGAGCTGGAACGGCATTACTGAGACAGCTGAGGAAACTTGAATTAAGCCTAAAGGTTGGGTAATAGTATCATTAAAATGTTAATTCTTGATCATTGTATTTATGAAAGAAGTTAACATCTGGGGAAACTGAGTAAAGGATATTTATATAGGAATTGGCTCAGTTGGAAAAGAATCAGTCTGCAATGCAAGAGACCTGAGTTTGATCCTGGTTGGGAAGATCCCCTGAATAAGGAAATGGCGATCCATTCCAGCATGCTTGCCTGGAAAAATCCCATCAACAGAGGAGCCTGGGAGGCTACAGTCCATGGGGTTGCAAAGACTCAGACACAACTTAGCAACTAAACCATATATAAGTTTTACAACTTTTTTATGTCTGAAATTATTACAAAATTAAGTTTAAAAATTTAAATACAAAGCTATAAAACAGACTTATTAGTTTTTAAAAAATATTCAAATCAGGGCTTAAGCAAGATGGAATGAGGCAAGATAATATCCCATATCATTAAAAAAAAATTAATTTTAGGGGCTGCCCTGATAGTCCAGTGGGTAAAGACACTGCCTTGCAGTGCAAGGGGCTCCACTTCAATCCCTGGCCTGTGAAGATCCCATGTGCCATGGAGCGGCTGGACTGATGTGTCCAACTACTGAGCCAGCACTCTGGAGTGCATGCGCCCAGAGCCAGTGCTCTGCAACAAGAGAGGCCACTGCGATGGGAGGCCCACACAGGCCAAAGAACCAAGGTGGATGAAAATAAATAAATGAAAGACCAATAGAAGTGGCCCCCAAAAACCCAAATTAATTTTAATAATATACTCATTTAACCAAATATCTGATGAAATCAACATCATTTTAAAATATAAAATTATTCAGCTGCTTTTTAGGCAACTAAAACTGTATTTCAAGCTATATCCATTGCATACGGTAATATGCCAGTACCAGTGGGGACAAAGTGCCTGGGGAGAAGGGGACCTGGGGAGAAGGGAACCAGAACATATTTCAGCAAACATTTTTACAATCTGTAATTCCTCCCACTCATCTATACATTTTTTTCCTACTAATAAGCCTAACAATCATCCGTCACTAGTTTCCAAGCCGAATTTAAGCAGAGAACTAATGAGAAACATTTGTATAATGATTTTAAAGAAAAACTAAAATTATTCCACTAGCAGCATATTCAAGTAGAAAAATTTTTTCAACACACTGCCTTTACATGCAGCTTAATGGATCAAGAAACAATGAACGTTTCCTTTGATTTAACTACTGCCACTAAAATCCTAAGCAGGGCAGAAGCCTCTGTTTATAATACATTGAACTAGACACTAATAGATACTAACTTCCATCAGGTACTATTTGATTACTCTTTTGTCATCTTATTTGATCCTGGTTGGGAAGATCCCTGAATAAGGAAATGGCGATCCATTCCAGCATGCTTGCCTGGAAAAATCCCATCAACAGAGGAGCCTGGGAGGCTACAGTCCATGGGGTTGCAAAGACTCAGACACAACTTAGCAACTAAACCATATATAAGTTTTACAACTTTTTTATGTCTGAAATTATTACAAAATTAAGTTTAAAAATTTAAATACAAAGCTATAAAACAGACTTATTAGTTTTTAAAAAATATTCAAATCAGGGCTTAAGCAAGATGGAATGAGGCAAGATAATATCCCATATCATTAAAAAAAAATTAATTTTAGGGGCTGCCCTGATAGTCCAGTGGGTAAAGACACTGCCTTGCAGTGCAAGGGGCTCCACTTCAATCCCTGGCCTGTGAAGATCCCATGTGCCATGGAGCGGCTGGACTGATGTGTCCAACTACTGAGCCAGCACTCTGGAGTGCATGCGCCCAGAGCCAGCGCTCTGCAACAAGAGAGGCCACTGCGATGGGAGGCCTGCACAGGCCAAAGAACCGAGGGGGATGAAAATAAATAAATGAAAGACCAATAGAAGTGGCCCCCAAAAACCCAAATTAATTTTAATAATATACTCATTTAACCAAATATCTGATGAAATCAACATCATTTTAAAATATAAAATTATTCAGCTGCTTTTTAGGCAACTAAAACTGTATTTCAAGCTATATCCATTGCATACGGTAATATGCCAGTACCAGTGGGGACAAAGTGCCTGGGGAGAAGGGGACCTGGGGAGAAGGGAACCAGAACATATTTCAGCAAACATTTTTACAATCTGTAATTCCTCCCACTCATCTATACATTTTTTTCCTACTAATAAGCCTAACAATCATCCGTCACTAGTTTCCAAGCCGGGAATTTAAGCAGAGAACTAATGAGAAACATTTGTATAATGATTTTAAAGAAAAACTAAAATTATTCCACTAGCAGCATATTCAAGTAGAAAAATTTTTTCAACACACTGCCTTTACATGCAGCTTAATGGATCAAGAAACAATGAACGTTTCCTTTGATTTAACTACTGCCACTAAAATCCTAAGCAGGGCAGAAGCCTCTGTTTATAATACATTGAACTAGACACTAATAGATACTAACTTCCATCAGGTACTATTTGATTACTCTTTTGTCATCTTATTGTTTCTAAAAATAAAAACAACAAAAGCCTATCCAGTTTTTCATCTGGAGAGAAAAATGGTTTTGTTTAATTCTTTGTTGAAAGTGTAAATTTGAAATCTTGAATCTTCATCAAGATCATCATTCTGTAGGCATTATTTTGAACTCAAAAGAAACAAGGGGGGCTTCCCTGGTGGTCCAGTGGGTAAAGAGTCTGCCTTGCAGTGCAAGGGGCGCCAGTTCGATCCCTGGCCTGGGAAGATCCTACATGCCGCAGAGCAGCTGGGCCGGCATGTCCAATTACGAGCCAGCGCTTTGAAGCACATGAGCCCAGAGCTGGTGCTTTGCTACAGGACAGCCACTGCAATGGGAGGCCCACACAGGCCAAAGAACGGATATGAATGAAAATAAATAAATGAAAGACTGGTGAAAAGAGGCCTAAATTTAAAAAAAATTTTTTTTTTTTTAAAGAAAGAAATAAGGATCCATGTTCTTGAGGTCAAAACTCTAACTACAGAGGAAACAAACAAACAAACAAACAAAACCCCTCTAACTACAGAGGATTTCCCAGCATAGCAAAGCCCACACTAACTGCGAAAGTTCCACCCTTTAACTCCCACTGATTCCAACCTCCCTGCTAAAAAACTGCCATAGAATTAGAATTGGATCAAACAGGAGAGGTCACTTGGCCCAAATGTTCAACCAAGACGAAAACTTTCTTTAGGGCTCTCCTGGTGGTCCAGTGGGTAAGGAGTCTGCCTTGCAGTGCAGGATGCACCTGTTCGATCCGTGACATGGGAGGATCCCACATGCCACAGAACAGCTGGACCAGTGTGTCCAATTGCGTGCCAGTGCTCTGGAGCACATGCACCCAGAGCCAGTGCTTTGCAGTGAGAGAGGCCACTATAATGGGGGGCCCAAACAGGCCAAAGAATAAAGATGGATGAAAATAAATACATAAAAAAACCCACAAACTTTACTTACACCTTCCTAAAC